>CM066032.1:306149722-308952120 GCA_033557465.1 Ichthyophis bannanicus | reverse complement strand
TACTTTGCTGCTGCATATTGCTCATCATGGCTCTGAAGTGTGAACCACACCTGAAGTCCCACAGTGGTCTTGCATGCTTTCGGACTAGATAAGAAGCCAATGAGGGATATAAAGGGTTGTGAGTTTGGGTAAAAAAACAAGATATAGAGGGGGAGGCGGAAATTGGTTACCCAGGGGCCAAATACGAATAACGCGTGCATATGATTGTGGTCTGCCCAAGTCGTGGTAAGGAATCTCAGTTTGGGGAAGAACAGATTTTTTATCTTGGACCATCTGCTTATGCTAGTGTGTAAATATAGCAATCCTTATCGTTTCTCCGTCCAGTCCCACACCTGTAGGTTAGTGTCCATCTGACCTGCAGCTTGGAGAAGACGGAGAACGAGTTTTTATAATGTATTAATGTCCCTTCCTTTGCTGATTTGCTCCTGCTACTTCTTTCTTTCCCCCCCTCCTTTTTAGAGGGAATATGATAGTTATAAAGAGTGTGCTTTTGGCTTTACTTCGGTTTCTACATGTTATTTCAAGAAAAATATCCATACACATTGTTTTTATTGTTTTTAAACTTATTTGTTTCCTTTGTAGAGCTGTACAGAAAATTAATATTTATAACAGTATGGTAGAAGACCTTAGGGTTTGTAACATTCTAAAACATAGGTATTTGTTTTATGTGTCACATGTTTTGATATCTTTTTGATATTTTAGACATATGAGCACGTTTGGTTTTATGGTTACATTGTGTTTCGGTTTTTATCTATTGTTTTTTAATCAATGTTTTTTAATTATATTTTTAATTCTCTTTCTGTTTTTAAACCTATTATTCTTACTTTATTCATTTAATTATTGAACTATGTTGTTTTGTGAGTGATCTGTTTCTTTTATATTCTCCAATATTAATATAGTTTATGTGTTTAATTATGCATGCCAGACAAACCCCTGACGAAGGGTATTGAAACACGGCCTGTGTCGGGTTGTCATGTGGTTCATAGAAATAAAGCCTCTGTCCTTTCCACCAATATCACGTGCGGACTGGTTTCTGCATCTTACGTGGATAATCTGCTTGCTGTTGTGTTGCCATCCCTTGGTTTGCCAGGGACACCATCCTCGTCGAGGAACTCTCCTTCGGGGTGACACCGGTGTTGGGCCGAGTCCCCATCTTGTGCCCGTGCCGCATGTGCTATGGAGCCTTCTGGCCTGGAGGTCCAGAATGGGTGGCCCCCTGGGGAGCGCAGTTTTGTCTGCCTTCATGGACCAGACAAGCCGGGTGCTGCTGTTCCAGTACTACATGTTTTTTCCTCCGACCAACCACCAGGCCCTCTACATACGAAGACTCCCCAGAGGCTGAAGCAGATGCTCAAGGGTCCTTTGGTGCCCCAGTATGGCATATCTTATGTTCTTATCTTGCTCAGGTCCTCCCTTTTTCCGCCTGCCTGAGCCTTCAGAGCATGTCCAATCGGAAAAAGTTTGGGTTGTTTTTCTGGTCTCTGGCCCGTGTGTTTTCTTCCGGTAGCACCAGTTCTCAGTTCTGTCCCCTTCCCATGCTCTTTTTTACATTTTGAGTGAGGGGGCGTCCTTTTTGTTAGCATTTTTTCTTTTGCGGGCTTCCAGCACCTTTTTCCCCCTCAACCGCTGTGGCCTCGATGGGTGTTTCAATCTAGTGGGGCCCTTTTTGCCTCTAAAATGGCTTTTAAAAAAGTAATGCGACAGAATGCTCCAAAAAATATGTCCAGCTCAGACACTCATGACTGCTGTCGTTCGGTGTCTGTGGGACCGACCATAACCCCGGAGCTCTGCTCTCGTTTGCAAGAAAATGTCCTCCAAGGCCCTGCTAAAGGTGATTCGTGAAGGAGAAGTCTGATGACATTTTCCGTAAGGTGGTGACCCTGGAAACGCCCAAGTGGTGCTCTCGGTCATCACTGAGTTCCGCAGGTGGGATCCCCCACTTCCGGCCCCGCGTTCAAGGCGGGGGGGGCGGGCACTCTGATCAGGGGTCCCCCGAGGTGGAGAGGTTGCCAAGAAGAAGACCACCGTCGAGAGTTGCCTGCTCGGGGGCTCCAGACAAGTGCGAGTGCTCTCGTGCTCGAGCTCGCTCAGCCCCTCCCCGGCGGTTCCCGAGAGGGAGTCTGACACAGAAGCGGGCCGATCGAAAGGATACCCACGTCACAGCACACACACGGAGGCCTCCGGCGATGGCTCGCCTGGTCTCCTGAGGGATACGCCAGCGGTTCGGACCGCCCTCTCCTCTAGGCCCCGACCTGGTAACCCTGTTGTTGACGGTGCAGGGACGCACGCCCACGTCCGGAGTCCTGCATGCTGGCTCTAGAGTGCCAGTGTTTCTTCTGCCTTCGTTTATAACTGCCGCAGCAAGGTGCTGGCCTTAAGCCTCGAGACATTGGTCCTCTCGAGAGGGGTACCTAAACCTGCCCTGGAAACCCCCGAGAGGCCGTGGGCCTCATGAGGGTTCCTCGGCGTGGTACTCGCTGTCCGCGCTTCCCGTTCCTTGAGAGCGAGATCCTCCAAGGCCTCTGGTTCCAATCAGCCTCTGGACAAGGCAACTAGCCTGAATCAGACTCCCTTATTGGACCTCTCTGACTGGAAGTCGGATGGGGACACCTCCCTGGAGACAGTGTCCACTGGGACCTCTCTTCAGACCCATCTCCATCTACCTCTCAGAGGTGTTCGCCGCCCGAGGACTCATCCTTTCTGGTGTTTTGTACGGGACATGGTGCGAGCCCTCAACCTTGCAACGCAGGCTGAGAAGGAGCCGTGGGCTGAGGAGCTCGACATCTTACAGTATGGGTCCCCGCCTCGGAAGTCTCTTACTGTTTCTGGTTCCTCCCATCCTGTCCAGGCACCTGCTTCGGTTCCCATTGTGAGTACATGCCTCAATGCCATGTATAGGGTCCAGCGTGGCCCGGGGATCCGAAAGTCCCAACTTCTGCACACCTCCCTTGTGGAATCGGCAATGCGGAAACAAAAGAGCCCGAAGTCGCACTCTTCAATCCCGCCGGGCAAGGAGTCTAGAGCTCTTGACGCTCTTGGGCGCAAAGCCTATCAAGGGTCCGTGCTCACATGCCGTATCCAAGCTTACCAATTGTATATGGGCATGTACCTGCGTGACCTTGCCAAAGAAACTCAGCAGTTTCTCTGCAGGTCTCAGCGGTAAGCCTCTCCTCAGATTCCAAACCCTCCTGAGGTCTGTTGCTGAGTGCTCGAAGTACCTCTCTTCTGCTCTGTGTATGATGGATTTGAATCTAACGCCTGAGTGGCAGCAGCTGGCATCTGGGCCAAGCGTGGCTCCAGTCCTTGGACCTGGAGCATGGGTCCAGGAGAAGCTCCTGGATGGTCCCCTGCCTAGGTGAACAACTTTTCGTCAAGCCCATGGAGGACAAGGCCGCCGAAATATTGATGGAGTTTGTGACTCGGATTCCCCTCTCGCGAAAGACCTCTTCTCTCCCTCAGAAGAAACAGCAAACTAAGAAACCGTTCTTCCAGAGGAAGGGGCTCCCCTACTGGAGATACCCGCCATACCCGCCCACCCCCATGCCGGCCTCCGGCACGCAGGGGAAGAGTGGAGAGCATGGCCACAGTAAGCCTAAAGGGCCTAAGGTCTTTATGTGCCGTCATTTACTATGTTACTAAGGCCCAACCTCCGGAACCTCCCCAGTCCTGCTCAAGGGTTTTTTGATGCCAACGACATAGTACTGCCGGGGGGCGAGAGGCTTCCGCTAGTGGGGGGACGTCTGTCCCTTTTTGCCTCCCACTGGGCATCGGACACCTGGGTCCTCCGGGTGGTCTTGGATGGGTATCGTCTTCACTTAGACAGGCTTCCTCCTCCCTTTTCCCCAGTAGAGCCGCCTTGGCTCCCCTCGCACCAGACTTGCTTGCAACAGGAGCTGACCAACCTCCTTGCCCAGCAGGTGGTCGAGAAGGTACCACCTCACCTCCAAGGGTCGAGGGTTTCTACTCCCAATACTTCCTCATTCCGAAGAAGATGGGGGGCCTACACCCCATTCTCGATCTCAGGAACCTAAACAACTTTCTGGTGCAGAAGTTCAAAATGTTATCGCTTGGCCTTCTGCTGCCCTTCCTTCAGCGGGGCGTTTGGCTATGCTCCTTAGATCTAAGGGACGCTTACACCCACTTTCTAGTCCACCCACAGCACAGGCAGTTCCTGCGCTTCAGGTGCAGGGAGAGCATTACCAATACAGGGTGCTCCTCCCTCGGGTCTTTACAAAGTGTTTCTCAGTGGCTGCCGTATTCCTCTGGCGACGGGGCATACCAGTCTTCGCTTACTTAGACGACTGGCTCGTTACGGGGACTTCGGCCGAAGAAGCCCACCTGGCAGCGTCGAGCACGATCCTCCCCCTTGAACGCCTTAGCTTCTGGTCACCTACTCCAAGTCCCACCTCAAACTGGTGCAGATCTTGGAGTTCATCGGTGCACTCCTCAACATGGAGCGGGCAATCGCCTGCCTACCCGCGGACTGTGCAGCCTGCCTGTGCACCCTGGCAGCCCAGATCCAGAGCAGAGCTAGAGTCTCAGCGTGGGCCATGCTGCGCCTCCTGGGACACATGCCCTCCACCGTCCATGTTGTCCCTCACGCCCATATGCACATGCAAACAGCTCAGTGGTTCCTCAGAACTCAGTGGAGCCAGGCCTCTGGTCACCTCAGGGACCCCATCTGAGTCTCCTGGAGCCTCCACAGCTCCTTGGAGTGGTGGCGGGATCCCCAAAACCTCAGTCGGGGAATGCCCTTCCAGGCCCCTTAGCATGAGCTCAATCCTGCTGATGGATGCTTCCCTGCTGGGTTGGGGAGCCCACTGCGGCGACTTGTGCACCAGGAGCAGTGGTCACCCGAGGAATCTCAGCAGCAGATCAACCTGCTCGAGCTTCGGGTGGTCCGGTGGGCCCTGAGGCCCTTCGAGGGCCGTTTGAAAAGGAAGTTGGTGTTCGTGCAGACCGACAACAGGGTAGCCATGTTCTACAAAAACATGGAGGGGGGAACAGGTCCTGCCTCCTCTGCTGGGAGGTGATCCTCCTTTGCTCATTTGCTTTTTGGTGGGGGATGTCTCTCCGAGCAGTCTATCTCCGTGGCCAAGAGAATGTCCTCACACACAAACTCAGCAGAATCCTCCGCCCACACGAGTGGCGTCTGGATCCGGAGGTCGCCAACCTCTTGTTCCATCGATGGGGGACTCCGTCCATAGACCTGTTCGCCAGCCCAGTGAACACGCAGCTTCCCTGCCTCTGGTACCAGTTTCACACCTGAACAGGGTGGCCCTGGATGTGTTCCTCTTAAGCTGGACCTCCGGGCTTCTTTACGCTTTCCCTCCCACTCCTCTCATTGTGAGGACCCTCCACAAGGTTCAGTGGGAACGTGCTTCAATGATTCTCATGGCCCCGTCGTGGCCTTGACAGCCTTGGTTCTCGCTCCTGCTCCGTCTCTTGTCGGAGCCTCCAGTTCCACTGGGCTGCACCCCGGACCTGCTAATGCAGGAAGAGGGACAGGTGCTTCACCCGAACCTGCCTTAACCCCGCTGTACTTCCCGGGGGAGGTTGAAGAGGTCCTCCTCGCATTGAGGAAGGACTCAACGAGACTGGCCTATGCCTTCAAGTAGCAACACTTCTCGGTCTGGTTGCTCCGAGCTCCAGATCGACCCGTTTTTCTCCACCTCCACCTCACTAACGAGGGGCTGAAGTCTAACTCGGTCAGGGTCCACCTCAGCGCCATCTCGGGTGCACCACCTCCCCATCGATGGTAAACCCCTCTCGGGGCAGTCCCTGATCTCCTGCTTCATGCGGGACTTTTTACTTTCCAAGCCCCACATCCTGCCACCAGAGTGGGACCTGAACATCGTGCTGATGCAGCTCACGCGATCACCCTTCGAGCCGATGGCAATGTGCTTGCTTCGACACCTCTCTTGGAAGGTGGTCTTCCTGGTGGCTCTGATCTTTGCTCGGCGAGTCAGTGAACTCTAGGCCCTCATGGCTGAGGCTCCTTACATCAGGTTCTATGGGAACAGGGTGGTCCGCCGTACCCACCCCAAGTTCCTACCACAGGTGGTTTGGATTTTCATCTCAATCAGGAGATAGTCTTGTCGACCTTCTTCCCGAGACTGCATGCCAACCAGGCATCGGCGGTATTACACACAATCAACTGCAAGAGGGCTCTTGCCTTCTACCTGCAGCGTACCCAGGTTCATCGCAAGTCCGACCTGCTCTTTGTCGCCTATGACTCTAATCGCCTGGGGCAGGCAGTGACCAAATGCACCATCTCCGTCTGGGTGGTAGACTGCATCGCCTTTGCTCAGGCGCAAAGGCTGGAGCTCCACTGGATCGCCGAGTCACCACGACGCATGGTGTCCGGGCCAAGATGGCTTCGGTGGCTTCACTGCGCTCTATGCCTCTGATGGACATCTGCCGGGCTGCGACCTTGTCTTCAGTAAATAACTTTGCTTCACACTACTGCCTGGAGAGGGAGTCCCAACGGGACAGTGCCTTCAGCCAGGCTGTACTCTGTAATCTGTTTGGGGTATAAGCAACTCCTGTCCTCCGACCCTTCTTCGATGTCTACTGAGAGCTTCGCCCGGGGACCCGACTACTCGGGCTCCTTCGGGCATCACCTTCTGCTCACGGCCTCGCTGAGGCGTTTTGGGTTACAGGCTCGGTAGACTATAGCTGGGGAGTCCCATAAGTGAGGACCGACTTCTGCTTGTTCCTGGAGAAAGTGTAGTTACTCACCTGTAACAGATGTTCTCCAGGGACAGCAGGAATCAGTCCTAACTTCCCTCCTTCCTCTTTCTTCCTTCCCTTGCCATCTGCTTAGTAGGGCTCTAGCTATGGGGACCTGACTGAGCACCCTTGGGCGGGAAGAGGGACCATGCATGTGTGGCAACAATTGCAAAGGCTTTCTTTGAAAGCTGGGGAATTGCTCCGTGCGGGCTCCGTCGTTGCAGATGTCACCTGTAAGTGAGGTCTGATCCTGCTGTCCCTGGAGAACACCTGTTACAAGTGAGTAACTACGCTTTCTCCAGTACGAGGCCCCTCCAAGGGAATCGCTCACGGTGCCAATCCCTACCATCCTGGAACGGCTGATGCTCCATATGTAGAAATAAAATGTTTAAATAAAATGTTTAAATAAAATGTAGAAGGCATCAGCATCGGTGCCAGTGGTGAGCAAGCGTCTTGGCTTAAGGTATCGAGTCCACCAGAGCCCAGGCTTCCAAAAATCACAGCTGCCACACAACTCCATGGTGGTGGAGTCAGCTATGCGTTGACTGAAGAGTCATAAGACAGACTCCTTAGTGCCCCCCAGCAGGGAGGCAGTCACCTTGGACGCTCTCAGCAAAAAGTGTTACCAGGGCTCGATGCTCATCAGCCACGTCCAGACCTACCAGCTACATGGGCATGTACCTGAGAGACCTGGCGAAGGAACTCACTGGGTTCTCAGCTGGTCTGTCCGACGAACCCCTGTAGTGGTTCAAGAACCTGGCCAAGGCCATCCGTGAGTGCTCCAAGTTTGTTTCGGGCAGCCTATGACTGCTTCAAGTTGGCAGCTCGAGTAGCAGCGGTGGGCATCGGTACAAGATGCCAGGCTTGGCTACAGTCGTCTGATCTCGAGCAATGGGTTCATGACAAATTGGTCGATGTCCCATAAACAAGGAGAGAATATCTTTGGCAAGCCCATGACCGACAAAGCTGCTGAGCTGGAGACTGAGTTCATGATGAGGTCCAGGCTCTCTAAGAAGATCACTGCCGTTTCCCGATGGAAGGGCTCAGGTAAAAAGCCCTTCTACCTGAGCAAAGGGGCTACTTACAGAAACTACCCACCTTTTCAGGCCTCCCCGGCTCCCCAGCAGGGTCAGCAGGCCAAGGGGATATGGGCATGGCCCTCATAAGCAAAAGGTTCCCGAACCCTAGGCACCGGCTCTGGCCCAGCCAGGGGAGTGCTTTTGACTCCTTAGGCATTTATTTATTTAGAC
This sequence comes from Ichthyophis bannanicus, assembly GCA_033557465.1. Classification (NCBI taxonomy): domain Eukaryota; kingdom Metazoa; phylum Chordata; class Amphibia; order Gymnophiona; family Ichthyophiidae; genus Ichthyophis; species Ichthyophis bannanicus. The sequence continues at coordinate 308,944,138 of CM066032.1, read as the reverse complement.
AGTTTTGTATACCGCCTTATCCTTCAATCAAAGCAGTCACAGCACAATTTAGGGATACATTTAACACGCGGGATATGAGACACATACACTAATACTTACAGGGAACATGGGCAATGGAGGGTTAAGTGGCTTGCCCAAGACCACAAGGAGCATCTGTGGGACTAGAAACCCCAGTCCTTCCGGCCCAAGGTTGCTGTCCTCTAGTGGGATTTGAACCCCTGACCTTCCGGCCTGAAGTACCTTGCCCCAACCACTAGGCTACTCCTCCCCATAGCCTCTCCACCCCAAGGAGGTCATCAGCCCACAGGGGGACGTCTGATCCACTATGCCTAAAGGTGGCTAACCATCACCACTAATTCCTGGGCACTTCAGGTGGTCAAGCCTCCTCCATCTGACTTGGACACCTCCCCCTTATTTTCCGTGAGAACCTCTCAGGTGTCCCCTTCACTGGCACCTTCTACTGAAGGAGCTTGTAGGTCTTCTTGAGGACAAAGCAGTGGAACCAGTGCCCCACCACCTCAAGGGCAAGGGGTTCTACTCCAGGTACTTCCTTGTGCCAAAAAGACAGGAGGCATAAGGCCTGTTCTCGACCTGCACAACCTTATGTTTCTGGTGAGGGAGAAGTTCAAACTTGGAACATTGCTGCCTTACCTCCAGCAGGGAGATTGGCTATGTTCCTTGGATCTGAAGGATGCCTATACCCACATCCTCATTCACCCCAACCACAAGCAGTACCTGCGGTTCATGGTGGGAGGTGGACACTACCAGTGCAGGGTGCTGCCTTTCAACTTGGCCTTTGCCCGAAGGGTCTTCACAAAATGCCTGGCAGTCGTAGCCACTTTCCTCCACCTTTAGGGGATCTTTGGTCTTCTCCTACTTGGACGACTGGCTCATAAAGGAAGGCATGGCCTCAGAGATGCAGCAGGCGACTGCGTGCACCATCCAAGTCCTGCAACCCTTGGGGTTTGTGATAAACTACCCCAAGCCCTACCTCCTTCTGACACAATGTCTAGCGTTCATAGGGGCAAGACTGGACACCCTCCAGTCAAAGGCCTTCCTACCGGAGACCGAACTGCCTGTCTCAGGGCTTATGGCCTCCACATGAGGGCCACACAGTGCTGCCTCTGGGACCAGTGGACATAGGCCACATGGTGCCTCCAGGACAAAGTCTAAGTGACAAAGGAGGGCACGGGGTCTCTTGCCCTCTGCCGAGAGGCAGTGGTCCAATGCTCCTACGCGGTTTGTCAGGGTGTACTCCTGCGGGCAGTATACCTGCCAGGTCAGAACAACTTACTGGCCGACAGGTTGAACAGGGTCTTCCAGCTGCATGGGTAGCAGCTGGACCCCAGTGTGGCCGATTGGCTCTTCCAACTCTGGGGGGGAACCTGTGATGGACTTGTTCGCCAGCCTGGACAACTACCAGTTGCTCTGCTTCTGGTCCTGGTAGGTCCATCCGTCCAGGGTAGCAGCAGACGCGTTCCTCGTCTTGTGGTTGGAGGGCCTCATGTATGCCTTCTCTCTCCTGCTGCTAATTGCCAGGGCACTGTTCAGGACCCTCCACGACGAGGCCTTGCTCATCCTGATAGCCCCTTGATGGCCCAGGCAACCATGGTTCCTTCTATTCCTCCAGCTATCAGTGGAGACTAACATCCCTTTGGGGAACTCTCCAGGACTCCTGTCTCAGGAGGGGGCTCTCTTCTGCATCCCAACTTGGGTCCCTGTTGCTGAAAGCCCCTAGCCCCTTTCAACTTCTCAGGTGAGGTAGAGGAGATCCTGCTGGCCTCTCTCAAGGCTTCCACTAGGAAATCTTACGCTCTCAAATGGTGCAGATTTTCAACTTGGTGTGCAGAGCACGGACCTATCTGTTCTCCTGCCTGGTGGGACTGGTGCTACAGTACCTTCTCTACCTCTCGCAGTCCAGGCTTAAATCAAACTCAGTCAGGGTGCACATCAGTACCCTGGTGGCGCATCACCACCCTGTGGATGGCAAAACCATCTCGGTCCAGCTGCTGGTGACCCGCTTCCTAAGCGGTCTGCTCTTATTGAAGCCCCTGGTTCGCCCTCTGGTGACAGAGTGGGACCTCAGTGTGCTGTTGTGGCAGCTCACTTACCTGCCTTTTGAGCCTCTGGCTACCTGCCGCTTGTGATACCTCTTGTGGAAGGTGGCGTTCCTGGTCGCGCTCACCTCCGCTCGCAGAGTTAGCGAGCTTCAGGCCTTAGTGGCAGAGGCGATATATACCAGGTTCTACAAGGACATAGTGGTGCTCCACACACACCCTAAATTCCTTCCCAAGACCTCACACCAGTAGGGGTGAGACAGTCCTTCACACTCTGGACTGTAAGAGAGGGCCTTGTACTTCTACATCCAGCGTACTCGAATTTTCATCTTGTATAATCCCAGTCGTCTGGGGGAGGCAGTGAACAAACATGCACGGTCTACCTGGGTGGCAGACTGTATCGTCCTCGCCTATGAGCGAGGAGGGCTTCCACTGGAAGGCCATCTCACGGTGTACTGGGTCAGGGCCATGGCAGCCTCGGTGGCAAACCTGCACTCCGTCCCCATGGTGGACATCTGCTGGATTGCCACCTGGTTTTCATTCCATACCTTTGCAGCCTATTATTGCCTGGAAAGGGAGTCCTGTCGGGACAGTTGCCTTCGGCCAGGCTGTGCTCCGTAATCTTTTCATGGTTTAGGCAACTCCTACCCTCCGACCCTTCTGTGTTCAGGCTATTGGAGTGTTGGTTTCCTTCGGACACAGGGGTCCTACTGTAGTCTATAGCCACGGACTCGGTGGTTGCTGCTCATGGCTCCCCTTGAGGGTGACCGTGTTTTTTCGCTATGGGCTTTCGGTAGCCTGTAGCTGGTGAGTCTCATATGTGAGGACTAATTTCCTGCCTGTTCCCGGAGAAAGCGTAATTACTCACCTGTAATGGGTGTTCTCCGGGGACAGTGGGAATCAGTCCTCGCAGCCCTTCCTCCTCTCCTTGGAGTTGCTTCTTTACCATCTTCCTTTTTTGCCATCTTTTAGCTATGTCTTCTGACTGAGCAAGATGGCACCCTTGGGTGGGAAGGGACTATGCATGCATGGTAGCATCTCCCAAAGGCTTTCTTTAAAAGCTGCTGCGAGAGCTCCATCCGGTGCAGACTTCACCCATATGTGAGGACGGATTCCTGCTGTCCCAGGAGAACACCTGCTAAAGGTGTGTAACTACGCTTTCCCTTCCTCTGAACCCTTTCATTCTTTTTATATGCTTTGCATGGTAGTGTATCCAAAACCAAATGCAATATTCCAAGCAAGTCCTTACCCAACAACGTTTACAGGGTCACTAATACCTCTTTTCTTCTGCTGGTTATGCCTCTGTATGCAACCTATTATCCTGGCTCCGGCCACCGCTTCATCACATTTGTTCAACCATCTTGAAAGCCTCCCACACCAAGGTGCCTCTCCTGCTCCATGTACATCAGACTCTTGCCCTCTTATTGCATTCAGCAGCTTTGGATTTCTGCATCCCACTTGTATCACACTACACTTCTTTGCATTAATTCTTAACTGCCAAGCATTAGACTATAATTCTAATTTTTGTAGATCTTTTCTCATGTTGTCTATTCAAATGTTCGTGTTATCCACAAAAACAGAAAACGTTTCCATTTAACCCTTTGGCAATATCACTCACAACGATATTAAACAGATTGATTCCTGAGGCACTCCACTACTTGTCTGTCTTTTGTTTGAATCGATTCCATTTACCACCACCTTCTGTCATCTAGTCAACTGATTTCTGATTTAGTTCTCCACCTGGTGACCCATTCCCAGGATGCTTAGTTTTTCATAAGCTTCCTGTGAGGAACATTATCAAAGGTTTTGCTGAAATTTAAGTAGATCACTTCCAGTGCATGGGACAGTCTTCCTTTGATAAACCCATGTTGGCTGAAATTTTGCAATCCATTGGATTCTAGAAAGTTCAGTATCCTTTCTTTCAGCAGTTTCTCCATTACGTTTCCCACCGTGGAGGCCAGGCTTTAGTACTCTGTAGTTTCCCACCTCTTCTGTTACCACTTTCGTGAGGAGGGATCACATCAGCCCCCCTTCAATAGTATGAACCTCTCCAAGCTCCAAAGAAGTATTAAACACATCATAAGAACATAAGAACATAAGATATGCCATACTGGGTCAGACCGAGGTCCATCAAGCCCAGTATCCTGTTTCCAACAGTGGCCAATCTAGGTCATACGTACCTAGCAGTATCCCCAAAAGACACGGGTTCCACAATGCTTGTACTGGGTCAAGCATTGATTATCCTGGGTCCCTTTTTAATAATGGTTTATGGACCTTTCCTCCAGGAACTTGTCCAAACCTTTTTTAAACCCAGCTACACTAACAGCTCTTACTACATCCTCCGGTAACAAATTCCAGAGTTTGATTACACGTTGAGTGAAAAAATATTTTCTCTTATTTATTTTATTTATTTATTTTATTATTTTATTTACATTCTCTTATATACCGCGCTATTCTGCATCAGTGCGGTTTACATTGAACAACCTGAAATTACATTGAACAGGGTATTATAACTTGGAGATAACTATTTTACAGGGAACATGGGCTATGGAGGGTTAAGTGGCTTGCCCAAGACCACAAGGAGCACCTGTGGGACTAGAAACCCCAGTCCTTCCGGCCCAAGGTTGCAGTCCTCTAGTGGGATTTGAACCCCCGACCTTCCGGCCTGAAGTACCTTGCCCCAACCACTAGGCCACTCCTCCACGTCTCTGGCTCCGTCGGATGACGTCACCCACTTGTGGCTGACTCATCCTGCTTGCCCTGGGAGAAAACCGAGTTACTTACCTGTAACGTGAGTTCTCCAGGGACAGCAGGATAAGTCAGCCACATCCACGCTATCGAAGGCTTTCTTGCCCCAAAACAGAAAGGAGACCATCTACGCACTCACTCAACAGGTCCTCAAATCCACGCACTCTTCTGCACGAGTGATCCTGCGCCTCCTGGGGCACATGGCAGCCGCCACTCATGTCCTTCCTATGGCGAGGCTACGGATGCGTGTCCTCCAATGGCACCTACGCACCCATTGGTGCCAACACACTCACCCCTTGTCCTCCCCGATCCCCAGGGACCCACGAACGGACAAGGCGATCTGCTGGTGGTCACACCCCGCCAATCTCTCTCAGGGCAAACGCCTGCAGGCCACGACCCCCGAGATCACAGTGACCACGGATTTATTTTTATTTATTTTATTTATTTAGACAGTTTTGTATACCGCCTTATCCTTCAATCAAAGCGGTCACAACACAATTGGGGGATACATTTAACACGCAGGGATATGAGACACATACACTAATACTTACAGGGAACATGGGCAATGGAGGGTTAAGTGGCTTGCCCAAGACCACAAGGAGCATCTGTGGGACTAGAAACCCCAGTCCTTCCGGCCCAAGGTTGCTGTCCTCTAGTGGGATTTGAACCTCCGACCTTCCGGCCTGAAGTACCTTGCCCCAACCACTAGGCTACTCCTCCTCTGCGGATGCCTCTGCTCTAGGATGGGGAGCCCACTGTGCGGACACGCACACACAAGGATCGTGGTCCACCCCCGAGAGGGACCTCCACATCAACGTCCTCGAGCTCAGAGCTGTCCGCCTCGCCCTCCTGGCCTTCCGGGACCTCGTCAAAGGAAAGGCAATCAAGATACAGACCGACAACCAAGTCGCCATGTACTACATAAACAAACAGGGAGGCACGGGCTCACGCCCCCTGTGCAGAGAAGCCCTCCTCACCTGGCAACTAGCCCTCTTGCTCCAATGCAGCCTCCAGGCCTGTTACCTACCAGGAGAGGAGAACGTCCTAGCGGATCGCCTCAGCAGACAGCTAAGCCCCCACGAATGGACACTTCACAGGGAGGTGTCTTCCCTTCTCTTCAGGGAGTGGGGCCTGCCCCAGATCGACCTCTTCGCCTCACAGGAGAATGCCAAATGCCCCCTCTTTTGTTCGAAGAGACCGTCCCCGCGCAGACTAGCGGCGGACGCCTTCGATGTGACATGGGACAGCTGGGCCTTGGTTTATGCCTTCCCGCCAACCCCGCTCATCGCGCGGACAATCCAACGGATCATCAGGGACCGGGCCAGTGCCATTCTGGTCGTCCCCTCCTGGCCCAGGCAAATCTGGTTCCCATACCTCCAACGGCTGGCTGTGGCACCTCCCATCCACCTTCCCCTACGGTCGGACCTACTATCACAGGACAGCGGGGCAATGCTCCACCCCAACTTGAGGATGCTATCTCTGTCGGCCTGGAAGCTGAAAGGCTAGCTCTGGCATCCCTCAACCTAACGACCGAGGTGCAGCAAATCATCCTAGCAGCCCGACGTCCTTCCACCAGGAAATCTTACAGCCTCAAGTGGCGACGCTTCTCCATCTGGTGCGCGGCTCGGCACATCGACCCTTTCTCTTGTCCCATGCCGCAGCTCCTCCAATACCTCGAGTCTCTCTCTTCCCTCGGCCTGAAGAGACAGTCCATCAAGGTCCATCTGTCCGCCATTGCGGCCTTCCATCACCGCGTTGGTGACTCCTCCATAGCGAAAATGCCCATTGTAACCAGCTTTATGCGAGGCTTATCAAATCTTCACCCCCCCTTGAGGGAACCTGTGCCCGCATGGGACCTTAATGTCGTCCTCAATCAGCTAACGGAGGAGCCCTTCGAACCCATTCAATCTACGGGTCTGAAGTTCGCCTCATGGAAGACTCTGTTCCTTGTCGCAATAACTTCAGCCAGACGGATCAGTGAAATGCATGCCCTCGTGGCATACCCGCCTTACACCACCTTTCACCTAGACCGCGTCTGCCTTCGGACACACCCCAAGTTTGTCCCCAAGGTGGTGTCCTCCTTCCACATCAATCAAACCATTGAGCTGCCCTGCTTCCTCCCGGGACCGCATTCCAGTCCGGAGCAACAACGCCTTCACACACTGGACTGCGTCAGAGCCCTACGATGCTACCTCGATAGAACAGCACCATCGCGCAAGGGGTCACAGCTATTCGTGTCATATGACCCCAACAAACCAGGTCTCCCAGTCTCCAAGCGAACGCTGTCCGGCTGGATCTCCGCCTGCATATCCTACTGCCTTTCTCGCGCCGGGGCGAGCCCAACCGCAGGCATCACAGCACATCACCTGCGGGCCTTGGCCGCCTCCATCGCAAACCTCCAATCCGTTCCTATTCCCGACATCTGCAAAGCCGCCACATGGTCATCTGTACAGACTTTCCAGAGGCACTACTGCCTCGACATAGCCGATCACGGAGGCTCCGCTTTCGGGCTAGCAGTGCTTTCTACCGCTAACCCCTCTACAGACCGGGAACTCGTTACTGACTGCGCTGACTGATGCCTTATTGGTGTCACGGCACCTACTGACGCACTTTCATTGATCGATTGTTGCTTTATCAGATTGCTGCTATACCATTGTCCAGGCACCTTGTTGCCTTAACTGATACGCTGCCCTTGCCTGCTGGCTCCTGGGCCTTCTCTAGTTTGCTGTGTACTGTTCTTGTTGATGCTGTTGTTGCATTTTGCACTATTGACTGTTATGCACTGTGATTGTTATGCACTGTTCTGTTTCCGCACTTGCTTTGCACAGCCTGTCACTCTACTAGACCACGCTTGCATTAAAACTACTTGCACCTTATGCGTGTTCCATTCTTCTATCCTTCCCCGCCGCTGCATATGTAGCTGGGGAGACACCACTTGTGGCTGACTCATCCTGCTTGCCCTGGGAGAAAACCGAGTTACTTACCTGTAACGTGAGTTCTCCAGGGACAGCAGGATAAGTCAGCCACACCTTCCCTCCCTCCTCCCCGGTGGGGAATTCCTGTTCTCGCGTTCCGCCTCCTAGCCTGAATACCGCTTCAGCTTGGGAAACCTGGCCAGCTAGGGGCGGAACCGGAGGTGGGGCTAGTGGTCATGCCCAGGGGGCTAAAGCCCTCTGGGCTAGTGAGATGTCTCCTAGTCTTTCTATATTCTGATAGCGTAAACAATCGATCTACATTTACCCGTTCCACTCCATTCATTAATTTATAGACCTCTATCATATCTCCCCTCAGCCGTCTCTTTTCCAGGTTGAAGAGCCCTAACCTTTTTTAGCCTCTCTTCATAGGAGTAGCCTTCCATCCCCTTTACCATTTTGGTGGCTCTTCTCTGTACTTTTTCTAATAACGCTATATCCTTTTTAAGATACGGCGACAAGAATTGCACACAATATTCAAGGTGCGGTCATACCATGGAATGATACAGAGGCATTATAATATCCTTTGTTTTGTTCTCCATTCCTTTCCTTATGATACCTAGCATTCTGTTTGCTTTCTTGGCTGCTGCTGCACACTGGGCGGAGGGTTTTAACATGTTATCCACGATGACTCCTAAATCTTTTTCCTGTGTGGTGGTTCCCAATGTTGAACCTTGCATCGTGTAACCATAGTGTGGGTTGTTCTTTCCAAGGTGCATAACTTTGCACTTGTCCACATTAAATTTCGTCTGTCATTTGGATGCCCAGTCTTCCAATTTATCCAGATCCTCCTGCAGTTTTCCACAGTCCTCTTGGGTTTTAACAACTTTAAACAGTTTTGTATCGTCTGCAAATTTGATAACCTCACTAGTTATTCCCTTTTCTAGGTCATTTATGAATATGTCAAAAAGTAGCGGAACCAGTACAGATCCCTGGGGTACTCCACTATTCACCTTTTTCTATTGGGAATATTGGCCATTTAGCCCTACCCTCTGCTTTCTATCTTTTAACCAGTTCCCGATCCACGATAGTACACTGCCTCCTATCCCATGACTCTAGTTTTGCCAAAAGTCTCTGATGAGGGACCTTGTCAAAGGCTTTCCGAATGTCCAGATACACAATATCAACCGACTCACCTTTATCCACCTGATTATTCACTCCTTCAAAAAAACATAACAGATTAGTAAGGCAAGATCTTCCTTGTCTAAAGCCATGTTGACTGTCTCCCATTAGGTCATGACTATCTACATGCTCTGTAATTTTGTTCTTTATGATGGTTTCTACCATTTTCCCCGGTACTGACGTCAGGCTCACCGGTCTGTAATTTCCCGGGTTACCCTTGGAACCCTTTTTAAAAATTGGCGTTACACTGGCGACCCTCCAATCTTCAGGTATTACAGATGATTTTAATGAAAATTCACAGATTACCAATAGCAGGTCTGCAATCTCATATTTCAGTTCTTTGAACACTCTTTGATGTATACCATCCGGTCCAGGTGATTTGCTACTATTCAGTTTTTCAAATAGTTATAATACATTTTCCCGGTGTAGTGATATTTCTCTCAATTCCTCTGCAGTATCACCTTTAAATACCACTTCAGTCTTGGGTAACATCCCTACATCTTCCTCAGTAAAGAACGAAGCAAAGAATTCATTCAGTCTCTCCGCTATAGCCTTGTCTCCTCTTACTGCCCCTTTTACCCCTCTATCATCTAACGGTCCAATTGACACTCTCACAGGCCTTTTGCTATGAATGTACTTGGAAAAAGTCTTTCTCCAGGACCAAGCAGGAAGTCAGTCCTCACTTATGGGTGACGTCGGCGCCGACGGAGCCCTCGCGGAGCAATTTTCCCCAGCTTTCAAAGAAAGCCTTTGGGAATTGCAGCGCGCATGCGCGGTCCTCTTCCCGCCCAAGGGTGCCATCTTAGCCAGTCTTCTTTTTTCCGCGGAGCCCTACAGACATCCCCGTCTTGTCCCCGCGAAAAAGTCGATATATTCTTCATTATTTTATTCTTTTTCCTTCGGTTCGACGCCGGTCTTTTTCCCGCCCGGACTCGCGACGCCGGTCACGAGTCCTCTTCCTTTTTTCGGTTTTTCTGACTTAGTCAGCTTTCGTTTTCGATTTTTCCCTGGCAGCCCGGTCCTTTGACCTCGCAGGGGCCCTTTTTCCCCCGATGGCTGCCAGTGGTTTTAAGCGGTGTGGTCAGTGTGACCGAAATATGTCACTAACTGACACACACGACTTTTGCCTCCGCTGCCTGGGCCCGGATCATGAGGAATTGATCTGTGGGCCCTGTGGCAAAATGTCCTCCAAAGCGTTGAGAAGTCGGCAGCATCAGTGTGATAGGATCTTCGCTGACCCCAGCCGTACCCGGACCTCGTCGAAGGCCTCCGCGTCCAAAGGCTCCAGCTCGGACCGTCGCCGGAGTTCCTCCGACAGGGGTTCTCCCTCCGGGGACCATCGTCGAAAGGTGAAACCCGCGAGGGCGGCGTCGGTGGACGCTCCTGGTTCCGCGAGGGCCAGGTCGCATAGCCCCGACAGCCGCCCCGGGTCCTTGGAGAAGGAGCACCTCACGAAGCGACCTCGCCTGGAGTCGGAGATGCCTGCTCGGGTAAGTCCTGTGGTCCTTCTGGACTCGCCCCCGCGACAGCCGACGTCGGGCCCGACGCCGTCTGGGCCCGAGTCGGGGGCTGCTGGGTCACCTGAGCTCGGACTCAGGTTGACGGCCTTGGAGAGCAGACTGTCTGCCTTCATGGACCAGCAGCGGGCACTGCTCGCTGGCCTCGCTGGCGCCGCTGCCCCGACCGCCGGGACGTCGACGTCCAAGTCGACCCCGGAGACCGAGCCGATCCTCGAGTCGATGCGAACTCGAGTCGATCCTCGGTCGAGGTCACCCTCGGCCTCCCGTTCGGGACCGAGGTCGCCGACGCCGACTCCCTCGGCGTCGGGGCGGCAGGCGCTGCGCCCTGCCCGGGCCGACCCCACCGAGTCCTCGTCGGAGTCGGTCTGGGAGTCTGAAGAGGAAGAGTCGCCTGATTCTTTCCGGACTCGGTGTGTCCCCTCGGACTCACCGGAGTCCGAGCCTCGGAAGCAGTCCCCCCCGGAAGATGCCCGGTTCTCGGACTTCGTCAGGGATATGGCCAAAGCTTTGGCCTTCCCTGCGGACCCCGAGGAGGAGCCTCGAGCCGAAGAGCTCGACGCCCTCCAGTATGACTCTCCCGCAAGGGAACACTTTATTGTACCGGTTCCTCCTATGCTGGAACGACTACTCTTCCGCATGTGGGAGAGTCCGGCCTCCTCGTCGGTCCTGAGCAAGCGGGTCGATTCTATCTATCGAGTCCGCAAGAGCCCTGGCTTTCAAAAGGCACAGCTACCACACCATTCCATGGTAGTGGAATCGGCCATGCATCGTCTTAAGAGCCAGAAGATGCACTCCTCGGTGCCTCCTGGCAGGGAGGCCCGTAACCTGGATGGCCTTGGTAAGAAGTGTTTCCAGGGCTCTATGCTCGCATGTCGTGTCCAGACCTACCAGCTATACATGGGCATGTATCTCCGAGATCTGGCTAAAGAACTAGCCGGATTCTCCGCTGGTTTGTCCGAGGAACCCTTGCGGAGGTTCCTGGCCTTGTCCACTGGCATTCGGGAATGCTCAAAGTTCATGTCCCGAGCAGCCTATGATGGCTTTGAAGCATCGGCTCGAGTGGCCGCAGCCGGCATCGGTGCCCGCCGACAGGCTTGGCTTCAGTCGTCAGACCTTGAGCCCTGGGTGCAGGACAAGTTGGTCGATGTCCCCTGCCGAGGCGAAAACCTCTTTGGCAAGCCCATGGCTGAGAAGGCTGCACAAATTGAGACTGAGACTCTCACCAGGACCAGGCTTTCTAGGAAGACCTCTGCCCCTTCCCAGAAAAAGAAGGGCTCGGGAAAAAAGTCCTTTTACCCGAGGAAGGCGACTGCCTACAAACAATACCCCCATTATCAGGCCCCTGCAGCTCCCCAACAGGGCCAGCAGGCCAAGGGACGGGGTAACGGGTCCCGTAGGCAGCAAGCCCCCAAGCCTGCACCACCAGCCCCTGCTCCGCAGGGTGGGGGTTTTTGACTCACTAAGCATAGCCTCTCCCCCCCCGCTGGTTCCTCCCAGCACCGGAGGCCGGCTGGTTCACTTCGCCCACAGGTGGTCCAGCATCACTGCAGATGCCTGGGTGCTTCAAGTCGTGCGAGAAGGCTATCTTCTCCACTTCCACCAGGTCCCTCCCTCCTATTTTCCGGGAGAACCTCCACGACCCCTCTGCACAGGGAATTACTCCTTCAGGAGTTAGCAGGTCTTCTGCAGGATCAGGCGGTGGAACCGGTGCCACACCACCTGAGAGGTCAAGGTTTTTATTCCCGGTATTTTCTAATACCAAAGAGAACAGGAGGCCTCAGACCCATCCTGGACTTGCGCAACCTCAACAAGTTCCTCGTGCGGGAGAAGTTCAAGATGCTTACCCTTGGAATCCTTCTGCCCTACCTCCAGCAGGGAGATTGGCTATGCTCCTTGGATCTAAAGGATGCCTACACGCACATCCTCATCCACCCAAGCCACCGCCAATACCTAAGGTTTGTGGTGGCAGGAAATCATTACCAGTACAGAGTACTGCCCTTTGGCCTGTCCTCCGCTCCGCGAGTCTTCACAAAATGTCTCGCGGTGGTGGCGGCCCATCTCCGGCTTCACGGCCTCTATGTCTTTCCGTACCTCGACGACTGGCTCATCAGAGCGGCGTCCGCTCCGGAGGTCACCAGCGCCACACACCGCACGGTGACTCTTCTGCAATACTTGGGCTTTGTTATAAATTTCCCAAAGTCCACTTTGCTCCCCTCACAGGATCTCGAGTTCATCGGCGCAAGGCTGCACACTCCTCAGGCACGGGCGTACCTACCGCTCGACAGGGCTCAACGGCTCATGGACCTAGCCGACCGTTTTCGCAGCCAGCCCCTGGTCTCCGCCAGGCGCTTCCTGAGACTACTCGGCCATATGGCTTCCACCGTCCATGTGACCCCCAATGCCCGCCTGAATATGCGGCCTGCTCAATGGTGTCTCCGCCAGCTGTGGCGACAAGCCACAGGCGGCCTAGCAGACCTAGTGCGCGTCTCCGAGCCGCTGTTCTCGTCTCTCCGGTGGTGGCTTCAGCAGCCGAACCTGATATTCGGAATGCCTTTCCAGTCACCCCAGCCTACCCGGGTGCTGACCACGGATGCATCCCTCCTGGGCTGGGGAGCACATTGCCAAGGGGCACGTACTCAGGGCCTCTGGACCACGTTGGAGTCTGCTCAGCAGATCAACTTCCTGGAGCTCAGGGCGATCCGCCTGGCTCTCAAGGCCTTCTCCCACCTGACTTCCCACCAGTCCGTCCTTGTCCAGACGGACAATCAAGTTGCCATGTTCTACGTGAACAAGCAGGGGGCACGGGCTCCTTCCTCCTCTGCCGGGAGGCACAGAAGCTCTGCTCTTGGGCCGTCAGTCACGGCATTCTCCTCAAGGCAGTTTATCTCCCGGGCCAAGAGAATTGCCTGGCGGACAAACTCAGCAGGATCCTCCAGCCGCACGAGTGGCGGCTGGATCCCTTGGTAGTTCAGAAGCTCTTCCTAAAGTGGGGCCTCCCCACGGTGGATCTCTTTGCCAGTCCTCACAACCGGCAGCTTCCTCGCTTCTGCTCTCGTCAGCCACACCCCCTTCGGGTTGCGGCGGACGCGTTTCTAATTTCATGGTCGGGGAGCCTTCTGTACACTTTCCCTCCCATCCCGCTAGTCTCTCGGACTCTTTTCAAGGTTCTCCGAGACAAAGCCTTCATGATCCTGGTGGCCCCTCGTTGGCCCAGACAGCCGTGGTTTCCGCTCCTGCTGCAATTAGCGGTGGAGGATCCATTCCCTCTGGGGGTACAACCGGATCTCCTCACTCAGGATCAGGGGTCTCTACTACACCCCAACCTCAGGTCTCTCAACCTCATGGCCTGGCTGCTGAGAGGGTAGTCCTTGCTCCCCTTCTCCTGCCGGCAGAGGTGGAGGAGGTCGTCTTGGCTTCGCGACGGCCTTCTACCCGCAAATGCTACGCCCTTAAATGGCGTCGCTTCGCTGTCTGGTGTACCCAAGTCTCAGGATCCCTTCTCCTGCCCGGTGTCGGTGATCTTGCAGTACTTGCTACACCTCTCTAATCTGGGACTTAAGTCCAACTCCGTCAAAGTTCACCTCAGTGCTCTTTCGGCCCATCATGTGCCAGTGGACGGTAGACCTCTCTCCAGCGACCCTCTCGTAGCGAGGTTCCTCCGAGGTCTCCTTCTACTTAAACCACCTCTTCGCCCGCCAGCGCCTGACTGGGACCTGAATGTGGTTTTGCAGCGGATCACCTGTCCGCCTTTTGAACCTATGGCTACCTGTTCTCTCCGTTTTCTGTCTTGGAAAACACTGTTCTTGATAGCCCTCACTTCCGCTAGACGCGTAAGTGAATTGCAGGCCCTCGTGTCTGATCCCCCTTACACTCGGTTCTACAAAAATAGGGTAGTCCTACGGACTCACCCAAAATTTCTTCCAAAAGCGGTCTCCCCTTTTCACATCAATCAGGAGGTGGTACTTCCAACCTTCTTTCCCAGACCACACTCCAGCCGAGCTGAAACGATCCTCCATACCCTGGACTGTAGAAGGGCATTGAACTTCTACCTTGACCGTACGCGGGAGCACCGTAAAGCTGCTCAGCTTTTTGTGTCTTTTGACCCCAATAAATTGGGGCTCCCGGTCTCCAAGCGTACTCTGTCCATCTGGGTTGCGGACTGTATCTCTTGGGCTTATGGGGCAGCCGGACTTTCCTTAGAAAGTCGAGTCACGGCTCATTGCGTTCGGGCAAAGGCTACGTCAGTGGCTTACCTTCGCTCTGTTCCGTTGGCAGACATCTGCCGGGCCGCTACTTGGTCTTCGAGCCAGACTTTTGCGGTCCATTACTGTCTCGAGAGGGAGTCCCGCAGGGACAGTGCTTTCGGACAGGCAGTCCTCCGTAATCTCTTTGAGGTCTGAGCAACTCCTACCCTCCATCCCGGATGTGGGCTACCGGTGGGTGATAATTCAGCGAAGATTCTTTCCTTCTGTGCTGCTGAGCTGGAGGGAGCTCATTTTTGTGCTTAGGGTCTCCGGTAGCCTTGAGCTTGGGAGTCCCATAAGTGAGGACTGACTTCCTGCTTGGTCCTGGAGAAAGCGTAGTTACTCACCTGTAACAGGTGTTCTCCAGGAGCAGCAGGAATCAGTCCTCACTACCCTCCCTCCTCCCCTTGGAGTTGCAATCGCCTGCTTATGTTTGTTTGCAAATTTTTTTTTTGTGCTGTCTTTTTTAGCTGTCATCTGACTGGCTAAGATGGCACCCTTGGGCGGGAAGAGGACCGCGCATGCGCGCTGCAATTCCCAAAGGCTTTCTTTGAAAGCTGGGGAAAATTGCTCCGCGAGGGCTCCGTCGGCGCCGACGTCACCCATAAGTGAGGACTGATTCCTGCTGCTCCTGGAGAACACCTGTTACAGGTGAGTAACTACGCTTTATTTCATGTTTTTGCTTCCGTAGCGAGTTCTTTCTCAAATTCTCGCTTTGCCTGCCTTATCAATGCTTTGCATTTAATTTGCCAGTGCTTGTGCTTTTTCCAGTTTTCGTCGTTTGGCTCTTTTTTCCCTTTCCTGAAAGATGCTTTTTTTGGCAGCAACAGCCTTTCTGACCTCACCTTTAAACCATGCTGGTAGTTTTTTGGACTTTCTTCCACTTTTCTTAATGCGTGGAATACAGCTGGTCTGGGCTTCGAGGATAGTATTTTTAAATAACACCCAAGCTTGCTGTAAGTCTTTAACCTTTGCAACCGCTCCCTTTAGTTTTTTCTTAACTATATTCCTCATTTTATCATAGTCTCCCTTTCGAAAGTTAAAAGGTAGTACTGTGGATTTCTTTACTATCCCTCCTCCACTAATTAAATCAAACACGATCATGCTATGATCACTATTGCCAAGTGGTCCCAACACCCTTATTTCTTGCACCAGATCTGGTGTTCCACTAAGGACTAGGTCCAGTATGGCTTCCCCTCTGGTTGGTTCATGAACCAGCTGCTCCAAGAAGCAGTCATTTATTTCATCTAGAAACTTTATCTCCCTAGCATGTCCTGCTGTGACACTGACCCAGTCGATACCGGGGTAATTGAAATCACCCATTATTACTACTCTGCTGTGACTTTTGATCTCCAGGAACAAGCAGGAATACGTCATCACATATGGGTACGTCGGCACCGACGGAGCCCGCGCGGGAAAGCTCCCCAGCTTTTCAGATTAAAAGCTTTTGGGGCCTCCCACTGCACATGCGCGCTGCCTTCCCGCCTTCCTGACCAGCTCTCGTCAGTTTCTTTTTTTCCGCGGAGCCAGCAGGTCGTGTTCCTGTCACCGCTGAAGAAATTGTTGATTTTATTGTTTTCTTTAGACCGCGTACCTGCCTTCCCCATTCTGAAACCGGTACTGCCGGTCTCTCTTTCTTTCTTTTAAAAAAAAAAAAAAAAAAAAATTTTTCTTTTCTTCAGCACAGCTTGGTACTTTGTTAGGCCTTCAGGCCTACACAAATTCTCCTCATGGAGAAGCCAGTCCCTGGTTTTAAAAA
Source organism: Ichthyophis bannanicus (assembly GCA_033557465.1). Taxonomy (NCBI): domain Eukaryota; kingdom Metazoa; phylum Chordata; class Amphibia; order Gymnophiona; family Ichthyophiidae; genus Ichthyophis; species Ichthyophis bannanicus. The sequence goes on along the minus strand of CM066032.1, from coordinate 308,927,716 downwards.
GTGTACCAAGTGCAGTGCTGTCATTCCTCTTACAGACACCCATGAATGGTGTCTTAAATGTTTAGGACCTGACCATTCCATACCGGACTGCCCATCCTGCTCCCAGATGTCGAAACGTGGATTGCAGAACCGGGCCAACAAGTTCCATGTGCTGTTTCCTTCAGAAGCATCACAATCATCCAGGTCTTCCTCTCCGGATGGATCTCAGGTAACCAAAACTCCAGTGGGCAAATCCTCTAAAAGCAAATCTCTTTCTAAAGATCGAGAGGCTCTCAATTCTGAGTTCGAGGATTCTGCCCAGGCCAAAAAACCCCGGCGGGAGGCTCCGGCCTCCAAAGCAATCATGGGGTCACAGGTTGACATCGATGGCGCGGCCTCGACAGATCACCTGTTGTACTGCTCTGGGGTACCGGCCCATACCGGTACCGACATCCAGGCAGCAGTGGCGTCTATGGGCAATACTGTCCAAGTCATGCAGCAGGCCATTCTGGCTTTTATTAATGCTGCTACGCCCTCGGTACCGCAGCCAGCGGTACCGGGTCCGGTTCCGGTAATGGCTTCCATACCGGAACCGAGGCCATCGTCTTCCAAACGCAGATCGGTTCCGCATGCCGGATCCGGGCTTTTGCCCGGTACCGATCCCATACCTGGTACGCCCGATGTCGATACCGAACGGTATGCGTATCGTGCGTTGGAAGCACATAGAGGATACTCTGCTTCTTCAGAGGATTTTAACTCCTCTGATGATTCTGATGAGTTCTCCCTTGATCTTCCTGAGGAGCCTTCTTCTCCTAACAGAAGAATGTCTCCACCAGAGGATTTGTCCTTTCAGGACTTCATCATAGAAATGGCTAAAGGTCTTTCTATTGCTTCATCCTCTGAAAAGGAACCCAGATCAAAGAAACTGGATATTTTAGGATACTCTAAGTCTCCTAAAGAGGCAGTCACCCTGCCTATCCATGAAATCCTTCAAGAACACTTGATGGACTTATGGGAGGCTCCTCTAACATTGTCTCCTTCTTCTCGCAGGTTGGACACCATGTACCGTGTCCCCCCTTCTCCTGGTTTCCAAAAAACCCAGTTGCCTCACCATTCTATTGTGGTGAAGTCTGCAATGAAGAAGATAAAGAGTACCAAAAGGCACTCTTCTACTCCTCCAGGGCGAGAATGTAAGACTCTAGACTCTTTTGGCAGGAAAATTTTCCAGGCTACTATGCTTATAGCAAGGATTAATTCCTATAGTCTTTACATGGGCATGTTTCTCAGTGAAATCGCTCTAAAAGTTCGGCATTTTGCCCCCTTTATCCCTGAGGATAAGAGGGAGCAGTTCATTTCCTTAGTGAAACACCTTTTGGATATTTCAAAGTTCTCCAACAGGGCAGCTTTTGATTCCTTTGAGGGTGCTGGTAGGGCTTCGGGCATTGCTATAGCAGCCCAACGTCTTGCTTGGCTCCAGGCTTCTGATCTAGAACCTTTGGTCCTAGATGGCTTACGAAATCTGCCCTGTACAGGTGAGAACTTATTTGGTGAGGAGTGGCAAATTAAGGCCACTCAAATGGATGCAGAAAATGCCACCTTAGATAGACTTTCTAAGTCTACCTCCACTCCTGCCAAGAAGAAGTCTTTTAAGAGGCCTTATTACAAGAAGTCCAGATTTTCTACAAATACTGGCCAACAATCCTCTCAGCCTCGTTTTGCTGCTAAACGTCAGCAACCTAAACAGGCAAGGTCAAAGCCTGCGGCGTCTGCTACGCCTCAGCAGGCTCCACCCCCTCAGGGGTTTTGACTTGCCACTAGAGAACTTAACTTTTCTGGCTCTAGAACAACCAGAGCCCCTCACCATACCCGGAAGGTTAGCTCACTTTGCTCCCAGATGGGAGCAAATTACATCAGAGCAATGGACCCTCTCTATCATCAGAGAGGGTTACAAACTCCATTTTTCCGACCTTCCTCCTTATACTATGGTGAGGCAGTTCAATTCTCCCCCATCTCTCCTGGCCCTCTTGGGTCAGGAAGTCTCCTCCCTCCTTGCCCAGGGGGCAATAGAGGAGGTCCCTCTTCTTCAACAGGGGACGGGATTCTACTCCCCTTATTTTCTAATACCAAAGAAGACAGAGGGCTTCAGACCAATTCTGGATCTGAGAGAATTGAACAAATTTCTTTTCAAGGAGAAATTCAAAATGCTTTCTCTGGGCATTCTCCTTCCATACCTTCAGAGTCAGGATTGGCTTTGTTCTCTAGACCTAAAGGATGCGTATACACACATACTCATCCACCCATCCCACAGAAAATACCTTCGATTTCTGTTTCAGGGAAAACATTTCCAGTACAGAGTACTCCCCTTCGGTCTAGCCTCTGCTCCAAGAGTGTTCACCAAATGCATGGCAGTCGTAGCTGCCTTTCTAAGAGGCCTGGGAATTTTCATATTCCCATACCTGGACGACTGGCTCATCCGAGCTCCCTCTCAGTCCCAGGCCCAAATTTCCCTGGACCGCACAAGGCGTCTTCTGCAGTATCTGGGACTGGTAGTAAACCTTCCCAAGTCTCAACTAATCCCTACTCAGTCTCTCGAGTTCATAGGGGCCCAGTTAGACACCATCACTGCAAGGGCCTACCTGCCTCAGGTCAGGGCCCAACGCCTGCTGAGTTTGGCCTCCCAAGCTCAGTCCAGCAGTCATTTGACAGCCCGGGAAATGCTGCGACTTCTGGGCCACATGGCCTCCACGGTACATGTGGTGCCCTACGCTCGTCTGCATATGAGAGCAGCTCAATGGACCTTGGCCACCCAGTGGACTCAAGCATCTGGAGCGCTCTCCGACCAAATACTCACCTCAAGCCGTCTATTTTGGTCCCTCCAATGGTGGACATCCACCAAGAATCTGTTGTTGGGGGCCCCCTTCCAACCTTTGTTGCCCCAAGCAACCCTCACAACAGATGCCTCCCAAACAGGGTGGGGAGCTCATCTTCAGAACCTCTCCACTCAGGGCACTTGGTCTCCACAGGAGGCCACCCTTCATATCAACCTCCTGGAACTGCGAGCGATTTACCTTGCCCTCAAGGTCTTCTATACCCTCCTTGTCAACCTGACTGTCCTAGTTCAGACAGACAATCAGGTAGCCATGTTCTATATAAACAAACAAGGAGGGACAGGCTCTCTGTCGCTTTGCAACGAAGCTCTCAGAATATGGGCCTTCGCCAGAGAGCATCAAATTCACCTTCTTGCAGTGTATCTTCCAGGAGTTCAAAACTCTCGTGCAGACAGACTCAGTCGAGTTCTGCTTCTACACGAATGGTCCCTACATATGGACCAGATACGCAGAATCTTTCAGGAATGGGGGACCCCGGACATAGACCTCTTTGCAAGTCCGTGGAATGCCAAACTTCCCCGGTTCTGTTCCAGAACTCAGTGTCAGGGAGCTCAGGCCCACGATGCCTTCCTCCTGCATTGGGGTCAGGAATTCCTCTATGCCTTTCCACCCATTCCTCTAATATCCAAGACTCTGTTCAAGCTCCAGAGGGATCACGGGACTATGATCCTCATAGCTCCCCGCTGGCCACGCCAGGTGTGGTTCCCTCTACTTCTGCATCTCTCCCAGGGATCCTCCCTGGACCTGGGAGCTGCGCCAGACCTTCTGTCTCAGGAGGAGGGGACTTTGTGGCACCCAAACCCCAAATCCCTACATCTCAGAGCTTGGTTACTGAAGGCCTAAGTCTTCAAGACTTTAATCTTTCTCAACCTGTGACAGATATCCTTCATGCCTCTAGGAAACCTTCCACGAGGCGTTCTTATGCTTTCAAATGGAAACGTTTTTTCCATTTGGTGTGCTCAGCAGGGTCTTGACCCTCTAGCACTTCCTTTGAATTCCCTCTTGGACTATCTCCTGCATCTTTCAAATGCAGGCCTTAAGACGAATTCAGTAAGGGTCCATTTGAGTGCTATTGCAGCATCCTTAAAACCTATAAATGGACAACCTGTCTCCTCTCATCCTCTTGTTGCACGTTTCATGAGAGGCCTGACTCTAACTAAACCTCCCATCCGACCTCCTCCGGTAGCATGGGATTTGAACCTAGTTCTAGGTCAGCTTATGAAGCCACCTTTTGAGCCTTTGGACTCTACCTCCTTCAAATTTCTTTCCTGGAAGGTTGTTTTCCTTATTGCAGTCACTTCGGCTCGCCGCATCAGTGAACTGCAGGCTTTAGTGGCTCATCCACCTTATACTAGGTTTCATCATGATAAGGTGGTCCTTAGGACGAATCCCCACTTTATGCCCAAAGTGGTCTCGCCTTTTCATCTTAATCAAGAGGTATATTTACCTGTCTTTTTCCCGGCTCCTCATGCATCCAGTGCAGAGAGGAACCTTTATACTCTGGATTGTAAAAGAGCTCTTGCCTTTTACCTCAACAGGACTCAACCACATCGAAAGTCTTCCCAACTTTTCGTGGCTTTTGATCCTTCTCATTTGGGACTTCCAGTCACCAAGCGTACACTTTCCAATTGGATCGCTCAGTGTATTTCTTTTGCTTACCAGAGTAAGAACATTTCTATGGAGGGCCATGTCACAGCTCACAATGTGAGGGCCATGGCCACTTCTATGGCTCATCTTCACTCTGTGTCCATAGATCAGATCTGTCGAGCAGCCACTTGGGCCTCGGTTCATACCTTCACAGCCCATTACTGCTTGGACAAGGACTCCCGCCGGGATGCCTTGTTTGGTCAGGCTGTCCTCAAACACCTGTTCCATACTTAAACAACTCCTGCCCACCTTCCCTGGATGGATGCCTGAGATCCATGCGAAGATGGTTTACCCTTGGAGGGGGATCTCCCAGGCATCTTAGCTAGGGAGTCCCCATATGTGATGACGTATTTCTGCTTGTTCCTGGAGATAGCACACAGTTACTTACCTGTAACAGGTGATCTCTGGGAACAGCAGGAATTAGTCATCACAACCCACCCACCTCCCCTAGGAGTTGTATCTCTATCTATCTTCCTGTCCTCTCTCTCTATTGTCTCAGCTTTAAACTCGAACTGACGAGAGCTGGTCAGGAAGGCGGGAAGGCAGCGCGCATGAGCAGTGGGAGGCCCCAAAAGCTTTTAATCTGAAAAGCTGGGGAGCTTTCCCGCGCGGGCTCCGTCGGTGCCGACGTACCCATATGTGATGACTAATTCCTGCTGTTCCCAGAGATCACCTGTTACAGGTAAGTAACTGTGCTTTAGCTTCCTTGATTTCTTTGAGCATTTCATCATCCATTTGTTCATTCTGGCCAGGCGGTCGAAAGTACATCCCCACTGCCATCACCTTCCCCTTCATACATGGAATTTCAATCCATAGAGATTCTACAGCAGATTTTGTTTCCTGCAAAACTTTAATCCTTTCTGACTCAATGCCCTCTCTAACATAGAGCGCAACACCTCCACCAATTTGATCAGTTCTATCATTACAATATAGTTTGTATCCAGGTATCACAGTGTCCCACTGGTTATCCTCCTTCCACCATGTCTCTGAGATTGCAATCATATCTAACCTCTCATTTAGTGCTATATATTCTAACTCTCCCATCTTATTGTTTAGACTTCTAGCATTTGCATACAAGCATTTTAGAGACTGTATTTTATTAATATTAATCTGGCTATTGGTAGGCATGGATAATTTGGAATCCTTACGCTCTGTCTGCACCGTACTCAAGGGCATTTGGGCTACCATACTCTTTTTTTTGGAACCTCACTGCTTTTGGTAGTATCCTTCAAGGATTCCTTCTTCTGAACCATGCGCTCTTGGGCGACTGTCGGCTTTCCCCTATTTTCTAGTTTAAAAGCTTCTCTATCTCCTTTTTAAAGGTTAATGCCATCCTTAGAGGTTCCACCAGAAGCTCAGTATCGTGGGGTGTATCTCATCCAGTGCCATTGCTTTTACTTTCAGTTTTGTCAGCTGTTCATAAATATTTTCTTTTATGTATGGTATCTGCTCCATTCAGAATTAGTACCTATGTCGGTCATATATGGTCCTTTTCCGGGTTTCTTTTTGTGAGCATAAAACAGACGTATTTAGCATTTTGGCTTGGTCATCAGTCTTGCAATCGCACCTTTGGCCTTCCTCTTCTTTCCAATATATACCTGAAAAAAATCTCATCACTGCTTTGCATCTTTAGCTAATTTTTTCTTTTACGTGTGCTGTGGTACAGCCTTCCTAATTTTTCTTAGGCTTTTTAAGCATTAGCCAATATTCTTTTAAGGCGTTCCTCTTTTTCTGAAAATATGAAATCTGTAAATGCTGCCATTTTGGCCTCCTATTTTTGCAAACACTCCTTTGGAGAATCATATTTTGTTGCCTTTTCCTCTTGGTTTTTATTTACTTTACTTAATCTTTTTATAGCCCCTTTCAGTTAAGGGAACTAAAAAGGCATTAGACTAATCTGACAACCTGCTAGCTTCCCTTTCAGATAATGGAGCTCACGCAGAGCATTTCCCCAGCTTTCAAAGAAAGCCTTTGGGAATGCCACCATGCATGCATGGTCCCCTTCCCGCCCAAGGGTGCCATCTTACTTAGTCTCCTTTTTTTCTGTGGAACACTTCGGATGTGTGTCTCGTCCCCGGAAAAAGCTTTTCAAACTCTAACTCTGCTTTTGCCTTTCCAGCCTTCGCTGGTCCTCTTTCCGCCATCCTGAGCGCCACTGCTTAGGCTCTCGGTATCGGGATTCTTTTTTTTTTTTGCAGTTCTTTTTCTCCCCGCACTTTAGTGCCCTTTTTAACTGATGGCCGTGTCAAGGATCTTCAATGTTGCCGGGGTCCTTTTTGCTTGATGGCCGTTTCAAAAATGTGATAGGTGTTCTAAGAACATGTCGCTCACGGACACCCATGACTTGTATCTGGGAGCTGACCATGATCCAGAGCAATGCTCCCTCCTGCAAGAAGATGTCCTCGAAGGCCATCCAGAGTCATAAACAGAAGCTGGATGATCTCTTCCATAAGTCAGCCCCAGTGTCCCAGATAGCCTCCTGCTCAATGGTCCTGCAACCCTTGGAGTCCAAGGCTCCTCTTCGGGCCCGGTGGCACTCTGACAAGAGGTCATCTAAGCACAAGCGGAAGAAGGCGGCGGCTGCGAGGACACTGTGTCGGGGGGTGTCAGACAAGTGTGAGCAGTCACGCGCCCAGTCTTTCAACTCCCCTCAGCAGATCCTAGAATCGGAGAAGGAGTGTCCCAGAAAGGTTCCATGAACTGATATGGAGGCTTCCGGTGATGGCGCCCGGTCTCTAGAGGGTCATCCTGGCGAGGACCCCTTCTCCTCCTCGATACCCGACACAGTCACCCTGGCGTCGGTGTCCCAGGGCCCTACTCCTGAGTTGGAGGCCCAAATGCTGGCCTTGGAACACAGCGCCTGATTCCCAGTCAGAGTAGTACATGAAGCCTGCCCGGAGCCAGAGGCGCTCGACCACTAAGATCTCGTGCCCGAGGACTGGGACAGAGATTGAGACCCTTGCCAAGGGACCCCCCCACCGACACACTCCTTGAGACCGCAGGGACCTTGACCTCGAGGACTCCCTGGGCTGCCGCAGTGATCCCCAAGAGCCAGAGGTCTCGTGAGGGTCCTCGGCGAGGGTCTCTATCTCCATCCTGGTCCTCGGGCACGAGATCTTTGTGGTCGAGCGCCTCTGGCTCCAGGCAGATTTCATGGATTACTCGGACTGGGAATCTGATGGGGACACTTCCCCGGAAACCCGATCCTACTGGGACCTTCCCTCGGATCCCCCTCTGCCAGCCCAGAGGCAGCGGTCCCCTCCTGAGGACACCCCCCCTTGGAGTTCGTCTGGGATATGCCGCAGGCCCTGGCACTCACCACAGAGTCAGAGGAAGAGCCCCCGCACAGATGAGCTCGATATCCTTCAATATGAGGCTCCCCCAAAGGACACCCTGATGGTCTCTGTTCCCTCCATCATCACCAGCACCTTCTCTGCATATGGGAGACCTGGCTTCTGTCCTTATTGTTAGCAAGTGCCTGGATGCTATGTAAGAGTTAAGCGGGGACCGGGTTTTCGGATAACCCAGCTTCCCCACACCTTGAGAGTGGTGGAATCGGCCATGCGGAAGTAGAAGAGTCCGAAGACTCATTTCTCGATCCCACCAGGCAGAGTGTCTCATGCCCTCAATGCCCTCTGGCACAAGGCTTACCAGGGCTCCATGCTGGCATGCCACATTCAGGTTTACCAATTGTACATTTATTTATTTTATTTATTTATTTAACAGTATTTCTAAACCGCCTTATCTTAATAATCAAGGTGGTATCACAGCAAGCAATCAGGTAAAGTGTGTGTGTTGTACATGCAGTGAGGATAAAACTTAGTTGTGTGAGGGATGTGTTGGGTGCTTGATTTGTTTGAGCTATGTACAGGGTGGGCTATTTACAGTGGTGCTAGAATCATATTTTATATATATTCAGTTGTTTGGGAGGATTGGAGTGCTGTTATCCATTCTCTTAGGTTATGTGATGTGACCATAGTGCTCTATGAACAGCATGGTTTTCAGTTGTTTTCTGAAGTCTTTGAGGTCTGGAGTTGCCCTTAGATCGTCCGGTAGATTGTTCCATATTGTTGGAGCAGCCATGGAGAGAGCGCTGTCTGTTGTGTCCTTGCGTGTGTGCTTGTACTCATTTGGGGTGCTGACTCGGTTGCGTGTTTGACTTCTTCTGGGACGTGCGCTGGTTTCCGGTTGTATGAGCAGGTGGAGGCTGTTGGCTGATGTGTGTTCTTTTATCTTAAATAGGTTTATGATAGTCTTGTATCTGATGCGAGCAATGATTGGGAGCCAGTGTAAGTCCTTTAGTGTAGGTGTGATGTGCTCCTGCCTTGCGGCTCCGGATATGATTCGAGCTGCAGTGTTTTGTGCCAGCTGTAGTGGTTTGAGAGCTTGTTTTGGTAGTCCGAGGTATATCGGATTGCAGAAGTCCAGTATTGGGGTTATCAGTGCTTGACAGACTGTACGGAAGTGTTCTGGAGCGAGGAGTGGTTTCAGTCTCCTGATGATTCGCATCCTGTAATATGCTTTTTGGATTGTTTTGTCTATGTGTGGTTTGAGGTTGAGTTTACTGTCCAGAGTAACCCCAAGGCATCTCACCTCCGATCTTATCGGTATCGTGGTGCTTTGTATCTTTATGTTTGGTGGGTGTGTGAAGCTTTGGTTTCGAGTGATGATTAAAGCTTCAGTCTTGTTGTAGTTTATAGCTAGATTGTTGTTTTGGCACCACTTCGCCATTTGGGTAAGGCAGTCTGCTATCTTAGAGAAGTCCGGGTTTTCGATTGATATCGGGGAGTATACCATTATATCGTCTGCGTATATTGTGTATTGGATGTTGTTCTCTTTCATAATGTTGCATATTGGTTGGATGTAGATGTTAAAAAGGAGTGCTGAGAGTGCGGATCCTTGTGGTACTCCTTGTTGGACGTTTATGGGTCGGGAGGTGTCCTGTCCCACCTTGACCTGTAGCTGTCTTTCTGTTAGGTACGAGTGGAACCATTTTAGAGTGGTACCGTGTATACCAGTGTTCTTCAGTCTCTCCAGGAGTATATTGTGATCAACTGTGTCGAACGCTGAGGAGATGTCGATGAAGATCATTATAATCCCATTCCTGATGTCGTCAATTATTCTTATGATGCTGTCGAAGAGGTAGATCAGGAGAGTTTCGACTCCATGGTTGGGACGAAATCCGTGTTGGTTGTCGTCGAGAGTTCCGTGTTCGTCAATGTGTTCCTGAAGTTGTAGTTGAACCGTCTTTTCGATTATTTTTGCGAGGAAGGGTATGCTGGAGATTGGTCGGTATGCTGCTGGGTCCTTTTTGTCGAGAGAAGTTTTCTTTGTGATTGGTCTTACTGAGGCAAGCTTTAATTGCTGTGGCATGAGTCCTTGAGTGAGTGAGTTGTGTACCATTTTATGAATGTTTGGTATGAGGCTTGCTTTGGTGGCTTTGACCCATGACACTGGGCAAGGGTCTGTAGGAGCAGTGCTTGTGTTGATTGTGGAGATGATGTCTGATATCTGCTCTTTTGAGGGTGAGTGGAATGTGCCCCAGGTTTTGGGGTGGACGTTCGTTCTGTTGGTTCTACTGGGTGTTGAGCGCTCTGTGGAGTGAAATTTGTCTTTGATGTGGTCGGCGAATATCTGTGGATCCATTTGTATTTCTCTTTCTGCTGCTTGCTCTTTTGTCAGGGTTTTTACTATTTCGAAAAGTTCTCTGGGTTTGTTGATGGAAGAATTTATCAGGTTTGTGTGGAATTCTCTCTTTGATTGGTTGATGTGTTCTTTGTTTTTTTTTTGCTTTGTTAGGTAAAGATGTTGGTCTGTATTAGTTTTGTTTTTTCTCCATATACGTTCAATTTTGCTGAGCTCCCTATTTTCCTGTCGTATTTTTTGCTGAGTACCATGGTTTGTTTTGTCTCTGGTTGTGGTGTTGTTTCTTGGTCCTGTCAACGGATGGTTTGGCGGCGTTAGCTAGGACATTGTTCCAGTTGGAAACTTGTTCCTCCAGGTCCTCTGAGTCAATGTTCAAGTGTTGTATTGTGTCCTGGATGAATTCGTCCTTGTCAAAGGACTTGAATCGTCTTTGTGTGTGGGGGAAGTTCGCTCTTTCGCTTGTCCAGTCTTCTTGTGATTGCAGATTTGTCTCGATTAAGTAATGGTCAGACCATGGTACTGGGGTGATGGTGGGTGTAGAGATTAGGTCTCTTGAAGTTAGGTAGTTTGATGCGAAGATGAGGTCTGGGGATGATCCTAGTCTGTGTGTTGGTGCATTGACTATCTGTGTGAATTGAAGTGATGACATTGCCTGAAGGAAGGCCTCTGCATCTTTTGTATTGGCGGACTTGAGGTTGAAGTCTCCGATTAGTAGTGCTGGTTTGTTGTTTGACGTTATGGCACAGGCTTCTTCGAGTATGAAGGCTAGTTCGTCGGGTGGAGCACGGGGTGCTCTGTAGGTTAGGCAGATTGCAATATTCTTGTTCTTGATGCTAATTGTGTTACACTGCTTTGTATCTGTGAGATTCAGTGTCTTGAACTTGAGTTCTGTTTTTGCTATTATTAGGACTCCTCCTCCACGCTTGTGGATGCGTGGGCAGTTGTATGCTGAGTAGTTGTTCGGTACTAGTTGGTTGAGTAGTACACTATCGGTAGGGTTGAGCCATGTCTCTGTGATGCATATTATGTCTGGCTGTCGCTCTTCAATGTGGTCTACCAGAGTGTGTATCTTGTTGCAGATGGATCTGGCGTTTATGAGCTCAATTGATGTTTTCTTTGTGGAAGAGGTTGTTGCGACGTGTGCTTCCTTAGGGCCGGTGTTGGGGTTTGATTTGTGTCTGTTTTGTCTCTTTGTTTGGGAGGTTGCGAGTGTCTCTTTGTGTGTGTTGTGGACCGAGATATGGCAGTGCAGTTGGTGGGTACCATGGTGTGTTTGTTTGGGGGTAGTGGGGGTGTGTAGTTGGTGGGAGGAGTTGTGTGACTAGTAGGTATAGTGGGAGGAAGTATGTGGTGTGCATGTTGATAGCTTGTGATGTTCTGATAGGGCGACGCCTGTGTCCTTAGGTTTTCGTCTGTTGTTTGCTTTTTTGAGGAGAGCTGTACTTGTTGCAGGGGCTTGTCCTGGGGATGTGAAGTTGTATCTGTTGCGGTGCGGGAGCCTGTCCCGTGGAGGGAGCCTGTCCCTTGGATGTGAAGCTGTATCTGTTGCGGTGCGGGAGCCTGTCCCGTGGAGGGAGCCTGTCCCTTGGATGTGGAGCTGGATCTGATGCGGTGCGGGAGCCTGTCCCGTGGAGGGAGCCTGTCCCGTGGATGTGGAGCTGGATCTGTGGCGGACGCCTTGGTGCGGGAGCCTGTCCCATGGAGGGAGCCTGTCCCGTGTGTGTGGAGCTGGATCTGTGTTGGTCGCCTTGGTGCGGGGGCCTGTCCCGTGGATGTGGAGCTGGGTCTGTCGCGGTGCGGGAGCCTGTCCCGTGGAGGGAGCCTGTCCCGTGGATGTGGAGCTGGATCTGTGGCGGTCGTCTTGGTGCGGGGGCCTGTCCCGTGGATGTGACGCTGGATCTGTCGCGGTGCGGAAGCCTGTCCCGTGGAGGGAGCCTGTCCCGTGGAGGTGGAGCCGGATCTGTGGTGGTCGCCCTGTTGCGGGGGTCTGTCCCGTGGATGTGGAGCTGGGTTTGTCGCGGTGCGGGAGCCTGTCCCGTGGAGGGAGCCTGTTTCGTGTGTGTGCAGCTGGATCTGTTGATGAACTCTTGGTCTGACCCACTATGGTACATCCCAAGTCCCTATGTTCTTATCTAGCTAAAGATGACATTGCTCTAACATAGCATCAGTACTGGCATATCTCTGGGTTTAAGGTATCAATCTGGACAAACATGGTAATACCAAATATGGCCTATAAACGATGGTAGTTAACAACACTGGCATATCCCTGGGTTTACAGTATCGATCTGGACAAACATGGTAATACCTAATATGGCCTGTAAACGCTGGAAGCTAACAACAGTATCCAGAGGGAACTAGTCACTAGAGTGCCCAACACTGATCTTGGATTCTAGTCCCAAACATGAATTTCTACCCTTTAAATTAGTATTTTTATGAGAGGCAGGAGGATAATCCTAGCTGTAGAGAGTGGTGCTGCTGCAATCAGATGATTTAAACAGAACTATACATTCAATTATTGTTAGGAGTGCAGTTAATTCATATAAGTAATGAAGCAGTGTTGATAGTTTAAAAATCACTCAAATGAGTGTGACTTACGTGCCCCAGAGTTTCAGCTCTTTAGGCAGTTCGGCGTCTTCGGAGTTGGTATTCTGCGTTTCCACTGTGAGTTGGTGGATTGTCAGTTCCTTGATTGTACGCGAGCTCGACCCCGAGGGAGCTCAGCTGTACCAAGAGGGAGGTGTAGTCTCAGCGTCGTTTTTTCTGTTATGTTTCTGTGACGATCTTGGGGGTGCCTTTGCCTAAGGGCCGTGCCAAAGGGCCCTCTTGCGCGGCCCTCAGGCGCGGGCCCGCAAGGCGCGGGTGCACCTGTGGCGTTCTCCTTTTAAATGGAGAGCTGTGCCCCGATTGGGTAGAGATGCTCTGAGACACGCTGCTGGAGGGGTGGAGCCAAAAAGCAGCTTCCCCCGAAGAGCTCTTTTGTGTGCAGCAAGGTCTTTTGTAGCTGGCTTGCTCTTTTCTTGCCGCCGATCTTCTGGAGCAGGGCAGGCTCCCTTCGATGAGGCTTCGACTCGGGTAGATGGCTCAGCTCCTCCTGGAGCTAAGCAGAGCAAGAGAGGATGCTGTGCCTGTGGCTTCTCCTTTTAAATGGAGAGCTGTGCCCCGATTGGGTAGAGATGCTCTGAGACACGCTGCTGGAGGGGTGGAGCCAAAAAGCAGCTTCCCCCGAAGAGCTCTTTTGTGTGCAGCAAGGTCTTTTGTAGCTGGCTTGCTCTTTTCTTGCCGCCGATCTTCTGGAGCAGGGCAGGCTCCCTTCGATGAGGCTTCGACTCGGGTAGATGGCTCAGCTCCTCCTGGAGCTAAGCAGAGCAAGAGAGGATGCTGTGCCTGTGGCTTCTCCTTTTAAATGGAGAGCTGTGCCCCGATTGGGTAGAGATGCTCTGAGACACGCTGCTGGAGGGGTGGAGCCAAAAAGCAGCTTCCCCCGAAGAGCTCTTTTGTATGCAGCAAGGTCTTTTGTAGCTGGCGGACATGACCTCGCTAAGGAGCTCGAAGGCTTTGCGGCGGGCCTCGATGGAGACCACCTCCACTGTTTCCAGGCTCTCTCGAAGGCTTCGAGTCCTCTGCCCGGGTGGCGCTGCTGGCATTGGAGCCCTCTGACAGGCCTGGCTCCAATCCTCAGACCTGGAACAGTGGGTCCAGAAGAAACTGCTAGTTCCTGTGCGGATATCCAGTTTAGTCCTCCACAATCGGGTAGTGCACCTTCTACTGCAGCCTGGAGACTGGACCAATCAAATCTTCTGTAGTACATATCCAGCAGGAGCTCCCAGAAGCCCCCCAGTGTGTCCAGTCTCTTGCAGCTTGAAGACGTCTGTGCCCTTGCTGGGCACACTGAGTGACTCTTGAAGGAGCAACACTTGTTAGTTAGTCTTTTAGGGTTTGTTTTTGGGACATTTATTTGCTATTTATTTAATAGCTAGTTGTATCTTTAAAAGGAAAAGTGGAAGAAACATGCCTCTCTAGTGCTTTGGCACAGGAGACTCGGGAGGAAGTCAGACCTGCGGGCTCCTGTCTTCTTGCCTGGCTAATTTTATCAGCCTTGGGTGAGCTTCCCCTTGACTGTACGGGGAAAAGCCATACCTGATACAGCAGTGGCTGACACTGTGTGAAGTTGGCTGTGTCCTTGCTGTTCCTGAGCTGGTAGGAGTTTTCATTTTATGTCTGTATTTGTGAGCAGTGCTCTCTTGTCAGAGCTGCCAGCGTTCTGTAGGCTCTCCTGAGCCCATTTGGCAATTTTTCCTAAATTTGATCGTTTGCCCTGTATCTGAGGGTCGTTTTCTTTCTTTTACATATTATTTATTTGTCTTCGTATTTTCGCGCCGTTTTTTACCGCGGGTGAAAAAGTGCGGCGGCCATTTTGGATTTATAAACTGTGCTTTTAGAAGCACTTTTGATCACTTGTGCACAGGTCCCCCTGGGGTTTTTGGGGTTCCTTTTGCTGGCGATTTTGCTCAGGGCACCCCTGGGAGTCTGGGGAGTGTGTTTGTTTCTTGCAAAAAAAAAAAAAAAAAAAAAAAGTTTTATTATTCAACCGGGACTGATTTGCATGAGATTGCCCCTGTGGTGTGGGCTTTTCTGTGCCGGTTCCCTTCTATCCCGCTGGGCAGAGGTGGTCTTGGGATGGCTTCCAAACCCCAATGTGTGATTTGTGGGTCCCGCAGAGCGGCAGGGACTGACTCTGGCATCTGCAGGGGCTGCGCTGCAGTGCCCGCAGAGCTGGAACACTCTGTGCATGTCCAGGAGCAGGCTACCCCTGGGGATGCTTCTACTTCAGGGGACAGTGTCCTTTCTCCGAGCATCCCTCAGTCTGGGTCGGTTCCACCGGCCAGTGGGTCGGTGGCTGCGCTCCAGCAGGGGGCTATAGTTGTCCCACCTATGGAATTCTCCCCTGATTTTGTTCTCCTCATGCATCAGGCTTTCCACTTGAGCAGGTCCGGTCAGTGGCCGGAGGTTGGGCCCCCCTCTCTCCCCTCGGGGGTCACTGGGGTGGCTCAGCGCTCCTCTCCACCCGGGGTCAAGCGGCTCCGGTGTGGGGAACAGGAGCAGGACGCCCTGGGGCTTCTGGAGTCCGAGGCGGAGGGCGATCCTGAGACTGAAGCGGAGGAATTGGAGGATGGGGAGATCCCCGAGCCGGAGGATCAGGCTCGGATCATTCGGGTGTTTCGGAAGGACGAGCTGGTTCCTCTGGTTACGGAGTCCCTTCAGGCACTTAACCTTTCGGCAGTGCGGTCCCTGGAGGAAGAGGGTCTGGAGGATCCTCTCATTCAGGCCGTCAGGGATGCCCAGGTGGTTTTTCCCGTCCACCGCGTGGTGGAACAGATGATACAGGCGGAGTGGGAGCACCCGGAATCCGGTTTGAAGGGGATTCGGACCATGAATCGGCTTTATCCCCTCGCCGACAAGGATAGGGACTTGTTTAAGTCTCCGCGAGTGGATGCGGCGGTTTCCGCGGTGACCAAGAAAACCACCATTCCGGTTGAGGGGGCGGCGGCCCTCAAGGACGGGCAGGATAAGAAGATTGATAATTTGCTGAAGCTAACCTTCGATACGGATGCCGTGTCATTGCAAGCCTCTATTTGCGGGGCTTGGGTGGCTCGGGCGTGTCTGCGGTGGTCGCAGCGCTTGCGCTCGAGCCCCGGCTTAGACCAGCAAGGCCTGTTGGAGGTTACCCGGCTGGAGTCCGGCTCGGCCTACATGGCGGATCTGTTTTATGATTTAATCCGCGCATTGGCTAATAGTATGGCGTCCGCGGTGGCAGCGCGCCGGTCCCTATGGTTGCGCAACTGGGCGGCTGACGGTTCTTCCAAGTCCCGCCTCGGTAAACTGCCCTTTAAGGGCAGATTGTTATTTGGGGAGGCTCTCGAGAAACTGGTAAAGGAGCTCGGTGAGTCCAAGGGGGGCCGGCTTCCGGAGGATAGGCCAAGGGCCAACAGGTCCTCCACCTCGGCGCGGGGGTCCTTTCGGGATCAGCGCAGGTTTCGGTCCTCCCGCCTGTGGGCCTCGCAGCGGGGCCGGTTTGGAGCCCGTAATCAGGGATTTCGTGGTTTCAGAGGGGCCGGCAGAGGCTTCTCCGGAGCCGCCTCTCCCTCGGCGTCTTCCTTTGGGCGCAAGCCGCAATGACGCGAGGCGGGCTCTGGAGGGAGGCCCGATTATCGGGGGTCGTTTGCACGACTTTCTTCCGTCTTGGGCCCAAATTACGTCAGATCGCTGGGTGCTACAGATTATAGAAGAGGGTTATGCTCTAGAACTTGCATCCCCGCTTCCGGATGCCTTTGTTCTGTCGCCCAGCAGGGGCGAACAAAAGACGCGGGACATCCGCGTGACCCTGGCTCGGTTGTTAGCACTGGGAGCGGTGGTCCCGGTTCCTCTCTTGGAAAGAGGCGCCGGTCGTTACTCCATCTATTTTGTGGTCCCCAAAAAGGGCGATTCTCTGCGTCCGATCTTGGATCTCAAAGGCGTCAATCGCGCGCTCAGGGTACCGCACTTCCGTATGGAAACTCTGCGGTCAGTCATTGTAGCAGTACGACGGGAGTTTTTGACGTCCCTCGATCTTACAGAGGCCTATTTGCACATCCCGATACATCCATCTCATCAGCGGTTTCTCCGCTTTGCGTTTCCGTGGGGCCACTTCCAGTTCCGGGCCATGCCGTTCGGCTTAGCCACGGCTCCGCGCACCTTCACAAAGGTGATGGTGGTCGTTGCGGCGGCCTTGCGCAAGGAGGGCATCTTGGTCCATCCATATCTCGACGACTGGTTGATTCGGGCAAAGTCCAGTCGGGAGTGCTTGCGAGTCACGAGCAGGGTAGTGGCTCTGCTGCGGTCTCTCGGCTGGGTGGTGAACGAACGAAAAAGTTGTCTGCGTCACACGCAGGACCTCGAGTATCTGGGGGTGCGCTTCGACACCGCCCGGGGGCTGGTGTGCCTCCCCGAGCGCCGCGTCCGGGCGTTGCGGGCTCTTGTCCGACTCTTTCGGGGCATGCCCGCTCCGTCGGCGTGGTGGTACCTGAGGCTTCTCGGAACAATGGCGGCGACCTTGGAGGTGGTACCGTGGGCGCGGTTCCACCTGCGCCCGCTGCAGAGGGCGCTCCTTCGCCGGTGGTCCAACCAGTGCGACTCCTTGAACAACAGACTGCCCTGCCCGAAGGCGGTGCGTCTTTCGCTCCGTTGGTGGCTCTCTCCCGAGAATCTGACGCGGGGGGTTCCCTTGGA
Organism: Ichthyophis bannanicus; assembly: GCA_033557465.1. NCBI lineage: Eukaryota > Metazoa > Chordata > Amphibia > Gymnophiona > Ichthyophiidae > Ichthyophis > Ichthyophis bannanicus. Next base: position 308,910,290 of record CM066032.1, on the reverse strand, counting down.
GCCTCCTCTGTGGGTTCCCCTCACAACGGATGCGAGCTTAGCCGGTTGGGGAGTGCACTGCGAGACCCGCTTCACTCAGGGGGTGTGGTCCTCCCAGGAAGCGTCTTGGTCGATCAACCGTCTCGAGCTTCGGGCGGTGCGACTAGCACTATTGGCCCTGGAACCACTGGTCCGGGGTCGACCTGTCCGGGTCTGGTCGGACAATGTGGCCACGGTGGCTTACATCAATCGCCAAGGGGGCACAGGGAGTGTGGCCCTGGAAACAGAGGCGACAGCCTTGTTCAGTTGGGTGGAGACTCGTCTGCCGGCAATATCAGCGGCGCACATAGCGGGCGCGGAAAATGTCCAGGCTGACTTTCTCAGCAGAGTGCGAGTGGACCCCGGAGAGTGGGAGTTAAATCCACAGGTGTATGCGCAAATAGTGCGGCGGTGGGGTCCGCCCATCATGGATCTCATGGCGACCTTCCAGACGGCCAAGACGAGTCGCTTCTTCCGCAGACGGCGGGAGCGAATGTCCGAAGGGCTCGACGCTCTCATTCAGCCGTGGCCGACGTCCGGGCTTCTGTATGTCTTCCCTCCGTGGGCGCTGATCGGCCGGGTCGTCCAGCGCATCGAGGGTCATCAGGGCAGAGTGCTGCTGGTGGCTCCGGATTGGCCCCAGAGGCCCTGGTATGCCGAGCTAGTCAGACTTCGAGACGGCGTGCCTTGGCGCCTGCCCGCGCTGCCGGACCTTCTTCTTCAGGGCCCCCTGCGGATGCCCCAGGTGGCTCGATTCTCGCTTACGGTTTGGCCATTGAGAGGGCTCGGCTGAAAAAGAAGGGTTATTCGCCCGCGGTGATTTCCACCCTACTGCGGGCAAGAAAGTCATCCACTTCTCTTACTTATGTTCGAATCTGGAGGATTTTTGAGGACTGGTGCTCCCGGCGGGGAGTCCGGGCGGCGACGGTCTCTGTGCCCGTCGTGTTAAGCTTCCTTCAGGATGGGTTCGAGAAAGGCCTCGCGGCCAGTTCCCTGAAGGTTCAGTTGGCAGCGATCTCCTGCTATAGAGGCAAGGTTTTAGGCCGCATTCTCAGCGCTCATGCGGATGTGCGGCGTTTCTTGACCGCTGTTTTTCATTTGCGGCCTTCCCGCAGAGCACCGATTCCCCCGTGGGATTTGAATTTAGTCCTGCGGGCTCTGGTGCGGGAACCTTTTGAGCCCTTGCGGAGGGCGTCCCTGAAGGATCTCACTTTGAAGACGGTCTTTCTTGTAGCCATTTGCTCGGCTCGGCGCATTTCGGATCTTCAGGCCTTGTCCTGCCGAGAGCCTTTCTTGTCGTTTTCCACGGACCGGATTGTGATCCGGCCGGTGCCTTCCTTTCTTCCAAAGGTGGTGTCTCCCTTTCACTTGAATCAGGCAGTGTTTCTGCCGGTTCTTTCGGCGAACTCGGTCGAGTCGGTGGACAAGGGTCTTCACTGGCTCGATGTGGGTCGCACGCTGCGTCGGTATTTGCAGTCTACGGAGTCCTTTCGTAAGACCGATCGGCTTTTTGTGCTCTTTGGGGGCGCAAGAAAAGGGGAGGCGGCGGCTAAGGCCTCCATTGCTAGATGGATCAAGGAAGCGATCGCATCTGCGTATCTGTTGCAGCAGCGGCCAGTTCCGGAGGGGCTTCGAGCTCATTCTACTCGAGCTCAGGCGACCTCTTGGGCGGAGCATTGCCTGGTTCCGCCAGCGGATATCTGTAGGGCGGCCACTTGGTCGTCTCTGCACGCTTTCAGCAGGCACTATCGCCTGGATGTATTAGCGGCTCGGGATTCCTGTTTTGGATCGGCGGTTCTGCGCGCCGGCTGGCAAGGTCCCGCCCAGTCTTAACTGCTCTGTTACATCCCGATTGTGGAGGACTAAACTGGATATCCGCACAGGAAATGGAAATTACACTAACCTGGTAATTGTAGTTCCTGTAGGATCCAGTTTAGTCCTCCTTCCCTCCCAACTCTCTGTGTAGTCTTGCGGCGCGCTGTTCCGAGCGGTTGACTGTAGGACGGTTCTTCGTCCCGTTCGGGTTCTGTTGACAGTCGTGCTTATCGCTATGGCTCTTCCCTTTCTTGGAGTTCAGTCAGCTCCCCAGATTTCTGTGAAGGGGAGCTCTGTGTAAATTGGAAGGCGTCGGTTTCGGCGCCAGGCGGTGTTCTGACTTCCTCGTTTGGGGAGGGAGTTGGTTATTACAGGGGGGGAAGATAAGGGTTTACTGATAATGTAATGATAATTTAATGATTATTTAATGTGTTGCTTCGTTAAGTATGCTTTGTTACTAGTACACTGGGGGGCTTCTGGGAGCTCCTGCTGGATATGTACTACAGAAGATTTGATTGGTCCAGTCTCCAGGCTGCAGTAGAAGGTGCACTACCCGATTGTGGAGGACTAAACTGGATCCTACAGGAACTACAATTACCAGGTTAGTGTAATTTCCATATGTCCCTTGTCCATGGAGGACAAGGTAGCGGAGATTAAGATGGAGTACATGACCTGTACTTGTCTCTCCTGAAAGACATCCTCCCTCTCCAAGAAGAAACAGCAGGGCAAGAAGCCTTTTTTCCACTGGAAGGGGCTTCTGTTTAGGGGTTGCCCACTCTACCCGCTGGCTTCGACCCCTGCCAGGGCGGCCAGGGAAAAGGCGTGTCCCATGGCCCTCACAAGCCGAAGGGTCCTAAGACCCAACCACCGGCGCCAGCTCAGCCAGCCTCAGAGTTTTGATGTCATTGGCATAGCCTCTTGTTCACTGGCAAATCAGCTGCCAGTCAGGGGGCATCTGGTCCACTTCGCTTTCAGGTGGGAATCCATCACCACTGATGTCTGGATTCTTTAAGTCATACGGGAGGGCTATCTCCTCAATCTGGACCAGCTCACTCCTCAGTACTTCTCTGGGGAGTCATGGTGGCTTCCTCTGCACCAGGCCCTCCTGACTCAGGAGCTAGTAGGCCGCCTCAAGGACAGGATGGTGGAACAAGTCCCATTGCACCTCAGAGGACAGGGTTTTTATTCCCTATTCTTCCTCGTCCCGAAGAGAACAGGCGGTCTCTGACCCATTCTTGACCTGTGGAACCTAAACAAGTCCCTGGTGCGGGAGAGGTTCAAGATGCTCTCCCTTGGAACACTGCTGCCCTACCTCCAGCAGGGAGATTGGCTATGTTCCTTGGACCTAAAGGATGCTTATACTCATATCCTTGTCCATCCCAAGCACAGAAGGTTCCTCCACTTCATGGTACAGGGGAATCGCTACCAGTATAGGGTGCTCCACTTCGGCCTCTTGTTTGCCCCAGGAGTCTTAAAATGCCTGGCCGTGGCGGTGGCCCACCTCCAGTTAAGATATGCCATAATGGGTCAGACCAAGGTCCATCAAGCCCAGTATTCTGTTTCCAACAGTGGCCAATCTAGGTCATAGGTACCTAGCAGTTTCCCCAAGGGACACAGGTTCCACAATGCTTGTATTGGTTTAAGCATTGATATCCTGGGCCCCTTCTTAATAATGGTTTATGGACCTTTCCTCCAGGAACTTGTCCAAACCTTTTTTAAACCCAGCTACACTAACAGCCTTTACTACATCCTCCGGTAACAAATTCCAGAGTTTGATTACACGTTGAGTGAAAAAATATTTTCTTTTATTAGTCTTAAATAGTTTACCGTGTAGCTTCATTGCATGTCCCCTAGTCTTTCTATATTCTGATAAGGTAAACAATCGATCTACGTTTACCCGTTCCACTCCGTTCATTAATTTATCGATTTCTATCATATTTCCCCTCAGCCGTCTCTTTTCCAGGTTAAAGAGCCCTAACCTTTTTAGCCTTTCTTCATAGGAGTATCCTTCCATCCCCTTTACCATTTTGGTGGCTCTTCTCTGAACCTTTTCTAAAATCGCTATATCCTTTTTAAGATACGGCGACCAGAATTGCACACACTATTCAAGGTGCGGTCTCACCATGGAACGATATAGAGGCATTATAATATCTTTTGTTTTATTTTCCATTCCTTTATTTATCATACCTAACATTCTATTTGCTCTCTTGGCTGCCGCTGCACACTTGGCCGAGGGTTTTAACATGGTATCCACAATGACGCCTAAATCTTTTTCCTGGGTGGTGGTTCCTAATGGGGAACCTTGCATTGTGTAACCATAGTTTGGGTTGTTCTTCCCTAGGTGCATAACCTTGCACTTGTCCACATTAAATTTCATCTGCCATTTTGATGCCCAGTCTTCCAATTTATCAAGATCCTCTTGCAATTTTCCACAATCCTCTTGGGTTTTAACAACTTTAAATAGTTTTGTGTCATCTGCAAATTTGATAACCTCACTCATTATTCCACTTTCCAGGTCATTTATGAATATGTCAAAAACCAGCGGACCCAGCACAGATCCCTTGGGTACACCACTACTCACCTTTCTCCATTGGGAAAATTGGCCATTTAGCGTTACCCTCTGCTTTCTATCTTTTAACCAGTTCCTGATCCACAATAGTACACTGCCTCCTATCCCATGACTCTTTAGTTTTGCCAAAAGTCTCTGATGAGGGACCTTGTCAAAGGCTTTCTGAAAGTCCAGATACACAATATCAACCGACTCACCTTTGTCCACCTGATTATTCACTCCTTCAAAAAAAACATAACAGATTAGTAAGACAAGATCTTCCTTGTTTAAAGCCATGTTGGCTGTCTCCCATTAGGTCATGACTATCTACATGCTGAGTAATTTTATTCTTTATGATGGTTTCTACCATTTTTCCCGGTACTGATGTCAGGCTCACCGGTCTGTAGTTTCCCGGATCACCCCTGGAACCCTTTTTAAAAATTGGTGTTACATTGGCAATTCTCCAATCTTCAGGTATTAGAGATGATTTTAATGATAGTTCACAGATTACTAATAGCAGGTCTGCAATCTCATATTTCAGTTCTTTCAACACCCTTGGATGTATACCATCCGGCCCAGGTGATTTGCTATTCTTCAGTTTATCTAATAGTTGTAATACATCTTCCCGATGTATCGATATTTCCTTCAATTCTTTCGCACCTTTAAATACCACTTCAGTCATGGGTAACATCCCTACATCTTCCTCAGTAAAGACTGAAGCAAAGAATTCATTCAATCTATCTGCTATCGCCTTTGTCGCCTCTTAGTGCTCCTTTAACCCCTTTATCATCTAATGGACCAACTGACTCTCTCACAGGTTTTTTGCTACGAATGTACTTGAAAAGGTCTTTATTTCGTGTTTTTGCTTCCGCAGCAAGCTTCTTCTCAAATTCTCCCTTTGCCTGCCTTATTAATGGCTTGCATTTGACTTGCCAGTGCTTGTGCTGTTTCCAAGTTTCGTCATTTGGCTCTTTTTTCCATTTCCTGAAAGATGCTTTTTTGGCAACAACAGCCTCTCTGACCTCACCTTTAAACCATGCTGGCAGTTTTTTGGAATTCCTTCCACTTTTCTTAAAGCGTGGAATACAGCTGGTCTGGGCTTCCAAGATAGTATTTTTCAACAACAGCCATGCCTGATGTACGTCTTTAACCTTTGCAACTGCTCCTTTTAGTTTTTTCTTAACCGTTTTCCTTATTTTATCATAGTCTCACTTTCGAAAGTTAAAAGGTAGTACTGTGGATTTCCTTACTATCCCTCCTCCACTAATTAAATCAAAGGACACCTTCATCTATCCTTATCTAGATGACTGGCTAGTTACAGGGGGCATGGCCTCTGCGGTTCATTGGGCCACAGACCGCACCATTCACTTTTTGAAGCACCTGGGATTCGTGGTCATCTACCCAAAATCCCAGCTTGTTCTGTTGCAGTCCCTAGAGTTCATCGGGGCCCACTTGCACATTCTGCAGGCCATGGCCTTCGTTCCCCAGGACAGGGCAGACCGTCTTGTGTCCCTGGCATCTGATGTACAACACTGCAGCATGGTTTCGGCTCGGTTGATGCTGTGCCTTTTTGGCCACTTGGTCTCCATGGCCATGTTGTACCCCATGCCCACCTCAAAATGCGGGTGGCACAATGGGGTGGCACAATGGACCCAGGCAACAGGCCGTCTTCAAGACTCCCATCTTGGTCATACCCTGCCTGGCGGAGTCCCTGACCTGGTGGCAGAATGCATGAAACCTGCTCTGAGGCATGCCCTTCCAGACCCCAATTCATCAGGTGGTCTTGACGACAGACACCTCTCTGTTGGGCTGGGGGGGGGCTCCATTGCAAGGAGCTGCGCATGCAGGGGACTTGGTCTCCTGAGGAGGCTTGACAGCAAATCAATTTGCTGGAGCATCAAGCCGTCGTCCTCATGCTCTGGGCCTTCTGGCACCGCTTGCAGCACCGAGCGGTCCTTGCCAGACGGACAACCAGGTCACGATGTTCTATGGGAACAAACAAGGGGGCACCAGCTCTTACAGCCTCTGACTGGAGGTGATGGCTCTCTGCTCTTTTGCAGTGAGCCTGGGCATCACCCTCCGAGCCATTTATCTCCCGGGCCAGAACAACGCCTTGGTGGACTGGCTAAGCAGGGTCCTCCAGCTGCACGAGTGGCGCATGCGTCCTCAGACAGCGCAGCGGCTCTTCCAGCATTGTGGGACTCCAGACCTGGACTTTTTTGCCAGCCCTGCGAGCTCTCACCTCCCCCGGTTCTGCGGCCCCCTCCCTCACCCAGTCAGGATGGCACCGGATGATTTCCTCCTGTCATGGACCACCGGCCTGCTGTATGCCTCCCCCCCCATGCCACTCATTGCTCATACCCTTCTTAAGGTCCAGCAGGACAGGGCCTTAGTGATCCTCGTGGCCCCGAAGTGGCCCAGACAACCATGGTTCCCTCTGCCTCTTGACAGAATCCCCAGTTTCTCTAGGGAACTAGCCGGGACTGCTGACGCAGGAGGGGGAGTCTGCTGCTTCACCCCAATTTGAGGTCTCTCCCCCTGACAGCTTGGCAGCTGAGCGGGTCGCCCCTACCATCTCCCTGTGGAGATCGAGGACATTTTTCTGGCGTCGTGGAAGTATTTGACCAGGCGGGCGTAAACCTTCAAGTGGTGCCAATTCTCAGTGTGGTGCTTGCAGGTCCGAGTGGACCCGTTTTCCTGCCCCATCCGATTGGTCCTGCAGTACTGTCTTCACCTCTCGCAGGCTGGGCTGAAGAACTAACCTGAGTGTCATCTCAGTGAACCACCACCCCACCGAGGGGAAAACCTCTCGGGGGAACTGCTTGTCTCTCATTTCTTGCGGGGCTTGCTCCTTTTCAGTCCCCCCGCCAGCCCTCCTCCTGCAGAATGGGACCTCAATGCGGTCCTCATGCAACTCACCAAGCTGCCCTTTGAGCCCATGGCTACTTGCTCGCTGCGGCACCTGTCATGGAAGGTGGCCTTCCTGGTGGCTCTCACCTCTGTCCAGAGTCATTGAACTCCAGGCACTGATGGCCGAGGCCCCCATACATGAGGTTCTACAGGAACAGGGTGATCCTGCATACTCACTCCAAGTTCCTCCTGAAGGTTTATTTATTATTATTTATTTATTAACATCTTTTATATACCGCACTATTCATTATCAGCGCGGTTTACAGAGAACAAGAAAACTTCAGACAAGTTACATTTATCTGGTTTTACATATAACAGGAACAATAACTTGGATAACCGGGGCAATTATTTACAACAAAAGCAGTCAGAGTAATTATTTACATTAGGAAGACATATACGTTTGGCCAAGGTTGCCTCTGATTTCCATTTCAACCAAGTGATAGTGCTTCCCACCTTCTTCCTGAAGCCCTATGTCGACCGGGCATCAGCGGTTCTCCACACACTGGATTGCAAGAGGGCTCTCTTCTTCTACCTGCAGCGGACTTGGGACCACCGCAGATCCGGGCAGCTCTTTGTCTCCTATGACCTCCTGGGGCTAGCAGTCACCAAGCAAACCTTGTCTGGGTGGCCAAACGTATTGCCTTGGCCCAGGCCGGGCTTCCCCTGGATTGCTGAATCATGGGGCATAATGTCAGAGCGATGGTGACGTCAGTTACTAGCCTGCGCTAAGTGCCACTGGCAGACATCTGCCGGTCCACCATCTCGTCCTCTGCTCACACCTTTGTTGTGCATTACTGTCTGGAGAGGGAGTACTGTCGGGACAGCACCTTCAGCCAGGCTGTACTCTGTAACCTGTTTGAGGTTTAAGCAACTCCTGCACTCTGACCCTTCTTGTTCTAGCTACCGGGAGCGTGACTTGGGTTGTCGGGCTTCCTTCTTTTTCACTGTTGACTGCTCACAGCTGGGCCATGCTTTTTCCTACAGGTCCTCAGTAGCCTGTAGCTAGGTAGTCCCATACGTGAGGATTGACTTCCTGCTTGTTCCCGGAGAAAGCGTGATTACTCACTTATAACAGGTGCTCTCCAGGGACAGCAGGAATCAGTCCTCACAACCTTCCCTCCTCCCCCTTGGAGTTGCTGTCCATTTTTGCCATCATCTTGGTAGGGCTCCAGCTATGGCATCTGATTAAGGTGGTACCCTTGGGTGGGAAGGGGACCATGCATGTGTGGTGGCATGCCCAAAGGCTTTCTTTGAAAGCTGGGTAAATGCTCCATGCAGGCTCCGACGGTGCTGACCACCCATATGTGAGGATTGATTCCTGGTGTCCCTGGAGAACACTTGTTACAGGTGAGTAACTATGCTATCTGCGTAAACTATACAACAACCCCAGCCCATGTTCCTAGGACAGATTCAGCCAACCCAAACCAACTGGTTCTCCTTCCATCTAATCACTGAAGAACATTGAACACAACAACATCTCCACTTGACCTCCTGGATAAAGATGACCATACAAGAATGTATCCTTGACGCCTTGTTTAGTCAAGCTGTTCCACAGCACACCCTTTTTTAATTCAACTCCTACCCTCCATCCCTTGGATGCCTGAGGTTCTGGGAAATAGCATGGCCCATCCATTAGATCTGCAACATGCTGGGACCTCCTCTAGGCATCTCTAGCTTGGGAGTCCCCATATGTGAAGACTCATTCCTGCTTGTTCCTGGAGATAGTACTGTTACTTACCTGTAACAGGTGATCTCTGGGAACAGCAGGAATAAGTCTTCACAACCCACCCACCTCCCCTAGGAGTTGTTCCCTCTCTCTCTCTCTCTCTAAGTTGTCTGCTTCCCTCCTTCGGTCTCAGCTACAAACCCAACTGATGAGAGGGAAGTGAATGGGTGAGAAGGCAGCGTGCATGCGTGTGGGATGCTCCCAAAAGCTTTCTTTTTGGACGCTGGGGAGCGTTCCCGCGCAGGCTCAGTCGGTACCGACGTACCCATATGTGAAGACTTATTCCTGCTGTTCCCAGAGATCACCTGTTACAGGTAAGTAACTGTGCTTTACCTGCCTGTATTTTTTCCAAGGCCTCATGCTTCAAATGCAGAAAGGAATCTTCATACTTTGGACTGTAAAAGAGCACTTGCTTTTTAGTTACAAAGGACACAGCAACATAGAAAGTCCTTTCAACTCTTTGTTGCTTTTGATCCTTCTCATTTGGGGCTTCCAGTCTCCAAGAGAACATTGTCCAATTGGATTGCACAGTGTATTTCTTTTACCTATCAGAGTAAAAACCTTTCTCTGGAAGGCCATGTCACAGCTCACAATGTGAGAGCCATGGCAGCCTCAATGGCTCATCTACACTCTGTGTCTATTGACGACATCTGTCGAGCAGCTACTTGGGCCTTGGTTCATACCTTCACAGCCCATTACTGCTTAGACAAGGGCTCCCGCTGGGATGCCTTGTTTGGTCAGGCTGTTCTACGATACCTGTTCCATACTTATTCAACTCCTACCCACCATCCCTGGTAGGATGCCTGAGATCCATGGGGGGAAGTGGAGCCCTTTCACAGGGGCACACAACGTCTTGGGCCTTCTCCCTGGCATCTGCAGCTAGGGAGTCCTGATATGTGAAGACTACATTCCTGCTTGTTCCTGGAGATAGCATAGTTACTCACCTGTAACAGGTGATCTCCGGGAACAGCAGGAATTTAGTCTTCACAACCCACCCACCTCCCCTAGGAGTTGTATCTCTCTTTTCTTTCCCTCTCTCTCTCTTTGTCTCAGTTTTAAAACTCAGCTGGAGAGAGGCAGTTGGGAAAGGTGGGAAGGCAGCACGCAGGCGCTGTGGGATGCTCCCAAAAGCTTTCTGATTGGAGCTGGGGAGCGTTCCCACGCATGCTCCGTCGGTACCGACGTACCCATATGTGAAGACTTATTCCTGCTGTTTCCAGAGATCACCTGTTACAGGTGAGTAACTATGCTTTGTTATACTCTACTGATGATTTGGTAATAGATTTGACCCCTCTAAACTGTTTAATAGCAATATCCTTTTGGTTATTTGAATACTCTCTTAAACTGAATCCTGCTATGGCAACAGCCATCTGGTTTACTGGTTTGGATTTTCAGCCTATACTTGTCCCTATGATAGATGGTCAGCCTTTAGTATTACATACCTCCCTTTGATATCTTGGAGTTAGATTCAGCCCTTACTTTCTCCCCTCAACTGGCCCAGGTAACTAAATCTGCTTTCCTGGCCTTATGGCGTTTTCGTGGCATTAGTTCATTTTTGGATTAACTGGCCTAGATAACTCTGCTTTTACACTCTGTCATAAAGAGACTTGACTATTGCAATATTGTTTTTCTAGGTCTTCCACAGGTCCCTCTCCATCGCCTCCAGACCATCAAAAATAAGGCTCTTCGTGTACTAGCTTACCCACTCAAATTCGATCATATTATACCACTATTCGTAAAATATCATTGGCTACCTATAAATTCTCGGATCATTTTCAAGCTGCTTACACTGACACACAATTATTCATGACACAGTTCCGGAGTACTTGTCTGCTGTTGTCTCTATATGCCCCAGCAAGATTTCTTCACTCGTGCCATGATTTTCGATTACACTCTCCTCCTCGCTGGAAATAAAGTACGAATCTACATGAAAATTAGCTTTTTCTGCTGTGGCTCTGTTACATTGGAAAAGCTTGCCGGGTCACCTCTGCACAGAATGAAATTTCTAGTGCTTCAGAAAAGCTCTGAAAACTTTCCTTTTTAGGACTGCTTTTAACTTACCTGAGTAGCTATTATGGTACACTGGCAACCTTTGGGCATGGTAAAGATAGCCCTATAGTCTAAGGGAATTGTGTGTATTTATCGTTGTCTTTTTCTGTTTGCCTATCTTTTCTATGCTATTCCTATCTCTCCTATACTGTTCTGTCTACATTATGGAGTTCCTTTAACTTCTTTTCTTTTTTTATTGTTGTACACTGCATAGACTGCTATGCAATGTTGCGCTATATCACATAAAATAGAGCTATAACCATTAACTCATGCGCTCCACTGGATCCATAACAACATAGATTCTGACAATATCATGGGGTAGAAACACTTTTAACCTCCCTAACCAACACAGTACTTAAGGATACATTCTCATCTTCATGGACATAACATCTGCCTTTGACTTGATAAACCATTCCATACTCTTGGACAGACTGATGGAGATAGGAATTAGTGGCACGCTGTTGTCATGGTTTTGTTCTTACCTATCTGGTCGATAGTCTCAAATCAAGATCAAGAATAGAACACCCAAACCTTTTGCATTGCACCAAGGAATACCACAGGGCTCTGCACTATCTACCCTTCTATTCAACATATACGTACAACCAGTCAGTAAAATTGTACATGAACAGAATATGCACTACCATCTTTATGCGAATGATCTGTTGATTTATGCTCCATTCGACACAAGAAAACCTGATTATTCTACCATAGCTTCATGCATGACATCAGTTACAAACCAGCTGGAACATCGCAACCTCACAATCAACGATAACAAATCACATATGTCGGGCAATAATCACTCCACATCTAGAATATGGCAACTTCAAGGTCTACCCAAAAGCACAACTGAAACCTTGCAAATAGCACAAAATACTGCAGCTAAACTAATCATCGGATCAAAAAGACAAGAGCACATCACTTCAGTTTTAAAATGCCTTCATTGGCTACCCGGATAAAATACAGATGGCATTCAAGACCTTGTACAGCCAGTCTGCTGACTTCTTAAAACCAGCTAATCTAAATGATGGCAGATAAAGACCAAATGGTACCAGATACTTGATCAAGAAGGAAGCAACATCAAAACAACCTCTCAACCACATCCATCAAGACCAGTACCTCCCAAACAACACTCAAAAGAGCGTTTGAAAACTTCATCCTGTCTCTCTGGAACTCACGCCCATATAAATTAAGATCAACTATGGATTCTTCCGACTTCAGAAAAAGTCTTAAAAACTCATCTGTTCATGGAATACTTTGACACTGCACGAGGCACACAACCTCAACATACACAGGTTTCCTATACTACAAATGTAAATAGTTGTTGAAATGTTACACAGTTCAGCTTTGTGATGTATATAGTTATAATGTTCCATGTAAACCGCCTTGATAACACTGAAAGACGTTATAAGAAATGCTAAATAAATAAATAAATATAGCTGTTCTTACTCTTCTTGCTTACATCACATTTGGAGTCACATATTAAAACATTGTGCGATGCAACTTCTCTTATCTCCAGGAACAAGCAGGAATGAGTCTTCACATATGGGTACGTCGGTACCGACGGAGCCTGCGCAGGAACGCTCCCCAGCGTCAAATCAGAAAGCTTTTGGGAGCATCCCACAGTGCCTGCGTGCTGCCTTCCCGCCTTTCCCACTGTCTCTCCTCAGTTTTCATTTTTCCGCGGAGCCGGCAGGACATCCTCCTGTCACCGCAGAAACGATTTTCTTTAATTCCTTAATTCTTGTTTTCTTGTGGTCGCGGTTGTTTTCCCGCCGCCACCGGTACCGCCGGTGGGTTTTTTCTTTCTTTTTCTCAAACTCAGGGAGTTTTTTCCCCTCAGTTTCTGTCTTAAAATTTTTTGGGCCTACAAGGCCTCTCCATCATGGAGCCTTCTTCTCCTAAGAAGTGCCTTAACTGTGGAAACACAGTTTTCTTTTTAGACTCCAATAACTGGTGTCTAACCTGTTTGGGTCCTGACCCTTTTTCCCCTGAACAATCAGGCTACCATACTGTGAGAAGAGATTCCTTATTTCAAGTTTCCCTTGATACCGTTTTCCCTCCCTCGGTGAGGGCACCGGCCTTTTCTTCTCTACAGGATCAGGTAACCCACAAACAGTCTGTTAAGACTAGCCAATCCTTGAGTGGTAGGTCTCATGCCAAGCATGCTGACGGCCACGGCCTTACCCTCAAGATCCCTTTGGCATTAAAACCCCGGCGGGAGTCTTCGGGCTCCAAAGCATTTCAGGGGTTTCAGGTTGTTCCTGGGGCTCACCCCTCACAGAACATACCTGAGCCATGCTCGGTGGTGGCATCCGCTTCGAGCGGTACCGATACCCCGGCATCGGCACCGGTGTTGAGTGATCCACTCTTCACCAGGGTTCGTCATCTGGTGTCCTTGGTACCTTCGGGACCATTCGATACCTCCCAGATTGCCTTTCCAGTATCGACAACATCGCCGATACCACCACCGGCGTCGGTACCCTCTAGACATGCATCGATAGACTCGCTCCCTTCGATGCCGAGTCTGGAATCGATATCTAGTCTAGAGGACTGGGTGCCGACGCGGCTCGGAACCGACCCTTATCGATTCCGGATATGCAGTACCGAGGATATTCACCAAGGGTTTCTGACTCCCTCGGTACCGCTTGAGCAGCCTCCGATGACTGCTTCGATGGTGTTATCGCCTCCGATTCCGGCACAGCTACCGGTGTCGGTATCGATGTCGGTTCCTGCAGTTACATCGAGGCCAGCCACGTCCATGCTCTTTTCTCCATCGCTCCTTTCTATGCCTAGTTTGGAGTCGATACCTGGCATGGACGATGCAGTACTGACTGTCTCAAATCGTGACTGCCAGTACCAGCATCCATCTAGTGGGGCTCTTTTTCTGCACCAGACCAGTACATCCTCTGGTGCCCAGGCTGCTACTTCTACTTTAGACTATCCAGGGATGGTTCCCATTGGAGATCCTTCTTTTCAGAAATTTCTCCTTGACATGGCAGCATTCCTTGCTATTCCTATTCCTGGCTGTGATCCTACTCGAGGCTCTCCTGCTGAAAAGGAAAATATAATGCTTCCTTTACATCATTCTTTGCAGGATCTTCTTTTAAGAATATGGGAAACACCTTTAAGGGTTTCCTCACCTTCTACAGTAACTGATGTTCTGTATCAGGTGCCCCCCTCTCCAGGGTTTCAAAAGACTCAACTTCCCCATCATTCCATTGTAGTGGAATCAGCAATGAGGAAGGTAAAGAGCAAGAAAAAGCATTCTTCTTATCCACCAGGTCGTGCATCTAGAGCACTTGATGCTTTTGGACGTCAAACCTTCCAAACATCTATGCTGGCAACAAGGATTATCTCTTATATTTTCTATATGAGTCTATCTCTCCAGGAGGTCACAAGGAAATTATCTCTCTTGACTCCTTTTCTATCAGAGCCCAAGGCTGCAGACTATACTTTACTTATTAGTCATAGCCAGAATCTCTCTTTGTTTCTTTCTCGTGCTTCTCTAGACTCTTTTGAGTCTGTTAGCAGAACCTCTGCTATAGCCATAGGAGCACGACGTAGAGCCTGGCTCCAGGCTTCAGACTTGAGCAGATGGGCACAACACACACTGGGTAATTCTCCTTGTACTGGAGAAAATCTCTTCAATAGGGAGGCTTTACGTCAGGTTGCTCATTGCTCCACTGACTTCCCTGGTTCTGGGGACCACCTTAAGCCTTCTTCCCCAGCAGGTAGGAAATGTCCTAGCAAACCTTCTTTCCCTAAGAAAAGAAGGTTTCACTCTTCTCCTGCCCATCATCCAGATGTACCCAAGCAGGGGACACCTCGTCCTGCTCTGAACAATCCAAACTCTAGCCAGACTCAGCAAACCCAGCAACCATAGGTTCTCCAGGACCAAGCAGGAAGTCAGTCCTCACTTATGGGTGACGTCGCCGACGGAGCCCTCGCGGAGCAATTTCCCCAGCTTTCGCAGAAAGCCTTTGGGAATTGCAGCGCGCATGCGCTGTCCACTTCCCGCCCAGGGATGCCATCTTGCTCAGTCTTCTTTTTTCCGCGGAGCCCTACAGACGTGTCTGTTAACGCCGCTGAAAAGTTGATTTCTTTGATTTGTTTCATTAAAACATTTTTTTTTCTCGGTTCGTGTGTTCCTCTTCCCGCCGGGCCTCGATATCCCTATTGGGCCTGTTTACGTTTTGTTTTTTCCCAACTGGCGTTCCCGCCACTTTTCCCTTCATCCCTGGTAGCGCAGTCTTTCGACCTTGCAGGGGCCCTTTTCCCCCCGATGGCTGCCAGCGGTTTTAAAAAGTGTGATCGCTGTGTCAGGCTCATGTCTCTTACTGACACGCATGACTGCTGCCTCCGCTGCCTTGGGGCCGAGCATGACCCTATGAGCTGCGGCCCGTGCGGCAAGATGTCCTCAAAGGCGCTGCGGAGTCGGCAGTCGCAGAGGGAACGGATCTTCTCTGACTCCGCGCGGACCTCGTCAGAGGCCTCTACACCTCGTGGCTCCGGTTCGGAGCATCGTAGGAGTTCTTCTGAACGGGGCTCCCCCAGCCGGAAGCACCGGCGGGAGAAGCGGCCCGCGAGGGCGGAACCGAGCGGCGAGCCTGGTCCTTCTAGGGCCAGGTCGCTTAGCCCGGTCCGACAACCCGGGCCCTCGGAGGAGGAGAGGCCTTCGAAGATTCCTCTTCTCGGAGTGGAGTTGCCTGGACACGTGAGTGATATAGTCCTCCTGGACTCCCCCACGGATGAGCCGACGTCGGGCCTGATGCCGTCGGGGCCCGAGTCGACAGCTGCTGGGTCCTCTGAGCTCGATCTCAGATTGACTACCTTGGAGCGCAGTATATCTGCCTTCATGGACCAGCAGCGGGCATGGATCACCGGCCTCGCCAGTGCATCTGCCCAGACCACCGGGACGTCGACGCTCGAGTCGACCCCGGAGGCCGAGCCGATCCTCGAGTCCATACGAGCTCGAGTCGATCCTCGGCCTAGGTCTCCCTCGGCTTCCCGTTCGGGACCGAGGTCCTCGACGCCGGCCTCAGCGTCGGGGCGGAGGTCCCCGGGCCTTGCCCGCGCGGAGCCGCGCGATTCCTCCTCGGAGGAGTCAGGCTGGGACACGGAGGAGGACGAGTCACCCGGTTCTTTTCAGACTCGGTGCGTCCCCTCCGACTCGCCCGAGTCGGAGCCTCGGAGGCGGTCCCCCCCGGAGGATACTCGGTTCTCCGATTTCGTGAGGGATATGGCCAAGGCTTTGGCCTTCTCTGCGGATCCGGAGGAGGAGCCCCGAGCCAAAGAGCTCGAGGCCCTCCAATACGACTTCCCCCCAAGGGAGGCCTTCACTGTGCCGGTTCCCCCGATGCTGGAGCGGCTTCTCTTCCACATGTGGGAGAGCCCAGCCTCGATGCCAGTGTTGAGCAAGCGAATCGATTCCATGTATCGAGTCCGCAAGAGCCCCGGGTTCCAGAAGGCGCAACTTCCACACCACTCCATGGTGGTGGAGTCGGCCATGCATCGACTTAAGAGTCAAAAGATGCACTCCTCGATGCCCCCGGGGAAGGAGGCCCGGAGCCTGGATGCCCTCGGTAGGAAGTGCTTCCAGGGCTCTATGCTTGCTTGTCGGGTCCAGACATATCAGCTGTACATGGGTATGTACCTCCGAGACCTGGCAAAAGAACTTCAGGGTTTCTCTGCCGGTCTCTCCGAGGAACCCCTGCAGCGGTTCCAAGCCTTGTCCTCCGGGATTCGAGAGTGTTCGAAGTTCATTTCTCGAGCAGCCTATGATGGCTTCGAGGCCTCGGCTCGAGTAGCCGGGGCCGGCATTGGGGCTCGCCGCCAGGCTTGGCTTCAGTCCTCCGACCTCGAGCCCTGGGTGCAGGACAAGTTGGTCGATGTCCCCTGCAGAGGTGAAAACCTCTTCGGCAAACCCATGGCCGAAAAGGTGGCGGAGCTCGAGTCGGAGACTCTCACCAGGACTCGCCTTTCTAGAAAGTCCTCTACCCCTTCACAGAAGAAGAAGGGCTCGGGGAAAAAGCTCTTTTACCCGAGGAAGGTGTTTGCTTATACGCATCACCATCCACAATACCCAGCCACAACCCCCCTTCAGGGGCAGCGGCCTAGGGGACAGGGTAACGGATCCCGGAAGCAGAAGGCCCCCAAATCCGCCACGCAGGCCCCGGCCCAACTGGGCGGGTTTTTTTGACTATGCCAGCATAGCCCCTCCCCCTCAGGGGCCTCCGTCCGCTACGGGGGGTCGGCTGACCCACTTTGCCCACAGGTGGTCAGCCATAACATCCGAGGCCTGGGTATTGCAGGTAGTTCGAGAGGGCTACCTCCTGCATTTTCACCAGGTGCCTCCCACCTACTTCCCAGGGGAGCCTCCGAGACCCCCTCTGCACAGGGACTTACTCCTTCAGGAGCTGCAAAGTCTGCTTCAGGAACGGGCGGTGGAGCCCGTGCCCCAACACTTGTGGGGTCACGGGTTTTACTCGAGGTACTTCCTGGTTCCAAAGAGAACAGGAGGCCTCGGGTCCATTCTAGACCTACGCAACCTCAACAAGTTCCTGCAGCGGGAAAAGTTCAAGATGCTTACCCTTGGAACCCTGCTGCCCTACCTTCAGCGGGGAGATTGGCTATGCTCCTTGGATCTAAAGGATGCTTATACCCACATCCTTATTCATCCGGACCACCGACAATACCTACGGTTTGTGGTGGCGGGGAATCATTATCAGTACCGGGTACTGCCCTTTGGCCTGTCCTCCGCACCCAGGGTGTTCACGAAGTGCCTGGCGGTGGTAGCCGCCTTCCTAAGGCTTCAGGGCCTCTTCGTCTTCCCATACCTGGACGATTGGCTCATCCGGGCATCGTCTGCTCCAGGGGTCGCCCAAGCCACCCAGCGTACGATGGCCCTGCTTCAGCACTTGGGCTTCGTCATAAACTTCGAGAAGTCCGCTTTGCTCCCCTCCCAGGACCTCGAGTTCATAGGGGCACGGCTGGACACTCGGCAGGCTCGTGCTTTCTTGCCTCTGGAAAGGGCCAACAGGCTCACGGCTCTAGCCGGCAGATTCAGCGGCAGGTCGCCGGCCTCGGCCAGACAGTTCCTGCAGCTACTCGGACACACGGCCTCCACGGTCCATGTCACTCCGAACGCCCGTCTACATATGCGGCCTGCTCAGTGGAGCCTTCGCACTCAGTGGCGTCAGGCCACAGGGAGGCTGTCGGACCTGATACAGATTTCCGACCGTCTGGTCTCCTCCCTGCACTGGTGGCTTCACCTGCCCAACCTAGTGCTCGGCATGCCTTTTCAGTCTCCCCCACCGTCCCGGGTGCTCACGACAGATGCCTCCCTCCTGGGATGGGGGGCGCACTGTCGAGGGACATGCACGCAGGGCCTTTGGATGCCTTGGGAGGCCGCCCAGCAGATAAACTTCCTGGAGCTCCTGGCGATCCGCCTAGCTCTGCGGGCCTTCTCTCACCTGACGTTCGGCCAGTCTGTACTGGTACAGACGGACAATCAGGTTGCAATGTTCTACGTGAACAAACAGGGGGGCACGGGCTCCCTCCTTCTATGTCGGGAAGCCCGGAGGCTGTGCTCTTGGGCTGTCGATCACGACATCCTCCTCAAAGCGGTTTACCTGCCAGGGCAGGACAACTGCCTGGCGGACAAGCTGAGTCGGATGCTGCTACCGCACGAGTGGAAATTGAACCCCGAGGTGGTCCAGCAGATCTTCCGCCGGTGGGGCTCTCCCACTGTGGATCTTTTTGCCAGTCCCCTGAACAGGCAGCTCCCCAGATTCTGCTCCCGGCACCCCCATCCTTCGCGGGAGGCGCCGGATGCTTTCCTCATCCCGTGGTCCACGGATCTGTTGTATGCCTTCCCTCCTACGCCGCTGGTGGCCCGGACATTGTTCAAAGTTGTCCAGGACAGGGCCTCCGTGATCCTGGTGGCGCCTCGGTCGAGACAGCCGTGGTTCCCTCTACTACTACAGCTGGCGGTGGACACCCCTCTTCCTCTGGGGTTCCAGCCCGACCTCCAGACCCAGGATCGGGGCACTCTTCTGCACCCCAACCTCAGGGCCCTACACCTGACGGCCTGGCTGCTGAAAGGGTAGTCCTAGCTCCGCTACGGCTAGCCCCGGAAGTGGAAGCCGTCGTCCTAGCTTCTCGGCGTCCTTCCACCCGGAAGTCGTACGCCCTCAAATGGCGTCGCTTCTCGGTCTGGTGTTCTCAGCGATCTGAGGACCCCTTCGCCTGTTTAGTATCGGTGGTGCTGCAATATTTGCTTCACCTCTCCGATCTCGGTCTCAAATCCAACTTTGTCCGAGTCCACCTAAGTGCTCTCTCTGCACATCATTCTCCGGTCGAAGGCCGGCCTCTCTCCTTGCATCCCTTGGTGGCGCGTTTCCTCAGAGGCCTCCTTCTGCTTAAACCTCCGTTGCGCCCCCCAGCCCCTGACTGGGACCTCAACGTGGTTCTGCAAAGGCTTACCTGTCCGCCTTTTGAGCCCATGGCTACCTGCCCTCTCCATTTTCTATCCTGGAAGACTCTCTTCTTGGTGGCCCTCACTTCCGCGAGGCGCGTGAGTGAGCTACAAGCCCTAGTGTCGGAGCCTCCGTACACTAGGTTCTACAAGAATAGGGTGGTACTGCGGACCCACCCCATGTTTCTTCCAAAGGTGGTTTCCCCCTTTCACATCAACCAGGAGGTGGTTCTTCCGACCTTCTTTCCCAGGCCGCACGCCAGCCGAGCAGAAACTGTGCTGCACACCCTGGACTGTAGAAGAGCCTTATCCTTCTACCTTGACCGCACGCGAGGGCATAGAAAGGCCGTCCAGCTTTTCGTATCTTGTGATCCCAACCAGTTGGGGGTACCTGTCTCTAAGCGTACTCTGTCCTCCTGGGTAGCTGATTGTATTGCCTGGACTTATGGGGCAGCCGGCCTCTCCTTGGAAAGTCGTGTCACGGCTCATCGGGTCAGGGCGAAGGCCGCGTCTGTGGCTCATCTCCTCTCTGTTCCATTGGCAGACATTTGCCAGGCCGCTACTTGGTCTTCAGGCCAGACCTTTGCGGCTCATTGCTGCCTTGAAAGGGAGTCCCGCAGGGACAGCGCTTTCGGTCAAGCAGTTCTCCACAACCTCTTTGAGGTTTAGGCAACTCCTCCCTCCGGCCCTAGTGTTGGGCTACCGGCCGGCTTCGTATTCAGAGAAGGTTCCTTCCCTCTGTACTGTTGAGCTTGAGGGAGCTCTTTAGGCTTGAGGTCTCCGGTAGCCTTAAGCTTGGGAGTCCCATAAGTGAGGACTGACTTCCTGCTTGGTCCTGGAGACAGAGTAGTTACTCACCTGTAACAGGTGTTCTCCAGGAGCAGCAGGAATCAGTCCTCACTACCCTCCCTCCTCCCCTTGGAGTTGCAGTCATTCTTATTGCATATTTTGCTAACTTTTGCTGTCTTTCTGCTATGTCATCAGACTGAGCAAGATGGCATCCCTGGGCGGGAAGGGGACCGCGCATGTGCGCTGCAATTCCCAAAGGCTTTCTGCGAAAGCTGGGGAAATTGCTCCGCGAGGGCTCCGTCGGCGACGTCACCCATAAGTGAGGACTGATTCCTGCTGCTCCTGGAGAACACCTGTTACAGGTGAGTAACTACTCTTTCCTGAAGGTTGCAACCTACAGTTAACTTCTTCTTAGCAGAAGTTTGTTCACTGTTTTTTCTTTAAAGCTCTACACATAGCTTCCTTTCTTCAGAGCTATCAGGATATTCATGTCTATGGGTTACAGACTTCTCCTCTTCTTCCTACCAAGAAGAGAAGTTAACAACTATCCCATGATAGTTTTCTGTCCCAACATGAACATTTTTTCCTTCAGCAGACTTTACCATATAGTAAGTCACCCTTCAGCTCCTGTTTCTCTACCCTCTCATCCAGGGTTTCCCCTGAATGAGTGGTACCATACTGCAGAACTTCTCTAGCCTTTCTTTCCAGTGTAGAGTTTTTTCCTTGAATAAATTCTCTGGACAGCTTATCAGACAGGGACAGGAATTTTTCCTCTCCCTTTGTCTGTTTTCTCTGTTTTACACAGGAAGATTCTCTCTGCTGTCTCTTTCAGCTGCTGCTCATGCAGGAGTTCCAGTGATTGAACTACTGGTACTTTTCCACAAGTTTCCAGGTCTGTCTTCCACTACTTTCTGTCTAGCCTTAGTAGTGATTCCAAGATAGTGCTTCATCTATCTTGGATAATCCTAATCACTTCAGGCTTCTCACATTATCTTCTTTTCTTGCCATCTCCATTTTCTTGGATTTGGCAGCACAACTGACCTACAGTCAGTTTTATCTCCTAATTCTCCTGCATAATGCTCTCTGCAATCTCAGAGAAGCTTTCTACTATGGGCCCTTGCTAGAGAGCATTGGACTTGGCTCTGATGGCTATTCTATATGGTGGAAAAGGCTTATCAGTCATTTTCCATGACTGTGAGGGTTCTCCACACCCTGTTGTCTCCTGTTATAATACAGGATATAAGCCTTTTCTGCGTTAATGTCCAAAGAGTTTTCCAATCCTGCAGAAATACGCTCTTTTTTCCTTAAAGCTTGTCCTCATGCTATCCTACTCCTTTATGGACAGCACATTTTCTACTAGTAACGCATGATACCCCTGTGTCCCTCCAGTGGGTCATCCTGGTATCTCCTCATATGCGTTTTCTGTCCATTTACCATGTCAGAGTCCTACAAATTTCAGGACTTGCTGTTTACAGACTGATATTATCCTCTGTTTTTTCACTCAACCATCCTGGTTATTTCACTGGATAGCATTCCTGCACCTTCTTAGCCCGGAGGAATAGATTCTCTATTTATCTTCTCAAGTAGGTTCCACCTTCTTGTTATTAGATGAATCTTTCTCCTTCACAGCTCTCATGTGAATGTTCTTAATGGGGCTTAGTTGCAGACATGTATCTTCAGACATACATATTCATGTCTGTATATATCTCTATATATTTCTATAGATACATATGTCTGTAAGCTGTGTGTGCATAGGTTATGCCTATATATATATATATATATATATATATAGTCAAACCTCGGTTTTCATGATTAATCCGTTCGAAAAAGTCTGACTAAAACCGAAACGTATGAAAACTGAAGCAATATTTACCTTAAGAAATAATGTAAATCCAATTAATCCGTTCCAGACACCCAAAAATATTCATAAAAAATACATTTTATAGAGAATAACTATATTTTTACATACAGAAAACAATGAGAAATAAATATAAATGACTAATGAAATGGATAAATGAACATTTAACATCACTGAAAGCAAGCTAAGTACAGTACTGTACAGTACAGTATATTAACATCTGGCCTTAGCCACCCCTGACAAGCTGCTGTGCCCAGCTCTTCGGAATCACATTGGATTCAGCCCATTAAAATAGCTTTATATTATCTGCTCAATGCTTCAGAATGGCAGAAAATCTTAATGATATAGCTTCAGACGTACCCTGCAAGAGAAAGAACTGCCTCCCACATTCATGCAACATCTCCTGCTTAAGTTGACAGCTTTTCTTCCCTGCTACCTCCGAGCCTGAGGGGGCGCTCCAGAGAACAGGCAGGCGGTGGACGAGATCGGGGCCTTCCTCTCTGCGCAATCCTTGCCTCTCTAACTCTGACCAGGCTCGAGGATGTGTTTCATTTACGTGCTCAGTTGGCTTTCGCTTCTCATCACGCTGGTGATCGGTGAGTCCGGGGGGCAGTGCTGCCGGGACCGGTCGGGCGTTCTGGCAGTGTATACAGACCGGTGTGCAGCGCGAGGGTGTATGTATTTACAGTACTGTAATTTACGAAAACCGAGGCGATGTACGAGAACCGGGACAAAATCTCAGTCAAAAAAGACGTTGAAAACCGAAGCGTATGAAAACCGGGGCAAATGAAAACCGAGGTTTGACTGTATATATCCCTATATATATATATATATATATATATATATATATATATATGTATCCGTCGAGATGCTTCTTATAAGTAGATATGTATTTACATACTATCTCCCTAACTGTCTATGCTATAAAGGTTTTTACCTTCTTAGAAGTTCCAGACAGTGGGCTTGCATATCTTCATACTGTCCCTCAGTATGTTGGGGGTGTTATGCACACAACCACTACTGTGGTACTGACAGTTTCCACTTTACTCTAGGTCTCGCTATCCCTGAAGCACCATGCTTCAATATCTTTCCTATCTCTCACCAGCTAGGAAAGACAGCGTAGATCTTCAGTAGTTCTGAGGTTTCAGCCCTTCACACATCTGTCCTCCTTGGGAATACGGGCTTTTTCCCATACCCCTTCTTCCCTCCAGGACTGGGCTAGTTGTCCAAATCGGTCAGTCTTCCTCTTTTACTCCTAAATGTTAATGACTCTGTAGCTAAAAGAGTTTTCAGCTTTTTTCCATAAAGCTTTCTACTGAAGACCTGCCGTCTTTATACTACCCCAGTTGACCCCTGGGTCACCTGCCAATTCCAGATTGGACCTTCACCTTCACTGCCGTGAGGTCACCTTGAGGATTCCTCTACTGAATCTCCAGTAGACTCCATCAGCCTCTCTACTTCCTGCAATCCAGTAGGTAAGGTCCATATTGTGATTGCTCTCTCAATATTTTTAATAGTAATTATCATATATACCAAGGACTCCTCTCCTGTAGTCCTTAGGTTAGCTGTTTTTCCTACAGCTCCTCTCTTTTCAACTCCTACCCACCATCCCTCATGGGATGCCAGAGATCCATGTGTGGGAAGTGCAGTCCTGTTCCACGGACACGCATTTTATGGGATCTCCCCACCGGCATCTATAGCTAGGGAGTCCCTATATGTGAAGACTCATTCCTGCTTGTTCCTGGAGATAGCACAGTTACTTACCTGTAACAGGTGATCTCTTTGAACAGCAGAAATAAGTCTTCACAACCCACCCACCTCCCCTAGGAGTTGTATCTCTCTATCTATCTTCCTTTTCTCTTTCTCTTTCTCTTTGTCTCAGCTATGAAACTCATCTGAGGAGAGACAGTGGGAAAGGCGGGAAGGCAGCACGCAGGCGCTGTGGGATGCTCCCAAAAGCTTTCTGATTGGACGCTGGGGAGCGTTCCCGCGCAGGCTCCGTCGGTACTGACGTACCCATATGTGAAGACTTATTCCTGCTGTTCCCAGAGATCACCTGTTACAGGTAAGTAACTGTGCTTTCCCTTACAATGAGCAGGGAGAACTTTTGAGAGTGCTGTTTTTTTGAGGGTGGGCTGAAATCTTTGCACTGCAGTGGTACTGTTCCTAGCCAGATCATTTGTTTTCCAGATGGATTACATCATCAATTTTAGAATCATTACTTTCCTGTTTGTCTTCACTAACAATTCAGTTTATATTCCTGCTAGCTGAAGATCCTGGTAGGTAGTTGACCATGTTCTTATAGTTTCCAAGTAGTAACGTTTTTTTCTTTTTTTGAGATATTTTGACAATGCTTGAGGCTTTTCTGATACATTGGATGTCACCCTTGTCTGAGGCCACTTCAGTATCTATTATTGGAGCATGCTCATTTACCAAGGCAAAGAAGACACTTTGGAGGGTTATTTCTTGGTGGAGTGGGTGTCTGTGTTAACATATCATAAGCTGCAAAAACCTGTTGTGATTGATTTATTCCTGGGTTGTTTTGGTTCTTCAGGGGAGTGGTGGTGAATTATTTTCATGTGGTATCATGGGGAAGGCTTGTTTTCTGGCAGCATATTCTTCCTTTAGTTGAGCAAGTTCTTTTTTCAAAGCAGATAGCTGGTTACAGAGAAGGCAAACTTCAAGACTCCAAATGGTTTTCCCTAGTTTTAAGGCACCACAACTATTGCATGGCATAAAGGTAACTTTAATTACTGGGTTTGAAACAGAATAGTTTATCAAAAGCAGTATTCAGGTGTGCTTCCCTTTTAATTTGAGGAAAATTGACAACATGTGCTAGGAAGATTCCGAGGGAGGTTGTCAGGGTGTCTACAGCTGGGGCAGGGCAGTTTGGCCCTCTCTGCACACTCAAGCCAAATCTGGAGGATTTAGATAAACTGAGGGCTACTTATGAAGGAGCAATCAAGGCATAAAGTAGTCCTCTGACCATCTACACTGAATATTACAACTTTAAAACTCCTGGAGGGTCGGGTTAGTTTTGAAAGAGTTGAAACACCACCTACAGGCCTAGCCTAAGAGAGAGGAACTAGGCTGTTAACTTGCCCATCAGCTCAAGGATTACAAGAGAAAGGAAGACCTACTGGGGAAAGAGAAGGTCTCTGTGCACATAAAGACCACCTGTTTTAGCATATTCTGCTCTTTACTGACCTCAGATGAGACTCTTTTGACATGACCCAACTGAAATTCAAAAAAAAGTCTGTCCTAACTCATTGTTGACGTTAAAGCATTGTGTAAACAGTTCAGCTTTTTGATTGACTCTGAATTATAACAGTGAAACTTCTTTTGAATCTTGTCTTTGTGTCTTAATTTTTGGTGTATGTGTTTATTTTAGTTATTTGCATATTGGTCATGCAAAAGCTGCTCTTCTGAACCAGCACTATCAGGTTAACTTCAAAGGGAAACTTATTATGCGGTTTGATGACACAAATCCTGAAAAGGAGAAGGAAGATTTTGAAAAGGTGAGTAAATGAAGGATAAATCTTTCAGTGGAAGTTATTTTATTTAACATTGATAGTGTAAGAATAACTGCACTAACCAAACTGAGATTTGTCAGTATAAGAATGAAAGAATGGCAAACCTAAGATGTACAAGTAAAATGTATAAGGAATTCCACATGCTAAGGGGAGAAAAAATGGAGACCCATGATGAGGGAGAGCAGCAATATGGAGACAGCTTTTTGGCAGGATAACAATTAGGCCGTATTTAGCCAATCTTTGGCCAAAGATCCAAAAGAAGTAGGCGAATGGGGGGGGAGTTATGGTATGTTGCCGAGAAGGTAATGCTTTTGTTTTCTAGTTTGTGTGTGCTGCTTATCTCTAAGAAGGCGCCTGTAGGCTGTAATGATTTCTGCCACTGACATATGCAGCAGAAGCACAGTTATCTTCCTCACTTTACAGAATTCTATCTCTTGTTCCTCTTCCCCTATCCACCACTGTTATGTCTTCTGTTGGTTCTCACCTGTGTGAAGTGTGTGTTCGCGTGACTTACAAAGTAGATGGTCTTCCAGCAACGGCTCCTAGCTCTTCCATGGTAGGCAGCGGGATTGGTGCCATTTCAAAATAAATACCCGTTAGGTAGAAACAGAACATATGGAAGAACCATTCTTGGCTGTTACTCTCAAAAGATGCTGAGAGCTGTTGGAGCTACCGGGAAAGCACAGCGCTTTTTTGGGCTTGTAGGGGTGCTGGGAATTAAAATGCATCTAACTCTTGATATTTACAGAGTAAATAACTTGTAGAGTTAAGAACATGAGTCTCGTGCTATTTCAAGACTTAAATCTTCCAGTGCAGGCAGTACTCTTGAAGAGTGAGATGCCATCTACATTTCTTTCAGACGTGGAAAATTCCAGGAATGAATTGTGTTGCTTGTAAGGAATACCTTTGTATTTATGCAATTTTACAATAATAATCAAGCAAAACGCTTGTACAGAAATAACAACTTGTATAACAGAACTTTATATACTAATAACAATATTACCACCAAAAGAACGTACAAGAGTATGATTAGTCCACAAATCTTTGGGGGATAGGAAGTATAAAGATAAGAGGACAGGTGGGTCCTCCCACTCATTAATAGGAAAACAAGAAATCATTAATACCAAAATGAGGGCGGACGACGAAGCATCTTAACAATTGAGACTAATCACTGAGAAGGTGATATCACAGTATGAGAGCTAACAAATGCAGATAATTCCTCTGGTTGAAAAAACAAATATTTATGGTTCATTAAAGTAAATTATACATTTACAGGGAAAACAAAGTAGAAATAAGGCACCCATGTGAACAATGGCCGGTCTTAATAACAAAAAAGCTCGACGCCTTTTCTGGGTCTCTCTAGAGACATCAGGGAACATAGCAATCTTTCTACTTTTAAATAACGCTGAACGCTTCTTAAAGTACAACTTCAAAATCCAATCCCTATCTGATGGTAAAGCAAGGGTTGTTGTTATTGTTTGTTGGTGACCCTAAAATATTTTACCTGTAGCCTTTTATATTATGTTACTGCATAAGATTACCTGGTCTCTAAAGATTATGGATTTAAATTAATCTCCATGAACAAGCAGGAATGTAGTCTTCACATATGGGTATCGTTGGTACTGACGGAGCCCGCGTGGGAACGCTCCACAGCGTCCAATAGGAACGCTTTTGGGAGCATCCCTCAGCACATGTGCGCTGCCTTCCCGCCTTTCCAACTGTCCCTCTTCAGTTCTTTGTTTTCCGCGGAGCCGACAGGACACATACCCTGTCACCACAGAAAATGTCTTCTTTAAACTTGTTTTCTTGTGGTTGCGCCTGCCTCCGCACAACACCTATTGGTACTGCCGGTTCTTTCTTTCTTTTAAAAACAACAACAAAAAAAACCATCTATTTGTGAACTGTTACTCTTCAGAAACTTTTTCTTTTGGTGCTAGGCGCCATTTTTCCCAAAAGACGGAAAAACCAGCTAGTGGTTTTAAAAAAAAATGTACTAAGTGTGGCGGTACCATCTCCATCACTGACACCCATGACCGGTGTCTAAAATGTTTAGGCCCTGACCATTCTCCATCTGAGTGTTCCTCCTGTATGGGGATGACTAAAAGAGGAAGACGGAACTAAGCTGCAAAGCTCGGTACCCTCTTTTCTTCGGTTAACAGGTCCATTGCATTGACATCTTCAAGAGCCTCGTCTTCCTCCCATGGATCTCAGGTAACTAAACATAAGAGCCGGTCCTCAAAGGGTAGCTGTCCTTCAAAGCAACGAGAGTCCATTGGCATTACCGTTGAGGAAAAAACACCGGCAAAACAGCCCCGCCGGGAGGCTTCGGTCTCCAAAGAATCAGCGAGGTTCCAGGATGTTCTCGAGGCTTCGACCTCGGCAGAACTACTGGTGCCATGCTCAGGGGTTCCGGCCGCTGTTACCGGTACCGATACCCAGGCATTGGCAGCGTCGATAGACCAGAGATTCCTCGCTATTGAACGTAGTCTTGCAGTTCTCCTTACAGCTGCGGTACCGTTGACACCGGCGGTTCAACGGGCACCGGTAGTGACACCGGTACCGATGCCAGTACCAGCACCGACGGTACCAGCCCCGTTGGAAATCCTTCCCATGCAAACTTTTTCTGGCATCAACAGATCGGTACCAGACCAATTCGGTACTGACTTCGATCGATACTGAGACCGTGCTTTGCATGAACATCGGGATCAGAGATACTTCGAATCCTCTGATTCCGATGACTCTGATAATTCTGCCGGTACCAGAGTGTTTCTCCTGGAAGACTCCTCTTCTCCCTAACGTAGAATGTCTCCTCCGGAAGACATGTCTTTTCAGGATTTTATTTGTGACTCCTTCATAGAGAACTTGGCCTTCCTGCCTCTGAAGTGTCCAGAACCCCTAAACATTCCAGGCAGGTTGTGTCATTTTGCCAACAGATGGCACCAAATAACAACAGAAAAATGGACTCTGTCCATTGTGGGAGAGGGGTACAAGCTTCATTTTCACAGTATGCCCCCTCCTACAATCGTAAGACAGTTCAATTCCCAAACCTCTACAAGCAATCTACTGGATCAAGAGGTCTCAACACTCCTTGCTCAAGGCGCAATAGAGGAGGTGCCCATTCTTCAGCAGGGTGCAGGGTTCTACTCCCCCTATTTTCTTATTCCAAAGAAAACAGGACGACACAGACCCATTCTAGACCTCAGAGAATTGAACAAATATCTGTCCAGAGAAAAGTTTAAAATGATTTCTCTAGGAACTCTTCTGCCATACCTTCAAAGTCAGGATTGGCTTTGTTCTCTAGATCTAAAGGATGCTTATACTCACATTCTGATCCATCCAGATCACAGGAAATTCTTAAGATCCCTTTTTAAGGGAAAACATTTCCAACACAGGGTTCTTCCCTTTGGTCTGGCTTCGGCACCAAGAGTATTCACAAAATGCATGGCAGTAGTAGCTGCATTTCTGCGAACCCTGGGGATATTCGTTTTCCCTTATTTGGACGACTGGCTCATTCGAGCCCCCACGGTTCCAGAAGCCAGCTCTGCACTGTCTCGCGCAACGCGAATCCTTCAATACTTGGGATTGGTCATAAACCTCCCAAAATCCCAACTTGCTCCGTCTCAGTCCCTAGAGTTCATAGGAGCTCGTCTAGATACCAGACAGTCAAGGGCTTTTCTCCCACAATCCCATAGTCTTCGTATAATGCAGTTAGCTTCTCATGCAGCGGTGAAGTCCTCCTTAACTGCTCGAGAACTACTACAACTATTGGGACATATGACATCTACGGTTCATGTGGTTCCCTATGCTCGCCTTCATATGCGAGCAGCCCTGTGGACCCTATCCACACAGTGGGTACAGGCCACCGGACGTCTGTCGGACGAGATATCAAACTCACGACTGATCTTGTCCCTACAATGGTGGCAATCACTGGAAAATCTTCTAGTGGGGTCTCCTTTCCAGCAACTCCTATTCCAGGCCACCCTAACAGATGCATCACAGGTGGGATTGGGATCAGACCTGCATCATCTCTCTACCCAGGGTACCGACACCACAGGAGTCTTGTCTTCACATAAACCACCTGGAACTCAGAGCAATCTATCTAGCTCTTGGAGTATTCCATGCCCAACTCAGTTACAAGACAGTCCTAGTCCAAATGGATAATCAAGTAGCTATGTGCTACGTGAACAAGCAGGGCGGAACAGGCTCTCTATCATTATGCCATGAAGCTTAACGACTATGGGCCCTCGCCAGATAGCATTCAAATTCACCTTCTTGTGGTATATCTTCCAGGCATTCAAAACCTTTGCGCAGACAAACTCAGCCGAGTACTGCTGCCTCACGAATGGTCTCTCCACCTAGACCAGGTGGCCAAGATATTTCAGATCTGGGGAATCCTAGACATAGACCTATTTGCAAGTCCACTGAATGCCAAACTTCCCCGGTTTTGTTCCAGGATTCCGGCTCAAAATTGCCAGGCAAGGGACGCCTTCCTTCTTCACTGGGGTCACGACTTCCTCTATGCCTTCCCACCCATTCCCTTCATCCCCAAAACACTTTTCAAGCTTCAGAGAGAGGTCGTATGATCCTCATAGCGCCACGGTGGCCACTCCAAACGTGGTATCCCCTGCTTCTACATCTCTCTCAAGCTGCACCTCTGGAGTTAGGCTATGTTCCAGATCTCCTCTCTCAAAAGAACAGGATGCTATGGCACCAGAATCCCCAGTCCCTGCATCTCAGGGCCTGGTTGCTGAAAACTTAGACCTTCAGGATCTCAACCTTTCCCAACAGGTAAAGGATATCCTTCAGGCTTCTAGAAAACCTTCCACAAGACGCTCTTACGCCTTCAAGTGAAAACGTTTTACTATATGGTGTTCACAGAAAGTGTTAAACCCCCTTATGATACCTTTGGAATTGATACTAGAGTATCTACTTCATTTATCAAATTCTGGTCTAAAGACCAATTCAGTAAGAGTCCATCTTAGTGCAATTGCAGCTTCCTATAAGCCTCTAAATGGACAACCAATTTCCTCTCATCCACTCATATCAAGATTTATGAGAGGTCTTCTATTAACAAAGCCCATCAGGCCACCACCGGTGGCATGGGATTTAAACCTAGTTCTCGGGCAGCTCATGAAACCGCCTTTTGAACCTTTAACCACTACAACCCTAAAGCTTTTGTCCTGGAAGGTCATCTTCCTGATTGCAATCACATCTGCACGTCGCATTAGTGAATTGCAAGCTTTAGTGGCTGTTCCTCCTTATACTAGGTTTCACTATGATAAGGTTGTTCTCAGAACTCATCCACACTTTATGCCAAAGGTGGTTTCGCCTTTTCATTTAAATCAATCAATTTATTTTCCTGTATTTTTTCAGAGGCCTCATGCCTCTAATGTAGGAAGGAACCTTCATACTTTGGATTGTAAAAGAGCCTTGGCGTTTTACCTACAAAGAACACAGCAACATAGAAAGTCGTCTTAACTTTTTATTGCTTTTGATTCTAGTCATTTGGGACTTCCAGTCTCCAAGAGAACTCTATCCAAATGGATTGCACAATGCATATCCTTTGCTTATGAGAGTAAGAGTCTTCCTCTTCAAGGCCATGTCACAGCTCACAATGTGATAGCCATGGCAGCCTCTATGGCTAACCTTCACTCTGTGTCTATTGATGACATTTATCGAGCAGCCACCTGGGCTTCAGTACACATCTTTACAGCCCACTACTGCCTAGATAAAGCCTCCCGTCAGGATGCCTTCTTTGGCCAAGCTGTTCTTCAAAATCTCTTTCAGACCTAATTCAACTCCTACCCACCAACCCTGGTGGGATGCCAGAGATCCATGGTAGGAAGCATGGCCCACCTTACTATAGGTGACACCTTCCTGGGGCTATCTCCCTGGCATCTTCAGCTAGGGAGTCCCCATATGTTAAGACTACATTCCTGCTTGTTCCTGGAGATAGCGTAGTTACTCACCTGTAACAGGTGATCTCCGGGAACAGCAGGAATTTAGTCTTCACATCCCACCCACCTCCCCTAGGAGTTGTCTCTCTATCTCTCTGTCTCTTTCCTCTATACCTTTATCCTTTCACTGGGCTACAAACTTAACTGAAGAGGGACAGTTGGAAAGGTGGGAAGGCAGCGCGCATGTGCTGAGGGATGCTCCCAAAAGCGTTCCAATTGGACGCTGTGGAGCGTTCCTGCGTGGGCTCCGTCAGTACCGACGATACCCATATGTGAAGACTAAATTCCTGCTGTTCCCGGAGATCGCCTGTTACAGGTGAGTAACTACACTTTCATTGGTCTGCATGACAGCTAAAACAAATGCTTAAAAACAAATCCAAGAAATAGATCAAGGCATGTGGTTCTGATAGTCTAGCCAGAAGATGAGTCTCCAAAGGTGGCTGCTTACTAGTTTAGTCTTAGTTTGAAGGATAATCACCACCAGACTCCCTGTTCCCCATGGGCCTATACCTATGACACGGAGGCTCCCTTGCCCTTCAACTGATCTGGTATATATTTTAACCTCTCTTAAAAACTAGTACTTCTAAATCTTTGTCTTCCTTGATTCAAATGCATATTGTATACTGATCCATTTCTTACTTAGGCTCTGCATCCTTTTATTGTAAAGTGTCCTAAACAGGATGTCATATGAAAAAAATAAATGTTCTGTTAATTTACTTGGTGAAAATAATTGCATCTCCTAGTAATTCAATACTAATTTGTGGAGACAGAGTTATAAATGAGCTAAATTTATTTGGATCACTTAAGTAGGTTTTTCCTGTTGTTTTTGCTTCCCTACCTTGCCCCCATTGTTTTGGTGTTCTGTTTTGAAATTGTGCAAATGATTCCAGTTTTGCATTATTATATGTTGTATATTAGGGGGTCCAAAGGAAAAAATTAATTACGGAATACCGCACTAATACAGCGGATTTATAACAGGGAAAATGAGAAAACCGTACCAACTGTAATCGAGGAAAAAAGACCTCAGCCAGCCTCTTGCCAACTATGCCGTTGCCTGGTGATCCTACGGGTTATCTGCAAGCTATCATCAAGGAGCATGTTGCTCAGGCTTTGCCCTTACATTTGGTGGATAGTAAGGAAGCAAAGTTCCTTTGTGCTGAAGATCCTCGTGTACTTCAGTTTTATAAAGTTTTATATTCTTCCCAAGATCCATAAAGACATGGTCAATCATCCTGGTTGACCCATAGTATTGCTTTGTGGTTCTCTGTTGGAACCCCTTTCGATATGTGGATTCCTTTTTGTGACCATTGGTTTTCAAGATTACGTCTTATTTGTGTGATACTATGCACTTCCTTCAAATTCTGGCGGCTGGACATGATAAAGATCTGCCGGCTGTTTTTTTGATGGCTACGATGGACGTTTCATCATTATTTACTAGTATTCCTCAAGATGCTGCCATGATGGTGGTCCGTGAGTCTCTTTCAGTTTGCCAAGACTTGAGCACCTCTAAGATCGATTTTATTCTTTGGCTTATAACGTTGGCCATGACAAAGAATTTCTTCTGTTTTGATGGAAAATTTTTTCAACAAATTAAAGGTGTGGCGATGTGGGCCATGATGCCCCCATCAGTGGCTAATTTATACATGGCTCACTTCGAGAAACGATGGTTCCTTGTCAACACTCCAGTGTAGTCCCGGAACTCTGGGTTCTGCCCATCCTCCAGCAGCTTGGAGACTGAACGTCATCTCTTTTTGTGATGTCACCGGTATATCTATCCCAGATCCTCCTCCTGCCATCAGTTTGTTCAGTCTCCAAGCAGCTGGAAGATTGAAGAGCCTGGGGGGCCAGGCTCGACTGAGAGACAATTAAGAAGAGTTAGGGGGGCATCAGTGGAATTTTTTAGTTTAGGTTGGGTCCTGGTTTATTTTGTCTTGGGAAAATTTCCTTGGGAGTTATTCCAGGACCCGGAGGAACCTCTCCTTCCTTGCTCCCTTCGTTTTTCCCCTTCCCTTTTTCATCTCCGGGGTGTTTTGTTTGGGGGGGGGGGTTTAGTAGTTAGGTTTTTATTTTACCTGGGTCTTGTGGATCAGCATGGGAGCCGCCTGAATCAGGGGTGAGCCTTAAGGGCAGTCAGTCAGCGCCAGCAGATGTGTTGCCTGGCAGCTCTGTGAAGAGGTTCAGATGGCAGGAAACCGGCATTTCCCTGCACCGGGAGCCTTCTCCTTCTTCCGCATCTGTTAGCAGTTTCTGCGGTAAGCGGAGAATTGGCCCCGATCACAAGCGTCTGCCCGTGGAGTTGGAAGGGGGCAGTGAGCCTGGCCCGACTCAGTCAGCGGGGAAATGCCATTTGGAGCGTCGGCGACGCCTCGGCCGTTAGGACCATGAGAGGTTCTCGCCGATCGGCTTCTGCCTGCTCCCGACTCTTGAAAGCCTTCCGGGTTGGTGGAGCGGCGGGAGAGAGAGAGGCCGGTAAGCAAGACCGTACTACAGCGCTGCGAATTGAGTTAAGCGGCGCTGTAGTAGCAGTGGTTTGGGCCCAGCCTCGTGGTTTCGTGCGGGAAGCGCGAGCAGCCTGGCAGGGCCTTCGGCAGCCTAGGGGCTGAGGAGAAAGCCTCGTTTTGGGGGGCCAGAACAATTTTTTCAGACGCGGGCCTATTTTAAAGGGGCGCTACTGCTTCGTTTCAAAAAAAAAAGAGGCTCGTGGAGGAACGGCCGTGAGTCGGTCTGCAGTTTGGCAGGAAAGCATGACTTCCAAGCCAATTTGCTTGCTCTGCGGCTCCAGAAGGGGCGCTTCTGTGGACACGGGGGTCTGCAAGAAGTGCTCACATCTAGCGTCTACAGTGGAGCGTGACTTGGATAGCGTTGAGGGTCAAAAGGAGCCCTCCAGCGTGCAGGAGTCTGGCGGTGGGGAGGAGCCCATAGCTGGCCATCCTCGGCCTTCCTCAGCCTTAGATCTCCCGGCCGCGCCAGTAGCCCTGTCTGGGGGTTTGGCGGGCATTTTCTCTCCTGACTGTGGCTCTCATTCAGTACATCTTTAGTGGCCAGCGTAAGGAGTTAGTGGCAGGCGCCTCGGAGGAAGCTCGGGGATCGAAGAGACCAGAGACTCCTCTGGCGCTGGGTAGACCGGTCAGTCTGGCTAAGAGAGCAAGGACAGACAATGAGCAGCAAGAGCGATGCATGGACTCTGAGGGAGTGCTGTCGGATGACGGAGACCTAGGCGAAGATGTGGAAGCTGAGTTGGAGGAAGGAGAAATCACGGACAAAGAGGATCAGGCACGGGTAGTGAGAGTGTTTAGAAGAGATGAGTTGCCTGCCCTTATTGCGTAAATGCTAAAAGCGCTGAATATGCCGGCGCCGGAACCCGCAGAGGATGTGACCTTGGAGGATCCATTACTGCAGGTGTTTAGAAAAACCCAGCGAGCCTTCCCGGTACATAGAGTGGTTAAGGAGATGATTCAGGAGGAGTGGGACTTGCCAGAGGCCACACTCAAAGGATCCAGGGGGATGAGTAGACTCTACCCCCTGGTGGATCAGGATCGCGAACTGTTTAAATCCCCTAAGGTAGATGCGGCTGTCTCGGCGGTCTCTAAGAAGACTACCATTCCGGTAGAGGGCAGTGCAGCGCTCAAGGATTCCCAGGATAAGAAGTTGGACTCCTTGTTGAAACAAGTGTTTGACGTTAACGTCTTGTCGATCCAGGCGGCCATTTCTGGAGCTTGGGTGGCTAAAGCCTGCCTGCGCTGGGCTCAACGAGTGCATGACGATCAGCCCGGGGAGGACTTGGGAGAGGCAGCAAGACTGGAGTCCGGGACAGCTTACTTGGCAGACCTCCAGTATGACCTCATCCAAGGCTTATCAAAAAGTATGGTGTCGGTGGTAGCGGCTCGGCGTTACCTGTGGCTGCGCAACTGGGCAGCAGACAGCTCTTCGAAGGCTAGATTGGGCAGGCTCCCCTTCCACGGTAGGTTGCTCTTTGGGGAAGATTTGGAGAAGTTGGTAAAGGATCTTGGGGAGTACAAAGGGGGTAGGCTTCCCGAGGACAAACCATAGCTAGGACGGCCGTCTTCTTCTTCTTCTGGCAGGGGTCAGCAGAGGGAGTTTAGGCGCTTTAGGCAGAGCAGATTTAACCAGTCTTCGCGGGGGAGATTTCCAGGTAGAAACCAAGGGTTTTGTGGCTTTCGAGGGGCAGGAAGGGGCTTTGGGTCCTCGACTGCCTTCTCGAATTCCCGAAAGTCACAATGAGATCAGGAGGACCCAGGCGGACCTGGTGCCCATAGGGGGTCGGCTACGGGATTTTTACCCTGCCTGGGTCGACGTAACTTCCGACCAGTGGGTGTTGGAGCTCATTCGCGAAGGGTACGCGTTGGAGTTCCAGCGCCCGGTACTAGAGTTCTTTGTTCAGTCGCCGTGCAAGTCGCAGGTCAAGTGCAAGGCCGTGCGGGAGACGGTCGAGCGGTTGCTCGGATTGCAGGCAATAGTGCCAGTGCCTCAAGACCAATGCGGATTAGGTCGATACTCCATCTATTTTGTGGTTCCCAAGAAGAAGGGCTCGTTTCGGCCCATTTTGGATCTCAAGGGCATACATCGGTGTCTGCGGGTACAACATTTCCGCATGGAGATGCTCAGGTCAGTGATAGTGGCAGTCCGGAAAGGAGAGTTTCTGACTTCACTGGATCTTTCGGAGGCGTATCTTCACATTCCGATTCAAGAAGAGCATCAGACGTTCCTCAGGTTTGCCGTGCCCTTGGGTCACTTCCAGTTCTGGGTGCTGCCATTCGGTCTGGCAACGGCTCCGAGGACGTTTACCAAGGTGATGGTGGTCATTGCAGCAGCTCTGTGGAAGGAAGGTGTCCTCGTGCATCCTTATCTCAATGATTGGTTGATCCGGGCGAAGTCCAAGGTAGAGAGTCAGGCAGCTACTTCAAAGGTAGTGGACTTTCTGCAGAGGCTAGGCTGGGTGGTCAATATGGCCAAGAGCAATTTGGTCCTGTCTCAACGGCTGGAGTACTTGGGAACCCTTTTCGATACCGAGGCGGGAAAAGTGTTTCTGCCGCATCAGCAAGCGGACGGGCTGATGTCACTAGTGCGGCGGTTTCTGGCCAGGGTTACTCCGACAGCGTGTTTTTATATGGAGCTGTTGGGGACCATGGCAGCGACGATAGAGCTGGTTCCGTGGGCAAGGATGCACATGCGACTACTGCAAAGAGCGTTGCTCCGGCGGTGGTCTCACCAGCACGATCTGTCGTGAAAGCTGCCTTGCCTCTCAGAGACGCGTCAGGCCTTATTATGGTGGCTCAGGCCAGAGGTGCTCTGCAGCGGGATGCCGTTGGAGACTCCTTCCTGGGTGCCGCTGACTACGGATGCCAGCTTGGCAGGCTGGGGAGCTCACTGCCAGGGTCGTTACGCATAAGGTCAGTGGTCGGACCTGGAAAGGTCCTGGTCCATCAACCGGCTAGAGCTCAGAGCTGTGCTTGTGGCGTTTCAAGAGTTCCTGCACAACCAAAGTCATCTGGGTGCTGTCCGAGAATGCCACGGCAGTGGCTTATATCAATTGGCAGGGCGGCACCACCAGTGTGGCCATGGAAGCGGAGGCAGACATGGTGTTGGAATGGGCTGAGGAGAATCTTCTGGCTCTGTCAGCAGCGCATGTGGCCGGGGTGGACAATGTGGAAGCCGACTTCCTAAGTCGAGTGAAGGTGGACCTAGGCGAATGGGTTCTCCATCAGGGCGTGTTCGACTGGCTGGTGGAACGCTGGGGGACACCAGTGATGGATCTCATGGCTACGTTTCGGTCGGCAAAGGACACACGTTTTTACAGCAGGCGACGGGAAAGGATGTCGGAAGGCCTAGATGCCCTGATTCAGAGATGGCCGGAGGGCCAACTTCTGTATGTTTTCCCCCCTTGGGTCCTAATAGGAAGAGTACTACAGCGCATAGAACGATACAGAGGAACGGTGATCTTGGTAGCTCCGGATTGGCTGAGAAGACCGTGGAACGCAGATTTACAAAGGCTCGTTGTGGGGGCACTGTGGCGTCTACCCCTGCGGGGGGGATCTTCTGACACAAGGGCCGCTGCCCATGCCTCAAGTGGATCGGTTCTGTCTTATGGCTTGGCTATTGAGAGGGCTAGGCTAAAGGCTAGAGGCTACTCTGCGTCAGTCATCACCACTCTGTTAAAATCCAGGAAGAGATCCACGTCCCTGGCTTATGTGCGAATTTGGAGAGTCTTCGAGGCCTGGTGTGCGGTTCAGCAGTTCGAGCCGTTGCAGGTTTCCATCCTGCAAGTGTTGGCTTTTTTGTAGGATGGCTTGGATAAAGGATTAGCATCGTCGTCCTTACGTGTGCAGGTGGCGGCTGTGATGTGTTTTAGAGGGAAGATCCGGGGGCTTTCCATTGCTTCTCATCCTGACGTTAAGTGGTTCTTGAGAGCTGCGGCCCTGCTCCGGCCTCCTTGTCAGCAGGTGGTACCTTCTTGGAGTCTGCCGTTTGTGCTCGAGGCGCTAGGAAAGGAGCCGTTTGAGCCGTTGTCAACGGCATCGTTAAAGGATCTTACCCTAAATGTGGTTTTCCTGATAGCGATATGTTTGGCGCGCAGGATTTCGGAGTTGCAGGCCCTGTCCTGCAGGAAGCCTTTCTTGTCCTTCTGTGATTCTAAGGTCGTGTTACGGACCGTTCCGTCCTTTTTGCCAAAGGTAGTTTCGGTTTTTCACATCAACCAGGAGGTTTCGTTACCGGTTTTCCGAGAGTACGGCTCGGAGGCCTCGGCGGGAAGATTGCATCGTCTGGATGTTCATTGAGCGTTGAAGCTTTATCTGCGCAGAACAGCGAGTTTTCGCAAGTCGGATAGACTTTGTGGTGTTTGGCGGCCCTAGGAGAGGACAGGCGGTGTCTAAAGCTTCCATAGCCAGATGGTTGAAAGAAGCTATAGCATCTGCCTATATTCTGAAGGGTAGAACGGTTCTGGTAGGGCTCAGGGCTCATTCCACGCGGGCTCAGGCCGCGTCGTGGGCCGAGTTCCAGTTGATGCCGGTGGTGGACATATGTAAGGCAGCCACCTGGTCGTCAATGGATTTGTTTGTGAAGCATTACCGTCTGGATGTGCAGGCGGAAAGGGATACCTGTTTCGGATCGGCTATGCTTAAGGCTGGTCTAGCGGGTCCCTCCAAATGACATGTTTTCTTTACTGCTCTGGTACTTCCCAGAGTTCCGGGACTAGACTGGAGTGTTGACAAGGAAGAGGAAATTAGACTTACCTGCTAATTGTAGTTCCTTTAGAAACTCCAGTCTAGTCTCGTATCCCTCCCGATTCAATTACAGGCTAAGACCAGCAGCTCTATGTGGTAACAGGTAAGACCGTCTTTGTTCTGGGCTAAATAGGCTGCGAATTGTTAGGGGCTTCGAGCACCCCAAGAAGGGAGAGGGCGTCCCCTACAGTTAATGGGCACACTTAGGGGCGCAGAGGCAGCATTTGGTTACCAAAGGTTTTTCCAGGGGATGTTTTATTTTTTGAGTTAGGGTCACAGTGTTTTGGATTCATACTACTTAATTGTTGCTCCGTTGAGTCTGCTTTGTCAATAGGAAACTGATGGCAGGAGGAGGATCCGGGATAGATATAAGTGTATAATTTATACATGGCTCACTTCGAGAAATGATGGTTAGTGGATGGGCTTTTTCAATCCCATATTCGCTTATGTGTTCGTTATATTGATATCTTTTTACTGTAGATTGATTCAGAAAGTCAATTGTTATCTTTTCACCATTGGCTGATTTGTGTGATATGAACTTGTCTTTTTCACTGGTCTATAATGCCATATCCATCTTCATTCTGGATGTTTCTTTGACATGACAAACTGATGCTCTCCACAGTTTATTGTAAACCTACTCATTGGATGGTTTTTCTTCATTTTTCGAGTGCGCATCCTCACCATTGGCTCATTTTCTTAGATATCGTCTGAACTGTTCCACTGTTTCTGAATATAAGCTCCGTTCACGAGAACTTGAGGAGTCTTTTGTGGCTCGTGGCTATCCATTTCATTTGGTACGGAGGGCTCAAACCTGGGCTCAATTCAATGATCACACACGGTTGCTTACCCCTCTTGACCGTTCTGGGTCCACAGGAACAGGTTTTGCACATTATATTTTATGATTTAATCCACTCAGTTATCAGCTATCCAGGATTGTTTGTTGGCATTCACAGATAATTCAGTTGATTCCGGGTTTAAGTTTTCTCCAGATACGGCTAGTGTATACTAGGAATCACAATTTGCGTGATATTTTATGTCCAACGGCCTATACTAGTGTCCAGCAACACCATACTTAGGCGCCTGGCCACAGTGTTTGTGGTCACTGTTCAATCTGTTTTATGATGCTTATCTGTGCTTCCTTTCAGTATAATCAACATATTTACCATTTGGAAAGACATGACATGCATTGAGGACACGCCTCATTGAACACAGGAGTAAACTGAAGCATTCTGCCGTTGGGGCACCTTTGGTTCAACATCACCATCAGTTTCAACATTGATTTGAAGATTTGTGCTATCTTGTAATTACTCAATGTCTTCCCTCTATCCATGGTGGTGATTGGGATAGATCTCTTATTCATTTTGAACACTGGATTTTTCGTCTGAATACAGTGACACCAGCAGGATTGAATGACTTTATTGAATCAAAGTCCTGCTTTTGATTGATCACCTTTTGGATTGTTTAATTCTTTGGATGTATTATCTTTCTTGTTTTTTTGGGCTGGGTAGGGTGGTTATTTTTCTGTATCATTTTTTATTTATTTTTTTACCTTTTTGTTCTTCTGCATTGGCTGGTTCTTTTTATTTTTGTGGGCATGTGCCAGGGATTAGTTCTTGACATCAGTTGGGATTCCACCTTTTAATGTGCATGCTCGGCGTCTTCATACTTCAGCAGACCAGCAGTTCACACAGCGGGCAGAGCACTATCGTCTATTTGTTCTTTTTTGTGGTTCAGTGAGTTTTTTCTTGTTTCGTGGTGTTGTACTCCCACAGATTTTTCTTTTTTTCTTTCTTTTTTGCTGATTCCTGCACTACTGGAGGATATATGGGGATGTTCAATTGGATTTTTTCTACTTTCAGAAAATGCAGCATTCAATGTGATGAGCTCCCTGAAGAAGCCGGTTGATGAAACACCTGGTGTCGGGGCTCCGATGTCGTTGCCATGAAGACAGACGGGTTTTTTTAAGTTTATGCATTGCTCCTTGCTGTGTGTGGCTGCCTTTTTTCATTGCTTTTAAGCTAAGTTTCTTCAGTTATTCATTCTTTGATATTTGCTACGCTGTTGTTTTCATTTTTACTGTATTATTTGAACAGTATATTAACAGTTGCACCAACAGTATGTGCTAGGTTTGGGCTTTTGTGTTATGCCCAAGCACCGAGTTTTTTTTAGACTGCTTGAGCTTTATCGAGTGATGGGCGTTGTTAGCGCCATTTGATGTGCTCATCCTCTCTGCTCTAGTTGGCAAGAGGCTGGCTGAGGTCGGTCTTCCCTCGATTACAGTCGGTACTGTTTTCTCATTTTCCCTATTTATCCCTGCTGTATTAGTGTGGTATTTGTAATTAATTTTTTCCTTTTGTTTCTCTTTTTTTGTTTGGGAGTTTTTTCTTGTTGTATGATTTATTAGGGGGTGACACCTCTGTAAGCTGCCCATGTGGCTGTTGTAGTAAAGGGATCTTTCTGTACACCTTTGCTGTAGGTTATCCTGGAAGATGTTGCTTTGCTGCATATTAAACCCAATCAGTTCACATACACTTCGGATCACTTTGAAACAATAATGAAATATGCGGAAAAGCTTATTGAAGAAGGCAAGGCTTATGCTGATGACACCCCTGCGGAGCAGATGAAATTGGAGCGAGAGCAGAGAATAGAGTCCAAACATAGAAATAATAGTAAGGCCTGCTTACTGCGTTTGTTTTTTGTCTTTTATTGGTGAAATATAAACCTTTATTTGCTAATTTCTCCTTTTTATTACTATGTTAAAAGTGCTCACTCTAATCTAGTCAGGCAGTAGTCTAGTGGAAGTGGGAAATATATAAATCAGGAAACAAAGGGAAGGGTCTCTTTGTAAACAATGTGAGATGCAAAGAAAACCAACCAACTGAGATTGAGCATGGCTGAGGTTCTCAAATATTCCTTAAGAGATACTTTATTAAGGGCCCGATTCTGCTGAGTTTCGATAAATCACGCCTGCGCCAGGGGTCTCAAACGAAGACTGTAGATATGTAAATATGCGCAAACTGTGCAAGCAATATGTTATGTCAACACTAATCCAAAAATCTAAATAAATCACAGTACTCGGCTCATTTTACACTGACTGTCACCTTAGGCAAGAAGGGATTAACCAGCTATGGATTACGGTGTTGATGTAACATGTATCAGACCTCCTGATGCAGGTGTGATTTGCCGAAACTCAGCCGAGTTGGGTCCTTAATAAAGTACCTCTTAAGGACTATTTGAGAGCCTCGGCCGTGGTCAATCTCCAGGAACAAGCAGGAATGTAGTCTTCACATATGGGTATCGTTGGTACTGACTGAGCCCCACGCGGGAACGCTCCCCAGCGTCCAATAGGAAAGCTTTTGGGAGCATCCCACAGCGCATGCGTGCTGCCTTCCCGCCTGTGTACCTTACTCACTTCAGTAATTTGTTTTCCGCGGAGCCGACAGGACGTGGTACCCTGTCACCGCAGAAAACGTACCTTTATTTCTTGTTTTTTTGTGGTCGCATCTGCCTTCATTCGACACCTACCAGTACCGCCGGTTCTCTTCTAATTTCCTAAACCCCCCCCCCCCCCAAAAAAAAAACCCCTTGTATTTCTTCAGGGATTTTTCCCTGTTTCTGGTGCTAGGTACCATTTTGGGCACTAGGCCCATTTTTCTTCAAGCATGGAGAAACCAGCTAGTGGTTTCAAAAAATGCTCAAAGTGTGGTGGTACCATTTCTGTCACCGACACCCATGATTGGTGCCTAAAATGTTTGGGTCCTGAACATTGTCCAACGGAGTGTCTCTTCTGCACGAGGATGACCAAAAGGGGCCTGCAGAATAGAGCTGCAAAACTCGGTACTCTTTTTGCCGCCAACATTGATGTCAGTTGCATCAACGTCTTCCAGGGCTTCATCTTCCTCCCATGGATCTCAGGTAACGAAATTGAAGTCTTCTAAGACTAGCTGGTCCTCGAAGGGTAAATCTCCTTCAAAGTATCGAGATGCCACTGGCGTTTCCCTCAAGGATACCTCACCGGCAAAACAGCCCCGGCGGGAGTCTTCGGGCTCCAAAGCACTAATGGGACTCCAGGATGTTCCAGAGGCCTCCACCTCTGCGGAACTACTGGTGCCATGTTCTGGGATCGTAGCCGCTTCCACAGGTACCGGCACCCAGGCATCGGCAGGAGCGATGGATCACAGAATCTTCGCTAATAAAATGCAGTCTAGCGGCTCTATCAGTGGCTTCGGTATCGCTAAGACCGCAACAGACGGTGCAACATGTATCGGTACCGACATTGGTACCGGTACCATCAGTACCTGCTTCGACAGGACTGCTTTCCCCCATGCTGATCTCCGGTATTGGGGATCAGGAACCGAAACATTTTGGTACAGACTTCGAGCGGTACCGATACCATGCGTTACAGGAGCACCCGGTGCTTGATTCTTCCGATTCCGATGACTCTGACGATTCTACCGGTACCAGAGTGAATCTATTAGAAGATTTGTTTCCTTCTCCTCAACGCAGAATGTCTCTTCCAGAGGATATGTCCTTCCAGGATTTCATACGTGATTTAGCAAAGGGTCTTGCAATCACTGTGATTCCAGAAAAGGAACCTAGGATAGAAGAATTAAGAATTCTACAATACCCTATGGCTCCCAAGGAAGCAGCTATGCTTCCCATTCACAAGATATACATGATTTAATGTTGAGAATGTGGGAAACTCCTTTAACAATATCTTCACATTCCCGACGCCTTGACACTATGTACCGAGTGCCAAGTTGTCCTGGTTTTCAAAAAACTCAGTTACCACACCGTTCAATGGTAGTGGAATCAGCCATGCGAAGGATCAAGAGTGCTAAAACACATTCTTCTAATCCTCCAGGCCGTGAATCCAGGACTCTTGATGCCTTTGGCCGTTGATGCTTTAAATCCCTCCATGCTAGGAGCCAGGATCAGTTCTTACATTCTTTATATGGGAATGTTCCTGGAAGAAGTCACAAAAGACTTAGAGCTCCTTAGTCCTTGTGTTTCGGAGGAAAAAAGAACAGACTACCTTATTCTGGTCAAGCATGCCCAGAATGTCTCCAAATTCATGAACCGTGCTACCTTTGATTGCTTTGAATGTATTAGCAGAGCCTCTGCTATATCCATAGGAGCACGCCATATTGCTTGGCTTCAAGCATCAGATTTAGGACAGTGGGTGCAAGAAAAGCTGTGGAACATTCCTTGCTCAGGAGAAAATCTCTTTGGCAAGGACTGGCAGGACAAGGCTAATCAGCTTGAATCTGACAATACTACTTTAAACAGATTGTTAAAATCTACAGCCAACCCAGCAAAGAAGAAAATATTCAAAAAACCCTTTTTCAGTAAGAAAAAGAAGCCTTACCAATCTTACACCCATCAAACTCGCTGTCTGCTCCATGTTCCCTAGAAGGGGCAACAGCAGAACAGACAGCAAAGAAAGCCGCAAGCTCAAAAAGCTCAACTGGCTCAACAAAACCAGCCCCCTCAGGGTCTTTGACTTCTATCTAGAGAATTTAGTCATTCTGCCCCTAAAAGGTCCAGAACCCTTGACCATTCCAGGAAGACTATGCTTTTTTGCCAAAAGATGGCAACAAATAACATCAGAAAATTGGATTCTGTCCATTGTACAACTGGGGTACAAGCTTCATTTTCTCAACTTGCCCCCACCTACAATAATAAAACAGTTCAATTCTCAGGGCCCTGCCACCGACCTCTTGTGGCAGGAGGTCACATCCCTTCTAGCTCAAAGAGCAATAGAAGAAGTACCCATTCCCCAACAGGGGACAGGGTTTTACTCCCCCTACTTTCTTATTCCGAAGAAGACAGGGGGACACAGACCTATATTAGACCTCAGAGAATTAAACATATATTTGTTCCAAGAAAAGTTCAAAATGATCTCCCTTGGAACACTTTTACCATACCTCCAAAGTCAGGACTGGCTATGTTCTCTAGATCTAAAAGATGCGTACACGCATATTCTCATCCACTCAGATCACAGGAAGTTCCTTCGATTCCTGGTCCAAGGAAGACTCTTCCAGTA
This sequence comes from Ichthyophis bannanicus, assembly GCA_033557465.1. Taxonomy (NCBI): domain Eukaryota; kingdom Metazoa; phylum Chordata; class Amphibia; order Gymnophiona; family Ichthyophiidae; genus Ichthyophis; species Ichthyophis bannanicus. Next base: position 308,865,321 of record CM066032.1, on the reverse strand, counting down.
CAGAGTTCTTCCCTTCGGACTAGCTTCTGCTCCAAGAGTCTTCACAAAATGCATGGCAGTGGTAGCAGCATTTATGAGGACTCTGGGAATATTTGTCTTCCCTTACTTAAACGACTGGCTCATTCGAGCATCGACAGCTCCAGAGGCCAGCTTTGTGTCTCGAGTAATGAGAATTCTTCAATACTTGGGGCTGGTCATATACCTCCCAAAATCTCATCTCACTCCCTCTCAATCTCTAGAATTCATAGGGGCTCGTCTAGACACACGGCAGTCAAGGACTTTCCTGCCCCAGCCATGCTGTCTCCATATAGTACAACTGGCATCTCAAACATCTATGAAGGTATTCCTTACTGCTCGGGAGATGCTTCAACTGCTGGGACACATGGCATCCACTGTCCATGTGGTTCCCTTTGCTCGCCTCCACATGCAAGCAACCCAGTGGACCCTTTCCTCTCAGTGGTCACAAGCCTCGGGTCGACTAATAGACAAAATCAGAACTATCACACATCTGATTTCATCCCTGCAATGGTGGCAATCCCTGGAAAACCTCCTTGTAGGCTTTCCTTTCCAGCAGCCTCTATGCCAAACCATTCTGACGACAGATGCGTCCAAGATGAGAGCCTCCTAGAGCTGAGAGCCATTTTCAATGCTATTCAAGTCTTTCAGGGCCATCTCAGCAACAAAAGAGTTCTGATCCAAACCGACAATCAGGTAGCTATGTTCTATGTGAACAAGCAAGGCGGAACAGGCTCTCTGTCGCTATGCAACGAAGCTTTGTGAATATGGGCCCTCGCCAGAGAGTTACAAATTCATCTGTTTGCGATATACCTTCCGGACATTCAAAACTTGTGGGCAGACAAACTCACTCAAATACTGCTGCCACACGAGTGGTCCCTCCACTCACACCAGCTTGCTCGAATGTTTCGAATCTGGGGAACACCAGATATAGACCTCTTTGCAAGTCCACAGAATGCCAAACTTTCCCGTTTCTGTTCCAGAATTCTGGCTCAAAACTGTCAGGCAAGAGATGCTTTCCTACTTCCCTGGGGACAGGACTTCCTCTATGCCTTCCCACCCATTCCCCTCATTCCCAAAACTTTATTCAAACTTCAGTGAGACAGAGGTCGTATGATACTCATAGCTCCACATTGGCCATGGCAAACGTGGTATCGTCTTCCTCTGCATCTCTCTCAAACCATTTTTCTGGAGTTGGAGAATGCTCCAGATCTCCTGTCACAGGAGGATGGATCTTTACTGCATCCCAATCCCCAGTCCCTACATCTCAGGGCCTGGTTACTGAAAGCCTAGAATTCCAGGACATTAACCTTTCTCAACAAGTAAAGGATATCCTCCTGGCTTCCAGAAAACCCTCCACAAGGCATTCCTACGCTTTCAAGTGGAAAAGGTTCTCTATCTGGTGTTCACAAAAGGGACTTGACCACCTTTTAGTACCTGTAGAGTTGCTACTAGAGTATCTTCTACAATTATCATCATCTGGTCTGAAGACAAATTCAGTTAGGGTCCATCTTAGTGCTATTGCCGCTTTTCATAAACCTTTCGATGGACAACTTATTTCCTCTCATCCAATTATAACAAGATTTATGAGAGGCCTACTTTTAACAAAACCTCCCATTAAACCACCACCGGTGGCTTGGGATCTAAATCTTGTACTTGGTCAGCTTATGAAACCTCCCTTTGAACCTTTAGCCACTTCAGACCTAAAGTTTCTTTCATGTAAAGTTATTTTCCTAATTGCCATCACTTCTGCCAGATGCAATCTCCAGAAACAAGCAGGAATAAGTCCTCACATATGGGTACGTCGGTACCGACGGAGCCTGCGCGGGAAAGCTCCCCAGCTTCCTAGAATGGAAGCTTTTGGGACCTCCCACTGCACATGCGCACTGCCTTCCCGCCTTCCTGAACAGCTCTCCTCAGTTTCTCTTTTTCCGCGGAGCCAGCAGGTCGTGTATCCTGTCACCGCTGAAGAAATTGTAGTTTTTTGTTTTGTTTCTTTAGACCGCCTACCTGCCTTCCCATACCGATACCGGTATCGCCGGTCTTCCTTTTTCTTTCTTAAAAAATTATTTTCTTTTATTATTTTTTCAGCACTTGGTCACTTCAGTTAGGCCTTCAGGCCTACTTTAATTCTCCACATGGAGAAGCCAGCCCCTGGATTTAAGAAGTGTACCAAGTGTACTGCTGTAATATCAGTCACAGACACCCATGAATGGTGTCTTAAATGTTTGGGGCCTGACCACTCCATTCCGGACTGCCCTTCCTGCTCCCAAATGTCTAAGCGTGGGCTGCAGAACCGGGCCAACAAATTCCATGTGCTGTTTGCTTCAGAGAATCCAACATCACAGTCATCCAGGTCATCATCCCCGGATGGATCTCAGGTAACCAAACCTTCTGTGGGCAAGTCCTCAAAGAGCAAATCTCCTTCAAAGCATCGAGAGGCTCTTAGTTTTGAGGACCCTGCCCCAGCCAAACAGCCCCGGCAGGAAGCCCTACCTTCCAAAACGCCAATACAGGGGCTACAGGTTGACATCGATGGCACGGCCTCGACAGATCACCTGTTGGACTGCTCTGGGGTACCGGCCCATACCGGTACCGACATCCAGGCAGCCGTGGCGTCTATGGGCAATACTGTCCAATCCATGCAGCAGGCCGTCATGGCTTTCATTAAAGCTGCAACGCCATCGGTACCGCTTCCAGCGGTTCCGGGCCCGGTTCCGGTATCGTCCGCCATGCCGGAACCCAGGCCTTCCTCTTCTAAACGCAAATCGGTACCGTATGGGCTTTCGCTCCATACCGCTTCCATACCCGGTACGCCCGATGTCGATACCGATCGGTATGCGTATCGTGCGTTGGAGGAAACTAGAGAATACACCGATTCCTCTGAGGATTTTGTCTCCTCTGATGAGTCTGCAGAGCTCTCCCTTGACCTTCCTGAGGAACCTTCTTCTCCAAAAAGGAGAATGTCTCCTCCAGAGGATTTGTCCTTTCAGGACTTTATTTTAGAAATGGCTAAAGGCCTTTCTATCACTACCTCCTCTGAAAGGGAACCAAGGTCAAAAAGATTGGATATTTTAGGATACTCTAAGTCTCCTAAAGAAGCAGTTACTCTGCCTATCCATGAAATCCTTCAGGAACAATTGATGGATTTCTGGGAGAACCCTTTAACTCTGTCTCCTTATTCCCGTAGGTTGGACACCATGTATCGGGTCCCTCCTTCTCCTGGTTTTCAGAAAACTCAATTGCCTCACCACTCCATTGTGGTAAAGTCTGCAATGAAAAAGATCAAGAGTACTAAAAGGCACTCTTCTACACCTCCAGGAAGGGAATGTAAGACACTGGACTCTTTTGGTAGGAAAATCTTCCAGGCTAGTATGCTTATAGCCAGGATTAATTCCTACAGCCTCTATATGGGCATGTTCCTAGGGGAACTTGCCAAGAAAGTACGGCATTTTGCCTCCCTTATCCCTGAGGATAAACAGGAGGACTTCCTTTCTGTTGTGAAACAACTTTTAGATGTTTCTAAGTTCTCCAACAGAGCTGCCTTTGATTCCTTCGAAGGAGCCAGCAGAGCTTCTGGCATTGCTATCGCAGCCAGACGTCTGGCCTGGCTCCAGGCTTCTGATCTGGAACCCTGGGTTCTAGATGGCTTACGGAATCTGCCCTGTACAGGTGAGAACTTATTCGGTGCAGAGTGGCAGGTTAAGGCCACTCAAATGGACGCTGAAAATGCCACCTTAGAGAGACTTTCTAAGTCCACTTCTACTCCCACTAAGAAGAAGTCTTTCAAGAGGCCTTATTATAAGAAGGCCAGATATGCTTCCAATACTGGCCAGCAATCTTCTCAACCTCGTTTTGCGGCTAAACGTCAGCAAACGAAACAAGCAAGAGCAAAGCCTGCAGCAGCTACTGCAGCTCAACAGGCTCCACCCCCTCAGGGGTTTTGACTTGCCCCTAGAGAACTTGCCATTCCTGGTTCTGGACCAACCAGAACCTCTCACCATACCTGGAAGGTTAGCTCACTTTGCTCCCAGATGGGAACAGATCACAACAGAGCAATGGACCCTCTCTATCATCCGGGAGGGTTACAAACTTCATTTCTCCAGCCTTCCTCCTCATCACATGGTGAGACCCTTCAATTCTCCATCTCCTCTCCTAGCCCTGTTGGATCAGGAGATCTCTTCTCTGCTTGCCCAAGGGGCCATAGAAGAGGTTCCTCTTCATCAACAGGGGTCAGGTTTCTACTCCCCCTATTTTCTCATTCCAAAGAAGACAGGGGGATTCAGACCAATCCTAGATCTGAGAGAATTGAACAAATTTCTGTACAAGGAGAAATTCAAAATGCTCTCTTTGGGCATTCTCCTTCCATACCTTCAGAGTCAGGACTGGCTTTGTTCTCTAGACCTGCAGGATGCGTATACACATCTACTCATCCATCCCTCCCACAGAAAATATCTTCGCTTTCTGTTCAGGGGAAGTCATTACCAATACAGAGTACTTCCCTTCGGTCTCGCCTCTGCCCCAAGAGTCTTTACCAAATGCATGGCAGTCGTAGCCGCATTTCTCAGAAGCATGGGGATTTTCGTATTCCCATATCTGGACGACTGGCTCATTCGAGCTCCAACTCAGTCGCAGGCCCAGATTTCCCTAGACCGCACAAGGAACCTTCTGCAGTATCTGGGACTGGTGGTAAACCTTCCCAAGTCTCAACTCAGCCCTACTCAGTCTCTAGAATTCATAGGGGCCCGGTTGGACACCACCACTGCAAGAGCCTACCTTCCACTGGTTCGGGGTCAGCGTCTGCTGAGCTTGGCCTCCCAAGCCCAGTCCAGTACTCACTTGACAGCCAGGGAAATGCTACGCCTCCTGGGCCATATGGCCTCCACAGTACATGTGGTGCCCTATGCTCGTCTTCATATGAGAGCAGCTCAATGGACCCTGGCCACCCAGTGGACTCAGGCGTCGGGAGCACTCTCAGACCAAATACAAACCTCAAACCGTCTGTCTTGGTCCCTCCATTGGTGGATATCCACCAAGAATCTGTTGGGGGCTCCCTTTCAGCCCTTGCTACCCCAAGCAACCCTCACAACAGATGCCTCCCAATTGGGGTGGGGAGCCCATCTGCTAACTCTCTCCACTCAGGGCACTTGGTCTCCACAGGAGGCCACCCTTCATATCAACCTCCTGGAACTGCGAGCAATTTACCTTGCCCTCAAGGTCTTCCATACCCTCCTTGCCAACCTGACTGTCCTGGTTCAGACAGACAATCAGGTGGCCATGTTTTACATAAACAAACAAGGAGGAACGGGCTCTCTGTCGCTTTGCAACGAAGCTCTCAGATTATGGGCCTTCGCCAGAGAGCACCAAATTCATCTGCTAGCAGTGTACCTTCCAGGAGTTCAAAACTCTCGAGCAGACAGGCTCAGTCGAGTTCTGCTGCCACACGAGTGGTCCCTACACGTGGACCAGATAACCAGAATCTTTCAGGAATGGGGGACCCCGGACATAGACCTCTTTGCAAGTCCGTGGAATGCCAAACTTCCCCGGTTCTGTTCCAGGACTCCATGTCAGGAAGCTCAGGCCACGGACGCCTTTCTCCTCCATTGGGGTCAGGCGTTCCTATATGCCTTTCCACCCATTCCGTTGATTCCCAAGACTCTGTTCAAACTCCAGAGAGATCACGGCTCTATGATCCTCATAGCTCCACGCTGGCCACGCCAAGTGTGGTTCCCTCTGCTTCTACAGCTCTCCCAGGGATCCTCCCTGGACTTAGGAGCTGCACCAGACCTTCTATCTCAGGAGGACGGGACTTTGTGGCACCCAAACCCCAAATCCCTACATCTCCGAGCTTGGTTACTGAAGGCTTAAGTCTTCAAGACTTTAATCTTTCTCAACCTGTGAAAGATATCCTTCATGCCTCTAGGAAACCTTCCACGAGGCGGTCTTATGCTTTCAAATGGAAACGTTTTTCCATTTGGTGTGCTCAGCAGGGCCTTGACCCTCTGGCACTTCCTTTGAATTCCCTCTTAGACTATCTCCTGCATCTTTCCAATGCAGGCCTTAAGACGAATTCTGTAAGAGTCCATTTAAGTGCTATTTCAGCATCCCTGAAACCTGTAAATGGACAACCTATCTCCTCTCATCCTCTTGTTGCAAGATTCATGAGAGGCCTGACCCTCACTAAACCTCCCATCAGACCCCCCCCGGTCGCATGGGATTTGAATCTAGTGCTTGGTCAGCTTATGAAGCCACCTTTTGAGCCGTTATTTTCTACCTCCTTGAAATTTCTTTCCTGGAAGGTATTATTCCTAATTGCAGTCACTTCCGCTCGTCGCATCAGCGAACTGCAGGCTCTAGTGGCTAATCCACCTTATACAAGATTTCATCATGACAAGGTGGTCCTTAGGACGAATCCCCACTTTATGCCTAAAGTGGTCTCGCCTTTTCATCTTAATCAAGAGGTATATCTACCTGTATTTTTTCCGGCTCCTCATGCCTCCAGTGCAGAGAGGAACCTTCATACTCTGGATTGTAAAAGAGCTCTAGCCTTTTACCTTAATAGGACTCAGCCACATCGAAAGTCTTCTCAACTTTTCGTGGCTTTTGATCCTTCACATTTGGGACTTCCAGTCTCCAAGCGTACACTTTCCAATTGGATTGCTCAGTGTATTTCCTTTGCTTACCAGAGTAAAAACATTTCTCTGGAAGGCCATGTCACAGCTCACAATGTGAGAGCCATGGCAACTTCTATGGCTCATCTGCACTCTGTTTCCATTGATCAGATCTGTCGAGCCGCTACCTGGGCCTCGGTTCATACCTTCACAGCCCATTACTGTTTGGGCAAAGACTCCCGCCGGGATGCCTTGTTTGGCCAGGCTGTCCTCAAACACCTGTTCCATTCTTAGACAACTCCTGCCCACCTTCCCAGGATGGATGCCTGAGATCCATACGAAGATGGCGAACCTTGACAGGGGATCCCACGCATCTAAGCTAGGGAGTCCCCATATGTGAGGACTTATTCCTGCTTGTTCCTGGAGATAGCACAGTTACTTACCTGTAACAGGTGATCTCTGGGAACAGCAGGAATTAGTCCTCACAACCCACCCACCTCCCCTAGGAGTTGTATCTTTTATCTATCTATCTTCCTGTCCTCTCTCTATTGACTCAGCTATAAACTCGAAACTGAGGAGAGCTGTTCAGGAAGGCGGGAAGGCAGTGCGCATGTGCAGTGGGAGGTCCCAAAAGCTTCCATTCTAGGAAGCTGGGGAGCTTTCCCGCGCAGGCTCCGTCGGTACCGACGTACCCATATGTGAGGACTAATTCCTGCTGTTCCCAGAGATCACCTGTTACAGGTAAGTAACTGTGCTTTAGTGAACTACAGGTGTTAGTAGCTGACCTTCCTTATACAAGGTTTCACCATGATAAAGTAGTCCTCAGGACTCATCCTCACTTTTTGCCATAGCTGGTTTCGCCTTCTCATTTGAACCAGTCGGTTTATCTTCCTATATTCTTCCCTAGGCCTCATGCCTCCAGTGCCGAAAGGAATCTTCACAATTGGATTGTAAAAGAACCTTGGCTTTTTATCTCCAAAGAACTAAGCCACATAGAAAATCTTCTCAGCTTTTTGTGGCTTTTGACTCTAGTCATTTGGAACTTCCAGTTTCTAAAAGAGCTCTGTCAAATTGGATTGCAGATTGCATATCCTATACATATCAGAGTAAGGGCCATATCCTATACATATCTCTCGAAGGCCATGTCACGGCTCACAATGTGAGAGCAATGGCAGCCTCAACGGCTAACCTTCGTTCTGTCTCTATTGATGACATCTGCAAAGCAGCCACTTGGACTTCGGTACATACCTTCACAGCCCACTATTGCTTAGACAAGGACTCCTGTCGGGATGCCTCTTTTGACCAGGCTGTTCTACATCATCTCTTCCATACTTAATACAACTCCTACCCACCATCTACTGTTTGGATGCCTAGAGTCCATGGGAGGAAGCATGACCCATCTCACTTAAGTTCACAGCTAGCTGGGGTCACCCCTTGGCATCTTTCAGCTGGGGTGTCCCATATGTGAAGAATACATTCCTGCTTGTTCTTGGAGATAGCATAGTTACTCACCTGTAACAGGTGATCTCCGGGACCAGCAGGAATTTAGTCTTCACAACCCACCCACCTCCCCTAGGCGTTCTCTATCTCTCTCTTTCTCTACTTCTTTCCTTTGGTCTCAGCTATAAACTCAACTGAAGTGAGAGAGGTATGGAGGCGGGAAGGCAGCATGCATGTGCTCTGGGATGCTCCCAAAAGCTTTCCTTTTGGATGCTGGGGAGCATTCCCGTGCGGGCTCTGTCGGTACCGACGATAATCCAAATGTGAAGACTACATTCCTGCTGTTCCCGGAGATCACCCGTTACAGGTGAGTAACTACGCTTTCTCCGATGGTTGGTTGTCTTTGCAACTCACAAATATGTAAAAAAAAACACTCGACAACTGTAGAGGCAGTGGCGATGGGGAGTAGGGTAAGGATAAACCTCATAAGCAATCAGTCTGTACTGACAATGTACCTTCAACAATTCCTTTCCAGCTCTTAGCCACTGAGATGGTCAGTGTTAGCCAAGGGCACAGGGAGGCTAAATGCTAGTCCTTATCCTGGAAAAAAACCTAATGTACTAATAGGTTTCTGTCTCTTTATTAAAAAATAAAAAAAAATTACCTTTTAAAAGGTTAATTTTTTTTTAAGGAACAAAAGAAGCTTTCTAACTTTTAATTGTGTTGGTTTTTATCTTCTATTTCTTTTTGTCCATTATTTATTTTAATTTAATTTAATTTATTTTTACTTTCTCCCACTTTTTTCTCCTCCTCCCATTCTCTGTCATGAAGGCCTATCTCTACTTTAGTCTTCCCTCCTCTTACCCACTCTCTGCCTCCATTTCTTGCTCCCTTCCTCCCACCTTCATTAATCCCTTCTTGTGGCACTTCTTTTCCTTTCTCCTCTTGTTCTTGTCTTCAGTCTGTTATCTCCATCCCACATTCCTCCTTGTAGATCTTCTGATGCTGCACTGCTCTACTTAGTACTGCTAAGTCACATTATTCTGGTAATATTTCCTGTTTCTTTAGGAACAAGCAGGAAGTTAGTCCTCACGTATGGGTGACATCTCTGCTGACGGAGCCTGCGCGGCAATCTCTCCCTTTGGGAGAGGCACCACACGTGTGGTTCCCTTCCCGCCTAAGGGTGCCTTCTTGCCTCAGTCTCCTTTTTTCCACGGAGCCCTTCGGATGTGTACCTGTCCCCACCAGAAAAAGTTAGTGATTTTTGTCTAATTTTTGCTCTCTACGGTCACATACTGGTCCCTTCTCGCCCCAAGCCCGCTTGTCTCTGCATGGCAACCTCTGTTTTTTTTTTCTTTTTTGGTCATCACGGATTCGTGCCTTTTTCCTGGCCGTGCCAAATGAGTTTGACCTCACGTGGACCGTCTTCACCACCATGGCCTTGGTCAGTGGCTTCAAGCCATGCGACCGCTGTGCACATAACATGTTGCAATGGACCCACACAACCGTTGCCTTCAATGCTTTGGGCCAGACCATGATCCCTTGGTTTGTAATCTCTAAAAGAATATGACTCCCAAACCCCTAACCCCTTAAGAGTCGTCCGCAGCAGTGTGAGTCCACCTTCCAGAACATAGACTAAGCCCTAGAGTCTTCCGCAAGACCACGCTCCAAGATTTCCGGGACCTCATACCCTTACGGGGACCGAGCAGCCTCGGAGCCCTGGAGTCTCCAGCTGGAGCCCCACCGACGAGGGCCGCTCGAAGAGCCGGAAGTCCTTGAAGACCAGGTTGGGAGACAAGTTGATGACAGTGGGGGGAAGCCCACGGGCCCAGGACCTGCAGCCTCCGATGCCAGGCCGAGGACAATGGCTGAGATAAGTCTTTCAAATTGTCCCGTTGGGAGTTGTCGACATTGGCCTCAGGGGTCCGAGACTGATCCCTCATTCTCATCAAGGGCTTCCCATTGACTAAGCCGATGCCGGGCTCAAAATCTTCAGTGCCCGCGCCGAAGGCTGCAGAGCTATCTAGTCTCGAAGCCAGGAAGGGGGAGGGGGGGGGGACCTTGGAGTGCAGTGTGTTTGCCTTCTTCTCCCAACAGCAAGCTCTGATGTCCAGTTCCTCCAGGTCATCACTCCCAACCATGGGGCCTCCATGTCAAGCTGATCTCAAGACCTGGAGAATTCTCGACGACTCCACCAGTCGTCAGAACAAGGATGATGAGTTCCCGGACACCTGCCGCCACCGGGATGTGCCCTCAGACCCATCTTCCCCAAAAATGTGGTGCCGATCTCCACCCAAGGACCTGGCCTTCTTAGACTTTGAGGGATATGGCGAAGGCCCTCGCCTTCACAACCGAGTTGGAGGAGGACCCTTGTACAGAGGACCTCGAGATCCTCTAGTACGAGGCTCCCCTGAAGGAGGCACTCGTGGTGCCCATCCCTCCCCCCCCCCATTCTGGAATGGCTACTCCTCTGCATGTGATAGATCCCCCTCCTCAGCACCCATAGTGAGCAGGCAACTGTACTCAATGTACCAGGTCCGCTGGAGCCCTGGCTTTCAGAAAACCCAACTGCCTCATAACTCCATGGTGGTGGAGACGGCCATGCATTGGCTCAAAAGCCAGAAGACACACTCCTTTGTGCCCCTGGGTAGGGGAGGCTGATGTAATGAACGCCATAGACAGAAAGTGCTTCCAGGGCTCGATGCTTGTCACTCGATCCCGGCCTACCAGCTGTACATGGGCATGTACCTGCAGGACCTGGTGAAGGGAATATGCTGGGTTCTCAGCTGGTCTCTGAATAACCCCTCCAGTAGTTTCAGACTCTGGCCTCCACGGTCAGAGAGTGCTCCAAGTTTCACTCGAGCAGCCTGTAACAGCTTTGAGTCTATGGCTAGAGTAGCTGCGGCAGGCATTAGTGCCTGACGCCAGGCCTGGTTACAGTTGCCTGACCTGGAGCAATGAGTGAAGACAAACTGGTCGATGTCCCCTGCCAGGGAGAACACCTCTTTGGCAAATCCATGATGGATAAGGCTGCCGAGTTAGAGGACCTGATAAAGGACCAGGCTTTCCGAAAAAAACACTGACCCTTTTCAGAGAGAGGCTTCAGGCAGAAAGCCCTCATACCCGAAGAAAAGGAAGGCTTACGGAAACTAACCCCAGTACCTGGCCTTCTTAGCTCCCCAACTGGGTCAGCAGGCCAAGGGACAGGGGCATGGCCCACATAAGCCTAAGGCCCCCAAGCCCCAGACCACACCCTTGGCACAACCTGGGAGGGGCTTTTGACTCCTTAGGCATGACCTCTCTTCCCCCAGGAGGCACAGCCCTGCAGAACACAGGGGATCGTCTGGTGCTCTACGCCCACAGGTGGCCTCAATCACCACTGATGTGTGGGCCCTTCAGGTGGTTAGGGATGGTTACCATCTCTGCGTCCAGCAAACACCCCCACCATTTTTCCCGGGAGAGCCCCCAAGGACTCCCCTTCACTGGGCCCGGCTCCAGCAGAAACTCACAGGTCTCCTAGCAAGCAAAGCAGTGAACCCATCCCAGTCTATCTCAGGGGCAAGGAGTTCTCCTGCTGCTTCTAGTTCCCAAAAGGACAGGAGGGTTTTGTCCTATCCTAGACCTGCAGGACCTCAACAGGTTCCTTGTGAGAGAGAAGTTTAAGATGCTGTCCCTTAGAATGTTGCTCCCATATCTCCAGCAGAGAGACCTAGCTATGCTCCTTGGACTGAAAGGATGCATACACCATACACTCACATCCTCAACCACCCCCTCCAGACAGTATCTCCACAGGAAGTGGTCATTATCAGTACAGGGTGCTATCCTTTGGACTGGCTGCCGCCCCATGGGTATTCGCCAAGTGCCTGGCAGTAGTCTCTGCCAACCTCTGGCTTCAGGGGGTCTTTGTCTTCCCCTTTTTGGATGACTGGTTGGTAAAGGGTGGGGGGGGCGGGGGGGGGGAAGGTTCTCAGGCTTTATGCAACGAAGCTCTACGCCTATGGGCTTTCGCCAGGGATCTTCAAATCCACCTATTAGTGGTGTATCTCCCAGGCACACAAAATCTCTTCAGCAAACAAGATTCACCATAAATACCCCGTCCCACAAAATTTAAATATTTTTGTCGAAGCGTACCGGAGGAGGAATGGAACTGCAATCCACCCACACCAGACGGTAGGCTGCTTTTATTCAAAAGGTTCTCCACCATACAAAACTTTAAAAACGTAACTTAACTGAATTTGAAAATGTCCATGTTCCACCAAAATGTCACACCGTTGCTGAAGAAAAATACTTGCACGACGTGCATGTTTCGGGATATACCCTGTATCAAGTGCTTCAGGTCGCATTCCCTAGCAACTGCGGTTAAAAAAACGCCGTCACCGCGGCTCAGACACAAAATCTCTTGGCAGACAAACTCAGTCGAGTATTGCTGCCACATGAGTGGTCTCTTCATCCCAGAGCAGATTGCTTGAATTTTTCAAATCTGGGGAACTCAGAATGCCAAACTTCCCCTGTTCTGTTCCAGGATTCCGGCTCAGAACTGTCAGGCAAGGGATGCCTTCCACCTCCACTGGGGTCAGGACTTCTTCTGTGCCTTCCCACCCATTCCCCTCATTCCCAAAACTCTGTTCAAGCTTCAGAGAGACAGGGGCCATATGATCATCATCATAGCCCCACGCTGGCCACGGCAAACATGGTATCCTCTGCTTCTACCTCAAGCCAGACCTCTGGAATTGGAATGTGTTCCAGATCTTCTTTCCCAGGAGAACAGGACGCTATTGCATCCAAATCCTCAGTCGCTACACCTCAGGGCGTGGCTGATGAGAGCCTGGAATTCCAGGATATCAACCTTTCTCAACAGGTTAAGGATATCCTTTTAGTTTCAAGAAAACCTTCCACAAGGCAGGCCTACGCCTTTAAGTGTAAAAGGTTCTCTATCTGGTGTGCAAAAAAGGAACTTAATCCCTTTGCAGTGCCAGTGGAGGCATTACTGGAGTATCTCTTCCATTTATCATCCTCTGGTCTTAAGACCAATTCAGTAAGGGTCCACCTTAGTGCCATTGCAGCTTTCCACAAGCCCTTGGATGGACAATCTGTTTCCTCTCAACCACTTGTAGCAAGATTTATGAGAGGTCTACTCTTGACTAAACCTCCCATTAAGCCACCAACTGTGGCATGGGATTTAAATTTTGTCCTTGGGCAACTTATGAAACCACCCTTTGAGCCCTTAGCCACTATATCTCTTAAGTTTCTTTCTTAGAAAGTAATCTTCCTAATTGCTCTAACTTCTGCAAGACGCATCAGTGAGCTACAGGCTTTAGTGGCTGATCCCCCCTATACAAGGTTCCACCATGATAAAGTTGTTCTTAGGACTCACCCCTACTTTATGCCAAAGGTGGTTTTGCCTTTTCATTTAAACCAGTCGGTTTACCTTCCTGTAATCTTCCCAAGGCCTCATGCCTCCAATGCAGAAAGGAATCTTCACACTCTGGATTGTAAAAGAACCTTGGCCTTTTACCTTTAGAGGACTAAACAACATAGAAAGACTTTCCAGCTTTTTGTTGCCTTTGACTCTAGTCATCTTGGCTTACCAGTTTCCAAGTGAACTTTGTCTAAATGGATCACAAATTGCATATCCTTTGTATATGAGAGTAAAGGACTTTCTCTCGAAGGTCATGTCACAGCTCATACTGTCAGAGCAATGGCAGCCTCTATGGCTAACCTTTGCTCAGTGTCTATTGATGACATTTGCAGGGCAGCCACTTGGGCTTCGGTACACACCTTTGCAGCCCACTACTGCTTAGACAAGGACTCCCGTCGGGATGCCTCGTTTGGCCAAGCTGTTCTCCAGCATCTCTTTCAGACTTAGAACAACTCCTACCCTCTGTTTTGGGTTTTGATGCCAGAGATCCATGGGAGGAAGCATGACCCATCTGAACCTGGGGTTCACAGCTTTGGGGTCATCTCCCTGGCATCTCTCAGCTGGGGAGTCCCCATATGTGAAGACTACATTCTTGCTTTTTCCTGAAGATAGCGTAGTTACTCACCTGTAACAGGTGATCTCCAGGAACAGCAGGAATTAAGTCTTCACAACCCACCCACCTCCCCTTGGAGTTGACTTTCTCTCTCTCTCTCTCTCTCTCCGATGCCTCAGCTATAAACTCAACTGAAGAGGGAGAGTTGGAAAGGTGGGAAGGCAGCGACGCAGGCGCAGTGGGATGCTCCCAAAAGCTTTCTTATTGGATGCTGGGGAGCGTTCCCGCGCAGGCTCCGTCGTACCAACGATACCCATATGTGAAGACTTAATTCCTGCTGTTCCTGGAGATCACCTGTTACAGGTGAGCAACTACACTTTACAGGTGAGTAACTATGCTTTTCATGTGGCAGGTCTGACCTGGTAAACTAAGCAGTGCCATGCTGGTAGGATCCATAGGGAGAACGGTGACTCAGAACCCTTCAGCTAGGGAGTGGGGGAGGTAGGGGCTGAGGTGGGGCAGTAGTGGCATATATGGAGAGGAGGGCATAGAATACAAGTGAAGTTGTTAGGATAGTTAAGGGAAATGGTTCATTTTCCCATAATTTCACTTCTTGGGGCACTTTCTCCAAATGGGTTAATTTTTTATATACCATGACAGTAATGAACCTTACTCCTAAGCCAAGGGTATGCTCAGCTTTAGATTATGTTCTGTATACCAGTTAGTTTGAGATCATGAATTAGCTGATTAGCATGAGCAAAATCTGTAACAATTAGTAATGTAGTCACCACATTTTCAGAATCCCATGAAGAAAATATTTGGTAGCATAGTATAAGAGGCCATGCTGAAATTAAAACAGCAAGATAAGGATACTAAGCTTGTGAGAACAGAGAAGGAAGAAGGGAAGGAGCATGAACGTTAGGCTACGAGGATGAGAACTTGCTGTTGGAGAGAAACTTTGAGGCACCTTTGTCATTGTCCAGTAATGTGTGAAAATTGTGATTTGGTTTGGAATTGCTGAGCTTATTTTTTCAGTTTTTGCTTGTGCTAGATAAAGTGAGATCATGTTCTGAAGAATGAAAAAAGGTGTAATTTGCAATGTTAGGCTATAAAGAGCAGGGCCATCCCAGGGCTGGTGCAAAGTAGTGGGTGCCCCAGGCAGACCTTCAGTATTATGTCCCCCCTCCCACTGATATTTTGATAATTAGATGATAAAAAGACTAGGAAGAAATTCAAAACCTTCCTATTCCAAGCATATTTCAACATGGCCACAACCCAAGATCTGCGGTCAAGTGTGACTTAAGTGACACAAACCACTAATCACATCAAATGTCACAGACCTAACTCTTACAATGTGTTACATAACATAAGAACATAAGATATGCCATACTGGGTCAGACCAAGGTCCATCAAGCCCAGTATCCTGTTTCCAACAGTGACCAATCTAGGTCATACGTACCTAGCAGTTTCCCAAAAGACACAGGTTCCACAATGCTTGTACTGGGTCAAGCATTGATATCCTGGGTCCCTTCTTAATAATGGTTTATGGACTTTTCCTCCAGGAACTTGTCCAAACCTTTTTTAAACCCAGCTACACTAACAGCCTTTACTACATCCTCCGGTAACAAATTCCAGAGTTTGATTACACGTTGAGTGAAAAAATATTTTCTTTTATTAGTCTTAAATAGTTTACCCTGTAGCTTCATTGCATGTCCCCTAGTCTGTCTATATTCTGATAATGTAAACAATCGATCTACGTTTACCCGTTCCACTCCGTTCATTAATTTATAGACTTCTATCATATCTCCCCTCAGCCGTCTCCTTTCCAGGTTAAAGAGCCCTAACCTTTTTAGCCTTTCTTCATAAGAGTATCCTTCCATCCCCTTTACCATTTTGGTGGCTCTTCTCTGAACCTTTTCTAATAACGCTATATCCTTTTTAAGATACGGCGACCAGAATTGCACACAATATTCAAGGTGTGGTCTCACCATGGAACGAGATAGAGGCATTATAATATCTTTTGTTTTATTTTCCATTCCTTTCCTTATCATACCTAGCATTCTATTTGCTCTGTTGGCTGCCGCTGCACACTGGGCCGAGGGTTTTAACATGTTATCCACAATGACGCCTAAATCTTTTTCCTGGGTGGTGGTTCCTAAAGTGGAACCTTGCATCGTGTAACCATAGTTTGGGTTGTTCTTCCCTAGGTGCATAACTTTGCACTTGTCCACATTAAATTTCATCTGCCATTTTAATGCCCAGTCTTCCAATTTATCAAGGTCCTCTTGCAATTTTCCACAATCCTTTTGGGTTTTATCAACTTTAAATAGTTTTGTGTCATCTGCAAATTTGATAACCTCACTCGTTATTCCACTTTCCAGGTCATTTATGAATATGTCAAAAAGCAGAGGACCCAGCACAGATTCCTGGGGTACACCACTATTCACCTTTCTCCATTGGGAAAATTGGCCATTTAGCCCTACCCTCTGCTTTCTATCTTTTAACCAGTTCCTGATCCACAGTAGTACACTGCCTCCTATCCCATGACTCTTTAGTTTTGCCAAAAGTCTCTGATGAGGGACCTTGTCAAAGGCTTTCTGAAAGTCCAGATACACTATATCAACCGACTCACCTTTGTCCACCTGTTTATTCACACCTTCAAAAAAACATAACAGATTAGTAAGGCAAGATCTTCCTTGTCGAAAGCCATGTTGGCTGTCTCCCATTAGGCCATGACTATCTAAATGCTGAATAATTTTATTCTTTATGATGGTTTCTACCATTTTTCCCCGGTACTGACGTCAAGCTCACCGGTCTGTAGTTTCCCGGATCACCCCTGGAACCCTTTTTAAAAATTGGTGTTACATTGGCTATCCTCCAATCTTCAGGAATTAGAGATGATTTTAATGATAGTTCAGAGATTACTGATAGCAGGTCTGCAATCTCATATTTCAGTTCTTTCAACACCCTTGGATGTATACCATCCGGCCCAGGTGATTTGCTACTCTTCAGTTTATCTAATAGTTGTAATACATCTTCCCGATGTATCGATATTTCCATCAACTCTTCTGCACCTTTAAATACCACTTCAGTCATGGGTAACATCCCTATATCTTCCTCTGTAAAGACCGAAGCAAAGAATTCATTCAGTCTCTCTGCTATCGCCTTGTCACCTCTTAGTGCCCCTTTAACGCCTCTATCATCTAATGGCCCAACTGACTCTCACAGGTTTTTTGCTACGAATGTACTTGAAAAAATCTTTATTTCGCGTTTTTGCTTCCGCAGCAAGCTTCTTCTCAAATTCTCCCTTTGCCTGCTTTATTAATGCCTTGCATTTGACTTGCCAGTGCTTGTGCTGTTTCCAGGTTTCGTCGTTTGGCTCTTTTTTCCATTTCCTGAAAGATGCTTTTTTGGCAACAACACTTATTAAAAGAGGGCTGCTACACAGTACCCTGTCCTGTGCTGCTGAGGTAAGCTATATTCAGATTTGATTTAAATTATAGCTCTTTGCTGCTGCTAGGCTCTAACCTATTATGAAATTTAAACTACAAGCTCTCTGCTGGATTCTAAATTTAACCAGAAAGCTCTCTTCTGTGTTTTAAATTGAAACTAAAAGTACTTTGCTGATGCTAGGCCCTGAGTGACTATGAAATTTAAACTACAAGCTCTCTGCTGGATTCTAAATTTAACCAGAAAGCTCTCTTCTGTGTTTTAACCCTCGGATACACTTGGTAAATCGACTGACACGTATACACTACCCCCGGGTCACCCCTGACCCATATGTAGAAATATGGTGAAACATCTACTTTTGTTTGTAAAACATGGTTAAATTGTGAAGAATAAGACATACTTTTATGTATTTTTTATAATACTTGTTATTAATTGACCCTTTCAAGTGAATAATGTGCAATGCTAGCCAAGATCAGGCAGGACAAGTTGTACAAGGTCAGATATATGCCGCATAATGTCAATACCTGTTAACTATTCAGTTGCAAGCTTAAAAATGTTGTGCAGCACTGCACGCTTTGCAAACTACAATAGTTCTATATTTATTCGCTAGGTGGACAGCAACAGTCAAAGTATGGTGCCATTATGTCAAGTAATGGCATGATGCACATTGTGACAAAGCGTTTCGGGTGTGGCATTGTTTACCTTTGTCGTAAAAAATTTTAATCCACAGAAACAAACAAGGAACTGATGTCAGGTGATGTCATAAATGTAAGCAAGATGTTAGAAGACACAGGATTGTAATGTGGACTTGGAGTGGTGACTTTCGTTGCTGCTATAAAACAATGGAGAGTGTTATTGTGCGAGTGTCGAAAATCACCCCTTGTTTGTTCAGCAGCTTGCAGTACTGTATAAAAACGTTATTTTTGCAAACCATATGTATGAAAATACTTAAAAATGGTTCGCTGAGGAATACCTAGAGTACCAAAATACAATTCCTTACCATTTTGAAGAAAAAACACAAAAACCGACACCCGGGTCACCCCTGACCCGGGGGTAGTGTATCCGAGGGTTAAATTGAATCTAAAAGTACTTTGCTGATGCTAGGCCCTGAGTGACTATGAAATTTAAACTACAGCTCTCTACTGGGTATGAAAGGTAACCAGAAAGTTCTCTTCTGTGTTTTAAAGTGAATCTTAAACTGCTGCTACTAGGCCCTGACTGATTTAACAAAAAATAGTGGGTTCACAGATTAATTAGCTTTAAAAGAAAAAAATTCCTTTCAGAAAAATTCCCAGAAGTATATACTCACAATTGCAGATTTCTCTCCAGAAGTAACAGCCCCCCTTTCTAGTCCTTCAAGACTGAGCATATGCTTCACTGATCCCCTGAATTTATGTATCTCCTCCCCCCTTTTTTTGTACATAATTTTAGTAATTTTTGTTCTTAGTTATATTTTTCACTGAACTGGTTATATGTACTTTGTTTTCTTAACTGTACAACAGTTGCACCCCTGCAGTGTTACTTCTGTTTTGCTACATGTAAACCGCTTTGGATAGTAGACAGTATATAAATAAATCACTAAATAGATGATGATTGTTTAGTTTAACAAACCATCCAACAGCAATCCTGTAAAAATGCGTGATTGGACATCAGGGGCCTAAAAATAGATTAATATTAAAGTTTATCTTGTTATCTGTGTGTGCCCTCTCCCTCTCTACAGGTAAAATAATGTGCTGATGGCTCTGTGAGCTTGTTTTGCTGCCAGGATCTATTTTGCTTTAACCACTACTCATTGCCCTAGTCAACTGCCTAGTCTTGCTTAATGGTTCTGCTAGCCCTGATAAAGAGCCACAGCACTCTATATGTGCAAAATACCTGATTGTCCCCTAGTTATGATGACTGAATTACATAGTAACATAGTATATAATGACAGATAAAGACCAGTATGGTCTGTCTAGTGTGCCCACTAAGGTGGCTAGAGTGGTTGTACCTGTAGCTCTATGCAGGTCAGCCCCCCTCTATTCAAAGATATTTGTTCGCTTTGATTTCATCCTCTTGCTTTAAAGAGATCCACTGTGTCTGTTCCATGCCATTTTGAATTCTGTCACTATATTGCCCCCACCACCTCCATCGGGAGGGCATTCCATGCATCCACCACCCTTTCAGTAAAAAAGAATTTCCTGATGTTGCTTTTAAGTTTACTACCTTGCATTTAAGTTTTACCACCTTGCAAAAAACAAAAGCTTGGCTCAAGGAATCACTTTCGATAGATTGCAGCGAGGTAGCTGCTCTGCTACGTATGAAACCCTGACTCAGAATCAAGTTGTTTTCCAATGATTTAGCACTGGGTACCTCACAAACCTATGTTGTGCTATGGGAGAGAGACGGTCCCCTTCTATCTGTGCTCTGGTCCCAAGGTGAGCGGCAAAACAAAGGATATTATAATGCCTCTGTATCGCTCCATGGTACGACCGCACCTTGAATATTGTGTGCAATTCTGGTCACCGTATCTTAAAAAGGACATAGCGTTATTAGAAAAAGTACAGAGAAGAGCCACCAAATTGGTGAAGGGGATGGAAGGCTACTCCTATGAAGAGAGGCTAAGAAGGTTAGGGCTCTTTAGCCTGGAGAAGAGACGGCTGAGGGGAGATATGATAGAGGTCTATAAATTAATGAATGGAGTGGAACGGATAAACGTGGATCAATTGTTTACGCTATCAGAGTATAGAAAGACTAGGGGACATGTAATGAAGCTGCAGGGTAAACTATTTAAGACAAATAAGAGAAAATATTTTTTCACTCAACGTGTAATCAAACTCTGGAATCTGTTACCGGAGGATGTAGTAAGGGCTGTTAGTATAGCTGGGTTTAAAAAAGGTTTGGACAAGTTCCTGGAGGAAAGGTCCATAAACCACTATTAAAAAGGGACCCAGGATATCAATGCTTGACCCAGTACAAGCATTGTGTAACCTGTGTCTTTTGGGGATATTGCTAGGTACGTATAACCTAGATTGGCCACTGTTGGAAACAGGATACTGGGCTTGATGGACCTCGGTCTGACCCAGTATGGCATGTCTTATGTTCTTATGTTCTCTCCTTGCCGGCCAGGCGGCTGGCTATCCATGGCCCACTGAGGCTTCGCAACGCTGCAATATCGTTCCATTTAGGGGGGGAATTTTGAATTAAAGGCATTCAGTCATAATCCCGCAAATGGTAGCTTTTCCTTATTGGCTCCTCAGTCAAGCATATACACCAGATGTCTAAACCTGCGGTTCCTCTCGAACTGAGCAGGATTACTATCATAACACCACATCAGTAGGGTAAAACAAACCTGTCTCACTATGGTCTAAATCCAGCTCATGTTCCCTATTAGTGGGTGAACAAGCCAACACAATGATAGGAAGAGCTGACATTGAAGGATCAAAAAGACATCACTATGAATGCTTGACCACCACAAGCCAGCTATCCCTGTGGTAACCTTTCTGACACCACTTGCTTAAAACCCAAGAAGTCAGAATTAAAGGGTTGTCTGAGAGCTGTTTAAAAAAAAGTCTGTCCTTTCATCTTCTGCTTAATCTTCAAATCAAATTACTTGCAGTATAAAGCTTATTCTCAGTGTACAAGCAGAATAAAGCCCTTACATATGGGTGACATCACCAGTGGAGCCTTCTCCAGCTCCTCCTCTGAAGCTTTTGGAAAGGCCTCAGTGTGCATGTGTGTGTATTCCTACCTGTCACCGCCATGCCATTTTGTCTTATTCTGTTTCACCATGAAGCCCTTCGGTTCTAAACTGTCCATGTTTCTATAAATTGCTTCTCTCAGGTTTTTTGTGGTTTGTTTGTGTTTTTGCTTTTTTTTTCTCAATCCTGTCACCTGCTGTTGCTTGACTCTCTCTCTATTTTTTCCCTTTTTTAGTTCCTTAGTCAGGTTTTACATTCCTTTCTTTTTTCTGCATCTCCGTTATTGACTACTTAGGTCCCAGGCAATTTGCATTGCCTTATTTTTTCACCATCGAGGAGTTTGAATTTACAGTGGTTACTTTTCTGGATGATATGTCTCAAAAACTCTCCATTGTGTTTTAAAAGTGCACCAGGTGATCCAGGACTATATCCCTTATTGATATCACATATGAAGCCGGCAGTATCTGGGGCCTGACTGTAAGCTGCTGCCTTGCGATTTGTATTCAGAAATGACAGAAAGAGGGATGTGGAAAACTGTGTGAATTTTTTGGCACCAAGTCTGATCCATCGTTATTGGCAGCTTCAGTCTCCATGGCTTCACAGTCTTTATGGGTGATATTGTCAAAGGGTTAGAAGGAAAAGTTTGCCTTTTTGCAGATGATAACAAAGATTCACAACAAAGCGGATAATTCAAAGTGAGTAGACAATATTTGAGAAGATTTACAAACATTAGAAGAATGATCAAATGCTTGGCAATTGAGATTTAGTGTAGAGTGATGCACTTTTTTGCAGAAACCCAAAGAAGCTGAACATGATAGGAGACAAGAGGCTGGTGTGTATGGACTAAGAGAGGGACCTTGGGGTAATAGTGTCTGAAGATCCGAAGGTGGTGAAGTAGTGTGACAAGATAGTGGCCAAAGCCAGAAGTATATTAGGCCGCATACAGAGAGGAATAATCAGTAGGAGAAGGAAGTATTAGTACCTCTGCACAAGCTGAGGTCTCACTTGGAGTATTGTGTTCAGTTTTGGAGACCATATCATACAAAGAATATAAAAAGACTTGAAATTTTTCAGAGGAAGGTGACCAAGATGATATAGGGCCTGCGTCAGAAGGCATATGAGAAAAGACTTGAAGATCTAATATGCAAACCCTAGAGGAAATGACAGAAAGAGGGGATATTATACAGACATTTAAATACTTAAAGGGTATTAATTAATCAGCAAACCTTTTTCAAAGAAAGGAAGCTGTAGAAGTAGAGTACATGAAATGAAACTGAAATGAGGTAAACTTAAAAGCAACATCAGGAAATACTTTTGCACGGAAAGGGTGGCGGCGGTTGCCTGGAATGCCTTCCTAAAGGAGTTGGTGGGAACAGTCTTAAAGGCATAGAGGGGAGTAACCTGACCAGAATGGCAGGTGCAACTCTACAAGTCTAGCCACCTTATTGGGCAGACTAGGTGGGCCATGTTGGTCTTATTTGCTGTCATTTAGTATGTTACATGCTACGCTGCGTGCTGGCGGAACATCGATATGGAGGGGTCCTTAAGCTGAATAGGAACCTTGCTCTTGTAGATTGTCCTTGCATTGGACACCCACCATTACCTCCCAGAAGAAGAGGAAGGATTTGTCTTCATTTTCATCAGCATTAAGAACAAAAGTTGTTGAACATCAGGTGGACGCTACGCTGCATTGTTGCAGAGGATCATCGGGGAGCAATGCCGAGAGCACTGAGGGCTCACAGACCTACAAAGCAGCACTGATATGAGGAAAGCTCAACCTCCTTGGTAATGGAGGGGCCATGTCAGCCTTTGTGAGGCAGAGACCAGCCTGTTGATAAACCTCATCAGATTCCAGGAACATCAGCAGAAACTGCTGTAGGCCACATGCCTTCGGAGAAACAACTGATGAGTATCAAGGTCAAAATATCGCTGCTGTTCACTTTGCATGAGCTAAAGGCTCTGTTGACATCGAGCATGGTGCATAGAGAGGTCAGTCCCGTCCTCGAAACGATGCCTATACCACAGGCAGGAGAAACATAGGCCATCGATGGATCATTGATAACCTGACTGGCCGATATCACTCTCTAGTGTATCAGGAGATGAATGTTCCTCAAAGCATCAGAAGTCATCAGTGCTCCCGAAGGAGCTCTGACTCCCCTAAGGGATGGAGAGCCATCCAGGCAGAGACTTTGATGTCATACGAGTACCTCCGAGTCAGAATTAATCCACTAGTCTTCTAAGTTTAACTGAATATTTGTCAGAGGACAGGTTTCTAGAATTGCCCCCTCTACCTCATGAGAGACATAAGAGCTCTCTTGAGTTGTCTTTCCACAGTTTTGTCAGGGGTATGGCTAAGGCCATACCATTTCCGTTAGATGGAGGAGGAGTCCAGGGTCGAGGAGTTGGCTTTCCTCCACTATTTTATCACTCCTAAGTAAGTGGGGAAGTTACAGATGAGAATGCTGAAGACCCCTCTCTCTGTACCTCCTGTCAGCAAGGTCTAAAATGTGTATAGAGTCCAAAAAGCTCCCAGATTCAAGAAGCTTCAGCTTGTGCACCACTCCATAGTCAGCAAATCCACTCTCAAAACAGCCAAACGTTACAAGCAGTTATCTGCAGGAATGTAGTCTTCACATATGGGTATCGTCGGTACCGACGGAGCCTGCGTGGGAACGCTCCCCAGCATCCAATTAGGAAGCTTTTGGGAGCATCCCACAGCGCCTGCATGCTGCCTTCCCACCTTTCCCAACTGCCTCTCTCCAGTTCTTCATTTTCCGTGGAGCCAGCAGGTCATGTTCCTGTCACCGCAGAAAATTCTTTCGTTATTTTTTTAATTTCTTTGTGGTCGCCTCTGCCTTCCCTGACGCTATACCGCTACCGCCGGTGGTTCGTTCTTTCTTTTAAAAAAAAAAAAAAAAAATTCTTTTTCCAACGTTTCCAGGTGCGTGCCATTTTGGGCCTTAAGTCCAAAATTTCCTCCACTATGGAGAAACCCGCCTCGGGTTTTAAAAAATGCACCAAGTGTGGTGGTACCATCTCCATCACCAACACCCATGAGTGGTGTCTTAAATGTTTAGGTCCTGACCACTCCATCTCCAAGTGTATGGCTTGTGCCATGATGTCCAAAAGGGGTCGACAGAACCGAACTGCCAAGCTCAGTGCCCTTTTTCCTTCCGATGCAGCTTCGGTGGCATCGACGTCTTCCAGGGCTTTGTCTTCCTCCCATGGATCTCAGGTAACTAAACATAAGTCCAGCCAGTCCTCAAAGGGTAGATCTCCTTCCAAGCATCGAGATGCCTCTGGCGTTGCCCTTGAGGGTTCCATACTGGCAAAATTGCCCCGGCGGGAGGCTTTGGCTTCCAAAGCATTATCGGGGCTCCAGGATGTTCTCGAGGCCTCGACCTCGGCAGAACTACTGGTGCCATGCTCTGGGGTACCGGTTGCGTCCAATACCGATACCCAGGCATCGGCAGCGTCGATAGACCAGAGGTTCCTGGCTATTGAACGCAGTCTGGCGGCTCTCCTTGCGGCATCGATGCCCTTGGAACCGTGTCAGACGGTTCCATCAGTACTGGTACCGATGCTGGCACCGATGTCGGTACCAGTACTGATAGCATCGACATCGACATTAGTATCGGCTTTGCCGGCACCCAGTCATGCGATGCCTTCCGGTGCCGATACACCGGTACCGATTACCCCTGGTACCGACTTCGGTCGGTACGGGTATCGGGCTCTTCAGTAGCATCTGGACAGACGGTACTTTGAATCTTCGGAGGACTCTGAGGATTCTGACAGCTCTGCCGGTACTGGGATACTTCTCTCGGAGGAGCCTTCCTCTCCTAAGCGTAGGATGTCTCCTCCAGAAGATATTTCTTTTCAGGATTTCATCAGAGAGGTGGCTTGTGGGTTGTCCATTACTGTGACTCCTGAAACAGAGCCCAGAGCTAAGGAGTTGGAGATTTTACAGTATCCCAAAGCTCCTAAAGAGGCTGCTACCCTACCTATCAATGAGATTTTACATGATCTCATGTTGAGAATGTGGGAGACACCTCTTACCACCTCTCCTCATTCTCGCAGACTGGATACTATGTATCGAGTCCCTCCTTGTCCTGTATTCCAAAAAACTCAGCTTCCCCACCACTCCATTGTGGTGGAGTCAGCTGTGAGAAGGATCCAAAGTGCAAAAAGACATGCCTCTAATCCTCCAGGACGTGAGTGTAGGACCTTGGATGCCTTTGGACGTCGTACCTTCCAGGCTTCCATGCTTTCTGCCGGGATCAGTTCCTATATTTTATACATGGGAATGTTCCTTAAAGAGGTCACAGGGGATTTAGAGGTTTTGAGTCCCCTTCTTCTTGAGGACAGAAGGCAGGATTTTCTCACACTAGTTAAACATGCCCAGGATGTTTCAGTTTGTCAATCGTGCAGCTTTTGACTGCTTTGAGCGCATAAGCAGAACCTCTACCATTGCCATAGGGGCACGAAGAATTGCCTGGCTCCAGGCATCCGATTTGGAGCTCTGGGTGCAGGACAAACTGGGAAATATCCCTTGTACAGGTGAGAATCTATTCGGCAAGAATTGGCAAGAAAAGGCCAATGAGATGGATGCTGACAACTCTACTTTGGATAGACTATCCAAAGGCACTGCTGATCCTGCCAGAAAGAAATCTTTTAAGAAGCCTTTCTTCTCGAAAAAGAAGGTTTTATCCCTCTTATTCCCAACAGGGACGTTCTGCAGGTCAGCTTGTCCGAAAGGGTCAGCAACCACCTAAACAAAGGAAAGCAAAGACTGCCAAGCCTCAAACATCTCAGCAGTCTCAGCCTCCACAAGGCCTTTGACTTGCATCTAGAGAACTTAGCCTTCCTGGCCCTCAATGGACCAGAGCCTTCCACCATTCCAGGAAGGTTATGTCACTTTTCCCCCAGGTGGGAGCAGATAACAGCAGAGCATTGGACACACTCTATTATAAGAGAGGGGTACAAGCTGCACTTTTTGTGCATGCCCCCTCCCACAGTGGTAAGACAGTTCAATTCTCAGACCTCTCTCATCAACCTGTTAGATCAAGAGGTCACTATACTTCTAGCCCAAGGGGCAATAGAAGAGGTACCCATTCATCAACAGGGTACAGGGTTTTACTCCCCCTATTTCCTTATCCCAAAGAAAACAGGGGGATATAGACCTATTTTGGACCTGAGGGAATTGAACAAATTCCTGTTCAAAGAGAAATTCAAAATGATTTCTCTAGGAACTCTGCTGCCATACCTTCAGAGTCAGGATTGGCTTTGTTCTCTAGATCTCAAGGATGCATACACCCATGTTCTCATCCATCCATCTCACAGAAAGTTCCTTCGGTTCCTTTTCCAAGGAAAGCACTACCGATACAGGGTGCTTCCTTTTGGCCTGGCCTCAGCTCCAAGAGTGTTCACGAAATGCATGGCTGTGGTAGCAGCATTTCTCCGCACTCTGGGTATATTCGTCTTCCCTTACTTAGACGACTGGCTCATTTGAGCCCCATCAGAGTCAGAGGCCAGGACTTCCCTATCTTGCACAATGCGTATTCTTCAGTACTTGGGTCTGGTTATAAACATCCCAAAATCCAGCCTAACTCCCACTCAGTCTCTAGAGTTCATAGGAGCTTTGCTGGATACCAAAAGGACAAGGGCCTATCTCCCCCAGGCCCGTTGCCTTCGCATGGTGCAGTTAGCTTCTCAAGCAGTGCTAAAACCTCTTCTCACTGCCTGAGAAATGCTACAACTACTAGGCCACATGGCATCTACTGTGCATGTGGTTCCTTATGCTCGCCTCCATATGAGAGCAGCCCAGTGGACTTTATCCACCCAATGGACTCAGGCATCAGGGTGCCTGTTAGACAAAATAGCAAACACAAATAGCCTTATTTTGTCCCTCCAATGGTGGAAGTCCACTCAGAACCTGTTGCTGGGGTCCTCTTTTCAACAACCCTTACCCCAGGCAACTCTCACAAGAGATGCTTCACCATTGGGTTGGGGAGCTCATCTACAAGACTTCTCCACCCAAGGCACCTGGACTCCACAGGAGACTCATCTACATATCAATCTCTTAGTCCTCAGAGCAATCTTCCTTGCTCTTCGAGTGTGTTCCATACCCTGCTCAGCTACAAGACAGTCCTCATCCATGCGGACAATCAGGTAGCCATGTTCTATGTGAACAAGCAGGGGGGAAAACAGGCTCTCTGTCGCTTTGCAACGAAGCTTTGCGACTATGGGCCCTCGCCAGAGAGCATCAGTTTCACCTCCTGGCAGTTTATCTTCCAGGCATTCAAAACTCTTGGGCAGACAGACTCAGTCGAGTTCTGCTTCCACACGAATGGTCTCTACATGTGGACCAGATGACCAAGATTTTTCAAATTTAGGGAACCCCGGATATAGACCTCTTTGCAAGTCCGTTGAATGCCAAACTTCCCCGGTTCTGGTCCAGAATTCCGGCTCAGGGTTCTCAGGCCAGGGATGCCTTCCTCCTTCACTGGGGTCAAGACTTCCTTTATGCCTTTCCACCCATTCCCCTAATTCCCAAAACCCTGTTCAAGCTTCAGAGAGACAGGGGGCGGATGATTCTCATAGCTCCACATTGGCCACGGCAATCGTGGTACCCTCTGCTTCTACATCTCTCTCAAGCCCCCTCCCTGGCGTTAGGGTCTGCTCCAGATCTCCTGTCTCAGGACGGAAGGTTATGGCATCCCAATCCCCAGTCTCTTCATCTTAGAGCTTGGTTGCTGAAGGCCTAGATCTTCATGATCTTAACCTTCCTCAGCAAATAAAGGATGTTCTTTATGCTTCCAGGAAACCTTCCACTAGACGCTCTTATGCGTTCATTTGGAAAAGGTTTACCATATGGTGTTCGCAAAAGGGTCTTAACCCCTTAGCGATACCTCTGGGATCATTACTTGAGTATCTCCTTCATTTATCCAATGCAGGACTTAAGACTAACTCATTAAGGGTCCATTTGAGTTCTATTGCAGCTTTCCTCAAGCCTCTCAATGGACAACCTATCTCCTCCCATCCTCTTATAGCAAGATTTATGAGAGGCCTTCTTCTAACTAAGCCTCCCATTAGGCCACCACTGGTGGCATGGGACTTAAACCTGCTTCTTGGTCAGCTCATGAAGCCACCTTTCAAACTTTTAGCTACTACCTCCTTAAAATTCCTTTCTTGGAAAGTTATCTTTCTCATTGCAATCACATCAGCACGTTGCATCAGTGAGTTGCAAGCACTAGTGGCTGATCCACCTTATACAAGGTTTCATCATGACAAGGTAGTCCTTAGGACTCATCCACACTTTATGCCAAAGGTGGTCTCGCCTTTTCATCTTAACCAAGCGGTCTACCTGCCTGTGTTCTTTCCAAGACATCATGCATCAAATGCAGAAAGGAATCTTCATACTTTGGACTGTAAAAGAGCTTTAGCCTTATCTCCAGGAACAAGCAGGAATGAGTCTTCACATATGGGTACGTTGGTACAGATGGAGCCTGCGTGGGAACGCTCCCCAGCATCCAAAAAGAAAGCTTTTGGGAGCATCCCATGCACATGCGCGCTGCCTTCCCGCCCATTCACTTCCCTCTCATCTGTTTTCCTTTTTCCGCGGAGCCGGCAGGACATATTCCTGTCACCGCAGAAAATTCTTCTTTTAATTCTTAGTTTTTTGTGGTCGCGTCTGCCTTCCCTCAACGCCACCGGTACTGCCGGTGCTTTTCTTTCTTTTTTCTAAAGAATTTCTCTTTTCCTCAGAAATTTTTCCTGTTTAGTGTCTGACGGTTCTAGGCCACTAGGCCTCCATCTTTCCATTATGGAAAAGCCAGCCACTACTCTTAAGAAATGCTCAAAGTGTGACGGTACAGATATTTTTTCTGACACCCATACTTGGTGTCTAAAATGTTTGCGTCCTGACCATCACCCACTGGAGTGTCTTTCCTACTGGAGCTCAAATAGAAGAAATCTTCAGAATCGAGCACAACTCGATACGCGGTTCACATCGCACTCGATGTCACCAGCTACAATATCTCCACAGGATCAGGTAACCAAACAAAAGTCTGTAAAGACTAGCCAGTCCTCGAGTGGTAGATCTCCTTCCCAGTATCGAGATGGCTCTGGCCTTGCCCTCGAGGACATTTTGGCAATAAAGCCCCGGCGGGAGTCTTCGGGCTCCAAAGCATTAACGGGGCTTCAGGTTGTTCCCGGGGTTCTTACCTCGATGAGCATACCTGGGCCATGCTCGGTGGTTGTGGCCGCTTCGAGCGGTATCGACACCCCAGCATCGGCTGTGGTGATGGATGAAACACTCCTCACTGAGGATCGCAGTCTAGCGTTCTCGGCTACTTCTGTACCGCTAGAGTTGCTGCAGACCGTTCCTCCAGTATCAGTATCGGCTTTGGTACCGGTACCGGTATCGACATCGGCATCGGTGTCGGTACCGTCCATGCTTACTTCGACAGACTCGCTTCCTTCGATGCCGAGCCTGGAATCGATCTCTAGTATGGATGATTCGGTACCGACCTCGGGCGGTACCGACCTCGGGCGGTACCGAAGACATCGCTTTAAGGAAAATCCGATGCTTCATCCTTTCAGGTCTTCCGATCCCGATGACTGGGATGAATCGATTGGTACCAAGGCCAAATCTTCAACAAGTCTAGCCTTTACCCCTCATTTTAGAGGGTGGTCCTCAGGGGAGATTTCTTTTCAAGCTTTTCTGCTTAATATGGCAAAGTTACTTGCCATTTCTATACCTGGTAAAGAATCCTTACCGGGGGATTCAGAGACCCTGCAATCCCCCTGGATTTCAAAGGAGGTTATCATGCTTCCTTTGCATCAGATCTTTCAAGATCTACTTTTAAGGATGTGGGAAACTCCTTTAACGGTATCACCACATTCTAAGACACTTGACTCCATGTACAAGGTGCAACCTTCTCCAGGTTTTCAAAAGACTCAACTTCCTCATCATTCTATTGTTGTAGAATCAGCAATGAGGCGTATTAAGAGTGCAAAGAAGCATTCTTCTTATCCGCCAGGTCGTGAGTCTAGAACTTTAGATGCCTTTGGACGTCGATGCTTCCAGGCACCCATGCTTTCAGCAAGAATTATCTCATATATTTTCTATATGGGATTATCTCTTGAAGAGGTCACAAAGAACTTAAAGCTTTTGAACCCTTTTCTTCAAGAACATAAAAGAGCAGAGTTTTTCATATTAGTCAGTCATGCTCAAAATGTCTCTAAATTCCTTAATCGTGCTTCCCTGGACTGTTTTGAGTCTATTAGCAGAACTTCTGCTATAGCCATAGGAGCATGACACATGGCCTGGCTCCAAGCTTCAGACTTGGACAAATGGGTACAAGAAAAGCTGGGAAATACTCCTTGTACTGGTGAAAATCTCTTTAACAAGGATGCTTTATTTCAAGCTAATCAGAATGTTGTTGCTTTCAGAGGATTGTCAAAACTTTCCTCTGCCCCAGCCAGTAAAAAATCTCCTAACAAGCTTTATTCCCCTAGGGGGAAAAAGTTTTATTCATCTTCTACCCATCATGCAGATGTTTCCAAAGAAAGGGCAACAACATACCAGGCTAAGAAAACCAAAGTCTCAACAGGCTCAGCAAACTCAGCAGTCGCAGGGTTTCTGATTTTTATTCATTAAATCTTTTTTCCTGTTGAGTTTCAGAACCACTACTTCTTAACTACAGAAGCATTTACAGTTCTTCTCATCCTTATTGAGAGGTCAGTGATACACTGCCTTAATCCTCCACTTTAGGCATGACTCTCTTGCTAAGAGCAGTCTATCCTTTCAGCTCTTAGAGCTATTAAGGATAATCATGCCCTACAGGTAACAAGTTTCTCCTCTCCTTTTAAAAGTAAATAGAGGAGTTACAACTACTTATAAGGTTTGCTATGCCCTTCCCCTTGGCAGTTGTCTTGTACGAGGATATCTTATACTTTTCACTGCAGGGGAGCTTACCCTTTCAGAGACTTACCAAATTGTAAGTCTTTCCAACTCTGTATTACTTCCATCCCTCTTAGTTGAGATTTTCAATCTAAGAGTGATACTGTTTGACTGGAGGGCTTACCTTTAAGCCATAGGATTGTCCCTAATACCTACTCCAGTAAATAATTTCCATACAGAGTTTCTCCCCTTTGCATTCTTTCAAATATTTCTTTTAAGACAGCTTATCAGACCTGTTATCACTTCTGTTCGGTCTCTCGGTCCTTTTCCAATCTATAGGACCTAACCTCTTCTGCTGCTTAATAACACATAATTCCAAGAGAGGTTCCAAATCTACTTGGACAGTTTATCATTGCAGGCAACCTGTCTGTCTGCTATTCTTAGCCATCTGCAATTCTTTGGCTTCCACAGAATAGCTTAGGTTGCACACTGGTAATTAAACAACCAGATCTCACCTGGGCAACCTACAACATGCTCTCTGCAATTCTACAAGAAGCTCTGCAAATATGGGCCTTTGTCAGAGAGCGTCAGAGACATTCCTGGTGGATAACTTTCAGATGGTTGAAAGGCTTGCCCAGTCATGCTCCCACATGACCGGGTTTTTTCCTACTTAAAATTTTCTTTTTAGGGAAAATGAACCAGAGTTTAGATCACGTGAAAGCATAAAGAATTGCTTAATTCCCTGAGTTGTTCCACATCTCCAGTGGAACTTCTCCAACAGGGATGCACTTCTTTTCACTGCAGTCTGTCCTTGTCTAGTGCATTCCTTCTAATTCCTAATACTTCATTGGAGCTTATGTTGAACAAAGAACGCATTATACTTATATTGCCCTCATAGACAGGCAAATATGGTATTCCTTTTTATTGCGTCTTTCTCCACACTGAAGTTATAGAAGGATCCAGACTTGTTGTCTTAAGACTAAGATTTTCTTTGCACGTAGATCTCCACTTCTGGTTATTCAAAGTCTAGAATTTTAAAGAGATCTAGACCTATCCTTCTGACATTCCACTGGTTTCCATGTAACCTTCTTCATGGTTCTTCCACGTGTAACCAGTAAGGGGTTCTCTATCCATATTTTGCAAGCAGGTCTTACACCTTCTTGTTGTTAAGTGAGTCATATGTGTGTGTGTGTATATAAATACATATATCTCTGAAAGATTTGTTACTGTCCATATTAATGCTGTTCCAGCATGCCATAGGATTTTAAATGGACAACCAATTTCTATGGTAGTCACAAACTACCTTCTTTTACTGTAACTTTTCCAGTTACGTCACATATGAAGCTCTCCATGTAAAGTCATCCTAAGTGACATCACTTACGGAGGACATTCCTGATCTTCAAGAAATTGGAGGCTACACCGCCTACTACAAATGTTTCTTTCTGTCTTTCATTTGGATAGAGGGGTCTCAAAGACCCATCCTTTTTCTGCAAACCAGTCAGATTTATCTCCTCTCTTTCCTAGAGCCTTTTTCTGCTCCAAGGACAAAGAGCTTCAAACGTTGGCCTACAGAAGCTTTAGCTTCTCATCTAAAGTCCATTCTCATTAAACTCTCCCAGTTTTTTCTTCTGGGATTAGTTCTAGCCTTTTAGGCTTCTGACCTCTGCCTGTATTGTGAAATTTATTTTCCTCTACTTTCCAGTAAGGTATTCTCTTTTAGGATAATGTACTGGTTTCTAGCACCAGACCATTAGTCTCAACAAATACTTTCGCAATACTTCTGTCTGAGGTCCACATTAGACAATTGGAATCTAATTTTCACTAATTTTCTGATCTACACAAGGACTCCTCTCCAGACACCTTGTTTAGTCCAGCTGTTCCACAGCACACCCCTTTTTAGTTCAACTCCTACACTCCATCCTTTGGATGCCTCAGTTTCTGGGAAATAGCATGGCCCATCAACTAGATTGCAACATGCTGGGACCTCCTCCAGGCATCTTAGCTTGAGAGTCCATATATGTGAAGACTCATTCCTGCTTGTTCCTGGAGATAGCACAGTTACTTACCTGTAACAGGTGATCTTTGGGAACAGCAGGAATAAGTTTTCACAACCCACCCACCTCCCCTAGGAGTTGTCTGTCTTTCTCTTTCTTTCTCTCTCTCCTACCCCTCCATCCTTTGGATGCCTCAGTTTCTGGGAAATAGCATGGCCCATCAACTAGATTGCAACATGCTGGGACCTCCTCCAGGCATCTTAGCTTGGGAGTCCATATATGTGAAGACTCATTCTCCAGGACCAAACAGGAAGTCAGTCCTCACTTATGGGTGACGTCGGCGCCGATGGAGCCCTCGCGGAGCAATTTTCCCCAGCTTTCGAAGAAAGCTTTTGGGAATTGCAGCGCGCATGCGCGGTCCCCTTCCCGCCCAAAGGTGCCATCTTGCTCAGTCTTCTTTTTTCCGCAGAGCCCTACAGACGTAGTTTGTGATCGCCGCTGAAAAAGTTAATTTTTTTTGTTTTGTTTTTTCTCGGTTCGACGCCGTGTCCTTTTCCCGCCCGGCCTCGATACTCCAATATCGAGTCCGTTCACATTTTTTCGGTTTCTGTCCTTTGTAACTGGCGTTCCCGCCACTTTTTTCTTTTTCCCTGGCAGCATGGTCTTTCGACCTCGCAGGGGCCCTTTTCCCCCCGATGGCTGCCAGCGGGTTTAAAAAGTGTGATCGCTGTACCAGACTTATGTCTCTTACCGACACACATGACTGCTGCCTCCGTTGCCTCGGACTCAACCATGACTCGATGAGTTGTGGTCCGTGCAACAAAATGTCTTCAAAGGCGTTGAGGAGTCGGCAGTCACAAAAGGAGTGCGTCTTCTCTGACTCCGCGTCCGGTCGGGTCTGGACCTCGTCAGAGGCTTCGAAGTCTCGTGACTCCGGCCCTGAGCATCGTCGGAGTTCCTCTGAGCGGGGGTCTCCCGCCCGGGAACATCGTCGGAAGAAGAAACCCGCGAGGGCGGCGTCGGAGGACGCTCCTGGTCCCTCGAGGGCCAGGTCGCATAGCCCCGTCAGCCGCCCCGGGTCCTCGGAGAGGCCTTTGAAACATCCTCGTCTCGAAGTGGAGTCTCCTGGACACGTGAGTACTGTAGTCCTCGTGGACTCACTTCCGAGGGAGCCGACGTCGGGCCCGAGTCGGGGGCTGCTGGGTCTTCTGAGTTTGGTCTCAGATTGACGGCCTTGGAGAGCAGTATCGCTGCCTTCATGGACCAGAAGCGGGCATTGATGACTGGCCTTGCTTGCGCATCTGCCCCGACCACCGGGACGTTGACGTCCAAGTCGACCCCGGAGGCCGAGCCGATCCTCGAGTCCATACAAGCTTGAGTCGATCCTCAGCCAAGGTCTCCCTCGGCCTCCCGTTCAGGACCGAGGTCGTCGACGCCGGCCTCGGCGTCGGGGCGGAGGTCCACGGCCCTCGCCCGCACAGAGCCCCTCGATTCCTCCTCGGAGGAGTCGGGCTGGGACACGGTGGAGGACGAGTCACCCGGTTCTTTCCAGATGCGGTGCGTCCCCTCCGACTCGCCCGAGTCGGAGCCTCGGAGACGATCCCCCCCGGAGGATACCCGGTTCTCCGATTTCGTGAGGAACATGGCCAAGGCTTTGGCCTTCCCCGCGGATCTGGAGGAGGAGCCTCGAGCTGAAGAGCTCGAGGCCCTCCAGTATGACTCTCCCCCGAAGGAGACCTTTACGGTACCGGTTCCTCCGATGCTAGAGCGGCTGCTCTTCCGCATGTGGGAGAGCCCGGCCTCGACGCCGGTGCTAAGCAAGCGGGTCGATTCCATGTATCGAGTCCGCAAGAGCCCCGGGTTCCAGAAAGCACAATTACCGCACCATTCCATGGTGGTGGAATCGGCCATGCATCGATTCAAGAGTCAAAAGATGCACTCCTCGGTGCCTCCGGGTAAGGAGGCCCGGAACCTGGATGCCCTCGGTAGGAAGTGCTTCCAGGGCTCTATGCTGGCTTGCCGAGTCCAGACATACCAGCTATATATGGGCATGTATCTCCGAGACCTGGCAAAAGAACTTGCCGAGTTCTCGGCTGGTCTCTCCGAGGAACCTTTGCGGAGGTTCCAGGCCTTGTCCACTGGTATTCGAGAGTGCTCGAAGTTTATTTCTCGAGCAGCCTACGATGGCTTCAAGGCATCGGCTCGAGTAGCCGGAGCCGGCATCGGTGCTCGCCGTCAGGCTTGGCTTCAGTCATCCGACCTCGAGCCATGGGTGCAGGACAAGTTGGTCGATGTCCCCTGCAGAGGTGAAAACCTCTTTGGCAAGCCCATGGCTGAAAAGGCGGCGGAACTCAAGTCCGAGACTCTCACCAGAACTCGCCTATCCAGAAAGACCTCTGCCCCTTCACAGAAGAGGAAGGGCTTGGGGAAAAAGCCCTTTTACCCGAGGAAGGTGTCTACCTATAAGCAACACCACCCACAATACAAGCCTCAGCAGCTCCCCATCAGGGCCAGCAGGCTAAGGGGCAGGGTAACGGGTCCCGTAGGCAGAAGGCCCCCAAGCCCACTACACAGGCCCCTGCTCAGCAGGGTGGTTTTTTTTGACTATGCCAGCATAGCTTTTCCCCCTCTGTGGCCTTCGCCCAGCACGGGGGGCCGGCTGACCCACTTTGCCCACAGGTGGTCAGCCATAACATCCGATTCCTGGGTGTGCTGCAGGTGGTTCAAAAGGGCTACCTCTTACATTTTCACCAGGTGCCTCCCTCCTACTTTCCAGGGGAGCCTCCAAGACCCCCTCTGCACAGGGACTTACTCCTTCAGGAGCTGCGAAGTCTGCTTCAGGAACAGGCTGTGGAGCCAGTGCCCCAACACCTGTGGGGTCACGGGTTTTATTCAAGGTACTTCCTGATACCAAAAAGAACAGGAGGCCTCAGACCCATCCTGGACTTACGCAACCTCAACAAGTTCCTGCAGCGGGAAAAGTTCAAGATGCTTACCCTTGGAATCCTACTGCCCTACCTCCAGCAGGGAGATTGGCTATGCTCCTTGGATCTAAAGGATGCTTATACTCACATCCTTATTCATCCCGACCACCGACAATCTCTAAGATTTGTGGTGGCAGGGAATCATTACCAGTACCGCATACTGCCCTTTGGCCTATCCTCCGCTCCCAGGGTGTTCACGAAATGCCTGGCAGTGCTGGCAGCCTACCTGAGGCTTCAGGGCCTCTTCGTCTTCCCCTACCTGGACGACTGGCTCATCCGGGCGCAGTCTTCCCTAGAGGTCGCTCAGGCCACTCAACGCACAGTGGCTCTGCTTCAGCACTTGGGCTTCATCATAAACTTCAAAAAGTCCACTTTGCTCCCCTCTCAGGATCTCGAATTCATAGGAACACGGCTGGACACTCTGCAGGCTCGTGCCTTCTTGCCTCTGGAACGGGCCAACAGGCTCATAGCTCTGGTCGCCAGGTTCCACAGCGCGTCACCGGTCTCTGCCCGACAATTCCTGCAATTGCTCGGTCATATGGCCTCCACGGTCCATGTCACTCTGAATGCCCGTCTGCATATGAGACCTGCTCAGTGGAGCCTTCGCACTCAATGGCATCAGGCCACAGGGAGCCTGACGGACTTAATACAGATCTCCGACCATCTGGTCTCCTCTCTGCAATGGTGGCTTCACCTGCCCAATCTGGTTCTCGGCATGTCCTTTCAGTCTCCTCCACCTTCCCAGGTGCTAACGACAGATGCCTCTCTCCTGGGATGGGGAGCGCATTGCCAGGGAACATGCACCCAAGGCCTTTGGACACCTTGGAGGCTGCTCAACAGATAAACTTCCTGGAGTTGCGGGCGATTCGCTTAGCTCTGCGAACCTTCTCCCACCTCACTTCTCGTCAGTCTGTACTGGTACAGACGGACAATCAGGTTGCCATGTTCTACGTGAACAAACAGGGGGGCACGGGCTTCCTCCTTCTATGTCAGGAGGCTCGGAGACTGTGCTCTTGGGCAGTCGACCACGACATCCTCCTCAAGGCTGTTTACCTGCCCGGGCAGGAAAATTGCCTGGCCGACAAACTGAGCCGGATTCTGCAGCCACACGAATGGAGGTTGAACCCCGTAGTTGTCCAGCAGATCTTACGCCGGTGGGGCTCCCCCACCGTGGATCTCTTTGCCAGTCCTCTAAACCGGCAGCTTCCCAGGTTCTGCTCCCGGCACCTGCATCCTCTCAGAGTAGCGCCGGATGCTTTCCTCATCTCGTGGTCCACGGGCCTACTGTATGCCTTTCCTCCCATGCCACTTGTGTCCCGGACGCTGTTCAAAGTTGTCCAGGACAGGGCCTCAGTGATTCTGGTAGCGCCCAGGTGGCCGAGACAACCCTGGTTCCCGCTACTCCTACAGCTGGCGGTGGACACCCCTCTTCCTCTGGGGTTTCAGCCCGATCTCTTGACCCAGGATCAGGGCACTCTCCTGCACCCCAACCTCCGGGCCCTTCATCTGATGGCCTGGCTGCTGAAAGGGTAGTCCTAGCTCCGCTCCTACTTCCTCCGGAGGTGGAAGCTGTCATCCTGGCGTCTCGGCGACCTTCCACCCGGAAATCTTTCGCCCTTAAATGGTGGCGCTTCTCGGTCTGGTGTTCTCAGCGCTCTGAGGACCCCTTTGCCTGCTTAGTATCTGTGGTTCTGCAATACTTGCTTCACCTTTCCGATCTGGGCCTCAAATCCAACTCTGTCAGAGTCCACCTCAGTGCTCTCTCTGCACATCATTCACCGGTGGAGGGCCAGCCTCTTTCCTCGCACCCTTTGGTGGCACGTTTTCTCAGAGGCCTGCTTCTGCTTAAACCTCCGTTGCGCCCTCCAGCTCCCGACTGGGATCTCAATATGGTCTTGCAAAGGCTCACCTGTCCGCCTTTTGAACCCATGGCTACCTGCCCTCTTCGTTTCCTCTCCTGGAAAACGCTCTTCTTGGTAGCCCTTACCTCCGCTAGGCGCATTAGTGAACTACAGGCCCTAGTGTCGGAGCCCCCATACACTAGGTTCTACAAGAATAGGGTAGTCTTACGGACTCACCCTAAGTTTCTTCCAAAGGTGGTCTCCTCTTTTCACATCAATCAAGAGGTGGTTCTTCCGACCTTCTTTCCCAGGCCGCATACCAGCCGAGCTGAAACTGTTCTGCATACCCTGGACTGTAGGAGAGCCTTGTCCTTCTACCTTCACCGTACGCGAGAGCATAGAAAAGCTGTCCAGCTTTTCGTATCTTTTGACCCCAATCGGTTGGGGGTACCTGTCTCTAAGCGTACTTTGTCTATCTGGGTAGCTGACTGTATCGCCTGGGCTTATGGGGCAGCCGGCCTCTCCTTGGAGAGTCCAGTCACGGCTCACCGTGTCAGGGCGAAGGCTGCGTCAGTGGCTCATCTTCGCTCTGTTCCGTTGGCGGACATCTGCCGGGCCGCTACTTGGTCTTCAAGCCAGACTTTTGCGGCTCATTACTGCCTGGAGAGGGAGTCCCGCAGGGACAGTGCTTTCGGACAGGCAGTCCTCCGCAATCTCTTTGAGGTCTAGGCAACTCCTACCCTCCGGCCCTGGTGTTGGGCTACCGGCCGGATTTGTATTCAGAGAAGATTCCTTCCTTCTGTACTGTTGAGCTTGTGGGAGCTCACTTTTCGGCTTGAGGCCTCCGGTAGCCTTAAGCTTGGGAGTCCCATAAGTGAGGACTGACTTCCTGCTTGGTCCTGGAGAAAGAGTAGTTACTCACCTGTAACAGGTGTTCTCCAGGAGCAGCAGGAATCAGTCCTCACAACCCTCCCTCCTCCCCTTGGAGTTGCAGTCATTCTTAGTGCATATTTTTGCTAACTTTTTGCTGTCTTTCCGCTATGTCATCAGACTGAGCAAGATGGCACCCTTGTGCGGGAAGGGGACCGCGCATGCGCGCTGCAATTCCCAAAAGCTTTCTTCGAAAGCTGGGGAAAATTGCTCCACGAGGGCTCCGTCGGCGCCGACTGTCACCCATAAGTGAGGACTGATTCCTGCTGCTCCTGGAGAACACCTGTTACAGGTGAGTAACTACTCTTTCCTGCTTGTTCCTGGAGATAGCACAGTTACTTACCTGTAACAGGTGATCTTTGGGAACAGCAGGAATAAGTCTTCACAACCCACCCACCTCCCCTAGGAGTTGTCTCTCTTTCTCTTTCTTTCTCTCTCTCATTTGTCTACTTCCCTCCTTTGGTCTCAGCTACAAACCCAACTGATGAGAGGGAAGTGAATGGGCGGGAAGGCAGCGCGCATGCGTGTGAAATGCTCCCAAAAGCTTTCTTTTTGGATGCTGGGGAGCGTTCCCGCGCAGGCTCTGTCAGTACCGACGTACCCATATGTGAAGACTTATTCCTGCTGTTCCCAGAGATCACCTGTTACAGGTAAGTAACACTGCTTTACTTGCAAAGAGCACAGCAACATAGAAAGTCCTCTCAACTCTTTGTTGCTTTTGATCCTTCTCATTTGGGACTTCCAGTCTCCAAGAGAACACTGTCCAACTGGATTGCACAGTGTATTTCCTTTGCCTATCAGAGTAAGAACCTTCCTCTGGAGGGCCATGTCACTGCTCACAATGTGAGAGCCATGGCAGCTTCAATGTCTATCGGCGACATCTGTCGAGCAGCCTCTTCGGCCTCGGTTCATACCTTCACAGCCCATTACTGCTTGGACAAGGACTCCCGCCAGGATGCCTTGTTTGGTCAGGCTGTTCTCCAACACCTGTTCCATACCTAATCAACTCCTACCTGCCATCCCAGGTTGGATGCCAAAGATCCATGGGGGGAAGTGGAGCCCTGTCCCAGGGACACACAACTTCTGGGGTCTCTCCCTGACATCTAAAGCTAGGGAGTCCCCATATGTGAAGATTACATTCCTGCTTGTTCCTGGAGATAGCATAGTTACTCACCTGTAACAGGTGATCTCCGGGAACAGCAGGAATTTAGTCTTCACAACCCACCCACTTCCCCTAGGAGTTGTATCTCTCTATCTCTTTCCCTCTCTCTCTTTGTCTCAGCTTTAAACTCAACTGGAGAGAGGCATTTGGGAAAGGCGGGAAGGCAGCACGCAGGCGCTGTGTGATGCTCCCAAAAGCTTCCTAATTGGACGCTGGGGATCGTTCCTGCGCAGGCTCCATCGGTACTGACGATACCCATATGTGAAGACTAAATTCCTGCTGTTCCCGGAGATCACCTGTTACAGGTGAGTAACTATGCTTTCTTTGACGCCATCTGGGAGGGAGACTTGGACTTTAGTTTCTTTTGGGAAAAATGTTTTCCATAATGCCATGCTCATATATCCCACAAGGCATTTTACCAGCTCTTCATGGGTATGCACTTAAGGAACATCCTTGACATTGTTGGCCTTTCTTTCTCCAGAGAAACTCAAACTGTATAATTCACTCATGAGCCAAGGAAAGGCATGCAGAAATTACATTCTGTGTGACATGGTATTTTTCAGTACAGTATTGAGTGCCTTCTCCATGAGTATTGGTGCCCAGAGACTCTCATGACTCCAGGTTTCAGACTTAAAACCTAGTGTTCAGGAGCAGCTCACTACCGTGCCATGCTATGCCATGGAGTCAATTGCTTTGGAGATAAAATGCAAAAAGCTGCTTCCATGATCAAGCAGCACTCTGATATACTCAGAGCATTCTCTAGGCACACTTCTGACATCAAGGAGATTTCACAGTGGAAAGCAGAGAAAATCCTACTGCTACTTATAGGCATAGTTATATTCCTTCCATCTTCCATGCTCAATCCAAGTAGCCTCCTTGGGCCCAGTCTTGGCAAGTGAAGGCTCAGAAGTCGCATCTGGCATCTCAGCCAAAACTAGGGATGGGGTTTTGACTGACTCCTCATACATAGCCTCTATTCCCATACTTCACTCAGCCTACCAGTCAGAGAAGCTCACTCTTTGGCGTGGTCCACAGAGGGATCATGCCATTTGCTCTCAACATCAGGAAATCCTCCTTCAGGAAATCTCCACTTTTTGATCCACAAATATGATAGCCCGTACTGCCAGGGCAGGAAGGGCAAAGATTTTACTCAATGTACTTCCTAGTGCCCAAGAAAATATAGGGATTCTGTTCAGTCCTAAACCTGAACAAATTTCTAATTAGAGAAAAATTTGGAATGGTCTCTGTAGGCACCTTACTACTCTTTCTTCAAAAAGGAGATTGGCTATGTTTTCTGGATCGGATGTTTACATACATGTTCAGATAAATCCAAGTTTCTGGAAGTATCTCGGATTTTGTCATAGGAAAACACTTCTAGTACTGCCTTTTGGGCTTGTGTTCACTCCTCTGGTCTTCACAAAATGCCTTGTGCAGACTTGGGAGTGCATGCATTTCCTTATTTTGGCTGATCAAGAGAACCTCCCAAGAAAAGGATTCAGGCATCTGTTTCACTTCATCATTCAGATGTTGGAATTGCTAGACTTCATCAGTTATTCAAAATCCAAGTTAAGCCCGTTACAATTGACATTCTGCTAGATAACTCTAGTGAAAGCTTTTCTTCTGCACATCAGACTAACCAGCTTGGTGGCGATTTAGTGCAGGACATACAACCAGTGTCATTAGATATCAGCATGAAACATGGCTTCAATAGTTTGACATACCATTGGCACTTTTCCAGTGCCTAGTGGCTAGGACAAGGTAACTCAGGCCAGAGGGCCGGCGATTCAATTTCCACATGGGGACAGCAATCTCAGGTCGAAGGAACGGGTTTCTAGTTCTATAGGCACTCCTTTGGCCTTGGGCAGGCCACTTAACCCTCTGTTGCCTCAGGTACGCATGTAGATTTGTGAGTCCTTTGGGGACAAGAGAATTTATCCAGTACCTGCTTGTAGTGATTGTGAACCATTCTGATGCCCTTTAGCCTGGGCAGTATATCAAGAAATTGCATAAACATAAACATGAAACAGACTCAGTGGACACATGCCACGAGCAGGCTTAGCAATGTTATATCTGCCACTTGTCTTTTGGCACTCCCTATACTGTTGGATGGAGCATTCTAATCTGGCCAAGGGTCTCCCTTTTTAAATTCTGTTTTAACAGAATGTATTCACGCAGATGTTTTAAAATTGGGTTGGGATACTCATCTCAATGGATTCCAAAGTCAGGGCACATAGTCTCTATCAGATCAATTTCTTGAAATTGAGAACAATATTGAATGTTCTAAGAGCTTTCAGAGATCGCTTAATTGACCAAATTGTAGTGATTCAAACAGACAACCAAGTAACCATGTTCTACATCAACAAGAAGGGAGGAGTGGGCTTATACCTCTTGTGTTGGGAGATAAGATAAACTTTTGCATCTCTCATGGGCTGGCGCTAAGGGTCATGCATCTGCTATGTGAGGAAAATTCTCTGGCAAACAGGCTGAACCAAATCCTTCAACCTCATGAATAGACTCTGGCCCTCTTAATCTTTTGAGAAAGGGGTACATTCCTCAATATATTTCATTACTCCTCAGAACAACCATCTGCCTCAAATCTGCATCAGGGCCAGGGACATGTGGCAAACTAGCCTCAGGTGCCTTCCTCCTACATTATAGCGGAGGTATTCTGTACATGTATCTTCCAAGTCCTCTCATTGTGAAGACCCTCCTGAAACTCAAACGGAGACATGATGATTCTCATTGCCCCTTATTGGCCCCAGCACCCTCTCCTACTTGAATTGTCCATCTGAAATCCGGTTCGCCTTGACCACACACCAATTCTTGTTACGTAGGATCAGTGGAGTGTGCTTCATCCCAACATAATGTCTCTAGCCCTTTCTAGCTTGGATGTTGAGAGGTTGATCTTGTCCTCTCACATCCTGCCAGTTTGTATTATCAAAGTCCTTTGTTTTCAGAAGGGATTCTACTAGGAGATCTTATGCTTTTAAGTGGAAGAGGTTTGCTGTCTGGTGTGAGGGAAAACCCTTAGATCCTTTTCTCATGCCTTGCACAAGAATTGCTTGAATACCTTCTATACCTATCTGCATCTGGCTTGAAATCCAACTGTGTAAGGATTT
The DNA here is from genome assembly GCA_033557465.1 of Ichthyophis bannanicus. Lineage (NCBI taxonomy): Eukaryota > Metazoa > Chordata > Amphibia > Gymnophiona > Ichthyophiidae > Ichthyophis > Ichthyophis bannanicus. The sequence continues at coordinate 308,822,219 of CM066032.1, read as the reverse complement.
ACCTGAGTGTAGTTGGAACTTACTACCACATAGAAGGTAAACCCATCTTTTTACAGCTCTTAGTTTGTTTTATGCAGGGATTGCTTCTCATGAAGCCTCCCTGTAATGTGTTGGTTTCTCAAGGTGGTCTTAAGGCAGCTGATGAAAGCTCCTTTTGAGTTGCTAAATGGCTGTGCCCTGACGTTTTTCACCTGGAAGGTATTCTTGCTTGTGGTCATTTTCACATGGAGACTAAGTGTGCTTCAGGTCCCAGTAGCTGATCCACCTTTCGTAAAACCACCCTATTGTTGAAAAACTTTAACAGATTTCCACCTTAATCAGTCAGTTGTCTTGCTGACCTTTTGCCCAAGGCCCCATGCTCAAAAGAGTAAACGTTAGACTGTAAGAGAGCCTCGGCCATCTACTTGGAGCAGACGAAAGCCCAAAGAAAGTCTGCTCAACTTTTTTGTTTCATTTGACTCAAGCAAGTTGGATGCTGCCATCTCCAAACACACTCTTTATTTTGCTTGCAGATTGTATCTCTTTCACTTCTTCACTTATACCCAAGCAGGTTTGAGACTTAAGGGTCATATGTCCAAGCCGTGGCTGCATTGGTGGCCTACTTGCACTCAGTCTCCATGGAGATTTGCAAAGCTGCAGCTTGGACTTCGGTCCCCATATTCATGTATCACTACTGTCTGGATGGGGATTCCCTGCTGTGACAGCAGATTCGGCCAGTCAGTACTTGGAATTTGTTTGGAGACTAGAATCCAACTCCATCCCTCCTAGGCTCATTTCTTTCTGTTCATGCTGCCTCAAAAAAAAAAGTCCTTAAAAGGCCTGTTGTCACCAGAAACAACTGTTAAGTGCCAAGGTGCTTACTCTTTGGGCACTATGTTTATTCCCCTTTTTGTTTTGAGATAGCCTGTAGCTAGGGATTCACATGTGTGAAGAATTGATCTTGCTTGTCCATGAGGAAAACAGTTACTCTTAAGTCTGCTACAGGCTTAAACTTAATGGACAGTAGGATAAATCCTTGCAACCTGCCCATATCCTCTGGAGTCGTTTTCTAACTCGGCTTGTTACATGACTGAGGCAAAATGGCACAGTGGCAGCAGGTGGGAAGATGCACAAGTACAGTGAAGCCTTTCCAGAATCTGCTAGGAGCTGAGGGAGGTTTCCATGTGAGGGCTCTGTTGGTGATGTCACCCATACTTGATGACTTATCCTGCTCTCCATGGAGAACACTTGCTACAGGTGAGTGTCTCTTAAAGAGACCAGTGCAGAAACAAGGACAACAGAGGCAATGATTCTTTTTAACCTTATGAGTCGTCAAATAATTTTGGCTGCTTCTGAGTAATTTGGTGGTCATTTTTTGGATAGAAAGTTAGTTTGCTGGTGGTAATGAGATTTCACTGTGACAAAGTATCACAAAGTTCAGATGAGCTGAACCCTGATTCTCCTTTACTATTGTACAGCTGTGGAGAAGAATCAGCAGATGTGGGAAGAAATGAAAAAAGGAACAGAATATGGCCAAACTTGCTGCCTCCGAGCAAAAATTGACATGAGTTCCAACAACGGCTGTATGAGGGACCCAACTTTGTATCGTTGTAAAAATCAGCCACACCCACGAACAGGAAGCAAGTACAAGTAAGTTCACTGTGATACTTCCTTTTGGTAATTCATGATAATCATGGTGCTCCTCTTCCCCCACCTTGAGTTCCTTATATGGTTACTCTAATATCTGAAGAGAAGAGTGGACCAAATGTACTGACTCTGTCCAGCAAATGCTGTGCCTCTTTACCGAAGGAGCTGTGGAGAAGTAGCAGTAGGGCTGGAGAGTATTGGTGATTGTAGGGCAGTAACATATGGAGGTGGGAAGCAGTGGCAGCTGGTAGTTAAGAGAGAGTCAAGAAGAGGTGCCATGAGAAGGATAAGTAGAAGCGATAACTAATGGTGACACTAGTAGGGGCAATAAACAAAGGAGATGGTGGTTTACCCTTTAAAGTAGTATTAAGACAAGATATTTCATGAAATTAATTGGTAGCACATTTAAAACACATGGGAGAAGATTTTTTTTTTCATTCAGTGTATAATTCAGCTACAAATTCCAAAACTTAAAGATCTAGTCAAGGAAGTTAGCATAACTGGGTTTAAAAAGGGTTTAGACAAGTTCCTGCAGGAAAAGTCCATGAACCATTATTATCCATGTAGGTTGAGAAAATCTATAACTTATCACTAGTATGAACATCAAGAATGGATCTGCACGTTGGGAATCTGCCAGGTACATGTGACATGGATTGGCCACTGCCGGAAATAGGATGTTGAGCTTGATGAATCTTTGGTCTAACCTAGAATGGTAAGTCTTATGATATGGTGATGGTAGAGATGAGTAAGGCCAAAGAGATGGCAGTGTTTAATCAAACTCTGGAATTCATTACTGGAGAGTGTAGTTGGGTTCAAAATAGGTTTGGATGAGTTTCTGGAGGAAAAGTCCATAAGCCATTATTAAAGAGGACTGAGGAAATCCACTGCTTACCCCTGGCACAAGCAGCATGGAATGTGTATACCATTGGGAACCTGACAGGTACTTGAGACCTGGAATGGCCACTGTTGGAAACAGGATACTGGTCTTGATGGACCCTTGATCTGACTCAGTATGACATATCTTATGTTATGTTCTTAGTCAGCGCGGTGGGGAGACAAGGTAGATATGGAGGAGGTGGAATGATCATTTAGAAGAGTTGCTGAGGAGAGGTGGCAGCATCTTCTAGATGTTGGGAGGGTTTCTAGGAAAGACTACAGCAGTGAATGGTAGGGATAGAATGAGGAGAGGTGATGACTAGGGGGTCAAGAGGAGCTGCAGAGAGGCAGCAAATAGAGACGATGGGAGACTATAGTGACAGCATGGTGGTTCGATGAACTAAGGAGTGCCAGCAACAGTAATGGCCGAAGGAATTGCAAGGAGTGACTGGTGCTGAATATCAGAGGGCAAACCAAAGGAGACACCACTCTATCCGTGTAAGAAGTGTGCCTTAAGATGTATTGTCAAGAACATACTTGAATGTGTGGCTTCTATTGGTGCCCAAGACCTAGTACCCAAACCAAGTCACCTTTTTAGAAATCGGCTCAACAGAAAAGATTTTGCTGTTTTGCAATTAATTCTAAGGAGTCCTATGTGTAAAGTGCGATACTGTACCTCAATGTTGGTTGACGGCTCTCCATTTAAGAAACAAGGAAACATAACAGAAAAAAACCCACATGGCCTATCTAGTCTGCCCTTCCATATCAACCACAGCAGTCCCCTTTTTCCTTTAGAATAGAATCATAGAAACATAACGACAGGGATAATGCATTTTAAAATGGATGTTGCCAGCATCCTTAGAGGGTGGAGGTGAGTTGATGAAGGTGAAGAGAAAAAAAACATTTTTATTTTGGCTATGCACTAAACTTAAGTATGTTTTTTATTTCTAGGATATACCCCACCTATGACTTTGCCTGCCCTATTGTTGACTGTATTGAGGGAGTCACCCATGCATTGAGAACGACAGAGTACCATGATCGTGATGAGCAGTTTTACTGGATCATTGAAGCTTTAGAGATTAGGAAGCCATACATCTGGGAATACAGCCGGCTGAACCTGAACAACACCGTGCTCTCCAAGAGAAAGCTCACCTGGTTTGTCAATGAAGGACTAGTGGAGGGATGGTATGTTTTGACTCTAATCAGATCAGCAAGTATATGACACATGCAAGAATTTGTGATTGGTAGGATCAGCATTTGGCTTCAGGATTTAGGCCAGATATTCCCAGAACAGGTCCTAAGTGACTTCAGCCCAAAAAATTGATGTATTCTGTGTGTGTGTAGTTTCTATATAAATACAACTCTGATTGCTTTATTATGTGAGTGCTATTATATGCATGTTTCTGCCAGGGATGATCCCAGGTTTCCTACCGTACGTGGTGTACTGAGAAGAGGGATGACTGTGGAAGGATTGAAACAATTCATTGCGGCACAAGTAGGTTTTCTTTCCTTTGCTTGTAGTGCATGCCTGTGTTTGTTCAGGCCTTTTTCAGTTGATTGGCATTCCCCCACCTCCCTTTTCATGACTATTAATTTTATTTCTTGTACTCGGTTGAGCAAACATTTAGGAGGCAATTTCATAACATGGTCGAAACACAATAGAATGAACTTAAGAATTCTTATGATCACAGGAAGGTTGTTCCATGATGTACATAGTTGGGGATTTTGTTATCTCCCGGAACAAGCAGGAATCTAGTCATCACATATGGGTATCGTCAGTACCGACGGAGCCTGCGCGGGAACGCTCCCCAGCATCCAATCAGAAAGCTTTTGGGAGCATCCCACAGTGCCTGCGTGCTGCCTTCCCGCCTTTTCCAACTGCCTCTCTTAACTGCCTCTCTCCAGTTCTTCTTTTTCCGTGGAGCCAGCAGGTCGTGTTCTGTCACCGCAGAAGAATTTCCTTATTTCCTTATTTCTTTATTTCTTTTTGTGGTCCCGTCTGCCTTCCCAGACGCTCTACCCGTACCGCCGGTATTCCTTTTCTTTAAAAAAAAAAAAAATAATAATAATTTATCCATTCTTTACTTTCTTCAGGTGCACCTGTCTTTTTGGGCCTTAAGGCCCAGAAATTTCCTTAATATGGAAAAACCTGCTTCAGGTTTTAAAAAGTGCACAAAATGTGGCGGTACCATTTTCGTCACCGACACCCATGAATGGTGTTTAAAATGTTTAGGTCCTGACCACTCCATCACAGATTGTGTGTCCTGTGCTATGATGTCTAAAAGGGGTCGACAGAACCGAGCTGCTAAGCTCAGTACCCTGTTTCCCTTTGATGCGGCTTTGGTGGCATCGACGTCTTCCAGGGCTGCTGCTTCTTCCCGTGGATCTCAGGTAACTAAACATAAGTTCCTTTACGGCCCTCTAGTCCAGTCCCGGAACCATAGAGTTTAGAACCTCCACCAGCAGCTTTGGAGACTGAAAGATGTCATCGCTTTGACGTCACTGGTATAAATAGGCAAGGACTGCCCCCTTCCACCAGTACTCTCAGTCTCCAAGCAGCTGGAGAGAGGTCTGAGCCTGGGACTGGGCTCAGCGCAAATAAGCAGAGCTTTTCAATTTTGTAACATTTAAATTTTACCTTGTACCTTTTATTTACCCTGGGTTTGTTTTTCTTTTCTAGCTGAAGTGCTGCTGCAGGAAGGGATCCTACTTGTTTCGGCTGGACTCTCTTTCACTGTCTCCCCCTCCCCCCGGGTACTTACTCCCCATTGAGAAAACGAGCAGCAGGGCAGCCTGCGAGCTTTGTGGCCTCCCTGTTCCCGAACACGCAAAAAGAAGGGTGAGGAACAGGTAGAAGGCGGCGGCAGCAGCAGCAACGCGGCAAAAGACTCAGTCAGCTGTTCTTGATCGCCGAAGCCGCAGCAAGGCTGAGCTCCGGCGGCAGTGCTCCCGGTCTTTTTCTGAGGCGGTGAGTTGAATTTGGCTGTTGAGGGTTCGGTTCAGGGCAGGGCCGATGGGGAAATTAGGCCTCTCCCTCGGCCGGTGTAAGGGAGCTTGATCGGGCAGCGTGCCGTTAGCAGGGCCGCGTGTCTCCGGGCGGGAAGCTCGATGCCGGCGGCCATTTTGTGAGCGGCAAATTTATTGCTTAAGTGGTTAGCATGCGGTTTCTGGCGATTCCCTCGTTTTGTGAATTTCTGCAGAGATTAGGACTAGGTAGCTCGACAGTAGGGTTGTAGTAGAAAAAAAAAGATAAAGAGAAATAAAGTGTAACTCAGGGATCATGACTGAGTGTGAGAATCTCAGTGTTCCTTCTGGCAGAGAGGATGCCTGCCAAGTCACGCTGCTTGGTGTGTGGCATTAGACGTGGAGAAGTGTTAGACTCGGGGGTATGTAGAGCCTGCACAGTGGGGGCAGCGCTCATGGAGAAGCCGCTCGAAGAGTCCTCTCGGGAGCAAGGGGAGCCTCTTTCGGAGGGGGAAGTGGTCCTGCCTCCAGTTTTGGCTCCTGCGGAACCGGTAGCGGGACCATCCTCGGCTGAGGACCCTGAGCGGCAGCTGGATCCGGGCCAGGGGCCCGACCTCCCCGGGATTCCGCCGGATTTCTTTGCCCTTATGCAGCGGGCTTTGGCTTTGCTGCAGCCGTTGGCAGCGGCGCCTCAGGGTCCGCGGTGGTGGAAGCGGACGAGGCCGCTGGATCGCCCGGAGGAGGAGTCTACTTCGGCCAAGAAGGGGAAGGTGCTAGTAGAAGACAGTTCTCCATCTGGTTTGGATGAGTAGGCAGGGGATTTGGAGGAGGTCTCGGAAGAAGAGAGAGGGGGAGTTGCCGGACTCTGAGCAGCAGAGTAGAGTGGTCCGGGTGTTCCGGCGGGAAGAGCTCCCAGCTCTGATCTCCGAGACTTTGAAGATGCTAAATATGCCATCCGTGGAGCCTCTGCAGGAGGAAGCGTTGGAGGATCCGTTATTGCAGGCGGTACATCAGTCCCAAAAGGTCTTCCCATTTCATAGGGTCTTTCGCAAGATGATTCAGGAAGAATGGGATTTGCTGGAGGCGGCCCTGCGAGGTTCGAGAGCTTTAGCTCACTTCTATCCGCTTTCTGACCAGGACAGGGAGCTTTTCCGCTCGCTGAAGGTAGATGCGGCAGTATCAGCAGTCACTAAAAAGACGACGATCCCGGTTGAAGGTGCTGCGGCATTGAAGGATATGCAGGACAGAAAGCTGGATTCGTTACTGAAGCAGGTGTTCGATGTCTCGGCCCTTTCGTTGCAAGCCTCCATAGCAGGAGCGTGGGTAGCGAGAGGCTGTTCACGATGGTCGCAGAGGTTGCAGGTGGAGCAAGTAGACGAAGTAGTGCGGCTGGAGTCGGGTACCGCTTATTTGGTGGACATTCATTATGACCTCATCCGGGGCCTGGCTAGGAGCATGGCATCGGTGGTAGCAGCGCGATGATACCTTTGGTTGCGTAACTGGTCGGCGGACGCTTCGTCCAAGGCTCGCCTCAGCAAGCTTCCGTTTAGGGGAAAGCTTTTGTTTGGGGAAGATTTAGAAAAGTTAATCAAGGACCTGGGGGAGTCCAAGGGCGGCCGTCTAAAGGAGGATAAGCCAAAGCAGTCACGGGGGGCCTTGGCATCCCGGGGGGCCCCCAGAGAGTTTCGAAGGTTTCGGTCCTCTTGTTTTAGCCAGCCTCAGCGGGGGAGGTTTCCAGCGCGGGGCCAGGGCTTTCGAGGTTTCAGGGGGGCGGGCAGAGGCTTTGCGCCTTTCCAGTCCTCAAACACTAAGAAGTCCCAATGAGATGAGGTGGACTCAGGTGGCGGTAGTGCCCGTGGGAGGACGGTTGCGGGATTTCTACCCTGCGTGGGTCCAAATTACCTCAGACCGGTGGGTGTTGGAGGTCGTGCGAGAAGGTTATGCCCTAGAGCTCCATCGTCCCGCATTAGATTCCTTTGTCCGGTCTCCTCACAAGGTGCAGGCAGTCTTAGAAACTTTGCAGCGGCTTCTGCAACTCGAGGCGGTAGTGCCCATCCCGTCGGATCAGTGCGGATGCGGTCGATACTCCATTTATTTTGTGGTACCAAAGAAGGAAGGCTCCTTTCGGACAATTCTAGATTTAAAGCGGGTAAATTGGTGTCTCAGGATAACCCACTTCCGTATGGAAACGTTACGCTCGGTGATTGCAGCGGTTCGGGAAGGAGAATTCCTGACTTCGCTGGACCTCACAGAGGTGTACCTTCACATCCCTATTCGGCAGGAGCATCAGAAGTTTCTGAGGTTGGCGGTTCCCATGGGACATTTTCAGTTCCAAGCTATGCCTTTCGGTCTGGCGACGGCGCCTCAAACATTTACAAAGATCATGGTTGTCGTGGCGGCAGCTCTCCGCAAGGAAGGAGTGCTGGTGCATCCGTACTTGGACGACTGGTTGATTCGAGCAAAGTCTCGAGAGGAGAGTTCCTTGGCCACCACTCGTGTAGTTCAACTTTTGGAGAGCCTTGGTTGGTGATCAACTTTGCAAAGAGCCGGTTAGTGCCTTCACAGTCCCTGGAGTACCTCGGGGCCCGTTTCGAGACAGGTCAGGCAGCGGTATTTCTCCTGGTCCTCCGGGCGCAAAAGTTGCGAGCACTTGTGAGAGAGTTTCTGTCATGGCTGGCGCCGACGGCGTGGCAATACCTGCAGGTGCTCGGGACGATAGGCCAGGTTCCATATGCGGCCATTGCAGAGCTCCCTGCTACGACGCTGGTCTCATCAGAGGGATGCGTTGTCCCAGCGGCTGGTTTGCCCTCAGGAGGTACGTCGGGAGCTGCTCTGGTGGTTACGGAAGGAAAATTTGGAAGCGGGCATTCCACCGGAGCCGCCTTCCTGGAGGCTTCTGATGACAGATGTGAGTCTTCTAGGATGGGGAGCGCGTTGAGAGGGACACTTTGCCCAGGGGCAGTGGTCTCTGGAGGAGAAAGAGTGGGCCATCAACAGGTTGGAGATGAGGGCGGTGTTGGGCCTACAACAGTTTCAGAAGAGCCTGCGGCAGGAGGCGGTGCGTGTGTTATCGGACAATGCAACAACCATAGCTTATAGCAATCAGCAAGGCGGCACGGGAAGTGTGTCGCTAGAAGAGGAAGCCAGTCTCCTGAGTTGGGCCGAAAGGAACCTGAAGGGTCTGTCGGCGCAACACGTGGCCGGAGTGGACAATATCGAAGCGGATTTCCTGAGTCGCCGCAGAGTGGATCCGGGAGAGTAGATGCTTCATCCAGACGTCTTTGCGCTCCTAGTTCAGTGTTGGGGAGTTCCTCTCATGGATCTGATGGCAACCTTTGAGTCGGCTCAGGTGGAGCGGTTTTTCAGCAGGCGACGAGAACGGATGTCAGAGGGTCTCGATGCGTTAGCCCAGAGGTGGCCGGAAGGGGGCCTTCTCTATGTCTTCCCACCTTGGGCTCTGGTAGGCCAAGTAGTACAGCGTATAGAAAGGCACAGGGGCCTAGTGGTCCTGATAGCGCCCGATTGGCCCCGAAGGCCGTGGTACGCGGACTTAGTGAGGCTGTTGGCGGACAGGCTGTGGAGACTAGCGGGCCGGGAGGACGTGTTGCGGCAGGGGCTGTTACGCATGCCCCAGGTACATCAATTCTCGCTTACGGCATGGCTCTTGAAAGGGCGCGGCTGACGGCCAAGGGGTATTCCGCAGCGGTCATTACTACTTTGCTCAAGGCGCGCAGACGCTCTACTTTGTTGGCGTAAATCCGGGTATGGCGCATTTTTGAAGCCTGGTTTCGGGGCGGAACCTGCGGCCGTTGCAGGCGTCGGTATCGCATGTCCTTTCCTTCTTGCAGGATGGTGTGGGAAAGGGTCTCTCAGCCAGCTCCTTGCGGGTACAGTTGGCAGTGATTTCTTGTTATCGTGGTAAGATACAAGGTCAGTTGGGGGCGCACAGTGATGTCAGAAGGTTTCTGTGAGCGGTCTTGCTCATGCGGCCGCCGAGGCGTAGGTCGGTTCCGGTGTGGGATCTGAACTTGGTGTTGGAGGCCCTGATTGGGGCACCTTTTGAGCCGCTGGACAGGGCGTCGATAAAGGATCCGACGTTGAAAACGGTGTTTCTAGTGGCTATTTGCTCCGCGAGATGGATTTCTGAGTTGCAAGCGTTGTCCTGTAAGGAACCGTACTTATCCTTTTTTAATCATAAGGTGGTGTTGCGGACTGTGCCGGCGTTCTTGCCAAAGGTGGTTTCCATGTTTCATCTTAATCAGGTCATGTCTTTGCCAGTGTTTTCCAAGGAACAGTAAGATAAATCGGGGGGCAAGTTACACCGTCTAGATCAGGGGTCTCAAACTCAAATTGCTTTGAGGGCCAAATGAGGACTTGTAGAGTAACCCGGGGGCCGCACAAGACGCAGGCCTCATTTGCATAAATATTTGCATAATGTTACCGTACACTAACTTTTAGTAAACATGCCTCTTAATGAGTGTATGGATAAAGAAAGACTAAAAGATTTCTACATTACTATAAACCAGTGCCAACCGCCAGGCACATTAGGAACTACTAGAAACACTGCCCATTTAGAACCCATAGCAAACCTGCCGTGTCCTAACAGCACTACCAGGACTCACAGAGCACCATACCCTAACTATCAAAAGGCAACACTGCAAATATTAAATCAACACATTTCAGAGAATAACAATACATGACCTACTCGGGAAAGAGAACAAGTGGCAATGTCAAATAGGAATTACATAAACAGAATACCTCAGCTCAGTTACACATGCAGAACATACACCATCACCAAACAAGGAATCACAATTTAGAAACAGGAAGACAATTAAACTGGGAACCCCAAAAGCCAAACTTAGAATGTACAACACTGTAGAAATAAAACTATACATTGATTTCCTCTTGTATTAAATAAAGTGCAGACGTTAAAGATGCACATTTCCAAGAGCTGACATATTTCAGTTAATAAATTCAAAATAAAGAGATATTTTTCTACCTTTTGTGCATTTTTTTTTCAGTTGCAATTGTTCCAGTCAGTTTCTTCTGGTTTCTTTGTGTCTTCTGCTAACTCGCCATCGTCTGCTGTCCATTTCTCCTTTCTTCTTTCCTAGTTTTTTTCCATTCTCTCTACATCTGCTTTAACATACTAATCATTCTCCTTTTGCTCTTTCCTCATTCCTATTTCATCCACTCAAATTTTACCCCTCCATCCTCAATCCCCACTTACTCTCCCAATAACCGGCCAATTGTAGATTTTTCTTCCCTCCCACACAAAATATATTTCCCCTCTCCATTTCACTCTCCCAGCCCCATCCCATTCTAATCGTCCCCCAACATCAACTCCCTTCTAGCTCCTGCCCAACCCAGCATCCGCTCCCTTCTAGTCCCCGCATCATCAGCCCATTTCCAGTCCTAGCTCCCTCCCCTCACAGCCCATTTCCTTTCCAAGCCCCCCTCCCCATCAGCCCATTTCCATTCCAAGCCCCCTTCCACTCAGCCCATTACCATTCCAAGACCCTGTCCCCATCAGCTATTTGCAGTTCAAGCTCCCCCTTCTACTCGGCCCATTTCCAGTCATAGCACCCCCCCCCCCAGTCCATTACCAGTTCTAGCCCCCCCCCCCAGCCCATTATCGGTCCTAAGCCCCCCAACAGCCCACTTCCAGGCCTAACCCTTCCATCGCCCCATCTTCATTCTTAGCCCCCCCATAACCCCATTTTCAGTCTTAGGCCCCCAGTCAGACCACCTCCAGTCCTAACCCCCATCTGTCCATTACCAGTCCTAACCCCCATCACCCCATTTTCAGTACTACCCCCCCCAGCCCACATCAAGTCCTGCTCCCCCCCTACATCAAGTCCTGCTCCCCCCCACATCAAGTCCTGCTCCCCCCCCACATCAAGTCCTGCTCCCCCCCCAGCCACACATCAAGTCCTGCTCCCCCCCCCCCAGTCCTGCTCCCTCCCCCCCCCCGGGAAAATTAAACTTAAAAAAACCCCCGGCTTCTGCTGCTGCTGCCGCCGCTGCCGTGGCCGGCAATAGCAGCAATATCGCAAGTCCCGCGGGCTCCCCCCCACCCGGCAGATCCCTTCCTGCTTGCCTGCCAGTTCTCCGCTTCGGCTTTCAGAGCCGCGAAGGGAGAACTTCTCCCTCGTGACTCTGTTAAGCCCGCTGGGGCAGATGGGAAATTTCCCATCTGCCCCGGCGAGCTTAACAGAGTCGCGAGGGAGAAGTTCTCCCTTCGCGGCTCTGAAAGCCGAAGCGGAGAACTGGCAGCATTGGCAGGCAAGCAGGAAGGGATCTGCCGGGTGGGGGGGAGCCCGCGGGACTTGCGATATTGCTGCTATTGCCGGCCACGGCAGCGGCGGCAGCAGCAGCAGAAGCCGGTTTTTTTTTTCCCCCCCAATGCTTCGCGGGCCGCACAAGGGTCTCTCGCGGGCCGCGTGTTTGAGACCCCTGGTCTAGATGTTCGTCGCACGTTGAAGAGATACCTCCGCGAGACTGCTCCCTTCAGGAAGTCAGATCAGCTGTTTGTGACCTTTGGCGGTGCTCAGAAGGGGGAGGTGGCGGCTAAGGCGTCCATTTCGCGGTGGTTGAAGGAGGCCATAGCGTCGGCATATGTTCTGAAAGGTAAAGCGATTCCGGAGGGTCTCCGTGCTCATTCTACTAGGGCGCAGGCAGCGTTGTGGGCGGAGTTTAGTTTGGTTCCTGTAGCGGACATTTGTAGGGCGGCGACGTGGTCGTCGTCACATTCTTTTGCTAAGCACTATAGGCTGGATGTGCAGGAAGCGGTAGATGGACGTTTTGGCTCGGCTGTGCTTCAGGTTGGGCTGGCTGGTCCCTCCCGTTGAGATTCACTGCTCTGTTACATCCTCTATGGTTCCGGGACTGGACTAGAGGGCCGTAAAGGAAAGTGAAATTAGACTTAACTGCTAATTGTTGTTCCTTAAGGAACTCTAGTCCAGTCCCGGATCCCTCCCCAGATATTCAGCGTTAGTTCAGCCTGAAGTTTAGGTGGGACGCTAGGTAGGCCAGGCCCCTGGGTAGTCTCTCAGTGGAGGTGTAGTGGGAGCCCTTTTCGCAGCACAACTTCCTTTGCTCGGAGGGTGGGATCTCCTGATGCGGGTAGTACGATTATTCTTTCCAAGGAGAAAAAAAAAAAAAAAGAAAGAGGCAATGTTGTGCCTGGTGTTCCTAGTTCCTTTTATTAATCGTTTAACTACTTATTTGTTGCTCTGCTGAGTCTGCTTTGTCAATAGATACTGGTGGAAGGGGGCAGTCCTTGCCTGTTTATACCAGTGACGTCAAAGCGATGACATCTTTCAGTCTCCAAAGCTGCTGGTGGAGGTTCTAAACTCTATGGTTCCGGGACTGGACTAGAGTTCCTTAAGGAACAACAATTAGCAGGTAAGTCTAATTTCACCTTTAGCCGGTCCTCAAAGGGTAGATCTCCTTCTAAGCATCGAGATGCCTCTGGTGTTACCCTCGAGGATTCTGCACTGGCAAAATTACCCCGGCGGGAGGCTTCAGCTTCCAAAGCACCATCATCGGGGTTCCAGGATGTTCTCGATGGCTGGGCCTCGACAGATCTCCTGGTGCCATGCTCTGGTGTACCGGCAGTTTCCACCGGTACTGATTTCCAGGCATTGGCAACGTCTATGGACCAGAGAATTCTGTCCATAGAACGCAGTCTAGCGGCTTTCCTTGTGGCATCGACGCCCTTGGTACCGCGACAGACTACTTGACTGGTATCGGTATCGGTATCGGAACCGGTACCGATAGCATCGACATCGGCATCGATGCCGGCTATGCCGGTACCTTGTCCTTCGAGGCCCGCTGGTACCAATTCCCCGGTACCGGTTATTCCCGATACCGATTTTGCTCGGTATGGGTATCGGGCTCTGCAAGAGCATCCAGACAGGCGATACTTTGATTCCTCAGAAGAATCTGAGGATTCTGAAAGTTCTGTCGATGCAGCAATGATGCTTCCACAGGAGGAGTCCTCCCCTAAACACAGGATGTCTCCTCCAGAGGACATGTCTTTCCAAGACTTCATCTGAGAGGTGGCTCGGGGCCTGTCCATCACTGTGACCCCTGAAACAGAGCCAAGGGCCAAGGAGTTGGATATTTTACAATATCCCAAAACTCCTAAGGAGGCAGCTACCTACCCATTCATGAGATTCTATATGATCTCATGTTGAGGATGTGGGAAACACCACTTACCACCTCTCCTCATTCTCGTAGGTTAGATACTATGTATCGTGTCCCTCCTTGTCCTGGTTTCCATAAAACTCGCTTCCCTACCACTCCATTGTGGTGGAATCTGCTATGAGAAGGATTAGAAGTGCAAAAAGACATGCCTCTAATCCTCCAGGACGTGAATGCAGAACTCTGGATGCTTTTGGACGTAGAGTCTTTCAAGCTTCCATGCTTGCTGCAAGAATCAGTTCCTATAGTCTCTACATGGGAATGTTCCTAAAGGAAGTTACTGATCATCTGCAGACTTTAGGTCCTTTCATCTCTGAGGATAAAAGGCAGGAGTTTCTCACTTGGCTCAAACATGCCCAAGATGTCTCTAAATTCTTCAACTGTGCAGCCTTCGACTGCTTTGAATGTATAAGCAAGGCCTCTGCTATTGCCATAGGTGCACGTAGAATTGCTTGACTCCAAGCATCTGATTTAGAGCTCTGGGTACAAGATAAATTGGGAAATATCCCTTGTACTGGTGAGAACCTGTTTGGTAAAGATTGGCAAGAAAAAGCCAATGAGATGGATGCTGAAAATTCCACTTTGGATAGACTATCCAAGTCTACTGCTGATCCTGTTAGGAAAAAGTTGTTGAAGAAAACAACTTTTTCTAAGAAGAAGAGATTTTATCCTGCTTATGGTCAGCAGGCATCTTCTGCAGGTCAGTTTTCAACCAAACATGAGCAACCACCCAAACAGAAGAAAGCAAAGGCTGCTCGGCCTCAACCGGCTCAGCAGCCTCAGCCTCCTCAGGGCCTTTGACTTTTAGCTAGAGAACTTAGCCTTTATGGCTCTGGAAGGACCAGAACCGTCCACCTTTCCAGGAAGGTTATGCCATTTTGCTCCCAGATGGGGGCAAATAACAGCAGAGCATTGGACACTTTCCATCATAAGAGAGGGGTACAAACTTCATTTTTCAAGCATGCTCCCTCCCACAATAGTGAAGCAGTTCAATTCTCCGACCTCTCTCATCGACCTGTTAGGTCAGGAGGTTACCATCCTTCTTGCCCAAGGGGTAATAGAAGAAGTGCCTCTTCATCAACAGGGCACAGGGTTCTATTCCCCTTATTTTCTTATCCCAAAGAAAACAGGGGGATACAGACCTATCTTAGATCTCAGAGAATTGAACAAATTCCTGGTCAAGGAGAAATTCAAAATAATTTCTCTCGGAGCTCTGCTTCCATACCTTCAGAGTCAGGATTGGCTTTGTTCTCTAGATCTCAAGGATGCGTACACCCATGTTCTCATCCATCCAACCCACAGAAGGTTCCTTCGGTTCCTGTTTCAAGGAAAGCACTACCAATACAGGGTGCTTCCTTTTGGTCTGGCCTCTGTACCAAGGGTGTTCATGAAATGCATGGCTGTGGTAGCAGCATTTCTACGCACTCCGGGAATATTCGTCTTCCCTTACTTGGACGGCTGGCTCATTCGAGCTCCAACACAGTCAGAGGCACAATGCGTATCCTTCAGTACTTAGGGCTGGTCATAAACATCCCAAAATCCAGTCTAACTCCTACTCGGTCTCTAGAGTTCATAGGAGCCCTGCTGGATACCACAAAGGCAAGGGCCTACTTTCCCCAAGCCCGTTGCCTTCGCTTGGTGCAGTTAGTTTCTCAAGCAGCCCTAAAGCCCTTTTTATCTGCTCGAGAAATGTTGCAGTTACTAGGCCACATGGCATCCACCGTGCATGTGGTACCATATGCTCGCCTTCACATGAGGGCAGCTCAGTGGACTTTATCCACCCAATGGACCCAGGCATCAGGTTGCCTGTTGGACAGAATAGCAAACACAAGTCGTCTCATTTTGTCTCTCCAATGGTGGAAGTCCACTCAAAACCTGTTGCTGGGGTCCCCCTTTCAGCAACCTCTGCCCCAAGCAACTCTTACAACAGATGCTTCTCCAATGGGTTGGGGAACTCATCTGCAAGACCCCTCCACCCAGGGCACTTGGACTCCACAAGAGAGTTGTCTACATATCAATCTCTTGGAGCTCAGAGCAATCTTCCTTGCTCTACAAGTGTTCCACACCCTGCTCAGCTACAAAACAGTGCTTATTCATACAGACAATCAAGTAGCCATGTTCTATGTGAACAAGCAGGGGGGAACAGGCTCTCTGTTGCTTTGCAACGAAGCTCTGCAACTGCGGGCCCTTGCCAGAGTGCATCACATCCATCTCCTGGCAGTGTATCTTCCAGGCGTTCAAAACTCTTGGGCCAGACTTAGTCGAGTTCTCCTTCCACACGAGTGGTCTCTGCATGCAGACCAGGTGGCCAAGATTTCTCAACTTTGGGGAACCCCAGACACAGACCTCTTTGCAAGTCCGTGGAATGCCAAACGTCCCCGGTTCTGTTCCAGAACTCTGGCTCAGGGAGCTCAGGCAAAGGATGCTTTCCTCCTTCACTGGGGTCAAGATTTCCTGTATGCCTTTCCACACATTCCCCTAATTCCCAAAACCCTCTTCAAGCTTCAGAGAGACAGAGGCTACATGATTCTCATAGCACCACATTGGCCACGGCAAGTGTGGTACCCTCTGCTTCTCCATCTCTCTCAAGCTCCCTCCCTGGAGTTAGGGTCTGCTCCAGATCTCCTATCTCAGGAGAACGGAATGTTATGGCATCCCAATCCCCAGTCCCTGCATCTCAGGGCTTGGTTTGCTGAAGGTCTAAATCTCCAAGATCTTCATCTTTCTCAGCAAGTGAAAGATGTTCTTTATGCTTCTAGAAAACCTTCCACTAGACGTTCTTATGCTTTCAAGTGGAAAAGGTTCACTATTTGGTGTTCAGAAAAGGGTCTTAACCCCCTTGCTATACCTCTAGAATCTTTACTGGAGTATCTCCTCCATTTGTCTAATGCAGGCCTTAAGACAAATTCAGTAAGAGTCCATTTGAGTGCTATTGCAGCTTCTCTTAAACCTCTAAATGGACAACCTATTTCCTCTCATCCTCTTATAGCAAGATTCATGAGAAGCCTCCTTCTAACTAAGCCTCCCATTAGACCACATCCGGTGGCATGAGACTTGAATCTGGTTCTTGGGCAGCTCATGAAGCCACCTTTCGAACCCTTAGCTACCACCTCCTTGAAATTTCTTTCCTGGAAGGTTATCTTTCTCATTGCAATCACATCAGCACGCCGCATTAGTGAATTGCAAGCACTAGTAGCTAATCCACCTTATACAAGGTTTCATCATGACAAGGTAGTCCTTAGGACTGTCACCCCCTATATCCCAGCAAAGCCGAGGCGTAGGCAGTAGGCTAGGTTAATAGGGGTGCATGAATCTTTCACTAAGGAATAATTGTAGTTGTGAGTCCAAAGTGGTTAAAGTTCAAATAAGGGTTTTATTTCCCCTCCCGGGGTTTTAGGATTTTCAAATAGTACAGCAACTCAAAGAAAAACTCAGGATACAAACTGACAAAGTAAAGTATAGCAACTTGCTTCCAAACACATTCACTTTTCACTGCAGCTAATCGCTTCCTCTTAGCTTCAAACAGTGTTATGAAATCAATTGCTCAGAACTTTATAATAAAGAGATTGGCTCTTCTTCCAACATTAGAGAACAATCCATCTGTTCATACTGTGGAGACAAAGTATTATCCTCTGTGCACATGGGTTCTATGTCATTGTCTTTTGCACAGCCCGATTGTATGCTTTTCAACCCTGTTTCTTCTCCAGAGTTTATTAAGCCCTCTTCATAAGAGCATGGCCAGAAATTATCATCAACGTTATAACAGGAGGGTAGAAAGACAGGCTTCCTAGTATGCTTTGTTCTCGGGCTATCTTTAAACCCTCTGTTTCCCTTAATGGCTGCTAGCTCAAACTGCTGGTTTTCATGGCAAACAGACTTCCCTTTAGTTAATCGGTGTCTGGACTTTTCATGCATACAATCCTCTATATCCCTCATACACACATCTTCCACAATAGGATTTCTTTCAAAGTAAGGCAACTGTGTCTTAACACCTTGTTTCTCATTTACATAAGGCTTCCTGCTTATGTCACGTTCCACACTCTCAAAGAGCTGGGGAAATTCTCCCTGCGTCAGAGGTTTGGTTAACTTCTTACTGACCTCTGGTTTTGCAGCTTTCCTCACTCCACTCCTGGGGTTACTGTGAGCTTCTCCTGGGGGAATCCTCAGCGGTTCACAGCGTGTGCCTGCAAATTCAGTGCCGTCGGAATCAATCAGCTCTCTCTCCCTCTGGCTTCTGTCTCTGCCAGCATGTCTAGTGTAACCCCTCCTCCAACTCTCTCTAGAGCTTCCTGGGTCACACTCAGGGCAGCTTCCTCTCCAACCCCCTTGGCAATTACCTCTGTAAGCTGCCTTAGGCTTTGGAAACCAGCCTGGATTCTGACGTGAAGTAAAACCTGCTTTCCTTCTGCAAGGTAAGTTGAAATTGAATTCTTCTGAGTCCCAACCTGAGCCTAGTCTGGGACTGGAATCATAACCTGAATCACCACAAGAACAAGCACCCAAGCTTGAACTGCAACTGCAACTCCACCCCCTTGCTCCTCTGCCTGAGCAGGTCTTATAGTGCCTTGAAGGCGTGGCTTCCCTCACGTGCAAATCATTCTCTTTTCTCTGTGAGAATTGCTTGTCAGGGAGGCAAGGCTGCAAACGTCGTGTTTGCCTAGGTTGCTCAGGGCAACAGGGAAGCTTCTGATTAGACTGCCTGACCGAATCTGACCTGTTTCTCTCAGAATTCTGCACTTCTATAGCATAGGACAGATCTGCTGTGTCACAGGACTCATCCACACTTTATGCCTAAGGTGGTCTCGCCTTTTCACCTCAACCAGGAGGTCTACCTACCTGTCTTTTTCCAGGACTTCATGCATCAAGTGCAGAGAGGAATCTTCATACCTTGGACTGTAAAAGAGCTCTGGCTTTTTATTTACAGAGGACACAGCAACATAGAAATTCTTCTCAGCTCTTTGTTGCTTTTGACCCTTCTCATTTGGGACTGCCAGTCTCCAAGAGAACACTATCCAACTGGATTGCTCAGTGTATTTCTTTCGCCTATCAGAGTAAGAACGTTTCTCAGGAGGGCCATGTCACAGCTCACAATGTGAGAGCCATGGCAGCCTCAATGGCTCATCTGAACTCTGTGTCTATTGACGACATCTGTCGAGCAGCCACTTGGGCCTCTGTTCATACCTTCACAGCCCATTACTGCTTGGACAAGGACTCCCGCCGGGATGCCTTGTTTGGTCAGGCTGTTCTCAAACACCTGTTCCATACTTAATCAACTCCTACCCACCATCCCTGATAGGATGCCAGAGATTCATGGGAGGAAGTGGAGCCCTTTTCAGGGGCGCACAACTTCTGGGGTTTCTCCCTGGCACCCAAAGCTAGAGAGTCCCCATATGTGATGACTAGATTCCTGCTTGTTCCTGGAGATAGCATAGTTACCTGTAACAAATGATCTCCGGGAACAGCAGGAATTTAGTCCTCACAACCCACCCACCTCCCCTTGGAGTTGTATCTCTCTATCTCTCTCTCTTTCCTTTCCCTCTCTCTCTTTGTCTCAGCTTTAAAACTCAACTGGAGAGAGGCAGTTGGGAAAGGCGGGAAGGCAGCACGCAGGCGCTGTGGGATGCTCCCAAAAGCTTTCTGATTGGACGCTGGGGAGCGTTCCCGTTCAGGCTCCGTCGGTACCGACGATACCCATATGTGAGGACTAAATTCCTGCTGTTCCCGGAGATCACCTGTTAAAGGTGAGTGTAACTATGCTTTATCTCAGTACTGGCCCTGTGTTTGCCTCATAGTGCGCTCCCCTTATCTCATCTCGTGCAGTGGTGTATAGATGGGAAGGTTATGTATTCATGTTCTCTCATTTAGCATGTGTGCCTGTCTCTCTCGTTTGTGCTTTCAGGGCTCCTCTCGATCAGTTGTGAACATGGAATGGGATAAGATCTGGTCATTTAACAAAAAGGTATAAGATTTATTGTGCAGCTGATCATGTGACCTCCTTGGAAAATGTTGAGTTCCTGGCATCTGTGGGAGTGCTAGTTTTCAAATACAGTAGTTGCAGAATATTGTACCATTCAGCATATTTTCAGGAAAATGGAATGTTCCTTTTTATTTCTAGTTGGAGTCCTATTAATTTATTTCTGACTTGATAAATCCATACCAAATGTTCTTTGAATCAGGTGAAAGGATACTGATACCTACTATGAATCTGACATAAAAATTCTGCATTTCATTTTTCTGCTTCCAAGCTGCGAGCTATCTGTAAGAAGGTACAACCTAATGCTTTTTAAAAATGTTCTTTCTTTATTGGTTTAGCATATGACTTCCAGTCTTGCAAGCCCACATGTGGAGTGCAACTCATCATTCTGCAGCTTTGTAGTACAGGCTCGCTTCCTCCAATGCCAGTGGCTGTGAAAATCCATTTTAAAATGCATTATTCCTGTGTTTAAAAATGAGGCTAGTTGCCCTTCCACCACATCATGTGGTACCCTAAAGCAGCAGTACTAGCTACTATTGTGGTTTTTTTTCTTTATTGCTTTCTATTTGGGTTTGGTTGTTTGGGAGCGAGAGTGGGATTGCCAGTTTTTATTTAAATTATTTTTTTGTGAAAAACAAATTGTCAACTTTTTATTATGGAAATGTCCATTGTTTTTAAAAGTCTTCCTGAATCCAATTACACAATTGTTTTGTGATGGGTCATTCCAGTTACTGTAATCCATTAAAAACATCCTCCCTTTCCACCTTCAGGTGGAAACAGCTTGTGAATGAGATTTACAGACTTCCACCCTCTGCTTTATTTCATATAAAGTATCACTAGAGTTTTGACTAATGAAGCCAAAATGTTAGAGAAATACTAAGATGTTTAAAAATATATGTATTTATATCTCAGTGATTATATTTTAAGTGCTTGGCTATCATTGGGCATACCATAATCTGACTTAATACGGGAGAAAACTCCTTCCCTTGACGGATGTGATAAAAACTCAAAATTGTGTAAAATGTCCATCGTTAAGACATCTAACATACAAATTAAATAAACATTGCAAGACAAATCTAAAATAAGAAACTTACCTAGACCCTAAAATAAAATTCAGAACTAAGTCTGGTGGTTTGACACCAGTTGAATGTTCTTATTTCTGCTGCTACTGCTGCTTTAAACTGAAACTATTCACTTTCCGATGAGCTCTTGCAGAGCTACCTTTTCATCTGCAGGATGAAAAGGACTTAAATGTTCCTCCCAGTGCTCCTTTCTCCAAAGAGAGTCTGATGTGGAGCCTCATGCACCAGTTTTCTCATTACGCTGGCCTGTGTATTCTTGAGCTTGGAGTAGGAATATTGCATCTTGACATGGCTTAACTCCCTATTCCCAGCAGGTGTTTGTAGATGAAGGGGACTCTCTAGAATGCCATCTATAGGTTGTGGTTGTCTCTCACCAGGACATCCTGCAGTTCGGGTTCCTGCTTTCTGCTTGCTGGCACCTTGTCCTGGAATTTCTTATTTAAGCTGTCTGCTTGTCTGGCATGCATGTCTTATGTGCGTCTGATCATATATTATGTGCACAAGGGATTAACCAATTCTTTATGTCGCTGCAGTGATGAGAATTTGTATTTCTGAAGTAGTAGAAAATAGCACCATTGGTTTTGTAAATGGAGAATGCGTTGAAGGAGCTTCTCGTCTTGGAGCAGTCCTGCTCTACACTGTCTGAGAACCTCCTGAAGCACCAATGTCTTTAAGATATCACAAGTTAGCATGGAAACTCTTGTTAAGTAATAACTGTGTAACCTGTTTGTTGCAGACACTAAGGTGTCCAAGAGCAAGTATGATCTGGTGGACAGAATAAGGAAAGATTGTTCAGGAAAAACACCGAGATTCAAATTCCTCAGTGTTTTTAGTTTGTGGCTCTTTGTCCTTATGCCTCAGTTTTGGAGATTTAATAATTATCAGATCTATACTGCCAGGCATACATTATTTGGAAAAATGAAATTGGGTGAACTCTTTCACACCTCTTTGTATTACATTTGCCATGGATCTCCATATTATGTGTTGCTTTGATCCCCCTCCCTCCCATCACCCACACCCATATAAATTTACTGCTAGGAGAGGGAGCTTTGGATCTCAAGTTGTCTAAGAATACATGTCTTTTTTTTTATCTTGTACAAACTGAAGATCTTGAAAAACGGAGAACATAGTGCGAGCCCTTCTGCCACATTGTTCCTGTTTTCTGCCCTTCAGAGCAGGATCTGCTTCATAAGATACTCCTTATGGAATGGAGGGCTCTACCAGCACTTACTCTGCTGTTAATGTTGGCAGACTTCCCTTCTCAGACTGTAAAATCCCCTTTCATTCAAATCCCTCCAGTCCAGTCCAGATATACATGTTGTGTCAATCCACCAGCAGTTGGAGACTGATCATGCAAATCTCTTAGTAATGTGTCACTACATAAGGTGAGGATGTCCCCTTCCCTGCATTATTGTCAATCTTCAGCAGCTGGTGGACATCCAGACAGCTACCTGTCTGGATTGGTTGAGGTCTGTTTCCCTGTAGTTAGGTTTAGGTTTTGCTGGCAATTTAAGTGGAAGTTGATTTAGATTTTGCTAGCCTGGAAAGATTTCTTATCTGAAGTAGAGATTAGAGTCCATTAAAAATATTAATATTAAAAGGAGAATAAATAATTAAAGATCTAAAGACCTCAGCAAGCAGTGTCATCCGGAGCCTTTGAGTGGGTGGCAGAAATCTCTGCGGGAACACGGCAAACCATTCTGTCTGTGTCTGCCTCTCATCAGGTCAGGGAGTTCTTGCTGCCAAACCAGATTGCGGCTGCGGTGAGTAGTTTGTAGTTAGCTTTGATCGCGTGTTTATGATTTTCATGGATGGTGTGCTTTAAGCGGGCAGCTCCTGGGAATTTTTTTCTGAAGAGGTGTATTATTGCTTCCTGGGGCCGGTTGGGCCATGCATATGAATTATGCCTGGGGCTAAGGCAACATGTGTGGCGTATGCCATATTTCCCTCTCACAGATAGGCTGCTGTGAGAGGGAAAGCCAGCAGCTCAAGGAAGGTCGGTCCAGGGTAGAAGGGAACATTTTGGGCCCGCTGATCTCTGTGGATGAGCAGATGCAGATGGCAGGTCAGGTTTCTCTTCAGCGGGAGTTTTCTCATGCTGCTTCCATGGCGGCCATTTTGTCTATGGAGAGAAATGGTGCTGCCAGCATTTCAGGTGTAGGGCAGGCAGTGATGGCAAGTATGGGGGATGCCCTCAATTCAGAGATCTTGGGACAGTCAGGCAGCGGATAATTTGCTGTTTTCCCTGGAGTTTATTCTGTTATTGAATAGGGCCTACAGACTGGACATAAAGACCAAGGCCTGGGAAAGGCTGGGGCACCTACTAAGGCAAAAGATTGGGGGACTCCAGCAAAGTGAAGAAGGCTTAAGAGTGAAGATGAATGTGTGCAGCGGCTCTCTGATGCTTCAGAGGATGCGGAGGACCTGGGGAAGGGTCCTTCGGGTCTTCAGGATGATATGGAGGCGGGGGCTCTTGAGGGGGATGAACTGCCTCCGGGGAGGATCCCGCCATCATCAGGGTATTCAAAAAAATAAAAAAAAGGAGCTCTTGGCTGTCATATCTCAGTCCTTGGAAGTCTTGAATATTCCCTTTCAGACAACAGAGGAGGAGGTTCCTTTAGAGGATCCCCTTTTGCAGGGGGTACAAACTCCTCAGAATTCTTTCCCAGTACATAAGGCTATCATGCATATGATAGAGGCTGAGTGGGAACTCCCTGAAGCAGGTCTTGGTGGAGGACAGGCTATGGCTCGTCTACCCAGTGCCACCTGGGAGAAACAGCTCTTCAAGAATCCAAAGGTGGATGCCTTGGTTACCGCAGTAACAAAGAAGACGACTATCCTAGTGGAAGAAGGGGGTGACTGAAGGATCTTCAAGATTGCCGTTTGGAGTCTCTCCTGAAGCAGGCCTTTGAAGTTAATGCTCTCTCATGCAGGCTTCCATTTTGCGAGAGCCTACATGCGCTGAGTGCAGGCTCTGTCCGAGTTGATCCGCAAGGTGGGCTTGGAGCCAGCAGAGCTGTCTAAGTTGGAATCTGCTCAACCTATTTGTCAGATTTCTGCTATGACCTAGTTCGAGCATCCTCTATGGTGCTAGTGTTCATGTCCAGTCATTTCATTTAGTTAATATTATTTATTTAACAAACACTTTTATACCGCATCCTCCCAAGGATCGGATGCGGTTTACAAAGAATCAGTGATGCAAGGCATGACAGATGGGCATGTCTAGTCTTAATACATGGAGCATTTGGAAACTGTTTACAAGTAACTTTTTACATGTAACATTATAACTATGTACAGGCAGTACAAATTACATTCCAGATTGCTTGCGTTGAAACCAATCTGAACTAGTTAATTTACAAGGGAGTGGAGTCTTATCTATGTACAAAGTGGGATGTTTGTTAGTTACCGTGTTAGCTTGGACTTGCTTTTAGTTTCTTGTCCGTTATCCCTTGTCTATTTGTGTGTCAGTGTTAATCTGTGTGCCATAGTGTTTCTTGTATAGATGTGTTTTTAATTTTTTACGGAAGTCCCTAATGTCAGTAAGTTGTCTGATGATGCATAATTGGTCGGCAGACATGACTTCCAAGATCAGATTGAGCAAGCTGCCTTCAAGGGCAAGCCCTTGTTTGGGGATGCTCTCAAGGAGTTGGTTAAAGAGATGGGAGAAACTAAAGGGGCTTAACTACTGGAGGACAAGCTGTGTGGCAAGGCCAATCTCAGCAAGGCCACGGAGGGGCACAGGATTTCTGCCACTTTAGCGCAGTGCTTTTTGCCCGTATGCAGAGGGATCTGTTTCTGTATAGGGGCAGTCCTTTCAAGGCAGAGGTACGGGCCGTGACTACTATGTGAGGTCCTCCAACCTCACTAAGAAGCTGCATCGGGAGCCAGTAGAGCTGATAGAGGGCATCTGCGGTGGTTCTACCACTCCTAGGTCCACATAGCCTCAGATCAGTGGGTGCTGGAGATCGTATGAAAGGGATATGCTCTCGAGTTCCAGCAGCCTCTGGCAGACACATTCATGGTGTCCCCGTACTCAGCACCAGGAAAGGCATGAGCGGTGTGAGATACGCTGGAGCGTCTATTGGCATTGGAGGCAGTGGTTCGGGTTTTGCCCAACCAGTGCAGGTCAGGTCGTTACTCTGTTTATTTTGTAGTGCCCAAAAAGAAGGTACTTTTCAGCCCATCCTCGACCTCAAACATGTCAACAGAGTGCTCGGGGTCCCCCAGTTTCATATGGAAACGCTGCACTCCGTGATGGTAGCCGTGCAAAGAGGTGAGTTCCTGACAGATTTCACCGAGGCTTATCTGCACATTCCCATTCAGCCTGACCATCAGAGGTTCCTGCGGTTTGTGACAGCCACAGATCATTTTCAGTTCTGAGTACTGCCCTTTGGGTTAGCCATGGCTCCTTGCATTTTCACCAAGGTGATGGTCGTAGTTGCGGCAGCACTGCGGAAGCAGGGGATTCTCGTCCATCCGTATCTGGATGATTGTCTCATTTGGGCAAAGTCCAAGGAAGAGAGTCAAGAGGTGGCATAGAGGGTGATTGCCTTTTTGCAGGATCTAGGATGGGTCATCAACCCTACCAAGAGCAAGCTGACTCCGACACAACAGTTGATCTATCTGGGAGTGCAGTTTGACACTGAACAGTCAGGTGGTCCTGCTGGAGGAAAGGATAAACGAGGTTCAGTGTCTGTCGAGACAATTTTTGTGAATAGTGACTCCATCAGCAGGGCACTATCTTCAGGGTTTGGGGCTCATGGTGTCTGCACTGGATCTCATCCCCCTGGGCCAGAGCACACATGAGACCTTTGGAAAGGGCTTTGTTGTCCAGATGGTCTCCTCAGTTTCATCCCTTGTCCAGGAGGCTTCATTGTCCCAGGGAAGTAAAGATACAGTTGCGGTGGTGGCTGAGAAAGCACAGTCTTAGCAGGGGGGTGCCGCTGGAGATGCAGACTTGGGTGGTAGTCATCATGGATGCTAGCTTGTATAGTTGGGGAGTGCATTGCCTGGCTCAGGGACAGTGGTCTCTGGAGGAAAGTGTCTGGTCCATCTGGTGATCTGAGCGGTATGGATGGCGCTACAACAATTTCCCCCTGTGCTAGAAGGCAAAGTAGTAAGGGTGTTTTTGGACAAACCCTCTGCAGTAGCATATTGAACAGGCAGGGGGACACAGGCGTGTGGTGCTTGCGGCAGAGGTCGAGCCCTTGCGGCAGAGGTCGAGCCCATTCTATGGTGGGCCGAGAGATACCTGGCTCTATCGGCGACCCACATGGCAGGCAAGGACAATATGCAAGTCGACTTCCTCAGCAGGCCCCGCTTGGATCCGGTGGGGTGGTTGCTGGAGGACTTTGTTCGGGATAGTGCACCGCTGGGGGTAGCTGCATGATGGATCTAATGGCCTCCACCGACCATGCCAAGGGCCCAGAAGACCATGTTATGCTGACCTTGTCTGTCTGGCGGCAGACTGGCCATGGTGACTCCTGGTGAGACTGGATCTTCTCTCCCAAGGACTGGAACTCATGCTGCAGGTGGATTGATTCTCGCTTATGGCCTGGCTCTTGAGTGGGCACGATTGAGGAGGCACGGCTACCCTGAGAGTGATTGCTACCCTGTGAAGGCCAAAAAAAGGTCAATGTCTTTATCTTAATTGCATTTTGAGAGTCTTTGAAGGTTGGTGGGCAGAGCATGACCTTTGTCCCTTGGGGGCGTTGGTAGTGGATATGTTTACCTTCTTGCAGGCAGAGCTGGAAAAGGGTCTCTCCTTGAACTCCTCTAGGTTCAGGTGGTGGTCTTGCTTTGTTACCAGGGGAAGCTACACGGAGCTCCATTGGCTGCTCATCCGGATGTCAGAACACCGGTACGAGTGGTGGTCTTCCAGTGGGATGTCAGTCATCCTTTCCATGTTGACAGAGGCTCCCTTTGAGCCCCTGAAAGGTGTTTCGCTGAAGGACATGATGATAAAGGTGGTTTTCTTTGTGACCATCTGCTCGGCCAGGCATATTTCAGAGTTGCAGGCTCTCTCATGTAGGGAGCCCTTGTTGCTTTCGAGGGAGTGTGTGGTGTTGCGTACAGTTCTCTTTCCTGACAAGTCATGACTCAACTTCATGTTAACCAGGTGATCTCTCTCCCACTTTCACGAAAGAAAATTATCAGATATTGGTTCCCAGACTTAAGTTAAAATTAGAACTTAACTGTTGACCTTAGTGCCCTTCAGAGGAGAGTGCTCATACATTTGGACAGAGTTGGATGGTCATGGCACAAAGCCGCATAGATCAGCAAGTCATTGTTACCAGTTGCTCGTAGAGTAAACATGCAAGAGGAAGAGGTCTGACACAGTTGGGCTGTAATTTGCTCAAGAAGTAGAGACTCCCTTATATCTCCTGTTTAATTGCGTTCTGCTTTTCTCGTGATCCTATTCTGCATGCTTTTTTTCTGCTTATTTGCATCAATGCTGTGCTCTTGAAGTAATCTAAAGGCCAGTAATGTTAAAATGCCTGCAATACGAATTGCTTCTATCGAGTCTGGGTGACTAATTGGCACGGGACAGAGAAATGATTATGCAGATAGAGCAAAACTTTGCAGGGTTATGAAAGAGGTGAGTTTTTAATAATATACCATAGTGTGGCAGGGATGGTTGCTAATCACCAAAGCCCAGGACACCAAGATGCATTGATATGTTTAAAACACTGTGCTAGTGCAGCAAGACCAGATGAAAGTAGCAATTCTGTCTTATAGGAACATAAGCCTTTTTGTGTGTGTGGATATTGACATTTCCAACAGCAAGGGCAGTGGTTGGATGCTGCTGGTGAAGCCTTCATTTTAAAATATTTAAAGGAGGTGCGGTGCCAGTATTTTTGGCACTGCTTCACTCCCTCTTAATCGCAAAATGTGGTGAAAGGTGTAACAGATGACCTGAGCATACTTAAATATCTTGAACTTATAATATCACAAAACTAAAAGCAAAGATTTTTTTCTACCCCCCCCCCCCCCAAAAAAAAATTCCAGTGCAGCAATATAAAGAACCCAGTTAATCTTCCTGTGTCTATTTTTGGGCAAGGAGAGGGGGCTGTTTTCCGAGAACTTGAATTAACAACTGTGTGATTTCTACTGCCTGCAGGTCATTGATCCCGTGGCCCCTCGATACACTGCTTTGCTGCAGAAGGAAGTGATCACTATCAACGTTCCAGAAGCACAGGAGGAGATGAAGGAAATAGCCAAGCATCCAAAGGTGGTCATCTTTCTTTATCTCATTTGAGAACACAGGGAGGTGAAAATGTTCAAATGGGTGGTCATGTTAACTTGGAGTAACAAAAAATGACAGAGGCAGGGAGGTGGCATCTTTATAAATTAAACAAATGTATTGAGGCATGAGCTTTGTTAGATGCTAGTTAGTGAAAAGCAGGGTAATGTTAAAGATGGTGGCGGGCTGTTCGGCAGGGATCACTGTTCTAGTATTCAAGTGGCCCTTAACTGTAAGAAACTTACGTTTTCTTCATGACTTGGAGCATGCCTGGGCATATGACTTGGAGCATGCCTGGGCATATGACTTGGAGCATTCCTGTCTATTAAGGCACACCCAGGTGCTGTGATTGAAGACCCAGGACCAAAGAATGAGATACTTGATTGAACCCTGAGGGTCTTACTGCATTCAGAAATTTCACAAATGAAGTGATGACAGTGTTAAAGTATCGCAGTGTGAAATGAAGATGACTGGCTAAAATCTCTACTCCAAAAAGGCAGTTTTTAAAAATGTTTTTTTTCTCTCCTATTTAAAAGACTAGATTCAGTGTAAGGTGGTTGCCATGTTAGTCCATTTAGGTATGAATAAAGGTCATTAAACAGGTTGTAGGCACTATGATGATACAATGAACACATTTTTGATTAGCTTTCGTGGACTAGGATCCCCTCATCAGGTCTGTGCAGAATGAGCTCTGGATGAAGGTAGCAAAATGTACAGTAAATTACAGATTGCATTCCAATAGTGGGTTTTATATGTTTTTAGCATCACATTAGTTAAGAAATATATAGCTGACAAATGGGAGTGGAAGGCAGGTGATGTGCAGAGGTGGAAAAACGGAAAGAGCACGAGGAGTCTGTCAGGGACTGGGTAAGGGAGCTGATGTATTGTTACTTCCGCTTATATGTAACCTACAAATATAAGTATATTGTTAACGGCCTCCCTCTAACTTCCTGATTCAGGAAGTTGCTTTGTACATAGTTGATGGCTTTTCATGTTTTCTTGTTCTCATGTAACTGTACATAGTTATACCATTATGATTTGTAATAGCTGTTCCATGTACAATCAAACCTCGGTTTTCGTTTGCCCCGGTTTTCGTACGTTTCGGTTTTCGACGTCTTTTCTGACTGAGATTTTGTCTCGGTTATCGGATATCGCCTCGGTTTTCGTAAAGAATGTGGAATTAGGTGAGCCAGTGCTGCCAGATCTGAAAACCTATATACAACTCCTGAAGAAGTGTCATGGGATAGAAGGCAATACATACACCCTCGCGCTGGTCTGTATACACTGCCCGCCCAGTCCGGCAGCACTACCCCCGGACTCACCGATCGCGTGTTGAGAAGCGAAAGTCAGCTGAGCAACATCCTCGAGCCAGAGTCAGAGATGCAAGGATTGCACAGAGAGGAAGGCCCCGATCTCTCCACCGCCTGCCTGTTCTCTGGAGCGCCCCCTCAGGCTCGGAGGTAGCAGGGTAGCTGTCAATGTAAGCAGGAGATGTTGCATGAATGTGGGAGGCAGTTCTTTCTCTTGCAGGGTACGCTTGCAAATTGCTGTTGAGATGGAGTCAGCGATCAGATTACAGTGCCGTACAGTACAATATCTGTGTGTTTGCTGTCCTGTGGACGATCGGGCAGGTGAGAGAAGTGACAGGAGCTGGGTGTCTGGAACGGATTAATTGAATTTACATTATTTCCTATGGGAAATATTGCTTCAGTTTTTGTACGTTTCGGTTTTAGTCAGACTTGTTAGAACGGATTAATCATGAAAACCGAGGTTTGACTGTATCTGGTTTCTTTAGATGTAAACTGCCCCTGATCTCTGGAAGGGGCAGTATAGAAAAACTGTTTAAATAAATAAATAAAATGTATCTAGGCCCTATGTGTACTTCAAAGTGGTAGGTGTTCATAATTTGGAACGTCTTGTGTTGGGTAGTTTCGTAGTTTTTAGTATCCTGAGCATAAGCTCATTAATACAGTGATCTGATCTGGGAAAAAAAATTTTCTCCGGGGACAAGCAGGAAATCAGTTCTTACATATGGGTGATGTCTGCATAGATGGAGCCCGTGCAGTAGCTTCTCCCCAGCTTTCAAAGAAAGCCTGTGGGAGATGTACCATGCATGCATGGTCCCCTTCCTTCCCAAGGGTGCCAACTTGCCTCAGTCTCCTTTTTTCCGCAGAGCCCACTGGATGTGTCTGTATCTCCAGGAAGAAGCAGGAATGTAGTCTTCACATATGGGTATCGTTGGTACCGACGGAGCCTGCGCGGGACGCTCCCCAGCGTCCAATAGGAAAGCTTTTGGGAGCATCCCACAGCGCCTGCGTGCTGCCTTTCCAACTGTCCCTCTCCAGTTCTTTGTTTTCCGCGGAGCCAGACAGGTCATATACCCTGTCACCATAGAAACATTTTGTCTTTAATCTTTGTTTTTGTGGTTGCGTCTGCCTTCCTTCGACGCCATACCAGTACCGCCGGTTCTTTCTTCTTTCTTTTTAAAAAAAAAAAGTTTCTGAAGTGTTTTACTTTATAAACTTTTTTTCCTTGGTGCTAGGCGCCATTTTGGGCACTACGCCCAATTCTTTCCTTAAAAATGGAAAAACCTACTTCAGGTTTTAAGAAATGTTCTAAATGTGGCGGCACTATTTCCGTTACCGACACCCATGATTGGCGTCTCATATGTTTAGGTCATGACCACTCTATTTCAGAGTGCCACTCCTGTGGAATGATGTCAAAAAGGGGCCGGCAGAACCGAGCTGCTAAACTTAGCACTCTTTTTCCCTCAGACGTGGCATTTTTTGCATCAACGTCCTCCAGGGCCTCATCTTCCTCCCATGGATCTCAGGTAACTAAACATAAATCTAGCCGATCCTCAAAGGGTAGATCTCCTTCTAAGTATTGAGATGCCCCTGTCGTTGCCCTTGAGGAATTTTCACCGGCAAAACTGCCCCGGCGGGAGGCTTCGGTTTCCAAAGCACTAACGGGGCTCCAGGATGTTCTCGAGGCCTCACCCTCGGCAGAAACACTGGCGCCATGCTCTGGGGTTCCGGCCGCTTCTACCGGTACCGACACCCAAGCATTGGCAGCGTCGATAGATCAGAAATTCCTTGCTATCGAAAGCAGTCTAATGGCTCTTCTCACGGCTTCAGTACCGTTGAAACCGCTTCAGACACCTTAACCGATACCAGTACTGACACCGGTACTGGAACTGGTACCGACTGCATTAGCATCGGCGTGTATGCCACCCATACCGAGTCATGCGTATGTCTCCGGCATCGACAGATTGGTACCGGAACAACTTGATACTGACTTCGATCGATACCTGTACTGTGCTTTGCACGATCACCGGGATCGGAGGTACTTTGAATCCTCTGAGTCTGAAGACTCCGCAGACTCTGCCGATACAAGAGTACTTCTCCCCGAGGATTCCTCCTCTTCTCAATGCGGAAGGTCTCCGCCAGAGGATATGTCCTTTCAGGACTTTATCCGTGATGTGGCCCGAGGGCGTTCCATCACAGTAGCTCCTGAAAAAGAGCCTAGGGCAAAGGAATTGGAAATTCTCCAATACCCTAAGGCTCCCAAAGAGGCAGCTACTCTGCCTATTCATGAGATTTTACATGATCTTATGCTAAGGATGTGGGGAACACATTTAACCACATCGCCTCATCCTTGAAGACTCGATACCATGTATCGAGTTCCACCTTGTTCTGGCTTTCAAAAAACTCAATTACCACACCGTTCAGTGGTGGTGGAATCAGCCATGAGAAGGATAAAAAGTGCAAAAAGACATGCATCCAATCCTTCAGGTCGTGAATGTAGGACTCTCGATGCCTTTGGGCGTCGATGCTTCCATGCTCTCAGCTAGGATCAGTTCCTATATCTTGTATATGGGAATGTTCCTTAACGAGGTCACAGGAGACTTGGAGCTTATGAGCCCCCTCCTTCCTGATGACAAAAGGCAAGACTATTTTACTCTAGTCAAACATGCTCAGGATGTTTCCAGGTTTGTACATCGTGCAGCCTTTGACTGTTTTGAGTGCATAAGTAGAACCTCGGCTATTGCCATTGGTGCACGTCAGATAGCCTGGCTTCAGGCATCTGACTTGGAAATTTGGGTACAGGATAAAATAGGAAACATTCCTTCCATAGGAGAGAATCTCTTTGGCAAGAATTGGCAGGAGAAGACTAATGAGATAGATGCTGACAATATCGCCTTGGATAGATTGTCCAAATCTACAGCCGATCCTGCAAGGAAAAAATCCTCTAAGAAACCATTTTTCAATAAGAAAAAGAAGTTGTATCCTTCCTATACCCAACAGGGACACCGTCCAGGTCCGACTGCCCAAAAGGGACAACAGCAACAACCTAGACAACAAAAGAAGCCAAAAGTTGCAAAACCTCAGCCACCTGTCTCAAACTCCTCAGGGGCTTTGACTCCTCCCTAGAGAACTTTGCCTTTCTGCCTCTGAATGGTCTAGAATCCTCGACAATCCCAAGCAGGTTATATTTTATATTTATTTTATTTATTTTATATACATTTGTATACCGCTACTTCCAGCGATCAGCAGCGGTTTTTGATTACAGATTGGAAATTGTCAAATCATGACAGGAATTTTTTTTTTTTTTTTTTTGAGGTATAAACACATTGATTAGACAAGAAAGCACAGCACACAGAGAACTATTTTACAGGGAACATGGGCTATGGAGGGTTAAGTGGCTTGCCCAAGACCACAAGGAGCGCCTGTGGGACTAGAAACCCCAGTCCTTCCGGCCCAAGGTTGCTGTCCTCTAGTGGGATTCGAACCACCGACCTTCCGGCCTGAAGTACCTTGCCCCAACCACTAGGCTACTCCTCCACAGGTTATGTCATTTTGCCCACAGATGGTACCAAATAACAGCAGAAAATTGGACTCTGTCCATTGTACAAGAGGGGTACAAGCTTCATTTTCACAGCATGCCCCCTCCTACAATTGTAAGACAGTTCAATTCTCAGACCTCTCTCGACAGTCTCCTAGGTCAAGAAGTCACAATGCTCCTTGCTCAAGGAGCAATAGAGGAAGTACCCATTCCCCATCAGTGTACAGGGTTCTACTCCCCCTATTTCCTTATTCCAAAGAAAACAGGGGGACACAGACCCATTTTAGACCTCAGAGAATTGAACAAATATTTGTTCCGAGAGAAGTTCAAAATGGTCTCTCTAGGAACTCTGATGCCATACCTTCAAAGTCAGGATTGGCTTTGTTCTCTAGATCTCAAGGATGAGTATACTCATATTCTCATCCATCCAAATCACAGAAGATTCCTCCGATTCCTGTTTCAAGGAAAGCACTACCAATACAAGGTTCTTCCCTTTGGCCTGGCTTCTGCGCCAAGAGTGTTCACAAAATGCATGGCTGTGGTAGCAGCATTTCTCCGCAGTCTGGGAATATTCGTCTTCTCTTACTTAGACGACTGGCTCATTTGAGCCCCTACAGTGCCAGAAGCCAGCTCTGCTCTGTTTCGCACAATACGAATCCTTCAGTATTTGGGACTGGTCATAAACCTCCCAAAATCCAATCTTGCTCCCACTCAGCCCCTAGAGTTCATAGGAGCACATCTGGATACCAGACAGACAAGGGCTGTCTTTGCATAGTACAATTAGCTTCCCAAGCAGTGCTCAAACCTTGTCTCACTGCTTGGGAAATGCTACAATTGCTAAGCCACATGGCATTCACCGTGCATGTGGTTCCTTATGCTCGCCTCCATATGTGAGCAGCCCAGTGGACTTTATCAACTCAGTAGACACAGGCCTCAGGCTGACAAAATAACAAACTCAAATCGTCTTATATCGTTCCTCCAATGGTGGCAATCACCCAGAAACCTTCTGGTGGGGTCTCCTTTCCAGCAACCCCTATCCCAAGTCACCCTAACAGATTCATCACAGGTGGAATGGGGAGCCAACCTGCACAATCTCCCTACCCAGGGTACCTGGACTCCACAGGAGGCCTGTCTTCACATCAATCTCCTGGAGTATTTCACGCCCAGCTCAGCTACAAGACAGTCCTAGTTCAAACGGACAATCAGTTAGCTATGTTCTATGTGAACAAGCAGGGTGGAACAGGGTCTGTGTCGCTATGCAACGAAGCTTTGCGACTATGGGCCCTCGCCAGAGAGCATCAGATTCATCTCCTTGCGGTGTATCTTCCAGGCATCCAAAACTCTTGGGCAGACAAACTCAGTTGAGTTCGGCTTCCAAACGAATGGTCTCTCCACCCAGACCAGGTTGCCCAAATATTCAGATTTGGGGAACCCCGGACATAGACCTCTTTGCAAGTCCGCTGAATGCCAAACTTCCCCAGTTCTGTTCCAGAATTCCGGCTCCATGTTGTCAGGCAAGGGATGCCTTCCTTCTCCACTGGGGTCAGGACTTTCTATATGCCTTCCCACCAATTCCCCTCATCCCCAAAACCCTCTTCAAGCTTCAGAGAGACACAGGTCATATGATCCTCATAGCTCCACGTTGGCCATGGCAAACGTGGTACCCTCTGCTCCTACATCTCTCTCAAGCTCTGCCTCTGGAGTTGGGATCCGCTCCAAATCTTCTCTTCCAAGAGGATGGGATGCTCTGGCATCCGAATCCCCAGTCTCTGCATCTCAGGGCCTGGTTGCTGAAAGCCTAGAACATCAGGATCTTAACCTTTCCCAATAGGTAAAGGATATCCTTCATGCTTCTAGGAAACCCTTCACAAGACGCTCGTATGCCTTTAAGTGGAAAAGGTTTACCATATAGTGCTCGCTGAAGGGTCTTAACCCTCTTGCGATACCTCTGGAATCGATACTGGAGTATCTCCTTCATTTGTCAAATGCGGGTCTCAAGACAAATTCAGTAAGAGTCTGTCTTAGTGCTATTGCAGCTTCTTACAAGCCTCTAAGTGGACAACCTATTCCTCTCATCCCCTCTTAGCAAGATTTATGAGAGGCCTTCTTTTAACAAAGCCTCCCATTAAGCCACCAGCGGTGGCATGAGACTTTAAATCTGGTGCTCAGGCAGCTCATGAAACTGCCCTTTGAACCATTAGCCACTACATCTTTGAAATGCCTTTCTTGGAAAGTCATCTTCCTCATTGCAATCACATCAGCACGTCGCATCAGTGAATTGCAATTGTTAATGGCTGATCCTCCTTATACAAGGTTCCACCATGATAAGGTAGTTCTTAGGAATCATCCACACCTTATGCCCAAGGTGGTTTCGCCTGTCCATTTAAACCAAGCGGTTTACCTTCCTGTATTCTTTCCTAGGCCTCATGCCTCCAGTGCAGAAAGGAACCTTCATACCTTGGACTGTAAAAGAGCTTTGGCCTTTTACTTGCAAAGGACACAGCAACATAGAAAATCTTCTCAACTCTTTGTTGCTTTTGGGACTTCCAGTTTCCAAAAGAACTCTATCTAACTGGATTGCTCAGTGCATATCCTTTGCCTATGAGAGTAGGAACCAGCTACTTGGGCTTTGGTACGTACCTTCACAGCCCACTACTGCTTAGACAAGGACTCCCGCCGGGATGCCTTGTTTGGCCAGGCTGTTCTTCAAAACCTTTTTCAGACTTAATCAACTCCTACCCACTGTCCCTGGTAGGATGCCAGAGATCCATTGGGGGAAGTATGGTCCTTTTACAACGCCTAACAACTTCCTGGAGTCATCTCCCTGGCATCTGCAGCTAGGGAGTCCCCCATATGTGAAGACTACATTCCTGCTTGTTCCTGGAGATAGCGTAGTTACTCACCTGTAACAGGTGATCTCCGGGAACAGCAGGAATTTAGTCTTCACAACCCACCCACCTCCCCTAGGAGTTGTATCTCTCTCTCTCTCTCTCTCTCTCAGCTATAAACTCAACTGGAGAGGGACAGTTGGAAAGGCGGGAAGGCAGCACGCAGGCGCTGTGGGATGCTCTCAAAAGCTTTCCTATTGGACGCTGGGGAGCATTGTCACGCAGGCTCCGTCGGTACCGATGATACCCATATGTGAAGACTAAATTCCTGCTGTTCCCGGATTTCACCTGTTACAGGTGAGTAACTATGCTTTACCCCAGAAAAAGTGTTAGGTTTTTTTTTCTCTGATTTTTTTTTTCCCTTCTCCAGTCATGTATTGGTTTTCTTTCCTGCCCCCGAGTTCACTAGTTCTTTTCTTTCTT
This sequence comes from Ichthyophis bannanicus, assembly GCA_033557465.1. Taxonomy (NCBI): domain Eukaryota; kingdom Metazoa; phylum Chordata; class Amphibia; order Gymnophiona; family Ichthyophiidae; genus Ichthyophis; species Ichthyophis bannanicus. Next base: position 308,786,090 of record CM066032.1, on the reverse strand, counting down.
CCATTCAAGAGCTTTTCGACTGGCTATGTGCCTTTTTTTGCCCCTGGCTGGGCTGGAGGAATTTGACCTTGCAGGGGCCATTTTCCCCATCATGGCCTCAGCCAGTGGCTTTAAAAATTGTGACCGTTACCCCAAAACCATGTCGTGTACCGACCCACATGACTGCTGCCTCTGATACCTAGGGCTGGACCATGACCCCTTGGACTGTGGTCTCTGTAAAAAGATTACCTCCAAGACCATAAAGAGCCATCAGCAGCAGCGTGAGTCCTCCTTTGATAAGACAGACTCTGCAACAGAGTCTCTGGTAACACCACGCTCCAGGGCCCCCTCTGGAACCCCAAAAATTGGGCAGACAGGGCTGCCTTGGAACTCTGAGGCCACAAGTCCTCCAGCCTAGACCCAGAGGAAGAGCCAAAGCAGAGCCAGAGCCAGAACCCTCAAAGACTGCATTGGAGGACACGCCTGGAAAAGTGGGTAAGAACCACGGGTCCCGGTCCTGCAGTCCTGGTCACAAGTCTGAGGGGAAGGGGTGGGAGTGGCCTACCAAAATACTACGACAGGAATAGTCTGCATCTGGTGGCTGGCCTCTGACTCCCAAGGCCATCCTGGTCAAAGGCTCCCCCTCGACAGAATCGGCATCGGGCCCGAACTCCTTGGTGCTCACGCCAAAAGCTTGAAGCTATCTGGCCTTGAGACCAGAATTGCAACCTTTGAGTTCAGTCTCTCTGCCTTCATGGCCCAGCAACAGGCTCTGATGCTTGGTTCCACTGGGTTGTCACTCCCAACTACCGGGCCCTCGACCTCGAGGAACTCCCTGGATGATCCTTGAGAGCCCTTAGCATTGGTCCTGATCCTCAGGGCCGAGGTCATTCTCGATGAGTGCCGTGGCTTTGACTGCAGGGCTTCAATTTTATTCTTTCCTTTCTGTAAAAAAAAAGAAAAAAAAAAAGAACTTTAATTCTTTTAGGCGCATCAATGTCATTTTGGGCCTTAGGCCTTCCATCCAGTCTACTGACATGATGGAAAACGAACTAGTGGTTTTAAGAAATGTTGTACATGTTAGTAGTATTATCTTTGCTACTGATACTCCTGACTGGTGTCTTAAATGCCTCTGCCCAGATCACCAGCCATCTGAATGACACCTATGCAAGAAGATGACAGAGAGGCCTACAAAATCTGCCTCAAAGCTCTGCTCCCTTTTTGCTTCAGATGCAGTTTCACTCACTTCAACGTCGTCGAGGTCATAGTCTTCATCACATGGATCTCAGGTATCGAAACACAAGTCTTCCTCCAAGACAGGCCATCCTCCCAAGGGTAGATCTCTATCTAAACATGGAGATGCCTTGAGCGTTGCCCTGGAGTTGGATCGACCGGCAAAACTATCCTGGCAGGAGGACCTCCTCTCCAAAACCATAAAAGGGGTCCAGGATGCTCCTGAGGCCTTCACCTTGGGAGAGCTCCTAGTGCCATGCTCTGAAATGGTAGCCCATGCTTCCGGTACTGATACCCAGGCATCGTCAAGCTCTATTGATCAGCGTATGCTGGCCATTGAGTGGAGTCTAGTGGCTCTGTTAGCGGCATCTGTACCGGTCAAGACTTTACTGGTGGTGGTATCTGTATTGGTACCGTCAACGCTGCTGATGCAGTCTGCATCCGGTTTCATGCTGCTCAGTACACTCCTGCCCATACTGGCCCTTGAGTCCGTTCCTGCTTCCGAGGTATTGGTACAGCAGGTCTCTCGGGCCGATATGGATCTCGATCGTTACTGGACATTGCAAGAGCATCGCTCCTGATGATACTTTGATTCTACTGATTCCGATTCTTCGGCCGATGAATCGATTGGTACCCAAGAAATGTAAGTCTTCCGGAAGAACCCTCATCGTCGCTGCAACGGTGCATGTCCCCTCCCGAAGATGTGTCTTTCCAAGAGTCTATCAAGGATATGGTGAGGAGCTTATTGGAAAAAGAACCCAGAGCAGAGGAATTTGAGATTCTCCAATATATCCCACAGCTCCTAAAGAGGCAACTACTCTGTCTATTCACCGTATATTCCAGGATCTTATGCTCTGGATGTGGGAAACGCCCCTCACCATTTCTCCCCATACTCGGCGACTTGATACCATGTATTGGGTTCCGGAAAGCCCCATGTTCCAAAAAACACTGCTTCCACACCACTCAATGGTAGTGAAATCAGCTATGCGTCAAATTAAGAGTTCTAAGATGCACTTCTCCAATCCCCCGGGCAGGAAATCGAGAACCCTCGATGCCTTTGGGCATCTGTGCTTTCAAGCCTCGGTGTTTTCAGCCCGCATAAGTTCATACCTAGTCAACATGGGTATGTTCCTCAGGGAGGTAACTAGGGATCTGGAATCAATGTCTCCTCTTCTCTTCGTACATTAGTCAAAAACGTCCAAAATGTTTCCAAGTTTGTTAATAGGGCAACATTTAACTGTTTTGAATGCACTAGCAGAGCATCATCTATCCGCATAGATGCACTTGGATTGCCTGGCTTCAGGTATCCGACCTTGAACAATGGGTTCAAGACAAGCTGGATAACATTCCCTGTACTGGTGAGAACCTGTTTGGAAAGGACTGGCAAGATAAAGCTTTTCAGAGTCTGAGAATACCACCCTCAATAGGTTTTCCAAAGCTACTGCCAGCCCTGCTAAGAAGAAAGCAGCTGCAAAGAAAGCTTTCTATGGTAAGAAGAAGAAATTGTACCTTTCTTACCTCCAGCTTCTCAATATCAGCCTCAGGAAGCAATAGCCTTCCAAGCAACAGAAGAAGACACAGGCTCCTAAACCTTAACCAGCTGTGCAGACCCAGTCTGCGCCTGGTTTTTGACTTCTTCCTAGAGAACATAGCCACCCTGCCTCTGGAGACCCCCAACCCCCCACATAGCAGCTGACTTTGCCATTATGTCCACAGGTGGCATCTTATCACTTCAGAGCAGTGGACACTAACCATAGCATGAGAAGGGTACAAGCTTCATCTACAAAGCATACCCTCCTCCTCTCTAGTGGGGGAATATCATTCTCAACCTCCACTCACTGCTCTCCTGCAGCAAGAGATCAATTCTCTTCTGTTAGAGTGTGCCATAGAAGAGGTTCCAACATCCCAACAGGGGATGGGATTCTATTCTCCTTACTTTTTCATACCAAAGAAAAACGGAGGGTACAGACCCATCTTAGAGCTCAGAAACATAAACAAGTTTCTAGTCTGAGAGAAATTCAAGATGATCTCACTAGGAACCCTTCTACCTTATCTCCAGAGTCAGGACTGGCTCAGTTCTCTAGATCTAAAAAGCGTATACTCAAATCCTTATTCATCCAGAACACAGGAGGTATCTGTTTCATCTTCCAGGGAAATCACTATCAATACAAAGTCCTTCCCTTTGGACTCGCCTCTGCCCCAAGAATCTTCACAAAGTGCATGGCAGTCATAGCCGCATATCTAAGGACTCTAGGAATATTCGTCTTACCTTACTTAGACGACTGGCTAATAAGGGCAGCTACTTCTCAAGAGGTCCATCTATCCCTCCTTCGTACAATACAGGTACTGCAGGATCTGAGATTTGTGATAAATCTTCCAAAATCCCATCTAGTTCCCACTCAAACACTAGAATTCATAGGAGCTCTTCTAAACATTTGACGGTCAAGGGTATTTCTACCCCAGGACCGTTATACTAGACTAGTGCAGCTAGCATACCAAGTAAGGCTTAGAAACAGTCTCTCGGCCAGGGAAATGCTGCAATTTCTAGGCCATATGGCCTTTACAGTTCATGTAGTTCCATATGCCTGTCTGCACATGTGGATAGCTCAGTGGACTTGCTTTTCAGTGGAAGCAGATCTCCAGGGCCCTCAGGGACCAGATCCAGGTCACAGACATTCTCATAGACTCCTTTCTGTGGTGGTCTACCCCAGGAAATCTCCTCATAGGGTCACCTTTTCAGATGCCCTCCACATCAATGCATCCTGACAACGGATGCCTCCAAACTGGGCTGGGGAACCCACTTCAACTCTCTTCACTCAGGGCCTCTGGATGTAGCAAGCTTCACAGCTCCAGATAAATTTACTGGAGCTTTGTGCTATCTTCAGTGCCCTCAGTGTTTCAGCAACAACTACAAGGTCACAGAGTTCTTGTCCAGACGGACAATCAGGTAGCTATATTCTATGTGAACAAATAGGGGGGAACGGGCTCTTGGGCCCTTTGCAAGGAGGCTCTCCATCTTTGGTCTTTTGCCATTAATCATCGAATACACCTCCAAACAGTGTATCTGCCAGAACAGTAAAATGTCTTAGCAGACAGGTTGAGTCAGATCCTCCTGCACGAATGGTCCCTCCATCAGGAGACTGTCTCTTACATCTTTCTCTTACCTTGGGAACTTCGGAGATAGCCTGGCATTTTGCAAAGTGGCAAAAAGGTCAACCTCGTTTTTGCACCAGAACCCTAATGTCCAGCCTCCAACAAGTGGATGCTTTCCACCTTAATTGGGGTCAGGATTTCCTGTATGCCTTTCCTCCCATACCCCTGATTCCCAACATGCAAACAGGGGCCACACGATCCTCATAGCCCCATGCTGGCCACATCAACCATGACTTCTACTATGTCTGTCTGTCCCAGACTTGCCCCCTGAGTCTCGGGTCAGCTCCCGATCTCCTCTCACAGGAGGAAGAGACGCGACTCCATCCCAATCCACAGTCTCTCCATCTTGTAGCTTGGCTGCTGAAAGTGTAGTATTGCTAGATCTTAACCTTCCTCAGGAAGTAAACCACATCTTGCTAGCCTCAAGGAAACCTTCCACCAGATGTTTCTATGACTTCAACTGGCATAGATTCTCTACTTGATGTTCTAAAAGTATCTTAATCCCTTCTCAGCTCCTGTGGAGTCTCTCCTTTAGTATATCCTTCATCTTTCATCCCCTCTTCTCAAGGCAAACTCTGTGAGGGTTCACCTTGTTGCAATTGCTGCTTCTCACCATCCCTTGGATGGGCAGCCTATTTCCTCACAACCATTTGTGATGTGTTTCATGAGAGGGCTCTTATTGACCAAGTTTCCCATCAGGCCATCACAGGTAGCATGGGATCTTAATGTCGTGCTAGGACAATTCCTAAAGCTGCCTTTTGAACCTTTAGCCACAACCTCACTAAAGTTTCTCTCTTGGAAGGTCATCTTTCTTGTTGCACTTGCTTCAGCTAGACCAGTGGTTCCTCAAGTGGTCTGTATGGACCCCCAAGGGTCGATTTTGACTTGCAGGTGGTCCATGTCGGCGAGAAAAAAAATTGGGGGTGCACGAGATGTAAATGGGGGGTCCATGTGAGCGGACCCCCCATTTAGGCAGATCATCAACATTTAGGCATTCCGTAAATGTCTTATTACACCTAACACAGATTGTGTGTACATAATACTTATAATAGACATAGAAATTACTTATATATATATAAAAATTATATTTCATAAAATTGTTTAAGTACCTGTCGTATAAAGACCATACGACCAATTGGTAAAATTTAATATTCATCCTTATGACAGGAGACAAAACTAGCAGAGGGAGGGAGGCTTCATATACAAAGGAAACATGCGAGAAGCATATCATTCCAAAGTTCTCCAGTGATACTGAGATGGCTGAAAATCGCCAAATTAAAAACAAAGAGGTTAAAAAGGGTCAACTCCTTTTTAAAAGCATAAATATAAAAATTGATAGAATAAATAATGTATGGGTTCAACAATTCTTTTAAACCTTTTTCCAATTCAAAGGGACGGAGCAGTGAAGCGACTCCCGAATACGTCAGTACCTGTCTGCTTTGTGGTGTGCTACGTTCATGTGCAAGTTTTTACAAGTTTTCATACCAGCAGCAACGCATCGCGCGCAGTGAATAACACTTGTCCAGAATTGTACCAAAGCTTTGCACAGATTTGTTTGATTCATCAATTATAAATAAGAGTGTTAGAGACAAACACTGTTCATTTGTTTTCTGAGTTTTGAGAAGAAAAGTGGTTTGAAAATATGTTCAGAAATATAAATAAGTACAAGTCAAAGTGAATCAAAATCATCTTCTTTAGGAGTGCCTAAGAAAAGTAGGTACAAAATGTTATACATATTTTTGTAGTTGCTCCGATTGTGTAGAGCCGTAGATGCTGATCACGACTTTAGGTAAAGTCGATTTTTCCTAAACAATATTTAAAAAATATTTTTAAAATATTTGTGTGCTGTCTGGGCAGGAATCAATTTTGAATTGCTTTGTCCTATCATATTTAAATAGCTTCATTTTTGTCGACAGATAACGTCTACCCAACATGGCCCAGGCTAGAAAGAAATGTAGGCAGTATAGCGTTGATTATTTGAAGTTCAGCTTCATTCCATCCCTGTCGGACAAACATCTGCCCATGTGCCTTTTGTGCAACAGAGTTTTAAGCAATGACGCTATGAAACCATCCAAGCTGGAGGATCATCTGAGAAGGTGTCACCCTGATAAAACAAGTAAAGATTTGACATACTTTAAAACACTGAAAGAAAAACTTCAGAAGAAATCCACGGTGGACAGTATGTTCGCTTCAACGTCAAAAAGAGACGGTGATGGTTTGCGGGTGTCTTAAAATATCTCACTACTCATAGCAAAATCAAGAAAGTCTCATAGTATCGGGGAACAGCTGATTTTGCCAGCCGTTGAAGAGGTTTTAAAAACTGTTCTACACAAGCCTGCATATGATATACTCAAAATAATTCCTTTGAGCAACAACACAGTTCAAAGACATATTGATGAAATGAGTCATGATGTTGAAAGCTTCTTGTGTAATTATCTGCAAACGAACAATTTCTCTATTCAACTGAACGAGTCAACGTTACCTGGTAATGAAGCACTATTATTAGCATATGTTCGTTTTGTTATTGACCAAGAAATCTATGGAGAACTTTGACAACAGACACTAAAGGCGAATCAATATTCAATGTTTTGAAAGATGATTTCATGGAAAAACCAATCCCTTTATCAAATATAATATCGGCAGCAGCAGATGGAGCACCAGCCATGTTTGGGCGCTATCGCGGTTTTATAAGCCATTTAAAACAAAATGTACCCGGTGTGTTTGCAATTCACTGCGTCATTCATCGACAACATTTAGTAGCTAAAAGTTTGAGTGCCAGATTGCATCAATCTCTTCAATTCGTCATAAATGCAGTAAAGAATATTTGTAGCGGTGCGTTGAATTCTAGGTTATTTGCGTGCGAAGTTGTGTGAAGAAAATGACGAGGACTTTCATTGATTACTCCTTCACACTGAAGAACACTGGCTCTCGAAAGGCTTATGTTTGACAAGATTTTTTTTTTCACTTTTTGAGACTGTTTTAGAGTTTTTGAATGCTGAACATCCCATTTTGAAAGAAATTTTAATCAAATGGAAAACAGACATAGCTTATTTAACAGGTTTGTTTACTAAATTTAATGAGGTTAACTTGCAGTTACAAGGTGACAGTCTGAATTTAATAAAAACAAAGTCCATCATTGCAGCTTTTCTTGCCAGAATGAATCTAATGAAGCAAAACATTGGACGGAGAGAATTTTCCCAGTTACCCATCTTGTTATTGACAAACGTCAAGGATGATGACGTTTTGGTCTACGTTTAACATTTAAATGTCCTTCACACAGACTTTAAAACCAGGTTTGAGGATGTTTTGACTATGGAAATCCCACAGTGGATTATCAATCCATACGGTGACATTGAAGAATCGGATGTCATATTACAAGAAGAACTGATCGGAATAAGCACTAACGAATAACTTAAGGTGCAGTTGAGAAAGGGGTATCAGCAGTTCTGGCTTCAGAAAGATATACCTGTTGCTTATCCTGCATTATGGACTATTGCAAGAAAGTTTTTGATAGCTTTTCCATTTTCATACCTCGTGGAAAGGGGTTTTAGCACGGTTGCCAATCATCTTACGAAAAAAAGAAATCGATTGCAAATCACTGGACGTGGAGATTTAAGACTATACCTCACTAATTTGAAGCCAAATATGAACAATTGCTATCAGAGCATCAGGTTCATCCCTCTCATTAACAGCATTATTTGTGTATTAATTTTATGTAAGAGGTTTACTAGGTTCTGATTTGTTTCGTTTCAAATCCAAATATTTACTTTTGTGTCTTTTCAGTAAAGGTATGAATAAAAATTGTACGTTTTTCTTTTTTTTACAATTGTCCACTCTACAAAAAACCCTATCAAAGTGAGTAACACTGTCAGCTGTCAAAAACACATTTGAAGTTAATAAGTTTAGGAAAATTCAATATTAGGCAGGCAGGGGGGTATACGGAAAACAAAAAAAATCGGCAAGTGGTCTACAGGGCAAAAGCGTTGGGGAACCTATGAGCTAGATGGATCAGTGAGCTTCAGGCATTGGTGGCAGACCCACCTTATAACCAGTTCCACCATGATAAAGTGGTCCTTAGGACTCACCCCCATTTCATGCCCAAGGTGGTGTCTCCTTTCCATTTGAATTGGTCAGTCTACCTTCCTGTTTTTATCCCTAGACCACATTTCTCTAGGGCAGAGGCAATCCTCCATACCCGAGCTGTAAATGGGTCTTAGCATTCTATCTTTAAATTAATTAATGCAGTGGAACGGGTAAACGTAGATCGATTGCTTACATTATCAGAATATAAAAAGACTAGGGGACATGCAATGGAGCTACAGGGCAACCTATTTAAGACTAATAAGAGAAAATATTTTTTCACTCAATGTGTAATCAAGCTCTGGCATTTGTTACTGGAGGATGTAGTAAAAGCTGTTATGTAGCTGGGTTTAAAAAAGGTTTGGACGGAGAGGATATGACGTCACAGACAGAGACGGTAGCCTGAAAACGGAGCTCCGTCGAATGGCAACTAAATATCTGTTCAAGTAAGCCTCCCGAGCTTGGCAACCTTCCCAATACTGGAGTCAGAGGTGGACAGGTGCTCCGGGAGATGGCGGGGGCAAAAAAGAGTGCCGCGGACCTGAAGGTTTTCGCCTTTAAAGCGGCGCAAGGCGGGCCTGCGGGGAAGAGCAAAATGGCGCCATGTGCGAGCCCAGTGAGTACAGCGCCGGAGGGAGTGGTTGCGCCGACCGAAGCTTCACAGCCTAGTGAAATCACTGGCCTGAAAGGGGAGCTTCAGGAGTGGTTTGCATCGCTCAGACAGGATTTGGCCCACTTCAAAGCGGAGGCCCAGATGTGGATGGAGGAGCTGCGTATGGACGTGAGGGAAGTGGGGCAGAGGCTGGAGGAAGTGGAGAATAAAGTGGAGGAGCAAGAGAGTGCGATCAAAGATGTGCAAGTGAAATATGGAGAGCTGGAGGGGGGAACAGGAGGAGATGTGGTGGAAAATTGAAGATATGGAGAATAGAGCGCGAAGGTCCAATCTGAGAATCCGGGGTGTGCCGGAGAGCAACGGAAAGGAGGACTGTACAAAAATGGTGGAGCAGGTGGGCAGGTGGATCCTGGGCCAGGCCGGAGGGGAGAGTGCAGGACTGTGCTGGACAATAGAGAGGGCCCACAGAGCACTTGGCCCGCAGAGAGAGGGGCACCCACGGGACATTATTGCATGTTTTCATGAGTATTCTACAAAGTCTGAGATAATGAATGCTACAAGGAAGTTGACGGAGATCACGTGGGAGAATCGGAAAATTGAGATCTATGCGGATCTATCTGCCATCACGATGCGGATAAGGAGGGAGTTGGCTGGCTTGACCAAACGGTTGAGGGAAGAGCAGATCAAGTACCGCTGGACTTATCCGTTTGGATTACAATTTAGTAGGGAGGGGATATCCTCCTACATTCGGACTCTTAAAGAGGCACAGCAATTCATGGGCCAGGCCGGCTGATCGGAAAGAGCAGCTGCTGCTAATAGCAAGGCCAGTCAGTCCTCGTCAGTAGAGGAGAGATGGAGGCGTGCACCCTCGGGAGAGAAACGACTCCAGCGGCAGAGGAAGCCCGGAACACTGTCAGAGGATAAGAGATGATTTCGGGGACACTGATCGCATTGTTTGGTTGTCTCTATTTTTGTGTTCTAGTGGAAGTCGGGCTGGGATAATTTGAGGGATGATTGCTAGTATTGTTAAGCTAACAGGTACTGAAAATGTGTGAAGAGCGAGGGGGGAGCTGTCTGGTCTGTCATGCCTTACTGCCAAAGGGCAGACGGTGGAGGTGGTGGACGAAGATGGGAGGGGGGTGGGGGGAGAGGGTGGGGTGGGGAGGGGGGGAGGGGTTAGGGGGAACCCATCCTGCCACAAATCAGCTAGTTACATTTCTCCCAGCTACTTCTGAAGATGGCTAAGTTACGACTAGTAACCTTGAATGTTAGGGGGCTGAACTCCCCGATCAAAAGGCAGCGGATGTTTAAAGAATGCGCTAGGCTTATAGGAGATGTTATTTTTCTCCAAGAAACCCATCTAAAAAGAGGGGATGAGTGGAGGGTACACCATAAACAGTTCCCAGGCCACTGGTTTGCTTCCAATAAAGTAGAATTAAAAAAGGGGGGAGTGGGGATCCTGCTTAATGAGCACCTACAATACACGTTGGGAGAAGTCCTTCGGGACAGGGAGGGGCATTTCCTGCTTATTAAGCTTAAGATTCGGGGTAAGTTGTTCACCCTCGTGAATGTTTATGGCCCAAATACTGCCCAAGGCAAGTTCTATGAAAGTTTAACCACCCTGGTGGAAAGGTTTGCTGAGGGGGAAGTGATTATGGGGGGGGATTTTAAATTGACTGTTAACCCCCAGCTGGATAACTCTGAGGGGGGCGGGGGGCAATGCAAAGGATAGGCGACGGCTCAAGCTGATGAGTAGGTCCCTGGGTATTAGAGACACTTGGCGAGAACTGCGGGGTCGCAAACGGGCATACACATTCTTCTCTCCCGTACACACCTCTTTTTCAAGGATAGATATGATTTGGGTCTCTGACACTCTGCTGGCTGAGGTGATTGATTGTGAAATTGGGGAGAGGACGTGGACAGACCACGCGCCAGTTTGGATAGACATAAGGGTGGGACCGGAACGGAAGGTGCAGCGTAACTGGCTGCTAAATGAAGCCCTCCTGGAGAATCCGGAGGTACGACAAAAAGTAGTGGTTGCCATAACCACATATTTGGATTTAAATGACAGGGAGGATTGTAAGGTTGCGACTCTCTGGGAGTGTTTGAAAGTGGTTGTGAGGGGTGAGTTGATCTCCCTCGGAACGCATGTGAAAAGGACTAAAGAGGAGAGGAAAATTTCCCTGAGACATCTGATTCGGGAAGGGGAAGGGTGCCATCAAAGGGGGGAGATTGATGACCAGGGGCTACAGGAATTACGGGAAACAAAGAGGGAATTGGGGGAAATAGAATTGGGGGAGATTAAGTTTGCTCAGGATCAACTGAAGCAAACCTTCTTTGAGTTTGGTAATAAACCCACTAGGTGGCTAGCGTACTGGTTGAAAAAGCATCAGCGGCGGAATTTTATAACTAAAATTCGCGATGCAGGGGGGAGGGAAATAAGGTCTGGGGAACAGATCAGGGAGCAATTTGTGCAGTTCTACCAGCATTTATATAGGGCGGAGGAGTCTGGGTCACAAGCGGAGCGCGCTCATTATTTACAAATGCAGTTGCCAAAGCTATCTCTAGCTGATGCTGAGTTGTTAGCGCGGCCTATTATAGCGGCAGAAGTAGAAGCCGTGATTAGATCATTACCTGCGCACAAAGCACCAGGGCTAGATGGATATACTAATAAATTTTATAAGACCTTCCGAGAGGAATTGAGTGGTATTCTGGCCCGACTTTACAACTCCTTTCGGGAGGGGGGAGGGCTACCGGATACCCTCCGAACAGCGGGGGTTACTCTGCTGCCAAAGGAGGGGAAGGATCCTACTCTATGTAGCTCCTATAGACCTATCTCGCTGCTGGGATCCGATTTTAAAATATTCACCAAAATTTTGGCTAATAGACTGTTACCCTTCATGCCCCGCTTAGTACATGAGAATCAGGGGGGGGTTTGTGCCAGGTAGGCAAACCGCTGATAACATCCGGAAGGTGTTGAATACGATTTGGAAGGGGAAGACTGCGGGAACCCAATTGGTCTTATTGACCATCGATGCAGAAAAAGCATTTGATCGTGTGTCTTGGCCTTACTTGATGCAGGTGTTGGATTTAATGGGTCTGGGAGGGGGGTATCTAAACTGGGTGAAGGCTATTTACTCCAATCCGTTAGCGCGGATCCGTGTAAACTGGGCTTACTCTGCCGCATTTGAATTGGAGAGGGGGACACGCCAAGGCTGTCCGCTCTCACCCCTGCTTTTTGTGCTATCAATGGAACCTTTGGCACAACTGGTGAGAGAGTGTCCAGCTGTGAAGGGGGTTGAGGGGAAGACATGGGAAAGTAAAATCTCATTATTTGCAGATGACCTGCTCTTTCTGGTGACAGAACCCCTGAAATCCCTGGAGGTGCTCTATCGGATCTTGGTGGAATTTGGCAAATTTTCGGGATTTAAGATTAATGCTACAAAGTCAGAGATTTTGAATATTTCCGCTGACTCCCACACTCAGCATCTGCTGCAGCAGCGGTTACCATTTAAATGGGCCAAAAAGAGGGTGAAATATTTGGGGATATATTTAATGGCCAATGAAAGGGATTTAGGCAGGGTGAATTTTGGGTTGATGGAACAAAAAATGCGGAGGGAATTGGAATTCTGGGAATGTAAAAAATTATCTTGGCTGGGGCGGATTTCAGCCATCAAGATGGTGATCTTGCCCCAGTGGTTATATTTATTTCGGACGCTGCCGGTGGGGATGCCTAGAACTTATATGGGGAAGATACAGCGGATCATTATGAGGTTTATTGGAGGAGGGAAAAGTAACCGCATCGCGTGGTCTTTGCTTACTAAGAGTAGGCGAAACGGGGGAATGGCCATTCCTGATGTGAACCGCTATATGGAAGCAGCACAACTAAGTGCAATAGTGGCTTGGGAGGCGGAATATGGTAAGGAGTGGGTGCGAATGGAGGCGGATGATTTAAGGGTGGAGAAATTGTCCGATTGGATTTGGCTGCCTCGAGGGAGGCACATGGGGGTTCGAGAATGCAGTCCCTATGTCCAGAGAACGCTACACCTCTGGCATCGATGGAGACGTAAGTGGTTGGGTACAGGGGAGGTGTCTCGATTGATACCTATAATTGATAACCCGGATTTCTCACCTGCGGTGGGACGTAGTGTGTTTTTGAGCTGGGCACAGAAGGGGTTAACACACATTGGACAACTCCTGGAGGGTAAGGAGATTAAAGCTTTCTCGACCTTAGAACAGCAATTTGGCTTAGAAGCTAACGATCGTTTTCCCTACCAGCAGATATGTCATTACCTGAAACATCAGATTTTACCCGAGCTCCGAAGAGACCCTACGGATATTGAGACATTATTCTTGATGGGGCAAACGAAGAAACTCTTGACTAAATTTTACAATATGATGGAGGGGGAAAGGGGTCATAGCCCGTTCCAACAAGCTTGGGAACAGGATCTGGGGATAGCCTGGGAGGAGGAGGAGTGGGCCAGCCTTTTTCAGACTAGATACAAAGGGATGCTAGCAGCCAGCTTTATAGAGAATAATTATAAATTATTGTATAGATGGCATTTAACACCCGAGAAACTCCATGTTATCTTTGTAGGCCATACTGATAGGTGCTGGTGGGAATGTGGGGAAAAGGGGACCACCTTGTATGTTTGGTGGTCTTGTAAAGCTGTCCAGGAGCGGTGGGGAGAGGTGTTTGGTTTGTTTGGTGTTTGCTATATTGGGGAAACTGATCGAGCCAAACCCTGCCGTGACCTTCTTGAGGCTTAGGCCGGCGAACCTCACCCAGGTAGAAAGTTTCTTTGTCAATGTGGGGTGTGTGACGTATAGGATGTTGGTGGCATGGCGATGGAGACACACGTGCACCCACCCACGTTGAGGGAATGTGTGTCCTCCCTCGACTCTAATTATTTGCTTAGTAAGGCAACTGCCATAAAGAATAACGGCTCCAAAAAGTTTTTCAAAATCTGGGAAAAATATTTGTGCTGGAGAAGTACTAGCTTGTAAAGAATCTTGAATGCATGTAACAGTAGCAGGATGGAGGGGGGGGGGGCGGGGGGATTGGTTTAACCATGGCTGTGTAGTTGATGTGTCTGATTTTCTGCTTTTGTATTGTGTGATATAGTTTAAATACAAATTTAAAACATTAAAAAAAAAAAAAAGGTTTGGACAGGTCCATAAACCATTATTAAAAGGGACCCTGGATATCACTTCTTGACCCAATACAAGCATTGACGAACCTGTGTCTTTTGGGGAGACTGCTAGGTACTTATAACCTAGATTGGCCACTGTTGGAAACAGGATACTGGACTTGATGGACCTTGGTCTGACCCAGTATGGCATATATTATGTTCTTATGACAGTTGAGCACCGCAAAGGTTCTGTTATTCATCTCCTTTGATCCCAGTCACTTGGGGTTGCCAGTATTCAAACGGGCTCTTTCTAAATGGATAGCAGATTGCATCTCATTTGCTTATAATAAAGCAGGGCTATCCCTTGAAGGTCATGTCACTGCCCATAATGTTCGTGCCATGGCTGCCTCGACTGCAAACCTATGTTCTGTCGCCATTGACAAAATTTGCAAAGCAGCCACCTGGTCTTTGGTATATACCTTTGCTTCTTATTACTGTCTTGACAAGGGCTCCCACTGGGATGCCATGTTCGGTCAGCACCCCTTTCAGACTTAGGGCAGCTCCTACCCTCTGTCCCGGAACTTTTTGATGCCAGATATCCATGAAGGATCCATGCCCTCTTGAGGCCTACTCTGAGGCAAATCTACCGATTCTAGAGCCATTTCTCTGGCATCTGGGAGCTAGGGAGTCCAATATGTGAAGACTACATTCCTCCTTGTTCCTGGAGATAGCGTGGTTACTCGCCTGCAATAGGTGATCTCTGGGAACAGCAGGAATTTAGTCTTCACAACCCACCCTCCTCCCCTAGGAGTTGTAGTGTTTCTCTCTATTCTCTTTATTTCAGCTACAAACTTGACTGAGGAGGGAGAGTCTCAAAGGCGGGAAGGCAGCAATGCAAGCACAATGGCATGCTCCCAAAGGCTTTCCTATTGGATGCTGGGGAGCGTTCCCATGTGAGCTCCGTCGGTACCGATGTCACCCATATGTGAAGGCTAAATTCCTGCTTTTCCTGGAGATCACCTGTAACAGGTGAGTAACTGCGCTTTCCTAGATTTCTTGTGGGATATGGCCAAGGTACTGGCCTTTGAGACAGAGGAGGATCCTTGGACTGAGGAACTTGAGATCCTCCAGTACGAGGCCCCTCCGAAGGAGGCATTCACCGTGCCTCTTCACCTGATCCTGTAACAGCTGGTCCTTTGCATGTGGGAGATCCCCCGCCTCGGTGCCTATAGTGAGAAAATGGCTAGACTCTATGTACCTGGTCCGCCAAAGCCCTGACTTCCAGAAAGCAGAACTGTTACACAACTTCATGGTGGTATAATTGGCCATACACCCCCTTAAGAGCCAGAAGACGCACTCCTCGGTGGCCCTTGAGTAGGAAATGCTACTAGGGCTCGATGCTCATTGGCTGGATCCAGGCATACCAGCTGTACATGGACATGTACTTGAGGGATCTGGTGAAGGAACTCACCGGGTTCTCAGCTGGTCTCTCTGAGGAACCTCTCCAGCGGTTCTGGACCTTGGCCTCGGGTGTCAGAGAGTGCTCCAGATTCATGACTCAGGCAGTCTATGACTGCTTCAAGTTGGTGGCTAGAGTAGCTGCATCAGGCATCGGCGCCAGATGCCAGGCTTGTCTACAGTCCTCCGACCTGGAGCAATGGGTTCAGGACAAATTGGTTGATGCACCTTGTGAGAATCTCTAGGGCAAACCCATGACTGATAAGGCTGCAGAGCTGGAGTCTGAATGCCTGATGACCAGGCTCCAAGAAGACAGCAGACTCTTTCCAACGGAAGTCTTTGGGTAAAAAGCCCTTCTACCCGAAGAAGAGGAAGGCTTCTAGAAACTAATAGAAACATAGAAACATGATGACAGAAAAAGACCACATGGCCTATCTAGTCTGTCCTTCCATATCAACAACTACAACAGTCCCCTTTTTACCTTTAGAGATCCTCTGTGTTGGTCCCATGCTTTTTTGAATTCAGTTACTGTCCTCATCTCTACCACCTCCACTAGGAGACTATTCCATGGATCCACTACTCTTTCCGTAAAGAAATATTTCCGCATATCACTCCTGAATCTATCTCCCTTCACCCTCATCCCATGTCCCCTCGTAGCAGAACTTGCTTTCAATTGAAAGAGGCTCTCTCCCTGAACATTTATGCCACGGAGTTATTTAAACATCTCAATCATATCACCTCTATCCCGCCTTTCCTCTAAGGTGTACATATTAAAATCCTTAAGTCTGTCCTCATATGCTTTATAATGAAGCCCACTAATCATTTTAGTAGCCATCCTCTGCACCGACTCCATCCTGTTCACATCCTTTTGAAGGTGCGGTCTCCAGAATTGCACACTATACTCCAAATGAGGTCGCACCAAAGACTTATACAGAGGCATTATCACTTCCTTTAAGATCATCAGACACAACCATGCCTAGGTCCCGCTCTTCTTTAGTGGACAAAAGTACTTCACCTCCTATACTGTATTGCTCCCTTGGATTGCTGGACTACCCTTGGACTACCCTTAGTACCAGGCTTTCCCAGCTCCCTAACAGGGGCAGCAGGCAAAGAGACAAGGGCATGGCCCTTGTAAGCCTAAAACTTCCAAACCCCAGGCCCCGGCCCAGTCTGGTGGGAGTTTTTGACTCCTTGGGTATAGCCCCTCTTCCCCAGGGAGGCCCAGCCCAGCAGCCCACAAGGGGGCATCTTGTTCTCTATGCCCACTGGTGGCCATTCATCACCACCTATTCCTGAGTCTTGCAGACGGTGAAGGAGGGTTACCTACTCCACCTGACACAGGCACCTCCTCTGTTCTTTCTGGGAGAGCCCCCAGGTCTCCCCTCCACCAGACCTCACTGCTGCAAGAGCTCACAGGCCTTCTCAAGGACAGCACTGTGGAACTGGTGCCTGCACATCTCAAGGGCAAGGGTTTCTACTCCCAGTACATCTTCATACCCAAGAGGACCGGAGGCTTCTGGCCCGTTCTGGACCTGCAGGACCTTAACAGGTCTAGCTTATAAGGGGCTGCACAGCCGCAGAGGTGAATCATGCAACAGCACGCACCATCCTCATCTTACAATACTTGGGATTCGTAATAAACCACCTAAAGTTCCATCTCCTCCCAACACAGTGGCTGGAGTTCATAGAGGCAAGACTGGACACTGTTCAGGTTAAAGCCTTCCTCCCTCGGGACAGGGCCCATCACCTCAGAGCTAGCTGCTGTCGTGCAGTGCCGACACTGTGTCCACCTGCCTTCTAGGCCACATGGCATCCACAGAACATAGTCCATGTCACCCTGGACATCCGTCTTTACATGAGGGCGGCTCAATGGGGCCTCTGCTCCCAGTGGACATCTGTGGGACAGAGTGGTGGTGGCGGCCCGCCAACTGGCCGACTCCCTTGAATGGTGGCAAGCCCCCCAGCACCTGCTGGCCAGGATGCCCTTCCAGGCCCTCACCCCCCATAGGGTCCTAACCATGGACGCCTCCCTCTTGGGCTGGGGAACCCACTGCGACGGCCTCTGCACTCAGGGCAGTTGGTTGCAGCAGATCAACTTCTTGTAGCTTTAAGCCATATTCCTGGCCCTCGGAGCCTTCCGTCACCACCTTTAGCTCCATTCTGTGCTGGTCCAGATGGACAATCAAGTGGTGTTCTACGTCAGCAAGCAGGGGAACACAGGATCATACACCCTCTGTCCTCTGTTCTTATGCTTATACCACAGAATGCTCCTATGGGTGGTGTATCTGCCAGGCCAGGACAACGCCCTGGCGGACAGGCTGAGCAGGGTCCTCCAGCCACATGAGTGGCGGCTAGACCACAGAGTGGCCTGTTGGCTCTTCCAGCTCTGGGGGACTCCATGGATGGACCTTTTTGCGAGTCCAGTCAACACCCAGCTGCCCTGCTTTATGCTCCAGGCAGCTGCACCTATCCCGGGTGGCAGCGGATGCCTTCCTCATCCCGTGGACAAAGGGCCTTCGCTATGCCTTCCTGCCCACACCACTGATTGGCAAGACCCTCTTCAAGATTCAACACAACAGGGCATCTCTGATACTAATAGCTGCCCAGTAGCCTAAGCAACCTTGGTTCCCACTGTTCCTTCGCTTAGCCAGGGTTCCCCTGCGGAGTGCCCCAGGGCTGCTGTTGCAAGAGGAAGGCTCCCTCCTACATCTCAACCAAAGGTCTCTGATGCTAATGGCCTAGGTGCTGAAAGGGTAGCCTTGGCCCCTTTCAGGGGAGGTTGAGGAGGTCCTTCTAGCCTTCCGTAAGACCTCTACAAGACTGACTTTCGCCTTCAAATAGCGCAGATTCTCAGTGTTGTGCACAGAGCGATGGTCAACCTGCTCTCCTGCTCTGTGCAGCTGCAGTATTTGCTTCACTTGTCCCAGGCAGGACTGAAGTCCAACTCTGTCCAGGTCCACCTGAATGCGCTCACAGTGCACCATGACCTTATTGAGGACAAGTTCCTCCTTGTCCACCCTCTCGTGACCTGCTTTCTGTAGGGTTTCCTGTTTTCCAAACCTCTGGTCTGCCTGACGGCAGCCGAGTGGGACCTCATTGTAGTGGTGTCTCAACTCACTGACCCACCGTTTTCCTGGCTACCTGCAGTACTTTTCCTGGAAGGTTGTCTTCTTGGTGGCACCCACGTTGGCTTGCAGGGTCAGTGAGCTCCAAGAGTTGGTGGCTGATCTACCCTACATGAGGTTCTATAAGAATAGGGTCGTGCTCCACACACACACCAAGTTTCCTTCCCAAGTTGGCGTCCCCTTTCCACCTCAATCAGGAGGTGGTGCTCCCCACCTTCTTTCTGCGGCCTTATGCCAGCAGAGCAGAGACTGTACTTCACATTCTGGACTGTAAGAGGGCCCTGTTCTTCTACCTCTAACGTACCGAGGGCCACCGCAAAGCCTCACAGCTTTTTATCTCCTCTGACCCCAGTCGGCTGGAGGCAGTGGTGACCAAATGGACTCTGTCCACCTGGGTGGCAGACTTCATTGCCCTTGCCTACGAGCAGGCTGGGCTCTTGCTGGAGTGCCGTGTTACATCCATAGCAGCATCCGTGGCAAACCTGCACTCTGTTCCCTTGTCATAAATCTGCCAAGCCACCAACTGGTCCTCAGTCCATACCTTTGCAGCTCATAACTGCCTGGAGAGGGAGACCTGTAGGGACCGTTCCTTTGGCCAGGCAGTACTCAGTCATCTATTTGGGGTGTAGGCAGCTCCTCGCCTCCGTCGGTTGTATGTTCAGGCTACTGGAGTGCTGGTTTTCTCGCTGGAAATTGGGGTCGCTCGGGAGTCTGTCTTCTCAAAGTCTCATTGTTGCTGCTCACGACTCAGCATTTTCGGGTCACCTGTGGCTTTTACAGGTTTTCGGTAGCCTGTAGTTAGGGAGTCCCATATATGAGGACTGACTTCTGCTTGTTACCGGAGAAAGCGTAGTTACTCACCTGTAACAGGTGTTCTCCCAGGACAGCAGGAATCAGTCCTCACAATCCTCCTTCCTCCCCGTGGAGTTGCTTTTGTGTCATTTTTGCCTTTAAGCTATATCATCCTACTGAGGCAAGATGGCACCTTTGGGCGAGAAGGGGACCACACATGCGTAGTGCATCTCCCAAAGGCTTTCTTTGAAAGCTGGGGAGAAGCTACTGCGTGGGCTCAGTCTGCGCCGATGTCACCCTTATGTGAGGATTGATTCCTGCTCTCCCCGGAGAATACCAGTTACAGGTGAGTTAACTACGCTTTCCATGTTGGAGGTAGGGTTGCTAACTTTTTTAAAGAGAAAAACCTGCCACCTGTGGTTAGCCATGCTCTGCCCATGCCCACCCTGCCCCACCCTTGACCTGCCCCCATTCCAGCCCCCCCAAAAAAATTGCAAAGAGGGCGATGTGCTAACTGACCAAGCAAGATTGATACACATTTTGAAACAGAAATTATATACTAACAGAATACCCAGCATTGGTTGTATACACATGCGTACACACGCGCGCGCACACACACACACACAATACAGATAGGCCTTCATCAATAAATGAGCATAAAACGTTGCATGTAGTGCAACACGAGAAATAGAAATGCATTTCCCCCCTACTGTACAAAATAAGACTGCAGATGTCAGGATTGGCATTAGGAGGGATGCAACCTGGCAATTGCCCTAGACCCACAAGCCAGAAGGGCCTCAGATTTGTCTGAGACTGAAAAAGGAACAGCTTGCTAGTGAGCGTCAGGCAGTGCAATGTGGGCCTTTGAGTCAGTGCCTACTCCTGGCAACCCTTCAGCTCCTGGGTTTTCTTCGCAGTGTGACCAGAAGTAGATTGCCAGGTTTTTCTTCTGAGGCACTGGAAAGTTAAGTGACTTGCCCAAGGCTAATATAAAACCCTACAAAAGTAACCGAAGATCTACAAGGCCAAATCTACCATAGCATACCAGCATAAACTTCCAAAACTCATACAACAAGGGGCCTACCCAGAAAAAAGCAGCACTATAAATACTGCAGGGGACCTTAGAACATCCATATACCTATTTGAAAAGCTGAACAAGTCAAATTACTATAGTTCATTATAGATCCCTACATACAAACGCCATGTTAACAGAACACCTGGCCTTAGTCACATACTCGGAACATGGACCCTCACCAAGTACAGAATAAGTGACTACAACTTAAAGTAAACATAAAAATATGTAGACAAAAATTAAACTGAAACCCCAAAAAGCCAGACTCCGCATGCAGTGCAGCATCAGATAAATAAGAGATGCAGTTCCCCATACTGTGTAAAATATAAAGATAGCACAAAGTCCAATCATTAAATTGAAAATAAAAACTTTTTTCTACCTTTTGTTGTCTATTTTATTTATTTAGTGTTTTTATTTATTTATTTTTTTAATACCACTGTATCTAAAAATCACATTGGTTTACATGTAACAACATAGCTCAACAGGGCTTTACAGAGAACTGAGTATATATTCATAGAATAATATAAAATGGAAATAGAACATTCTCTGGTCATGCTGGTCCTGATCGGAGGCTTCTGCTTTCCTGTCTTCTCTTAACTCTTTCTATGGTCTATAGTCCATCTGCCATTTCTGGTCTTTTATTTGTTTTCTTCACTTCCTTCCATCAGCCTATTTCCAGTCCCAGTATCCCTTCGCAGTATCAGCCCCCTTTCCAGTCCTTCCCTCCCTGTACCTTCCAGTGTAAACTCCCTTGCAGTCCCAGGATTGCCACAGGTGTCCATTCCTTTCCAGTCCCACTCCTTTCCCCACTGTCCAGCCCCTTCTAGTCTAAATACCATCCCAGGTATCATCTCACTTCCAATCCCCGTGCCATCCCCCGTATCAGCTTCCTTCGTCACCATCCCCTTCTAGTCCCATCCCCAGGTGTCAGCTCCCTTCCATCCCCCGCCTTCCGTCTCTAGTGTCATCGCCCTTCCAGTCCCCCTCGATACCATCCCCAGGTATCAGCTCCCTTCCAGCTCCCACTTCTGCTCCCCCGTCAGCTCTCTTCCTGCCACCTGCTTCCAGTCCCCACCTCCCCCCCCCACCGTGTCAGCTCCCTTCCTGCCACCTGCTTCAACCCCCCCCCGTGTCTGTTCCCTTCCTGCCCCCTCCTTCCTGCGCCAACAAAAGGTCAAGGGTTATTTTCTAAAAAATGTTTGTTTTAAAATATGTTAAACTAAATAGAATGTTCAAAAAATATATAAGGACAATTTTGGGCACACTTCAGGTAAAAAAAAAAGATAATAAATAAGTAAAAAATTATCGTATTTTACCTGAAGTGTGCCCAAAATTGTCCTTTTGTTGGCGTGCTTCTGGAGGAGTTAAAGGTCCGCGCCACACGATATGCGATGTAGAAACTAACGCTGTCAGAGGTCTGTTTTACAGAATAAAAGTAAGTAGTTACCTCCTCCTCCTGTCTACGGATTGTATTCTCCATTATCTGCTGGTTTTATTTCTCGTTGATTTGTTTTACAACCAGTTTGTCTTTTATTTGTTTCCAGATGGCAATCAGCACCACTTTGGCTAGGTTTTTAACATAACTACATTTTTATGCCTCACGTGGTCCCTATTAGCCTCAAAAACACAATTAATTTTTACTACACTAGCGATTTATGTATTCAGAAATTTTAAATGTTTTATTTCTTAATTTTGATTTATTAGAAATGAACAGCTTGGTTAGGTTATTCGTTGACCTTATTAATAGACAAAGTATCACAGAGCGGAGTGTTTGCATTACACACAGCCTTGTATATAGTGATCGCCTGTCTTCTTTTTCTGTGTCTGCTGTTTTAAGTCTAGCATCCTTTAACGATCGGCATTAGTGACCATGCTCCACACAAAAAAAAATATATGGATACTATGAATACATAGCTTTTTGAAGTATCTCGTTGCAGTATCGTTTATATAGTTGCCACTGATTTCATTCTAAGCAATAATTATTTTCCTTCAAAAAAAATTGTACACACGAGCATAGTTTTAATAATAAGGATAAGTCCGTGAGATATTAAGTGAACTAAAAAATACCCTACTATGATCATTTCACTACCATTTGTATATAGGCAAGAATAGAGTACAGCAATTTCTCCAGGACCAAGCAGGAAGTCAGTCCTCACATATGGGTGACGTCGGCGCCGACGGAGCCCTCGCGGAGCAATTTCCCCAGCTTTCAAAGAAAGCCTTTGGGAATTGCAGCGCGCATGCGCGGTCCCCTTCCCGCCCAAGGGTGCCATCTTGCTCAGTCTTCTTTTTTCCGCGGAGCCCTACAGACGCTGTTTGTATTCACCGCTGAAAAAGTTGATTTTCTCTCATTTTTTATTCTTTTTCGGTTCGACGCCGGATTCTTTTTCCCGCCTGGACCCGTTACGCCGGTATCGGGTCCGTTTCTTTATTTTTCGGTTTTTTGTCCTTCGTGACAAGCGTTCGCGCCATTTTTTTCCTTTTCACTGGCAGCCCTGTCTTTTGACCTCGCAGGGGCCCTTTTTCCCTCGATGGCTGCCAGCGGGTTTAAAAAGTGTGATCGCTGTAAGAAACTCATGTCTCTTACCGACACACACGACTGCTGCCTCCGCTGCCTCGGACCCGATCATGACCCAATGATCTGTGGTCCGTGTGGCAAAATGTCCTCAAAAGCGTTGAGGAGTCGGCAGCATCAGCGAGAACGAATCTTCTCTGACTCCGCGTCCGGCCGGGCCCGGACCTCGTCAGAGGCTTCGACGTCCCGGGACTCCGGTCCTGAGCATCGTCGGAGTTCCTCTGAGAGGGGGTCTCCTACCCGGGAACATCATAGGAAGAAAAAACCCACGAGGGCGGCGTCGGTGGACGCTCCTGGTTCCTCGAGGGCCAGGTCGCATAGCCCCGACAGCCGTCCCGGGTCCTCGGAGTCGGAGAGGCCTTCGAAACATCCTCGTCTCGAGATGGAGTCGCCTGGACACGTGAGTACTGTGGTCCTCGTGGACTCGCCTCCGAAGGAGCTGACGTCGGGCCCGACGCCGTCGGGGCCCGAGTCAGGGGCTGCTGGGTCTCCTGAGCTTGGACTCAGATTGACGGCCTTGGAGAGCAGTTTAGCTGCCTTCATGGACCAGCAGCGGGCATTGATCGCTGGCCTTGCCAATGCGTCTGCCCCGGCCACCGGGACATCGACGTCCAAGTCGACCCCGGAGACCGAGCTGATCCTCGGTCGCGGTCTCCCTCGGCCTCCCGTTCGGGACCGAGGTCATTGACGCCGACTCCTTCGGCGTCGGAGCAGAGGGCATCGGTGCCCGCCCGACCGGAGCCACTCGATTCCTCCTCCGCGGAGTCCGACTGGGAATCGGAGGACGAAGAGTCCCCTGGTAGTTTTCGGACTCGGTGTGTCCCCTCGGACTCGCCAGAGTCCAAACCTCGGAGACGGTCCCCCCCGGAGGACACCTGGTTCTCGGATTTCGTGCGGGATATGGCCAAGGCCTTGGCATTCCCCGCGGATCCTGAGGAGGAGCCTCGAGCCGAGGAGCTCAATGCCCTCCAGTATGATTCTCCCCCGAAGGAGGCCTTTACTGTACCGGTTCCTCCGATGCTGGAACGACTTCTCTTCCGCATGTGGGAGAACCCGGCGTCGGCGCCGGTGTTAAGCAAGCGGGTCGATTCCATTTATCGAGTCCGCAAGAGCCCCGGCTTCCAAAAGGCACAACTACCGCACCATTCCATGGTGGTGGAATCGGCCATGCATAGACTCAAGAGTCAAAAAATGCACTCCTAGGTGCCTCCCGGCAGGGAGGCCCGGAGACTGGATGCCCTTGGTAGAAAGTGTTTCCAGGGCTCTATGCTTGCTTGTTGAGTCCAGACCTACCAGCTCTATATGGGCATGTATCTCCGAGATCTGGCAAAGGAAATTGCCGGGTTCTCGGCTGGTCTCTCCGAGGAACCTTTGCAGAGGTTCCAAGCCTTGTCCACTGGGATTCGAGAGTGCTCGAAGTTTATCTCTTGGGCAGCCTACGATGGCTTTGAAGCATTGGCTCGAGTAGCCGGAGCCGGCATCGGTGCCCGCCGACAGGCTTGGCTTCAGTCATCCGACCTCGAGCCATGGGTCCAGGACAAGTTGGTCGATGTCCCCTGCAGAGGTGAAAACCTCTTTGGCAAACCCATGGCTGAAAAGGCTGCACAAATCGAGACCGAGACTCTGACCAGAACTAGGCTGTCCAGGAAAACCTCTGCCCCTTCTCAGAAGAAGAAGGGCTCGGGGAAAAGGTCCTTTTACCCGAGGAAGGCGGTTGCCTATAAATACTACCCTCAGTATCAGGCCTCAGCAGCTCCCCAAAAGGGTCAGCAGGCCAAGGGGCGGGGTAATGGGTCCCGTAGGCAGCAAGCCCCCAAGCCCACTACACCGGCCCCTGCTCAGCAGGGTGGGGGTTTTTGACTCCATCAGCATAGCCTCTTCCCCTCAGCTGGTTTCCCTAAGCACAGGAGGCCGGCTGGTCCACTTTGCCCACAGGTGGTCAGCCATCACATCAGATACCTGGGTACTTCATATAGTTCAGAAGGGCTATTTTCTACACTTTCACCAGGTACCTCCCTCCTACTTTCCAGGGGAGCCTCCAAGACTCCCTCTGCACAGGGACTTACTCCTTCAGGAGTTGGCAAGTCTTCTTCAGGAACAGGCTGTGGAACCGGTGCCCCACCACCTGAGAGGTCACGGCTTTTATTCCAGGTACTTCCTGGACTTGCGAAACCTCAACAAGTTCCTGGCAAGGGAAAAGTTCAAGATGCTCTCTTGGAATCCTGCTGCCCTACCTCCAGCGGGGAGACTGGCTATGCTCCTTAGATCTAAAGGATGCCTATACTCACATCCTTATTCATCCAGACCACAGACAATATCTCAGATTTGTTGTGGGAGGAAATCATTACCAGTACAGGGTCCTGCCCTTTGGCCTATCCTCCGCCCCACGGGTTTTCACCAAATGCCTGGCAGTGGTGGCGGCCTGTCTCAGACTTCAAGGCCTTTTTGTGTTTCCATACCTGGACGACTGGCTCATCCGGGCCCAGTCTTCCCAAGAGGCCACTCAAGCCACTCATCGCACTGTATCTCTGCTCCAGCACTTGGGCTTTGTCATAAACTTCGCAAAGTCCACTTTGCTCCCCTCTCAAGATCTCGAATTCATCGGCGCAAGGTTAAGCGCACTTCAGGCGCGGGCCTTCCTGCCTCTGGACAGGGCCCACAGGCTCATGAATCTCGCCAGCCACTTTCGAAGCAATTCCCTGGTCTCTGCCAGGCAATTTCTGAGACTGATCGGCCATATGGCTTCCACGGTCCATGTGACCCCCAGTGCCCGCCTGAACATGCGACCTGCCCAGTGGTGCCTTCGCACTCAATGGCATCAGGCCACGGGGAGCCTGACGGACTCAGTACAAGTCTCGGACCTGCTGGTCTCTTCTCTGCGGTGGTGGCTTCATCTGCCAAACCTAGTACTGGGAGTGGATTTTCAATCTCCTCCTCCTTCTCAGGTACTAACAACCGATGCTTCTCTCCTGGGATGGGGAGCACATTGCCAAGGGACATGTACTCAAGGCCTCTGGACTCCTTGGGAGTCTGCGCAGCAGATAAACTTCCTGGAGCTCAGAGCCGTCCGCCTAGCTCTGAGAGCCTTCTCCCACCTCACTTCTCACCAGTCTGTACTGGTCCAGACGGACAATCAAGTAGCAGTGTTCTACGTGAACAAACAGGGAGGCACAGGCTCCTTCCTTCTCTGTCAGGAGGCACGACGGCTGTGCTCTTGGGCAGTCGACCACGGCAAACTCCTCAAAGCGGTCTATCTCCCAGGTCAAGAAAATTACCTGGCAGACAAACTAAGCAGGATCCTCCAACCACACGAGTGGAGATTGGATCCATTAGTGGTTCAGCAGATCTTTCTCAAGTGGGGACTCCCCACCTTGGATCTGTTTGCCAGTCCTCTGAACCGGCAACTACCCAGATTCTGCTCTCGACAACCGCATCCTCTCAGAGTAGCGCCGGATGCTTTTCTGATTCCATGGTCCACAGGCCTCTTGTATGCCTTTCCTCCAATGCCGCTGGTGTCTCGAACGCTCTTCAAGGTTCTCAGAGACAAAGCCTCGATGATCCTAGTGGCTCCCCGGTGGCCGAGGCAACCTTGGTTCCCGCTTCTAATGCAGCTGGCGGTGGACACTCCTCTTCCTCTGGGGTTTCAACCCGATCTTCTGACACAAGACCACGGGTCTCTCCTACACCCCAACCTCCGGTCCCTTCATCTGATGGCCTGGCTGCTGAAAAGGGTAGTCCTTGCTCCCCTCCTACTGCCTCGGGAGGTGGAAGAGGTCGTCTTGGCCTCCAGGCGGCCCTCCACCCGGAAGTCCTACGCTCTTAAGTGGCGTCGCTTCTCCGTGTGGTGTGCTCAGCAGTCTGAGGATCCCTTCTCCTGCTTGATGGCGGTGGTCTTGCAATATTTGCTTTACCTCTCCAATCTGGGCCTTAAGTCCAACTCTGTCAGAGTCCACCTCAGTGCTCTCTCTGCACATCACGCACCGGTAGATGGCAGGCCTCTGTCCAACCACCCTTTGGTGGCTCGTTTTCTCCGAGGCCTCCTTCTGCTTAAGCCTCCTTTGCGTCCACCAGCCCCTGAATGGGATCTGAATGTGGTCTTGCAGCGGATTACCTGTCCGCCCTTTGAACCTATGGCTACCTGCCCTCTTCGTTTTCTTTCTTGGAAAACCTTGTTCTTGGTAGCCCTTACCTCTGCTAGACGTGTTAGTGAACTGCAGGCCCTAGTGTCTGATCCTCCTTACACTAGGTTCTACAGGAATAGGGTGGTCTTACGGACTCACCCTAAGTTTCTTCCAAAAGTGGTTTCTCCTTTTTATCTCAACCAGGAGGTGGTTCTTCCGACCTTCTTTCCCAGGCCGCACTCCAGCCGGGCTGAAATGGTCCTGCATACCCTGGACTGTAGAAGGGCTTTATCCTTCTACCTTGACCGTACGCGGGATCATAGGAGAGCTGTTCAGCTCTTCGTTTCTTTTGACCCCAATAACTTGGGGCTCCCTGTCTCCAAGCATACCTTGTCCATCTGGGTAGCTGACTGTATCGCCTGGGCTTATGGGGCAGCCGGCCTCTCGTTGGAGGGTCGAGTCACGGCTCATCGTGTTAGGACGAAGGCTGCGTCAGTGGCACACCTCCGCTCTGTTCCGTTGGCAGACATCTGCCGACTTGGTCTTCAAGCCAGACTTTTGCGGCACATTACTGCCTGGAGAGGGAGTCCCGCCGGGACAGTGCTTTCGGTCAGGCAGTCCTCCATAATCTCTTTGAGGTTTAGGCAACTCCTACCCTCCGGCCCTGGTGTTGGGCTACCGGTCGGGGGCGTTTTCAGAGTAGATTCCTTCCTTCTGTTCTGCTGAGCTAGAGGGAGCTCATTTTTGTGCTTGAGGTCTCCGGTAGCCTTAAGCTTGGGAGTCCCATATGTGAGGACTGACTTCCTGCTTGGTCCTGGAGAAAGAGTAGATACTCACCTGTAACAGGTGTTCTCCAGGAGCAGCAGGAATCAGTCCTCACAACCCTCCTCCTCCCCTTGGAGTTGCAGTCCTATCATTTCGTTTTTGCTAATTGTTTTGCTGTCTTTTAGCAATGTCATCAGACTGAGCAAGATGGCACCCTTGGGCGGGAAGGGGACCGCGCATGCACGCTGCAATTCCCAAAGGCTTTCTTTGAAAGCTGGGGAAATTGCTCCGCGAGGGCTCCGTCGGCGCCGACGTCACCCATATGTGAGGACTGATTCCTGCTGCTCCTGGAGAACACCTGTTACAGGTGAGTAACTACTTTTTCCTGTCACATAATCTTTAGTATAGTATATGCGTTATTTCCCTTACTTTTGTTTTTCATTGTTATTTTTTTTAAGTATGTGTTTACGCAATTTGAGACGATAGGTTTATCTCCAGGAACAAGCAGGAATGTAGTCTTCACATATGGGTATCGTTGGTACTGACGGAGCCTGCGTGGGAACGCTCCCCAGCTTCCAATAGGAAGCTTTTGGGAGCACCCCACAGCGCCTGCGTACTGCCTTCCCGCCTTTCCCAACTGTCCCTCTCCAGTTCTTCGTTTTCCGCAGAGCCAACAGTTGCACATCCTGAAAATTTCGTTTTCCGTGGAGCCAGCAGGTCGCACACCGCAGAAAATTTCCCCCCTTCTTTTTTTTTGTGGTCGCGTCTGCCTTCCCTCGACGCTATACCGGTACCACCGGTTCTTCTTTTCTTTTTTCTAACCCCCCCCTCTTTGTTTCTGGAGTCTTTCTCCAGGAATTTTATTTTCGAGTGCCATGTGCCATTTTGGTGCCACTAGGCCCAATTTTTTTCCCTCATTGGAAAAACCCGCTTCGGTTTTTAAAAAGTGTTCTAAGTGTGGCGGTACCATCTCCGTCACTGACACCCATGAGTGGTGCCTCAAATGTTTAGGTCCTGACCACTCTATTTCAGAGTGTGTTGCCTGTGGGATGATGTCGAAAAGGGGCTGGCAAAACCGAGCTGCTAAACTTAGCACCCTTTTTCCCTCCGATGCAGCTTCTGTGGCATTGACTTCTTCCAGGGCTTCATCTTCCTCCCATGGATCTCAGGTAACTAAACATAAATCTGGTCAGTCCTCAAAGGGTAGATCTCCTTCTAAGCATCGAGATGCCTCTGGCTTTGCCCTTGAGGGACTTTCACCGGCAAAAGTGCCCCGGCGGGAGGCTTCGGCTTCCAATGCACTAACGGGGATTCAGGATGTTCTCGAGGCCTCAACCTCGACAGAAGTACTGGTGCTATGCTCTGGGGTTCTGGCCACTTCATCCGGCACCAATACCCAAGCATCGGCAGTGTCGATAGACCAGAGATTCTTGGCTATTTAATGCAGTCTGGCGGCTCTTCTCATGGCCTCTATGCCCCTGAAACCGCTTCAGACAATTCAACCGGTACTTGCATCGACATCGGCAGGTATTCTACTGGGACCGAGTCATGCATATCCATCCGGCATCGACAAGTCGGTACCGGTCCACTCCGATGCCGACTTCGATCGGTACCTGTACTGTGCCTTGCACGATCACCCGGATCGGAGATACTTCAAATCCTCAGATGAGTCTGAAGACTCTGAAAGCTCTGCCGATACCAGAGTACTTCTTCCTGAGGATTCCTCTTCTCCTCAGCGTAGGATGTCTCCACCAGAGGATATGTCCTTTCAGGATTTTATCCGAGATGTGGACTGAGGTGTTTCCATCACAGTGGCTCCTGAAAAAGAGCCTAGGACAAAGGATTTAGAAATCCTACAATACCCTAAAGCTCCCAAGGAGGCAGCTACCTTACCTATTCATGAGATCTTGCATGATCTTATGTTAAGGATGTGGGAAACACCTCTGACCACATCTCCTCACTCTCGAAGACTCGACACCATGTATCGAGTTCCTCCTTGTCCTGGGTTTCAGAAGTCTCAATTACCACACCATTCCATGGTGGTGGAATCGGCCATTAGACAGATAAAGAGTGCAAAAAGGCATGCATCTAATCCTCCAGGACATGAGTGTAGGACTCTTGACGCTTTTGGACGTCGATTCTTCCAGGCTTCCATGCTTTCTTCTAGGATCAGTTCATATATCTTGTATATGGGAATGTTCCTTAAGGAGGTCACAGGAGACTTAGAGCTTATGAGCCCTCTCCTTCCTGATGATAAAAGGAAAGATTATCTTGCTCTTGTTAAACATGCTTAGGATGTTTCCAAGTTTGTGAATCGTGCAGTCTTTGACTGTTTTGAATGCATAAGCAGAACCTCTGCTATTGCCATAGGTGCATGTAGAATTGCCTGGCTCCAGACATCGGACTTGGAAATCTGGGTACAGGACAAACTGGGGAATATACTTTGCACAGGAGAGAATCTCTTTGGCAAGAATTGGCAGGAAAAAGCTAATGAGATAGATGCTGACAATATCACTTTGAATAGATTGTCTAAATGTACAGCTGATCGTGCGAGGAAAAGATCCTCTAAGAAATCATTCTTCAGCAAGAAGAAAAGGTTTTACCCCTCCTATACCCAGCAGGGACATTATTTAGGTCAGTTTGCCCAAAAGGGACAGCAGCAATAACCTAGGCAACAAAGGAAGCCAAAAGCAGCTAAGCCTCAACCGGCTCAGCAGACTCAGCCTCCACAGGGGTTTTGACTCCTGTCTAGAGAACTTTGCCTTCCTGGCCCTGAACGGCCCAGAACCCTCCACCATCCCAGGAAGATTATGTCATTTTGCCCCCAGATATGGGGTCAGATAACAGCAGAAAATTGAACTCTGTCTTTTGTAAGAGAGGGGTACAAGCTTCATTTCCTCATCATACCCCCTCCTACAATAGTAAGTCAGTTCAATCCTCAGACCTCTCTCAACGACCGGTTAGGTCAGGAAGTCAGTATGCTCCTTGCTCAAGGTGCAATAGAAGAAGTACCCATTCCCCAACGGGGTACAGGGTTTTACTCCCCCTATTTCCTTATCCCAAAGAAAACAGGAGGACACAGACCCATTCTAGACCTCAGAGAATTGAACAAATTCCTGTTCAGAGAGAAGTTCAAAATGATTTCTCTAGGAACTCTGCTGCCATACCTTCAGAGTCAGGATTGGCTTTGTTCTCTAGATCTCAAGGATGCGTACACTCATGTTCTCATCCATCCAACTCACCGAAAGTTCCTTCACTTCCTGTTTCAAGGGAAGCACTACCAATACAGGGTTCTTCCTTTTGGCCTGGCCTCTGCACCAAGGGTGTTCACAAAATACATGGCTGTGGTAGCAGCATTTCTCCACACCCTGGGAATATTCGTCTTCCTTTACTTAGTCGACTGGCTCATTCGAGCCCCCTCTGAGCCAGAGGCCAGGGATGCTCTCTTTCGCACAATGCTCATCCTTCAGTATTTGGGACTGTAATAAACTTCCCAAAGTCCAACCTTGCTCCCACTCAATCCCTAGAGTTTATAGGAGCTCTTCTGGATACCAGACAAACAAGGGCCTACCTTCCACAGCCCCGCTGCCTTCGCATTGTGCAGTTAGCTTCCCAAGCAGTGCTAAAAACTCACCTCACTGCTAGGGGAATGTTACAATTGCTAGGCCACATAGCATCCACCGTATGAGGGCAGCCCAGTGGACCTTATCCACTCAGTTGACTGAGGCGTCAGGTTGCCTGTCAGAGAAAATAGCAAACTCGGATTGTCTTATTTTGTCCCTCCAATGGTGGCAGTCACCCAAAAATCTTTTGGCGGGGTCTCCTTTTCAGCAACCCCTACCCCAAGCCACTCTAACGACAGATGCTTCACAGGTGGGTTGGGGAGCCCACTTGCAGGGCCTCTCTACCCAGGGTACCTGGGCCCCACAGGAGGCCTATCTCCATATCAGTCTTCTGGAGCTCAGAGCAATCTTCCTTGCTCTTCGAGCATTTCACACCCAGCTCAGCTACAAGACAGTCCTAGTTCAAACGGACAATCAAGTAGCCATGTTCTATGTGAACAAGCAGGGAGGAACAGGCTCTCTGTCGCTCTTCAACAAAGCTTTGCGACTATGGGCCCTCGCCAGAGAGCAACAGAGTCATCACCTTGTGGTGTATCTTCCAGGCATTCAAAACTCTTTGGCAGACAGACTCAGTCGAGTTCTGCTTCCACACGAATGGTCTCTCCATGCAGACCAGGTGGCCAAAATTTTTCAAATTTGGGGAACCCCGGACATAGACCTCTTTGCAAGTCTGCTGAACGCAAAACTTCCCCGGTTCTGTTCCAGAATTCTATCTTGAGGATGTCAGGGCAGGGATGCTTTCCTCCTCCATTGGGGTTAGGACTTCCTGTATGCCTTTCCACCTATTCCCCTAATTCCCAAAACCCTGTTCAAGCTTCAGAGACAGCGATCATATGATCCTCATAGCTCCACGTTGGCCACGGCAAATGTGGTACCCTCTGTTCTTACATCTCTCTCAAGCTCCGCCTCTGAAGTTAGGATCTGCTCCAGATCTCCTTTCTCAAGAGGACAGGATGCTGTGGCATCCCAATCCCCAGTCTCTGCATATCAGGGCCTGGTTGCTGAAAGCCTAGAACTTCATGGTCTTAACCTTTTCCAGCAGGTAAAGGATATCCTTCATGCTTCCAGGAAACCTTCCACAAGACGCTCTTATGCATTTAAGTGGAAAAGGTTTACCATATAGTGCTCGCAAAAAGTTCTTAACCCTCTTGCGATACCTCTGGAATCATTACTGGAGTATCTCCTTCATCTATCAAATGCAGGGCTTAAGACTAATTCCGTGAGAGTCCATTTGAGTGCTATTGCAGCTTCTTTCAAGCCTCTAAATGGACAACCTATTTCCTCTCATCCTCTCATAGCGAGATTTATGAGAGGCCTTCTTTTAACGAAGCCTCCCATTAAGCCACCACCGGTGGCATGGGACTTGAATCTGGTACTTGGGCAGCTCATGAAACCGCCCTTTGAACCATTAGCTACTACCTCTTTGAAATTCCTTTCCTGGAAAGTTATCTTTCTCATTGCAATCACATCAGCATGTCGCATCAGTGAATTGGAAGCCTTGGTGGCTGATCCTCCTTATACAACGTTCCATCAGGATAAGGTAGTCCTCAGGACTCATCCACACTTTATGCCAAAGGTGGTTTCGCCCTTTCATTTGAACCAAGTGGTTTACCTTCCTGTATTCTCTGCAAGGCCTCACACCTCAAATGCAGAAAGGAACCTTCATACTTTGGACTGTAAAAGAGCTTTGGCCTTGTACTTGCAAAGGACACAGCAACATAGAAAATCCTCTCAAATCTTTGTTGCTTTTGATCCTACTCATTTGGGACTTCCAGTCTCCAAAAGGACACTGTCCAGCTGGATTGCACAGTGTATATCTTTTGCCTATGAGAGTAAGAAGGTTCCTCTTGAAGGCCATGTCACAGCCCACAGTGTGAGAGCCATGGCAGCCTCAATGGCTCATCTTCACTCTGTGTCTGTCGACGACATCTGTCGAGCAGCTACTTGGGCTTCGGTTCATACCTTCACAGCCCATTACTGCTTAGACAAGGACTCCCGCCGGGATGCCTTGTTTGGTCAGGCTTTTCTTCAACACCTGTTCCAGATTTATTCAATTCCTCCCCACCTTCCCTGGTAGGATGCCAGAGATCTATGGGGGGAAGTGGAGCCCTTTCACAAGGGCACAGAACTTTCTGGGGCCACCTCCATGGCATCTGCAGCTAGGGAGTCCCCATATGTGAAGACTACATTCCTGCTTATTCCTGGAGACAGCATAGTTACTCACCTGTAACAGGTGATCTCCGGGAACAGCAGGAATTTAGTCTTTACAACCCTCCCACCCCCCCTAGGAGTTGTATCTCTCTATCTCTCTCTCTTTTGTCTCAGCTATAAACTCAACTGGAGAGGAACCGTTGGGAAAGGCGGGAAGGCAGCACGCAGGCGCTGTGGGAAGCTTCCTATTGGATTCTGGGGAGCGTTCCCGCTCAGGCTCCGTCGGTACCGACGATACCCATATGTGAAGACTAAATTCCTGCTTTTCCTGGAGATCACCTTACAGGTGAGTGACTATGCTTTCCCTTTCTCTTGCTTTTTTAACAAAGCTCAGTCTGTCTCAATCTCAATTAAAAGAGTTGTTGTGCCTCTCCCCTCCTCCTCACTACATGCTCTTTCCACAAAATAATATTTACTTTATTTTTATCACTTCAGAACAGAGTTATTATTGTGCATTAGTGGTTGTCCAAAGGTTCTTCAGAGTGCATAAGTGAGTACAGTCCTCAATTATTAGGTTCTGATAATGTACCCACCTCATCTCTTCTACCACATATAGATCATTTTGATAAGCTCTCACATTATGTATGTTTTTTTATATCCCTCTGCCCTTGTTTCTTTTAATTATAGTTAAAATCTACAGTTATTTATGGTTTATCATATGATTTTTTTAAATTATGATCTTATGATTGTTTTGTTTTTATGTTGTTTATTTTTCACTCATATATTAACAATTGTCAACATTATTTATTAATATTTTATTATTTCTTATGTTTTAAGCTGAGGAAGGCAAAACGCCGAAACCCGTAGGGTTTTTTAAAAATAAATAAAGGCACCTGTGACCTCCATACGCCACTCGCTCATTGTGTTTCTGTTCCCACAGTCTGCGAGGGCTCTGCTCTCTTTGTGGTTCCCGAGTTATAGGGGTTCATTTCTGTGAGCAAAGCTACTGGCGTCTGGATTGTTCTCTCTGGAATTCTTTCACTTTGCAGCAGGTCTGGTCATTCCAGTATGGACATGCAGACCCTGTGACCTTTTGTTTCCCCTTTGCACAGACTAGTGGGAGCAGGCTGAGAGTGGAAACTACCTTCAATTGATGGCAGAGTGTCACCAGCGGAGCTCCCCCCCCCAGTGGGTGGGGTCAGCTGTTGCTTAGATTGAGATGTCTGATGTAGATGTAGTAGTATGCTTTCCTTCAGAGGATTGTGAGGAGGCTCAGATTACTTGCTTGTTCCAGCAGTAGGAACTGGAGGTGTTAATTCCAGGGTCTCCACTTTCTGGGTGGAGGCTGCAGTCACAGAGCAGGAATAGAAGAGGCATCTGCTACTGCAAGGGGGTTCTGAAATACATTACTGACTTCCTGGAGGTGCTCAAGAGCCTGTTCCAGCCAGAGTGAGATTTATGCCATCTCCCCTCTTAAGGGGCTAAGGGTATATAAGAAAATGCTTGCTTTCCTGGAGAGGAAGTGCATTGTGTGGTTGATATTTCCAAGGTGGATACACAAGTCACGGCAGTTTCCAGATGGACCACCATTGTTTTGGAAGGCTGATTGGCCTTAAAGGATACTCTGGACTAGAAGGTTGATTTCTGTTGAAGAACCAGTTCACTGCAGCAGTTACTATTCTTTAGTTATGGTATGTGCAGGCCTGACGTCTCGAGCCCTGCTCCAGTGGATTCAGTTTCTTCTGCCAGATGTTTCTAGCCCTACTTGGGAGTCAGCTGCAGCTTTCCTGATGCCATTTATGACCTGGTACTTTTGGTGACCAGGGGTGGTGCCCCAATGACAGTGTCATGACATTGGATTTGATTTGATTTTGGCACTGGACAGCGGCTACATCTTCCAAAGCCTGGCTGGCCCACCTGGCTTTTAAGGGGAAGCATCTTTTGGTTCTTTTTTGGAGAAGCTGGTGAAGGACCTATGCTAGACAAAATCTGGAAGACAGGTCTAAGGGACCTGTGAAGCCGGCTGATGCCCCTCTCTCATCAGTCTCTGCCCGTCAACAGAGGGCATGTTGGCAAGATCTCCAGAGGTCTTAGGACTCTTGTTGCTACTGACCTGGAAAAAAAATCTTGCTTCCCTGCTGTTTCTGGGCTTCAGGCTTGTTCTCAGATCTTTTGTGGAGTGTGTGGGCTCAGGGATGCTGTCCCACCCAGAGGAGGACCTTCCTGGGCTGCACAATGAAGGTTTATGGGCTCTTTTCTTAGTTCCTTTGGTTGGAGGCAGGCTTTGCCTTTACTTTCAGGCATGGGCCTGGGTTTCCAAGGATCGCTGGATGCTAGACTATGTCCAGGCTATGTCCTGGGATGCTCGGAGCTGATTCCAGATGCCTTAATTGTCTCCCTTTATGGGTCTGCGATGAAAAGTGTTGCTGTGTGGACCACCTTGGATAAGTTGCTGCGCATAAAGGCCATGGTGGCTGTCCCGCTGGACGAGTGCGACAAGGGCAGATACTCCTATTTTTGTAGTGCTGTGAAGAAAACAAGAGACTGTTCCTTCCAGCCCATTCTGGACTTTGAGAGTGTCAATGAGCACTTGTGCGTCCTATGCCTTTGGGTGGAAACGTGCTCCATGATTTCAAGCAGTGCACAGAAGGTAGTTCTTGGCTTCTCTGGATCTGGCTGAGGTGTATTTTCATATTATGATCTAGGCAGATCAGCAAAGTATTTGGTTTTTGCCATGTTTGTCTCTCATTCAGTTCACCCCTCTTCCTGTCTGGCTATCCATGGCCCTGAGGACATTCTCTAAAGTCATGGTGGTGGCAGCTGTGGCTCCAAGGTATCTGTGTCCATCCCTATCTGGATGATTGGCTCATCTGGGTGCCTTTTCACTTTCGGAGGCTCCTCAGGTGGCGCCCCAAGTGGTGCCCTTTTTGGAAAGCCTTAGCTGGATGAACAATCAGGGATAGAGCTAGCTGTTGCCTTCCCAGTCCCTAGAGTTACTGGGAACATATTTCGACACTCGAGTGGGCAGTTATTTCCTTCCAGGGAGAAAGTCAGACTGTTAGCCTGCCTGGTATTCTTCGGTGTGAAATGGGTTCTTAGATGCTGGGATTATCTTCATCTCCTCTGGTTTGATAGCGGTGACGGTAGAGATGGTGCGTGGTTGCATCCTCACATTTGACTGCTCCAGTGGTCCTTGCTGGCTCAGTGGTCCCCGTTTATGGTGAAGTCCAGCCTGTAGTGGTGGCAGCATTCCTGTCATGTGAGGAAGGGTGTGCTGCTGGGCAATTGCTCCTGGATCCTTGTGATGACAGATGCCAGTCTCTCGGGCTGGGGAGCCCATTGCCAAGAGTGTAAGGCGCAGGGTCATTGGAACCGCAGGGAAGGTGTGTGGTTCATCAGCCGCCTTGAGGTGAGGGCCATCAGCTTGGCTGTTATGCATTTCTGGCCCCTGCTCGAGGGCCGGGCGGTTTGAGTGTTTTCAGACAACACCACTGTGGTGGTTTAGATCAATCAGTAAGGTGGCACACATAGTGCTGGGGTAGCTCTGGAGATGGCTCTCCTGTTTGCCTGGGTGATGAAGAACCTCCTTGCATTGTCTGCTCAGCACATCTCTGGGGCGGACAGTGTGGAAGCAGACTTCCTCAGCTGGCACACTCTGGATCCTGGAGAGTGGGCTGAGTCAGGAGGCGTTTGTTGATTCTGCATCTCTTGGGTCGCTTCAAAGTGGATCTGATGGCGACCTGCCTATGCCATCATTTGCTGCTGCTTCAATTGCTGCACGAAGACGGGGTCTGAGGGTGTCTATTCCCTGACCCAGTCTTGGCTGGGTCAGCACCTGCTGTACCTATGCATCTTCTGAGGCCCTTGGTGGAGCATGTGTTTTGGCATATAAAACACCACTCGAGCAGGATTTGTTTTAGTGGCGTTAGACTGGCCAAGGAGAGTGCGGTTCGGAGACCTGAAGCGGTTCCTGCAGATGCCTCCCTTTTTGATCGTCTCCATCTCAGGGCCTGTTGCAGGGACCATTCGTCACGGAGGACTTGGTTCACTTTTTGCTTACTGCTTGGCTCTTCGAAGGAGATGACTAGCGCATAAGGGCAACTCTCCAGTGGTGGATCCTACTCTACTTGGAGCCTGGAGGAGGTCTACCAAGCTAGCATATGTGCGGATCTGGAGCCTCTTTGAGCGATGGTACGATGCTCGGCAGTTGGCTCCTGAGGTGTCCAAAGTGCCCTCTGTTGGCCTTTCTACAGGATGGCCTGGAGAAGGGCCTTTCCTTTAGCTACCTGAAAGTTCAGGTGGTAGCTTTGGCTTGTTTCCAAGATCTGGTGACTGGTAAATTTCTAGTCTTGCACCCTGACATCTCGTGCTTTTTCCGGGGAGTTCAGCATCTGTGATCTCTTCCTGTGATCTGTCTCTGGTGCTTTAGGGCCCTGATGGTGACGCCTTTTGAGCCATTGAAGGATTTGACGATCAAGATGGTCTTGTTTGTGATTTTGTGCCGCAAGGTGGATTTTCGAGTTGTGGGCTCCTTATCTGTCTCTTTTAAAAAGGCAGTTTCCATTCGTCCTCTGCCTTTTTGCTTGCCTAAGGTGATTTCTTCCCTTCATGTGAACCAGGTGTTCTGCTAGCCCTTCTCCTCTAAGGAACAGTGTCAGAGGAAGGATAAGTATCTTTATCTTCTGGATGTCCAGAAGGTGCTTCTCCAGTAAAATGGAGGCTACGAATTCCCTTTGTAAGTCTGACCATTCTTTTTTGCTGTTTGCTGGCCTGCACAACGGTAACACTCTGGCCAAGTTGGCTTTAGGGGTGCTAGATTGAGGCTATTGCCTCCGTGTATCCGTTGCAGAAATGGCTGGTTCCAGAAGATTTGTATGCCCATTCTACCCAAGTACAACTGTCGTCCTAGACCAGTGATGGCTAACCTTTTTGAGCCCGAGTGCCCAAACTGCCGCACAAAACCAAAGAATTTCCTCAAAGTGCCAGCACGTCCATTAAAGCCTCATTTGCATAAGGTGCCTCATTTGCATAAATATTTGCATAATGTTACCATACACTAACTTTTAGTAAACATGCCTCTTAATGAGTATATGGATAAAGAAAGACTAAAAGGTTTCTACATTACTATAATCCAGTACCAACCGCCAGGCACATTAGGAACTACTACAAACGCTGCCCATTTAGAACCCATAGCAAACCCGCCGTATCCTAACAGTACTACCAGGACTCACAAAGCACCATACCCTAACTATCAAAAGGCAACACTGCAAATATTAAACCAATACATTTCAGAGAACAACAATACATGACCTACTGGGGAAAGAACAAGTGGCAATGTCAAATAGGAATTATATAAACAGAATACCTCAGCTCAGTTACACATGCAGAACAGACCATCACCAAACAAGGAATCACAATTTAAAAACAGGAAGACAATAATTAAACTGGGAACCCCAAAAGCCAAACTTGGAATATACAACAACACTGTAGAAATAAAACTATAAATTAATTTCCTCTTGTACTAAACAAAGCGCAAAAATTAATGATGCACATTTCCCAGAGCTGACATATTCCAGTTAATAAATTCAAAATAAAGAGATATTTTTCTACCTTTTGTGCATTTTTTTTCAGTTGCAATTGCTCCAGCCACTTTCTTCTGGTTTCTTCGTGTCTTCTCCTAACTCTCCATCTGCTGTCCATTTGTCCTTTCTTCTGTCTTCTTGGTTTTTTTTTTCCATTCTCTCTCTACATCTGCTTTAACATACTAATCTTTCTCCTTTTGCTCTTTCCTCATTCCTATTTCATCTACTCAAAATTTACCCCTCCATCCTCAATCCCCACTTATTCTCCCAATACCCGGCCAATTGTAGATTTTTTATCCCTCCCACACAAAATATTTTTCCCCTCTCCATTTTACTCTCCCAGCCCCATCCCATTCTAATCCTCCCCCAACACCAGCTCCCTTCTAGTTCCAGCCTCACCCAGCATCCATTCCCTTCTAGTCCCTGCATCAGCCCATTTCCAGTCCTAGCAGCCCCCCAACCCATTTCCAGTCCTAGCAACCTCCCAACCCAATACCAGTCCTAGCCCCCCCTCATCAACCCACTTCCAGTCCTAACCCCCCCTCATCAACCCACTTCCAGTCCTAACCCCCCATAAGCCCATTTCCAGTCCTAGCTCCCCCATCTATTTGCAGTCCCATCCGAGTCCCTCCATCAGCTCATTTCCAAACCCAGCCCCCCATGAGCCCATTTCTAGTCCTTTCCTAGCCCCACCATCAGCCCATGTCAAATCCTAGCTCCCCTCCACTCAGCCCATTTCCAATCCAAGCCCCCCATGAGCCTACTTCCAGTTCTAGCCCCTTCATGAGTCCATTTCAATCCAAACCCCCACCACAGCCCATTTCCAATCTTAGCACCCCCCCAACAGCCAATTTCCAGTCCTATTCTAGCCCCTCCATCAGCCCATTTCCTGTCCTAGCCCCCCCTCACCCATTTCCAGTCCTAGCTCCCTCCCCCTCACAACCCATTTCCATTCCAAGCCCCAATCCCATCAGCTATTTGCAGTTCAAGCCCTCCTTCCACTCAGCCCATTTCCAGTCTTAGCCCCCCCATAGCCCATTACCAGTCCTAACCCCCCCATCAGCCCATTACCAGTCCTAACCCCCCCATCAGCCCATTTCCAGTATTAGCCCCCCCCCATAGCCCATATTACTAGTCCTACCCCCCCCCAAATCACCATCACCATCACCATCCCACTTCCAGCCTTAGCACCCCCCATGGCCCATTACTAGTCCTAACCCCCCCCCCATCAGCCCATTTCCAGTCTTAGCCCCCCCCATGGCCAATTACCAGTCCTAACCCCGGCCAATTACCAGACCTAACACCCCCCCCCCCTGGCCAATTACCAGTCCTACCCCCCCCCGGCCAATTACCAGTCCTACCCACCCCCCCGGCCAATTACATGTCCTACCCCCCCCCCCTGGCCAATTACCTTTCCTAACCCCCCCCCCCTCTGCCCCTTTCAAGTTTTCGCCCCCCCCCCATGGCCAATTACCAGTCCTAACCCCCCCCCATCAGCCCCTTTCCAGTCTTAGCCCCCCCCCCCATGGCCAATTACCAGTCCTAACCCCCCCCATCAGCCCATTTCCAGTCTTAGCCTCCCCACCATAGCCCATTACCAGTCCTAAACCCCCTTCCCCCCTATCAGCCCAAATTAAAAAAAAAAAACCCAAACAAAGCGGCTGCTTCTGCCGCGGCAGCCTCAAGAGCTCTGCCGCGGCAGCCTCAAGAGCTCTGCCGCGGGGCCCCCCCCTGCCCGGCAGAGCCTCCCTGCATCATCTACCTTCAAGTCGCAAAACGCGGGCTTCTTTCAGAGCCGCGAGAGTTTCCTTTCTCGCGGCTCTGTTCGCGAGAAAGGAAACTCTCGCGGCTCGGAAAGAAGACCGCGTTTTGCGACTTGATGGTAGGTGATGCAGGGAGGCTCTGCCGGGCAGGGGGGGCCCCGCGGCAGAGCTCTTGAGGCTGCCGCGGCAGAAGCAGCCGGTTTGTTTGGTTTTTTTTTTTTAAAATTTGGGACCTTTTAAATGCGGACCTTCCCGCGTGCCAGCTGCAAGGCCTTCGCGTGCCACAGCTGGCACGCGTGCCATAGGTTCGCCATCGCTGTCCTAGACGTAGCGGGGCTTTGTAGCCCCTGCCGATATTTGTCAGGTAGCAATGTGGGCATCACATTTTTACACTTTTGTCAAGCATTACCATTTGAATGTCCATGCGCAGGCGGACGTGGCCCTTAGCTCTGGGGTTTTGCGAGCTGCTGTTTTCTTCCCGCCCAGTGGAATTGTAGCTTTGGTACATCCCACTTCTCTGGATTGGTCTAGCAGGACGATATGGAAGGGGACCTTTTGCTTACCAGTTAATGTCCTTTCCTTGAGTCCTGCTAGACCAGTCCAGTGCCCGCCCCTGAAACTACATTTGATTTGTTCTTCTGCTCCAGTTCCCTTGGGTCTGCTATGATTTTTATACTTGACACTGCAGGTTCATCTTCTACAGTCAGTTTTCTGTTTATGCTTGTCTGTACATAGTTCTTTACTATTTACTTCATGTTGGCCACGATTCAGGTTGTGTGAGACTTGCCATGTTTCTCCCATATGCTTTAGGGCAAATACTGAAGGGACCTCTGGTGGCTGAGGTTATTAGAGATATGGGAGTGATCTCACTGAAACCTGGGCTTTTCGTTGGTTCTTTGTTTTCACCAATCTGCTGCTCAGGGAAAACATCCTATTTGTCTGGACTAGTCTAGCAGGATTCAAGGAAAGGACATTTAATTGGTATGTAAAATGTCATTCACTTTCCACAGAGGAGCAAGAATTTAATTTTCTTAAGATGTCTTTCCCATGTGGGTATCGCTTGGATCCCATGGTTTGTGCTGGCTGATGATTCCGAAATAAGTTATGCAATATAAATACTGCAAATGAGAAACTTATCTAAGTGAATTTTATGGGTGGGAAGAGCTGGGTAACTACAGTTTCATGTGAAAAATTGTGATGCCATGCAGTTGGTGCATGGAAATGCCAACATAGCCCAGTAGCTGAGTGGCAGTTGCTGTGCACTGTCATGTAGGAGACCTCAGTTCAGTTCCCAGGCCAGGGTTCTGGTCCCTAGGCTGTTTGGAGGTGGGATAAAACCAGCATTAATAGCGCTTGAGATGGATGTGGAGACAGCTTGTGGTCAGACTTCAGAACTATGCCAGGTGGTTTCTATAGAGAACCATGATTCCTGGGTGAGGAATGTCTGTTTTGTCACCTCTCCGGTCCTATAATCAGGTCTAATCCGCTGCTGCCACACTTTCAACCTGGCTGCCCAACTGCTGACACAGTCTCCGCCTGCCATGCATGACCTGCTGCCACTTAGGGTATTCTTTGCTCACCACTGTCTGAGGTGCAAGCTTGCGGTCCAGTCCTGATATGTCTGCATCCAGCAGGGCCCACACTGCTTCCTCCCTGGTATGGACACACCATCGCTTCCCTTTCAATATGTTCCGCTGACCCCATTCCCTCCCACTGGCTCCTAGAGCCTTCCCTATCTCTTTCTCCCTATATCCTCTCCCTTTTCAACTCTAGTCTGTCTTCTGGCGTCTTTCCCACACCCTGGAAACATGCCATAGTCCGCCCCATATTGAAATCCCGTTCTTCCGACCCTTCTGTTCTTTCTAGCTGGCGCCCCATCTCTAACCTTCCTTTTCTTTCCAAATTTCTTGAGAAACTGGTCTTTTTTCAGCTTTCTTCCCTCCTTGAAGCTTCCCTCACCCTTCACCCTCGGCAATCTGGTTTTCGTCCCGGTCACAGCACAGAATCAATTCTTCTCTCTCTTCTTAACGAACTTCACGCTGCTCATGACCATGGTCTTTTCACTTTAGCTGTTTCCCTTGACCTTTCTGCAGTTTTTGATCTGGTGGACCATCGCACTCTTCTTACTCGTCTCCATGAAGCTGGTCTCTCTGGTGTGGTTCTTCAGTGGTTTCGTTCTTTCCTTTTCTGTCGCTCCTTTTCAGTTGTAACTGGGTCCTCATCCTCAGCCCCCCGCCCCACTTTCCTGTGGTGTGCCCCAAGGGTCTGTTCTTGCCCCTCTGCTCTTCATTGTCTTTCTGGCACCTCTTGCCCTCATAATCCAGCAGTTTGGCATCTCGGTGTATTACTACGCTGACGATATCA
Organism: Ichthyophis bannanicus; assembly: GCA_033557465.1. Classification (NCBI taxonomy): domain Eukaryota; kingdom Metazoa; phylum Chordata; class Amphibia; order Gymnophiona; family Ichthyophiidae; genus Ichthyophis; species Ichthyophis bannanicus. Next base: position 308,742,509 of record CM066032.1, on the reverse strand, counting down.
TTTTACTGCATCACACCGACTCCCTTACTCCTGACATCTCCCCTCTTAATCTTTGTCTTACCGCTGTCGCTTCCTGGTTTTCCTCTAATTTCCTTCATGTGAACCCGGCTAAGTCCTTTGCTATCTGGTTCATGCTCGGGAGCCCTTCCCCCACTTGTGCTCCCTCTTTCTCTTCACAATCTATTCCTCTTGTCTATTCCCTCCGGTATTTAGGTGTTATTCTTGATTCCTCTCTCTCTTTTAAGGAGCATATTTCCTCAGTTGTCCAGCGCTCTTTTCTTTCTCTTAAGCAGCTCCGGGCTGTACGCCCCTTTCTCTCTTCTTCTGCTTTGGCTACACTTCTTCTTTCCCTTGTAATGTCCCGTCTTGATTATTGTAATGTCTCCCTAGCAGGTCTCCCACAATCCCAACTTTCCCGTCTCCAGCGTATTCAGAACACTGCCGTCCGTCTTCTGACCTACGCTTCTCGTTACGGTCATGTCACTCCTCTTCTTTTTCAACAGCATTGGTTACCTATTTCATTCCGTATTCAGTTTAAGATTCTCACTTTCGCACACAGGGTAGTTCGCACAGGTACCCCCCTTATCTCCAGGAACAAGCAGGAATGAGTCTTCACATGTGGGTACGTCGGCGCCGACGGAGCCCGCACGGGAATGCTCCCCAGCATCCAATCAGAAAGCCTTTGGGAGCATCCCTCGCGCCTGCGCGGTGACTTCCCGCCTTTCCCACTGCCTCTCCCCAGTTTTCGTTTTTCCGCGGAGCCGTCAGGACGTACCTCCTGTCACCGCAGAAACTTTTTTCTCTAAAATCCTTATTTTCTTGTTTTCTTGTGGTCGTGGCCATTTTTCCCGCCGATACCGGCACCGTCGGTGCCTTATTCTTTTCTTTTAACCACTTAGAGGTATTTTTTCTCCTCAAGTCCCTTCTGAGGCCTACCAGGCCTTTCCAGCATGGAGCCGCCTTCTCCTAAGAAGTGCCTTCACTGTGGAAACTTAGTTTTCTTTTTAGACTACACTGCCTGGTGTCTAACCTGTTTGGGTCCTGACCCTTTTTCCCCCGGTCCATCAGGCTTTAGTATTGGGAGAAGACCTTCTCTTTTTCGGGTATCCCTCGAGGCCGTTTTTCCTCCTGAGGTGAGGACATCGATTTATTCTTCTCTCCAGGATCAGGTAACCCACAAACAGTCTGTTAAGACTAGCCAATTCTTGAAGGGTAAGTCTCATGCCCCGCATGATGACGGCTCCGGCCTTCCCCTCAAGACCCCTTTGGCAATAAAACCCCGGCGGGAGTCTTCGGGCTCCAAAGCATTCACGGGGTTTCAGGTTGTTCCTGGGGTTCACTCCTCACAGAACATACCTGAGACATTCTCGGGGGTGGTATCCGCTTCGAGCGGTACCGATCCCCCGGCATCGGCACGGGCGTCGAGTGCTCCACTCTTCGCCAAGGATCGTCAACTGGTGTCCTCGGTGCCTTCGGGGCTGATCGACTCGACCCAGACTGGCTTTCCTGCATCCCAGCCATGCGCGGGGTTGGTACCGACTTCGAGCGGTACCGCTTCCCCGGCGTCGGCACCGGTGTCGAGTGCTCCGCTCTTCACCAGGGATCGTCATCTGGTGTCCTCGGTACCTTTGGGGCCGATCGATCCGACCCAGACTGGCTTTCCTGCACCCCAGCCATGCGCGGGGTTGGTGCCGGCTTCGGGCGGTGCCGATTCCCCGGCATCAACGCCGGTGTCGAGTACTCCGCTCGTCACTAGGGATCGTCGTCTGGGGTCCTCGGTGCCTTCGATCGATACCACCCAGACTGGCTTTCCTCTGTCCCAGCCAGCCGCGGGGTTGGTTCCGGCTTCGAGCGGCACCGATGCCGTGGCATCGGCGTCGGTGTCGAGTGTTCCACTCTCCACCGGGGCTCGTCTTCGGGTATCCTGGGCCTCGGGGCCGATCGATACGCTCCAGATGGCCTTTCCTCTTTCTACGCCATGCTCGGAGGGGGTACCGGCTTCGAACGGTACCTATACCCCGACATCGGCGCCGGTGTCGAGTGTTCCTCTCTTCACCGAGCGTCGTCTTCGGACGTCCTCGGTGCCTTTGGCACCGATCGATGCGATTCCGATTGACTTTCAGGGATCGGCATCGCCGACACCACCACCGACGTCGGTGCCCTCTAGACGGGCATCGATAACCTCGCTCGGTTCGATGCCCAGTCTAGAATCGATATCCAGTCTAGATGACTTGGTTCCGACATGCTTCGGAACCGATCCCTGTCCCTTCCGGCTACGCACTACCGAGGATAATCACCAAAGCTCTCTGGTTGCCTTGGTTACCGCTTCAGCAACCTCCGCTGCCTGCTCTGAGGGTATTGCCGTCCCCGATGCCGGTGTCTGTGTCGATGTCGATTCCTGCAGTTCCATCGGTGCCATCGATCCTTTCTATGCCTAGCTTGGAATCGATACCGGGAACCGACGATGCAGTACTAACTGCCTCGAATCGGAACTGTCGGTATCATTCTCCATCTAGCAGGATTCCTTTTGTGTACCAGTCCTGTAGGTCCTCTGGTGTTCAAGCTGCTCATTCAACCTCAGCCTACCCAGGAATAGTCCCTCTGGGAGATCCTTCTTTTCAGAAATTTCTCCTTGACATGGCAGCCTTTCTTGCCATTCCTATTCCTGGTCCTACTCTTAACCAAGGTCCTGCAGAAAAAGCAACCATAATGCTTCCTTTACATCCTTCTTTGCAGGACCTTCTTCTGGGGATTTGGCGGTCACCTTTACAGGTTCCTGCGCCTTCTACAGCCATGCATGTTCTGTATCGGGTGCCCCCCTCTCTGGGGTTTCAGAAGAACCAACTTCCGCATCATTCCATTGTAGTGGAATCAGCAATGAGGAAGGTCAGAAGCAAGAAGAAGCATTCTTCTTATCCTCCAGGTCGTGCATCTAAAGCACTTGATGCCTTTGGGCGTCAAACCTTCCAAACTTCCATGTTGGCTTCTAGAATTATTTCATATATTTTTTATATGAGTCTAACACTTCAGGAGGTCACAGAGAAATTATCTCTTTTGTCTCCTTTTTTGTCAGAACCTAAGGCCTCTGACTATTCCTTGCTTCTTAATCATAGCAGGAATATCTATTGGTTTCTTTCTCGTGCTTCTCTAGACTCTTTTGAGTCTGTTAGCAGGTCCTCTGCTATTGCCATTGGAGCACGTCGTACAGCCTGACTGCAGGCTTCAGACTTGAGCAGATGGGCACAACATACACTGGGTAATTTCTCCGTGTACTGGAGAAAATCTTTTCAATAGCGAGGCTTTACGTCAGGTTGCTCAGTGCTCCACTGACTTTCCTAGTTCTGGAAACCATCCTAAGCCTTCTTTTTCCCCAGGATGTAGGAAATGTCCTACCAAACCTTCTCTCCCTAAGAAAAGAAAGTTTCATCCTCCTTCTGCCCATCCTCCAGATGTACCCAAGCAAGGGACATCTCACCCTGGTCTGAAGTTTCCAGACTCTCACCAGGCTAATCATAACCAGCAGCCATAGGCTCCTGTATGCTGCAGTCTCCAATTCTACACTGGTTTTTCTTTTCAGTATGCCAAGTAGTTAGGATACTTTTGTCCATGGGTTACAGTATTCTCCCTTTCTTATTACTATAAAGGGAGATCACCACTATCCCATGATAGTTTCTGTCCCCACATGGACATTTTTTCCTTCAGCTGACTTACCATATGGTACGTCACCTCCAACCCCCTCTCTTCCAGGGTTTCCCCCTGTTTGAGTTGGTACCATACTGAAACATCTCTCTCTCTTTCCAGTGTAGACTTCCTGTTATCCTTCAACGCATGTTCTGGACAACTCCTCAGACAGGGCCGGAATATCTCCGCTCCCTTGGTCTGTCCTCTCCCTGTTTTCATACAGGAGAATCCCCTCTGCTTTTTTGTTCAGTTGCTGTGCGTGCAGGAGTTCCAGTGAGTACTTTCATGCTTCTGCAAGCTCACTGCAGGTTATCTTCTCCTAGCCATATCCTCATCTAGGATGTGGCAACATGCCTGACTTCTGTCAGTTTTATCTCCTGCACAATGCTCTCTGCAATCGTCAGAGAAGCTTCCCACTATGGGCCCTTGCCATAGAGCATTGGCCTTTGTCTCTGAGGGTCTTCCTTGTAATAGAAGAAGCTTATATAGTCATTCCATGGCTATCTAGATAATTATACCCTCTTGTCTCCCATTGTGATACAGAAGACAAGGTTTTTTCTGCGTGAATGTCCAAGGAGCTCCCAATCTGGCAGGAATCTACCCCTTTTTTCCTTACAGCTTGGCATTATGTTTTCTGCTCCACCTGGACAACGCATACTCTTTTACTGTACCTGATACCCCTGAGTCCCTTGGCTGGGTCATCCTGGTATCTTGGTCTATGCGTTTTCTTGTCCTTGGGTCACATCAGAAGCCTAAAGTACTCCTGACGTGCTCTTACCAGACTGATATTGTCCTCTGTTCTTCATGCAACCATACTGCTAATTCCACTGATCTGCATTCCTGCACCACAGAAATAGATTCTCTATTAGATGAATCTTTTCACATCACATTCCCCATGTGGATGTTTCTTCTGTGGCCCAGTTGCAGTCATGGATTCTCAGTATTATTTCATGTATGTATGTGTCCTATGCATACATGTTTTTGTACCCTGGGTGGGCATAAGCCATGCCCATCTATATCTATATCTATATCTATATATATATGTATCTACATTCTATATATAGATATATATGTCACACTTGTCTAGACATATATATTCACATCCGTATAGATATGTATGTAGTTCCATATATACATATCTATCTATCTATCTATATATATATATATATATATATATATATATATATATATATATATATATATATATATAGGTATGCGCATATTGGGAGATGTTCATAGCACCCTGTGTATTACCTACTATCTCCCTAACTGTCGGTACTAAAGTTTTTTACTTTCTTAAGGGGTCCAGACAGTCCGCTTGCCTATTATCATATGGCTCGGTAACTGGGACCGGTTATACTCACAATTACTGCTGTGACGTCAACAGCTTCTATTTTTGTTATATACCTCCTTATCTATGAGATATCAAACTTCAATGTCTTCCTATCTCTTACCAGCTAGGAAAGACAGTGTACATCTTCAGTATTCCGGAGTACACTTCTGTTCTCCCTGGGAAAAGGGTTTTTTTTTCCATACCCTCTCTTCCCTTCCGGACTGGGCTAATTTCCAGATCGGTCAGTCTTCTTCTTTTAGTCCTCAATGTTAATAACTCTGTATCTAAAAGAGTTCTCAGCTTTTTCACATAAAGCTTTCCATTGAAGACCTGCCGTTCTTCTCCTGGACCAGTTGACACATGGGTCACCTGCCCATTCCAGATTTGGAACTTCATCTTCACTGCTGTGAAGTTCCCTTGAAGATTCCGCTACTGCGTCTACAGTACCTTCCATCACAGTTCTACTTCCTACAATCCAGTAGGTAAGCTCTATATGGTACTAGTTCATTAAATACTTTAATGATATTTGACATGCATTCTGAAGACTCATCTCCCCTGTAGTCTTTAGTTTTTGCTGTTCCTCTGCAACTCTTCTCTACTCAACTCCTACCCCCCATCCCTCAGGGGATGCTGGGGATCCAGGTTGGGAAAATGCCATCCTGTCCAGGGATACGCATTTTATGGGATCTCCCCTGGCACCCTCAGCTAGGGAGTCCCCACATGTGAAGACTCATTCCTGCTTGTTCCTGGAGATAGCACAGTTACTTACCTGTAACAGGTGATCTCAGGGAACAGCAGGAATTAGTCTTCACAACCCTCCCACCTCCCCTAGGAGTTGTATCTATCTATTTCCTTTCCTCTTCCTCTCCTTCTGTCTCAGCTATGAAACTCAACTGGGGAGAGGCAGTGGGAAAGGCGGGAAGTCACCGCGCAGGCGCGAGGGATGCTCCCAAAGGCTTTCTGATTGGATGCTGGGGAGCATTCCCGTGCGGGTTCCGTCGGCGCCGACGTACCCACATGTGAAGACTAATTCCTGCTGTTCCCTGAGATCACCTGTTACAGGTAAGTAACTGTGCTTACCTTGCAGACCAGATACACTTCCGCACTTCTCATCACCTGCTTCGCTCCATTCACACAAACCGTATGTCTCTTCCCTCTCCCTCACAAGCCCATCTCGAATCTACCCGCTCCTCAGCCTTTTATTTCCTGGGTCCCAAACTCTGGAACTCACTTCCCCCTTCCCTCCGTGCAGAGGAGTCCTATCAGTCTTTTAAAGCGCAACTCAAAACTTACCTCTTTAGCTGGGCATTTAACCTCCCCCCCCTGCCTTCGTCTTCCCTCCTTCCTCCCCGCTGATGTACTTTATAACTAATTTGCCTTCCCCTGCTGATGTATTTTTAATTTGTTGCATTTTTCTGTTCTTTCTCTCCTCTTTTCTATTTCTGTTTTAAATGGCGTTCTTTTCTTTCTTTCATGCAGCCTGTATTTTAATTATTGTAAACCGCTCAGATGCCTTTGGTATTGAGCGGTATAACAAATTTTTAATAAACATAAACATAATAAACATAGTTCAAAGGGAAAAGTCCAACCATAATGGATGCAGTCAGTCCGCAATTTTTACAGCACATCACTGAAACCTCTCCGTTTCTGAAGAGTGACTTGTGTTAAGTTCACATAGATTTCGATGGAGCACCCCTCCCAACTGAGGATACTATTATGGCTTAAATGTCTTTTGGCGTATTGCTGGGGCCCACCGGCTTGCCACCCTGTGGGCCCAGTCTATACAATTAGTCTCTCCCCTCCACTTTCATCCCTCCCACTTCCAGGATCTTCTTGGCAATCCTCTGCACCACAGCTTTGGAGTCTTTATAGGCCTCCTCCTTGGGCATCTCCTGGCATCTCAGATTGTTGCGCTGAGATCTGCTCTCCAGATCTTCAGCTGTGTCCTCAAGATGAACGTGCAACTGCTCCAGCGTCCCAAGTTTCTGCTGCAGCAGCCCAGTGGCCTCGTGCTCTTCCAACCTTTCCTCCAGGTCCTCCATGCAATGGCCCAGCTCTCCCAGGTTTACTCTCAGGCCTTCAATGCTTCCTGCTACCTCCTCCCCGGATCCAGGTAATGTTCTCTTTCAAATCTTTGAACCAGGTATGCATTCCCTCAAGTAGGATTGTTCACCAGCAATTCTGGCTGTCCAGTCGCTAGCCATTTCTTTCTCTCCGCTCTTGGTGCCCCCCAGCTTACATGCACATGTGGTCCCGTTTTTGATGTTTTTTCCCGCCATGGCTGCCATTTTCTCCAGGGGTCACTTCTGTGCTCCTGCAACACCCGGGTAAGCGAAATCCAGGAGAAAAGCTTGCTTCCCTTTTGCCGCCATCCTGGGATCTTGCGCTGCTATTTACCACCTTTAGGGAGCTTTCTTTGGCCATGGAAGCTGAGGTTTTAAGCTTTTTCCACCCACGGCTGGCCTGCACAAAAGCTCAGGTGGCCATCTTAGTCGGTGATGAAAGCAACCTCTGTCTTTACTGAGCTGAATTGCACGTAGGATATAGGAAAAACAAAGTATTTTCAAAAGGTTTATTTTGCTGTAGTCCAGTAGAAGGTGGCTTTAATTGATTTTGAGCCTGAGAGCTCAAGAACCAGTGCCCAGTGATGAGTGACACACTGATGTGCATTAATTGGAGGAAAGATCTCAGGGAGATCATATCTGGTTTGAAACCTGCAAAACACTGCATTAGGTCAAGAACGTCTGGAATGCAAGGGTGCATAGGAAACAGGTGTAAAAGCAGAAACAAGGTGATCAGGCCTCTTTTCAAATCATTAATAAAACTTTATCCAGAGGATCTAGATGGAGGCAGATTAAAGGAGGGATATTAAAATGGTGCAGAGCTTATTTTGGTGAATCTAAAGGACATGTGGTTCCCAAGTTGTTCTTCCTACCAACTAGATAAAATGCCAACACCTACATAGCAGTTGTTTATGGGTTAGAAAAATACTGTGTGCTCTCTTCTATCCTTTACTCTCATGTATTCTCTTCTTTCCACCATCTCTCACCTCCTTCAGTTATGCACATGACTGGTAGCATAGGTGACTTCCACTTGGCTACCACCCCTGTGATGACTGGTGTCAGAAAGCCCATGTGTTTCCAGCAGAGACAGACCAAGTGCAATGTCTTTTGTATGACATTTCAAGAGAAGAAGCTTCAGGAGTCTTCAGACCACAGTTTAGGAATTACTAGCCTAAACGATAGGAAGAAGGATATGAGACAGAGATTCAAAAACCTCAAAGGTATGAATAATGTACAAAAGGAAAGTCTTCAGTGGAAAGGAAGTTTTTAAAACAAGTGGTCATGGTATAATCTGGAAAAGGGGTTAGACTTGGGAGAAACATAGAAACATGCCAGCAGATAAAGATCATACGGCCTATCCAGTCTGCCCTTCTGTACCAACTACTACAGTCCTTTTTTTCCTTTAAAGATCTAATGTGTTTTTCCCATGCTTTCTTGAATTCATATGAAGTCTTTGACTCTATTACCTCCACTGGGAGACTATTCCACACATCTACCACTCTTTCCATAAAGAAGTATTTCTGCATATTACTCCTGAGTCTATCCCCTTTAACCTTCATTCTATGCTCCCTCATTGCATTGCTTTCTTTCAATTGAAAGAGGCTCTCGTCCTGTGCATGTATGCCACAAAGTTATTTAAATGCCTCTATCTCCCCTCTCTTGCCTTTTCTCAAAAATATATATGTTGAGATCTTTACATCTGTTCCCCTAGGCCTTATGACGAAGCCCACTGACCATTTTGGTAGCCACCCTCTGCACAGACTTCATTCTGTTTATATCCTTTTGAAAATGTGGCCTCTAAAATGGTACACAATACTCCCTTCTCAATCCTCTGCAATCTGGCTTTCGTCCTTTACATTCTATTGAACTGGCTCTTGCCAAAGTCTCCAGCGACCTTTTCCTGGTTAAATCCAAGGGCCCTTACCCAGTCTTCATTCATCTTGATCTTTCTGCTGCCTTTGACACTGTGACCACCATTTTCTCCTCAACACCTTGTCCTTGCTTGGTTTTAAGGGCTTTGTGTATCCTGATCCTCCTCTTATCTCTCCCATCGCTCTTTCAGTGTTTGTTCTGGTGGATCCTTCTCTACTGCTATCCCATTTTCAGTTGGTGTACCACAAGGGTTTGTTCTGGGCCCACTCCTGTTTTCTCTCTATACCCAGTCTCTTGGTGCTCTCATCTTCTCCCATGGTCTTCAGTACCACTTTTATGCTAATGACTTTTAGATCTCTCTCTCTACACCTGATATCTGTCCAGCACTCCAGGCCCAAATCTCTGCCAGCTTATCTGGCATCACTGCCTGGATGTCTCACCACCGTTTGAAATTGAAGATGGCTAAAACTGAGCTACTTATTTTCCCCCCTAAACCAATCTCCCCCTTTCATCCTTTCTCTATCTCTGTGGATAACACTCTTCTACTCCCTCAGTCCACAACCCTGGGGTTGTTTTTGACTCCTTCCTCTCCTTCTCCATACACACATCCAACTGATAGCTAAAACCTGTCGTTTCTTTCTATATAGTATAGGCAATAAAACCCTATAAAACCCTCACTTGGTTTGCAGCTTGTCGTGCTGTGAGGGCTTGTGTGCATCAGTGATGCTGAGAGCTAAACTATTGGTAGTTTAACTACTGTCAGGGTCTCCCAAGATGGACAGGTCTCAGCTGAGGTGCCAGACCAAGACAAACCACCCATCTGGGCAGCAGCAGAATGGGATAATGTTGACGGCGGAGGATCACATTTATATGACAACGACAACAACACCAAACTTAAACTGTGCGGAAGAAAGGCCCGGCAATCTACTTCTGTATCTTGCCATGAAAACCCAATGGATAGTTACAACAAAACAAATTGTGCTATACTGCTGGAAGATGAGACCCCCAGGTCGGAAGGCACTCAACTAGCTACTGGGGAAGAGCTGAAGACTTTTCAGAGTAAAGCCAGCATTTATGATGTGTTGGATCAAAGCCCTCGGGATGTCTGACTGCTGATGTAGCTGCGCATGAAATGAGAGTCAGAAGCTGTAAAGATGTCTTATGCATTGGAACAAGGAACGTACGAAGCACGAACCAAGGGAAGTTGGAGGTGGTCAAGAATGAAATGGAACGTGTACAACTTGATCTGTTGGGTGTCAGCAAACTGAAATGGACTGGCATCGGGCACTTTGCATCAGATGATCACATGGTCTACTATGCTGGAAATGAAAGACAAAGAAGAAATGGTGTTGCATTTATAATAAAGAAGAAACTTGCAAGAACTGTAATGAAATACCATGCAGTCAGTGAACGCTTAATCTCTATTCGTCTACGAGGAATGCCTATCAACACAACTATAATTCAAGTATATGCCCCAACAACAGCTGCAGAAGAGAATGAAATTGAAGAGTTCTATGAACAAGTACAAGCTGAAATTGACAGAACATGCAAACAGGATATCCTGATAGTCATGGGTGACTGGAACGCAAAAGTTGGCAACAAAGAAGGCAAAGTAGTTGGAAAATATGGACTTGGCAACAGAAATGAAGCTGGAGAAAGACTGATAGAATTCTGCAAGACCAACGATCTATTCATCTCAAACACCTTCCATCAACACAAGCGGTGACTGTATACATGGACTTCACCCAATGGATTGCATAAAATTCAAATTGACTACATCTGTGGAAGTCAACGATGGAAAAGTTCTATAACATCAACAAAGACAAAACCTGGAGCTGACTGTGGTACAGATCATCAACTACTAGTATGCAAACTCAAGCTAAAGTTGAAAAAGAGCAAACCACTCATGAATGCTGCAAAATATGACCTTGAGAATATACCACTGGAATTTAAAGACTGCCTGCAAAATCAATTTGGTGCTTTAGATACAAATGACAGAGCTCCAGAAGAGTTATGGAATGACATCAAGAAGGTTGTGTTGGAAGAAAGTGAGAAGTCTCTACAAAAGGTGAAAAAGCAAAAACGGCCAAAATGGATAATGGAAGAAACCCTGAAAATTGCCCTGAAACGCAGAGAAGCTAAAGCCAGAGGAGAAAGAAAGATAATAACAGAACTCAACAGAGATTTCCAGCAAGACAGGACAAGGAAAAGTACTACAACGACGCATGCAAGGAAATAGAAGCAGAAACTATTAGAGGAAGAACAAGATCGGCTTTCCTAAAGCTACGAGAGTTAAAGAAAAAGTTCCAGCCTCAAATTGGAATGTTACAAGATGCTCAAGGTTCTATGTTGAATGATGCTGAGAAGATCAAGAAAAGGTGGAAGGAATATGCAGAGTTTTTATATGATAAAAATCAAGTGGACCAACAGCCGTTTCAACCTGTACCTTATGATCGGGAACCATTGGTGATGAAAGAAGAAGTTAAAGCAGCATTGAAAGCCTTATCAAAGAACAAAGCACCAGGCATTGATAGCATTCCCATAGAAGTATTACAGCAATCTGATGCAGCTGTTACCGTACTTACAAGGCTCTGCCAAGAAATATGGAAGACAACATCATGGCCAACTGACTGGAAAAGATCTGTGTTTATACCAATACTAAAGAAAGGTGATCCAACTGACTGTAGAAATTATTGCACAATCGCTCTGATCCCACATGCCAGCAAGATTCCACTGAAGATTATTCAAAAGAGACTACAACCATACCTGGAACAAGAACTACTTGAAATGCAAGCAGGGTTCAGGAAAGGGCGAAGAACGAGAGACATCATTGCGGATGTGAGATGGATCCTTGAAAAGACTAAAGAATACAAAAAGGATATCTATTTATGCTTTATCGACTATAGCAAGGCTTTTGACTGTGTAAACCATGAGAAACTCTGGGCCACATTAAGAAGCATGGTTATACCAGAACACCTGATCGTACTCTTGCACAATCTGTACATTGATCAAGAAGCAACAGTTCAAACGGAACAAGGAGAAACAGAATGGTTTAAAATAAGCAAAGGTGTAAGACAAGGCTGCATACTTTCCCCCTACCTGTTTAATTTATATGCAGAACAAATCATCAGAGAAGCAGGATTGTATGAAGACAACAGAGGTGTGAAGGTTGGTCGAAGACTCATCAACAACCTTTGCTATGCTGCTGATACCACATTACTGGCTGAAAGTGAAGATGATCTGAAACATTTGCTTCTCACAATCAAAGAACATAGTCTCAAAATGGGCCTGCACCTTAATGTAAAGAAGACAAAGATCATGACAACTGGCATAATCAACAGGTTCATCGTTGAAGGAGAAGAAATTGAAATCGTGAACAACTTTAACCTACTTGGATCAACTATCAATAAAGAAGCAACAAGCAGTCAAAAAATCAGACGACGCATTGCTCTTGGCAGAATGGCTATGAAAGACCTAGATAAGATTCTCAAGAGCAGAGATGTCTCTCTCCATACAAAGATTTGACTTGTTCAAGCCATGGTATTTTCAATAACATCATATGAATGTGAAAGCTGGACAGTGAAAAAGACAGACAGGAAGAAAATTGATGCCTTTGAATTATGGTGCTGGCGGCGAATACTGTATATACCATGGACTGCCCGAAGAAGAAACCAGTCGGTACTAGAGGAGATCAAACCTAAGCTTTCTTTAGAAGCTCAGATGACAAGACTTCGACTTTCATACTTTGGACACATCAAGCGAAGAGAGAGCTCATTAGAGAAAGACGACATGCTTGGCAAGATAGAAGGTCAGCGCAAAAGAGGAAGGCCAGCAATGAGATGGATCGATACAGTAACAGCAGCTACGGGTACCAGTCTGTCAACAATGAGCCGCCTGAATCAAAACCGAACACAATTTAGGATAGCTATCCAGAGGGTCGCCATGAGTCGACTCCGACTCGACGGCACTTAACAACAACAGTTTCATGAGCTTGATAAGGATGATATTGAGATCCCATGCTGGTGTAGGCAGTTTGGTGTTCATGAGACCCCTCATGAATCAAGACACCAGAGGGTGTAGAGAAATTGTGAGGTTGTGACATCTATTTCTGTGGGTTTTTTTAAATGCTGCCTTATCTGGGAATCAAGTCAGTTTACAGGGAACTAAATATTAGCTGTTTTACATAGGACCTTTGAAACCTTAATAACATTGAACAGAACAATTGCAATTGGTAACTATAGTTTCCGGTTTATAAAATAGAGAATAGAAATAATGTACACTGGGATGATTGTTGGGGGGGGGGATTAATATGGGAGGGTGGCCCTTATTGATAGGGCATTAAGTATGTGTAAGTTTTGTTGGTCTGTGATGGCGCACCATTTAGTCCTTGAAGTGTTCTTTGAATAGGAATGTCTCGAGATCTTTGTGGAATTTTGTTATTTCATGTGTTTCTCTGAGGTCGTTTGGGAGGGCATTCTATAGATCAGGTGCATAGGTGGAGAAGACTCTGTTGCGAGTATTGGTTCATTCGTGTTATTTCTGCTGGCAAGTCCAGTAGGTTCTGGTTGCATCTGCGCCTATTTTGGGTGGTTGTTGGTGTTCAGATAAGGGACTTTAGGTATGGCGATGAGTAGTTGTGTAGAGGTTTGAATATATTCATGATTGATTTATATTTGATATGGTTGTGCACAGATAACCAGTGTAGATCTTTTAAAATAGGGGTAATGTGATTGCTCTTTCTTGCTGCTTCTATGGTTGTGCTGCTGTGTGTTTGGGCCATCTGTAGCTGATGAAGTGCATGTTTGGGGAGCCCCTGGTATATGCTGTTACTGAAATCCAAGAGGATGAAGATGAGGGCTTGAAGCACTCAACAGAAGTCGGACATTGCTGGGAAAGGTTGAAGGTTGAGGATTTTTATCTTGTGATATATAGCTTTTGTGGTTCTGGTGATGTGGAAGGAGAAGTCGAGCTCTGGTCAATTGTTATGCCCAGATATTTCACCTCCTGCTTAGTTTCTAATTCCATGTCGTGGATTTTGAGTGTTTTGGGGGGTGGAAATGTCTTGTTTCTGGAGATATGGAGCACTTCTGTTTCTTGTAGTTGTTCTGGAGCCCATGTTCATGTAGCCATTGTGAGATTTCTTGGAAGCAGATGGTTATTTTGCTTAAGTTTGGAGTAAGAATGTCATAAGGTGTAAACATCATAATGTCATCTGTATAGAACCTGTATTGAATATCATGTTTGTTGAATTTGGTACATACTGATTGCATGAAGAGTAATGAGGATAATGCAGAGCCTTGTTAAATTCCGTTGTGTTGTCTGTATGGGGTTGATATGTTTGGTTCTATGTGTACTTGTTGGTGATGGTCTGACAGGTATGATTGAAGCCATTTAAGTGGGGGTGCCACCGATTTCCAGTGGCTTGTAGTCTTGCAAGTAGGAGTTTGTGTGAAATGGAGTCAAACACCGCGGTTATATCCAGCAAGATAGGATGGTAGACATGGTTAAGCTTCTCCATTCCTCTTACTATTCTATTGTCGTAGAGATGCCAGAGGTGTTTCTACTCCATGGTGTGGTCTAAATCCGTGTTGGTGGTGGTCTAGTGGAGCGTGGTTGTCAATGTGGTGCTAGAGTTGTTGCAGTACTATTTGTTCAATTAGTTTTGAGATAAAGGGGAGGCTGCAGATGGGTCTGTAAGAGGCAGGGATTCTTTTGTTAGCTGTGGATGTTTTTAGAATGGGTTGTACTGAAGCCATTTTTACTTCCTTAGGTAGGAAACCTTGTTTGAGTGAGATTTGTGCCATCTGGCAGATGATTGGAAATAGCCATATCTGAGCTGTGCTAATCCAGCTGACAGGGCATGGATCCAGTAGTGAGGTATTGGTGTTGAGGATGCTGATTGTGTTCTATGTTCTTGTCAGTCAAAGGTTATCCATTGATTTTTGGTGGATTTATCGTCTGGCAGCATGTATTGTATGTTGTCGGTGTTCTTCCATTCTACCTTGGAGGAAGTCTGTTAGTGCTTATGGGTGGGGAGTGTTTGTTTTCTCTTGGTTGGGTGCAGTGGTTAAGGATCACACAATGTTTAATAACTCTCTTGGGCGGTTAAGATTTTTTTGTGGTGATCTTTCTTTGCAGTGTTTACCATGGTGTGGTATTACTTTAGCTTCTCATTTGTAATTCTGGTTGCTTATAGGTTCTTCATTTTCATTCAGTTTTTCTCAGTACTCATTTTAAGTTTGAGTTGTCTAGTGTACCAGGTTGGATTTGGTTTGTGATTTGGTGTGGATCTGGTCAGTGGTGTGGATGACGTGTCTCTTATGGTCTGGTTCCAGTTTGTGATTAATATATCAGTTAGATGTGCTGAGTTGGAGGTAGGGTATTTTCTCCAAAAATGCTTTTGTTGAATGTATGGAACCTGCATTTCCAGTTCATACTGCTAGACCAGTCCAGACAAACGGGTTGTGTCCCCCTGCCAGCAGATCTTGGAGACAGAGAATTCTACCAGAGCTCTGATAGGCTGGACTCTGGTGATATGGTCCTACCCTTAGGGGTCTCCCTCAGTATTTCTCTGTCTCCAGCAGATCTGGTTGCTTTTGTTGTTTTTCCCTCAAAATCTTTAAAATTATTTAGAATCCCTTTGGGGACTGATATTTCCACTTGCCGGTTGCTGCCAGTATAGTTTCACTGTGCACCAGGGTGTTTGCAGCTGAGCTCCTGTTTCTGACACAGTAGAGCTCGCTGACGGGAAGAATCCCCAGCATCTGGCCATGAGGGCTTGTTAGCTGGACGAAGGCCTCCCTAAAATCAGGTTTCTCTGTATCTTGAGGCTCCTGGATGCACCCAGAGTACACAAGAGATGTTACTCTGGGTTTCCCAGCAACTTGATTCCCCAGATAAACTTGTGGAGCTCCTGGGCCTGGCTTCAGTAGTGCTCCTGATTTTCTTTAAGCAGCGCTGAGTCTTTGCCACGAGAGCTTAGACAGCAGGAGGATCAGGTATCAATTTCTGAGAGAAACTGTAAGTAAACTGATTTTCTTACTTGCCTCAGCTGCCCTGGGTTTATTTCAACTGCATAGGGACCGGCTGTCTCTGACCTGATTCCTTCACTTCCGCTTTCACCAGGGTCTGTTCAACTGGGTTTTGAAGTTCCTATTTTCTTCATTTTTATTTCCTGGATGCACCCAGAGCGCACAAGAGGTGTTTCTCTGGGTTTCCCAGGCTTCCCTCCTTAACAGCTGTATTTTCTGTAATCAGCAATACAACAGGGTTTGAGCTTCTGATTTCACTGTCTGTGCAGCTCCCCTTTGCTCCAGAAACACCTTCCAGCCCCTGCCATGAGGGTCTAAGTGGCTGCAGAGGCATCAAACTCTAATTTCTCTACCTTTCAGTCACTGTAATTACCTTACACTGACTTTGAAAGTTTCTCTTCTCCATGGGAACTCAGCTCCTCTGTACCAGCACAGTGAATAACTGACAGTTTCCTTCTCCTCTCCGTTTCTGGTGATTCAGGGTTCATCAGGATTTGATTTTTAAGTTGCTAGCAGCACTCCTTGCCTCTTCCCCAGTGATTTCGCTGCATTTTTAAGGTTTTTAGAGCTTAGGAAACTTTTATTTTGCAGTTATTCTGTGCTGGCGGCCATTTTGAAAATCAGGAGGGATTTCTCTTCAGTGTTTTTTTTTTGGAGGGAGCAGCTCTGGGCAGCCATTTCAAAACATTTAAACATGCTGTGAAGGCACAGGGAGTTTCAAAATCCCTTTTCTTTGAAGAGTCTTCTGTTTCCCTAAGCCTACCTTGATTTTTGTTTACAAAAAAAAAAAAAAAAGGGTTTAAGCCTCTGCAATGCCTGTTTCTCTGTGCAGCTCTATTATATGTAATAATAAGAAAAAGGAGTTAGATTGCTTGTGTTCCACCTGCATGCTGCATCCAGGAGAATCTTCTTCCTCCATTCCCACTGCGCTGCCAGCTGGATATCAGCACCTTAACTCCTCCCTCCTTAGAGCCCCTGCAGCAGGATCTTCCTGCAGAAAGGATTCAGTCAGCTCCCATTTTGCTTCCACAGCCGCTGGAAGCCACGGCAGCCTTGGCTGACTGAGTTCCTGACGCTCTTCCGCCAGGCATGGCACCTGTGGCGTTCTGAGTCTTTTGGTATACCTTCAGCACCCGCCCGGTAGCACACAAGGATATGGTGGGGTCTTGCAAGCGGTCCCGCAAGTCCTCAGACCTTAAAGCAGTACGTCCTTCCAGGAACGTTGCATGTGGCTTGCGGGACACTATGGATATTCCAGAAGACTTTAAATTATCGGAGGTGAGCCCTGACTCATTGGAGAAAGAAGATGGGGAATATTCTCCGTCTGATTCTTCGCTGACAGTTCACGAGGGCTCTCAAGATATCAGACTTTTTTGGAAAGAGGAGTTGCCGGCCCTAATCACACAGGTGATGGAGTCGCTACGCCTAGTCGACACGCCTGATCCTCAGAGTTCTCAAACCCTGTTGCAGCCGGATCCCATTTTACAGGGCATTCATAAGTCTTCCAAAGCTTTTTCCTTTCCAGCCGAGTTACAGCATATGGTATCTCGAGAGTGGGACTCTCCAGAGTCCTCTCTACGTACGGCACGCGGTATTGGTCAGTTATACCCTTGGTCTCCTTCTGACTTGGACCGTTGGCTGACATACCTGAAAGTTGATGTGTTAGTGACCGGGGTCACCAAGCATACCACAATTCCGGTTGAGGGCGGAGCGGCACGCCGTGACCAGCAAGACCAAAAAAAGTTGAGAGTCTGCTAAAGACGGGTTTTTCGTTGTCCGCTTTTTCCCTTCAAGCAGGGGTGTGCGCAGGTCTAGCAGCACGGGCCTCCCTTCGATGGATTCAGCAACTTCCAGGTGATCCCGAGTTGGCTCATTTAGAATCCATCGCTGCATTCCTGGCAGAGGCCTTCTCTGATCTCTTGCGGCTGTCAGCTCGCTCCGTAGCACCGGTGACAGTAGCTCGGAGATGGCTCTGGCTGGGTCAATGGGCAGCGGATGTTGATTCGTTCAAAGACTCCAGCGTTTAGCTGCCATTCGTCCAGTTCCACCGTTGGAAAGAGGACTAGGCCGTTACTCTGTCTATTTCGTGGTGCCAAAAAAAAAAAAAGACGGCTCCTTTCGTCCTATCTTGGATCTCAAAGGTGTCAATCGCAGTCTGCGAGTACCACACTTTCGAATGGAGACTCTGCGATCCGTTATTCAAGTGGTACGCAAGGGGGAATTCTAGCTTCCCTCAGTCTCGCAGAAGCATTCGTCACATTCCCATTCGAGAGGGGCATCAGCGACTCGTTCGTTTCGCGGTACTCGGTCAACATTTCCAATTTCGTGTGATGCCCTTCTGTCTAGCTTCGGCGCCTCCAACCTTCTCCAAGGTAATGGTGGTAGTAGCTGCGGCCTTACGCAGCCGCGGCATCAGAGTTCATCCTTAACTGGACGTCTGGCTCATTCGCGCAGACTCTCTCCTGAGGTTTGCAGCACAGTCTTGGTGGTTGTTGCCTTTCTCGAAAGCCTCAGCTGGGAAATCAACCACGACAAGAGCTGTCTTCAGCTGTCCCAGGAGATCAAATTTTTTGGGGGGCTTGATTTGATACAGCCTTAGGTCGGGTCTTTTTGTCAATGCCTCGATTCCTCAAGTTAACTTCTCAGTTCGCAGTCTCCTAGCACAGGTCTCGCCTCGAGTATGGTGTCCAGAGGATTATCAAGTTCGGTTGCCTCTACTACTGGCGGTGAGACTTTGCCTCCGTTGGTGGCTCCGGCCCCGCAGTCTCGTCTCCTTCGAGGGGTTCCCTTGGAGACTCCGCGCTGGGTGTTGGTAACGACAGACGCCAGTCTCTCCGGTTGGGGAGCGCATTGCGGCTCGCACTCAATGTAGGGGATTTGGTCTCCTTGGGAGGCCCCGTGGTCCATCAGTCGCCTTGAGACGCGAGCGGTGCGCTTAGCCTTGCGAAGGTTTCAGCCTCTTCTGCGGCGTCAGGCGGTTCGAATTCTGTCCGACAACACTACGACAGTGGTATACCTCAACCGCCAAGGGGGCACAAAATGTCCAGGTGTATCGAAGGAAATGGGTCTTCTTCTTCCGTGGGCGGAGAGGCATCTGCAGGCGATCTCGGCGCAGCACATTGTGGGGGTAGACAGTGTAAAAGCCGATTTTCTCAGCCGACATGCTATGGATCCAGGGGAGTGGGCTCTGGTGTCAGAATCCTTTCAGTCCATTGTTCGACGATGGGGTCTACCGGCAATGGATCTCATGGCTACGGCGCAGAATACCAAAGCACCGATCTACTTCAGCCGTTGGAGAGACAACGGGTCGCACGGGACAGATGCTCTGTCTCAAGCGTGGACAACCCATCTCCTTCTGTATGTCTTTCCTCCCTGGTCCATGATCGGCAAGATTCTCCAGAGTCAGGGAGCATCGTGGCCCGGTGATCCTGGTGGCACCGGATTGGCCTCGCAGACTGTGGTATGCGCATCTCGTCCGGCTGTCTCGGCCGTCGTCTCTATGCCTGGGGGCGTTCCCAGGGCTCCTGCTCCAAGGGCCGGTGGAAATGGGAAACCCGGCTCCTTACTCGCTTACAGCCTAGCTCTTGAACGCCGCAGGTTAGTTCAGAAGAGATCTTCGTCAAGTGTGGTGGCGACAATGCTTAAGGCACGGCGGTCTTAGACGTCGCTGGCTTACGCTCGTGTGTGGCATCTCTTTGACACTTGGTGTTCGCTACGTCACATCTTGCCCTGGTGTTGCAACATCCTGGATATTCTTTCCTTTCTGCAGGCCGGTCTAGATAAGGGTCTGGCGCTCAGGGCCTTGCGCGTGCAGTTTGCCGCACTAACTTGTTTTTGAGGGCCGATAGCGGGGCGTTCTCTCGCCTCGCATGTGGACGTTTCGCGTTTTCTTAAAGGGGTTCAGACATTACGGCCCCTGATACGTCCTTTAGTTCCTTCTTGGGATCTCGCTTTCATTCTCCGTGCCCTTGTTGCTCCTCCCTTTGAGCCCCTGAAGGCATGTTCCCTTAAGGATTTAACGCTAAAGATAGTTTTCCTAGTGGCCATAACCTCGGCACGTCGGATTTCTGAACTTCAGGCTCTCTCTTGTCGAGACCCCTATCGCTCGTTTTCTTCGGCAGGAGTTTCTCTTCAAACTGTTCCATCCTTTTTACCTAAGGTGCTTACCCCGTTTCATGTCAACCAGCCTCTTTTCTTGCCTACCTTTGAAAGAGAGCAGTGTTCCGGTCACCTTCGTCAATCGCGTGCTGTGGACCTGAAGAGAGTGCTTTATCGGTATCTTAAGATCACAAACGCCTTCCGTAAGACCGATCATCTTTTTGTCCTGTTTGCGGACCCGCGACGGGGGTCCGCAGCCTCCAAATCCACCATTTCTAGATGGTTGCGAGGAGCTATTGAGGCAGCTTATATACTGCAAGGCAAGCAGGTTCCAGCAGGGCTCCGAGCTCACTCCACTCGGGCTCAGGCTTCGTCTTGGGCCGAGCGGTTTCAAGTAGCCCCTCTCGACATTTGCCGGGTGGTGACTTGGTCATCGTTGTCCACGTTTGTCCATCAGTATAGATTGGACGTTCACGCTCGTCAGGAGGGTCAGTTTGGAGCTGCAGTGCTGTCGTTGGCATTGACCCCCCCCCCCCTTGAAAGCAGGTAGCTTGGGTACTGCCCGTTTGTCTGGACTGGTCTAGGAGTATGAACTGGAAGGATAAATTTCACTTACCGTTAATTTCCTTTCCTGGAATACTGCTAGACCAGTCCATTACCCACCCTGCTGTCAGTTACGGTGCTGCTAGTGCGGTGAAGCCATTGGCCTCTGTTCCTTCCTTGTCAGTATGCCTCACCATGGGGGCCCGATGGCTGCGTTATCGGTCTTAGCAGCCTTCAGTTCTGGGGATACTTTCCGCTCCCTTGTACATAGTTGAATTAAACGTCCACTATGTGTGGTCTTATGGTTTAGTTGCTTACATGTTTGGGTTCGCTTTACAGACAATACTGAGGGAGACCCCTAGGGGTAGGACCATATCACCAGAGGTCCAGCCTATCAGAGCTCTGGTAGAATTCTCTCTCTCCAAGATCTGCTGACAGGGGGACACAACCCGTTTGTCTGGACTGGTCTAGCAGTATTCCAGGAAAGGAAATTAACGGTAAGTGAAATTTCTCCTTTGTGGTGTGTATTGTGTTTTTAGTGTGAATGTGAGGGTAGTGAGGAGTGGAGATGTTAACCATGGTGTGGTCTGACCATGGGACTGGGAGGGTTTGTGTCACAGAGATGTCTGTTAGCATGTTCTTAGGTATGAAGATAAGGATATTTCCTTTCATATGAGTCAAGGGACCACTTGTGTGGATCCAGATGTCGGCTGAGGGAGTCTGCCAAGTTGTTGTGCCGCCCTGGCAGATAGGTGACTCTGAGTGTGGTGCCCACAGTAAGAACAAACTTTCAAAGGTGCACCGCTTCCCTGCACAACCAGAGGGAGTCCGATCCAACTTGTTTGTTGATGTAGAACATGGTGACTTAGTTGTTGGTATGTACCAGGACAATTAGGTGAGCTGTCATTGTCTGGAAGACTGTAACTGTGCAGAAAACTGTGCAGAATTCAAGGACATTAATGTGCAGTTTATTCTTGAGAGGTCCACCATCCCTGTGTATTTGGGTGCAAGAGATGCGCTCTGCGGCCGTAGGGAGAGGCATCCATTGTGAGAACGAGGTGGTGTGGTGGCACTTGAAAGGGCCTATTGTGTTTCAAGTTGTCTGACTAGACTCGCCACTGGAGGGAGAGGTGCAGGTGCCCCCGACCGGCAGATAGTCAAAAACTAGGGGTCTGCTTAGGGGTGGGCCCTGGTACTGATGCTTGCTGTTTTCTTTAACCAGAAGGGATCTCTGTTGTGGTAGTTGGCTATTGGGTTGATAGCGATGATGCGAGTTAAACTGTTGGAAGTAGTGGTATGTGTGCTTATACTGTGGATTCTGAGGTCTCTTGTGTTGCCAGGATGATTCGGTGAGCTGCGCTGCTAGCTGTGGTGGAATGGTCCTTGACCTCCGAAACTACTTGTTCCACCTTTGGCCCAAAGAGACTGCCTTCCAGACAAGGTGCATCATCCTTTAAGCCTGAGTCTCTGAGCCATATAGAACGCCTGGTGGTGATGACTGTTGCTGCCGCATGTGTGACCATGTCAAAGGCATCGTAGGTGGCTCAGATGATGTGATAGAAGGATTCTTGTAGATTGGCTGCGAGTTGAGGGACATCCTCCATCGTGGCTGAGAAGAGGTCGTTGAGCTGGGAGAGGAGTGCAGGTAAGGGTGGTAGTGCAGCACTTGGAGCTGCTAGGTCATGATCTGCATGGCTAGGAGGGTGCTTTGGCAGGATTTCTTAACCATTGCATCTAGATCAGTGGTTCTCAACCCAATCCTCTGGGACCCCCAGGCCAGTCAGCTTTTCAGAATATCCACAATGAATATTCATGAGATAGATCTGCATGCACTGCTTCCATTGTATGCAGATCTATCTCATGTATATTCATTGTGGATATCCTGAAAACCTGACTGGTCTGGGGGTCCCAGAGGACTGGGTTGAGAACCACTGATCTAGAGTTTTATGTGTTTGGAGAGCTTGGCCGCCTTTGTTGCCGCTTCCGAAACCACTGACTGATGCAGTAGCTGCTGCTGGTCAAATCCATATGCTGGAAGGACTTTGTACTTGAGGTCTAAGCGCCAGGAGATGGCATATACTGAGGATGGGGTCTTCCAGATAGATGCCTGGAGGAACTGGTGAACCAGCAGGGTGAGTGTTTTTGTTTTAGGGGCAGTTCAGGAGTTCAAAATGGACTGGAAATCACTTTTGTTAGCTGGTGTCTGGGAGTTGCTGAGTGCGAGTGCCTGGGAGATCTTCTGTAGAAATTTTGGGTAGGAATAGTTTTCTAACGGTTCTGGTTGCTCTGCGTCTCTCAGGGTGGGGGGGGGGGGGAAGGGAGGAATGATCACCTTGTGAGGTGGTGGATGCTGTGTCCCAAGCTACAAGGTGTACTGGGCAGAGAGCAGGAGTTGCTCTAACAGTGGGAGTACAAACCAGTCCACCAGCGGAGGAGGTGGTGGGGCATGGCCCTTGTGCTGTCAGGGGTAGCTTCCTGGTTGGGTGTCAGTGTGGAGGGGTACCACTTTGGTGGGAGCACCCCTGGAGCGGCACTGGAGCAGGCATGCACTGTCTTGGGATGAATCATTGCAGTAATAAGAGCAATGTTGCGTTTGGTTCTGAAGGAGCAGGCTCAGGCAGAATTGGGGTTAAAGAGGGCAAGATGGAGAGTCTGGGGACCTTGTGCTGTGGCCCCAGCTGTGGGGGCTGTGCTTCGGATAGCATACCTGCAGAGTAGAATGGGTCCCTCGAACACAAAGGGGCCCATACTACTTCTGGCTGTCTCCCTTGGGGCTTTGTACTTTGATTTGGATTTGACTTTTCCTCCCCCCCCCCCATGGTAGAGATGGCTGCTGTGCGGGGTTCTTGAGGCAGCATTTTGAAGGAGACTGGGTTTGGGGGAGGTGGAATGGAAGTTCTGGCTGGAGTCTGCAAGCCAGATGCACTCGGTCTCACTGCCGGTACTGGGCAGAAATCTGCCTCTGGTTGTGCGGTTGCCCACTGAATTCTCGATTGAATTCTTGGGAGTTGTCTGGGCCCAACAGGATCATGTCTGAGATGCCCAGTGGTGTTGCTATGCGGTCTGGTGCTGCCTTTCTTTTTGTTCAGCTGGGGTGTTTTTGTTTTTTTTTCTTCAAAGTGTTAGCTGACAGGGGCAGGGTTCTGTTTCGGTTTGAGTTGCTTTTGTTAAAGTTGCTGTTATGATAGCAAGAGGAGGGGAGAACTGTGGCAGAGATGGTTGCAGTTAGAGAAGACTGAAAGGGGAATGTGTGGACTCATGTATATAACTTTTAAAATAAATTTACTAGTGACATTTTATCCAGTTTAGGAAAGTTAACTAATTGAATATTCCTTTGTTGTAAAGCTGCATATTTTCCAGCTTATGGGTATTGATCATAGAAGATTTCAAAACCTCAACCGATTCTGAGTCCTCACAGATTTGATTTCTTCAGAAAGTTTAAAAGAATCTTGTATATTTGACTGTATTCTATTTTCACATTCTGTTAACCTATTCTCAAATTTGACAACATCACTGTGCTGTAATTCTAGCTTTAACACAGACTTCTCCATTCTGTTCTTTCAACCAACAAATTACTTATATCTTGTTCATTCTGCAACACCACCGTTTGAGTCGCCAAAACTATCTTTAAAGTTAAAAGTCAAACGTACTTTGTGTTTTGCAAAGGAGCAGCCAAAGTGCCAGAGGTGGAATTATGGAAGGCACCATCCTCAGTTTTCCTAGTCGTTAACATCTTATCTGCATGGTGAGCAGATGAGAATACTCAAACAACGCTGAGACGTGTCTGTACTCAGATCTTTTAGACTGTTCACCAGTTCAAGCAGCGAATTGATCGGAGTTGATACTGAAGAGCTCCAACAATGCCAGCAACTCCTCACTGAGTCGGAAAGGCTGAGGCTGCCACTGCGGAAAGATCTTCCATAGAGTAGGTTGCCTTTTGAGGCTTCCAAGAGTATAGACAACAACTGTCGAGGGACTTTAGTTGCTCACACGACTTCAGAGCTGGGAGCTAGATTACCAGGAAGGGATATTCTAAAAAGCTGCCATCCCCATCCTTACCAGCTGTATTCCTAGAATGTCCCCCCTGCTTAGCCAGGGAGGGAAGAATAGCTGATGCAGTTTTCCTGATGAATTTGGAGAAGCCATTTTCTTTTTAAACATTTTAACCAAAGTGAACAAGAGAGCTCAGGCAAATAGCGTCTAACCAATAGCTATATTCAAGGAAATATTTCTTGGTCAAGTGGGTGGTGGATACATAGCTCGACCTCCTGTTGGAAGTGATGGAGTCAGTATCAGAATTTAGGAGTGCGTGGGATAAGCACAGAGGAGATTTAGTTATGGGGAAGTGAAAGCAAATCTAGAATCAAGTACTCTGGTATACAACAGAAAAGGAAAATGGGGGTTTGTGATTTTTATCTGCTGTCATTTTCTTGTTTGTCTTTTTAGGGAGAGGTGTTTCATAGAGCAGATGTTTGGAGATTATTAATGCCTGCTGCTGTCCACTGTGAGCTGCTCTGTAAAGGCAGAATAAAAATCTGTATCTAAATATGAAGATGGTTTTAATGTATCTCCATTTCTTCACAGAATGCTGAGGTAGGCCTGAAGCAGGTGTGGTATGGCCCCAGAGTACTGATAGATGGCGCAGATGCAGGCACATTATCTGAGGGAGAGACTGTGACCTTCATAAATTGGGGCAATATTAATATTGCTAAAATAAACAGGTAAGAAGTCTTCTGCAGGCTGAGCTGTGTCTCGAGCTTATTGTGTAACACTAAGTACGAATGAGGTTTATGCATCAATGATTGAAAATTAGAGTAGGACTAGAAGCTGGTTGTCCTTTTTTTTTTCTTATGATAGACTGAGGTTCTGTTTTGACACCCTTATATGCATGGACTTCGCGTTCTGCTTTTCTTAGGCTCTAAGGTCAAAATTCATAAAATGAATGCATCAAAATAAAGGGTCACAAGCCGGTTGTAAAACAAGAAGAATTTCATTTTTAGTAGTAGCAAAACCAACATTTTTTTTCATAGTTTAGGTATGTTCCCAGCCTTTACTTTATTTCCCTGAGATGCTGAGTGCTGTAGGGAAAGAAATGCAACATAACCATCACAAATATAGATGGATCATTATGACTGAGTAGTAGCAAGCATTTGGCAGGATCACCCCTATTTTAAAGGATCTTTTTTAGGCTCTTTATTAGTTACCACATTGAGTTCATAATTTTTAATTCAGTTTTTAAACTATAAGGGGGCCTTTTACTAATGGTGTGCACTAACAGCTGCAAGGCCTATAGGAATAAAATGGGCTGTGCAGCAGTGCATGCTAAATGACTTCAGCACATTATATATTAGAAATGTTTTTCTCTATTGACAAGTAGGGGAGATAGAGGTACACTTGTGATGACCTCCGTATAGCCAAGTGTGCGGTGTTCTCCTCTAGCGCTGAGAACCTTTGAGTTTTTTGAGCATGCGTAGGTTCTTGCACTTTCTTGACAGTTCCTCCTCCTCTCCTCAGTCAGTTTTTCTCCATCAGACTGACATCTGCAAAAAATAAGACTTCAAGAAATGGTTAGTGTTGAGATGCCTCTTCTATTTTCTCTCAAAACAACCAACCCCCCCCCCCCCCAATGCCCTTAGACTCTTCTGCAACTCTGAATTCCTCTAATGGACCAACACAGCAACAGCAGCCCTGTCCTACTACTCCTCCACTGCCTCTTTGGGCTGAGACCATGCATCGGAGAGCGAGTCTACTCACTGTAAACATAAAAAGCCTGCCCGATCAGATGCTACAAACATACCAGTGGCAGAAAACAGTGAAGGAACTAATGGCCATAAAGGTCTGGACTGTGTCTCAACTCCAAACACACACACACCCCTCCCTGGGTGCAGAGAGCAGCAGCACAGGGAAAAACACGTCAAAACGAAGCACACAGCTTTGGGCAGTGGCCTGAAGAAAAATTGCAGCACGACTCCGATGCTCAAAAGGGAAATGCTGTTGAATCTTGTGTCTCATCTACCTTATTAAGCAACAGGCCTCCCCTTCCATGGCATGGGGGGGGGGGGCATGCTCAGAGTCCAAATGCCAAATGCTAGCTCTCCTCCCTTAGCCCTCTCTGAGCATAGCAGCAGCCCTGGGTTCAGCCCAGCACATTTCTCTCCTCCTGCTCATGCAAAAGTTTCTTTTGGAGATCATTGCAATACTTCGGGTTGCAGGAACACTTTCCACATGTGTGCTCCCCTCAATCCAATAAATGCCTGACCATATAGCATTCCCCCCAGTCCTAGCCCGGTCCTCCAGAAGACTCAAGTTCAGTTAGTGAGTTTTCTTGTTCTTATGTTTCTGAGGAGGAGGACCTAAAGCAGCCACACAATGGAACAATGATATAGCAAACCCCACCGTAAGAGACATATGATAGGTCTTCATATAGTAACATAGTATATGACGGCAGATAAAGACCAGTGTGGTCCATCTAGGCAGCAAGAGTAGGTGCACCTGCCACTCCGTGCAGGTCACCCCTCCCCCATGCCTTTGTTTAGGGGTGTACCCACTGCTCCATGTAGGTCACCCCTATTTGTTCAGAAATAAGAAATAGTTATGTTTATTTTGATTTTATCCTGTTGCTAGAAAGGGATCCACTGTGTCTGTATCATGACATTTTTAATTCTGCTGCTGTATTTGCCCCCACTACTTCCATCGGGAGGTCATTCCCAGCATTCACCATCCTTTCAGTGAAAAAGTATTTCCTGACATTGCCTTCATTTTACCTCCTTGCAGCTTCATGTTATGCCCTCTAGTTTTACAGCTTCCTCATCTTTGGAAGAGGTTTGTTTGTCCATTAATACTCTTTAAGTATTTAAAGGTCTGAATCAGATCTCCCCTGTTCCTCCTCTCCTCCAGAGTGTACATATTTAGGTCTTCAAGTCTCTTCTCGTAAGTCTTCTGACACAGGCTCCAAATCATTTTGGTTTCCTTCCTCTGAACTGCCTACAGCCTTTTTATATCCTTTGCGAGATATGGTTCCAAATCTGAACACAATATTCCAAGTGAGGTCTCACCAGCGACTTGTATAGTGGCATTAGTACCTCTTCCTTTCTGCTGGTAATTCCTCTCTCTATGCAATCATATAGCCCAAGTTCCTTTTGAGATTATCTAAGGCGTTGGCATTGGGGCCCATAGAGGTGACCTTAAAAAAGATTTGTAGTCCATCCTCAAGTCTATGAGCACACCCAAGAAAGTCCTGTCCCTTCTGCAACATGAAGCCCTTCAGACCATACAGCTCCACAACTGGCAGACGCTGTTATCTGTGAAAGCTACCTCTTGGCAGCTAGAAGCTAAATACAAGCTCAGAGAGGCCCTGGGGCACCTTCACCTTCAGCTTACTGTACCACTTTGTGATATCCAAGGCTGACTTGAAGAGACCAGACAGCTAAGCCAACCAGTCATGCACCACTGGGATCAAAAGATTGTAGATATGGTGGGTCAGAAAGCTTTTACCAGAGGGCTGTGCTTACTTTTGAGATACTAGTGCATCAACTACAGATGCTCCACTACCACATTGCCATTGGCACCAGATTCCTTTCTAGATGCTATTGAATGCTTCCATGTGGTGATCCAAGAATGTACTTATTTAAACTTCTTGTTATATGCCCCCTTTCTACCATTCAAAGTGGTTTGCAGTTATTGTTTATTGTTTACATTGCATTTACTATACCGCCTCCCATAACATCGAGGCGGTTTACAAATAAAATCAAGGTTTAACAGAAAGAAAAGAAATTACAATAATTAATAGCACAGAGAAGAGTCAAGGCAGAGAACACACAGACAGAAAAACAGAGAAGAGGTTATCAGGGGGGGAAAGC
This sequence comes from Ichthyophis bannanicus, assembly GCA_033557465.1. Lineage (NCBI taxonomy): Eukaryota > Metazoa > Chordata > Amphibia > Gymnophiona > Ichthyophiidae > Ichthyophis > Ichthyophis bannanicus. The sequence goes on along the minus strand of CM066032.1, from coordinate 308,714,029 downwards.
TAGTGAAAAAAAATGAGTTTTTGAGAAGGGAACGGAACTTGGGATAGGATTCTTCTGTACGGAGGTGGGTAGGGAGAGAGTTCCATAGGGAGGGTCCTAAATAATAAAATGCAGATTTTCTGGTGGATTGTAAGTGAGCTTTGGAAGGTGCTGGAAGGTGAAGACGGTTAATGTGGATAGACCGAAGACTACGGGAGGGGTTGTGGTAAGTCAATAAATCTGAAAGGTAAGCAGGAGTTGAGTGATAAATGGCTTTGTGAGTTAGAGTGAGAAGTTTAAATGGTATCCGATAGTCTAGTGGCAACCAGTGGAGATGATAAAGTAAGGGGGTAACATGGTCACGTGGGGAAGCGTGGAGAATCATGCGAGCAGCCGTGTTTTGGATCAATTGAAGACGATGTTTTTGGGATTGAGGAAGACCAGCGAAAATAGTGTTACAAAAGTCTAATCTTGTGATAACCAAGGAAAGGAGAAGAGTAGTGAGGGCCTGGGTGGACAGAAAGGGACGAACGCACGAATTTGCCGAAGACAAAGAAAAGAACACCGAGAAACGTGAGAAATGTGATCGTGAAAGCTAAGAGCGCTGTCAAGAAACACCCCAAGGTAGCGAAGCTGAGGTACTACAGTAATGGTGGCACCTGCAAGGGATGGAGCAAGAGACGGGGCAGGAGAGGCATGTGGGAACCAGATTGCAGCTGTTTTACTAACATTAAGCACCAAACAGTTAGAAGAAAGCCAAGAAGAGATAGTAGATAAACAGTTTTCCAGAGGTGATATTTCGGGGTGGGACGAGGAAGTATGATGCAACAGAAGAATATCGTCTGCATAGAAGTAGCTAGAGATCCCGGCTTGCTGAATGATTAGCGCCAGTGGGGCAAGGAAAATGTTAAATAGTAAAGGAGCCAGGATGGAGCCCTGAGGGACACCACAAGGGAGTGAAAGACGACTAGAAAGTGAGTGGGAGGAGGAGACAGCAAAAGACCGATGACAGAGAAATGAATGAAACCAGTGATAGACTGAACCACGAATACCCGCATCCCGAAGACGAGAAAGAAGAAGAGCGTGATCCACCAGATCAAAAGCCGCCGAAAGATCAAGTGATACTGCTAGGGTAATGTGACCCTGATCGTGAGAAGTATGGATTTCATTTAAGACAGCAGTGATTGTGGACTCGACACTAAAACCAGGTCTGAAGCCGGATTGTCTAGGATGCAAGAACAGTGTGGAAGCAAGATAGTGAGAAAGTTGTGAAAAGACCACCTTTTCTGAGTTTGGAAGAGAAAGGGAGATTGGATACTGGGCGATAGTGAGCAGGGACGGAGGGATCCAGGGTAGGTTGTTTTAGGAGAGGACGAACTGTGGCATGTTTCCAAGGAGTAGGGAAAGAACCCGAGGACAAACTGGAATTAATGATGGTCAGCAGGGGTTGAAGCAGGGAGGCAGGGGGATCAGAGAACCAAGCAGAAGGAATAGGATCCAAGACACAGGTTGTTTTCCGGGTGTTAGACAATAGGTGAAGCAATTCTGATGAGGAAATAGGTGAGAAAGTAGACCAGGCATGAGAAAGGCATGGAGAAGACGGGGGAGAGACAGGAGGGGGGGAAGACAGAGCTTGGGGGCAGTAAGGGAGAGAGGAACGAAGATTTTGAACTTTATCAGAAAAGAAGGTCGCCAAAGTGGTAGGGCTAGGAGCTATATCTAGATGCGAAGATCGCGGGGCAGTGGAGGACTGTATGCTAGAAAGAGTATTCAAGGTTGCAAAGAGCTGACGGGACCTATTAGGAGCAGCGAGGATCATGGAAGAGTAGAAAGAACATTTTGCCTTAAGAATTGCAGAACGATAATGAGCGTGACAGGATTTGAATTTGTGATACGAGTCAGCAGAGGGAGCCTTGCGCCAAAGACGCTCAGCTCTACGTTATCCAATAATGTAACAAGGTCTTAGAAGGCATACTGTTGTACAGTGAATTAACAGTATAACATCATGCATTGAACTCTGAACTGTTTACTGTTAGTATGGTGAGTTTGTCAATATTCAACATGTATGCATTTATACAATATATTGGGACTAAAGGTTTGTTAACAATATGTTTCTAGGGTGGTTGAGTATCTAGGTCCTAGGTTGTGCTGTATTCCTCTTGGAAGAGATACGTTATCTTACCTTATCTTCTGAAAGCTACATATGATGCTTATGAACCACTACACGGCCAGCTACTGTAGCCATTGGAGCTCAGCAAATGGCATGGCTACAAGTGTCAGGACTGTGGGAAGACTGCCATGATGGTCTTGGCGATGTCCCATGCTCGAGGACACTCTTTGGGGACAAGGTCCAGGACACAGTCGCTCAGATTAGACACTGTTCCTCAGAACAGTCCTCACAATACCTAGCAGCAGTGTTTACAGAGATCTTACACTCAACAAATTTTCAAGCATTTTTATCCCAGACATTATCAGATAAATGCAAGGCCTTTCCCCATCCGACAGCCCAATAGAGCCCATCAGCAGTGCCAGTGGCTTCTGGAACGGAAACAGCAGATAGCTGCCCTAATGCTGGCACTCAAATCCAACCCTACTTTGACTACCTTCAGATTCTTCTAGGGAAGCCTGACAGTCCATCACCTTGGACTGTTGGGTTCTCAGGATTGTGAGCCAGGTTTATCCTCTAGAATTTGCATGTCTTCCTCTGCATTCATCTTCTTGCGTCATGAACACCACTCCAAATCATCACGTTACCACTTCAAGTGGAGCTGCTGTCCCTATTGGTTACAGGAGTGGTGGAAGCTATCTTGGCCCTAGAGCAAGGGGACTGGGTTTTATTTAGACTTCTTCCTCATCCACAAGAAGACTGGAGGCATGGTGCCCATACTGGACCCTATGGGCTCTCCATTTCTGTATCAAAAGACAGAAATTCAGATGAACAATGGCAACCATCCTGCAACTATGAGCATTTTGACTGGTTAGTCTCTCTGGACCTCAAAAATGCCTACACAGACATCCCCATCCACCCTTACAATGGATGTTTCTCCAGTTTGTTTTCCAGGAAAATCATTTTCTGTAGAATCCATGCCCTTTGATATGTCCTTGACTCCCATAATCTTGAAGTGTCTCGTGGTAGTGGCAGCCTACCACTGCTGAGTGGATCACTTTATTTACCCATACCTGGACAGCTGGCGGGTCTCAGCTGCAAATTTGCTGCAGTATCCTCTGCCCTGCACAGCACAGTCACTCTGCTCAGGATCTGGGGGTTCATAATCTATGAAACAAAATCTTATTTAGTCCTTACTGAGCATTTTTGCTACATTGGAGGCAACCTGGACATGGTTTCTGCCTTGTTTTCTGTCTGAAGATAGCTACGCAATCTATTATCCTGTTGGCTCACTCTCTAGCCAGAGCTCACAGAGCCACTGCATTAACCGTTTTAAGACTCCTTGGCCACATGACTACCACTATAACCAATGTTCCCTCTAATTTTCTGTAGGCTGTGTGCGCATAAAATATCAGCTGTGTGCAACTTTTGAAGGAAGGTTAAATTTTTGTGCGCCACATAATGACACTCAGAATTATATACTTTAAAATTTGACTACACGTCAGAATACAGTATGTACACCACATTGATTTTAATCAAATTAAATGAAAATAGATGATTACTAAATGAAGCGGGAAATTTCTAGTAATTACAATCATAACTTTTAAATTTTAAGACATCTGTGTTGTTTTCTATCAGAATCAGAGCCGTAATTTTTGTGCGCTCTGTTGTAAAGTATGTGCGCTCGCTCGGTGAGGTGTGTGCGCGCGCACACGCGCACAGCTTAGAGGGAACAGTGACTATAACATGTACCTCATGCCAGATGATTCATGAGATCATTACAGTGGCACCTCAAGATTCTTTGGATCCAAAAGCATCAATCCCTCTTCAAAAGGATTCTGATTTTCAACCATATGAGAAAGACTTCATTTGGTGGACCCAGCCTTAGAACCTGTCAGTCAGTTGTTCATTTTGTTTACCCTCACCATCTGTGCATCCCTCTGGGGCTGGGGAGCTTATTTTAGTCATTTGCACACTTGGTGCATGGCACTTCAAGGAATGTCAGCTTCACATCAACTTACTAGAGTTGAGAACTATGATGTGTGCCCTTTGTAGTATTGTGCTTTGGTTCAGAAGAGCATCATGCTTCTCTGCAATGACAACCAGGTGGCAGTGTTCTAATTCAACAAGCAGAGCAGGCCCAGTTCCCAGCGTCTTTGCTGGGAGCCCAAACTTTCAGTGCACTCTTCCAGCAGCTTATCTGCTAGGAATGAGCAACTAGTTTGCAAAGTACTTAAGCTGTCATTTGGATCCACATGAGCTTTTACTACATCCTCCAGCAGTTTGATTATGCGTTGAGTAAAAACACATTATCTCCAGGAACAAGCAGGAATGAGTCTTCACATATGGAATGAGTCTTCACATATGGGTATCGTCGGTACCGACGGAGCCTGCGCGGGAACGCTCCCCAGCGTCCAGTAAGAAAGCTTTTGGGAGCATCCCACGGCGCCTGCGCGCTGCCTTCCCGCCTTTCCTAACTGCCTCTCTCCAGTTCTTTTCCGCGGAGCCAGCAGGTCGTGTTTCCTGTCACTGCTGAAGAATTTCTTATTTTCTTTTATTTTTCTTTAGTCGCGTGTCTGCCTCTCGATTCCGCACCGGTACCACCGGTCCTTTTCTTTCTTAAAAAAAAAACAACAAAAAAACCCCACCTACTCTTTTCAGTGCATTTTTCTTCTGGGGCCTTAGGCCTACAGATATATTTTTCCCTCATGGAAAAACCCGCCTCCGAGTTTAAAAAATGCACAAAGTGCAGCAGCACTATTTCTGTCACTGACACCCATGACTGGTGTCTAAAATGTTTAGGTCCTGACCACTCCATTGCGGATTGTGAGTCCTGTTCCATGATGTCTAAAAGAGGGTTACAGAATCGAGCAGCTAAGCTCAGTACCCTGTTTCCCTCCGATGCAGCTTCTGTGGCATCGACGTCTTCCAGGGCTGCTGCTTCATCCCATGGATCTCAGGTAACCAAACTTAAATCTGGCCGGTCCTCAAAGAGTTCATCTCTCTCTAAGTATCGAGATGCCCCCGGGCTTATTCTTGAGGATACCACACCGGCAAAATTACCCCGGCGGGAGGCTCCGCCTTCCAAAGCACTACCTATGGGGTCATAGGTTGACATCGATGGCTCGGCCTCGACCGATCACCTGTTACAATGTTCTGGGGTACCGGCAGTTTCTACCGGTACTGACATCCAGACATTGGTGGCATCAATGGATCAGAATATTCTGACCATGCAGCGTGCCATCACGGCATTCATTCAAGCTGCGACACCTACGGTACCGCAGCAAACCCCGTTGTCGGTACCTGTACCGATTCCGGTACCGGACCCGATATTGGTCCCGATACCAGTACCGCTTGCATCGACATCAGCATCGACCGCAGCGGTACGCTATCCAGTGATGCCCTTCAGTACCGACCCGGTACCGATTACCCCCGATGTCGATACCTCCCGGTACGCGTATCGGGCTCTACGAGAGCATCCAGATAGTCGATACTTCGATTCCTCTGAAGACTCTGATTCTTCAGAGGCCTCAATTGGAGCATCGGGCATCCTTCCTCAGGAACCCTCTTCTCCAAAAAGGAGAATGTCTCCTTCTGAAGACTTGTCTTTTCAGGACTTCATTAGGGAGGTGGCCAAAGGCCTGTCCATCTCAGTGACCTCTGAGACTGAACCTAGAGCCAAGAAATTGGATATCCTACAGTATCCTAAGGCTCCTAAAGAGGCAGCCACCTTGCCAATACATGAGATTCTTTATGATCACATGCTGGGCATATGGGAGACCCCTCTTTCCACCTCCCCTCATTCCAGAAGGTTGGACACCATGTATCATGTTCCTCCTTGTCCTGGGTTTCATAAGACTCAGCTTCCTCACCACTCTATTGTGGTAGAGTCTGCTATGAAAAAGATCAAGAGTACAAAAAGGCACTCCTCTGCTCCTCCAGGAAGAGAATGCAGAACTCCAGGAAAATTTTCCAGGCCAGTATGCTTGTAGCCAGAATCAACTCCTATAGTCTCTATATGGGGATGTTTCTAAAAGAAGTTACAGATCATCTGCAAACCTTATCTCCTTTTATGTCAGAAGATAAGAGAGAAGAATACATCACCTGGCTTAAATATGCACAGGATGTATCCAAGTTTTCCAACCGTGCAGCCTTTGACTCTTTTGAGGGGCCAGTAGAGCCTCGGCTATTGCCATAGGTGCACGCAGAGTTGCTTGGTTGCAAGCCTCTGATTTGGAATCCTGGGTACAGGATGGTCTAGGTAACCTTCCCTGTACAGGCGAAAACCTGTTTGGCAAAGATTGGCAAGCAAAGGTCAACCAAATGGATGCTGAAAACTCTGCTTTAGATAGACTTTCAAAGTCTACTACTGCTCCTTTTAAAAAGAGGTTGTTCAAAAAGGGATCTTTCCCAAAGAAAGGGAAATTTTCTTCTTATGGTCAGGCCTCTTCTCAAGGTCGTTTTGCTACAAAGAGACAGCAACAACCAAAACTGTAAATTAGTCACAGATAAAATTCTGTTTGTATATAATTTGTATATAGTTCCCCCAGTTGTCTCCAACTTACTGACCCTGTTATAATGTAAGCAAAGGATTGTTCCAATGCAAAAATTTGTTAACTGTAAACCGCGCTGGTACCAAAAGTGCGGTATATAAGAACTGTAAATAAATAAATAAATAAATAAAACAGGCCAAAACCCAGGCTGCGAGGACTGCTACGGCCCAACAGCCTCAGCCTCCTCAGGGCCTTTGATTTTCCACTAGAGAACTTAGCCTTTCTAGCTTTGGAACATCCAGAGCCTCTCACCATCCCAGGAAGGTTAGCTCACTTTGCTCCCAGATGGGAACAAATCACAGCAGAACAGTGGACCCTCTCCATCATAAGGGAAGGGCACAAACTTCATTTCTTAAACCTTCCTCCTCACACCATGGTGAAACAGTTCAATTCTCCAACATCTCTCCTCAACCTTCTAGGTCAAGAGATAGCTACCCTTCTTGCCCAGGGGACAATAGAAGAAGTACCCCTTCTTCAACAGGGCTCAGGGTTCTACTCCCCCTATTTTCTCATTCCAAAGAAAACAGGGGGCTACAGACCCATATTAGATCTCAGAGAATTGAACAAGTTTCTATGCAAGGAGAAATTCAAGATGACTTCTCTCGGAACTCTCCTTCCATACCTCCAGAGTCAGGACTGGCTTTGTTTTCTAGATCTCAAGGATGCGTACACCCATGTTCTCATCCATCCAACACACAGAAGATTCCTTCGATTCCTTTACCAAGGAAAGCACTACCAATACAAAGTGCTTCCTTTCGGTCTGGCCTCTGCTCCAAGAGTGTTCACAAAATGCATGGCAGTAGTAGCTGCATTCCTGCGCACTCTAGGAATATTTGTATTCCCATATCTGGACGACTGGCTCATCCGAGCTCCATCCCAGTCAGAGGCCCAGACTTCCCTGGCCTGCACAAGGCGTGTTCTTCAGTATCTGGGACTGGTAATCAACATTCCAAAATACCATCTCACCCCTACTCAGTCTCTAGAGTTCAGAGGGGCCTTACTGGATACCACAACTGCAAGGGCCTATCTTCCCCAGGCCCGTTGCCTACGCTTGGTGCAGTTAGCCTCCCAGATTCAGTTAAAGTCCCATTTAACTGCTCGAGAGATGTTGCAACTCTTAGGCCACATGGCATCCACAGTGCATGTGGTTCCCTATGCTCGCCTTCACATGAGAGCAGCTCAGTGGACCCTATCCTCCCAATGGACCCAGGCATCAGGTTGCCTGTCAGACAAAATAGCAACCTCCAGTCGCCTTTTGTGGTACCTCCACTGGTGGAAGTCCACTCAGAATCTGTTGCTGGGGTCCCCCTTTCAACAGTTGTTACCCCAAGCCACCCTTACAACAGATGCCTCTCCAAGGGGTTGGGGGGCTCATCTACAATATCTCTCAACCCAGGGCATCTGGTCTCCACAGGAGACATCTCTTCATATCAACCTCTTAGAGCTCAGAGCAATCTTCCTGGCTCTCAGTCTTCCACACCCTGCTCAGCTACAAGACAGTCCTCATCCACACGGACAACCAGGTAGCCATGTTCTACGTGAACAAGCAGGGAGGGACTGGCTCTCTGTCGCTTTGCAACGAAGCTCTGAGATTGTGGGCCTTCGCCAGAGAGCATCAAATCCATCTCATGGCAGTATATCTTCCAGGGGTTCAAAACTCTTGGGCAGACAGACTCAGTCGAGTTCTGCTTCCGCACGAATGGTTCCTCCATAGGGACCAGATAGCCAGAATTTTTCGGATTTGGGGTACCCCAGACATAGACCTGTTTGCAAGTCCGTGGAATGCCAAACTTCCCCGGTTCTGTTCCAGGATTCCATGTCAGGGAATTCAGGCCAGGGATGCCTTCCTCCTTCATTGGGGGCAAGACTTCCTCTATGCATTTCCACCTATTCCCCTAATTCCCAAAACTCTGTTCAAGCTTCAGAGAGACGGGGGGACTATGATCCTCATAGCACCACTTTGGCCACGCCAAGTGTGGTACCCTCTACTTCTGCATCTCTCTCAAGCTCCCTCCCTAGACCTGGGGTCTGCTCCAGATCTCCTCTCCCAGGAGGGGAGGGAACCTTGTGGCACCCAAATCCTCAGTCTCGTCATGTCAGGGCCTGGTTGCTGAAGGCCTAGACCTTCAAGATTTACAACTTTCTCAGCAAGTGAAGGATATCCTTCATGCTTCCAGAAAGCCTTCCACAAGTCGTTCATATGCTTTTAAATGGAAAAGGCTTTCCATTTGGTGTGCAGAGAAGGGTCTCAACCCTCTTGCAATACCTCTGAATTCTTTACTAGACTATTTACTGCATTTATCCCATGCAGGCCTTAGAACAAATTCAATCAGAGTCCATTTGAGTGCTATTGCAGCATCCCTTAAGCCTCTCAATGGACAACCTATTTCCTCTCATCCTCTTATAGCAAGATTCATGAGAGGCCTTCTTTTGACTAAACCTCCCATTAGACCATCTCCAGTGGCATGGGACTTGAATCTGGTTCTTGGCCAGCTTATGAAGCCACCCTTTGAACCCTTAGCCACTACCTCCTTAAAATTCCTTTCCTGGTAAGTTATTTTTCTCATTGCAGTCACCTCAGCTCGCCGTATCAGTGAGCTGCAAGCTTTAGTGTCTAATCCTCCTTATACAAGGTTCCATCATGACAAGGTAGTCCTCAGAACTAATCCACACTTTATGCCTAAAGTGGTCTCACCTTTTCATCTGAACCAGGAGGTGTTTTTACCTGTCTTTTTTCCAGGACCTCATGCATCAAGTGCAGAGAGGAATCTTCATACCCTGGATTGTAAAAGAGCACTTGCTTCCTACTTACACAGGACACAGCAACATAGAAAGTCCTCTCAACTTTTTGTTGCTTTTGATCCTTCTCATTTAGGACTTCCAGTCTCTAAGAGAACTCTGTCCAATTGGATTGCTCAGTGTATTTCCTTCGCCTACCAGAGTAAGAACCTTTCTCTGGAGGGCCATGTCACAGCTCACAATGTGAGGGCCATGGCAACCTCTATGGCTCATCTAAACTCTGTGTCCATCGACCAAATCTGTCGAGCGGCCACCTGGGCATCTTGTTCATACTTTCACAGCCCATTACTGCTTGGACAAGGACTCCCGCCGGGATGCCTTGTTTGGTCAGGCTGTTCTCAAACACCTGTTCCATACCTAATCAACTCCTACCCTCCATCCCTGACTGGATGCCTGAGATTCATGGGTAGAGGTAGAGCCCTTCCCAGGGACTCACAATCTGGGTGATCTCCCAGGCATCTCTAGCTGGGGAGTCCCCATATGTGAAGACTCATTCCTGCTTGTTCCTGGAGATAGCACAGTTACTTACCTGTAACAGGTGATCTCTGGGAACAGCAGGAATAAGTCTTCACAACCCACCCACCTCCCCTAGGAGTTGTATCTCTCTATCTATCTTTCCTTTCCTCTCTCTCTCTCTTTGTCTCAGCTTTAAAACTCGAACTGGAGAGAGGCAGTTAGGAAAGGTGGGAAGGCAGCGCATAGGCGCTGTGGGATGCTCCCAAAAGCTTTCTTACTGGACGCTGGGGAGCGTTCCCGCGCAGGCTCCGTCGGTACCGACGATACCCATATGTGAAGACTCATTCCTGCTGTTCCCAGAGATCACCTGTTACAGGTAAGTTACTGTGCTTTCTCAGATTACTCTTAAAACTGCTACATTGTAGCTTCATTGCGTGTCTCATAGTGTTTCTAATTCTTGAAGGCGTAAACAACTGATCTGTGTTTACCCGTTTCACTCCACTTGTATTGTCCACGATGATGCCTGGATCCTTTTCCTGAGTGGTGATTTCTAATGTGAAATCTTGCATCATGTAAACGTGGTTTGATTGTTCTTCTGTAAGTGCATAACTTTGAACTTGTCCACATTAAATTTCATCTGCCATTTGGATACTTGGTCTCTTAATTTCTCAAGGTCATCTTGCAAATTTTCACAATTCTCTTGTAATTTAACAACTTCAAATAATTTTGTCATCTGAAAATTTGATCACCTCACTTGTTCCAATTTTTAGGTCATTTATGAATATTAAAAAGCAGCAAGCCCAGCACAGATCCCTGGGGTACTCCACTTTTTACCTTTCTCCATTGAGAAAATTGGCCATTTAGCCCTACTCTTTAAAGATTTAAAAAAAAAAAATAAAGTTTCCATCCATAACTCTATACTGCCTTCTATCACATGAGTTTTTAATTTCCCCAGGGGTCTCTTATGAGGGATCCTGTCAAAGACTTTCTGAAAATTCAGATAAACTACTTCAATCGGCTTATCTCTATCTCTTCATTCACACCTTCAGAAATATAGCACATCTATGAGACAAGATTTTTCTTGCCTGAATCCATGTTGGCTTTGTCCCATAAAACTTGACTATATATGTTTAGTAATTTATTTTTTTAATGGTTTCTACTGTTTTGTCTGTCACTGATGTCAGGCTCACTGATCTGTAGCTTCCCGGATAACCCCATGAACCCTTTTTAAAAACTAGTATGGTGCTGGCCACTCTCCAGTCTATAGGTGCTATAGACTATTTTAATGATAATTTACAGATTACTAATAAATAGTAGGTCTGCAATTTCATTTTTGAGTTCTTTCAGCACCCTGGGATATATACTATCCTGTCCAGGTGATTTGCTACTCTTCAGTTTAACAAATTTCTGTATTGCATCTTCCAGCTTTATTGAGATTTGTTTAAATTAATCTCCAGGAACAAGCAGGAATGTAGTCCTCGCATATGGGTATCGTCGGTACCGATGGAGCCTGCGCGGGAACGCTCCCCGGCATTCAATAGGAACGCTTTTGGGAGCATCCCTCAGCACATGCGCGCTGCCTTCCCGCCTTTCCAACTGTCCCTCTTCAGTTCTTCATTTTCCGCGGAGCCAACATGACCTATTCCCTGTCACCGCAGAAATTTCCGTCTTTAAAATTCTTTCTTGTGGTCGCGTTTGCCTACCGCACAACGCCTACCGGTACCGCCAGTTCTTTTCTTTTCATACAAAATCCCCCCCCCCCTTAAACTTAGACTGTTTCTTTTTAGAAACTTTCCTTTTTGGTGCTAGGCACCATTTTGGGCATTAGGCCCCATTTTTCCTAAATCATGGAAAAGCCAACTAGTGGTTTTAAAAAATATACTAAGTGTGGCGGTACCATTTTCGTCACTGACACCCATGATTGGTGTCTAAAATGTTTAGGACCTGATCATTCTCCAACTGAATGTCTCTCCTTCATGGGGATGACCAAAAGAGGAAGACAGAACCGCGCCGCAAAGCTCGGTACCCTCTTTTCTTCAGATGCCAGATCCATTGCATCGACATCGTCAAGGGCCTCTTCTTCTTCCCATGGATTTCAGGTAACTAAACACAAAAGCCAGTCCTCAAAGGGTAGCTCTCCTGCTAAGCATCGAGAGGCCATTGGCATTGCCCTTGAGGGAACCACACCGGCAAAACAGTCCCGGCGGAAGGCTGTAGCTTCCAAAGCATCGATGGGGCTTCAGGATGTTCTCGAGGCCTCAACCTCGCAAGAACTACCTGTGCCATACTCAGGGGTTCCGGCCGTTCTTACCGGTATCGACACCCAGGCATCGGCAGCGTTGATAGACCAGAGGTTTCTTGCTATCGAACGCGGTATCGCAGCTCTTCTTTCAGCTGCAGTACCGGTGGTCCCAAGGGCACTGGCGCCGACATCAACACCGGTACAGGTACCGGCACCAACAATGCCGGTACCGGCCCCGGTGGGAACTCTTCCCATGCCACCTCTGGCTAGAATGGATAAAGCGGTACCGGGTCACCTCGGTACTGACTTAGATCGGTACCGGGATCGTGCTTTGCAAGAGCATCGGGGTCAGGAATACTTCGATTCCTCCGATTCCAAAAACTGACAATTCTGCTGGCACTAGAGGGTTTCTCCTAGAAGATCCCTCTTCTCCCCAGAGGACATGTCATTTCAGGATTTCATCCGTGATATGGCCAAAGGTCTTTCTATCACAGTAGCTCCTGAAGAGGAACCCAGAGCAAAGGAATTGGAAATCCTCCAATATCCTAAAGCTCCTAAGGAGGCAGCTACCCTGCCTATCCATGAAATTCTGCATAGCTTGATGCTCAGAATGTGGGCGACACCTCTGACTACTACTCCTCACTCTAGGAGACTTGATACTATGTATTGAGTTCCACCATATCCTGGATTTCAGAAAACTCTGCTGCCACACCATTCAATGGTAATGGAATCAGCCATGCATAGGATGAAAAGTGCAAAGAGGCATGCATCCAATCCTCCAGGTCGTGAATGCAGGACTCTGGATGCTTTTGGACGCAGAACTTTTCAAGCTTCCATGCTTTCAGCTAGGATCAGTTCATATATCCTATATATGGGAATGTTCCTTAAGGAAGTCACAGGAGACTAGGAACTTATGAGCCCATTTCTCCCAGATAAGAGAAGATTTTCTTGCTCTAGTTAAGCATTCTCAAGATGTCTCAAAATTTGTCAATCGTGCAGCCTTTGACTGCTTCGAATGCATCAGCAGAACGTCTGCTATTGCCACTGGTGCTAGACGGATTGCCTGGCTACAGGCATCAGACTTGGAGACTTGGGTACAGGACAAGTTGGGCAACATTCCTTGCACGGGGGAGAATCTCTTCGGCAAGAACTGGCAGGAAAAGACTAACGAGTTAGATGCTGACAATGCTACCTTAGATAGATTGTCAAAGTCTACAGCCACTCCAGCCAAAAGGAAACCTTTTAAAAAAACCCTCTTTTAGCAAAAAGAGGAAGTTTTATCCTTCCTATACCCAGCAGAGTCAGACTCCAGGTCAGGTTGCCCAAAAGGGACAAACCAGACAGCAAAAGAAACCAAAAGGCCCGTGAGCCCACCAGCTTTCCAGGTTCAGCCCCCTCAAGGGCTTTGACTTCTTCCTAGAGAGCTTTGCCTTCCTGCCTCTGAGGGGTCCCCAACCCCCCAATATTCCAGGCAGGTTATGCCACTTTGTCAACAGATGGCATCAGATAACAGCAGAAGATTGGACTTTGTCCATTGTAGGAGAGGGGTACAAACTTCATTTTCACAGCATTCCCCCTCCTACAATTCTAAAGCACTTCAATTCACAAACCTCTGCAGACAATCTGCTAGATCACGAGGTCTCCACACTTCTTGCCCAAGGGGCACTAGAGGAAGTACCCAGTTTTCAACAGGGGACAGGGTTCTACTCCCCCTATTTTCTTATTCCAAAGAAAACTGGGGGACACAGATCCATTCTAGACCTCAGAGAATTGAACAAATATCTCTTTCGAGAAAAATTCAAAATGATTTCTCTAGGAACTCTTCTGCCATACCTTCAAAGCCAGGACTGGCTTTGCTCTCTAGACTTAAACGATGTATACACTTACATTCTCATCCATCCAGATCACAGGAAATGTTTACGTTTCCTTTTCAAGGGAAGACATTTCCAGTACAGGGTTCTTCCTTTTGGTCTGGCTTCAGCACCAAGGGTGTTCACGAAATGCATGGCAGTAGTAGCAGCATTTCTACAAACCCTGGGGATTTTTGTCTTCCCTTACTTAGACGACTGGCTCATTCGAGCCTCCACAGTTGCAGAGGGCAGCACTGCACTATCCCGTACAATGCGAATCCTCCAATACTTGGGATTGGAAATAAACTTCCCGAAGTCTCAACTAGTTCCTTCCCAATGCCTAGAATTCATAGGAGCCTGTCTGGATACCAGACAGGCAAGGGCTTTCCTTCCACAAGCCCGCTGTCTTCGCATTATGCAGCTAGCTTCCCAAGCAGCAGGCAAATTCTCCCTCACTGCTCGGGAACTACTGCAGTTACTGGGACACATGGCATCCACAGTTCATATAGTCCCATATGCTCGCCTCCACATGCGAGCAGCTCAGTGGACCCTCTCCACACAGTGGACACAGGCCACAGGTCATTTGTTGGACAAAATAACAATCTCTCAACGACTAATTTTGTCCCTCCAATGGTGGCAATCACTAGAAAATCTGACAGTGGGGTCTCCTTTCCATCAACCCCTCTTTCAGGCCACCCTAACAACAGATGCATCACAGGTGGTTTGGGGAGCACACCTGAGTCATCTCTCTATCCAGGGCACCTGGACTCCACAGGAGGTTGCTTTACACATAAACCTCCTGGAAGTAAGAGCAATTTATTTAGCTCTTCGAGTGTTCCACGCCCAGCTCAGCTACAAGACAGTCCTAGTCCAGACGGATAATCAGGTAGCCATTTTCTATGTGAACAAGTAGGGCGGGACAGGCTCTCTGTCGTTATGCAACAAAGCTTTACGTCTATGGGCCCTCGCCAGAGAGCATCAAATTTACCTTCTAGTGGTATATCTTCCAGGCATTCAAAACCTTTTGGGCAGACAAACTCTGTCGAGTACTGCTACCTCAGGAGTGGTAACTCCATCTAGACCAGGTGGCAAAGATATTTCATCTCTGGGGCACTCCAGACCACTGTTCTCTCTAAGCTGTGCGCGTGTGCGCGCACGCACACACCTCGCCGAGCGAGTGCACATACTTTACAACAGAGCGCACAAAAATTACAGTGCTGATTCTGATAGAAAACAACACGGACGTCTTAAAATTTAAAAGTTATGATTGTAATTACTAGAACTTTCCCGCTTCATTTAGTAATCGTCTGTTTTCATTTAATTTGATTAAAATCAATGTGGTGTACATACTGTATTCTGACGTGTAGTCAAATTTTAAAGTATATAACGCCGAGTGTTGTTATGTGGCGCACAAAAATTTAACCTTCCTTCAAAAGCTGCACACAGCTGATATTTTATGCACACACAGCCTACAGAAAATTAGAGGGAACATTGCTCCAGACACAGACCTCTTTGCAAGTCCACTGAATGCCAAACTTCCCCGGTTCTGTTCCAGGATTCTGGCGCACAACTGTAAGGCAAGGGATGCCGTCCTCCTTCACTGGGGTCAGGACTTCCTTTATGCCTTTCCACCCATTCCCCTCATCCCCAAGACACTCTTCAAGCTTCAGAGAGACACTGGTCGCATGATTCTCATAGCACCACGATGGCCATGCCAAACGTGGTATTCCCTGCTTCTGCATCTCTCTCAAGCGGCACCTCTGGAGTTAGGGCATGCTCCAGATCTCCTTTCCCAGGAGAATGGGACGCTATGGCACCCGAATCCCCAGTCCCTGCACCTCGCAGCCTGATTTATTTATTTACTTATTTACAAA
Organism: Ichthyophis bannanicus; assembly: GCA_033557465.1. Lineage (NCBI taxonomy): Eukaryota > Metazoa > Chordata > Amphibia > Gymnophiona > Ichthyophiidae > Ichthyophis > Ichthyophis bannanicus. Next base: position 308,698,169 of record CM066032.1, on the reverse strand, counting down.
CAAGCTCTTCTGTACCGTGCTTTTCAGTATCAGTGCGGTTTGCAAATAACAAAAATTTTTGCAACCGACCAAACAGTCGTATGCTTACATTATAACAGGATAAATAACTTGGAGTTGTAACTAGGATAACTATGTACATGTGCAACACCAGCAGTGGTTTGGAACTAATTACAGTTCATAATGCATTTAATACATTCTGTTGTTAATTCCTTAGTCATTAAAGTCTACAAGCATATCGTAAATGTACTAGATAGGTGGTTCGGATGACTGCTCTGTCGTGGGTCAACTTGTGAGTGTGTTAGTAGCTGCTTGAGTGGGTTGGGGTGTGGGGATTGGTTGTAATGGGTTTGGGTGGGCAAAATGTAAGAGGAACAGGTGGTGCTTAAGGGCTTTCCTGAACTGAGAAAGGTCCCTGATAGATCTGATATGTGGTGGGAGGTTGTTCCAGCACCTAGGTGCATATAGAGTGAAGGAACTGTTCCTGGTTGGTTGAGTGCATTTTGTGGCCTCCAATGGAATAATTAGCGTATTGGTAGCTGCTGACCTTCTCAGCCTATTGTTGGGGGTGGCAGTGAGGAGCGCGGAGAGGGATGAGGGGGATATCAGGTTGATTGCTTTGAATGTTAGGAGTAGTGCCTTGAAGGTGAGCCTGCTATTTATCGGTAGCCAGTGTAACTCCATAAGTATGGGCGTGATGTGGGTTCTTCTGGATATACCGCAAAGAATGTGGGCTGCTGCGTTCATCGCCAGTTGCAGTGGATTAAGGGTACTCTTGGGGAGACTGTGCAGAATGATGTTTGCATAATCAAAATGTGGGGTTACAAGCATCTGGAATATTGTTCTGAAATCATCTGGAGCTAGCAGTGGTCTTAGGTGCCTTAATGTCATGATTTTATTGTAAATAGACTTGGTGATGTTCTTTATGTGTTCTTTGAAGTCAAGCTGTTGGTCGAGTGTGACCCCTAGGTAGCGTATCGAAGATTTGCATGGGAGCTCTGCATCTCTCACCTTCAAGGTAGTGGGGGGAGAGAAGCTCTTGTTCTTTGTGATATGTAAGACCTCAGTTTTCTTAAAGTTTATACGTAGATTCTGAGCTAGAAGCCAGTCGGCGATTGCGTTGAAGCAGTCTAAAAGAAGGGAGAGGTCAGAATGCATAATTTTAATTGGGGTGAAGAGTAGGACATGTCAGCGTAGATCAGACTTAATATATTGAATGAGCGAATGATGTCACAAATGGGCTGCATATATACGTTTAAGAGTAGCGCAGATAGGGAGGAGCCTTGGGGTACTCCCTGCTGTTGCTGGAAAGGATCAGATATTGTGGATCCTATCCGAACATGTTGCCAACGGTCTACTAGATAGGATTTACACCATTCCGAGGCCAAGCCCTGGATTTCCTTTTCCTGGAGTCGGGTGAGTAGCTGCACGTGGTTAGCAGAGTCGAATGCGGCAGCAATATCAAGGAAGATAAGTACAAACCCATTTTCAGTTTTGTCAATACCTCTGGTTAAGGTGTCGGTTAGCGTGGCAAGTAGAGTCTCTACACCATGGGATTCTCGAAACCTGTGCTGGCAGGGGTCAAGGGGGGCTGATAAATCAATGTGTTGCTGAATCTGTCTTTGGACAACCTTCTCAATTAGTTTAGCTAGAAGGGGTATGCTCGAGATTGGGCGGTACGAGTCCGCCTTTGTTGGGTCTAGTCTGGCGTTTTTCAGGAGCTGACGTATGGATGTCTGCTTAAGGGCTGTTGGGAATGTTCCTGATGAGAATGACAGCTTCATGATGTAGGATAGAGTTGGACTGAGTTCGGTGCGCATTGTTCTGATCCAGTAAGCTGGGCATGGGTCGTTTGAGGCTGTAGTGGTGTTGACAGTGGTGATAAGATCTATGATGCATTTCTCCACAGGCAGTGTGAACTCTGCTAGAGGAGGCTGTACGTAGGGGATATAACTTGGTGCGGGACTCGAAGCAACATTTGTTTTGAGGATTTTAGATTGGAGGTAAACAGCATAAAGCTGAGGTTGAATTAATTCAGGCTGAGGAGCGGAGGGCTCCTTGGTTAAGGATTTTGCAATACTGAAAAGGTCGCGTGGTTTATTTAGAGAGCAAAGGAGTAGCTCGGTATGATATGCTCTCATTTTATTAGATATTGTCTCTCGGTGGAGTTTTAGGAGGTCTTTGTAAGTAAGATGTCAAGTCTGTTGAAGAACGAGAGTGACGCCATTTTTTTTCCTGCTTCCTCAGGAGAAGTAGAGATGCCCCGTAGATCAGCAGAGAACCAAGGAGCTGCTTTTGTTTTTCTTGATGGTGCTTTATTTGAGGAATGAGGCTGTGAACATGATTTCAGGGTGGTATTCCATTTGGAGATTATATCCTCAAGGTTTTGAGCAGGTTGACAGAGAGTTGGAAGGGTATTATTGATGAACTCGTCCTTGTCCAGGGGGTTGAAACTGCGTTTTTCCTACGAGGGCTGTATTTGAATGGCTGGATGGGACGTGGTCTTGCTGCGTAGGGATTTGGAAAGTGATTAAGTTGTGATCTGACCATGGGACAGGAGTGAAGGAAAGGTTGAGGTTGTCTCTTGACTCTAATTGTGGGGCAAAGATGAGGTCAAGTGAGTTTCCCTTGTAATGAGTGGGAGCATTCACCATCTGTGCATAGCTGAGGTCGGTCATAGCCTCAAGGAAGGTGTTAGCATGGGTGGGTTGCAGGGATGCGAGGTTGAAGTCTCCAATTAACCAGTTTGGTTTACGTGGGTTTTCAGGGTTGCAGGCTAAGTCTATTATGTTAGAGAGATCTTCTGAAGGGGAGGACAGGGCTCTATAGATGAGATTTATAGTGATGTGCTTATTTGCTATGGTCATAGTGTCCATGTGCATAAGACTTTTGGAGGAGAGCAGCTGGAACTGGAGATCAGTTCTTACTAGGAATGAAAACTCCACCTCCTCTTCGGTTGGCTCTATGGCAGGTGTGTATTGTAAAGTCTGTTGGGACGAGCTGATTTATGAGGACAGTGTCCGTGTCTGACAGCCAGGATTCTGTAACCATTAGGATGTCTAAGTTAAGATTTGCTGAAAGCTTAGATCTCCAGGATTTCAACCTGTCCCAGCAGGTAAAAGATATCCTTCAGGCTTTTAGGAAACTTTCCACAAGAAGCCAGTCCTCGGGTGGGGTTTCAGGCTGTTCCCGGGGTTTTTACCTCTGTGAACATGCCTGAGCCATGCCCGGTGGTGGTATCCGCTTTGAGCGGTGCCGGTACCCCGGCATCGGCAATGTTGCTGGATGCAACATTCCACACCGGTGATCGCAGTCAAGCGCTCTCGGTATCCTCGGTGCCGCTAGAGCAGCTACCGACCAGTCTTCTCACATCGGTCCCGGTACTGATGCTGGTATCCACGTCGGTACCCTCCAGGTATGCATCGATAGACTCGCTTCTTTCGATGCCGAGTCTAGAATCGATCTCTAGTCTGGGTACCGACCCGTCTCGGTACTGACTGCAGATGGTACCGTAGACATTCCACCGATCAATGTCTGCCACATTCGGTTTTCACAGTACCGATAGTGCCATCACAGACTGATCTTCATATATCGGTGTCACCGACAGTACCGATCCCAGTACCGGTATCGACATCAACATCGGTGTCGGTACTTCCCATGCTCCTTTCAGCCAGCTCGCTTCCCTCTATACCGAGTTTGGAATCGATCCCTAGCATGGACGATTTGCTACCGACCAGTTGCGGTACTGACCGACTCACCTTTGTCTACCTGTTTATTCACACCTTCAGAAAAAACATAACAGATTAGTAGGACAAGATCTTCCTTGTCTAAAGCCATGCTGGTTGTCTCCCATTAAGCCATGACTATCTAAATGTTCAGCAATTTTGTTCTTTATGATGGTTTCTATCATTTTTCCTTGTTATGTAAAGTTGTTTTTTTGAAGGTGTGAATAAACAGGTAGACAAAGGTGAGTAGGTTGATATAGTGTATTTGGACTTTCAGAAAGCCTTTGACAAGGTTCCTCATCAGAGACTTTTGGCAAAACTAGAGAGTCATGGGATAGGAGGCAGTGTACTATTGTGGATCAGGAACTGGTTAAAAAGTAGAAAGCAGAGGGTAGGGCTAAATGGCCAGTTTTCCCAATGGAGAAAGGTAAATAGTGGTGTACCTCAGGGATCTGTGCTGGGTTCGCTGCTTTTTGACATATTCATAAATGACCTGGAAAAGGGAATAACGAGTGAGGTTATCAAATTTGCAGATGACACAAAACTATTTAAAGTGGTTAAAACCCAAGAGGATTGTGGAAAATTGCAAGAGGATCTTGATAAATTAGAAGACTGGGCATCAAAATGGCAGATGAAATTTAATGTGGACAAGTGCAAAGTTATGCACCTAGGGAAGAACAACCCAAACTATGGTTACATGATGCAAGGTTCCACATTAGGAACCACCACCCAGGAAAAAGATTTAGGCGTCATTGTGGATAACATGTTACAACCCTCTGCCCAGTGTGCAGCGGCGGCCAAGAGAGCAAATAGAATGCTAGGTATCATAAGGAAAGGAATGGAAAATAAAACAAAGGATATTATAATGCCTCTATATCGTTCCATGGTGAGACCGCACCTTGAATATTGTGTGCAATTCTGGTCGCCGTGTCTTAAAAAGGATATAGCATTATTAGAAAAGGTTCAGAGAAGAGCCACCAAAATGGTAAAGTGGATGGCAGGATACCCCTATGAAGAAAGGCTAAAAACGTTACGACTCTTTAACCTGGAAAATAGTCGGCTGAGGGGAGATATTGATAGAAGTCTATAAATTAATTAGCGGAGTGGAACGGGTAAACGTAAATCAATTGTTTACGTTATCAGAATATAGAAAGACACGGGGACATGCAATGAAGCTACAGGGTAAACTAAGACTAATAAAAGAAAATATTTTTTCAGTCAATGTGTAATCAAACTCTGGAATTTGTTACCGGAGGATGTAGTAAAGGCTGTTAGTGTAGCTGGGTTTAAAAAAGGTTTGGACAAGTTCCTGGAGTTAAGGTCTATAAACCATTATTAAGAAGGGACCCAGGATATCAGTGCTTGACCCAATACAAGCATTATGGAACCTGTGTCTTTTGGGGAAACTGCTAGGTACGTATGACCTAGATTGGCCACTGTTGGAAACAGGATACTGGGCTTGATGGACCTTGGTCTGATCCAGTATGGCATATCTTATGTTCTTATGTTAATTACGATTATATTGTAAATCACTTTCATGAATAAGCCCCCAGATGTAGTCTCCCATCATGTTCTTGTTATACTATCCTTGATATTGGCATTCAAATTCCATTATATCTTGGTGGAAACATTCACCTTGCTTCTCTGAGTACCCTCCAATGTTCTTCTTGAATGTATCAAGATGAGCATCAAGGATATGGACTTTCAGAGACATCCAGCAGCCCATTTTGCCGTAATTTTTAACCAGAATCTCAACCAGCTCTACATAGTTTTTGGCCTTGTGATTTCCAAAAAAGTCACAAACCACCGCAACAAAGCTATTCCAAACCATTTTCTCTTTCCTAGTAAGCAGCTTGGGAAATTCCATGCACTCCATCTTTTTTTTATTTGTGGTCCAACAAAGACACCAGCTTTGACCTGTGCCTCAGACAGTTTAGGGAAGAGGTCTTGAAGGTACTTTTGAAGGCTGTCGATTCTTTCTTTAGAGCTGTGACAAATTGTTTCATAAGGCACAGTTTGATGTACAGTTGTGGCATCTGCACCTTCTGTGGTTCCACCAGTGGCTCCCATTTCACATTCTTTGTCCCAACAGAAAATTCAGTTCGCTGTGGCCAGTCCCACCTGTGGTAGTACGCCACGGTGTCCATGCTGTCCTGAAGACAAAGATAGGGAAACTTGGTAAAACCGCCTTGGAAGACCCATCAGAAAGTCCACCATTTTAAAGTCTCCAATAACCTCCCAGCCGTACTCGGTGTACTTCAAGGCTTTGACGCTTCTGTAATCTTCTTTGAGGCTCACTGAGTGAGCCAGGGGAAGAGAATGGTACTTTTCCCATTATGTAGCAGCATAGCTTTGAGGCTCCTGGAAGAGTTGTCAATAAACAGGCACCACTCCTTTGGGTTACATGCAGTTCTGATAGTGTCGAACAGACTGGTCGCATTGTGGCAAAAGTAGAGCCCAACTTGACTAGTGAAGAAGCTAGAAAAAGTGTGGTGACGTGCACGCTTTCATCCAACAAGTTCCACTGCTTGAACTTGGATGTCAAAAGCTCAGCACTGGACTTGGTGAGACCAAGATCTCTGACTAAGTTGTTGATGCCATTTTGATTTGGGTAGTAAGGGTTTCTCTCTTCAGCTTCACCTCTGATATTGTAATCTAAATCTGCGACGTTGTCTTCATTTTGTGAATTGCTGCTTTCTTCTGAAGACAGCTGCTTTCTCTGCCGATGAGTGGGTACAGGGAGCTCTCTGCAGTGTGGCACTGGGGCAATGGATGAAGGAATGCTCAGACACATGACAGAAGGATCATTCTTGCCAGTCCATTTGGTAGGATCCACCATGCAAAAGTAGCAATTGCTTAAGTGGTCAGAGAGTTTGCGCCAAATTCTTGGGATAGCGAACTTCATGACTCTTACCCTCTGTACCATCCTGAGAAATAAAAAAAAATTTTATATGAGAAGGATCCAAAATGGCGTTTTGCAGAGACCGTTGTACCCGACGTGCTTCTTTCATGCCGTGTCTGAGGTAAGTAAGGCTTGGGAAAGTACCCCAGACTTCCCTGCCTTCTGCCTCTTCACTTTCTTCTTCTGGTCCGCTTGATGCTTTTGTGCGTCGGGAGTCTCAGCCACAAAACCTGGGGGTGAGTAGTCTGGCTGAGAGATTGCGGGAGCAGGAGTGCTCAGCGTCTCCCTTGGGCAGTGACCTGATGCCCCTACAGGTGCGGAGGCCTCTGAAGCAGGTGTGCTCAGAGGTGCGCTCAGAGCTTGTGGAAGCGGTGGTGCATTTGCTGCTTGGCTGGGACCGAACCCAAGCGTGAGTGCAAGAGCTCCCTCACGGGGTCTTTCTTGCCCTGAGACGCCGTTTGGAGTACAGTCGCTTTCAGACGAGTCGAGGAGAGCTGCTTCTCTCCCTCCACGGGACCCTATGATGGCAGCAATTGCAGTGGACACTGAGAGGCTTCATCCTTTTCCTTTGATTTACAGCGACCGGAGCAGTTTACTTTGGAGGCAATTTGGTCTGCCATTAAACAGCTTGGTGAGGCTATCATTCCTCAGGAACTTTTACAAGCACAGGTGTTGCAGAATGAGAAGGCCTGTTCCACAAATGCTGAGTTGATTGAAACTTTTAGAACTTCTGGGACTGATTTCTCACTGAAAACCGACTGTTTGGAATCTCAAGCTGAGAGTTGATGAAAGATTTTGGAAATGTGATCAGTCGTTTGGAATATTTGGATAACCACTCAAGATTGACTAATGTACGTTTGATTAATTTTCCAAAAGTAATTGCTATATCTGCTAAAGAGATGTTTAAAACATATTTGTTGGAAGTATTGGGGGTTTCTTTTGATCTATGTCCACCATTGGCTAAGATACATTATATTCCTAGTGGTCAGAACGTTTTGTCTAATGTTGAGTTACCTGGACCACAAACGGCTGATGTATTAAATGTAACTGCTTTGTTAGAGAATTCAGATGTAGAAATGGCTGTCCCTGCTACTTGTTTGTTTATGTTTGCTTTGGCTTCAGATAGGGAATGGCTTCTTAAAATGTTTTTTAAGAAGAGAAATGTGCCTTTTAAGGGCTGCCTGGTACGCATATTTCCTGATTTAGCAAGGGAAACCCAACGACGCAGAAAATAATTTTTACTTCTGCGTCTGATGGTTTTGCAATTGGGTGGGTTCTTTTTTTCTAAAGTATCCCTGCAAGTATCTTGTGAAACTGGAGGGTATTTCCTATATTTTCTTTTTTCCATCTCAATTAATTTCTTTTTTGAATGCTCAGGGGTCCGCCGGTGGGGGGGGGGGGGGGGGGTTCGCCAGTTGTTCAGCACCGCTTTAATTGGGTATAAAGCTGATATTTGTCTCTGCATATTTCCTGTAAGAGTATCTATTTTGTTTAGTATTTTCCTGTTCATTTTTGGATTCTGTATTGTGGGCTAAAGCGGGGTTATCTAGTTGGTTTCCTCTGATTTGTTTCCCCTTATCCTTAACTCATTGGTTTCCCCGATTTCAGTGCAAGTGATTATATCCTTGTATTAGCCTAGCCTAGCCGGTCTCCCTGCCACGCAACTTCACCGTCTCCAACGCATCCAAAATACTGCTGCCCGACTCATTTTTCACTCCTCCACGCGCGATCACATCACTCCTCTTCTTATCCGTCTTCACTGGCTCCCCATCAAATTCCGCATTCACTTTAAAACCCTGGTGCTCCTCCACCGTGCTCTTTACACCCACTCCCCTCAGTATTTGGCGGACCTTGTCCATTTTCATATCCCAGCTCACTCCCTGCGATCCCTCCATCTTAACCGCTTGCATCTTCCCTCACCCACCTGTGCTCGCCTCCAATCCACCCACTCTTCTGCGTTCTTCTTCCTTGCCCCCGCCCTATGGAACTCTCTGCCCTCCTCTATCCGACTTGAGCAGGCACACGCTACCTTTAAGAACAGTCTCAAAACCCACCTCTTTGCCCTTGCCTTTGACCTCCCTGATCCCCTTATGTGACCCTGTCTTCCCTCTTCTTCTCTCTCTCCCTCCTCCCTATTGTCCTGTCGTATGAATCTGTTAGGTTTGCTTTCCTATCCGCCATTGTAATTTCTTTTTCTTCTTTCTTTGCCTTATGGTATTTCTTTGATTTGAACTATGTGAACCGCTGTGATGTTTTTCGTTTAGCGGTATATTAAGCTAATAAACATAAACATATTAAAAAATTGTATATTCTATAAATATAAAATAAAAAAATTATATATATATAATTATGATAAAATTAATTTGAATTAATGATGATCTTACATACATTATGTAAAAATTCAGTAACAATAAATATTTTATAACATAAAATGCCACAGTTTAAGCCAGCATCAATTATCCATCTTCCAGAGTTTTCTTGCAGTGCGTGCAAGTGAAATGAAGTGTCCAGGGTTTGTCCTGATCCCCATGCCGAAATATGCCTTGTAAGCGTCACACATCTTGGCAGATGCTTCCACAGAGTACTTTTTCGCTCTTCTCTTGATAAAATTACAGACATAGCAAAATGCATCTGCCGGATGCTTACAGCCTCTTGTTGCCATGTCAGTCCACTTAAGAAGCTATAATGAAAATAAACTGGTGAGCTTAAACGTGGTGGTGTTGCTCACTCCTAGGTTTCCATTTGGTAAGGAGGCTACTGAATGACTGTGCTCACTCTGCGCAAATCCGTTGTTTATATAGACACGAGGTGAAAGTGACATAACGGTCACCAAAAGACTTTTGTTAAAAGTTCGCAAAAGTTAAACAAAATTCCAAAGGTTTTTCAAAGTTCTGGAAAGGTCTAGTAGGTTCTAGAATTTTCCAAAAGGTACTGCAAGTTTACTTTGCACTAAATCTATCTAGAATGTCGTACAAAATAGGTAATTTTCAAAAATATCACACTCCTGGTCCCTAAAGCAATGTTTGTGGAACATAATTGCCATTTCCTATGGTTCCGAGACATAAGACATAATATATCGGAAAATAACACTTACTACCCAGGAACAAGAAAAAAAGTAAAACTTTGTTACACAGTGTTATGTATCCAGGGTTTTGATAAAATGGAAAGAGGGAGAAGACAAAATCCCACAGCGAATTTATCAGCATTGGTCTAATTCCTCTTTGTTTGAAGCTGTCTTCTCTCCCACCTCCACCTCCACTTCAAACTTATAGTGCTCTGTGGAATATGGGGGAAGTGGAACAACCTTGCAGTACCTCCTCTGTAAGATTTGCCGTCCTTAAAAGAAATGTTCATTTCTGCTCTGAGCAGGCAGCACTTAAGCATTTGAAGGGTTTTGCTCTCTTTTTATAGTTATGCTTTACGTGTACACTTTACTTTCTTTTTTTCTTTTTTTTTTTCTCATTTGTTTCAGAGGCACAAGTGGAAGAATTGAATCAATAGATGCCAGGCTGAATCTGGAAAACAAAGACTATAAGAAGACCACAAAGATCACATGGCTAGCAGAAACTCCCAGTGCTCAGCCCATCCCTGTGGTGTGTGTGACCTATGACCATCTCATCACCAAACCAGTACTCGGCAAAGAGGAAGATTTCAAGCAGTACGTCAACAGAAATAGCAAGGTAATGGTTGGAGACTACAATTGACAGTTTGCGCAAAAGAAAAAGCTTTGCATCTTTTCTGATTGCTGCCCTCTGAGCCAAGTCAAGGATATCTGATGTCCTAGCTACACTTCCCCCCCACCCCCTCCATAGTCTGGCATCACCCCTTCCTTCCCTTTACCGTGTCCAGCATTTCCCTATAGTTCAGATCTTCACCTTGCCTTTCCTATGTTCTGTGTCCAGCATTTTCCCTTCTCTACCCTCCCCCGACCAACTTTGGGGCCTCTGAATGCAGGTGTGCATTCAAATTGTGTTTTGTCTTGTTCCCTCAGATACAAATATCCTGCCAGAGAGAGTGGGATCCAGCAGACCTTAAGTGTGTGCTTGAACTCAGAGGCCTTATGCTGTGCACACTGTTTTATGGTGTTTCTGGATGCCCTGGGTAAGGGGGTGGTAATAGCGGCAGAGGAGAGGGGCAGAAGATTCTGATCTGCTGTGCTGCTGTTGTCCACAAACTCTGCCACCCTAGTGGTCTGCCTAGTGACAATGCTGGCTCTGACTTTCTAAGTGTTTTGGTTTGGGAAGGCTGTATGTTGGACACCTTGAAATTGCTTCTATAGATAATATGTTGAAAGCTTCTCAGAGCAATGGTATGCTGTGCAGGGACAAAACTGTGAGGTAAAGTGAGAAGGGATGCTGTGCCTGACGATCACATCTGTATAAAGATCAAGGTCTCTGTGAGCGCTGGCGTTTCTCCCTGAATGGTTCTTGTATTGTAATGTGAAAAGCGGATAGTAAGGGCAAGCAGGGTTGGCCCCAGAGTTATTACAAGGTGTTGGTGCCCTAGTCAAATCTTAAGCCTTATTCTCCAGGACCAAGCAGGAAGTCAGTCCTCACATATGGGTGTCATCGACGCCGATGAAGCCCCAGCGGAGCATTTCCCCAGCTTTCTATGAAAGCCTTTGGGAATGCAGGCACGCATGCGCAGTTCCCTTCCCGCCTAAAGGTGCCATCTTACCTCAGTCTCTTTTTCAGAGAAGCCCACTGGACGTGCGTCCTGTCATCCCGGATAAAAGTTTGATTTTTTTGGTGATTCCCGCTATTTTTTCTTCCCGGTTTGACGCCGGTTCCCCTCCCGCCGGGTTCGGTACACCAGTATCGAGCCCGATTCTTCTTTTTCGGTTTTTGCCCTTCGTGGCTGGCGTTCGCGCCCTTTTTTGATTTTTTCCCTGGAAGGCCGGTCCTTTGACCTCGCGGGGACTCTTTTTTCCCCGATGGCTTCCAGTGGTTTCAAGAAGTGTGATCGGTGTAAGAAGTTAATGTCTCTCACCGACACACACGACTGCTGCCTTCGGTGCCTCGGTCCTGATCACGACCCTAAGACGTGTGGACCATGTGCGAAGATGTCTTCCAAGGCACTGCGAAGTCGCCAGCAGCAGAAAGAAAGGCTTTTCTCGGACTCAGCCTCTGGCTGTGCCCAGACCTCGTCATCTCGGGATTCGGATCCCGAGCGCTGTCGAAGCTCCTCAGACAGGGGGGTCCCCCGACCGGGAACGCAAGAGGAAGAAGCGGCTCATGAGGGTGTCGTCGTTGGAGATCCCTGGCTCCTCGAGGGCCAGGTCTAAGACCCCCGACCGTCGCCCCGGGCCTGTGGAACAAGAGAAGCCTGCCAAAGTTTCTTGCGTGGAGCCGGAGCCGGAGTCTGCTGGACACGTAAGCCCTGTGGTCCTCGAGGACTCTCCTCCCAGAGAGCCGACGTCAGGCCTGGCGCCGCCGGGGCCCGAGTCCGTGGCTGCTGCGTCTCCCGAGCTGAGTCTCAGGATGACAGCCTTGGAGAGCAGACTGTCTGCCTTCATGGAACAGCAGCGGGCACTGATGGCCAGCCTGTCTGGGGCATCTGCCCCAACCACCGGGACATCGAAGTCGACCCCAGAGACCGAGCCGATACTAGAGTCCATCATGGCTCGAAGTCGACCTCGGTCGCGGTCTCCCTCGACCTCCCGTTCGGGACCGAGGGCGTCGACGCCGGTGCCCCAAGGCCCCATGGGGTCGGACCCTGACTCGTCGGATGAGTCTGCCTGGGAGACGGAGGATGAGGAGTCTCCCGACACATTCAAGACTCGGTGCGTCCCCTCGGACTCACCGCAGTCTGAGCCCTGGAGTAGATCTCCTCCGGAGGACACCCGGTTCTCGGAGTTTGTCCGGGATATGACCACCGCGTTGGCTATTCCGGCGGACCCCGAGGAAGAGCCTCGAGCTGAGGAGCTCGAGGCCCTACAGTACGACTCTCCTCCGAAGGAGGCCTTTACTGTCCCGGTTCCTCCGATGCTGGAATGGCTCCTCTTCCGGATGTGGGAGGCACTGGCCTCGGCGCCGGTTCTAAGTAAGTGAGTCGATTCGATTTATCGACTCCGGAAGAGCCCTGGTTTTCAGAAGGCGCAGCTACCACACCATTCCATGGTGGTGGAATCGGCCATGCATCGTCTGAAAAGCCAGAAGATGCACTCCGTGGTGCCCCCCGGCAGGGAGGCCCGGAACCTCGATGGTGTAGGTAGACAGTGCTTCCAGGGCTCGATGCTTGCTTGCCGTGTCCAGTCTTACCAGCTGTACATGGGCATGTACTTGCGAGACCTGGTCAAGTTGTTGGCCGGGTTCTCTGCTAGTCTCTCCGGGGAACCCTTGCAGAGATTTAAGTCCTTGTCCTCGGGGATTCGGGACTGCTCGAAGTTTATGTCCCGCGCCGCCTACGATGGCTTCGAGGCTTCGGCCCGAGTTGCGGCAGCCAGCATCGCGGCTCGACACCAGGCATGGCTGCAGTCATCGGACCTCGAGCCATGGGCTCAGGACAAGTTGGTCGATGTCCCTTGCCGAGGTGAAAACCTTTTTGGCAAGCCCATGGTCGAGAAGGCCGCACAGCTCGAGACTGAGCACCTTACAAGGACAAGTCTGTCTAGGAAGACCTCTGCCCCTTCTCACAAGAAGAAGGCCTCGGGTAAGAAGCCCTTTTACCCGAGGAAGGGCACTGCCTACAAACAGTACCCTCAGTATCAGGCTACCCAAGCTGTACCCCAGGGTCAGCAAGCCAAGGGGCAGGGTAGGCAGAGGACCCCCAAGCCTCTGGCCCCTGCTCCCACTCAGCAGGGTGGGGTTTTTTGACTCCTTGAGCGTAGCCTCTCAGTCCCTGCACAGGAGGTCGCCTCGCCCTCTTTGCCCACCAGTGGCCCCACATAACTGGAGACAGTTGGGTGTTGAACATAGTCCAAAGGGGCTATGCACTACATTTTCACTATCTGCCTCCGCCATACTTCCCAGGGAAGCCTCCAAGGCCTCCCCTGCACACAGATCTTTTCCTTCAAGAGCTTCAAGGTCTGTTGGTGGACAGGGCGGTGGAGCCTGTGCCTTCCCACTTGCAAGGTCAAGGGTTCTACTCCAGGTATTCCCTGGTACCCAAGAGAACCGGTGGCCTTCGACCTATTCTGGATCTCAGGAACCTAAACAAGTTCCTAGAGAAAGAAAAGTTCAAGATGCTTACTCTTGGCACACTTCTGCCCTACCTCCAGCAGGGAGATTGGCTATGCTCCTTAGATCTAAAGGATGCGTACACTCATCCTCATTCATCCAGACCACAGAAAGTACCTCAGGTTCATTGTGGGAGGAAACCATTATCAGTACAGAGTACTTCCTTTTGGCCTCACCTCCGCTCCCAGAGTCTTTACCAAATGCCTGGCAGTGATGGCGGCCTACCTGAGAAATCAGGGAATCTTTGTCTTCCCTTATCTGGACGACTGGCTCATCAGGGGTCAGACGTGCCAGGAGGCCCGACAGGCCACTCTCAGAACTATTGCTCTTCTTCAAAGCTTGGGATTTGTAATAAACTTCGCAAAGTCCACTTTGCTCCCCTCCCAGAACTTGGAGTTCATAGGGGCAAGGCTGGACTCTGCCCTGGCAAAGGCATTCTTGCCAGCAGACAGAGCCCAAAGACTGATGAACTTGGCAAATCAGTTTCTCAGTGGGTTAGTGGTCTCCGCCAGACTCTGCCTGAGGCTGCTTGGCCACATGGCTTCGACAGTTCATGTCACCCCCAATGCCAGGCTCCATATGCGGCCTGCACAATGGTGCCTTCGGAGTCAGTGGTCTCAGGCCACAGGCAGCCTCAGAGACAGAATAAGGGTGTCCAAACCATTTCTGGACTCCCTCAGCTGGTGGCTGCACCCACCCAATCTTCTGAAAGGGGTACCCTTTCAAATTCCTGGGTACACAGTGGTGCTGACCACAGATGCCTCCCTGCAGGGCTGGGGAGCTCATTGTCTGAACAAGTGCACCCAGGGTCTGTGGTCTCCTTGGGAGGCAGCACAGCAGATCAATCTCCTGGAACTCAGGGCTATTCGACTAGCGCTCAAAGCTTTCTCTCCTACCCTGGCTCATCAGTCTGTCCTGGTTCAGACAGACAACCAAGTGGCCATGTTTTATGTTAACAAACAGGGCGGGACTGGGTCCAGACTCCTTTGTCGGGAGGCACAGGACGTTTGCTCCTTTGCCCTCAAGCACAACATGCTCCTCAAGGCTGTGTACCTTCCAGGCCAGGAGAACTTTCTAGCAGACAGGTTGAGCAGGATTTTACAGCCCCACGAGTGGCAGCTGCATCCTTTGGTAGTTCAGAAGATCTTCCTAAAATGGGGTCTTCCTTTGATAGATCTGTTTGCCAGTCCACTGAACAAGCAACTGCCAAAGTTCTGCTCCAGGCAACCGCATCCTCTGCGGATAGCAGCAGATGCTTTTCTGATTCCATGGTCTCAGGGCCTCCTGTATGCGTTTCCTCCCATGCCCTTGGTGGCCTGAACTCTGTTCAAGATTCTTCAGGACAAGGCCTCGGTCCTGCTGGTGGCTCCCAGGTGGCCCAGACAGCCTTGGTTTCCACTTCTGCTTCAGCTGTCGGTAGATCCTCCACTGCCTCTGGGGCTGCAACCCGACCTTCTCTCTCAGGATCAGGGTTCCCTTCTTCACCCCAATCTCAAGGCTCTCAATTTGATGGCCTGGAAGCTGCAAGGGTAGTTTTGGCTCCCTGGGGCCTCCCTCAGGAAGTTGAGGAGGTTGTCCTAGCCTCTAGGAAGCAATCCACTAGGAAAACCTATGCTCTCAAATGGAAAAGGTTTTCTCTCTGGTGTCAGCTACGTACAGAGGATCCTTTCTCCTGTACTGTACCAGTAGTGCTTCAGTACTTACTGCACTTATCCAATCAAGGACTTAAGTCCAATTCTGTTCGGGTCCACCTCTCAGCTCTAGCAGCTCACCACTCACTGGTGGAAGGACATTCTCTGTCGGTTCACCCCTTGGTGTCCCGTTTTCTCAGAAGCTTGCTTTTGCTCAAGCCTCCAATCCGTTGTCCTGCTCCTGAGTGGGAGTTGAATGTAGTCTTGCAGCAGCTGACTCGCCCACCCTTTGAGCAGATGGCTACTTGCCCTCTACGCTTCCTGTCTTGGAAAACACTCTTCTTAGTAGCCCTTACCTCGGCTAGGTGAGTGAGTGAGCTTCAGACCCTGGTCTGTGATAGGCCTTACACTCGCTTCTATAGGAACAGGGTAGTCCTTAGGACTCATCCAAAGTTCCTCCCAAAAGTTGTCTCCTCCTTCCACCTTAACCAAGAGGTGGTTCTTCCAACAGTCTTCCCTAGGCCTCATGCAAGCCAGGCTGAAGCAGTCCTGCATACCCTTGACTGTAGGAGGGCTTTATCCTTCTACCTTGACCGTACGCAGGGGCATAGAAGGGCTACTCAGCTCTTCGTATCCTTTGACCCTAATAACTTGGGGTTGGCTGTGTCCAAGCGTACCTTGTTCATCTGGGTGGCTGACTGTATCACCTGGGCTTACAAGGCGGCTGACCTTCCTTTGCAGGGTCGGGTCACGGCCCACTGTGTCAGGGCAATGGCTGCCTCAGTGGCTCATCTCCGCTCTGTGCCCTTGGTAGACATCTGCAGGGCTGCAACTTGGTCTTCAAGCCAGACTTTTGCGGTCCATTACTGTTTGGAGAGGGACTCCCGTAGGCACAGTGTTTTTGGCCCAGCAGTACTCCGTAATCTCTTTGAGGTTTAGGCAACTCCTGCCCTCCTGCCCTCTGTTGGGCTACCGGTGGAGGTTGTGTCTGTGAAAAGCCTTTCTTTGCTGCTGGGACTAGAGGGAGTTCTCTTGTTCAGCCTGGGTTCCTGGTAGCCCAGAGCTGAGGACTGACTTCCTGCTTGGTCCTGGAGAAAGAGTAGTTACTCACCTGTAACAGGTGTTCTCCAGGAGCAGCAGGAATCAGTCCTCACAACCCTCCCTCCTCCCCTGGGAGTTGCAGTTGTACATAGTTTAATTTTTTCATTTTTGTGTGCTGTTCTTAGCTATGTCATTTGACTGAGGTAAGATGGCACCTTTAGGCGGGAAGGGAACCGCGCATGCGTGCCTGCATTCCCAAAGGCTTTCATAGAAAGCTGGGGAAATGCTCCGCTGGGGCTTCATCGGCGTCGATGACACCCATATGTGAGGACTGATTCCTGCTGCTCCTGGAGAACACCTGTTACAGGTGAGTAACTATTCTTTCTATACCCCCCCTCCGCCCAAGACTGTCAGAATCTGTTGTTTAGTTTTGAATGCCCTGCTCTTTGCTGTGCCTTCCTTGTCCCCATCTCCCCCCATGGGAAACTGCTGCCCTTATCAATTGACTAGGTTGCCTGATGGTTAGTCTGCTTCTGAGGCAAGGTAGTAGGTTTTTCTTATCCTCCATGGAAGATAGGGTGTAGGCCTGAAGCTAATGATTCAGTTACAGAAGTATGTTGGTCTGCAACCATGTTAACTTCCATAGCACATGCTGCTTCTGATCAGTAACCCAAGAAAGGCCACGATTCCAGAGGATTAGGGAGTAACCAGCATAATGCCAATTTTTATAAAGGGCTCCAGAGGTGATCTGGGAAAATGTAGGCTGGTGAGTGTGATGTTGGTGCCTGGCAAAATTGACCATATAGACAGACATTGCTTAATGGGAATGAGCTAGCATGGATTCTACAAAGCTGTCTTGCTTTACCAGCATTTTTTTGAAGATGTAAACAAACAAGTGGATATGGTGAACTGATAGTACATTTGGATTTTCGGAAAGCATTTGATAAAGTCCCTTCTGAGGAATTCCTTACGAATTTGAGTCATGGGATAGGAGGCATGCCCTTTTGTGGAATGAGGGAATTGGGCTACTAGTGGAGTGCCCCAAGGGTCTGTACTAGGACATGTGCTGTTTAATGTATCCATCAATGTTTTGGAGTTAGGAGTGACGAGTGAGGTGATCACATCTGTGGATTCTCTGGTAACAAACAGGAAGTTGGTCCTCAAATATGGGTGACATTGGTACTGACGGAGCCCACACAGAAACATCTCCCTAGCTTCCAAAGAAAGCCTTTGGGAAATGCACTATGCATTCATGGTCCACTTCCCGCCCAAGGGTGCCATCTTGCCTCAGTCTCCTTTTTTCCATGGAACTGATAAGACGTTGTCCAGTTTTCCCAAGAAAAGGTCTGTTTTTCTATTGTTGTGTTTTGTCTGGTTGCGTACCGGTTCCTTGCCGCCCCTGAGCCAGCTTGCCTTGGCGTCACTCCTCTGATTCTATTAACTTTCTCATTTTTTCAATGAGGTACTCCTCGGCTGGCGTTTGTGCTCTTTTTCAGGTGAAGGCCTCGGACCCCTACTGGGAGGCGGGAATCCCCTTTTTCTGATGGCCTCCAGTATCTTCAGAAAGTGTGACTGATGTGGCATAATGTCACTCACTGACGCACATGACACTCTCGGCCTGGAGTACGAAGACTCTGACTGCAAGCTCTGCAGAACCATTACCTTAAAGGCCTTGAAGAGCTGCCATCAGCAGCAGATAAGCTTCTTTCAGAAGTCTTACTCTGCGCCGGAGTCTCCTGTGACACCAGGCTCCAGGGCCCCCTCTGATACCTCGGTACCCCACGAAGCCAGAGCCTCCTTGGAGTCCGTAGCTGCGGTTCCTCCAAGTAGAAATCACTGGAGGTGGAGCACAAGAAGAAGAAATCCTTAAAGGGACCGCCTTGGAGGATGGATCTGGGAAAAAGGAGAAAATCTCCTACCCCATGACCCGCAGTCCTAGGTGTGAGTCTGAGGAGTCAGGGCAGGAGCAGCCCACCATGCTGCCCTGTAAGGAGAAATTGGCACCTGCCAACCGGCCTTGGGCCTCAGAGGCCATCCTCATCGAGGACTCCTCCTCAGCAGTACTGATGCCGAGCCCGAAACGCTAGGTGCCTGCGTTGAAGGCTGCGGAGCCAACTGGTATGGAGACCAGAATGACAGTCCTAGAGAGCAATATATCTACCCTAGTGGCCATGCAGCAGGAGTTCATGTCCAGCTTGTTCGGTTCATCTATCCCAACGATGGGACCCTTGACATCGAGGGATTCCCTGGATGTCAAGCTGGTCCTTGAGCTCCATTGGCCTTGCGAGAGACCCGGCCCCAGATGAGATCCTGGTCCCGTTCCTTGGGTCACTGGTCCTCCCTGGCGAGTGTCCGCAGCTTGGACCAATGATCCACGGAGATCACAGACTGCTGAGAGTGGCCCTTGGCCGAGGTGATGTGCAGCGTCTGACTCTTACTCGGACTTCGAGCCCAAATTAGAAACAGAGGACGAAGAGTACCTGGACATGAGGCAGCACCATGATGTGCCCTTTGACCCGTCTCCCTGATGACCCGACGCCGCTCCCCACCCAAGGGCATTGTATTCCTCTATTTTGTGCAGGACATGGCCAAGACCCTCGCCATCAAGACTCTGAGGAATTGGAGATACTCCAATACGAGGTACACCCCAAAGGAGACCCTTTCTATCCCGGTGCCCTATATCTTTGACCGCCGCCTCCTCCGAATGGCGTCGGTATCAATCATTAGCAGGCACCTCAATGCCATGTACCAGGTGCGCCGAAGGCCAGGGTTCCAAAAGACCCAGCTTTGCCACATCTCGATGGTCGTGGAGTTGGCAGTGCATTGGCTTAAGAGCCAAAAAACACACTCGTCAGTGCCACCTAGCAGGGAGGCCCGGACCCTCGACACCCTTGGCAGGAAAGCCTTTCAGGGCTCTATGCTAACATGCCAGATCCAGTCCTACTGGATTTATATCGGCATGTACTTGAAGAAACTGTCAAAGAAGCGTAGTGGATTCTTGGCAGGCTTCAAGGGGGGAACCCTTACAGAGGTTCAAGACATTAACTTCGGCAGTAAAAGAATTCTTGAACTTTTTGTCCCGGGCAGCCTATGATGGCTTTGAGTCATCAGCTAGGGTGGCTGCTGCAGACATTGGGACATGACGTCAGGCATGGCTGCAGTCCTCTGACCTGGAACAGTGGGTGCAGGACAAACTGAGAGGTTTTCACCTATGCAGGGGACATCTATTGGGGAAATCCATGGCGGATAAGGCAGCAGAGATAGAGACAGTGCGTGATGAGAACCAGACTCTCAAAAAACTCTTTGGTGCACCTCTGGAAGAAAGCCTTGGGGAAATAGCCCTTCTTCCCAAGGAAGACAGGAGGCTTCAGCGGTACTTCACACTTCCAGGCCTTCTCAGCCCCCCAACAGGACCAGCCACAAAAAAATCAGGGACACCGTCCCAGAAAACAAAAAGCCCTGATCCCAGGCGTCGGCGCCGGCCCAGCCTTGGTGGAGCTTTTGACTGCCTGGGCATGACCTACCTACCCCCAGGGGGTCCTCTGCTGCCCACAGGGGGGCGCCTAGCCATGTTAGCCCACAGGTGGACAGCCAACACCACTAATACCTGGGTGCTACAGGTGGTCCAGGAGGGCTACCTCCTCAACGTACAATGGGCGCCACCCACATACTTCCCAGGGGAGCCCACCAGACACTGCCCCTTACTGAGCTAGCAGACCTAATCAATGACCCAGCAGTCGAACCAGAGCCAAAACATCTTTGGGGCACAGGTTTCTATTCCAGATATTTCCTCATCCCCAAAAGGATGAGGGGCCTCGGGCCCATCCTGGAATGGTGAGAGCTCAACAGGTTTCTGGTCAGGGAGAAGTTCAAGATGCTCTTTCTTGGGACACTATTGCCATTCTTCCAGCAAGAAGTCTGGCTATGCTCCTTAAACCTAAAGGATGCCTACACTTGCATCCTAATTCACTCCAGCCACAGAAAATACCTCTGGTTCATCGTGGGAGGACAGCACTACCAATACAGGATGCTGCCCTTCGGTCTGGCCTTGTCGCCAAGAGTCTTAACAAAGTGCCTCACAGTGGTCACAGCCATCTCAGACTCCAGAGGGACTTTGTCTTCCCCTATCTGAATGACTGGCTCATAAAGGGGGACACAACTGCAGAGGCATAGTGTGCCACTGGGCGCACCATCAACAACCTGCAGCACCTGGGGTTTGTCATTAACAACCCCAAGTCCCACCTCACTCCGGCCCAGTGCCTAGAGTTCATAGGGGCACAACTAGATACCCTCCAGACAAAAGCCTTCCTCCCCCAGGAGAGCTCAGAACGCCTCAGGGAGTTAGCTGCAGAGGTACACTGATGCCGGATGCTACCTGCCTGGCTCCTACTCGACCTGTTGGGACACATGATTTCCACAGTCCACATGACCCCTTATTCCCGCCTGCACATGAGGGCAGCTCAATGATGCCTCTGCTCTCAGTGGACTCAGGCCATAGACGGACTCAGGGACAGAGTGAAAGCAACTCTCTCGGATGGCATGCAGAGCGGTGTACCTCCAGCCATACGAGTGGCGCCTGGAACCAGTGGTAGCCTCACAGCTGTTTTATCTCTGGGGCGTCCCCTCGATGGATCCTGTTCGCCATCCCAGACAACATGCAGTTGCCCTGGTTCTGCTTGCACCAGCCCCCCCTTCCTGGATGGCAGCAGATGCGTTCCTCATCCTGTTGACAGAAGGCCTCATGTATGCCTTCCTACTGACCCCACTGGTAGCTAAGACAATATTCAAAGTCCAGCGTGACACAGCATCGTTAATGCTGATAGCCCCTTGGTGGCCCAGGCAACCCTGTTTTCCACTGCTGCTCTCCTTATCTGCGGCGTCAGCGATTCCTATGGGCCGAGCTTCAGGGCTTTCACAGGAGCTGGGCTCTCTCCTGCACCCCAGTCTGTGGTGTCTCTCACGCACGGCTTGGCTGCTGAAAGGGTAGCGTGAGCTCACTTCAGCCTCCCAAGGAATGTGGAAGGAGATCCTTCTGGCCTCTCGTAAGGCCTCTACTAGAAGGGCATACACCTTCATGTGGTGCCGATTCTCTGTGTGGTGTGTGGAAAGGCGGGCGAACCCGTATTCCTGTTCAGTAGAAGTGGTACTCCAGTACCTGCTTCACTTATCGCAGGTGGGACTGAAGTCCAATTTGGTCAGAGTACACCTGAGCGCCATCCCACGCATCACCATTCCGTTGAGGGAAAACCCCTCTCTGCTCAGCTCCTTGTGTCCTGATTCCTGCACGGCCTCATGATATCCAAACCACCCATCCGCCCCCCCAGTGGCGGAGTGGGATCTGAACATGGTGCTCTTGCAGCTCACTAAGCCTCTGTTCGAGCCTCTGGCTACCTGCCACCTCGGGTACCTATCCTGGAAGGTCACCTTCCTGGTAGCACTTACTTCAGCTCGCAGAGTTAGCAAGCTCCAGGCTCTGATGGCAGAGCCCCCTACATGAGGTTCTACAAGAACAGTTTCTGCCGAAGGTGGTGTCCCCATTCCAACTCAACCAGGAAGTGGTACTTCCCACCTTCATTCCGAGGCCTCACACTGGTAGGGTGGAGACCATTCTCCACAATCTGGATTGTAAGCGAAACCTGTCCTTTAAATGCAGTGGACTTGGGGCCACCACAAAGCACCACAGCTTTCTAGTCTATGACCCCACCTGTTTGGGGCTACCAGTGACTCTGTCCACTTGGGTGACGGACTGCATTACCCTTGCCTATGAGCAAGCAGATATCTCACTAGACCAGAGGGTCATGGCGCACTGCGTCAAGGCCATGGACACTTCTGTGGCAAATCTGCATTTCATCCCCGTGACAGAAATCTGCCAGGCCACCACCTGGTCTTCAGTACACACCTTCGCAACTCACTCCTGCTTGGAAAGGGAGTCCCGACGGGATAGTGCCTTTGACCAGGCTGTACTCCGTAATCTCTTTGGGGTGTAGGCAACTCCTGCCCTCTGACCCTTCTTTCAGGTTACTGGAATGCTGGTACCCTGCTGGACACTTGGGTCTTACGAGAGTCTCTCATTAGGGACTCAACTGCTGATCATGGCTCACCCTTGCATGTCGCTGTGGCATTTTTTGTTTTACAGGTTCTTTGTACACTATAGCCCCATATATGAAGACTGACTTTGTTCCTGGAGAAAGCGTAGTTA
This sequence comes from Ichthyophis bannanicus, assembly GCA_033557465.1. Taxonomy (NCBI): domain Eukaryota; kingdom Metazoa; phylum Chordata; class Amphibia; order Gymnophiona; family Ichthyophiidae; genus Ichthyophis; species Ichthyophis bannanicus. The sequence continues at coordinate 308,675,496 of CM066032.1, read as the reverse complement.
CTCGTAACAGATGTTCTCTAGGGACAGCAGGAATCTGTCCTCACAACCCTTCCTCCTGCCCTTGGAGTTGCTTCTTTACCGTATTTTATTTTTCTTTGGCGGTCTTAGCTATGTCATTAGACTATGGCAAGATGGTACCCTCGGGTGGGAAGTGGACCATGCATGCATGGTGCATCTCCAAAAGGCTTTCTTTGAAAGGTGGGGAGATGCTTCTGCACGGGCTCCATCGGCGCCGCCTTCACCCATATGTGAGGACTGATTGCTGCTGTCCCCGGAGAACACCTGTTACAGGTGAGTAACTACACTTTCAGAGTTATTAAAATGGCAGAGGATTTCAAGGATTTGCAGAAGGATCTTGTAAGACTAGGATGTTGGGCCTCTGAAATTTTAATGTTGACAAGTGTAAAGTGAGACTAGTGGGTTGTGTCCTCCTGCCAGTAGATGTTGAGACAGAGAAAAATTCTCGAAGCTTTCTGACATCACTCTTGGTATAAAACCCATCTGCGAAGTGGAGCTTCAGTAATCTCCAGGAACAAGCAGGAATGTAATCTTTACATATGGGTATCGTCGGTACCGACGGAGCCTGCGTTGGCACGCTCCCCAGCGTCCAATAGGATAGCTTTTGGGAGCATCCCACAGCGCCTGCGTGCTGCCTTCCCGCCTTTCCCAACTGTCCCTCTCCAGTTCTTCATTTTCCACGGAGCCGACAGGTCGCACATCCTGTCACCGCAGAAAACAAATCCCTTATATTCATCTTTTTTGTGGTCTCGTCTGCCTTCCCTCGACGCTACATTGGTACCGCCGGTGGTGGTTCTTTCTTTTCTTAAAAAAACCCCAAAAACGTTTTTCTGGAGTCTTTCCAGTAATTTTCTCTTCAGGTGCCACGTGCCATTTTGGGCACTAGGCCCAACTTTTCCTTCAGAATGGAAAAACCCGCTTCGGGTTTTAAAAAGTGTTCTAAGTGTGGCGGTACCATCTCCGTCTCAGACACCCATGAGTGGTGCCTCAAATGTTTAGGTCCTGACCACTCTTTTTCTGAGTGTGTTGCCTGTGGGATGATGTCAAAAAGGGGCCGGCAGAACCGAGTTGCTAAACTTAGCACCCTTTTTCCCTCCGATGCAGCCTCCATGGCATCGACGTCTTCCAGGGCTTCGTCTTCCTCCCATGGATCTCAGGTAACTAAACATAAATCTAGCCGGTCCTCAAAGGGTAGATCTCCTTCTAGACAGCGAGATGCCTCTGGCGTTGCCCTTGAGGGACTTTCACTGGCAAAATTGCCCCGGCGGGAGGCTTCGGCTTCCAAAGCATTAACGGGACTCCAGGATTTTCTCGAGGCTTCAACCTCATAAGAACATAAGCTATGCCATACTGGGGCAGACCAAGGTCCATCAAGCCCAGTATCCTGTTTCCAACAGTGGCCAATCTAGGTCATATGTACCTAGCAGTTTCCCTAAAAGACACAGGTTCCACAGTGCTTGTACTGGGTCAAGCATTGATATCCTGGGTCCCTTCTTAATAATGGTTAATGGACCTTTCCTCCAGGAACTTGTCAAAACCTTTTTTAAACCTAGCTACACTAACAGCCTTTACTACATCCTCCGGTAACAAATTCCAGAGTTTGATTACACGTTGAGTGAAAAAATATTTTCTTTTATTAGTCTTAAATAGTTTACCCTGTAGCTTCATTGCATGTCCCCTAGTCTTTCTATATTCTGATAACGTAAACAATCGATCTACGTTTACCCGTTCCACTCCGTTGGTTAATTTATAGACTTCTATCATATCTCCACTCAGCCGTCTCTTTTCCAGGTTAAAGAGCCCTAACTTTTTAAACCTTTCTTCATAGGAGTATCCTTCCATCCCCCTTACCATTTTGGTGGCTCTTCTCTGAACCTTTTCTAATAACGCTATATCCTTTTTAAGATACGGTGACCAGAATTGCACACAATATTCAAGGTGCGGTCTCACCATGGAACGATATAGAGGCATTATAATATCTTTTGTTTTATTTTCCATTCCTTTCCTTATGATACCTAGCATTCTGTTTGCTCTCTTGGCTGCCGCTGCACACTGGGCTGAGGGTTTTAACATGTTATTCACAATGACGCCTAAATCTTTTTCCTGGGTGGTGGTTCCTAATGTGGAACCTTGCATCGTGTAACCATAGTTTGGGTAGTTCTTCCCTAGATGCATAACTTTGCACTTGTCCACATTAAATTTCATCTGCCATTTTGATACCCAGTCTTCCAGTTTATCAAGATCCTCTTGCAATTTTCCACAATCCTCTTGGGTTTTAACAACTTTAAATAGTTTGGTGTCATCTGCAAATTTGATAACCTCACTTGTTGTTCCATTTTCCAGGTCATTTATGAATATGTCAAAAAGCAGCGGACCCAGCACAGATCCCTGGGGTACACCACTATTCACCTTTCTCCATTGGGAAAATTGGCCATTTAGCCCTACCCTCTGCTTTCTATCTTTTAACCAGTTCCTGATCCACAATAGTACACTGCCTCTTATCCCATAACTTTTTAGTTTTGCCAAACGTCTCTGATGAGGGACCTTGTCAAAGGCTTTCTGAAAGTCCAGATACACTATATCAACCGACTCACCTTAGTCCACCTGTTTATTCACTCCTTCAAAAAAACTTAACAGATTAGTAAGACCAGATCTTCCTTGTCTAAAGCCATGTTGGCTGTCTCCCATTAGGCCATGACTATCTACATGCTGAGTAATTTTATTCTTTATGATGGTTTCTACCATTTTTACAGGTACTGACGTCAGGCTCACCGGTCTGTAGTTTCCCGGATCACCCCTGGAATCCTTTTTAAAAATTGGTGTTACATTGGCGATCCTCGAATCTTCAGGTATTTGAGATGATTTTAATGATAGTTCACAGATTACTAATAGCAAGCCTGCAATCTCATATTTCAGTTCTTTCAACACCCTTGGATGTATACCGTCCGGCCCAGGTGATTTGCTACACTTCAGTTTATCTAATAGTTGTAATACATCTTCCCGATGTATCAATATTTCCTTCAATTCTACTGCACCTTTAAATACCACTTCAGTCAAGGGTAACATCCCTACATCTTCCTCAGTAAAGACTCAAGCAAAGAATTCATTCAGTCTCTCCGCTATCGCCTTGTCGCCTCTTAGAGCCCCTTTAACCCCTCTATCATCTAATGGACCAACTGACTCTCTCACAGGTTTTTTGCTATGAATGTACTTGAAAAAGTCTATTTTGCGTTTTTGCTTCCGCAGCAAGCTTCTTCTCAAATTCTCCCTTTGCCTGCCTTATTAATGCCTTGCATTTGACTTGCCAATGCTTGTGCTTTTTCCAGGTTTCGTCGATTGGCTCTTTTTTCCATTTTCTGAAAGATGCTTTTTTGGCAACAACAGCCTCTCTGAACTCACCTTTAAACCATGCTGGCAGTTTTTTGCACTTCCTTCCACTTTTCTTAAAGCGTGGAATACAGCTGGTCTGGGCTTCCAGGCTTCCAAGATAGTATTTTTCAACAACACCCAAGCTGGAAGTAAGTCTTTAACCTTTGCAACTGCTCCTTTTAGTTTTTTCTTAACTATTTTCCTCATTTTATCATAGTCTCCCTTTTGAAAGTTAAAAGGTAGTACTGTGGATTTCCTTACTATCCCTCCTCCACTAATTAAATCAAAGGTGATCATGCTATGATCACTATTGCCAAGTGGCCCCAACAACCGTATCTCTTGCACTAGATCTGGTGTTCCACTAAGGACTAGGTCTAATATGGCTTCCCCTCTGGTCGGTTCATGAACCAGCTGCTCCAAGAAGCAGTCATTTATTTCATCTAGGAACTTTATCTCCCTAGCATGTCCTGCCGTGACACTGACCCAGTCGATACCGGGGTAATTGAAATCACCCATTATTATTTCTGCGCTGTAACATTTGTTAGCTTCCTTGATTTCTTTGAGCATTTCATCATCCATTTGTTCATTCTGGCCAGGCGGTCGATAGTACACCCCCACTGCCATCGCCTTCCCCTTTTTACATGGAATTTGAATCCATAGAGATTCTACAGCAAATTTTGTTTCCTGCAAAACTTTAATCCTTTCTGACTCAATGCCCTCTCTAACATAGAGCGCAACCCCTCCACCAATTTGATCAGCTCTATCATTGCGATATAGTTTGTACCCAGGTATCGCAGTGTCCCACTGCTTGTCCTCCTTCCACCATGTCTCTGAAATTCCAATCATATCTAACCTTTCATTTAGTGCTATATATTCTAACTCTCCCATCTTATTTTTTTAGACTTCTAGCATTTGCATACAAGCATTTTAGAGACTGTATTTTATTCATATTAATTTGGCTATTGGTAGACATGGGTAATTTGGTATCTTTAAGCTCTGTCTGCTCCATACTCGAGAGCATTTGGGCTACTTTACTCTTTTTTGGAACCTCTCTGCTTTTGGTAGTATCCTTCAAGGATACATTCTTCCGAACCATCCGCTCTTGGGCGACTTTCGGCTTTCCCCTATTATCTAGTTTAAAAGCTGCTCTGTCTCCTTTTTAAAGGTTAATGCCAGCAGCCTGGTTCCATTCCAGTTAAGGTGAAGCCCATCCCTTTGGAAGAGCCCTTCCTTTCCCCAGAAGGTTCCCCAGTTCCTAACAAATCCAAAACCCTCATCTCTGCACCATTGTCTCATCCACGCATTGAGACTCCGGAGCTCTGCCTGCCTTTTGGGTCCTGCGCGTGGAACGGGAAGCATTTCGGAGAATGCTACCCTGGAAGTTCTGGATTTCAACTTCCTACTACCTAAAAGCCTAAATTTAGCCTCCAGAACCTCCCTACCACATTTTCCTATGTCATTGGTACCGACATGTACCAAGACAGCAGACTCCTCCCCAGAACTATCTAAGACCTTATCTAGGTGGCGCATGAGGTCTGCTACCTTCGCACCAGGCAGGCATGTTACCAGGCGATCCTCACGTCCACCAGCCACCCAGCTATCTACATGCCTAATGATCGAATCACCAACTATAACGGCTGTCCTAACCCTTCCCTCATGGGCACATGGCCCTGGAGAAACTTCCTCTGCGAGAGGGTTTTACATCACCTGGAGGACAGGTCTTAGTTACAGGATCACTTCCTGCCATACCAGGGTGATGCTCTCCTGTCACATGACCTCTCTCCTCCATGGCAACAGGGATGCTGCCAGACTGGAGGTGGGACGTCAGGACTCTATCCCTGTAGGTCTCGTCTATGTACCTCTCTGTCTGTCTTATGTTTTCCAAGTCTGCTACTCTAGCCTCTAGAGAATGGACACGTTCCCTGAGAGCAAAGAGCTCCTTGCACCTAGTGCACACGTAAGACCTCTCACCCACTGGGAGAAAATCATACATGTGGCACTCAATGCAAAAGACTGGAAAGCCCCCATCTCGCTGCTGGACTGCTGTCTGCATCTTAGTTTTAAGTTTGTGTTTAGATCTTTAAGTTCTTTACTTACTAAGGGTTGCTATGGATATTTATACTAATAAAACTGTACCTAAGCAATACGTTTAATATACCTTATTCACCTGAAGCTTAATTTATCTCAGGTCCTTAGTGTATGATTGTTTTGGGTAACGAGCTTCACCTGAAAGCACCTCCTGTCTTTTAAGATGTGTAAGTACCTATAAAGCTACGATTATCCCAGGGGTGGGAGGGTGTTGGGGAGGGAGGGAAATAACACTTATTTAAAGAGGGCTGCTACACAGTACCCTGTGTTGTGCTGCTGAGGTAAGCTATGTTCTGATTTGATTTAAATTATAGCTCTTTGCTGCTGCTAGGCTCTAACTTATTATGAAATTTAAACTACAAGCTCTATGCTGGGTTCTAAATTTAACCAGAAAGCTCTCTTCTGGTTTAAATTTAAACTTAAACTGCTGCTACTAGGCCCTGACTGATTTAACAAAAAATAGTGGATTCACAGATGAATTAGCTTTAATACAAAGAATTCCTTTCAGAAAATGCCCAGAAGTATATACAATTGCAGATCTCTCTCCAGAAGTAACAGTCCCCTTTTCTAGTCCTTCAAGACTCAAGCAGAACTACTGGTGCCATGCTCTGGGGGACCGGCCACTTCATCTGGTACCGATACCCAAGCATCGGCAGCATCGATAGACCAGAGATTCTTGGCTATTGAATGCAGTCTGGCGGCTCTTCTCACGGCCTCGATGCCCCGAAACCGCTTCAGACAATTCAATCGGTTCCGGCACTGACTCCGGTGCCGGCACCAACTGCATCAACATCGGCAAGTATTTTACCGGGTCCTAGTCATGCATATCCATCCAGTATCGACAGGTTGGTACCGGACCACTCCGATGCAGACTTCGATCAGTACCGGTAACGTGACTTGCATGATCACCCGGATCGCAGATACTTTGAATACTCAGATGAGTCTGAAGACTCTGAAAGCTCTGCCAATACCAGAGTACTTCTGCCTGAGGATTCTTCTTCTCCTCAGTGTAGGATGTCTCCACCAGAGGATATGTCCTTTCAGGATTTTATCCGAGATATGGCTCGAGGTCTTTCCACCACAGTGGCTCCTGAAAAAGAGCCTAGGGCAAAGAAATTAGAAATCCTGCAATACCCTAAAGCTCCCAAGGAGGCAGCTACCTTAACTATTCATGAGATCTTGCATGACCTCATGTTAAGGATATGGGAAACGCCTCTAACCACATCTCCTCACTCTCGAAGACTCGACACCATGTATCGCGTTCCTCCTTGTCCTGGGTTTCAGTTGACTCAGTTACCACACCATTCCATGGTGGTGGAATCAGCTATGAGAAGGATAGAGTGCAAAAAGGCATGCATCTAATCCTCTAGGACGTGAGTGTAGGACTCTTCACGCCTTTGGACGTTGAACCTTTCAGGCTTCCATGCTTTCTGCTAGGATCAGTTCCTATATCTTGTATATGGGCATGTTCCTTAAGGAAGTCACAGGAGATTTAGAGCTGATGAGCGCTCTCCTTCCTAATGTTAAGAGGCAAGATTACCTCGCCCTTGTCAAACATGCTCAGGATATTTCCAAGTTTGTGAATCGTGCAGCTTTTGACTGATTTGAGTGCATAAGCAGAACCTCTGCTATTGCCATTAGGTGCACATAGAATTGCCTGGCTCCGGGCATCTGACTTAGAAATTTGGGTACAGGATAAACTAGGGAATATTCCTTGCACAGGAGAGAATCTCTTTGGCAAGAATTGGCAGGAAAAAGCTAATGAGATAGACGCTGACAATATCACTTTGGATAGATTGTCTAAATCTACAGCTGATCCTGCGAGGAAAAGATCCTCTAAGAAACCATTCTTCAGTAAGAAGAAGAGGTTTTATCCCTCTTATACCCAACAGGGGCATCACTTAGGTCAGTCTGCCCAGAAGGGATAGCAGCAACAACCTAAGCAAAGAAAGACAAAAGCAGCTAAGCCTCAATCGGCTCAGGAGATTCAACTTCCACAGGGGCTTTGACTCCTATCTAGAGAACCTTGCCTTCCTGGCCCTGAACGGCCCAGAACCCTCCACCATCCCAGGAAGGTTATGTCATTTTGCCCCCAGATGGGGTCAAATAACAGCATAAAATTGGACCCTTTTTATTGTGAGAGGAGTACAAGCTTCATTTCCTCAGCATGCCCCCTCCTACAATGGTAAGACAGTTCAATTCTCAGACCTCTCTCAGTGACCAGTTAGGTCAAGAGGTCACTGTGCTTCTTGCCCAAGGGGCAATAGAAGAGGTACCCATTCCCCAGCGGGGTACAGGGTTTTACTCTCCCTATTTCCTTATTCCAAAGAAAACAGGAGGACGCAGACCCATCTTAGACCTCAGAGAATTGAACAAATTCCTGTTCAAAGAGAAATTCAAAATGATTTCTCTAGGAACTCTGCTTCCATACCTTCAGAGTCAGGATTGGCTTTGTTCTGTAGATCTCAAGGATGCGTACACGCATGTTCTCATCCATCCAACTCACTGAAAGTTCCTTGGCTTTCTGTGTCAAGGGAAGCACTACCAATACAGGGTTCTTTCTTTTGGCCTGGCCTCTGCTCCAAGGGTGTTCACAAAATGCATGGCTGTGGTGGCAGCATTTCTCCGCACCCTAGGAATATTCGTCTTCCCTTACTTAGATGACTGGCTCATTCAAGCCTCTTCTGAGCCAGAGGCCAGGGTTGCTCTCTCTCACACAATGCGCATCCTTCAGTATTTGGGACTTGTCATAAACTTCCCAAAATCCAACCTTGCTCCCACTCAGTCCCTAGAGTTTATAGGAGCTCTGCTGGATGCCAGACAGACAAGGGCCTACCTTCCACAGCCCCGCTGCCTTCGCATTGTGCAGTTAGCTTCCCAAGCAGTCTTAAAACCTCACCTCACTGCTCGGGAAATGTTACAATTACTAGGCCACATGACTTCCACCGTGCATGTGGTTCCTTATGCTCGCCTCCATATGAGGGCAGCCCAGTGGACTTTATCCACTCACTGGACTCAGGCGTCAGGTTTCCTGTCAGACAAAATAGCAGTCTCAGATCGCCTTATTTTGTCCCTCCAATGGTGGCAGTCACCCCAAAACCTTTCAGTGTGGTCTTCTTTTAGCAACCCCCACCACAAGCCACTCTAACAACAGACACTTCACAGGTGGGTTGGGGAGCCCACCTGCAAGGCCTCTCTACCCAGGGTACCTGGACTCCACAGGAGGCCTATTTACACATCAGTCTCCTGGAACTCAGAGCAATCTTCCTTGCTCTTCGAGTGTTCCACACCCAGCTCAGCTACAAGACAGTCCTAGTTCAAACAGACAATCAAGTAGCCATGTTCTATGTGAACAAGCAGGGCGGAACAGGCTCTCTGTCGCTCTGCAACAAAGCTTTGCGACTATGAATCTGATGCTCTCTGTCAAGGGCCCATCTCCTTGCGGTGTATTTTCTAGGCATTCAAAACTCTTGGGCAGACAGACTCAGTCGAGTTCTGCTTCCACACGAATGGTCTCTCCATGCAGACCAGGTGGCAAAATCTTTTCAAATTTGGGGAACCCCAGACATAGACCTCTTTGCAAGTCCGCTGAATGCCAAACTTCCCAGGTTCTGTTCCAGAATTCTGGCTCAGGGTTGTCAGACCAGGGATGAACATAAGAACATAAGATATGCCATAATGGGTCAGACCAAGGTCCATCAAGCCCAGTATTCTGTTTCCAACAGTGGCCAATCTAGGTCATACGTACCTAGCAGTTTCCCCAAGGGACTCAGGTTCCACAGTGCTTGTATTGGTTCAAGCATTGATATCCTGGGTCCCTTCTTAATAATGGTTTATGGACCTTTCCTCCAGGAACTTGTCCAAACCTTTTTTAAACCCAGCTACACTAACAGCCTTTACTACATCCTCCGGTAACAAATTGCAGAGTTTGATTACACGTTGAGTGAAAAAATATTTTCTTTTATTAGTCTTAAATAGTTTACCCTGTAGTTTCATTGCATGTCCCCTAGTCTTTCTATATTCTGATAAGGTAAACAATCGATCTACGTTTACCCGTTCCACTCCGTTCATTAATTTATCGACTTCTATCATATCTCCCCTCAGCCGTCTCTTTTCCAGGTTAAAGAGCCCCAACCTTTTTAGCCTTTCTTCATAGGAGTATCCTTCCATCCCCTTTACCATTTTGGTGGCTCTTCTCTGAACCTTTTCTAAAATTGCTATATCCTTTTTAAAATACGGCGACCAGAATTGCACACAATATTCAAGGTGCGGTCTCACCATGGAACGATATAGATGCATTATAATATCTTTTGTTTTATTTTCCATTCCTTTCCTTATGATACCTAGCATTCTGTTTGCTCTCTTGGCCGCCGCTGCACACTGGGCCGAGGGTTTTAACATGGTATCCACAATGACGCCTAAATCTTTTTCCTGGGTGGTGGTTCCTAATGTGGAACCTTGCATCGTGTAACCATAGTTTGGGTTGTTCTTCCCTAGGTGCATAACCTTGCACTTGTCCACATTAAATTTCATCTGCCATTTTGATGCCCAGTCTTCCAATTTATCAAGATCCTCTTGCAATTTTCCACAATCCTCTTGGGTTTTAACAACTTTAAATAGTTTTGTGTCATCTGCAAATTTGATAACCTCACTCGTTATTCCACTTTCCAGGTCCTTTATGAATATGTCAAAAAGCAGCGGACCCAGCACAAATCCCTGGGGTACACCACTATTCACCTTTCTCCATTGGGAAAATTGGCCATTTAGCCCTACCCTCTGCTTTCTATCTTTTAACCAGTTCCTGATCAACAATATTACACTGCCTCCTATCCCACGACTCTATAGTTTTGCAGAAAGGCTCTGATGAGGGACCTTGTCAAAGGCTTTCTGAAAGTCCAGATACACAGTATCAACTGACTCACCTTTGTCCACCTGATTATTCACTCCTTCAAAGAAACATAACAGATTAGTAAGACAAGATCTTCCTTGTCTAAAGCCATGTTGGCTGTCTCCCATTAGGTCATGACTATCTACATGCTGAGTAATTTTATTCTTTATGATGGTTTCTACCATTTTTCCTGGTACTGATGTCAGGCTCACTGGTCTGTAGTTTCCCGGATCACCCCTGGAACCCTTTTTAAAAATTGGTGTTACATTGGCGATCCTCCAATCTTCAGGTATTAGAGATGATTTTAATGATAGTTCACAGTTTACTGATAGCAGGTCTGCAATCTCGTATTTCAGTTCTTTCAACACCCTTGGATGTATACCATCCGGCCCAGGTGATTTGCTACTCTTCAGTTTATCTAATAGTTGTAATACATCTTCCCGATGTATCGATATTTCCTTCAATTCTTCCGCACCTTTAAATAACACTTCAGTCATGGGTAACATCCCTACATCTTCCTCAGTAAAGATTGAAGCAAAGAATTCATTCAATCTCTCCGCTATCGCCTTGTCGCCTCTTAGTGCTCCTTTAACCCCTTTATCATCTAATGACTCTCTCACAGGTTTTTTGCTACGAATGTACTTGAAAAGGTCTTTACTTCGCGTTTTTGCTTCTGCAGCAAGCTTCTTCTCAAATTCTCCCTTTGCCTGCCTTATCAATGCCTTGCATTTGACTTGCCAGTGCTTGTGCTGTTTCCAGGTTTCGTCGTTTGGCTCTTTTTTCCATTTCCTGAAAGATGCTTTTTTGGCAACAACAGCCTCTCTGACATCACCTTTAAACCATGCTGGCAGTTTTTTGGACTTCTTCCACTTTTCTTAAAGCGTGGAATACAGCTGGTCTGGGCTTCCAAGATGGTGTTTCTCAACAACAGCCAAGCCTGATGTACGTCTTTAACTTTTGCAACTGCTCCTTTTAGTTTTTTCTTAACTGTTTTCCTCATTTTATCAAAGTCTCTCTTTCGAAAGTTAAGAGATAGTACTGTGGATTTCCTTACTATCCCTCCTCCACTAATTAAATCAAAGGCGATCATGCTATGATCACTATTGCCAAGTGGCCCCAACACCCTTATCTCTTGCACTAGATCTGGTGTTCCACTAAGGACTAGGTCTAATATGGCTTCCCCTCTGGTCGGTTCATGAACCAGCTGCTCCAAGAAGCAGTCATTTATTTCATCTAGGAACTTTATCTCCCTAGCATGTCCTGACGTGACACTGACCCAGTCAATACCGGGGTAATTGAAATCACCCATTATTATTACTGCGCTGTAACTTTTGTTAGCTTCCTTGATTTCTTTGAGCATTTCATCATCCATTTGGTCATTCTGGCCAGGTGCTCGATAGTACACCCCCACTGCTATTGCCTTCCCCCTTTTATATGGAATTTCAATCCATATAGATTCTACAGCAGATTTTGTTTCCTGCAAAACTTTAATCCTTTGAGTCAATGCCCTCTCTAACATAGAGCGCAACCCCTCCACCAATTTGATCAGCTCTATCATTACGATATAGTTTGTACCCAGGTATCGCAGTGTCCCACTGCTTGTCCTCCTTCCACCATGTCTCTGATATTCCAATCATATCTAACCTTTCATTTAGTGCTATATATTCTAACTCTCCCATCTTATTCTTTAGACTTCTAGCATTTGCATACAAGCATTTTAGTTTTATAAGTTTTTATTAGCAACTTTTTCATATACATTATCAACTTTGCCATAACATTACTATCAACCATCGCCCGTACATCAAACACTTCCTCTCCATGTACATTGCTATCATCCTATCAACTTTTTACAAACAGCAAACCATTCCTGTCACTGCTCATACCATAGGGCTAGCTATCAGCTTGCACAGAAATCCATATCTGCAGTCCCCCCATTTTCATACCCCTGTGTAGTCCTAAGGCCATGGCATACACACTGGATACTGGACAATCTGATTCTCCACAATCACATTGTACAGAATAGCATTACCCTGCCCCGTTCCACTATCCCTTACACCCCTTAAACTGGCAAGGTTCATTCCTCTCTAACCCCCTAGTCTCCCTCCCCACCTCCCCCCCCAAACCCTCCCTCCCCCCACCCTCCCTCATGTAGCCATTTCCAAACCCCCGCCCACCGCTTCTCAACTTGTTCCCCTCTTCCCCCTCTCTCCCCCGTCATTTTATACATTGCATATAGGAAAGACACTCGTCCTGCAAAACTAGCTATGGAAGGCAGATTCGGTCGCTTCCAGTACCAGGCTATTTCACTCCGTGCCGCTGTCACGCAATACCAAATGATTCTCCAGTCTCCTTCCCACCTCCCATCCGGTTTATGCAGAAGACACATCTCAGGACCAAACACAATACTCGCCCCCACCATTTTATTAATGCACTCCCCTATTTTGCGCCAATACTCTCTCACTACTGGACACGTCCACCACATATGTAACCAAGAGCCCCGCCCCCCACACATCCGCCAGCACTCATCCGTCTGACGCACTCCTGCCCTAAACAATCTCTCCGGTGTGAGGTACCAGCGAGTCAACACCTTATAGGCATTCTCTCGCAGGGATGTGGCAATAGAAAACCTAGCTGCACCCATTACTATCACCTCCCATTCGTCCACCCCCCACTCCACCCCTAAATCCTTTTCCCACTCTTCCATATACTTCAGCTTCCTTTCCCCTCTGGCAATCAGGCCTCTATAAATCCTAGAGAGCATCCCTTGTTGCCCCATGGAGCCTAAACAGGCCCCTTCGAACCACTCTCCTCCCCCTCTGCCCACCTGCTCCCGTCCCTTTTTTCGAATCACCGAGCACATCTGCAGATACGCGAACCTATCCGTCTCACCTAGGCGGTATAAATCACGCATTCCCTCAAATTCTCTGCACTGTGTCCCGACCACTAGCTGGGAAGCCTGGGTCAGGCCCCGCGCCTCCCATCTCCGGAGTACTGCCGCCTTCGGGCCTATGCCTTCTGCACAACAGGCCTGCAGGGACATGGTTGGCGACCATTTCTTTTCTCCCACCAACCGCCGCCTATGCCTTCTCCACACCTGCAGCGTATGTCGCACTATCGGATTCTGACCTCTGTCTCCTCCCCCCTCCCATACGATCCGTTCTAATTCCCCTGGGCGGTACCCGTCCACCTCCATCCTGACCCACTGCTTATAGGGTTCACGCATCCACGCATAGACGGCTCGCAATTGCGCTGCCGCATAATACAAACTAAAGTTGGGGATCCCCATCCCCCCCTCTCCCACCGGCACCTGCGTCGTTCTGGCCGCTACCCGTGGCCTCTTCCCCCCCAGATAAATCTCTCTACCTGTTGCTGTACCCGCCGTAATGCTCTTCGGGGTATCGGTATAGGCAATACTTGAAAGAGGAATAGAAACTGGGGCAGAAGCATCATCTTCACCGACGCCACCCTCCCAAACCACGAATAATACCCACGACTCCAGCCCTGTAATCGCTCCTCCACCCGCGCTACCAGTTTATGATAGTTCAACGCATATAAGGCCTCCAAATTCCTCCCCAGCTGTACTCCAAGGTAGCGAATCGACGACTGCGCCCATTTAAAGGGAAAACACCGTTGCCACTCCCGTTGCTCCCCCTCCTCACCTACTATTCTTAATATCTCTGATTTCCCCCAATTAATCCGAAAACCCGCCTTCTCACCGTATTTCTGTATCTCACTCATCACTGCCTGTAACGTTTCTCTGGGTTTCGTGATAGTCAATAAAATGTCATCTGCGAAAAGGGAGATTTTGTATTCCTGACTTCCCACCCGAACCCCCGCCACCTCGGGATTGGCTCTCAACCTCGCCGCTAAGGGCTCGAGGGAGAGCGCAAATAATAACGGGGATAGTGGGCATCCCTGCCGAGTCCCTCGTTCCAGTGGAAAGAACTCTGAATAACCTCCATTTACCCGTACACATGCTTTTGGGCTATAATATAGAGCCCCTATCCATTGCACAAATCCTGGCCCAAACCCCAATTGTCCCAATACGGAGTATAAAAATGACCAAGACACTTGGTCAAAGGCCTTTTCAGCATCCAATGAGACCAACAGAGTCTCCCTCCCCTTCTGTTGGGCCGACCAAATTACATTCAGCACTTTCCGTATGTTGTCGGCCACCTGTCGGCCCGGCACAAACCCCGCCTGATCGGGATGTACCAGTTTCCCCAAATGCTTATTAAGTCTAGTAGCCAGCACTTTTGCCAGCAACTTCGCATCTACATTTAATAAAGAAATGGGCCGGTATGACGCACACTCCTGAGGATCCTTCCCTTCCTTATGGATGAGGGTAATACCAGCCCATCCCATGGTCTCCGCTAATTTCTCCCCCCTGCGTGGTCCATTAAACACCTTAATCAACGGCTGCACTATCTGGCTGCTAAACTGTTTATAGAAGCGCGCCGTTAGGCCGTCGAGCCCCGGGGCTTTGCCGGCCTTTAACTCCTTAATGGCCTTCAAGACTTCCTCCGGTTGGATTTCTCTATCTAGCCCTTCCTGCTCATCCGCCGTCAATACCGGGAGCCCAGCTCCTCTCACATACTCCAAAGTATCCTCCCGCGACCCCACCTCACGAGCCTTATACAAATTGCTATAGTAGGCCACGAATTCCTCTCTAATGCGCCGAACATCTCGCACCCCTGCCCCCCTGCTCTTAATCTGAGAGATCCTATTCCACTCTCTTCTCTTCTGCAACTGCCTCGCGAGATATCTCCCCACTTTGTTACCCCCTTCAAAGTATCTCTGCTTCATCAATTGTAGGCGAAACTGTAGCTTTTCTGCCTCTATTGCATTAACTTTGGCTCTGAGTTCCAAGACTGTCCCACTATGCCGTCTTCCCCCCTCTTGCATATCCCTCTCCTCCGCCTCGCGAAGTTGTTGCCGCAACTGCTCCTCACATGCTGCCCTCTCCCTCTTAATACGTGCCCCCACTTAATGAACACCCCCCTTACCACTGCCTTAAAGGCATCCCAGATCACTCCCTCTTTTACTTCTCCTCCCCCATTCTGCCCAAAATACTCTGGAATTAGACTCCGTATTTCAGTTACCACCCTTGCATCCTCCAACAGACCCTCATTCAATTTCCAAAATTGTCGTCCCTTATCTTCCCCTGCCACCCGCACTTGTACCACCACTGGGGCGTGATCGGACCAGGTAATCGGTTCTATTTCCCCTCCCGTGATCCTCCCCGCTAACTCCTTCCCTACCCATATTGCATCCAATCTAGAATACGTCCCATGCGCTGCTGAGTAGAAGGTGAATTGCCTTCGGCCCGGATGAAGCATCCTCCACACATCAATCAAATCATTCTCCTGCACAAATTTCTGATAATACTTCCTATCCTTCCCCCTCCCTTCTCGGTGGCCCGTCGTGTCTCTCCCCACCTCCCAGGCCAGATTGAAGTCCCCCCCACAAAGCATCACACCCTCCCCCATTACCGCTACCTGCTCTCTCAGATCTTTCCAGAACTCGGTTTGAGCTCCCGTAGGGGCATACACATTCACCACACAGAACCATTCCGTCCCCTGCTTCACTCGCAGCAAGAGATATCGTCCCCCTTTATCCCGGGATATCAGTTGGACCTCAGTTTGTGCTTCCCCCTTAACGAGGACTGCGACCCCGCCTTTCTTTTTCTCTTTAAAATTAGAAGCGAATAGGCGATGCTTATATCCCCTGGGTTGCACCAGTGCCTCATGCTGTTTCTGTAAATGTGTCTCCTGCAACATTACTATATCAGCATTGTGCCTCATTAATTCTTTATACAATTTCTGTCGTTTCCATGATGAATTTAATCCTTTAACATTCAACGTTAGTATTTTCAATTCCCCTCCTACTCCCCTTCCCCCCTTCCATCCCGCTGGCTCTGCCTCTGCCCCCCTACCCCCCCTCCTCCCCCCTCTTCCCCCCCTCCTCCCCCCCCTTCCCCCAGACTTCCTCCCCCATTCCCCCCTCCCCCCTCCCCCCCTCTCAGAATTCTCCGCTGTGGAGACTCGACTTCCATAACAGCGACTCCTTCCACCTCCCCACCAGATCTTCCCCCCTTAGCCCCCCTTCGCCCATCCCCCCGTACTCCTCCCGCTCTCCCCGCTATCCCTTCTCCCCCCTATCCCCCACCGCTTCCCTCCCCTCTAAGCACCTCTCTTCCCCCCCTGTACATTACCTACCGCTCCCTCCCTTCTCCCGGTATCCTATTACCCTATCCTCGCCCTCCCCCCAAGCCTGTCAACCCAGCATATTTAAAGATACCAGTCCTTTGGTGGAATATCACCGCTCAGCCAGTCTCTTGCTCTGATGCCGGACTCCGGTGACCCCCTTTAGACGTCCTGGCCAATCTCCTGCCGCTCGCCCTCTGCCATTTCGCACTCTCCATCTTTCCTGGTCTGGATTCCATGCGTGGAGAAGTAGTGGTGTTATCAATCATCTCAGGCAGCTGTTCTGCTCCCAGCTCTCGCAAGGCTTTCCAAGCCTCCGCGCTGGATCGTACCGTACGCGATCGCCCTTTCACCGTGATCAATAATCCAAATGGAAACAGCCACTTATATCGCAAGTCTGCTCTCCGCAGGTAGGCCGTTACTTCTCTGATCTCCCTCCGTCGTTGCAGCGTTCCCTGGGACAGGTCTTGATATAACTCCACTTTATGTCCCTCCCATTGGAAGCTTCTCAACTTACGGCTGGCTCCAAGCAGAAGTTCCTTGCTTTTGTAGGAGCTCAGGCATACTACTATGTCTCTGGGCCTATTGTCTCGTATTGGCCCCAGGCCTCTATGCGCTCGTTCTATGTTCAGGTGGGATACCTCCGCTTCCTTCCCATATCCAGCTTCCACCAGGAGGCTTTGGAATATCTTGTAGGCCACTTCCTCACTATTCTTGTACTTAGGCTCTTCCGGCACTCCTCGCACTCGGAGATTGCATCTCCGGGAGCGATCTTCGAGATCTTCGGCTTTGGCTTTAAGGGCCTCTTGCGTCGTCTGCAGTTCATCCCAGCTCTGCTGGAGCTGCGTCAGAGTCTCTCCTTGACTGTCCAGTCTAGTTTCAGCTTCATCCACTCGTTCGCCCAGCTCCAGGATGTCTTGGCGCATCGTCCGCACGGCCTCCATGATCTCATTTTTCACCCCACACATCTCCACCTTCAGTTCTTCCTTTAACTCGAGAAGCCACTGCTTAATCTGTTCCGCTGCTGTCAAGCACTCCTCGCCACTTTCACTCGCTCCCGGGCTGTGTGGGGTTTCCTTCTCTGGTTTGCCAGATTTCTCCCCTTCCTTCCCTCCTTTAGACGTAGCATAGGGGGACCTGAATTCAGCTAATTTCTTTTTCATCAGGCCCTCTTTTTTGGCACTTATTTTCTCCATGATAGGTCTGAGCCCTGCACCCCCAGCCGACTACCGGGCCTGCACTCTGGGCTCACCTCCTTCCGTTTGCTCTTGGATGAGGGGAGCGGCTAGGCGTTATGCCCAGACCTCCACCACAGCTGATGCTCTTCCCGGGTGATATCTGGCTTTTGAAGAGCCTCCCGGAGGGCCCACTGCGACTCCTCACCTGGCTGGGGGCCACTTCTCCCACTGCTTTCCTCTGTCTGTAGGTGGCAGCCTGGCTCAGGTTTTTGCCACTGCACTGCCCCCACCACGTGGCCGACTGCACTCCTCCGTTAAAGCTGAGCACCACAGCGTTGTGCAGGGAGGTTTTATTGTAGCCTTGCTTTCAGCTCTCCCCGACTACAGCAGGCTGCTCCCTGGACGGAGTGCTCCTCTGCTTCTGCCGCTCTCTCAGCCCACCTCCCGGCGAATTCCGCTTTCTCGCGGTCGGCTCACCTCCGTTGGGCCGCACTTCCCACGCGGTGCCTAGCTGCCGCTCCGGCGGCGCGTTCAGCGTCCCGCTCTCTCGGGTCTCCGGTGAGGTTGGGCAGCTCTCCCTTAGCCTCTCCCGCTCTCCTTTTCGCCCCAAACAATGCCCGTAGGGGCTATCGCCACTTTAATAAGCTCATTGGTGGCGGAGCTCCCGCGCTACGCCGCCATTCAGGTGGATGACGTCACCGGACATACAAGCATTTTAGAGAATGTATTTTATTCATGTTAATTTGGCTATTGTTAGACATGGGTAAATTGGGATCTTTAAGCTCTATCTGCTCCATACTTTCTGCTTTCCTCCTCCATTGGGGTCAGGACTTCCTGTATGCCTTTCCACCCATTCCCCTAATTCCCAAAACCCTGTTAAAGCTTCAGAGAGACAGAGGTCATATGATTCTCATAGTTCCACATTGGCCACAGCAAATGTGGTACCCTCTGCTCCTACATATCTTTCAAGCTCCACCGCTGGAGTTAGGATTTGCTCCAAATCTCCTTTCTCAAGAGGACAGGATGCTGTGGCATCCCAATCCCCAGTCTCTTCATCTCAGGTCCTGGTTGCTGAAAGTCTAGAACTTCATGGTCTTAACCTTTCTCAGCAGGTAAAGGATATCCTTTATGCTTCCAGGAAGCCTTCCACAAGAGGCTCTTATGCATTTAAGTAGAAAAGGTTTACCGTATGGTGCTCAAAGAAGGGTCTTAACCCTCTTGCGATACCTCTGGAATCATTATTGGAGTATCTCCTTTGTTTATCAAATGCAGGGCTTAAGACCAATTCAGTGAGGGTTCATTTGAGTGCTATTGCAGCTTCTTTCAAGCCTCTAAATGGACAACCTATTTCCTCTCATCCTCTTATAGCGAGATTTATGAGAGGCCTTCTTTTGACGAAGCCTCCCATTAAGCCACCACCGGTGGCATGGGATTTAAATCTGGTTCTTTGGCAGCTCATGAAACCGCCCTTTGAACCATTAGCCACTACCTCTTTGAAATTCCTTTCCTGGAATGTCATTTTTCTTATTGCGATCACATCAGCACGTCGCATTAGTGAATTGCAAGCATTGGTGGCTGATCCTCCTTATACAAGGTTCCATCACGATAAGGTAGTCCTTAGGACTCATCCACACTTTATGCCAAAGGTGGTGTCACCTTTTCATTTCAACCAAGCGGTTTACCTTCCTGTATTCTTCCGAAGTCTTGACGCCTCAAATGCAGAAAGGAATCTTCATACTTTGGATTGTAAAAGGGCTTTGTCCTTTTACTTAGATAGGACACAGCAACATAGAAAGTCCTCCCAACTCTTTGTTGCTTTTGATACTAGTCATTTGGGACTTCCAGTCTCAGAACACTGTCCAGCTGGATTGCACAGTGTATATTTTTTGCCTAAGAGAGTAAGGACCTTCGTCTTGAAGTCCATGTCACAGCTCACAATGTGAGAGCCATGGCAGTCTTAATGACTCATCTTCACTCTGTCTCTATCGATGACATCTGTCGAGCAGCTACTTGGGCTTCAGTACATACCTTCACAGCCCATTACTGCTTAGACAAGGACTCCCACCGGGATGTCTTGTTTAGTCAGGCTGTTCTTCAGCATCTGTTGATTAAGTCTGGAACAGGTGCTGAAGAACAGCCTGACTAAACAAGACTAACTAATTAACTGCTACCCACCATCCCTGGTAGGATGCCAGAGATCTATGGGGGGAAGTGGAGCTCTGTCACAAGGGCACACAACTTCTGGGGCCATCTCCCTGGCATCTGCAGCTAGGGAGTCCCCATATCTGAAGACTACATTCCTGCTTGTTCCTGGAGATAGCATAGTTACTCACCTGTAACAGGTGATCTCCGGGAACAGCAGGAATTTAGTCTTCACAACCCACCCACCTCCCCTAGGAGTTGTATCTTTCTCTCTCTCTGTCTCTCTTTTTTTCTTTCCCTCTCTTTTGTCTCAGCTTTAAACTCAACTGGAGAGGGACAGTTGGGAAAGGTGGGAAGGCAACACGCAGGCGCTGTGGGATGCTACCAAAAGCTTTCCTTTTGGACGCTGGGGAACGTTCCCACACAGGCTCCATCGGTACCGATGATACCCATATGTGAAGACTAAATTCCTGCTGTTCCCGTAGATCACCTGTTACAGGTTAGTAACTATGCTTTCCTCCTGTGGTTCTGATCAAGCGGGTCCTTCTGTGTCTGCAGGTTCTAGTTGCGGTAGCCCTTCCAGGTCTCTTGCTCTAGCTCCCTCTGTGTTACCTCAGGGTGATGCTAGATGTCAAGATGCCCTTCCTCCGGTTTTGTTGCCCAAGCAGCCTGCTCACCCTCTACAGCTCTCTATTCAGCCTATGCAAACTGCAGCTGATGGCTCTGATCTCCAGTTTATGCAGCTATTCCATCAGGCCAGGTATATGTGGCGCTCGGGGACTTTGGCTACTCCAACCATTGCTGATCCACTGTCTAGAAAGCGTGACTGCTGAAGTTTTGGCTGCAGCTTCTTTAGATCTGGCCAAGGATAACTCGTCTCCTCCAGGGGACTGACGTCCTGCAGGGGAAGATGGTGACAGTCCTTCAGATGAATATTCTATCACTTCTGAGTCTGCTGGGAAGGAGGAGAGCTATCGCCATTGGAAGATGACCAAGAGGCTCGAAGACGGTCAGGATATCCGGTTAATCCATAAGAAAGAGCTTCCTGCTCTTATTGCTCAAATTCTAGAGGCCCCGCACCTCTCAAAATCTCAAGAGCAACAGCCTTCAGATTCCTCTAAACCTCAGGCAGACCCCATTATCGTGGGCATCAGGAAACCTAAGGCTTTTCCCTTTCCCCTGGAATTACACAGATGGTGTCCTTAGAGTGGGATTCTCCTGATGTGTTTCTGTGCTCCACTCATTGTTTGGGGCATGTTTACGCTTGCTCTTCAGATGATCTTGACAAGTGGTTGTGTTTCCCCAAAGTAGACACCCTGGTCACTGCAGTCACTAAGCGCACAATCATTCCCGTGGAGGGGCGGCACTGCCCTCCATGATAAGACAGATCGCAAGGTGGAAGACCTCTTAAAAACCACTTTTCGTCATCGACCTTTGCATCGCAGGCCTCTGTTTGCAGAGGTCTCGCTGCACATGCTCTGCTCCTATGACTTCATTCACTTTCAGATGAACTGGCTTTGCCTCATTTAGAATCAGTCACTGCCTTTCTTGCAGAAGCCTTTTATGATCTGTTGTGCTTATCTGCTTGGTCTACGGCTGCTGGTACAGTGGCTCGGCGTTGACTGTGGCTCCATCATTGAAATGCGGATATTGCTTCCAAGTCCTGTCTCGCCAAGCTTCCTTTCAATGGCTGCCATCTTTTTGGAGAGGATTTGGAAAACTTGCGAAGGATTTTGGGGAAGTCAAGCCTCAGCATTGGCCAGAAGATGAGCCCAAATCCAGTTTTCATTATCCTGCCACGTCATCGTCTGCATCCTTATCCTTTAGAGCCCGCTTCAGAGACACAAATCCGGTGGTTCTAGTCACAACTGGGACAATTTCTCCTTGTCCAACAAGTTTTCTGGTTCCGCCAACTCTTCCCAGTGACTGTTTCTGGGTCCATTTCGGGGTGCCTCCTGTGAGCAGACACTTATGGTATTTTTCCCGCGAATGGACCCAGATAACATTGGACTGATGGGTACTCAAGGTAGTAACACAGGGCTATACTCTCAGCTTCACCAAACCCGTACTGAATGTCTTCCTCATCTTTCCATATGGTTCCGCAGCCACGGAAGCGGTTGTACACCTGACTCTCCACCACCGCCTTCAGTTCAATGCGGTATGCCCAATTACTCCCTCATAAAAAGGTTCTGGT
Source organism: Ichthyophis bannanicus (assembly GCA_033557465.1). Taxonomy (NCBI): domain Eukaryota; kingdom Metazoa; phylum Chordata; class Amphibia; order Gymnophiona; family Ichthyophiidae; genus Ichthyophis; species Ichthyophis bannanicus. Next base: position 308,653,413 of record CM066032.1, on the reverse strand, counting down.
CACTATTCCATTTACTTTGTCATTCCTAAGAAGGATGGCTCCTTCCTTTCTATCCTGGACCTCAAAGGAGTAGATCGCTGTCTTCAGATGCTGCGGTTCCGAGTGGAAATTCTCAGGACAATCATTCAAGCTGTTCAGCCAGGTGAATTTCTTGCATCCCTGGAGCTGGTGGAAGCATGTTTCACATTCCAGTCCACCAAGATCATCAGCAATATTTACGTTTCACAGTCCTCTGTCAACATTATCAGTTTCATGTCCTACCCTTTGGTCTTGCCACAGCTCCTTGCACTTTCTCCAAGATGATGGTAGTAGTTGCAACTTCTCTGTGGCACCAAGGTATTTGGGTTCATTCTTATCTAGACCATTGGCTGATCATAGAAGTGAGTTTCAAGGAGGCTACTACTGCATTCTCTCAGGTGCTTTCCTTTCTGGACGTCTCAGCTGGGTGGACAATTATGTCCAAAGCAATCTTTGCCCAGTTCAGTCTCTGGAATTCCTCTGTGCCCGCTTTGACACGAAAATGGGTCACGTCTTCCTCTTTTACAATAGATGCGAGAAGCTCTGTGTTCAGGTCCATGCCTTCCCGTGCCTGGCAGCTCCCAATGCCTGGGATTACCGGCAACTCCTTGGCACCATGACTTCTGCTCTCGACATATTCCCTGCACTGTTCCCTCTAAGCTGTGCACGTGTGCGCGCGCACACACCTCGCCAAGCGAGCGCACAAACTTTACAACAGAGCGCACAAAAATTACGGTTCTGATTCTGATAGAAAACAACACAGACGTCTTAAAATTTAAAAGTTGTTATGTATTTACGGTTTTCACAAGTTCTACAATGTTTTCTAGTGCAATCAATGTGGTGTACATACTGTATTCTGATGTGTAGTCAAATTTTAAAGTATATAACTCCGAGTGTCGTCATGTGGCACACAAAAATTTAACCTTCCTTCAAAAGCTGCACAGCTGATATTTTATGCGCACACAGCCTACAGAAAATTAGAGGGAACATTGATTCCCTGGGCCTGTGCTGACATGCGTTTGTTTCAGTACTCCCTCCTGTCATGCTGGTCTCCATCCACGCAGGAACTATTAGGTTAGTCTACCCCTTTCTTCAGTGGTTTGCCGCAGTCTTCGCTGGTGGCTTTGTCCTCATCACTTGTTGAAGGGCATTCCCTTGGAAATTCCGCGTTGGGTAGTGGTCACCACGGATGCCAGCCTTGCAGATTAGGGAGCTCACTGCCAGGGACAGGCAGTGCAGGGATCTTGATCCATTCAAGAAGCCTCTTGGACCATCAGTCGCCTCATAGCCTGGGCTGTTCATCTGGCTCTACTCTTCTTTCCATTCCATCCCCAGGGTTGAGCAAAGTACTTTCCAACAATTCCACCACTGTGACTTATCTCAACAGACAGGGTGGGACCAAATGTCCCAGGATGGCTCTGGAAATGAGTTTTCTATTTCCCTGGGCAGAATCCAACCTCCTGGCTCTTTCTGCACAGCACACTGTGGTACTGGAGAACATGCAAGCTGATTTCCTGAATTGTCAGATCCTGGACCCTGGTGAGTTGGAGCTAGCTCCGTGGGTATTTGTGAACATTGTGCAATGGTGGGGTCATCAGACTGTAGGCCCAATGACCACCTCTTCCAATGCCAAAACGTCAATCTTTTTCAGTTGTTGAAAAAAACTGAACTCTAATGGTCTAGATGCTCTGGTACCTTGAACCAGCTTCTCTATATCTTTCCTCCTTGGCTGCTAATCAGCTGTGTTCTCTATCACATAGTCATGCTCTGGGCGGGAGTGCTGGTGGCCCCGGATTGGCCTTTGGTGTCCATGGTTAGGCCGATCTCCCCCTTCTCCTGCAGGAGGTGCCCCTTACCCTTCGGTGTCTGGAGAGGTCTCCTGTCAGGGGCCGGTTCTCATGAATGATCCCACTTCTTACTCACCTACAGCTTGGCTATTGAGCAGTGTCGCTTGCATCGCAAAGGTTACTCACCGCAAGTAGTAGCCACTCTCCTCTTTGCTTGACTGTCTTTTACCTCATATGTCTATGCTCGGATCTAGCATCTTTTTTTCTTGGTGTTCTAAGAGATCCCTCTCTCCTTGGCAAGCTGATAGTCCAGACATTATTTCCTTTCTTCAGGATGGTTTTGATAAGGGTCTCACCCTTAATTCCTTAAAGGTGCATATTGGGTGGTCTCTTGCTTCTCATGTGGATGTTTCCTGTTTTCTGCAGGGCTTTCACTCCCTGAGGCCCCCCCATTCGTCCATTTGTCCCTTCTTGGGATCTATCCTTAGTGCTCACTGATGCCCCCTTTGACCCTCTCCGAAGGACATTTCTCAAAGATTTGACTCTCAAAACTGTTTTTCTTATAGCAGTCACTTCGACACAGTGCCTTTCGGAGCTCCAGGCCCTTTCTTGCCAGGATCCTTTTCTGTCTTTTTCCTTGGAGGGGGTTACGATTCGTACAGTGCCCTCTTTTCTGTCTAAGGTCCTTTCGGATTTTCATGACAACCAGTCGGTTGTGTGTTTTTCCTTTTTTAAGAAGCAGCCTTCAGGTGACAACAGAGTCCTTCATCTGTTGGATGCTAGTAAGGCGTCCCTAATATTTCTCTCTCCAATCAACTTTTTGTCCTGGCTTCCAGTTATCGAAAAGGAGCGGCCACTTCCAAAGCGACCATTGCATACTGGATCAACCAGGCCATTCAGTCAGCTTATATTTTATAGAACAAACCTATGCCCATAGGTCTTCAGGCACATTATTAGCGGGCCCAGGCTACCTCCTGGGCGGAATGCTCACACGGGTAGCTCTGCTAGATAGTTTCAGAGCAGCCACCTGGTCCTCCCTCTCTACCTTTCCACATCACTATGTCCAAGCTTGTGAAACAGCTTGCTTTGAAGCCTGTCTTGGCTGCAGCTGTTTCTTCCCTCCCTCCCTGGAGTAGTTTAGCTGTGGTACTTCCCACTAGTCTAGACTGGTCTAGCAGGATGTATTTGGAGGAGAAATTTTACTTATTGATAATTAACTTTCCTGGAATTCTGCTAGACCAGTCCAGGACCCGCCCCTCTAAACTGTTTAGTTTGTCGCCTAGCTAAGACTCTTGCGTATCTGTGACATTGTTGTACCTTGCCATGTACATACTTCCTTGGCCTATGGGTACTCATATTCAGTTTAGCTTGTTATAAGAGTTGAAGTTCCCCTTCGGGGATGGGTTTTTATACCAAGAGTGATGTCACAAAACTTTGGGTATTTTTCTCTCACCATCTGCTGGCAGTTGGACAGAACCCAATAGTCTGGACTGGTCTAGCAGGATTCCAAGAAAGGAACTTATTAGTAAGTAAAATTTCTCCTTTCTAAAATCTTGAGTGTGAGGAATGGTTAAATAGGGAATGCTTTTTTTTAACCATTTAAGGGCAAAATCAAGAAGACCCTCCATGGGTACGAACAACCAGTAGATTGAAAACAAATTGTAGAAAGTTTCTTTTCACATAGCACATAATTAACTCTTGGAATCTGTTGCCAGAGGAAGTCTTCAAGTGACAACATAGCAGGATTCAAGAGGTTTGGACAAATTTCTGAAGGAGAAGTGCAAAAAAGATTATTAGCTAGGTAGATATGGGAAAGACATTGCTCATCCCTAGAAATGATCTATGAGAAACGGATCTGCTTTGGGATCTGTGGACAGACTACTGTAGTAGCAAGGATCCTGGGCTTGATAGCCCTTAGCCTGGACTCAGCATGTCTTTTCCTGTGTTCTTATGATTCAGTTTGTAAGCTGTGGTACACTAGAGTGCTCCTTTTTGCTGTAGCCTCTTCCTCTACTGTCAGTGCAGACAACCTTTAGTAGTTTCCTTTACAGGCCCCTTGCTTTGGAAAACATGCTGGCTTTTGTGCCCAGCTTTAATGAAGAACTGGTCAGAATTGTAGGACCAGCACTGCTGTGCCCTTAATGCACAGGACCAGTATTGATTATAGCTTGTTTTTATTGTTTTGCTTAACAGGCCATGTTCCATATCAGTTTTGCTTCTCTGAACTTGTAAATGTTGTATGAGTAATCCTTAGCTTTTATAAAATTTTGCCTTAAAATTGAAAGGGGACATAGTTCATAATTAGGGATCAATTTACTCCTTTCTTTTTGGGCACCAGGAGTTTATTCATGAGAGATGTAAGATGTAGAAAAGATTTAGCATGACTCAAAAATTTGGGGTGCACAAGAGGCAGCATCACTCGTATTCTGCCTATGAATTGACCCATAAGTGATAAACGACCTATGTACTTATCTGTCTTTTTTTGCTATCCAGAGTTTTACTTTTCCAGATGGTTCTTTGGTGTAAACATTCAAATTTCCTCATAATTTCTTGCTTCCACCCTTACCTGTTTCCCCTTATTTTTCATGTCTTAATACATTTTATGAGCCGTTTTTAAATGTATAGTGAATACTTGGTCTGAATTATCCCCATTCATGTATGGAAGCTAGTTCAGTTTTGTTTTTGTTTTTTTGCTGGCTTAATTTAGCAAGAAGAGCTAATGTTGGGTGACCCATGCCTTAAGGACGTGAAGAAAGGCGATATCATTCAGCTCCAGAGAAGAGGATTCTTTATTTGTGATCAGCCTTATGAGCCTGTTAGGTAAATAGGTAGTAATGAGACTTGTTTGAAGGCATTTAAAGCCATGAGTATCAGTGCATAATAGTACTTATTTTGATTGGCAATATTTTTTAATGTTACTACCTCTGATATAGTATTGCTATGGTTTCTCTATACCATCTTCTTACTGGTTTTGTCTCAGTTGGGAAGTAAAACAAAATCTGGACTGACCCCGTGATTTGGTACACTGCCCCACATGATGGCTTAGAGCTGGGCTGGTTTCTTATGATGGGTGGATCTTAGTGGAAAGGGTGTTCTCAGGCTCTGGAGCAGGAGATGGAAGGTAGCCTGTGCTACTTTCTGTACTACTTGTTAGTACAAAAACAATTCTGAGGGGGCTCAGTCTGAGGAAAAGTCATCTCCATTTTTTGGTCAGTGAGACACACGTAAATTAGTCATAGGAAAGAGAGAAGAGCATTGACTAACCATTAGAGGGTAAAGACTGTAGTACAGATTATAAGAAAAAGCAGCAATGTTAGAATGTTTATAGCAAAACACAGCACGGGAAGAATTGCACACAGTACTTACTAGTGATGTACTGCCTCCCCGGCATGTCGTTTTTACACTTGTCCTCAACAGAGGAAGACTTTCTAAAAGACTGAAGAAGCCTGTGTAAGGCATAAACTGAGAATTGAGCAAGTCTCAACTGTCCTCCCTGTAGTCATCCATGTGACTAGCTTCTTTTTCCAGTCCATACAGCTGTAAAGAAGCGCCCTGTGTCTTAATTTATATCCCTGATGGGCATACAAAGGAAATGCCAACATCCGGCTCCAAGGAGAAGAGCAAGATTGAAACAGCCAAGAAAGAGGTAAAACCAAGCATGCTTCTTTCTGTAAATAAAAATTGTCAAATCTGAGTCAGATCAAAGGTCTCTTCAAATTTGCACCCTGTCTGACAGTCCCAAGCAGAGAATGTGTACAGGTATAAAGAAGCAGCTTGTGTGTGGAGTGGTGGTTCTTTTTCCATGCTTCCAGATTCCATCAGTCATGCTTTAAAGGTATACTGAACCAAGGGCAGTATCCCCGATTTTCTGGATATGAAATATTTTCTCTACAGTTCAAGTGTTAATATAAAATAGAATGATTGGTTCTTCAGCTAGAAAAAAGAAAATCTTGTTAACTGAAGAAAAAGTACACCTTTTGGGGGAACTGTGTGAAAAATCCACACAGAATTAAAATTCAGCTGCATTGCTTCTTTTTTCGTATGATTTAATTTCTGGTAATTCCAAAACAACTTATATAAAACTCAGGTTTTTCCAGGATGACATTGCTTTTATTTCTAGGATGTTGCTATTATGTTTCATGTGAAGCACTGTTAAGCTATATTGTTTCATGTAAACTGCTTAGACTTGTAGATACAGCGGTATAGAAAAGTAGCTAAATAAATAATATATCTCGTGTTAGATTTTAGAAGAGAAACCTTTTTCTGTAAAATTAAATCTGAACCCTCTGTGTGCTGTTCTAGTATTTTGCAAGTGTACACAGCAGAAGTAAAATGTTTCTAACTAAAAAAAACAAAACAAACAAGCAACTTTTCTGCTTTTAGTGTGTCTTATAGAATAAGAATGCCTGTGTTTTTTATGTGGTGTCTGTCCATCCAAGTGAGACTAGCAAGGAGGTGATCAAAAGGAAAACAGAAGTTTAGGAGCTGTGGAGCTGGTGTGGTTTCTAGGCCCTGTCAGCCAAAAATGAGGTAGAATGTCCAACTGAAGTTGAGGGGCTGTGGGAGAAGAATTAGAGGAAGATAGGGAGGGAGGAACAAAAAAGGATGGTCTGTGGAGATGTTCAATAGCACTATCTGGATAGTGCTGCTGACTCATGGTCTGGGCCCCTTAGCCAGCTAAGGGCTTTGAATATCAGCTTGTTGGAGCCTAGGCATGTGCCTAGTTTGCCTATGCTGTAAACCAACCTTGAATGCAGGTTATGGAGTTGTAAAACACACTGATAGGTGGTGGTCATTGTCACAAATGACCTTGTCTGGCTGGGTCTGATGCTCACAGCTGCTGGATGAGGGGGTAATGGCACTTGGTGACTGGATTCAGATTTCAAAGGAGTCTCTCTTTTGGTCAAGGACTGTTGCTGCCATGGTGGGGCCTAGATGGGAGTGTAGGGATTATTAGTAGCAAACAAAAATAAGTTATGCTGTGTTATGTCCAGGGGAAATTAGCTACTAATACCCAGCCCAAAGTTCTGTGAGAATGCTGACAATGGGCCACGAAAAGAACCTAGTGTGTGTGTATGTATATTATATATAAATTAAAAAGTTTATTATGGATAAAAAGGTAGAAAAATATACAGATATATAGTTATAGATATATTATTAGAAATATGAGGCAGCAAGTTATAACAGCACATTGATCATAGTTAGACAAAGTGATAAATCATTGATTAGTAACCAAAGGTCACCAGTTCACTCTGCACTCAGGAGAATTATGAAAACTAGTTTTTAACTAACCATTACCCTCCCAGAGGAGAAGAGCAATAAGAGAGTACCTTAGCTCTTGCCAGAACTCTTGTGGCTGGGTCCGAGAAGTCTCTGGAGCAGCATGGGGTCCAAAGAGGCAGCTAGGCTAGATAACGCAGGCTAGAGCCCTTTTGTGGAGGCAAGCCGCATGAGAAGATTTTCACACATATCTCCAGTTCTGTGTTATCTCTGTCCTTAGGGGAATGGCCTTGCACACACATAGTGTGTATCTATTTCGCAAACAGGCAAGATAGCAAGCACAAGGCACACAGAGCCCAAAAGACGTGAAAGTTCATCTCCAGGAACAAGCAGGAATATAGTTTTCACATATGGGTATCGTCGGTACCGATGGAGCCTGTGTGGGAACGCTCCCCAGTGTCCAATAGGAAAGCTTTTGGGAGCATCCCACAGCGCCTTCGTGCTGCCTTCCCGCCTTTTCCAACTCTCCCTCTTCAGTACTTTGTTTTCCGCGGAGCCGACAGGACGCATACCCTGTCACCGCAGAAAATGCATTCTTATTCTTTTGTTTTTTGTGGTCGTGTCTGCCTTCACCTATCGGTACTGCTGGTTCTCTTTTCTTCTTTTTCAAAAAAAAAAAAAATCCTGCTTTCTAAAAGTTTTCTTACTTCAGGGACCTTTCCCCTCTCGGTGCTAGGTGCCAATTTGGGCACTAGACCCATTTTTTCTTCCAACATGGAAAAAACAGCTAGTGGTTTTAAGAAATGTTCTAAATGTGGCGGTAGACCAAACAAGCAGGTGCAAGAAAGAGACTGGCGGTAATCCAATTCAGGTAAAAACCTTTTTTAATTGCCCCTACGCGTTTCGGCTGGGAAGCTTTCTTCAGGGGGTCTTTAGAGGAAACACACCTCAAAAAATAACAAACATCAAATATGAACATTATAACTTGATAATCAATTAATTACATATAAATAAAATTGTAATAAAAATGTTAAAATTATAAAAATTATAGAAATTATAAAAACTTATAAGTGCTTCTAAACATATAAAACAAATTATAAAAATATTATATAGAAGATGTAGATCAATTATATGGACATAATTAGAAATAATGATAAAACATAAATAGAATATCAAAATTTGTAAACATAAATATGGTAATGCTAAAAAACATTAACATAAAACAGAATATCAAGAGCATAGCTAAATCGTACGATCAAATGAGTCAAACATATTCGAGAACCATAATACAATAAAAAGAGAGGAAGATGAGGATACAAACTAAGATGATGATAAATAATACTAAAAAATACCTCTCTTGTCTCGTAGTACACAAATATGATCACTAAAGGTAAAACAATAAATAAATAAATAATTATATAGAAAAATCATAAAGGCATGAGGAAAACAGTAAAAATAAAGACCTACCATAAATAATAGAACATCCAAAAAATATTTATCAAAGAAAGACATTTTGCCATTGGAAGTCTTTAAGATTTATATGATATAAGGAACTGCATACCTAAAGAAACATTATGCCATTATAGATCTATAAAACGAAGCATCTAAATTTTATAGTAAAAATGTCATAATGATGGTGATTGTCTATAGGACAGAACATCTAAACATTGATAATAAAAATATAGTAATGAAAACCAGATATTGTTACACTTGTCTGATATTATGAAGACCAATGCATCATTTCTTTCTTATTTCTAATTAAAATGTCAAAAAATAAGAAGAATTTGAAGTGAATGTAAAATTTCAAATGAGGCTTTAATGTGTTGCGCGAGCTTTTGTATTGGTGAGCAGATACTCTACAGGCAAAAGCAGTGTGAGACGCAACCTTTCATGTTGATAAAAAGACTAAAAAAAATGGGAAGTAAATACTTGCTTGAAGGAAAAAATATATAGGACGGTGAAGTCCAAAAATGAACAAACTGCTATTTCAATGACACCTAAAAATGTGTGAATAATTGTGCATTCCGAAAAGCACATATAAGTATTCAAAAAATTAAGCGCTGGGAAATCAAAACGGAAATCAAAGTTTAAAAGGAACCTCTTGGTGCATAAAAAGTGAAAAGAAAACGATTTTAAATGTTACCAAATCCTGGTGATAAATATAAAATACCAGTACCAACTATTTTAAATAAAAATAATCAAAGACTTTACCATTTAATGCAGGCTTCAATGTTTACTGCTTTGCGATGAAACACTCTGCTAGCGACTATTCAGAGATAAGGCATTTTTCCGCCCTAGTTAACCCGCCAAGAGAGAACCATGAAAAAACAAAACTAACAATGTGGGTTAAGTTATTCAACAATGAAATATAACCGAAAAACAGGAGGACCATGCCGTTAGCTGCAGGCTTCGCTGTTTGCTGCTTTGAAATGGAATGCTTTGCGTGCGACTACTCAAAAATATAGGCGTTATCTCCAGGAACAAGCAGGAATGTAGTCTTCACATATGGGTATCGTCAGTACCGATGGAGCCTGCACGGGAACGCTCCCCAGCGTCCAATAGGAACGCTTTTAGGAGCATCCCTCAGCACATGCGCGCTGCCTTCCCGCCTTTCCAACTGTCCCTCTTCAGTTCTTCGTTTTCCGCGGAGCCGACAGGATCCATACCCTGTCACTGCAGAAAATTCCGTCTTTAAAATTGTTTTCTTGTGGTCGCGTTTGCCTACCGCACAACGCTTAATGGTGCCGCCGGTTCTTTTCTTTTCCAAAACCCCCCCCAAAAACTTATTCTTTGAATGGTTTCTCTTCAGAAACTTTTCTTTTTTGGTGCTAGGTGCCATTTTGGGCACTAGGGCCCCATATTCCTAAAACGAGGAAAAACCAACTAGTGGTTTTAAAAAAAAATTGTACTAAGTGTGGCGGTACCATTTCCATCACTGACACCCATGATTGGTGTCTCAAATGTTTAGGGCCTGATCATTCTCCATCTGAATGTCTCTCCTGTATAGGGATGACTAAAAGAGGAAGACAGAACCGGGCTGCAAAGCTCGGTACCCTCTTTTCTTTGGATGCCAGATCCATTGCTTCGACATCTTCTTCAAGGGCCTCCTCTTCCTCCATGGTTCTCAGGTAACTAAGCATAAAAGCCTGTCCTCAAAGGGTAGCTCTCCCAAGAGGCCATTGGCATTGCCCTTGAGGGAACCACACTGGCAAAGCAGCCTCGGCGGGAGGCTTCAGCTTCCAAAGCATCAATGGGGCTCCAGGATGTTCTCGAGGCCTCGACCTCACAAGAACTACCTGTGCCATGCTCAGGGGTCCCGGCCATTTTCACCGGTACCGTCACCCAGGCATCGGTAGCGTCGATAGACCAGAGGTTTCTCGTTATCGAATGCAGCATCGCAACTCTTCTCTCAGCTGCGGTACCGTTGGTCCAACGGGCACCGGTACAGACATCGACACCGATGCCGGTACCTACACCGGTACTGGTATCGACGATACCGGCCCAGTTGAGAATTCTTCCCACGCCATCTGTGGCTGGAATCGACAGATCGATACCGGATCAACTCGGTACCAACTTCGATCGATACCGCGACCGTGCTTTGCATGAGCATCATAGTCGGGAATACTTCGAATCCTCAGCTTCTGAAGACTCTGACAATTCTGCTGGTACTAGAGGGTTTCTCCCAGAAGATTCCTCTTCTCCCCAATGCAGAATGTCACCTCCAGAGGACATGTCTTTTCAGGATTTTATTCGTGATATGGCCAAGGGCCTTTCAATCACGGTGGCTCCTGAAGAGGAACCCATAGCAAAGAAATTGGAAATTTTCCAATATCCTAAAGCTCCAAAGGAGGCAGCCACTCTGCCCATCCATGAAATTCTGCATAACTTGATGCTCAGAATGTGGGAGACACATCTAACTACATCTCCTCACTCTAGGAGACTTGATACTATGTATCGGGTTCCACCATGTCCTGGATTTCAAAAGACTCAGCTGCCACACCATTCAGTGGTGGTGGAGTCAGCCATGCGTAGGATGAAAAGTGCAAAGAGGCTTGCATCCAATCCTCCAGGTCGTGAATGCAGGACTCTGGATGCTTTTGGGCAATGAACATTTCAGGCTTCCATGCTTTCCGCTAGGATCAATTCATATATACTATATATGGGAATGTTCCTCAAGGAAGTTGCAGGAGACTTGGAGCTTATGAGCCCATTTTTCCCAGATGACAAGAGACAAGACTTTCTTACTCTAGGTAAGCATGCTCAAGATGTCTCCAAGTTTGTAAATCGTGCAGCCTTTGACTGCTTTGAATGCATCAGCAGAACCTCTGCTATTGCCATTGGCGCACGACGGATTGCCTGGCTACAGGCATCAGACTTGGAGACTTGTGTACAGGACAAGTTAGGCAGCATTCCTTGCACGGGAGAGAATGTGTTCGGCAAGAACTGGCAGGAAAGGGCTAACGAGTTAGATACTGACAACACTACTCTAGATAGATTGTCGAAATCTACAGCCACTCCAGCCAAAAAGAAGCCTTATAAAAAACCCTCTTTCAGCAAAAAGAGGAAATTTTATCCTTCCTATATCCAGCAGTCAAACTCAGGGTCAGGTTGCCCAAAAGGGACAAACTAGACAGCAAAAGAAGCCAAAAGGCCCAAGGGCCCAACCAGCTCTGCAGGTTCAGCCCCTCAAGGGCTTTGACTCTTTCCTAGAGAGCTTAGCCTTCCTGCTTCTGAGGGGTCCCCAACCCCCCAATATCCCAGGCAGGTTATGCCACTTTGCCAATAGATGGCATCAGATAACAGCAGACGATTGGACTTTGTCCATTATAGGAGAAGGGTACAAGCTTCATTTTCACAGCATGCCCCCTCCTACAATTCTAAAGCAATTCAATTCTCAAACCTCCGCAGACAATCTGTTAGATCACGAGGTCTCAACACTTCTTGCCCAAGGGGCAATAGAGGAGGTACCCATTCTTCAATGGGATGCAGGGTTCTACTCCCCCTATTTTCTTATTCCAAAGAAAACAGGAGGACACAGACCCATTTTAGACCTCAGAGAATTGAACAAATACCTGTTTCGAGAGAAGTTCAAAATGATTTCTCTAGGAACTCTTCTGCCATACCTTCAAAGCCAGGATTGGCTTTGCTCTCTAGACTTAAAGGATACATACACTTACATTCTGATCCATCCAGATCACAGGAAATTCTTACGATTCCTTTTCAGGGGAAAACATTTCCAGTACAAGGTTCTTCCCTTTGGTCTGGCTTCAGCACCAAGGGTATTCACGAAATGCATGGCAGTAGTAGCTGCATTTCTGCGAACCCTGGGGATATTCGTCTTCCCTTACTTAGACGACTGGCTCATTCGAGCCCCTACAGTTGCAGAGGCCAGCACTGCACTGTCTCGCACAATGCAAATCCTCCAATACTTGGGGTTGGTAATAAACTTCCCAAAATCCCAACTTCCTTCCCAATGCCTGGAATTCATAGGGGCCTGTCTAGATAACAGACAGGCAAAGGTTTTCCTTCCACAGGCCCAGTGTCTTCGCATAATGCAACTAGCTTCTCAAGCAGCAGGGAAATCCTCCCTAACTGCTCGAGAGCTATTACAGTTGCTGGGACATATGGCTTCCACAGTTCATGTAGTCCCATATGCTCGCCTCCACATGCGAGCAGCTCAGTGGACCCTATCCACAGAGTGGACACAGGCCACAGGTAATTTATCAGACCAAATAATAAACTCTCATCGGCTAATGTTGTCCCTCCAGTGGTGGCAATCACTACAAAATCTGACAGTAGGGTCTCCTTTTCATCAACCCCTCTTTCAGGCCACCCTAACAACAGATGCATCACAGGTGGATTGGGGAGCACAACTGAATCATCTCTCTACCCAGGGAACCTGGACTCCACAGGAGGCTGGTCTACACATAAACCACCTGGAATTAAGAGCAATCTATTTAGCTCTTCGAGTATTTCACGCCCAGCTCAGCTACAAGACAGTCCTAGTCCAGACGGGCAATCAAGTAGCCATGTTCTATGTGAACAAGCAGGGCGGGACAGGCTCTCTGTCATTATGCAACAAAGCTTTACGACTATGGGCCCTTGCCAGAGAGTATCAAATTCACGTTCTAGTGGTATATCTTCCAGGCATTCAAAAACTTTGGGCAGACAAACTCAGTCAAGTACTGCTGCTTCACGAGTGGTCCCTCCACCTAGACCAGGTGGCAAAGATATTTCATCTCTGGAGCACTCCAGACATAGACTTCTTTGCAAGTCCACTGAATGCCAAACTTCCCCAGTTCTGTTCCAAGATTCCGGCTCACAATTGTCAGGCAAGGGATGCCTTCCTCCTTCACTGGGGTCAGGACTTCCTTCCTTATCGTCACTTCAGTCCAGTCCCTTAACTTCTGGGTTGCGCAACCCTTCCAGCAGCTTGGAGGCTGAGCCCATCATCCTTTTGATGATGGTGTGGTATAAATACCACTGGCACCACCCACCGGCACCAGTAATCTCAGCCTCCAAGCAGCTGGAGGTTTCCTGTAAGCCAGAGTGCTTACGGGGTTCTTAGCCTTTAAATTACTTTAATTTACTTTAATTTACTTTCTTTTTCTTTATTCTTGGCATTCCCTTGCATAGGTAGTATTCCTTTAAGGGTTTGCTCCTTGGATTATTTGGTCCCCCCCCCCCCCTTGAGCGCCCTTCGTGTAGGCCCGCTCCTCAGAGGGAAGAGGTTTACTGGAGTCGTGGGGCTCGGGAGAGCTCGCCTCCTGCACTCTCCGCATTTTCTGAGACCGTCAGAGCAGGACTCCCTCTGCCTTGCGCCAAAGCCCCCTTGGTTGGCTGAGTGCTGGAGGCAGCTCCGAGGATCCTCCCGGCGGCATCCCCGGCCTCGCGCTTCAGCCCCGAGGTGGCTGGGCGCTTGAGGCATCCCCGGAGTGCAGAGCACGAGACAGGTTGCAATCGCCGCAGGACATCGGAACGGGAGTCGGGGAATCAACGGCTCAACTACCTCCCGTGGTTCCGGCCTCCGCGTGGTCTCTGCCTTCCACGTGGAGAGTCAGTGAAGTGCGGCTGCTTCTCTCGGGTGGTGGGCAGCGCGCGCCAGCTAATCAGCTAACCGCAAGTATTTAGAGCAGGAAAGCTCCCTATTTTAACTTCTTTTCGTTTTGTTTTTTGATTTGTTTGATGCTATTTGGTAACTGCAGCTGGGGGAGGGGACACGGAGAACTATTGTTAGTTTGGCCAGGTTCTCAACTTGGCGCCATTTTTCTTTTGAATTTCCTTTGAATTTCTTTTAAATTTCTTTTGGCTTTCTTTTGCATTTCTGGCTTTAGATAGAAGTTCCTTGGACCAGGTTTATTCCCCTGGACCAGTTTTATTTAATTGTTGAATTTCAAGCCGCTCAGTGCCTAAGGGGGCATGTCGAGTAAGCTGCGGTGTCCTTCTTGCGGCACTCGGAGGGGGACGACCTCAGAAGAAGGGATTTGCAGGGGCTGCGCTGCAGAAGCTACTTCGGTGGAGAAAGAAATCCACTTGAGCATGTCTCAAACCACCCTCGGGTCAGGAGATCCTCTGGAAGGGGTAAGGGAGGTCCATTCTCCTCTGCCTTCATCCGTAGAAGGACCAGGTCCTTCCTCTTCCTTTCCCTCCACCTCCTCGGGGGCGGAGGGAGGCTGGGATCACTTTTCTCCGGAGTTTGTGCTCCTATTGCACAAGGCCTATTGCTTGCGCAAGCAGGGAACTTCAGAACCAGTAGCGGCGAGGGAAAGCCGGGACACTGAGACCGGGAAGTCTAGATCCCTGGACCTTGTCATCCCTGCTAAGCGCGCGAGGCTTCTGGACAAGGAGCCTTTCGAATCCCCGTCTCGGGACTCCCTTGAAGAGGAACCCTCGGACAAAGAAGGAGGGGAAGATGGGGAAGAATTGGAAGAGGGAGAGATCCCGGAGGAGGAGCAATCTCGCATAGTCCGAGTTTTTCGGCGGGAAGAGCTCCCAGCGTTGATTAGTGAGTCTCTAAAAGTGCTCAATATGGCCTCGGAGTCTCCGGCAATGGAAGAAGTCCTGGAAGATCCGTTGATCCAAGCCGTCAGAAGGTCTCAGAGCATTTTCCCAGTCCATAGAGTGGTTTGTCAGATGATGCAGGAGGAATGGAACCAGCCAGAGTCTAGCCTAAGGGGAGTACGGGCGATGTCCCGTCTCTATCCACTATCTGAATCGGACAAAGACCTGCTGAAGTCGCCCAGGGTGGACGCTGCAGTCTCAGCTGTGACGAAGAAAACTACGATTCCGGTCGAGGGAGGCGCTGCTCTGAGGGACAGTCAAGATAGAAAATTGGATACGCTGTTAAAGCAAGCCTTTGATGTTAGTGCCCTCGCCTTGCAGGCCTCAGTCTCGGGAGCTTGGGTAGCTAGGGCCTGCCTGAGGTGGTCCCAACAACTTCAACTGGCTGATGGTCCCTCAAGTGAGGCTCAAGCGCTGATGGCCAGGTTAGAGTCCGGCTCGGCCTACCTAGCAGATAGCCAGTATGATCTCATTAGGAGTCTGGCAAAGAATATGGCCTCGGTGGTGGCAGCCAGAAGGTACTTATGGCTACGTAACTGGTCAGCTGATGCCTTTTCAAAGGCCCGCTTGAGTCGTCTTCCGTTCAAGGGGAAGCTACTGTTTGGCGAAGACCTGGATAAGTTATTTAAAGATCTCGGAGAGTCAAAGGGAGGCAGGCTCCCGGAAGATAGGCCCAGGCTAGCCCGCCCTCTGGCGCAGAGTCGAAACCAGCCGAAGGAATTTCGGAGATTCCGTCAGGCCAGATCGAACCCCTTTCCCAGGGGCTTTTCCTCCAGGGGTTTTTCCTCCAGGGGACACGGCTTCAGAGGGTTTCGCGGAGCAGGCAGAGGTTTTGGGGCCTCTTCCTCCTCCTCAGGTCCTAGAAAAACACAATGAGAGACCGGGGGTCCAGGGGGGAGTTCTGCCGGTGGGAGGTCGGCTAAGGCTCCATGGTACGACCGCACCTTGAATATTGTGTGCAATTCTGGTCACCGTATCTTAAAAAGGACATAGCATTATTAGAAAAAGTACAGAGAAGAGCCACCAAATTGGTGAAGGGGATGGAAGGCTACTCCTATAAAGAGAGGCTAAGAAGGTTAGGGCTCTTTAGCCTGGAGAAGAGACGGCTGAGGGGAGATATGATAGAGGTCTATAAATTAATGAATGGAGTGGAACGGATAAACGTGGATCAATTGTTTACGCTATCAGAGTATAGAAAGACTAGGACATGTAATGAAGCTACAGGGTAAACTATTTAAGACAAATAAGAGAAAATATTTTTTCACTCAACGTGTAATCAAACTCTGGAATCTGTTACCGGAGGATGTATTAAGGGCTGTTAGTATAGCTGGGTTTAAAAAAGGTTTGGACAAGTTCCTGGAGGAAAGGTCCATAAACCACTATTAAAAAGGGACCCAGGATATCAATGCTTGACCCAGTACAAGCAGGGCTTGATGGACCTCGGTCTGACCCAGTATGGCATGTCTTATGTTCTTAAGGCAGTTTCTCCCTGCCTGGTCCCGGGTCACATCCGATCAATGGGTCTTGAAAGTAATCCGAAAAGGGTAAGCTCTCGAGTTCATAAAGCAGGTAGTCCCTGCTTTTGTTCAATCCCCCTGCGGTCCACCAGAGAAGAAGGCGGCGGTGGATGTCACTCTTTCAAGACTTATAGCGCTGGCAGCGGTACTGCCGGTCCCTCCAGCTCAGCAAGGGTCCAGTCGATACTCCATCTATTTTGTGGTCCCAAAAAAGGAAGGTTCCTTTCGTCCAATTCTAGATTTAAAACAAATCAATCACAGTCTCAGAGTTCCTCACTTCCACATGGAGACCCTGAGGTCGGTGATTGCGGCCGTTCGTCAAGGAGAGTTCCTCATGTCCCTAGATTTGACGGAAGCATATTTACATATCCCGGTTCGGCGGTCTCATCAGCAGTTCCTAAGATTTGCCGTACCAAGGGGCCATTTCCAGTTCCAGGCCCTCCCCTTCGGCCTAGCAACGGCTCCCAGGACGTTCACCAAGGTGATGGTAGTGGTGGCCGCGGCTCTTCGCAAGGAGGGTATCCTAGTCCATTCCTACCTCGACGATTGGCTAATCCGAGCAAAGTCAGAAGAGGAGAGTCGCTCGGCAACGGCCAGGGTCGTGGATTTCCTGCAGGAGTTGGGGTGGGTCATCAATCGAGCAAAGAGCAGATTGACTCCCACTCAGGAGATCGAGTACCTAGGAGCAAGGTTCGACACCAAGGCAGGGAGAGTGTTCCTATCGAAACAGAGACTAAGAGACCTGAGGAATCTCGTGGCTCGATTTCTATGGATGAGAGTCCCCACGGCCTGGCATTACCTTCAGCTGCTGGGTACCATGGCAGCAGCAATAGAAGTGGTACCGTGGGCCAGGGCACATATGCGGCTTCTCCAGCGCACGCTGTTAAGGCAGTGGTCCCATCAACATCATCCACTATCCAGGAGGATTCCCTGTCCCCTCCGGATCAGGAGGTCTTTGCATTGGTGGAGAAACCCAAGGAACCTGGGCTGCGGGATGCCCCTCGAAACTCCGCAATGGATCCAACTGACGACGGATGCGAGTCTAACAGGCTGGGGGGCCCACTGCCAGGGACAGTTTGCCCAAGGCAGCTGGACTTCAAAGGAATCGCAGTGGTCGATCAACAGGCTGGAGCTGAAGGCGGTAACCTTAGCCCTCCGGGCGCTCGAGCACTTGGTGCGTCAAAGGGCAGTCTGCGTCCTATCCGACAACGCCACCACGGTGGCCTACATCAACCGGTAAGGGGGAACAAGCAGTCCGTCCTTGGAGAAGGAGGCGGATATCCTCTTACAATGGGCCGAAGTCCATCTTTTGACGCTGTCGGCGCAGCACGTGGCCGGCATAGACAACGTCACGGCCGATTACCTCAACAGGTTCAGGATAGACCACGGGGAGTGGGAGCTGGCGCAGGAAGTATTCGATCAAGTGGTTGCCTGCTGGGGAAGGCCAATCATGGATCTCATGGCACGGTACACGACGGCGAAAGCATGCTGGTTTTTCAGTCACAGAAAGGAAAGGATGTCCGAGGGCCTGGATGCCCTAGTCCAAAGCTGGCCTTCAGAGGGTCTGCTCTACGTGTTCCCTCCCTGGGCCCTCATAGGGAGGGTCCTGCGGAGGGTGGAATCCCACCACGGACTGGTAGTTCTCATTGCCCCCGATTGGCCTCGACGTCCTTGGTATGCAGACCTAGTGAGGCTGACAGTCGATCAGCCCTGGCGACTCCCCTGCAAGAGGGATCTCCTGCGACAAGGCCCGGTATGCATGCCCCACGTGCATCGGTTCTCGCTTACGGCCTGGCTATTGAAAGGGCCAGGTTCAAGAAGCGGGGGTATTCGGGGTCAGTAATTTCGACTTCGTTGAGCGCACGCAAACGCTCCACCTGCCTGTCCTATGTGAGGGTTTGGCGTGTCTTTGAAGCCTGGTGTACGGAGCGTCAGATTAGGGCCCTTTCAGCTTCGGTCTCCCAGGTTCTGGACTTCCTTCAGGCGGGGTTCGAGAAGGGTCTAGAGTCTAGCTCGCTGCGAGTCCAACTAGCAGCCATCTCTTGTTATAGGGGAAAAGTCAGAGGCAGATCCCTAGGGTCTCATGCAGACGTTGGCAGGTTTCTCAGAGCGGTCAGGCGGTTACGGCCGCAACAAAGATCCGTCATTCCTCCTTGGGACCTCAACCTAGTCTTGAATGCCCTCTCCGGGGAGCCCTTTGAACCCCTAAGGAAGTTCTCTCTGAAGGACTTGACCCTAAAGACGGTATTTTTAGTGGCTATTTGTTCGGCCAGATGCATATCAGAGCTTCAGGCACTATCTTCTCGTCCACCTTTTCTCTCATTCTTTAGGGATAAAGTAATCTTGCGTACGGTTCCGTCCTTCTTACCGAAGGTCATCTTTCCTTTTCATGTGAACCAGTCGGTTTCCCTTCCGTCTTTCCCTGACAGGGATCAAAATGGGGACGGGGAGAAGCTTAAGTTTCTGGACGTGCATAGGGTCCTGAAGCGTTACCTCTCCCGCACGGAGTCTTTTTGAAAGTCCGAACGCCTGTTCGTTCAGTTTGGGGGGCCACGCAAGGGAGAGGCAGCGGCCAAGGCTTCCATCTCTAGGTGGATCAGGGAGGCGATTGCCTCAGCGTATATCCTCAAAGGAAAGCAGTTCCCAGGAGGCCTGTGCGCTCATTCAACCAGGGCGCAGGCGACTTCCTGGGCGGAGCATGGTTTGGTGCCGCCTCTGGACATTTGTAGGGCGGCTACCTGGTCGTCCCTGCACACCTTTACCAAGCATTATAGGCTAGATGTCCAAGGTACAACAGATGCCAGGTTTGGTAGCGCGGTTCTTCGGTCTGCATTAGCGAACCCCTCCCTGGGTGGAGCTGCTCTGTTACATCCCAGAAGTTAAGGGACTGGACTGAAGTGACGATAAGGAAGAATTAATTAGTCCTTACCTGCTAATTAGTGTTCCTGAAGGAACTTCAGTCCAGTCCCTGATCCCGCCCGAGTTCGAGGAGTTTATTTCAGGGGGCTGACCAAAGACAGCGTACGGAGACAGTGTGGCGGTTCCCGTGCTAAGGGTCCTGAGGCCGGGAGGGCCGGCGAGAGAGGATCTGCAGGGAAAAGAGGGAGGGCCAGCTCGGCCTCATGTAAGCCTCTTCCTTCCTTCCTGCCCTTCCTTTCCCTCATTGAAAAAAAAAAAGTTTAGACGGTTTAGTGGCCTGAGTGGTCAGTTATTTTATTTCGTTTTGAAAGTTGAGTTCTTCATTATCTATCCGTTAAGTCTGCTTTTGCAATAGGTTACTGGTGCCGGTGGGTGGTGCCAGTGGTATTTATACCACACCATCATCAAAAGGATGATGGGCTCAGCCTCCAAGCTGCTGGAAGGGTTGCGCAACCCAGAAGTTAAGGGACTGGACTGAAGTTCCTTCAGGAACACTAATTAGCAGGTAAGGACTAATTAATTCTTTATGCCTTCCCACCCATTCCCCTCATCCCCAAAACACTTCTCAAGCTTCAGAGAGACAGGGGTCGAATGATTCTCATAGCGCCACGATGGCCATCCCAAGCGTCATATCCCCTGCTTCTACATCTCTCTCAAGCTGCATCTCTGGAGTTAGGGCATGCTCCAGATCTCCTTTCCCAAGAGGACGGGACTCTGACACCCGAATCCCCAGTCCCTGCATCTCATGGCCTGGTTGCTGAAGGCTTAGACCTCCAGGATTTCAACCTGTCCCAACAGGTAAAGGATATCCGTCAGGCTTTTAGGAAACTTTCCACAAGAAGATCTTATACCTTCAGGTGGAAACATTTTACTATATGGTGCTCCAAAAAGGGATTAAACCCCCTTGTCATACCTTTAGAATCAATACTAGAGTATCTCCTTCACTTATCAAATTCTGGTCTTAAGACCAATTCGGTAAGAGTCTATCTTAGTGCAATTGCAGCTTCTTATAAGCCTCTGAATGGACAACCAATTTTCTCTCATCCACTCGTATCCAGATTTATGAGAGGTCTTCTGTTAACCAAACCTCCCATTAAGCCACCACCGGTGGCATGGGATCTAAATCTAGTTCTCGGGCAGCTCATGAAGCCGCCTTTTGAGCCTTTAGCCACTACAAACCGTAGGTTTTTGACCTGGAAGGTCATCTTCCTAATTGCAATTACCTCTGCACGTCGCATTAGTGAACTGCAAGCTTTAGTGGCTAATCCTCCTTATGCTAGGTTTCATCATGATAAGGTTGTTCTTAGAACTCATCCACACTTTATGCCAAAGGTGGTTTCGCCTTTTCATTTAAATCAATCAATTTATCTTCCTGTATTCTTTCCAAGGCCTCACGCCTCTAATACAGAAAGAAACCTTCATACTTTGGATTGTAAAAGAGCCTTAGCCTTTAACCTACAGAGAACACAGCAACATAGAAAGTCCTCGCAACTTTTTATAGCTTTTGACCCTAGTCATTTGGGACTTCCAGTCTCCAAAAGAACTTTATCTAAATGGATTGCCCAATGCATATCCTTTGCTTATGAGAGTAAGGGTTTTCCTCTTCAAGACCATGTCACAGCTCATAACGTGGGAGCCATGGCAACTTCCATTTCTAATGTCCACTCTGTGTCTGTCGATGAAATTTGTCAAGCAGCCACCTGGGCTTCAGTACACACCTTCACAGCCCACTACTGCCTGGATAAAGCCTCCCATCGGGATGCCGCCTTTGGCCAAGCTGTTCTTCAAAATCTCTTTCAGACATAATTCAGCTCCTACCCACCAACCCTGGTGGAATGCCAGAGATCCATGGGCGGAAGGATGCCTATCTTTCTAGGGTGGCACCTTCCTGGGACTATCTCCCTGGCATCTTCAGCTAGGGAGTCCCCATATGTGAAGATTACATTCCTGCTTGTTCCTGGAGATAGTGTAGTTGCTCACCTGTAACAGGTGATCTCCGGGAACAGCAGAAATTTAGTCTTCACAGCCCACCCACCTCCCCTAAAAGTTGTCTCTCTATCTCTTTGTCTCTTTCCTCTCTCCCTCTATCCTTTCAATCAGCTACAAACTTAACTGAAGAGGGACAGTTGGAAATGCGGGAAGGCAGCACGCATGTGCTGAGGGATGCTCCCAAAAGCGTTCCTTTTGGACGCTGGGGAGCGTTCCCGCGCAGGCTCCGTTGGTACCGACGATACCCATATGTGAAGACTAAATTCCTTATGTTCCCGGAGATCACCTGTTACAGGTGAGTAACTACGCTTTCCCGCCGTAGTAAGGTGAAGGGTCGTGAATGTGCAGTCGTTCAGCGCAAAAGAACTTGCTGTAAGACAGCACCTTAGGTATAGGCTGTGGAAAATGTGATTGGTGCCAGTTAATGTAAATGAAATAACTCAATGTTAAAATTAGTCAAAAAATAATAAAGGGACTTTACCATTTCATGCAGGATTCGATGTGACTGCTTCTAAAATGAGACACTTTTTTAGGGGCTATTCAAAGATAAGGCAAATGTTTGCCTTAGTAAAACCTCAATAAAAGGACCAAAACCAGTTAATTAAATGAAGTAATTCAATAAAAGATTGAGAGACCTTACCATTTATTGCAGGCTTTACAGTTTTCTGCTTTGAGTTAAAACGCTCCACTGCAAAATCTAGGCGTTTTGGTAAGGTGAAAGGGTCATGGATACATAATTGTACAGCAAAAAAAACATACTTGAAACCAGCATTGAACTATAAGCTGTCTAAAATTGTAAAAAATTATATCTAAATTTTTTAAAATAAAAACGGGGGGGGGGGGGGGGGGGGGGGGGATAGGGGAAGGAAGGGGGGGGGGAGGGGTGGCGGGGGGGGGGAAGGAAAGGGGGGGAGAGGTGAGGAGGGGGCGGGGAAGGAAAGGGGGGGAGAGGTGAGGAGGGGGCGGGGAAGGAAAGGGGGGGAGAGGTGAGGAGGGGGCGGGGAAGGAAAGGGGGGGAGAGGTGAGGAGGGGGCGGGGGGAGGAAAGGGGGGGAGAGGTGAGGAGGGGGCGGGGAAGGAAAGGGGTGTCCAGGGGAAGGAGGGGGCGGGGAAGGAAAGGGGGGTCCAGGGGAAGGAGGGGAAGACAGAAAAAATGTGCACAAGATATTTCATAGAAAACCAGACAGGTCTACCTCTTGATTAAGGCCCAAAGGATGTAAAGTGCGAAGTTCATATATAAATCTTTGTTCCAGGCGTAGAAGAAGCTTGTCCAAGTTTCCTCCCTAAAAATGAAGAACAGAACGTGAATGTTGGGCTTCGACCCAATGTTCTAGGGGCTTATCCATCACTTTTCTACGGATGTTACTTTTGTGTTCGATTATACGTGTTTTAATGCTTCTTTTGGTCTTACCAATATAACATAAATTACAAGGACAAATGATCAAGTAAATCACATTTGTAGTTTCACAATTGGAAAAATCCTTTAAGTACACCTTATATGTAGAATCTGGATTTACAAATTCTTTTTTTGTTACTAATACGTTCTCATAGACACAGCACGTTCCACACTAGAAGTGTCCAAGTGCTTTTGGTATAAACCGGGGTTTGGTAAGGGTAGATGGTACCAGTATATCTCTTAAATTAGAATTCCTCTTATAGGCCACAAGGAGCTTTGTATCTTTTAAAAAAGGAAGGGGCTCTAGGATATGCCATGCCCTTCTCAAAATCCTGGCAATATCTCTAGAGTGTTCGGAAAATGTAAGTGTACAAACAATGATGTTGTTTTTTTCAGGGACACGACCCTGTAAAAGTACCGTCCTATCTGATGATTGGGCTTGATGTAAAGCTTTTTTTAATACATCCAGACGGGTAACCACGGTCCTTAAATCTCTTGCTCATATCTACTGCATGAGTTTCAAAATCTTTGTCTTTAGTACAAAGTCTACAAATTCTTAAAAATTGACTCATGGGCAAATTCTCCTATAGGGAACAGTTGTGAAAACTGCTGAAGTGTAAGAGCGAATTCCTATCGGTAGGCTTCCGATAGATTGTAGTTATAAATCCCTCAGGTGAGTTTTTGATCAATATATCAAGGTATACTATTTGGTCTGGACTATAAGAGAAATCAAACTGCAGATGTGGATCACAAGAGTTGAGCCAGTTGATGAAATCAAGTAAATGACTCTCTGTGCCTTCCCATATAAGAAATACATCATCGATGTAACGTTTCCACATATTTATTTGTGCTTTATAAGGATGTGTGGTCAAAAAGGTGTGTTCAAAATTAGAAACATAAAGATTGGCAACATCTGGTGCCACTGAGGAGCCCATCGCAATGCCCTTTATCTGTTGGTAATAAAGATCCTGGAAACAAAAAAAGTTATTACATAATATTAGAGTGGTCAATTGTATAAGAAAACAAGTGGGAGTATGGACTGGTCTGGGTCTTGTTATAAGATAACTTTCCATAATATCAATCGCTGCATTTTGAGGAATATTGATGTATAAAGATTTTATGTCTAAAGTTACCAAAAGGATCCCCCTATGGGTTCCTTGATACATGCTTAACATCTGAATCATATGTGATGAGTCTTACATAAGGTGGTGTCAACTGTACAAATGGACGAAGATAAACATCTAAACATTTGGATATAGGTTCAAAAGGGGACCCAATGGCTGATGATATGGGTCTGCCTGGTGGATTTTCCAAAGATTTATGTATTTTGGGTAAAACGTAAATGGTGGGCATGACCCGACAAGTCACAGTAAGAAATTGACATTCTTTTTGTGTAAGGTAGCCAGCCTGCTCACCTACATAAATAAGTGTTATCGACCTGGTTCTTTAGAGTAGGAGTAGGATCATCACATAGTTTTTTATAATAAGATGTGTCCTTAACCTGACGTAAAATCTCTTGAATATAAATGTCTCTATCTTGTATCACAAGTGCCCCTCCTTTATCTGCTGGTTTTATAATGATTTCAAAATTATTTTCCAGACAAATGAGTGCTTTCTTATCTCCAGGAACAAGCAGGAATGAGTCTTCACACGTGGGAGACGTCGCCGATGGAGCCCGCATGGGAATGCTCCCCAGCATCCAATCAGAAAGCCTTTGGGAGCATCCCCCGCGCCTGCGCGGTGGCTTCCTGCCCTTCCTACTGCCTCTCCCCAGTTTTTCGTTTTCCGCGGAGCAGGCAGGACGTCCCTCCTGCCACCGCAGAAATTTTTCCTTTTTTCTGTAGTCGCGGCTTTCCCGCTGACGGTGGCACCTCCGTGCCCCCCTTTTCTTTTAATTATTTTTCATTTAATTTTCGTCGCCCCTCCGGGCGCTGAGGACCGGAGCATGGAGCCTTCTTCCCCCCAGCCTCACGGCGGGGACTTAATTTTCCACGTGGACTCCAATGCCTGGTGCCTCTCCTGTTTGGGGCCTGACCCCTTTTTCCCGGATTCCCCGGGCTACAGTGTCGGGAGAAGACCCTGCCTCTTTCGGGTATCCCTCGACGACGTCTTCGCACCCAAGGCGCGGTCGTCGGGTGGTTGTTCTCTCCAGGATCAGGTAACCACACAACAGTCTGTTAAGACTAGCCGAGTCTTGAGGGGCGAGTCTCATGCGCAGCATGGCGACTGCTCCGGCCAACCCCTCAAATCCTCCTTGGCTGATATACCCCGGCGGGAGTCCTCGGGCTCCAGAGCATTTACGGGGTTTCGGGATGTTCCTGAGGTTCGCTCCTCACAGAACATTCCCGAGCCATGCCCGAGGGAGGTACCCGCTTCGAGCGGTGCCGATTCCCCGGCGTCGAGTGTTCCACTCTTCGCCAGGGATCGTCAGCCGGTGTCCTCGGCGCCTTCGGGGCCGATCGACTCGACCGGGTCTGACCTCCCTACATCCAAGCCATGCTCGGGCGTGGTAGCCGCTCCGGGGGGTACCGAGCCATCGGCGTCGGTGTCGAGCGCTCCGCTCCTCACGAGGATCGTCGGCTGCTGTCCTCGGCGCCTCCGGGGCTGATCGACTCAGTCCAGCCTGGCATTCCTCCATCCCTGCCATGCGCGTGGGCGGTACCCGCTTCGGGCAGTACCAACCCCTCGGCGTCGGTGTCGAGCGTTCCGCTCCTCACCGACCCCTCGGCGTCGGTGTCGAGCGTTCCGCTCCTCACCGGGGATTGCCGGCTGCGGTCCTCGGCGCCTCCAGGGCCGACCGACTCGCGCCGGTATGGCGTTCCTATGGGGGTGGTATCCGCTTTGGGCGGTGCCGACCCGTCGGCATCGGTGTCGAGTGACCCGCTCCCCACCGGGGATCGCCAGCTGCTGCCCTCGGCACCTCGGGGGCCGATCAACTCTACACTGTCTGACGGCCCTACGTTCAGGTCATGCGTGGAGGTAGTACCCGCTTCGAGGGCGCGGGCATCGGTGGTTCCGCCCCACGCCGGCGATGGTCATCTGGCCTCCCTCCCCTCGGGGCTGCTCGCTTCGACCCGCGCCGGGTCGCCGGTATCCCAGCCCTGCGCAAGGGTGGTACCGGGTTCGAGCGGCGCTGCTCCGCTGGCGATGGCAGGGGCGTCGAGCACGAGGGACCGCCATCGACCTTCCCCGGGGACCTCGGGGTATGTTGGCCAGTGCACGGGCGACTCCCCGGCATCGACGCGGCCGTCGAGGGCCCCGCCCTTTCTTAGAGAAGGGGCCTCGGGGTCTTCGACCGCTTCGACCCAATCTGGATCTGCGCCGCCCCGCAACGGTACCCCGACGTCGGCGCAGGGGCTTTGCACTCCCCCCCCCACCCCCCCCCGCAGGGACTCGTCGTCGGGTGACCGGGGTCCCCTCGGGGACGGGCCGTATGCCCCGGAAGGATTTCTCTCCGGGTCGGACGGGTTCGAGAGGGAGCCCGGCACCGGGCAGTGCCCGCCGATCGACATCGGCGCCGGCGTCAGATGACCCCCTCTCCTCCGAGCCCCGTCCTCGGGGGCCCTTGATGCTCGCGGCACCGGTCGGCGCGGTTCCGATCCACGCTCCGGGATCTCCACCACTGGCGCGGTCACTCCCGCCGGGGGCCTCGAGAAAGGAGTCTATCTCGCTCGGTTCGATGCCCAGCCTGGAGTCGTTGTCCAGCCTTGAAAGCCTGGCCACGGCACGTCTCGGGATCGGCCCCTGTCCTCTCCCGCAGTGCAGAGCAGAGACCGCTGGCCCCTGCCCTCCGGCGGCTGCGGATTCGCTCCAGTCACGGGGGGAAGCGCCGCCCCCGGGTTCGGGGCCGAGGCCGATTCCTGCTGCGCCGTCGGTGCCATCGACTTCTTCGATGCCTAGCTTGGAATCAATTCCAGGAGCCGACGACGCCATGTTGACTGCCCCGATCCGGGTCGGTTGGTCCCGTCCTCTGCCCAGCGGGCATCGGCCCGAGCGGCCTCTTAGTGCCCTGGCGGCCTCTCCCGCCATAACTGCTCCGGCAGAGCCGCCTTTTCAGGATTTCCTCCTTGACATGGCGGACTTGCTGGCCATCCCTATCCCTATCCCGGACCCGAGCCCAGGCCCTGCGGAACAGGCAGCCGCGATGCTTCCTCTGCATCCCGCCCTGCAGGATCTCCTGCTGGGGACTTGGCGGTCGCCTTTGAGGGTTCCAGCGCCGCCGACTGCGATGCAGGCTCTGTATCGGGTGCCTCCGTCCCTGGGGTTTCGGCAGCACCAGCTTCCACATCGGTCCATTGTGGTGGAATCGGCACTGAGGAAGGCCGGAAGCAAGGAGAGGCATGCTTCTCGCCCTCCAGGCCGCGCCTCGAAGACGCTAGATACTCTGGGACTTCAAGCCTTCCAAACGTCTATGCTGGCGGCCAGAATTATTTCATATATATTTTATGAGTCTGTCGCTTCGGGAGGTCACCGAGAGGTTATCTCGGTTATCCACCTTCGTCACTGCAACCAAGGCCTTTGAATATTTCCTGCTGCTTTATCATTGCAGGAATATCTCCGGGTTCCTTTCTCGTGCTTCGCTGGACTCCTTCCAGTCGGTCAGCAGAGCCTCTGCTGTTGCCATCAGAGCACGCCGCACGGCATGGTTGCAGGCGTCCGAGTTGTGTAGATGGGCACAGCACATCCTGGGTAATTCTCCCTGTGACGGAGATCACCTCTTCAATAGCGAAGCCTTACGTCAGGTCGCACAGTGCTTCGCTAACCTTCCCAGAGTTAGCAGCCAGCCTAGGGCCCGGCTTCCCCCTGGTGGTGGTAAACGCCCCTCCAGACCCCCCTTCCCTAGGAAGTGGAAATGTCAGCCCTCCGCCCACCCTCCAGGCGCGCCCAAGCAAGGGACCTCTCACCCCGGGTTGATGTCCCCGGGCCCGCGCCAGGACTCTCATGCTAAGCATTTTTAGGCTCAGGTGGGCAGCTGCCTGCACTTAACCTCCTTACCAGAAGTTTAGACTAGAGCTCTACTCTGGGGCTCGTCCAGTTGGAAAATGGTTCGGGGACTTATCGAGGGGTTCAGGTCTTCTCCTCCGTGGGAAAGGGAGACCCCCTTAAGCCGTGATAGCTATGGCCCACGGTCACCCTACTTACTTTTCGGTATGTCCCCGTACCCCTCTCAGCCAGTATCCTCTTGCTGATTGCTTCCGTACTGGAATTCCCCTCCAGTCGCTATAGTCCCCTTATACTCACCAGGGACTATACCCTCATGTCCCCCGATTGTGCGGGGGACAATTTCTACGCGCAGGTCCTGGGGACACATTAGGGCCTCCAACCCCTGCGGCGTTCTACCGGACTGATGCTATCCTCCGTCCCCTGCGCTACCACGCTCTTAGCTCGCCGATCTGCCCTTGCCCTCCGGGAAAGATCCCTCCCCTGACGGATCTTGCGGCCACCTCTCCAGGTGGATGTTCTGGGGATCGATGGCAGATCCGCCTTACCTGAGTGCTGCTCATGGAGGCAGGCCCCCGGCGTGCCTGCGTTAGTACCGGAGGGGGCGTCCCCATGTCCACCGGCTTAGATATACTAGATATCACCTGCTTGGCAGGCGCCTTTGGGGGATCCCCACAGTACCTGTGTTTACCGCCTTTTTCCCCCTATGGCCGGTACTCACCCCCCCCCCCCCCGGAGGTCCGGCCAGTCCGCCTACCTATTCCCCGATCGGCCCGCGGACTGGTGGTACCCTACTGCTGTGAAGTCAACAGTCCCCTTTTTCAGTTAGGTCCTCCTCCCGGAGGTCCGGACCCTTGTCTCCCTATCTTTCGCTAGGGCAGACTGTGTACCCCTTCTGCTCCGGGGTACACCTCTACTCTTCTCCGGGATAGGCTCTCTAGTTCGGCCTGTCTTCCACTGTTGGTCCTCTGAGTTATGGACTCTACTCCTACGGGAGTGCTCAGCTTGCCGTGAGCCCCCTGGAAGACCTGCCGTCCTCCTCCTGACCCAGCTGACGCCTGGATCCCATGGCCTTCCGGATTTGGAACTTCCTCCTCGCTGCGGTGAAGTTTCCTTGATGACCTCGCTACTGCGTCTTCATCACAGGACTACTTCCGACAACCCGGTGGGTAAGCAGTACAGGGTTCTAAACCATTAATTCATTAAAACTTAATGGCCGGTAAGCTCTGTATGGTACTAAGTCATTTATTCATTACATGCTTAATGATTCTCTTCATGCACCCCTCTGACTACTCCCGTAGCCTGGGTTTTTTTTTGCTGTATCCTAATGGTACCTGTTCTGCACTCTAAAGACTTGCCTCCGTAGTCTTTGGATTCGCTGTTCCTCTATTCAACTCCTGCCCTCCATCCCTCAGGGGATGCCAGAGATTCAGGCTGGGCAAATGCCATCCCGTCTGGGCTGCGCTTATGGGATCTCCCCGGGCATCCTAAGCTAGGGAGTCCCCACGTGTGAAGACTCATTCCTGCTTGTTCCTGGAGATAGCACAGTTACTTACCTGTAACAGGTGATCTCCGGAACAGCAGGAATTAGTCTTCACAACCCGCCCACCTCCCTTGGGAGTTGTATCTCTCTTTTTCTCTATTCCTTCCTCTCCTCTCCTTCCGGCTCAGCTATGAAACTCAACTGGGGAGAGAGGCAGTAGGAAGGGCGGGAAGCCACCGCGCAGGCGCGGGGGATGCTCCCAAAGGCTTTCTGATTGGATGCTGGGGAGCATTCCCGTGCGGGCTCCGTCGGCGACGTCTCCCACGTGTGAAGACTAATTCCTGCTGTTCCAGAGATCACCTGTTACAGGTAAGTAACTGTGCTTTCTTGATTAAAGTTAAAAAAGGTATGCTGTTTCTTTTTACCATACATATTTTGTACTTCATGGAATACTACTTTTTCAAAAGTGTCAATAATGGCATTGTCTGTTTTTGGAGGCATCCAAGTGGAAGGTTTTTTAATGACAGAAGGATCACTATGGACCTCTTCATGTTGTTTAAAAAAATCTTTTATATGGAGTTTCCTAAAAAACTTAAAAAGTTCCACTTGGGTATTGAACCGATCGTGTCTTACAGTAAGGGCAAAAGATAATCCTTTTTGTAAAATTGAGGTTTCTAAAGGTGTAAGAACATATTTTGATAAATTAAAAATGCTTTCTAATATTCCCACTGTTGATGGCTCTGTCCTCTCCCACTCCCTCTGCCCCGTGAGTGGAATTCCATTTGATTGTGTAAGGGATCTTTTGATGTCTGTGTATATTCTTGTATTGGGTGTTCCTTTTTGTGTTTGGACCCTCCCCCTTTCCATAGGTTGTCCATGGAAAAACCCTATCGTTTCTGATGATGTTGTTGTTGTTTTGTGTGTAGGGGGGCGACTTGAGAAGAAAACAAAGGGGCAGACGGATCAGGGGGATCTATATGATTGCTACGACTTCTCTTTCTAATCGGTTCAAGGCTACCTGTAATAGATGAATAATGAGTTCTATTGTAATGCCTTTCTGATTTTGTGTCAAACTTGCGTTTCCTTGAGACACTTCTAGATGGATTCATATCATTGGTCCATTAATTGACATTACCTGTTTTATAGTCCTCCTCATCCCTCTTGAATTTTTTCAGTTTTCTATCTTTCACAATTTTTTTGTATTCTAAAACATTTTTATCATAATCGCTTTTTGACATCAAATTATCTATCTGTATCTTTTAACATAGTTTAGATCAGGGGTCTCAAACACGCGGCCCGCGGGCCGCATGCGGCCCGCGAGACAACTTTGTGCGGCCCGCGAAAGAGAAAAACAAAAAAACCCCAAAACCCTGACTTCTGCCGTTGCCGCCGTGGCAGCGGCAGAATCAATTGTCAAATAAAAAAAAAAAAAGACTTCTGCTGCTCAAGCAGCAATATCACCTGTCCTGCGGCCCCTTCCCCTGTGCCCGGAGATCCGAATCTGCTCATCAGCGGCGTGCTTTTCAAGCCGCGAAGAGTATTCCCCTCTCGCGTGGTTTCAAGCCGCGCGAGAGGGGAATACTCTTCGCGGCTTGAAAAGCACGCCGCTGATGAGCAGATTCGGATCTCCGGGCACAGGGGAAGGGGCCGCAGGACAGGTGATATTGCTGCTTGAGCAGCAGAAGTCTTTTTTTTTTTTAATTTGACAATTGATTCTGCCGCTGCCACGGCGGCAACGGCAGAAGTCAGGGTTTTGGGTTTTTTTTTGTTTTCCTCTGTCGGGGGGGGGGGGGGTGTATGACTGGAAATGGGCAGATGGGGGTTAGGACTGGAAGTGGGCTATTGGCGGGGGGGGGTTATGACTGGTAATGGGCTGGGGGGTTATAACTGGTAATGGGCTATGGTGGGGGCTAGGACTGGAAATGGGCAGATGGGGGTTAGGACTGGAAGTGGGCTATTGGCAGGGGGGGTTATGACTGGTCATGGGCTATGGTGGGGGCTAGGACTGGAAATGGGCAGATGGTGGTTAGGACTGGAAGTGGGCTATTGGCAGGGGGGGGGGTTATGACTGGTCATGGGCTATGGTGGGGGCTAGGACTGGAAATGGGCAGATGGGGGTTAGGACTGGAAGTGGGCTATTGGCAGGGGGGGGGGGGTTATGACTGGTAATGGGCTGGGGGGTTATAACTGGTAATGGGCTATGGTGGGGGCTAGGACTGGAAATGGGCAGATGGGGGTTAGGACTGGAAGTGGGCTATTGGCAGGGGGGGTTATGACTGGTCATGGGCTATGGTGGGGGCTAGGACTGGAAATGGGCAGATGGTGGTTAGGACTGGAAGTGGGCTATTGGCAGGGGGGGGGGTTATGACTGGTCATGGGCTATGGTGGGGGCTAGGACTGGAAATGGGCAGATGGGGGTTAGGACTGGAAGTGGGCTATTGCCAGGGGGGGGTTATGACTGGTCATGGGCTATGGTGGGGGCTAGGACTGGAAATGGGCAGATGGGGGTTAGGACTGGAAGTGGGCTATTGGCAGGGGGGGGTTATGACTGGTCATGGGCTATGGTGGGGGCTAGGACTGGAAATGGGCAGATGGGGGTTAGGACTGGAAGTGGGCTATTGGCAGGGGGGGGGGTTATGACTGGTCATGGGCTATGGTGGGGGCTAGGACTGGAAATGGGCAGATGGGGGTTAGGACTGGAAGTGGGCTATTGGCAGGGGGGGGTTATGACTGGTCATGGGCTATGGTGGGGGCTAGGACTGAAAATGGGGTGATGGGGGTTAGGACTGGAGGTGGGCTGATTGGGGGGTTAGGACTGGTAATGGCCTATGAGGGGAGGTAAGACTGAAAATGGGGTGATGGGGATACGACTGCAAGTGGGCTATGGGGGGGACTAGGACTGGTAATGGGCTATGGGGGGGTAAGACTGAAATTGGGGTGATGGGGGGGGTAAGACTGGAAGTGCGCTATGGGGAGGTTAGGACTGGTAATGGGCTATGGGGGGTCTAGGACTGGTAATGGGCTGGGGGGGTTGCTAGGACTGGAAATGGGCTGAGTGGAAGGGGGGCTTCAACTGCAAATGGCTGATGGGGAGGGGGGCTTGGAATGGAAATGGGCTGTGAGGGGAGGGAGCTAGGATTGGAAATGGGCTGATGGGGGGCTAGGATTGGAAATGGGCTGATGGTGAGGCTAGGATAGGACTGGAAATGGACTGATGCAGGGACTAGAAAGGAGCAGATGCTGGGTGGGGCTGGAACTAGAAGGGAGCTGATGTTGGGGGAGGATTAGAATGGGATGGAGCTGGGAAAGTGAAATGGAGAGGGGAAAAATATTTTGTCTGGAAGAGAAGACAAATCTACAATTGGCCAGGTATTGGGAGAGTAAGTGGGGATTGAGGATGGAGGGGTAAAATTTGAGTGGATGAAATAGGAATGAGGAAAGAGCAAAAGGAGAAAGATTAGTATGTTAAAGCAGATGTAGGGAGAGAGAATGGAAAAAAACTAGAAGAGAGAAGAAAGGACAAATGGACAGCAGACGATGGAGATAGCAGAAGACACGAAGAAACCAGAAGTGGCTGGAGCAATTGCAACTGAAAAAAAAATGCACAAAAGGTAGAAAAATATCTCTTTATTTTGAATTTATTAACTGGAATATGTCAGCTCTGGGAAATGTGCATCATTAATGTTTGCGCTTTGTTTAGTACAAGAGGAAATTAATTTATAGTTTTATTTCTACAGTGTTGTACATTCCAAGTTTGGCTTTTGGGGTTCCCAGTTTAATTATTGTCTTCCTATTTCTGAATCTTTTAGTCTTTCTTTATCCATACTCATTAAGAGGCATGTTTACTAAAAGTTAGTGTATGGTAACATTATGCAAATATTTATGCAAATGAGGCCCCTTATGCAAATGAGGCCCCACGTCTTATGCGGCCCCCGGGTTACTTTACAAGTCCTCATTTGGCCCTCAAAGCAATTTGAGTTTGAGACCCCTGGTTTAGATTCTACATCTTCTTTTAAAATTTCAGCCTTACGGCGTGTAGTATTTATTAAAAGGATCATGAGATCCAACGAGCACTTATTTAAAAATTTTATCCAGTCAGCCATAAAACCAGAATCATCTCAATACATTCCGGGAGCTTTAATGATCCTCAAACCTCTAGGGATGATTTTATGGCGACAATTTTCCAAAAGAGATGAGGCATGCATCTCTTCCTTCACTAATTTTTGAGTGGAACAGTCATTTCCTATTCTTCTTCGATCCCACTACACATTTCTTCTTGATATTAAAGAAGGGGTCCTCCGGTAACATATCTTGTAAGTCCTTTTCATTGTAGCTGAGGACCTCCTTCCATGGGGAAAACATGGCTCAAAGAGCAATAGAGAACCAAGGAGAGCAGCACGTACCTGCACTCTAACACAGAAGACCAAACAAGCAGGTGCAAGAAGGAGACTGGCGGTAATCCAATTCAGGTAAAACCCTTTTTAATAGCCCCTACGCGTTTCGGCTGGGAAGCCTTCTTCAGGGGGTCTTTAGAGGAAACACACCTCAAAAAATAACAACAAAAAACATCAAATATGAACATTATAACTTGAAAATCAATTAATTACATATATAGACAGACAGTTTATAGTTCAATCCTTGAAGTGCTGGTTTCAAGTATGTTTTTTTTGCTGTACAATTATGTATCCATGACCCTTTCACCTTACCAAAACGCCTAGATTTTTCAGTGGAACGTTTTAACTCAAAGCAGAAAACTGTAAAGCCTGCAATAAATGGTAAGGTCTCTCAGTCTTTTTATTGAATTGCTTCATTTAATTAACTGGTTTTGGTCCTTTTATCGAGGTTTTACTAAGGGAAACATTGGTTCTCTAAATGTGGCGGTACCATATCCATCACCGACACCCATGAATGGTGTCTTAAGTGTTTAGGTCCTGACCATTCTCCATCAGAGTGTCTCTCCTGCAGGAAGATAACCAAAAGGGGCCTGCAAAATAGAGCTGCAAAACCCTGTACCCTTTTTGCCGCAGATACGATGTCCATTGCATCGACGTCTTCCAGGGCTTCATCTTCCTCCCATGGATCTCAGGTAACTTAACCTAAGTCATCTAAGACTTGGCCGGTCCTCAAAGTGTAGAGCTCCTTCTAAGTATCGAGATGCCACTGGCGTTGCCCTCGAGGAAAGTTCACCGGCAAAACAACCCCGGCAGGAGGCCTCTGTCTCCAAAGCATTAACGGGGGTTCCAGAATGTTCCAGAGGCTTCCACCTCTGCAGAACTACTGGTGCCATGTTCTGTGGTCGTAGACACTTCCACCGGTACCCGACACCCAAGCATCGGCAGGAGCGATGGATTAGAGAATCCTTGCTATCGAAGGCTGTCTTGCGGCTCTCTTAGCAGCTTCGGTACCGCTAAGACTGCTACAGATGGCTCCACAGGTATCTGTACCGACATCGGTGCTGGTACCGACTGCACCTGATTCGGCCGGCATGCTTCCCCCATGCTGAGCCTATCTCAGGTATCGAAAGGCCAGTACCGAGACACCCCGATACCGACTTAGAGCGGTACCGGTACCGTGCATTGCAGGAACACTCGGCACAGAGATACTTCGAATCCTCCGATTCCGATGACTCTGCCGGTACTAGAGCAATCCTTCCAGAGGATCCATCTCCTTCTCCTCAACGCAGGATGTCTCCTCCAGAAGACATGTCCTTCCAGGATTTCATACGTGATTTAGCTCGAGGTCTTGCAGTCACAGTGGCTCTGGATAAGGAACCTAGAGCAGAAGAATTAGAAATTCTTCAATACCCTAAGGCTCCTAAAAAGGCAGCTACTCTGCCCATTCCTAGGATCTTGTATGATCTTATGCTAAGAATGTGGGGAAAACCCTTTAACGGTGTCTCCACACTCTTTAATTACTAAGGGTATCTGCTTCTCCAAACTTTGTACCTTGCTTACTTCCTACTGTCTGTGTATTTGTTTTGTTTTGTTTTTATTTTCGGTAAGTCCAATTGCTCCTTCAGTGCAGCCAAAACTGCACTGAGCTCCTTCCACCTGCTGGAGACTGAGCTTAGTGCCTTAAAAGGGGGGGGGGGTTGGTTCTGCTCCTTTATGCTGTGACATCACAGAAGTCTGATAGGCTCAGTTTCCATCTGCTGGAAGAGTGGCACAACCCAATAGTCTGGATTGGACTGGAGGGATGATATGGAAGATACCTAATATAAAGCAGTTGGGTGTGATGTCATTGGTTATTTCATGAACATAGTTCTCAATGATTCAAGCAGTGGCAGGAGGCTACTTATAACATTTCAGAAATAGTGACCTAGTAGTTTTGTTGGGTTTGTGGGATTGGGTATCATATATCAATATATAGTTTGTGATTTTTCTTAGCTAAGAGGTAATTGGGAATATTAAACCAAATAATGGTTGCTAGTACTAGTTTTATTATTTTCTCTGTGCTGTGAAAGGCTTTTTTGTATGAAAAACTCAGGGGTTGTTTTAGTTGCTCAGGTGAATTCTAATAACCCATGGAGACTTGGGTCAGGTAGCTGTTCTTGTTTTGCAGTGAGGTTCTGGCCAGAGGTGCAGGTTGGGGGTAGGAAAGGGGGAGTGGAAGGTTTTTTTGGTGGATGGGCTTTGGGGTGTTTCTTTAATGCATTTGCATTTACTTTTATATGTGTATTTTTGCAGTAACTTTATACAATTATTTACAGAGGTTGCCATATTCAGATGATTTTAACCAAGGTGGTCTCCTAAATAGCAGTACATAATTTACTTTTAAGACTGCTATCAATGTGATACAAATGTTATCAATCCTAAAATGAGTCTTGGTTATTTATCTAAATGTTAATAGACTTAATCACCCAATAAAGTGTAAAAAGATTCTTCATTACTTTAAGACCCTTAAGGCAGATATATTTCTGCAGGAGACACATTTAGATTGAGTCCTGTATGAAGTTTTGCTGTGGTTGGATTGAGCACCATATTTTCTTTTCTGGGTTCAACAAGAGAAATGGTGTATCCATTTTCTTTCATAAAAATTTGGATTTTCAAGTTTTAGGGCAAAGGTCTGACAAGGGAGATTGGTGTGTGCTAATATTGTTATTGCAAAGCATAGATGCACTCTTTTCTCCAGGAACAAGCAGGAAGTCAGTCTCACTTATGGGTGATGTCGGCACCGATGGAGCCCGTGCAGAGCAATTCCCCAGCTTTCAAAGAAAGTCTTTGGGATTGCTGCCACGCATGCATGGTCCTCTTCCCGCTCAAAGGTGCCATCTTGCTCAGTCTCCCTTTTTCCGCGGAGCACTTCAGATGCATGTCCTTGTCCCTTGGAAAAAGTGTTTTTGTCTTTGGCCTTTTGGCCTCTCTTTCCGGTTGAACCGGTCCTCTCCCGTCCTTCCCTATGCCTCTGCCTCAGCGGCAGGCTAGGGGGCTCTGTTTTTCCCCTTCTTTTAATTTTTTCGCTTCGTGCCCTTTTTCCTACCGCTGGCCTCGAGGGTCTTTGACCTCACAGGGGCTCCTTTTGCCTCCTTGGCCACCAGTTTCAAAAATGTAACAGATGCTCCAAGAATATGCCCCTCATGGACACCCATGACTGTTGTCTGTGGTGTCTGGGGACGGACCACAACCCAGAGCTCTGTTCTGTCTGTAAGAAAATGTCTGCCAAGGCCCTGCTAAGCCATAAGCAGAAGTCCGACTACATTTTCCGTAAGGCAGCCTCAGGGTCCCTGGTGGCTTCCCACGCTGCCAATCTCCCGTGGCGACCCCTTGCGTCACTCCAATCAGGGTTCATCTGAGGTGAAGTGGAGAAAGAAGAAGACGACCTTGGAAGTTGCTGTCGGGGGCTCCAGACAAGCGCGACCGGTCTTGTTCTCGTTACCTCAGCCCTCCCCGGCATTTAAGAGACTCTGAGAAGGAGCGGTCTCGAAAGGTACCTCGTACAGATACAGAGGCCTCTGGCGATGGCGCCTGGTCTCCCGAGGGTCGTCCTGGCGAGAACCCCCTCTCCTCCTCCATGCTAGACCCGGTCACCCTGGCATTGGCGTTGCAGGGCCTCACTACTGAGTGGGAGGCTCGTATGCTGGCACTGGAGCGCAGCGTTTCTGCCTTCCTAGCTGCGCAGCAGGCGCTATTGCCCAGCACGGCTGGCCTGCGCCTCGAGACCGAGGGTGCCCCGACGAGGGGTACTGAAGACCGCCTTGGAAACCCTTGAGAGCCGTGGGCCTCATGAGGGTCCTCGGTGCCAGTCTCGCTCACCGTCCCGTTCCTTTTGGGTGAGGTCTTCCAGAGTCAGTGCCACTAGCTCCAAGCGGGCCTCGGCCACTGGACATGGGGATCAGCCCGACTCCTCAGGCGTCTCAGGCTGGCAGTCGGATGGGGACACATTCCCAGAGACCTGTGCTCATAAGAGACTTTACCTCTGACCCATCCCCAAACTCCGCGCGAAGGTTATTGCCTCCCGAGGACACCTCTTTTTTTGTTGTTCATGCGGGCTATGGCACGGGCCCTCAATCTGCCCATGCAGACAGAGGAGAAACTGAGGATGGAGGAGCTTGACATTTTGCAGAATGAGTCTCCACCTAGGGAGTCTCTTATGGGTCCCCGTGTCGCCCATCCTATCACGGCTGCTCCTCCGCATGTGGGAAGCACCCGCCTCGGTCCCCATAATCAGCAAAAGGCTCGATGCCATATACACGGTCCAGCGGGGCCCGGGGTTTTGGAAGACTCAACTTTCTCATACCTTTCCTGGTGGTTGAATCGGCCATGCGGAAGCAGAGGAGCCCAAAGTCACATTCTTCGGTTCCGCCGGGCAGGGAATCCCGCGCCCTCAAGCGCAAGGCATACCAGGGATCCATGCTGGCGTGCTGCATCCAGGCATATCAGCTGTATATGGGTATGTTTCTTGGCAACCTTGCCAAAGAGCTCAGCGGTTTCTCCTCAGGCCTGGGGGCGAACACCTCAGATTCCAGACCCTCCTGAGGTCGGTCGCAGACTGCTCGAAATACCTTTCCCGCGCCAGCATATGACTGGTTCGAATCTTCTGCCCCTTGTGGCAGCAGCTGGCATCGGGGCTCGGTGTCAAGCGTGGCTCCAGTCCTCTGATCTGGAACAGTGGGTCCAGGAGAAGCTCCTGGACAATCCCCTGCCTCGGCGAGCAGCTGATGACAAGCCCATGGAGGACAAAGCAGCCGAGATCAAGACAGAGTTTGTGACTCGCACCCGTCTCTCTTGTAAAACCTCTTCTCTTCCGTGGAAGAAGCAGCACAGCAAAAAGTCTTTTTTTCCAGAGGAAGGGGCTTCCCTACCTGCCTACCCTGGCGCTGACGACCAGTGCTCCGGGAAAAGGGGGGCGCTCAGGGTCATCGGAAACCGAAACCCTGCTGACTCTGGGGTTTTGACGCCAAAAGCATAGCCTCTCACCCCCCGGTGTCACTTCCACCCATGGGAGGACACCTGCTCCTTTTTGCCCCAGAGAGGGTGGCCATTACATTGGGCACCTGGATCCTCCAGGTGATCCGGGACGGTTATCGTCTTCATCTGGACAGACTCCCACCTCCCTTCTCTCCAGCGGAGCCTAATCGGCTTCCTTTGCACCGGGCTTGCTTGCTTGCTTGCAACAAGAGGTCGACAACCTCCTCGGCCAACAAGCGGTTGAAAGGGTCCCACCGCACCTCCAAGGTCAGGGGTTTTACTCCTGGTATTTCCTCGTCCCGAAGAGAACTGGGGGCCTGGGGCCTGCGCCCTATCCTCGATCTCAGGAACCTGAACAAGTTTCTGGTGCGGGAGAAGTTCAGAATATTATCGCCTGGCGTCCTGCTGCCCTTCCTATAGCAGGGCGATTGGCTATGCTCCTTGGATCTCAGGAACGCTTACGCTCATATCCCGGTCCACCCTAAGCACAGGCAATACCTGCATTTCAGGGTGCAAGGGGAGCATTATCAGTGCAGGGTGCTCCCCTTCAGGCTTGTGTCTGCCCCGCGAGTCTTCATGAAGTGCCTGTTAGCGGCCGCAGCTCATCTCTGGCTGCAGGGCATACATGTTTACCCGTACTTAGATGACTGGCTCATCACGAGCACATTGGCGGAGAAGGCTCACCTCTCGGCATCGCATACGGCCCCCCTCCTTGAATGCCTTGGCTTCCTGATCAACTACTCCAAGTCCCACCTCGAGCCGGTGCAGACCCTGGAGTTCATCTATGCCTTTCTCGACACAGACCAGGCGACCGCTTTTCTCCCTCGAGCCCGCATGGATCGGCTCTGGGCCCTGGCGGCCGAGGTCCAAGGCGAGACAAGGGTCTCGGCATGGGCCATGCTGTGCCTCCTGGGGGCAGGGCCATGCTGTGCCTTCTGGGGCACATG
The DNA here is from genome assembly GCA_033557465.1 of Ichthyophis bannanicus. Lineage (NCBI taxonomy): Eukaryota > Metazoa > Chordata > Amphibia > Gymnophiona > Ichthyophiidae > Ichthyophis > Ichthyophis bannanicus. The sequence continues at coordinate 308,613,729 of CM066032.1, read as the reverse complement.
GCCTTGATTGTCCACGTTGTCCCCCACACCTGCATGCGCATAATTGGCGCATTGTGAAAAGTCCGCTTCCGTACTTTGGCTTGCGATATGCGTGAGTAGTCCAATTGTAATCTATAATTCGAATTGCATTATTAAGTTATTTATTACATTGAAAACTGAAAGAAGTTAATTTTTAAAATGTCGAAACCGATAGCGATGAGAGGTACAAAATGTAAGAGAACGGCCAGAGCTTTTAAGCCTGAATGGCTTGAAGAAATTGTTGAAACGGAGACACCGAAATCTCGGGATAAAACATGCGTTCAACTGCGTGAAATATTCACTTACGAAGAGGATGATGGAGTAGTCTGTTTATACTGCCGAGATGCAAAATCCATCAGAGTTTTTGAGTGGCAAATTTTGGGATGATGTGTGGAAACTGGACTTTTTGAAATGACATCTGTCTAGTAAGTATCATACTGAAAGTGTTAAGAAACTTAGGGGTATGTTTACTTAACCGTCTTAACGTCGCAGCGGTGGTATTATCACGCGATAATGTGGCGGCGGCATTAAGGCACACTAACGCTGTGAAATCCGGGTTTGAAGGTTGGAGTAAGGCTTCCCAGAGGGCGGAGAGAAGAGGTTAGTGGGTGGAGAGTGGGCGGGGAGAGGCTCCAGGCACACTAACACTGTGAAATTCGGGTCTGAAAACTAATGCCAGTGAAACTCTCGCGTTAGGCACATTTGCAGGGAAGAGAAACCTTTTCAGTCAGCAATGTGCGGCAAAGGCAGGGAAACCCAGAAAAGTGATAATAGTGATACATGTGCAGGAACCAAAAAGGCAAATAAACATATAAAATGACCAGAACCACATTTAAAATCCCAATAACCAAGCTGGCCAATAGTGATATTAATGATAAACATAAAGCAACACTTCTGACAAAGCGTAAAAATTAAAATATCATGTTTGGAAGGGTCTGTGCTCTGTCCCCCTACAAAGTGAATGATCCCACATTGAAATAGCGCTAATCAGGGTTTCTGTCGTTTAGATTGGGCAGGTTTGTTATGGCGTGCACATGTGCAGCAACAGCAGAGTGGGCACGTAGGAAAAGGCAACTGTACTGATGCTGTAAATGGGATACAGGGGGCTGCAGGCGGCACATGCTGTGGTCCAGCTGGGGCACAGTGCGGACTAGGCAGGTGCCTAGGTGGCCCATAGGAATGCCGAAACTGTAAAGCAGCAAGACAGCAACTGACGAGGATCCAACATGGGCACGAGTGTGTGTCCCACAGTGTCGCAGGGGATATTACCCAGCAGGTACCCCCAAGGGCACATAACATTGGCAGGCGGTGCCGGGGAGAAGCACGCATGTCCATGTAGGCACCCCTACCCAAGAACCCACACCATAGGCAGCTGCCTACCCGGCACACTGGATAGCCTGGGACTGTGCACCACCAGCACCACTGGCATAAGGGCATGGCAGTATGGTGGTGGAGAGGTGCTGGTGGCGGAGGAGGCAGTGGCATCTGCCCACAGCAGTCCACGGCGAAGCCCCGTTTAGGTGGGTGCTGTGCACTGCCACAGACAAGGTCTATCTGACGAACAGTCATGGTATCCCCAGGGAATGATCTGTCCCTGTGGCAACACACAGCCAGTGTGTTCAGGAGCAGAAGGTCACAAGTTCAAGTCCCAGCTGTGGCTCCTGCCAGCCCTGTCCCCATATTTTACCCAGTACTAAACCATGGTAATAAAGATGGAACCTTTATTGCAGATAAAATAAACATGCCTGAAACACCTATATTTTACCCTACAGAGCACAGACACCATAAACATGTGCATTCCCTAGAGCAGAGTTTCCCAACTGCAGCCCTGGAGAGCCGAACACCATTCAGGTTTCATGCTGTCCCTAATAAATATGCCTGTGCTGCATTTGTATGCGCAGCCCCCATTGTATGCAAATGTATCTCATGCTTATTCAGTAGGGACAGCTTGAAAACCTGAACAGTGTTTGGCCCACCAGGACCGGAGTTGGGAACCTCTGCTCTAGAGCAGCGGCCAACAGGGGCATAAACACCCACACCCACAGGCTCCACTATCCAAAGCCTTATAGAGAGTCAGGCTGTTGGGCCCTGCGCAGAGCAGCATCTCCCAATACTGGCACCTGCATACCTTAGCAATGCCGTCCTAAACTTGGGAACACGTTCCACATATATCAAGAGGTTGTTATGCGTAATGTCAGCTAACAAATCCTAAGTTAAATACAATTTGTTGATAGAGATTCATCATAGCAACCTTTCTGATATCTGTGGAGTGTGTTTCAGTTATTGATTCTGACAGTGTTTACCACCCCGGGGAGTGACCCTAACAGTATTGAGTACCATAGAAATGTCTGCACTGTGTCCAGGACTGGTGTGGCGGCCAGGGCTGCCACAAATCTCTATATTTGCACAATGCTGGCATAGGTGTGGGAGTGTGTGTCTGTCTATCTAGTGTGTTGTGGTTGCCTACACCTTACTGAGCCCACACTGCTTGCACTGTTTCCCAGTGTAAGCCAACCAATGTGCATAATGAGGAGCAAGGTACTGTAGGTATGGCCCGGACAGGGTGGCATGGGCAGGATGCATTTGTACAGGGTATAGGGCAATGGCTGGGACATTGTAGTGCCCGACCACCACCTGCACGGACAGAGTGGCTACAGCATGTCATGCTGGGAGGTCACTCTCACCCTGACTGAGCAGTGACCACGGCATGGCTAGGTTCCCCCATAGTGCTCTACAGTATTTCTCTCAAGTGATATTTATGGGTTCTCTTTTCTGGGGCCCAATCACTGACATACCTGCGTGGTGTGTGTGCTGACATCCCAGTTTTGAGTGCACACGGTTCCTCCAGGAACATGCACTATGTACTAGCTAGCAGACTATCTGCAGTTAGCATCTTTATGGCCGCACCACCTTTGCAGGGTGCAGCAGGTGCACACTGACTGCCCTCTGCTGGTGAATGTCAGATTGTAGTGGGGGTCAGCTGAGCTGACTGGGCCCACTACCTATCTGCCAGTGGCCCTGTCCCAAGTGCAGATCTGCAGCAGCTGTCCATTCGCCACCAGGACTGGGGTTGCTGGTCCCACAGCCTATTCTCATGTACCTCCACTGCCCCCCTTGCAAAGGGTGAGAGTGTGGGTCTGTTGGGGGCAGATCATGTCCCCCACCCTGACCCAGAGAGGAGGGCTGTTTGTTAAGTACATTGTCGCTATGTGAGCCCTGACACACCCCTGCTCCTTAAACAGGTGACCATAGCAAGCACAGTGGATATGTGCTATGTTGTGTGCATCATGGTCCACAAGGGCCAGACATGATTGGCAATTACAAATGGATACAGAGACCTCCTAAAGGTGTCTGCAACAAATACCTGTCACACACTGGCACTGATGGAGACCTGCAGCAAAGCCCACCTCAACCAACCCGGGTACTGCGGACCTGGTGCTGGCCACTCCACCTCACCCTCAGGGTGAGCACAGAACACGCACATTGGCATGGCCTGTGGGTACTCTGTGCCAGTAACACACACAGTCATTCCCCCCTACCAAGCTGACATGCTGTAGAGGTGCATACCCCATCTGGTGAGCAGATGTAGACTGCTGTTCTGCATGTGAATTGCATTATGGGTACTGTTGGTTCTTTCCTATCCTGGTAGCCACAGCACACAATTTTATGGTGACGTGTACTCTTTCTGTAGCCAGCCATTGGAATGATAATACCCATAGTGATGTAGCACAATGGTTAATGCAATGACTTCAGTAGCAGAGGTCATGGGTTCAATTCCTCTCTGTTACCCTTTTTTATGGCTGTCCTACACAACTACGTTTCATTCGTCTAACAGTCATATCTCTGCAGATATGTGTTGCCGCCACAATCTCCAGAAACAAGCAGGAATGTAGTCTTCACATATGGGTATCGTCGGTACCGACGGAGTCTGCGTGGGAACGCTCCCCAGCGTCCAATTAGAAAGCTTTTGGGAGCATCCCACAGCACCTGCGTGCTGCCTTCCCACCTTTCCCAACTGCCTCTCTCCAGTTCTTCATTTTCCGCAGAGCCAGCAGGTTGTCGTTCCTGTCACCGCAGAAAATTATCCTATTCTTCTTCTTTTTTGTGGTCGCGTCTGCCTTCTCTCGATGCCATACCGGTACCGCCAGTTCTTTCTTTCTTTAAAGAAAAAAAATATTTTTTTCCAAAACTTTTTCTTCTTCAGGTGCACGCGCCATTTTGGGCACTAGGCCCAAAATTTCCTTTACTATGGAAAAACCCGCTTCGTGTTTCAAAAAGTGCACCAAGTGTGGCGGTACCATCTCCGTCACCGACACCCACGAGTGGTACCTTAAATGTTTAAGTCCTGACCACTCCATCTTGGAGTGTATGGCCTGTGGGATGATGTCGAAGAGGGGTCGACAAAACTGAGCTGCTAAGCTCAGCACCCTTTTTCCCTCTGATGCAGCCTCTGTGGCATCGACGTTTTCCAGGGCTTCGTCTTCCTCCTATGGATCTCAGGTAACTAAACATAAGTCTGGCCGGTCCTCAAAGGGTAGATCTCCTTCCAAGCATCGAGATGCCTCTGGCGTTGCCCTTGAGGGTCTTGCACCGGCAAAATTGCCCCGGCAGGAGGCTTCGGCTTCCAAAGCATTATCGGGGCTCCAGGATGTTCTCGAGGCCTCAACCTCGGCAGAACTACTGGTGCCATGCTCTGGGGTACTGGCTGCTTTCTCCGGTACCGATACCCAGGCATCAGTAGTGTCAATAGACTAGAGGTTCCTGGCTATTGAACGTAGTCTGGCTGCTCTCCTTGCGGTATCGGCACCCTCGGAACCGACTCTGGCACCGGTACTTGTACCGACAGCATCGACATCGGTGTCTGCATTTCCGTCACCCAGTCATGCTATGCCTTCTGGTACCGATACACCGGTACCGATTCCCCCCGACACCGACTTTGGTCGGTGCGGGTATCGTGCTGTACAAGAGCATCCGGATAGAAGGTACTTCGAATCCTCGGAGGAGTCTGAGGATTCTGACAGCCCGGTCGGTACCGGAATACTTCTCCCGGAGGAGCCTTCCTCACCTAAACGTAGGATGTCCCCTCCAGAGGATATCTCCTTTCAGGATTTTATCAGGGAGGTGGCTCGAGGTCTTTCCATTACTTTGGCTTCTGAAACAGAGCCCAGAGCAAAGGAGTTGGAGATTCTACAATATCCCAAGGCTCCTAAAGAGGCAGCTACCTTGCCTATCCATGAGATCTTACATGATCTCATGTTAAGAATGTGGGAAACACCTCTTACCACTTCTCCACACTCTCGTAGACTAGATACTATGTATCAAGTGTTTCCGTGTCCTGGCTTCCAGAAGACTCAGCTTCCTCACCACTCCATTGTAGTGGAATCAGCTATGAGAAGGATCAGAAGTGCAAAGAGGCATGCCTCTAATCCTCCAGGACGTGAGTGTGGAACTTTGGATGCCTTTGGATGTCGTACTTCCATGCTTTCTGCCAGGATCAGTTCCTATATTTTATATATGGGAATGTTCCTTAAGGAAGTCACAGGAGATTTGGAGATTTTGAGCCCTCTCCTTCCTGAGGATAAGAGGCAGGATTTTCTCACACTGGTTAAACATGCCCTGGATGTTTCTAAGTTTGTCAATCGTGCAGCCTTTGACTGTTTCGAGTGCATAAGCAGAACCTCTGCTATTGCCATAGGTGCACGTAAGATTGCCTGGCTCCAGGCATCTGATTTGGAGCTCTGGGTGCAGGACAAACTGGGCAATATCCCTTGTACAGGTGAGAATCTATTCGGCAAAAATTGGCAAGGGAAAGCAAATGAGCTGGATGCTGACAACTCCACTTTGGATAGATTATCCAAAGCCACAGCTGATCCTGCAAGAAAGAAATCTTTCAAGAAACCATTCTTCTCCAAAAAGAAGAGATTTTATCCCTCTTATAACCAGCAGGGACATTCTGCAGGTCAGCCTGCACGAAAGGGTCAGCAACCACCTAAACAAAGGAAAGCAAAGACTGCTAAGCCTCAACCGTCTCAGCAGTCTCAGCCTCCACAAGGCCTTTGACTTCCATCTAGAGTACTTAGCCTTCCTGGCCCTCAACGGACCAGAACCTTCCACCATTCCAGGAAGGTTGTGTCACTTTGCCCCCAGATGGGGACGGATAACAGCAGAACATTGGACTCTCCCCATTATAAAAGAGGGGTACAAGCTTCACTTTCATTGCATGCCCCCTCCCACAATGGTAAAACAGTTCAATTCTAGACCTCTCTCAACAACCTGTTAGGTCAGGAGGTCACTATGCTTCTTGCCCAAAGGGCAATAGAAGAGGTACCCATTCCTCAACAGGGTACAGGGTTTTACTCCCCCTAGTTCCTTATCCCAAAGAAAACGGGGGGGACAGACCGATTTTAGACCTCAGAGAATTGAACAAATTCCTGTTAAAAGAGAAATTCAAGATGCTTTCTCTGGAAACTCTGCTGCCATACCTTCAGAGTCAGGATTGGCTTTGTTCTCTAGATCTCAAGGATGCGTACACTCATGTTCTCATCTATCCAACTCACAGAAGATTCCTTTGGTTCCTTTTTCAGGGAAAGCACTACCAATACAGGGTGCTTCCTTTTGGCCTGGCCTCAGCACCGAGGGTGCTTATGAAATGCATGGCTGTGGTAGCAGCATTTCTTCGCACTCTAGGAATATTTGTCTTCCCCTACTTAGACGACAGACTCATTCGAGCCCCATCAGAGTCAGAGGCCAGAATTTTGTTATCTTGCACAATGCGTATCCTTCAGTATTTAGGTCTGGTCATAAACATCCCAAAATCCAGCCTAACTCCCACTCAGTCTCTAGAGTTCATAGGAGCTTTGCTGGATACCAGAAAAGCAAGGGCCTATCTTCCACACCCCCGTTGCATTCGCATTGTGCAGTTAGCCTCCCAGGCAGTGTTGAAAACTCATCTCACTGCTTGGGAAATGTTACAATTACTAGGCCACATGGCATCCACCGTGCATGTGGACCCCTATGCTCGCCTCCATATGAGAGCAGCCCAATGGACTCTATCCACTCAGTGGACCCAGGCATCTGGCTTCCTATCAGACAAAATAGCAAACACAAGTCGCCTTATTTTGTCTCTCCAATGATGGCAATCAACCCAAAACCTGTTTGTAGGGTGCCCTTTCCAGCAGCCCCTACCCCAGGTTACTCTAAGGACAGATGCCTCACAACTGGGTTGGGGAGCTCACCTGCAAGATCTCTCTACCCAAGGCACCTGGACTCCACAGGAGACCCACTTACATATCAACCTCCTGGAACTCAGAGCAATCTTCTTTGCTCTTCGAGTGTTCCATGCCCAGCTAAGCTGCAAGACAGTCCTAATTCAAACGGACAATCAAGTAGCTATGTTCTATCTGAACAAGCAGGGAGGAACAGGCTCTTTGTCGCTTTGCAACGAAGCTTTACGACTTTGGGCCCTCGCCAGAGAGCATCAGATTCATCTCCTTACGGTATATCTACCAGGCATTCAGAACTCTTGGGCAGATAGACTCAGTCGAGTTCTGCTCCCACACGAATGGTCTCTCCATGCAGACCAGGTAACAAAATTTTTCAAATTTGATCCTAGTCATTTAGGACTTACAGTCTCCAAGAGAACATTGTCCAATTGGATTGCACAATGCATTTTCTTTACCTATCAGAGTAAGAACCTTTCTCTGGAAGGCCATATCACAGCTCACAATGTGAGGGCCATGGCAGCCTCAATGGCTCATCTACACTCTGTGTCTATTGACGATATCTGTCGAGCAGCTACTTGGGCCTCGGTTCATACCTTCACAGCTCATTACTGCTTGGACAAGGACTCACGCCATGATGCCTTGTTTGGTCAGGCTGTTCTACAACACCTGTTCCATACTTAATCAACTCCTACCCACCATTCCCGGTAGAATGCCAGAGATCCATGGGGGGGAAGTGGAGCCCTTTCACAAGGGCACACAACTTCTAGGGTCTCTCAATGGCATCAGGAGCTAGGGAGTCCCCATATGTGAAGACTGCATTCTTGCTTGTTCCTGGAGATAGCATAGTTACTCACATGTAACAGGTGATCTCCGGGAACAGCAGGAATTTAGCCTTCACAACCCACCCACCTCCCCTAGGAGTTGTATCTCTCTTTTCTTTCCTTTCCCTCTCTCTCCCTTTGTCTCAGCTTTAAAACTCAACTGGAGAGAGGCAGTTGGGAAAGGCGGGAAGGCAGCACGCAGGCACTGTGGGATGCTCCCAAAAGCTTTCTAATTGGACGCTGGGGAGCGTTCCTGCACAGGCTCCGTCGGTACCGACGATACCCATATGTGACGACTAAATTCCTGCTGTTCCTGGATGCTTTATACCAGGGGTCCTCAACCTTTTTAAACAGGGGGCAGTTCACTGTCCCTCAGACCGTTGGAGGGCCGGACTATAGTTTAAAAAAAAACTATGAACAAATTCCTATGCACACTGCACATATCTTAATATGAAGTGAAAAAACAAAACGGGAACAAATACAGTATTTAAAATGAAGAACAAGTAAAGTTATATCAACAAACTTGGAATGTACAACAACACTGTAGAAATAAAACTATAAATTAATTTCCTCTTGTACCAAACAAAGCGCAGACGTTAGTGATGCACATTTCCCAGAGCTTTCATATTCCAGTTAATAAATTCAAAATAAAGAGATATCTTTCTAGCTTTTGTGCATTTTTTTCAGTTGCATTTGCTCCAGCCACTTTCTTCTGGTTTCTTCATGTTTTCTGCTAACTCTCCATCGTCTGCTGTCCATTTGTCCTTTCTTCTCTCTTCTAGTTTTTTTCCATTCTCTCTCTCTCTATATCTGCTTTAACATACTAATTTTTCTCCTTTTGCTCTTTCCTCATTCCTATTGACAAGTGCAAGGTTATGCACCTAGGGAAGAACAACCCAAACTATGGTTACACGATGCAAGGTTCCACATTAGGAACCACCACCCAGGAAAAAGATTTAGGCGTCATTGTGGATACCATGTTAAAACCCTCGGCCCAGTGTGCAGCAGCAGCCAAGAGAGCAAATAGAATGCTAGGTATGATAAGGAAAGGAATGGAAAATAAAACAAAAGATATTATAATGCCTCTATATGGTTTGCAGCTTGTCGTGCTGTGAGGGCTTGCGTGCATCAGTGATGCTGAGAGCTAAACTATCGGTAGTTTAACTACTGGCAGGGTCTCCCAAGATGGACAGGTCTCAGCTGAGGTGCCAGACGAAGACAAACCACCCATCTGGGCAGCAGCAGAATGGGATAGTGTTGACGGCGGAGGATCACATTTCTGTGACAACGGCAACAACACCAAACTTAAACTGCGCGGAAGGAAGGCCCGGCAATCTACTTCTGTATCTTGCCATGAAAACCCAATGGATAGTTACAACAAAACAAATTGTGCTATGGTGCTGGAAGATGAGACTCCCAGGTCGGAAGGCACTCAACTAGCTACTGGGGAAGAGCTGAAGACTTTTCAGAGTAAAGCCAGCATTTATGATGTGGTTGGATCAAAGCCCTCGGGAAGTCTGACTGCTGATGTAGCTGCGCATGAAATGAGAGTCAGAAGCTGTAAAGATGTCTTACACATTGGAACATGGAACGTACGAAGCATGAACCAAGGGAAGTTGGAGGTGGTCAAGAATGAAATGGAACGTGTACAACTTGATCTGTTGGGTGTCAGCGAACTGAAATGGACTGGCATCGGGCACTTTGCATCAGATGATCACATGGTCTACTATGCTGGAAATGAAAGACAAAGAAGAAATGGTGTTGCATTTATAATAAAGAAGAAACTTGCAAGAACTGTAATGAAATACAGTGCAGTCAGCGAACGCTTAATCTCTATTCGTCTACGAGGATTGCCTATCAACACAACTATAATTCAAGTATATGCCCCAACAACAGCTGCAGAAGAGAATGAAATTGAAGAGTTCTATGAACAAGTACAAGCTGAAATTGACAGAACATGCAAACAGGATATCCTGATAGTCATGGGTGACTGGAACGCAAAAGTTGGCAACAAAGAAGAAGGCAAAGTAGTTGGAAAATATGGACTTGGCAACAGAAATGAAGCTGGAGAAAGATTGATAGAATTCTGCAAGACCAATGATCTATTCATCTCAAACACCTTCTTCCAGCAACACAAGCGACGACTGTACACATGGACTTCACCCAATGGATTGTATAAAAATCAAATTGACTACATCTGTGGAAGTCAACGATGGAAAAGCTCTGTAACATCAACAAAGACAAAACCTGGAGCTGACTGTGGTACAGATCATCAACTACTAGTATGCAAACTCAAGCTAAAGTTGAAAAAGAGCAAACCACTCATGAATGCACCAAAATATGACCTTGAGAATATACCACTGGAATTTAAAGACTGCCTGCAAAATCGATTTGCTGCTTTAGATACAAATGACAGAGCTCCGGAAGAGTTATGGAATGACATCAAGAAGGTTGTGCTGGAAGAAAGCGAGAAGTCTCTACAAAAGGTGAAAAAGCAAAAACGGCCAAAATGGATGACGGAAGAAACTCTGAAAATTGCCCAGAAACGCAGAGAAGCTAAAGCCAAAGGAGAAAGAAAGACAATCGCAGAACTCAACAGAGATTTCCAACGTGCAGCAAGACAGGACAAGGAAAAGTACTACAATGACACTTGCAAGGAAATAGAAGCAGAAACTATTAGAGGAAGAACAAGATCGGCTTTCCTAAAGCTGCGAGAGTTAAAGAAAAAGTTCCAGCCCCGAATTGGAATGTTACAAGATGCTCAAGGTTCTATGTTGAATGATGCTGAGAAGATCAAGAAAAGGTGGAAGGAATATGCAGAGTTTTTATATGATAAAGATCAAGTGGACCAACAGCCATTTCAACCTATACCTTATGATCAGGAACCATTGGTGATGAAAGAAGAAGTTGAAGCAGCATTGAAAGCCTTATCAAAGAACAAAGCACCAGGCATTGATAGCATTCCCATAGAAGTATTGCAGCAATCTGATGCAGCTGTTACCGTACTTACAAGGCTCTGCCAAGAAATATGGAAGACAACATCATGGCCAACTGACTGGAAAAGATCTGTGTTTATACCAATACTAAAAAAAGGTGATCCAACTGACTGTGGAAATTATCGCACAATCGCTCTGATCCCACATGCCAGCAAGATTCTACTGAAGATTATTCAAAAGAGACTACAGCCATACCTAGAACAAGAACTACCTGAAGTGCAAGCAGGGTTCAGGAAAGGGCGAGGAACGAGAGAGACATCATTGCGGATGTGAGATGGATCCTTGAAAAGACTAAAGAATACCAAAAGGATATCTATTTGTGCTTTATCGACTATAGCAAGGCTTTTGACTGTGTAAACCATGAGAAACTCTGGGCCACATTAAGAAGCATGGGTATACCAGAACACCTGATCGTTCTCTTGCGTAATCTGTACATTGATCAAGAAGCAACAGTTCAAACGGAACAAGGAGAAACAGAATGGTTTAAAATAAGCAAAGGTGTAAGACAAGGCTGCATACTTTCCCCCTACCTGTTTAATTTATATGCAGAACAAATCATCAGAGAAGCAGGACTGTATGAAGACAACAGAGGTGTGAAGATTGGTGGAAGACTCATCAACAACCTTCGCTATGCTGATGATACCACATTACTGGCTGAAAGCGAAGATGATCTGAAACATTTGCTTCTCACAATCAAAGAACATAGTCTCAAAATGGGCCTGCACCTTAATGTAAAGAAGACAAAGATCATGACAACTGGCATAATCAACAGGTTCATCGTTGAAGGAGAAGAAATTGAAATTGTGAACAACTTTAACCTACTTGGATCAACTATCAATAAAGAAGCAACAAGCAGTCAAGAAATCAGACGACGCATTGCTCTTGGCAGAATGGCTATGAAAGACCTAGATAAGATTCTCAAGAGCAGAGATGTGTCTCTCCATACAAAGATTCGACTTGTTCAAGCCATGGTATTTTCAATAACATCATATGGATGTGAAAGCTGGACAGTGAAAAAGACTGACAGGAAGAAAATTGATGCCTTTGAATTATGGTGCTGGCGGCGAATACTGTGTATACCATGGACTGCCCGAAGAACAAACCAGTCGGTACTAGAGGAGATCAAACCTAAGCTTTCTTTAGAAGCTCAGATGACAAGACTTCGGCTTTCATACTTCGGACACATCATGCGAAGAGAGAGATCATTAGAGAAAGACATCATGCTTGGCAAGATAGAAGGTCAACGCAAAAGAGGAAGGCCAGCAATGAGATGGATCGCTACAATAACAGCAGCTACGGGTACCAGTCTGTCGTCAATGAGCCGCCTGACTGAAGACCGAACACAATTTAGGATAGCTATCCAGAGGGTCGCCATGAGTCGACTCCGACTCGACGGCACTTAACAACAACATCGTTCCATGGTGAGACCGCACCTTGAATATTGTGTGCAATTCTGGTCGCCGTATCTTAAAAAGGATATAGCGATTTTAGAAAAGGTTCATAGAAGAGCCACGAAAATGGTAAAGGGGATGGAAGGATACTCCTATGAAGAAAGGCTAAAAAGGTTAGGGCTCTTTAACCTGGAAAAGAGACAACTGGGGGGAGATATGATAGAAGTCTATAAATTAATGAACAGAGTGGAACGGGTAAACGTAGATCGATTCTTTACCTTATCAGAATATAGAAAGACTAGGGGACATGCAATGAAGCTACAGGGTAAACTATTTAAGACTAATAAAAGAAAATATTTTTTCACTCAACGTGTAATCAAACTCTGGGATTTGTTACCGGAGGATGTAGTAAAGGCTGTTAGTGTAGCTGGGTTTAAAAAAGGTTTGGACAAGTTTCTGGAGGAAAGGTCCATAAACCATTATTAAGAAGGGACCGAGGATATCAATGCTTAAACCAATACAAGCATTGTGGAACCTGTGTCCCTTGGGGTAACTGCTAGGTACATATGACCTAGATTGGCCACTGTTGGAAACAGAATACTGGGCTTGATGGACCTTGGTCTGACCCAGTATGGCATATCTTATGTTCTTATGTTGTTTCATCCACTCAAATTTTACCCCTCAATCCCCACTTACTCTCCCAATACCCGGCCAATTGTAGATTTTTCATCCCTCCCACACAAAATATTTTTCCCCTCTCCATTTTACTCTCCCAGCCCCATCCCATTCTAATCCTCCCCCAACATCAGCTCCCTTCTAGTTCCAGCCTCACCCAGCATACACTCCCTTCTAGTCCCTGCATCAGCCCATTTCCAGTCCGAGTCCCCTCATCACCTCATTTCCAATCCTAGCCCCCCATCAGCCCATTTCTAGTCATTTCCTAGCCCCACCATCAGCCCATGTCAAATCCTAGCTCCCCTCCACTCAGCCCAATTCCAGTCCAAGCCCCCCATGAGCCTACTTCCAGTTCTAGCCCCTCCATGAGTCCATTTCAATCCATGCCCCCACAGCTCCCCCCAACAGCCCATTTCCAGTCCTATCCTAGCTGCTCCATCAGCCCATTTCCTGTCCTAGCCCCCCCATAACCCATTATCAGTCCTAACCCTCCATCACCCCATTTCCAGACAGCCCCCATCAGCCCACAGCCCATTACCAGTCTTAACCCCCCATAGCCCATTACCAGTCCTAACCCCCAACAGCCCACCTCAAATTCTAACCCCTCCCCATCAGCCCATTTCCTGTCCTAGCCCCCCATAGCACATTACCAGTTCTAACCCCCCTATAGCACATTACCAGTCCTAACCCCCCCACAGCCCATTACCAGTCTTAACCCCCCATCAGCCCATTTCCAGTCCTAGCCCCCCCCCCCATAGCCCATTACCAGTCCTAACCCCCCACAACCCCCACCCCACCACAACTCCAAACCCCACCTCAAGTCCTAACCCCCCCCATAGCCCATTACCAGTCCTAACCCCCCCCCCCCCCATATCGGCCCAGGGATAATTAAAGGGGAAAAAAAAAAAAAGCTGGCTGCTGCCGCTGCCGCCACAGCAGCGGCAGAATCGAGTGTCCCGTGGGGTCCCCTCTGCCCGGCTGAGCTCTCCCTGCCGGGCTGAGCCCCTCTGCGACGGCTTTCAAAAATTCAGATCCGCGAAGGGAGAGTGTCTCCCTCGCGTCTCTGTTAAGCCCTCAGGGGCTGATGGGGAATTTCCCATCTGACCCTGCAGGCTTAACAGAGACGCGAGGGAGACACTCTCCCTTCGCGGATCTGAAAGCCGTTGCAGAGGGGCTCAGCCGGGCAGGGAGAGCAGCAGCAGCCAGCTTTTTTTTTTTTTAAATTTAATTTATAAAGCAGAATGTTCTTTGCGCGGGGCCCCCTGAAACGCGGGACCCTGTGCAAAAAGCATTCTTGCTCAATGGACGGGCCGGCCCTGGGTAGAGCCACCCCTGAGGACAGGCAGCGGCGGCAAAAACACCCGGTGGGCTGGATAAATGTCCTCGGTGGGCCTCATGTGGCCCACGGGCCGTAGTTTGTGGACACCTGCTTTATACCCTCATCACTGTTGCCATCCATCCTTCTGTCCGTCTATATGTGTGTGTGCCAGCTGTGTGGCGTCCTACCCTAATGTGCAAGCTGCTATCCCATGTCATGCACTGGCACACTTTTCTGCATTTCGGCTCTTCATGCTTGCCTCTCCTGTGTCTGTTCTGCATGGCACTGCTCTCCTCTGTCCTCCTGTCATTGCACTTATCCTGCCACATCTACCTCCTCTGGTGGACACGTATCCCCATCCTCTGCCACACACTGTCATTGTTGCACTGTACATTACCATCACCCTGTACATCGGTACAGCTGTATGCGCGATATGTTTGTCCACTTTACCTGCTGCCACATGGGCTGCACGCAGATTTGGCTAGTCCATGAGTTCCGTCATCTACTTCCTTCCATCACTTGTTCATTGCCTTTCCTTGGTGCTCTCTGCAGTGTTATGGTTACATCTGTGTTTGAGCCATACATTTCATGCTTGTGACCTTGGAGCACCTTTATGCCCCTGGGCACCATCTCCTGTGTCACCTTAGTATCCATGGGGCATCTTTCGTGGCACCTTAGGTTTGGCCAGCTTATGGGGTGCCTTATATGCTGCCTTGGAGGGTGCCAACCTTTCCTGCCGCCCTTTGGGGCACATTATGACCTGCCTTGGATGATGTGGTTCTTTATGATGTGCCTTATGGTGCACCCTAAAAGGTGAATTGGGTTGCGGCACTAGGTGAGGCTTTTTTGGCTGGCAGTGCAGATTGTTGGAATGTGTCTGACTGTTATAAGCAGGAAAAGGGATTGCCTCAGACAGCCTTTTAACTGAGCCCACTGAGGGATCGAACTCATGACCACTGTATCAGCAGTCAATGTATTAACCAGTGTGCTACACCTCTGTTGCTGTGATTGCAGGTCAGCGTGCCTAATTAAGGCTAACGCGCGTTAATGTGCCACGGCTTCCTCTATCGCGCGATAATGGACTATCTCCAGGAACAAGCAGGAATGTAGTCTTCACATATGGGTATCGTCGGTACTGACGAAGCCTGCGTGGGAACGTTCCCCAGCGTGCAATAGGAATGCTTTTGGGAGCATCCCTCAGCACATGCGCGCTGCCTTTCCAACTGTCCCTCTTCGGTTTTAAAAACATGTACTAAGTGTGGCGGTACCATTTCCGTCACCGACACCCATGATTGGTGTCTTAAATGTTTAGGGCCTGAACATTCTCCAACTGAAAATCTCTCCTGTATGGGGATGACTAAAAGAGGAAGACAGAACCGGGCTGCAAAGCTCGGTACCCTCTTTTCTTTGGATGCCAGATCCATTGCATCGCAAAGCATAAACGACTGTTCATTCAGCCTATTATAAGAGTTACAGCATCTTATAATGACATGTCTCAGCTGATCTAAAATAAACACTTGCACCATGCTCCAGTTTCAACGAAACTTCAATTGTGTGCTGGTTCACATCAATGATCTGCTGGTTTTTTTATATTTATATCAAAAATTAATGCAAATTGCAAAAGAATACTTAGCTTAGGGGTATAATTTCTTATGGCAACATAACCCACTAGCGCTTATAATGCTTCTTGAAAATAACAATCTCATCCCAACTCTGATAATTCAGGCACCTCACGTTTCTCTATAATTGGTTCATCAGGGGATGCTCAAATGCATTCTTAAAATCTAGAAAAACAAGATAACCAGGATGATAAAACTCTTCCTCCTTCGTCTTGCCCAAGAAACACAATCTTATGCTTCTTACAATTAAAAAATGGGAGTAAAGTAGAATAGCAATGCCTCTAGATACCTTTTAGATGATGCTGCCCACGTTTCTTTATCTTCTTTGTAACAACAAACTGTTACGTGTGACTGAAATTCCCAAAAAACGCCGCCCATGCGGATTAGATCCATCCAGCCTCTTTATCGAGTATGGAATTCATTCAACAATCAAATTACCTTCCATGATTGGTTTGTATCTAGTAAATCTACATACAAACTGATCAATCAATTTGTACCAACAATTGCTATTCTACTTTACTCTCATGTTTTAATTGTAAGAAGCATAAGATTGTGTTTCTTGGGCAAGACGAAGAAGGAAGAGTTTTATCATCCTGGTTATCTTGTTTTTCTAGATTTTAAGAATGCATTTGAGCATCCCCTGATGAACCAATTATAGAGAAACGTGAGGTGCCTGAATTATCAGCGTTGGGATGAGATTGTTATTTTCAAGAAGCATTATAAGCGCTAGTGGGTTATGCTGCCATAAGAAATTATACCCCTAAGCTAAGTATTCTTTTGCAATTTGCATTAATTTTTTATGTAAATATAAAAAAAACCAGCAGATCATTGATGTGAACCTGCAACACAATTGAAGTTTCGTTGAAACTGGAGCGTGGTGTAAGTGTTTATCTGAGATCAGCTGAGACATGTCATTATAAGATGCTGTAACTCTTATAATAGGCTGAATGAACAGTCGTCTATGCTTTGCTATTGAATAGTATTCATTCAGATACAATTTGACCCATCGTGTGTTGTGATAGATCCATTGCATCGACATCTTCAAGGGCCTCTTCTTCCTCCCATGGATCTCAGGTAGCTAAACATAAAAGCCGGTCCTCAAAGGGTAGCTCTCCTGCTGAGCATCGAGAGGCCATTGGCATTGCCCTTGAGGGAACCACACCGGCAAAAGAGCTCCGGCTGGAGGCCTCGGCTTCCAAAGCATCAATGGGGCTTCAGGATGTTCTTGAGGTCCCAACCTTGCAAGAACTACCTGTGCCATGCTCAGGGGTCCCGGCTGCCTTTACTGGTACCGACACCCAGGCATCGGCAGCGTCGATAGACCAGAGGTTCCTTGCTATCGAATGCAGTATCGCAGCTCTTCTTTCAGCTGCGGTACTGTTAGTCCATCGGGCACCGGTGCCAATGCCAATACCGATGCCGATGCTGGTACCTACACCGATGCAGACACCGGTACTGGTACTGACCATACCGGTACTGACGGTACCGGCCCCGGTGGAAATTCTTCCCACGCCATCCTTGGCTGGAATCGACAGAGCGGTACTGGATCAGCTTGGTACTGACTTCGATCGATACCGGGACTGTGCTTTGCATCGTGGTCAAGAATACTTTGAATCCTCCGATTCCGAAGATTCTGACAATTCTGCTGGTATTAGAGGTTTTCTCCCAGAAGATCCCTCTTCTCCCCAACGCAGAATGTCACCTCCAGAAGACATGTCTTTTCAGGATTTTATCCGTGATATGGCCAAAGGACTGTCAATCACGGTGGCTCCTGAAGAAGAGCCCAGAGCAAAGGAATTTTATTTATTTATTTATTTACATACATTCTCTTATATACCGCGCTATTCTGCATCAGTGCGGTTTACATTGAACAAACTGAAATTACATTGAACAGGGCATTATAACTTGGAGATAACTATTTTACAGGGAACATGGGCTATGGAGGGTTAAGTGGCTTGCCCAAGACCACAAGGAGCACCTGTGGGACTAGAAACCCCAGTCCTTCCGGCCCAAGGTTGCTGTCCTCTAGTGGGATTTGAACCCCTGACCTTCCGGCCTGAAGTACCTTGCCCCAACCAATTCTCCAATATCCTAAAGCTCCAAAGGAGGTAGCCACTTTGCCCATCCATGAAATTCTGCATAACTTAATGCTCAGGATGTGGGAAACACCTCTGACCACATCTCCTCATTCTAGGAGACTTGATACTATGTATGGAGTTCCACCATGTCCAAAATTTCAAAAGACTCAGCTGCCTCACGACTCAATGGTGGTGGAGTCAGCCATGCGTAGGATGAAAAGTACAAAGAGGCATGCATCCAATCCCCCAGGTCGTGTATGCAGGACTCTGGATGCTTTTGGGTGCCGAACCTTTCAGACTTCCATGCTTTCGTCTAGGATCAGTTTTTATATACTATATATGGGAATGTTCCTAAAGGAGGTTACAGGAGACTTGGAGCTCATGAGCCCATTTCTCCCAGATGACAAGAGACAAGACTTTCTTGGTCTAGTTAAGCATGCTCAGGATGTCTCCAAGTTTGTCAATCGTGCAGCTTTTGACTGCTTTGAATGCATCAGCAGAACCTCTGCTATTGCCATTTGCGCATGACGGATTGCGTGGCTTCAGACTTGGAGACTTGGGTACAGGACAAGTTAGGCAACATCCCTTGCACGGGAGAGACTCTGGCAAGAACTGGCAGGAAAAGGCTAACGAGTTAGATGCTGACAATACTACTCTGGATAGACTGTCAAAATCTACAGCCACTCCAGCCAAAAGAGAGCCTTATAAAAAACCCTCTTTCAGCAAAAAGAGGAAATTTTATCCTTCCTATACCCAGCAGTCAGACTCAGGGTCAGGTTGCCCAAAAGGGACAAACTAGACAGCAAAAGAAGCCAAAAGGCCCGAGAGCCCAACCAGCTCTGCAGGTTCAGCCCCCTCAAGGGCTTTGACTCCTTCCTAGAGAGCTTAGCCTTCCTGCCTCTGAGATGTCCCCAACCCCCCAATATTCCAAGCAGGTTATGCCACTTTGCCAACAGATGGCATCAGATAACAGCAGAAGATTGGACTCTGTCCATTGTAGGAGAGGGGTAGAAACTCCATTTCCACAGCATGCCCCCTCCTACAATTCTAAGGCAATTCAAGTCTCAAACCTCCGCAGACAATCTGCTAGATCGCGAGGTCTCAACACTTCTTGCCCAAGGGGCAATAGAAGAGGTACCCATTCTTCAATGGGGTGTAGGATGCTATTCCCCCTATTTTCTTATTCCAAAGAAAACAGGAGGAGACATACCCATTCTAGACCTCAGAGAATTGAACAAATACCTATTCCAAGAGAAGTTCAAAATGATTTCTCTTGGAACTCTTCTGCCATACCTTCAAAGCCAGGATTGGCTTTGCTCTCTCGACTTAAAAGATGCATACACTCATATTCTGATCCATCCAGATCACAGGAAATGCTTAAAATTCCTTTTCAAGGGAAAACATTTCCTGTACAGGGTTCTTCCCTTTGGTCTGGTTTCAGCACCAAGGGTGTTCTTGAAATGCATGGCAGTAGTAGCTGCATTTCTGCGAACCCTGGGGATATTTGTCTTCTCTTACTTAGACGACTGGCTCATTCGAGCCCCTACAGTGGCAGAGGCCAGCACTGCACTGTCTCGCACAATGCGAATCCTCCAATACTTGGGATTGGTAATAAACTTCCCAAAATCCCAACTTGTTCCTTCCCAATGCCTGGAATTCAAAGGGGCCTGTCTAGATACCAGACAGGCAAAGGCTTTCCTTCCACAGGCCCAATGTCTTCGCATAATGCAACTAGCGTCTCAAGCAGCAGGGAAATCCTCCCTAACTGCTCGGGAGCTGCTACAGTTGCTGGGACATATGGCATCCACAGTTCATGTAGTCCCATATGCTCGCCTCCACATGCAAGCAGCTCAGTGGACCCTCACAGGACATTTATCAGACAAAATAGTAAACTCTCATCGACTAATTTTGTCCCTCCAATGGTGGCAATCACTAGAAAATCTGACAGTGGGGTCTCCTTTCCATCAACCCCTCTTTAAGGCCACCCTAACAACAGATGCATCACAGTTGGGTTGGGGAGCACACCCGAATCATCTCTCTACCCAGGGCACCTGGACTCCACAGAAGGCTGGTCTACACATAAACCTCCTGGAACTCAGAGCAATCTATTTAGCTCTTCGAGTATTCCATGCCCAGCTCAGCTACAAGACAGTCCTAGTCCAGATGGACAATCAAGTAGCCATGTTCTATGTGAAAAAGCAGGGCGGGACAGGCTCTCTGTTATGCAACAAAGCTTTACGACTGGGCCCTCGCCAGAGAGTATCAAATTCACCTTCTAGTGGTATATCTTCCAGGTATTCAAAACCTTTGGGCAGGCAAACTCAGCCGAGTACTGCTGCCTCACAATTGGTCTCTCTACCTAGACCAGCTGGCAAAGATATTTCATCTCTGGGGCACTCCAGAAATAGACCTCTTTGCAAGTCCACTGAATGCCAAACTTCCTCTGTTCTGTTCCAGAATTCCGGCTCACAATTGTCAAGCAAGGGATGCCTTCCTCCTTCACTGGGGTCAGGACTTCCTTTATGCCTTCTCACCCATTCCCCTCATCCCCAAAACACTCTTCAAGTTTCAGAGAGACAGGGGTCGCATGATTCTCATAGCGCCACGATGGCCACGCCATGTGTGTTATCCCCTGCTTCTACATCTCTCTCGAGCTGCACCTCTGGGGTTGGGGCATGCTCCAGATCTCCTTTCCCAAGAGGACGGGACACTATGGCACCCGAGTCCCCAGTCCCTGCATCTCACAGCCTGGTTGCTGAAGGCTTAGACCTCCAGGATTTCAACCTTTCCCAACAGGTAAAGGATATCCTTCAGGCTTCTAGAAAACTTTCCACAAGAAGATTTTATGCCTTCAAATGGAAATGTTTTACTATATGGTGTTCCAAGAAGGGATTAAACCCTCTTGTCATACCTTTAGAATCGATACTGGAGTATCTTCTTCATTTATCGAATTCTGGTCTAAAGATCAATTCAGTAAGAGTCCATCTTAGTGCAATAGCAGCTTCTTATAAGCCTCTGAATGGACAACCAATTTCCTCTCATCCACTCATATCCAGATTGAGAGGTCTTCTGTTAACCAAACCTTCCATTAAGCCACCACCGGTGGCATGGGATCTAAATCTAGTTGTCTGGCAGCTCATGATGCCGCCTTTTGAGCTTTTAGCCACTACAACCCTTAGGTTTTTGACCTGGAAGGTCATCTTCCTAATTGCAATCACCTCTGTACGTCGCATTAGTGAACTGCAAGCCTTAGTGGCTGATCCTCCTTATACTAGGTTTCATCATAAGGTTGTTTTTAGAACTCATCCACACTTTATGCCAAAGGTGGTTTCGCCTTTTCATTTGAATCAATCAATTTATCTTACACTTTATGCCAAAGGTGGTTTCGCCTTTTCATTTGAATCAATCAATTTATCTTCTGCATTTTTTCCGAGGCCTCACGCCTCTTATGCAGAAAGAAATCTTCACACTTTGGATTGTAAAAGAGCCTTAGCCTTTTACCTACAGAGAACACAGCAACATAGAAAGTCTTCACAACATTTTATAGCTTTTGACTCTAATCATTTGGGACTTCCAGTCTCCAAAAGAACTTTATCTAAATGGATTGCCCAATGCATATCCTTTGCTTGTGAGAGTAAGGGTCTTCCTCTTCTGGGCCATGTCACAGCTCATAACGTGAGAGTCATGGCAACTTCCATGGCTAATCTCTACTCTCTGTCTATCGATGACATTTGTCGAGCAGCCACCTGGGCTTCGGTACACACCTTCTCAGCCCACTACTGTCTGGATAAAGCCTCCTGTCGGGATGCCTTCTTTGGCCAAGCTGTTCTTCAAAATCTCTTTCAGACCTAATTCAATTCCTACCCACCAACCCTGGTGGAATGCCAGAGATCCATGGGAGGAAGGATGCCTACCTTTCTAAGGTAGCACCTTCCTGGGGCTATCTCCCTGGCATCTTCAGCTAGGGAGTCCCCATATGTGAAGACTACATTCCTGCTTGTTCCTGGAGATAGCGTAGTTAATCACCTGTAACAGTGCTGTCCAGGAACAGCAGGAATTTAGTCTTCACAACCCACCCACCTCCCCTAGGAGTTGTCTCTCTATCTCTTTGTCTCTTTCCTCTCTCCCTCTGTCCTTTCACTCAGCTACAAACTTAACTGAAGAGGGACAGTTGGAAAGGTGGGAAGGCAGCGCGCATGTGCTGAGGGATGCTCCCCAAAGCGTTCCTATTGGACGCTGGGGAGTGTTCCCGCGCAGGCTCCGTTGGTACCGACGATACCCATATGTGAAGACTAAATTCCTTGTGTTCCCGGAGATCACCTGTTACAGGTGAGTAACTACGCTTTATCGCGCGATAACCCGAAATGCTACCTTAAGACCGGAACGCCCACTACATTATATGGCATTCGTCACAGTAAGACTGCAACTAACGCCGGTAACATTAAGATGGTTTAGTAAACATACCCCTTAGAGCTAAAAATCCAAATTTAAGAGGAGGATTATTTAACTTGTTGCTTGAGAGCACCGCTGAAAAAGAGAAAAGGCAAATTAGTAATGAACGGAAGTGTTCTATACCAGAAGAAATTAAAATTCTAATTGATAGTGTTTTTCTGGCTGTTCGGATGAATATTTCGATGCTCTCTGTTTAAGATATTAATGATATAATGAACACATGTCCAAGTACATAACCATACCTGAAAGCCGGAGAAGCAAAAACTATTCGTGTGAATTTCTTGAAATTATAAACATTAATGTCCAAGATAAGCTCATAGCAGATCTTGCATCAGCAGCGTATCATACATTAACTATTGATGAAAGCATAATTTCTGTCAACAGATACTTAATACTGTACTTCAAATATCGTCCAGTAAATTCATGTCTGTATAAAACTTCATTTGGTGGGATGCTACAGTTGGAAGCATGTGATGCTGCATCAATCAGTGTACTCTGGGAATTCTATGGGAAATACAAGCTTGACCTTAACAAAATGGTCATGTTTACTTTGGATGGTGCCTCTGTCATGTCAGCCAGAATAAATGGTGTTGCTGCGCAGCTAAAAAACAAAACAAAAAAAACGTTTCGCATTTAGTGCAGCAGCATTGTGTTGCCCATTGTGAAGATTTGGGGATCTCTGAATCATGGAAGGAAGTAAAGTTGATGAAAGAAGTTGAAACTTTCATGAGAACTGTTTACACAACCCTTTGTTGATCTTCTACTAAAAGGTCACAATTTAAAGAATTAGCAGATGCTTCTGAATGCGAGTCAATTGCTTTTAGACCTCTGAACGAAGTGCGTTGGTTATCTAGACATTTTGCTCTTCAAGCAATTATTCGAAATTATGATCCATTATTAAAATACTTTGAAGAAGAGAAGGATAATGATCCCATTGCAAAATACTGTTATAAAAAGCTAAACAGCCATCAATTCTATATAACACTGCAAATTTTGAATAATGTTTTATCTGAACTAGCTTCATTAAGAATGGCATTTCAAAAACATGGGCTAACACCACTGGAAGCATATCATCTTGCACAGGTTAAGCTGAACAAAATCCGAATGCAATACTTGGGTGACACAGTAAAATGGAGTGATAATGTTAAAAATCTTCTCGACAAGATACCTGGAGACGTTTCAGTGGATACTGGTTCCACACTTATTTTCATTAATATGCTGTGTCTGCATTTAGGGGAAAGATTTCCTGAAAATGAAATTGAGGAATGGTCTGCTTTTGACTTGCCAACAATAGCACAGTGTGATTATGAATTTGGAATTGAAAACGTCCGATCACTCTGCTTAAAGTACAAACAATTTCTTATGGAGGAACATATTGTTATTCAGCAGCACAATGACTTCAAGTTCTTAGTTGCAGAAAAAATTAAAAGCAAACTGATAAACAGTTTTCCGGATATGGTGACTTTTTGGCATTTCAGAATGCTCACTTTGCAGATTTAGCGAAATTGATGGATATTGGTGGAACATTTTTTGCTTCTAGTGCAGATTGTGAGCGTGGTTTCAGCTTGATGAACAGTTTAAAAACCAAAATAAGGAATTGCTTACAGTTAGAACATTTGGAAATGCTGATGCGTGTTAAGAGTCATCTTCAAGAAGGCAGATCGGTAGACCTTGATAAAATTTATTCAGACTGGTTAAATTTGAAAGATGGAAGAGAAATATTTTGAGAGTGAACTGATAATAGTAAGCTCATGCTCTTCCATATATAAATTATTTACATGAAATAACAATGACTTTCAATAAAAATTAACTGAAATAATACCGCATTTGTGATTGTAATTACTAGAAATTTTCCGCTTCATTTAGTAATCGTCTATTTTCATTTAATTTGATTAAAATCAATGTGGTATACATACTGTATTCTGACGTGTAGTCAAATTTTAAAGTATATACTGTAACTCCGAGTGTCGTCATGTGGCGCACAAAAATGTAACCTTCCTTCAAAAGCTACACAGCTGATATTTTATGCGCACACAGCCTACAGAAAATTAGAGGGAACATTGGCTGTGGTCCGATAAGACTCTGGAGCACCACAGGTCCAAGGAGGCAGCTAGACTAGATAACACAGGCTACAACCCTTTCAGAGGCGAACTGTGGGAGAACATAGAACCAAAGGTACCTGTGAAAGTCTTATCTCGGTCCTTAGCAGAACGGCCTTGCACACACGTAGTGTGTCTGTCTTGCAGACAGATCAGGTAGCAGAACACAGGTAAACAGGGCACAAACAGCAAAAAGGCGCGCAAGTTCTTCTGCGCAGACTGTATTATTCTTTGTAATGAGTCTCTGTCATATGTCTGTTGATTGGTTGGCACAAGACAGTCCGAGGTGTTCTCAGCGAATCAGGAGGTGGTCTACAGGCATTTTCTTGCAGACAAAAAGGATCCATAGTAAGATGTCATGCGGAGGAAACGATATGTAGTTTCTGGGCATAGGTACAAGTGTCCAAAGCCAGTAGAGCCATCTATAGATAAGAACCGGAGAAGCAGATGTTCTTGCATGTGGGCAGTGAATTGGCCAGGAATAATGGGCTTCAGTATGCACACATAGAAACGCTTGGCAAGCAGTTGCTTGAAGGTCAAGTCTGTGGCTGAAAACACAGCAAAAGTCCTTTGTAGCAGGAAACCATCTTGTTTGGTCAGCTTTGATTCAGGCTTTAGTTGCTAAGCAGGCCGGAGATCTGCAGGCGCAGAATTGCAGGGGTACCAGCCCTACAGGACCGGAGAAAGTGTAGTTACTCACCTGAAATGGATGTTCTCCAGGGACAGCAGGAATCAGTCCTCACTACCCTCCCACCTCCCCTGAAGAGTTGCTATTTTTATCCTTCCCTTGCCATCTGCTTAGTAGGGCTCTAGCTATGGGACCTGACTGAGCAAGATGGCACCTTTGGGCGGGAAGAGGGCCATGCATGTGTGGCAGCAGTCCTAAAGGCTTTCTTTGAAAGCTGGGGAATTGCTTCATGCGGGCTCCGTCAGTGCCGACGTCACCCATAAGTGAGGACTGATTCCTGCTGTCCCTGGTGAACACCTGTTACAGGTGAGTAACTATGCTAATCTGTATGCTCCATCCACTAATAACTCAATTTTTTTGGAAGGTGTTAATTGCTTTGGGCATTTGGAACAGGGAATTTAATTTTTGGAGGGGATTTTAATTCAGTCTTAGATAACGCATTAGACAGAAGTACATTATCTAAGGGCTCCTGTTCCCCTAATGTGGCATTGCATGATATTCTTTATACTTTATTCTTCATATCCACATTTGATTAACCACCCAGGCCAAAGCATCAGGGCAGTGTACAATAAATATGTTGGAAACGCTGAGTCTTGTGTATGTGTGGCGATTTCTCCACCTCATTTCTACAGAGTATACCTTTTTTAAAAATTTCCCCATCATTCTTATTCACGCATTTTTTTTTTTTAACATCTTTCTCACTCCTTCAGGAGGTTGATGATTGTGTGATTAAACCCATCATTTCAGATCATGCTGCGATAGTTTTGGATATTATTCCCCAATAGCAGCCTATTAGGACCAGATTTTGGAGACTTCAAAATAGTCTTTTACTTGAAGCTTCCTTCAGTGTTAGAATTCTTCAGTAAAAGACTTCATCTTTTCAAAGAAATGAATCTGATGGGTTATAGTTTTGCATTGTATAGGAGGGTTTTAAGGTCAACTTACAGGGCAAAATTATCTCCAGGAACAAGCAGGAATGCAGTCTTCACATATGGGTGATGTTGGCACCGACGGAGCCTGCGTGGGAACGCTCCCCAGTGTCGTATAGGAAAGCTTTTGGGAGCATCCGACTGCGCCTGCGCTGCTGCCTTCCCAACTCTCCCTTCTCAGTTTTTCGTTTTCTGCTGAGCCGACAGGGAGCAATTCCCGTCACCGCAGAAAATCATCTTCTTTTGTGGTTGCGTCTGCCTTCCCCTTGACGCTAGCACCGGTATCGTCGGTGTGTCTTTCTTCTATTTTCTTTTCAAAAAAAAAAAAAAAGTTTTCGGGGAGGGTCTTTGTACTCTAGGTGCTTAAGCGCCATTTTGGGCCTTAGGCCCCTTTGTTCCTCAAAATGGAGAAACCAACTAGTGGTTTCAAAAAGTGTTCCAAATGTAGCAGTACCATTTCTGCTACCGACACCCACGACTGGTGTCTTAAATGTTTGGGACCAGACCATTCACCGCAGAATAGAGCTGTGAAACTCGGCACCCTCTTTCCCTCGGATGCAATGTCTGTTCCATCGATGTCGTCCAGAGCTTCATCCTCCTCCCATGGATCTCAGGTAGCGAAACCCAAGTCATCTTCGAAGACTGGTTGGTCCTCAAAAGGTAGATCTCCTTCTAAGCATCGAGATGCTTTAAGTGTTGCCCTAGAGGAGAATACACCAGCGAAACAGCCCCGGCGGGAGGTCCTTGCCTCCACAGCATTATCGGGGTCCCAAGATGTTTCCGAGGCGTCCACCTCTGGAGAGCTCTTGGTGCCATGTTCTGGTGTCATGGCCTGCTGTTCGGGTACCGATACCCAGGCATCTGCTGGCTCCATGGATCAACATATCCTAGCCATTGAGCAGAGACTTCGGTACCGCTAAAGCCTCTGCAGTTGGTTCCGCAGCCATGGGTACCAGCACCGGCACCAGAGATATCGGCATCGACCATTGCGTCGCTCTCCACGCTATCACCCATGCCGGCCATGGAGTCGTCTGGCATCGAGGGTTTGGTACCGAGGCATTCCAATGCCGATTTCGATCGGTACTGTCAACAGGCCGGGCAGGAGCACCCGGCCTGTCGATACTTATTCTTCCGATGAATCGATCAGTACCGGAGAGGCTCTTCCAGAAGATCCTTCCCCTTCCCCACAACGCTGGATGTCTCTGCCAGAGGACATGTATTTTCAAGACTTTATACGGAATGTGGCTTGGAGCCTCTCTATTACGGTGACCTCCGAGAAGGAGCCGAGAGCTGAAGAACTTGAAATTCTCCAGTATCCGGCAGCCCCTAAGGAGGCTGCTACCTTACCCATTTATCGAATATTGCATGACCTCATGCTTAGGATGTGGGAAACACCTTTAACGGTGTCTCCACATTCTCAAAGACTCAATACCATGTACCGGGTACCGCAGTGTACCGGTTTCCAGAAGACGTAGTTACCGCACCATTCCATAGTTGTGGAATCGACAATGTGTCGAATTAAAAGTGCAAGACACATTCATCTAATCCTCCGGGCTGTGCTACGAGAACTCTCGATGCCTTCGGCCGTCAGTGTTTTCAGGCCTCCATGTTGTCGGCCAGAATAAGTTCATACATACTCTACATGGGTATGTTTCTTCGGGAGATGACTAAAGATTTGGAACTAATGGCTGCTCTTTTCCCAGATGACAAGAGGGCTGATTTCCTGACACTTGTTAAACATACCCAGAATGTTTCCAAGTTCATGAACAGGGCAACTTTTGATTGTTTCGGGTGTATTAGCAGGGCTTCTGCTATTTCCATTGGTGCACGTCGGTTTTCTTAGTTACAAGCATCTGATTTAGAGCAGTGGGTGTAAGATAAGCTGGGGAATATTTCTTGCAATGGAGAAAACCTCTTTGGCAAGGATTGGCAAGACAAAGCTTCTCAGCTTGAGTCCGAGAATGCCATCCTAAACAGGCTCTCTAGGACCACTGCCAACCCCGCTAAGAAAGACAGTTAAGAATCCCTTTTTCAACAAGAAAAAGTTTTATCTTTCTTACACCCATGCTGTCCACTGTCTGGTCCATGCTTCCCAGAAGGGAGAGCAGCAACCGAAGCAACAAAGGAAGGCTCAGGCCCCCAAAGCTCAGCCACCTTCAGCCCAGCCTCCACAAGGTCTTTGACTTCCTGCTAGAGAACTTGGCTATCCTACCCCTGGAAATTCCAGAGCCAGTCAACATCCCAGGCAGACTGTGTTACTTTGCCAAAAGATGGCACCAGATAACATCAGAACATTGGATTCTCTCCATAGTGACAGAGGGGTACAAACTTCACTTCCAAAATATGCCCCCTCCCTCCACTCCAAGAGAGTTCAGCTCTCGGCCCCCTCTTACCACTCTCTTGTGCCAGGAGGTTACCTCCCATCTCACTCAGGGTGCGATATAGGAAGTGTCACTTTCCCAGCAAGGCCTGGGCTTCTACTCCTCCTACTTCCTTATACCAAAGAAAACAGGAAGATACAGGCCCATTCTGGACCTCCGAGAATTAAACAAATATCTGCTCTGAGAGAAATTCAGAATGATCTCTCTCGGAACACTTCTCCCTTACATCCAGAGTCAGGATTGGCTATGTTCTCTAGACCTAAAGAATGCATACACACATATCCTTATCCACAAAGAACACAGGAGGTTTCTTCGATTCCTCTTTCAGTGAAGACATTACCTTTACAGAGTTCTACCTTTCGGTCTGGCTTCTGCCCCCAAGAGTCTTCACAAAATGCATGTCAGTAGGAGCAGCATTTCTAAGAACTCTAGGGATATTTATCTTCCCCTACTTAGATGACTGGCTCATCCGTGCATCATCAACTCCAGAGGCCAGCTCTGCTCTCTCCTGCACAATGCAGGTTCTTCAACATTTGGGGTTTGTAAAAAATCTTCCAAAATCCCAACTCAACCCTTCTTAAACCTTAGAATTCACAGGGGCTCTTTTTAGACACGCAGCAGTCAAGGGTTTTTCTGCCACAGGTACGCTGCACTCAAATAGTTCAACTAGCTTCTCAAACAGCTATGAAGACTTCCCTAACTGCTTGAGAAATGCTTCAGTTGCTTGGTCATATGGCTTCCACTGTACATGTGGTTCCCTATGCTCGTTTACACATGTGTGCAGCTCAGTGGACTCAGGTATCAGATCATTTGGGGGACAGAATCAGGAACTCTACATGCCTCATTTCGTCCCTCCAATGGTGGCAATCACCAGAAAACCTACTCTTAGGGTCACCTTTTCAGAAGCCACCACACCAGTCCACCCTGACAACGGATGCGTCCAAATTGGGTTGGGGAGCTCATCTGGACAATCTCTCCACTCAGGGTTTTTGAACTCAGCAGGAGGCTCGGCTTCACATAAACCTGCTAGAACTCGGAGCCATCTTCAATGCTCTGAGTGTTCCAGGACTACCTGCGCTCCAAAACTGTTCTAGTCCAGACGGACAATCAGGTAGCCATGTTCTGTGTGAACAAGCAGGGTGGAACAGGTTCTCAGGCATTGTGCAACGAAGCCCTACACCTATGGTCCTTTGCCATATGCCTTCAGATCCACCTACTAGCGGTGTATCTCCCTAGCAAGCAGAATCTCTTGGCAGACAAACTCATTCGAGTACTACTGCCACAAGAATGGTCTCTCCATTCAGAGCAAATTGCTTGAATCTTTCAAATCTGGGGAACCCCAGATATAGATCTGTTTGCAAGTCCTCAGAATGCCATACTTCCCTGCATCTATTCCAGAATTCCTGCTTAGAACAGTCAGGAGATGGATGCTTTCTACTTCCACTGGGGTCAGGACTTCCTATATGCCTACCCGCCCATTCCCCTCATTCCCAAAACTCTATTCAAGCTTCAGAGAGACAGGGGCTATATGATCCTTATAGCCCCATGCTGGCCACGACAGACGTGGTATCCACTGCTTCTATGTCTCTCTCAAGACAAACTTCTGGAGTTGGGATGTGCTCCAGATCTCCTATCTCAGGAGAACGGGACGCTTCTGCACCCAAACCCTCAATCTTTGCACCTGATGGTGTGGCTGCTGAGAGCTTAGAACGCCAGGATGTCAACCTCTCTCAACAGGTTAAAGATATCCTTTTGGCTTACAGGAAACCTTCCACAAGGTGTGCTTATGCTTTTAAATGGAGAAGGTTCTCAATCTAGTGTTCAAAGAAGGAACTTAATCCTTTTCCGTTCCAGTAGAGGCGTTATTTGAGTATCTCCTCCACCTTTCATTCTCTGGACTTAAAACTAATTCGGTAAGAGTCTACCTCAGTGCCATTGCAGCTTTTCATATGCCCTTTGGACAACCTGTCTCCTCTCAGCTGCTTGTAGCACGTTTTGAGAGGTCTACTCTTAACTAAGCCTTCCTTTAAGCCACCACCTGTGGCATGGGATCTCAGTCTTGACCTTGGACAGCTGATGAAGCCGCCTTTCGAACCCCTAGCCACTATATCCCTGAAGTTTCTTTCTTGAAAAGTCATCTTCCTTTAGTGGCTGACCCTCTTTATACACGGTTCCACTATAATAAGGTAGTCCATAGAACTCATCCTCACTTTATGCCAAAGGTGGTTTTGCCTTTTCATTTGAACCAGTCTGTTTACCTTTGTCTTCTTCCCTAGGCCTCATGCCTCTAGTGCAGAAAGGAATCTACATACTCTGGATTGCAAGCATTCTTTGGCCTTTTATCTTCAAAGCACTAGGCAGCACAGAAAGACTTCAGAGCTTTTTGTTGCATTTGATTCCAGTCACCTGGGTCTACCAGTTTCCAAGAGAACACTCTCCAAGTGAACTGCAGACTGTATATCCTTTTACCTATGAGAGTAAAGGACTTTCTCTTGAAAGTCATGTCACAGCATACAATGTGTGAGCAATGGCTGCCTCGATGGCAAACCTATGCTCGGTGGCGATTGATGAAATCTGCAAAGCAGCAACCTGGTCCTCTGTCCACACCTTTGCGGCCCACTATTGCTTGGACAAGGACTCCTGTCGGGATGCCTCGTTTGGCCAGGCTGTTCTCCATTATCTCTTTCAGACTTAGAACAACTCCTACCCCCCCGTCCTGGGTTTCGATACCAGAGATCCTTGGGAGGAAACATGACCAACTTCAGCCTGTGTTTCACTGCTCTCTCTGGGGTCATCTCCCTGGCATCTCCAAGCTAGGGAGTCCCATATGTGAAGACTACATTCCTGCTTGTTCCTGGAGATAGCATTGTTGCTCACCTGTAACAGGTGATCTTCGGGAACAGCAGGAATTTGGTCTTCACAACCCACCTACGTCCCCTAGGAGTTGTCTCTCTATGTCTCTTTCTCTCTCCCTCTATCCTTTCACTCAACTACAAACTTAACTGAAGAGGGACAGTTGGAAAGGCAGGAAGGCAGCGTGCATGTGCTGAGGGATGCTCCCAAAAGCGTTCCTATTGGACGCTGGGGAGCGTTCCCGTGCAGGCTCCATTGGTACCGATGATATCCATATGTGAAGACTAAATTCCTGCTGTTCCCGGAGATCAGCTGTTAGAGGTGAGTAACTACGCTATATAGGTCTCCACGATTAAGGTTAAAGGTAAATGACATTCTTTTAGATTTTATCTTGTTGGAGCGAGGAGCACAGCAAAGGTGCCCTCTTTCTCCTCTGCTTTTTGATCTCTCTTTGGAATCGCTTTTGCTGAAAATTAATGAAGATGCTGATTAAGGGTGTAGAATTTGATGGTTGTCACTGGAAATTAGATGCGTATGCAGATGTCCTGTTCTTGTCAAAGCCATCTTCTTCAATTAATCACCTTCTAGATCAGGGGTCTCAAACACGCGGCCCGCGGGCCGCATGCGGCCCGTGAGAGAACGTTGTGCGGCCCGCGATGGAGGGAAACAAAAAAGCCTTGCTTCTGCTGCTGCCGTTGCCGCCGTGGCAGCGGCAGAATCGACTGTCAATTTTTTTTTTTAAAAAACTGGTTTCTGCTGCTCAAGCAGCAAAATCAGCTGTCCTGCGGCCGCGGCCCCTTCCTCTCTGCCCGGAGATCCCTGAGTGTGCTCCATCAGCAGGTGCTTTTCAAGCCGCGAAGAGAGTATTCCCCTCTCGCGAGGCTTGAAAAGTGAATAGGCTTAAGCCGCGCGAGAGGGAAATACTCTCTTCGTGGCTTAAAAAGCACGCCGCTGATGAAGCACACTCAGGGCTCTCCGTGCAGAGGGGAAGGGGCCGCGGGACAGCTGATTTTCTGCTGCAGCAGCAGAAGCCTGGTGGTTTTTTTATTTACCTGGGGGGGGGGTGTAGGACTGGAAATGGGCTATTGGCAGGGGGGGTGATGACTGGAAATGTGCTATTGGCAGGGGGGGTTATGACTGGAAATGGGCTATTGGCAGGGGGGGTTATGACTGGAAATGGGCTATTGGCAGGGGGGTTATGACTGGAAATGGGCTATTGGGAGGGGGGGTTATGACTGGAAATGGGCTATGGTGGGGGCTAGTACTGGAAATGGTCAGATGGTGGTAAGGACTGTAGGTGGGCTGATTGGGGGGTTAGGACTGGTAATGGCCTATGAGGGGAGGTAAGACTGAAAATGGGGTGATGGGGGATAAGACTGCAAGTGGGCTATGGGGGGGACTAGGACTGGTAATGGGCTATGGGGGGGGTAAGACTGAAAATGGGGTGATGGGGGGTAAAACTGGAAGTGCGCTATGGGGAGGTTAGGACTGGTAATGGGCTATGGGGAGGTTACGACTGGTAATGGCCTATGGGGGGGGTCTAGGACTGGTAATGGGCTGGGGGGGGTTGCTAGGACTGGAAATGGGCTGAGTGGAAGGGGGGCTTGAACTGCAAATGGCTGATGGGGAGGGGGGCTTGGAATGGAAATGGGCTGTGAGGGGAGGGAGCTAGGATTGGAAATGGGCTGATGGGGGGCTAGGATTGGAAATGGGCTGATGGTGAGGCTAGGATAGGACTGGAAATGGACTGATGCAGGGACTAGAAGGGAGCGGATGCTGGGTGGGGCTGGAACTAGAAGGGAGCTGATGGGGGAGAATTAGAATGGGATGGAGCTGGGAAAGTGAAATGGAGAGGGGAAAAATATTTTGTCTGGGAGAGAAGACAAATCTACAATTGGCCAGGTATTGGGAGAGTAAGTGGGGATTGAGGATGGAGGGGTAAAATTTGAGTGGATGAAATAGGAATGAGGAAAGAGACAAAGAAAGATTAGTATGTTAAAGCAGATGTAGAGAGAGAATGGAAAAAAAACTAGGAGAGAAGAAAGGGCAAATGGACAGCACACGATGGAGAGTTAGCAGAAGACATGAAGAAACCAGAAGAAAGTGGCTGGAACAATTGCAACTGAAAAAAATGCACAAAAGGTAGAAAAATATCTCTTTATTTTGAATTTATTAACTGGAATATGTCAGCTCTGGGAAATGTGCATCATTAATGTTTGCGCTTTGTTTAGTACAAGAGGAAATTAATTTATAGTTTTATTTCTACAGTGTTGTTGTACATTCCAAGTTTGGCTTTTGGGGTTCCCAGTTTAATTATTGTCTTCCTGTTTCTAAATCTTTTAGTCTTTCTTTATCCATACTCATTAAAGAGGCATGTTTACTAAAAGTTAGTGTATGGTAACATTATGCAAATATTTATGCAAATGAGGCCCCTTATGCAAATGAGGCCCCGCGTCTTATGCGGCCCCCGGGTTACTTTACAAGTCCTCATTTGGCCCTCAAAGCAATTTGAGTTTGAGACCCCTGTTCTAGATCTTGTTAATGAATTCTCAGTATTCTCAGGATATAGAATCAGTTGGAACAAATGTGAGCTTCTTCCCTCGAATGACCCTGCTGGAAAGTCTGCTTCTCGGCCTTACCATTTAAATGGTCTCCTCCTGGTTTTAAATATTTAGGTATGCAATTCTGTAATTCAGCGACTTATTATCAGAACTAATTGTAATAATATTAATGTGGTAACACAAAGGTTGTTACAGAAATGGTCCCCTCTTTTTCTGTCTTGGTGGGGTAGATTGGAAACCATAAAGATGATGATTTTGCCTAACGTTATCTATAAATTGGGTATGCTCCCAGATTTTTATAATAAGCAGTTTTATGTCAAATTGGAAAAAAATTTACATCTTTCTTATGGAAGGGTAGAAGGCCATGCATGGCACTTGCTAAATTAAAGCTCCCTCAAAGAAATGGAGGGGTGAATTTTCCGGATTTTCTATCATATCATGCAGACACTCTTCTTTGATATGAAGCATATTGGATTCAAACAGATTTTTCTTCTCCATGGTTGAAGATGGAGAGGGCCCTTGTTAAACCTTTTAGGCTACAGGAATTACCATCCATGAAACTGCCACGGAAGATACTAGACTTCCCTCTTATTAATAGTACCATTATACCTATAGCTTTGGGAAAGCTGGATAATTGCTGCACTATTTTGTACGTTAGTTCTATTGAAGCTTCTCTTTGGTTTAATCCTAAAATACTTGTCAAAGGGAAGACTATTTACTGGAAAGGCTGGATTACTAAGGGGTTGTTTAATATCGGTCAGCTTGTAGAGGGTGATAGGTGGATAACAATACAAAGGTTGATGGACGTTTATAATCTTTAATCTTCCAAGGCCCATAAACTTACACATCTATTTAATGGGTTAGCATCATCAAATATTTGGCCAGTTTTTAACCTCCCAACATCTGATTTAGGGGGCATTTGTCATAAAACGTTAGAGGTTAACTCAACCTTGTTCCTATACAAACAGCTTAAGGATAGTGGAGGTCCATCTCTGTTGGGGCTTTATCGTGTTTGGGAGACTGATCTGGAGTCAGCTCTGGATTTGATTAGTTGGAATTCCTTTTGGGATCAGACAATTAGACCAACAATGTGTAGTCTCACTAAAAGCTTATTTTTCTTAGCACATCGCGCAGTATGGACACCACTACGCATGCACGGAGTGGGACTTTCGCAGTCCAATATTTTCTGGCGATGTTCTGCAAGCATAGGGACGCTAAATCATATGCTTTATGAATGACCATCTGCAAGACATTTCTGGTCAGGTGTTTGAGAATATATACAAGATATACTTCAAATTGGTAACCCTCTAGCAATCCAAATAGTTTTCTTTAGATCCCTATGCTTGAGAGGAATACTCTCAAATTACGATGGATCTTTGCTAGACCTTTTGGTTTCTATTGCTGTTCAGCATATTTTGCGTTGCTGGAAAGATACATCTGATCTTAATGTCATCTTTTGGTGGCACTCTGTCAGATTCGTAAATTTGAAGGTGCTTCTTCAATCTCACTAAATTGTATAGGGAAAATTGAGCGAATCTGGAGATCTCTTGATGAGTATCTGTCAATATCTTGAATATGATTGCTGTGATTAATATTGTGTAACCTCTGGGTATTATTATTATGTTTTGGGGGGGTGGGGGGAATATAGTTTGTACTTTTTAATGTTAAAAACTGTATCTGTTAAATGAAAATCTTTAAATACGTTTTGGAAAAAAAAAAGACCTAGTAAGATTATGCTTCCCGTTTTGCTTGATTGAAGAAACTTGGTTCGGTTTATGGTAATTTGATTTTTCATCCTGGTGATATGTTTGATTAGAACACAAGGTGACAGTTCTCAGAC
This sequence comes from Ichthyophis bannanicus, assembly GCA_033557465.1. Lineage (NCBI taxonomy): Eukaryota > Metazoa > Chordata > Amphibia > Gymnophiona > Ichthyophiidae > Ichthyophis > Ichthyophis bannanicus. Next base: position 308,577,787 of record CM066032.1, on the reverse strand, counting down.
TGCCATTAAGGGGCCAAGCTAGGAAGTCAGCTGGCCAGTGTAACCATGCCAAATTGGCTAGTGAGGCTGTAATTTAAATAATGTAGCCATTGAAAAGTGTAACTTTTTTTTTATGGTTCCATAGGAGGCTTCAACAGTCGCTAAGAATACCTCGTTGATCCCCCCTGCTGCTGTAGAGAATGTTTCCTGCGACTTTTATAGCAGGGTGGCAGCCCAGGGCGACCTCGTCAGAGAATTGAAAGCCAAGAAAGCAGCAAAAGCTGATATTGATGCAGCTGTAAAATTACTCTTGTCGTTGAAGGCAGAATACAAAGAGGCAACAGGTCAGGAGTACAGTCCTGGAAATCTAATGGCTCCAGTACCTAAAGCATCCACTGAACCAGAGCTCTTTGGCTCAAAGGACAGCAGTACTCTCTATGAGAAAGTAGCTGATCAAGGCGAAGTGGTACGAAAGCTGAAGGCTGAAAAAGCACCAAAGGTAAATGCAGTCTGTTAAAATAATTATCATTCTCTTCATGTATGTAAAATGGGTGGAATCAGAAGGCATTCTCTGACTGGATTCTGCATGGATCCATCGGTACATACAGTTCTGGTCAACATTATTGGCACCCTTGCATTTTAGGTATGCTTTGAACGATACCTTGAGAAATAGTTGGAAATATTCATGATATTTTAATAGTATGTTCAAAGGCATACAATGTAAAAAGATGTTTGTGCAACTTAGATGTAGTAATTTCTGAGAAAAAAAAACAAATTATGACCTGGACAGAATTAATAAGTCCAACAAACAAAGGAGCACGATTGCCATGTGTTGCAGTTCAGGAATGTTTCCAGGATTTTTTTTACCAATGCAAAATTTCAACTCTTTCCAAAAGTTCTTGATTGGACTGAGATGGGACTCATTGCTAGCCAGTTTGACAGTCCATTTGTTCCTTTTTAACCATTCTTTTGAACTTTTGGATGTATGTTTTGGGTCATTGCTCCGCTGGAGGACCTATGACCCCCAGACCAAGCTTTCTGACACTAGATAGCACATTTTACTCCAGAATACCTTGATAGTCCTGTGATTTCATGATTCCTTTAATTCGTTTTAGGCCTCCATTTCTTGAGGCAGCAAAACAGCCCCACAACAATACAAGTTCCTCATCTTTGTCCACAAATCTTTCACACCGGCACCCCCCTCTATCTCGCTGATTTGGTCCGCCTCCACACCCCCCACTGCTCCCTCTGTTCCATACACGCAAACCGCATGATTCTCCCTTCCCCATCCCAAGCCCACCTGGAATCCACCTGCTGCTCCGCCTTCTATTTCCTCGGCCCCCGACTCTGGAACTCACTTCCCCCAGCCCTCCGTCTTGCGTCCTCCTTCAAAAATTTCAAGGCCATCTTGAAAACCAACCTCTTCTGTACAGCTTTTGACCTTCCCCTATACCCCCATCTTCTCTCTCCCTCCCCCTCGCTGATGCTTAATCAGTCTGACCCCTCCTTTTGCTTTTCTGCTCCTCTTCTGTCCTCTATCAGCCATTATTCTATTCTTTCCTATCAAACCTTCTGGCGTTCTTTTCCTTTTCTAGCAGCTTTGTTTTATTTTTTTGTGAACCACTCAGACGCTATCGTGATGGGCGGTATATCAAGTTCTCTAATAGACATGAACAAAACATAAACATAAACAACATTATGGAACCTCCACTATATTTAACTGTAGGAAAGGTGGTGTTTTTCCTTATAAGCTTTATTTCTTTCTTGTAAATGTATTGCTGGTCTGCATTGCCAAAGAGCTCAAGTTTGATTTCATCTGTCCATAGAACATGCTTCCAGAAGGATTGTGGTTTCTCAAGGTTGGTTTGGGCAAAGATCAGGCGTGCCTTTTTATGTCTCTTTCAGCAATAGGGACCTCCTTGGCCTTTGCCCATGAAGTCCTTCTTTGTTTTGTGTGCAGCGTATGGTGCAGGTTGAAATCACTACTCCAGATTGCTCCAGGTCAGCTTTAAGTTGTTTTGATGTTGTACATGGTGTTTTTCCAACAGTTTCACTAACCTTTGAAGACTTCTTGGATTAATTTTCCTCTTCCCACCACATCCTGGGAGTTTCTTGACAGTTCTGTGAGCAGAAAACTTCTTAACATTGTAGACACAGGAATCCAAAGGTTTTTGGAGATGGCCTTGTACCCCTTTGAAGTTTTGTGGTGCTCGCTTTTCTGACGGTCTCGGACAGCTCTCTTGTCTTCACCATTGTGAAAATGGAACCGGGAGTGATAAAAAGTGTGGGCATTGTAATATCTGCGAGATTACATTAGAACTATCTACATTTACCTATCATGATATAGATTATCCCCTTCGGTTTCACACTACTTGTGAATCTGAAGCAGTAGTTTATGGGATCCAATGTCCCTATGGATTACTCTATGTGGGGAAAACTATACGCCCATTGAGAGTGCGCATACATGAACACAGGAGTAAGTTAGAAGCCCCGATAGTTCCACATTGTATTGCAGAAGGTCATACTTTCAATCAACTTCATTGTTTTGTGCTTGACAAAGTGGAGGAAGCTAATAAGGGGAAAACACTAGATAAATCTCTCTTGATAAGAGAGCAGAGATGGATACATAGATTGGGCTCGGTTATCCCCACAGGATTAAACACTACCATAGACTGGGCAGTATGTGTGTAAAGTCTCTGGTGGGCTTCATGGGTAATAATAGCATGGCCCAGCCTTGTTGACTGGAATACATATATCAAAAAATAAACAATATTTTTTACTTTCAGGACTCATTAGTCATTTGTAAGGTAAAAGGTTTAGGATCATAGGTTCTTTGGGGAGGAGCGTAGTAGTGAGGATCATTGCATGTGGCACTGATTGACACATAGGAAGGTTTTAAAGGTCAGTTAAGTATGATCACTTTGCATGCGTGGCGTCTAAGAAGAATTGGAGAGAACTCCAAGGTAGACGTGGGCAGCATCTACATAGAAAGTAAGAGGTTCTTTAGTGATTTTTAACTTTTAGATTGGTGGAATTTTTAATTGTGTAGGGCTAGTTGAAAGAGGGTTTAGATATAAGTGATGTTTTGTGTTTTAATTTTAGAATACTGTGGACGAGATCTCCTGATGAAACTGTGGCTGTGAAACGCCTCAGTGGTGCCCAGGCAGAGCGTTGAGATCTACAAAGAGATCTTTACAGCTGAGGGAAGCTCCCAATAGGGCGTCAGCTAAGTAACGCAGAATTTCCATTGTGTTTATATATACCGAGATAGGACATCTCTACAGAGCAAGACACAGTTGAATATGTCCTGGAGTTCTGGCAGTAGCTGTCATTAAATTAGTACTCATTTTTTGGGATACGAAGTTAAGCCAGTTTCTGTAACTTGTAGTGGGAGTGTACCAAATTAGTAGCACAGCGGCGAGGTTTGAAAATATAAAAGGTCCTTGATGTTCTGAGACACCATAAAGAAAGACGGAAGTCTGAATGGTGGACAAAGTTCTGAGACCTGTTTTTCGCCAGCTGTGTGTTTGATTATTGACACTTTTGTTTAAATCTAAAATTCTCTCAAAAAATCTTTTTCTACAATTGTTAGAGTTGGACGTATCAATTTTTTTTTGCATCAGTACGCGTTCAGAAAGTGACCGAATTTAGGGGCACTTCCATACTCTGCCTATTGGTACATCTGCCACAACTGCAAAAGGAAACACTGTTTCTGTATATAGCCTTTAGCTGCCAGGTTTGTGTCGGACTCGCTTCAGTGTCAGCCTGCCACTGTGTCATGGTATGTTAAAGTAGTTCTGATCTGGCTGTTGAAAGTACCCTTTGAGCTTCTATGTTCTTGTGTCCTTGAACACCTGGCCACTTCAGGACACAGAGTTGGCAAGTTCCAGGCTCTGACTTATTCGCTTTATACCAAGTTCAATGATGATAGTGTGATGCTGTGCACTCATTCAAAGTTTCTGGCTATGGTTGTGTCAGATTTCCACCTTAATTAGCATGTTCCTTTGCATCATATTCCCAGAAGAATGAAGCAGTTCTCCATACTTCTGGTTGCTGCCTTATATTTGGAGCGAACGCAGGACCTTAAAACATCCACCCAGAGGTTTTTTTTGAACCCTAGTTTACTCTGTAGTGTGAAGACGCAATGCAGTTTCCAGTTCATAAGAACATAAGATATGCCATACTGGGTCAGACCAAGGTCCATCAAGCCCAGTATTCTGTTTCCAGCAGTGGCCAATCTAGGTCATATGTACCTAACAGTTTCCCCAAGACACACAAGTTCCACAATGCTTGTACTGGGTCAAGCATTGATATCTTCGGTCACTTCTTAATGGTTTATGGACCTTTCCTCCAGGAATTTGTCCAAACCTTTTTTAAACCCAGCTACACTAACAGCCTTTACTACATCCTCCGGTAACAAATTCCAGAGTTTGATTACACGTTGAGTGAAAACATATTTTCTTTTATTAGTCTTAAATAGTTTACCCTGTAGCTTCATTGCATGTCCCCTAGTCTTTCTATATTCTGATAAGGTAAACAGTCGATCTATGTTTACCTGTTCCACTCCGTTCATTAATTTATAGACTTCTATCATATCTCCCCTCAGCCGTCTCTTTTCCAGGTTAAAGAGCCCTAACCTTTTTAGCCTTTCTTCATAGGAGTATCCTTCCATCCCCTTTACCATTTTGGTGGCTCTTCTCTGTACCATTTCTAAAATCGCTATATCCTTTTTAAGATACGGTGACCAGAATTGCACACAATATTCAAGGTGCGGTCCTCACCATGGAACGATATAGAGGCATTATAATATCTTTTGTTTTATTTTCCATTCCTTTCCTTATCATACCTAGTATTCTATTTGCTCTCTTGGTTTTAACATGGTATCCACAATGACGCCTAAATCTTTTTCCTGGGTGGTGGTTCCTAATGTGGAACCTTGCATCGTGTAACCATAGTTTGGGTTGTTCTTCCCTAGGTGCATAACCTTGCACTTGTCCACATTAAATTTCATCTGCCATTTTGATGCCCAGTCTTCCAATTTATCAAGATCCTCTTGCAATTTTTCACAATCCTCTTGGGTTTTAACAACTTTAAATAGTTTTGTGTCATCTGCAAATTTGATAACCTCACTCGTTATTCCATTTTTCAGATCATTTATGAATATGTCAAAAAGAAGCGGACCCAGCACAGATCCTTGGGGTACACCACTATTCACCTTTCTCCATTGGGAAAATTGGCCATTTAGCCCTACCCTCTGCTTTCTATCTTTTAACCAGTTCCTGATCCATAGTAGTACACTGCTTCCTATCCCATGACTCTTTAGTTTTGCCAAAAGTCTCTGATGAGGGACCTTGTCAAAGGCTTTCTGAAAGTCCAGATACACAATATCAACCGACTCACCTTTGTCCACCTGTTTATTCACTCCTTCAAAAAAACATAACAGATTAGTAAGACACTAACAGACTGAAACATATTTTGTTATGCCTGGACAGAACTGGCCTTAGTTGGGCATGTCAAGACCTACTATATTACAGCAATATCTTTTGCATGTCTAAGGTGTTTCTTCCTTAAAGTGATTCAAAATCTGGAGTTCAATACATACATTCACATTGTTGTTTGGGCATTGCCTTTTATTGGAATGCTAGATTAGGACTTGATCCTCCATGGTCTCTTTGAGGCAGATTTTTATAATTTATAATTTTGGGTTTGTTTTCTATTGATTTTTCTTTTGTAAAAAAAAAATGCCCATTATCAGTTATCATAGTCTCCCCTTTTATTGAAGATGATCCTTAGGGAGGTACGTTTCTGTGATTGGTGATCCTGAGTGTCCTCGGAGCAAAGTTGCTTACCTGTGGTGTTTTCCGACGAGAGCAGTTCACCGCACAAAACCTCTTTCATTCTGGATTTTGTTGTGTACTTCGCAAATCATGGACCCACACTAGGGTAGGGGTAAGTGTCCTGAAATAGCAAATTTTTGCTTTAAAAAAAAAAGACTTCTGGATGTGTTTTGAACTAGGGCAGCATTTTTGTAATTGTTCATGGAGCAGAATGTGGCATCTTCTGCATACCTTAATGACGGAACTTCAGTTCACTTGGGATAGCAAACATGTTTTTGAGTGACACTTAATTTAAAATACAATAGAGAGAAAAAAATCACACAAGCGCAAAATTTTGAATTACTGTGTGCAGAATTCCAGCAGAAGTAAATGGAGGTTGCCTGCTGCTAGTGTATACTTGCTGCTATTGATTACATTAGGCTGGTTTGCAACGGAAACTTTTGTCTGATAGCTCCCTCTATATGCTACCTTGCTCCTGGAATTTCTTGCCTTATCTTTGATCAACGCAGACTCTTCTCCACTTTCAAATCAGCTTAAGGATATTGCTGTTTGAACATAAATGTATGATCTCTTTTTGCTTGTAAGAGAATCTGAGTGGATTTGGCACTCAGTCTTCCTCCCACCCCATCCTGTCTGCCCTGATTATTCTTATTGTAATGTGCCTTAAATCTTTGACAGCTCCTTTCTTTCTTGTTTGATTTCTATTTTCTGAGACTTGTTTTGAATTTGTAAAGCTATAATGCTTAAGATATTTATTCTAGAACAGGTATTTGGTCTTGCTTTTATATGGTTTTCAGAAATTTTCTTTATTGAAAGTTTTAACAGTAATATATTGTAAATTAGTGAAGACAGTTCAACCAACTTTAACAAATAATTATTTCTCACAGAAATAAAAAAAAAAGGATTTTCTTACAATTAGAAATAACACAATAGGTCAGAAAAGCTTTCCAATTATGTTCTAATAATGCCAGATTATTTTTAACTGCAGCAGGCAGCAAGCAGCTACTCTTGTCTCTAGATATGTGGGGAGAGCAATATACTTACATCCAGAGACACTTATTAGCCGCTTTGTATGTTGCTTCTCGGTGGAACAAAGCAAAGCATAACTAGACCACCACTGTATTTCCAATTGGCTGTCTCTTATTCTGACAAATATTGGTGGTAATGTACAAGATTTTGTCCATTTATTTTTATTTATTTAACAAACATTTCTATACCGCGCTTTCCCATGGATCAAGTGCAGTTTACAATGAACAGTGGTTTACAAGGTATGATAAAATGCATACCTAGTCATATTACATAGAACATTTGTGAACTTTTTACAGATAACATGGCAACTATATACATTTGGTACAAATTACAATCTCCAGGAAAAGCAGGAATATAGTCTTCACATATGGGTATCGTTGGTACCGACGGAGCCAGCGCAGGAACGCTCCCCAGCGTCCAATTAGGAAGCTTTTGGGAGCATCCCACAGCGCCTGCATGCTGCCTTCCCGCCTTTCCCAACTGCCTCTCTCCAGTTCTTCGTTTTCCGCAGAGCCAGCAGGTCGTGTTCCCGTCACCGCAGAAATTTTTTCCTTTCTTCTTTTTTTGTGGTTGCGTCTGCCTTCCTCGACGCTAAACCGGTACCGCCGGTTCTTCTTTCTTTCTTTTTCAAAAAAAATAAATTATTTTTTCCAAACTTTTCTTTCCAGGTGCACGTGCCATTTTGGGCCTTAGGCCCAAAATTCCCTCCACTATGGAGAAACCCGCCTCGGGTTTTAAAAAGTGCACAAAGTGTGGCGGTACCATCTCCGTCACCGACACCCACGAGTGGTACCTTAAATGTTTAGGTCCTGACCACTCCATCTCCGAGTGTATGGCTTGTGCCATGATGTCCAAGAGGGGTCGACAAAACTGAGCTGCCAAGCTCAGTGCCCTTTTTCCCTCTAAAGCAGCCTTGGCGACATCGACGTCTTCCAGGGCTTCGTCTTCCTCCCATGGATCTCAGGTAACTAAACATAAGTCCAGCCGGTCCTCAAAGGGTAGATCTCCTTCCAAGCATCGAGATGCCTCTGGCGTTGCCCTTGAGGGTTCCATACCGGCGGGAGGCTTCGGCTTCCAAAGCACTATCGGGGCTCCAGGATGTTCTCGAGGCCTCGACCTCGGCAGAACTACTGGTGCCATGCTCTGAGGTACCGGCTGCTTCCGGTACCGATACCCAGGTATCGGCAGCGTCAATAGACCAGAGGTTCCTGGCTATTGAACGTAGTCTGGCAGCTCTCCTTGCGGCGTCGACGCCCTCAGAACCGCGTCAGACTGTTCAACCGGTACCGGCACCGATGCTGATACCGGTGTCGGTACCGGTACCGATAGCATCGGCATCAGTATCGGCTTTCCCGACACCCAGTCACGCGATGCCTTCCGGTGCCGATACTCCGGTACCGATTACCCCCGGTACCGACTTCAGTCGGTACGTGTATCGGGCTCTTCAAGAGCATCCGGACAGAAGGTACTTCGAATCCTCGGAGGACTCTGAGGATTCTGACAGCTCTGCCGGTACCGGGATACTTCTCCTGGAGGAACCTTCCTCACCTAAACGTAGGATGTCTCCTCCAGAAGATATCTCCTTTCAGGATTTCATCAGGGAGGTGGCTCGTGGGTTGTCCATCACTGTGACTCCTGAAACAGAGCCCAGAGCTAAGGAGTTGGTGATTTTACAATATCCCAAAGCTCCTAAAGAGGCAGGTATCCTGCCTATCTATGAGATTTTACATGATCTCATGTTGAGTATGTGGGAGACACCTCTTGCCACCTCTCTTCACTCTTGCAGACTGGATGCCATGTATCGAGTCCCTCCTTGTCCTGGCTTCCAGAAAACTCAGCTTCCCCACCACTCCATAGTTGTGGAGTCAGCTATGAGAAGGATCAGGAGTGCAAAGAGGCATACCTCTATTCCTCCAGGACGTGAGTGTAGAACCCTGGATGCCTTTGGACGTCGTACTTTCCAGGCTTCCATGCTTTCTGCCAGGATCAGTTCCTATATTTTATATATGGGAATGTTCCTTAAAGAAGTCACAGGAGATTTAGAGGTTCTTAGCCCTCTTCTTCCTGAGGACAAAAGGCAAGATTTTCTCACACTGGTCAAACATGCCCAAGATGTTTCTAAGTTTGTCAGTCGTGCAGCTTTTGACTGTTTTGAGTGCATAAGCAGAACCTCTGCCATTGCCATAGGCGCACGTAGAATTGCCTGGCTTCAGGCATCCGATCTGGAGCTATGGGTTCAAGACAAACTGGGCAATATCCCTTGCATAGGTGAGAATTTATTCTGCAAAAATTGGCAAGAGAAGGCCAATGAGTTTAGATGCTGACAATTCCACTTTGGATAGGTTACCAAAAGCCACAGCTGATCCTGCGAGAGAGAAATCTTTCAAGAAGCCTTTCTTCTCGAAAAAGAAGAGGGTTTATCCCTCTTATTCCCAGCAGGAATGTTCTGCAGGTCAGCCTGCCTGAAAGAGTCAGTAACCGCCTAAACAAAGGAAAGCAAAGACTGCTAAGCCTCAACCGTCTCAGCAGTCTCAGCCTCCACAAGGCCTTTGACTTGCATCTAGAGAACTTAGCCTTCCTGGCCCTCAATGGACCAGAGCCTTTCACCATTCCAGGAAGGTTATGTTACTTTGCCCCCAGATGGGAGCAGATAACAGCAGAGCATTGGACACTCCATTATAAGAGAGGGGTAGAAACTGCACTTTCTTTGCATGCCCCCTCCCACAATGGTAAGACAGTTCAATTCTCAGACCTCTCTCATCAATCTGTTAGATCAGGAGGTCACTATCCTTCTTGCCCAAGGGGCAATAGAAGAAGTACCCATTCTTGAACAGGGTACAGGGTTTTACTCCCCCTATTTCCTTATCCCAAAGAAAACAGGGGGATACAGACCTATTTTAGACCTCAGAGAATTGAACAAATTCCTGTTCAAAGAGAAATTCAAGATGTTTTCTCTAGGAACTCTGCTGCCATACCTTCAGAGTCAGGATTGGCTTTGTTTTCTAGATCTCAAGGATGCGTACACTCATGTTCTCATCCATCCAACTCACAGAAAGTTCCTTTTTCACGGAAAGCACTACCAATACAGGGTGCTTCCTTTTGGCCTGTCCTCAGCACCAAGAGTGTTCACGAAATGAATGGCTGTGGTAGCAGCATTTCTCCACACTCTAGGGATATTCGTCTTCCCCTACTTAGATTACTGGCTCATTCGAGCCCCATCAGAGGCCAGGACTTCTCTCTCTTGCACAATGCGTATCCTTCAGTATTTAGGTCTGGTCATAAACATCCCAAAGTCCAGTCTAACTCCCACTCAGTCTCTAGAGTTCATAGGAGCTTGGCTGGATACCAGAAAAGCAAGGGCCTATCTTCCCCAGGCCCATTGCCTTCGCATGGTGCAGTTGGCTTCTCAAGCAGTGCTAAAGCCTCTTCTCACTGCCCGAGAAATGCTACAACTACTAGGCCACATGGCATCTACGGTGCATGTGGTTCCTTATGCTCGCCTTCATATGCGAGCAGCCCAGTGGACTTTATCCACTCAATGGACCAGGCATTAGGGTGCCTGTCAGACAAAATAGCAAACACAAATCGCCTTATTTTGTTCCTCCAATGGTAGCAGTCCACTCAGAACCTGTTGCTGGGGTCCCCATTTCAACTACCTTTACCCCAAGCATCTCTCACAACAAATGCTTCACCAATGGGTTGGGGAGCTCATCTGCAAGACCTCTCCACCCAAGGCACCTGGACTCCACAGGAGACTCATCTACATATCAATCTCTTGGAGCTCAGAGCAATCTTCCTTGCACTTTGAGTATTCCACACCCTGCTCAGCTACAAGACAGTCCTCATTCATACGGACAATCAAGTAGCCATGTTCTACGTGAACAAGCAGGGGGGAACAGGCTCTCTGTCGCTTTGCAACGAAGCTTTGCGACTATAGACCTTTGCCAGAGAGCATCAGATTCATCTCCTGGCAGTGTATCTTCCAGGCATACAAAACTCTTGGGCAGACAGACTCAGTCGACTTCTGCTTCCACACGAATGGTCTCTGCATGTAGACCAGGTGACCAAGATTTTTTAATTTTGGGGAACCCCAGACATAGACCTCTTTGCAAGTCCATTGAATGCCAAACTTCCACGGTTCTGTTCCAGAATTCCAGCTCAGGGCCCTCAGGCCAGGTATGCTTTCCTCCTTCACTGGGGTCAAGACTTCCTTTATGCCTTTCCACCCATTCCCCTGATTCCTAAAACCCTGTTCAAGCTTCAGAGAGACAGAGGCCGTATAATTCTCATAGCTCCACATTGGCCAAGGCAAGTGTGGTACTCTCTGCTTCTACCACTCTCTCAAGCTCCCTCCCTGGAGTTAGGATCTGCTCCAGATCTCCTGTCTCAGGAGGACGGAATGTTATGGCATCCCAATCCCCAGTCTCTTCATCTCAGGGCTTGGTTGCTGAAGGCCTAGATCTTCAGGATCTTAACCTCCCTCAGCAAGTAAAGGATATCCTTTATGCTTCCAGGAAACCTTCCACAAGACGCTCTTATGCTTTCAAGTGGAAAAGGTTTACCATATGGTGTTCGCAGAAGGGTCTTAACCCCCTTGCGATGCCTCTGGAATCATTACTGGAGTATCTCCTTCATTTATCCAATGCAGGACTTAAAACTAAATCAGAGTTCATTTGAGTGCTATTGCAGCTTCTTTCAAGCCTCTAAATGGACATCCTAATCTCCTCCCATCCTCTTATGGCAAGATTTATGAGAGGCCTTCTTCTAACTAAGCCTCCCATTAGGCCACCACCGGTGGCATGGGATTTAAACCTGGTTCTTGGTCAGCTCATGAAGCCATCTTTCGAACCCTTAGCTACTACCTCATTGAAATTCCTTTCTTGGAAAGTTATCTTTTTCATTGTAATCCCCTCAGCACACTGCATCAGTGAATTGCAAGCACTAGTAGCTGATCTGCCTTATACAAGGTTCCATCATGACAAGGTAGTCCTTAGGACTCATCCACACTTTATGCCAAAGGTGGTCTCGCGTTTTCATTTAAACCAAGCGGTCTACCTGCCTGTGTTTTTTCCAAGGCCTCATGCATCTTCATACTTTGGACTGTAAAAGAGCTTTAGCCTTTTACTTGCAAAGAACACAGCAACATAGAAAGTCCTCTCAACTCTTTGTTGCTTTTGATCCTTCTCATTTGCGACTTCCAGTCTCCAAAAGAACACTGACCAGCTGGATTGCAAGGTGTATTTCCTTTGCCTATCAGAGTAAGAATCTTCCTCTGGAGGGTCATCTCACAGCTCACAATGTGAGAGCCATGGCAACTTCAATGGCTCATCTGCACTCTGTGTCTATCGATGACATCTGTCGAGCAGCCACTTTTGCCTTGGTTCATACCTTCACAGTCCATTGCTGCTTGGACAAGGACTCCCGCCGTTCTTCAACACCTGTTCCATACCTAATCAACTCCTACCCACCATCCCTGGTTGGATGCCAGAGATCCATGGGGGGGAAGTGGAGCCCTTTCACAGAGGCACACAACTTCTGGGGTCTCTTTAAACTTCGCGCCATCAGGCGCGTGCACTTCCCTGCTCCCACCACCATCCACAGCTCTCCCCGTCACGGGGATAGAGCCTCCGGCAGGGGAGCAGAAGGACGCCGATCTTCCGCCCATTCGGGGCGCACCCGGACTATTTAAACTTCGCGCCATCAGGCGCGCCCGCGCCTCTGCGGGCCCGCGCCTGAGGGCCCTTTGGCGTGGCCCTTAGGCGGAGGCCTGAGGGAGGCCTAAGAAAAATTGGAATAACAGCCCATCAGCTTCCTCTGAACAAGGAAAATTAGAACACCGCCAGCTCATGGTCCTGCCGCGCTAAGATCCTGAATCCTTTGAAGCCCTGAGTTCCAGCAACCAAGTTTGTAACATAGTTTCATAGTATCTTACCACTTCCCCTCAGGACTTTCATGCTAATGTTTTAGTGCTACATTGTATATACTAATGTTTTGCATTACCTGATCTAAACTGCTAACAAGCTAATAGTCTTACTTTTTGAGCCATTCTGATTTTTCTGACTACCTCACCATTCCATAGCTTAGCTGGTTAGGCTGAACATACTTGTCTGTTACTCTCACTAGCCAGTATCGTTACTGTGTTTACTATCCATACTATTCACCATGATATCTCACTGTGTACCCACATACCCATTCTCAATCCTCATCTGCTTTATTTTAATAGTCCTTACCTTCGACACTCTAGCCCTTAACGTACCTCATAACTCCATACCTGTCCTCCGAAGATCCTGGAGAAGATTCCCTGACTATACCAAATATCAAAACGAAACACCTCGAAGCATAGCAGGCTCACATGTTATCTATGTGAACCTACAGCAGCACAACCTAACTCGGCGTGTACAACCCCACTCTCCCCCTGACCTTAAATGTGCACTAATAAATGCGCGATCCATAAGGAAGAAATGGCCAGCATTAACGGATATGCTTTCAGCTCATAATCTTGATATCTTATGTATCACTGAAACATGGTTGTCTGCATCCGACTCCGTGATTCTTCACCAGAGTGTCCCTCCCAACTTCTCAGTTCACTCATGCCACAGAACCGACCATCGTGGTGGAGGAGTACTCATCCTAACAAAAGCGGATCTCAAATTTCAGATTACTGCCTCAAGCAGCACCTCGTCCCTTGACTCCCTTACCATTACAAACAAACAAATAACCATCAACTTGCTATATAGAGCACCTTCATCATCTCCAGATGACTTAGCCACAATAATCGATCTTGCCTGCAACACCACAAATCTTCACACCATGAACTGGGTTTTAGGAGATTTCAACCTCCCATCCATTCAAGACAGCCATACCAATGCCTTTAATGATGCCCTCAGTGAGCTAGGCTACGTTCAACTCGTCGATACCACTACCCATATAAAAGGGAACATACTAGATTTGATCTTTGCACCGCAGCTAGCCTTCCTTCATGGGCACAAGCCTCTCCTAAATGTTAGCCCAGTCCCTTGGTCAGATCATCTTCTGATACGATTCCAGATACCAGCTTGTGCTATATCTGTCAAAGCTAAAACTGATGATAATCCTACCCCAGAACAATTTAAGCGCTTCCATCCTTTCGATAGAGAGGATTTTTTAATGAAGACACTGATCCTACTTGACCTACCTGAACAAGGCCTCGACGACATGGTCGACTCCTGGAACTCAAACCTAGATGCCGTAATCCATAGACCTCCAACATACAAAGCTTCACATAAGAAGAAGAATGCTCCTTGGTACTCCCAAGAACTACGCAAATCGCTTCTTCATCTCAGACAACTTGAGAGGCACTGGAGACGATCTAGAACAACCGCGAGCCATGAAGCATTCACAGCACAATTAGGAAAACATCGTTTAGCCATTGCATCAAGTATGAAACAATATCATGCAAACAGACTACAACGCTCCCTGAACAAACCCCATGAGCTCTTCCAAATTGTAAAATCCCTAGCAAAGGAACCATCTCAGGGGAACTCGTTCCACCCAGACCCCCAGGAATATGCCAACTACTTACGCAACAAAAGTAACCAGCTTGCTCAACCTACTAAGCCTCTCATCTCAACTACTCTACCCATTTCCACCCCTCATCCCTCAGTTGATCATCTCTTAAGTGAAACCCAACACACCCTCACATCCTTCTCTACCCCAACCAACAGAGTCATTCAAGACACCATATTAAATATAAATACCACTACAGCACCCGCTGATCCGTGTCCAGCTCCCTGGATAAAATCCTTACGTGCTGAGCTCAGCCCATTCTTATCCAAGCTTATAGAAGTATCCTTCTCTACTGGAACATTCCCCTGTAGCCTGAAACAGACTGCGATCAGACCTCTCCTAAAGAACAGTAAGCTGGACCCCTCAGCGATGGATTCCTACAGGCCTATCTCCAGCATACCTCTCCTCTCGAAGATCATTGAAAAGATTACACAACGTCAATTACAGGATCATATAGATTCCAACGCACCCCTTCATCCCTGCCAGCATGGATTCCGTGAAGCACATGGTGTGGAAACACTATTGACAACCCTATTCAACACCCTTTCCATAGGGCTGGATAACATCAGACAAGGCTTTGTTCTAATATTCATGGACATTGCCGCTGCCTTTGATACAGTAGACCACGAAGTTCTCCTTCAACGCCTCAGAGATAAGGGAGTTCACGGCTCAGCTCTATCATGGTGCGCGTCTTACCTCACAGACCGTTGGCAACATGTACGTTCTGGTCCCTCCACCTCTGACCCCTTCCTTCAAACTAAAGGTGTCCCGCAAGGCTCCTCATTATCGGCCTTACTATTCAACATTTACATGCAACCTATCTGTGACCTTATCCACTCATTTAACATCAACTGCCTTGTCTATGCCGACGATGTCTTGATGTACATGCCAATCTCGACTGAGCATCTTGACCTCTCCCCTCTAATCAAATGCTTTGATGCAGTCTCCGACTGGATAGACGCACAAAGGCTTAAATTAAACTTCAAAAAGACCGAAGCCCTCTTCGTCACCAGGAACCCGGCTTTTATCCCACCTCTATCCATCAAAGTTCGGGACGCAGAACTCACATGCAAGACTACAGTAAGATACCTCGGAGTTATACTTGATCAGCAGCTTAATATGAAGGCTCACATCAATAACATAACAAAAGCTGTCTATCACAAAATCCGGTCCCTTCGCCATCTTCGTCAGCTGTTAGAACCTGAAGACTTCCGAACTGTTTTTCAGGCCCTAATAATGCCCCACCTTGACTATGCTAATGCGATATTACATGGCCTACCAAAGAGTACGACCAACCCCTTACAACTTGCTATGAATTCTGCTGCAAGAATCCTTCATGGAGCTTCCAGAAGATCCCACATCACTCCAATACTAAAACAGTTGCACTGGCTGCCCATACAGGCCAGGATCTCCTACAAGGTTCTAACAATGACCCATAAAGCCATCAAGAAATTCCCGGCTACTGCCATCACCGACCTAGTATCCATCACACCTCCTAACTGGCTAAGGAGATCGAATGCTGCAAACACCCTCATTCTACCTAAGGCAAGTACTAAGTGCTCTCAAGCTACTAGATCTAGAGCCTTTGCCTTTTTTGCACCATCTTGCTGGAACGCACTCCCGGCGCCTATCAGAACCATCAGCGATCTCTCCCAATTCAAGAAGGAACTGAAGCATCACCTTTTTCTCCTTCACTACGATGCAGCAGCCCCCCCCCCCCCACGTCACCTACTTCCACACCTCATGGTAGCTCCTCAAGCCCACGCATCTTACACTCCTAGTCTGAATACCTGCAACCACACCTTAACCGCCTCCATACTTAACTTACTCTGAGAAGCTCGTGCTGTGCACGTAACCATGTATATAGTTACATTAACTGGCCTGTATATAGTTATTGTTCTCCCTGTTCTCCCTGTTAAGAAACTTGTTCATTGTATACCCGAGTTATTTTAAATGTTTATTGTAAGCACAAATCACTAAACTGAGATGTGTAGTTTCAATGTTTATTGTAAACCGCACTGATCTTAAATAGCGCGGTATAAAAGAAAATGTAATAAATAAATAAATAAATATGTGAAGACTATAATCTCCAGGAACAAGCAGGAATGAGTCTTCACATATGGGTACGTCGGTACCGACGGAGTCTGCGCGAGAACGCTTCCCAGCGTCCAATCAAAGAGCTTTGGAAGCATCCCACCACGCCTGTGTGCTGCCTTCCTGCCTTTCCCAACTGCCTCTCCTCAGTTTTCGTTTTTCCGTGGAGCCGGCAGGACGTCGTCCTGTCACCGCAGAAAATTCTTATTTTTTATTTTTAGTTTTCTTGTAAAATTTTCCTTTTCAACGGGATATCTTTCTCATAGTGTCCCACGGGGTCTTAGGCCTTTCAGGCCTCCCCTATTTTTCCTTCATGGAACAGCCAGACACTTTCTCCAAGAAATGTTCTGACTGTGGCGGTACAACTTTATTTTTAGACCCTCGAAGTCGGTGTCTAACCTGCTTGAGTCCTGACAACAGTTTGGTGTGAAGACATCTTCAACATCGAGAATCCCTCGATACACAGTTGCCCTCCAACTTCGGGGCACCGTCCCCTTCTTCTTCCACTTTGAATCAGGTAACCCACAAACAGTCTGTTAAGACTAGCCAGTCCTCGAGTGGTACGTCTCATGCACAGCATGTAGACAGCTCCGGCTTTGCCCTCGATGGCCTCCTGGCTTCAAAACCCCGACGGGAGTCTTCGGTCTCCAAAGCGTATAAGGGGTTTCAGGTTGTTCCTGGGGTTCACCCCCCACAGAACATACCTGAGCTGTGCACGGTGGTGGCATCCGCTTCGAGCGGTACCGATACCCCTGCATCGGCACTGGTGTTGCATGAAACACTCTTCACCAGGGATCGTTATCTGGCCTCCTCGGTACCCTTGGGACTGATGGATACCTCCCAGATTGACTTTCCATTATCGGTTCCAACACCGATACTGCCACCGACGTCGGTACCCTCCAGATGTGCATCGACAGCCTCGCTTCCTTCGATGCCGAGTCGGGAATCTATCTCCAGTTTGGAGGACTGGGTACCGACTCGCCTTGGTACCGTCTCGCAGCGGTACCGAAGGCTCAGTTCCGATGATGCGGATCCTCAACTCTCGGTTCCCCTGAGACCGCTTGAGATGCTACTGGTGGACCTTCATTCACCGGTATCGGACATGGTACCGAGGTCAGTACCGATGTCTTCATTACCCTTACAGTCGGTGCCTTCCATGCTTCGTTTCTCAGGCTCGATGCCGAGTTTGGAATCCATTTCTAGTCTGGAAGACTGGGTACCAATAGGTTTTGGTACCGACACCGATTGATACCGGTGGCTGGGTACCGAGGATAGTAGCCGAAGGTTTTCGGTTCCCTCGGTACCGATTGAAGTGTCTCCGATGACTACTCCGATGTCTTTGTCGAGCCCGACTCCGACATCTGTACCGGTATTGACTTCAGTACAGGTATCCACTAGCATCGTGGCAAACTCCTACCATGCTTTTTTCAACAGCATCGCTCCATTCTATACCAAGCTTGGAGTCGATACCTGGCATGGACAATGGGGTAAGGACGGTTGCTGCTCCTGATAACCAGTCCAAGCAACCATCCCTTAAGCATTCCACACTGCACCCTGCAGGATCTTCTAATCCTATATATTTGGATACCTCTGTGGGTGCTCAGGCTAGTTCTTTAGATCTAACCTGTCCAAGGGACATTCCTGTTGGGGATCCCTCTTTTCAGAGTTTTCTCCTGGATATAGCAAGATCCCTTGCCATTCCTATTCCAGGAAACACAAACAGGAGCACTGCTCGCAAAGCAAACTGAAGAACCACAGAAGCGAGTAGTATTGGAAGTCACAGGCGCTTTATTAAATAACCAAACCCCAACGCGTTTCGGCTGTTGCCTTCATCAGGGGGTACTAGAGGACAGCAGAACAAAACGTTAAAATAAATTAAATAAACCAATGAATTAAAATATACCAAAACATGAAAAAATTATAAAATTAATACAAAAAATTAATTAATACAAATAATAAGTAATAATAATAAATAATTAATTCATAATAAATTAAAATTAAGACAAATACATATAAAAATATACCATATAGATGAGAAAACCAACAATATATGATAATAAAATGTATATACCATACTTACAAGTGAGTCTTATTGGTACACTAGATGAAGCGCACAAAAGCAATAAAGATATGGCACAAACCAATCAAATGGTGGATAATGCTAACAATTAATATAAAAAACATTAATATGATACTTAAACAGTTAAAACCATCAATTTAAAAATGCAACACTAAACATGACCTAAAAAATAAATAAACGATTAGGAAAAGACAAAATGGAAAACCCAGACCTACGGAATAAACCCAAAGATAAATAAAAATGAAATTAGCAACAAAAATAAATCATCCTTAAAACAAATAGTCTTCTGAAATATCTTATTTAAGCAAGAAAATAATGAGCACAGAGCATGCACGCTATCGGACAAACACATGTGATAACATTGTTGCGAACACTAGCTGAAAGAAACATAAGACTCTGTGCTTTCAAAAATGCAGGACTGCTCAGCGGCAGGTGAATACATGGTTGCAGGAGTATAAAGCAACATAGGGTTTTATCAGCAGTGCATAAACTCGTTTAAAAATTGCAACCTGAATTGAACAAATGGCTGCCGAGAGGACTATCAAAAAGGATCTAGAACACCAACATCTAACCATTGTTTCAACCCATGATATTTAAAAGACACCCATATTGCTGCTCAAATTGTACATACGACCTATGTGGTATACTAGAGAGTGAAGGAAAATATCAAGGAATCGCTAAACATCCCAGTTAACTGCCATCGTAAACAAACCTTATCAGCACCTTCTTAAAATGCCAACAATTGCCAACTCATAAAAAAGTTGAAAACATAGAAGCAATTAACCAAAAATATGGAACCAGAAATGACAGCTCAAAGAGCAGATACCTGAACACCAACGGCCAGCTATGTAAAATTCTTGAGAACGCCGACTTTGGCGCGCATTTAAAATGACAGGCTGCACCGTGAAAATGCATATGCATGAGATGACGTCAACGGAGTAAGACAGCATCTTATATTAACAAACACTTTAATAAAACACTTAATATCGGGCAAAAAATCCGGTGGTCAAAATAAAACAAATAAGGAACAATTGTAATAATGAAAAATGAATGATGAATGACCTTTTCTACTCTCTCTAAAAATATTTCCAAAATTATCAGACGGGAGTGGCATTTGGTTTCATCACTTCCTTGTTTTACATGTAAATCTTTGACCATAGCACATAAAAGGAACCGAAATTGGAAAAATCATCTAGTGCCCTCAGCTCTGTCTAGACCATGACCAATTGTCAAAATGAAAGGTCATTTTCAATGTGGGCGATGCTCTGTGTGTTTGAATGGTATTATCATGAAGGATGTGTTTGTCCACCCAGTTACTCATAAAAGGTTTTTTCTTAATCATTATTCTAATTGTTTGACCAGTAACGTTATATATGTAGTTATGTGTCCATGCAAGTTGTTATACGTCGGCAAAACCACTCGGCCGGTTAAGACGCGCATTATAGAACACAAAAGTTGTTTAGGAAGACGTGTTGCAGACAAAACCCATGGTTGCCCATTGGAGTGAGAAGGGCCATCTTGTGTCCGATTTAAAGTTTTTTGTTTTAAAGGTGGTGCATCCACACTGGCGGGGCGGCAATATAGATTCAATATTACTTAAACTTGAACAGCGGTTCATTTATGAGTTACAGTCGGTGGACCCCCTGGGTTTGAACCAGGATCTTAATTTAGCAGTTTTTCTGTAAACGTTTTGTAACATAGTTTTGTATGTAAGGCCATATTTTATTGTAATATACATCTTTACTTTTATTATATATTTTATATATATATATATATATATATATATATATATATATATATATATATATTACTATTTTTGATTGTTATTTATTATATTTTTTTGCGAGCCCTGCTTGTTCAGCATGCACGGTTTGGTTTTCCTCTCTAGGAGAGGGTGTATATGTACACATATTTATTTTATATACTTTTTTTAATATAATATATGTTATATGTTGTACAATGTGTGGTATGTATTATGTACTGTATATTATATGTTATGTATTATACATTATATATTATGTGTTATATATGATATATATTATATATATATATGTATATATATATTTTTTTTTCACAACTTTATTTTGTATTCAATTGTTATGTACCTTAGGTACTGTTTGATTGTTTTTACTTGGTTTTTTGAAGATGCACTGATAAATTATGGATATAAGGTGCTTGGTTCATTTTTTACATATTTGTGGGCTCTGCTAGCCATGTTTCTACGTTAAAATTTTGGTCTCCCCTGAGAGTATTTTTCCGTTGAAAGATAGTTGCGTTTTTTAGGTTTTTAATCATCTCTTTTGGATGAATTTCTTGGTTTAATGTGCTTTAATTATTTTTATATTCAGCGGTATTATAAGTAATATATAGTTTTAATTATTTATTTTTTATGTAGTTTTATTGTATTTATTTTGCGATTTTTAACGGCATGTTCCTTAGATGTCTAGTTTGATTTTTAAACGCGAAAATATTAACGTTTTTAGAATGAGCTTAGATGCCCTTTTATGATGGCATAGGTTGCCGAGAGTAATGTATTGACTATTTTTAAGTCTTAGTAAGACGATATTGTGTGCCTAAACAATTGTGGGATTCACTTTCACTAACATGCCAAAATCGTAGGTTTTAGACTAGGCTGAGATGTCATTCATGATGGTAAGTCCGCTGCTTGTGAGGTTTAGTGATCGCTTTCTCCATCATTCATTTTTCATTATTACAATTGTTCCTTATTTGTTTTATTTTGACCACCGGATTTTTTGCCCGATATTAATTGTTTTATTAAAGTGTTTGTTAATATAAGATGCTGTCTTACTCCGTTGACGTCATCTCATGCATATGCATTGTCACGGTGCAGCCTGTCATTTTAAATGCGCGCCAAAGTCGGCGTTCTCAAGAATTTTACATAGCTGGCCGTTGGTGTTCAGGTATCTGCTCTTTGAGCTGTCATTTCTGGTTCCATATTTTTGGTTAATTGCTTCTATGTTTTCAACTTTTTTATGAGTTGGCAATTGTTGGCATTTTAAGAAGGTGCTGATAAGGTTTGTTTATGATGGCAGTTAACTGGGATGTTTAGCGATTCCTTGATATTTTCCTTCACTCTCTAGTATACCACATAGGTCGTATGTACAATTTGAGCAGCAATATGGGTGTCTTTTAAATATCATGGATTGAAACAATGGTTAGATGTTGGTGTTCTAGATCCTTTTTGATAGTCCTCTCGGCAGCCATTTGTTCAATTCAGGTTGCAATTTTTAAACGAGTTTATGCACTGCTGATAAAACCCTATGTTGCTTTATACTCCTGCAACCATGTATTCACCTGCCGCTGAGCAGTCCTGCATTTTTGAAAGCACAGAGTCTTATGTTTCTTTCAGCTAGTGTTCGCAACAATGTTATCACATGTGTTTGTCCGATAGCGTGCATGAGGACAGACTTAAGGACCTTAATATGTACACCTTAGAGGAAAGGCGGGATAGAGGTGATATGATTGAGATGTTTAAATACCTCCGTGGCATAAATGTTCAGGGAGAGAGCCTCTTTCAATTGAAAGCAAGTTCTGCAACGAGGGGACATGGGATGAGGGTGAAGGGAGATAGGTTCAGGAGTGATATGCGGAAATATTTCTTTACGGAAAGAGTAGTGGATCCGTGGAATAGTCTCCCAGTGGAGGTGGTAGAGATGAGGACAGTAACTGAATTCAAAAAAGCATGGGACCAACACAGAGGATCTCTAAAGGTAAAAAGTGGACTGTTGTAGTTGTTGTTATGGAAGGACAGACTAGATGGGCCTTGTGGTCTTTTTCTGTCATCATGTTTCTATGCTCTGTGCTCATTATTTTCTTGCTTAAATAAGATATTTCAGAAGACTATTTGTTTTAAGGATGATTTATTTTTGTTGCTAATTTTATTTTTATTTATCTTTGGGTTTATTCCGTAGGTCTGGGTTTTCCATTTTGTCTTTTCCTAATCATTTATTTATTTTTTAGGTCATGTTTAGTGTTGCATTTTTAAATTGATGGTTTTAATTGTTTAAGTATCATATTAATGTTTTTTATATTAATTTTTAGCATTATCCACCATTTGATTGGTTTGTGCCATATCTTTATTGCTTTTGTGCGCTTCATCTAGTGTACCAATAAGACTCTAAGTATGGTATATACATTTTATTATCATATATTGTTGGTTTTCTCATCTATATGGTATATTTTTATATGTATTTGTCTTAATTTTAATTTATTATGAATTAATTATTTATTATTATTTATTTGTATTAATTAATTTTTTGTATTAATTTTATAATTTTTTCATGTTTTGGTATATTTTAATTCATTGGTTTATTTAATTTATTTTAACGTTTTGTTCTGCTGTCCTCTAGTACCCCCTGATGAAGGCAACAGCCGAAACGCGTTGGGGTTTGGTTATTTAATAAAGTGCCTGTGACTTCCAATACTACTCGCTTCTATGGTTCTTCATTCCTATTCCAGGACATGATCCTGCACCAGGCTCTGTTTCTACCAAAGCAAAGGACAACATAATGCTTCCTTTGCATCATTCCTTGCAGGATCTCCTTCTCGGAATGTGGGAAACACCTTTAAGGGTACCCCCACCTCCCAGGGCAACTGATCTTTTATATCAGGTGCCCCCCTCTCCAGGGTTTCAAAAGACTCAACTTCCTCATCATTCCATAGTAGTGGAATCAGCAATGAGGCGGATAAAGAGTAAGAAAAAGCACTCTTCTTATCCGCCAGGTCGTGAGTCTAAGACACTAGATGCCTTTGGGCGTCAAACCTTCCAGACATCTATGCTTTCTGCAAGGATTCTCTCATATATTTTTTATATGAGTCTTTCTTTTGAGGAAGTTACAAAGCAATTATATCTTTTGACTCCTTTCCTTCCAGTTTCCAGGAGTACAAACTATTCCTCGCTGCTTAAGCATATCCAGAATATCTCTTGGTTTCTTTCTCGTGCTTCCCTAGACTCTTTTGAGTCTGTTAGCAGGACTTCTGCTATAGCTATAGGGGCACGATGTAGAGCCTGGCTCCAAGCTTCAGATTTGGCCAAGTGGGCACAACAACGGCTGGGACATACTCCTTGCACTGGAGAAAATCTTTTCAACAAGGAGTCTTTACGTCGGGTTACTCAGTTGTCCACTGATTTACCTGTTCCTAAGGGTTCTTCTATACCTTTTTCTGTCCCAGTAGGTAGGAAATGCCCTACCAAACTTTCTTCCCACAGGAGAAGAAGGTTTTATTCCTCACTTGCCCATCATACAGATGTTCCCCTACAGGGGAGGCATCGTCCTGGTCTGAAGAATCCAACCTCTCAGCAGGCTCAGCAAACCCGGCCTCTGCAGGGTTTCTGATCAGTCATCAGATGCTTGTGACCCTTGGAGTTAGAATCTACAGTTGCTTCTTCTCAAAAGAGGCAATCCATTACTCATTCTAACCCCTACACATGGATCTTTTTCCAAAAGACATCCATTTTTTCTATGAGCTGTCAGAATGTTCATGCCTATAAGTCACAGGTTCCTCCTCTTCTCCTGCCAGAGAAAAGAGGTCTGACCACTATCAAATGATAGTTCCTGTGCCAGCATGTATTTTTCCTTTCTATAGACTTACTACTTGGTAAGTCTTCTTCAGCTCTATTCTCTTCACCCTCTTACCACTGTAAGAGCGGAATTAGTTACTGGAGGCTTTTCTTCGGCCTCTCTAGGTTTGTCACTTTCCAGTGTGGAGTTTTCCTCCCTGAGTTTCCTATCTTGCTAGCAGCTGCCTATGCAGGAGCCTTAATGTTTGGCTAACATTCTATATGGTTTTAGTAGTGGCTCCATGTCAGTGTTTTTCATCTATCTTCGAGATTGTTCCACTACAAGCTTTCTGGGTTGATCTTCTATTTCTGCCATCTCCATTCCCCTGGATTTGGCAGCATAGTGGGCTGAGATACTGGCTCTAGCAGCCAGTCCTATCTCCACATTCTCCTGCATCATGCTCTCTGCAATTCTACAGAGAAGCTTTCCACTATGGGCCCTTGCTAGAGAGCATGGGGTTTTTTTTCTCCAACAGCTATCTTAGATGGTTGGAAAAGTCTTTTCAGTCATATCTCCCATGACTAGAAGGTTCTCCCTTCTTTCACTATCTCCTTTTGCCTAAAGGACATAGGCCTTCTCTTACCTAAGGGCTTAAAGAGTTGCCAATTCCCTGCTTTGGTCAATAGCATTGCCAATCGGGGATATGCTCTTTTTCCTTGCAGCTTGTCCTCATGGTAAGGTCAACATGGTACCTCATCCTTATCTGTCTTCTGTCTACTTACCATGCTAGAGTCTTGGATGACTTGGGACTAGCTGGCTACAGACTGATATTATCCTCTGATTTTTTATATAACCATGCTGGTTATTTCACTAGCTAGCATCCTTGCGGATCATAACCCGGGGGAATAGATTCTCTATATATCTTCTCAAGTAGGTTGCACCTCCTTGTTATTAGATGAATCTTTCCTCTCCACATGTCCTATGTGAATACTATGCTGTAGGCATATATCTGTCTGTTTAATTACAGACACCCATATTTAGGCCTATATATCATATTTATCTTTGTGTGTATTTTATGCCCTCCATATCTCACTATAGATATATTCTTATATGTCTATACATACATACATACATACATATATATAATCTGTCGAGATATTTCATTATAGATAGATATGTCTCCACATACTTATCTATCTCACTGTCTATGCTCATATAGCTATCTGTTTCTGACAGAGGGGTTTTTACCCATACCTCTGCGATTCAGCAGGTTTGGGATTCTACACACACAACCACTCCTGTGGTAGCCAACAATTTTTATACCATAACCTAAGGGTTTAGGTACCTCTGAAGCTCTCTGTACCTAATATCTCTCCTAGCTTACCCCAGTTAGGAGAGATATTGTGGATCTTCAGTTAATCACAGGCTTAACGCCTCAGGCATTTGTCCTCTCTGGGATACAAGGGGTTCCCATACCCTTTCTCCTCACAAGGACTGTGCCTGTTTGTCCAAATCTGTTAGCCTTTCTCTTTTTGCTCCCAAGAGTGAGTTACTCTGCCGCCAAAAGAGTTTGGTTTTTACCATACAGCTTTCGCTGAAGGCCCACCGTTTTTGTACTACCCCAGTTTTTCCTACGAGGGGTGCCTGTTACCTTTCAGGATTCTGACCTCCTCTGTTTTCCTACAGGTTTCTTACCTCCACTTTTCAGTGAGGCCCTCTTCACGGTTCCTCTACTGGGTTCCCAGTAGATCCATGAACCTCCATACTTCTATGAAATCCTGTTAGCGGAGGTCCATATTGCAATATCCTTTGCAATATCATTGATGACAATCATTATCCACACATGGACTCCTTTCTGCAGTCCTGTGCTAGGTTAGCTGTTCCACAGCATCTTCTTTCTTCAACTCCTACCCTCCATCCTCAGTATGCCTGGTGTTGTGGGGGATAGCATGTTCCAACCTATGACATGCTATGACTCCAGGCATCTCAGCTTGGGAGTCCCCATATGTGAAGACTCATTCCTGCTTGTTCCTGGAGATAGCACAGTTACTTACCTGTAACAGGTGATCTCTGGGAACAGCAGGAATAAGTCTTCACAACCCACCCACCTCCCCAGGAGTTGTATCTCTATCTATCTTTCCTTTCTTCTCTCTCTCTCTTTGTCTCAGCTTTAAAACTTAACTGAGGAGAAGCAGTTGGGAAAGGCGGGAAGGCAGCACGCAGGCGTGGTGGGATGCTTCCAAAAGCTCTTTGATTGGACGCTGGGAAGCGTTCTCGCGCAGACTCCGTCGGTACCAACGTACCCATATGTTTAGACTTATTCCTGCTGTTCCCAGAGATCACCTGTTACAGGTAAGTAACTGTGCTTTCCTGCTTGTTCCTGGAGATAGCATAGTTACTCACCTGTAACAGGTGATCTCCGGGAACAGCAGGAATTTAGTCTTCACAACCCACCCACCTCCACTAGGAGTTGTATCTCTCTATCTATCTCTTTCTCTTTCCCTCTCTCTCTCTTTGTCTCAGCTTTAAACTCAACTGAAGAGAGGCAGTTGGGAAAGGCGGGAAGGCAGCACGCAGGCACTGTGGGATGCTCCCAAAAGCTTCTTAATTGGACGCTGGGGAGCGTTCCCGCGCAGGCTCTGTCGGTACCGACGATACCCATATGTGAAGACTAAATTCCTGCTGTTCCCGGAGATCACCTGTTACAGGTGAGTAACTATGTTTTCCAGGAGGTATACTTGGAGTGTAATCTGAGCTTTTTACATTTTTACTTTACCAAGGGAATGGAGGAACAACTATATACAGGGTGGAATGTTTGTCCATGTTTGAGACCAGTTGAAGATGCACTCCTGAAATGGATGTTGAGGCTGACCAACGGAAACTATTGGGCAAAAACATGAGTTCTGTTGGGTTTTAGGTGACACTTCCTATATTCAGTGCATGGCATAGATAATGTGTTCGTTAAACTTAGCTTGTATGTTTTAATGAGAGTTAGACATAGAATGCGAAAAGGTTTGCTATTTTTATGTAAAGTGCTGATGCTTCTTCTGACTTCAGGTATATTGGCTGTAGCAAGTAGAAACATTCCAGCAGTTTTCGGTGGACAAGCGTGATTAAGTCCTCACATATGGGTTATGTCATCAGTGGAGCCTGTGCAAAGGAGTCCTCTGAGCTCCTAGAGTTTTTGGAGAGCTGCTCCGTGCATGTATGCACCTTCCTGCCTGCTGCCATGGTGCCATTTCCCCTCAGTCTGTTTTTTATCCACAGAGCCTTATGGCTGCACATCCATGTTGTGCCGCTTCACTCGTTTGAATACTTTTTATTTGCAGTCTTTTGTGTACTCTCTTCCTGCCTGCCATTGCAATTATGTCCCTGACATTATAGAAAGTCTTTAGTTAGTATTTTCTGCTGTTTTCAAATTTCCTTTGTTTTTACTGCGTCTCCACAGCCCCCTTAGGCACTTGGTGGTCTGGCAGTGAAGCTTTTCAAAATAGAGTTCTCTGATTTTCCTTTGGCTGTTTTTCCGACTGGGATGTCCTAGAAACTCCCTAGTGGGTTTACGAAGTATTTGAGGTGTTCTAGGACCATGTCCATCACAGATACTCATAACTGGTGCTTACGGTGCTTGGGACCAGATGGTCCACCACCTGTGATTTAAGACTATGTAGTCTATCTGCTTATTATGTCCCTATGGCCTTAAATACATGCACTGCACTATTGGAGCTTTTAAGATTCGACTCTCCGAGCATGCTTCCAGAATCAGTACTAAAACCATAACTGCCCCTGTTCAACATTGTTTGCAATTAAGCCATTCATTTTCAGCAATTCACTTGGAGAGTTATTGATAAGAATACCTCAAACCTTGCAGGTTAGTGATTGGCTATCCCAATTACAATTTACCAAACAAAGCTGGATTTTTCATTTAAAAACAGTGGCACCTGATGGCCTGAATTTGGAGCTTGATTGGCAGAACATTCTGTGAACCCGAAGGTGTTTGGACAAACAAAACAAAACACAAAAAGTGAGTAGCATGTGGAGGTCATGGGTGCTTTATTACCCCCTCCTACGCATTTCAGCACCTGCCTTCTTCAGGGGGTACACATCCTCAAAAGAAATACATGTAATATAATAAATATAAATAATACAATAAGCAAAATCATATGAAATAAATAAATACTTAAACAATAATGGTAAATGTAACTTAATAAAACTAAAGTGGCCCACTAGCTACCCTCACCACTTAGCCCCAACCGCCCATACCCATTTAGACATATAAGTAGATAGCTTTTTACGTATGTGAATCGTATCCCCTCCTGTTGAATGTATGCCTCCCAATGTCTTGTTGACCACTTTGATTGAAGGATATGGTGGCATAGAAAACTGTCTAAATAAATAATAAAAACAACCATCAGTTAAAAAGAATCATATTAAAAATGTATGGCTTATAACAAAGTAGAATGCATGGTAACAACATAATCTAAATATCAAATGTAGAGACTCAGACAGGGACATAAGAAGGAGGAACAAAAAAGAACATTAAAAAGAGATGAGGAGGACCACGAGTTGTGCCTTATCACACATTTAGAGAGTGAATACTGACAAGTGGCACTTTGTGGAGATATAATACAAAGACATTAATAGCTTTAAGCCAATGGGGCTGTCAAGAATTGAACAAAATAAGTTCAGTTAACAGTGCATCAATACCCAAATTTGAAGAGAAAAAGGAGGCGTAACAAACCTAAAATTTGACCACCATGGTATGTTTTTGCAAGGGGCAAACGGGGTCAGAGCCAGAGAAAACCGATGGAAAAGGTGTTTGTAATAAGTGAAGACGTCATTGTGTACTTTGGAAGCAGGAGCCTGAAGCCACGAAAGCAGATGCCGCCTTATCGCTATAAACTATAATGGAGTCATGATCACAAACACATAATTACTATAAATAGCTAGTAACAAGCAAGTACACTTGGAAAGTAAATGATACAGCATGTAGGCAATAACTTTCCTTACTCTGCAAAGAAGCAGACGAACACATCACGATGTGTGTGCAAATCTTCCAGCATTTCAGAAAGCTTATGCAACGGACAGGAAGCCCTCTTAAACTCGCTGCCGTTTCGCTCCAAAAAGGTGAAGGTTCAATAATTTGCATGCGCGCCACAGAGGACACCTAATACAATGAAAATCAAAGCATTATAAATGGTGGTGTGGATACAAATAACCACATGCACACATTAAATTGCAGGGGAATCTTTAAACAAATTCAGCCCAAAAGGGACATTTTGGAAAACCAAAACTCCTTGTATAAAGGGGCTCATTGCACTGCTGAACGTAGGAACTGACATCTGTGTATTACATGTTGCCAACCAGATCAGAGCAGAGTAACTAAACGTCTAAACATGCTGTTGGAATGACTGCATGGACAATTAAAGTAGAGCAAAATGGAAGGGGGGGGGGAGGGAAGAGAAGGGAAGTAAACAGGGCAGTGACCTTCAAATAAAAGAATTTAAAACAAACAAAAGATGCACACCAGTGCCCAATAACAAATAATATATATATAAAAAACAATCATAAAATGATCAAAATAAAACCAGGAATAAAATGGTGACTATAAAACAAAAGTGTAAAATGTGTGGAGCAAAAAAAGGGGGTGTGTCTGTATAAAAGGTAAATGACATTCAAAAGAACATATAAGCATACTATTAGTATGACTGCATGGTAAATCAAAGTGAAGCATTAGCAAGAGAGCAGGGGGAGGGGAACGAAGGGAGGGGAGGGTAAAAGGGTGAGAGGAAGGAAAAGGTAAGGGGAGGGGAGAAGGAGGGAAGGAAGGGGGTAAAACGTGTTTAAAAAAAAAAAAGGGACAATGGACACCAAATGAAAGAATTAAAAACAAAAACAAATAAAAACGCACATAAGCGCCCAATAAAGAATATATGTGAAGAACAATCAAAAATGATTAGAATAAAACCAGAAATAAAACAATAAATATCAAACAAAAGTGTAAAACATGTAGAGCAAAAAAAGGGGTGAAAATCCATGTGAAAGGCTGCCGACATTTAAAAGAAAAACTAAAAGTATAAAAACATATAAAGATAACTGGAGGGGAAGGAAAGGAAAAAAACCTAAGGGCATGGCAATGACAGAATGTGAGGAAAAAAGCTGTCCCCCCATGGGGAATTAAAAAATAGTATAAAATTAAACATAAAATGGAGTAAAACCCAAGGGAGGTTCAGCCCAAGATAAAAACAGGAGAGGTTAGTCGAGGGAGTCTAAAAACATTAAAATTAAAAAAATAAATAAGTACAATGAAGTAAAAAAGGGGGAGGGGATCTTTAGAGAAATATTGCTAAATTGACTTCTTGGTCCAGACCATTGGGTTCTAGCGTCTGTAGTTTGTAGATGTAGCATTGTTCCAGTTTGAGTTGTTATATCGATATCGCCACCTCTCCAATGAGGTTCTACAGTTTGGAACACGAAGAATTTCAGGTCAGTGGTGGTGTGATTCTTCTCTTCCCAATGTGCCACTAACGGCTTCTCAGGTACACGTCTCTGCAAGCAACGTTTGTGTTCAATAATGCGTGTTTTAACTGGCCGCCTAGTTTTGCCTACATATATCAAATTGCATGGAGAAAGAAACATAGAAATATGACGACAGAAAAAGACCACATGGCCTATCTAGTCTGCCTTTCCTAGCAAAGGATGAGATATACAACATTTTTAGTGTTGCAGTTTGAAAAGTGATGTATAAAAATCTTTTTTTTTGTAACGTTGGCCACTCAAACAAATTTTTGGTGACTAAAACATTAGAGCACACTGAGCACCATCCATATTTGAAGTGTCCTTTTACCTTGCAAGTTAAATTGGGTTTAGACAATGCTGACTGAACAAGGATGTTAGCTAAATTGCGATTGTTTGTAGGCAATAGTCAATTGTCTGGAAGCAAAGGCTGTGGTAGTGGCCAAAAGTCGTCACTCTTGCCTTAAGATACTAGCAGTTTCTCTAAATAAATTGGAAAATGTAATAGCACATGCAATCCTGTCCTGTGCGAGTTTCTCAGAGCCAAGGAGAAGAGGTGCTCTGTTAGTAGACCTAGCATGGTTATAGGCTTTATGAATACACTCACTGGGATAACCACCTTCTTCAAATCTTCTACCCATCTCTATAGCATTGCGTTCAAAATCTTGTTCTGATGTGCAGAGTCTCAGTATTCTCAAAAACTGACTTACGGGAAGATTCTGTTTCAGAGAAAGCTGTCAAACCTTAATAATGAGTTCCTATCTATTTTTTGTGATGGTCAGTCTTAAAAACCCTGCTGATCCTTCTTTATTGTGATATCAAGGTAGGCAGTATGACTCAAACTGTACATGCTGTCAAACGAACTCTCTCTCAGCCCACCAAAATGTAAAAATATTTCTTGTACACAGCTCACACTGTATATAGATCACTACGCATTCAAATGTAAAAATGTAAATATTTCCTGTACACAGTTCACATTGTATATAGCTCACCACGCAATCAACTTCACACTACTCACACACACGCCTCCATTTATCACTGCATGCCCACACCCAAGTACCCTGACACTTGATTTGTTTGATGTGTGATCCACTTTGATTTCAGGATAAAGCGGTATATAAATCCTTTTAAATAAATAAAAAAATTAATAAACTGCAGGTTCTCGTCCAGGGAATTCAGCCACCCAAAGAAGTCAAGCAACAGATTCTGGGCCATCCCAAAACATTAAAACATCATCAATGTAGCATTTCCATAGTTTGGGCTTGAAAAGAGTGCCTCATAAGGAACTACTTCTCAAAATGAGCAGCATATAAGCTAGCCATGTCTGGGGCCATGGACGAACCCATGGCCACTCATTTTATTTATTTATTTATTTCTTCTATACCGCCCCTTCCAGAGATCAAGGGCGGTTTACATGGAACAAGTTAACAAATTATGTATACTTCGGTATACATTTACATTGAACAGAAACTTTCTAACTTTTTACAAATAACAATAAATGCGATAAACTGTCCAAACTATTTACATAGGTTATTTACAAGTGGTTATATACAATGTGTTACAGAATAATCATAGGTCATGCGTAAGTGGTGGAATTTATTTCCATTTTTCATAAGGTTTTTTTTGTGTGTGTGTGGGGGGACTGTGTGGGGTTAGCTAATTGCGGTTTTGGGAGTTTTTGAGTTTGTGTGTCTGTGGATGCTGTGGGACAGGACTTGGGGGGTAGGGGATTTGGAAATGTTCGGAGAATAGGTAGGTTTTGAGTTCCTTCCGAAATTGGGAGAGGTCTTTTATGATACGGAGGCCTAATGGGAGATCATTCCAGAGCATGGGGGCAGTGAACGTGAAGGCTCTGGCACTTGAGGATTTTTTAGTCTTCGTGAATGTTTTTGGCATATCAAGTGAGTGGGCTGCGTTTTGTCTGTGAGCTCTTGATTCGGATGGGGTCTGTAGTAGTGTTGATAGGTGTGAGGGGGCGATGTCATTTAGGAGCTTGAAAGTTGTTAGGAGAATTTTGTATCTGATTCGGCTGTTTATAGGGAGCCAGTGTAGTTCTAGGAGTATAGGGGTCACATGGTCTGTTAGACGAGCTTTAGTAATTACTTTTGCACAGATGTTCTGGGCTCTTTGTAATAGGTATGTGTTTTTTTGTGGTAGGCCAATTAGGAGACTATTGCAATAATCAAAATGGGGTGTGATGAGTGTATTAACAACCGATCTAAAGTCATGTGTGTCAAGGAGGGGCCTTACGTGTTGTATGGTTTTGAGTTTATGAAATATGGTTATTACTGTCTGCTTTATGTGTGGTAGCATGGTGAGAGTATGGTCTATTATTACACCCAGGTATTTTACCTCTTTTTTAACAGGTATAGATGTATTGTTGATTGAGATTGTTGTTGGAAAAGTGTCATCGGTCACGGGTGTTCTTGTAACGAACATTGCTTCCGTTTTCTTGAGGTTAATGCTGAGGTAATTGGTTTCCATCCAAGAGGTGGTCTCAGCCATGCATTCAGAGGGTGTCGTAAGTGGGGTTTGTGGGGTATCTGTTTTTTAAAAAAATACCTCTAAAACAGAAATAATTCTGTCATTGCCAAGGATGCCATTTGGGTAGGAATGCGAACGGACCTGTCTTTCTGGATAAGGAAATCTGAAATAATATCAAGTGCAGCCTTTTGTGGAATGTTTGTATAAAATGAGTTTGTCCAAAGTAGCTAGAATAAGTGTTCATGATATCCTGTAAAACTTTGCAAAATATTGATATGTGAAGAGTTGCAGACATGACATGACTTTCACCACAAAAGTCTTAGAAAGACATCTAAATATTTAGAAAGGGGTTCTAACAATGAACCAATCGCGGTCACACTCAGGCGTCTGAGTGGGTTGTCTACAAATTTATGAATCTTTATGCAAATTGTAGGGGTCACCGGGTGAATGATAGTCAAGAAGTCAATCTCTTTATTTGTAAGGTAGCCTGCTTGCTGTCCTATATATAGTAGGGTGTCAACTTGTTTTTTAAAAAAGGCGTCAGATCATCATAAATCTTAGTATAAAAATTAGTGTCAATTTGCCGTAAGACTTTTGCAACATAGGCTGCCCTGTCCTATATGACTAATGCACCTCCCTTATTGGCTGGTTTTATAAATATTGATTGTCTTTTAAATTTTGTAGTGCGACTTTCTGCTGCGATGTTAGATTACAAAACGTATGGCACTTAGCCGTGTATAACTCTTGCACTCTAGCTATAACGACTGTCTCATGTGCACTAATCATAACATCTATTTGGTGGAACCCACGTAGAAGGATTTTTGATGACAGAAACGTCATCTTGTGTTCTGTTTTGTTTGTCTGAAAAAATTAATAATTGTAAGTTTCTGAAAAAACTTGTAGAGTTCTACATGTGTGCCAAATTCATCATGTTTAGTGGAGGGAACAAAAGAGAGGCTTTTTCTAAAACCTCAGTTTCCATGTAAGTGAGCTGGCGGCTGAATATATTATACGCCTGCACCTTCTTGTGCCTCAGTTTTAGCACTTTAACCCCCCAAAAAAGAAGAAGAAAATAAAGGTAGTGTGTAGCTAGGGATTCATTTGTGAGTACTTAATCCTGTTTGTAGCAAGATGCACTGCAAGGTACTTGAGGAAACAAAAGAGCCAGTGCAATGGATGGCGGGCAACAAACTTTATTAAGATCCCCAATGCGTTTCAGCCCTACCAGCTGCCTTCAGGGGGTGCAAGCAGGAGATTCTAATGCAGATGTGTGGAAGAGGTTACCATGTATATTGTGTTTTT
Organism: Ichthyophis bannanicus; assembly: GCA_033557465.1. Classification (NCBI taxonomy): domain Eukaryota; kingdom Metazoa; phylum Chordata; class Amphibia; order Gymnophiona; family Ichthyophiidae; genus Ichthyophis; species Ichthyophis bannanicus. Next base: position 308,543,402 of record CM066032.1, on the reverse strand, counting down.
TATGCATCAGCTCATATTTACTTTTTATTTTTTAATATTTAATTTGTATATTATGAGTTTTTATATGCACATGATTGTAGGATTTTGTTTTGTTCTATTTTAGTTATGTTTTATTTATTTGTTTATTATACATCCTTGTATTTGTTTTTATTTTTGAGGCTTGCAACCCCTGAAAAAGGCTAGTACAGCCAGAATGCATTGGGGTTCTTAATAGGGTTTGTTGACTGCCATCCATTGCACCGGCTGTTTTGTTTCCTTAATCCTGCTTGTCCATGGAGAAAGCAGAGTTACTCACCTATAGCAAATGTTCTCCAGGGACAGCAGCATAAGTCCTCACAACTCTCCCACCTCCCTTTGAAGTTGAATTCTTCTCAGCTATACATCAAATTGAAGGGAAATGGTGTCACAGAGTCGGGGAGCAAGGTGCATGCATGCATGGTGAAAATCTCCTAAAGATTCTAGAAGGAGCTGGGAAGGCTCTCTTGTGCAGGCTCCATTGGTTATGTCACCCATATGTAAGGACTTAGCTTGCTGTCCATGGAGAGCATCTGCTATAGGTGAGTAAGTTTGTTTTGCTGTAAAGTGACAGGACCTCTCACACAGCACAGTATAATATAGTGTATTAAAGCTGCTGATGGAGCAGTCTATTGCTGTCCTTGGAAAATTTCCTCACTTTACATGGCACTGCTCTCACACTATTTTAAAAAAATGCAGGTATCTAACAGTCTTTGGTGACCTAGATATACTCTGTTACAGTTAAATTTCATGTTTCTGTACTTGCTGCTGCTTTTCCTGCCTTCACTCTTCTCTTCTCTTGTTTAGGAGCAGATAGATGCTGCTGTGAAAATACTTCTTAATTTAAAAGCTGAATATAAACAAGCAACAGGCCAGGAATACAAAGCTGGGAGCCCTTCTGTTCCTCTTCTTTCTTCTACACCTTCCTCTGCCTCTCCTCTTTCTCATATGTGCCTTGGTGTGGATAGCAAAGCACTATATGATAAGGTAGCAGAACAAGGAGAGGTAGTGCGCAGGCTGAAATCTGAGAAAGCTTCAAAGGTATGACGGTCTTCCATGCTGCAGACACTTGTTCAGACACTTGCTTTTATGGTTGGCATCCAAAGGGAGATGTATCTGTTTTTTGGTTCAGATGTGGCTTGTGTTGATTTGTATTCGTGATATATGAACAATTAATGAAAAATTGTAACCAAAAAAAAATTTGGATCAATTCCTGGATGCAAAGTCCATAAACAATTGTTAAGTTAGTCAAAGAGAAAAACGGCTATGTGTTGGGAAATAACAGGTACTTGTGGCCTGGATAGGCCATTGTTAGAAACAGAACACTGGGCTTGGTGGACCTTTAGTCTGGCCCAGAATGGCAGTTCTTATGTTCTTACTGTTTTTGAGCCTCTAGTAAAGTCTTACACTCATCCTTCCTTCACCTCTCCCTGAGAGCGTTTCATTATTTTCCCATGCACAACATTCAGTAAGCTGTGGTGTCGTCAGGCTGCTGCATTCTTCCTGCAGATTTCAACCCCTTTTTCTACTTTAAGACCACACGTTCTCTTCATTTGAGGTATCCACCTTCACCCTTTAATTTGGGTAGTAGTCATCTGATGCCCCCCTCCATTTTGGACTTTGAGCCTGATTTTCTTTCTTCCTTGAGCTATCTGTCCGTCCTTTATTACTGGGGAATTTAACCTTCACTTTGATGGTCTCTCAAACTGTTATTTTTTTTTGCCTCAAGATTCCTTTCTGAACTGCACTGCTCCCACTGACCAGCATGACCACTGCCTTGACCTAATCTTTTCTTTCAGCCTTTCTTGAGCTTCTCCACCTCTATTCTTCCCTCCTGTGATCATCATCTGATAAGTTCACCCTTAAACACTTTCCCCAAAAGTCTCATCCAGTTGTCACCATCACCTTTAGGAATATCCAGACTGTCGACCCTTGCATCTCTTCCAGTACTGTTTCATCTTCTCTTGATGACCTTGTTAGTCTGTTGGGGCAGTTTCTGTTAGAATACTGTTCACTGCTTTGAATGCTCTTGCCCCAACTCTTGCCCTTTCTTATAAGGCATGCAAAACCCCAGCTTATCTCCAGAGTCCGCTTTTTCTGTTTTACACACATTCTGCAGTGTGTTCCCCCACTGAATTTGTACTTTTGAAATTCATGTTCCTTAACTTTCAACTCTTACACATGCCAAACAAAATTATTCTTGTCCATCTGTTACATACTTGCCTCTAATCTCTGTCAACTCTTTGCTTTCTGTTCAGATTTTAGATGACTGTATCTGTAGTAAGATTCAGAAATGTTAACTGAATTCTCTTGCATGCTGCCTCCTCTTCCCTCACTTCATTTACCCATCTTTCCTTTGGCCCCTTTCGTCCTCTATTTCCAGAAATGAATGAACTGCTCATCACTTCTCCTCTAAATTTGATATTTTTCATCTCTGACTTTATCCCCTTGTAATTTCTCAGTTGTCTCCCTACAGTCGGGCTGTTCCTTTTTCCTTCAAACTCGTGATTGCACTCTTTCTCAAAAAACCTTCATTAGACCTTACCCTGCCCTACTATCTATCACCCTATCTCTAAATTGCCTGGATACATTGCCCATTTCTGCTGCCTTGACTTACTTTCATCTTAAACAGTTCTAGGTTCACTTCAGTCTTTCTTTAGCCCTCTGCTTTCTACAGAAACTGCTCTTACCATGGTCTTTACTGACTTCTGTAGTGCCCAGGCCTTTATTCAGTCATGTTCCTCAACTTACCTGTTGCTTTTTATAATACTCAAGTGGATTTCGGGTTTCTGCTCTTATAATTTTTTTCTTGCTTCTTTAATTGTACATTCAGTACATCCTATGGTGATTCTTTCTCCATTGTTATTTAGTTTTTGGTCTGTGTACCTCAGGTTTTTGTCTTGGGTCCTCTTGTCTCTTCTCTCCACCTGTGTTCTATCAGTGTTATGATCTTCTCCCATCGCTGTCACTACTGTTTTTATACTGATGATGATAAAATATACCCCTCTAGACTAGAAATTTGCCCATACACACAGTCCCAAATGTCAGCATGCTTGTTGATCTTGGGACATCTAGGCAGCAATGTCCAACTTAAGCTTAAGTTGTTCCATCTTGGCCATGTTTTTTCCTCGCAAATCTACTCTGCTCCCCCTTCCTCTCTCTGTAGATGGTACTCTCATCCTTCCAGTTCCCTCAGCCTATAACTTTGGGCCATCTTTGCCTGTCTCTCCTTGCCTACACAAATCCAGAACACTGATACAACATGTCTTCCTTATCCTACTAGACCATTCTGTACAAATGGGTTATGTTTCCCAACCAACGGATGGAGCAGAACGTCAAGCTTTAGTGATGAAATTACCGGTATATCTACTGTAGTGGTGCAGCTCTGGAGCTTGTCAGTATTGTTTCCAGCAGATGGTGCAGATGGACTGACACAACTGGATTCTTCCTTGGGCAGCTTGACTTCCCGAGTACAGCTTGTGGCCCTGTGGCTGAATCCTTGATTAAAGGAAAATCATAGGGATTGGTCTAAAGACCTTACCCTAATGGGGAGCAGAAGGAGGTCCCTCCTTGAAGTGCCCCTATGTCCTGGCCTGCCTGCAGGTCTTGACTTTGTGAGATTTTTGCTGACATTGGAGTCAGTATCCTTGGAGTGTCCAAAGCACTGGCCTGCAGTTTTGAATTTGTGAAACACCTGAGGGAGCAGATGCTTCTTCAGGGAGCCAGCCCTGCCTACGCCAGTCTCACCAAAAGCAGTAGATCCTTCTGGAGCAACCCAATAGGTGATATAACTATTATTCAAATGTCAGTGAGAAGATTTTTTGTTAGACTGTTTGTTATAAGGAGAATACCTTAAAATTGCAATTTGGTCTGTTTTACTCACTTTTTGGAAAACTTTCCACTTTTTAAAAATCTTTTGGAGTATACAATATAATGTGCCTGCAATAATAGAAAATTAATTAATGTTCACTTAGCGGCTCTATGGTATTTGTGAGGAGAGTCCCACACAGCATTTGATGGGAATAGTTATCGATGCAGTATCGCATTTCGAACCCTTGTATTTTCCTTATGATTCTGTGTTAGGCTCCAGCCTTTACAAAATACACTGCTTGTGACTTGCTCTCCAATGAAGTCTTGTAGTTCAGTGCTTTCATCATACTGATATCCAACATGAAATCATGGTGCCATGCTGCTGATCTGTTGCTAACTTCGGACTTGGCACTTTTAACCTTGTTTTGCTGTATGCATGGAACAGACCTCCTGAGTCAATGGCCATACTCTAATCCAATTTCAAAATTAAACCATTTTGAGGTTGCTCTTAAATCGTAATAAGTAAATTCTCATACTCTTGTCATGTATGTTTGTCTTGACTAGATAGTAAGCTTCACTGAGCAGGGATTGTCTCCCTTATGTCTAGCTGTGCAGTGCTGCATACACCAGTAGCACTTTAGAAGTGATTAGCAATAGGGGCAGCAGCAGCATGAATCCATTGAGACGACTAACACATCACAATAACCTTTTCTCTCTTTATTTTCTTCTTTCAGGATGAAGTGGGTGAAGCTGTGAAACTACTACTCTCTCTAAAGGCTGAATATAAGGCAAAGACAGGACAGGAGTATAAACCTGGGCAACAGCCAGATACTTTTGCTTCTCCCCATATGACAGGTGCACATGGAACAAGTAGCTGTGACACTGTGGAAGCTAAAGTTCTATTTAACAAAATAGCCGACAAAGGTGAAGAAGTGCGAATACTGAAAGCAGAGAAGGCAGCAAAGGTACATTCATTTTTATAGCAAAGTGGTGTCAATGACATTTTAGTTGGGGGAGGACTTAGTAACACAATGGCAGATGATAAATTAGTTGGGCTGTCCACTGCCCAGATTTTTTCTGCCCAGCACTATGTCCCAGCCACCCAGGTCAACATCCAAATGCATGTTCAGAGACTGACCAACCCCTGCTATTGTACCTTTTTAATCTGAATACTTATTTAATATTGTCATGCACCATAACATACTTGTATGCCTGACAATACAACGATTGCTGTGCAGCTCAGTATGAATAATAAGTTACTTCCTGTTCGTGATAGCCAGTCTAGTCCCGGACCTCTGGGTTCCCAATCTCATTCAGCAGCTTGGAGACTGAGAAAACTCCTCCTTTTTATGATGTCACCGATATATCTCCCCTGAATCCGCCTCCCAAGTTCAGTTACCTCAGTCTCCAAGCAGCTGGATAGACTGGAGCCCGGGGGTCCGGGCTCACTTGAGACTCAATTAAGTTTGAGATAGTTAGATTCTGGGAGTAAATTTCACCCTTTGGGGTCTTGGTGCTACAGCAGGTTAACTTGGGGTGCTGTGCCTTTAAGTTATCTGCAGGCTTCTTCCTCACTCCCCCCCCCCCCTCTACCACAGCGGCCGTTATTCTGTCAGGGTCAGTGCCTAGTGCTTTGGGGAACTCCGGATCGGAAGCCTTCCGACTCCGGTGCCTTGGCTGCGGCTAGTGGGGAGTGAGAGCCGGAGAGGAGCCCTGCCAGCGCCACACAGAGGTCTGCCTGTTCGAGCGCTGGCAGGCTCGGCCCGTGAGAGCTGATTTTGTGTCAGTGTGGTTTGCACGGGTGAAGCAACTGTTTCTCGGTGACCTGATCTCCGGTACCGCCGACAAGATTCTCTGGAGCACGAGGTGCAGAGGGCTTGTTTCGGCTGGGCAAGAGGTAAGCCAGCATTCTTGCAGGGGGGTTTTCTGTATACAGAGCAGTTTTGGCGCGAAGTCGCAGGCGCCAGGTCTAACCGTGTGGCGGGACCGCGTGTAAACGCGGCTGTCTGAGACACTGAGTTTTTCCTCGCAGGGGTTCTCCGGAGCTTCGTTTCGCGTTTCTGAACAGCGTTTTGGGCAGAGGGGCCTTCCCTGCTTTTTTCCTTAGAAAAAAAAAAAGAAACGGCAGAAGGTATTATTATTATAACGAAAGGGGCACAGTTCCTTTTTTGTGCTGCTGGGCTGCTGTGGCTCTAGGTGAGAGTTTTTCAGTTCAGCCGACTTCCTGGGCTGCGAGTGACTTGGCTTGCCCTGCTTACCATGTCCTCTAGGCCTCTCTGCCTTGTCTGTGGCTTAAAGAGGGCCTCTGCTTCAGGAATGTGTAAGTCCTGTGTTAGGGAGGCCGCAGTGATGGAGCAGTCTAGGGATGCAGGAGGAGAGGTGTCAGAGGCCGAGAAGGAGAAATCGGTGGCGCTACTGCAGGAGGGGCCTCCGGGGGAGCCAGTGGCTGGGCCCTCTTCAGCACCGGACGTGCCTGTCCCTCCGGTTCCCTTTCAAAAGGAGTTGGCGGCTATTTTTTCACAGGATTTTGTCACGCTGCTTCAGCGTGCAGTGTTTGGTGCGGCTCCTCAGTGGGCAGGGGCGGGGGTCTCCGGCAGGCTTAAGAGACCCGCTCCGACCACACAGGCCGAGGATCTTCTCTGGGGGGCTAAGAGGTCTCGTCTAGAGGGTGTATCTGGGGAGGCTTCTGTAGCCTCGGACGGACCTTTGTCCGATGACGAAGACCACGGTTTAGAGGTGGAAGAGGAGCTGGAGGAAGGGGAGCTTTACGAGAAGGAAGATCAGGCTAGAGTGGTGCGGGTCTTCCGGAAGGATGAGCTTCCTGCATTGATAGCGGAGTCTTTAAAGGCCCTCAATATGCCGGCGCCCGGGATGGCGGAAGAGGAGTCTCTTGAGGATCCCTTGTTGCAGGTCTTCCGAAAGAATCAAAGGGCTTTCCCGGTACATAGGGTGTTTCGGGAGATGATTCAGGAAGAGTGGAACGTGCCCGAGGCTCCTCTTAGGGGGACCAGGGTGATGGGTCGACTGTATCCTCTGTTGGATCAGGACAAGGAGGTGTTTAAGTCACCCAAGGTGGATGCGGCCGTGTCGGCGGTCACCAAGAAAACCACCATACACCAGTGGAAGGTAGTGCGGCGCTTAAGGACACTCAGGACAGAAAGTAGGATGTTTTGTTGCGTCAGGTGTTTGATGTGAATGCCCTGTCTCTCCAGGCGGCTATTTGCGGAGCTTGGGTTGCTAGAACCTGCCTGCGCTGGTCTCAGTCTGTGCAAGCGAATCAGGATGCTTCGGATGCTAGCGAAGGGGCTAAGTTGGAATCTGGCGCGGCATACTTAGCGGATATTCATTATGATCTGATGTGTGGTCTGTCCAAAAGCATGGCGTCGGCAGTGGCAGCACGGCGTTACTTGTGGCTGCGCAACTGGGCGGCGGATAGTTCTTCCAAAACGCGACTGAGTAAGCTTCCCTTTAAAGGCCGATTGTTATTTGGGGAAGATTTGGAAAAGCTGGTCAAGGACTTAGGGGAAACAAAAGGGGGTAAGTTACCTGAAGACAAGCCCAAGGCCAGCCGGTCGTTTACACCTAGTAAGGGGCAACAGCGAGATTTTCGGCGCTCGCGGTTCCAAAGGTTTGGTGTGAACCAGAGAGGTTGTTTTCCCACCAGAGGTCAAGGTTTCCGGGGGTTTCGAGGAGCGGGACGGGGTTTCGGCCCTTCCTCCTCCTCATCCTTCGCTAACAAAAAGCAACAATGAGATAAGGGGGACCCGGGCACCCTTGCTGCTGATAGGAGGGAGGTTGCAGGAGTTTTATGCTGCCTGGGTCCGAGTAACCTCAGATCAGTGGGTTTTGGAGGTCATCAGGGAGGGCTACGCACAGGAGCTTTTGAGACCGGTGCGCGAGGCCTTCGTGCAGTCCCCCGGCAAGTCTGTCGCCAAGTGCGAGGCGTTGCGGGAGACTGTCCAAAGGCTACTAGATCTCAGGGCGATAGTGCCCGTTCCACCAAGCCAACGCAAGTCAGGTCGATACTCCATTTATTTTGTGGTGCCCAAAAGAGATGGGGGGGGGGGGGTTCCGGCCTATTCTGGATCTCAAGAGAGTAAACCGTTGCCTTCGGGTGTCGCACTTCCACATGGAGACACTGCGGTCGGTCATAGTGGCGGTAAGAAGAGGGGAGTTTCTTACTTCTCTAGATCTGTCCGAGGCCTACCTCCACATCCCCATCAGACCAGAGCATTGCCGATTTCTCAGATTCGCAGTTCCCTTCGGGCACTTTCAGTTCCGAGCTCTTCCGTTTGGCTTAGCGACGGCGCCACGCACTTTCACAAAGGTAATGGTGGTGGTGGCGGCAGCTCTCCGGAAGGAGGGCATTCTGGTACATCCTTACTTGGACGATTGGCTAATCCGTGCAAAGTCGCGATCTGAGAGCGAGACAGCTACGTCACGTGTGGTGTCGTTTCTCGAGGAGCTAGGTTGTGTACTCAACCAGGCGAAGAGCCAGCTGGTTCCCTCGCAGTGTCTGGAATATCTGGGGGCTCGTTTCGACACACGGGTCGGCAGGGTTTTCCTTATGGGGGAATGAGCGCGGACCCTTCGGGGGTTAATAGTCCAGTTCCTTCGGCGCAAAGCCCCCTCGGCGTGGCATTACCTTCAGGTGTTGGGCACGATGGCGGCCTCCATAGAGACAGTTCCGTGGGCAAGGGCCCACATGCGGCTGTTGCAGAGGGTGTTACTTCGGCGCTGGTCGCATCAACGGGACCCGTTGTCTCGAAAGTTGCGCTGTCCGGCGGAGGTTCGACGGTCCCTGCGGTGGTGGTTGCGTCCAGGGTCATTGGAGAAGGGGAAGACGTTGGACGCGCTGCATTGGGTGCCTCTAATGACGGACGCCAGCGTTTTCAGCCGTTAGTCGCAGGCAGGGCGGTTCGAGTGTTCTCCGACAACGCCGCGGCGGTGGCGTATGTCAACAAGCAAGGCGGAACCTGCAGCGCTGCGCTGGAGATGGAGGCCGAAGCCCTGTGCGTTTGGGCGGAGGCAAACCTTCTGGATCTCTCGGCGGCACATATAGCGGGGGTGGACAATGTGCAGGCCGATTTCCTCAGTCGAGTTCGGGTGGACCCAGGGGAATGGGTTCTCCATCCCAAGGTCTTCGAGATGGTGGAACGCCGGTGGGGCACGCCGGTCATGGATTTCATGGCAACCTTCACGTCGGCAAAGGCCAGCCGTTTTTTCAGCAGGCGAAGAGAAAGGATGTCGGAAGGTTTAGACGCTTTCATTCAGGAGTGGCCGGTGGGGCATCTCCTGTATGTTTTTCCCCTGTGGGTCCTGATCGGAAGAGTTCTGCAGCGAGTCGAAAGCTTTGCGGGTCAGGTGATTCTGATAGCCCCAGACTGGCCTTGCAGGCCCTGGTACGGGGATCTGATGCATTTGGTGGTGGCCAGGCCCTGGCGGCTTCCCGCTCGCCCAGATCTGCTGTCGCAAGGGCCTCTCTTCATGCCTCATGTGGATCGGTTCTCTCTTACGGCATGGCTCTTGAGAGGGCACGGTTGAAATCCAGGGGCTATTCGGAGGCAGTCGTAGCTACGCTCTTGAGGGCCAGGAAGCGGTCTACCTCGCTAGCTTATGTGCGTGTTTGGAGGGTTTTTGAAGCCTGGTGCGCGGAAAAATGGTGTGAGGCGCTTAGGTCCTCCATTCCTCAGATTTTGGATTTTCTGCAGGACGGCTTTGATAATGGGCTTGCGGCAGCGTAACTCCGCGTGCAGGTGGCGGCGTTGTCCTGTTACAGAGGCAAGGTAAGGGGTCAAGTGCTGGGGAGTCAGTGTGACATTAAGCGTTTTCTCCGGGCGGCATCCTTAGCGCGCCCTCCTGCTAGCCCGATCGTTCCTACGTGGCATTTGCTGTTTGTTCTCGATGCTTTGGAGCGTGCGCCCTTCGAGCCGTTGTCTCGGGTGTTGCTTAAGGATCTTACACTCAAGGTGGTGTTTTTGGTGGCCATTTGTTCGGCAAGAAGGGTCTCGGAATTGCAGGCCCTCTCTTGTAGAGAGCCCTATCTTTCGTTTTTTGCGTCGAAAGTGGTGTTGCGGACGGTACCAGGTTTTCTTCCTAAGGTGGTTTCGCCGTTTCACATGAATCAGGAGATTTCTTTGCCGGTCTTTTCTCGGGACTCTCGGGCGTCGGGGCCGAGAAAGTTACATGTGCTTTTCTGACAATCTGTATGTAAGCAAAATTTGTACCTGCCTTGATTCGACAGTCCAAGAAGATTATCCTGTATATATGTATTTATGTATATATGTAAATGAACTCCCCCATAGCTAAGAAGTGTTAACTCTGTATGATGTGCTTTTCTGACAATCTGTATGTAAACAAAATTTGTACCTGCCTTGATTCGGCAGTTTCACAATAGTAATCCTACCCGCTTCTGATCACTGGAAGGAGCGGGCTACAAATGCTTGCTAAATAAATAAATAAAATCTGTTGGATGTCCGCAGGGCGCTGAAAAAGTATTTGCGGCGGACGGCATGTTTTTGCAAGTCGGACAGACTCTTTGTGCTTTTCGCGGGGCCGAGAAAGGTTGAATCGGCATCCAAGGGGTCTATTGCTCGGTGGATAAAAGAGGCCATTGCGTTGGCTTACCTGCTGAAAGGTAAAGCTGTGCCCGACGGTCTGTGGGCACATTCAACTAGGGCGCAGGCTTCTTCTTGGGCGGAGGTACGTTTGGTTCCTCCAGCGGAGATTTGCAAGGCTGCTACTTGGTCTTCCTTGCATTCCTTTGTTAAGCATTACCGGCTTTGGGTCTGCAGTTCTGCAGGCTGGTCTTCCGGGTCCCTCCCATGCTTGAGGCGCTTTTTACTGCCCTGGTACTGACCCAGAGGTCCAGGACTAGACTGTCTACACTCCAGGAACAACAATTAGCAGGTAAGGTTAATTTCACCTTCAAGTACTTCCCCATTATACCCTCTGCTTTATTTTGTGACGTCCAGAAAAGGCATTAATCATTCTGCAGTTGGCCACTTCTTTCTGTAACATAATAACTTAAAATGGCCCTGGGTGTGCACATGAATTGACATGGCAAAGGGATGAGAATGAATGAGAGAAGTGGTCTAGTGGTTAGAGCAGCAGGCTGAAAACCAGAGAAGCCAGGGGTCAAATCCTGCCAAAACTCCATGTGACTTGAGTAAATCACTTAACTCTTCATTGCCTGATACAGACTTAAGTTGTAAATCCTCTGGGCACAGGGAAATAGCTACTGTGCCTGAATGTAACTCCCCTAGTGTTACCAGTGAATAGCTATGAGGGAAATCCAAACATATATAAAGGAATAACCGGGGGGAAGGAGCAGGGCACAAGTACACCAAGCCCAGCGTCCTGTGTCTACCCATGGCAAGGCATGGGTATCTGAACGAAATGTGTAAGGGAAGCCAGGCATACTGTACATAAAGTGATCCATCCTATCATAACCTTCCAGTTTCCAAAAGCCATGACTTGGGAATACTTTGAACCCCAGATATCCCCAAAAGATCATCAGCTTCTGTAAATAGGAAAGAAACAAGTGCAGCTCGCATGGTTTTGTTAGCCTTAAGTGCATGGTGGTGGCGGCATCGGCCATGCTGAGGCTTAAGAGCCAGAAAATGCACTCCTCGGTGCCCCCGGGTAGGGATGCCTGCACTGTGGACACCCTGGGCAGGAAATGCTTCCTGGGCTTGATGCTCGTCAACCAGATCCAGGCCTGCCAGCTGTACATGGGCATGTACTTGTGAGATACGGTGAAGGAGCTCACCAGGTTTGTGGCTAGTCTCTGAGGAACCTCTTTAGCAGTTCAGGACCCTGGTCTCCACGGTCAGGGAGTGTGCCAAGTTTGACTCAAGCGGCTTATGACAGCTTTGAGCCGGCGGCTAGAGTAGCTGCGGTGCGCATTGATGCCTGCTGCCATGCCTGGCTACAGTTTTCTGACCTGGAGAAATGGGTACAGGACAAGTTGGTCGATGTCCCTTGCCGGGGAGAGAACCTCTTTGGCAAATCCATGACTGAAAAGGCCGCCGAGCTGGAGTCCAAGTTCCATGACCAAGACCAGGCTCTCCAAGAAGACCACTGACACTTCCCGATGAAAGGTTTTGGGCAAAAAGTCCTTCTACCCAAAAAAGAGGAAGGCTTACGGAAACTACCCTCAGCACTTGGCCTTCCCAGCTCCCCAACAGGGCCAGCAGGACAAGGGCATGGCCTTCGTAAGCCTAATGCCCCCAAGCCCCAGCCCACTCCTCAGGTGCAACCTGGGGGGGGGGGGAGGTTTGAGTCCTGGGTTATAGCCTTTCGCCCCCCGGTATGCTGCTGGGCAGGCCCTCCCAGGGCAAATATGGTGGTTTTTTTTGCTAACTGCTGGCTCGCCATCACCACAGATGGGTGGGCTTGGCAGGTGATGGAGGGGTACCTCCTCCACCTCAAACAGATGCCTCTGCCATTCTTTCCAGAAGAGCTTCTGTTGCAGCCCTTTCACTGGGACCTGCTTCAGCAGGAACTTGCAAACCTCATGGCAGACAGGGTGTGGAATCTGTCCCCTTCAAACTCAGAAGCAAAGAGTTCTATTCCCGCTACTTCCTGGTGCCCAAAAAGACTGGGGGGATTTTGCACTATCCTAGACCTGTGAGACCTCAACAGGATCCTGTTGTGGGAGAAATTCAAAATGCTCTCCCTTGGAACATTCCTGCCATATCTCTGGCAAGCAGACTGGCTTTGCTCCTTGAATCTGAAGGATGCCTACACACACATCCTTATCCACCCCCTTCATAAGCAGTACCTTATGTGGGAGGCTGCCATTATCAATACAGGGCTCTGCCCTTCTGTCTGGCCTCTGCCCCGAGGGTCTTCACCAAGTACTTGGCAGTGGTTGCTACCTTTCTGTGTCTCCAGGGGGTGTTTGTCTTCCTGTACCTGGATGACTGGCTCATAAAGGATGGCACTGCCGCAGAAGCCCTTCAAATGACTGCTCACACCATCCTCATTCTGGAACATCTGGGGTTTGTCATAAACTACCCAAAGTCCCACCTCCAGCCAATGCAGCGCCTGGACTTCATAGGGGCAATCCTGGATACTGTCCAGGCCAAGGCCTTCCTTCCTCCAGACAGGGCCCAGTGCTTCCAGGGTCAACCCTCTGCCTCTCCCCCTGCCTGCCTCGTGCTTCGCCTTCTTGGCCACATGGCATCCACGGTGCACATCACCCTGAACGCCTGCCTGCACATGTGGCCAGCCCAAGTAGGCTCTCTACTCCCAGTGGTCGCAGACAATGGGGCGCCTATGGGACAGAGTGGTTGTGACCCGCTCTCTGACCAACTCCCTCGACTGGCTTCAGCACCTGTAGGCTGGAATGCCTTTCCAGGCCCCCGCCCCTTAGAGGATCCTTACCACGGATGCCTCCAAACTGGTCTGGGGAGCTCATAGTGACAATCTCCGCATGCAGGGCAGCTGGTTGCAGGAGAGCCTCTAGCAGATCAACCTCCTGAAGCTCTGAGTGGTAGCACTCGCCCTCCGGACTTTCCATTACCACCTTCAACATCAAGCTGTCCTGATACAGACCGACAACCAGGTCATCAACAAGCAGTGAGGGACGGGGTCGTTCCTCCTGTCCCAAGAGGTGGTAAGCCTCTGCTCCTTTGCCAGCAACAGTGGGGTGCTCTTGTGGGCAGTCTACCTCCCAGGCCAGGACAACATCCTGGCAGACTGGCTCAGCAGAGTCCTCCAACTGTACGAGTGACGGCTGGACCCCAAGGTGGCCAGTTGATTGATCCATTTCTGGGGACTACCGCTGGTGAATCTTTTCTCCAGGAACAAGCAGGAAGTTAGTCCTCACATATGGGTGACGTCGGCACCAATGGAGCCCGCGTGGATCATTTCCCCAGCTTTCAAAGAAAGCCTTCGGGAATGCCACCACGCATGGTCCCCTTCCTGCCCAAAGGTGCCATCTTACTCAGTCTCCCTTTTTCTGCAGAGCCCTTTGGACGTGCGTCTCATCCCTGGAAAAAGGTTTTCTGTTTCCAACCGGTTTTTGCTCTCCAGCCTTCGCTGTTCCTCTTCCCGCCTCCCGAGCACCTCTGCTTTGGCCCTGGTCTTGGGATTTTTTGCCTTTTTTGTTTTTACTGCACTTTCACGTCCTTTTTAACCACTGGCTGCGTTGAGTTTCTTCGACCTTGCAGAGGTCCTTTTTCCCCCAGTGGCCTCCAGTTTAAAAAAAAAATGTGATAGGTGTTCGAAAAACATGTTGTTCACAGACACCCATGACTGTTGTCTCACGTGTCTAGGAGTCGACTATGATCCAGAGCTATGCTCGCTCTGTAAGCCATCCAGAGTCATAAGCAGAAACTGGATGATCTCTTCCGTAAGGCATCCCCGGTAGCCTCCCACTCTTCAGCCCCGCAACCTCTTCAGTCTCCCAAGGCTCCTCCCTGGGCCCGGCAGCACTCCGACCAGGGGTCACCCGAATGTGAATGGAAGAAGAAGGTCGCAAGGACTCTGTCGGGGGTGCCAGACAAACGTGAGAGGTTGCGGGCCCAGTCTCTCAGCCCCCCTCGGCAGTCTCTGGAGTTGGAGAGGGAGCGGCCCAGTAAGGTACCTTGAACCGATACGGAGGCCTCCGGTAAGGGGGCCTTGTTTCCTGAGGGTTGTCCTGGTGAGGACCCCCTATCCTCCTCAACACACGACCCGGTCACCCCGGCATCAGTGCCGCAGGGCCCCACTCCTGAGTGGGAGGCCCGAATGCAGGCCTTGGAATGCAGCGTTTCTGCGTTCCTCGTTGCTCAGCAGGTGCTGTACCAGGTTCTGCTGGCACACGCCTTGAGACTGCAGGAGCCTCAACCTTGAAGACTCCGCAGGCTGCCGCAGTGACCTAGAGATCCAGAAGCCTCGTGAGGATCCTCGGCGCAGGTCTCGATCTCTGTCCCTTTCCTTGGGTACGAGATCTTCTCGGGCAAGCGCCTCCGGCTCCGGGCAAGATTTGGTCTCAGAGACCTGGCGTGGGTCACCGATCCATCTTGAGCCACATGACCTAGAGTTCGGACTACTCGGAATGGGAGTCCGATGGGGAGACCTCCCCAGAGACTAGGTCCCACCGAGATCCTTCTGATCCCTCCCTGCTGACCAAGAGGCTGTGGTCATCTCCCGAGGATGGCACCTTTCTGGAGTTCATCCAGGATATGGCGCGGGCCCTAGTGCTCGCCACTGAATAGGAGGAGGAGCCCCACACTGAGGAGCTTTATATCCTGCAATATGAAGCTCCTCCAAAAGAGGCTGTCTCAGTACTGGTTCCTCTCAGTCTGAACCAACTCCTTCTCTGCATGTGGGAGACCCTGGCCTCTGTCCCTATTGTGAGCAAGCGCTTGGATGCTATGTATAGGATGCAGCGGGGCTGGGGGTTTCCGAAAGCTCAGCTTCCCCCTACCTTGATGTGGTTGAATTGGCCATGCAAGCTAAAGAGCCCGGAGACTAATTCATCTGTCCCTCCTGGCAGAGAGTCTTGTACCCTCAACGCCCTCGGGCCCAAGACTTATCATGCAACATGCTATCATGAAACATTCAAGTTTACCAATTATACATTAGGATGTTCGTCCGTGACTTCGCTAGAGAGCTCGGAGGCTGTGCGGCAGGCCTTGACAGGGGACCATTTCTGGCATTTTCAGGCCCTCTCAAAGTCCGTCGGAGAATGCTCAAAGTTATTCTTGCGGAGCATTTCCCCAGCTTTCAAAGAAAGCCTTTGGGAATGCAGCGCGCATGCGCGGTCCCCTTCCCGCCCAAGGGCCCTTTTTCCCCCGATGGCTGCCAGCGGGTTTAAGAAGTGTGATCGGTGTAAGAAACTGTCTCTTACCGACACACATGACTGCTGCCTCCGGTGCCTCGGACCCGATCATGACCCGATGATCTGTGGTCCGTGTGGGAAAATGTCCTCTAAGGCATTGATTTGGCAGCACCAAAAGGAAAGAATCTTCTCTGACTCCGCGTCTGGTTGGGCCCGGACCTCGTCAGAGGCCTCGACATCTTGGGACTCTGGCCCCGAGCAGCGCCGAGGCTTCTCTGAAAGGGGTCTCCCTCGCGGGAGCATCGCAAGAAGAAAAACTCCACGAGGGCGGCGTCATTGGATGCACTTGGCTCCTCGAGGGCCAAGTCGCATAGCCCCGAGCACCGTCCCGGGTCTTCGGAGTTGGAGAGGCCTGCAAAACAACCTTGTGTGGAGATGGAGTCCCCAGGTCACGTGAGTACTGTAGTCCTCGTGGACTCTCCTCCAGGGGAGCCGACGTCGGGCCCGGCGCCGCCGGGGCTCGAATCGGGGACTGCTGAGTCTCCTGAGCTCAGACTCAGGTTGACAGCCTTGGAGAGCAGCTTGGCTACCTTCATGGAACAGCAGCGGGCACTGATCGCCGGTCTCACCGGTGCATCTGCCCCGACCACCGGGACATCGACGTCCAAGTCGACCCCGGAGGCCGAGCCGATCCTCGAGTCCATACGTGCTCGAGTCGATCCTCGGCCAAGGTCTCCCTCAGCCTCCTGTTCGGGACCGAGGTCGTCGACGCCGGTACCCTCAGCGCCGGGGCAGATGGCATCGGTGCCTGCCCGACCGGAGCCGCTTGATTCCTCCTCCGAGGAATCTGGCTGGGAGACGGAGGATGAGGAGTCACCCGACACCTTTCGGACTTGGTGCGTCCCTTCGGACTCATCAGAGTCCAAGCCTCGGAGACGGTCCCCACCGGAGGATACCCGGTTCTCGGACTTCGTGCGGGATATGGCCAAAGCCTTGGCATTTCCCGTGGATCCCGAGGAGGAGCCTCGAGCCGAGGAGCTCAAGGCCCTCCAGTATGACTCTCCTCCGAAGGAGGCCTTTACTAAGCTGCCTTCGATGCTGGAACGGTTGCTCTTCCGCATGTGGGAGGCGCCGACCTCGACGCCGGTTTTAAGCAAGCAGGTCGATGCCATCTATCGAGTCCGCAAGAGCCCCGGGTTCCAAAAGGCACAATTACCGCACCACTCCATGGTTGTGGAATCGGCCATGCATCGTCTGAAGAGTCAGAAGATGCACTCCTCGGTGCCTCCCGGCCGGGAGGCCCGGAACCTGGATGCCCTCGGTAAGAAGTGCTTCCAGGGCTCTATGCTTGCTTGCCGTGTCCAGACCTACCAGCTGTACATGGGCATGTACCTTCAAGACCTGGCAAAGGAGATTGCCGGGTTCTCTGCTGGTCTCTCTGAGGAACCTTTGCAGAGGTTCAATGCTCTGTCATCGGGTATTCATGAGTGCTCGAAGTTTATTTCTCGAGCAGCCTATGATGGCTTCGAGGCTTCGGCCCGAGTAGCTGCGGCCAGCATCGGTGCACGCCGTCAGGCCTGGCTACAGTCATCGGACCTCGAGCCATGGGTGCAGGACAAGTTGGTCGATGTCCCCTGCCGAGGTGAAAACCTTTTTGGCAAGCCCATGGCTGAAAAGGCTGCATAACTCGAGACCGAGACTCTTACCCAGACTCGGCTGTCCAGAAAAACCTCTGCCCCTTCTCAGAAAAAGAAGGGCTCGGGGAAAAAGACCTTTTACCCGAGGAAGTCATCTACCTATAAACAGTACCCTCATTATCAGGCCTCTGTAGCTCCCCAACAGGGTCAGCAGGCCAAGGGGCAGGGACATGGGCCCCGTAGGCAGAAAGCCCCCAAGCCACCAACACAGGCTCCTGCACAGCAGGGAGCGGGGTTTTGACTCCAGTGGCATAGCCTCTCCTACTCAGCTGGCCCACATCAGCACAGGAGGCCGGCTGACCCTGTTTGCCCACAGGTGGTCAGCCGTCACAAGGGATACCTGGGTGCTCAGTATAGTCCAAAGAGGCTATTTTCTTCACTTTCACCAGGTACCCCCCTCCTATTTTCCAGGGGAGCCTCCAAGACTCCCTCTGCACAGGGACTTACTCCTACAGGAGTTGGCAAGTCTTGTAAAGGATCAGGCATTGGAACCGGTGCCCCACCACCTGAAAGGTCAAGGCTTCTATTCCAGGTACTCTCTGGTACCAAAAAGAACCAGAGGCCTCAGGTCCATCCTAGACTTGCAAAATCTCAACAAGTTCCTGGAGAGGGAAAAGTTCAAGATGCTCACCCTTGGAATCCTGCTGCCCTTCCTCCAGCAGGGAGACTGGCTATGCTCCTTAGATCTAAAGGATGCGTATACCCACATCCTCATTCATCCAGACCACAGACAATATCTCAGGTTTGTAGTGGGAGGAAACCACTACCAGTACAGAGTACTGCCCTTTTGCCTAACCTCCGCCCCCAGGGTATTCACCAAGTGCCTGGCGGTGGTGGCGGCCTACCTAAGGCTTCAAGGCCTCTTTGTATTTCCATACCTGGATGACTGGCTCATCAGGGGCCAGTCTCCGCAGAAGGCCAATCAAGCCACCCTTCGCACTGTTGCTCTCCTTCAGCACTTGGGTTTTGTTATAAACTTCGCAAAGTCCACTTTGCACCCTTCCCAAAACATGGAGTTCATAGAAGCAAGACTGGACACCCTTCAGGTGAAGGCCTTTTTACCCGTGGACAGGGCCCACAGATTGATGAATCTAGCCAGCCAGTTCCACAGCAATTCTCTGGTCTCCGCCAGGCAATTCCTGAGGCTTTTAGGTCACATGGCTTCCACGGTCCATGTAACCCCAAATGCCCGGCTGCACATGAGGCCAGCTCAGTGGGGCCTCCGAACTCAGTGGAACCAAGCCACAGGGAGCCTTGCAGACAAAGTGAGGGTGTCCACGCTATTAGCCTCCTCTCTGAAGTGGTGGCTTCATCTTCCGAATCTAGTGCAAGGGGTGTTTTTTCAGACACCTCCACACTCTCAAGTGCTGACCACCGATGCTTCTCTTCAGGGTTGGGGTGCACATTGCCAAGGAGCATGTACTCAGGGCCTGTGGACCCCTTGGGAGGCCGCACAGCAGATCATTCTCTTAGAACTGCGAGCTATTCGCTTAGCCCTGCGAACCTTCTCCCATCTCATCTTTCACCAGTCTGTCTTGGTCCAGACGGACAATCAAGTTGCTATGTTCTACATGAACAAACAAGGGGGCAGAGGGTCTCTTCTTCTATGTCAAAAGGTGCAGAGACTGTGCTCCTGGGCAGTCGCTCACGGCATCCTTCTCAAAGCAGTCTATCTCCCAGGTCAGGAGAATTACCTGGCGGACAGGCTGAGCAGGATCTTGCAGCGCACAAATGGCAATTGAATCCCTTAGTGGTTCAGCAGATCTTCCTGCGCTGGGGCCTTCCAACTATAGATCTCTTTGCCAGTCCTCTGAACCGTCAACTTCCAAGGTTCTGTTCCAGGCAACCGCATCCTCTGAGTGGCAGCGGATGCGTTTCTCATTCCATGGTCCACAGGCCTCCTATATGCGTTTCCTCCCACGCCTCTAGTGCCCAAGACACTGTTCAAAGTGCTCAGGGACAGGGCCTCGATGATCCTGGTGGCCCCCAGATGGCCGAGGCAACCGTGGTTCCCACTACTTCTGCATCTAGCGGTGGACACTCCTCTTCCTCTGGGGATGCAACCCAATCTCCTGTCTCAGGAGCAGGGATCTCTCTTACACCCCAATCTCCAGTCCCTCAATTTGATGGCCTGGCTGCTGAGAGGGTAGTTCTAGCACCCTTTCTGCTGCCTAGGGAGGTGGAGGATGTGGTTTTGGCCTCTAGGAGGCAGTCCACACGAAAGTCTTATGCCCTTAAGTGGCGTAGATTCTCTATCTGGTGTACTCAACGTAACGAGAATCCTTTCTCATGCCTGGTACCAGTGGTGCTGCAATATTTGCTTCACCTGTCCAACCTAGGCCTTAAGTCCAATTCTGTGAGAGTGCATCTTAGTGCTCTTTCAGCACACCACTCCCCAGTGGAGGGTCGGTCTCTTTCCAGCCATCTTCTGGTGGCTCGCTTCCTTAGAGGCCTGCTTTTGCTTAAACCGCCACTGCGTCGTCCTGCCCCTGAATGGGACTTAAATGTGGTCTTGCAACGGCTTACTTGCCCACCATTTGAACCTATGGCTACTTGCCCTCTGCGTTTTCTCTCCTGGAAAGCGTTGTTCCTGGTAGCCCTTACCTCAGCGAGACGAGTGAGTGAGCTTCAGGCCCTAGTATCAGATGCTCCTTATACTAGGTTCTATAGGAACAGAGTAGTCTTACGGACTCACCCTAAGTTCCTTCCTAAGATTGCCGCCTCCTTCCACCTCAATCAGGAGGTGGTTCTTCCAACTTTCTTTCCCAGGCCGCATGCCAGCCAGGTTGAGATGGTTTTGCATACCCTGGACTGTAGGAGGGCTTTATCCTTCTACCTTGACCGTACGCAGGAGCACCGGAGGGCTGTTCAGCTCTTCGTCTCCTTTGACCCCAATAAGTTGGGGTTGGCTGTCTCCAAGCGTACTTTGTCCATATGGGTAGCTGACTGTATCGCCTGGGCTTACAGGGCAGCCGGCCTCTCGTTGCAGGGTCGAGTTACGGCTCATCATGTCAGGGCGAAGGCTGCATCAGTGGCTCATCTCCACTCTGTTCCGTTGGCAGACATCTGCCGGGCCGCTACTTGGTCTTCAAGCCAGACTTTTGCGGCCCACTACTGCCTTGAGAGGGAGTCCCACGGGGACAGTGCTTTCGGGCAGGCGGTACTCCATAATCTCTTTGGGGTTTAGGCAACTCCTACCCTCTGGCCCTGGTGTTGGGCTACCGTTCGGGGGCGTTATCAGAGAAGATTCTGTTCTTGCATGCTGAGGCTCTAGAGGGAGCTCATTGTTCAGCTGGGGTCTCCGGTAGCCCTAAGCTAGGGAGTCCCATATGTGAGGACTGACTTACTGCTTGGTCCTGGAGAAATAGTAGTTACTCACCTGTAACAGGTGTTCTCCAGGAGCAGCAGGAATCAGTCCTCACAACCCTCCCTCCTCCCCTTGGAGTTGCAGTCATATGCTTTATTTTTTGCTGTCTTTTAGCTATGTCATCAGACTGAGCAAGATGGCACCCTTGGGCGGGAAGGGGACCGCGCAGGTGCGCTGCATTCCCAAAAGCTTTCTTTGAAAGCTGGTGAAATGCTCCGCACGGGGGCTCCATCAGCGCCGACGTCACCCATATGTGAGGACTGATGCCTGCTGCTCCTGGAGAACACCTGTTACAGGTGAGTAACTGCTATATACATCCCTTGCCTCATGGAGCAACTATTTGGCAAGCCCATGGAGGATAAAGCAGCAGAGATTGAAACGGAGTATGTGACTTGTACTCTCCCCTCCTGGAAAACTTCTTCCCTCCTCACGAAAAAGCAACAGAGCAAGAAGCCTTTCTTCTATCGGAAGGGGCTACCCGGCCTACCGCCGGCATTGACCTCCCCCCCCCCCCCCTTTTCTGGGCAGTCAGGGCAGGACCACGGTCCACAGCCCTCATAAGCCGAAGGGTCCCAAGAACCAACCCCCGGCTCAGCCACCCTAGGGGTTTTGGTGCCATCGGCATAGCCTTTCATCCTTTGGCAGGGCGACTGTCCATTGGGGGACGTCTGGTCCATTTCTCCCACAGGTGGGAGTCCATCTCCACTGATGCCTGTGTCTTCCAGGTCATTTGGGAGGGCTATCTTCTCCATCTGGACCAGGCCTCTCCTCCATACTTCCCTGGGGAGCCAGGTCGGCTTCCCCAGCACCAGGCCCTCCTGAGTCAGGAGCTTGCAGGCCTCCTCGAGGACGGTGCAGTAGAACCAGTCCCACTGCACCTCTGAGGATGGGGGTTTTACTCCCGATACTTCCTAGTCCTGAACCTTCCCTCCTCCCCTTGAAGTTGCTGTATATATTTTTGCCATCTTCTTGAAGGGGCTATAGCTATGGCACCTGACTAAGATGGCACCTTTGGGCGGGAAGGGGACCACGCGTGTATGGTGGCATTCCCAAAGGCTTTCTTTGAAAGCTGGGGAAATGCTCCACTTGGGCTCTGTCGGTGCCGACGTCACCCATATGTGAGGACTGATTCCTGCTGTCCCTGGAGAACACCTATTACAGGTGAGTAACTATGCTTTCACCAGCCCAACCAATGCTCAGCTGACCTGCTTTTGCTCCAGACAGCCGCATTCTTCATTGATTGTGGGAGATGCATTCTTTATCTCGTGGACGGAGGGCCTCCAGTATGCCTTCCCGTCTACACTGCTAATCACCAAAACCCTGCTCAAGGACCAGCTCGACAGTCAACTTGATACTAGTGGGCCCGGCAGCCATAGTTCCTGCTGCTCCTCCGCCTGTCCCAGGTGCCCTTAGTCCCTCTGGGGAGCGACTTGGACCTGCTCTTTCAGGAGTGTGGCTCCCTCCTGCTCCCCAACTTGGAATTTCTGTCGCTGACAGCTTGTCTGCTGAAAAGTAGCCTTGACCCACCTCTATCTCTTCAGTGAAGTGGAAGCAGTTCATTTGGCTTTTTGCAAGCCTTCCACCCTTCATATTTGCAGTAATGTATTGGACTCTGTTCATAATTGCCTTGCAATACAGGGACAGTTTTTTGTTCTATTTTAAGGTGACAGGAGAGCGTGGTACATATTTAGATAGTCTATCAGTAAAGTGGTAATAACAAAAGCTGTGACAGAATATAGTCATGTTTGGGACAAACACAGCAGGTAGTGATATGAGATGGCGAAGTAAGGTGAGGAAAGGAATCTAAGCTTTGGTTTTGATATAGAAATGCATTTGCCACCCACCTGAAATGGTAGAGGCCCAAACAAAATCTAAAACCCTTACTTCAGCCCTCTGACTTCAGAACCATAATGCAAGCAATGATTACCCAACATATAGACTGTTGTAATAGTATACTTCATGGTCTTCCCAAAATATCCCTACACCCACTCATAATGGCTCAGCATACTGCGGCACAAATCATCCACAGTGCATGCCAAACTAATCATATAACGCCAGTCTTATATGTCTTAAACTGGCTGCCTATACAAAGCTGCATCAAATTCAAGATATTAATGACCACTTTCAAAATCATCAGAAAAATAGCTCCCCAAACTCTTTCCCAATTAATTAAAGTGACCCTTATCAAGCGACCAAGAAGAGAACAAATGACCAACACTCGGTCTCCCTCATCAGCTTTTCCGTAAGTCTAAACAGTGTACCAGCAGCAGAGCATTTGAGTTTATATCTCCAATGCTCTGGAACTCCCTACCACCCAGTCTCCGAAACATGACAAACTTAGCCTCGTTCCGCTCCCATCTCAAAACCCATCTCTTCACAGAACATTTTGGTCAAAATGAAACTACAACTCTCACTGACCCAACATAATTTTCCCCCCTCCTCGCCACTAGGCTATCCAACCAATCAAACTGGTCAATAAATCACCCATCCCTTAATCCCATCCTGTTCCAACAGATTTTATCGATCATCAGAACTGTAAATATGCTCTATATAAGTTTAAACTATCTTGAATCGTGTATATTCTTGATTTCTTGTTATTGCACCATTTATTGTTAAAATGTTTAATGTATCGGTTGTTTTAATTCTAAACTGCTACGATTACCCGATATAGCGGTATATAAAACATACAAATAAAAAAAATAAACAAGAGTGCCAACAAAGCTTACTTGTGCGGTGAAGAGAGTAATCAGGTGTTGAAGATCTTTGGTACGTTTTCACACACAATTGTTGGATGTGTCGGGATGACTTGGTTACCTTCTCCAACTAAAAGAAAAAAAATGGTAAATGCCGCTCTCCTGACAGTAGTCAAGTTTATCTATCTGGCCACAGCTAGAGAAAAGTCAGCAGAGTTTGATGAGGGTCAAATGATCTGATCTACTAATCTGAGCTTTAATACTCTCCTAATAGAGCAAGGAACTGACTCTCAGACTTGAAACACCCCCCCCCCCCTCCTTTTTTTTAATTATTTTTTTTAAGTAGATCTGTTTGTTTCTGTGTGGAGCCCTTTTGCCTTTTCTTTTAAAAACAAGAGCAATATATTGGACAAGATGTGTCAGAACACATGGTTATATAAGCTAAGTTCCACCAGATGTATAGTGAGATGTTACTGATACTTGCCCATCTACAGCCCACTAACTGGTGTAAGCAGCGAGGTCTGATGCAAGATCCCTCACAGAACCTGAGTTGAGTTTATGCCAGGGATAGCATAGGTCTCCTTCCATTTTCAGCGATTATGTTGGGTTTTTTTGTCTCATTCCAACTCTGTGCATTGTTTAAATCCTAAGGATAAAGTGGACACAGCTGTACAGGAGCTCCTTCAACTTAAAGCACAGTACAAGTCTTTGACAGGAACAGAGTACAAACCTGCCACTGGTAATGAAGACAAAAACAAGAAGGCGAAGGAAAATGAAAACAAGTCTGAAAAGCAGAATAAACCACAGAACCAGGCTGCTGAACAAAAGAAGAAAGAAGGGCAAAATGATCAAGGCGCTGCAATGTGCTCTGGTGGGGCAGGAGATAATCAAGGTCCTAAGAAACAGACCAGGTAAGATCCTTCCCTTGTTGCTCAGTCCTGGAGATCAGTAGTGGCTTTTCTCTAGTAGACCTGGCTAATAAGTGTGAACTTTTATCTCCAGGAATTAGTCCAAACACCTTTTAAACCCTGCCTATTCTAGATGCCTTGACAACATCTGGCAACAAATTCCACAGCTTAATTGTGTGTTAAGTGAAAATACTACTTCCTCCAATTTATTTTAAATTGACTCTGTGGAATGCCCTCTATTCCTAGTACTATTTTAAGGATAAATAACTGTCCCCTTCTCCCTCCCCCCAACTCTTGATTTTATAGACCTCTAGTCTGTTCTCCATGCTGAAGAGTTCTAAATGTTTACCCCCTTCTTCACATGGGAAGTGGTCCATCCCCTTAATCATTTTAGTCACCTTTCTTACCTTTTCTAGGTTCGCTATATCTCTTTTCAGATGGGGTGACCAAAACTGCACACAACATTCAGGGTGAAATCTTGTCATAAATCTCTTAAGAAAGCAACATGATATTCTTGTTTTTATTCTCCATTCCTTTTGGAATAATTTCTAGCATTCTATTTGCTTTTCTTGACTGCTGTTGAAATACTCAATTTTGTGTGTTGCAATATATTGTCCATAATAACTCTTAAGATCTTTTTCCTGGTGGTGCCTTCAAATATGGAACGCAGCTTTGTGTGCTTATGGTCAGTTGTTTTTCCTTATGTGCAGCACTTTGCACCTCTCTGTCTCACAAGATTTTTCTGCAGTTCCTCAGTCTGCTTGTTCAAGCTACTGTGAATCATTTATCTCCAGGAACAAGCAGGAATCTAGTCATCACATATGGGTATCGTCGGTACTGACGGAGCCTGGGCGGGAACGCTCCCCAGCGTCCAATCAGAAAGCTTTTGGGAGCATCCCACAGCACCTGTGTGCTGCCTTCCCGCCTTTCCCAACTGCCTCTCTCCAGTTCTTCTTTTTCCGTGGAGCCAGCAGGTCGTGTTCCTGTCACCGCAGAAGAATTCTTTTTTTCTTTCTTTCTTTTTTGTGGTCGCGTCTGCCTTCCTCGACGTTCTACCGGTACCGCCGGTTTTTTCTTATTTCTGTAAAAAATATAGATTCTCTTTTTTTTCTTTTTCTTCAGGTGCACGCGCCTTATTGGGCCTTAGGCCCAAAAATCTTTCCTTATTATGGAGAAACCTGCTTCTGGTTTCAAAAAGAGCACCAAGTGTGGCGGTACCATTTCCGTCACCGACACCCATGAATGGTGTCTAAAATGTTTAGGTCCTGACCACTCCATCACGGATTGTATGTCCTGCGCCATGATGTCTAAAAGAGGTCGGCAGAACCGAGCTGCTAAGTTCTGTACCCTGTTTCCCTTTGATGCAGCTTCGGTGGCATCGACGTCTTCCAGGGCTGCTTCTTCCTCCCGTGGATCTCAGGTAACTAAACATAAATCCAGCCGGTCCTCGAAGGGTAGATCTCCTAAGCATCGAGATGCCTCTGGCGTTGCCCTCGAGGATTCTGCACTGGCAAAATTACCCTGGTGGGAGGCTTCGACTTCCAAAGCATTATCGGGGTTCCAGGATGTTCTCGAGGCCTCGACCTCGGCAGAACTACTGGTGCCATGTTATGGGCTACTGGCGGTCTCCTCCGGTACTGACATCCAGGCATTGGCAGTGTCGATAGACCAGAGAGTTCTGGCTATGGAACGCAGTCTGGCGGCTTTCCTTGCGGCATCGAAGCCCTCGGAACCACGACAGACAATTTCACCGGTACCGACTCCGGCCTCGGTATCGGCTCCGGTACCGATAGCATCGACATCGGTGTCTGCTTTGCCGGTACCCAGTCATCCGATGACCTCCGGTACCGATACCCTGGTACCGGTTACTCCCGATACCGACTTTGGTCGGTACAGGTATCGGGCTCTTCAAGAGCATCCGGACAGATGATACTTCGAGTCCTCAGAAGAATCTGAGGATTCTGACAGTTCTGTCGATGCAGCGATGCTTCTCCCAGGAGAGCCTTCCTCCCCTAAACGCAGGATGTCTCCTCCAGAGGATATTTCTTTCCAAGATTTTATCAGGGAGGTGGCTTGGGGCCTGTCCATTACTGTAGCCCCTGAAACAGAGCCAAGGGCCAAGGAGTTGGAAATTCTACAATATCCTAAAACTCCTAAGGAGGCAGCTACCTTACCCATTCATGAGTTTCTATATGATCTCATGTTAAGGATGTGGGAAACACCTCTTACCACCTCTCCTCATTCTCGTAGACTGGATACTATGTATCGAGTCCCTCCTTGTCCTGGATTCCATAAGACTCAGCTTCCTCACCACTCTATTGTAATGGAGTCAGCTATGAGAAGGATCAAGCGTGCAAAAAGACATGCCTCTAATCCTCCAGGACGTGAGTGCAGAATCCTGGATGCTTTTGGACGTCGGGTCTTCCAAGCTTCTATGCTTTCTGCCAGGATCAGTTCCTATAGTCTCTATATGGGAATGTTCCTGAAGGAGGTCACAGATGATTTAGAGGCTTTAAGTCCTTTTCTTCCTGAGGATAAAAGACAGGTTTTTCTCACTTTGGTCAAACATGCCCAAGATGTTTCAAAATTTTTCAACCGTGCAGCCTTTGACTGCTTTGAGTGCATAAGCAGAACCTCGGCTATGGCCATAGGTGCACGTAGAATTGCTTGGCTCCAGGCGTCTGATTTAGAGTTCTGGGTACAAGACAAATTGGGAAATATCCCTTGCACTGGTGAGAACCTGTTTGGTAAAGATTGGCAGGAAAAAGCCAATGAAATGGATGCTGAAAATTCCACCTTGGATAGATTATCCAAGTCCACTGCTGATCCTGCTAGAAAAAAATTGTTCAAGAAACCATTCTTTTCTAAAAAGAGAAAATTTTATCCTGCTTATGTTCAGCAGGGGCGTTCTGCAGGTCAGCTTGCCAGGAAAGGTCAGCAACCATCCAAACAAAAGAAAGTAAAGGCTGCTAGGCCTCAACCGGCCCAGCAGGCTCAGCCTCCACAGGGCCTTTGACTCTCATCTAGAGAACGTAGCCTTCCTGGTTCTGGGGGGAACAGAACCTTCCACCATTCCAGGAAGGTTATGTCATTTTGCCCCCAGATGGGGTCAAATAACAGCAGAGCATTGGACACTCTCTCCATCATAAAGGAGGGGGGTACAAGCTTCATTTTTCAAGCATGCCCCCTCACACAATAGTAAAGCAGTTCAATTCTCTGACCTCTCTCATCAACCTGTTAGGTCAGGAGGCTGCTATCCTTCTTGCCCAAGGGGCAATAGAAGAAGTACCCCTCCATCAACAGGGTACAGGGTTCTATTCCCTTATTTTCTTATTCCAAAGAAAACGGGGTTACAGACCTATCTTAGACCTCAGAGAATTGAACAAATTCCTTGTCAAGGAGAAATTCAAAATGATTTCTCTTGAATCTCTGCTGCCATAACTTCAGAGTCAGGATTGGCTTTGTTCTCTAGATCTCAAGGATGCGTACACCCATGTTCTCATCCATCCAACTCACAGAAGATTCCTTTGGTTCCTTTTTCAGGGAAAGCACTACCAATACAGGGTGCTTCCATTTGGCCTGGCCTCAGCACCAAGGGTGTTCACGAAATGCATGGCTGTTGTAGCACTCTAGGGATATTCGTCTTCCCTTACTTAGATGATTGGCTCATTCGAGCCCCAACAGAGTCAGAGGCCAGGACTTCTCTATCCTGCACAATGCGTATCCTTCAGTATTTAGGGCTGGTAATAAACATCCCAAAATCCAGTCTGACTCCCACTCGGTCTTTAGAGTTCATAGGAGCTTTCCTGGATACAACAAAGGCAAGGGCCTATCTCTCCCAGGCCCATTGCCTTCGCTTGGTGCAGTTAGCTTCTCAAGCAGTGCTAAAGCCTCATCTAACTGCTCGAGAAATGTTAAAACTACTAGGCCACATGGCATCCACCGTGCATGTGGTTCCCTATGCTCGCCTCCACATGAGGGCAGCTCAGTGGACTTTATCCACCCAATGGACCCAGGCATCAGGATGCCTGTCAGACAAAATAGCAAACACAAGTCGCCTCATTTGTCCCTCCAGTGGTGGAAGTCCACTCAAAACCTGTTGCTGGGGTCCCCTTTTCAGCAACCCTTACCCCAAGCAACTCTCACAACAGATGCTTCTCCAATGGGTTGGGGAGCTCATCTGCAAGACCTCTCCACCCAGGGCACCTGGTCTCCACAGGAGAGTTATCTACATATCAATCTCTTGGAGCTCAGAGCAATCTTTCTTGCTCTCCGAGTGTTCCACACCCTGCTCAGCTACAAGACAGTCCTCATTCATACGGCCAATCAAGTAGCCATGTTCTGTGTGAACAAGCAGGGGGGAACAGGCTCTCCGTCGCTTTGCAATGAAGCTTTGCGACTATGAGCCCTCGCCAGAGAGCATCAGATTCATCTTCTGGCAGTGTATCTTCCAGGCATTCAAAACTCTTGGGCAGACAGACTCAATCGAGTTCTGCTTCCACATGAGTGGTCTCTGCATGCAGACCAGGTGACCAGGATATTTCAACTTTGGGGAACCCCGGACATAGACCTCTTGCAAGTCCGTGGAATGCCAAACTTCCCCAGTTCTGTTCCATAATTCCGGCTCATGGGGCTCAGGCCAAGGATGCTTTCCTCCTTTACTGGGGTCAAGACTTCCTGTATGCCTTTCCACCCATTCCCCTAATTCCCAAAACCCTGTTCAAGCTTCAGAGAGACACAGGCCATATGATTCTCATAGCTCCACATTGGCCACGGCAAGTGTGGTACCCTCTGCTTCTACATCTCTCTCAAGCTCCCTCCCTGGAGTTAGGCTCTGCTCCAGATCTCCTATCCCAGGAGGACGGAATGTTATGGCATCCCAATCCCCAGTCTCTGCATCTCAGGGCTTGGTTGCTGAAGGCCTAGTTCTCCAAGATCTTAATCTTCCTCAGCAAGTGAAAGATATTCTTCTTGCTTCCAGGAAACCTTCCACAAGATGCTCTTATGCTTTCAAGTGGAAAAGGTTTACCATATGGTGTGTTCGCAGAAGGGTCTTAACCCCCTTGCAATACCTCTGGAATCTTTGCTGGATATCTCCTTCATTTATCTAATGCAGGACTTAAGACTAATTCAGTAAGAGTCCATTTGAGTGCTACTGCAGCTTCCCTTAAGCCTCTAAATGGACAACCTATTTCCTCTCATCCTCTTATAGCAAGATTTATGAGAGGCCTTCTTCTAACCAAGCCTCCCATTAGGCCACCACCGGTGGTATGGGGCTTAAACCTTGTTCTTGGGCAGCTCATGAAGCCACCTTTCGAACTTTTAGCTACTACCTCCTTGAAATTCCTTTCTTGGAAGGTTATCTTTCTCATTGCAATCACATCAGCACGCAGCTTTAGTGAGTTGCAAGAGCTAGTAGCTGATCCACCTTATACAAGGTTCCATCATGACAAGGTAGTCCTTAGGACTCATCCACACTTTATGCCAAAGGTGGTCTCGCCTTTTCATCTGAACCGAGCGGTCTACCTACCTGTGTTTTTTCCAAGGCCTCATGCATCAAATGCAGAGAGGAATCTTCATACCTTGGACTGTAAAAGAGCTTTAGCCTTTTACTTTCAAAGAACACAGCAACATAGAAAGTCCTCTCAACTCTTTGTTGCTTTTGATCCTTCTCATTTGGGACTTCCAGTCTCCAAGAGAACACTGTCTAACTGGATTGCTCAGTGTATTTCCTTCGCCTATCAGAGTAAGAACCTTCCTCTGGAAGGCCATGTCACAGCTCACAATGTGAGAGCCATGGCAGCTTTGATGGCTCATCTGTACTCTGTGTCTATCGACGACATCTGTCGAGCAGCCACCTGGGCCTCGGTTCATACCTTCACAGCCCATTACTGCTTGGACAAGGACTCCCACCGGGATGCCTTGTTTGATCAGGATGTTCTCCACCACCTGTTCCATACCTAATCAACTCCTACCCACCATCCCTGGCAGGATGCCAGAGATCCATGGGGGGATGTGGAGCCCTTCTCAGGGACACACAACTTCTGGGGTCTCTCTCTGGCACCTAAAGCTAGGGAGTCCCCATATGTGATGACTACATTCCTGCTTGTTCCTGGAAATAACAGAGTTACTCACCTGTAACAGGTGATCTCTGGGAACAGCAGGAATTTAGTCCTCACAACCCACCCACCTCCCCTAGGAGTTGTATCTCTCTATCTATCCCTTTCCCTCTCTCCCTCTTTGTCTCAGCTTTAAAACTCAACTGGAGAGAGGCAGTTGGGGAAGGCAGCACGCAGGCGCTGTGGGATGCTCCCAAAAGTTTTCTAATTGGACGCTGGGGAGCGTTCCCACGCAGGCTCCGTCGGTACCGACGATACCCACATGTGAGGACTAAATTCCTGCTGTTCCCGGAGATCACCTGTTACAGGTGAGTAACTATGCTTTCCATGTCTCTAGTTGATGACGGCAGGCATGAATACTAGTAGAGGAGGAGGAATAAGGAAATCAAGAACCTTTTGTCTATTTCTTAGTTATGATTTAATTTAATATTTTTACATATATCGTGTTTAAAACATCATTTTGGCTTGGTAGTTTTCTCCTAAATCATTTGGGCTTCTTGGCACTGCTATTATGAGTTAGTGATGGGAATTTGGCTGCATGAAGGCTAACAGTTCTAAAATAAGTGCTAAGTTTCACAAAAAAACTGCTTGTCTGGACTATTCTGGCAAGATTCAAGGAAAGCCAATTAACAGGTATGAATAAATTTAACCTTTTCTTTCTAAGGGTGGAGGTTCTGCAAACACTTTACTGGCCCATAATTGTTCCACATATGGTATTTAACAGGCATAAACTATATATCTTTTTATGACTATAGGTTGGGTTTGGAAGCTAAAAAAGAAGAAAATCTTGCCGATTGGTATTCTCAGGTGAGTTATACAAATTTGAACTGTGCCTTTACTTTTCCTAGCTTCTTACTGGTCAACTCATTCTTTTTAGGTGTAGTTTTTCTTTCCTGTATTGGCCTTTCTTATTGTCATGATTTCTGGCTGGGGCAGCTAGTTTATGATGTGTAGATGTAAAAATCTCCTATGGATAATTGTACTTATTATAGTGTGCCAACAGTTTTACAGTCTATGATTGGAGGATTTTAGACATCAGATTTTTTTTTTCATCTGTGACTCAAAAACTCACTATCAAAGTGGACAATTTTTAGTTTCATAAATTACAGTATCCAGTCTATAAATAAAAACAAGTTTAAAAAAATCTTTATCCACTTAATTATCTAAACAGACAAAAGCATCTTTTCTGGACTTCTGCAATGTATTTGGTCTTGTTGATATTTTTGTAACAGACTAGATGGTGATGCATACTTTTTTTTTTTTGGGACCAGCAATCAGAACCAACCTCTGTTGAGCTATGATGCTATAAGCCCTAATTTGCAGTTACCTGGGTTTTTTTCTGTAACTTAATATCCTCTACTAAATTCAGTCTGTGTAACAGCAGTTCTCT
Source organism: Ichthyophis bannanicus (assembly GCA_033557465.1). Taxonomy (NCBI): domain Eukaryota; kingdom Metazoa; phylum Chordata; class Amphibia; order Gymnophiona; family Ichthyophiidae; genus Ichthyophis; species Ichthyophis bannanicus. The sequence goes on along the minus strand of CM066032.1, from coordinate 308,511,630 downwards.
GCTGGGATTCTTTTTGGAACTCTGTCATCATGAGTCCTAGATCTGTCCAGAAGATGTCACTGTTACCTGGTATCAGTGATCCCCCATACAGCATCTGTAGAAGCTACCTCAGCAGCCCAGGATATCGCACATACTATTTATCTGAGGACTCTCCATCCATGCCATTCTGCTTTTTAGGATTGCCCTAATGCATATGTATGAGAGATATTTGCATACAGTTAGAGCTAAGAGCCATATTGATTTATACAAACATTTTATCTCCAGGAACAAGCAGGAATGAGTCTTCACATATGGGTACGTCGCTACCGACGGCGCCTGTGCGGGAACTCTCCCCAGCGTCCAATAAGAAAGCTTTTGGGAGCATCCCACACGCATGCGTGCTGCCTTCCTGCCCATTCACTTCCCTCTCATCAGTTTTCTGTGGAGCCGGCAGGACGTATTCCTGTCACCGCAGAAAATTCTTCTTTTTATTCTTCGTTTTTTGTGGTCGCGTCTGCCTTCCCCCGACGCCACCGGTACCGCCAATGCTTTTCTTTCTTTTTACCAAATAATTTCTTCTTTCTTTAGAACTTTTTTCCTTTTTAGTGCCTGATGGTTTCTAGGCCACTAGGCCTCTATCCTTCGATTATGGAAAAGCCAGCCACTATCCTTAAGAAATGCTCAAAGTGTGGCGGTACAAAGATATTTTTAGACACTCATACTTGGTGTCTAAAATGTTTAGGTCCTGACCATTGCCCACTGGAGTGCCTTTCCTGCTGGAGCTCAAACAGAAGAAGTCTTCAAGATCGAGCACAACTCGATACCCGGTTCACATCGCTCTCGATGTTACCAGCTAGAATATCTTCTTTTTCACAGGATCAGGTAACCAAACAAAAGTCTGTAAAGACTAGCCAGTCCTCGAGTGGTAGATCTCCTTCTAAGCATCGAGATGACTCTGGCCTTGCCCTCGAGGACAATTTGGCAATAAAGCCCCGTCGGGAGTCTTCGGGCTCCAAAGCATTAACGGGGCTCCAGGTTGTTCCAGGGGTTCTTACCTCGATGAACATACCTGGGCCATGCTCGGGGGTTGTGGCCGCTTCGAGTGGTACCGACACCCTGGCATCGGCTATGGTGATGGATGAAACACTCCTCACCGATGAACGTAGTCTAGCACTCTCGGCTACTTCGGTACCGTTGGAGTTGCTGCAGACCGTTCCTCGAGTATCGGCTTTGGTACCGGCATCGGTGTTGGTACCGTCCATGCTTGCTTCGACAGACTCGCTTCCTTCGATGCCGAGCCTGGAATCGATCTCTAGCATGGAGAATTCGGTACCGACTCGCCTCGGTACCGGCCTCGGGCGGTACCGAAGACATCGCTTTAGCGAAAATCCAATGTTTTATCCTTTCAAGTCTTCCGATCCCGATGAATGCAATGAATCCATCGGTACCGAGGCTAAATTTTCAACAAGTTTAGCCTTTACCCCTCATTTTAGAGGGTCCTCCTCAGGGGACATTTCTTTTCAAGCTTTTCTGCTTCATATGGCAAAGTTACTTGCCATTTCTATACCTGGTAAGGAATCCCTACCAGGGGATTCAGAGACCCTGCAATTCCCCTGCATTCCAAAGGAGGTGATCATACTTCCTTTGCATCAGACCTTACAGGATTTACTATTAAGAATGTGGGAAACTCCTTTAACGGTATCCCCATATTCTAAGACACTGGACACTATGTACAAGGTGCTACCTTCTCCAAGTTTTCAAAAGACTCAACTTCCTCATCATTCTATTGTTGTAGAATCAGCAATGAGGCGGTTTAAGAGTGCAAAGAAGCACTCTTCTTATCCGCCAGGTCGTGAGTCTAGGACTTTAGATGCCTTTGGACGTCGATGCTTCCAGGCATCCATGCTTTCAGCAAGAATTATCTCATATATTTTCTATATGGGATTATCTCTTGAAGAGGTCACAAAGAACTTAAAGCTTTTGATCCTTTTTCTTCAAGAATATAAAAGAGCAGACTTTTTCTTATTTGTCAGTCATGCTCAAAATGTCTCCAAATTCCTTAATCGTGCTTCCCTGGACTGTTTTGAGTCTATTAGCAGAACGTCTGCTATAGCCATAGGAGCACGACGCATGGCCTGGCTCCAAGCTTCAGACTTGGACAAATGGGTACAAGAAAGGCTGGGAAATACTCCTTGTACTGGTGAAAATCTCTTTAACAATGATGCTTTATTCCAAGCTAATCAGTTAAACACTGATATTATTGCTTGCAGAGGATTGTCAAAACTTTCCTCTATCCCAGCTAGTAAAAAATCTCCTAACAAACTTTATCCCCATAAGGGGAAAAAGTTTTATTCATCTTCTACCCATCATGTAGATGTTTCCAAAGAAGGGCAACATCATACCAGGCTAAAAAAATCAAAGCCTCAACAGGCTCAGCAAACCCAGCAGTCGCAGGGTTTCTTATTTTTTATTCATTAAATCTCTTTTTCCTGTTGAGTTTCAGAACCGCTACTTCTTAACAGAAGCGTTTAGAGCTCTTCTCATCCTTACTGAGAGGTCAGTGATACACTGCCTCAATCCTCTACTTTAGGCATGAATCCTTTCCTAAGAGGAATCCATTCATTTAGCTCTTAGAGCTATTAAGGATAGTCATGCCCTACAGGTAACAGGATTCTCCTCTCCTTTTCAAGCAAATAGAGGAGTGACAACTAATTACAAGGAATGCTATGCCCTTCACCTTGACAGTTGTCCTGTACGAGGATATCTCATATTTTTGACTGCAGGGGAGTTTTACCTTTTTCAGAGACTTAAACCAAATTGTAAGTCTTCACAACTCTGTATTACTTTCTATCCCTCTTAGTCGAGACTTCACTCTAAGAGTGATACCATTTGACTGGAGGGCTTACCCTTTAAGCCATAAGATTGTCTTCAATACCTACTCCAGTAAGTGATTTCCATACAGAGTTTCTCCCCTTTGCAATCTTTTCAAATATTTCTTTTAAGACAGCTTATCAGACCATAATTGAGTTTTATCACTTCTAATTATGTCTGTCGGTCCTTTTCCAATCTATAGGACCTAACCTCTTCTGCTGCCTTAACAGATAATTCCAAGAGAGGTTCCAAAACCTACTTGGACAATTTATCGTTGCAGGCAACCGGCCTGTCTACTATTCTTAGCCATCTTCAATTCTTTGGCTTCCACAGAATAGATTAGGTTGCACACTGGCAATTAAACAGCCAGATCTCACCTAAGCAACATACAACATGCTCTCTGCAATTTTACAAAAAGCTCTGCAACTATGGGCCTTTGCCAGAGAGCGTCAGAGCCATTCCTAGTGGGTAACTTCCAGATGGTTAAAGGGCTTTGCCCAGTCATGCTCCCATATGACCGGTTTTTTTTCTACTCTTACCATCTTCCTAAAAATTTCATTTTAGGGAAAATAAACCAGGGCTTAGATCATGTGAAAGCATAAAGAATTGTTTAATTCCCTGAGTTGTTCCACATCTCCAGTGAAACTCTTCCAACAGGGATGCATTTCTTTTCATTGCAGTCGGTCCTTGTCTAGTGTATTCCTTCTAATTTCCAATACTTCATTGGAGATTACACTGAACAAAGAACGCATTATACTCATATTGCCCTCATAAATGGGCAAATATGGTTTTCCCTTATAGTGCGTTTTTTTCTCCACACTGAAGTTATAGAAGGATCCAGACTTGTGGTCTTAAGACTAAGGATTTCTCTGCACCCCTTCACGTAGATCTCCATATCTGGTTATTCAAAGTCTAGAATTTTTAAAGACATCTAGACCTATCCTTCTGACTAGGAACATTCCACTGGTTTCCATGTAATCACCTTCATGGTTCTCCCACGTGTAACCAGTAAGGAATTCTCTCTCCATATTCTCAAGCAGGTCTTACCCCTTCTTGTTGTTAAGTGAGTCTCTCTTATATTATATGTTATATTATATGTTATATAAATACACATATCTCATTCTGAAAGATTTGTTACTGTCCATATTAATGCTGTTCCAGCATACCATAGGGTTTAAATGGACAACCAATTTCTATGGTAATTAGAAACTACCTTCTTTTACTGTAACCTCTCTGGTTACGTTACATCTGAAGCTCTCCATGTAAAGTCATTATCCTAAGTGACATCACATAGGGAGGACATTACTGATCTTCAAGAAATTGGAGGCTACACCGTCTACTACAAATATTTCTCTCTTTCATTTGGATAGAGGGGTCTTAAAGACCCATCCTTTTTCTGCAACCCAGTCAGATTTATCTCCTCTCTTTCCTAGAGCGTTATTCTGCTCCAAGGACAAAGAACTTCAATCTTTGGCCTGCAGAAGCTTTAGCTTCTCATCCAAAGTCCAAACCCATTAAACTCCCCCAGTTCCTGATCGTGTCCCCAGTCGAGTCCCGGTACCTCTGGGTTCCCTATCTCATCTAGCAGCTTGGAGACTGAGAAACTCCCCTTTTTGTGACATCAAGGGTATATCTTCACCGAGTCCGCCCGCTGTGGCCAGTTGCCTCAGTCTCCAAGCAGCTAGAGAGTGGGAGCCCGGGAGTCCGGGCTTACTGGAGAAACAATTAGGATTTTAGTGCTTTGATTTCTTGGTGAAATTGGGTGGCAGTGCAGGGGTTCTGTGACTTTCAGCTTTGCTACAGTCCAGTTCCTTACCTTTTGTGCTGTCTTTTCTTTTCTGTTCCTTTTTGCTTTCTTCTGTCCTTCTCCATCCCCCACCCTCTTCCTCTTCACTGCCCCTTCCAACACCAGTTTGAATCGGGGGGAGACAGGCTGCCTTTCCGGAGGTTTTTGCCCGGACTGCGGCAGCTTTGTCAGGGCTCAATTCGGCGCCGTCAGTGCGCGGGAAGCAGAGAGGGCTGGCGCCACGCGGAAGACTTGCCCGCTAGTGCGCCCGGCGGCCTCGCCGCGTCAGCAGAATTTTTTTCCCAACAGCGCTGTGAGCACGGATTGCTTGAAAATTTGACGCGCCGGCTCAGGGGCCTACTGCCCGACGTCAAGGAGCGGGTCGGCTCTGCAGAGCGGTGAGCCGTCCAAGCGCGCCTTCCTTCCTTGCAGAGTTTTTGGCGTGCTTGAGCCTGGGGCCTGCCCGCGTGGCGGCGGCGTGCCCTACGTGCGTTCCCGGACAGGATCGTGGTAGTTCTCCACGGGGGGCCTCCCCGGCGGCGTCGGAGTCCAGCGGGGGCCAGAGTGAGTGCCTTTTTTTTTTCTTGTTTGTTTGGTTATACCATTTCCTTTGGTTTTTTTTTTTTGTTGCTTTATTTCCTTTGATTTCGTTTGTTTCATTGGGAGAGTAGCAGAGCGCTGGGACAGCCCTCAGTGGGTAGGGGAGGGAGCTTTCCTTTCCTCTTCTGTGATTTTCACTGCGCTGGGGGGGTCTCCTGTTGTTGGCCCGTGATGCCTTCAAAGCCCCTGTGTATGGTGTGCGGGGCTCGGTGGCAGGAGTCTGTAAGTTATGTGCAGGGCAGACTCCGGAGCTGTCTCAGTCCCAGGAGCCACAGGTTGGGAGCCCGGAAGCGCCTCCCGAGGCCGGTTCTCTCCGGGGGTCGGAGGTTCCGCTAGATGAGCCGGTGGCAGGCCCTTCTACCAGCTCGGGGTCCTCAGCAGTGCAGGGAGTCCTTCCTAGTGATCTGACGTCCATTTTTTCCCCACAGTTCGTGGCTTTGCTGCAGCAAGCAGTGTGCAGTGGCACGGCGCAACAGATGTTCACCTCTGAACGAGGCGGAGCGCGTAAGCGTCCCATTTCTCCACGGAGTGACGCTTATCCTGGAGGGGGTAAGCGATCTCGAGCTCAGGAGGAGATGGCGGATCTGAGCGAGGGTCCCCTCTCTGATGGTGAGAGCGGGGATCTTCCGTTGGAAGAGGAGTTGGAAGAGGGCGAAATCGCGGAGCGGGAGGATCAGGCTCGAGTGGTGAGAGTTTTTAGGAAGGAGGAGTTGCCAGCGCTTATAACAGAGTCTTTGAAGGCGCTCAACATGCCGGTCCCAGGTGCTGGAGAGGATGACACTTTGGAAGACCCTCTGCTCCAGGTTTTCCGGAAGTCCCAGCGGTCCTTCCCGGTGCATAGAGTGTTCCAGGAGATGATCCAGGAGGAGTGGAATATGCCAGAAGCTCCATTGCGAGGTGCTAGAGTCATGGGGCGTCTCTACCCTCTGTTGGATCAGGACAGAGAGGTGTTCAAGTCGCCTAGGGTGGATGCTGCTGTTTCGGCAGTGACCAAGAAGACAACCATTCCGGTCGAGGGCAGCGCGGCTCTTAAAGATGGTCAGGACAGAAAGTTAGATGTCCTGTTGAGGCAGGTCTTTGACGTCAACGCCATTTCCATGCAGGCGGCTATTTGCGGCGCATGGGTGGCTAGGGCGTGCCTTCGCTGGGCGCAGCAAGTGCAGGAGGGTCAGCCCGGGGCCTCTGCTGGCGAGGCGTCCCGTTTAGAGTCCGGGGCGGCTTACTTAGCGGACATTCATTATGACCTTATGCGAGGCTTGTCTAAGAGCATGGCTTCGGCGGTGGCAGCCCGGCGGTACCTGTGGCTGCGCCATTGGGCTGCAGATACCTCCTCGAAGTCTAGGCTCAGTAAACTGCCTTTCAAGGGGCGGCTCCTATTCGGGGAGGATCTCGAGAAGCTGGTTAAGGAGCTCGGCGAGTCTAAAGGGGGAAGGTTGCCGGAGGACAAGCCTAAGCCTTCCCGAGGAGCGCCAGGAGGTCGGGGTCAGTTTCGGGATTCCCGTCGTTTCCGTTCCCAGAAGTTTTTTCCAGGTCAAAGGGGGCGTTTTTCCAGTAGAGGCCAGGGGTTCCGCGGCTTCCGTGGTGCAGGTCGAGGCTTCGGACCTTCCTCTTCCCCGGCCGCTTCGAGTTTTAAGAAATCGCAATGAGATGAGGGGGGCCCAGTCGTTCCTCCCTCCGGTGGGGGGACGTTTGCGGGAGTTTTACCCTGCCTGGGCCCAAATCACCACAGATCAGTGGGTGCTGGAGGTCATTCGGGACGGTTACGCGCTGGAGTTCCAGTCTCCAGTGAGGGACTCCTTTGTACTGTCCCCGGGTCGGTCGGCAGCAAAGCGCTTGGCAATACAGGAAATGGTGCAGCGTCTGCTGGACCTCAACGCGATTGCGCCCGTTCCCGCCGACCAGTACGGGTGCGGTCGTTACTCCATTTACTTCGTGGTGCCGAAAAGGGGCGGCGGAGTACGGCCCATTCTGGATCTCAAGCGGGTAAACCGTTGCCTGCGAGTGTCTCATTTTCACATGGAGACACTCCGCTCCGTCATAGTGGCGGTCCAGCGGGGAGAGTTTCTCACGTCCCTAGACCTTTCGGAGGCCTACCTGCATATTCCCATCCGTCGAGACCATCACCAGTTTCTCCGGTTTGCGGTGCCCTCAGGGCATTATCAGTTCCGGGCGCTGCCCTTTGGGCTGGCCACGGCGCCGCGGGTCTTTACAAAGGTGATGGTGGTGGTCGCGGCAGCTCTTCGCAAGGAAGGTATTCTCGTCCACCCCTACCTGGACGACTGGTTGATCCGGGCGAAGTCCCGGGAGGAGAGCGAGCGGGTCACGGCCCGGGTGGTGGCCTTCCTTCCTGGAAAGTCTCGGCTGGGTGGTCAACCGCAGGAAGAGTCACTTGGTGCCGTCTCAGTCTCTGGAGTACCTGGGGGCGCGTTTCAACACCCGGGTGGGCCGGGTATTCCTCACGGAGCAGCGGGCGCGGGGGTTGCGTCGGCTGCTGGGGGCGTTTCTGCGTCGAAAGGCCCTCGGCGTGGCATTACCTTCAGGTGTTGGGGACCATGGCGGCAACGATCGAGACAGTGCAGTGGGCACGTGCTCACATGCGACCCTTGCAAAGGACTCTGCTGCGCCGCTGGTCCCATCAGCGAGACTCGTTGGAGAGGCGGCTGCCTTGTCCGGAGGAGACTCGTCAAGCCCTCCTTTGGTGGCTACGTCCCAGGGCACTGGTCCGCGGGAGGTCTCTGGAAGACCCGGTCTGGGAGGCGGTGATGACGGATGCCAGTCTGCTGGGCTGGGGGGCCCACTGTCGGGGGCGATTTGCTCAGGGGGTCTGGGACGCTCAGGAGAAGACGTGGGCCATCAACCGTCTGGAATTGCGGGCGGTGTTTCTGGCAGTGCAAGAGTTCCGGCCGCTACTCGCGGGGAAGGCGGTCCGGGTGCTGTCCGACAACGCGACGGCGGTGGCGTATATCAACAAACAGGGCGGCACCAGCAGTGTCGCGTTAGAAATGGAAGCCGCAGGGCTGTGCGCCTGGGCGGAGGCCAATCTCCTCGATCTGTCCGCGGCACATGTCGCGGGGGTCGACAATGTGGAAGCCGATTTCCTCAGCCGGGGTGCGCGTGGATCCAGGCGAATGGGTACTGAACCCCGATGTGTTCGCTATGATTGTGCGGCGGTGGGGGTCGCCTGTCATGGATCTCATGGCGACGTTCGCCTCCGCGAAAGCCAGTCGTTTCTTCAGCAGGCGCAGGGAGCGGATGTCCGAGGGTCTGGACGCTCTGATGCAGGACTGGCCGGAGGGTCAGCTGCTGTATGTTTTTCCACCGTGGGCCATGGTGGGCAGAGTCCTTCAACGGGTGGCGAAGTTTCGAGGACAGGTGATTTTGATTGCGCCGGATTGGCCGCGTCGCCCTTGGTTCGGGGACCTGATCAGGCTGTTGGTGGCGAAGCCTTGGCGGCTGCCGTGCCGACCGGATCTTCTGTCGCAGGGTCCCCTGCTCATGCCGCACGTGGATCGGTTCTCGCTTACGGCTTGGCTCTTGAGAGGGCTCGGTTGACATCCCGGGGTTATTCAGGAGCAGTGATTTCAACGTTGCTGAGGTCTCGAAAACGCTCCACATCGCTGGCTTATGTCCGCGTTTGGCGTGTCTTCGAAGAGTGGTGCGCAGGGCGAGGTGTCGCGGCTCTTAAAGCTTCTCTGCCGCATGTCTTAGAGTTTCTACAACAGGGCTTCGCCAAGGGCTTGGCGGCGGCGTCCTTGCTTGTTCAGGTGGCGGCTTTGTCTTGCTACAGGGGCAGGATCGCCGGTCAGTCCCTCGGGGTTCATCGGGACGTGAAGCGGTTTCTTAGAGCGGTGGCGCTTGCGCGGCCCCCGGTTCGGTGCCTCGTTCCGAAGTGGCATTTGCCGTTCGTGCTAGACGCATTAGAGCGCGAGCCTTTTGAGCCTTTGGCGCGCGCGTCTCTGAAGGATCTTACTTTGAAGGTGGTGTTTTTGGTGGCGATCTGCTCCGCCCGGCGGGTTTCGGAGCTACAGGCTCTGTCCTGTCGTGAGCCGTACTTGTCCTTTTTCGCATCTAAGGTCGTTTTACGCCCGGTGCCGGCTTTTCTTCCAAAAGTGGTCTCGGCGTTTCATCTTCACCAGGATATTTCTTTGCCAGTGTTCTCTGCTGGGGCCGAGGGGTCTTCGGCTTCTCGGTCGCATTCGTTGGATGTCCAACGGGCGTTGAAGAAGTACTTGCGCCGTACGGAGAGTTTTCGGAAGTCGGATAGGCTTTTTGTTCTTTTCGCGGGTCGGCGGAAAGGTGAGGCGGCGTCAAAGGCGTCTATCGCGCGCTGGATTAAGGAAGCCATTGCGTCGGCTTACGTTTTGAAAGGTAGGGTGGTGCCAGAAGGTCTACGGGCACACTCCACTAGGGCTCAGGCTACTTCCTGGGCGGAGGTGCGTTTGGTGTCGCCATTGGACATTTGTAAGGCGGCGACATGGTCTTCTCTGAATTCTTTTATTCGGCACTATAGGCTAGATGTGTATGTGCGGGAGGAGACCGCGTTTGGTGCAGCAGTTTTGCAGGCTGGTTTGCCAGGCCCTCCCCGGAGTTGAGTTTTTTCACTGCTCTGGTAAGGACCCAGAGGTACCGGGACTCGACTGGGGACACGATCAGGAAGGTTAAATTAGACTTACCTGCTAATTGTAGTTCCTGGAGTGGAACCAGTCGAGTCCCGGATCCCACCCAGGTTGCTTTGGCAAACCAGGGGGCCTGCAGTTCTCGCGTCAGGTTGCACAGGTAAGACAAGATTCATTGCTAGGGGGTGCAACATTGTCTTAAAAAAAAAAAAAAAAAGGTAAAAAGGGGGATCTACTGGTCTTTCTTTCTCAGTCTTCGTCTCTCCTCTGTTGCGGGGGGAGTGGTCTGGGCAAAGGTTTTGGTCACAGTTGGCTGTACGGGCTAGTTCAGTTGTTTTTTCAATTTAATGCTTGATTTCTTACTTGTTTCTCCGCTGAGTCTGCTTTGTCAATAGGTAACTGGCCACAGAGGGCGGACTCGGGGAAGATATACCCTTGATGTCACAAAAAGGGGAGTTTCTCAGTCTCCAAGCTGCTAGATGAGATAGGGAACCCAGAGGTACCGAGACTCGACTGGTTCCACTCCAGGAACTACAATTAGCAGGTAAGTCTAATTTAACCTTTTTCCTTCTGGGATTAGTTCTAGCCTTTTAGGGTTCTGACCTCTGCCTGTATTGCAAAATTTATTTCCTCTACTTCACAGTGAGGTATTTTCTTTGAGGATAATGTACTGGTTCTTACCACCAGACCCTTATTAGCCTCAATAAATACTTTCGCAATACTTTTGACTAAGGTCCGCATTAGAAAATTGGAATTCAATATTTACTAACATTTATGATCTATGGAGTGGAGGAGTGGCCTAGTGGTTGGGGCAAGGTACTTCAGGCCGGAAGGTCGGGGGTTCAAATCCCACTAGAGGACAGCAACCTTGGGCCGGAAGGACTGGGGTTTCTAGTCCCACAGGTGCTCCTTGTGGTCTTGGGCAAGCCACTTAACCCTCCATAGCCCATGTTCCCTGTAAATAGTTATCTCCAAGTTATAATGCCCTGTTCAATGTAATTTCAGTTTGTTCAATTGAAACTGCACTGATGCAGAATAGCGTGGTATATAAGAGAATATAAATAAATAAATAAATCTACACAAGGACTCCTCTCTAGACGCCTTGTTTAGTCAAGCTGTTCCACAGCACACCCTTTTTAATTCAACTCCTACCCTCCATCCCTTGGATGCCTGAGGTTCTGGGAAATAGCATGGCCCATCTATTAGATTTGCAACATGCTGGGACCTCCTCTAGGCATCTCGAGCTTGGGAGTCCCCATATGTGAAGACTCATTCCTGCTTGTTCCTGGAGATAGCACAGTTGCTTACCTGTAACAGGTGATCTCTGGGAACAGCAGGAATAAGTCTTCACAACCCACCCACCTCCCCTAGGAGTTGTTTCTCTCTATCTCTCTCTCTCTCTCTCTAATTTGTCTACTTCCCTCCTTCGGTCTCAGCTACAAACCCAACTGATGAGAGGGAAGTGAATGGGCGGGAAGGCAGCGCGCATGCGTGTAGGATGCTCCCAAAAGCTTTCTTTTTGGACGCTGGGGAGCGTTCCCGAGCAGGCTCCGTCGGTACCGACGTACTCATATGTGAAGACTTATTCCTGCTGTTCCCAGAGATCACCTGTTACAGGTAAGTAACTGTGCTATCTTGCATGATCACTAGAGAGATCATAAATAACTAGACAGGAGAAAATGCCTTGGGACTGATCATATCTGGGCTATATATCGGAGCCTACTCTTTTGCTGCTCATGGAAATAGAGTTCTGTACAGGCTGTAGTGAAATAGATCACCTGTGAATCTAGACTGAGATGTAGAATGTTTTAGGCTTGATTTTGAGTCTCGTGATTTCTGACTATATTATCTACTCTACTGTCTTGGGAGAGAGCTTGTTCTGGCAGACTGAGGGTGAGCATGAAAGTAATGATACTAAAATCTAGCTCTTTTCATATAATAGCCTGTAGAAGTTCTATGTGAGTTGATCGCAAACCCAGCGAATCAAACATAACATTAAGTCTCTCAGCACAAGAATTAAGAGTTAAAACATGTAAACCCACCAAAAAGAAAATTAGTTAAGAGTCGAGCCAGCAGTTGCATAAAGGTGGTACATCTTACCGGGCAATAAATGTTTGAAGATTGTCTTTTGGGATTACTAAATCCCTTTTCTCTGACTCCATAGTATTTTAATAACTTGTAGCTTTATGCTTTAAAAGGTGTTCTCTCAATTATTTGTTTCTTTTAACTAATTAATAGATAAGTTATTTTCTGCTGTGTGTTCTGTGGTCATTAATAGGAACAATTAATGCTGCCAGTATAGAATCACAGCAGATGACCTTTTCATGTTCTTCGATGTTAGGTGATCACAAAATCTGAAATGATCGAATACTATGATGTGAGTGGCTGCTATGTTCTGCGCCCATGGGCATTTGCTATTTGGGAAGCCATCAAGGACTACTTTGATAATGAGATAAAGAAGCTGGGAGTGGAAAACTGTTACTTCCCCATGTTTGTGTCTCAGGCTGCACTGGAGAAAGAGAAGACCCATATTGCAGACTTCGCCCCAGAGGTACATCCTTGTATTTGTATTTGAAACATTTACATGTATATACCACCCATCAGCGAAACAATGCAATCTAGGCAGTTTACAATCAGGTACTGTATATATTCCCTCGTCCCCCAAGGGCTCACAATCTAAGCTTAGATGCTGCAGCTGTGTGGGTTTGGGTTTTTTTCTGTTGAGGCTCCTAGGCCCTCCACCTAAGGGCTGCTGTTTTCCCACTTGAGCTACAGTAGGCATTTTGTTAGGGCTCCTGGGTGACACCATCCTGAGGGTTGTCTTTTTTTTTTTTTTAAGTTGAACCCATTTTGGTATCTGTTCCCAGGGCGTGACAAGGCTGCCCCATTGGGAACTGGACTTGAGAGTTTGGGTTCCCCACCAGCTCAGGCTGGCCTGTTGAGCCCAAGAGGAGGGCAAGTGAGGTCCACCCTGGGGCAGTTGGAGCTAGGGGCTCAGGCTTCTCTTCTCAATCTCTCCCTTTTTTCCTCCTCGCACCCTCCCCTCCCCCATGCTGCTCAAGTCTTGTTTAAAAAATAAAGAGGGGAGACAGAGTCTGTTCTTGAGGGTAGGGGCCTGTATTGCTTCGCCATGCCTGGGGTTAGTGAGTGCTGCCATGGTTTTTGTGCTTGAGGTGAAGGTGGGGGAAGAAGTGCATGGCCCATCCTGGGAGACAGGCTGGTAGGCTTACTGAAATGGCAGTCCTGGCAATTCATGCTCCTCCGGGAAGGGGAGCCTTTTGGTGACAGTCGCTTCTTGGTGCATAGCAATGGCAGAGGGCATGGTGAGCCGCAGCCGCCACTGTATGTCCTGTGGCAGGATGCCATGTTCATGCAGGATCTGTGTGCCATGTGCACAGGGTACCCTGGTAAATTGTTAGCAGGTAATCATGGCAGAGCAGGCCCAGAGTATCTGACCGGCTTGCCAGCAATAGAGCATACAGTCCTGAGCCACCTCTTAGTTCAGGAGATGGTGGGAAGCACCACCATCTTGGGGGATTCTGTGGGAGCTGATGACTCACATTTGGCCCTGTAAGGCCCCCTTGCAGGGCAATTTCAGTCCTCCAGTGTTGGTGCTGGGGGGGCTTCTTTAGGGTCTTATCCCAGCAGTGCCTGGAGGGGGGGTGCTCCTCTGATTTTGGCAGTTCCCTTATCTGGCCTTTTGCTTGCAGGGCTTGTCCTTGAGGGACTGGTTCTGTCAAGCCCCAGGGATCTCCGCTCCTGAGTGCCCTCTGGTGCTGGCCCTGAGAGGGGCCCTACTGGGGTTCTGCTGCAGAAATGCTCTCACCTTTCCTATGGGGAAGATGTACCTGAAAGGGCATCAGTAGCACAGGTTGGGAGTAAGAGCAGATTCTGGTAGTCCCACTGCCAGCAGGAGCACAAAGGAGGGTGAGATTTTGTCTGTGGAGGAGAATGGTTATGTGTCTGTTTTGGCGCAAGGAGCTGGTCCCTCTTATCTCCCAGGTCAGCTCGGCACTTTGCATTGTGGAAGTGGTGGTGGTGAAGTCCAATGGAGACACCATGTTGGAGAGGCCTACAAAGCCCCTCTAGGGCTTTTCCTGTTTAGCAGCCAGGCATGATTCTGGGGGAATGGGAGGCTCCTGATGATGATCTATGTGGAGGTAAGGTCATGGACAAACCTATATGCCCTTCCTCAGGTGGGCATGGATAGCTGGTTGCGTTTTTTGAAGGTTTATGCCTTGATTACGGTGGTCACTTGGTGCACCACCTTCCCTGTGTAGGGCAGAACTACCCTTCAGGACCAGAAGGATCACAAGATGGAGGAAGTACAGAAGACTATCTCGGCCTTGGCCCTAGGCATGTAAGCCTCTGTCTGTGAAGGCCTGGTAGCAGAGTGCTCTTTTATTGGATTCAGCACTTAAACTGGTGGATTCTAAGTCTGTTCACCTGGAGTCCAGGGCTGCATTTCTGGCTGATTGGCTGTGTATGATCTTATTCGGCTGGTGGCGTGGGTGGTTGCTTCATCTACAACAGCGAGGTACTGTCAGTGGTAGAGGCGGTGATTAGCAGATGCAGCTTTAAAGACCTGCCTTGCCAAGCTGCCGTTCAAAGGCCAGCTTCTTTTTTGGGAAGACCTTGATCCAAAAACCCTACACACAAGTGCCCTTGATTATCCGGCTTCCCTTATTACCCTACATACTCCTGCTCGTTCCCTGTGCTCCATCCATGGTAATCAACCCCATATCCCTCCATTTCCTCAGGCAGTACATGGGCCATGAGAAGCTGTGCTGCCTTTTCTGTTGCCCCTATTCTCTGTAACAGTCTCCACTATACCTCCAACAGTCTTACAAAACTTTGATTGGTCTCAATCTCCACTTTGAGCAGACTTCCAGTATCTCTGGTTGACAGGCTACAATAGCTCTGTCTAAGAAAAAAGAAACCTCCCTCTCCTTTTTTTTTTTTTTAAATATCTTTCTTCTTTTATTTTTTTCTCTGATTAATATTTAAACCACTTTGTCCATTCACAAAAAGCAGTATAACAGATTGTATTAAACCACAGGGAAGGCTAGTGGGTAGTGCTTCCCTGCCAACAGATTGGTGAGACAGAGAAAATCACAGAAGCTTTGTGGCATTATCCCTGAAATATAACCCATGGGCCCCTAGAACTCAACTTCAGTATTTTCTCTGTCTCAGCAGATAGTGAACTTCTTAGCTCCTGAGGGTTTCCAGCTCCTTGGGGGTATTGGAATAGCAGTCTTTAGCACACAGCGGTGCTCCTTCTGAATACATGCTTATTGGCCAGCTATTCCAGGGGGTGCTTCTGATCAAGAGGGATCAGTACAGCACCTCTGAAGTAAAGTGCTGATGTGCATGAGGTACATGACAGCTTCCAGCAGCCTTCCACTTCAGGCTTCTTAGCTCAAGACTTACCAGGCTTCGTATAAAGTGTGTAAAAAAAAAATTAAAAATTAAAAGAAAAAAAAAGAAAGAAAGAAATAAAGAAACCATGGAGACCAACAGACGGTAGGGCTCCGGAGGACAGAGCAGATCAGTGATGGCAGTCTGGTTCAGAACTCCGGTGTCGATACTCTGCCGTCTTTCGTTGCAGCCCCCCTCAGTGCTTAGTTCCCTGCTCTGCCGACGAGGTACTGTACAGGCTGCCATTGCAGTAGCACTTTCTGCCATTCGCGGGCTCTTCTCTCTCTCTTCGGGGATACATTTTTTGCTGCTTTCTGGGTCTGCTGCTATGCCTGATTTAGGCAGGCAGCTCCTTCCTTTTCTCCTGCTGCTCCCGCCAAAATCTTTGCATTGTGCTGGCCATTTTATGCATTGCTACACTTCTCCTGTGCCTTTCAGCATAGTTTTAACTCAGTCTTCTCTGGGGTGGCCATTTTCTTTAGGGCAGTTCTTTGTCTCCCGCAATTTTTTTTTAATTCTTCTCTGCTGCTGGTGACTGTCTCCTCCACTGCAATGCTGTATAGCTTGTGAAAGAAAGCGTAGAGTTCTTCGGAACAGCCTCTGCGCTGTGTGTGGGTTCGATCCAGGGGGCTCTTCTTCAGCAATGCCATCATTGACTTTTTCTCCTTCTGCTTTGCCCTCTACACCAGCACCCTCTCAGCTGTCAGCAGAGTCTATCTCTCCAATTCTCCTGCCAGAGTAGTCTTCGCAGCAAACTTCTAGTGAGGCAGATCAACAGTTCCTGTCTGTCTTCCGCCAGGCCTGGGATACTTGGTGATCTGTTGCCGTCTCTGGACCACTACCTTCTCCGGCTCCTAAGCATAAACCTGACAGGCTCAGTTGACTGCAGCTTCTGCCACTTCCTCCACTTCCAAACTCATACCGGCTTCCTCTTCCGCTGGGGACTTGTACCCTGATGGGGAGGATGGGGAATGTCAGTTGGAGGATCTCTGTCTCCATTCTATGTCTGACAGAGGAAGGAGAGCTTTTGCCACTGGAGGGGCCACAGGAAGATCAAGAACCTAGGGATGAGGGTCAGGATATCCATCTGTTCCGAAAAGAGGAACTTCCTGCGCTCATAGCACAGATTTCTGAAGTGCTTCACCTTTCGGAGTCTTCCGTCCCTCAGGATCCATCTAAACCACAGGTGGACCCCATCATCGTGGGCATAAAGAAGCCTGACAAAGCCTTTCCCTTCCCCCTGAGCTCCAACAAATGGTCACCTTGGAGTGGGATGGCCCAGATGTATCCTTGCGCGCCGCCTGGGACATTTTATGTCTGGTCTCCGGAGGACCTGGACAAATGGCTGTGTTTCTCTAAGGTGGATGCGGTCGTGACAACCGTCACTAAGCACACAACCATTCCTGTCGAAGGTGGTACTGCCTTGTGGGACCAGATTGACCGGAAGGTTGAAGGACTCCTGAAGATTTCCCTTTCTTCCGCCTCGGCATTACAGGCAGTGGTATGTGGAGGTCTAGCTGCGCGGGCTCTGCTGCGGTGGCTCCATCTTCTTCCGGAAGACCCGGCTTTATCTCACTTGGAGTCGGTCACTGCCTTCATCGCAAATGCCCTCTATGATTTTCTCCACGTCGCATCTCGCTCAGTAGCTGCAGGTACAGTAGCGAGCTGCTGGCTTTAGTTGCGCCATTGGCAAGCTGCGTCATTGCCAAGCTGCCCTTTAGGGGTAAGCTGATCTTCGGCGAGGACTTGGGGAAGCTTGTCAAGGAGATGGAGGAGGTTAAACCGCAGCGCTTCCCAGAGGATAGGCCATGTTTTAGTGCTTGGTGCCAAGTGGGGACTTCTTCATCGTCCGCTGCTTACAAGGGGCGTTTTCGCGATGCCCTCCACTTTTGGGCTGGTAAGACGGGGGCGTCGTCCTTCATTTCAGGAACCAGAACTCAGTCCTTTCGTGGCGCCTGTGTGGCCAGGGATAATTTCTCATACGCTTCCAGATTTTCAGGCCACTTACATCCCTCCCAGTGACGAGCTTGTGGTCCATTCTGGGGTGCCACAGGTTGGGGGTCGCCTACTTCTTTTTGCTTGCGAATGGACCCTCATAACCTCAGACAAATACGTTCTTGAGGTAGCTTCAAAAGGCTATACGCTTGAATTGGTGGCACCAATTCAAAATGTGTCTCGTTTCCCCATGCAGATCCTCGGCCAGGAAGGAGGCAATTCGTTCAACGCTTGCTCCAGTTACGCGCCATTTGCCTGGTGCCTCCCTCTGAAAGAGGTTTAGGTCACTATTCCATTTATTTTGTAGTCCCAAAGAAGGGCAGTTTCTTCCGGCCCATTTTAGACCTCAAAGGTGTTAATTGTCTTTATGTGCTGAGCTTCTGCATGGAGACTCTCAAATCAGTCATTCAGGCGGTATGCCCGGGGGAGTATATAGCCTCTCTAGATTTGGCAGAAGCCTGCTTTTACATTCCCATTTGCAAGGAGCACCAACAGTGTCTACGGTTTCTGGTGCTCGGGTGACCACTATCAATTTCAGGCCCTGCCTTTTGGCATTGTTACAGCCCCATGCACCTTCTCCAAGGTCATGGTCATTGTCGCAATGGTGCCAGGGCGTCAGAGTTCATCCGTACCTGGACGACTAGCTCATCTAGGTCAAATCTTACCAGGGCGCAGTCAGCGATTGCACGGGTGCTCTCCTTCCTGGGTCATCTCAGCTGGGTAGTCAACCAAGCCAAGAGCCATCTTCAGCCAACACAATTGCTCGAATTCCTGGGCGCTCATTTCAACACCGCAGCCAGTCTGGTCTTTCCCTCCCACAACTGCCTGGGATTATTTGCAGGTGCTCTGCCCCATGGCGGCCACCATCGATGTGGTTCCTTGGGCCCGGGCACATATGCACCTGCTCCAACACTTGCTTCTGTCACGTTGGTCCCCAGCCACACAGCACTTGCAGACCCTGTTGCCACTTCCGCGCTCGGTGAGTCGCACCCTCAGCTAGTGGATTTCTCCTCTAAACCTTCTGAAGGGGATGCCTTTGGATGCCCCACAGTGGATACCTCTCACTACAGATGCCAGTCTTGCGGGCTGGGAAGCGCCTCATTTCGGACGCACAGCCCAAGGGTCCTAGTCTGTTCGTGAATCCTCTTGGATGATCAATCAGCTCGAAGTCCAGGCCATTTGGTTGGCGCTCCGTGCCCTCCACTCGCTTCTCCAAGGACGTGCGGTGTGGATTCTGTCAGACAATGCCATGACTGTGACTTATCTCAACTGCCAGGGCAGAGCCAAATGTCTGGGAGTGGCCAGGGAGATGGCACTGCTGTTTTCGTGGGCAGAGCGTTCTCTGCCAGCGCTATCGGCACAACACATTGCGGGAGTGGAGAATGTTTAGGTGGATTTTCTCAATCGACACATGCTGGATCCTGGCGAGTGGGAGCTAGCTCCATGGGCTTATGTATCCATAGTAGCCCGGTGGGGTCAGCCAACATTGGATCTAATGGCCACCTGCTCCAACACCAAGTTTATGTCATTCTAAAGCTGTCGGAAGGAGCAGCAATCTCAGGGACTGGATGCCCTAGCTCAACCCTGGCCCTGCTCGAACTTTCTGTAAATTTTTCCTCCATGGTCTCTAATCAGCCATGTAATTTGCAGGATAGAAGCCCATCCGGGCCGAGGAGTACTGGTGGCTCTGGATTGACCTTGACGTCCCTGATATGCCGATCTCGTGCACCTGCTGTGTGCTCCGCCTCTTCCTCTGGGCTCATGCGGAGGTCTTCTGTGGCAGGGTCCCATCTACATGGACGACCCCGCTCCCTACTCGCTTATGGCCTGGCTCTTGAGCGGTATAGGCTAGAGAGCAAGGGGTATTCACCGCAAGTGGTCATCACTTTTCTTAAGGCACGGCATCCCTTAGCCTCTACAGCTTATGCCCAGGTTTGGCGTGTCTTCTCCTCTTGGTGCTCAGGTTGGTTGGTCTCCCCATAAACAGTAGGGGTGCTACTAATTCTTTCTTTCCTCCTGCACGGTTTCAATCATGGACTTGCCCTTAATTCCTTAAAGGTACAGGTCGTGGCCTTGATTTGCTTTAGAGGCCCGGCTCGAGGGCGTTTCCTCGCCTCTCATGCAGGCATACCTCATTTTCTCCGCGAGGTCCTTGCTCTGCGACCACCTCTCCGCGTGACTATTTCCACTTGGGATCTTTCCCTGATACTTTGCGCCTTAGCCCGAGCTCCCTTTGAGCAGCTCCATGCTTCGTCCCTTAAGGATCTGTCTTTTTGGTGGCGGTTACGTCGGCCTGGCGTATCTCCGAACTCCGATCCCTTTCTTTCCTTTTCTTCGGAGGGGGTCACCCTTTGACTGGTACCTGCCTTTTTGCCAAAGGTCATTTCAGACTTTCATCTCAATCAATCTCTCTCTCTCTCTCCCTGCCTTCAGTAGCACCCTGGATTAAGGAAGCCATTGAATCAACTTATATTCTCCACAGTAAGCCCGTTCCTCCTGGTCCTCGAGCACATTTAACTTGAGTACAGGCCACTTCATAGGCTGAGAGATCACAGGTCTCCCCGCTTGATATCTGTAGAGTGGCGACGTAGTCACCCCTATCTACCTTTGCTCGACATTATTGCTTGAATCTCCAAGCTCTGGAAGCAGCTCAGTTTGGGGCTGCCGTTTTGGCGGCAGCTGTGTCGTCTTGCCCTAATGTGGGATAGCTTTCGTACTTCCCACTAGTCTGGACTGGTCTAGCAGGATGTTTTGGAAGGTGAAATTGTGTTTACTGTTAATTTCCTTTCCTGAAATGTTGCTAGACCAGTCCAGGTCCCACCTTGTACTGTACTGATTGTGTTGCCAAGAGAGAGACTATGCCAGACGATTATGACATGATCTCCTCTTCTTGTACATCTTCACCGGAAGATCGTGCACCCTCTGTCTGGTTGTCACTTAGTTCTTCCACTGGGCCCTCGGTCTTGGGGGTCTCTGCATTCCATTCAGTTTTGATTCGTAGTCTGGTAGTTTTAGTTTTGGAGTATTCTGAAGTTTTGTAGTCATGCTGCTTGCCAGGAGTATACTGAAGCTGACCTCTAGGGACCCGTGGTTATATACCAGAGATGATGTCACAAAGCTGCTGTGATTTTCTGTCTCACCAATCTGCTGTCAGGGGAGCACTATCCGCTAGTCTGGACTGGTCTAGCAGGATTCCAGGAAAGGAAATTAACAGTAAACAAAATCTCACCATAATAAATTGTAATAAACCACAGGGAAAGAGATAGGAGGAGAAATGGAAAATGGAAAGAGATTTAGGAGATGATAGAAGAAAGCAGAAGAGAGACTGGGGCCACCATGATTGGGAAAATAAAATACCCAGTCAAAGAGAGAGAGAAAAAAATACATTTTATTTAATTTTTTTTTTTCATTTTAAATTTTTTATTGATCACCATTATAACATTCCAGATAATCAAACAAAATTGGTTTGCATATTTTCATATCCTAACATTGCACTTTCTAACATTTTTATATCCCCCCACCCCCATCCCCCTCCAACCCCCTCTCTCCCCCCCCCCCACTTCCGTAATACTGTTTTTTATTTTTCAGTCTTTATTACATTCCCCCCCCGACTATTTCATTTCAAACCATATTCTCAAAACCAAAACACCACCTTCCTACCCAACCTATCTACCAAATTCTAATTATACTATACCAAACAAATAACCAAATTACCCATCCAAATTACTCCCCTCCATCCTTCCCCCCCCCCCCGCCCCCCTTTGGAAATAACCTTCCACAACTCCCCCCAGTTCACCTCAAACTTGTCCACCCTCTGTCTTCTAGCCGCTGTTAGTTTCTCCATCAATACAATATGCCGCAATCTACCTTCATACAGCGCCATAGACGGGGCCTCCCTCTGTTTCCAGGCCACCGCCACTGCACATCGAGCAGCACTTAAGCAGGCCAATATAATACGCCCCCCCCCTTCCTTCTTACCACCCCCCACCAAGATAGTAAAAATATACCCGGCGCCAGCTCCAATTCCTCCCCTAAGTTCCCTTGGATCCAACTCCGTATCCTACCCCAATATTCTTGAATCTTGTCACACCCCCACCAAATATGCCAAAACGTCCCTACCTCTCCACATTCCCTCCAGCACCCTGAGTTCACCCCAGGATACATTTTATGTAATCTCTCTGGGGTATAGTACCATCTGAACATAATCTTATAACAATTCTCTTTGATACTACTGGACCCAGGGAGCTCTTTTCACCTGCTCCCACACTTGTTTCCAATCTTTAGGCCCCATTGTTACTCCCATATCCCTTTCCCACTTACCCATATATCTAAAACTCGAGCACCCCCTCTCCTCACCCTTTTGTACAATGCCGTAATCATTCCTTTCGACCCCCATTTCCCATACCAAATGGCCTCCATTTTGGAGAGCTCCCCTGAAATCCCTCCTTTTTCCCTCATTCTCAAAATGAAATTCCATACCTGAAGGTAGGCAAACCTATCCTTTTCCTCCAGTCCATACCCTTCTCGCACTTCATCGAACCCCATCACCTCTCCATAATCCATCACCTGATAAAAGCACTCCAAACCCTTACCCGTCCGTCCATCCATCCAGCATCCCTCCTTCCCATCCCGGCTTAAAATCTTTCCAACCCCTCTACAGGGTTAACATCGAGAACCTGTCCCACTATCTATTAACTCCTGCGCCCGCACTCCATCCCATATTTCTATCACATGCCTCAATTGGCGAGCCCACCCCAATCCCTTCCGATCTTGCTTTGGCGCCCACAGCCAGGCAGCTAATTTACCCCCCCCCCCCCCTTGACATATATTTTCTCCAGGACCAAGCAGGAAGTCAGTCCTCACTTATGGGTGACATCGGCGCCAATGGAGCCCCCGTGCGGAGCATTTCCCCAGCTTTCTAAGAGAGCCTTTGAGAATACTGCACGCATGCACAGTCCCCTTCCCGCCTAAAGGTGCCATCTTGCTCAGTCTCTCTTTTTCCGTGGAGCCCATCGGACGTTGGTCCGAGCCACCCGGAAAAGTTGACTTTTTTTCAACGATTCTCGCTCTTTCTCCGAGTTCGACGCCGGTTCCCCTTCCCGCCGGGTTCAGTACACCGGTATCGAGCCCGTCTTCTATTTTTCGGTTTTTGCCCTTCGTGGCTGGTGTTCGCGCCCTTTTTTCTGTTTTTCCCTGGAAGGCCAGTCCTTTGACCTTGCGGGGGCCCTTTTTTCCCCGATGGCTTCCAGTGGTTTCAAGAAGTGTGATCGGTGCAAGAAACTAATGTCTCTCACCGACACACACGACTGCTGCCTTCAGTGCCTCGGCCCAGATCATGATCCAGTGATCTGTGGCCCATGTGGCAAAATGTCCACCAAGGCACTTTGAAGCCGTCAGCACCAGAAGGAAAGGATTTTCTCCGATTCTGCCTCCGGCTGGGCCCGGACCTCGTCTGAGGCCTTGATGTCTCGGGAGTCTGATCCCGAGCATCGCCGAGGTTCCTCAGACAGGGGGTCCCCTGACCGGGAATGCAAGAGGAAGAAGCGGCTCGTGAGGGCGGCTTCAGAAGAGGTCCCTGGTTCCTCGAGGGCCAGGTCTAAGACCCCCGACCGCCGTCCCGGGCCTTTGGAGCAGGAAAAGCCGTCCAAAGTACCTCGTGTGGAGCCGGAGACCGTCGGGTACGTAAGTCCTGTAGTCCTCGTGGACTCTCCTCTGAGGGAGCCGACGGGCGCCGGACCCCGAGTCAGTGGCTGCTGAGTCTCCTGAGCTTGGACTCAGGCTGACAGCCTTGGAGTGCAGATTGTCTGCCTTCATGGATCAGCAGCGGGTACTGATGGCCAGCCTTGCTGGTGCATCTGCCCCGACCACCGGGACGTCGAAGTCGACCCCGGAGACTGAGCCGATACTCAAGACCATGAAGGCTCGAAGTCGTCCTCGGTCAAGGTCCCCCTCGACCTCCCGCTCGGAACCGAGGGCGTCAACGCCGGTGCCTTTGGCGTCGGGGCAGGTGCCACCTCGATCCGCACGGTCGGAGCCCCTCGACTCCTCTTTGGATGAGTCAGCGTGGGAGACGGAGGACGAGGAGTCCCCTGACACCTTCCGGACTCAGTGCGTCCCTTCGGACTCAACGCAGTCTGAGTCCCGGAGTAGGTCCCCCCGGAGGACACCCGGTTCTCGGAGTTCGTGCGGGACATGGCCAAGGCATTGGCGATTCCCGCGGACCCCGAGGAGGAGCCGAAGAGCTCGAGGCCCTCGAGTATGGCTCTCCTCCGAAGGAGGCCTTTACTGTGCCGGTTCCTCCGATGCTGGAACGGCTTCTCTTCCGGATGTGGGAGGCGCCGGTCTTAAGCAAGCGGGTCGATTCCATCTATCGACTCCGTAAGAGCCCTGGCTTCCAGAAGGCGCAGCTGCTGCACCATTCCATGGTGGTGGAATCGGCCATGCATCATCTGAAGAGCCAGAAGATGCACTCTGCGGTGCCCCCCAGCAGGGAGGCCCGGAACCTGGATGCTTTCGGCAGAAAGTGCTTCCAGGGCTCAATGCTTCTTTGCCATGTCCAGTCCTACCAGCTGAAAAACACAGCAAGGAGCAGCGTTTCTTGCACAGCCAACAGGATACACAAAGGAGCAAGAGACGAAAGAGGTTTGGATGTTCATGAACCTTTAATGTTAGAAATCCCCAACGCGTTTCGGCGTAACCGCCTTCATCAGGGGGAACACAGCTGATGGTACTACTCAGCTTGTATGTATCTTACACTTGAGATATACAAAATCTGCTCATCAGAACTTGAAACACAAAAACCCTACATACAGCACTGATCGCTGGTGCCTTCAATTTCACAGAATAGTGCTTTTTCTGACTCGCGCAGAGACGGCACAGCGTTCTTTTGTGTTTCAAGTTCTGATGAGCAGATTTTGTATATCTCAAGTGTAAGATACATACAAGCTGAGTAGTACCATCAGCTGTGTTCCCCCTGATGAAGGCGGTTACGCCGAAACGCGTTGGGGTTTTCTAACATTAAAGGTTCACGAACATCCAAACCTCTTTCGTCTCTTGCTTCTTTGTGTATCCAGTCCTACCAGCTGTACATGGGCATGTGCTTACGAGACCTGGCGAAAGAGCTTGCTGGGTTCTCTGCTCGCCTCTCCGGGGAACCTTTGCAGAGGTTCCAGACTTTGTCCTCAGGAATCCGGGACTGTTCCAAGTTCATGTCCCGAGCGGCAAACGATGGCTTTGAGGCTTCGGCTCGTGTGGCGGCAGCCAGCATCAGAGCCCGATGCCAAGCATGGCTGCAGTCATCGGACCTTGAGTCCTGGGTGCAGGACAAGTTGGTCGATGTCCCTTGCCGAGGTGAAAACCTTTCTGGCAAGCCCATGGTCGAGAAGGCGGCTGAGCTCGAAACCGAGCACCTGACCAGGACAAGGCTGTCCAGAAAGACTTCTGCCCCTTCTCACAAAAAGAAGGGCTCAGGTAAAAAGTCCTTTTACCCAAGAAAGGCAGCTGCCTACAAACCTTTCCCTCAGTACCAGGCCTCCCCAGCTCCCCAACAGGGGCAGCAGGCCCAGGGGCAGGGGCATGTGCCCTGTAGGCAGAAGACACCCAAGCCTCCGGCTCCTGCTCCTACCCAGCAGGGAAGGAGGTTTTTGACTCCCACAGCATAGCCTTTCCACCTCTGCTGCCACATTCCTGCACAGGAGGTTGCCTAGCCCTGTTTGCCCACAGGTGGCCACCCATTACAGGGGATGCTTGGGTTTTAGGCATAGTCCACAAGGGCTATATGCTTCATTTCCAGCAGTTACCTCCTGTCTACTTCCCAGGAGAGCCTCTAAGGCCTCCCCTGCATACATCCCCCCCTCCTCCAAGAACTTCAAAGTCTGCTTCTGGACAAGGCGGCGGAGCCTGTACCTCCTCGCCTACAGGGGCACAGTTTCTACTCCAGGTACTTTCTGGTGCCAAAGAGACCCGGGTGCCTAAGGCCTATCCTAGACCTCAGGAACCTCAACAAGTTCTTGGAGAAAGAAAAGTTCAAGATGCTTACTCTTGGAACACTTCTGCCCTACCTCCAACAGGGAGATTGGCTATGCTCCTTAGATCTAAAGTATGCGTATACTCACATTCTCATTCATCCAGACCACAGAAAGTACCGCAGGTTCATGGTGGGAGGAAACCATTACCAGTACAGAGTGCTGCCTTTTAGCCTAACTTCCGCCCCATGAGTCTTTACAAAGTGCCTTGCGGTGGTGGCGGCCTACTTGAGGACTCAAGGTGTTTTTGTCTTCCCCTATCTAGACGACTGGCTCATCCGGGGTCAGACTTACCAGGAGGCCAGGCAGGACACCTTCAGGACTGTCTCACTCCTTCAAGACCTAGGCTTTGTCATAAACTTTGCAAAGTCCACTTTGCTCCCCTCCCAGAACCTAGAGTTCATAGAGGCTCGGATGGACTCTCTGCAAGCAAGAGCTAACTTGCCAGAGGACAGAGCTCAAAGGCTCATGGAGTTGGCATCCCGGTTTCTCAGCCTGCCAAGGGTTCCTGCCAGGCTCTGTCTGCAGCTCCTAGGACACATGGCATTAAACTGTACATGTGACCCCCATTGCCCGCCTCCACATGAGGCCTGCACAGTGGTGCCTCAGAACTCAGTGGAAACAAGCCACTGGGAACCTAGCAGACAAAGTCAGGGTGTCAAAACCCTTCCTGACTTCCCTTCAGTGGTGGCTACACCCCCCCCCCCCCAACTTGCTTCAGGGGGTACCTTTTCAGGTGCCTGTCCCCACAGTGGTGTTGACAACAGATGCCTCCTTACAGGGCTAGGGTGCACACTGTCAGGGGAGCTGCACTCAGGGCCTCTGGTCCCCCTGGGAAGCCACGCAACAGATCAACCTACTGGAGTTGCAGGCTATTCGCTTAGCCCTCAAGGCTTTTTCTCACACTTTGCTTCACCAGTCTGTACTAGTTCAGACGGACACTAAAGTAGCCATGTTCTATGTGAACAAACAGGGTGGCACTGGGTCCAGGCCCCTATGCCTGGAAGCACAGGCCCTTTGCTCCTTTGCCCTTAGACACCAGATGTTGCTGAGGGCTGTTTATCTTCCTGGCCAGGAGAACTTTCTGACGGACAGATTAAGCAGAATTCTGCAGCCCCACGAGTGGCAGCTGCATCCTTTGGTGGTTTAAAAGATTTTCTGAAATGGGAACTTCCGTCCATGGATCTCTTTGCCAGCCCCCTGAATCACCAACTGCCCAGGTTTTGTTCCAGGCATCCGCATCCCTTAAGGGTGGCGGCAGATGCCTTCCTTATTTCTTGGTCCCAGGGCCTACTGTATGCGTTTCCTCCCACACCTCTGGTGGCCCGAACCTTGTTCAAGATTCTCAGGGACAAGGCCTCGGTACTTCTGGTTGCTCCCAGGTGGCTGAGGCAGCCCTGGTTCCCACTGCTGCTTCAACTGGCAGTGGAGACACCACTGCCTCTGGGGTTCCAACCCGACCTTCTCTCTCAGGATCAGGGTTCCCTTCTGCACCCCAATCTCAAATCTCTCAATCTGATGGCCTGGAGGCTGCAAGGGTAGTCTTGGCTCCCTGGGGCCTGCCTCAGGAAGTAGAAGAGCAGGTCTTGGCCTCTAGAAAGCAATCCACCAAGAAAACATATGCCCTGAAGTGGAGGAGGTTCTCCTTGTGGTGTCTGCAACGCCAGGAAGATCCTTTCGGCTGCACTGTGCCAGTAGTGCTCCAGTACCTTCTGCACTTGTCCAATCAGGGCCTTAAGTCCAATTCTGTTCGGGTCCACCTCTCTGCTCTGGCAGCTCACCACTCAATGGTGGAGGGACACTCTTTGTCGGTTCATCCCTTGGTGTCCAGGTTTCTGAGAGGCTTGCTATTGCTCAAGCCTCCTCTCTGTCCACCGGCCCCTGAGTGGGAATTGAATGTGGTCTTGCAGCAACTGATTTGCCCACCTTTTGAGCCAATTGCTACATGTCCTCTACGCTTCCTTTCCTGGAAGACTCTATTTCTAGTGGCCTTGACCTCGGCCAGGCGAGTGAGTGAACTTCAAGCCCTGGTCTGTGACAGACCCTACACTCGCTTCTATAGGAACAGGGTAGTCCTTCGGACTCGTCCTAAGTTCCTCCCCAAGGTTGTCTCCTCTTTCCACCTCAACCAGGAGGTGATTCTTCCAACATTCTTCCCTAGGCCCCATGCCAGCCGGACTGAGACAGTCCTGCATACCCTGGACTGTAGGAGGGCCTTATCCTTCTACCTGGAGCGTATGCAGGGGCATAGGAGGGCTACTCAGCTCGTCATATCTTTTGACCCCATTAACTTGGGGGTACCTGTCTCCAAGCGTACCTTGTCCATCTGGATGGCTGACTGTATCACCTGGGCTTACAGGGCAACTGACCTTCCTTTGCAGGGTCGGGTCACGGGCACTGTTCCCTCTAAGCTGTGCGCGTGTGCGCGGCCACACACCTCGCTGAGCGAGCGCACATACTTTATAACAGAGCGCACAAAAATTACAGTTCTGATTCTGATAGAAAACAACACAGACGTCTTAAAATTTAAAAGTTGTTGTGTATTTATGGTTTTCACAAGTTCTACAATATTTTCTAGTGCAATCAATGTGGTGTACATACTGTATTCTGACGTGTAGTCAAATTTTAAAGTATATAACTCCGAGTGTCGTTATGTGGCGCACAAAAATTTAACCTTCCTTCAAAAGCTGCACAGCTGATATTTTATGCGCACACAGCCTACAGAAAATTAGAGGGAACATTGGTCACGGGCCACCGTGTTAGGGCAATGGCTGCTTCAGTAGCTCATCTCCGCTCTGTACTGTTGGCAGACATCTGCAGGACTGCAACTTGGTCCTCAAGCCAGACTTTTGTGGCCCATTACTGCCTGGAGAGGGAGTCCCGTAGGGACAGTGCTTTCGGTCAGGAAGTGCTCCGGAATCTCTTTGAGGTTTAGGCAACTCCTATCCTCCAGCCCTCTGGTTGGGCTACCGGTGGGGGTGTGTTTCAGTGAAATCCTTTCTCTGATGCTGAGGCTAGAGGGAGCTAATTTTTCAGCTCTGGGTCCCCGGTAGCCTGAAGCTGGGGAGTCCCATAAGTGAGGACTGACTTCCTGCTTGATCCTGGAGAAAGAGTAGTTACTCACCTGTAACAGGTGTTCTCCAGGAGCAGCAGGAATCAGTCCTCACAACCCTCCCTCTTCCCCTGGGAGTTGCAGTTGTACATAGTTCATTTTTACATTTTTTGTGCTGTTTTTTAGCTATGTCATTTGACTGAGCAAGATGGCACCTTTAGGCGGGAAGGGGACCGCACATGTGTGCAGTATTCCCAAAGGCTTTCTTAGAAAGCTGGGGAAATGCTCCGCACGGGGGCTCCATTGGCGCCGATGTCACCCATAAGTGAGGACTAATTCCTGCTGCTCCTGGAGAACACCTGTTACAGATGAGTAACTACTCTTTCTCCATTTCCACCCCCAGTTTAACCATCCCCTTCCCTCTCCAATCTAGTACATGCCGGATCTGCGCCGCCCTATAATAATCCCTAAAATTGGGCACCCCTAAACCCCCTTCATCTGGTTTCACATACATAACCTCCTTTGCGATCCGCGGTGGTTTCTTTTTCCAAATATACTGGAATACCTTACTTTGCAACGTCTTCAACATCCCCTCCTGCACCCTAACCAGTAAAGCCTGAAATAGATAAAGCACCCGTGGAAGAATATTCATTTTAACCCCCGCTATCCACCCAAGCCACGACACCTCCGAATACATCCAGCCCTCTAGGTCCTTACTGATCTCCCCCAACATTCTGGGATAATTAACCTGATAAACCTCCGCATATCCCGCCGGAATCTGCACCCCCAAATATCCCAGGGATCATTTAACCCATTTCACTGGATAAACCCTTTTCAGCTGTAGCTCCACCTCTTTGGGCACTGAGATGTTTAACACCTCGGTTTTATCCAGGTTCATCTTGAACCCTGACACTCCCCCAAACCTATCCAACTCCCCAATAATTTCAGGCAATACCGCCTGCGGTTTACTAATATATAATAAGATATCATCCGCATATAGAGAGATTTTATGTTCCACCCCCTCCTTTTTAATCCCAAAATTTTATCATTCTCCCTTATCTGCTGTGAAAGCGGCTCGACCACCATAGCAAACAATAAAGGTGACATGGGGCACCCTTGTCACGTCCTTCTCCCCAACTCAAAATCCCCTGAATAGCTCCCATTCACCTTCACCCACGCCTGAGGACCCTGATAAAGCCCCCCACCCACTTTTCAAAATTCGGGCCACACCCCAGTTTCTTCAGCACTTGTTTAAAGAAATCCCAGTGCACCCTATCAAACGCCTTCTCGGCATCAATTGACATAAGAAGAAATTCTTCCCGCCCCTCCCAGGCCTCCCACACCACTCCCAAAGCCCTTTTTATATTATCCGCCGTCTGCCTCCCCATAATGAATCCCGACTGATCCGCCTTTATCAATCCCGGCAACCCCGGTGCCAACCTCCCTGCTAGTACTTTAGCCAAAATTTTTACATCAACATTAATTAGAGATGGGTCGATTCGATCCGCACTCCAGAGGGTCCTTCCCAGCGTTAGGTAAGATGGTAATTCCCGCCGTAAGCATACTCGGCCGCAAATCTCCCCCCCCCCTTCACCATCCCGTTAAACACTCTACCCAACAGCTCCCCTATTTCCACCCAAAACACTTTATAAAAACTCCCAGGCAGCCCATCTAACCCCAGTGCCTTCCCCCCACCAACCCCTTCACCACCCGTCCCACCTCCACCCCCCTGGAAATTCCCTCCTCTAACCTTTCTCTAACTTCCTCCGTTAGTTGAGGCAACTCTACCTCCTCCAAATACTTGTGTATTTGCTCTAACCCAATTCCTTCATCCCTTTGATATAATTTGTGATCAAACTGTGCAAACCGTTCTTTAACCTCCTTTTCCTCTCGGAGCACCTGCCCATTATCCCCTTTAATTTGATAAATCATAGAAGCCGCCCTTTTCCGCCTCAACTTACGTGCCAGCAATCTCCCCACCTTATTCCCAAATTCATAATACATCTGCTTCACCTGAGTCATTTCTAATGCAATTTGATCCACCTGTAAGGCCTGTAACTCCCCCTCACACGCTCCACCACTTTCCTGTCTCTCTCAGCGCCCGACTTCCTATACACCCCCTCTGCTGCTGCCAATTCTCGACTTAACTCCTCCTCCTTAGCACCCGGGCCTTTTTCACTTTCGCCACCCACATAATAAACCTTCCCCTCACATATCCCTTTAAGCCTTCCCATAGCATTACATCCATCACCTCCCCATTATCATTACTACCCAAATATTCCTTTATCGCCTCCTTAATATCCGCCACCACTTCAGTCTGTTTCAATAGACTCTCATTTAACCTCCAAAATTTTGTCCCTATTTGCCTCCGCCCCCTAATTTCCACCACTACTGCACTATGATCCGACCAAAGGATCGGCACTATCTCTACCTCCTGGACATCTAGCAACCATTCTGGATCCATCAATATCAAATCTATCCTGCTCCAACTGCTATGTGGTGCAGAGAAAAAAGTATACTCTCTCCATGTGGGATTTCTTAACCGCCAAACATCCACCAAGTCATACTGCCCCATCAGGTATTTTAACCCTCGTCTATTCTGCACCCCCCCCCCCACCCCATCCCACCCTCTCGGGTGTCTATCCAACCCCTCTTGCAGAGTCACATTAAAATCTCCTCCGATGAGTAACTTCCTCTGCACCTCCTTCTCCAACAGTTGACAGGTACCCTTCCAGAAAGCCACCTGGTTCCCATTAGGTCCATATACCGATACTATGGTGACATCCTCCTTCCCCCACCTCCCCCGAATACCCACCACCCGCCCTTCCTGATCCCTGAAACTCTCCCGTACCTGTATCCCACTCCCCTCCTTCACCCATATAGCAATCCCTCCCCTCTTTGCCCCTGCCGTATTGCACGAGTAAAATTGATCTGGGAACCCCATATATTTCAATCTCCCAATATCCCCCCTCTTTAAATGCGTCTCTTGTAACAAAACCACCTCCCATCTGTTCTTATGAATTTCCTGATATAGCTGTCTGTGTGGCGCATTCAACCCTTTTACGTTAATTGATCCAATCCTCATCATTTCCCCAATACCCTACCACCTCCTCCCTCCCACCTTCCTCGAGTGGTGTCTCCCTCCCTCTTCTCCATCCACCTCCCCTTTCCTCCCCGCTCCCCATACCCCTCCCTGCCCTGTCCTGCACCCTTCCATGTGTGTCATGTCCTATCCCCTCAGCCTATTTAAATTTTATTAATTGGAATGTGTCAGCTTTGGGAAATGGACATCTCTGTCTTTATTTTGTTCAGTATGAGAGGAAATGCATTTCTGTTTCTATTTCTCCAATGTTGCACTACATGCGCAGTCTGGTTTATTGGGGTTTTCAGTTTAGTTTTTGTCTCCATATTTCTGTTTTTCATGTGTGTCCAAGGTGAGTGATTCTCCCTGTGTGTAATTTTCGTGTAGGACTCTGTAGCAGGTCTACTCTGTTTTGCTAGATCATGGTGTATTTTTGTACTGCTATAGGATAGGTGCTGTTTGAGTCCTTGCTCTCCTTGCCAGGAGCTAGCCCCAGAGTAACATACCAACCAGAAAAGGGTATCTCAAACATCCCCTGGGAACTAAACTGATGAGCTACACTGCACCCAGACGCAGACTAGGCAGGAGCTATAGGCTTCTCTGGAAGAATTCAGGAACTAAAGAAAATACCCCCCCATCTGCTGAGACAGAAAATACTGAGGGCTCCCTCTAGCTGCGCTATGTTGTATGCCAGTGGTGATGTCACCGCATAGTTTTGCTTTCTTTTCTCTGTCTCCCATCTGCTGGCAGGGGAAAATAACCCACTTGTCTGGACTGGTCTAGCAGGACTCTGGGAAAGGAAATTAATGGTAAGTAAAATTTCTCCTTTGAATCCTGACCTTGCTGTTATGGTATGGTAGCTTTGCTATAGGTTCTGAATTACTTGATATTGTACTTGGCAGCTCTCACTGGAGGGAAGTTGTGTTGCTGTTACTGAGGTAAAAGCAAAATTTAATATTAAATTTCAAATGATTATTTTAAATGTATGATGTCCAGTTATAGTCTTTTAGAGGATTATTCTTGGAGGGAGTGGGAGTTACAATTATTGTCTCAAAAATCAAAATCTTGAGAGGGATTTATTGAGCAAAGACTCTGATTCTTTTTGTTGTTGTTAAGTGCCGTCGAGTCGGAGTCGACTCATGGCGACCCTCTGGATAGCTATCCTAAATTGTGTTCGGTCTTCAGTCAGGCGGCTCATTGTTGACAGACTGGTACCCGTAGCTGCTGTTATTGTAGCAATCCATCTCATTGCTGGCCTTCCTCTTTTGCGTTGACCTTCTATCTTGCCAAGCATGATGTCTTTCTCTAATGATCTCTCTCTTCGCATGATGTGTCCGAAGTATGAAAGTCGAAGTCTTGTCATCTGAGCTTCTAAAGAAAGCTTAGGTTTGATCTCTTCTAGTACCGACTGGTTTGTTCTTCGGGCAGTCCATGGTATACACAGTATTCGCCGCCAGCACCATAATTCAAAGGCATCAATTTTCTTCCTGTCTGTCTTTTTCACTGTCCAGCTTTCACATCCATATGATGTTATTGAAAATACCATGGCTTGAACAAGTCGAATCTTTGTATGGAGAGAGACATCTCTGCTCTTGAGAATCTTATCTAGGTCTTTCATAGCCATTCTGCCAAGAGCAATGCGTCGTCTGATTTCTTGACTGCTTGTTGCTTCTTTATTGATAGTTGATCCAAGTAGGTTAAAGTTGTTCACGATTTCAATTTCTTCTCCTTCAACGATGAACCTGTTGATTATGCCAGTTGTCATGATCTTTGTCTTCTTTACATTAAGGTGCAGGCCCATTTTGAGACTATGTTCTTTGATTGTGAGAAGCAAATGTTTCAGATCATCTTCACTTTCAGCCAGTAATGTGGTATCATCAGCATAGCGAAGGTTGTTGATGAGTCTTCCACCAATCTTCACACCTCTGTTGTCTTCATACAGTCCTGCTTCTCTGATGATTTGTTCTGCATATAAATTAAACAGGTAGGGGGAAAGTATGCAGCCTTGTCTTACACCTTTGCTTATTTTAAACCATTCTGTTTCTCCTTGTTCCGTTCGAACTGTTGCTTCTTGATCAATGTACAGATTACGCAAGAGAACGATCAGGTGTTCTGGTATACCCATGCTTCTTAATGTGGCCCAGAGTTTCTCATGGTTTACACAGTCAAGTACCTATTAATGCCTCTTCTCACTGCTCGTAGGTGTGCCCATCACCTCTTTTCTTTCCTACCTCTCTAATTCCTTTTTCATATTCTGTTTGATCCCAGTTGACCGCAGGAAAGTGGAGATAGTGACATGACAGGCCAGGTGTTTTTCTAATGCATTTTTCCTGGTGCTGGCATCCTTTCTCATATACATTAGAAATCTGCAGAGCACCAGGCAGAATAAACAGCTGATTTGAGCTGTGAACTGCATGGGCAGAAGAGGCAACAGCAACAGAGAGAGGATTAGAAAAGCACTAGGCCTGCTGCACCATCAGCTGAGCTTTCCTATAACCATCTGGGTTTGGTCTGTCTGGGGGGAGGGTGGGAGACTGGAGGTGATATGTATGTACACACAAATGTAAACATTGGTCCCCCAGCAGGATTGCCTGTATCTGCCTCCCATGGGCTAGAGCAGTGGTTCTCAACCTTTTTTGTACCGTGACCCCTTTTACCATTGGTCAACTCGTGGTGACCCCCATTGATAAAATCAAATGCGTCTCTCTTCCTTTACCATTAACGCATTGTCGCTGTAATCATTTGTTGAATTATTAATATATTATAGGCCTTTGCAATATGTTTTTATTTATAAAATTTACTTATTTAAACCACAATAATTAATCTCAATAACAAGTAAGAATATTTGATTTCAAAATTATGATGATTTTGTAGTCAAATCACTAATATGAAATAAAATTATTTTTTCTACCTTTGTTGTCTGACCAATTTATTCTCTGATCATGCTGGTCCCGATCTGAGGCTTCTGCTTTCCTGTCTTCTCTTAGCTCTCTTTCTTGGGTCTATGGTCCATCTGCCATTTCTTATCTCTTCTTTCGTTTTCTTCACTTCTTTCCATCAGCCTATTTCCAGTCCCAGTAAACTCCCCAGTATCAGCCCCTTTCCAGTCCTCACTCTCAATACCTTCCAATGTCAACTTGCATTCCCATGACTGCCACTGGTGTCCATTCTCTTCCAGTCCCCCTCCTTCCCCACTGGCCAGTCCCTTCTAGTACAAATACCATGACAGCCCCTCTCAGATCCACTCCCTTCCAGTTCCATTCTCCCATCCCCTCGTATCAGCCCATTTGTAGCCTTAGCCCCCAGTTTTCTTCCAAGGCCAGCAGCTCTATCCTCCCCTCCCCACAATCAGCCCATTCCCATTCAAAGCCCCCCAATCAGCTCACTTCCAGTGCTAGTCCCCCTCAACCCCATTACCAGTGCTAGGCTCCCCTAATCAGCCCATTACCAGTCCTAGCCTCCTCTAATCAGCCCATTTCCAGTCCTAACCTCCCCGATCAGCTCATTTCCAATGCTAGCCCCCCATCAGTCCATTACCAGTCCTACCCCCCCTATCAGCCCATTACCAGTTCCAACCCCCCTTGATCAGTCCTAGCCCTTCCCTAATCAACCCATTACTAGTCCTATCCCACCCCTCCATCTGCCAATTATAATCCTAACCTGCACTGTATCTCCCTTTTGTCCAGCATTTATCTCCCGTCTGTCCAGTATGTCCCCCTTTCTCTTCCCTTTGTCCATGTCAGCCCCCTCCCTCCCTCCCTCCTTCCCTCCATCCATCCATCAATGTCAGCCACCCCTACCTCCCTCCATGTCAGCCCTCCCCTCCCCTCCCCTCCCTCCCTCCCTCTCTCCATGTCAGCCCCCCCTCTCTCCATGTCAGCCCCCCTCCCTCCATCCATCCATCCCTCCATGTCAACCCCCCCTACCTCCATCCATCAATGTCAGCCCCCTCCCTCCATCCATATCAGCCCCCTCCCT
This sequence comes from Ichthyophis bannanicus, assembly GCA_033557465.1. Lineage (NCBI taxonomy): Eukaryota > Metazoa > Chordata > Amphibia > Gymnophiona > Ichthyophiidae > Ichthyophis > Ichthyophis bannanicus. Next base: position 308,476,229 of record CM066032.1, on the reverse strand, counting down.
CCCTCATGTCAGCCCTGTTGCAGGTTCCCTGCCCCCTCCTCCCCTCTCCCTGACTGCCTGCTACTGCCCTGCAGCCGGTAAACAACATCCGGTGGAGGTGGGATAATGCTGCACGGATCCCGTCGAGAGGCAGGGAAGGCTCCACAACGGTTTTACAGGCATAGCCGCGGTTCCCTAAGAGGCAGGGAGCCGCGGCTGCAGAGCAGGGACGTGAGTTTGCCACTGCTGAGAAGCGGACTCGGCAGTGGCAGCAACTTGTGCGCTAATTTGTTTTACAGCGGAGTGAGGCGACCCCCGCTAAATCCTGTGGCGACCCCCATGGGGGTCACGACCCACAGGTTGAGAACCGCTGGGCTAGAGAGTCATGTTTGGGTGACTTTCTTCAGGTCCTAGAAGTTGAGCTTCAAGCTGCTCAGGAGTTCGAGGCTATCCCACCTTTTGGCCTGTGAAGCTGACAAACTAATAAGAAAAAAAACCCTCCCTGCTTTTCTCTTGATGTAAATATGTAAATCGCTGCATGTGAAGTTCTTTCTGCCACCTCCCTTCTCTTCACAAGCAGATGGTCTTAGAATAACTAGTATGTTCTTTGTATTAGGAACTCATCAGTTAGAACACATTTTTACAGGCAGCAGAAGCAGAGGGACAGAAAAGCAAGGTAGACAGAACCTGCTTATATCTTTGTGCTGCGTATTTGAGGTATATACAGTATACACACGCATACATATATGTATGAGAGAGAGAGAGAGACTGACCATAAGTTTATATATTATTGCCTCATTCTAAGTTTTCATACATGGTGCTAATTTAACAAATTAGTTACACCCAGGTCCTTGTGACATTACATTGATCTAATATTGGTTAGATATTAGTAGAATTTCACAGTTATTTAGACTGTGGTGTCCCACTGCAAATAAGCTTGAACAACAGATAAATTGTAATTCACATTCTAATTTTCCCAGACCTTGGAAGGAAATGGCCAACTACTCTTGCACATCTGACCTTTCCTTTCATTCTTTCTCATTGATATCGAGATAGGTCAGTATCTTCTACCAAGGAAGCTATGCCCCTTGGTTCTTTATCTCATCTTCAGTGTTCTGTAGAGTATTGAATCTTCTGTGAACAGGGAAGGCAGCGGGGTTGAGTTTGTTGGGAGGAGAGAAGCCTAAGAATTCAGACCCCAAGTCATCGATTGATAGTGGTGATTCCAACCTCTGCAGTCCATGTTCCCTTGTCACATGTCTAGGAGTATTTCCAATTAAATACTTGAGAAATCCATTAAAAATTGATTCTATATACACCTTAAATAACATTTTTAATTTGTGTTGCTGCAGGTTGCTTGGGTTACAAGATCTGGTAAAACTGAGTTAGCTGAACCTATTGCGGTACGCCCTACTAGCGAGACTGGTAAGTAAATAATTGTATCTCTAGATGTCTCGCCGCTGTTTGAAATTAAATATGGACAAAACTGCCTAAACCACCTTTTCCCCTTCCTCCTTTCTCGGTCTCTGTAAATAACACTCTTCTACCTCCTATTTCCTCAACCCGTAACCTGCTTGTCATCTTTGACTCCTCCGTTTCCTTCTCCTCACATATCCAACGGATAGCTAAAACCTGTCTTTTCTTTCTCTATATATAACATTAACAAAATTTGCCCCTTCCTCTCTGAACACATTACTAAAACACTTGTCCACTCTCTTATTACTTCCTGCCTTGGCTATTGCAACCTTCTCCTTGTTGGTCTCCCTCTGAGTCACCTCTCTCTACTGCTCTTCTGCACGATTAATCTTTCGCCAGCCTCAATATACTCATGTAAGTCTTCTCAAATCACTTCATTGGCTTCCCTTCTGTTTTTGAATCCAATTCAAACTTCTCCTTCTGACCTTTAAATGCATTCATTCTTCTGCTACTCACTACCTTGCGTCTCTCCCCTCTTCCTGCACCACCCCCTCGTGAACTCCGCTGTTCTTTTGGCTTACTTCTCTCTATGCCCTGTTCCAGAGCGCCTCTGCTAGACCACTCCAAGACCATAGGGTTGTCTCCCCAACCAGCAGATGTGAGACAGAGAAAAAAACATAAGAATGCGATGACGATTTCCCTGGTACTATATCCAGTACAGCTAGGGGCACTCTTCAGTTTTTTTCTCTGTCTCAGCAAATGGTGGCTGACTGGTACAGCTCTTGTAGAGACTGCCCTAGGCCATGAGGGCCTGCACACCGGGGGGGGGGGGGGAATAAATAAAAAGGGAATAACAGAAGACAGACTAGATAGTGTTTCAGAGCAGTGCAAATTTGGACGGTGGGGTCTCCATGGCAGCAGTCCTTCCCTTTAGGTGGTTGTTTTCCTGATCGCCGCTCAGTGCCGCTTCTCCCAAAGGCTTGAGGTCGGGACATCATGCGGCAGTAGTCTACGCCACCGTTTCTGCTTGTGAGTATACTATTCGGGGAAATTCTGTGGCTGCCCTTCACAGCTTAAGGCCGCAGTAGAGATCGTTCTTTCTTTGAGGGCCAATCTGCCTGCCTGGGCCACGTGGCCATGGCGCTGTGAGGCAGGCTAGAGGGAAGGGCTAGCACAGTTTAGGAGGCGGACTCAGAGCAGCCCTGTGGTCTGTTTCCCGTCATAGAACCAGACTCGGAGAGTCAGCCTGTCATGCGCTTGGCCCTGCAGCCTTGTTACCGCCCACAGGGTCTCTGGCCGACGTCCTAGTGCTTGACTGCATCAGTCTTTCCGGTGTGTTCTCCGGCAGTGGCGGGATGCTTAGTACAGCGCTACGGTGCTTAGACTGTGGCAGTCAATGCAGGGTGCTGGTCAATCAGATGTGTGCCTCCTGTGCTGCGAACCCACGGCAGGCTTCTGGAACGGGTGCTGTGCTGTCTCAGCAGCCCCCAAAGCCCATCTCCACCATCAAATCCAAATAAAATGAAACACTATCGGCACAGACGATAGGAGGAGGGGAAGACGGGCCACAGAGCTCCTGCTAATTTTGGGAGATGATCAGCCTGCTGCGGAGTAATCTCAGGTGGATAACACAGAATTTGCTGTGCTCTTTCGACAGGCATGAGACATTTGGAAATCCTGGCAGTCTGCAGCCATATCCTCCTCTATGCTGGTAACACCAGAACCGCATCAAGTCTCAAGGGCAGCAGGCAATGTTGCTTTGGGAAGCAGGCACTCGGCGACCCCTAGGGAGGACCTTGGGGCCAAACACTGCCACAGAGCGCTTCTCTGGGCTCTTGGAGAGCTCTGTTCTCCAGAATAGATGGACTAAGACAGCGAGGGCTTGCTGATGTCCGGCTCAAGCCTCATGGGGGGGGGGAATATGTGCATTCGGACGAGGAAGAATCATCATGAGTGGTTCGCCTGTTTTGCAGAGAGGAGCTGGCAGCCCTTATTGAGCAGGTCACAGCAGAGCTCCGCATTCAGGAGGTGTCAGGGCCTCAGAATAGTCTACTTTGGACCCTATCCTGCAGGGGGTCGGACCACCGTCAAAGACCTTTCCTTTTCCTCCAGAACTTCAAAAGCTAGTTTCTGAAGAATGGGAGTCACCGGCGGCTTCACTTAAATAGGCTCGCTGCTTCGGGAAGATTTATGCTTGGCCCCAGGAGGCACTTCAGCGCTGGCTCCGGCATCCCAAGGTTGATTCCCTGGTCACGACGGTAACCAAGAAGACTACAATTAGTCGAGGGAGGTGCGGCCTTCAAGGATCCGCAGAACCACAAGGTGGAGAATTTATTAAAGACTACTTTCTCCGCCTCCATGTTGACCCTGCAAACGGCGGCCTGCAGCGGAGTCGCAGTGCGGGCCTTGCTTTGCTGGATTCAGTTGCTCCTGGACGATGCAATGTCAGCTCGCCTGGAGTCTGTGGCTGTGTTTTTGGCAGATGGCCTTAATGACCTACTTCGTTTAGCAGCAAGAGCCATAGCGGCTGCGAATGTTGCTTGTCATTGGCTCTTGCTTTGCGACTGGTCAGCGGTTACTGTATCAAAGGCTTGTTTGACCAGCTTGCTGTTTAAGGGTGGTCTGCTCTTTGGCGAGTACCTAGAGAAACTGGTCAAGAATCTGGGCGAGGTCAAGCTGCAGCACTTGCCAAAGGATAGGCCTAGGGGTTTGGCACGCCAGACCTGGGATTCTAGTCCGGGCATGCAGCATTCGGGTTGATATGAGGCATGATGTCACCACGCAAGTCAACAGTCCGCGCCTTATTATGCCTCCAGCAACCGGGGACGGCCCTTTCGAGGAGCTCAGCATCCGCAGGTTTCGGCAGCCAGCTCTGAGTTCTGCTTCTCCCGCTTCTCGCTCCTCCTGCTGAAGGGCCTGAGGCCCATTCTGTGATGCCGCAGATCATTGGGAGACTTTGCCAGTTTTACCAGGAGTGGGCTCTCATCACCTCGGATGCCTGGGTGCCCGACTTTATTTGTCACAGTTATGCCCTTGACCTCGCCAGACCCATTCACAATGACTTTTTGGCGTTGCCTTGCAGCTCGGGAATTAAGCGCATAGCCGTAGCAGACATGCTACATTGGCTTCAAAACTTGGAGCGCTAGTACCTGTCCCAGTTCCCGAAAGAGGGCAGGGATGCTACTCAGTTTACTTCATGGTGCCAAAGAAGGACAGAGCCTTCAGGCCAATCCTTGATCTCCAGGGGGTCAGTCTGAGTTTGCAAGTTCCACACTTTCACATGGAAACGCTATGGGCCGTGATCCAGGCTGTACAGCCTGGCAAGTACATCGCCAACCTTGACCTCATGGAGGTGTACTTGCACAGTCCGATTCGCAAGGACCACCAATGTTACCTGCGTTTGCTGTCCTCGAGCAGTATTTCCAATTCTGCACGCTGCACTTCAGCCTTGTGGCCGCGCCCTGGACCTTTTCCAAGGTCATGGTGGTAATGGGGGCGCTTCATTGCGAGGTGATTCAAGTGCATCCGTATTTTGACTGGCCCATTTGGGCACGGTCGTATGCGTCGGCGCATCAGGCTGTACAGGAAGTTCTTCAGGTGCTGGAACAGCTCAGTTGGGTGGTCAACTACAGCAAGAGTTCTTTGGAGCTGGCCCAGCAGTTGGATTTCCTTAGGGCGCACTTCGACACAGCCAAGGGCACAGTGTCTCTCACGAAGGAGCGCTGGACCAAGTTTCAATGTCAACTATGCAGATTCCAGAGCTCTGCAGTGCCCTGTACCTGGGACTACTTTTAGCTTCTCGGCGCATTGGCAGCAACCTTAGAGGTAGTTCCCTGGGCCAGGGCGCATATGCACCCCCTTCAAGAGGCAATCTCCAGGAACAAGCAGGAATAAGTCCTCACATATGGGTACGTCGGTACCGACGGAGCCTGCGCGGGAAAGCTCCCCAGCTTCCTAGAATGGAAGCTTTTGGGACCTCCCACTGCACATGCGCACTGCCTTCCCGCCTTCCTGAACAGCTCTCCTCAGTTTCTCTTTTTCCGCGGAGCCAGCAGGTCGTGTATCCTGTCACCGCTGAAGAAATTGTAGTTTTTTGTTTTGTTTCTTTAGACCGCGTACCTGCCTTCCCATACCGATACCGGTATCGCCGGTCTTCCTTTTTCTTTCTTAAAAAATTATTTTCTTTTATTATTTTTTCAGCACTTGGTCACTTCAGTTAGGCCTTCAGGCCTACTTTAATTCTCCACATGGAGAAGCCAGCCCCTGGATTTAAGAAGTGTACCAAGTGTACTGCTGTAATATCAGTCACAGACACCCATGAATGGTGTCTTAAATGTTTGGGGCCTGACCACTCCATTCCGGACTGCCCTTCCTGCTCCCAAATGTCTAAGCGTGGGCTGCAGAACCGGGCCAACAAATTCCATGTGCTGTTTGCTTCAGAGAATCCAACATCACAGTCATCCAGGTCATCATCCCGGATGGATCTCAGGTAACCAAACCTTCTGTGGGCAAGTCCTCAAAGAGCAAATCTCCTTCAAAGCATCGAGAGGCTCTTAGTTTTGAGGACCCTGCCCCAGCCAAACAGCCCCGGCGGGAAGCCCTACCTTCCAAAACGCCAATACAGGGGCTACAGGTTGACATCGATGGCACGGCCTCGACAGATCACCTGTTGGACTGCTCTGGGGTACCGGCCCATACCGGTACCGGACATCCAGGCAGGCGTGGCGTCTATGGGCAATACTGTCCAATCCATGCAGCAGGCCGTCATGGCTTTCATTAAAGCTGCAACGCCATCGGTACCGCTTCCAGCGGTTCCGGGCCCGGTTCCGGTATCGTCCGCCATGCCGGAACCCAGGCCTTCCTCTTCTAAACGCAAATCGGTACCGTATGGGCTTTCGCTCCATACCGCTTCCATACCCGGTACGCCCGATGTCGATACCGATCGGTATGCGTATCGTGCGTTGGAGGAAACTAGAGAATACACCGATTCCTCTGAGGATTTTGTCTCCTCTGATGAGTCTGCAGAGCTCTCCCTTGACCTTCCTGAGGAACCTTCTTCTCCAAAAAGGAGAATGTCTCCTCCAGAGGATTTGTCCTTTCAGGACTTTATTTTAGAAATGGCTAAAGGCCTTTCTATCACTACCTCCTCTGAAAGGGAACCAAGGTCAAAAAGATTGGATATTTTAGGATACTCTAAGTCTCCTAAAGAAGCAGTTACTCTGCCTATCCATGAAATCCTTCAGGAACAATTGATGGATTTCTGGGAGAACCCTTTAACTCTGTCTCCTTATTCCCGTAGGTTGGACACCATGTATCGGGTCCCTCCTTCTCCTGGTTTTCAGAAAACTCAATTGCCTCACCACTCCATTGTGGTAAAGTCTGCAATGAAAAAGATCAAGAGTACTAAAAGGCACTCTTCTACACCTCCAGGAAGGGAATGTAAGACACTGGACTCTTTTGGTAGGAAAATCTTCCAGGCTAGTATGCTTATAGCCAGGATTAATTCCTACAGCCTCTATATGGGCATGTTCCTAGGGGAACTTGCCAAGAAAGTACGGCATTTTGCCTCCCTTATCCCTGAGGATAAACAGGAGGACTTCCTTTCTGTTGTGAAACAACTTTTAGATGTTTCTAAGTTCTCCAACAGAGCTGCCTTTGATTCCTTCGAAGGAGCCAGCAGAGCTTCTGGCATTGCTATCGCAGCCAGACGTCTGGCCTGGCTCCAGGCTTCTGATCTGGAACCCTGGGTTCTAGATGGCTTACGGAATCTGCCCTGTACAGGTGAGAACTTATTCGGTGCAGAGTGGCAGGTTAAGGCCACTCAAATGGACGCTGAAAATGCCACCTTAGAGAGACTTTCTAAGTCCACTTCTACTCCCACTAAGAAGAAGTCTTTCAAGAGGCCTTATTATAAGAAGGCCAGATATGCTTCCAATACTGGCCAGCAATCTTCTCAACCTCGTTTTGCGGCTAAACGTCAGCAAACGAAACAAGCAAGAGCAAAGCCTGCAGCAGCTACTGCAGCTCAACAGGCTCCACCCCCTCAGGGGTTTTGACTTGCCCCTAGAGAACTTGCCATTCCTGGTTCTGGACCAACCAGAACCTCTCACCATACCTGGAAGGTTAGCTCACTTTGCTCCCAGATGGGAACAGATCACAACAGAGCAATGGACCCTCTCTATCATCCGGGAGGGTTACAAACTTCATTTCTCCAGCCTTCCTCCTCATCACATGGTGAGACCCTTCAATTCTCCATCTCCTCTCCTAGCCCTGTTGGATCAGGAGATCTCTTCTCTGCTTGCCCAAGGGGCCATAGAAGAGGTTCCTCTTCATCAACAGGGGTCAGGTTTCTACTCCCCCTATTTTCTCATTCCAAAGAAGACAGGGGGATTCAGACCAATCCTAGATCTGAGAGAATTGAACAAATTTCTGTACAAGGAGAAATTCAAAATGCTCTCTTTGGGCATTCTCCTTCCATACCTTCAGAGTCAGGACTGGCTTTGTTCTCTAGACCTGCAGGATGCGTATACACATCTACTCATCCATCCCTCCCACAGAAAATATCTTCGCTTTCTGTTCAGGGGAAGTCATTACCAATACAGAGTACTTCCCTTCGGTCTCGCCTCTGCCCCAAGAGTCTTTACCAAATGCATGGCAGTCGTAGCCGCATTTCTCAGAAGCATGGGGATTTTCGTATTCCCATATCTGGACGACTGGCTCATTCGAGCTCCAACTCAGTCGCAGGCCCAGATTTCCCTAGACCGCACAAGGAACCTTCTGCAGTATCTGGGACTGGTGGTAAACCTTCCCAAGTCTCAACTCAGCCCTACTCAGTCTCTAGAATTCATAGGGGCCCGGTTGGACACCACCACTGCAAGAGCCTACCTTCCACTGGTTCGGGGTCAGCGTCTGCTGAGCTTGGCCTCCCAAGCCCAGTCCAGTACTCACTTGACAGCCAGGGAAATGCTACGCCTCCTGGGCCATATGGCCTCCACAGTACATGTGGTGCCCTATGCTCGTCTTCATATGAGAGCAGCTCAATGGACCCTGGCCACCCAGTGGACTCAGGCGTCGGGAGCACTCTCAGACCAAATACAAACCTCAAACCGTCTGTCTTGGTCCCTCCATTGGTGGATATCCACCAAGAATCTGTTGGGGGCTCCCTTTCAGCCCTTGCTACCCCAAGCAACCCTCACAACAGATGCCTCCCAATTGGGGTGGGGAGCCCATCTGCTAACTCTCTCCACTCAGGGCACTTGGTCTCCACAGGAGGCCACCCTTCATATCAACCTCCTGGAACTGCGAGCAATTTACCTTGCCCTCAAGGTCTTCCATACCCTCCTTGCCAACCTGACTGTCCTGGTTCAGACAGACAATCAGGTGGCCATGTTTTACATAAACAAACAAGGAGGAACGGGCTCTCTGTCGCTTTGCAACGAAGCTCTCAGATTATGGGCCTTCGCCAGAGAGCACCAAATTCATCTGCTAGCAGTGTACCTTCCAGGAGTTCAAAACTCTCGAGCAGACAGGCTCAGTCGAGTTCTGCTGCCACACGAGTGGTCCCTACACGTGGACCAGATAACCAGAATCTTTCAGGAATGGGGGACCCCGGACATAGACCTCTTTGCAAGTCCGTGGAATGCCAAACTTCCCCGGTTCTGTTCCAGGACTCCATGTCAGGAAGCTCAGGCCACGGACGCCTTTCTCCTCCATTGGGGTCAGGCGTTCCTATATGCCTTTCCACCCATTCCGTTGATTCCCAAGACTCTGTTCAAACTCCAGAGAGATCACGGCTCTATGATCCTCATAGCTCCACGCTGGCCACGCCAAGTGTGGTTCCCTCTGCTTCTACAGCTCTCCCAGGGATCCTCCCTGGACTTAGGAGCTGCACCAGACCTTCTATCTCAGGAGGACGGGACTTTGTGGCACCCAAACCCCAAATCCCTACATCTCCGAGCTTGGTTACTGAAGGCTTAAGTCTTCAAGACTTTAATCTTTCTCAACCTGTGAAAGATATCCTTCATGCCTCTAGGAAACCTTCCACGAGGCGGTCTTATGCTTTCAAATGGAAACGTTTTTCCATTTGGTGTGCTCAGCAGGGCCTTGACCCTCTGGCACTTCCTTTGAATTCCCTCTTAGACTATCTCCTGCATCTTTCCAATGCAGGCCTTAAGACGAATTCTGTAAGAGTCCATTTAAGTGCTATTTCAGCATCCCTGAAACCTGTAAATGGACAACCTATCTCCTCTCATCCTCTTGTTGCAAGATTCATGAGAGGCCTGACCCTCACTAAACCTCCCATCAGACCCCCCCCGGTCACATGGGATTTGAATCTAGTGCTTGGTCAGCTTATGAAGCCACCTTTTGAGCCGTTATTTTCTACCTCCTTGAAATTTCTTTCCTGGAAGGTATTATTCCTAATTGCAGTCACTTCCGCTCGTCGCATCAGCGAACTGCAGGCTCTAGTGGCTAATCCACCTTATACAAGATTTCATCATGACAAGGTGGTCCTTAGGACGAATCCCCACTTTATGCCTAAAGTGGTCTCGACTTTTCATCTTAATCAAGAGGTATATCTACCTGTATTTTTTCCGGCTCCTCATGCCTCCAGTGCAGAGAGGAACCTTCATACTCTGGATTGTAAAAGAGCTCTAGCCTTTTACCTTAATAGGACTCAGCCACATCGAAAGTCTTCTCAACTTTTCGTGGCTTTTGATCCTTCACATTTGGGACTTCCAGTCTCCAAGCGTACACTTTCCAATTGGATTGCTCAGTGTATTTCCTTTGCTTACCAGAGTAAAAACATTTCTCTGGAAGGCCATGTCACAGCTCACAATGTGAGAGACATGGCAACTTCTATGGCTCATCTGCACTCTGTTTCCATTGATCAGATCTGTCGAGCCGCTACCTGGGCCTCGGTTCATACCTTCACAGCCCATTACTGTTTGGACAAAGACTCCCGCCGGGATGCCTTGTTTGGCCAGGCTGTCCTCAAACACCTGTTCCATTCTTAGACAACTCCTGCCCACCTTCCCAGGATGGATGCCTGAGATCCATACGAAGATGGCGAACCTTGACAGGGGATCCCACGCATCTAAGCTAGGGAGTCCCCATATGTGAGGACTTATTCCTGCTTGTTCCTGGAGATAGCACAGTTACTTACCTGTAACAGGTGATCTCTGGGAACAGCAGGAATTAGTCCTCACAACCCACCCACCTCCCCTAGGAGTTGTATCTTTTATCTATCTATCTTCCTGTCCTCTCTCTATTGACTCAGCTATAAACTCGAAACTGAGGAGAGCTGTTCAGGAAGGCGGGAAGGCAGTGCGCATGTGCAGTGGGAGGTCCCAAAAGCTTCCATTCTAGGAAGCTGGGGAGCTTTCCCGCGCAGGCTCCGTCGGTACCGACGTACCCATATGTGAGGACTAATTCCTGCTGTTCCCAGAGATCACCTGTTACAGGTAAGTAACTGTGCTTTACTGAGCCGGTGGTCCCCATTGTCAGAGAACTACGACTGTCGACTGCCACTGTCAACAGACGTGCTCTCCAGTCTTCAGTGATGGGCAAAGTGCAAAATCCTTTGCAAGGGAGTTCCGTTGGACCATCCACTCTGCATGGTGGTAGCGACCGACACAAGCTTGTCAGGGTGGGGAGCCCACTGCCTCTACCACACGGTTCAAGGCTTATGGTCGCTGTGGGAGGCGAAGTGACCCATCAGTCGTCTGGAGGCTCGAGCCATTCACTTGGCACTCCTGCATTTTCAAACTTTGCTTCAGGGACAGGCGGTACGTGTCCTGTCCGACAGTGCGATGGCGGTAGCCTATCTCAATTGCCAAGGGGGCACCAAGTGTCCCGGCATGGCAAGGTAGATGTCCCTCTTGTTTCCCTGGGCCAAGCGGCATATCCGAACAATCTCGGCGCAGCATATTGCAGGCGAGGATAATGTTGAGGCAGATTACCTTAGCAGGCATCGCTTGAACCCTATCAAGTGGAAACTATAGTCAGCCAATGGGGTCAACAGAAGATAGAGCTCATGGCCAGCTCAATCAACACAAAGGTAGCAGCCTTTCTTTTCCCGCAGGCGGATCCTGGGGTCCAGGGTGCAAGACGCCTTGGTGCAGCCGTGGCCGCCTGCATCACACATTTACGACTTCCCACCATGTCCCATGAGCCCCTGGGTACTGCGCAGAATAGAGCGCCACCTGTATCGTGTAGTTCTAGTAGCCCCGATGGCCATGTTATGCGGATCTAATCCAGTTGCAGATCCAGCCCCCTCTGCCATTCGGGGCTCACAGGAGCTTCTTGCAACAGAGCCTTGTGTGTCTGGGAGACACGGCTGCTTCTCGCTTATGGCATAGCTATTGAAAGTTGATGTGCAAAGGCTACTCGGCAGAAGTGGTCACCACACTGTTGCAGGCCCAGCGCTGTTCCATGTCACTGGCCTATGTGCACGCTTGGCGCAAATTTGAAGACTGGTGTTCGCAACTTCACATTTCACCTTGGCGGACGGATGTCCCGCAGATCTTGCACGTCCTGTAGGCCGGCTTCCAGCTGGGCCTGGCATGCAGTTATTTGCAGGTGCAACTCGCCGCACTCTCTGTATATCAGGAACCCATTCAGGGAGGCTTCCTCGCCTAGCATTGGGATGTTAGTCACTTCCTGAAAAGGAGTCTGTGCTATCCGGTTACCAGTGCGTGCGGTAGTGCCCTCTTGGCACCTCTCGGTAGTTCGCAGGGCCCTGGTGCAGGACCTCTTTGAGCCGCTGCGCTGTGTGACCCTTAAAGACATTACCTTGAAAACAGTTTTTCTGGTAGCCATTACCTCAGCAAGGCAGATTTCGGAGCTACAGAAGTTATCTTGCCGGGATACGTTCCTCTTCTTTTCGCCAGGGGGAGTAACATTTTGCCCAGTACCTTCCTTTTTGCAAAGGTCCTTTCAGCCTTTTACCTTAATCAGAAAATGTCTTTGCTGTCATTTTCTCCCGAGCAATGTGCCAGAGCAGATGCATCCTTGCAAAAGCTGGATGTTCGTAGAGTTTTATTTCGGTATCTGGAGGTGACTAATCCCTTTTGTCTCTCTGATTACCCCTTTGTCCACATAAGGGTTGAGCTGCCTCCAAGGCAACTCTCGACCGCTGAATAAGGGAAGCCATTTAGTTCGCATAACTGTTGGCAGGAAAGCAGGTCCCAGCGGGTTTACAGGTGCATTCTACATGGGTGCAGATGGTGTCTTGGGCGGAGATTGCCGCAGTAACTCTCGTGGATATGTGTAAAGTGGCAACTTGGTCTTCTTTGTCCATGTTTGTCCGGCATTTCTGCCTGTATGTCAAGGCTGGGGCAGCAGCCCGTTTTGGATCACAGGTGTTGGCTGCTGTGCTGGCATCCTACCCTCAGGGAGTTTAGCTTTGGCACTCCCCTATGGTCCGGACTGGTCCAGCAGAGGCGTTCTGGAAGGGGAAATTTTACTTACCGATAATTTCCTTTCCTGGATCTCTGCTAGACCAGTCCAGGACCCGCCCTTTGATTGGGGACTGTAGTGGGACTTGCTCGTTCTGCCTGTATCTCTGCTGTTCTGAAGCCTTTACCTGTCCATACCATAAGCGCAATTACAATTGTATATAGTTGCTGTTTGGTGGGTTACTCTGGTTCAAGGACCCTCTTGGTACTCTTTGGCTTGCTATATAACTGAAGAGTGCCCCTAGCTGTACTGGATAATAGTACTAGGGATGATGTTATCACATTCTTCTGGTCTTTTCTCTGTCTCTCATCTGCTGGTTGGGGGAGACAACCCTGTGATTTGGACTGTACTAGCAGAACTCCAGGAAAGGAAATTATTGGTAAGCAAAATTTCCCCTTTTTCCACTCCCAACTCCAGACATCGATCCTTTCACCTTGCTGCTCTTATGCCTGGAGCAAACTACCTGAGTCTGTACATTAGGTTTCATCTTTGCCCCTTTTCAAATCCATGCTAAAGGCTTACCAATTTGAGTCTGCTTTTGGTTCCTGGTCCCTTGCTTTCGGTTCCTGGTCCCTTGCTTTCTTTTTGTCTCCTTACTCTTCCTTATTATATCCTTGTTCTTATCTTTTGTCTTGTTTGTTTTGATCAGATTGTAAGCTCTGAGGAGCAGGGACTGTCTTTTATATGTGTCTGTATAGCGCTGCGTATGCCTTGTACTGTTATATAAATTATTAGTATTAATAGTAGTAGTAGTATTTAACAAAGCCCTAAAAGTAGGGCAGAAGTGTCTGACTCATACTAATTATCAGGACACATTCCCTTTCTCTGACTCTGGCATACCTGCTGGCCAACTTCAGAAATAATTCAGTGCTTTTGAAATAATTTTCCCCCCCAAAAATGCCCCAACACTTTCATCATACTGATGTAAGCAGAATGTTTGAGGTCCAGTTCATTCCTTTAATTTGGGTATACATTGCCTATGTGTCTGATTCATTATGTTTAAGAGTACATAGAGCCCCATCACATGGATAACATAAATCTAAATGAATGATTTGGGACTGGCCTTTTAATTTTTATTTAAATTGGTGGTGTTATTCCCCTTAACCTTAATTGTATATTATCTTTTTATTGATGTTTACAAATCGCCTTGAACCCTTCAAGGGTTAACAAGATTAACCCAGATTTGCATTATTCTTTATTCATGATTTCATTCTTTTGATGTGTCATTCATGATTTTTTTGTGTTGTGCTCAAGAACACGATTCATATTTTACACTTGCATATTGCCTTGCTCAGTTACTTTTCAGTGCTTCACAACAAATTAAAATACAAACACACATTAACGGTATCATAAATGACCTGGAAAGTGGAATAGCGAGTGAGGTTATCAAATTTGCAGATGACACAAAACTATTTAAAGTTGTTAAAACCCAAGAGGATTGTGGAAAATTGCAAGAGGATCTTGATAAATTGGAAGACTGGGCATCAAAATGGCAGATGAAATTTAATGTGGACAAGTGCAAGGTTATGCACCTAGGGAAGAACAACCCAAACTATGGTTACACGATGCAAGGTTCCACATTAGGAACTACCACCCAGGAAAAAGATTTAGGCGTCATTGTGGATGCCATGTTAAAACCCTCGGCTCAGTGTGCAGCAGCGGCCAAGAGAGCAAATAGAATGCTAGGTATGATAAGGAAAGGAATGGAAAATAAAACAAAAGATATTATAATGCCTCTATATCGTTCCATGGTGAGACCGCACCTTGAATATTGTGTGCAATTCTGGTTGCCGTATTTTAAAAAGGATATAGCGATTTTAGAAAAGGTTCAGAGAAGAGCCACCAAAATGGTAAAGGGGATGGAAGGATACTCCTATGAAGAAAGGCTAAAAAGGTTAGGGCTCTTTAACCTGGAAAAGAGACAGCTGAGGGGAGATATGATAGAAGTCTATAAATTGATGAACGGAGTGGAACGGGTAAACGTAGATCGATGGTTTACCTTATCAGAATATAGAAAGACTAGGGGACATGCAATGAAGCTACAGGGTAAACTATTTAAGACTAATAAAAGAAAATATTTTTTCACTCAACGTGTAATCAAACTCTGGAATTTGTTACCGGAGGATGTAGTAAAGGCTGTTAGTGTAGCTGGGTTTAAAAAAGGTTTGGACAAGTTCCTGGAGGAAAGGTCCATAAACCATTATTAAGAAGGGACCCAGGATATCAATGCTTGAACCAATACAAGCATTGTGGAACCTGTGTCCCTTGGGGAAACTGCTAGGTACATATGACCTAGATTGGCCACTGCTGGAAACAGAATACTGGGCTTGATGGACCTTGGTCTGACCCAGTATGGCATATCTTATGTTCTTATCAATTACACTAGCAATACATATCAAATATTATATTTAAAAAATTAAGCACCCTCAATCATACCTCATCCCCACAAGCAAGGAGTTAGATTCTTTCCATGCTTTGGAGAATGCTCTTCAAGTATGAAATAATAAA
Organism: Ichthyophis bannanicus; assembly: GCA_033557465.1. Classification (NCBI taxonomy): domain Eukaryota; kingdom Metazoa; phylum Chordata; class Amphibia; order Gymnophiona; family Ichthyophiidae; genus Ichthyophis; species Ichthyophis bannanicus. The sequence continues at coordinate 308,460,869 of CM066032.1, read as the reverse complement.
TTTGCTGTCTTTTATAAAGCAATGTTCTTGTCTCCTTTTCCTGCTGCAGTAATGTATCCTGCCTATGCCAAGTGGGTGCAGTCACACCGAGATCTGCCCATTAAGTTGAATCAGTGGTGCAACGTGGTGGTAGGTACCCTTAATGTTCTTGAATTTTTTTTTAAAGATCCCTTTTGTGCGTATCAGATTTCTAAACATTTCTTAAAAGGAAGATTTCCCAAGTCTGCTGAGTACAGTTCCTTCGCCTTCACTTTAAGTGCCTTTTGATATTTTTTTTTTCCTTACTTTTCTGATATCTGTGTGCCAAAATAAATTGTGCAAAAGGAGGCTGAGCAGAGGGTAGGAAGGTGACCACCTGACCACGAACCTCATGCCCCCTTTACTGTCTGTCCTGCAGATGATAGGGGGAGGCACAGGAGGGCGATCACAGGGTATGTCGGTGGCCCTATTTTCAAAAATATTGCCACAGTAATGGATCCGGATGAAGCTTTTTGAAAATCTTAAATTGTTTTTGATGTGGTAGTTGACAAAGAAAATGATGAATTCATGGATATTGATGACTATGGCTTCTTGGTGATAAATAATCTGCAAGCCTGTGAGATACCATGGTATTTTTAAGAGCTTCCTTTGTGCTTCTGCTGAAGACTGTGCGGTTCTCCAGGAACAAGCAGGAAGTCAGTCCTCACAAATATGGGTGACGTCTGCGCCGACGGAGCCCTCGTATGGAGCAAATCCCCAGCTTTCAGAGAAAGCCTTTGGGGATTGCATCACGCATGCACGGTCCCCTTCCCACCCAAGGGTGCCATCTTGCTCAGTCTCCTTTTTTTCCGCTGAGCCCAACGGACGTGGTCCAAAAGTCACCATGAAAAAAGTTTGTAAAGTGAGAAAATGTATTTTTCTTTGCCGGTTCGACATCGGTTCCCCTTCCCGCCTTCGGCTCGGTACACCAGTATCGATTCCGGCTTGATTTTTCGTTTTTTGTGCTTAGTGACTAGCGTTCGTGCTCTTTTTTTCCTCCAAGAACAAGCAGGAAGTCAGTCCTCACATATGGGTGACGTCGGCGCCGACGGAGCCCTCGTGCGGGGCAATTCCCCAGCTTTCAGAGAAAGCCTTTGGGATTGCATCGCGCATGCGCGGTCCCCTTCCTGCCCAAGGGTGCCATCTTGCGCAGTCTCCCTTTTTCCGCGGAGCCCAACGGACGTTGTCCCTAATTTCTCGCGGAAAAAGTGTGTCAAGACTTGGAAGAAATTCTGGATCTTCGACCAGTTCGACGCCTGTTCCCCTTCCTGCCTTCGGCTAGGTACACCGGTATCAAGTCCAGTTAATTTTTTGCGTTTTTGTCCTTAGAGACTAGCGTTCGCGCTCTTTTTTTATTTTCACTGGCAGCCCGGTCCTTCGACCTTGCAGGGGCCCTTTTTCCCCCCATGGCTGCCAGCGGGTTTAAAAAGTGTGATCTGTGTAAGAAGTTAATGTCCCTCACGGACACACATGACTGCTGTCTCTGATGCCTCGGGTCCGACCATAATCCGAAGGTCTGTGGCCCATGTGGAAAAATGTCCTCTAAGGCACTTCGAAGTAGGCAGCAGCAGCAGCGTGAAAGAATTTTCTCGAAGTCCCCCCCCCCCCCCCCCGATCCGGACCTCATCAGAAGCCTCGACGTCTCGGGAACTGTCTGAACCCGAGCAGCGTCGGGGGTCTTCTGAACGAGGGTCTCCCTCCCGGGAACACCGGAGGAAGAAGAAGCCCCTGAAGGCGGTGTTGTTGGATGCCTCAGATCATCCTGGGCCCTTGAAAGCCAGGTCACGGAGTCCTGACCGCCGCCCCGGGTCCTCGGAGTCTGAGCGGCCTGCGAAGGTACCTTGCACGGAGCCGGAGACATCGAGGTGGGTAAGTGCTGTTGTCCTTGTGGACTCCTCTCTGAGGGAGCTGGCGTTGGGCCCGACGATATCGGGGCCTGAGCTGGAGGCTGCGAAGTCTCTGAGCTCGGTCTCAGGATGACGGCTCTGGAGTGCAGCATGTCTGCCTTCATGGAGCATCAGCGGGCGCTGATAGCCGGTCTCACCAGTCTATCCGCCCCGACCACTGGGACCTCGACGTCTAAGTCGACCCCGGAGGCTGAGCCGATGCTCGAGACTCTTCGGACTCGAGTCTATCCTCGACCAAGGTCTCCCTCGATCTCCCGCTCGGGATCAAGGTCGTCGACACCGGTGCTCTCGGCGTTGGGGCGGTCGGGGCCGAAGGCCTCGTGGCCGGAGCCCCTTGATTCCTCTTCGGAGGGATCGGAATGGGAGACGGAGGATGAGGAGTCCCCTGACACCCATCGGACCCAGTATGTCACATCGGACTCACCGGGTTCGGAGACTCGGAGAAAGTCCCCTCCAGAGCATACCTGGTTCTCGGACTTCGTCAGGGACATGGCCAAGGCTTTGGCATTCCCGGCGGATGCCGTGGAGGAGCCTCGAGCTGAAGAGCTCGATGCCCTCCAGTATGACTTCCCCCCGAAGGAAGCCCTTACTGTGCCAGTTCCTTTGATGCTGGAACGGTTGATGCTCTGCATGTGGGAGTTACCGGCCTCGATGCCAGTTCTAAGCAAGCGGGTCGATTCCATCTGTCGAGTCCGCAAGAGCCCTGGGTTCCAAAAGGCACTGCTGCTGCACAACTCCATGGTTGTGGAATCGGCCATGCATAGGCTCAAGAACCATAAAACGCACTCCTCAGTGCCTCCTGGCCGGGAGGCCCAGAATCTGGATGCCCTCAGCAGAAAATGCTTCCAGGACTCGATGCCTTCATGCCGCGCCTAACACTACCAGCTGTACATGGGCATGTACTTGAGGGACCTGGCAAAGGAGATTGCCGGGTTCTCAGCTGGCCTCTCCGAGGCACCCTTGCAGCGCTTCAATGCTTTGTCCACCGGGATCCGGGAGTGCTCGAAGTTCATATCTCGAGCGGCCTATGATGGCTTCGAGGCTTCGGTCCGAGTAGCCGCAGCCGGCATCGGTGCACGCCGCCAGGCCTGGCTAATGTCATCTGATCTGGAGCCATGGGTTTAGGACAAGTTGGTCGATGTCCCTTGCCGAGGTGACAACCTCTTTGGCAAACCCATGACTGAGAAGGCTGCTGAGCTCGAGTCCGAGTACTTGACCTGGACAAGACTCTCAAAGAAGACTTTTGCCCCTTCTAAGAAGAAGGGCTCGGGTAAAAAGCCCCTTTTCCCGAGGAAGGGTACTGCTTACCGCAACTACCCCACTTACTAGGCTACCCCAGCTCCACAACATGGGCAGCAGGCCAAGGGACAGGGGCATGACCCACGTAAGCAGAAGGCCCCCAGGCCCCGGCTCCTACCCAGTCGGGTGGGGTTTTATGACTCCCAATGCATAGTCTCTCTTCCGCCAGTGGTAAGGTCATGAACAGGAGGCAGACTAAACCTGTACGCTCAAAGGTGGCCAGCCATCACCTCGGATATCTGGGTCCTGCAAATAATACAGAGGGGCTATATGCTTCACTTCAGCCAGTTACCACCCCCCTTCTTTCCAGGGGAGCCTCTCAGACCCCCTCTTCACAGGGACCTCCTCTTGCAGGAGCTGGCAGGTCTTCTAGAGGATATTGCTGCCTTACCTCTGCCAGGGAGACTGGCTATGCTCCTTAGACCTAAAGGATGCATATACACACATCCAGAACACAGGCAGTATCTACGCTTTGTGGTAGGGGGCAATCACTATCCGTACAGGGTACTTCCCTTTGGCCTGGCCTCCGCCCCCAGGATATTCACAAAATGCCTGGCAATGGTGGCTGCCTTTCTCAGACTTTAAGGGGTTTTTGTCTTCCCCTACTTAGACGACTGGCTCATCAGAGCCACTTCAGCCAGAGAGGTCCACTAGGCCACAGGCCACATCCCGCACCATTCAAGTGCTCCAGCACATGAGGTTTGTGATCAATTACCCCAAGTCCAGTCTTGTTCCCACTCAACAGCTAGAGTTCATTGGGGCAATACTTGATACTCTTCAGGCAAGGGCCTACTTACCGACAGACAGGGCACAAAGGTTTCTGGCCTTGGCTCGCCAAGTGAGTCGCAGATCCCAGGTGTCAGCAAGGCACTTTCTGCACCTCTTCGGGCACATGGCCTCCACGGCCCATATAACACCAGATGCCCGCCTCCACGTGCAAACTGCTCGGTGGTGCCTCAAAGACCAGTGGATACAGGCCATAGGCGGCCTTCGGGACAGAGTCATGGTGTCCAGACTAGTACAGTCCCTGGACTGGAGGCTTCAACCACTCCACTTGGAAGCGGGGATGCCTTTCCAGGCTCCTTGACACACAAGAATCCTGACCATGGATGCATCTTTGCTGGGCTGGGGAGCCCACTGCCAGGGGCTTTGTACTCAGGGTGTGTGGTCTCCGGACGAGAGAACACAACAAATCAATTTCCTGGAGCTCCGTGCCATGCATCTAGCTCTGAGTGTTCTGCCGAAATTTGTTCTACTGTATGTGAACAAACAGGACGGCACGGGGTCCCGCTTACTGTGTCAGGAAACCCTGGATCTGTGCTCCTTTGCAGTTCGGCACGGCATTCATCTGCGGGCAGCTTACCTGCCAGGCCAGGACAACTACTTGGCCGACAGGCTAAGCAGGATTCTCCAGCCCTATGAGTAGCAGCTGGACAAGGACGTAGTCCATTGGCTTTTTCATACCTAGGGACAGCCAGTGATGGACTTGTTTGCAAATCCGGTCAATCACCAGTTGCCCCGGTTTTGCTCCAGACAGCCACACCCGCACAGGGTGGCTGCCGATGCATGTCTCATGTCCTGGTCTGTCGGCCTCCTGTATGCATTTCCTCCGACGCCTCTGGTGGCCAAAGCTCTGTTCAAGATCTTCCAGGACAAGGCCTTGGTCATCCTGGTAGCCCCCAGGCAGCTGAGGCAACCCTGGTTTCCGCTTCTGCTTCAGCTAGCAGTGGAGGCCCCCATTCCCTTGGGGTCCTTTCCAAACCTCCTGTCCCAGGAGGGGGGGCACTCTCCTGCATCCCAACCTCAGCTCCTTCAACCTAATGGCATGGCTTCTGAAAGGGTAGTGCTCACACCACTCCTCTTTCCAAAAGATGTGGAAGAGGTCTTGCTGTCCTCAAGGAGGCTGTCAACTAGAATGGACCTATGCCTTCAAGTGGCGTAGGTTTGTGGCTTGGTGCGAGGAGCAGACTGTAAACCCCTTCTCCTGACAGGTTACAGTGGTTTTACAGTACCTTCTCCACCTTTCGGATTTGGGCCTTAAGTCCAACTCCGTCAGAGTTCACCTCTGTGCTCTTTCAGCAAACCACTTCCTGGTGGAGGGAAAGTCTCTCTCTGCACATTCCCTAGTTACTAGGTTCTTGAGAGGCCTACTTTTGCTGAAGCCTCCGGTCCGCCCTCTGGCGACCGAATGGGATTTGAATGTAGTTTTTGAGCCGATGGCAACCTGCCAATTACGCTACCTTTCTTGGAAAGTAGTGTGTTTGGTGGCACTCATGTTGCCTTGATGGGTGAGTGAGCTTCAGGCCCTTGTGTCCGACAGGCCTTATACAAGGTTCTATAGGAACCGGGTGGTGCTCTGCACACATCCCAAGTTCCTTCCGAAAGTGGTCTCTTCGTTCCACCTCAACCAGGTGGTATTTCTCCCTACCCTTTTCCCCAGGCTGCATGCCAGTCGGGCAGAGACGGTTCTGCATACCCTGGACTGTAAGAGGGCATTGGCTTTCTATATTCAGCGTATGCAGGGCAATAGAAGGGCTTCTCAGCTCTTCGTATCCTATGACCCCAGTAAACTGGGGATGGCTGTTTCAAAGCGTACGCTGTCCACCTGGGTGGCGGACTGTATTGCCTGGGCATTCAGGGCGGCCAAGCTTCTGTTGGAGGGTCGTGTCACGGCCCACCAGGTTAGGGCCATGGCAGCATCAGTGGCTCATTTCCGCTCTATTCCACTGGCAGACATCTGCCGAGCCTCCACCTGGTCTTAGGGTCAGACTTTTGCTGACCATTACTGCCTGGATAGGGAGTCCTGACGGGACAGTGTTTTTGGCCAGGCTGTACTCCGTAACCTTTTTGAGGTCTAGGCAACTCCTGCCCTCCGACCCTTTTGTGTCAGGCTACCGGAGTGCTACTCTCTGTTAGATTCCTATTGTGGCGCATGCTTCCAATCTGCGGTTCCTTAATTTTCCTTACACTCCCTTGATATCACATAGGATTCTTTTGGATAAGTTTCTAAAAGAAGTTTTGGCTATTTCGGATATTATTGCGTTTTCACAGATTTATTATATTCCTTCAACTGTTAAGAAACTTAATGTGACAGATAGGGAATTAGATGAGATTGTTTCTCCGATGGCTAATTTGACGGCCTTTTTGGAGGACTCCCAGGATAATATTACTTGTAAACGGGGGTGCTGGTCGTGAAGGTCCACAGTCTTGGCAAAGGCAGGAGTGTGGGGGTTGTAGTTCATTCATACCAGAATCAGCCGTTCACAAAATAATGAGTTGTGATGCTCGAGTGTAAGCAAAGAAAAACAGATTTTATTCATGGGGTTAATTCTCCCACACAGATTTACTTGGTAACACAAAAGGACACTTGCTTCAAGTATTGTACTCAGGAAAAACAAAACATGATATAAGGTAACTGAACTTCTTAAGCAATAAATCAATAAAGACCTTGATGGGAAACAGAAAAGGTCTTTTTGATGGCTCCTGCTAATGACCTTCTTAGCAGTGCTCCAAAAGGCAAAAACAAACCCAAAAGTAACAAAAAAACCTGTTCTTTATCAAGGATAACTTTCTTCTATTCACACACACAAGGAAGAAGTTTCCTTCTAGAGCTCACGTGCACTTGTGCCTGGCTCAATTACAACTAATTAGCCAGCTGCAAACCCCTTTGCTGGTTCACGCTCTCTACGTGGCTCAATCCTACCCTAAAGCTTTCTTGCAGAGACTTTTCTGGGTAGATAAAAGAACAAGTTACAGTTCCTTTTGGTGGTTGTTGTATTAGTGAGAAACTACTTTAAAACAGCAGCGTAGACAGAGAGCAATCCATGTATTCCAACTGATCATTTGATATATCTCCTTCTTCCTCAAATATCATGGAATCAATATCATGGTCTGGCTCAGAGGAATTCCTTAATTGATCACTCTCAGGATAATATTTGTTTCCCTGCTGTCTTCCAGATGAAGAGCTAGGGCATAGATCAAAGTTCATACCTGAGCTACCCTTGCTGTTAGATTTCCTCGCCAGGTATCCTGGCCAGTAAGTAGTCCAGCTTTTATGTCCAGCCTTCCAATCAAGATCCCTGGACACTGGGTCTCTCTTCACATACCTTCTTGCACCAGTCTTAGGGCCCCTTCCAAATGCAGCCGTCTCCCTCAAAGGTGCCGTTTGGGAATTCGTGGCTCTATAACCCCAATCCTCTGGCTTCCTCCAGTCCAATGGAGTATGCTTGCCTCTGGAATCACTCCTAACACACGTACTGCTGTGGGCTCCTTCTTTAGACCTCCAAGATGTCTTTCTGGTCTTCCTTCTGCGTGGCTTCTGCTGTTGTAGTCCTCTCTCTTCTTTCTCCAATGGCTTCTGTTTCTGGATCTGCAGCTTCTGCTTGTTCTCTCTGTTCTCCCTGTTCTGTCTCTGTGTAGAATATCTTTTACTTTTAAAGTGCTTAGAGTGACACTCCACCCTAGCACAGCCCAGGTGTGCTGAATCAAGCCCTGCCCTTGGAGATGAGTGATTGGGGATTACCTCATAGCTCTCCTGATTGAACACACGTTTCCCCACTTCAGCCCTCCTAGAGGCTTTGAAACCTGGTGCATTCTGGGACTGGTAGTCTTTTATGAAACTTTCTGTTTTAGTATTTCTACCAGCAAAGACAGGTTGCTTGTTCAAAGCCAATTCACCTCTTTTATAGCTTCCTCCTGAACTATGATAAGCTTCCTTATCACATACTGCAAGGGCTACATTATTGGTTACTTTTCCTTCTGTGGAAATAAAGCAACGTATACTTAGGGCCTTTTTCAAGGTCAAGCTGGCTAAATTTTGTGGTCAGTGGGTTACTGTTTTTCCTGATGCACGCAGCACCCAATTGCGCCAGAGACAGTTTTTAGATCTTAAGTCTCGGGTTTTGGCATTGGGTGCTACGTTCTTTTTAAGGTTTCCCTGCAAATGTATTATTGGTTATGATGACGCTACGTATACTTTTGTTGATGTTTCTCATTTAGAGAATTTCTTGTCCGGGAAACGGGGCTTAAGCACCAGTGGGGATGCCATTAGTTGACCTCCTTGTGTGGGTAGAAGTATTCTATTCTGTTTTCTTTTTATGTTTTATTTGGTATTTAACAGCTGGATCTCATGATGTGGTCTTCATCATAGTTTAATTTTCCTTATTTGATATAACAATGTTTATTCATTTGTTTATTATTTCTTTGTTAATGTATTATGGGATTGTCCTGTATGGTTTCTTTTTTGGTTATTGTATTGACTGAAAATCAAATTTAAAAAAAAAAAGATTCCTATTGTGGCTGCTTGCAGCTCTCATAGAGGGAGCCTATTTTTCAGCTGTGGGTTCTCGGTAGCCAATAACTGGAGAGTCCCATATGTGAGGACTGACTTCCTGCTTGTTTCTGGAGAAAGCGTAGTTACTCACCTGTAACAGGTGTTCTCCGAGGACAGCAGGAATCAGTACTCATGACTCTCCCTCCTCCCCTAGGAGTTGCAGTCCTATTATTATATTTTGATCTTTTTGCTGTGTTTTTAGCTATGTCATTTCACTGAGCAAGATGGCACCCTTGGGCGGGAAGGGGACCGCGCATGCGTGATGCAGTTCTCAAAGGCTTTCTCTGAAAGCTGGGGATTTGCTCCGCACGAGGGCTCCTTCGGCGCCGACGTCACCCATATGTGAGGACTGATTCCTGCTGTCCCTGGAGAACACCTGTTACAGGTGAGTAACTATGCTAAATCATATTCCTCGTCCTTACAGGTTTGGGACAGAGCAGAAGTAGGTTTGGAGATCAGTTTTACACGCTGTGAGTGTTAAATATAAACCAAAAAATTAGAACAACCCATCAAAAGTAACCAAAGTGACATTTTTTTAGTTTTTGATATTGGGCATTGCTATTCCTTAATAGAATGTAGCAGTTCATGAGCAATTTGATTTAGGAATCCACCTGACTATAGACATGTTGGTGCACACATGTTCTTGGTCCTTGTATCTTTGTTCGCCTTTAAGCACACAGCAGATGTGGCAAGGGAGTATAGTTAGTGTCCTCTACAATCTTTGCTCTCCAGTTTCAACTGGAGTTCTGCATGTTCTCCATGCCACGTCACCTCCCATGTGAGTGTATGTGGATTTAAGCAATTGGCTTTTACTTCCTGAAGAAAGTGTCCCATTCAATTTCTTGTTTGGTGCCAAAATTGAAAGGCACCAGAGAGGGTAATTTGTAAATCGAGTAAAGCTCAGCCTCTGTCATGGCAGTCTTATTGTATGAAGAACTGTAAACCTCTACTTGGATACGGAGAATGCTCACTTTTTCCTAGTTGCCTGAGCTTTCACATCGTTACAGTAAGAGTTGGCTTTCTTAGTATTTGTTTGTAGACTAGTCATCTTGTTTTCTCTTGGTTTTTCATCCTCCTTATGGTGACTTGTCAATGCAGATCTGTATTTCTCCTGGATAATAAGTCACACAGTAGGGGATGTCTGATAGCTCTGAGGATGGACTGCCATCCCAAAGCCCAGAACCTTCTGAAGGCTTTCTCTGGGCATGCACAGGTGCTTCTCTTGTATATTGTCTTCATCCTTTTCATACATCCACCAGATTGGACATGCTTCCGCTCTCTTCAGAGAAAAAAGATTGCTCAAGCCAAAAAAAAAAAAGAATAAAGTCAGGCATATCCAACACACCCTTCTCCATGTCTTGCCCAAAGAGCTTCACTGGCATACCCAGTGGGTGAAAAATCAAAGTGTTTTGATCCACTTTGACAATAAGAGTACCCACGGGTTTTGGAACCACCACCTCCAAATCAGCCTTCCCTATCGGCTGCTCTAAATTGCCTGGAGCTGCACTGACTGAGGGACGTGCAAGTAAAGGTAGAGCTGCATAGTAAGAAAACAACCTTCTGGGACTCTGCTGCAGCACACTGTCCTCTGAGCCATCATATGATGTTGCCTACTGTTTGTATACATGATCCTGCTTTTGATGGAAAATCCTCTTTACAGGTAAGCAGCTTTCACGCCTTGTGACTGTGTGTGTATGTGGTCCTTTCTGTTGATTTCCAGTGGTACACCGAACTATCACAGGAGAGCAACACTGGGATATGAGCCACACTGAGAAAAGATGCCATAAAATTGCCTATTAGCCACTGACAGACCATATGCATAAAGAAATATTGATTGCTTTGCAGCGTTGGGAATTCAAGCATCCTCAACCTTTCCTGCGTACTCGGGAGTTCCTGTGGCAGGAGGGACATACAGCGTTTGCCACCTTCGAAGATGCGGCAGAGGAGGTAAGGCGTTTGCATTTGTTCTGGATGAAATCTGACTATTTTATAGATCCTTAACTGTAGCATTTGCAACTAAGAGGAGACAACCTGCCATCTGTTTCTAGCTGTCAGGAACACTGTGACTCTCCCATCATATCCTGAAGGCCTTTAATCAGCTGCACAGGTAGGACAGCTGCGGATGACAGGTGTATTTGGAGAGTATAGTGCGATGCTCTCTATTTTCAGCTTGTGCTGAGTTATGGTAATTGTGAAATCTGGGGGTGACTGCGGATGAAACAAAAAAAAATACATCCAAAAGGTGGCTTGGCTTGACTGTGATACTAAACCTGAAAAGAGGCTGGTGTCATCCAGAACTGAAACCAGCATTCAGCAGTCTTCTAAAATATGCTTTAAACGTTTGTAAAAAAGGTTCTAAGTGTGGTAAAGTTCATCAGCTTGTAGCTAGTTAGGGAGAATATACTGCCCATCTCCTGGAAATGCACTCCCAGTGCAAAATGTCATGGGTTGTGTCTGATCAAACCCCCCCCCCCTTTTTTTTTTTGTTAAGGCTCTTTCAACTTTACCAACAAAGCATACTTGTAGTACTGCTTGCATATAGATATGATCATAATAAGGATTCTTTTACAGCAAGACTCCTAAAACCCCAGAACCACCAGAGCTTCCTTTGGCCCAACTCAGGAGACACATAAAGACTCTAACAAATACACTTTCATAGCAGTATATCGGACATCAGGTAAGTAATCCCCCTTTTAGTAACTTACCCTCCTTTCAGAATTCTCCTCCCAGTCCACTTTGGCCCAACTGACAAAAATCTTTGACAAAAGTCTTCTGTCTGCTTCTGGGATATGTTAATCTGTAAGTGTGTATGGATTTCCACTGCAGAAGTGGCTAAATGGCATGGAAGAATCACATTGTATCTACTTGACTCAAATGGAAGAAACAGAGATTCACCTATGGGTAGTTTACTTTATTTTTTTCAACCTTTTGATACTGGAGTACAGGGGATTGTTCCATGACAGATCGCCACAAATATTTTTAAAATTTAATTACTACATCTCAGAAGATTTTTTTCGTTTACAGCTAGCCTACATGATACTTAATAACCTTTTAATTTTTATTTTAACTATTATTTTGTATTGAATTACATTGCGTTATTAATATTACTATTTTTTAAAAACCCCTTATACAGTAGACCCAATATTTTTAAGCAATGTGGATTAAATTTGCTTCTCTAGGAAGAAGCAGGAAGTCAATCCTCACATATGGGTGACGTCGGTGCTGACAGAGCCCTCGCAGAAGCATGCGTACGGATTCCTTTCCTGCCCCCACGCCAGCTCGCCTCTGCGTTGCTTCTCGGGTTCATCCATTTTTGTCCTTTTTGCTTTCTCAAGGTGTTCCTCGACCGGCGTTCGTACCCTTTTTTGTCCCCAGGCCTCGGACCCGTGCTTGGGTGCAGGGCCCCTTTTTTCCCCCGATGTCCTCCAGCTGTTTCAAGAAATGTGATCAGTGCAATAAGATGATGTCCCTCACCGATCCACATGACTGCTGCTTCTGCTGCCTTGGGCCCAGACCACGACTACTCGGACTGCGAATTTTGCAAGGTGATGACCACAAAGGCAATCAAGAGCCGTCAGCTGTAATAGGTAAAGATCTTTCACAAATCTGACTCTGCGCTGGAGTCTCGAGCAACACTGTGCTCCAGGGTTCCCTCTGATACCTTGGAGTCCCGTGGCCGTGGGTCCTTAGAGGGAAAATTCCTGGAGGTGGAATGCAAGAACTCAAAACTCTCGAAGACTGCCTTGGAGGATGTGTTTGGAAAATTGGGGAAATTCTATTCCAGACCCCACAGTCCCCAGGCGTGAGTCTGAGGGATTGGAGCGGGAGCAGCCTCACAAGCTGCCCTGGAAGGAATCATCAGCAGCTGGTGACTGGTCTCGGACACCCAAGGCCATCCTTGTTGAGGACTCTACCTTGACACAGCTGACGCCGGGCCCGAAGCCCTCAGTGCCCGCGCTGAGGACTTCGGAGCCAACTGGCATGGAGACCAGGATGGTTTCATGTCCGCTTCGTCTGGTTCATCGCCCCCAACGACCTGACCCTCAACATTGAGAGCTTCCCCAGAAGTTGAGCCGATCCTCAAGTGCCACCGTCCTCAAGGAGACCCATCGGCAGAGGATGAGATCCTGGTCTCATTCCTTGGGGCACTGGTCCTCTCCGGCCAGTGCCCACAGCTCAGACTACAGATCCTCTGGAGGCAGCAGGCCTCAAAGCCTGGGCCTTGACCGTGGGAACTGTCAGATTGGGAGACTGAGGATGAGCAGTCCCCTGACACTCGGCAACATAGAGACGTGCTCTCGGACCCATGTGTCCTGGTATCCCAGCGCTGTTCCCCTCCTGAGAACGTTGCCTTCCTTGACGTTGTGCGAAACATGGCTTAGGCGCTCGCCTTTGAGACCAAAGCGGAGGAGGAGCCCACATGGAGGAACTGGAGATTTTCCAGTACGAGGCCCCCCCAAAGGAGGCCCTCACAGTGCCCATACCTTCAATCCTCGAGGGCCGCCTCCTTCATATGTGGGAAACGCCGGCATCTGTGCCCATAGTAAGCAGGCGGCTCAACTCAATGTACCGAGTCCTCCGAAGCCCTGGGTTCCAGAAAACCCAGCTTCCCCACAACTCTATGGTCATTGAGTCTGCCATGTGCAGACTCAAAAGTCAAAAGACCCATTTCTCAGTGCCCCCCGGCATGGAGACCCAGACCTTTGATGCCCTTGGCCGAAAGGCCTTTCAGGTCTCGATGCTTGCGTGCCAAGTCCATTCCTACCAATTATACCTCGGCATATATCTCAAGGAATTTGCAAGGGAGCTCAACAGTTTCTCGGCAGGCCTCAACGGGGAACCTCTCCAGCTGTTCAAGTCACTGGCTTCAGTGGTCAAGGAGTGCTCAAAGTTCTTATCTCGAGCAGCATACAACGGCTTTGAGTCCTCAGCCAGAGTATCTGCTGCAGGCATCGGGGCCTGACGCCAGGCCTGGGTGTAGTCTGACCTTGAGCAATGGGTTCAGGACACACTCATCAATGTCCCTTGTATCGGAGAGAATCATTTCTGGAAACCCATGGCAGACAAAGCAACTGAAAAAGAGACTGAGTTCCTGACCAGGACCAAACTAAAAAGACCTGGATGCATCCCCTGTAAGAAGGCCCTGGGGAAGAAGCCCTTCTTCCCAAGGAAAAAAAGGAGGTTTGGCAATGCCTCACAGTTCCAAGCCTTCTCTGCTCCACAGCAAGCCAACAGCACAAGGGGCAAGGACACAACCTCTGCAAGAAGCAGACCGCCCCCCCCCCCCCCAATCCTCCCAAGATCCAGGCGCCGGCCCTGGCCCAGTCTGGAAGGAGTTTTTGACTCCTTGTATATGACCACCTCTACCCAGGAGGGCCCCTTACAGCTCACAGGGGGCGCATCTGGCTCTGTTGGCCCATAGTTGGTCCTCCATCACCACTGATTCCTGGGTACTACAAACTGTTAAGGAGGATTGCCTCCTCTACCTGCAACAGACGCCACCCTCTTACTTTCCAGGAGAGCCTGTCAGGCCTGTCTTTCACCAGGCTCTGCTCTTAACAGAGCTCGCAGGCCTCCAAGGACACGGCAGTAGAGCCAATGCTCAAACACCTCTGGGACAAAGGCTTCTACTCCAGATATTTCCTTGTTCCCAAATAGACAGGGGGCTTCAGGCCCATCCTAGACCTGCGGGACCTGAACAGATTCCTAGTGAGGGAGAAGTTCAAGATGCTCTCCCTTGGAACACTGCTGCCATACCTCCAGCAGGGAGACTGGCTGTGCTCCTTAGACCCAAAGGATGCTTATACTCACATTCTAATCCATTCTAGCCACCGCAAATACCTACAGTTTGTGGTGGGAGGAGGTCGCTACCAATACAGGGTGCTACCCTTCGGGCTGGCTTCATTGCCAAGGGTCTTCACCAAGTGCCTAGCTGTGGTCACAGCCCACCTTCATCTCCAAGGAGCCTTTGTCTTTCCCTACCTGAACCTCTGGCTCATAAGGGGGGGGGGGAGGCACAGCTCCAGAGGTGCACCACACCACTGAGCGCACTATTCACACCCTGCAGCACCTGGGGTTTGTCATCAACTACCCCAAGTCCCACTTTTCCCCGGCACAGTGCCTGGCGTTCATAGAGGCTCAGCTACATACCCTTCAGGCCAAGGCCTTCCTTCCTCTGGAGAGATCAGGACACCTCAGAGTGCTAGCCGCAGAGGTGCCAGCACCGCCGGTCGATGCCTGCCAGCCTTCTCCGCCTGCTGGACCACATGGCCTCCACGGTCCATATGACACCGTACACTCGCCTACATATGAGGGCAGCTCAGTGGTGCCTTTGCTCCCAGTGGACGCAAGCCACGGGCAGGCTTCAAGACCGGATAAGAGTGGCCTGTCACCTGGCAGACTCCCTTGCCTGGTGGCAGCTCCCCCATCACTTTCAGCCGGGATGCCCTTCCAGGCACACACTCCTCAGAGGGTCCTAACCATGGACTTCTCCCTGCTGGGTTGGGGAGCTCACTGTGAGGATCTCCGCACACAAGGCAGTTGGTCTCAGGTGGAAGGCCAGTTACAGATCAACCTTCTGGAGCTCCGGACGATATTTCTAGCCATCCAAGCCTTCCGCCACAGTCTCCAGCACCAGTTGTTGCTGGTCCAGACAGACACCCAAGTCGTAATGTTCTACATGAACAAGCAGGGAGGCATGGTTTTGTAGCCCTCTGCTGATATGCAACATACAACGAAGTGCTCCTGTGGGCAGTCTACCTCTCGGGCCAGCAGAATGCCCTGATGGACAAGCTGAGCAGAGTTCTCCAGCCACATGAGTGGTGTCTGGACCCCAGAGTGGCCTTCCGGCTCTGGGGCATCCCTTTAGTGGACCTGTTCACCAACTGGGCAACACACAATTGCCCAGCTTCTGCTCCTGCCAGCTGCAACAGTCATGGGTGGCGGCGGATGCATTCCTCATTCCATGGACAAAAGGTCGCTTTTATGCCTTCCCGCCAACACCGCTGGTCTCAAAGACTCTTCAAGGTACAGAGTGACAGAGCATCACTGATATTGATAGCCCCCAGGTGGCCCAGCAACCTTGGTTCCTGCTACTTTAACACCTGTCAGCGGCGTTTCAGATTCCTTTGGGCCACGCCCCAGGACTTCTGTCACAGGAGGAGGGCTCTCTCCTGCACCTCAACTGAGGTCCCTATCTCTCACGGCCTGGCTGCTGAAATGGTAGCTCTTGCTCCCTTCGACCACACATGAGACGTGGAGGAAATCCTTCTTGCCTCCCACAAGGTCTCCACAAGAAAGGAAGTATGCTTTTAAGTAGCGCCGTTTTTCGGTGTGGTACATCGAGAGATGAGCAAACCCATTCTCCTGTTCAGTACAGCTGGTACTCCAGTACCTACTCCCCCTGTCCCAGGTGGGACTAAAGTCTAACTCAGGATGCACCTGAGTGCTATTGTGGCACACCACCACTCCATTGAGGGAAAGCCCCTCGTGGCTGAGCCCCTCGCTTCTCGTTTTCTGTCTGCTCACCTCCGGCGGGGTGGGATCTCAATGTGGTGCTCTTGCAGCTTGCTAAGGCGCCATTTGAGCCCTTGGTTACCTGCCACTTGTGGTGGTACTTCTGGAAGGTTGTCTGTCTTGTGGCACTCTTATCAGCTCACAGGGTCAGCTCGATCCAGGCTCTGATGGCAGATCCTCCCTACATAAGGTTCTACAAGAACAGGGTGGTGCTCTGCTCACACCCCAAGTTTCTGCCAAAGGTGGTGTCCCTCTTCCACCTCATTCAGAAGGTGGTGCTCCCCACTTTCTTCCCGATGCCTCATGCCGGCAAGGCAAAGACTATTCTCCATACTCTGGATTGCAAGAGGGCCCTGTCCCTCCTATCTGCAGTGGACTCGGGGCCACCGCAAAGCGCCTCAGCTTTTTGTCTCCTATGACCACAGTTGACTGGGGCTTCCAGTGACCAAGTGAACTCTGTCCACTTCGGTGGCAGACTGCATTGCCCTCGCCTATGAAAAGGCTGGGATCTCACTGGACCACCGGGTCAAGGCATACCGCGTTAGGGCTATGGCTACCTCCGTGGCAAATCTGCATTCCATATCTGTGACAAAAATCTGCCGAGCCGCAACCTGGTCTTCAGTCCATACCCTCGCAGCTCTTTACTGCCTGGAGAGGGAGTCCCGACGGGACAGCACCTTCGAACAGGCCGTACTCTGTAATCTCTTCGGAGTGTAGGCAACTCCTGCCCTCTGACTCTTCAGTGTTCAGGAGTGCTTGTTCTCCGCCGTACACTCGAGTCATGTGAGAGTCTCCCAGTTGGGTCTCAATTGCTGCAGCTCATGGCTCACCACCTCTGGCTGCTGTGGCATTTTGTACAGGTTTTCAGTAGCCTGTAGCTGGGGAGTCCCATATGTGAGGACTGACTTCCTGTTTGTTCCTGGAGAAAGCATAGTTACTCACTTGTAGCAGGTGTTCTCCGGGAACAGCAGGAATCAGTCTTCACAACCCCCCCCCCCCCTTCCCTTGGAGTTGCTTATTTATCGTATTGTATTTTTGCCGTTTAGCTGTGTCATTAGACTGAGGCAAGATGGCACCCTTAGGCAGGAAGGGGACCATGCATGCATGGTGCATCTCCCAAAGGCTTTCTTTGAAAGCTGGGGAGATACTTCCACGAGGGCTCAGTCGGAACTGACATCACCCATATGTGAGGACTGATTCTTGCTGTTCCTGGAGAACACCTGTTAACAGTAGGGGCCCTGAAGCTTAAGCTTCATTAGTTTCACAGTAGATCCGCCCCTGTATGACAGAAGATAAAGACCAGTACGGTCCATGTAGTTTGCCCAATAAGATGGCTAAAGTGGTTGTAACTGCTGCTCCATGCAGGTCACCTCCCTCTATGCCTGTGTTTAGGCTTGTACCTGCTACTCTGTGCAGGTCAGTCCCCCCTCTGTTTATTGAGTATAAAAGATACTTGTTTGCTTTGATTTTATCCTCTTGCTATAAAGGCATGCACTGTGTCTGTCCCATGCCATTTTGAATTCGTCACTGTATTTGCCCCCACCACCTCGATTGGGAGGGCATTCCAAGCATCCATAACCCTTTCAGTGAAAAAGTGTTTTCTGATGTTTCTTTTAAGTTTACTGTCTTGCAGCTTCATCATATGCCTTCTAGTTTTACAGCTTCCCCTTGTTAGAAAACAGTTTGTTTAATGATACCCTTTAAGTATTTAACGATCTGTATCATATTTCCCTTGTCCGTCCGTCCTCTCCTCTAGGGTATACATACTTAGGTCTTCAAGTCTCTTCTCATATGTCTTCTGGTGCAGGCTCCAAATCATTTTGGTCGACTTCCTCTGAACCATTTCAAGTCTATTTATATCCTATATGAGATGCGGTCTCCATAACTGAGCACACTACTCAAAGTGAAGGCTCACCAACGACTTGTACAGGGGGATTAATACCTCCTCTTTTCTGCTGGTTATTCCTCTCTGTATGCAGTCCAGCATCCTTCTGACTTTAGCTACCACCTTGTCGCATTGTTTCACCACCTTGAGATCCTCACACACTAGCACACAGAGGTTCCTTTCCTGGTCTGTGCACACCTACCCTCTCTCCCCCTATCACATAGGATTCCCTTGGATTTCTGCATCCCAACTGCATGACTCTGCACTTCTTCACATTAAAACGTAACTGCCAAGCATTAGACCATTCTTCAGTGTGTTTAGATCTATCTCCAGGAACAAGCAGGAATGTTGTCTTCACATATGGGTATCGTCAGTACCGACGGAGCCTGCGTGGGAGCGCTCCCCAGCGTCCAATAGGAAAGCTTTTGGGAGCATTCCATAGCACATATGTGCTGCCTTCCCGCCTTTCCAACTCTCCCTCTTCAATTTTTCGTTTCTGCGGAGCCGACAGGACGCATACCCTGTCACTGCAGAAAAATTTATCCTTATTCTTTTGTTTTTTGTGGTCACGTCTGCCTTCCTTCGATGCCTACCAGTACCGCCGGTTCTCTTTTCTTCTTTTTCAAAAAAAAAACCCCAAACTAGTTTTCTAAAAGATTTTCTTTCAGGGGCCTTTCCCCTCCCGGGGTTAGGTGCCATTTTGGGTACTAGGCCCATTTTTCTTCAAACATGGAGAAACCAGCTAGTGGTTTCAAGAAATGTTTAAATATGGCGGTACCATTTCCGTCACCGACAACCATGAATGGTGTCTTAAGTGTTTAGGTCCTGACCATTCTCCATCGGAGTGTCTCTCCTGCAGAAAGATGACCAAGAGGGGGTGGTCTGCAGAATAGAGCTGCAAAACTCAGTACCATTTTTGCCGCAGATATGATGTCAGGTGCATCGACGTCTTCCAGGGCTTCATTTTCCTCCCATGGATCTCAGGTAACTAAACTTAAGTTTTCTAAGACTGGCCAGTCCTCAAAGGGTAGATCTCCTTCCAAGTATCGAGACGCCACTGGTGTTGCCCTCGAGAAAAGTTCACCGGCAAAACAGCCCCGGCGGAAGGCCTCTGTCTCCAAAGTATTAACGGGGCTCCAGAATGTTCCAGAGGCTTCCACCTCTGCAGAACTACTGGTGCCATATTCTGGGGTCGCAGCCACTTCCACCGGTACCGACACCCAGGCATCGGCAGGAGTGATGGATCACAGAATCCTTGCTAGCGAACGCAGTCTAGCGGCTCTTAGCAGCTTCGGTACCGCTAAAACTGCTGCAGACTGTTCCACAGGTATCGGTACCGACACCGGTACCGGTACCGAGTGCCTAGGCAGGTATGCTTCCCCCATGCCGAGACTTGAGTCTATTTCAGGTATCGATGGATCGGTACCGAGACACCCTGATATCGACTTCGAGCGATACCGGTACCGTGCGTTGCAAGAACACCCGGCGCAGAGATACTTTGAATCATCTGATTCCGATGACTCTAATGACTCTGCCGGTACTGGAGCTATTCTTCCGGAGGATCCATCTCCTCCTCCTCAACGAAGAATGTCTCCTCCAGAAGACATGTCCTTCCAGGATTTTATACGTCATTTAGCTCGAGGTCTTGCAATCATGATGACTCCAGAGAAGGAGCCTAGAGCAGAAAAATTAGAAATTCTTCAGTACCCTAAGTCTCCTAAAGAGGCAGCTACTTTGCCTATTCACAGAATCTTGCATGATCTTATATTAAAAATGTGGGAAACTCCTTTGACAGTGTCTCCACACTCTCGACGACTTGATACCATGTACCGAGTTCCAAGCTGTCCTGGCTTTCAAAAGACTCAGTTACCACACCATTCAATGGTAGTGGAATCGGCGATGCGTAGGATTAAGAGTGCTAAAACGCATTCTTCTAATCCTCCAGGCCGTGAATCGAGAATTCTCGATGCCTTTGGGTGTCGATGTTTCCAATCCTCCATGTTGGCAGCCAGGGTTAGCTCCTACATTCTCTATATGGGAATGTTCCTCAAAGAAGTTACAGGTGACTTGGAGCTCATGAGCCCTCTTTTCCCTGAGGAAAAAAGGGGGGAATTCCTTACTCTGGTCAAACATGCCCAGGATGTCTCAAAATTTGTAAACCGTGCAACCTTTGAATGCATTAGCAGAACATCTGCTATTTCCATCGGTGCACGTCGTATTGCCTGGCTTCAGGCATCAGACTTAGAACAATGGGTGCAAGATAAACTGGGAAATATTCCTTGCACAGGAGAAAATCTCTTTGGCAAGGATTGGCAAGACAAGGCTAATCAGATTGAGTCTGAAAATACTACCTTGAACAGACTATCAAAGTCTACAGCCAACCCAGCAAAGAAAAATTCAGTCAAGAAACCCTTTTTCAATAAGAAAAAGAAATTTTACCCATCTTACACCAATCAGGGACACTGTCCAGTTCATGTTCCCCAAAAAGGACAACAACAGAACAGACAATGGAGGAAGCCACAAGTTCCAAGAGTTCAACCGGCTCAACAGACTCAGCCTCCTCTGGGGCTTTGACTCCTTCCTAGAGAACTTAGTTTTTTTGCCCCTGAAAGGTCCAGAACCCCTTACCATCCCAGGCAGGTTATGTCATTTTGCTAGAAGATGGCAACAAATAACATAAAAAAACTGGACTCTGTCCATTGTACGAGAGGGGTACAGACTTCATTTTCACAGTATGCCCCCTCCTACAATGATAAGACAGTTCAATTCTCAGGTCCCTGCCACCAATCTCTTGGGTCAGGAGGTCACATCACTTCTTGCTCAAGGAGTAATAGAAGAGGTACCCATACCCCAACAGAGTACGGGATTCTACTCCCCCTACTTTCTCATACCAAAGAAAACAGGGGGACACAGGCCTATACTAGACCTCAGAGAATTAAATAAGTATCTGTTCTGGGAAAAATTAAAAATGATCTCCCTCAGAACACTCCTGCCATACCTTCAGAGTCAGTACTGGCTATGTTCTCTAGATCTAAAGGATGCATATACGCATATTCTCATCCATGCAGATCACAGGAAATTCCTTCGATTCCTTTTCCAGGGAAGACACTACCAATACAGGGTTCTTCCCTTCGGTCTGGCTTCTGCGCCAAGAGTCTTCACAAAATGCATGGCAGTAATAGCAGCATTCCTGAGAACTCTAGGAATATTCGTCTTCCCCTACTTAGACGACTGTCTCATTCAAGCATCAACAGCTCCAGAAGTCAGCTTCGCTCTTTCTCTCACCATGTGAATCCTTCGATACGTGGGATTGGTCATAAACCTCCCAAAATCTCATCTCACCCCTTCTCAGTCTCTAGAATTCTTATGGGCTCGTCTAGAAACAAGGCAGTCAAGGGCTTTCCTGCCACGTCCACGGTGTTTTCGTATAGTACAACTGGCATCCCAAGCAGCTATGAAGGTGGTCTTGACTGCTCGGGAGATGCTTCAGCTTCTGGGGAATATGGCATCCACGGTCCATGTAGTTCCCTATGCTTGCCGTCATATGTGAGCAGCCTAGTGGACCCTATCCTCTCAGTGGACACAGACCTCGGGTCGGCTAACGGACAAAATCAAACTCCACACATCTCATTTTGTCCCTACAATGGTGGTAATCACTGGAAAACCTTCTCGTGGGTTCTCCTTTCCAGCAGCCTCTATGCCAAACCACCCTAACAACAGATGTGTCCAAATTGGGTTGGGGGGGCTCACTTGCATGATCTATCAACTCGGGGTCTCTGGACCCCACAGGAGGCTTGCCTTCACATAAACCACCTAGAGCTCAGAGCCATTTTCCATGCTGTCTGAGTTTTTCAGGCCCATCTCAGCTACAAGACAGTTCTGGTCCAGACCGACAATCAAGTAGTCATGTTCTATGTGAACAAGCAGGGCGGAACAGGCTCTCTGTCGTTATGCAATGAAGCTTTGCAACTGTGGGTCCTCGCCAGAGAGCTTCAAATCCAACTCCTAGTGGTATATCTTCTGGGCATTCAAAATCTTTGGGCAGAAAACTGTCGAATACTGCTGCCACACGAATGGTCTCTGCACTCAGACCAGCTTGCTCGAGTGTTTCGAATCTGGGGAACGTCAGATATAGACCTCTTTGCAAGTCCACAGAATGCCAGACTTCCCCAATTCTGTTCCAGAATTCCGGCTCAAAACTGTCAGGCAAGGGATACTTTCCTCCTCCATTGGGGTTGGGACTTCTTCTATGCCTTCCCACCCATTCCCCTCATTCCCAAAACTTTATTCAAGCTTCAGAGAGACAGAGGTCATATGATACTCATAGCTCCACATTGGCTACGGCAGACGTGGTATCCTCTGCTTCTGCATCTCTCTCAAGCCACACCTCTGGAGTTGGGATGTGCTCCAGATCTTCTTTCCCAGGAGAACAGGACACTATTGCACCCGAATCCCCAGGCCCTGCTCCTCAGGGCCTGGTTACTGAAAGCCTAGGATTCCCGGATATCAACCTATTTCAACAGGTAAAGGATATCCTTGTGGCTTTCAGGAAGCCTTCCACAAGGCGATCCTACGCCTTTAAGTGGAAGAGATTCTCTGTATGGTATTCTCAAAGGGACCCTAACCCCCATACAGTGCCTGTCGAGTCGCTTCTGGAGTACCTACTCCATCTATCAGATTCTGGTCTTAAGACCAATTCAGTAAGGGTCCATCTTAGTGCCATTGCTGCTTTTTGCGAACCTCTGGATGGACAACCTATTTCCTCTCATCCACTCGTAGCGAGATTTATGAGAGGTCTACTCTTAACAAAACCTCCCATTAAGCCACCGCCGGTGACATGGGATCTGAATCTTGTTCTCGGGCAGCTTATGAAACCGCCCTTTGAGCCTTTAGCCACTACAGCTCTAAAGTTTCTTTCTTGGAAGGTCATCTTCCTAGTTGCCCTCACTTCTGCAAGACGCATCAGTGAGTTACAGGCTTTAGTGGTGGATCCTCCCTATGCAAGATTTCACCATGATAAGGTAGTTCTTAGGACTCACCCTCACTTTATGCCAAAGGTGGTTTCGCCTTTTCATTTAAACCAAGCGGTTTACCTTCCTGTATTCTTCCCTAGGCCTCATGCCTCTAATTCAGAAAGGAATCTTCATAACTTAAGACTGTAAAAGAACCTTAGCTTTTTACCTTCAAAGAACTAAGCAACATAGAAAATCTTCTCAGCTTTTGTTGCTTTTGATTCTAGTCATTTGGGACTTCCAGTTTCCAAAAGAACTCTCTCTAGGTGGATTGCAAATTGCATATCCTTTGCATATGAGAGTAAGGGACTTTCTCTCGAAGGCCATGTCATAGCTCACATGAGCAATTGTGAGAGCAATGGCAGCCTCAATGGCTAATCTTCGTTCTGTGTTCATTGATGACATCTGTAGAGCAGCCACTTGGGCTTCGGTGCACACCTTTACAGCCCACTATTGCTTAG
Organism: Ichthyophis bannanicus; assembly: GCA_033557465.1. NCBI lineage: Eukaryota > Metazoa > Chordata > Amphibia > Gymnophiona > Ichthyophiidae > Ichthyophis > Ichthyophis bannanicus. Next base: position 308,437,440 of record CM066032.1, on the reverse strand, counting down.
ACAAGGACTCCCATCGGGATGCCTCGTTTAGCCAGGCTGTGCTCCAGCATCTTTTTCAGACTTAGTACAACTCCTACCCACCGTCCCGGGTTTCGATGCCAGAGATCCGTGGGAGGAAGCATGACCCATCTCACCTGGGGTTCGCAGCTTGCTGGGGTCATCCCCCTGGCATCTCTCAGCTGGGGAGTCCCCATATGTGAAGACTACATTCCTGCTTGTTCCTGGAGATAGCGTAGTTACTCACCTGTAGCAGGTGATCTCCAGGAACCGCAGGAATAAGTCTTCACAACCCACCCACCTCCCCTAGGAGTTGTCTCTATCTGTCTCTTTCTCTCTCTTTGTCTACTCTCTCCTTTGGTCTCAGCTATAAACTCAACTGAAGACAGAGAGTTGGGAAGACAGCACGCAGGCGCTGTGGGATGCTCGCAAAAGCTTTCCTATTGGACTCTGGGGAGCATTCTCGCGCAGGCTGTCGGTACCGACGATACCCATATGTGAAGACTTAATCTCCAGGAACAAGCAGGAATGAGTCTTCACACGTGGGAGACGTCGCCGACGGAGCCCACACGGGAAATGCTCCCCAGCATCCAATCAGAAAGCCTTTGGGAGCATCCCCCGCACCTGCGCGGTGGCTTCCCGCCCTTCCTGCTGCCTCTCCCCAGTTTTTCGTTTTCCGCGGAGCAGGCAGGACGTCCCTCCTGCCACCGCAGAAATTTTTCCTTTTTTCTGTAGTCGCGGCTTTCCCGCCGACGGTGGCACCTCCGTGCCCCCCTTTTTCTTTCTTTCTTTTAATTATTTTTCCTTTAATTTTCGTCGCCCTCTCCGGGTGCTGAGGACCGGGGCATGGAGCCTTCTTCCCCCCAGCCTCACGGCGGGGACTTAATTTTCCACGTGGACTCCAATGCCTGGTGCCTCTCCTGTTTGGGGCCTGACCCTTTTTCCGCGGATTCCCCGGGCTACAGTGTCGGGAGAAGACCCTCCCTCTTTCGGGTATCCCTCGACGACGTCTTCGTGCCCAAGGCGCGGTCGTCGGGTTGTTCTTCTCTCCAGGATCAGGTAACCACACAACAGTCTGTTAAGACTAGCCGAGTTTTGAGGGGCGAGTCTCATGCGCGGCATGGCGACGGCTCCGGCCAACCCCTCAAGTCCTCCTTGGCTGATATACCCCAGCGGGAGTCCTCGGGCTCCGAAGCATTTACGGGGTTTCGGGATGTTCCTGAGGTTCGCTCCTCACAGAACATTCCCGAGCCATGCCCGAGGGAGGTACCCGCTTCGAGCGGTGCCGATTCCCCGGCGTCGGCGTCGAGTGTTTCACTCTTCGCCAGGGATCGTCAGCCGGTGTCCTCGGCGCCTTCGGGGCCGATCGACTCGACCGGGTCTGACCTCCCTACATCCAAGCCATGCTCGGGCGTGGTAGCCGCTCCGGGGGGTACTGAGCCCCGGCATCGGCATCGGTGTCGGTGTCGAGCGCTCAGCTCCTCACAGAGGATCGTCGGCTGCTGTCCTCGGCGCCTCCGGGGCTGATCAACTCAGTCCAGCCTGGCGTTCCTTCAGCCCTGCCATGCGCGTGGGCGGTACCCACCCCTCGGCGTCGGTGTCGAGTGTTCCGGTCCTCACAGGGGATTGGCGGCTGCGGTCCTCGGCGCCTCCGGGGCCGACTGACTCGTGCCGGTATGGTGTTCCTACGGGGGTGGTATCCGCTTTGGGCGGTGCCGACCCGTCGGTGTCGAGTGACCCGCTCCCCACCAGGGATCGCCAGCCGCTGCCCTCGGCACCTCGGGGGCCGATCGACTCGACGCTGTCTGACGGCCCTACGTTCAGTTCATGCGCGGAGGTAGTACCCGCTTCGAGGGCGCGGGCGTCGGTGGTTACGCCCCACGCCGGGGATGGTCATCTGGCCTCCCTCCCCTCGGGGCCGCTCGCTTCGACTCGCACCGGGTCGCCGGTATCCCAGCCCTGCGCAAGGGTGGTACCGGGTTCGAGCGGCGCCGCTCTGCCGGCGACGGCAGGGGCGTCAAGCACGAGGGACCGCCATCGACCTTACCCAGGGACCTCGGGGTATGTTGGCCAGCGCACGGGCGACTCCCCGGCATCGACGTGGCCGTCGAGGGCCCCGCCCTTCCCTAGAGAAGGGGCCTCAGGGTCTTAGACCGCTTCGACCCAATCTGGCTCTGCGCCGCCCCGCAACGGTACCCCAACGTCGGCGCAGGGGCTTTGACACCCCCCCCCCCCCCCCCCCCCGCAGGGACTCGTCGTCGGGTGACCGGGTCCCCTTGGACGGGCCGTATGCCCCGGAAGGATTTCTCTCTGGGTCGGACGGGTTCGAGAGGGAGCCCGGCACCGGGCAGTGCCTGCCAATCGGCGCCGGCGTCAGATGACCCCCTCTCCTCCGAGCACCGTCCTCGGGGGCCCTTGATGTTCGCGGCACCGGTCGGCGCGGTTCCGATCCGCGCTCTGGGATCTCCACCACCGGCGCGGTCACTCCCGCCGGGGGCCTCGAGGAAGGAGTCGATCTCCTCGCTCGGTTCGATGCCCAGCCTGGAGTCGTTGTCCAGCCTTGAAAGCCTGGCCATGGCACGTCTCGGGATCAGCCCCTGTCCTCTCCCGCAGCGCAGAGCAGAGACCGCTGGCCCCTGCCCTCCGGCGGCTGCGGATTCGCTCCAGTCACGGGGGGAAGCACCGCCCCCGGGTTCGGGGCCGAGGCCGGTTCCTGCGGCGCCGTCTGTGCCATCGACTTCTTCGATGCCTAGCTTGGAATCAATTCCAGGAGCCGACGACGCCATGTTGACTGCCCCGATCCGGGTCGGTTGGTCCCCTCTTCTGCCCAGCGGGCATCGGCCCGAGCGGCCTCTTAGTGCTCCTGGCAGCCTCTCCCGCCATAACTGCTCTGGCAGAGCCGCCTTTTCAGGATTTCCTCCTTGACATGGCGGACTTGCTGGCCATCCCTATCCCGGACCTGAGCCCAGGCCCTGCGGAACAGGCCGCCGCGATGCTTCCTCTGCATCCCGCCCTGCAGGATCTCCTGCTGGGCGCTTGGCGGTCGCCTTTGAGGGTTCCGGCGCCGCCGACTGCGATGCAGGCTCTGTACCGGGTGCCTCCGTCCCCGGGGTTTCGGCAGCACCAGCTTCCACATCAGTCCATTGTGGTGGAATCGGCGCTGAGGAAGGCCGGAAGCAAGGAGAGGCATGCTTCTCGCCCTCCAGGCCGCGCCTCGAAGACGCTAGATACTCTAGGACGTCAAGCCTTCCAAATGTCTATGCTGGCGGCCAGAATTATTTCATATATATTTTATATGAGTCTGTCGCTTCGGGAGGTCACCGAGAGGTTATCTCAGTTATCCACCTTCGTATCTGCAACCAAGGCCTTTGAATATTCCCTGCTTCTTTATCATTGCAGGAATATCTCCGGGTTCCTTTCTCGTGCTTCGCTGGACTCCTTCCGGTCGGTCAGCAGAGCCTCTGCTGTTGCCATTAGAGCATGCCGCACAGCATGGTTGCAGGCGTCCGAGTTGTGTAGGCGGGCACAGCACATCCTGGGTAATTCTCCCTGCGACGGAGATCACCTCTTCAATGGCGAAGCCTTACGTCAGGTCGCACAGTGCTTCGCTAACCTTCCCAGAGTTAGCAGCCAGCCTAGGGCCCGGCTTCCCCCCGGTGGTGGTAAACGCCCCTCCAGACCCCCCTTCCCTAGGAAGAGGAAATGTCAGCCCTCCGCCCACCCTCCAGGCGCGCCCAAGCAAGGGACCTCTCACCCCGGGTTGATGTCCCCGGGCCCGCGCCAGGACTCTCATACTAAGCATTTTTAGGCTTAGGTGGGCGGCTGCCTGCTCTTAACCTCCTTACCAGAAGTTTAGACTAGAGCTCTACTCTGGGGCTCGCCCAGTTGGGAAATGGTTCGGGGACTTATCTAGGGGTTCAGGTCTTCTCCTCCGTGGGAAAGGGAGACCACCTTACGCCGTGATCGCTCTGGCCCACGGTCACCCTACTTACTTTTCGGTATGTCCCCGAACCCCTCTCAGCCAGTATCCTCTTGCTGATTGCTTCCGTACTGGAATTCCCCTCCAGCCGCTATAGTCCCCCTATACTCACCAGGGACTATACCCTCATGTCCCCCGATTGTGCGGGGGACAATTTCTACGCGCAGGTCCTGGGGACACATTAGGGCCTCCAACCCCTGCGGCATTCTACCGGACTGATGCTATCCTCCGTCCCCCGCGCTAACCGCGCTCTTAGCTCGCCGATCTGCCCTTGCCCTCCGGGAAAGATCCCTCCCCTGACGGATCTTGCGGCCACCTCTCCAGGTGGACGTTCTGGGGATCGATGGCAGATCCGCCTTACCTGAGTGCTGCTCATGGAGGCAGGCCCCCCGGCGTGCCTGCGTTAGTACCGGAGGGGGCGTCCCCATGTCCACTGGCTTAGATATACTAGATATCACCTGCTTGGCAGGCGCCTTTGGGGGATCCCCACAGTACCTGTGTTACCGCCTTTTTCCCCCTATGGCCGGTACTCACCCCCCCCCCCCCAGGGGGTCCGGCCAGTCCGCCTGCCTATTCCCCGTCGGGCCGCGGACTGGTGGTACCCTACTGCTGTGAAGTCAACAGTCCCCTTTTCAGTTAGGTCCTCCTCCCGGAGGTCCGGACCCTTGTCTCCCTATCTCTCGCTAGGGCAGACTGTGTACCCCTTCTGCTCCGGGGTACACCTCTACTCTTCTCCGGGATAGGCTCTCTAGTTCAGCCTGTCTTCCACTGTTGGTCCTCTGAGTTATGGACTCTACTCCTAAGGGAGTGCTCAGCTTGCCGTGAGCCCCCTGGAAGACCTGCCGTCCTTCTCCTGACCCAGCTGACGCCTGGATCCCATGGCCTTCCGGATTTGGAACTTCCTCCTCGCTGCGGTGAAGTTTCCTTGATGACCTCGCTACTGCGTCTACAGTGCCTTCATCACAGGACTACTTCCGACAACCCGGTGGGTAAGCAGTACAGGGTTCTAAACCATTAATTCATTAGAAACTTAATGGCCGGTAAGCTCTGTATGGTACTAGGTCATTTACTCATTACATGCTTAATGATTCTCTTCATGCACCCCTCTGCCTACTCCCGTAGCCTGGGTTTTTTTTTTTGCTGTATCCTAATGGTACCTGTTCTGCACTCTAAAGACTTGCCTCCGTAGTCTTTGGATTCGCTGTTCCTCTATTCAACTCCTGCCCTCCATCCCTCAGGGGATGCCGGAGATTCAGGCTGGGCAAATGCCATCCTGTCTGGGCTGCGCTTATGGGATCTCCCCGGGCATCCTAAGCTAGGGAGTCCCCACATGTGAAGACTCATTCCTGCTTGTTCCTGGAGATAGCACAGTTACTTACCTGTAACAGGTGATCTCCGGAACAGCAGGAATTAGTCTTCACAACCCGCCCACCTCCCCTGGGAGTTGTATCTCTCTTTTTCTCTATTCCTTCCTCTCCTCTCCTGCCGGCTCAGCTATGAAACTCAACTGGGGAGAGGCAGTAGGAAGGGCGGGAAGCCACCGCGCAGGCGCGGGGATGCTCCCAAAGGCTTTCTGATTGGATGCTGGGGAGCATTTCCCGTGCGGGCTCCGTCGGCGACGTCTCCCACGTGTGAAGACTAATTCCTGCTGTTCTGGAGATCACCTGTTACAGGTAAGTAACTGTGCTTTCCTGCTGTTACCTGAGATCATCTGTTACTGGTGAGTAACTACGCTTTCCTCAAGTTGTCCACTCCCTCACAAATGTCCGCTCTGTTGCAAGTTTTTGTCTCATCTGAAAAAAGGCAAACTTTTCCATTCAGTCCTTCGGTAATATCACTCACAAATACATTCAACTGTTTCTGTCCCAGGACTGATCCCTGAGGCACGCCACTCTACACTTTCTTTTCTTCTGAGTGAGTTCCATTTACCACTACTGTCTGTCTTCTGTCAGTCAACCAATTTCTGATCCAGTTCAATATACATCGAAAATGTTTTAATACATCTTTAAATAGCTTATTTGCTGCTTTTTTTGCTGTTTGTTTAATCTGAGCGCTAGGTGGCAGCCTTTAACTTACTTTCTGCTTGTACCATTCTGTAAATCTTTTCTAGTACAATAAATTCTGGGTGTAAGCCTTATGTACTAACCTACTAACAGAACATAACGAATGATGGCAGATAAAGACTGCCTAGTTTTTATTATTTAGGGTGGCTGTTTTGTCCTGCTTCTCTGTTACGCTTCGATCTTGGGTGTTTTGATACCTTACTACTTTAGCCTGTCAGCATAGCCAACTAATAAGGCTGCTATACAGAAGAAATCCTTCTCCAAGTTTCACAGTCTGAGAATGACACTACGCCAATGTTGATTTTTGTTTTTTAGAATTCTGTTGAGCCATTTGGAAGCATGCCAATTCAGAGAGGCAGTGAGCAGTTCTGCTAAGGGGAAGATTCTTCAGCACAGGCCCCTGCCACCTTTTCATCTTCCTCCATATTTTTCACCTGCTCATTGTAGCAGCTGAGCCCATCTTGTGGCAGCCCACTGTTCAATTTTTTCTCTAATGCACAAATTTTAAGTAGCTTCAAATCTTGCTTCCGATTCTTATTGTTTAATCTTGTGAGATCAGTGGCAGATCATTTGTTACTAGATCTGAATTTGGTCGCAGTCATGCTGCTGGCGGAAAATAAACTGAGTACTAAGCTACTGTACAGAAGGGGTCCCACCTTTGCTGGTGTGTCAGTAAAAGCTGCTCCCAAGTCTCCCAGGTTGGTGGGGAATTTCCCATTTTTGTACAGGAGATGGCCTTCAGAAGCAGGAGACTCCCATCCACTGCTGTGAACTTTTCAAGTCTGAGAGGAAGCACAAGATGAGGTGAAAAAAATGGGACTTTTTTTAAAGACTCTTGAGTAAAGGGGCTTGTAGTTGTCCATTAAAATTGACCCAGGAATAATAATTTTTCATGTACATGACTATAAATGCACATTTTACAGGAAATGCCATTGCTTTCTGATTATTTTGAGTATAATTGAACACAGAAGAGATTAAGGGCAGTAGTTTCTAACGTGTTAATGGAATAATGCACAGTTTTTGCCAAAGAAAGCATGTTAAATAGCAAAATGGTATGTTTGCCCTTAATGCACATTTTTTTTCTGTTGCATAGGCTAATAGTGAGATGCCAAACAAACATGTACATTCATGCAAAGCAACTTTATTATTCTACAAAATGTCTAAAGAAGCTTGTGTTTACATAGTAACATAGTATCATAGTATATGACGGCAGATAAAGACTAGTATGGTCCATCTTGTCTGCCCAGCAAGGCGGCAAGAGTAGATGTACCTGCCGCTCCGTGCAGGTCATCCCTCCCCATGCCTTTCTTTAGGTGTGTACCCACTGCTCCATGTAGGGCACCCCTGTTTGTAGAGATATAAGATAGTTAAGTTTATTTTGATTTTATCCTGTTGCTATAAAGGGATCCACTGTGTCTGTCCCATGCCATTTTGAATTCTGTCACTGTGTTTGCTCTCACCACTTCCATCAGGAGGGCATTCCAAGCATCCACCACCCTTTCAGTGAAAAAGTATATCTCCAGGAACAAGCAGGAATGTAGTCTTCACATATGGGTATCGTCGGTACCGACGGAGCCTGCGCAGGAACGCTCCCCAGCGTCCAATAGGAAAGCTTTTGGGAGCATCCCACAGCACCTGCGTGCTACCTTCCCGTCTTTCCCAACTGTCCCTCTCCACTTCTTCGTTTTCTGTGGAGCCGACAGATCACACATCCTGTCACATCAGAAAATATTCCCGTTTATTCTTCTTTTTTGTGGTCGCGTCTGCCTTCCTTCGACGCTACACCGGTACTGCCGGTTCTTCTTTCCTTTTTCTAAAAAAAACCCAAAAAACTTTCTTCTGGAGTCTTTTCCAGCTTTTTTCTCCTTCAGGTGCCACGCACCATTTTGGGCACTAGGCCCAACTTTTCCTCTAAAATGGAAAAACCCGCTTCGGGTTTTAAAAAGTGTTCTAAGTGTGGCGGTACCATCTCCATCACCGACACCCATGAGTGGTGCCTCAAATGTTTAGGTCCTGACCACTCTGTTTCGGAGTGTGTTGCCTGTGGGATGATGTCGAAGAAGGGCCGGCAAAGCCGAGCTGCTAAACTTTGCACCCTTTTTCCCTCCGATGCAGCGTCTGTGGCATCGACGTCTTCCAGGGATTCGTCTTCCTCCCATAGATGTCAGGTAACTAAACATAAATCTGGCTGGTTCTCAAAGGGTAGATCTCCTTCCAAGCATCGAGATGCCTCTGGCGTTCCCCTTGAGGGACTTGTACTGGCAAAATTGCCCCGGCGGGAGGCTTTGGCTTCCAAAGCACTAACAGGGTTCCAGGATGTTCTCGAGGCCTCAACCTTGGCAGAACTACTGGTGCCATGCTCAGGGGTACAGGCTGCTTCATCCGGTACTGATACCCAAGCATCGGCAACGTCGTTAGACCAGAGATTATTGGCTATTGAACGCAGTCTGGCGGCTATTCTCACGGCCTCGATGTCCTTGAAACAGCTTCAGACTATTCAACCGGTACCGGCACCGACATCAATACCGGTACCGACTGCATCGACATCAGCAGGTATTCTACCGGGACCGAGTCAGGCTTATCCATCCGGTATCGACAAATCGGTACCGGACCCTTCCGATGCCGACTTTGATCGGTACCAGTATCATGCCTTGTACGATCACCCGGATCGGAGATACTTTGAATCCTCGGATGAGTCTGAAGACTCTGAAAGTTCTGCTGATACCAGAGTACTTCTTCCCGAGGATGATTCTTCTCCTCAACGTTGGATGTCTCCTCCAGAGGATATGTCCTTTCAGGATTTTATCTGAGATGTGGCTCGAGGTATTTCCATCACAGTGGCTCCTGAAAAAGAGCCTAGGGCAAAGGAATTGGAAATCTTGCAATACCCTAAAGCTCCCAAGGAGGCCGCTACCTTACCTATTCATGAGATTTTGCATGATCTCATGTTAAGGATGTGGGAAACACCTCTAACCACTTCTCTTCACTCTTGAAGGCTCGACACCTCCTTGTCCTGGATTTCAAAAAACTCAGCTACCACACCATTCCATGGTGGTGGAATCAGCTATGAGAAGGATCAAGAGTGCAAAAAGACATGCATCTAATCCTCCAGGACGTGAGTTTAGGACTCTTGACGCCTTTGGACATCGAACCTTCCAGGTTTCCATGCATTCTGCCAGGATCAGTTCCTATATATTATATATGGGAATGTTCGTTAAGGAGGTCACGGGAGATTTAGAGCTTATGAGCCCTCTCCTTTCTGACGATAAGAGGCAGGATTACTTTGCACTTGTCAAACACGCTCAGGATGTTTCCAGGTTTATTTATTTTATTTTATTTATTTACATTCTCTTATATACCGCGCTATTCTGCATCAGTGCGGCTTACATTGAACAAACTGAAATTACATTGAACAGGGCATTATAACTTGGAGATAACTATTTTACAGGGAACATTGGCTATGGAGGGTTAAGTGGCTTGCCCAAGACCCCAAGGGGCACCTGTGGGACTAGAAACACCAGTCCTTCCGGCCCAAGGTTGCTGTCCTCTAGTAGTTTGTAAATCGTGCAGCCTTTGACTGTTCTGAGTGTGTAAGCAGAACCTCTGCTATTGCCATATGTGCACGTAGGATTGCCTGGCTCCATGCATCTGACTTGGAACTTTGGGTACAGGATAAACTGGGGAATATTCCTTGCACAGGAGAGAATCTCTTTGGCAAGAATTGGCAGGAAAAGGCTAATGAGATAGATGCTGACAATATCACCTTGGATAGATTGTCTAAATCTACAGCTGATCCTGCAAGAAAAAAAATCCTACAAGAAACTATTCTTCAGTAAGAAGTTGTTGTTTTACCCCTACTATACCCAACAGTGACACTGTGTAGGTCAGTCTGCCCTAAAGGGACAGCAACAGCAACCTAGGCAAAGAAAAACAAAAACTGCTAAGCCTCAACCTGCTCAGCAGACTCAGCCTCCACAGGGGCTTTGACTCCTAACTAGAGAACTTCGTCTTCCTGGCCCTGAACGTCCCAGAGCCTTCCACCATTCTAGGAAGATTGTCATTTTGCCCCCAGATGGGAGCAGATAACAGCAGAAAGTTGGGCTCTGTCCATTGTAAGAGAGGGGTACAAGCTTCATTTCCTCAGCATGCCCCCTCCTACAATGGTAAGACAGTTCAATTCTCAGACCCCTCTCAACGCACAGTTAGGTCAAGAAGTCACTTTGCTTCTTGCCCAGGGGGCAATAGAAGAGGTACCCATTCTCCAACAGGGTATAGGGTTCCACTCCCCCTATTTCCTTATCTCAAAGAAAACAGGAGGACACAGACCTATTTTGGACCTCGGAGAATTGAACAAATTCCTGCTCAAAGAGAAGTTCAAAATGGTTTCTCTAGGAACTCTGCTGCCATACCTTCAGAGTCAGGATTGGCTTTCTTCTCAAGGATGCGTACACTCATGTTGTCATCCATCCAACTCATCGAAAGTTCCTTCGCTTTCTGTTTCAAGGGAAGCACTCCCAGTACAGGGTTCTTCCTTTTGGCCTGGCCTCGGCACCAAGGGTGTTCACAAAATGCATGGCAGTGGTGGCAGCATTTCTTCGCACCCTGGGAACATTCGTCTTCCCTTACTTGGATGACTGGCTCATTCGAGCCCCTTCAGAACCAGAGGCCAGGATTTCTCTCTCTCGCACAATGCGCATTCTTCAGTATTTGGGACTTGTCATAAACTTCCCAAAATCCAACCTTGCTCCCACTCAGTCCTTAGAGTTTATAGGAGCTCTGCTGCATACCAGACAGACAAGGGCCTACCTTCCACAGCCCCGCTGCCTTCGCATTCTGCAGTTAGCTTCCTAAGCAGCAGGGCCGGATTTACCTTGAGTGAGGCCCTATGCCAACAAAAATTGTGGGCCCCCAGCAGGGGCGGCCCAAGGGGGGTGTGGGCCTCATTTGCATAAGGGGCCTCATTTGCATAAATATTTGCATAATGTTACCATATACTAACTTTTAGTAAACGTGCCTCTTAATGAGTGTATGGATAAAGAAAGACTAAAAGATTTCTACATTACTATAATCCAGTGCCAACTGCCAGACACATTAGGAACTACTACAAACACTGCCCATAGTAAACCCGCCGTATCCTAACAGCACTACCAGGACTCACAAAGCACCATACTCTACCAATCAAAAGGCAACACTGCAAATATTAAACCAATACATTTCAGAGAACAACAATACATGACCTACTGGGGAAAGAGACCAAGTGGCAATGTCAAATAGGAATTATATAAACAGAACACCTCAGCTCAGTTACACATGCAGAACATAGACCATCACCAAACAAGTAATCACATTTTAGAAACAGGAAGACAATAATTAAACTGGGAATCCCAAAAGCCAAACTTGGAATGTACAACACTGTAGAAATAAAACTATACATTAATTTGCTCTTGTACTAAACAAAGCGCAGACGTTAATGATGCACATTTACCAGAGCTGACATATTCCAATTAATAAATTCAAAATAAAGAGATATTTTTCTACCTTTTGTGCATTTTTTTCAGCTGCAATTGCTCCAGCCACTTTCTTCTGGTTTCTTCATGTCTTCTGCTAACTCTCCATCGTCTGCTGTCCATTTGTCCTTTCTTCTCTCTTCTAGTTTTTTTCCATTCTCTCTCTACATCTGCTTTAACATACTAATCTTTCTCCTTTTGCTCTTTCCTCATTCCTATTTCATCCAGTCAAATTTTACCCCTCCATCCTCAATCCCCACTTACTCTCCCAATACCCGGCCAATTGTAGATTTTTTTTATCCCTCCCACACAAAATATTTTTCCCTTCTCCATTTTACTCTTCCAGCCCCATCCCATTCTAATCCTCCCCCAACATCAGCTCCCTTCTAGTTCCAGCCTCACCCAGCATCCATTCCCTTCTAGTCCCTGCATCAGCCCATTTCCAGTCCTAGCCACCCATCAGCCCATTTCCAGTCCTAGCAACCCCCCAACCCAATACCAGTCCTAACCCCCCATCACCCCATTTTCAGTTTAAGCCCCCCCTATAACCCATTACCAGTCCTAACCCCCCATCAGCCCACTTCCAGTCCTAACCCCATCAACCCATTTCCAGTCAGCCCCCCATAGCCCATTGCCAGTCCTAACCCCCCCCATCAGCCCACAGCCCATTACCAGTCCTAACCCCATCAGCCCACCTCCAGTCTTAACCCCCCCCAGCCCATTTCCAGTCCTAACCCCCCCCCCCATAGCCCATTACCAGACAGCCCCCATCAGCCCACAGCCCATTACCAGTCTTAACCCCCCCAAAAGCCCATTACCAGTTCTAAACCCCCCCAACAGCCCATTATCAGTCCTAACCCCATCAGCCCACCTCCAGTCTTAACCCCCCAGCCCATTTCCAGTCCTAGCCCCCCCATAGCCCATTACCAGACAGCCCCCATCAGCCCACAGCCCATTACCAGTCTAAACCCCCCAAAACCCATTACCAGTTCTAAACCCCCCCCAACAGCCCATTACCAGTCCTAACCCCATCAGCCCACCTCCAGTCTTAACCCCCCCAGCCCATTTCCAGTCCTAGCCCCCCCCATAGCCCATTACCAGACAGCCCCCATCAGCCCACAGCCCATTACCAGTTCTAAACCCCCCCCCCCCCAACAGCCCACAGCCCATTACCAGTCCTCCTAATCAGCCCACCTCCAGCCTTAATCCCCCCAACCCATTTCCAGCCCCAGTCCCAGCCCCCCCAAGTACCAGTCCTACCCCCTCCCCCTCCCCCGGCCTAAAGTAAAATTTATTTTAAAAAAAAAAACCTGCTGGCTGCCGCCGCGGGGCCCCCTCTGCTGCCGCGGCAGCATGGACTGACCCGCGGGGGCCCCCACAGTAAGCTCGGTCCCTCCCTCCGTGCCTCCGAGTCTCCCACCGAGCAGGCTGTTAGAGACGCGAAGGCAGACTGTCTCCTTCGCGTCTCTGTTAAGCCCGCAGGGGCTGATGGGAACTTTCCCATCAGCCCTGCGGGCTTAACAGATACGGGAAGGCAGAATGAGACAGTCTGCCTTCGCGTCTCTAACAGCCTGCACGGAGGGAGACACGGAGGCACGGAGGGAGGGACCGAGCTTACAGAGGGGGCCCCCGCGGGTCAGTCCATGCTGCCGCGGCAGCAGAGGGGGCCCCGCGGCGGCAGCCAGCAGTTTTTTTTTTATTTTATTAAAAAAAAAAGCCTAACTACTTCAATTTTTGTGGGCCCTTTGCAGCTGTGGGCCCTACGCCATGGCGTACATGGCGTATAGCTAAATCCGGCCCTGCTAAGCAGTGCTAAAACCTCACCTCACTGCTCGGGAAATGTTACAATTGCTAGACCACATGGCATCCACCGTGCATGTGGTTCCTTATGCTCGCCTCCATATGAGGGCAGCCCAGTGGACTTTATCCACCCAATGGACTCAGGCGTCAGGTTGCCTGTCAGACAAAATAGCAAACTCAGATCGCCTTATTTTGTCCCTCCAATGGTGGCAATCACCCCAAAACCTTTTGGTGGGGTCCCCTTTTCAGCAACCTCCATTCCAAGCCACTCTAACAACAGATGCCTCACAGGTGCGTTGGGGAGCCCACCTGCAAGGCCCCTCTACCCAGGGTACCTGGACTCCACAAGAGACCTATCTACATGTCAATCTCCTGAAACTCTGAGCAATCTTCCTTGCTCTTCGAGTATTCCACACCCAGCTCAGCTACAAGACAGTCCTAGTTCAAACGGACAGTCAAGTAGCCATGTTCTATGTGAACAAGCAGGGCAGAACAGGCTCTCTGTCGCTATGCAATGAAGCTTTACGACTATGGGCCCTCGCCAGAGAGCATCAGATTCATCTCCTTGCGGTGTATCTTCCAGGCATTCAAAACTCTTGGGCAGGCAGACTCGGTCGAGTTCTGCTTCCACATGAATGGTCTCTCCATGCAGATCAGGTGGCCAAAATTTTCCAAATTTGGGGAACCCCGGACATAGACCTCTTTGCAAGTCTGTTGAATGCCAAACTTCACCGGTTCTGTTCCAGAATTCAGGCTTAGGGTTGTCAGGCCAGAGATGCTTTCCTCCTCCATTGGGGTCAGGACTTCCTGTATGCCTTTCCACCCATTCCCCTAATTCCCTAAATCTTATTCAAGCTTCAGAGAGACAGAGGCCATATGATTCTCATAGCTCCACATTGGCCACGGCAAGTGTGGTACCCTCTGCTCCTATATCTCTCTCAAGCTCTGTCTCTGGAGTTAGGATCTGCTCCAGATCTCCTGTCTCAGAAGGACGGAATGCTGTGGCATCCCAATCCCCAGTCTCTTCATATCAGGGCCTGGTTGCTGAAAGCCTAGAACTTCATGGTCTTAACCTTTCTCAGCAGGTAAAGGATATCCTTTATGCTTCCAGGAAACCTTCCACAAGACGCTCTTATGCTTTCAAGTGGAAAAGGTTTACCATATGGTGCTCGCAGAAGGGTCTTGACCCTCTTGCGATACCTCTGCAATCATTACTGGAGTAATTTGTCTAATGCAGGGCTTAAGACCAATTCAGTGCAGCTTCTTTCAAGCCTCTAAATGGACAACCTATTTCCTCTCATCCTCTCATAGCAAGATTTATGAGAGGCCTTCTTTTAACTAAGCCTCCCATTAAGCTACCACCAGTGGCATGGGACTTAAATCTGGTTCTTGGGCAGCTCATGAAGCCGCCTTTTGAACCGTTAGCTACTCTTTGAAATTTCTTTCCTGGAAGGTCATCTTTCTTATTGCAGTCACATCAGCACGTCGCATTAGTGAATTGCAAGCATTGGTGGCTGATCCTCCTTATACAAGGTTTCATCATGATAAGGGTAGTCCTTAGGACTCATCCACACTTTATGCCAAAGGTGGTGTCACCTTTTCATTTAAACCAAACGGTTTACCTTCCTGTATTTTTCCCAAGGCCTCACGCCTCAAATGCAGAAAGGAATCTTCATACTTTGGACTGTAAAAGGGCCCTGGCCTTTTACTTACAAAGGACACAGCAACATAGAAAGTCCTCTCAACTCTTTGTTGCTTTTGATCCTGGTCATTTGGGACTTCCAGTCTCCAAAAAACACTGTCCAACTGGATTGCAGAGTGTATTTCTTTTGCCTATGAGAGTAAGAACCTTCCTCTTGAAGGCCATGTCACAGCTCACAATGTGAAGGCCATGGCAGCCTCTATGGCTCATCTTCACTCTGTGTCTATCGACGACATCTGTCCCCATATGTGAAGACTACATTCCTGCTTGTTCCTGGAGATAGCATAGTTACTCGCCTGCAATAGGTGATCTCCGGGAACAGCAGGAATTTAGTCTTCACAACCCATCCACCTCCCCTAGGAGTTGTATCTCTCTATCTCTCTCTTTCTCTCTCTCCCTCTCTCTTTGTCTCAGCTTTAAACTCAACTGGAGAGGGACAGTTGGGAAAGGCGGGAAGGCAGCACGCAGGCGCTGTGGGATGTTCCCAAAAGCTTTCCTATTGGACGCTGGGGAGCATTACCGCGCAGGCTCCGTCAGTACCAACAATACCCATATGTGAAGACTAAATTCCTGCTGTTCCCGGAGATCACCTGTTACAGGTGAGATAACTATGCTTTCCTGACATTGCCTTTCAGTTTCCCCCTTTCAGCTTCATGTTATGCCTTCTAGTTTTACAGCTTCCCCATCTTTGGAAAACGTTTGTTTGTTCATTAATACTCTTTAAATTAAAGGCCTGAATCGTATCTCCTCTGTCCCCTCCTCTCCTCCAGAATGTACATATTTAGGTCTTCTCCAGGACCAAGCAGGAAGTCAGCCCTCACATATGGGTGACGTCGGTGCCGACAGAGCCCCCATGCGGAGCATTTCCCCAGCTTTCAAAGAAATCCTTTGGGAATGCAGCCACGCATGCGCGGTCCCCTTCCCCCTCCAAAGGTGCCATCTTGCTCAGTCTTCTTTTTTCCGTGGAGCCCTACGGACGTGTGTCCCTGTCAACCGTGGAAAAAGTGCATTTTCCTGCGTTGAGGCGAGTTATTTTTCTTCGGTTCGACATCGGTTCCTTTCCCGCCTGGACTCGGTACACCGGTGCCGAGCCCGGATCTCTTTTTTCGGTTTTTGTCCTTAGAGGCTGCGTTCTCACCATTTTTTCTTTTCCCTGGCAGCCCGATTTTTTGATCTTGCAGGGGCCCTTTTTCCCCCATGGCTGCCAGTGGCTTTAAGAAGTGTGATCGGTGCAAGAAACTAATGTCTCTCACCGACACGCATGACTGCTGCCTCCGGTGCCTGGGGCCTGACCATGATCCTAAGGTCTGTAGTCCCTGTGGCAAAATGTCCTCGAAGGCATTGAGGAGCCGTTAGCACCAGCGTGAGAGGATCTTCTCCGACTCGGCGTCTGGACGGGTCCGGACTTCGTCAGAGGCCTCGACGTCTCAGGAGTCTGACCCCGAGCATCGTCGGGGCTCCTCTGAGAGGGAGTCCCCCTCGAGGGAGCACCGAAGGAAGAAGAAACCTGCGAGGGCGGCATTGGTGGACGCTCTTGACTCCTTGAGGGCCAGGTCGCATAGCCCCGATTGCCATCCTGGGTCTTCGGAGTCGGAGAGGCCTGCAAAGCATCCTCGTGTGGAGTCGTAGGCCCCGAGTCACGTGAGTACTGTAGTCCTCCTGGACTCTCATCCGAGGGAGCCGACGTCGGGCCCGACGCCGTCGGGGCCCGAGTCGGAGGCTGCTGGGTCTCCTGAGCTTGGACTTAGGTTGACGGCTTTGGAGAGCAGATTGTCTGCCTTCATGGAGCAGCAACGGGTGCTGCTCGCCGGCCTCACCGGCGCATCTGCCCCGACCACTGGAACCTCGACGTCCAAATCGATCCCGGAGGCCGAGCCGATCCTCGAGACCATGCAAACCCGAGTCGATCCTCGGCCGAAGTCACCCTCGGCCTCCCGTTCAGGACCAAGGTCGTCGACGCCAGTACCCTCGGCGTCGGGGCGGATGGCGTCAGTGCCCGCCCACTCGGAGCCGATCGATTCCTCCTCGGAGGAATCGGCGTGGGGAGACTGAGGAAGAGGAGTCCCCGGACACCTTCCGGACTCAGTGCGTCCCCTCAGACTCACTGGGATCCGAGCCTCGGACAAGGTCCCCCCAGAGGATACCCGGTTCTCGGATTTCGTACGGGACATGGCCAAAGCCTTGGCCTTCCCGGCGGACCCCGAGGAGGAGCCTCGAGCCGAGGAGCTCGAGGCCCTGCAGTATGACTCTCCCCCCCCAAGGTGGCCTTTACTGTGCTGGTTCCTCCGATGCTGGAAGGGTTGCTCTTCCGCATGTGGGAGGCGCCGGCATCGATGCCGGTTCTAAGCAAGCATGTCGATTCCATCTATCGAGTCCGCAAGAGCCCCGGGTTCCAAAAGGCACAGCTACCGCACCACTCCATGGTTGTGGAATCGGCCATGCATCGCCAGAAGAGTCAGAAGATGCACTCTTCGGTGCCTCCCGGCAGGGAAGCCCAGAACCTGGATGCCCTTGGTAGAAAGTGCTTCCAGGGCTCTATGCTTGCTTGCCGCGTCCAGACCTACCAGCTGTACATGGGCATGTACCTTCGAGACTTGGCAAAGGAGATTGCCGGGTTCTCTGCTGGTCTGTCCGAGGAACCTTTGCAGAGGTTCAAGGCCTTGTCTGGTATTCGAGAGTGCTTGAAGTTTATCTCTCGAGCAGCCTATGATGGATTTGAGGCTTCGGCCCGAGTAGCAGGGGCCGGCATCGGTGCACACCGCCAGGCCTGGCTACAATCCTTGGACCTCGAGCCATGGGTACAGGACAAGTTGGTCGATGTCCCTTGTCAGGGTGAAAACCTCTTTGGCAAGCCCATGGCTGAAAAGGCTGCAGAACCCGAGACCCAGACTCTTACCCGGACAAGACTGTCCAGGAAAACCTCTGCCCCTTCTCAGAAGAAGAAGGGCTTGGGGAAAAAGGCCTTTTACCCGAGGAGGACCACTGCCTACAAAACCTACCCTCACTACCAGGTCTCTGCAGCTCCCCAACAGGGCCAGCAGGCCAAGGGGTAGGGTCATGGGCCCCGTAGGCAGAAGGCTCCCAAGCCTCCTACTCCGGCTCCTGCTCAGCAGGGAGGGAGTTTTTGACTATGCCAGCATAGCCTCTCCTCCTCTCCAGGGCACAGGAGGTCGGCTGACCCTGTATGCAGACAGGTGGCCAGCCATCACAGGGGATACTTGGGTGTTGAGCATCATCGAGAGGGGCTATCTGCTCCACTTCACCCAGTTACCCCCTCCTACTTTCCAGGGGAGCCTCCAAGACCCCCTCTGCACAGAAACTTACTCCTTCAGGAGTTGAAAGGCCTGCTACAGGACCAGGCGGTGGAACCGGTGCCTCACCACCTGGAAGGGCTAGGCTTCTACTCGAGGTACTTCCTCGTACCAAGGAGAAGAGGAGGCCTCAGACCCATCCTAGATCTGAGAAATCTGAACAAGTTTCTGGAGAGGGAAAAGTTTAAGATGCTTATCCTTGGAATCTTACTGCACTACCTCCAGCAGGGAGATTGGCTATGCTCCTTAGACCTATAGGATGCTTATACTCACACCCTCATCCATCCAAATCACAGGCAATACCTCAGATTTGTGGTGGGAGGGAACCACTTCCAGTACAGAGTGCTTCCCTTTGGCCTCACCTCCGCCCCCCAGAGTTTTTACAAAGTGCCAGGCGGTGGTTGCGGCCTACCTCAGGAACCAGGGGATCTTTGTGTTCCCTTACCTAGACGACTGGCTTATCAGGGGCCAGTCTCCACAAGAGGCCAGACAGGCCACCTTAAGAACCATATCCCTGCTTCAGCACCTGGGGTTCGTTATAAACTTCCCAAAGTCCACTTTGGTCCCCTCACAAGATCTGGAGTTCATAGGGGCGAGGTTGGATACCATCCAAGCAAAGGCCTATTTGCCTGTGGACAGAGCTCACAGGCTGATGAAGTTGTCCGGCCAGTTTCAGGCGAACTCTCCGGTCTCTGCCAGACACTTCCTCCAGCTCTTAGGTCACATGGCTTCCACAGTGCATGTCACCCCAAATGCCCACCTGCACATGAGGCCGGCTCAGTGGTACCTCGGGGCACAGTGGGTACAGGCCACAGGGAAGTTATCAGACAGGATAAAGGTGTCCAAACCCTTGGTGGACTCCCTACGATGGTGGAGGCATCTCCCAAACCTGGTCGGGGGAGTTCCTTTTCGACCCTCCCCACATACTCAGGTTCTGATGACCGATGCTTCCCTGCAAGGCTGGGGGGCACATTGCCAGGGGACCTGCACCCAAGGCCTGTGGTCTCCGTGGAAGGCAGCCCAGCAGATCAGCCTGTTGGAGTTGAGAGCCATTCGGCTAGCCTTACGGACTTTCTCTCGGGTCCTCTCTAACCAGTCTGTCCTAGTTCAGACGGACAACCAGGTGGCTATGCTCTACGTGAACAAGCAGGGAGGCACAGGAACCCGACTCCTGTGCCTGGAAGCACAAGCTCTCTGCTCCTGGGCTGTCAGTCAGGGCATGACCCTCAGGGCGGTCTACCTCCCGGGCCAGGAAAACTACCTGGCGGACAGGCTAAGCAGACTCCTGCAGCCTCACGAGTGGCAGTTGGATCCTCGAGTAGTCCAACAGATCTTTCTGAAGTGGGGACTTCCAACCATGGATCTTTTTGCCAGTCCGCTGAACAGGCAACTATCCAAGTTCTGTTCCAGACAACCGCATCCTCTGAGGGCAGCGGCAGATGCATTCCTGATCTCCTGGTCAGAAGGCCTGCTGTATGCGTTTCCTCCAGCACCCCTGGTGGCCCGGACTCTATTCCAAACCCAGCAGGACCGAGCCACGGTGATTCTGATAGCCCCCAGGTGGCCCAGGCAGCCGTGGTTCCCTCTTCTTCTGCAGTTGGCGGTGGATGCTCCATTTCCTCTGGGGCTGCAACCCGACCTTCTGACCCAGGATCAGGGGTCCCTCTTGCATCCCAAACTCAGATCCCTCAATTTGATGGCCTGGCTGCTGAAAGGCTAGTCCTTGCTCCTACCAAAGGAGGTTGAAGAGGTGGTGTTGGCCTCCAGGAAGCATTCCACTCGGAAGGCCTATGCTCTGAAGTGGTGTAGGTTTTCCACTTGGTGTTCTCAACAGCAGGAGGATCCCTTCTCCTGCTCAGTCCCGGTGGTACTGCAATACCTGCTCCACCTGTCCAATCTGGGACTTCAGTCCAACTCTGTTCGGGTCCACTTCAGTGCCCTCTCAGCTCACCACTCGCCGGTGGAAGGACAATCCCTTTCGGGCCACCCTCTCGTGTCTTGCTTCCTCAGAGGTCTGCTTCTGCTCAAGCCTCCTGTTCGTCCACCGGCCATTGAGTGAGATCTCAATGTGGTCTTGCTGCAACTGACTCGCCCACCTTTTGAGCCGATGGCTACCTGCCACTTACGTTTCCTATCCTGGAAGGTGTTGTTTCTTGTGGCACTCACCTCGGCTAGGCGTGTGAGTGAGCTTCAGGCCCTGGTCTCGGATAGGCTGTATACCAGGTTCTATAAGAACAGGGTAGTCTTGAGGACTCATCCTAAGTTCCTTCCCAAGGTAGTGTCCTCCTTCCACCTCAGCCAGGTGGTGGTACCTCCAATGTTCTTTCCCAGGCTGCACGCCAGTAGGGCCGAGACTGTCTTGCATACCCTGGATTGTAGAAGGGCGCTGTCCTTTTACCTGGAATGTACGCAGGGGCATAGAAGGGCTTCTCAGCTCTTCATTTCCTTTGACCCTAATAAACTGGGGTTGCCTGTCACTAAGCATACGTTGTCCATCTGGGTGGCAGAGTGTATCGCCTGGGCGTACAGGGCAGCCGGCCTCTCCCTGGAGGGTCGAGTCACGGCCCACCGGGTCAGAGCGAAGGCCGCATCAGTAGCTCACTTCCACTCTGTTCCGTTGGCAGACATCTGCCGGGCCGCTACTTGGTCTTCAAGCCAGACTTTTGCGGACCACTACTGCCTTGAGAGGGAGTCCCGCAAGGGACAGTGCTTTCGGGCAAGCGGTACTCCGTAATCTCTTTGAGGTATAGGCAACTCCTACCCTCCGGCCCTGGTGTTGGGCTACCGTTCAGGTGTGGTCTCCGAGAAGATTCTCTCACTGTTGCTGAGGCTCTAGAGGGAGCTCTATATTTCAGCCTGGGTTCCTGGTAGCCCAGAGCTAGGGAGTCACCCATATGTGAGGACTGACTACCTGCTTGGTCCTGGAGAAAGAGTAGTTACTCACCTGTAACAGGTGTTCTCCAGGAGCAGCAGGAATCAGTCCTCACGACCCTCCCTCCTCCCCTTGGAGTTGCAGTTGTATATAGTTCATTTTCTTTTTTTGTGCTGTCTTTTAGCTGTGTCATCAAACTGAGCAAGATGGCACCTTTGGGCGGGAAGGAGACCACGCATGCGTGGCTGCATTCCCAAAGGCTTTCATTGAAAGCTGGGGAAATGCTCCGCATGGGGGCTCCGTCGGCGCCGACGTCACCCATATGTGAGGACTGATTCCTGCTGCTCCTGGAGAACACCTGTTACAGGTGAGTAGCTACTCTTTCAAGTCTCTTCTCATAAGTCTTTTGATGCAGGCTCCAAATCATTTTGGTCACCTTCCTCTGAACAGTTTCCAGTCTTTTTATATCCTTTGCGAGATATGGTCTCCAAAACTGAACACAGTATTCCAAGTGAGGCCTGACCAGTGTCTTGTACAGTGGCATTAGTACCTCTTCCTTTCTGCTGGTAATTCCTCTTTGTATGCAACCCAACATCCTTCTGGCTTTTGCCACCGCCTTGTCGCACTGTTTCGCCACCTTGAGATCCTCAGAAGTAATCACTCCATAGTCCTTCTGGTCTGTGCACACCAACCTCTCTCCTCCTATTGCATACATTTCCCTTGGATTTCTGCTTCCTATGTGCATGACACTGCACTTTTTCACATTAAATCTTAACTACCAAGAATTAGACCATTCTTCCAGCTTTTTTAGATCTTTCCTCATGTTCTCCACTCCCTCAGGAGAGTCCACTCTGTTGCAAATTTTTGTGTCATCTGCAAAAAGACAGACTTTTCCATTCAGTCCTTCAGCAATATCACTCACAAATACATTGAACAGTACCAGTCCGAGGACCGAACCCTGGGGCACACTACTAATCCCCTTCCTTTCATCTGAGTGAGTTCCGTTTACCATCAATTTCTGTCATCTTTCAGTCAACCAATTTCTGATGCAGTTCACCACCTTGGGACCCATCCCCAAGCTATTAAGTTTATTCATCAGCCTTCTATGAGGAATAGTATCAATGGCTTTGCTGAAATCCAGGTAGATGACATCCATCGCATGCCCCTGATCTAGTTCTCTGGTCACCCAGTCAATCAGATTTGTTTTGCAAGATTGTCCTTTGGTAAAACCATGTTGCCTCGGATCATGCAACCTGTTGGTTTCGAGAAAGTCCACTATTCGCTGTTTCAGGAGCACCTCCATTATTTTTCCCACCACTGAGGTAAGGTTTACTGGCCTGTAGTTTGTCACTTGCCTTTCTGTAGCCAGCCTTTCTTAATCTACATGGTAAGGCACAAACACACAGGGCCTTAATGGTGGTGGTGCTGCTGCTGTATCCCAGTGATGGGACGCATTCAACCACATATTTATAATGACAGTAGCAGCACCACCACCACCATTAAGGCCCTGTGTGTTTGTGCCTTACCATGTAGATTAAGAGAGGCTGGATACAGAAAGACAAGTAATTCTCGTTCAGTGTCTTCAGTTTTGCCCTAGATTCTGGCTTCTCAGAGTTTCCAGTTCAGTTTTTCACCACATATTGCTTTTTGTAATTTGTATTTGATGATGCTCAATCTGTGTTCTACATATATGTGACCGAGATGATGTATTCTGTTACATCCTGTGTGGCTGGCTGTGGGGGGACATGGCTACTGTGAGGGGCAGAGCCATGGATAGTCACATGCTCCCTAAGGTTGGCCCTGTATGTGAACATAAGAAATGCCATACTGGGTCAGACCATAGTCCAAGCCCAGTATCCTGTTTCCAGCAGTGGCCAATTCACATCACAAGTACCTGGCAGGTTCCCAAAAAGGTACACAGGTTCCACAATACTTGTCCCGGGGTAAGCAGTGGATTTCCTGGGTCCTCTTTAATGGTTTATGGACCTTTCCCTCTACACCTCCCACTACATCCTCTGGTTTTGCCCTAGAGTCTGGCTTCTGGGGGTTTCCAGTTCAGTTTTTCACTGGTAACAAGGTAGGCATAACTTTTGTGAAGGTTTGACCTTGCAAGCTGCATTATTCATGGAAAACGAACACTAGGCTTGATCTGGCATTATCTTTCCTCCCTGGAAGCATCAGGCTGCTAATGTGTGTCCTGATGCTCCTACTGAGCTTCT
This sequence comes from Ichthyophis bannanicus, assembly GCA_033557465.1. Classification (NCBI taxonomy): domain Eukaryota; kingdom Metazoa; phylum Chordata; class Amphibia; order Gymnophiona; family Ichthyophiidae; genus Ichthyophis; species Ichthyophis bannanicus. Next base: position 308,413,990 of record CM066032.1, on the reverse strand, counting down.
TAAAAAGGCTAGTGCTGGTAAACTTGGGCCCCCCAGTCCAAGAATCAGAGCCCCAAACCCCCCCCCCCCCAATGCCCTCTTGGCATCTTCCAGGGGTTTCCAAGGTGTCTTGGGAGGGGGGAGGCTGGAGGCTGGAATGATCCTTGGATGTTTCTGCTTTGTTGGTGCCTGGGTTCAAAATGATGCCAAAATCCCCCCTAGCTGTAAACTCAAACGACATTCCTGCCATGCTGTGTGGAAGTTCTCCAGCCCCACTGTCACTTACAGGGGAAGGTTCTGCAATGCTGTGCTTTTGGTGGCGAGGAGACTCTTCGCTAAAAACACAATATTGTAGCACCTCCACCCTATTGGCAACGGCACAGCTGGAAGACTCCTGTGCAGCTTGGCAAGAATGTTTGTCTCACAGAATTGCCACTAAGGGTCAAGCTGCTAGATAAGGTCGCACTCCCTTATTTTGACAGCTTGATGACTAATAATATTGTGAGACTGCTGCTTAGGGGGATTTCAGCGCCATTTTGCACCTGGCCGTTGACAAGACTTGAGCGACTAGTTATCACGCCTGGTCTCCTCCCAAACGCTCACTAAGCCACGAGAGTAGGTGCTGGAGTGAGAGAGATGTCAGAGTGGGTCAAGTTAAGACTTAGATCCAGGGGATAAGGATGTCAATCGGAGAAAGTAAGAGGAGGTTTACTGACACCACTGACCCTTTTAAAGTATAGTGGGCCTGACATGGGACTTGGGTCTTTGTGTTGCTGAGGTCAGGAATGCTAAAATAAGTTTACTATGCCAGTCACCAATAAGTACCGCAGGTTAATGACTGGTGTGATAAATTTTGTAGTAAAATTAAGAATTTTACTGTAGCTTAGTAACTGCTCCTCTAAATTTAATAACTCCTAATGTCGCTAATGACAGCTGTTCCATTCATTTCCTGGTTGTTTTGTATGCCTTGGTCTCAATGCTTCTGAGTTTTGAAAATTCAGCTGCTTATGTAAATAGATCAAGGATTCAAAATGAACTGTTGTTCCAGAGGCCTTATGCTCAAATTGAGACAGAAGAAAGGCTGTTAAAGGGGCCAGGCCCTGCTGCTTCTGGCAGAATGAAATTTTACCAAAAGCTGAAGGAAAGTGAGAAATAACCTAATAGTGCTCATGTTCAATTTGATAAATAATGCTGGTAGTGAAGCTACTGTGAGAGCTCCAGTTGCTGGTTTACAGGGAAATGGAAGGCTCTGCTGGTCTTTGTCTCCTGTTCACGTCTTCTGTTGCTCATCGGAGGTTGAGATTCCAGTGGGGAGTGTTTGGAAATAACAGCCAGAAAGTGCTCTGTTCAACGTCACATGAGAAGGTGGGGACAGTTGGAGAGTCAACAAGCATTTTATGGCTGTTAGGGGTAAAATAGGTGTGAGAAACGCACTTAATTTTCAACTGGTATGTCAAAAAATCGAATAAGTTAACTAAAGTGAACTCTTCACAACAAAAATGAGCTGGCCACTAGCAGCTAGCATTGCAGCATTAGGAAATTTCAGAAGAGGTGAAAAATGTTACTAAATGCCTCTCTTTTAGCTCCTTTACAGATTTCTGTTATCTTATACTAGATGAGGAGTGCCACCTTGTGCAAGTATTAGTTCTTGTCAAATAGAAAGTAGGATTTTATTTTGTACAGCCTCTGATTATGTATTGGTTGATGTTGTATACCCTCTGATTTTATTAAAGGCATATGAAAGAAGCCAAAGCACAGATTATCAAATGCCCAATTTTGAAGGCTTCAAATATGCAACAATTTTGTACTAGGTTTTGCAGATTCTGGACCTTTATGCCAATGTGTATGAAGAACTCCTGGCTATCCCTGTTGTGAAAGGAAGGAAGACAGAAAAGGAGAAGTTTGCTGGGGGTGACTATACCACCACCGTGGAGGCTTTCATATCTGCTAGCGGAAGAGCCATCCAGGTACGGGTATGCAAGTGCTGGCCACATGTGTGAGTCAGACAGAAGCATTTCCCAGGAGGACTGCCTGTTGACCTTTGTAATTAGAGAATAATCTGGGAAACCCTAGATATTTTGGCATTATATTGTCTACATTTCCATCACTGAGACTGTAGAGCTTCTCTCTGTCAAAAACGAGCTGCAGACAAGTCCCAGGCTTACTCTTTCAGGTGTAGAGCTTCTTGTTTGGTCTGCTTTCTGATCAAGGAATGCTTAGGTACTATGCTGCTAATTTACAGAGATTCACTGAACTGGTTAATTCTGTTTGTTGTTTTTTTGGGTTTTTTTTTTTTTAGGTAAATGTTTCTCAAACCTATGCAATTAGATTTTCAACTGAAAACGCTCCTAAAATCCCTCCCATAAAAATTTGACTGGGTAGATTTAGGACAGCTTTTCCTGCGTAACTTGACTGCTTAATGCTGAAAGTCATTGCTAACTGATTACGTATGCCTAGTCTAAGAATGCCCCTGGGACCAATCCTTTTTTGGCTGGCTATATTTGCCTGTCTTACGATCTTAGGAGGTCAGTGAGGGATATTTTTTAAAAGCAGGGGCTTAACTGGTTGAGTCCCAAAGTTAATAAATTAAACTTTTTGAAAATCAGCCCCATCTATGTATTGCACTGGTGGGCCGCAAAACATATAGATGTGGGGGAAATAACCAATTGCAGATGAAGAACCACAGCAGCAAGCAAGCCAGGAAGGGGGAGGGAGAGCAAGTGCTGGGGGGGGGGTTAAGGGGGGAGAGTGTTGGCTGGTATGGTAGTTGAATACGGAGGCCACTGTGAATATTTTGTAGGTGTCTGCTGATATGTACAATATATATTGCTATCAAATCTTGCATACAGTTGATGTTGAGGAAAGAAAAGATAGACGAAAGGCCCACTTTCCTTTTTCTTGGCTCCATAATCATTGTGTTCTCTGAGGACAAGCAGAATAGCAAGCCTTAACAGATGGAGTGACACAGTTGACGTCACCAGTGGAGCCCAGTGCAGATACGCTGCTCCAGCTAAGATGAGTTCCAGAAGCTCTTATAAATCCCCTACCTTGCATGTTACTTCCCACCTGCCACTGTTACATTTGACCACCTCATCCCACAGGCTGTCATCAAGACTTACATTTTTGAGGAAGTTTATTTTATTTTATCTTTCCCTTCCGTATGGTAGTCTGTTTCTGTCATGCAGTGCTTTAGGTGTTTTGAACATTTATAAGTTTTCTTTCTTTTTTTTGCATTCATCTTGAGTAGGCCTTTCAAGAGGTAGGAGAGCCCTGGTCGGGAACACTTTTCAGCATTGAGGACTGATTTTGCTGTGGCTATCTTTTTTGGCAAGATGTCCTAGAAGACAGCCCCCATTGGTTTAAATGTTCCTAGTGCAACAGGATCATATCTATCATGAATACTCAAAACTGGCGCCTGACCATGATCTGTCTCAATGCAATTTGTGGTGGCAGACGTTGGGGAGAGAGAGGAAGGTTTGAGAGAAGCAGCATGAATATATTTTTGGTGCTGAGAAGTCTGGTTTATCAATATTGGCATCGTAGGCATTGAGTCTCAGAGGGCAACAGAACTGCACTAGATGGAGAGGAGGAAACATAAAAAGATTGAAAAATGATGGCAGATAAAGACCGTATGGTCCCATCTAGTCTGCCCTTCATACCAAATGCTAAGTTCTACAATCCCCTCTCCCATAGAGATCTTCTGTGCTTGTCCTATGTTTCCTTGACTTTATATACATTCCTTGTCTCTACCACCTCCCCTGGAAGGCTGTTCCATGCATCAGCCACTGTTTCCGTAAAGAAATATTTCCTTAAATTACTCCTTAGTCTATCCTCTTTCACCTTCATTCTGTTCCTTTATTCCAGAGCTTGCTTTCAGTTAAGAGGATTGTCTCCTGTGCATTTATGCCATGAAAATATTTAAAGATCTCTATCATATTTCCCTCCTGCCTTTTTTCCAAAGTATACATAGTGAGATCTATCCCAATTTGCTTTGCAGTGAGAGCTGCTAACCCATTTTGTAGCCGCCCTCTGCACTAACTCCATCTTGTTTATATCTTTTTGAAGGTGCTCTCTTGAGAGTTGTACACAGTGCTCCGAGCGAGGTCTCAGACTTATACAGAGACACTATCCACCACCTCTTCTTGCTGACTGTTCCTTTCCCTATGCACCCAAGCATGCTTCTGGCTTTTGCAGTCTTTTGTTTTGTTTTACCTGTTTGTCCACTTTAAGATAATCACATACAGTCATCCCTAGGTCCTACTTTTCTTTCATGGACAAAATGTCTTCACCCCTGGCCTATACTATACCATATGCTTGAATGTTTTTGCAGCCCAGATGCATGACCCTGCATTTTTTTAGCATTCATCTCAGCTGCTGAATTCAAGCTTTGCTAGATCCCTCCTCATGTTATCTATATACCTTCCAGGGTGTCTACCCAATTGCAGTTTTTGATATCATCCGAAAAAAGGCAAACATTAGCCAATCGCCCTTCCACAGTATTACTTAAAAAATGTTAAATTGAGTTGAGTTCTTCAACCACACAAGTGGACCCTAGATATGGAAATGGTTCAGAAGACTTTTCAAGAATGGGGCACCACCCCTGATAGGCCTATTTTTGTAACACTACAGAACAGGAAAGTGCCTTTGTTCTGTTCCAGAATAAGAGGTACAGGACAGATTAGCCTCAGATTTCTTCCTCTTAAATTAGGGGTGGGGGTGGAGAGATTTCTGTACACATCCTCGTATTTCCCTGATAGCAAAAAACTCCTGAAACCATGATTCTCATAGCATCTTATTGGCCAAGACAAGTGTAGTTCCACTCTTCTAAAAGTTTCCATAAGAGGCTATAAGATTAGGAAATTCTCCAAGATTGATCATGCAGGATCATGGAAATCTGTTGCAAGAAAGCATTGAGTCTCTTACTCTCATATCTTGGATGTTGTAAGGCTGACGTTGATGACTCTGAACCTGCCTGACAATGTTTCACAAGTTATTCTAGCATCTAGAAGAGATTCCACTAGAAGGTCATACAGTTTGAAATGGAAGAGGTTTGACATTTTTAATGTGATGGAAAAAATAGATCCCTTTTACCTGTGACCCACAAAAACTGCTTGAATACTTTCTGCACCTCTGAGTCAGGTTTAAAGACCAGCTCTGTTAGGGTCCTCCTGAGTGCAGTTGCTGCATATCACCAAGTAGAAGATAAACTCATCTCTGTATAACCTTTAGTTGTCTGGCTTATGCAGGCCTTGCTTCTTTTTAACCCTGCTGATGAAAGCTCCTTTAGAGCCACTTGATACCTGCAAATTGAAGTACTTAACCTGAAGGTCGTCTTTTTGGTGGCTGGAACTTCAGCACACTACTAGGCCAATGCATAAAACTAGCATGGGCTTTATGAGCACACCTTACAATTCTTTAAATGCAAAAAACAGACGTAGACGCCGACAGAAAAACTAGCCACCCAACTAACACCACACATTTAAATCTATTTAAATAAACTTTAATTATTTAAATGTATTTTAATCAGCTGGTCTGGTATGCAAATAATGGCTACGCTGATGCAGAAGCATAAAGGATTTTGCAATCAGTCATAGCGCTAAAATGTTTACTGCAAGGTCTGAGTCGATGTTAACTTCTAACGTGTGCCCCCTGACAGTTTGATGGCACCAGGTGCTTTCCCCAATGCCTAGATCATCATCTCGGATCAGGCATTGGGCAAAACCCTGATGCCATCAAAACACTGACGGGGGGCCGTGGCCCCGCTCCCCTCCTCTCCCCAACAGTATTTTGATGGCATTGGGAAGAATCCCCGATGCCATCAAAATACTGTCAGGGGCCGTGCTCAACAAAAAGTAATTACCTGGTGGTCTAGTGGCCCCTTGATCCCCCACCCCCAATACCAAGTAAAATTAAAATTACCCAGTGGTCTAGCAGCCCTTGAACCCCCCCTCCCCACCTCACGTAAAATTATAATTACCTGGTGGTTTAGCAGCCCCAAAATACAACCCCTCTTATACCTTAAAATAGGTGGAAGCGCTGCCTCTGTGCTCCTGCTCTGATCTGCCATCTTGTAAAATGGTGCATCTGGCCCCATGCAGTGCATCTTGGGATGCACCTGGGATGCACCGGGTGGGGTTAGACGGCCATATAAGGCATAGTCTACCTTATATGGCAGTCTGACCTCACTCGGTGCATCCCAGGATGCACTGCTTGGGACCAGACGTTGCCATTTTACGAGATGGCAGACCAGAGCAGAAGTGCGTAGGCAGCGCACCCACTTATTTTAAGGTAAGGGGAGGGGATGGATTTAGGGGCCGCTAGACCACCAGGTAATTGTAATTTTACTTGGGGGTGGGGGGTTCAAGGGGCCACTAGACCACTAGGTAATTACTTTTTGTCAGGGCACCAGCCCCCCGACAGTATTTTGATGGCATCGGGGACTTTTCCTGATGCCTAAATTGTCCCCAATGCCACAATCATCCCTGATGCCGTCAAAATACTCTTATGCAAATTAGCCACGCACTGCCTGGATAGCAAGCCAAACTAGCGCAGGCTTCTTGTGCAGGCTTGCTCACCCAGTTTAATGCTGCAGTGGCTCATTTGCGTGTGCACGGTTAACGCAGGGGTCATTTGCATACCCTATCCTTCCTGCATCGCACATTAAAATGTGTGTGTTATCAGAAATGTAAAAAAATCGCTTCAGCGCGGGTCTAGCACTGGCTTTCTGCATTGGCCTGTAAGTGAATGAGACCAAGCATCAGTTACTGATTCACCTTATAATAAGTTATACAATACGGTGCTTCTGCACACTGATCCAAAATTCATTCCTAAGGTTGCGTTGTACTTCCATCTTAATCGGTCGATCGTCTTGCCAATATTTTTCCCTAGGTCTCACACATCCACAAAGTTGAAAGCATGTTGCACACATTGGACTGCAAGAAAGATTTGGCCTTTTATTAGGAGTGGACTAAAGCTCTTGGAAAGTCCACCCAATTTTTTTTCTTTTGACTTCAATAAGCTGGGGGGTTGCTATCAACAGTCACATGCTTTTCAGTTGACTAGTGGTCTTCATTTCCTTTGCTTTTGCCCAAGTAGGCTTCATTCTTAAGGCTATGTCACTGTTCCTAATGCCAGAGCCATGACCATTGGTAGCTTACTTGAGGTCAGCCGCCATGGAAGAGATTTGCAAGGCAACAGAATGGACTTTGGTTCATAGAGTCACATTCCACTACTGTCTAGAATGAGACTCCTGATATAACAGTAGGGTTGGCCGGTCCGCTCTTCAGAATCTCTTTGGGGATTAGAATCCAGCTCCATCTCTCCAGGTCCATCTTTTAGTTTCCAGACTGCCTTCTAAAAACAAACGGGAGAAGTATTCTACTGTAAATGCTTGTTTGTACCATTGAGTTGATGCCAATTCCTGCAGACACTGTGGATAGTTGTCCCTACCCCGTGCATTCTTTTGGCAAGTTGTGACCAGGCCTTTCTTCCTCAAAATAAGTCTACATCACCTAGTATTTATAGTTGCCACCAAAAACATTTTTGATGGCTCCCATTGCAGTGCCTTGCATATTCATTTATGTCCCCTTTTTTCTTTTGAAGACCGTCTGTAGCTAAGGAGTCCCATCTGATATCCTGCTTGTTCTTGGAGAAAACTAAGTTGTTTACTTGTAGCTTGTGTTCTCTGTAGACAGCAGGATACATGCCCTTACATAACCTTCCACCTCACCAAGGAGTTGTATGCTAAACTCAGCTTTAGTATTAGACTGAGTTGGCGGCAGACAGTATGCATATATGGATGGGGCTTCTTGATAGCTTTTGGAATTTCTCTAAGCTGGAGAAGCATTACCTGCACTGAACTCCATTGGTGACATCCCCCATCTATGAGGACCTGTATCGTATCCACGGAGAACACGTGCTACAATTAAGTAACTTGGTTTTACTTCTCTCTTCCTCTTCCTCCTCCTGCAGCACTGGTACTTTCCTGCTTCTAAGTAGGGTTCAATGAAATTTTATGCTGGGTCTGGCCTTTTTTCAGTGATTAGTACATGGAGATTAACTGTTTGCATTCCACCAGCGTACACCAAGAAATCCTACTTTTCATGTTCATTGTTCCTTTTTTATATTTGCTCAAGGTGAATTATAGTCAGATAAGGAGTTATTTCCCTATCTCCAGATGACTTACAACCTAAGGTGCCTATTTATTAAAGGTTTTATCGCTTTTTGTTTCTGTTGGAAAAATGCTTCCAGGGGGCAACCTCACATCATCTGGGGCAGAACTTTTCGAAGATGTTTGAGATTGTCTTTGAAGACCCCAAGACTCCAGGTGAAAAACAGTATGCATACCAGAACTCCTGGGGACTGACAACACGAACCATTGGAGTAATGACTATGGTCCATGGCGATAACATGGGACTGATCTTACCACCAAGAGTAGCCTGTGTTCAGGTGTGTAAATGGGTATATTGTTCTGATACTGCCATCCTGCTGGTGACAAGTGTGATCTCATGGGCAGAGGAAGTGTATCGCAATTGTGACAGTGCCCGGAAAGCAAGCTCACTGTGTAGCTTTGCCACTGTAGTGTTCTCTTTTTGTTCCTTGATTGACCAGCTGCAATGTCATTATCCCGTGTCTGTATTGTGTGGAAGCTTTCGTGCAGCCCAGGCATCCAAAGATGGTTGCTAAGGCATCCACCACAGTGATGTCTGTCTGCCGGTTGTAAAGCATGCAAGGTAGCTGCTAGGATGAACATAGTGTAGAGATGAAAATTATGGTCTCAAGAACCCACTAATCTTGTAGATAGTTTTGCCTTTGTCTTTGACGCATCATAGGTATCGCTCCCTCAAAATAGGACATCCTTAATCTGGCCACTTAGGCTATCATGTAGACTTGGTGGCATTTATTGCTCAGCTTGCAGTCATTCAACTTGTCTTTTCCCTGTAAAGAAATGTTCTCTTGCATAGTAAGAGCCATCAAGCTCTCACTAAGAAGTATCCAGATGATGATCTAAACCAGGGGTTCTCAACCCTGTCCTCTGGACCCACCTAGTCAGTCGGGTTTTCAGGATAACCACAATGAATATGCATGGGAGAGATCTGCATATAATGGAGGCAGCGTATGCAAATCTCTCTCATACATATTCATTGTGGTTATCCTGAAAACCCGACTGGCTAGGTGGGTCCCGAGGACAGGGTTGAGAACCCTAAACGAATACGCCATTGTACATAGGTTACCATTGTTCATATCATTCTGCTCCCTGTAGATTGCATGCATTATTAACAATTTACTATTCCCATGTAATCCTGAATTATGCTCCATTATTGTTCTCTGTAAGTTCCAGTTATGTTCAATGTAAACCGCCTTGCTAATTTTGAAAAGCAGTATAAAAGAGATGTTAAAATAAAATAAGAGGTACTCCAGCACATGGCATATGCATTTAAGATACCTTCTGAAATGGCAAACACTTCAAGAACATTGCCATCTTTTTTTCTCCAGTTGCAATATTAAAGGTGCTGGAGGGTGATGATGAGAAATATATATTCTGCCCCTAAGGATACTTTATTGAAAAAAGGTGTGTGTGGTGGGGGGAGGGGAGGTTTGGTGTATGCTGGCCATTCTAAGACTTTCACTGGCTAAAAGTACCCCTTAGGTATCCTTTTTACCTCCTGGTGCCTCCCTGGCTCTTTAGCAGAGTTTCACTGCCACTGCTGCACTGCATATTTCTCTCTGCATTACAGGTGGTTGTTATTCCCTGCGGTATCACAAATGTACTTTCTGAAGAGGAGAAAGAGGCTCTGCTGAGCAAATGTACTCAGTACCTGCAGCGCCTGCTTAATGTGAGCATCCGGGCACGTGCTGATTTGAGAGACAACTACTCACCAGGCTGGAAGTTCAATCACTGGGAACTTAAGGTCAGTCTCTTCTTGTATCTCCCTCCTCACGCAGTCCATGGCTCCTGTTTTGATCCAATTTTTTTTTCATGTTTCCTTCCTAGCTATAAATCTGGTCTGTAGATCCTAAAGCAGGTTTAGCAGTAGTTTTTAAAAGCCTTCGATTGGTGGGGTAGTTTAATGTTAATCTCCTTTTTATTGGACACGTTTCCTGTTTAGAGACATAATAGACCTTAAGTGTGAAATAAAACTATTAAAAACCAGCTGAAGTTGCTGCTGTTCACATCTTGAAATGCTACTTTATGGAGGGCTTGTTAAGATCGTCTGATCCTCATGATGACTTGAGGAGATGCAAAGGCCACCTTGAATATGTGTTTTATTGCTTTGACTAGAGTGCACCCTGCACGCACAGCTGGAGCTGGCCTTGAACTCATTCATACTTTTGGCTAATTCAGCTACACTGCTGCTCTAAAAATAAAAACAAAAGCTGGTGCAATAAAAATGTTTTCTTTTATTGGATAATTTTTTAAAACCTTTTACTGCCAGGGAGGAATTAATTCACAGCAGCTATTGCTTTAACCACTTGCACTAAAAAAAACCCACACACACAACTTGTGTCTATACGACGATTCCTGTGTACCAGAGTCTTTTTTTTTTACCATTTAGACTATGCACTCAAAAAAGGTTGGTTTGTTCTTGAATAGTAACATGGTAACATAGTAAATGATGGCAGATAAAGACCAGTATGGTCCATCTAGTCTGCCCAGCAAGATGGCAGGAGTAGGTGCCACTCTGTGCAGGCCACCCCTCCCCATGTCTTTGTTTAGGGGTGAACCCACCACTCCATGCAGGACACCCCTATTTGTTGAGAAGTTAGATTCTCTTTCATTCATTTTTGGATCACAAAAGCTCATTTGAGTCCATAAATGTCATTGGGGAAAGTAATATGTCCTATTTTGGGTGCTTATCATTTGGGTTTTCTATCCACATGTTATAGAAATTACTTGCAGGCATCAGCAGTAGAGGCCAAGAGCACCCCAAAACACCAAGAATGGCATAAATATTCCAATACCAAAATAGAAGCAAAACAGCAGAAACTGTGGCATGCACAATTCAAGGCACCAGAAGGACAAAGGTCACCTTGAAGGTCCAAAAGCAATGGGGGGAAGGGGGAAGATGTGGCAAAGTATCATCTACAACAGCAGCAATAAGACACATCAAGACCACAAGACACTGAGAGTGGAACCAAGGAACTGAGAATCTGTGCTTTGGCATCAGTTTCCAGATAGATCAAAATGTGCATCCCTAGCTTTAACAAATGCCTCCCTTGAATTGGGTGACATTGGGGAAAGTGTAAGCTGATAAGATGATGGATTTCAAAGCTTTGTAACTGTCTTCAGACTGCAGATACTAGCAGCATTTTTTTTTAGAGAGTTATGTGCACAGCTAGAGCAGAGCAAGGTATTAAGCTAGCTGCTTGTTTTCTTTTAGAATTTTGCTTTATTCCTGAAGTTTGGCTTTAGAAGCATAACAAAAAAAATAAAGCTCGTTCTATGAATCCACTTCCACCATAATCAGGGCCAGCTCTCAGGGGATTGTAGCACTGCAAATATTCTAGAACAGCAGTTCCCATTCTGTGATCCATGGACCCCTGGGAGTCTGAGATTATTACATAAGGTCTGCAGGATACAGAAAAGAGAGAGGTTAGGGGGGAGAGAGGGCAGACTGGTAGGAACTTGTTGGAAGGAAAGAGACACTGGTTGCGATAAGAAGGGGAAGAAAAATAAAGGATGCTAGCGTGAGGAGGTGAGATGCTGAGAGGAAGGGGTCCAGGAAGAGTAGTAGGAATGAACGGGGCTTCCTGAATTTTTGGAGGCTGCTAAAGGGGTCCACATAACCAAAAAAGACCTTCGATAGATTCCTACACAGAATCTACATCGATTACACATACAGAACACAGAGAAACCTTCACCTTATAAAGAATAGAAAAAATATGCAGACAAAAAATGAAATAGAAAACTAAAAAAAGAGCTTCTTTTGAGTTGTGGAACACTGAAGAAAGAGAAACAAATACATTTCCTCCTGGATTATAAGAAATGCACGTTTTCAAAACTAACATATTTCATTGGCTGAAGACTAGCACTCTTACCTTTGATCATTTTTTTTTGGCTGTGTTGGTCCTGATCTCCTTTTACCACATTCTCTTGTTCGTTTATTCCTAAGCCCTTTTCCATTATCTCCTTTCCATTTTTTGTTTCTTTACTCACCCTTGTCTTCCCTCCATCTTTCTCTGGTTGATCCTTTTTTCTCCAATTTCTCTAATCTGTTTTATATCTATAGCTAGATTTCATTCCTCCTCGTCATCCCCCTTTGGTCTTCAATCTTTTTTCATCTTTTATCTACTCACTAGTTTTCCATTTCCTGCTTTTACCTCTCTAGCACTCCCATTCCCCATCTCTGTCTCATTTGTTCTCTAGCCTTCTATTTCTCTGATTTTTTACCCACTTTTTAGGCCTTTATTTCTTCCCTCTGTACTTATTTCCTCCCCCTGTACTTATTTCCTTCCCAGCCTCTTCTATTTTCTTCTGCCTCTCATCTCTTCATCAGCCCCAATTCCTTTCCTATCACCCATCCTCTATCCACCTCCAGTCCCTTTCTTATAGCTTACCATCTATCCAGGCTTCCATTTCCCCTTTAACCTCCCCAATTTCTACTCTCTCATATCTCTGCAGTACGACTCTCCTCTGAAGGAGGCCTTTACTGTCCCAGTTCCTCCGATGCTGGAACGGCTCCTCTTCCGAATGTGGGAGGCCCCGGCCTCGGCACCGGTTCTAAGCAAACGAGTCGATTCCATTTATCGACTCCGCAAAAGCCCTGGTTTCCAGAAAGCACAACTACCACACCATTCCATGGTGGTGGAATCGGCCAGGCATCGTCTGAATTGCCAGAAGATGCACTCTGCGGTGCCCCCCGGCAGGGAGGCCCGCAACCTCGATGGCGTCGGTAGGAAGTGCTTCCAGGGGTCGATGCTTGCTTGCCGTGTCCAGTCTTACCAGCTGTACATGGGCATGTACTTGCGGGATCTGGCCAAAGAACTGGCCGGCTTCTCTGCTGGTCTCTCCGGGGAACCCTTGCAGAGATTTCAGACCTTGTCCTCGGGGATTCGGGAATGCTCGAAGTTCATTTCCCGCGCCGCCTACGATGGCTTCTAGGCTTCAGCCCGAGTAGCGGCTGCCGGCATCGCGGCTCGACGCCAGGCGTGGCTGCAGTCATCGGACTTCGAGCCATGGGTTCAGGACAAGTTGGTCGATGTCCCCTGCCGAGGTGAGAACCTTTTTGGCAAACCCGTGACCGAGAAGGCCACTCAGCTCGAGACAGAGCACCTTACCCGGACAAGGCTGTCGAGGAAGACCTCTGCCCCTTCACATAAGAAGAAGGGCTCTGGTAAAAAGTCCTTTTACCTGAGGAAGGGCACTGCTTACAAACAGTACCCGCAGTATCAGGCTGCCCAACCTGCCCCCCAGGGTCAGCAAGCCAAGGGCCAGGGTAATGGGCCCCGTAGGCAGAGGACCCCCAAGCCTCAGGCCCCTGCTACCACTCAGCAGGTGGGGGTTTTTGACTCCTTGAGCGTAGCCTCTCCTCCACTGCTCTCCCCACCCTGCACAGGAGGTCGCCTCGCCCTCTTTGCCCACCAGTGGCCCCTTATCACCGGGGACAGTTGGATGCTGGACATAATTCAAAATGGCTATGCTCTCCATTTTCACCAGCTGCCACCACCATATTTTCCAGGGGAGCCTCCAAGGCCTCCCCTGCACACAGACCTCCTTCTACAAGAGCTTCATGGTCTGTTGGTGGACAGGGCGGTGGAACCTGTGCCTCCCCACTCGCAAGGTCACGGATTCTACTCCAGGTATTTCCTGATACCCAAAAGAACCAGTGGCCTTCGACCCATTCTGAACCTCAGAAACCTCAACAAGTTCCTAGAGAAAGAAAAGTTCAAGATGCTTACTCTTGGAACACTTCTGCCCTACTTCCAGCAGGGAGATTGGCTATGCTCCTTAGATCTAAAGGATGCGTACACTCACATCCTCATTCATCCAGACCACAGAAAGTACTTCAGGTTCATTGTGGGGGGAAACCATTATCAGTACAGAGTACTACCTTTTGGCCTGTCCTCCGCTCCCAGGGTCTTTACCAAGTGCCTGGCAGTGGTTGCGGCCTACCTGAGAAATCAAGGCATCTTTGTCTTTCCCTATCTGGACGACTGGCTCATCAGGGGTCAGACGTCCCTGGAGGCCAAACACGCCACCCTCAACACCATTGCTCTGCTTCAAAGGTGGGCTTTGTCATAAACTTCGCAAAGTCCACTTTGCTCCCCTCCCAGAACTTGGAGTTCATAGGGGCAAGGTTGGATTCTCAACTGGCAAAGGCATTCTTGCCAGAAGACAGGGCTCAAAGGCTGATGGACGTGGCAAAGCAGTTTATGAACAGGTCACTGGTCTCCGCCAGACTCTGCCTCAGGCTTCTGGGTCACATGGCTTCGACAGTACATGTGACTCTCAATGCCAGGCTCCATATGAGGCCTGCACAATGGTGCCTTCGGACTCGGTGGTCTCAAGCCATAGGCCACTTACGAGACAAGATAAGGGTGTCCAAACCCCTTTTGGCCTCCCTCAGCTGGTGGCTACATCCACCCAATCTACTCAAAGGAATGCCCTTCCAGATGCCAGAATACTCGGTGGTCCTCACCAACGACGCCTCTCTAAAGGGCTGGGGGGCTCATTGTCTGGACAAGTGCACCCAAGGCCTCTGGTCTCCCTGGGAGGCAGCCCAACAGATTAATCTGCTGGAACTTCGAGCTATCCGCTTGGCTCTCAGAGTTTTTTCTCCAGCCCTGGCTCACCGCTCAGTCTTGATTCAAACGGACAACCAGGTGGCCATGTTTTATGTGAACAAGCAGGGCGGCACTGGGTCCCAGATCCTTTGTCGAGAGACTCAGGACCTTTGTTCCTTTGCCCTGAAGCACCACATGCTTCTCAAGGCGGTGTACCTCCCAGGCCAGGAGAACTGCCTGGCCGACCGGTTGAGCAGGATTCTGCAGCCCCACGAGTGGCAGCTGCATCCCTTGGTAGTTCAAAAGATCTTCCTAAAGTGGGGTCTCCCTTCGATAGATCTCTTTGCCAGTCCCCTAAACAAGCAGCTACCCAAGTTCTGCTCCAGGCAGCCACATCCTTTGCGGATTGCACCAGATGCTTTTCTGATGTCCTGGTCCCAGGGCCTCCTGTATGCGTTTCCTCCCATGCCCTTGGTGGCCCGAACTCTGTTCAAGATTCTTTGGGACAAGGCCTCGGTCTTGCTGGTAGCTCCCAGATGGCCGAGACAGCCTTGGTTTCCTCTTCTGCTTCAACTGGCGGTGGATCCCCCATTGCCTCTGGGGTTGCAACCCGACCTTCTCTCTCAGGAGCAGGGTTCCCTACTACACCCCAATCTCAAGACTCTTCATTTGATGGCCTGGAGGCTGCAAGGGTAGTCTTGGCTCCCTGGGGCCTGCCTCAGGAAGTTGAGGAGGTTGTCCTAGCCTCTAGAAAACAGTCCACTAGGAAAGCCTATGCTCTCAAATGGAAGAGGTTTTCTGTGTGGTGCCAGCTACGTACAGAGGATCCTTTCTCCTGTACTGTGCCGGTAGTGCTTCAGTACTTGCTGCACTTATCCAATCAGGGACTTAAGTCCAATTCTGTTCGGGTCCACCTCTCAGCTTTAGCAGCTCACCACTCACTGGTGGAGGGACATTCTTTGTCAGGTCACCCCTTGATGTCCCGCTTTCTCAGGGGCTTGCTTTTGCTCAAGCCCCCCATCCGTCGTCCTGCTCCTGAGTGGGAGCTGAATGTGGTCTTGCAGCAACTGACTCGTCTACCCTTTGAGCCGATGGCTACTTGTCCACTGCGCTTCCTCTCCTGGAAGACACTTTTCCTGATAGCCCTTACCTCGGCTAGGCGAGTGAGTGAGCTTCAGGCCCTGGTCTGTGATAGGCCTTACACCAGGATTTATAGGAACAGGGTAGTCCTCAGGACTCATCCCAAGTTCCTCCCTAAGGTTGTCTCCTCTTTCCACCTCAACCAGGAGGTGGTTCTTCCAACATTCTTCCCTAGGCCTCATGCAAGCCAGGCTGAAGCAGTCCTATATACCCTGGACTGTAGGAGGGCCTTATCCTTCTACCTTGACCGTACGCAGGGGCATAGAAGGGCTACTCAGCTCTTCGTATCCTTTGACCCCAATAAGTTGGGGTTAGCTGTGTCCAAGCGTACCTTGTCCACCTGGGTGGCTGACTGTATCACCTGGGCTTACAAGGCGGCTGACCTTCCTTTGCAGGGTAGGGTCACGGCCCATCGTGTCAGGGCGATGGCTGCCTCAGTGGCTCATCTCCGCTCTGTGCCCTTGGTAGACATCTGCAGGGCTGCAACTTGGTCTTCAAGCCAGACTTTTGCAGCCCATTACTGTCTTGAGAGGGAGTCCCGTAGGGACAGTGCTTTTGGCCAAACAGTACTCTGGAATCTCTTTGAGGTTTAGGCAACTCCTGCCCTCCTGCCCTCTGTTGGGCTACCGGTGGAGGTTGTGTCCTTGAAAAGCCTTTCTTTGCTGCTGGGACTAGAGGGAGTTCTCTTGTTCAGCCTGGGTTCCTCGGTAGCCCAGAGCTAGGGAGTCACCCATATGTGAGGACTGACTTCCTGCTTGGTCCTGGAGAAAGAGTAGTTACTCACCTGTAACAGGTGTTCTCCAGGAGCAGCAGGAATCAGTCCTCACAACCCTCCCTCCTCCCCTTGGAGTTGCAGTTGTACATAGTTTGTGTTTTTACATTTTTGTGTGCTCTTCTTAGCTATGTCATTTGACTGAGGTAAGATGGCACCTTTAGGCGGGAAGGGAACCGCGCATGCGTGCCAGCATTCCCAAAGGCTTTCATGGAAAGCTGGGGAAATGATCCACTGGGGCTTCATCGGCGCCGATGACACCATATGTGAGGACTAATTCCTGCTGCTCCTGGAGAACACCTGTTACAGGTGAGTAACTACTCTTTACTCAGCAGAACCCCATATGCTGATACAGGTAAAGCATGAAGCTAGGGCAGGTTTATAGATAAAGAATCTTTCTGGAATTCAAAGTCTGTTTTGGCAGCGTACCACATTTCAGTGAGTCTGACATACTGTAACACAACTTGTAAGTTAGTTATTTCAGCATATTTAGTAACTAAACCTGTATTGTATTGTGCTTTTGTAAAAGGATGTAGCAAAAATAATTGGGCACATTCATAAAATATATTTTACAGTGGTGGAACTAAGTTAAGGGTATAAGAATTGAGTTTGATTTCTCTTTCTCTCTCCCTCCCTCCCTCTATAGGGTGTTCCAGTACGTCTGGAGGTGGGTCCCAGAGACCTGAAAAATTGTCAGTTTGTGGCTGTCAGGCGAGACACGGGAGAAAAGTTAACCATTGCTGAAAAGGAGGCAGAAGATAAACTGAGAAACCTTTTGGAGGCAATCCATTCAAATCTTTACAACAGGTCAGACCTGGGGTCCAGTTTTCCACGTTCTTGTACATTAGATATTGAATACTAGGTAGTATACTTAGTAGTAGATAACAAGTTGACAAACGAGATAGGTGATTGCTTGTGACACTAGTCCCTTGGGAAGCCAGTGCTTCTCTCTGGATAAACAGGATGAAGTCCTCATATGGATGATAACCCTTGCATGGGTGCATTTCCCAGTTCCTTTTAGAAGCTTTTGGACAGCTTCACTGTGCATGCACACGTCTTCCCACCTGCCGTTAGTCTCATTTCTCCTTAATCTTTTTCTTGCTGTGGAGCATGTTGTATGCTAGCACGTCATCAAACTACCCTGCATGAGTCTTTCCATTCTTGTTTTTCAAATCTTTCTTCTACTGGCCTGGTGTTCATGCTGGCACATGCTCTTTTCTTTATTCGGGGCATTTTCTCCAAATGGGTTAATTTTGCAGATACCATGACAGTCGTGAACCTCTCTTCTAAGCCAGAGTATGTGGAGTAGGATCTTATTCTCTCAAATTTACTGCTAAGGCTTGGCGTAATACTTACATCATGCCAAAGAGCCTTCCTCTGGAGTTCATAAGATGTAACAGGTATGGATAGTTAGTCAAGATGTTCCACGCACAAGCAGGAAGTCAGTCCTCTCTTGTGGGTGATGTCAACGCCGACGGAGCCTTGCACAGAAGCATTTCCCCAGTTTTCAAAGAAAGCCTCTGGGAGATGCACCATGCATGCATTATCCCCTTCCCTCCTAAGGATGCTATCTTGTTCAGTTTCCTTTTTTCCGTGGAGCCTACCGGACGTGTGTCTGATTTCCCCCGGGAAAAAAGTAGTTACATTTCATTCTATAGTGTTTTGTTTTTCTCCGGCTGCGACCAGTTCCTTTCCACTTCAGAATTCACTTGCCTCGGCATCACGTCTCAGACCATCCTTTTCTCCAGGAACAAGCAGGAAGTCAGTCCTCACATATGGGTGACGGCGCTGACAGAGCCCACGCAGAGCATTTCTCTATCTTTCAAAGAAAGCCTTTGGGACATGCCACCACGCATGCATGGTCCCTTCCCCGCTCAAGGGTTCCATCTTGCTCAATTTCCTTTTTTTCTGCGGAACCCAACAGACATCTGTCCTGTTTCTCTGGAAAAATCCTTAAAAGTCGTGTTTTTCTCTGGTTGTGTACCAGTTCCTCTTTTCGCCTCAAGACGGCGTCGGCTCCAATGCTGCTCTGTCCCTTTTCTATTTGTTGATCGAGGCTTGCCTTGACCGACGTTTGCACACTTTTTCGCCTGAGGGTCGTTAACCCCGGTCGGGTGTCTCCCAGCATGTCTCCTGGTAGGTTCAAAAAATGTAACTGATGCAGTCATACTGTCAGTAACAGACACCCATGACTGCTGTCTTTGCTGGCTGGGATCGGACCATGACAGCACCTCCTGTGACCTGTACCAGGCCATGACTCTGACCAACAAAAAGAGGTCGGAGTTACAGGAGAAACTGTTCCCAAGGTCCAACTCGGCTCTGTTCTCCCCGACGCTGAGCTTCAAGCCCAGCACTTCAAGTGAGGCCCAGGTGTCCTCGCAGTCCCGCGATGGTGGTTCTTCCAAGAAGACCCCAGATCCTGAGAGCAAGAAGAAAAAGTTCTCAAAGTCCGTCGAGGCTCCACCAGAGAAACCTGGAAAAACCGCTCGGAGGGACTCGGGCGGCTCCAAGCAGTGCCCTACCAAGGTCCTCAAAAAGGATTCCTCATCAAGCGGAGACCATGCGAGGTTCCTTGAGACCGTAGTCCTTGTTGAGGATGCACTCGCAAGAGTGCCAGCACCGGGCCTGAGATCCTCTGTGTCTGTACCGAAAGCTGCAGAGCCTCTTCTAGCTTGGAAACCAGAATGGAGGCCCTGGAGCAGAATATCTCTGCTATCCCTGTAAGTATTAGTGAATGTGTCTCATATCCCCGCGTGTTAAATGTATCCCCCAATTGTGTTGTGACCGCTTTGATTGAAGGATAAGGCGGTATACAAAACTGTCTAAATAAATAAATAAAAATAAATAAATGATGGCTGGTTTGTCTGTATCTGCCACGACTACCAGACCCCCGACTGCGGGGGAGTCCCCCCGGTCATCGAGCCGAGCACCATCCACCTCTGGAAAGCCCTCGACACAGATTGAGATCTCTGTCCTGTTCCTTGGGTATCTGATCCTCCCTGACTAGTTTCCATGACTCAGACTCGGGGCAGGCCTTGAGGCAAGGAGTCGCAGGGCCTCTGATTCGTCGTCACCCCTCTACTCCGAATGGGAGACCGACAATGAGGCCTCCCCAAAAACTAGTCGGCACAGACACATTCCCTCTGAGCACTCTCCCCTGGCATCCCGGTGCCACTCTCCTCCGGATAGGATGTGACCTTCCACAACTTTGTCAGGGATATGCCTGAGCCCTTTTGGTGCAAATCGAGGTGGAGGAAGACCCGTGCACCAAAGAAAAGGAAATCCTCCAGTACAAGTCTCCACCCAAGGAGACTCTCACAGTGACAGTGCAGCCGATCTTCGAGCAGCTGCTACTGAGGATGTGGGAAACCCCTCAGCATTGGTGACGGTGGTCAGCCAATGCCTCGACACCATGTACTGCATCAGGAAGGAGCCCGGGTTCCAGAAACCTCAACTCCCACATAACTCCATGTTTGTCAAGTCAACCATGCAAAAGCTGAAGAGTCAGAAGACCTACTCTTCCGTCCCCCCTGGTAGGGAGGCTAGGGCCCTTGACGTCCTTGGGAGAAAGTGCTACCAGGGCTCGATGCTGGGTTGTCGCATACAGGCCTATGAATTGTAAATAGGCATGTACCTCAAGGCCCTGACCCAGAAGTTGTCCAGGTTTTCAGCCGTTCCAACAGTTCCAATCCCTGATTTCCGGGATTAAGGACTGCAAGTTCCTTTCCCGGGCGGCCTATAATGTCTTAGAATCAGTTACTCAAATAGCAATGGCAGGCATCGGGGTCCGGTGCCAGGCCTGGTTGCAGACCTTGGACCTCAAGCAATGGGTCCAGGAAAAGCTGTTCAACGTCCCCTGCACCAGGGGGAGAACCTGTTTGGTAAACCCATGGCCGACGTGGTGACTTGGCAGAGGTTCTTCAAGAAGACCTCATCCTTTCTCTGAAAGAAACCCTCTGAGAAAAGACCCATGATCCCAAAGAAAAAGGGGCCTTTTCATCAGTCATCACTACCAGCCCTTCTCAGGTCAGCAACATAGTTCTCACCCCAAAAGCCAGAGCCATGGATCCCAGACGTCAAAGACACTGAAGCTCCAGGCCCCAGCTCCCGCCCATCCCAGGGGAGTTTTTGACTCCAGAGGCAAGGCCTCTCCTCTCCCCGGGAGACCCTTACCAGCCCACCGGGGGACGCTTGGCACTCTTTGCCCACAGATGGGCTGGGGTCACATCAGACCAGTGAGTACTGCAGGTGGAAGGGAAGGATATCTCCTCCACCTACAACAAATACCACCCAGGTTTTTTCCAAGAGAGCCAGTATGACCTCTCCTTCACCAGACCCACCTGCTCTCAGAGCTCGCAGGTCTACTAAGGGACGATGCCGTGGAACCTGTATCCAAACACCTATAGGGAAAGGGCTTCTACTCCAGGTACTTCCTTGTCCCAAAGAGAACTTGGGACCTCAGGCCCATTTTAGACCTAAGAAACTCCAAACAAGGTGCTGTCCCTTAGAACACTGCTGCCTTACCTCAACCAGGGAGACTGGCTGTGCTCCTTGGACCTAAAAGATACGTGTACACACATCCTGATCCATCTCTCCCATAGGTAGTACTTACAGTTTGTGGTGGGAGGAGGACACTACCAGTGCAAGGTGCTACCCTTCAGCCTGGCCTCCTTGCCAAGGGTCTTTACATAAGAACATAAGATATGCCATTCTGGGTCTCAGACCAAGGTCCATCAAGCCCAGTATCCTGTTGCCAACAGTGGCCAGTCTAGGTCATAAGTACCTAGCAGTCTCCCCAAAAGACACATGTTCCTCAGTGCTTGTATTGGGTCAAGCAGTGATATCCTGGGTCCCTTTTAATAATGGTTTATGGACCCTTCCTCCAGAAACTTGTCCAAACCTTTTAAAACTCAGCTACACTAACAGCTTTTACTACATCCGGTAACAAATTCCAGAGTTTGATTATAAGTTGAGTGAAAAAATATTTTCTTTTTAGTCTTAAATAGGTTACCCTGTAGTTTCATTGTATATCCCCTAGTCTTTCTATATTGTTATGATGTAAACAATCGATCTACGTTTACCCGTTCCACTCCGTTCATTAATTTATAGACCTCTATCATATCTCCCCTCAGCTGTCTCTTTTCCAGGTTAAAAAGCCCTAACCTTTTTAGCCTCTCTTCATAGGGGTATCCTTCCATCCCCTTTACCATTTTGGTGGCTCTTATGTGAACCTTTTCTAATAACGCTATATCCTTTTTAAGATACGGCGACCAGAATTGCACACAATATTCAAGGTGCGGTCGCACCATGGAACGATGCAGAGGCATTATAATATCCTTTGTTTTATTTTCCGTTCCTTTCCTTATGATACCTAGCATTCTATTTGCTCTCTTGGCTGCCGCTGCACACTGGGCGGTGGGTTTTAACATGCTATCAACGATGACGCCTAAATCTTTTTCCAGGATGGTGGTTCCTAATGTGGAACCTTGCATCGTGTAACCATAGTTTGGTTCTTTCCTAGGTGCATAACTTTGCACTTGTCCACATTAAATTTCATCTGCCATTTGGATGTCCAGTCTTCCAATTTATGAAGATCCTCCTGCAATTTTCCACAATCGTCATGAGTTTTAACAACTTTAAAAAGTTTTGTCATCTGCAAATTTGATAACCTCACTCGTCGTTCCCTTTTCCTGGTCATTTATGAATATGTCAAAAAGCAGCGGACCCAGTACAGATCCCTGGGGTACACCACTATTCACCTTTCTCCATTGGGGAAATTGCCCATTTAGCCCTACCCTCTACTTTCTATCTTTTAACCAATTCCCAATCCACAATAGTACACTGCCTTCTATCCCATGACTTTTTAGTTTTGCCAAAAGTCTCCGAGGGACCTTGTCAAAGGCTTTCTGAAAGTCCAGATACACTCTATCAACCGACTTTGTCTGCCTGTTTGTTCAAACTTTCAAAAAGACATAACAGATTAGTATCTTCTTTGCTAAAGCCATGTTGGCTGTCTCCCATTAAGCCATGACTATCTACATGTTCAGTAAGTTTGTTTATCATGGTTTCTACCATTTTTCCTGGTACTGATGTCAGACTCATTAGTCTGTAGTTTCCCGGATCACCCCTGGGACCCTTTTTAAAAATTGGCGTTACGTTGGCCATCCTCCAATCTTCAAGTATTAGAGATGATTTTAATGATAGTTCACAGATTGCTAATAGTAGGTCTGCAATCTCATATTTCAGTTCTTTCAACACCCTTGGATGTATACCATCCAGCCCAGGTGATTTGCTACTCTTCAGTTTATCAAATAGTTGTAATACATCTTCCCGATGTATCGATATTTCCTTCAATTCTTCTGCGGTCTCACCTTTAAATACCACTTCAGACATGGGTAACATCCCTACATCTTCCTCAGTAAAGACCGAAGCAAAGAATTCATTCAGTCTCTCCGCTATGGCTTTGTCCCCTCTTAATGCCCCTTTTATCCCTCTATCATGTAATGGTCCAAATGACTCTCTCATGGGTTTTTTGCTACAAATGTACTTGAAAAAATCTTTATTATGCGTTTTTGCTTCTGCAGCAAGCTGCTGCTTCTCAAATTCTCTCTTTGCCTGCCTTATCAATGCCTTGCATTTAACTTGCCAGTACTTGAGCAGTTTCCGGTTTTCGTCATTTGGCTCTTTTTTCCATTTCCTGAAAGATGCTTTTTTGGCAACAGCCTCTCTGACCTCCCCTTTAAACCATGCTGGCAGTTTTTTGGACTTCCTTCCACTTTTCTTAAAGCGTGGAATACAGCTGGTCTGGGCTTCCAGATAGTATTTTTAAACACCACCTAAGCTGGATGTAAGTCTTTAACCTTTGCAGCTGCTCCTTTTAGTTTTTTTCTTAACTATTTTCCTCATTTTATCATAGTCTCCCTTTCAAAAGTTAAAAGGTACTACTGTGGATTTCCTTACCATTCCTCCTCCACTTATTAAATCAAACACGATCATGCTATGGTCACTATTACCAAGTGGCCCCAACACTCTTATCTCTTGCACCAGATCTGGTGTTCCACCAAGGACTAGGTTCAAAATGGCTTCCCCTCTGGTCGGTTCAGGAACCAGCTGCTCCAAGAAGCAGTAATTTATTTCATCTAGGAACTTTATCTCCCTAGCATGTCCTGCCGTGACACTGACCCAGTCAATACCAGGGTAATTGAAATCACCCATTATTATCACTGTGCTGTAACTTGTTAGCTTCCCTGATTTCTTTGAGCATTTCATCCATTTGCTCATTCTGGCCAGACGGTCGATAGTACACCACCATCGCCTTCCCCTTTTTACATGGAATTTCAATCCATCGAGATTCTACAGAAAATGTTGTTTCCTGCAGAACTTTAATCCTTTGTGTCTCAATGCCTTCTCTAACATAGAGCGCAACCCCTCCACCAATTTGATCAGCTCTATCATTACGATATACAGTGAAACCTCGACTTAGAAGTGAACCAACTTACGAGTTTTCCGAGATACGAGCTATCGCTTGGTCGATTTTTTTGCTTTATGATGCGAGCCGAGATCTGAGTTATGAGCTAGCGAGCGAGCTTACGCCACCCGCCATCAGCAAGTGTTCAATTCACGTGGTTATCTTTGTAACACCTGCACATCTTTTAGATGGTTCTTTGCTTTCTCTCAACTTTTCACTTCTCGTATTGAATAAAAACTTCAAGCAATAGAGCATGGGAAATTTGATTTGATATATGAGCAGATTGTTATGAGCTCAGTCACAGAATGAATTAAACTCGTAAGTCAAGGTATTACTGTAGTTTGTACCCAGGTATCACAATGTCCCACTGGTTGTCCTCCTTCCACCATGTCTCTGAGATTCCAATCATATCTAACCTCTCATTTAGTGCTATATAGTCTAACTCTCCCATCTTATTTTTTAGACTTCTAGCTTTTGCATACAAGCATTTTAAAGACTGTATTTTATTCATGTTAATCTGGCTATTGGTAGGCATGGGTAATTTGGAATCTTTAAGCTCTGCCTGCTCCATACTCAAGGGCATTTGGGCTACTTTACTCTTTATTAGAACCTCTCTGCTTTTGGTAGTATCCTTCAAGGATACATTGTTCCGAACCATGTGCTCTTGGGCGACTGTTGGCTTTCCCCTATTATCTAGTTTAAAAGCTGCCATCTCCTTTTTAAAGGTTAATGCCAGCAGCCTGATTCCATCTCGGTTAAGGTGAAGCCCATCCCTTCGGAAGAGCCCCTCCTTTCCCCAGAATGTTCCCCAGTTCCTAACAAATCCAAAACCCTCATCCTTGCACCATTGTCTCATCCATGCATTGAGACTCTGGAGCTCTGCCTGCCTTTTGGGTCCTGCGTGTGGAACGGGAAGCATTTCGGAGAACACTACCCTGGAAGTTCTGGATTTCACTTTCCTACCTAAAAGCCTAAATTTAACCTCCAGAACCTCCCTACCACTTTTTCCTATGTCATTGGTACTGACATGTACCAAGACAGCAGACTCCTCCCCGCACTATCTAAGACCTTATCTAGGTGGCGCGTGAGGTCCGCTACCTTTGCACCAGGCAGACATGTTACCAGACTATCCTCACGTCCACCAGCCACCCAGCTATCTACATGCTTAATGATTGAATCACCAACTATAACGGCTGTCCTAGCCCTTCCCTCATGGGCACACGGCCCTGGAGAAACTTCCTCGGTGCGAGAGGGTTTACATCACCTGGAGGACAGGTCCTAGCTACAGGATCACTTCCTGCTACACCAGGGTGATGCTCTCCTGTCACACCAGGGATGCTGCCAGACTGGAGGTTGGACTTCAGGACTACATTCCTGTAGGTCTTGTCTATGTACCTTTATGTCTTCCAAGTCTGCTACTCTAGCCTTTATAGAATGGACTCGTTCCCTGAGAGCAAAGAGCTCCTTGCACCTAGTGCACACTTAAGGCCTCTCACTAACTGGGAGAAAATCATACATGTGACACTCAATACAAAATACTGGAAAGTCCCCCATCTCTCTGCTAGACTGCTGTATGCATCTTAGTTTTAAGGTTGTGTTTAGATATTTAAGTTCTTTACTTACAAAGGATTGCTGGGGATACTTATACTAATAAAACTATACCTAATATGTTTAATATGCCTTCTTCACCTGAAGCTTAATTAATCTCAGGTCCTTTAATGTATGCCTGATTTGGATGAACAGCTGCACCTGAGAGCAGCTCATTTCCTCTAAGATGTGTAAGTACCAATAAAGCTACGATTATCCCAGAGGTGGGTGGCACCCACCTATGCCTGGCAGTGTTTGCTGCCCACCTGTGCCTACAAGGGGCTTTTGTCTTCCCCTACCTGGACAACAGGCTCATCAGAGGCAACATGGCTTCAGAAGCCAGCCAGGCCACAGACTGTGCAATCTTTCTTCTGCAGCACCTGGGGTTTATCAACTAATCCAAATCCCATCTCTCTCCAGCCCAAAGCCTGGAGTTCATAGGGTTCCAGTTGGAGACGTTACAGGCCAAGGCTTTCCTCCCAATAGAAAGGGCATAATGCCTCCGGCAACTAGCAGAAGAGGTGCAGCGCAATCGGTCAATACCAGCTCGCTACCTCCTCCTCCTGCTGGGCCACATGGCCTTGGTGGTCCACGTCACACTCTCAGCCCACTTACACATGTAGACAGCTCAATGGTGCCTCCACTCAGTTGGCTCGAGCCACAGGCAGGCTACGGGACAGGGTCACCCGCCAGCTGGTGGAGTCCCTCAATTGGTGGCAAAACCTATGCCACTTCCAGGTGGGAATGCCCTTCAAGGTACCCATGCCGCACAGGACCCTGATCACGGATGCCTCCCTTCTGTGTTGGGAGGCCACCGCAAACAGGGAAGCTGGCCTCAGGAGGAGTCCCGCCATCAGGTCAGTCTTCTGGAGCCACTGACTGTGACACCAGCTTGTACTGATTCAGATCGACATTCAAGTTGCCATGTTCTATATCAACAAGCAGAGGGGCATGGGCTCGTACCCCCTCTGCCAGGAGGCGGTGGCCCCTCCTGTCTTTTGCTGCTCGCAACAGCATGCTCTTGTGAGCAGTCTACCTTCTGGCCAGGATAACAGACAGGCTGAGCAGAGTCCTTGGGCGGCACGAGTGGCAGTTGAACCCCAGGGTGGCCAAAAGGCTCTTCCACTTCTGGGGCAGGCCCATAATGGATCCATTTGCTTCTCCAGACGGCATGCAGCTGCCCCGCTTCTGCTTACGCCAACCGCACCCGGAGAGTGTGGTAGCAGATACCTTCCTGATCTCGTCGTCTGAGGGCCTATGTGCATTCCCACTGACCCCCACCGAGGTCACCAGGACCCTCTTCAAGGTCCAGAGTGAGAGGGCATCAGTCATACTATAATAGCCTCCAGGTGGCCGAGACAGTCCTGGTTTCCACTGCTGCTCTCCTCGTCAATGGCACTCCCAGTCCCGCTGGGCTGAGCTCCAGACCTCCTGTCCCAGGAGGGGGGCTCACTCCACCCCAACCTGGGGTCCCTAACGCTAACAGCATGGCTGCTGAAAAGAGTAGCACTGGCTCCTTCCAATCTTACGAGAGAAATTGAGGAGATCCTGCTGTCGTCCTGAAAAAGCTCTACCAGATGAGCTTATGCCTTTAAGTGGAGGAGGTTCTCTACTTGATGTGTGGAAAGAAGGGAAAACCCCTTCGCCTTCCATATGCAAGTAGTATTCCAATACTTACTACACTTGTTCCACACTGGGCTGAAGTCTAATTCATTGAGGGTACATCTAAGCACCATAGCCACTCACCATCACCCTATCGAGGGGAAACGACCACTCGAGCCAGCCCCTGGCCTCCAGGTTCCTCAGGGCCTCCTATTATCTAAGCCCCTTCTCTGTCCTCCGGCGGTGGAGTGGGACCTCAACGTGGTGATCTCCCATCTCACCAAACCGCCATTCGAGCCCCTAGCCACCTGTGCCTCACGCTGGCAGGGAGGAACTAGTCTTTGATACTCTGGATTGCAAACAGACCTTGTCCTCCTACCTACAGTGGACTCAGGCCCATCGCAAAGCTCCTCAGCTTTTCGTCTCTTATGACACCTGCAGACTGGGGCTTCCTGTGACTAAGTGAACTCTGTCCACTTGGGTGACGGACTGTATTGCCCTCGCCTATGAGTGAGCAGGCCTCTCCCTTGAACACTGAATCACAGCACATTGTGTGAGGGCGATGGCCACATTGGTAGCCATCCTCCACTCAGTGCCGGTGACAGAGATATGTAGGGCCGCCACATGGTTCATTTCATACGTTCGCAGCTCACTACTGCCTGGAGAGCAAGTCCCACAGGGACAGTGCCTTTAGCCAGGCAGTACTCCTTAATATTCTTGGGGTGTAGGCAACTCCTGCCCTCTGACCTTTCTATGTTCAGGCTACCGGAGAGATAATGTCACTGGATGCTAGGGTCTTGCAGAGTTTTAGTGGGGACTCACCTGCAACTCATGGCTGCCCGGATGGTCGCCGCTTGTGCTGTTGTGGTTCAGTCCTCAGCAGCCTGGAGTAAGGAGTCCCATATGTGAGAACTGACTTCCTGCTTGTTCCTGGAGAAAGCGTAGTTCCTGATCATCCCTCCAGTCTAGTCCCGGAATCTCTGGGGTTGTCATCCTCTTCCAGCAGCTTGGAGACTGAGAACTGTCAACGATGGCGCCGATCTCATTCTTTAAGTGACCAGACAGCATACAATTGTCATCTGGCTGCGCATCACAAGGCAATCACTGGAACAATGAAACTGTACTACTCGGATACCTTAAAGAGATCACTTAATAAACCACACGACCTTTTTGACCTGGTCAAGACTCTATCAAAGGAACTATCCTCTGGGCCTCAATTTAAGATACATCCACAAGATTTTGCAACCTACATACAATCCAAGATATGCCAGACCAACAAAACCTCTACAACAACCACCATCCCAGAGCAAGATTGCCCAACACCCCTAACCTTATTCTCCACCTCTACCAAGAAAGAAATTGAGGACACTATTATGGCCCTTAACATCACCACATCCCAGTCCAATCCATGCCCAGCCTTCTGGATCAAGGAGCTACGCAGTCACTTCAGCCCAGTACTATACAAAATAATGAACCTCTCCTGCTCAACTGGCTCATTCCCTTCAGCCCTTAAGCATACCTCGATCAGACCTCTGCTTAAAAACTGCAAGCTCGATCCCCAAAAGGCAGAATCTTACAGACCTATATCCAGCATACCTCTACTCGTGAAGATCATTGAAAAAGAGGTTCAACGACAATTACAGGATCACATCGACACCGCTGCATCGTTAGACCCCTGCCAACATGGTTTTAGGGAATTCCATGGAGTGGAAACTCTTCTTACCACTCTCTTCTGCAAGATAATCACTGGCATTGACGACATCCGTCAAGGATTTGCTCTCATCTTTCTGGACATCGCTGCAGCTTTTGATTCAGTAAGTCATGAGCTTCTCTTAGGACGACTAATTGAGAAAGGCATTAATGGAAGAGCGCTTGAATGGTGCAGATCTTACCTGTCCGGAAGATGGCAGCATGTTCGTTCTGGAGGGACAACCTCAGAACCCTTCCACCAAAGCCAGGGAGTCCCACAAGGCTCCTCCCTTTCTGCCCTATTGTTCAACATTTACATGCAGCCAATTTGTAAGATCATCCGGTCCTTCATTGTTGATTGCATGTTATACGCTGACGATGTCCTGCTTTACATACCCTTCTCTACTGAACATTTGGACCTCTCCCCACTGACGAGCTGTTTCAATGCAATATCGGACTGGCTTCTCTCTCCCAAAACCTCTGAATACAACCTAAGAAAACAGAAGTACTCTTCATTACGAGGAACCCTAACTTTACCCCACCACAATATATCAAACAAAGTACAAGACGCTGAGTTACAATCTAAACCTTCAATACGTTACCTGGGAGTCACTTTGGATCAACGCCTGGACATGAAGGCCCACATAGGAAATACAGTCAGAGCAGTATACTACAAGATCCGCTCACTTAGGCATTTACGATCCATGCTGGAACCAAATGACTTCAGGACAATCTACCAGGCATTGATCATACCTCATTTTGACTACACCAATGCCATCCTACATGGTCTACCCCAATCCACCTTGAACCCGCTGCAGCTCGCCATGAACGCAGCAGCAAGGGTCCTCCATGGAGCCTCCAGGAGCGACCACGTGACGCCTCTGCTGATACAGTTACATTGGCTACCCATCCAGGCAAGAATCGTTTTCAAGACCTTGTTACTCACTTTTAAAGCTGTTAACAAGCTCTCCTCTGTATCCTTAACTGCCCTCATCCATACCACATCTCCAAATAGAGCAAGAAGATCCATGGCTATAAACTCTCTAAAAGTCCCAAAAGCACTAACAGATTGCACTACATCTACAGCCAATAGGGCCTTTAGTCTCAGTGCGCCAAGATGCTGGAATGCATTACCCCCAGGTATCCGGGCTATTGAGCCTAACTCAGTTTAGGAAAGCCCTCAAACTCCACCTTTTCAACAAGTACCTCATAGAGCCCAACGACACCACATAAAGTCCAACGATACAACTCGCTAGCAAATATATGGATGCCCAACAACACGCCAAGACAGATACTCTAACCCTTAGTGGTGCATATGTTTCTATGAAACTCCTGTTCATATGACTCTATATAGCAAGTCTTTGTAAATAGTTTACCCCTGTTAGCCAAGTTTTTTGCCCTGTTATCTGTTAACTCATACATGTTAACTGTACTGAGCATTTTTGTTCCATGTAAACCGCGCTGATGCTGAATAGTGCGGTATATAAGAGACTGTAAATAAATAAATAAAAATAAATAAATCATTGGTATATAAGCCCCGGAACCGCCTCCTTTCACCAGTTATCTCTGTCTCCAAGCAGCTGGAGGTTGGATGAGCCCAGGGATTCGGGCTCACTGGAGGACTATTAAGGAGGGTCTAGCTTTAGTGAATTGCTATTGGGGGCTAGATTAAAGAAAAGACACTGCAGTTTCTGGATCGGGTGTTAGGGATCCTGGTGCCAAATTGCTTTAGAGCTGTTTTCCCTTCACTGTGCCTTCGAGGTCTCTGCCTTCCCCCCCCCCTCCCCCCCCCCCCCCCCCCGCCCGCCCGCCCGCCCGCCACCTCTTCCCCTCTCGTTCATATTTTTCCCCTGTGGAAGACGCATTGGAGGCGGTTGAAGAGGCAGAGCACAGTCACCGGTGTCTGTTCCCGTCAGCGGTGGAAAGGTCCCGGCTCACTGCAAAGCTCAGCGTGTGCAGAAGCATTACCTGCAAACGCAGCTGAAGCCGGCGCTTCAAATGGCGGATCGACAGGGAACTTCCTGCGGCGATCCTTGACTGCCGAGTCCTGTAGCTCCCGGGACGCGGTAGAGCACAGGGAAGGCAGCGGAACACAGTCCTCGTAGCGAATAAGGTAGGATACCATTTTTGTTGCAGAGCACAGGGAAGCGCGGTCCGCGGCTGGGCAGGCCAGACCACGTGGCTCTCGCATGGGAAGCACGGTGTGCTTTACAAGTTTTTCTAAGCGCTGTAATTTGATCGCGGAGCCTCGTTTTGAGGAACTTTCCTCATACTTTCAGTGGGGGAACGTTTCTGAAGAGTGCACGGTAAAAAACAAAAAAAAAAAAGAAGAAAAGGAATTTTTCAAATCTGTCCTGTTCAGGGGCTAGGCTCTGCTTCAGGCGCTGGTGTATTTGTTAAGAGGCTCAGATAAGCAGGATGCCTTCTAGGCCACTGTGTTTACTGTGCGGCGCTAGAAGGGGATCCGTGTCTCCGGAGGGGATTTGTAGAGGTTGCTGTCCGGAGTCGGTGGCTATGGAGCAGGATACAGCCGTGGCGGGGGTTCAGGAGGGGATGGCGTCAAGCCCTATGGAACTTCTATTAGACACAGGGGCCGCGCGGGAACCTGTGCCTAGCACATCTTCGGCTTCAGACCCTGGGAATACGCAACTGCCGTTACTGGGAGGCCTAGCGGCGATTTTCGCGCCAGATTTCGTAGCCCTGCTTTAACAGGCCTTGAGCGGCTCTCTAAGTAAACCTGCTGGCAGCACGACTGAAGCAGGGCTTGGGGATAAGAGACCAGGTACCCCTTTGTCAGCAGCTAGGTCCAGCATAGCTGTGAAGAGGTCCAGAGGAGACGGGGACCGAGTAGAAAGGTCAGTCATGTCGGAGGGTCCAAGGTCAGAGGATCTGGATCCTGACGCGGGCTTAGATGAGGATCTAGAGGAAGGTGAGATTGCGGAACAAGAGGGCCAAGCGAGGGTGGTCCACGTGTTTCGTAGAGAGGAATTGTCGGCTCTCATTGCAGAGTCACTTAAGATGCTTAATATACCGCCCGAAGGTCCACCCGAGGACGCTACTCTAGAAGATCCTTTGTTGCAAGCTTTTTGGAAGTCTCAAAGAGCTTTTCCCGTACATTAGAGTGTTTAAAGAAATGATACAGGAAGAGTAGGACATGCCAGAGGCCGTGCTTAAGGGTTCTAGGGTTATGGCGCGTCTTTACTCGCTGGTAGACCAGGAGAAGGATTTGTTTAGGTCGCCTAGGGTAGATGCAGCGGTGTTGGCAGTTACTAAGAAGACCACAATCCCAGTAGAGGGTAGTGCGGCGCTTAAAGATGCGCAGGATCGCAAATTGGAGACCTTGTTGAAGCAGGTCTTTGAGGTAAATGCCCTCTCTTTGCAGGCGTCGATTTGCGGAGTCTGGGTGGCAAGGGCTTGCCTACGCTGGGCGCAGCGGATTCAGGGGGGTCACTCAGAGGTTGCTGACAAGGCGGCCTCCAGACTAGAATCCAGGGCAGCTTATCTGGCCGACATTCATTATGACCTTATTAGGAGATTAGCAAAGAGTATGGCTTCGGTGATAGCGGGGCGGCAATGTCTTTGGCTGCGTAATTGGGCAGCTGACGGTCCCTCTAAGGCACGGTTAAGTAAGCTTCCCTTCAGGGGAAAACTGTTTGGTGAAGATTTAGATAAATTGGTGAAGGACTTTTCACCGCTTTGACCCGGTGAAAAGCGGGATATAAATACAGTTAAATAAATAAATAAAAATAAAATAAAAGGACTTGGGAGAGTCCAAAGGCGGGAGGTTGCCGGAGAACAAACAGAAGCAGGGACGGTCATTCCCATGTTGTGAGGCCAGCAACGGGACTTTCGGTGTTTCCGTTCCCCAAGGTTTCCCCCAAATCATCGGGGCCGGTTTCCCAGTAGGAACCGGGGATTTAGGGGAGCAGGCAGGGGATTTGCGACCCCTTCCGCTTCCTCAAATTTCAAAAAGGCGCTATGAAGTAAGGGGGCCCAGTTGGGGTTGGTTCCCGTGGGGGGTCGATTACGGGGGTTTTACCCTGCCTGGGACCCAAGTCACGTCGGATCAGTGGGTGTTGGAGGTGGTCCGAGAAGGTTATGCGTTAGAATTTCAGCGGCCGGTAACGACTTGTTCGTTCAGTCCCCGTGCAAATCGGACACAAAGCGCAAAGTAGTAGGGGGGACAGTGCAGAGGCTGCTCTCCCTCAAGGCAATCGTGCCGGTTCTGCACGCCCAGTTAGGGTGCAGTCAATACTCCATTTATTTCGTAATCGCGAAAAAGGAAGGAACGTTTCGGCCTATTTTGGATCTCAAGCTAGTGAATCAGTGTCTCAGGGTGTCTCATTTTCGCATGGAGACCCTCAGATCCGTTATAGCAGCAGTCAGAAAGGGAGAATTTCTAACGTCTTTAGACCTTTCGGAGGCGTATCTTCATGTTCCGATTCGACAGGAGCATCAGAGGTTTCTCAGGTTTGCCTTACCAATGGGCCATTTCCAATTTCAGGCTCTTCCCTTTGGCCTGGCTATGGCGCCATGTACATTCACCAAGGTGATGGTAGTAGTGGCAGTGGCCTTGCGAAAGGAAGGAGTGTTGGTACACTCTTATCTGGACGATTGGTTGATCAGAGTAAAGTCCCGAGAAGAGTGTGTTGGCTACAGCCAAGGTGGTAGCGTTTTTGCAGAGTCTCAGTTGGGTAATCAACATGTCGAAGAGCAGGTTGGAACCATCGCAGACTCTAGAGTACCTGGGGGTGTGGTTCGATATGCGAGCGTGACGGATTTTTCTTCCGCAGCAGTGGGTGCTGGGACTCAGGAAGTTGGTCACGCAGTTTCTCGACAAGCAGGGCCCCTCGGCCTGGGATTATCTACAGTTGCTAGGGACCATGGCGGCGACGCTCGAGTTGGTGCCATGGGTGAGAGCCCACATGAGACCGTTGCAGAGGGCGCTGTTGAGAAGGTGGTCGCATCAGAAGGATCAACTGTCACAATGGCTTCCGTGTCCGCTGCTGACGCGCTTCAGTGGTTGTTGCGGCCAGGGGTTCTGGAGAAAGGGATGCCCTTGGACTCGCCTGCATGGATGTCTCTGATGACAGATGCCAGCCTTGTGGGCTGGGGAGCTCACTTTCAGGGACAATTTGCGCAGGGGCAGTGGTCCGAACTGGAGAAGAGTTTGTCAATCAACAGGCTGGAGTTGAGAGCAGTGGTGCTGGCATTGCGAGAGTTTCACCTTGTGCTTCGAGGGAAGGCCATTCGTGTGTTTTCAGACAATGCGACCGCAGTGGCTTACATCAACCGTCAGGGAGGCACCAGCAGCGTAGCACTGGAAGCCGAGGCCGAGAGCTTGATGAAATGGGCCGAGAAAAATCTGGTAGCCTTGTCGGCAGCACATGTGGCAGGGGTAGACAATGTGGAGGAAGACTTCTTAAGTAAGAGTAGACTCGGGAGAGTGGGTTCTTCATCCCGACGTATTCGCGATGCTAGTGCGGCGATGGGGGACTCGGGTGATGGATCTCATGGCGACTTTCCGGTCGGCAAAGGTGTGGAACGCTTCTTCAGCAGAAGAAGGGAGAGAATGGCCGAAGGATTGGATGCTGTTATACAGGAGTGGCCGGAGGAACAGCTCCTCTACGTGTTTCCTCCTTGGATGTTGATCGGTCAGGTGCTACAGCGCATAGAGCTCCACAGGGGTCTGGTGATTTTAATAGTGCCGGATTGGTCCAGAAGGCCGTGGTACACAGACCTGGTGAGGCTGTTGGTAGAGAAACCGTGGAACCTTCCGACTCGAAGGGATCTTCTAACGCAAGGGCCCCTGTGCATGCCTCAGGTAGATCGATTCTCGCTTACGGCTTGGCTCTTGAGAGGGCTCAGCTGAAGGCGAGGGGTTATTCGGCGGGAGTAATTTCCATTTTGCTGAAAGCTCGGCAACGGTCTACTTCATTGGCTTATGTTAGAGTCTGGCGTGTGTTTGTGGCTTGGTGTGAGGATAAAGGTTTCGTTCCCTTAAAGCCGTCGGTTCTGCAAGTCCTATCGTTCCTGCAGGATGGGTTTCAGAAGGGCTTGGCGGCCGCTTCATTAAGGGTGCAGCTGGCGGCATTGTCCTGTTTTCGGGGCATAGTGCAGGGCGAATCGCTTGGGGTACATGCAGATGTTAAACGCTTTTTATGAGCGGTAACCCTGTTGCGGCCGCCGAGGAAGCAAATAGTTCTGACTTGGGATCTCCCTTTGGTGTTAGAGGCATTAGGGAGAGCACCTTTTGAACCATTGGCGAAAGTGACTGTAAAGGATCTCACTCTGAAGGTGGTGTTCTTGGTGGCGATGGCTTCAGCGAGACGAATCTCAGAATTGCAAGCGCTATCCTGCAGAGAGCCTTTTCTGCTTTTCCTTGATAATAAGGTGGTGTTGAGGACGGTGCCCTCATTTTTGCCAAAAGTGGTTTCAGTTTTTCATGTGAATCAGGCAGTGTCGTTGCCAGTGTTTGCGGCACAGCGCGAAGGGCAGACTGCGGGACAGTTACATCTCTTGGATATTTGGCGAGCGTTGAAGTATATCCGCAGGACGGCCACTTTCTGTCGGTCGGATAGGCTGTTTGTATTATATGAAGGAGCAAGAAAGGGCGAGGCGGCGTCTAAAGCTTCAATAGCCCGATGGTTGAAGGAGACAATTGCATCGGCGTATCTGTTGAAAGGCCGAGTGGTTCCGGATGGGCTGAAAGCTCATTCCACTAGGGCATAGGCAGTCTCTTGGGCGGAGTGCACTATGGTGCCAGCGGGGGAAATATGTAGGGCAGCGACCTGGTCGTCTTTACATTCTTTTGTGAGGCATTACCGTCTGGATGTTCAGGCGGAGAAGGATACCTGTTTTGGATCGGTGGTGCTTCAGGCTGGTCTAGCAGGGCCCTCCCGTTGAATCTATTCACTGCTCTGTTACATCCCCAGAGATTCCGGGACTAGACTGGAGGGACGATCGGGAAGATTAAATTAGACTTACCTGCTAATTGTAGTTCCTGGAGGAACTCCAGTCTAGTCCCGTATCCCGCCCGGGTCTGTGAGTGGACTACGGCCTGAAGCAGAACTAAGGTGACAGGTAAGCGTTGCAGGTGGCTGTGCTGCATTCTAAGTACTATGGTAAAATGGTAGTTTGGGGGATGCTTTGGGGGGGTTCAGCATCCCTTGCAGGGCAGGGAAGGTGGACCTCAGCGAGCACAGCACATTTCAAAGCTAATGTACATGGTTGGCATAGCGTCCTTAAAGGGCCAATTTGCCAGTTAGGTTTTTGATTATGATTTGGTTTACTACTTACTGGTTGCTTCGGTGAGTCTGCTTTGTCAATAGGTAACTGGTGAAAGGAGGCGGTTCCAGGGCTTATATACCAGTAATGTCACAAGAATGACAGTTCTCAGTCTCCAAGCTGCTGGAAGAGGATGACAACCCCAGAGATTCCGGGACTAGACTGGAGTTCCTCCAGGAACTACAATTAGCAGGTAAGTCTAATTTAATCTTGCTCACTTGTAACAGGTGTTCTCTTGGGACAGTAGGAATCAGTCCTCACAACCTTCCCTCCTCCCCTGGGAGTTGCCTCCCTATCTTGTTTTAATTTTACTGCCATCCTTGCTATGTCATCTGACTAAGCAAGATGGCACCCTTGACCAGGAAAGGGACCACGCATGCATGGTAGCATGTCCCAAAGGCTTCTTTGAAAGCTGGGGAAATGCTCTGTGCGGGCTCCAACAGCGCCGACATCACCCATATGTGAGGACTGATTCCTGCTGTCCCTGGAGAACACCTGTTACAGGTGAGTAACTATGCTTTCCCTACTTCCCAGTCCATGCAGGCTACTCGTGTCCATCCTTGCCAGGAGAAGCTTCAGAATTCCCAGCTAGCATCTCAGCCAAACCTGGGACAGAGTTTTGACTGCTTTCTTGAGAACATAGTTTTTCTTCCAGTGTCCCACTCAGATGATCCTCCAATCAGGATGCTTACACTCTTTGTCCAGAGGTGACTTGTAACCTCCGATTTGTGGATTTTAAAAACAGTCCGAGAGGGATTCAGACTGCATATTTAAACTCCTTCCAAATTGTTCACTAGGGAGGCCATGCCAGGTTGACTTTTGGGATTCATGACCTCTTAAGAACATAAGAACGTCTGGGAGAGAGCAGCATCTGGAGGGCCCTTCCATATGTCGGGATTAATAAATGTTCCCACTTATGTTTCCATAGATTGGCCCTTTTAGAAACATTTGTGAATTTGCTGAAACAGTTTAGGATTCAGGATTTCTTTTGAAGCAGTAACTTATTGTTCATTCTCATGTGTATGTTCAGCAAGTTCCTAAGATCAGAACAAAACAACCTTTACTATAAAAGAGCACAACTTAGTGGAATTATCTTTAGTTACTGAGAGGTTTTCTTTATTTTTTTTAGAGCCTCAAAAGACCTTAAAGACCACATGGTTGCAACTGACACAATGGAGGAGTTTCAAAAGGAACTTGATTCTGGCAAGGTAAGTAGGAGGACTAGCCACTATAATAGGTTTTACCTCATGATAGAGCATTTCATAAGTGTCTACTCTTTTTGAGATCTGCTTTTCTCTCACATTTCTTGTATTAGTATTGACTGAGCAGGTTCTGGCTTTGATCCATACTGCTGGTTCTGAATCCCCCATTTCTCTCACTGTCGTCCTAGAACACTTCCAAATATTAAATCATTTGTTTTTGCTGGAGACACACACACGTTGGCTTTGCCATGCACATTCCTTTGTACCTGTAATTTCTTTCAGCTGTTTGCAGTGCTCCATGCTGTGAGTCCCCCATGGCTTGGCAGTGTGCTATCACTGCCTCAGCAAGTGCTCCTAGGAGTAATACGTTAGGTTGCAAAGGACATCCGAGTATTGGTAGCATTAAGCCCTGCTTAATACAATGGTGAATAAAATCTGTACGTTGAGCAGGGAGGTTACAGGACATAAAGTCCCATTCTTTAAATGGAAGATAAATTAACTGTATCAGCATAATGCGATAAAAGTACAAAGAGCATTGTTGTGTATGCCTCAGAATGAGTTGAGCACTTCTTTGGTACATGTCAGTGAGGTGACAGATTGAAGGCAAAGAAGTAATTTGGGCCTTAACATTTTGAGAGCATAAATTACAAAAAGCATAAAAGTAACAGAAGAGTCGAGGAGTACGTTTTTATTAATTTGGGAGAGATCTGATTGTTAAGATAGTTTTGTTTTTAATCAACCAGAGAGGGTGCAGACTAGAAAGTTTGGCTGGAAAGCAAGTTATCGCTAGGGAAGTCTGTGAATGTTGAGGGATCACATCTGTAGCTGTGAACCATGATGAGTTAAAAATGGGAGGATTAGGATCAGAGAGTATGGTTGGACACAGGGAAGAGGAGGAAGTGGAAAGATTGAGATAGATGTCTTTCTCTAGCTGTGGCATGGTCTGTTATGGCATGATAAGCAATCTGCTTCCTGTTAGTCATTCAGGCTGATGCAGATAGCACGGGGTTAGACTGCCATATAAGGTATAATCTACCTTATATGGCAGTCTGACCTCACCCAGTGCATCCCAGGATGCACTTTGTGGGGCCAGGCGTCACCATTTTACAAAATGGCAGATGAGAGTAGGAGTGTGTAGGCAGCGCTCCCATCTATTTTAAGGTACAGGGGATGGGGTTTGGATTTAGTGGCTGCTAGACCACCAGGTAACTTTTACTTTATTTTATTGTACTTGGGGATGGAGGTGGGGGGTACAGGTGAATACTTTGTCGGGTCACCAGCTCCCGACAGTGTGTTGATGGCATCAGGGGCTTTTCCCGATGTCGCAATCATCCCTGATACCATCATAATACTGTTGGGGCTGATATGCAAATTAGCCATGCAGTGCCTGGAGAGCCAGCCAAACTAGCACAGACTTCCTGTTCGGTAATCCAGTTTAGTCCTCCAACATCGGGTAGTGCCCCTCCTCCTGCAGCCTGGAGACTGGACCAATCAAGTCTTCTGTAGTATATATGCAGACGGAGCTCCCAGAAGCCCCCAGTGTGTCCAGTCTCCTTGCAGCTTGCAGACTTCTGTGCCCTTTCTGGGCACACTAAGTGACACTTGAAGGAGCAACACTAGTTAATTAGTTCTTTTGGGGTTTTATTTTGGGTCCTTTATTTACCATTTCTTTGCTAGGTAGCTGTATCTTTAAAAAAAAAAAAAAAAAAAGGAGCATTGCCACAGGGGACATCCTGGGGGAAGCCAGACCTGCATTGGGCTCCTGCCTGGGAATATCTGAAACCTGGGTTGAGCTCTCCCCAAGACTGTTCGGGGAAGAGCCATACCTGCTACAGCATTGCCTGTCACTTGGAGAAGTTGGCTGAGTTCCTTGCTGTTCCCTGAGCTGGTAGGAATTTTCTTTGCTTTAACTTTTCAGCTCTGTTGTTTTTTGCATTGTCAGAGGCTCTGTCGGCTCCCCTGGCTTCCGAATTGCACTTTTTCCTGATTTTTTTCGCTTGCCCTGTATTAGAGGGTCGTTTTCTTTCTTTTCCATATTATTTGGTTACCTTTGTATTTTCGCGCCTTTTTTTATTGTGGGTGAAAAAATGCGGCGGCCATTTTGGATTTCTAAAGTGTGCTTTTTTTTTTTTTTTTT
The DNA here is from genome assembly GCA_033557465.1 of Ichthyophis bannanicus. Taxonomy (NCBI): domain Eukaryota; kingdom Metazoa; phylum Chordata; class Amphibia; order Gymnophiona; family Ichthyophiidae; genus Ichthyophis; species Ichthyophis bannanicus. The sequence goes on along the minus strand of CM066032.1, from coordinate 308,374,403 downwards.
TTTTTTTTTTTTTGTTTATTGAAAGGCTTCCAAAGAATACATAACATCATAAACCACAAAGATCTTCAAAAAGGGAGCAATAACAATAACACAACGCCAGATCACAATGGCATTCAACAGTATGCCTTCACTTTTACAGTTTTAAAGTGATGAACCCAAAAGCTGTAACCTCCCCCCCCCGACACCTCCCTGGCCCAGGATCCCCCTCCCATCCAACCCCCCAATTCCCCCCTCTATAGCTCGCTAAGGTTCAAGGACAGGGAGGGTGATGAGCAGCAGATATACTCAAGGGACAGACTCCCTTATAAAGTTTTTCAAATTCCCCCCTATTTATCCAATACAATCACGCACCATAACGAGAGACAAAAGGCGCCCACACCAACTCAAAGTGTGCCAGGCGCATTCTACTGATCGCCACCCCTCGTTCCATTGTATACATATCCCACATCCGTTCCCGCCAAATCTGGAAGGAGGGGGCTAAGACACTCTTCCAGGCTGCTGCAAGGGATAGCCTAGCTGCATTCAGGCCATGGCGAAGCAGAGTGAGTTGCGGAGCCCGTGCTCCCGGCACCGCGGCCCCAAATAAGAAAATCCCCGGATCCCAGGGGACACTCACTCCCAGAAGCAATTGCATCCGAAATTGTATACCCCTCCAATAGGCGCGAATGCGGGGGCAGTCCCACCAAATATGCCCTAAGGTACCCCGATGTCCACAGTTACGCCAGCAGAGGTCAACCGCCCCAGGATAGATGCGCGCGATCCGCGTCGGAGTCATGTACCATCGGTACAATATTTTATAGTTGGTCTCACGGGCATTAATCGCTACCGCGCTTTTCCACAGGTGGGTTTCTGCCCGTTCCCATTGCTGCTCAGTGTAGGAAAGGTTCAGGTCGGAGTTCCAGAGTTCCCTGTGTCTGGTAGAACACGGTTGGGAACCCTGCAAGTGAGCATAGAGGGTCGCCACAAGTCCCTTCGTGGTGGTGCACCCCTCGCAGTAACGTTCCAAATCTGTCAAGGCCCTCGCAACTTGTGGTCGCACAAGCCTGGATCGAACCCAATGTATCACTTGCAGATATTGATAATGTTGCCTGGCTGGAATGTCAAATTCCGCTTGCAACGCACGAAAGGGCTGCAATTGTCCATCGTCAAAAAGCTGTCCGACCCTACTAAGACCTCGATGTCCCCACTGCCGAAAAACTACATCACTCAACCCCGGTGGGAAGGAGGCATTATCTACTAATGGGGCTAAAGGGGTTAGGTCCATGTCGCGAGATCGAAAGTGCCGATCCCAACAGCGAAAGGTATGAAGGATATAGGGATTGTTAATGCACTTACCACGACGCAGTTTCGGGCCTAACCACAGCCAATCTCCCAAGCCAGCTCCCCCCGCCAAATTCATTTCCAGTTGCACCCACCGCTTAGTGCTATCCGCAATCATCCACTCCACCCCCGCCCGGCATTGCGCCGCCGCATAGTACCAATGCAAGTTGGGCATGCCCATGCCTCCAGAGCGCGTCCGGGCATAAAGAACCTGTCGCGCCAGGCGTGGGCGGCGATAGTGCCAAATGAATTTCATGAGCAACTGCTGCCAGGTCGCCAAGGTAGCCCGCGCAATGGGAAGCGGCAGGACCTGAAAAAAATAAAGGAAGCGGGGGACAACCACCATCTTAACTACAGCTATACGCCCAAACCAAGAGAGGAGCAAGCCCTTCCAGATTTCTAGGTCCCGCCGGACCTGGCGAAGCAAGGGATCATAGTTGGCCCCAAAAAGGTCTGTCCGCTCTACAGTCAATTGCACCCCTAGATAACGTAAAGCCCCGGACACCCAGCGAAGAGGGTAGGCCGCTTGGAGCTCCGCACAGACCGCCCCAGAAACCCCAACATTCAGAATCTCCGATTTAGTATAGTTGATTTTGAAACCAGAGACCCGCGCATAGTTATTAAACAGCTGCATCGCAATTGGAAGAGAGGTGGACGGGTCCACCAGGGACAGTATGATATCATCCGCAAAAAGCGCAATCCTATAATCCTCCGGGCCAATGTGGACTCCCTTCAAGCTTAAATGCTCTCGGAAGCTCTGGGCCAAGGGTTCCATCGCGAGAGCAAAAAGAAGGGGCGAAAGAGGGCAACCCTGTCGCGTGCCCCGCTCCAGCAGGAAGCGTCTCGAGTGTCCCCCATTGACCCGAACGCACGCCTGGGGCATCTGATAAAGACTACGTACCCAGCTGATATAATTGGGGCCGAAGCCCATTTTCTCCAAAACACACCATAAATATTCCCAGTGAACCCGATCAAAGGCTTTTTCTGCGTCAATTCCCACCAGGAGAGCTGGTTGTGGGTCCCGCTGGGCTACGTGAATGACCTGTAACATACGCCTAATGTTATCTGCTGCCTGGCGCCCTGGCACGAATCCCACCTGATCCGGATGAACCAAGCCCGGAAGAACCCGATTTAGGCGCGTCGCCAGTATAGAGGCAAAGATTTTAACATCAACATTTAACAAAGAGATGGGGCGGTAGGACGCCGCATCATGTAATGGTTTACCAGGCTTGGGTATCATAACAATCAACGCCTCACGCTGGGATGGTGGTAAAGAGGCCCCTCCCAAGATCTCATTAAACAAGATGGTCAAGGTGGGCGCCAATTGTGCTCGAAACTGCTTGTAATATTCTGCTGGAAGGCCATCAGCACCTGGCGCACTCCCAGTTTTCAGTCGTCGAATTGCGATTTCCACTTCATCTACCGTTACTGCAGATTCTAGCTGAGCTCGGTCAGAATCTGAAAGATGCGGCAGATCAATCCCCCGCAAATAGTCCTGTACACTATCCCGCTCAAAGGACTCTGCCTTATAAAGCTGCTCCAAGAAGTCAGCAAACAAATCGCGTATCTCCCGTGAGATAACCCTCTTCTGTCCCCCAGCGTCGCGCAGTTCGCGTACCACTCGCGCGGATTGTTGTTGGCGAAGACGCAAAGCTAGGAAGCGGCCCGTCTTATTCCCATGCTCATAAAACGTTTGTCATAGCTTCCGACGCTTATTATCTAACTCTTTCTGCAAACATGCATCCAAGGAGGCTCGTGCTGCCCGCCACTGACGCAAAACCTGCCGCGAGCCAGTTCGGGCGTGCTCCGCGCCCAAACGGGCAGCCTCCGCCACCAACTGTTCGCGCTCACGCGTCCACTTCTTGCGCGTGGCAGCCGCTTCCGCCATGAGTTGACCACGAGCCGTAGCTTTGTAAGCATCCCACACCGTGGGGAGAGGAACATCTCCAGTATTGTTAAGCTCAAAGAATTCCGTAATAAAACGGACATGATCCTGCACTGCGCCCTGTCTCCGTAGAAACCTCACATCTAGGCGCCAAAGCCTCTGATGCTCACTATACAATCCGGGCGGGAGAGCAAGCCAGCACGGGGCATGATCCGACCAGGTCAACGCTCCATGTCCAGCCTTCACTCTCCTGTCCATCAGGCGCTGATCTAATAAAAAATAATCAATGCGAGTATGAACCTGATGGACCGGAGAGTAGTACGTATAACCTCTTTCCTCCCCATGGGTATCCCTCCAGACGTCTCTCAAGCCTAGATCAAGCATGAGGCTTTGCAGAGCTTTGGCTGGTCCCCCCACTCGCCCCCCAGCCCGACTTGTGGAATCCAGGTGGGGCACCAGGTGCGTGTTGCAGTCCCCCCCCAGGATAATAGGACCCCTTGCAAAATCCGCCAGTGACGCTTTCAATCGTGCAAAAAAGGCCCCCTGACCTGCATTGGGAGCATAAACATTAGCCAAGGTAAGCAGGTGCCCCTCCAGACGGACATTCAAAAAGAGCCACCTCCCCAAAACATCCTGCTTTGTCTCCTCTATCTGCAGTGAGAGGCTCTGGTGAAACAATAAGGCCACTCCCCGCTTCTTTCGTCCCTGTGCATCCGAGGCCACCCGTACCTCAGTGTATGGGGACCTCCTCAACCAGCCCTGCTTACAGGCCTGAATATGGGTCTCCTGTAGGTAAACAATGTCTCCTTGCAAAGTGCGCAATTCGGAGAACAGTAAGGATCTCTTCCTCGGGGAGTTAAGGCCTTTAACATTCAAAGAAACAAAGCGCACCATTAGTAATTATAATCCACTCCCTCGCTGCCGCCCACTGTTCAATAAGTCCCCGTAGCAGCTCCCCCCCATCAAACCCAGGGAAGTAGTTAGTCGAACCCATCCATTCCACTTTCCAAGAATAAGGGCCATAGTCCCCCCTCCCAAGCCCAAACACGTCCCCCAATTCCATGTTAATAAAAGTTCCCCCTCCCCGTTTGTTCCACCCTGGAAGAGAACCCCCCCTCCCTCCCCTCCCTCCCCCCTTCCCGTCAATACCACCTGCCTGTTTGAATTAGCACAGGACACGGTAAATTGACCACAAACCCCGAATCCCCCAGAACCCCTTAAAGCAAAAGTACAGCCTAAACAATGAAAATACAGAGAAGAACATACTCCCCGATACTCCTCCCCTCCCCCAGATCGTCAAACGCACCACACCCCATCATTAAAGCAATAACATCAACAAAACGTTTGCAGGGCATCCGCCGCCCCTCAAGCGCCAAAAAGGGCCCGGGGGACCCCTATCTAATACCCATTACCCCTTATGTAAGACTCAGGGGACCCACAGGTTGAGACTCCTTAAAGAAAAAAAAAAAAAAAACAAAAAAAAAATGAAGGAGTTCCTCAAATCCACAATAAAAAAGCGATCAGGTGGGCTTGCCCACTCGGGTCCACTTGGAATGCTGGGGCCTAGGGGGTGGCGGATGCGGCTGAGCATTGTCATCTACTAAACCCGCCTGGCGAAGAGCTCGCCAGGCTTCAGTACAGTCCTTTGCAGAAATCTTTTTGTTGTCCAAAAGAAAGTTCATCCTAAATGGAAATGACCAGGAATAGCGAATCCCCTTGCTGTTCAGGACCGCTGAGACAGGTCTCATCTCTCTCCGCTTCGCCAAGGTGAACGTCGAGAGGTCCTGGTAGATGGACACAGATGCGTCCCGAAAACGGACCGTCTTTTTCTCCCGGCCTCGACGGATAAGGAGCTCGGCATCAGAGTAGCGCAGAAATCGTGCGATGACATCACGAGGCTGATTATTGGGGGGTTTCCCCAAAGCGCGGTGAACTCGCTCTACTTCCATACCAGGCGCATGTGTGGCCAAGTCCTCTGCAGAGAGCAATTCTGCTATGAGCGATTTGAGTACAGTTGGTAGATCTTCTCCGCCCCCTTCCGCTTCTGGGATCCCACGGAAGCGCACATTGTTGCGGCGGGAACGGTTTTCAATGTCGTCTAGTTTATAAGTCAGTTCCATTGCTTGCGCACGTTGTCGATCCAGAGCACATTGTAGATCCATCATAGTCCCGTCTTGTTCCACCAGCTTGGTCTCCACATCTTCCACTCGGGCTCCCAGTTCCTTAACGTCGGTCCTGAGTTCGGCGATGTCTTTCATCAGGTCCTCCCGCAGCCCACGGAATTCAGTAGCTAGTTCCGCAAAGCCCTTCCGGAGTTCTTGTTTAAGTTGGGCTGAGGAAAGTTGCCGATGCGGGTCCAAATCTTCCTCGCTCACAGTCTCATCATCGGAACCTGATGGGAGGGGTTGCTCATGTGGGCTACTGGGGGCTCCAGATTTATTCTGCAGGCGCTGTGAGGAGCGCATCCCCTCCCGGGCCTCAGAACTTTTGGCTTTAGTAGCCATCTTACAGTGTCACACAGTGTTAGGAGAAGGATATGTCCAATGCCAGTCCAAGTGGAGACAATAAGGAAGCTGTAATGTCCAGGGCTACACACAGCTGCAGTAGGAACTCACAGTGTCAGGAGACAGGCATCTGCAATGTCAGCAGAATGGCAGCAATGAGAGCAGAGGGAAGCGCCACTTCTGCCCTCCCAGAGAAGGGGACTCTCAGTGGGGCTCCCAAGCCCTCTTAGGGGAGCAGCCTATGCCAGATGAGGAGCAGAGAGCAATTTGATGCGCTAGCCAGAGTCCGCCTCTGGAAGTGGGAAAATTGCCACGAAAAGCCCGAGGCCGTGGTTAGAGTGGTTAGCTGTTGCAGCGGCAGCCGCCGCACAGAGTGCACGTGGGTCCGGCCAAGTACTCCGGGCGATCTTTCTGTTCTGTGCGGTGCAGTCCCCCTCCCGCGAAGTGCTCCGGCGCTCAACCCACAGGCAAGAATTTGCGGCAGCGTCGGAAGCAGGGACTGATGGCAGAGTCAGGCGAGGAGGCGTCCAGAGGCCGGAGACAATTTTTAACAGGCCGCGGAGCAGAGAGCGTTCCCTCGATGTCCCAGTCTCCGGAAGACCCGCAGAGCCGCGAAATCAGTCGTTGAGGGGGATCGCTGATTAGCGCCGAACCGGGAGAGGTGCTGGGGGGTCAGAATGCGGCTGTACGCTAGTGTTGGCTAAAAGTTAGGGGTTGTGGGGTCGGAGCTTCAGTAACTTGCGGCCATCTTGCAGTGGGCTCACGAGCGCCCCCACTAAAGTGTGCTTTTTAAGGGCACTTTTTAACACTTGTGCACGGGTTCCCCTGGCATTTTTGGGGTTTCTTTTGCTGGCGATTTTGCTCAGGGCACCCCTAGGATTCTGGGGAGTATTTTGTTTTCTGTAAAAAAAAAAAAAAAAAAAAAAAAAAACGTTTTAAATTTAAAGCTGTACTGATTTGAATACGGTTAGTCCCTTTGCTGTGGGCTTCCCTGTTCCTGTTTCCTTCTTTCCCCCTGGAAGCAGGTTGCCTTAGCATGGCTGCCAAACCTCAATGTGTGATTTGTGGGTCCCGCAGAGATACAATGACTGACTCTGGCATCTGCAAGAGCTGTGCTGCAGTTTCTTCAGACCTGGAATGTCTTCTCCCACTGCTGTTTGCAGCTCTGTGGTACCTCGATTGATTTTTCTTGATTTTTCAGCGATTTTAGGCATTTCTCTCATGCCTGCAACCCTCCCACCTTCTTCTTTGACTTTTTAAGTTAATTCCTTAGCTTTTGGGGGTTTTAATTCACTCTTTTGGTGTTTTATTTTTGCTGGTGGCCATTTTGAATAGCTAATGAGCCTCGGTTTTTGGCGGGAAGCCAGATTACTTCTCTGCTGGTTTCTAAAAGCTATATTGTTGTTTCAGTTTTTTTCCACAACACTTGCTAGCTGTGAGTTGTGCAGAGGTTACTTTTTTCTCTGCCTATGTATGAACATAATGGATAAAAAGTACAGAAGGCATGGATAGAGAACAGTATGCAATTCAGAGCCACAGTACAATGCTGAGTCACTGACGAAGGGTGCAGGGCTCATGGGTTCCATTCCCCACTGTGCCCAACAAAGAAGGCTGGCTGAGGCATTACCTATTATGGGGAATATTGTTAAATGCCTGTTCCTGCGGGACGCAGTTATTTCTTTTTAGTTCTCCCTGTGCCTTATTCAGGTTTACGCTGCATAGGCTGTCAGAAGAAACACAGGGACCTCAGGCATCAGCTCTGCTCTTCCCCCAGCATCTTGCTTCCCCTGAGGAACTTGGGAACTCCGGAGCTTGGCTTCGGGGGAGCTCTCCATTGGCTTTACGCTGCACTGAGTCTTTACCACGAGAGTTTGGATACCTCCAGGAAGTTCAGGTATCATTTTCTGTAAGAAAACTGTGAGTACTCTGTTTTTTGTTTTTTCTTCCTTGCCTCAGCTGCTCTGGGATGCTTTCAGCTGTATCCGGACCGGCTGCCCCTGAGTTTGGAAGTGCCTACTTTGACTTTTTAGTCCACAAACTGCAGCCGGGTTACTTTGTACGTCCTACTGATTATTGTACCTGTCTTATTCAATATACCATTTGGTTGAGGTTTTAAGTCAGTGTTTTGGATCCTGACTGTTTTGGGCTCGGCCTAATTAAGCATGCTCACTGTAATTTTCCTATGGCTGGATTGAGCTTCTACATCCCTCCCCAGAAACACCTTTCAGCCCCTACCATGGAGGTCTGAATGGCTGCGGAGGGATCCCACTCTAATTTCCCTACTTTCAGTCACTGTAATTGCCTTACCCTGACCTTGAAAGTTTCTCTATGCCAGCACAGTGAATGACTGACAGTTCCCTTCTCAGTTCTGCGAATACCTGACAGTTTTTCGGTGCCAGCGGCTGTTTTGTTTTTCTCTTCAGTGTTTCTTTTTAGAGGAAACAGCTCTAAACAGCAGTTTCCACACACTTAATCATGCTGTGGAGGCACGTGGAGTTTCAAAATCCTTTTCTTAAACAGTCTTGGGTTTCCCTGAGCCTTCCTTGCTTTTTGTTTTAAATGCAAAAAATAAATAAATAAATAAATGAAACCCCACACAAGAAGAGGAAAGGTGGTTTAAGTCTCTACAATGCTTTTTTCTCTGACTGTATTATATGTGAAATGTAATCAGCCGAAGGGTACATTAATAGCTTGCTTGTGTTACACCTGCACGCTGCATCCCGGAGGCTTTCCCCATACCCACTGCGTTGCTAGCTGGGTCCCTCAGCACCTTATCTCCCCCCTCCTCAGAGCCCCTGCTGCAGGATCTTCCACAGCCGCTGCAGACCACATTACACATTCCCATCCGGCCGTCTCATCAACGGTTTCTCCACTTCGCTCTTCCGTGGGGCCACTTCCAATTTCCGGCCATGCCGTTTGGTCTCGCCACGGCCCCCCGCACCTTCACAAACGTGATGGTAGCGGTCGCGGCGGCCTTGGGCAAAGAGGGCATCCTGGTCCATCCGTATCTCGACGACTGGTGGATTCGGGCAAAGTCCAGTCGGGAGTGTGTGCACGTCACGAGCAGGGTGGTGGCTCTGCTGCGGTCCCTCGGCTGGGTGGTGAAAGAATGCAAGAGTTGTCTGTGCCCGACTCAGGATAACGAGTATCTGGGAGTGAGCCTCGACACAGCACGGGGCTTGGTGTGCCTGCCGGAGCGCCGCATTCGGTCTCTTGTCCGACTCTTCAGGGGGATGCCCGCTCCGTCTGCATGGTGATAGCTACAGCTCCTCGGTACGATGGCAGCAACCTTGGAGGTGGTGCCCTGGGCGCGCTTCCACATGCGCCCGCTGCAGAGTGCTCTGCTGCGCCGTTGGTCCAACCAATTCGACTCGTTGAACAGGAGATTGACTTGCCCAAGGGCGGTTCGCCGATCACTCCGGTGGTGGCTCTCCTCCGAGAACCTGGCGCGGGGATTCCCTGGAGCCTCCACTTTGGGTTCCGTTCACAACGGATGCCAGCCTAACCGGCTGGGGGGCTCACTGCGAGACCCGCTTCGCTCAAGGGGAATGGTCTCCCCTGGAGACTTCTTGGTCGATCAACCGCCTCGAATTGCGGGCGGTGCGGCTAGCCCTCTTGGCCTCAAAGCCCTAGTTCTCGACCGGCCGGTGCGAGTCCTCTCGGACATTGCGACCACCGTAGCTTACATCAATCGCCAAGGGGGCACCGGCAGCATGGCCCTGGAATCAGAAGCGATGGCCTTGGTCAATTGGGTGCAGTCTCGTCTTCCGGCCATCTCGGCAGCGCCTATTGCAGGCGCAGACAATGTTCAGGCCGATTTTCTCTGCAGAGTGCGGGTGGACCCCGGAGAGTGGGAGCTAAACCCGCAAGTTTACGCGCAAATAGTTAGTCGGGGGGGGGGCCGCCCTTCATGGATCTCATGGCGACATTTCAATCGGCCGAGACAGGACGCTTCTTCAGCAGGCAAAGGGAGCGCATGTCCGAGGGGCTCGACGCTCTCATTCAGCCGTGGCCAATGTCCGGCCTTCTTTATGTCTTTCCTCCGTGGGTTCTGATTGGCCGGGTCGTTCAGCGCATTGAGGGCCATCGGGGTCGAGTGTTACTGGTGGCCCCGGACTGGCCTGGGTGGCCCTGGTATGCCGATCTGGTCCGGCTGAGCGACGGCATTCCTTGGCTCCTATCCACGCTGCCGAATCTTCTTTTTCAGGGACCCTTGCGGATGCCCCAAGTGGGTCGATTCTCGCTTACGGTTTGGCCATGGAGAGGGCTCGGCTGAAAAAGAAGGGTTACTCCCCCCGCGGTGATTTCTTCCCTACTGCGGGCGGGGAAAACATCCACTTCTCTTACTTACGTTCGGATTTGGGGATCTTTGAAGACTGGTGCTCCCGGCGTGGAGTCCGGGCGGCGACGGTTTCCGTTTCCGTCGTTTTAAGTTTCTTCAGGTTGCTTTTGATAAGGGCCTTGCGGCTAGTTCCCTGAGAGTCCAGTTGGCGGCTATCTCTTGTTATCGAGGCAAAGTTTTAGGCCGTCTCCGCGGTTCTTATCCGGACGTACGTCGTTTTCTTACGACTGTTTTTCATTTGCGGCCCTCCCGCAGGATTTTCGTTCCTCCGGGGGACTTGAATCTAGTGATGCGGGCCCTGGTTCGTGAACCTTTTGAACCCCTGAGTAGGGCGTTTCTGAAAGATTTTACGCTGAAGATGGTTTTTCTTGTAGCCATCTGTTCGGCACGGCGTATTTCAGATCTACATGCGTTGTCCTGCCGAGAACCTTTTTTGTCTTTTTCCCCGGTCCCTTCCTTTTGGCCGAAGGTGGTTTCCCCTATTCATGTGAATCAGGCAGTGTTTCTTCCAGTTCTTTCTTCCCACTCTGTCGGGTCGGCGGACAAAAGTCTTCACCGTCTCGATGTGGGTCGTGCACTTCGTCGTTATTTGACGGCTACCGAATCTTTTCGGAAGACTGACCGGCTATTCGTGCTCTTCGGTGGTGCACGTAAAGGGGAAGCGGCGGCTAAGGCCTCCGTTGCAAGATGGCTCAAGGAAGCGTTCGCGTCTGCGTATCTGTTGCAGCAGCGGTCTGTTCCGGAGGGGCTACTGGATCATTCCACTAGGGCTCAGGCGACCGCTTGGGCGGAGTATAGCCTAGTTCCGCCAGCAGATATCTGTAAGGCGGCCACCTGGTCGTCTCTGCATGCTTTCAGTACACACTATCGTTTAGATGTGTCAGCGGCTCGGGATTCCTCTTTTGTTCGGCGGTTCTGCGCGCCGGATGGCAAGGTCCCGCCGGTCTTAACTGCTCTGTTACATCCCGATGTTGGAGGACTAAACTGGATTACCGAACAGGAAATGGAAATTACACTAACCTGGTAATTGTAGTTCCTGGAGGGTCCAGTTTAGTCGTCCTTCCCTCCCGACTATCTGTTATAAAAATGCGGCGCGCTTTCCGAACGGTGGATCATAAGACGGTTCCTCTTGCCGTTCGAACCTTTTTTGCAGCCGCGTTTTTGGCTATGGCTCTTCCTTTCTCAGGTGTTCAGTCAGCTCCTGATATTTCTGATACGGAGCTGTATTTTGATTTCTGGGGCGTTGGTTCCAGCGCAATACAGTGTTCTGACTTCCTCGTTTGGGGAGAAAGTTGGATATTTTTGTGGGGGGGAAACAAATTGTTCTTTAATTATGTCATTTTCATTATGTCATTTTGTATATTAATCTAATGTGTTGCTTCGTTAAGTATGCTTTGTTACTAGTACACTGGGGGCTTCTGGGAGCTCCATCTGCATATATACTACAGAAGACTTGATTGGTCCAGTCTCCAGGCTGCAGGAGGAGGGGCACTACCCGATGTTGGAGGACTAAACTGGACCCTCCAGGAACTACAATTACCAGGTTAGTGTAATTTCCATTTCTTGTGTGCAGGCGTTTGGCTTGCTCTCCCAATTTAACGCTCCAGAGGCTCATGTGTATAGTTACCGCAGTGGGTATTTGCATGCCCTATCCTTCCTTTCTCCAGGACCAAGCAGGAAGTCAGTCCTCACTTATGGGTGACGTCGGCGCCGACGGAGCCCTCGCGGAGCAATTTTCCCCAGCTTTCAAAGAAAGCCTTTGGGAATTGCAGCGCGCATGCGCGGTCGTCTTCCCGCCCGAGGGTGCCATCTTAGCCAGTCTTCTTTTTTCCGCGGAGCCCTACAGACGTCCCCGTCTTGTCCCCGCGAAAAAGTCGATTTTCTTCTTTATTTTATACTTTTTCCTTCGGTTCGACGCCGATCGCTTTCCCGCCCGGACTCGCGACGCCGGTCACGAGTCCTCTTACTTTTTTTCGGTTTTTCTGACTTTGTCAGCTTTCGTTTTCGGTTTTTCCCTGGCAGCCCGGTCCTTTGACCTCGCAGGGGCCCTTTTTCCCCCGATGGCTGCCAGTGGCTTTAAGCGGTGTGGTCTGTGTGACCGAAATATGTCACTAACTGACACACACGACTTTTGCCTCCGCTGCCTGGGCCCGGATCATGAGGAACTGATCTGTGGGCCCTGCGGCAAAATGTCCTCAAAGGCGTTGAGGAGTCGGCGGCATCAGCGTGATCGAATCTTCGCTGACCCCAGCCGTACCCGGACCTCGTCGGAGGCCTCCGCGTCAAAAGGCTCCAGCTCGGACCGTCGCCGGAGTTCCTCCGACCGGGGTTCTCCCTCCGGGGACCATCGTCGGACGGTGAAACCCGTGAGGGCGGCGTCGGTGGACGCTCCTGGTTCCGCGAGGGCCAGGTCGCATAGCCCCGATAGCCGCCCCGGGTCCTTGGAGAAGGAACGCCTCCAGAAGCGACCTCGCCTGGAGTCGGAGATGCCTGCTCGGGTAAGTCCTGTAGTCCTTCTGGACTCGCCTCCGCGACAGCCGTCGTCGGGCCCGACACCGTCGGGGCCCGAGTCGGGGGCTGCTGGGTCACCTGAGCTCGGACTCAGGTTGACGGCCTTGGAGAGCAGACTGTCTGCCTTCATGGACCAGCAGCGGGCACTGCTTGCTGGCTTCGCTGGCGCCGCTGCCCCGACCGCCGGGACGTCGACGTCCAAGTCGACCCCGGAGACCGAGCCGATCCTCGAGTCGATGAGAACTCGAGTCGATCCTCGGTCGAGGTCACCCTCGGCCTCCCGTTCGGGACCGAGGTCGCCGACGCCGACTCCCTCGGCGTCGGGGCGGCAGGCGCCGCGCCCTGCCCGGGCCGACCCCACCGAGTCCTCGTCGGAGTCGGTCTGGGAGTCTGAAGAGGAAGAGTCGCCTGATTCTTTCCGGACTCGGTGTGTCCCCTCGGACTCACCGGAGTCCGAGCCTCGGAAGCAGTCCCCCCCGGAGGATGCCCGGTTCTCGGACTTCGTTAGGGATATGGCCAAGGCTTTGGCCTTCCCTGCGGATCCCGAGGAGGAGCCTCGAGCCGAAGAGCTCGACGCCCTCCAGTATGACTCTCCCGCGAGGGAACACTTTACTGTACCGGTTCCTCCTATGCTGGAACGACTACTCTTCCGCATGTGGGAGAGTCCGGCCTCCTCGCCGGTCCTGAGCAAGCGGGTCGATTCTATCTATCGAGTCCGCAAGAGCCCTGGCTTTCAAAAAGCACAGCTACCACACCATTCCATGGTAGTGGAATCGGCCATGCATCGTCTTAAGAGCCAGAAGATGCACTCCTCGGTGCCTCCTGGCAGGGAGGCCCGTAACCTGGATGGCCTTGGTAAGAAGTGTTTCCAGGGCTCTATGCTCGCATGTCGTGTCCAGACTTACCAGCTATACATGGGCATGTATCTCCGGGATCTGGCTAAAGAGCTAGTCGGATTCTCCGCTGGTTTGTCCGAGGAACCCTTGCGGAGGTTCCTGGCCTTGTCCACTGGCATTCGGGAATGCTCAAAGTTCATGTCCCGAGCAGCCTATGATGGCTTTGAAGCATCGGCTCGAGTGGCCGCAGCCGGCATCGGTGCCCGCCGACAGGCTTGGCTTCAGTCGTCAGACCTTGAGCCCTGGGTGCAGGACAAGTTGGTCGATGTCCCCTGCCGAGGCGAAAACCTCTTTGGCAAGCCCATGGCGGAAAAGGCTGCACAAATTGAGACTGAGACTCTCACCAGGACCAGGCTTTCTAGGAAGACCTCCGCCCCTTCCCAGAAAAAGAAGGGCTCGGGGAAAAAGTCCTTTTACCCGAGGAAGGCGGCTGCCTACAATCAATACCCCCATTATCAGGCCCCTGCAGCTCCCCAACAGGGCCAGCAGGCCAAGGGACGGGGTAACGGGTCCCGTAGGCAGCCAGCCCCCAAGCCTGCACCACCAGCCCCTGCTCAGCAGGGTGGGGGTTTTTGACTCACAAAGCATAGCCTCTCCCCCCCCGCTGGTTCCTCCCAGCACCGGAGGCCGGCTGGTTCACTTCGCCCACAGGTGGTCCAGCATCACCGCAGATGCCTGGGTGCTTCAAGTCGTGCGAGAAGGCTATCTTCTCCACTTCCATCAGGTCCCTCCCTCCTATTTTCCGGGAGAACCTCCGCGACCCCCTCTGCACAGGGAATTACTCCTTCAGGAGTTAGCAGGTCTTCTGCAGGATCAGGCGGTGGAACCGGTGCCCCACCACCTGCGAGGTCAAGGCTTTTATTCCAGGTATTTTCTGATACCAAAGAGAACAGGGGGCCTCAGACCCATCCTGGACTTGCGCAACCTCAACAAGTTCCTTGTGCGGGAGAAATTCAAAATGCTTACCCTTGGAATCCTTCTGCCCTACCTCCAGCAGGGAGATTGGCTATGCTCCTTGGATCTAAAGGATGCCTACACGCACATCCTCATCCACCCCAGCCACCGCCAATACCTAAGGTTTGTGGTGGCAGGAAATCATTACCAGTACAGAGTACTGCCCTTTGGCCTATCCTCCGCACCGCGAGTCTTCACAAAATGTCTCGCGGTCGTGGCGGCCCATCTCCGGCTTCACGGCCTCTATGTCTTTCCGTACCTCGACGACTGGCTCATCAGAGCAGCGTCCGCTCAGAAGGTCACCAACGCCACGTGCCGCACGGTGACTCTTCTGCAGCACTTGGGCTTTGTGATAAACTTCGCAAAGTCCACTTTGCTCCCCTCACAGGATCTCGAGTTCATCGGCGCGAGGCTGCACACTCCTCAGGCGCGAGCATACCTACCGCTCGACAGGGCTCAACGGCTCATGGACCTAGCCGACCGCCTTCGCAGCCAGCCCCTGGTCTCCGCCAGGCGCTTCCTGCGACTGCTCGGCCATATGGCTTCCACCATCCATGTGACCCCCAATGCCCGCCTGAATATGCGGTCTGCTCAATGGTGTCTCCGCCAGCAGTGGCGACAAGCCACAGGCGGCCTAGCAGACCTAGTGCGAGTCTCCGAGCCGCTGGTCTCGTCTCTCCGGTGGTGGCTCCGACAGTCGAACCTGATATTCGGAATGCCTTTCCAGTCACCTCCGCCGACCCGGGTGCTGACCACCGATGCATCCCTCCTGGGCTGGGGAGCACATTGCCAAGAGGCACGTACTCAGGGCCTCTGGACCACGTGGGAGTCTGCTCAGCAGATCAACTTCCTGGAGCTCAGGGCGATCCGCCTAGCTCTCAAGGCCTTCTCCCACCTGACTTCCCAACAGTCCGTCCTTGTCCAGACGGACAATCAAGTTGCCATGTTCTACGTGAACAAACAGGGGGGCACGGGCTCCTTCCTCCTCTGCCGGGAGGCACAGAAGCTCTGCTCTTGGGCCGTCAGTCACGGCATTCTCCTCAAGGCCGTTTATCTCCCGGGCCAAGAAAATTGCCTTGCGGACAAACTCAGCAGGGTCCTCCAGCCGCACGAGTGGCGTCTGGATCCCTTGGTAGTTCAGAAGCTCTTCCTCAAGTGGGGCCTCCCCACGGTGGATCTTTTTGCCAGTCCTCACAACCGGCAGCTTCCTCGCTTCTGCTCTCGTCAGCCACACCCCCTTCGGGTTGCGGCGGACGCCTTTCTGATCTCATGGTCGGGGAGCCTTCTGTACGCTTTCCCTCCCATCCCGCTCGTCTCTCGGACTCTTTTCAAGGTTCTTCGAGACAAAGCCTTCATGATCCTGGTGGCCCCTCGCTGGCCCAGGCAGCCGTGGTTTCCGCTCCTGCTACAACTGGCGGTGGAGGATCCAATCCCTCTGGGGTACAACCGGATCTCCTCACTCGGGATCAGGGGTCCCTACTGCACCCCAACCTCAGGTCTCTCAACCTCATGGCCTGGCTGCTGAGAGGGTAGTCCTTGCACCCCTTCTCCTGCCGGCGGAGGTGGAGGAGGTCGTCTTGGCTTCGCGACGGCCCTCTACCCGCAAATGCTACGCCCTTAAATGGCGTCGCTTTGCAGTCTGGTGTACCCAGCAGTCTCAGGATCCCTTCTCCTGCCCGGTGTCGGTGATCTTGCAGTACTTGCTGCACCTCTCTAATCTGGGACTTAAGTCCAACTCCGTCAAAGTTCACCTCAGTGCTCTTTCAGCACATCATGTGCCGGTGGACGGCAGACCTCTCTCAAACGATCCTCTCGTAGCGAGGTTTCTCCGAGGTCTCCTTCTACTTAAACCACCTCTGCGCCCGCCAGCGCCTGACTGGGACCTGAATGTGGTTTTGCAGCGGATCACCTGTCCGCCTTTTGAGCCTATGGCTACCTGTTCTCTCCGTTTTCTGTCTTGGAAAACGCTGTTCTTGATAGCCCTCACTTCCGCTAGACGCGTAAGTGAATTGCAGGCCCTCGTGTCTGATCCCCCTTACACTAGGTTCTACAAGAATAGGGTAGTCCTACGGACTCACCCAAAATTTCTGCCTAAAGTGGTCTCCCCTTTTCACATCAATCAGGAGGTGGAACTTCCAACCTTCTTTCCCAGACCACACTCCAGCCGAGCTGAGACGGTCCTCCATACCCTGGACTGTAGAAGGGCATTGAACTTCTACCTTGACCGTACGCGGGAGCACCGTAAAGCTGCTCAGCTTTTTGTGTCTTTTGACCCCAATAAATTGGGGCTCCCGGTCTCCAAGCGTACTCTGTCCATCTGGGTTGCGGACTGTATCTCTTGGGCTTATGGGGCAGCCGGACTCTCCTTAGAAAGTCGAGTCACGGCTCATTGCGTTCGGGCAAAGGCTACGTCAGTGGCTTACCTCCGCTCTGTTCCGCTGGCAGACATCTGCCGGGCTGCTACTTGGTCTTCGAGCCAGACTTTTGCGGTCCATTACTGTCTCGAGAGGGAGTCCCGTAGGGACAGTGCTTTCGGACAGGCAGTCCTCCGTAATCTCTTTGAGGTCTGAGCAACTCCTACCCTCCATCCCGGATGTGGGCTACCGGTGGGTGATAATTCAGCGAAGATTCTATCCTTCTGTGCTGCTGAGCTAGAGGGAGCTCATTTTTGTGCTTAGGGTCTCCGGTAGCCTTGAGCTTGGGAGTCCCATAAGTGAGGACTGACTTCCTGCTTGGTCCTGGAGAAAGCGTAGTTACTCACCTGTAACAGGTGTTCTCCAGGAGCAGCAGGAATCAGTCCTCACTACCCTCCCTCCTCCCCTTGGAGTTGCAATCGTCTGCTTATGTTCTTTTTGCAAATTTTTATGCTGTCTTTTTTAGCTATGTCATCTGACTGGCTAAGATGGCACCCTCGGGCGGGAAGACGACCGCGCATGCGCGCTGCAATTCCCAAAGGCTTTCTTTGAAAGCTGGGGAAAATTGCTCCGCGAGGGCTCCGTCGGCGCCGACGTCACCCATAAGTGAGGACTGATTCCTGCTGCTCCTGGAGAACACCTGTTACAGGTGAGTAACTACGCTGTATCACACATTAAAATGTGTGTGTTGTCAGGAATGTAAAAAATCAATCCAGCGCGGGTATATCACCGGCCGCCTGCATCAGCCCAATTGTAAGACAGGATCAGAAGAGGAGAGAGCCCTGCAAGGTTCTTGAGACAGACTTCATGTAATTTCTGGATGCTTAAAAATGTCCTGTTCTAAGAGTGTGGAAATCCTGTAACTAAGCTATTTTGAGGATCTTGTCTTAAAAATGATGCTCCTTACTGTCTCTGCCAGACCAATCCAAACAAGGAGGATTATGTACCCCTGCCAGCAACTGAATAAAGCTCTGAACTCACTTCCCCTCATAGGGGAAAAGTAATACCTCCATCTCCTCCATATTTCTTTGTCTCTAGCGGATAGTGCAGCAGCCCTATGAGTAAGCTGCTCCCCGGAAAGCTGCAGGCCCATATTTCCAGTGGTGTATAGTCCAACTCTGGGGGATGCTCCAGGCAGAAATTCTTTGGGGCTGATTTCATCCCCCAGGAATCAACTCAGTTGGAGTCTGCATTTCTATACCAGTGAGTCTGCTACAGATTTCGCTCCTTCCACCTTGCTGCACCCTACGCCTGGAACAAGCTACCTGTGTCTGTACTCCAGGCACCCTCCCTAGCCCTCTTCAGATCCAGGTTAAAAACCTACCTCTTCACTGTCGCTTTCAGATCCTGACTTCTGTCCTTGTCTTGACTTGATAGTAAATGCTGTACCTTATTTTTGCGCTGACTAGACTATTGCTCTGTGTTTTGTCTTGACTAGATTGTAAGCTCTGACGAGCAGGGACTGTCTCTTACATGTCTATCTGTACAGCGCTGCGTGTGACTAGTAGCGCTATATAAATGCTCAATAGTAGTAGTAGTAGTGTTTGGTGGTCCTTGATGACTTTTCACTCTTGGTAGGTCTGACAGCAGGAACTACTTGTCAGCACATGCTCTCTCTGTCCTTGGGGAAATAATCAAGATCTCAAAAAGCCAAAAAGCTTTCATCGTCCCTTTCCAGACTGCCTCCTGGTTTCCTATGATACTGTCTGATTTGGACTTGGTCAGGAGGTCTGAGGTGAACACTCCCCTCCACCCATATTTGCCTGTCAAGTATGTCTGGGTATAAGGAAGGTGATGCACAGCAGGTGAGGCATGGCCGTTCAGCAGTGCATTCAGAGACTGGCTTTTGAT
The DNA here is from genome assembly GCA_033557465.1 of Ichthyophis bannanicus. Taxonomy (NCBI): domain Eukaryota; kingdom Metazoa; phylum Chordata; class Amphibia; order Gymnophiona; family Ichthyophiidae; genus Ichthyophis; species Ichthyophis bannanicus. The sequence continues at coordinate 308,355,726 of CM066032.1, read as the reverse complement.
CTGCAGAGGGTTAGCAACCAATAAAGTGAAGCTGTAAAGTAAAGTTCCCCAGATTAGCTTTTGCCTCTGCAGTGTGTGTGCAACAGGACCTGGTCAGCGCTCCTCTTTTTGGTGAAAAGAGCAGCTATTATCTCCAGGAACAAGCAGGAATGAGTCTTCACATATGGGTATCGTCGGTACTGACGGAGCCTGCACGGGAACGCTCCCCAGCGTCCAATAAGAAAGCTTTTGGGAGCATCCCACAGCGCTTGCATGCTGCCTTCCTGCCTTTCCCAACCGCCTCTCTCCAGTTCTTCTTTTCCGCGGAGCCAGCAGGTCGTGTTCCTGTCACCGCAGAAGAAGTTCTTTATTTGTTCTTAATTCTTTTGTGTCGCGTCTGCCTTCTTCGACGTCGGACCGGTACCACCGGTCTTTTCTTTTCTTTTCTTTCTTTCAAAAAAAAAATTTAAAAAATTTATTTTTTCGTCACTGTGCATTTTCAGTTTTTGGGCCTTAGGCCTAAAAATATTTTCCTCATGGAGAAGCCCGCTTCCGGGTTCAAAAAGTGCACAAAATGTGGCGGTACTATTTCTGTCACCGACACCCATGACTGGTGTCTAAAATGTTTGGGGCCTGACCATTCCATTACGGATTGTATGTCCTGTACCGTGATGTCTAAAAGAGGTCGGCAGAACCGAGCAGCCAAGCTCAGTACCCTGTTTCCCTCTGATGCAGCTTCGGTGGCATCAACGTCTTCCAGGGCTGCTTCTTCCTCCCATGGATCTCAGGTAATCAAGCATAAATCTAGCCGGTCCTTGAAGGGTAGATCTCCCTCCAAGCATCGAGATGCCTCCGGGCTTGCCCTCGAGGATTCCGCACCGGCAAAATTACCCCGGCTGGAAGCTCCGGCTTCCAAAGCATTATCTATGGGGTCACAGGTTGACATTGATGGCTCGGCCTCGACAGATCACCTGTTGCCGTGTTCTGGGGTACCGGTGGTTCCCACTGGTACCGACATCCAGACATTGGTGGTGTCGATGGATCAGAAGATTCTGGCCATGCAGCGCACCCTGTCGGCATTCATACAGGCTGCGACGCCTCCGGTACCGCAACAATCCCCATTGTTGGTACCGGCTCCGACACCGGCATCACTCCCGGTGCCGGTACCGATTGCATCAGCATCGGCTTCGGTGTCGACTGCAACGGTACCCTGTCCTATGATGCCCATCGGTACCGAACCGGTACCGGTTACTCCCGATACCGATCCTACTCGGTATGGCTATCGGGCTTTACAGGAGCATCCAGACAAGCGATACTTCGATTCCTCTGAAGACTCTGATGAGTCTGAGGGTTCTGTCGAGGCATCGACACTTCTTCCTCAGGAGTCGTCTTCTCCTAAACGAAGAATGTCTCCTCCAGAAGACTTGTCTTTTCAAGACTTCATTAGGGAAGTGGCTAGGGGCCTCTCCATCACAGTGGCCCCTGAGTCAGAACCCAGAGCCAAGGAGTTAGATATTTTACAATATCCTAAAACTCCTAAAGAGGCAGCTACTTTACCTATCCATGAGATTCTGTATGATCTCATGTTGAGGATGTGGGAGACACCTCTTACCACCTCTCCTCATTCTCGCAGGCTAGACACCATGTATCGTGTCCCTCCTTGTCCTGGCTTCCACAAGACTCAGCTTCCTTACCACTCTATTGTGGTAGAGTCTGCCATGAGAAAGATAAAGAGTGCAAAGAGACACTCATCTAATCCTCCAGGGCGTGAATGCAGGACCCTAGATGCTTTTGGCCGAAGGGTTTTCCAAGCTTCTATGCTAGCTGCCAGGATCAACTCCTATAGTCTCTATATAGGAATGTTTCTAAAAGAAGTCACAGATCATCTGCAGACTTTAACCCCTTTTATTTCAGAGATTAAAAGGCAGGAGTTTCTCACTTGGCTCAAACATGCCCAAGATGCCTCCAAATTTTCCAACCGTGCAGCCTTTGACTCTTTTGAGTGTGTAAGCAGAGCTTCGGCTATTGCCATAGGGGCACGCAGAATTGCTTGGCTACAAGCTTCTGATTTGGAGCTCTGGGTACAAGATGAATTAGGTAATATCCCTTGTACAGCTGAAAACCTTTTTGGTAAGGATTGGCAAGCAAAGGCCAATCAGATGGATGCTGAAAACTCTGCTTTGGATCGACTTTCAAAGTCTACCTCTGCTCCTGTTAAGAAAAGATTGTTCAAAAAGACATCTTTTTCCAAAAAGGGAAGATACTATCCTGCTTATGGTCAGCAGGCATCTTCTGCAGGTCGTTTTGCTGCAAAGCGTCAGCAACCACCTAAACAGGCCAAATCAAAGGCTGCTAGGCCTGCCATGACCCAACAGCCTCAGCCTCCTCAGGGCCGTTGACTTGCAGCTAGAGAACTTAGCCTTTCTGGCTCTGGAGGAACCAGAGCCCCTTACCATTCCAGGAAGGTTGACTTACTTTGCTCCCAGATGGGAACAAATTACAGCAGAGCAATGGACACTCCCTATCATAAGGGAAGGGTACAAGCTTAATTTCTTAAGCCTCCCCCCTCACACCATAGTGAAACAGTTCAATTCTTCAACATCTCTCCTCGACCTTCTGGGTCAGGAGATTGCCACCCTTCTTGCCCAAGGGGCAATAGAAGAAGTACCTCTTCTTCAGCAAGGCACAGGGTTCTACTCCCCTTATTTTCTTATTCCAAAGAAAACAGGGGGCTACAGACCCATCTTAGATCTCAGAGAATTGAACAAATTTCTATTTAAGGAGAAATTCAAGATGATTTCTCTCGGTGCTCTGCTTCCATACCTTCAGAGTCAGGACTGGCTTTGTTCTGTAGATCTCAAGGATGCGTACACCCATGTCCTCATCCATCCAACCCACAGAAGGTTCCTTGGGTTCCTTTTTGGAGAAAAGCACTACCAATACAGGGTGCTTCCTTTCGGTCTGGCCTCCGCACCAAGGGTGTTCACGAAATGCATGGCAGTAGTAGCTGCATTTCTACGCACCCTGGGAATATTCGTTTTCCCATATCTAGACGACTGGCTCATTCGAGCTCCCTCTCAGTCGGAGGCCAAGACTTTTCTAACCTGCACAATGCGTGTCCTTCAGTATTTGGGACTGGTAATAAATATCCCAAAATCCAATCTCACCCCTACTCAATCTCTGGAGTTTATAGGGGCTGTCCTGGATACCACAACTGCAAGGGCCTATCTTCCCTCAGGCTCGTTGCCTATGCTTGGTGCAGTTAGCCTCCCAAATACAGTTAAAGTCCCATTTAACTGCTAGGGAAATGTTACAACTCTTAGGCCACATGGCATCCACCGTGCATGTGGTTCCATATGCTCGCCTTCACATGAGGGCAGCTCAGTGGACTTTGTCCACTTTGCCTGTCAGACAAAATAGCAAACTCCAATCACCTTTTTTGGTCTCTCCAGTGGTGGAAGTCCTCTCAAAACCTGTTGCTGGGGTCGCCTTTTCAACAGTCACTTCCCCAAGCAACCCTTGCAACAGATGCTTCTCCAATGGGTTGGGGAGCTCATCTGCAAGATCGCTCCACCCAGGGCATCTGGTCTCCACAGGAGACTTCTCTACACATCAATCTCTTGGAACTCAGAGCAATTTTCTTAGCTCTCAGAGTGTTCCACTCCCTGCTCAGCTACAGGACAGTCCTCATCCACACGGACAACCAAGTAGCCATGTTCTATGTGAACAAGCAAGGAGGGACTGGCTCTCTGTCGCTTTGCAACGAAGCTTTGCGACTGTGGGCCTTCGCCAGAGAGCATAAGATTCATCTTATGGCAGTATATCTTCCAGGCGTTCAAAACTCTTGGGCAGACAGACTCAGTCGAGTTCTGCTTCCACACGAGTGGTCCCTCCACATGGACCAGGTAGCCAGGATTTTTCGAATTTGGGGAACCCCGGACATAGACCTCTTTGCAAGTCCATGGAATGCCAAACTTCCCCGGTTCTGTTCCAGAATTCCGTGTCAGGGAGTTCAGGCCAAGGATGCCTTCCTTCTTCACTGGGGTCAAGACTTCCTTTATGCCTTTCCACCCATTCCCCTAATTCCCAAAACACTTTTCAAGCTTCAGAGAGACCGAGGTTCCATGATCCTCATAGCACCACATTGGCCACGCCAAGTGTGGTACCCTCTACTTCTACATCTCTCTCAAGCTCCCTCCCTGGAATTGGGCTCTGCACCAGATCTTCTATCCCAGGAAGACGGAACGTTGTGGCACCCAAACCCCCAGTCTCTCCATCTCAGGGCCTGGTTGCTGAAGGCCTAGACCTTCAAGTTTTTCATCTCTCTCAGCAAGTCAGAGATATTCGTCATGCTTCTAGAAAACCTTCCACTAGACGTTCTTATGCTTTCAAATGGAAAAGATTTACCATTTGGTGTTCAGAAAAGGGTCTTAACCCTCTTGCAATACCTCTGAATTCTTTACTAGAGTATCTTCAGCATCTATCCCATGCAGGCCTTAAAACGAATTCAGTAAGAGTCCATTTGAGTGCTATTGCAGCGTCCCTCAAGCCTCTCAATGGACAGCCTATTTCCTCTCATCCTCTTATAGCAAGATTCATGAGAGGCCTTCTTTTAACTAAACCTCCCATTAGACCACCTCCAGTGGCATGGGACTTAAATCTGGTTCTTGGCCAGCTTATGAAGCCACACTTTGAACCTTTAGCCACCACCTCCTTGAAATTTCTTTCTTGGAAGGTTATCTTTTTCATTGCAGTCACCTCAGCACGTCGCATCAGTGAGTTGCAAGCCTTGGTGGCTAATCCTCCTTATACAAGGTTCCATCATGATAAGGTAGTCCTCAGGACCAGTCCACACTTTATGCCCAAAGTGGTCTCTCCTTTTCATCTGAACCAAGATGTATATTTACCTGTCTTTTTTCCAGGACCTCATGCATCAAGTGCAGAGAGGAATCTTCATACTTTGGCTTGTAAAAGAGCTCTTGCCTTTTACTTACAAAGAACACAGCAACATAGAAAGCCTTCTCAACTCTTTGTTGCTTTTGATCCTTCCCATTTAGGACTTCCAGTTTCTAAGAGAACACTGTCCAACTGGATTTCTCAGTGTATTTCTTTCGCCTACCAGAGTAGGAACCTTTCTCTGGAAGGCCATGTCACAGCTCACAATGTGAGGGCCATGGCAGCCTCAATGGCTCATCTACATTCTGTGTCCATCGACCAAATCTGTCGAGCGGCCACCTGGGCCTCGGTTCATACCTTCACAGCCCATTACTGTTTGGACAAGGACTCCCGCTGGGATGCCTCGTTTGGTCAGGCTGTTCTCAAACACCTGTTCCATTCCTAATCAACTCCTACCCACCTACCCTGGTTGGATGCCAGAGATCCATGGGGGGAGGTGGAGCCCTTTTCAGGGACACACAACCCTGGGGTCTCTCCCTGGCATCTGCAGCTAGGGAGTCCCCATATGTGAAGACTCATTCCTGCTTGTTGCTGGAGATAGCACAGTTACTTACCTGTAACAGGTGATCTCTGGGAACAGCAGGAATAAGTCTTCACAACCCACCCACCTCCCCTAGGAGTTGTATCTCTCTATCTATCTTTCCTTCCCTCTCTCTCTCTCTTTGTCTCAGCTTTAAAACTCGAACTGGAGAGAGGCGGTTGGGAAAGGCGGGAAGGCAGCACGCAGGCGCTGTGGGATGCTCCCAAAAGCTTTCTTATTGGACGCTGGGGAGCGTTCCCGCGCAGGGTCTGTCGGTACCGATGATACCCATATGTGAAGACTTATTCCTGCTGTTCCCAGAGATCACCTGTTACAGGTAAGTAACTGTGCTTTACTAGCACTTGGTGCCAGGAATACATAAGCCAAACAAAGTGAGGCTCTTTTTATATTCCTCTATCTCCAGGAACAAGCAGGAATGTAGTCTTCATATACAGGTATCGACGGAGCCTGGGCAGGAATGCTCCCCAGCGTCCAATAGGAAAGCTTTTGGGAGCATCCCACAGCGCCTGCGTGCTGCCTTACCGCCTTTCCCAACTGTCCCTCTCCAGTTCTTAGTTTTCTGCGGAGCCGACAGAAAAAAATCCCTTCTATTCTTTTTTTGTGGTCGTGTCTGCCTTCCCTCGACGCTACACCGGTACCGCCGGTGGTGGTTCTTTCTTTTCTTCAAAAAAAAAAAAAAAAAACACTTTCTTCTGGAGTTTTTCCAGTAATTTTCTCTTCAGGTGCCACGTGCCATTTTGGGCACTAGGCCCAACTTTTTCTTCAGAATGGAAAAACCCGCTTCGGTTTTTAAAAAGTGTTCTAAGTGTGGCGGTACCATCTCCATCACCGACACCCATGAGTGGTGCCTCAAATGTTTAGGTCCTGACCACTCTATTTCAGAGTGTGTTACCTGTGGGATGATGTCGAAAAGGGGCCAGCAGAACCGAGCTGCTAAACTTAGCACCCTTTTTCCCTCCGATGCAGCCTTCGTGGCATCGACGTCTTCCAGGGCTTCGTCTTCCTCCCATGGATCTCAGGTAACTAAACATAAATCTAGCCGGTCCTCAAAGGGTAGATCTCCTTCTTGACAGCGAGATGCCTCTGGCGTTGCCCTTGAGGGACTTTCACCGGCAAAATTGCCCCTGTGGGAGGCTTTGGCTTCCAAAGCACTAACGGGGCTCCAGGATGTTCTCGAGGCTTCAACCTCGGCAGAACTACTGGTGCCATGCTCTGAGGTACCGGCCGCTTCATCCGGTACCGATACCCAAGCATCGGCAGCGTCGATAGACCAGAGATTCTTGGCTATTGAACGCAGTCTGGCGACTCTTCTCATGGCCTCAATGCCCCTGAAACCGCTTCAGACAATTCTACCGGCACCGACTCCATCGGCATTGGCAGGTATCATACCGGGACCGAGTCATGCGTATCCATCTGGTATCGACAGGTCGGTACCGGACCACTCCGATGCCGACTTCGATCAGTACCATTACCGTGCCTTGCACGATCACCCGGATCGGAGATACTTCGAATCCTCGGATGAGTCTGAAGACTCTGAAAGCTCTGCCGATACCAGAGTACTTCTTCCTGAGGATTCGCCTCCTCAGCGTAGGATGTCTCCACCAGAGGATATGTCCTTTCAGGATTTTATCCGAGATGTGGCTCGAGGTCTTTCCATCACAGTGGCTCCTCAAAAAGAGCCTAGGGCAAAGGAATTAGAAATCCTGTAATACCCTAAAACTCCCAAGGAGGCAGCTACCTTACCTATTCATGAGATCTTGCATGATCTCATGTTAAGGATGTGTGGAAATACCTCTAACCACATCTCCTCACTCTCGAAGACTCGACACTGTGTATCGAGTTCCTCCTTGTCCTGGGTGTCAGAAGACTCAATTACCACACCATTCCATGGTGGTGGCATCAGCAATGAGAAGGATAAAGAGTGCCAAAAGGCATGCATCTAATCCTCCAGGACGTGAGTGTAGGACTCTTGACGCCTTTGGACGTAGAACTTTCCAGGCTTCCATGCTTTCTGCTAGGATCAGTTCCTTTATCTTATATATGGGGATGTTCCTTAAAGAGGTCACAGGATATTTAGAGCTTATGAGCCCTCTCCTTCCTGATGATATGAGGCAAGATTACCTTGCCCTTGTTAAACATGCTCAGGATGTTTCCAAGTTTGTGAATCGTGCAGCTTTTGACTGTTTTGAGTGCATAAGCAGAACCTCTGCCATTGCCATAGGTGCATGTAGGATTGCCTGGCTCCAGGCATCTGACTTGGAAATTTGGGTACAGGATAAACTAGGGAATATTCCTTGCACAGAAGAGAATCTCTTTGGCAAGAATTGGCAGGAAAAAGCTAATGAGACAGATGCTGACAATATCACTTTGGATAGATTGTCTAAATCTACAGCTGATCCTGTGAGGAAAAAATCCTCTAAGAAACCATTCATTTCCAGGAACAAGCAGGAATGTAGTCTTCACATATGGGTATCATCGATACCGACGGAGCTTGCGCGAGAACGCTCCCCAGCGTCCAATTAGGAAGCTTTTGGGAGCATCCCACAGCGCCTGGGTGGTGCCTTCCCGCCTTTACCAATTGCCTCTCTCCAGTTCTTCGTTTTCCGCGGAGCCAACAGGTCGTGTTCCTGTCACCGCAGAAAATTGTTTCGTTATTCTTTTTTTTTTTTTTGTGGTCGTGTCTGCCTTCCCCGACGCTATACCGGTACCGCCGGTTCTTCTTTCTTTTAAAAAAAAAAAAATATATATTTATATTCTTTTTTCCAAACTTTTTTCCAGGTGCGCGCCATTTTGGGCCTTAGGCCCAAAATTTCCTTCGCTATGGAGAAACCCACCTCGGGTTTAAAAAATGCACCAAGTGTGGTGGTATCATCTCCATCACTTACACCCATGAGTGGTGTCTTAAATGTTTAGGTCCTGACCACTCCATCTCAGAGTGTATGGCTTGTGCCATGATGTCCAAAAGGGGTCGACAGAACTGAGCTGCCAAGCTCAGTGCCCTTTTTCCTTCCGATGCAGCTTCGGTGGCATCGACGTCTTCCAGGACTTCGTCTTCCTCCCATGGATCTCAGGTAACTAAACATAAGTCCAGCCAATCCTCAAAGGGTAGATCTCCTTCTAAGCATCAAGATGCCTCTAGTGTTGCCCTTGAGGGTTCCATACCGGCAAAATTGCCCCGGTGGGAGGCTTCAGCTTCCAAAGCATTATCGGGGCTCCAGGATGTTCTCGAGGCCTCGACCTTAGCAGAACTACTGGTGCCATGCTCTGGGGTACCGGTTGTGTCCGGTACCAATACCCAGGCATCGGCAGCGTCGATAGACCAGAGGTTCCTGGCTATTGAACGCAGTCTGGCAGCTCTCCTTGCGGCATCGATGCCCTCGGAACCACATCAGACGGTTCAATCAGTACCGATGCCAGCATCGACATCGCTATCGGCTTTGCTGGCACCCAGTCATGCGATGCCTTCTGGTGCTGATACACCGGTACCGATTACCCCCGGTACCGACTTCGGTCGGTATGGGTATTGGGCTCTTCAAGAGCATCCGGACAGACGGTATTTCGAATCCTCGGAGGACTCCGAGGATTCTGACAGCTCTGCCGGTACCGGGATACTTCTCCAAGAGGAGCCTTCCTCTCCTAAGCGTAGGATGTCTCCTCCAGAAGATATTTCCTTTCAGGATTTCATCAGAGAGGTGGCTCGTGGGTTGTCCATTACTGTGACTCCTGAAACAGAGCCCAGAGCTAAGGAGTTGGAGATTTTACAATATCCCAAAGCTCCTAAAGAGGCGGCTACCCTGCCTATCCATGAGATTTTACATGATCTCATGTTGAGAATGTGGGAGACACCTCTTACCACCTCTCCTCACTCTCATAGACTGGATACTATGTATGGAGTCCCTCCTTGTCCTGGCTTCCAAAGAACTCAGCTTCCCCACCACCCCATTGTGGTGGAGTCAGCTATGAGAAGGATCAGAAGTGCAAAGAGACATGCCTCTAAGCGTTTGGAAAGTCATCTTCCTGATTGCAATCACCTCTGCCCGTCGCATTAGTGAATTGCAAGCTTTAGTGGCTGATCCTCCTGATACTAGATTTCATCATAAGGTTGCTCTTCGAACTCACCCACACTTTATGCCAAAGGTGGTTTTGCCTTTTCATTTAAACCAATCAATTTATCTTCCTGTATTATTTCCGAGGCCTCACGCCTCTAATGCAGAAAGAAACCTTCATACTTTGGATTGTAAAAGAGCCTTAGCCTTTTACATTCAAAGAACACAGCAACATAGAAAGTCCTCGCAACTTTTTGTAGCTTTTGACCCTAGTCATTTGGGACTTCCAGTCTCCAAAAGAACTTTATCTAAGTGGATTGCCCAATGCATATCCTTTACTTATGAGAGTAAGGGTCTTCCTCTTCAGGACCGTGTCACAGCTCACAATGTGAGAGCCAAGGCAGCTTCTATGGCTAATCTCCACTCTGTGTCTATCGATGACATTTGTTGAGCAGCCACCTGGGCTTCGGTACACACTTTCACAGCCCACTACTGCCTAGATAAAGCCTCCCGTCGGGATGCCTTCTTTGGCCAAACTGTTCTTCAAAATCTCTTTCAAACTTAAACCAACTCCTACCCACCGACCCTGGTGGGATGCCAGAGATCCATGGGAGGAAGGATTCTCACCTTCGACGGTGGCTCCTTCCTGGGGATATCTCCCTGGCATCTTCAGCTAGGGAGTCCCCATATGTGAGGACTACATTCCTGCTTGTTCCTGGAGATAGCATAGTTACTCACCTGTAACAGGTGATCTCCGGGAACAGCAGGAATTTAGTCCTCACAACCCACCCACCTCCCCTAGGAGTTGTCTCTCTCTCTCTTTGTCTCTTTCCTCTCTCCCTCTATCCTTTCACTCAGCTACAAACTTAACTGAAGAGAGACAGTTGGAAAGGCGGGAAGGCAGCGCGCATGTGCTGAGGGATGCTCCCAAAAGCGTTCCTATTAGACGCTGGGGATTGTTCCCGTGCAGGCTCCGTTGGTACCGACGATACCCATTTGTGAGGACTAAATTCCTGCTGATCTCCAGGAACAAGCAGGAATGAGTCTTCACATATGGGTACGTCGGTACCGACGGAGCCTGCGCAGGAACGCTCCCCAGCTTCCCAAAAAGGAAAGCTTTTGGGAGCATCCCACAGCGCATTCGCGCTGCCTTCCCGCCTTTCCTAACCAACTCTCCTCAGTTCTTCTTTTCCGCGGAGCCAGCAGGTAGTGTTCCTGTCACCGCTGAAGAAGTTCTTTATTTTAATTTATTTCTTTGGTCGCGTGTCTGCCTTCCCCGATGCCAGACCGGTACCGCCGGTCTTTTCTTTTCTTTTCTTTCTAAAAAAAAAATATATATATTTTTTTTTTTTCCTCACTTGGTGTATTTTTCTTCTTAGGCCTCCAGGCCCACAAGAAATTTTTCCCTCATGGAAAAACCAGCCTCCGGGTTCAAAAAATGCACTAAGTGTAGCGGTACAATTTCTGTTACAGATACCCATGAATGGTGTCTTAAATGTTTGGGTCCTGAACACTCCATTCTGGATTGCCAGTCCTGCTCTTCAATGTCTAAATGAGGGTTACAGAACCGAGCAGCCAAGCTCCATGTGCTGTTTCCCACGGATGCACCGGCAGTGGCATTGACATCTTCCAGGTCTTCCTCTCCCGATGGGTCTCAGGTAACCAAACAATCCTAGCAGGTCCTTGAAGGGCAAATCTCCCTCTAAGTATCGAGATGCCTCCGGGCTTGCCCTCGAGGATCCTGCCCCAGCCAAACAACCCCGGCGGAAAGCTCCGGCTTCCAAAGCTCCTCCTATGGGGTTACAGGTTGACATCGATGGCACGGCCTCGACCGATCACCTGTTAGACTGCTCTGGGGTACCGGCACAATCTCCCGGTACCGACATCCAGGCAGTCGTGGCGTCCATGGATCACACTGTTCAATCCATGCAGCAGGCTATAATGGCTTTTATTAAAGCTGCGACGCCGACGGTACCGCAACGAGTCCCGTTGTCGGTACCGGCACCGGTACCAGCACCGATACCGGTACCGACTGCATCGACATCGGCCTGGATACCGACTCAGGTTCCTTGTCCAGGGCTATTTCTCAGTACCGATCCGGTACCGGGGACGCCCGATGTCGGTACCAGACGATACTTCGATTCCTCTGATGATTCTGATTCATCAGATGAGTCTCCTGAAGTATCCATTACCCTTCCTGAGGAGCCTGCTTCTCCAAAAAGGAGAATGTCTCCTCCAGAGGATTTGTCCTTTCAAGACTTCATAATAGAAGTGACTAAAGGACTCTCTATTTCAGTAACCTCTGAAGCAGAGCCTAGAGCAAAAAAATTAGATATTTTAGGATACTCTAAGGCTCCCAGAGAGGCAGTCACCTTGCCAATTCATGAAATTCTTCATGAACATATGATTGACTTATGGGAGACTCCTCTCACCCTTTCTCCTCATTCTTGCAGATTGGACACTATGTACCGTGTCCCTCCTTCTCCTGGATTTCAGAAAACTCAGCTTCCTCACCACTCCATTGTGGTGCAGTCAGCTATGAAAAGGATAAAGAGTACAAAAAGACACTCTTCTGCTCCTCCAGGAAGAGAATGCAGGACCTTGGATGCTTTTGGTAGGAAAATCTTCCAAGCCAGCATGCTTATTGCCAGAATCAACTCATATAGCCTTTATATGGGTATGTTTCTAAAGGAAGTTGCACAAAAGCTGCACAACTTTCTCCCTTTTATTCCAGAGGATAGAAGGGATGAGTTCCTCCTTTGGCTTAAGCATACTCAAGACATTTCAAAGTTTTCCAACAGGGCAGCCTTTGACTCCTTTGAAGGTGCCAGCAGAGCCTCAGGCATTGCCATAGCTGCTCGCAGAATTGCTTGGCTCCAGGCTTCTGATCTAGAACCCTGGGTTCAGGATGGCTTAGGAAATCTGCCCTGTACGGGTGAAAATCTTTTTGGCAAAGAGTGGCAAATAAAAGCCACTCAAATGGATGCAGAGAATTCTGCTCTGGATAGACTTTCCAAGTCAACCTCCATTCCAGCCAAGAAAAAAATCTTTCAAAAAGCCTTTTTACAAAAGGAGCAGATTTCCTTCCACTTCTGGCCAACAATCTTCTTCAGGTCGCTTTGCTACTAAGCGTCAGCAACCTAAACAGGCCAGGCCTAAACCTGCAGGGGCTGCTACAACTCAGCAGTCCCAACCCCCTCAGGGTTTTTGACTTGATACTAGAGAACTTAACCTTTCTGGCTCTACAACAGCCAGAACCTCTCACCATTCCAGGAAGGTTAGCTCATTTTGCTCCCAGATGGGAGCAAATCACATCAGAGCAGTGGACCCTCTCCATCATAAGAGAGGGCTACAAACTTCATTTCTCAAACCTTCCTCCCTACACCATGGTGAGACACTTCAATTCTCCCACATCTCTCCTCGACCTTCTGGATCAGGAGGTGACTACCCTTCTGGCCCAGAGGGCCATAGAAGAGGTTCCTCTTCTTCAACAGGGGTCAGGGTTTTACTCCCCCTATTTTCTCATTCCAAAGAAAACAGGGGGATACAGACCCATTCTAGACCTCAGAGAATTGAACAAATTCCTATGCAAGGAGAAGTTCAAGATGCTTTCTCTAGGCACTCTCCTTCCATACCTGCAGAGTCAGGATTGGCTTTGTTCTCTAGATCTCAAGGATGCGTACACTCATGTCCTCATCCATCCATCTCACAGAAAATTCCTACATTTTCTGTTCCAGGGAAAACATTTCCAATACAGAGTGCTTCCTTTCGGTCTAGCCTCTGCTCCAAGAGTGTTCACCAAATGCATGGCAATAGTTGCTGCATTTCTACGCACTCTGGGAATATTTGTCTTCCCATATCTGGACGACTGGCTCATCCGAGCTCCAACCCAGTCAGAGCCTCAGATCTCCCTGAACCGCACCAGGCGCATTCTGCAATACCTGGGACTTGTGATAAACCTCGCAAAGTCCCAGCTCACCCCTACTCAGTCCCTGGAATTCATAGGGGCCTGGTTGGACACCACTTCTGCAAGGGCCTACCTCCCTCAGGCCCGTTGTCAACGTCTAGTGCAGTTAGCCTCCCAGATTCAGTCAAAGAGCCACTTAACTGCCAGGGAGATGCTGCAGCTGCTAGGCCATATGGCTTCCACAGTACATGTGGTACCCTATGCTCACCTACACATGAGAGCAGCTCAATGGACTTTGTCCACCCAGTGGACTCAAGCTTCAGGAGCTCTCTCAGACCAAATAGCAACCTCCAAACGTCTCTTTTGGTCTCTCCAATGGTGGATGTCCACTCAAAATCTGTTGTTGGGGTCCCCCTTCCAACCTTTGTTACCCCAAGCAACCCTCACAACAGATGCCTCCCAAACAGGTTGGGGAGCTCATCTACAAGACCTTTCCACCCAAGGCACTTGGTCCCCACAGGAGACCTCTCTTCATATCAACCACTTGGAACTTCGAGCAGTGTTCCTAGCTCTCAAGGTCTTTCATACCCTCCTCAGCTACAAGACAGTCCTCATTCGTATGGACAATCAAGTAGCCATGTTTTACATAAACAAGCAAGGAGGAACTGGCTCTCTGTTGCTTTGCAACGAAGCTCTAAGATTATGGGCCTTCGCCAGAGAGCATCAAATCCATCTCCTGGAAGTATACCTCCCAAGAATCCAAAACTCTTGGGCAGACAGACACAGTCGAGTTCTGCTTCCACACGAATGGTCCCTGCACATGGATCAGGTACTCAGAATCTTCCAGGAATGGGGAACCCCGGACATAGACCTCTTTGCAAGTCCGTGGAATGCCAAACTTCCCTGGTTCTGTTCCAGAATTCCGTGTCAGGGAGCTCAGGCCAAGGATGCCTTCCTCCTTCATTGGGGTCAGGGCTTCCTGTATGCCTTTCCACCCATTCCTTTGATTCCCAAGACTCTGTTCAAACTCCAGAGGGATCAAGGATCTATGATCCTCATAGCTCCACGCCAAGTGTGGTACCCTCTACTTCTGCATCTCTCCCACGCCCCCTCCCTGGACTTGGGAGCTGCACCAGACCTTCTGTCCCAGGAGGAAGGGACTTTGTGGCATCCAAATCCCAAGTCCCTTCACCTCAGAGCTTGGTTACTGAAGGCCTAGACCTTCAAGACTTCAATCTTTCTCAGCAAGTGAAGGATATCCTCCATGCTTCCAGAAAACCTTCCACTAGGCGTTCCTATGCTTTTAAGTGGAAAAGATTTTCCATTTGGTGTGCTCAAAAGGGTCTTGACCCTCTGGCACTTCCTGTGAATTCTCTATTGGAATATCTCCTGCATCTCTCTAATGCAGGCCTTAAAACAAATTCAGTAAGGGTCCATTTGAGTGCTATTGCAGCATCCCTTAAGCCTCTCAATGGACAACCTATTTCCTCTCATCCTCTTATTGCAAGATTCATGAGAGGCCTAACTTTAACTAAACCTCCCATTCGACCTCCTCCGGTGGCATGGGACTTAAACTTGGTTCTTGGTCAGCTTATGAAGCCACCTTTTGAACCCTTAGCCACTACCTCCTTGAAATTTCTTTCCTGGAAGGTTATTTTCCTTATTGCAATCACTTCTGCTCGCCGCATCAGTGAACTGCAGGCCTTAGTGGCTAATCCACCTTATACAAGGTTCCATTATGATAAGGTAGTCCTTAGGACAAATCCTCACTTTATGCCTAAAGTGGTCTCACCTTTTCATCTTAATCAAGAGGTATATTTACCTGTCTTTTTTCCAGCTCCTCATGCATCCAGTGCAGAGAGGAACCTTCATACTCTAGATTGTAAAAGAGCTCTTGCTTTTTACTTACACAGGACACAGCAACATAGAAAGTCTTCCCAGCTTTTTGTTGCTTTTGATCCTTCTCATTTAGGACTTCCAGTCTCTAAAAGAACACTGTCCAATTGGATTGCTCAGTGTATTTCTTTTGCTTACCAGAGTAAGAAGCTTTTTCTGGAGGGCCATGTCAAAGCTCACAATGTGAGGGCCATGGCCACCTCTATGGCTCATCTTCATTCTGTGTCCATCGACCAGATCTGTCGAGCAGCCACCTGGGCCTCGGTTCATACCTTCACAGCCCATTACTGTTTGGACAAGGACTCCCGCCGGGATGCCTTGTTTGGTCAGGCTGTCCTCAGACACCTGTTCCATTCTTGAACAACTCCTGCCCTCCTTCCCTGAATGGATGCCTGAGATCCATAGGAAGACGAGGAACCCTTCAGGGTCTCATACCCTTGGGGATCTCCCAGGCATCTTAGCTAGGGAGTCCCCATATGTGAGGACTCATTCCTGCTTGTTCCTGGAGATAGCACAGTTACTTACCTGTAACACGTGATCTCTGGGAACAGCAGGAATTAGTCCTCACAACCCTCCCACCTCCCCTAGGAGTTGTATCTCTCTCTGTCTTTCCTTTCCTCTCTCTATTGTCTCAGCTTTAAACTCGAACTGAGGAGGGTTGGTTAGGAAAGGCAGGAAGGCAGCGCGCATGCGCTGTGGGATGTTCCCAAAAGCTTTCCTTTTTGGGAAGCTGGGGAGCGTTCCCGTGCAGGCTCCGTCGGTACCGACGTACCCATATGTGAGGACTAATTCCTGCTGTTCCCAGAGATCACCTGTTACAGGTAAGTGTGCTTTCCCAGAGATCACCTGTTACAGATGAGTAACTACGCTGTGTCTGTGTGAGGGGTATATTTCTTGTATTTTCAACCTTGTGTGTATGTGTACAGGGGTCATTAGTATAGTATGTCTCTTGGGGGTGGGGATTATCATGTATGGGGGACACACCCGGGTAGGGGAGGGGAGCAGAACGTTTTGATTATGCAGAAGAGTGACTTAAGATCGGTGACTGTGTAGCTGTGACGTTCTGTGTAGGATTAGGTGCAATGGGGGTTAGAGAGGGAGGTGAGGGAGGAGGGTGATCTAGATTAGTTGTCAAAACTATTGAAAGTTTACAGTGTTGGCAAAACATTGATTGTTGTGCATTTAAAATTGTATTATGTGGTATTTCTTGGTGTACTGAGGTTGATTGTGAAAAAATATAAATTAAAAAAAAATTAAAATCTTACTGGGACATTATGCTGGCTTTCCGAAAACAGCAATAACTTTAACTGTGAGCCTTGTATTTGCAGAGACCCATCGACTCCAGTCCTTAAATTTTATAGCATCATGTGCAATGAAAAGTATCCTCTGCATTGTAGGCTATAAAAATGATGACATCCTGTTTGCGTTTCCTTTTTTGTAATTTTAATTTATATTACTTTATTAAAAACATACAACCCAGTACTTATATAGCAATAAGCAGTTTTTATGAGCATGCTAGATTAAAAAAGAAACCTAAATTGCAGTAGCACCAAATGTGTGTGTACCCCGACCTGCAAGTAAAAATGGAATGATGCAGGGCTTAAACATGTAATACCGAGAGGTTTTTTCTTTATAAACACTGATTCATTTCTTCAATTCTAGATTGTGCAGATCCCTTTCTGTGGCGAGATTGACTGTGAGGATTGGATTAAGAAAGCCACAACCAGGTAATTGTAGAAAATACTTGCAGTAGAGGAAAGTGATCTAAAAAGTACTTTTCATCCAGAAAAATGTGCCCTGGAGTGTCCATTAGTAACAGTCGCACCTAAGAACATAAGATATGCCATACTGGGTCAGACCAAGGTCCATCAAACCCAGTATCCTTTTTCCAACAGTGGCCAATCTAGATTATAAGTACCTAGCTGTTTCCCCAAAAGACACAGGTTCCACAAAGCTTGTATTGGGTCAAACAGTGATATCCTGGGTCCCTTTTAATAATGGTGTACGGATTTTTCCCTCCAGGAACTTGTCCAAACCGTTTTTAAACCCAACTACACTAACAGCTTTTACTATATTCTCCGGTAACAAATTCCAGTGTTTGATCACACATTGAGCGAAAAAATATTTTCTCTTATTGGTCTTAAATAGATTACCCTGTAGCTCCATTGCATGTCCCCTAGTCTTTCTATATTCTGATGACATAAACAGTCTATCTACGTTTACCTGTTCCACTCCATTTATTAATTTATCATATTCCCCTCAGCCGTCTCTTTTCCAGGTTAAAGAACCCTAACCTTTTTAGCCTCTCTTCATAGGGGTATCCTTCCATCCCCTTTACCATTTTGGTGGCTCTTCTCTGTACCTTTTCTAATAACGCTATATCCTTTTTAAGTTACGGCGACCAGATTTGCACATAATATTCAAGGTGTGGTCGTACCATGGAACGTTACAGAGGCATTATAATATCCTTTGTTTTATTTTCCATTCCTTTCCTTATGATACCTAGCATCCTATTTGCTCTCTTGGCCGCCACTGCACACTGGGCGGAGGATTTTAACATGTTATCCACGATGACGCCTAAATCTTTTTCCTGGGTGGTGGTTCCTAATGTGGAACCTTGCATCGTGTAACCATAGTTTGGGTTGTTCTTCCCTAGGTGCATAACTTTGCACTTGTCCACATTAAATTTCATCTGCCATTTGGATGCCCAGTCTTCCAGTTTATCAAGATCCTCTTGCAAGTTTCCGCAATCCTCATGGGTTTTAGCGTGTTAGCTGACCGATCAGCAGCAATATTCAGCCACTGGCCAGTTAACTAAAGTAGCTAAAGATAGGCCAGCTGGCTAGTGTTGGGCTGCTTAGAGGCCAAAACGGAGGGTATTCAGCGGCACTAAGCACGTTAGCACCACTGAATAGCATACTGAGCAGCATTTATGCAGTTTGCAAGTCTGCAAACCACCTAAATGCCTTTGAATATCCCCCCTCCTACAAGATGCCTGAGACACGCATTACTCCACTATACTTATGGATTAATTTTAAAAACCATTTCCTTGAGTTAAAAAGTGTGTTATGCACAGAAATGATCTCTTATAAAATTGTCTGGGTGCAGATACACCCTTTATAAGTATATTCGACCTGAACAGAGGTGTTCCCAGAGGACGGCGTTTGGACTTATGCACTTACTTTACAATAGTGTTTCTCAAACCATATCTGGAGTGTCTCTTGTCTAGCCTGGTTATCAGGATATCCATAATGACTATGCTGTGTAGGCTTTGCATGCTGATCTTCTCATCCATGTTACTGTGGCTAGTCTGATAACCAGACAAGCTAGGGGATACTTCAGGAATGGCTTGAGAAACACCACTTTATAAAATGTTTGTACATGCATAGAATACATGCACGCCAAAGAACAGGTGTGCAAATGTGCATACGTATTTTCTGTGGAATAATTTTCAAAGGGAAAGTATGCATATACTTTTGCTCTGAATACTGGTGTAACTTACGTGCATACCTGCTGATCAAATTAGGCAGCGTCTCAAAAATTACTCTTTCAGTATATTCAGGCATGGTTGACTTTTTTTTAGGTAAGCAAGCTATACTCCATGGGAGCCCCATCTATAACTTTAATGATTAGGACAGATGCATATGTTTCTAAATTTTATTTTATATCTGTTTCTTATTATCTAGTCATGTGGGTTCCATAAACTGTTTCTACGACCACCTCATGTACTTCATCAGGGTTTAAACCTGCTGATGCACCAGACCAAACGTGATCAGAGCCTGTGGAGAGAGGGTGTTCAGATCTTTAGCATAAACCTGCTGAGCAGTTCTTTTGCATCTTTTTATGACCTTCAGCCAAATATGGTTGCTGGGAGTGATAAACTGCTTCCTAACTGTAGTACCCAGACAATTCACCAGATGGCGCTCAAGAACAATGCATGTTGCATTTCTTTGAAGGGTCTGTGTTACCTTAGCAGTTCTACCCGCCTGCAATGCAATGTGTGCCTTTGAGTCAGTCCTGACTCCTGGCGACCCAGAAGCTCCTGGGTTTTCTTGGCAGTGTCACCAGAAGTAGATTGCCAGGCCTTTCTTCCGAGGCAATGGAGGGTTAAGTGACTTGCCCAAGGCCACAAGGAGTGCTAGTGGGAATTGAACCCTGGTTGCTTGGTTACTGAATCTGTGGCTTTGCAGCCTGTAACACTACCAGTGAGTTGATCCGTTCTAAAGATATTGGGTCATGGCTTATTTATTTCTAAAGAATTCAGGGACTATTTTCTTAGGGGAGGACATTATCCTTTGATATTTTTTGAAGTTGAAGTATCTAGTCTCTCACTTTAACCTGCAGTTTAATCTACATCTGGGCTTCATAGACATTGGAAAAAAATCATTCTGTGATACAACGTGTGGGTTTTCCTTTATTTGAAAGGTTTGGCATTATAATAGTGTGATTATATTGGTGTATTTTTGTCAGCCTGGCCTTGATCTCTCCCATCAGCAGTTTTCAAAGCTTGTGTTTAAATTGACCTTGTTCAGATCGTTAGTTGAATGGCCCACACATGGCGGCAGAAAGGCAAACTGTGTGAAAGTAGGCTGACCTTCCTTATATTCTGCTACCAGCATAGCAGTAATTGGAAACAGTGTTAGCGCATTGATCTGTTGAAGCCCCAGAAGGAGTGTGTGGTTTTGTTTTGTTTTGTTATTTTAAAATGAATGACTGTTTAAGGCTTTTAACCAGCTAACAACACATTTTTTTTGTTCCAGAGATCAAGACCTAGAGCCTGGGGCCCCATCCATGGGAGCAAAGGGTCTCTGCATCCCCTTCAAACCTCTCCGTGAGCTGCAGTCAGGGGCACTCTGCGTATGTGGCAAAAACCCAGCCAAGTTCTACACGCTCTTTGGCCGCAGCTACTAGTGATAAAGCGAAATCTCCCTTTCCCATGCTCCATTATTAAACTCTCTATTTTTTAATATAAGAAGATTGAAACCATGACTAATGTTATCAATTTTGTGACTTTTTTTAAATAGCACTTATAAAAAGCAAGGGATCCAATAAATTCCAGTCTGCTTATGGTAAGAGACGTGTAGAAGCAGTGCAACATGAAGACTTTGCTGTAAACAACTCTAACAATAAAATATGCCTTGTGAGCTCACGCAGTTCCATGTTTTTTATGTATTTTTACCTGTGTTACTTGGGAGAGGTGAAACTTTTATTTAGTATAAAGGTCAACGATAGTTTATTAAGGAAATGCCTAAAATATTTATAGCATGAACGATCTAAACAGCATTATAATGGTGGCAAATATTTTACTGAATATATTAAGTTAAATGTGTTCAAGTAGCCTAGATGCTATAGTTATTCTGTACTTCCCTACCTTGCCACCATTCTTGCGTGGGACCATCATGGATACTCCCTTCTCACTCATAACCACCCAGGCTTTAAAATAAAAACATAGAGGGCAGAGGCAAGTGTTAATTTGAATAGATGGTCTAAAAATGCAATCTGACTCGGTGACACCGTGTCTTGAAATGTATCCTCAGTCAAATAAAAAGATATGGCCCATGCCACTGTCCTTTAGTAAATTGTTTATTTAAAGTTGTGTCTAGGAGACTATTATATTGAGTTTAAGCACTATAAAGTCCTTTCTTAGTATCTAGGGTTGAGCCTAATTCATTATAAACATCTCCCTTTTCTGTACCCCCTTCATCCAAAGCCTGTCGGATAGCGGAGAATAGATTTGATGGGTTTATGAAATATTGCAGCATTGTAAATGGGGAGGAGTAGCCTAGTGGTCAGATCAGGGTTTGATTCCCATCAGGGCCGACCCTGAGCATGTGCAAGAATGTTGCTTGCACATGGCTCTGAGCCGCCCCAACTGCACTGAAAAAAAACCCTCCAGATGCCAGACACTGCTGCAGCTACATGATCGATTCAGCAACAGCAGTGCTGTGGCAGCCAAGGCCGCTTCAACCTCCTATGAAGCTCGGAGCAAACTTTTCCAGCAGAGGTCCCCTCATGCACGTCCTCCCTTCATCCACATGCTGCTGTTATCCACTGCTGCTGCCCCTCTCTGGGAAATGCAGTGGTGATAATTCATAAAAAAGGCATCAAGGCACTAGCGTTACTTTCTTTTCCGGTGCCACAGTGCTGTTTGCGTGTCCACATCTACCCTCCCTCTTATTCGATGGAGGGTGACAGAGGTGGAAGTACAAACAGCACAGCGGTGCCGGAAAAGAAAGTAACACTGGCTCCGTGATGCCTTCATGTATTGTCACCATTGCATGTCCCAGAGAGGGGCAGCAGCAGCAGATAAAAGCGGCACGTGGGGACCACCACCATAAAGGTTTGCTCCGAGCCCCATTAGAAGTTGAAGCAGCCCAGTCTGCCACAGCACTGCTGCTGCTGAATTGATCATGTAGCAGCAGCACTGTTTGGAAAGGGATGGCGATAGGTATGGTGGCAGGAGTAGGGCCACTGTTACCTATGGGCAGTGGGGCAGGTGGGCTCCCATTGTGCAGAGCCCTAGACAGCTGCCCCTTTTGCCCTAGGTAAAAGCAGATCTGTTGGCGGCAGTAAGTTCAGCACAGCATGGGGCCTCCAGAGCAGCAGTTCATGGCTGGGGAGAAGGAAGCTGTAGCGATGGAGCAAGAGGGACAGCGCTCTTGTGCTGAGCACCTGTGTGAGAGGAGGAGGAGGAGCTGGCAGCTGAGGTGGAGAGGTTGTGCATGCCAGGTGGAAGGAGCCCGTGCTACGGCCTTGAGTGTCAGCTGAGCCCCAGCAGAATATTCGCCTGGCCGCAGACACTAACAAATTCAAATGCTGTTGGCTATAGAGAATGGACTAGGGACCAAGACGGTGGAAGGAAGTGCTGTATGGAAGGGAGTTGGGTTAGAGGGGATGCAACACATAGGACAATATTAGGGAAATTGAAAATATAGCAGAGCTACTGGACAGAAGGGGTAGAGCAAACTGAGAAGAAGAGGTGATATTGGACACGGGGGAGGCCATAGGGAGAGGAAGAGAGAGGAAGGGGGATGCTTGACACGGGAAGGGGTAATAGGGAGATGGGGGGGGGGGTTATAGGCAGATAGACATGAGAGAATTAGGGAGATAGAAAAGAGAATGATGCTGGATGTGGGGGATAAGGAGATGCTTGACATGGTGAGGTCTTAGGTAGATTGAGAGGAAATGCTGAACATTGGGAGAGGTGAGAGGGAGGAGAGATGCTGGACAGGGGAGGGGACAAACGTGATGTATCCAAGGAAAGAACAAAATAATCATATAATATTGAAAAAGAGGCTTTTATTTACAATACCAATGGATGGGCATCATCCATTGGTATTGTAAATAAAAGCCTCTTTTTCAATATTATATGATTATTTTGTTCTTTCCTTGGATACATCACGTTCCTCCACTGTGGACTGTTTCTGACGTGACTGTTTGCTCTTAGTTGGACCAGGGGAGGGGACAAAGTCACAGAAGGGAAAAACTGCATGACAAGAAATAAGGGAGATAGAGTACAGATGCTAGACATGAGAGGAAATAGGAAGGAGGACAGGAATGCGGGACACAGAACAGATTTTGGATATGGTGTAAGAGGTGGAAATCCTGGATGAGGAGAGAGAGCGAGGGGCAGATACTGGATGGGGCATTCTGGACAGTGGGGAAAGAGGGAGGGAGGAGATGCTGGACACAGCGGGGGGGGGGGGGAATTAGTGATAGACTAGGGAATAAGAGGTTGGTGAAAGAGAGAGAGATTGGGAATGGGAGGTTTGGGGTTAAGGATGAGAAGTAGTAGATTGAGGGCAAGATGGCAAGAAGAAGAGAAACTTCAGTCCATAGAGATTAAAAATAAAATAAATGAAAGCTTTAAAATAAAAGATAAATGTAAGAGATGGATGTACAGGATGAGAAGTAGCAGATGGACTCGAGACCTTGGAAAGAGTTAAGATGCAGAAACCAGAGACTGGAACCAGTGCAATTAGAAAACTAAAATGGCCGGATGACTAAGGTAGAAAAAAGTATTGTATTTTCAGTTTAATGACTGCAATATATTGGGGGATGGGGGATATTTGAAGGCAGTTGCATGGTTTAGACCTGCAAACTGTGTAAATGCTGCTAAACAGGATATTCAGCGTGTTAGTGCTTCTGGATATCCGCAGGTACTGCAGCTACACGTCCTGATACTAAGCGGTTAGAATTGGGACATGTTGTGGCGACACCTGCAGATATCCAGCAGCAGTAAGCGTGTACCAGGGCGGAGTGCATGGAGCTCTCATCACTAACTGGGCAGCGGGGATATTGAGCAGCTGCTCGGTTAGCGACAAGCAGGTAAAGTAAGGCGCGGCAAATGCTGGGCCAGCTTTACCATTGAAGCTAATCGGGCAGTGGCTCGACATTGCCACTGCCTGTTTAGCTTCCAGTTTCTGCAATGACCTGGATAGTCAATGCCGGTGGCTGGATATGGCCCAGCATTGAACATCTGGGGTCAGAATTCAGCGGTAAAGGCTAAGAGCTTTACCAGCACACGCCATCGCCACTGAATATCCCCCATCGCTGTTTGTAATGTACATGCGCTTTCTTTATGTATGTCTTTTCATTTCTTTGGTGTTGTGCTACATGCAGAATGTGGCTTCTTGGGATTTCTGTTTTTAGTTTGTGGTCCCTTATTTTGTACTTGATGAGGGTCTATCTATGCTCTAAGTGTGTGACTGAAGCCAGGTATTCAGTTGGTAGAGAGTTTCTATGTAGGAATCTGGCTTGTTCGGTTTTCCCAGTAGGTATGTGGATGTTCTAGGTTCCACTGCAATATTTATGGTGCCGTCCTTTTCTGGCACGCTTCTTGTTGTGTAAATTTTGGAAGTTAGCGCCGTTATGGAATGGTAGATTTGCTCTGTGGATCCTGTTCTTGGTGTGTGCTCAACTGTAGTTGGTAGTGCAATATGAAATTTAAAATATTTTGTTCAGATTTAAGGAAATCTTAAATGTTAAGGGAACATGTCAGTTTAATTTTACGAAGTAGCCTGATAGCTTCACTGCTGCTGATTTCTGGGCTTTTCCACTGATACAGTCCAATCCAGCCCAAACACTATGATCTAATATATTGTAAATGTATGTTTGGAAGCCATCTAGGATTTTAGGTAATCTGCATATAATTTTTAAAATAAATTTATGCAAATGAGGCCCCACATTGAGTCTCTGCACATAGCCCCACATCACACTTAGGCTGCCCCTGGGTGTATCCTGAGGAATGAGTTGAGAACCACTGCTCTAGACAAGAGCTTCCCAAATGTGTTAGCTGTGTGGATCCCTTATTAATCTCCAAAACATTCAGGGACCCCCACCAGTCTTTCTGGACCCCTCCCCTCAGAGCCAAGCCTGTCCCCTACTAGCCTATTTCCCTCCCTTCCCCTTCTTGTATCCACCAGTCTCTGTTTCCCTCCAGGAAGTCCCCACCAATCTTGGTCTTTCCTCTCCCCCTACTTCTGCTAGTTCCTCCAGTCGTCTTCCCACCAGCCTCTCCCTCTTTTTATTTCCTCTCTTCTTTGTTCTGCAGCCCCATGTAATGGGTTTCGTGGGCCCCCAAGGGTCCATGGATGACAGGTTGGAAACCACTGCCCTAGACAATTTACAAGTAAAAATTAAAAGCACAGTAACACATCAGAACCTCACAAAGTCCGAAGGGGGAAAAAGAATAAGAGTATGCAACCAGCCACTCTGTACTTCCTTTTGGAGGGAAATGTGGGTTATAAATACTTTAATTAAAAACATATTACCTACCCAGCATCTTAAAATTACATAATTTTAAAAATTATATCCCTCTTTACGAGACCCAGATCAATCCTAGCCTGAGGAGAGAGGCAAAAATATGCCCACCATATGCATATCACAAAAGCTTCATCCACCTCTTGCTCTGAAATCCATAGGTGAGGGTTAGAACATTGCCAGCATAATTTTCACAGAATAAGTCCTAGGTCCAATATCCAGTTTCCTCTTGACAGCAGACTTCTAAACAAATGATCCTGCAGTTGTAATTACATCTTTAATTTTGCAGAGAAGGCTTCTGTAAGCAGTGACTGAAAGAACATTAAAATGCCTTGTGAGACCAGTGCCCCTGCTATTGTGGTGCAGTGTACACCATCTCCTAAACTATTTGGTGTGCGTTACGGCAGTGCTCCCCAAACTCTTTTCCGGTGTGACCCCGTTTTAGCAGCTGAAAATTCCCATCAACCCAGATAGTAATCAAATAAAATTATCACTCAAATAACATGAATATAAATATGTAAAGCCATGCTTTTTCAAGTAATTATCTGATGTACTCAACTCGCCTGAGACAGGTTTGGAAGTTGACACAGCTTCTTGGACATACGCAGTGTGGGGGGCTGTCTCTCTCTAGGGGCAGTGTGTGCTGGGGGTTTAAGCATCTGGGGGCAGTATGTATGTATATGTGTGTGTTTGCCTGGGAGCTCATTGTTTGGGAGCACTATATGTGCATGGTTGTGGGGGGCTAAGTGACTCCGGGAGCAGTGTGAGTGTGTCTGAAGCAGAAGAAAGCACAACCTGATAGTGGGTTTTGAGGTCCCCTCCACGGCAGGGCTCAATCTATATGCAGGGAGCTGAATACGATGGAGTACTGAAGAGCTCTTGAAAATCAGAGCAGGGTTTTGGAGTCCATGCGCATGCAGACGTGCAGGGTGCACATGGGCTTCAAAGCCCCATACTGATTTTTAATGCTGATTTATCCTGGTTCTGCTTCCATCTCCCCAGCCACAGCCGCTTGCCTGCAGGGCCACTGCTTTGGAGACTCCGTGTTGCTGCTGCAGCTATCGATCAGCAGCAGTGGTGGCTGCGCAGGGCACTGAACATAATCCAGGGCCGACCCTGGCAGCTGTGACCCCCAAATGAGAATTTTGCAACCCCACCCTCAACTTGTGGTTGTGACCCACAATTTGGGAACCACTGTGTTACAGGGATGTAACAAGCCACGGAATCCATTACAAAGTGCAATGGGGATTTTCACATGGATGGATTTAGATGTGTAACCTTTATAAAATCATTATCCACTTCTGATTGTAGATTTCCATTGATAAACATGATGCAAAAAAAATAAAATAGGTGTTTGTTGGAAAAACCATTTCTAGCAGTGTGCACTCAAACAATCCCCTTGCTGCCTAAGATTCTCTATTTCTCTCTTTGGGTCTTGTCTGTGCTGATGGCTTCCCCCAGCTGCACAAATATGATTCAACTGAAAAGGGTACCTAGCAGTAGGTATGGGTACCATGAAAACATTGAAAAACACAGGGTGTTTTTTTCTTAACCGCAAAGAACTTTAGTTGAACAATAACCCCCTAAACTCGCATTTTATAAACCCCTGACAATAGAAGCTGTAGATACAAAACACTAAAAGTTCACTTTAATATTGTCATTCTGTTTGTGCATCCTTTTGACTGACTTTAGTGAGAAAAGTGGTATAAACTTTTATAAATAAATATACGTTGGTCTTACAATTAGTGCTATTTAATTGCCTATAGGTAGTCTTATAATTGATTTTGCAGCTCTCGAGCACTCGTCAAGCTGTGGTTTACAGACATTACGAAACTTCTGCACTTCGATGCTTAACTTTTAAAACAAAAGTCAGAACCTCCCTCGGTTCCTCTATCTAGCTGACATGTTTATAAAGTGGTTCAGTGAACAAGGCAGCAGCTGTTTGAACAGGTGGTTGGTTTCAGCATCTGGGCAGCTGTGAGAAAGTGTTCAAAAAGTCACAGAAATGTCTGTGCATCCCTCTAGTCTGTCCAGATATTTTCTGTTGCAGAGGGGGAGAAGGCATCATGGAAAGAAGCATCTCCAGGTATTTGAGATCTCCTAAGACAGCTCAGGAATTTTTCAAGCCCTTAGGAATAGGATAAAAGCAATATTTGTGTGCTTCCAAATGTATTCTGTGGTTTGATTTTGCATTTGAAACCAAAGGAAATTTGAAATCTTTTTATTAATGTACCTGATACATTTTTACCTGCTGCAATTCAAATTGTATTTTTAAGTTGAAAAATGAATTGGCATGGCGTCTGCTTTGGCGGATATTTTTAATTCTGGCACCTCACAAATAGATTATAAAGCTGTCAAAGATGGGAGGGGAGTTGTTTTTGACATTGAAACCTGACATTCAAGTCACTTGCTCTTTTCCTCGAACTCGGTCTTTGCAATGGTTTTATTATTTTATTGCATTGTAAAATGCAAGCTCCAATCCTGATACTTACTAATGGGTAAAGTATAAAAAGAGAACCGTGGAGCTGGAGTTGCTAAATCCTCAATCTTCTAAGAATCAGTTTAGCTGGAGGAAAGTGCAGAGATGGGGCGCTACACTGGGAGAAGCTGTCGGCTGATCTTAATGTGTGTTATAAGTGTTTTTCTTTTTGTAGTGGAGTTGGCAGTAGGCTACATTGGGAACTCTCTTTCCTTGGCTTCCGATGCCTTTACCGTCTTATCCCACTTAATCTCGATGATTATAGGTTTAGTTGGAATCCGTTTCAGCAGAGTCCAGTGGCACAGGAGGAACACGTATGGCTTTCCCAGAGCTGATGTGGTGGGAGCCTTTGGCAATTCTGTGTTTGCCACGGCGTTGATGTTCAGCATCCTGGTGGAGGCCATTAAGAGGTTCATTGGGCCACAGATGACAGAAAACGCACTCATTGTTCTCATCGTTGGAGTTGTAGGTTTAGCAATCAACGTTTTAAATTATTTTATTTTTCTGGACTGCTGTCTTCCTAAATCATCCAGTATTGATGAAGAATGTGCGACAGGTAAATATTTTCATGACTTGAATACTGTAGAATTGAGAGTATTTGCTTCAAATATTTTTTTCATGGGTAGTTGTGAAAGGTAATCATTTAAGTGGTATTTTACTCCTATCCCCATTTTTAAAATGCTGAACAGCGTCAAACCTTAAATTAACCTTTTGGGATGCTGTGTGGACAAAAGTTGCTGTATATGGCGCAGTCTGCATTTTTTACAAATCTGCGACAAATACGATTTGACTGTTTTGAAATCTATCACTTGTGTGATACAAAATATACCTGTAGCTCTGATGCATTTTGATAGAATGTTAAGTCCTGCCTGCAGACATCAAGAGGTTAAGATGCAAACTAAGCTACTCTACCCTTGACCCCATTATGGCCCTTGGTGAAATGTTCAGTTCTGAGCACAAATGCTGAAGTGCACTGACAACGTCATAATCAAACTGCTGAGCCTTTATAGCTCATGTTAGGACATAACATGTTGATAGCCTGCATTTGTACTAATAAAGCCTACAAAGTATTTGCAAGTGAATATTAACAGTTCTACAGTATAATGCAGTTTTCCTACCGAACTGTTACTCTGTATTTCATCTGTTCTTGGTAAGATGTTGAGTATACTTATAGAAAATCATATTTCCAGTTAGTTGTGATTCTTTGAGGCCACGTGCTTCTCAATTGGGTTGGAAATGGTCAGAAATACTAATAGGAGAGAAGGAAACAGCTGGCATGCCAAGAATTCAAGGAAAGATAATTGTTCAGTCAAGTGAAGTGTCTCCCCCCTCTCCCCCTCCTCTAAATCTTGTGGGAAAGGGTAGGGCTGGTGCATGGCATCCCTAACTGCTCCACTGCAGGCACAAAATGAATGCTACCTGTAAAAGTGAGAAACTGATTTGACTCGCAATTTCTTTGGGTCTGAAACTTTATTGTCCAGCTGGAGGCTAATTTACCTGGCCTAACAACTGTCTTTGAATTTTGAGCAAGAATATTCCTTCAACATGGAAGAAATACCCCTTGCTAAAGAAGAAAATATATCAAACCTTTGATCAGACTGCAAAGACTATCAGTAGGGTCTTAAGTGTGTTTCACAACAAATGTAATTTTGAAAACTGTTGCTTGAAATGTATAGCTGAATGACAGGTGGTGAAAACTGCAGATACTTGTGTGTGCTTTTTGGAAAGAGCCATAGCAGCTGTGTTTAATGCTTTACTTCAGTAGACTTACCAGATTACCTAACTTGTTGGCATTAGGTTCAGAGTAAATACAGTAAACTTGATAAGTGAAAAATGGAATTTCTGCAAAATGTTTTACCATAAACGTTCTGTAATTTATAGGCATGAGTATGATGGAAGTGGATGACAGGCAGAATTCTATGCTTTAAGGGAACAATATTCACTAAGTTGCCAGTGGCAAGGACCCAGGTATTTGTGTACCTGCATTAGGTGCATTTAGGTAAAAATGCAATGCAATGTGTGCCTTCGAGTCAGTCCTGACTCCTGGCGACCCAGAAGCTCCTGGGTTTTCTTGGCAGTGTCACCGGAAGTAGATTGCCAGGCCTTTCTTCCGAGGCAATGGAGGGTAAGCTTCCCTGAAAAGGGGTCACTTGCACTTAGATATAACACATATACACGAGTATACTATGTTTCTCCAGGAGCCAGCAGGAAGTCAGCCCTCACATATGGGTGATGTCTGCGCCATCAGAGCCTGCGTGGAGTATTTCCCCAGCTTTCAAAGAAAGCCTTTGGGACATGTTATCATGCATGCATGGTCCCCTTCCTGCCCAAGGGTGCCATTTTTCTCAGTCTCCTTTTTTACGCTTAGCCCAACGGACATCTGTCCTGTTTCCCCGGAAAAAATCCTTGCTAAATATCCTTAAAGTTAGCTGTTCCTGGTTTGTGAAACAGTTCCTCTTCCCGCCTCGAGTCGGCACCAAACCCAGCACTGTTCTCTACTCCTTTCCCTTTATTTATTTTATTTATTTCTATCAAGGCTTGTTTCGACAAACATTCGTGACTTTTATTGCCTGGGGGTCATCGACCCCGGCTGGGTGCTTCCCACTATGTCCCCTGGTGGGTTCAAAAAATGTGACCTCTGCAGTCAAAAGATGTCAGTGACCGACACCCATGACTGCTGCCTATGCTGCGTGGGGCCAGATCATGACAGCACCTTCTGCGACCTGTGCCAGACCATGACGCCTAAGACCAATAAGAAGAGGTCCAAGTAGCAGGAAAAACTGTTCCCAAGGTTCGACTTGTCCCCGATCTCCCTGACACCGATCTCCAAGCCCCAATACTTCCCACAAGACTCGAGCATTTTCAGAGTCCCATGGCAATGGCTCCTCCAAGAAGACCTCGGACCCCGAGAAGAAGAAAATGTCTAAGTCCACCGAGGTTGCACCAGAGAAACCTGGTAAAACTGCCAGGAGGGACTTGGGTGGCTCTGAGAAGCACCCTACTAAGGTCCTCAAGGAGGATTCTTCGGCTGGTGGAGACCATTCGAGGTTCCTCAAGGCCATAGTCCTAGTCGAGGATGTGCTCACCAGAGTGCCGGTGCTGGTCCCGAGATCCTCAGTGCCACACTGAAAGCTGCGGAGCCTTCTGGCTTGAAAACCAGAATGAAGGCCCTGGAGCAGAATATCACTGCTATCCTGGCCCTGCAGCGGGCAATGATGGCTGGTTCATCTGCATCATCTGCCCTGACTGCGGGAGAGTACCTGGTCATCGATCAGAGCTCCAAGAGCCACCAGCCTTGAGTTTAATCCTCAGCACCGGTTGAGGTCCCGGTCCTGATCCTTCGGCATCTGGTCCTCCCTGGCTAGTTTCTGTGACTTTGACACCAGGTCCTCCAGAGGCCACCAACTCCTTGGTGCCGGCCTTGAGGCAATGAGTCACAGGGCCTTGGATTCGTCATCACCACTTGACTCCGAGTGGGAGACAGACGACGAGGCATCCCCAGAGACTAAACCTCACCAAGACATCCTCTCGGACCAGAATCCCCTGGCGCCACTGCCTTCCAGAGGATGTAGCCTTCCATAACTTTGTCAGGGATATGGCCAGAGCCCTCTCGTTGTAGACTGAGATGGAGGAGGACCTCTAATACAAGTCTCCACCCAAGGAAACCCTCATGGTGCCTGTGAAGCTGATCCTTGAGTGACTGCTGCTCATAATGTGGGAGACACTGGCATCTGTACTGGTGGTGAGCTAGCACCTTGATGCCATGTTGTATCATGTCCAGAAGGACCCTGGGTTCCACATACCCCAGCTCCACATAACTCCATGGTTGCTGAGTTAACCATGCAAAAGAGCCAAGAGACCCACTCCTCTGTTCTCCCCCAGAAGGGAGGCTCGAGCCCTTGACCCCCTTGGGCTCCAGGGTTACCAGGGCTCTATGCTAGGATGCCGGATCCAAGCCTATGAATTATACATAGGTACCTACTTAAAGGCTCTAACTCAGGAGCCGTCTGGGTTTTTGGCTGGCCTTGTTGGGAAACTCCTCCAACGGTTCCAATCCCTGACTTCTGGGATCAAGGACAGCTCCAAGTTTCTCTCCCAAGCAGCTTATGATGGCTTAGTCAGCTCGGGTTGCAGCAGCCAGCATTGGTGCCTGATGTCAGGCCTGGCTACAGTCTTCCAACCTCGAGCAATGGGTCTAAGACAAAACTGCTTGATGTCCCCTGCACTGGGGAGAACCTATTTGGCAAACCCATAGCTGACAAGGCGTCTGAGACTGAGGCCAACGTGATGATACGCCAGAGGCTCTCAAAGACCTCATCCCTTCCCCGCTGGAAAGCAGCAGGGAAAAGACCCCTTTTCCCGAGGAAAAAGGGCCCTTTTTCACAGAGTCACCACTACCAGCCTTTCTCGGGCTAGCAACAAGGTTCTCACCCTAAGATGCAAGGCCACGGGGTTCCGAAGGCGAGAACACCGAATCCTCAGGCCCCAGCTCCCACCCAACCTGGGGAGAGCTTTTGACTTCCGGGGCAGGGCCTCCCTTCCCCCAGGAGACCTTCATCAACCCACAGGGGCCACCTGGTGCTCTTTGCCCACAGATGGGCCAACATCACCTCAGACCAGTGGATACTGCAAGTGATAAGGGAAGGATACCTCTTCCACTTACAGCAGATACCACCCAGGTTCTTCCCAGGAGAGCCAGTACGACCCCTCCTTTGCCTGACACTTCTGCTCACAGAGCTCGCAGGCCTGATCAGGGACAACACAGTAAAGCCTGTACCAGAACACCTGTGGGGAAAGGGCTTCTACTCCAGATACTTCCTTGTCCCAAAAAGAACTGGGGGCCTCAGGCCCATACTCTAGATCTGTAAAACTTAAACAAGTTTCTGGTGAGGGAGACGTTCAAGATGTTCTTCCTTGGAGCACTGCTGCCTTACCTCCACCAGAGAGAGACATCCTAATCCACCCCTCCCACAGGCAGTACCTAAGGTTCGTGGTAGGAAGAGGGCACTACCAATACAGGGTACTACCCTTCGTCCTGGTCTCCTTGCCAAGGGTTTTTACCAAATGCCTGGCTGTGGTGGTTGCCCACCTGCATCTGCAAGGGGCCTTCATCTTCCCCTATCTAGATGACTGACTAATCATGGGTGGCACTACCTCAGAGGCCAGTCAGGCAGCAGAACGTGCGTCCCTCCTTCTGCAGCATCTGGGGGTTCGTCATCAACTACCCCAAATCTCATCTCGCTCCAGCCCAAATTCTGCTCAGCTCGACATGCTGGAAGTCAAGGTAGTCCTCCCCAGAGACAGGGCGGAATGCCTCAGACAATTAGCAGGGAGAGGCTCAACGTCACCGGTCAGTGCCATCTTGTCATCTCCTCTGCCTGCTGGGCCATATGGCCTCTACGGTCCACATAATGCCCTCAGCCTGTTTGCACATGTGGACAGCTCAGTGGTGCCTCTACTCATAGTGGATCCAAGCCACGGGCAGGCTATGGGACAGGGTCAGGGTTAACCCACCAACTGGCGGAATCCCTCAACTGGTGGCAAAATCTTTGTCACCTCCAGGCAGGAATGCCCTACCAAGCACCCGCACATCAGAGAACCCTGACCACGGATGCCTCCCTCCTAAGTTGGGGGGCACATTGTGGGGACCACTGCACACAAGGCAGCTGGTCCCAGGAGAGGTTGCTCCTACAGATCAATCTCGTGGAGCTCAGGGCGATCTTCCTAGCTCTACGAGCTTTCCGCCACTGCCTGTGAAACTGGTCCGCACTCATCCAGACAGACGACAATCAAGTCGCTATGTTCTATATCGACAAGCAGGGGGGCATGGGTTTGTACTCCTTCTGCCAGGAGGCAGTGGCCGTCATCTTTGCAACTCGCAACAACATGCTCTTGTGAGCATTCTTACCTCCTGGGCCAGGGCAACTGCCTAGCGGAAAGGCTGAGCAGTCCTTCGGTTGCACGAATGGCGCCTGAACCCCAGGCTGGCCAAGAGGCTCTTCCACCTCTGGGGCAAGCCCGTGATGGATCTATTTGCATCTCCAGACAAAATGCAGCTGCCTCGCTTCTGCTCGTGCCCACCGCATCCGGAGAGAGTGCCAGCAGATGCCTTCCTAATCTCGTGGTCCGAAGGCCTACTCTTTGCATTCCCACTGACTCCCCTCCCCCCTCCGGTCACCAAGACCTTCTTCAAGATCCAAAGTGAGAGGGCATCAAACATACTAATCACCCTAGGTGGCTGAGGCAGCCCTGGTTTCCACTGCTGCTCTTCCTGTCGGTGGTACTTCCAGTCTCGCTGGGCCGAGCCCCAGACCTCCTATCTCAGGAGGACTCCTCACTCCTGCACCCCATCCTGGGGACCTTAACACTAACAGCGTGGCTGCTGAAAGGGTATCAGTGGCCCCTTTCAATCTTCCGAGAGAAGTCTAGAAGATCCTACTGGCCTCCCGAAAGCCGTGCCTTTAAGTGAGGAAGGTTCTCTGCCTAGTGTGGAAAGAAGGGAGAACCCCTTCTGCTGCCATGTGCAATTAGTACGCCTGTACCTACTGCACCTGTCCACACCAGGCTGAAGTCTAACTCAGTGCGGGTGTATTTAAGCACCATAGTTGCTCACCATCACCCCGTCAAGGGGAAACCTCTCTGGCCAGCCCCTGGTCTCCAGGTTCCTTGGGGACTCCTGTTATCCAAACCTTCTCTCCACTCTCCGGCAGCAGAGTGGATCCTCATTGTGGTGCTCTCCCAGCTCACCAAACTGCCATTTGAGCCCTAGCCACTTACCACCTGCGGTACCTGTCTTGGAAAGTGGCTTTTCTGGTGACCTTCACGTCCGTTTGAAGAGTGAGCGAACTCCAGTTCCTGGTAGTGAATCCACCATATACAAGGTTCTATAAGAATAGGGTAGCACTCTACACACACCCCAAATTCCTCCCAAAGGTGGTTTCTCCTTTCCACCTCAACCAAGAGGTGGTCCTCCCCACCTTCTTCCCGCAGCCTCATGCTAGCAGGGTGAAACTAGTACTTCGTACACTGGATTGCAAATGGGCCCTGTCTTTCTACTTACAGTAGACCCAGGCCCATCGCAAAGCTCCTCAGCTTTTCATGTCCTTTGACCCCAGCAGACTGGGGCTCCCCATGCATAAGCAAACTCTGTCCACTTGGGTGGTGGTCTGCATTTCCCTCGCTTATGAGTGAGCTGGCCTCCCCCTTGAGCACCGGATCACAGCGCATCGCATGAACCTCCGCTCAGAGCAGGTGACTGAGATCTGCAAGGCCACCCCATGGTCTTCAGTTCATACATTCGCAGCTCACTCTACTGCCTGGAGAGCGAGTCCTGTAATATTCCCAGGGTGTAGGCAACTCCTGCCCTCCGACCCTTCTGTGTTCAAGCTACAAGAGTGATATTGTCACAGGATGCTAGGGTCTTGCAGAGTCTCTTAGTGGGGACTTGCCTTCTGCAACCCATAGTGACCTGATGGGTCGCCATTAGTGCTGTCATGGTTCGGTCCTTAGCAACCTGGAGCTAAGGAGTCCCATATGTGAGGACTGACTTCCTGCTTGTTCCTGGAGAAAGCATAGTTACTCACCTGTAACAGGTGTTCTCCAGGGACAGCAGGAATCATTCCTGGCAACCCTCCCTTGGGAGTTGCCTCTCTACCTTGTTTTAGTTTTTACTACTGTCCTAGTTATGTCATCTGACTGAGCAAGATGGCACCCTTGGGCAGGAAGGGGACCAAGCATGTGTGGTAGCATGTCCCAAAGGCTTTCTTTGAAAGCTGGGAAAAAAAAAAAAAAAAAGCTGGGGAAATGCTCTACGTGGGCTCCATCAGCACCGACGTCACCCATATGTGTGGATTGATTCTTGCTGTCCCTGGAGAAAACTTGTTACAGGTGAGTAACTACACTTTCTCTACAGGTGAGGTATGCAGGGGAAACATGCATAAACATGAAAAATCAATTACATGCATATGGCTTACACCCCTAGGAACATTTTTTTAACATGGCTAGAAGCACATACATTAAGAAATATACACATGGTTTTCGTTGCTACAGAAGATGCAATTTTCAATTCTCTTGGGTCTAGTTGACTAAATTCCTGTGAAATTGACTTCTAGCGACCCAGTGTATGCCACTTTAAAATCGGCCAAAATTGACCTCTGGAGGCCCAGTGAACTAAAACACTTGACCATTATCCATTAATGTGAAGTGCATTAAATGCCTGGGATGTACTGATGACATTTAAACCTGCAGCAGGTGATGTCTGTGCATTATGATATCTCAAAGCTTTGCCCCTACACCCTTAGATTGACACAAGGACCCCTTCAGGCTTTTTTCTCCCCCACCCCTCCCCTCCCTTTATTCCCCGACTGCCAAGAAGGCTTTTTCTATTTGATTTCTCTCCCCTAGATATTACAAGAGTGATCAGAAGGAGCTGTGATAATACAGGTTGAGAGATGCATGACTTACTGATACACAAGATGTACAAAGACCAGCAAGAAGGTAACATGTTCTAAAGGGCAAACTGACTAAACAGCATCAGTTATCCTTGGTCATTAAGGATGTGCTTACCCAGCTTGAAGTACTATATCCAGGGGTCAATATACTGAAATGTATTTATGCTCTATGAGTCCACGTTAATGTGAATATGGAGGTAGTATGGATTAATGCAATTAAAGTGTTAATGAGTTATCGTGCATGCAAAGCTGCTTATTAATATTATGACAAGTTGAAATGAGTCTTACAGTGTGAAAAAAGGTGTGTTTCCCCTTCCTCCATTTGCAAACTCATAAATGTTTTGGGGAGGGGGGGGGGGTTTAAAGAGATATAATAGTGTGTCTCGTTCTGGTAGCATGGGCATGTGTGAGGCATCGTTATAACTGATGTTATCTATATATTTGTGTGTATCTTCAAATAGGGTGCTAGTGCGCATGTGTCTTCTGTGGGGGATGGGAGGTTTGCACCTTTTGGCATATGCACACTGGCCTTTTATCCCCATGCACTCTTCTCTCCCCACTCCGTTTCCATTCCTAGACTCCCTTTATCCCTCCCCCTTGCCCTCCATTCTCTCCCTCCCAAGCAGTACCGTACCTAGCCCTGTGTGAGGGTGCAGCTGCACAGGGCACAAAGGCTTAGCAGGCGCATTTTGGCTGCCTGCTTTTGCCATGCTGCCGCCACTTTTTGTTCTCTCATCAGCAGCAGGTTACCAGCAGGCAGCTGCAATCCACCCCCTAAGCCTTTTTGTGGGTCTTTCTGCAGGTCTGATCCCTCTCTGCTCTGACATGACGTCAGAGCAGGGAGGGATCAGATCTGCTGCTGCCGGTGGCTTGCACATCGGGCGTGCGCTCCCCCCCCCCCCCCCCCATACTTCTATCCAGTGCTGCCTGCTCTTGCCCTGCTGCTGGCGTTGCCGTGGAGAAAACAGAGGGTGGCAGGAGCAGGCAGTGGCTGGATGGAGATATGGGAAGGAGGAGAGGCACACGCCCGATGTGCAAGTCGCAAAGGGTGTGATTCTGGCTCGATAGGGCCCTGCTCCCAAGCCCACTGCCTCTTTAAATTTCTCTTGACTTCTCTGCATTTCTGTCACACCAATATCCAACTTGCCTTTCTACCCACGGGAAATGCTGTCTCCACAGGCAGACTGTAGCACTTCTTCACAATGTTGCTTGCCTGTCTTAATCCAAACCCATAAGATTCTTTGCGCATGTGCGAAGAACCCTATGTATACGGACAGACAAAACAAACAGTTGGATGGAGCCTTGACAATAGGCGTTATTGCTTATGTGAAATGCACCTAACGAGATTACTCAAAAACTCAACTACACCTCCCCAAAGTGGCCACAGTACATCCCTTCCCCCCCCCCCCCCCAGGACACATGACTGAAAAGGTTTCTCCCATGCCCCTCCCCCTCTCTAGACTGATAATTTCCTCTTGCTACCCACGCCTACTCTGCATGTCAAGTGTTGAGCTGCAGCAGGGTAGGTGGGAGTGGGGTGATGGGATCATCACAGAAAGTCATCTTTGCAATTGCCCCATCCTACTCCTGCCTATCCTCCACCCACAGCTCAGCAGGAGTTGAACGGAGTCAAGAAAGGGCTTGCAAGCATAATCCCCTTCATCTGCTGTTGAGCTGTAGAAGATGGGGGGCAGAGGCGGCAGCATCCCAGTCTGAGAGAAGAGAGGATGACATGAGTGTGATTCTTCAGTTAGGCATTGGGGGGATGAATCATGGCCCACTTTGGGCAACATAAAAAAAATTTAACTACACTTCAGGGAGGTATAGTTGAGTTTTTGCATAAATCCATTTTAATATTAATCTGCTTTGAGTTTGTTAACATGGATTAATATAGCATAAGCGTGCATATTTAGATTTATTATGTGCCATTTTGGAGTCCAGGCTCAAGCAGAGTTACATAGTTGGGCACATGCGTTATTTCTCTGCCTTGAATCAGCTTACAATCTTGTACCTGAATTAATGGAGGGTGAAGTGACCAGCCCAAGATCACAGAGAGTGAACCCACTCCTAAATGCTTTGTTAGCCTTACAAATGTAATAATTACCCCTGGATACTGTACGTCATACTAAGTAAGCACATACTTAATGGAAAGTATATTGGCTAGTTTGCTCTTTGGTTTCATATGTCTTTACAACATGATTCCTTGGAGGTCTTTGTATGTCTTGTGTATGAGTAAGTTGTGTGTCTTTGAACCTGTATTGTCACTGGTCATTCAGATCACTTTAAGTAATGGTAATCTCATTAGGTTCTCCGTGGATAAATAGGAATGAAGTCATCATGTATGGGTGACATCTCTGATGGAGTCCCATGCGGGAATGATCCCCAGCTTCTACTGGAAGCTTTAGGGAAGCTCCACCATGTCCTACTACCTTTTCTTATCTAGTGAAATGTTTCTCCCAGTATAGTAGAGAGACTGTGGCATTCTCCTTTTTATACCATTTAATCCTGATTTCTCTTATTGACTTATCTGTGCTTGTATATTAAAGGCTTCTTTGAGCTTAGAGTAAAATGGATCTATCCAATGTGAGATGACGTAGGTAACATTCAAAAATTTGGAGGTCCCAGTGTGCAGTGGTAGCCAAGAAAGCAAATAGAATGCTAGGAATCATAAG
Source organism: Ichthyophis bannanicus (assembly GCA_033557465.1). Taxonomy (NCBI): domain Eukaryota; kingdom Metazoa; phylum Chordata; class Amphibia; order Gymnophiona; family Ichthyophiidae; genus Ichthyophis; species Ichthyophis bannanicus. Next base: position 308,317,038 of record CM066032.1, on the reverse strand, counting down.
GAAAGGAATGGAGAATAAAACCAAGGATATTATAATGCCTCTATCATTCCATGGTGCGACCGCACCTTGAATATTGTGTGCAATTCTGGTCGCCGTATCTTAAAAAGGATATAGCAGAATTAGAAAAAGTACAAAGAAGAGCAGAATTAGAAAAAGTACAAAGAAGAGCAACAGAAATGGTAAAGGGAATGGAAGGATACCCCTATGAGGAGAAGCTTAAAATGTTAGGTCTCCAACTTGGAAGAGAGACAACTGAGGGAGGATATGATAAAGGTCTATAAATTAAGGAATGGAATGGGTAAACATAGATTGGCTATCAAAAAGTAGAAAGATTAGAGGACACACAATGAAGTTACAATGCAACCCATTTGACTAATAAGAGAAGATATTTTTTTTACTTGGCACGTAATCAAACTCTGGAATTCATAACCAGAGGATGTAGTAAAAGATGTTAGTGTAGCTGGGTTTAAAAAAGGTTTGGATAAGTTCCTGGAGGAAAAATCCATAAACCATTATTAAAGAGGACCCGGGAAATCCACTGCTTGCCCCAGGACAAGCATTGGGGAACCCGTGTGCCTCTTTGCGAACCTGCCAGGCTAGATGGACCTTGGTCTGACCCAGTAAGGCATTTCTTTTGTCCTCAGGTTTTTGGGTTTGTGAGACCTCAGATTGGGTGAAAGTTTTTGGTTCTTCATTTTTAAATTTAATTTTAGCAAAATCCTGTCACAATCAAATAACAAATGCACAGTGGTAGTAAGAACAACATATCATACCAAAATGACTATGCCACAGTATGCAACATTATTTGACAGGATTAACCAAAGCAGCCCTTCTGTTCACAATCTGTTTCTCTTCCAGTACCCTTTCATATACATTATGTTCTCTGGGAACAAGCAAGAAGTCAGTCCTTGCATATGGGTGATGTCGGCACCAACGGAGCCCTCGTGGAAGCATCCCCCCAGCTTTCAAAGAAAGCCTTTGGGAGATGCCACCACATATGCATGGTTCCCTTCTCACTCTAGAGTGCCATCTTGCTCAGTCTCCTTTTTTCCGCAGAGCCCTTCAGATGTTATCTAACTTTCCCCCAGAAAAAGTTGATTTTTCTCTCCGAGTTTCATACTCTCCTCTGGTATCGCACCGGTACTCTTCCTGCCTACCGACCTCATTGTCTTGGCGTCGAGTTCAGTCTATTTTTGTAGTTTTTTGTTCTTTTCCTGGCATCGTCACACCTTTTTCTTCCACTGGCAGCTTGGAGAGTCGTCGACCTCGCAGGGGTACTTTTTTCCACCATGGCTACCAGTGGCTTTAAGAAGTGTGATCGGTGCTTCAAAATTGTCTTTGACCGACACACATGACTGCTGTCTCCGCTGCCTCAGTCCAGACCACGACCTGGCAGCCTGTGGTCTCTGAAAGATGATATCCAGTAAGGCCCTTAAGAGCCGCCAGCAGTAGCACGATAAGTTTTTCCCCGAGTCCCCGGTGCCTCCGAAGGCCAGGGCCTCGTCTGAGGCCCCGACATCTTGGCGGAGTCTTCCAAACACGAGCCTCATTGTGGGTCCTCAGAAAGGGGATCTCCCTCGAGGGAACTCAGGGAGAAGAAATCGTTGAAGGTGGTGTCCTTGGATGGTTCTGACCGGCCAGGTGCCCTCCGGGCCCGGTCCCATAGTCTGAGACGTTTGTACAAGACATCGGAGAAGGAGTGGCCTGTGAAGATCCCCTGGAAGGATCTGACTGTGGACCAGCCCTGGTCCCCAGACGCTATCCTCATCGAGGATTCCCCTTCAGGGGAGCTGGTGTCGGGCCAGAGTCCCTTGGTGCCTGCACCAAAGGCTGCGAAGCCTTCTGGTCTGGAATCCAGAATGGTGACCCTGGAGCACAGTTTGTCTGCCTTCATGGACCAGCAGCAGGTGCTGTTGTCCGGCACGACTGGTTCACCCGCCCCACCCTGACCACTGGGCCCTCAACATTCAAGACGTCCCTGAAGGCCAAGCCGATCCTTGAGGTCCTTAGGCCTTGAGTCAATCCTCGGCAGAGGTCACAATCCGAGTCCCGCTGGATGGGACCATGGTCATCACCAGCAAGTTTACCAGGCACCGGCCGCAGGGCATCTGGGGCCCCGAGGCCCACAGAGCAGCCCTCCTATGAGTCCTCGATGGACTACTTGGGAGATGGAGGACAACTGGTCACCAGATGAGAGCACCCAGCAGATCAATCTCCTGGAGCTCCGAGCTATGTACCTAGCCCTGAGGGTCTTCCATCACCACCTGTGTCACCAGCCAGTTCTGGTCCAGACAAGACAACTAGGTGGCGATGTTCTACATGAACAAACAAGGGGGCCCGGGGTCTCAGACCCTTTGTCAGGAGGCTCTAGCCCCTCTGCTTGTATGCAATCCAATAGGGTATCCTCCTGCGGGCAGTGTACCTGCCTGTTCAGGACAACCAGCTGGCGTAGAAGAGCTGCTGTGACCACAAGTGCTCTCTTCAGATATGACTCTTATGATCAAGGAAGGAGCATGAAAGGATGTGGTAGACTGGAGACTAACAATGTAGGAACATTCAGCTGGTGGCAGATGACTACACTAGTTGATTGGTTTCCAGTGTAAGCAATCCAAATAGATTATTACTTCAAAAATGGGTGGGAGAAAGATAAGCATGGACTTTCATTGAAGCTTTTTTTTTTTTTTTTTTTTTAAGAGTGGGTAGAAGTGTGATCCAAAGGAGCTCTTTAACATTTCTTCAACACATTTGCAATAGAAGTAATGCAGACAAATATGGCCTGGGAAGGAGCTATGTGCTGTCCTGGTTCTTGTATGCACCCCCACTCAAGCTCATCTCTTAGGGAGCCTGCAATAAAAAAATAGAACAAATGCTTTTTTCTAAGGTTAGGCTTGGGTCCATGTGGACCTAAAACCACCTCCTTGCCTGCTATTACACTTCTAGGGTCACCTCTATTCTTTTCAATGCTGACTAAACGAGTAACTCTTCTTGCCCTGTGTGTTATATGATCCGTGCATGAGTGGGAGAAGAGACGTTGACATAGATGGGGGTAAATCCTGCATATTCCAATGCTTGATGTGATTGAGACTATGGTGTGTCCAAAGGGCCTCTTTGGGTAGCACATCCTTTTCCTGTGAACAGTTAAGCACATGGTGGTACCAATTCAGTCAGACAGGTTTGAGGCAATAAGGGACTTTCTAAGTTTTGCTTAGTCCAGTATCTTAAAAACAGTATCTACTTGACCTGTGTCAGTAATCAGTTAAACCTAATAGCAAACTGTCAAAGTCCATCACGCATTCTACAAATATTGCTGTATAAAAATGATTTACTGCAAAATCTGGTCATTGTTATAGTATGTTTAGTGGGAAAATTAGTACTTTATAAGTCACATGATGAACTGTAATAGATATTAAATTTAATCTTGTTTTGTACATTCACCTCTGTGAGAACAAAAGTCAATCAATAAAGCGTTCCTAAAAGAGAATTTGTGTGGTCATTAGCACTATGAATTCTTTGTATTATATATTCAGCATGGCGTGAAACTTTTCACAAGACATACAGCTGGACCCATGGAAAATATCTGTGAACATACCCTTTTGAAAATGTTTGGAGGTGTGAAAATAGAGGTCATCAAATAAAATTTGACGGTTATACAATACAATACAATACAATAACAATGTTATCACCTTCATTTTTTTTGATGACCTCTATTTTCAGATATTCAAAGGGAAGAACATGGCAGCCGCACTACTTTTTTTGGGATGAGATTTGCCCATGTCTTTATATTCATGCCCTCTCTCAAATTAAAATCCAACAATTGGTCCTGCCTGGGAGAATTAAGAGACAGTCAACTGTCATTAGCCTTTTGGGGTTCTCACTGAGCTTCCAACTACAATCTGCTTAGCTCAGTTTTAAAATCATTTATTCATCTGCAATTGTAGCACCCACTTGTCAATGAAGACGCCTGTATGGGCAACTTGCAGACCCTATTTCTGCAAGGTGAATTTTACCACCAGGTTTGATGTTAAGGGGACTGAGCCCTACCTACTTTGACCTAGTCTTAGCTAGTTTTGCCATGACACATTTGTTATAAATTTTAGAGATAGACTGATTGTTAATGAAGGTTCAGGTAGCTTCTTAAAATTGAAGAGATGGGGAGAGGGGAGGGGGATTGGTGGAGAGAGTAAAGTTATACCATGATCACTTTTATGCACAAGAGCATTAGGTCTTACTTTGAACATGCTGGGAGAATAAGTAGCTTCACCTAGACACGTGTAGATGTGACATCATCTAGCAAGCTGGTCAATTTAAACTACTCTGTAAGTCGTGCAATCGGAGTGAAAGATGTATTAAGACACTCAATAGGTAGCATGGTAAATGACGGCAGATAAAGACCAGCATGCTCCATCTAGTCTGCCCACTAAGGTGGTGAGAGCTGTACCTGCCGCTCATGGAGGCTACCCTTTTCCTCTGCCTTTGTTTAGGGTTGTGTCTGCCTCCCCCATGCAGGTGACTCCCTTCCATGTCTTTGTTCCATGTATGTTACCCCCCTCTGTTGTTTTTTTTTGAAGTGTAGAAGTTATTTGTTTGCTTTGAATCTATCTTCTTGCTGGTTAAGAATCCTTTTCTGCTAAACCCATGCCTTTTGAATTCCATTATTATTTTGCCTTGCTTCCATCTGGCCAGCCTCTCGTTTCTGCCTGACCACAGCTCTTTAAAGGCGCAGGAAGTCTCTTAGTTTTTCTTTTTTGCTGATAGATACGCTTTTGGTGACGTTGCTCATACAACTCCTTTGCACTCTCCTGCATGCTTCCCCAGTAATTTTGAGCAGGGCAGAGTGTATAGACTCGACTTCTGGTCCCTTCTCCTTTGGTGCCAGTGCGGTGGCACCCATGTCCGACTTGGTGCCAATTGGGCAGATAGTCATGCTGCTGCTGTTCACATTGCTCAGCTTTGCCACCTATCCTGGCCCCTCTACAGAGGATGGTGGCCAGGTGGATATGCTTCCACACCCCCCCCCCCCCCATATCCACAGCATCATGGTGGCCTACAAGATCTGGCTGGCATCAAGCTACAAATGTGCTCTGTGCGACTAACGAATCTGGTGGCACCCCGCCCCAACCACATGCTTATTCTATTCAAGTTTCCTGGAAACCCAGCGATATCGGCTCCCTGTCTGTCTTTGCACTCTGTGTGGCCTCACCACTCGCACAACCCTTGGTACGGCCCTGGATGGTACCATACATCGATTGCAGGAGCCTATTCACAGAAAGCTGCAGCATAGCTCCTAAGATCCCACCCATTGGGGTACATGCTAAGGAGCAGGAGAAAGGACCCACCACAGTCTTGCCAAGCGAGCAGACTGCTGGGCATGTGCTGATCTCTGACTGGGTGCACACCTCCATCATTGGAATCTTGCATTAACCAGCCCCCTCTTCTCTTTGTTCTGGAATGTCTTGTTTGTTCTGGCCTCAGTTAAAGGTGCTAAAGTATCACATTGCTAGCACTGAAACACTTAGTAGGATGGGGTTGTGGATGCAGTGGTAGGGCAGCTAGATCAAACCGTCACTCAAGAATCTGGGTGATGGACAGTATTTTGCTCTGTACATGTAAATTTAGACAGGTCAGCCACAGTACCAAGTATGGAATCAAATCCACAAATTAAAACACAGATTTTATAGTAAAAGTTTGAGAAATATACAGTAGATATTTTTTTGTGCCACCAAGTCTATGCTGATTCCTGACAACTCAGCAGCCCCTGGGTTTTCTTGGCAAGGTATGACCGAAAGTAGATTGCCAGGCCTTTTCTTCCAAGGTAAGGGAGGGTAAAGTGACTTGCCCAAGGTTACAGAGTGCCAGTGGGAATTTGAACCCTGATCTCTTGGGTACTAGACTATTGCTCTAGCCATTAGGTTACTCCTCCATTCCACAGTAGATATTAAGTGTAAAAAAAAAAGTCAGAATAACAAAATCTCATCTCCCAGGAAAAACTCCAGCATGCTGGTTGATCCCGAAAGCTTGCTGTGGAATATTAAAACCTAGAAAAGTGAGCAAAATCTGTTCTCCAGTTTCACCTGGTGCCAGTGTTCAAGAGGCATGTTTTTCCACATCCTCATGGGTATTTTTCTCTCAGAAGATACCATTTTGGGTAAGGTCTCCAAATGGGTTAATTTGTGTGTACAATGATGGGGATGAACTTCACTTCATGCTAAAATGGGTTGGACGTGATCTCCAGCTCTCCAATTTACTACTAATGCTTCTTGCAACATCTGCAGTCTGCCCAATGGACGGGAGGTGAGCTGAATGGAGAAGGTAAACGTGAAACGCTTGTTTACTCGGACAAGAAGTACAGACTACAGGGCACGCCATACATTTAAAATACATTTCATACTTCATACATTTAAAATAAATAGGAGGCAATAGTTTTTCGCTCAATCAAGCTTTAGGATTCACTGTTGAAGGATGTCGTAAAAGCAGTTAGCATTACTGTGCTTAAAAAGAGCAGGGGGGGGGGGGCTTGGACACGTTCCTGCAGGAAAAATGCATAATTGAGGTAGATTTGGTGAATGCCACACATCCCCTTAGCGATAAGCAACATGGAATCTGGCTACTTTAGGGATTATGCCAGATGTTTGTGACCTAGACTGGCCACTGTTAGGATACTGGGCTTGATGGATCTTCAACCTGAAATGTATTAGAGTAGATTTGTGCTTGCAGGACACAGCAGAAACAGCAGGGTCCTTTTACTCCCAAAATATTGGAAAAGAAAGTTGGTCCTTCTAGTAGCCATTGGAAAAAAAGAACAAAAAAAACCCTACTGTCATGCATTGTTTATAACATGAGCTGTCAAAATATTCCTCATTACACAAATTACAAAATTATAGTAAACTTTGCTTTTGTTTTTCCATTATGCTATAGAGCAACACAGTACATGGACTGAATACATTAAATAAAACATTTTTGTCCATTCATCTGCCTGATCAGATTGCTCTCAATTTAAATAGCCTGCAACAGGGGCAAAGTGAGAGCTGAAACCTCTCTTCACCTAGAAGGAAATGCACCTTTAAGATGTGCAGTTGTGGTTAACGTTACTGGCACCCTTGCAGTTCTATCCCTTAATGTCCAATATATACTAAAAAAAAAAAGTGGCCAGTGAAATGGCTTTGGCCTATATATGCACACACATTTGACACACAAAAGAATCAAAACAAGACCAGTTAAAAAGGAAATAGTATAAAAACTGGGCCATTGTCAGGGCATGATTATTGACACCTTTATAACCAATTCAAATCTGTTTGAACAAAAGAATCTCATTCCTATTGCAGCAAAATTAGATGCACCTGTGATCAATTGTCAGTACTCATGACATGAATCAACCAATGAATGATGGCTCCAATGTTTAAAATGGCCACATTCACGCCCTGTTTCATTTTCACAACAGTGAAGACAGAGAGCTGCCTGAGACCATCAGAAAAGCCATTATCAACAAATATCAAACTTCAAAGGGGTACAAGGCCATCTCTAAAGACCTTGGGATTCCTGTGTTTATAGTTTGCAATGTTGTTAAGACATTTTCTGCTCATGGAACTATCAAGACCCTCCCAGGATGTGGTGAGAAGAGGAAAATTAATCCAAGTTGCCTTCAAAGGTTAGTACGAACTGTTAGAAAAACACCATGTTCAACGTCCAAAGAGCTTAAGGCTGACCTGGAAGGACTTCATGGGCAAAGGCTAAGGAGGGACCCCATTGCTCACAGACAGGCATAAAAAGGCACTTCTGATCTTTGCCCAAATCCACCTTGAAAAACCACAATCTTTCTGGGAAAATGTTCTGTGGACAGATGAAACCAAACGAGCTTTTTGGCAATTCAGACCAGCGATACATTTACAGATGAAGAAATGAAGCTTATAAGGAAAAGAAAAAACCCTTCCTATGGTTAAAAATGGTGGAGGTTCCATAATAATGTGGGGCTGTTTTGCTACCTCAGGAATAGGAGGCCTGGAATGTATCAAAGGAATCATGATGTCTGAGGACTTCCAAGGTATTTTGGAGTGAAATGTGTCACCTAGTGTCAGAACGCCAAGTCTGGGTCAAAGGTCATGGGTCCTCCAGCAGGACAATGATCCTAAACATACATCCAAAGAACAAAAGAATGGTTAAAAAAGGAACAAATGGACTGTCTGAAACTGGCTAGCAACGAGTCTTGATCTCAATCCAATCAAGAACCTTTGCAATAATATGAAATCTGCCACTGGTTAAAGGAATCCTGGAAACATTCATGAGCTGGAATAAATCACAGTTGAAGCGTGTGAGAAACTACCAGCAGACAGATGTATGAAACTTACAGATGGCAATGGGAAACAGTTGGAGGCTGTCATTACTGCCAAGGGTTGTGCAACTAAATATTAGTGAAGGGTGCCATTAATTCTGGGAAGGTCATATATTTTCTTTCTCAGAAATTATTACGTCTAAGTTGCACAGATATCTCTTTTTGTTGTATACCTTTGAACCTGCTATTAAAATATTGTGACATACAGTTGGAATATTTCCAATTATTTCTCAAGCTATTGTACACAACCTACCTAAAATGCAAGGGTGCCAATAATGTTGACCACAACTATAAGGCTGTTTGAGCTTACATCAATAGAGGACTTCAGGAACCTATGATGACAACCCATTTAATAGCAGACAAATAGCCAAGGAAACCTTTTCAATACTTACCACAAATGCTTTACAGTAGTTTTTCTCATCTGTTATAATCAATCTTCATGCAAAGATTTTTTTACTTGATGATTCTGGGTACAGATATAATTCTCTTTAATACAGTACTTTTGGTAAGAGAAGAATCAGATGAGAATTTTGATGGGAATATAGTGGCCAGAATTGAGCAGAATCCTAGAAAGAGTGTAGGCTACTTGATACAGTCCTCATAGCAAAGTTTGGGATAACTTTCCTATTGTCTTATCCAAATCCCCCATCTCTAATGCTCTTTAGGCAGGTCACTATTAGTCATGTACGAGCTGACTGGCCCAGGTCATTCATTTCCATGCTCTTGGCCTTAGTACTTTGTTACTCATCATTTTATAGACCATTTAAGTCCTACTATGCTACATGAATGCTGATATTACAAGCAATCCTGTGCTTCAATATGAGGGGAATCTCTGAGGGAGTAAAAAAGATTGTAGAGCTTAGTAGTTGGGTCTGAATGGGCAGACTAGATAGACCATATGATCTTTATCTGCCATCCTTTTTTTTCTGGTTCTGTGTTTGTCATTTTTCTATAACGATAAAAGTCATTGCAGTGTAGACAGGCCTTTTAGGCTTGGTTGGGCAACTATTCTAGAAATGGAGCTAGGCTCAGATTTAGGTATAGGCATCATAACGAATGAAAGTGCCAAGTTTTGAAGGCACCAAATACTCAGGCCCAAGAAGAGCGTCAGCTTTCAGCTTACATTAGGTAGCTGTCTGTGTTTCTTCAACAGGGGCAGGGGGCCACTCTGTTCCAATGGCTTTCCTCTGTTCAATGCCTGGCTCTCTACTGTTTGTGATCTCTGACAACTGCCCTGCCCCCCGAACACACACACTGTCTGCTCTTGCCTATGGATGCCACCATCTTAAATTCAGCACTGAATGTAACCCAAAAAATCAACACACTTTAGATCCATCCATCCCAGTAACTTCTGCAGCTGAACTGATCCCATGCACATGGGCTTTTGCTTATCTTTAAGGACTCACTAACCTGGTCAAGAGGAAGACCCGAGTGTCCTGCGAATTTCAACTGTTTCCCAGGCTATTGCAGCTTTTGGTCTTTATAGCCACAAACAAAAACATACTATGCATCAGCAGAGTAGCTGCATTATAGACACTGTCCAGGGCTGGCCCAACCATTAGACAAGACTAGGCAGCTGCGTAGGGTGGCCTTTTCTGAGGAGTGGCAAAGAGGAGCAGACGAAGCAAAATGATAGATCCCGACAGCCAGACAAACTCGAAGAGCCATTGGCACTTTTTTTTTTTTACCTACAGGCAGAGTGGGCTCACATACGCATACAAAGCTAAGCTTAATAGTTAAAAGTAGGAGCTCCAATTACCCATCGTTACAGAATGGTGACGGGAGAGGTGATATTGGGATAACTGATGGTTGAGTTTAATTATCAAAATCTTGGGAGGCTAAGGCTGAACATTTGCCTACGATTTCCAGTACTCTTGTACCGGCTCTGACACTATCATTTATCGATGAATGGAAGCCAGCACTCGTATTTCATTTGTAACAGTGGTAAAACCCTTATTCATAGTCTGCTAGTTTGTGGCATCCTATGGCCCTAGATTTTTCCCACAGGTCTCCTGCTTTAACTACTTCCATCCCATTTTATATCTGAGATGGTTTCCTTTTTAAATATTAGACCCTGCATTGGTCCTGGCCCTCTTTCTTTCTATTTATTTCTGTCTGTTTTGCCAGATATTGAGATCATTTTGAATTCTAATTCTGACTTCGTATGAACAACACCACCAGCAAAAAGACCAAAAAGAATGACTCAGACCTATTGAATGTCTTAATCAGTTTCCTAGAGTTCAGAAGTTTCCAGAGGCAAATCTTTCAGGCATTTTATTTATTTATTTTTAAAAACGTAAGAAATACCCTACTGAATCAGACCAAAATCCATCAAGCCCAGTATCTTGTTTCAAACTGTGGCCAATCCAGGTCACAAGTACCCAAAAAGGTAGACAGATTTCCACATTGCTTATCCTGGGGTAAGTGGTGGATTTCCTTGGTCCTCTTTAATAATGGTTTATGGATGTTTCCTCCAGGAACTTGTCCAAGCCTTATTTTAAACCCAGCTACACTAACAGCTTTTATTTATTTATTTAGCTGTATTTATATCCCGCTTTTCACCGGGTCAAAGCGGTCAATTGGGGGATACATTTAACACGAGGGGATATGAGACACATACGCTAATACTTACAGGGAACATGGGCAATGGAGGGTTAAGTGGCTTGCCCAAGACCACAAGGAGTGCCTATAGGACTAGAAATCCCAGTCCCTCCGGCCTGAGATTGCTGTCCCCAGGTGGGACTTGAACCCCCGGCCTGAAGTACCTTGTCCTATCCACTAGACCACTCCTCCCTCCTTTTACTACATCTTCTGGTAACACAGAGTTTGATTATGCGCTGAGTGAAAAAATATTTTCTCCTTTTAGTCTTAAATGGGGCTACATTGTAATTTCATTGTGTGTCCCCTAGTTTTTCTACTTTTTGAAGGGAGTATATATCAGCTAAATACTGCAACACTCTAAACACAATAAAGGAAAAAATACATTTTCCTTTCTATGTCATTATCCAAATACTATCATTCAGACATAATAAGCTCTTTGAATAAGCACAAGTCTGAACTTGTCTATAGCTGAGCTAATCATCAGAATTCAAACTGCAGCTCCCTGATAGGCTCAATCTGGGGCAATGACTAATTCATGGGTGTCAAACTGCAATCCTATAGGCTGCAAACTAGCTATTGCATATCCCCACAGACTGCAAAAGAGATGCCTGGTTAAATTCAGGGTGTTGGTGGGCAGTTGTGGCAATATTCAACTGCTAACAGATAGCTAGACCGTGTAAAGTTAGGACAGGTCAATGGTTGTCCTAATTTTATGCAGTTTAGCTATGCGCAAATGGTTGAATATGGCCACTGATGGTATAGCTGCTGTGATTGCCACTGAAACCCAATATTCAGTGCCAGATCCCGATAGGTTCTGGTGCTGAATGTCTGGTTTTATTTTCAGTAATGGTGGCCAGGCACCTTAAAAGTGTGTGACTGCTGAGTATCAATCCCTGAATGGTTTTTATGTTGTTCTTGTGGTAAAATTTTACTTTACTTCCAATGTCATAAGAACATGAGATGCTTAGTTTAGGATAGTTAAACTTGTGTGCTGAACTGGAAGTGTGGGCAGGTTGCAATATGACCATTTCCAGGTGTAAGTGCTATTTAGAAGATGACAATCTCTTTTTCTGGTTCTGTTTTGGAAAATCACTGCTGGGAAATATATGCCTGCATCCTTATAAGTATTTTCACAAAACTCAGCATTGCCAGTGTTTTTTGTGAAATAGTGGGAGACTTGTGGACATCCTGATACCTACCGCAAGGTGCTATGCAAAATGGGACTAATGGAAAGCTAGGATGCTGAGATGGTTTCTTTTTAAGAAACTATGCATTTAATATTAATGAGTTGTTTTTGGGAGCAAAAGTTTGTATAGTTCCTTATTTATCAAGTGACACCCAATTATAGAGGAAGGATTTCCTGGCTCTTCGATCCAGGACCACCTCATTGGGTGCCTCTTTTCTGTTAAAATATCCATCTAGATGTTATGTTTCTTACCAGGGGAAATATTTTCCTATTTTTTGACTCAAAACAGCTCTCAGAATTTCTTTGTGTGAGGGAAGAGATTAGGGTTGAGGTTGGGCCCATTGCCGCTGACGCTTAAGTCTTGGCTTGCTGAAATGTATTTCTCCTTTTTTTTTTTTCCTTATATTTGTACCTTAGTTGTGTTCCTGTAAAAGGGTCTAATTAGGGTATTGATATTTCCTGTAGCCCCCCCTTTTTTTGTGGGCTAATTTAGGGATGATTTATTTCTTATTTTGTGTCTTATGGGAAATACACATAAAATACTTGTGTATATTTCTTTATTTCACTTAATGTAATTACTTGAGTGTTATTATAAAATGTCAATAAAGAGTAAATTAAAAAAAAAAAAGAAACTAGGAGTTTTCTCCCACTTCTAATGGGAAAAGAAGTCTTAGGCCATTTGAGGTACTGCACTAAATTGTAGCTACCTTCAGAACAGAATTAGAGAGGCAGTAATAGTCCTATAATGATCTGGGTCCTCGGTAAGATAGGCTATCTTTGTTTAACCAACGCAAAAATTATCCCTATGCGTTGTCCTTCTTTAAGATAATTTGACTCTTCTGAGGGGTGCACAGTTTTTACTTCTGCTGGAATTCTGCAAACGCAATTCACAATTCTATGTCAAGATGTCTGAATGATGCAAAATTCTGCATGCTTTGTCAAAATAACACAGCATATTGTTTCTGAGCGATACAGTACTTGGGGGCTGTTTACTAAATGTTAAAATGCACCCCTAAGAAATGAAGGGGCAGTGGCAGCTCTTAGGTTTTAGTAAACATGCCTCTTAATCTAACATACAATACAGAAAAAAGTACTACCAAAAAGTGCAGAATTCCAGCAGGAGTGGGTGAGCACCATTTTGTTTTTTTAGTGCCTTAAAATTTAAAGTACAGTAGCTACAAATCGCTTATACAGCAAATCCCTCTGAATTAAGGCTTGTCTAAAAAAAAAAAAAAAAATACATTTTTATGTTCTTGGGCATATATATAAGGCATACTAAAAAAATGCCCTAAAATTGGGAATACATTTTTTTTTGGTCGTGCAGTCTTCCTCGTTCTGGGTCTTTCGAGGTCTTCAAAGCAACCCCTAAACAGTGTGTTTCTCCTCCTTTCAGACTCCCCGATGTGCCCTAGTAGGCGGGGTAGGATGAGTCACGGGAGCCCTTATCTTCCAGGAAGGGCTGCGAGCTCACCTATTTGCTCACCTTATCTGTCCTCCCAAGGGAAGGGGGCCGGTCTGGGCTGGCTTTCGCTGAGGACGGGCTCTTAAAAGGCAAAGGCAAAGGCAGAGGCAGGGAGCGGCGGAGCTTAGCAGGGTCACCAGTGGGGGGAGGACTAGAGAAGGTCCCACGGGGGCGCGCAGCAGCGGGCATGGGGCGCTACACGGGCAAGACCTGCCGGCTCATCTTCATGCTGACGCTCACCGCCGGCTTCTTCGTGGCCGAGCTGGTGTCGGGCTACATGGGCAACTCGATCGCACTGGTGTCGGACTCCTTCAGCATGCTCTCGGACCTGATCTCGCTGTGCGTGGGGCTGACGGCCGCCCGCGTCTCCCGCAGGACGCGGCGGGGCCCGCGGGCTTCCTTCGGCTACTCGCGGGCCGAGGTGGTGGGCGCGCTGTGTAACGCGGTTTTCCTCACCGCGCTCTACTTCACCATCCTGGTGGAGGCGGTGCTGCGCCTCGCCCGGCCCGAGCGCATCGATCGCGTGGAGCTGGTGCTCATCGTGGGCACCCTGGGGCTGGCCGTCAACGTCGTGGGGCTCCTCGTCTTCCAGGACTACAGCCGCTGCTTCCCGGAAAAGCGCGATCGCTCTCGCCCGAGGCAGCGATCGGGCTCCGGCTGCAGCCTCCAGGGGACCCCGGGAACAGCCGACCGAGCAGGTGCTACTCTGCCCCTCTTCCCCTCTTCTCCCCTGCCATCTCGGGGCTCTGATGGGGATTTTCTTGCCTCTCATGCTGTGTCCTGGCTTCTCCCTTTTCATGCTGATCCCCCCCCCCCCTCCCTCCCCCAGGATGATGTATCTGTTTTTTAAGTGATGTTACTTGCAGCCTGTGCCGAGTCCGGCTGGCTGTCAAAGCGCACTGCTCCCGGCGATCGGCTTCGGCTCTGTGCATGTCTGCCAGCCGCTGGCTATTCGTATTAATTAGGAAATGACTTGTGCAATGTTTAATGCTGGTTTTTGAGAAACTTGGTTTCTTTCCTTTGTAGAATTTATACACAACACAGGGTTTCTTCTTTGACTACAGGTGATACCGTGAGCGTGCAGGAAGCGTCCGACGAGGAAGGAAAACCGACGGATGCGAAGAAAGCGGCGGCCCTGAACATCAGAGGTACAGTGCGATAAGAGGGATCGAGAAGCTGGGGGTGGGTGGGAGCTCGCCACATCTTGCAGCTCTGCCCTGCTGTGATATCGCGCTGACAGCTCCTCGTGATTAAAGCGCCATAGCGCAGCTTTGTGGCACTTTCCCCCTAGAGCCCAACCTTCCTTTTATCTCCCTGTCATTCAGCGCCCTTTGCACCCTGCAGGGTTGCCAACTGACTCTACAGGCTTGTTCCAGTCCTGGGTTTACCCCACTGCATGCAGGGAACTACAAGTCCCTGCATGCAGGGGGTATACCCAGGACTGGATCAGGCTTATGGGGCACATCTGGAGCTAGTTTGCAACCCTACCACTATGTGGCAGACAGAAACCACCTCTCCTACAGAGGTCGCCACACTGATGGAGACAGTCCTAGAGGGGCCAGCCTACTTTACACTGAGTTCTCCTGGGACACTTTGTGGCTATTCATATTGCCCCCCCCCTTAATTCCTTATATAAATAGATATCCCCATGGGGCAAAAAAGTCTGTGTGAGCTCTAAATTCCCTTTGCTCAGATAAAGTGACTTTGGGTGTTGGGACTTACTGAGAACAGGACCCCTTATTTTCATTTAATTCAAATTCTGAAGTCAGAGCAGGTCAGAAAATCTAAGTCCATAAAATAGAGCTGCCAAGTTGCCCAGTTCCAGAAGTGAGATTTTAAGCCAGTCCTGGATTTCAGACACTCATTCTGATGCATTATGGGAATTGCAGTGCTAATTCCAATGGGTAAAATCAGGGACTGCAAATACCATATTGTACTACAATGCAAATTTAAAACTAGAACTAGCAAATCTCACTCCTGGAACTGGGTACTTGGCAGCTCTGATAAGACTAACATTAACTGGGCTGCAGGTCTTCCACTGGCACCTCATAGATAAAATCTAATAAAGACAGGTACAAACCATATGGGAGGGTGGGACCAGCTGCAAGGAATTAAACCTCTTGAGTCTATATGACAAAGCAACTTCTGGCTGCCTTAGGAGGGGGCTATGTACAGGAAGAATGGACAAACAGCCATTTTGGTAGGACTGGAGGTAAGATGAAAATCCCAGACTAGGATCATGGGTGGCAGGCAGCTAACCAAAGACATGGACCACTATGCCAGCATCATACAGTAGGGGGGGGGGGAGGAACAAACAGTACTGCCCCCCTCCCAATGTTGTGGGCACTAAAGGTGAACTGGTCCCCTTGCCAGTATGATGTCTTTACCCTTTGCCTCTCTCAAAGTAAGAAGGCAAACTACACCGATGGCCAGCTTGAAAGTCTTTGCCTGAGAAATAATCTAGATAAGAAATGTAGAGTTAGGGGGGAGAGAGGTCAGCTGGGGGGGGGGGGGGATTTCTCTTTCTGAAACAACTCTCAAGTTAGTGCAAAATCCAATTGCCACTAAGAAACCTTTTGAAATTCCTTATTAGCAGAAGTGCAGGCTTGAGGGAGAATCAATACAATTATTATACAGAATCAGATAGATAATCAAACTGCAGACCCCACAGGGTTTCCTGGAACCAAAGCACAATTCTGTGAGTACTTTCACTTTGATTATTGTCACACAAAATAGTAGCCACACAGATCTGCACCTGGCTAATATTTCAAGAAAAAAATACCTAGGTGGTTTAGATGATTTAAAATGCCTGCCCCACCCGGAAACACCTCTCAAATGTCACGGCAGTTGTACGTGCATTGCTCACGTACACACATGTCTGGTATCTCCATCGAGTTGGAGGAAGAAGTTATTAGTCTGTCTCTAATGAGGTGCAGGGTGGCTCCTCCTCTTCCCAGTTTTCCTATGCACATGCAGCTTTCAGCACCTTTGCTTCCTTTTTCTGCTCCCTCCCTCTTTTTAATTGACACGCTTATGGTTGGTGAAGGCGCTTGTTACTATAGAGCAGTGGTTCTCAACCCAGTCCTCTGGGACCCCCAGGCCAGTCAGGTTTTCAGGCTATCCACAATGAATATGCATGAGATTGTTTGCATACAGTGGAAGCAGTGCATGCAGATCTAGCTCATGCATATTCATTGTGAATATCCTGAAAACCTGACTGGTCTGGGCGTCCCAGAGGACTGGATTGAGAACCACTGCTATAGAGCTTCATGCTCAGTGAGACTGAGACTGTGAAACAGATGCATTCTGTAAACAGAGAGCTTGAGCAATACCCAAGACCAGGGTAACTTCCAACTATTGATTACATGGGGATCTTTGAAGACTGAGCTGCTCAAGACAGAACTTTATATTGTCTTGCAAAACATAGAAGTTTTAGGATCAATGTCCTGCCAAGCTGCATCGGAGTCCTCTGGCTCACAGGACAGGTCCCAGAGTTGGTTTAAGGTATTTTTGCCTTAGGCAAACCTTAAGTCTTACCCCCCTTCCCTTCCTCCCCCCCCCCCCAGTTGTAGCTTTAAATGCCCTGCATTTTGCTGCCACCCTAGGTGACTGCTTAATTTGCCTAATGGTTGGGACAGCCTTGACGCTGCATTACTATGCTTCTTGCTACTAAAAGCACAATATTGCAGCACTTCTCCCTACATGGCAGCAGTGTGGCTGGGAGACTCTGCGCAGCTTGGCAGGAACATTGTTCAGGATGGGGTGCTCTGTCTCTGTGCTTAAGTAGAGCCCATTCCAGTCTATCACTGCCATACCCTGCAAGAGATTCAGCAATTAGTCACCACGAAGAGCATTTTCTAAGGGTTGTCTGGATTTATGTGTGTGCTTCCATGTGGAAAGCACGGTATTTTAGTGGTGTCCACATCTACTGTAGTTGGTCCATTATTCAGTAAGTATGATGCGCTTTTTTAGCGTGGGTGTCTACAGGGGCAGAGTGCAAAGTTATGTGCACAAGTAATAAAATACTATAGCTTATGCATGTTCTTGAAATATCTCTAGGTGCAGACATTTAAGCATCAGTGCTTGCACCTAGTTTAACACTCATTTTTGACCACTGATGCCCCTGTTTTTTTTATTTTTTATAAAGAGTACGCAAATGCCTTGCTTTATAAAATAGACTTGAAATACACAGGTAAAAATGCTTGTAAATCTAAGCAGTCCTTATAAAATTATACTCGACAAGTCCATGTTATATTATTATAATTATAGATTGCTTTCCTTGAAAATTTCAACTCAAAGCAGTTGGCAGTAATTTGAAACTCTAGGTTTTCTTTTAACTTTCTGTAGATTCCATCCCCTTCTCTTTCCATCTTACAACACTGCTCAGTAGACTCCCCGTTCAAGGTACCTCTTGTGGCATTTACTTTAAATTACAAGGAGTCCCCCAGTACGTGTCATTACTGTGACATATATACTCCCCATATGACCCCAGAAGCAGGGTTCTAAAAATGTAGTCTGAAGATTCCTGGGGGGGCGGGGGGGAGAGCGGGGCGGGGGGGGCAGTGGGGCGGGGGCGGGGGAGAGCGGGGCGGGGGGGGGAGCGGGGGAGAGCGGGGCGGGGGGAGCGGAGCGTGGGAGAGCGGGGCGGGGGCGGGGGGAGCGGGGCAGGGGGGGGAGCGTTGCAGGGGCGGGGGGAGCAGGCGGGGGGGCTTCCATGGGCTAGGTAGGGGTAATTTCCATGAGATTGATCCCCTGCCTGTCACTGAGAAGGAGCTGGGGCTGGAAGAGCAGCTGCTCCATGCCCCCCTGATAAGACAGAAACAGAGAGTGATAGTTTTGCCCATTGATCAGACAAGAAGGGAGGTAGCAGTGGAATCTGTACCTGTGAATCAGTAACAGCACTGTTCATAGTTGTGGGGGGTGTGGCAATCCCAGCAGAAGCAGGGAACATTAACTCTGCAGTACTGATTTAAAGCAAGAGAAATGGCAATCCTGGAGCTTCTTCATTAGAAGCCAAATGTATACCTGAAGGAGCAGAGAGGGGAGAGGAGGAAGGAGAAAAAGAAGGGTGAGGAGGTGTGGAAAAGAGAGAACACAGAGAAATGAGGAAAGAGTTGTATGAAGAGGGGAGTTAAAATTCAGGTGTATGAATAAAAAAAGGGGAGAGGCCACTCTGTGTTTGCTAGCGCACATGATAAGCATGGTGTAGATGGCAGTAGCATAAACAGAAGGGCCCTGGAAGCGACCCCCAGTGGTGCAAGTGGACAGGACTATAGTGGCCTTGAATCCCTCACCTTGTTGATGACGTTTTTCTGCACAGAAGCACCAGTAGCCATGAGATGAGTTTTGCTATTATCATGTGTATCAGAATGCATTGAGCAGTCCTCAGCCCTGGTAATCTCAGGATGAAGAAAGTCCCAAGAACCTCTGGCTTGTTGCTGTTGCCTCTGGTGCCACTGCTGAAATTTAGTTGTATGCTAAAGTGGCCCTTGGTGGCGGATCACTGGGGGTTTAGCCTCGAAGTCAGCAGTGATCTTGAGACTTGCATTCAAATCCCTTTAGCCAGACCACCTGTTCCCTGTATATTTTCAAAGGACCAAATTGCAAAGGATGCTGACATACTGCAAAGATGAAAGGTGCATTCAAAACGGAGGTTATTGCTACAGCTTTTACAACCCAAAGTAAAAAGCACAGAGCAGGGGGTAACCTGCACAGCGTGGCGGTTACAACCCTCAACACCTTGCTGAGCAGTCTGGATGGGGTCATGCTGGTCTTTATCCGCTGTCATTTACTATGTTAGATTCTTAATTCTGGTCACAGCAGTTTTAATCTGCCTCACGTTGTGGTGGATTTTTGACAAGAAGCCAAATTGTCCCAAAGGCTTGAGGATAAGCAGCTGCTTCTCATCTTTCCCTAGGTGTTCTTTTGCATGTCATGGGAGATGCTCTGGGGTCGGTGGTTGTGGTGATTGCTGCCACAATCTTCTACGTGAAGCCCCTGGAGGACGGCGTGTGCAACTGGCAGTGCTATATTGACCCAAGCCTGACTGTGCTCATGGTCGTCATCGTTTTATCCTCTGCCTTCCCGCTAATCAAAGAAACAGCAACAATCCTGCTGCAGATGGTTCCGAAAGGCGTTGATGTGCAAGAGATCGGTAAGATAACAATTTGCCTTTTCCTGATCTCTTTAACAATTTGGCTTTCAGGCTTTCCAAGTTTCTTTCTGGAAGGGTGGATGTGGATTGCAGGTGTGCAACAGCTTTGCTCCCTGGGGATGGGACAATTGGAATCACAAATGCGTACCTTAGCAACGTGATTAAAATCTTTCTGCTTACTGAAAGCCTGCATTTAGTGTGCTACTGGAACATGGTTAAAGGCCTCAGGCTCTCTTGCTTAATTTCTAGGCAGAAGAAACATGGAACAATTCTATTCGTTCCGCTTATAGAGTGGCAAAAAGAAAGACGAGGGCCAGTTCTACTAAGGAATTTGTCTCCTTATTCCTAGGGAAAATGCTTGGCACATCTAGGTCAAGTAACAACATTTATAAGGGGTATGTTTACTAAAAACCGGGCTGACAGTTAACCTGGGCTTTCTGCAACTAGATTCCATGGACTTAGCTGCAGATAGCCTGGGTTAACTGATAGCTCGGTTTAGTAAACATACCCCAAGGTGTTCAAATTTGTTGCAAGGAACACACAAAATGGATGCCTATGATGACAGGTTCCCAACCCAAAGGAATGCCAACCTAGAAAAAGAGGCAGGCAGGGCCGGGCTCATCAAAGTCTTGAAGACGCAGAATGGAACACTAACATTAGTGAATCAGGCCATAAGTGGACTAACAAAGCAAGCCTGCTACTTGGATCTAATGCTGAAAAATAACTTGCTGATATTTTCTTTTTAAATAATTTCTGCAAAGTCATATGATCTTTTCTTTTCAATTCCCATTTGGGTTCATTCTGAAGCCCACGTTCGCCCATCCATGCTGGCTGAAGCAGGGACGATGCACGAGGACAATGGATCTGCACATTAGAGAAAGGGTCCAAAGATCCATATGTATATTTATGTATTTGCCCAGAAACAGCAACCAAAACCTTTTGGGAGTCATTCAATAATGGCTAGCATGCAGTAAAGATGTTATCTGCCACAGGGCCCATTTTATGTTCTGTGGCAGATAATGTACCGTAACGGTGTTACTGATCTATCTGATATAAACTCTCCCCTTTGCGGTTTCCAACAGTCCTATTGTTTGAGAGAGAAGATCAACAGAACACTTTAGAAGCTGTTTTTGGTCCCCTAGCAGATATCGTGCAGAGTGATTCTTGCTCACCCACACCTACGAGGTCCCATACTGGCCAGTGTGAGCTGGGAATCGAACCTACAACACCCCATGATCGAGATGTGCTGTCATTTTGAAACAAAAGGGATTTGTCAACAAAATCTTTCTTTTTATAGCATTTCCAATCTGAAATGAGACAAAATCCAAGAACATTACATTTTGATTTGGTTATTTCTGTGCATGTAAAATAGTGTTAGGGAGTGCTGAAGCGGTAAAAACAAAATAATAAAAAAAAATTCATTTTTTTAATGCGTATCCCTAGTATCTGCTGGAGCACAATCTTATACCAATCCCTTTTTAGTTTACTTTCTGGGGTGCATTAATACTTAGTCACATCTTCAGATAGTGAGCCAAATGCTTTGGGTAACTGTACTATTGGCCTGTGATGGTGTTCCAGGAGCCATATGCTGGAAAGGAAATGGCTGGGTCTATCTGCTCTTGCTTATCTTGGGCACCTTTTTACAGCAGACCTGAGGCAGGGGGAAAGGCAACTACCTTCTCGTGGAGAGGGGTCTCCTTCCTCACTCCTAGAAGTCAGTATTGCGAGCGCAAGTTCTGAAAGCCAAGCTGAAAAAGATGGGCTACATTGCTTTGAGCACTAAATTTATACCTACCATTTTTTTAGGTAGAATTGAATTGCATTTTTTTCTCTAGAGGTTGTAATTTATTTTGGCAAAATGTAAAGAACAAACTAGTAACTGAGTACACTAAAACACAGGTAGCTGTGGCTTTCTTCGGTGTTTAGGAAAGGTCCGGAATGCAGTTTCCCCAGTTCTTTCAGGCTCCAGAGTCAGAGAAACAGAGAGGGCCTGCTCCAGCTCTCTCTTCCAGGCAGCCTGCTGGGAAGGGGGTGTACCTGGAGCGGAGCAGAGCCGGGCATAGGATAGCCACTGTACTCCCTAATTTAGCTCTTCTTCCTCTGCTGGGGAGAAGGTGATGCTGAAGTAGACACTGCAGAGCAAGGAACAGACACAAAAAGTGTGGGAGTTAGCACAAGTTTGAAACTTGCGATTATCACTGGCCGTTTTTAAGGTTTCAGCTCTGGTCTTGAAGATTGGCATTTCTGCTCATACATTTTAAACTTGTGCCAAATCAGCTTTTGTATGTCTGTTACTCAGAACTTAATTTCTGGAAGAACAACCCAGATAGCCTGGGCTGTAGGAATTTCCTTGCGCTTTTGTGGAAATGAAGCAGAACGGACACAAAAGATTTCTAGTCCTGTAACTCTCAAAGGAGGCACAGCAGAACCAGAAAGCAACTAGTCTGCTGTTCCTAAGTCTTCTGTTTCTGGGTCCTCGGTGTGGGTTTGTGCTAGTAGAGAACGGAGCTGTCAAGATTCACTGTAGCCTCTTGGTTTTGCTGTTAATGTCCATAGCTCTTCCTCTTAAAGATATTTGATGTACAAACTATAGACCTGTTTTTTTTAATCTTGAAAAATATATTGAAGATCAATTTAAAAAAAAGAACACTTCTTAGAAACTTTTTGAAGATATTTGTTTGAAAGAATGAAGTTCATCTCTTATTGAACTGTTTTATGTATTTCAGGTACAAAACTTGCCAAAGTCCCAGGGGTTGGTAGTATCCATGAGATGCATGTCTGGGAACTTGTCAGTGGCAAGAACATTGCCACGCTTCATGTCAAATGCCAGGATGCCACCGATTATACCCTCGCCACTCACAAAATGCGGCAAGTGCTCCACAGTGCCGGGATCCACTCGGTGACCATCCAGCCCGAATTCACCGACCAGCAGGATGGCTCCACGTCTTGCAACTCACCCTGCATCTCCAAGACCTGCGACTCCAAGCTTTGCTGCAGTCAGCAGCTTGCAGCCATGGCACAGATTAGCGGCTGCATGGAGATGAATGGGGATGCTGCTCAGATACTGTCTAAAATGGACACGTTAAGGGGGAGCGACGAATTTGAAATCTCCATTGAGCCTTGCTGGGGAAAAGGGTTGGAGAAGGCCGAGAAGAACGATAAAGACTCTGAGAAAACGGGTGAAACACTGAACTTGAAAAGCACTCGTTTTTAAGGTGTTCAGCTTCCATCTGGAATGCTAATGTAGGATAAGGTAATGTGGTTAGACAGCCGCGACTGATCCATCAGCAACTGCTGATACGCTGTAAGGGAATCTGCTGGGCAGAAGCCACCAACAGAAACCGTTATTGAAATCCTGGAGGCGTAATGAGGATTATGTCATACCTTTGGAAATTTGACATTATGTAAAACATTTCTGTGGCTAGAATACTACCATTGTTTTGTAAACTATCAAGAACCTCTATTCAGGTTGTGCTTTTATGCAGAAAGTATAAGCACTTTACAGGAAGTAGTGACTTAATTTTGATCAGAAATGTTAAGGCCTCACTGTCATGGCCGCTGTATTTACAGTGCTTTGTTAGTGGCATTGGGGAATCTTTGCTCCATCCATTATACTGGCGCAAGCTTCAAGCTTGAACCGAAATTGCTGTCAACCGACTCTCTACCCAAGAGAACAGAGTGTCTGCTTAAAACCGGATGCTCCACTGAGAGGCCTTTTACACAGAAAGCGAGGAAGCAGACCCTTGCATTCCTGAAGCAGGTAAAAGTGCTCGTCCAGAACTAGCTGTTATGCTTCTGGACTGAACCTTACCGTTTCACCTAAAATGCCTTAATAGTAGAGATGAAACTTTCCAAGAAGGTTTCTTGTCTTTAAAATTTCATTGACTGCCTCAGCGTTTTAGGAGATGAAGCTAAATTTTATTCTTTTGTCTTCTGGGACTTCGGCAGTCATTTATGTAACTGTAACATAGTGTGCTGTGCAGTACTTGTTTTGTGTGATAGAAATTTGATGGTAATATTTTTATGTAAACCAGCATAAAAGGCAGAGCCTGGACATACAGGCCTATGTTGAATACATTGCTCCTGTATTGTCTTGGCTTTTTCCTTTGTATCGGACGCTGATCCAGTTTTACTGCTTTCACTAATCATAGGCAACTAATTGGAATAATCGGGGATCACTGAACAAATGTAGGCTCTTTCCAAAGTGGTAGAAACTCTGCATTCTCAGGATATTCTTAATAAGTTTGTGTTTTTTTAAATGCATTAGTGGAGATGATGCCAGGTCATGTTCTTTCCATTTTCCGGTGAACGGAATTCAGCTGCAAGGGTAATCTCACTCCCCTAAATGAGGACATCAAATGGAGTGATCCGGGGGAGGCTGGTGCACCAGAGGAGGCCCATTTCTGTACTGTACGGTTCATAGTACCGATTCTATGCATTGGATGGAACATTATAATGTTCTTTTACAATGTCCTTTTCTGTAAAAGATTTAGAATATGACTAAAGCCCAAATTTGCTGCCATAATGCCGAAGACTCTTGTTGATATGTAGCTTTCCTTCATATCTTTGCTGGTAAGGATCCTCTGTGCTTTTGACAACCCTTTTTATATACTGATAGTCTCTGATACCAGCTCTTCTACTGGAAGCCCATTCCATGCATCCATCACTCTCTTGTGAAATAATGTTTTCTGTTACTCTTTAGATTGTGCTAACCTGAAAAATCTCTGGAACAATGGCAGTGAAGCCTGAGTTAGGGCATTATATAATACTTCAGACGTAATATAAGGCACTTCCCACCTTGCAAATAGCAGGACAGTATGTTCTGGCAAAGCTGCGTGGGAGACCTCTGCCCACACTGCTGCCGGTAGGAGGAGGTGCTACAATACTGTGTTTTTAGTTGCAAAGAGCAGGCATTACCACCCATGGTAGCGGTCTGGATGGAAGACTTTCACGCAACTTCATGGGGGAACTGTTGAGATTTATTGAGGCAAGGGAATGTGCCAGACTTACCTTCTAGGTTTGCTTTTTTGCCTTATTTATCACCACTGTCTTCCTGTTCCTTCCTATCCAAAGAAACATTGTGTAACACGTGAAGTAATCCCAGCCACTGTGAATGACCATTTCCATTCAAAGAAGAAAAGGATGCAACCAACCAGATGAAGAGGGTGTTCAAATGAAAATGCACATTTCCTTACGCATCATGGTGCTTATTGAACCTTGATGCTCACTACATGGTAAGTTTATCAAACCATGTTCTGTGTTAATATGCATTACTAGTATATAGACGTCCACTGCAAGTAATGGTATCCATGGTAAATGATGCATATTACCACGCAACACGGTTTGATAAATAAATGCCTAAGTTTGGAAACCAGTTTCAGACATGTTTGAAAGTGCAACAGCAATAGACCTCAGTCACCTTGAAGTGCAGTTAAAAATGGTCTGAGAGGGCTGAATTATCGCATAGTCCTTTACCTCTAGTTACTGGTTCAGGATTTGGAACTTAAAGGGGTGTCCAATGTGAAATGAGTTGGTGGTCTCTATTCACTTCCCAGAGGAATGGTGTCCAAATCACTATGATGGCAATCACAGTTTGGCATGAATTGGCAACACTATTAAAAGTTTCAGCAGAGAGGTCAAAGTTGCACGGACGCGGAGTCTGTACTATTCTCTTGCCTTTTGAACAAGACTGAGACAAACTGGGAAACGTACTTTCATGGCCCATGCTGCCATTTTTCTATGGAGAAATGGAGGGAATTAGCTCGTGCCTTTTCTCAGAAGTTTGAGGGGGGCTACATTCAGGTAGTGGTTATTTTTCCTATCCACAGAGGGCTTACAATCTAAATTTGTACCTGAGGCAATGGTGGGTTAAGCGAGGAATTTGGTTACTTATGATTCCCTTCCTGAGACAAAATTCAGCAGACATTTAGAGAAGAAAACATGGTCTAAAACTGGTTCTACTTAAATTGCACCCAAATGAGAACTTCAGTGCAGATCTATTAGGACAGCGTTCATCTAGCTGGAAATTTGTGCCGTTGAGCCTGGCGTGCTGAACCTAAGCAGGAGATGCACGGAGTTTTGCATCACCGCATTGCAGCTACCTGCTCTGTGGAAGATGTAATACCAGCTCTTCGCTTTCATTCAAGTGAAGTCTTTTTTTTTTTTTCCCCCTCTCTCTCTCTGAGCCTAGTAGCCTTTATTTTCGAAGACGAAGACAATGTTGACAACCAATGGAATGCTTGTCTTACAAAATAATCACTGCTATTGTTTCCCTCATCACACAAAAAGTAAATTAATGCAGTTGCCCTTGGTCCCTTCCTGATTCTTTCTTCATCTCTTACATCTTATCTCTTAGGTTTTTTTCTCATGCGGTTTCATAGTGAAGGGATTGGATTGAAAATTCTTACCAGCATGCGTGTACACATGCTCTTTCCTAAGCAGCCTGGCTTTGGATCTGACCTTCCCTTTCTTTAATACATTCCAAACCAATCCAGGCAGGCGCCAATGGAGGAAACTGAGCACTTTAGCAGTAGAGTATGGACACACCCCGGACTCCGCTGTCTCCCTCTCATTGGCTGTTACCTCTAAGGGAGTAAGAATGGACCTTGCTGGAGCCATCTCTCCTGTCATTTCACGTATACCCACAGGGCTTGAGCAGGAGGGGTTACACCCAAGAAATTAAACAAATCGGAGACAATACATATACATTGTTTATTGCTTTGACCCTCATCACCCATGAGTAGCAACTCTTTTACCAATCTCTCCTTAGACCCTGGCTGAGGACATAGCTGAGGCAGTCCATGGATGGACCGTTACTAAAAATGGTTTTGCTAGTTTTCTATGCTTTGTCTTTTCTTACCAGCAGAAGACCATTTATGGGCACCATTTTGGGAACACCCTCCTGATGTTGCAGTTTCAGCAAAATACAGTGCGTTCATTGCATAGCTTGAGGCTGGCCCATTCTCCTAGTGCAACTAGCCTTTCCGGCATATATAACACAGCACTGTGGAGTCTATCACATAGTTCACAATGAACTTCCCTTAGTGTGATCACATAAATGTGAATGCTGTGAAGTAGGTTGTCCACACGGGAGACATACGGTGTGAGTGTTCAGGATATTGTGTGGGATGTGGTGACACAAACTATAAACAAGTCTCTTGATATAGATTGAGCTGATTTATAATTGAGGCTATACTTAAATTGTGGAATCCACATTTTCCACACGGTTGTGATTTAAGGAGGCATTCCTGGAGATATGTTTAGATCAGGGGCATAAAACAGTACACCTGAGTGAAATTTCTGGAAGTATGTGCATTATATTACCCCTGTACAACCAACAAGTGAAAGAACCCAAGAGGCTTAGCTAATTTTGAAAGCAAAGCAACCATGTTTTTTTTCTTTGAAAATTAGCTACAAAGTGCCTGCTGTAAAAGTACCCCTGTAATTTGCAAACAGAGTGGAGGAGCAGCCTAGTAGTTAGAGCAGTGTCTTGCTAACCAAGAAAACAGGGTTCGATTCCCACTAGCACTCCTTGTGGCCTTAGTTAAGTCACTTACCCTCCATTACCTCAGAAAAGAGACTTGGCAATCTACTTCTGGTCACACTGCCAAGAAAACCCAGGAGCTGCTGGGTTGCCAGGAGTCAGCATTGCATTGCAATTTGCCAACCTTTGGCTTACTGGAAAATTGTCCCTGGACATGCAATAATGTAGCAGCTATGAGTCAGCACTAGAGGAGATGATTCACTCTTATTCCAAGACTGGTCCCTTGCTGCTTATTTCCCTGGATGGCTGCTAGCATGGATCTTTCCTTTTTCTGCTTGGTAAAATAAGCTGTATTTTAGTGTGAGTCCATTTTTTGTATATCTCAATCTCTTTTTATTTTTAATGTATGTATACCTGTATGTGTGTGTGTGTGTGTGTGTTTTTAAGCTGAGCAGCATGTACATTGAAACAAACTGAATGTGTTTAATAAATGCTGTTTTTGTTCACTCAGGATTTGCTGCTGTGGGATTGGGGTACTATCTGAATTTCTTCAGCCTTGAGGTTGCTGGTAGTTTTTTTTTTGAAGCATTGATTTGGTTGTTATTTGCACAGTTCCGTTATCCTTTGCACAGATGTCAATATTCAAGTGTTTTGCACAGCGTGTCTGGTTCTCTTTGTACAGTGACGTTCATAGGTTTGAGAAAAGAAATGTCTCTATTACATTATAGTGGTTGTCAATATAGATAAACTGCTATGATGATGTTATTTCCTTACTGGAATGTATGTTTATATTTATCTGTTAATTTTAACAGGTTCTATTAAACTTATTTTGTTTATTATATCTCAGATTTGTGTGTGTATTTTTCTCTCTTCCACCAGGACTGGTAACACACTTTAGAAGCTGAGGTACGAAAGTGAGTTAATTCTTTTGCAAGTGTTAATACTCTTTAAAAGAGATTAGTGTGAGCAATCTAGTTTCTCTGGATGGACTGGCAGCATTTTGGGTTGCTAGTTCCAGGAAGTACACAAAAGGATTTGTAAACTCCGAGAGGTGTAATGATAGGGGGAGGCAGAGTGCTCCAAGGCCTTCACAGGGTGTCTCACCAAAAATAAAATCTCCACTCACAAATAAATGTTCAATCAGTTGTGTGCTATATAATAAAAGACCCCCTTTATTTTGGTGAAATCCCCAATATAAAAGTGCACACAAAAGAAAGCACTCAAAAGCATAAAAGAAAATAGGCAGTAACTCAATCCTTTTCCCAAAGGTTCTCTTCTAAAAAAAAATAATAAAAAAGAAATCTAAACATTCAATTCTTTCTTAAAGTTCTGTAACTGGATAGGTCACCTGCTGTATCCAGTGGTGGCACAAGGGTTTCTGCCGCCCTAGGCAGACTACCCATGCTGCCACTACCCCCCCCCCCTGACTGTTGCTCCGTCCAGCCCATCTTGCCGCCCCTACCTTGCACTGAATTGGCAGAGGCTGAACTGCTGCTTCAGCACTGCATTGAGCCTTAAAGGGCCGACGCAGATGTGCGCTGATGACCTGTTGCTCCTGCCCCCTCCGATGCAACTTTCTTGGAGGGTGGGCAGGAGTGGCAGGCTGGAACTGTGTGCATATGCTTGGGCGTTTTAAAGCCCACCATGGCACTGAAGGTGCATTTCAGCTGCCACTTTCCAGGGGGTTGAGTTAGCAACGCCGCCCACCAAGGTCTGCCGCCCTAGGCAACTGCATAATTTGCCTAGTGGATGGGCTGGACCTGCCTGGATCCTCCTAGGCCCCTTTCTCTTGGATTGGTCCTTTTTCCTCCTTGGTTCACAGGCTGAATACTTTAATTTCTTATGCTTCCACTGCAAAACACTCTCGGAATACAATCCACAAAAGACAGAATCCCCCTGGTACTTGGATTAAGCACCTGTGTCTATGCCATGGGCCTTCTAGAAAATCACCTAGACTCATAAGCAGGAATACACCAGTAGAAAGGCATCAGCAGAAAATGCTGCACATCTCCAAAGACAAAATTGTGCTGTAATGAATTTTCTCCTTCCTGTGTGTAGGGGATGGGCTGGGCTGGGGTTCAGTTCCTCACTCTCTGTTAGCAAGTCAGCTTCTAGAAAGTGTTTCTTTCCCTCCCCCCCCCAAGCATAATCTTGGATTTATATGCTCTTACAGCCCTTAAAGAGGGAGTCAAATTCACTTTCAGATGCAGCTGCTTATCCTCATCAGGTATAGCTTTAAGTAAGTAAACTATTTAAATATCTTAACCTTAAAACTAAGAAACAGATAGCAGTCCAGCAGCGAGATGGGGGCTATCCAGTCTTTTACAATGAGTGTCACATGTACAATTTTCTCCAAGTTGATGAGGGGTGTTAAATGTGCACTAGGTACAAGGAGCTCTTTGCTCTCAGGGAATGAGTCCAATCTCTGGAGGCTAGCGTAGTAGACTTGGAGGACCTAAGGAAGGCAGAGAGGTCTATAGACGAGGCTTACAGGGACGTAGTACTGAAGTCCACCTCCAGTTTGGCAGCCTCTCTGTCATGGAGGAGAGAGGTCACATAAAAGAAGAGCATCCCTTTGATGTGGCTAGGACCTGTCCTCCAGGTGATGTAAAATCCTTTCACACCGATAAGGTTTCTCCAGGGACATGTGGTAAGAGGGAAGGTTTAGGAGGGCTGTTATAGTCTGTGATTCAACCATTAGGTGTGTAGATAGCTGGGTGGCTGATAGACATGAGGACTGCCTGGTAACATGCCTGCCTGGTTCGAAGGTAGAGAACTTCACGCGCCACCTAGACAAGGTTTTAGATAGTGCTGAGGAGGAGCCTCTGCTGTCTTGGTACTTGTTGGGACCAATACATAGGGGAGTGTGGGAGGGAGGTTCTGGAGGCCAATTTTAGGCTTTTAGGTAAGAAGTTGAAATCCAGAACTTCCAGGGTAGCATTCTCTGAAATGCTTCCCTTTCCACATGCAGGACCTGAAAGGCAGGCAGAGCTCCGGAATCTCAAAGTGTTGATGAAACGATGATGCAAGAAAGAAGGTTTTGGATTCAACAGAAACTGGGCAACATTCTGGGGAAGGAGGGGCTTTTCCAAAGGGATAGACTCCACCTTAACCGGGATAGAACCAGACTGCTGGCATTAACCTTTAAAAAGGAGATAGAGCAGCTTTTAAACTAGATAATAGGGGAAAGCTGACAGGTACAAAAGAGCACATGGTTCATAAGGATGTATCCTTGAAGGATACTAGCAACTGAGGGAAGTTAGGGAATTCCGATATAGAGGTTCTGATTAAAAAATAAAAATAACCCAGATGCCTTTAAGTACAGAGTAGACAGAACTGAAAGATTCCAAATTACCCTTATTAACTGATAACCAGATTAATATGAATAAAATGCCTGTATGCAAATTCTAAAAACCCAAAAAATAAGATGGGAGAGTTAGAATATATAGCACTAAATTAGAGTCTAGATATGACTGGTATCTCAGAGGCCTGGTGGAAGGAGGACAACCAATGGGACACCTGATACCTGGATACAAACTATATCGCAATGATAGAGAAGATCAAATTGATGGAGGGGTTGCACTCTGTTAGAGAGGGTATTGAGTCACATAGGATTAAAGTTTTGCAGGAAACAAAATACACTTTAGAATCTCTACAGATTGAAATTCCACGTAAAAAGGGGAAGGCAATGGCAGTTGGAGTGTACTACTGTCTGCTTGGCCAGAATGAAGAAATGGATGATGAAATGCTAAAAGAAATTAGAGAAGCAAACAAAAGTTACAGAACAGTAATAATAGGTAACTTCAATTACCCTGGTATCGACTGCATCAATGTCACAGCAGGACATGAGAACATAGGGAGATAAAGTTTCTAGATGAAATAAACGATTGCTTCATGAACCGACAAGAGGGGAAGCTATTTTGGAGATAGTGGAGCACAGGATCTGGTACAAGAGATGAGGGTGTTGGTACCACTTAGCAACAGTGATAATATCATGATTGCATTTGATTTAATAAATGGAGAAAGGATGGTAAGGAAATCCACAGTACTACCTTTTAACTTTCAAAAGGGAGACTATGATAAAATGAGGAAAATAGTTAAGAAAAAACTAAAAGGAGGAGCAGCAAAGGTTAAAGATTTACATCAAGCATGAGCGTTGTTTAAAAATACTATCTCGGAAGCCCAGATGAGATGTATTCCATGCTTTAAGAAAAGTGGAAGGAAGGCCAAAAAACTGCCAACATAGTTTAAAGGTGAGGTCAGAAAGGCTCTTTTAGCCAAAAAAGCACTTTTCAGGAAATTTTAGTGAACAGTCTCAACACCCCACTTAACTACTCATCTCATTCCCACACTCCATGAGCAACTATTTATACGTCACTATGTACATAAGTTGTGCTCTTAGCACTTCCTTCACCCCCCCCCCCCTTTTTTACTCCCCAAAGAAAATTGTTGCTATTGTTTGAGTTTTATTATTTGCTTTCAAGTTCTCTGTAACAGTTAAAGTTTCAATGTAAACCGCCTTGATTATATGATAAGGCGGTATAGAAAAATTGTTAAATAAATAAATGAAAAAGGAGACAAATGACAAAAATGGGCAACAACATAATGAGGTGAAGTGAGGTGGCTGCCTCAGGCAGCAAAGTTTTGAAGGTGGTTAAAAAATGCCCCCAAAACAGCCGCCTCACTTTGCCTTCAAAAATTAAAAACAAAAAATCCCGCAAGTGCACAAGTTGCTACCGCTGCCGAGTACGCTTCTTGGCAGCGGCAGACTGGCCCTCTCCTTTCTATGGCAGCCATGGCTGTGCTAGTGATTGTCAGTTTAAACAAAAAGTCAAACTGGTGCGGAGCCTTCGTACCTTTGTGAAGGAACCTGTGCAACTGCGTCCCACCCCCAAAGGAAGTTACATTAACTTCCTTCTTGGCGGGGGAGAGGGGAGGGGGACTGGAAGTTACATTAACTTCCTTCTTGGCGGGGGGGAGGGGGGCTGTATGTTACATTAACTTCCTTCTTGGCAGGGGGGAGGGGGGTTGGAAGTTACAGTACATTAACTTCCTTCATGGCGGGAGGGGGGAAGTTACAGTAACTTCCATTGGGGCTGGGATGCAGTTGCACAGGTTCCTTCACAAAGGCACAAAGGCTCCACACTGGTTTGACTTTTTGTTTAAACTGACAATTGCTAGCACAGCCACGGTTCTAAGAGGCAGGGGCCACAGCTACCATAGAAAAGAGAGGGTGAGTCTGCAGGGATGCTAACATGGGTGAAGGTGGGGGCTGGAAGTGGGCTGACATGGGGGAGGAGGAGGGGGCTGGATGGAAATAGACATGATGGGAAGGTGGGATCTGCAATGGGGCTGACACGGGGGAGGAGGGGGCTGGAAGGGAATTGACATGATGGGAAGGTGGGATCTGCAACGGGACTTATACAGGGAGAAGAGGGGGCTGAAAAGGAGCTGATACCTGGGGATGGTACTGAAAGGTTGATGATACTAGGGAAGGGAGGAGAGGGATGGAAAGGAGCTGACACCGGGGGATGGGACTGGAGGGGGACTGGAAGGGAGCTGACACTTGGGGATGGGAATAGTAGGTGGCTGGGTAATGGGGGTAGGGGCTGGAAGCGAGGGGGCACTGGCACTGGGATGGTATTTGGACTTAAAAGGGCTGTACAGTGGGGAAGGAGGGGGACTAGAAGAGAATGGACACCAGTGGAATTCCTGGGAATGCAAGGGGTTTGAAAATGGAAGGGACTGGGAGGGGAGGACTGGAAAAGTGGTATGATACTGGGGAGAGATAATAGGATTGGAAATAGGCTGATTGAAGGAAATGAAGAAAACAAAAGAAGAGACAAGAAATGGCAGATGGACTATAGACCATAGAAAGAGAGCTAAGAGAAGACAGGAAAGCAGAAGCCTCAAATTAGGACCAGCATAATCAGAGAATAAAATGGTCAGACAACAAAGGTAGAAAAAATAATTTTATTTTCAATTTAGTGATTGGACTTTGCACAAACTTTATGGGGAACTGCATCTCTTATTTATCTGATGTTGCACTTCATGCGGAGTCTGGCTTCTTGGGGATTCAGTTTAATTTTTGTCTATATTTTTATTTTTACTTTAGGTTGTAGTCACTTATTCTATAC
The DNA here is from genome assembly GCA_033557465.1 of Ichthyophis bannanicus. Taxonomy (NCBI): domain Eukaryota; kingdom Metazoa; phylum Chordata; class Amphibia; order Gymnophiona; family Ichthyophiidae; genus Ichthyophis; species Ichthyophis bannanicus. Next base: position 308,283,689 of record CM066032.1, on the reverse strand, counting down.
TTGATGAGGGTCTGTTTTCTGAGTGTGTGAATGAGGCTATGTGTTCTGTTAACATAGGCGTATGTTTACTAAAGAGCGCTAATGTCGCAGCGGTGACGTTATCGTGCGATAAGTGATGTTATCGCGCGATAATGGCGCATTATCGTGCGAGAACATCACGTATCGCGTGATAATGTCTCCGGCGGCATTAAGCTGTGCAGAGGGTGGAGTAAGGCTCCCCAGAGGGCAGAGATAAGGGGTCAATGGGTGGAGAGTGGGCGGGGAGAGGCCCCAGGCACACTAACACTGTGAATTCAGGGTCTGAAAATTAATGCCACTGAAAACCTTGCGTTAGAGGCACATTTGCAGGAGAGAGAAACCAGTTCAGTCAGTAATGTACAGCAAAGGCAGGGAGACCCAGATAAGAGATAGTAGTGATACATGTGCAGTAACAAAACATGCAGAAACCAGAGAGATAATAACCAGAACCAAAAGAGAAATACAAAACACTGAGCTGGCCAATACGAAAAACATTGATAAATGGTAATCAACACTACCCATAAAGAATAAAAAGGAAGATGTCACTTTTGGAAGGGTCAATTCTGATTCCCCCCACAAAGTGAATGTTCCAACATTGATAGTGTTGATGAGGGTTTGCTGTGGTGTATATTGGGCAGCTTGCATGTGTGGCTTTCACATGTGCAGCAACAGCAGAGTGGTCACGTAGGAAAGGGCACTATGGTGATGGTGTAAATGGGGTAGAGGGGGCTGCAGGTGGCACATGCAGTGGGCCATCTGGGGCACAGGGCAGACTAGGCAGATGCCTAGGTGACACATAGGAATGTAGAAATGGAAAACCAGCAAGACAGCAACTGACCAAGGGCAAACATGTCCACGAGTGCGTGTCCCACAGTGTCCCAGGGGACAGTACCCAGCAAGTACCCCAAAGGGCACATAACATTGGCAAGCAGTGCCGGGGGGAAGCATGGATGTCTATGCAGGCACCCCTACCCCATATCATGCACCATAGGCAGCCGCCTACCGGCACACGGGATGGCCTGGGATTGCGCACCACCAGCATAAGGGCATGTCACCATGGTGGCGGAGGGGTGCTGGTGGTGGAGGGGGCAGTGGCATCTGCCCACAGCACACCAAGGCCAAGCCCTGTGTAGGTGAGTGCCGTGCACTGCAAGAGACAAGGTCTGTCTGACGAACAGTAATGGTATCCCCAGGGAATGACCTGCCTCTGTGGCAAGAGTTTGGTGCAGTACACATAGCCAGTGTGTTCCAGGCAGAAGGTCACAGGTTCAAGTCCTAGCTGTGGCTCCTGCAGACCATGTCCCTGTATTTTACCCAGTACTAAACCATGGTAATAAAGAAGGAACCTTTATTGCAGATAAAATAAACACGCCATAAATGCCTATATTTTACCCTACAGAACACATACACCATAGACATGTGCAGTCCCTAGAGCAGAGGTTCCCAACTGCAATCCTGGAGGACCAAACACCATTCAGGTATCATGCTGTCCCTAAGAAATATGCTTGAGATGTATTTGCATGCACCGCCCTATTGTATGCAAATGTATATCATGCATATTCATTAGGGACAGCATGAAAACCTGAACCGTGTTTGGCCCACCAGGACCAGAGTTGGGAACTCTGCCCTAGAGCAGAATCCAACAGGAGCACAAACACCCACACCCACAGGCTCCACTATCCAACGGCTCATGGAGGGTTAGGCTGTTGGGCCCTGCGCGGAGCAGCATCTACCAATACTAGCACCTGCATACCTTAGCAATGCCGTCTTGAACTTGTAATCACGTTCCACATATATCAAAAGGTTGCTATGATTAATGTCTGATAACAAATCCTAAGTTAAACACAATTTGTTGACAGGGATTCATCATAGCAACCTTTCTGATATCTGTGGAGTGTCTTTCAGTTTTTGTTTCTGACAGTGTTTCCCACACCGGGGAGTGACCCTAACACAGAGCTACTCAAATCCAGTCCTGGAGGTCCGCAACCCTACAGGTTTTTGGGATATTCCTAATGAATATGCATGAGATATATATGCATTAGAGATATCCTGCCAACCTGACTGGTTTGTGGCCCTCCAGGGATGGATTTGGAGACCCCTACCTTACACCTCTGTCATTTAAGATTGTGAGAGGGCAAGGTGCAGATGTCCTAGACATCAAAAGGGTAGATAGAATTTGTCACATTCCTCCTCGCTTCTCACCACCACCAAAATATTGTCTATTAGACAACTTTTTGTTGGTGGTGAGAATCGAGGAAGAATGTGACACATTCTATCTACCCTTTTGATGTCTAGGACATCTGTACCTTGCCCACACACCTATTTGAAAAGCTGAACAAATCAAATTACTAGGGATACCGCAGTATTTATATTGTGTCGTTTTTCTGGGTAGGCCCCTTATGTGAATTTTAGAATTTAATCCTGGTATGGTATTGTAGATTTGGCCTTGTAGATCTTCACTGGTCAACATTTAAATCGTTACTGACTTTAAAAGGCCCTAATCTGTAGTATCTTGGTGAGCTGAACACGAATATAACATTAAAAAAATTTTATTGGCTCTTGTTTTGAAGATATTGTATGTAGTTCATTTCTGACGTTTCACCGTGTAAATTTATCCAGTAGGACATCAACAACATCCCAAAGAAGCCTTGAATGATGTAATATTGCATCACATTGCATAATACCAGCATGCACACATCATCCAGAGTTGATTGCATCATTTTCTGATGCAATGCAATATTACTGCCAGACGGCTGCTGAAGCCATCTGACGTCAGCAGTGTACTATACGCAGTCGGAAAGGTTGAGCATTTAAAATATTTCAGACTGTGTGCGAAACAGTTTAAGCTACTGTTGCATGTAACTTTTATTAATCATATAATTTTAGCCATTTAGGTACAATACAGAACAGTAATGCCGCGAAAGTGCGTTAATACCGTTGACAATTTCTGCTACATTTGTGGGGAAGTGACATTTGCCAACCAGAAGAAAAGTATCACTTCTCAGCTGAAGAAGGCATATCATCTTTACTTCGGATGCAAGATTGGTGACCAAGACAAGCCTTGGGCCCCATGTATATGCTGCGCTACATGTACAACACAGCTTTCACAATGGTTGACTTGCAAAAGACCATCAATGCCGTTTGTAGTCCCCATGGTGTGGAGAGAGCCAAGCAACCACATAAATGACTGTTACTTCTGCTTGGTTCCTCCTCTTTCCAGCGAAATAACGAAGCAAAAGAAGTCGAGCATAGTCTACCCAAACATTCCGTCTGCATTGAGACCAGTTCCACATGGTGAGGGACTTCCTGTTCCAGAACCTCCATCAGAATATTCTCTTGATTCATTTGATGAGGACAGGGTGAGCCAACCTGTTCTTCTCCTGGTCCGTCAGCATGCAGTGACCCAGATTTTCACTGGGATGCATATCAACTCCACACAGAATAACACAGGAAGAACTAAATGACCTGGTTCGTGATTTGGACTTATCCAAGAACAAGGCAGAATTGCTAGGATCAAGACTCCAACAATGGAATCTTCTAGAAGAAGATGTCAACATTACTTCATATCGAAAGCGCCACCAGCAGTTGGAGCCTTTCTTCAGAAAGGAAAGTAATCTGGTATTCTGTTCCGATATTGAAAGCCTCATGAATGCCTTAAAAATCACTCATGACCCACAAGACTGGAGACTATTTATAGACTCTTCGAAACTGAATCTAAAGGCTGTGCTTTTGAACAATGGAAACCGTCTTCCATCTATGAAAGAGACATACAATAACTTAAAGCATCTACTGACTTCCATTAACTATAACAGCTGGCACCTCTGTGGTGACGTAAAGGTAGTTGCACTTTTAATGGGACTGCAGCAGGGATATACAAAATACATGTGTTTCTTATGTGAGTGGGATAGCCGAGCAAGGGATTGGCACTACTTGCAGAAGGAATGGAATCTCAGACAAAATGTAACCATTGGAGAGAAGAATATCCAACACCCAGCTCTGGTTGAGGTTCACAAAATCCTGCTACCACCCCTTCACATCAAACTAGGTTTGATGAACAGCTTCGTGAAAGCCATGGGCCGCACTTTGCCAGTTTTCCGATACGTGCATAAAAATTCCCTCGACCCAGCGAAGTAAAGATTAAAGAGGGAGTTTTTGTGGGTCCTCAGATTCGAGAACTCTTCAAAGATGACCGGTTCAACAACTTGCTGCAGGGTGATGAGAAACAAGCATGGAATGCTTTTCGCCTAGTGTCAACAAACTTTCTCGGGAATGTTAGGGCAGAAAACTACGAGGAACTAGTAGAATACATGCTGGTGCAGTATCAGAAACATGGCTGCAATATGTCTCTAAAGATCCATTTCCTTGATTCCCATCTCGATTTCTTTCCTGACAACTATGGCATGGTTAGTGATGAACAGGGCGAACGTTTTCACCAGGATATTGCAAACGATGGAGCAAAGATACCAGGGAAAATGGTCCACTACAATGCTGGCTGACTACTGCTGGACACTCCCCCGAGAAGCTCCCGAACAGCTGTACAAGAGACAGGCGAAAAAATCTAAGAAGTAGTCTATGACTTGTTTTTTTGCAGGTATTAACCGAAGGCCTATTATATTTACTATTGACATGCATTTCATGATGTAAACATTAATTCTTGTAGATTACAAAAAGACTAGAGCCAACTTTGCAATTTCATTGTCATATTCATGTTCAGCAGAGTGGAGGAGTAGCCTGGTGGTTAGAACACTGGCTTGGTAACCAAGCAACCAGGGTTCAATTCCCACTAGCACTCCTTGTGGCCTTGGGCAAGTCACTTAACCCTCCATTGCCTCAGAAGAAAGGCCTGGCAATCTACTTCCAGTGACACTGCCAAGAAAACCCAGGAGCTTCTGGGTCACCAGGAGTCAGGACTGACTCAAAGGCACACATTGATTCATGTTCAGCATATAAAAATTGATAAGAAATGACTATTTTTATTTCAGTAACATGACTTTTGTAAAACTTTGTTGACAAGTGACTTTTGTAGCGTCTAATGTTAGTTCCCAATATACCTGTTAGTGGAGAATGTTTGTCAGATGACCAGAAACAGATTTTGTTTAAATATAGTGAATACCGTTGACATTTTGACATTAGGATAAATATATTGAATGTCAAACTTCTGCTCTGCACCCATTGTTGAGGGAGAGGTTTCTTTGGATGTAGAATATATATTCAAAAAGAAAAAGTGAAGAACCATAACACAGTTTAGGACAAAATAAAATGAGCTATAATTTTATATTTTGCTACTATAAACTGTGCCGCGGTTCTCGCTTTTTCTTTGTTCCTTGGTGTGCGAGCATCTTGCATTTCCTTTGTTTTGTTTTTTTTTGCAGAATATATATTTACATTAACGCTATGCTGGTCCAGTGCGCATTTTCAGGAGTTATGTTGGGGTTGCTAAGCCCTTCTTGGTCACAGCGTCTCATGTTTTTCAGAGGTTTGGAAGTACTGTGTTGGGGCGGCAAGTTACTCCTGTTTTTGTGGAAGTGGGAGGTGCTGCATGGGTGCTGTTGAGCCCCTCTTGTTTGGCATATTTAGTAGCATGTTTCCTAAGCTCAGCGCCATACTGGGTCAGTCCAAGGTCCCTCAAACGCAGTATCCTGTTTCCAACAGTGGCCAATCCAGGTCACAAATACCTGACAGATTCCCAAAAAGGCCCACAGGTTCCACAATGCTTATCCCAGAGCAGCAGTGGATTTCCCAGGTCCTCTTTAATAATAGTTTATGGACCGCTGCTTTGACTAGGTTCTTAACTACATTTTCATGTCTCAGGCGGTCCCTAACAGCCATAAAACACACTGAATTTCTATCACACTAGCGATCCATTCATTCATATATTTAGAAATTTTAAACATTTTATTGTTTATTTTTGATTCATTAGAACTGAATAGCTTAGTTAGGTTATTCGTTGACCTCACTAACGTACAAAGTATTATAGAACGGAGTGCCTGCATCATACATAGCCCTGTATACAGCGATTGTCTGTTTTCTTTTCCTGTGTTGGCTGTTTTTAGTCTAGATTCCTTTGACGATCAGTATTAGTGACCATGCTCCACACACTTTCTCTTAGTTAAACAAATGTATGGATATTATGAGTACACAGTTTTTAAAGTAGTCGTATCATTTATATAGTTGCAACTGATTTATATAGCAATTTTTTTACCCTAAGTAATACCAATTATTTTTAAAATATACATGAGCATAGTTTTAACAATAAGGTTCAGTCCTTGAGATATTAAGTGAATTAAGAAATGCCCCCGTGATTATTTCACTCCCCTTCTGCATATAGGCAAGAATAGAGCACAGCGGTTCCACTTTATATAGTAGATGTGGTTTCTACTCCCCTTGCCTTCGTTTTTCATTGTGATTATTGATTATTATTTTTAAAAGTATGGGTCTTTTAACCAGTGTTGTTTGATACGAAAAGTTTTTCTCTTTCCCTTTCTCGTTTTTAACAAAGCTCAGTCTCTGTAGGTTCCTCTAGTATAGCTTTTGTGCCTCCCCTCCCCACTTCAGCCTCCTTTCTTAAATAATTTTTATATTCATATATTATGTTATATTTATTTTTATCACTCCAGAACAGAATTATAATTGGCAATAGTGGATGTCCAAAGGGTTCTTCACAGAGTGCATAAGTGCGTGCAGTCCTCAATTAGGTTATGATAATGTACCCACCTCATCTCTTCTACCACATATACATCTTTGTGTTCTCACAGTGCATATGGTTTTTCATATCCCTCTGCCCTTCTTTTAATTACAGTTTCTTTTAATTATACTTTCTTTTAATTATAATTTGTTACATATAATTTCTAAACTGTGTTTTTTCATGGTTTATCATATGATCTTTTTGTTATATGTTTTTAAATTATGATTTTATATTTGTTTTGTCTGTTTTTATACCGTTCATTTATTTATTATTAATAATTGACAGTATTATTTATTAATATTAATATTTTATTATATTTTTTATGTTTTAGCTGCACTCCCCCCTCCCTCTGAGGAAGGCAAAACGCCAAAATGTGTAGGGATTTTTAAATAAATAAAGGCACCTGTGACCTGCATACGCCACTCCCTTGTTGTGTTTCTCATCTCTACCACCTCCACTGGGAGACTAAACCATGGATCCACCACTCTTTCCATAAAGAAACATTTCCTCATATCACTCCTGAATCTATCCCCTTTCACCCTCATCCCATATGCCCTCATAGCAGAGCTTGCTTTCAATCGAAAGAGGCTCTCCTCCTGTGCATTTATGCCACAGAGGTATTTAAACATCTCAGTCATATCACCACTATCCCGCCTTTCCTCTAAGATGTACATATTAAGATCCTTAAGTCTGTCCTCATATGCTTTATAATGAAGACCACTAACCATTTTAGTAGCCACCCTCTGTACTGACTCCATCCTGTTTATATCCTTTTGAAGGTACGGTCTCCAGAATTACACACAATACTCCAAATGAGATCGCACCAAAGACTTATACAGAGTCACTATCACCTCCTTTCCATGTTGCTGGGGCGTAGAGGGAGAATGCCCTTGAGCAGGTCCATTGGTTGCTCTTGATCTCAACTGGAGGTATCTCTAATAGGTTGAAGTTGTGATGTCTTCTTAGTCTGTTGTTGATTTGTGCAGGATGGAAAGTAGGGATTTGGCAGATTAAGAACATAAGATATGCCATACTGGGTCAGACCAAGGTCCATCAAGCCCAGTATCCTGTTTCCAACAGTGGCCAAACTAGGTCACGAGTACCTAGCAGTTTCCCCAAAAGACAAAGATTCCACAATGCTTGTATTGGGGCAAGCAGTGGGTATCCCAGGTCCACTTTAATAATAGCTTCTGGACCTTTACCCCCAGGAACTTGTTCAAATCTTTTTTAAACCCGGCTACACTAACAGGTTTTAGTACATCCTCTACTAGCAAATCCCAGAGTTTGATTACAAGTTGAGAGAAAAAAATATTTTTTCTTGTTAGTCTTAAATAGGGTAGCTTCATTGCATGTCCCCTAGTCTTTCTATATTTTGATGGTGTAAACAATCGATGCACGTTTACCCGTTCCATTCCATTCATTAATTTATAGATCTCTATAATGTCTCCCCCCCAGCTGTCTCTTTTCCAGGTTAAAGATCCCTAACCTTTTTAGCCTTTCTTCATAGGGGTATCCTTCCATCCCCTTTACCATTTTGGTGGCTCTTCTCTGTACCTTTTCTAATAATGCTATATCCTTTTTAAGATACGGCGACCAGAATTGCACACAATATTCAAGATGCGGTTGCACCATGGAATGATACAGAAGCATTAATATATCCTTTGTTTTATTTTCCATTCCTTTCTTTATGATACCTAGCATTCTATTTGCTCTCTTGGCTGCCGCTGAACACTGGGCAGAGGGTTTTAACATGTTATCCACTATGACGAGTAAATCTTTTTCGGGGGTGCTGGTTCATAATGTGGAACCTTGCATCTTGTAACCATAGTTTGGGTTGTTCTTTCCTAGTTCCTAACTTTGCACTTGTCCACATTAAATTTCATCTGCCACTTGGATGCCCGATCTTCCAATGTATCAAGATCCTCTTGCAATTGTCCACAATCCTCATGGGTTTTTACAACTTTGAATAGTTTTGTGTCATCTGCAAATTTGATCACCTCACTCGTTATTTCCATTTCCAGGTAATTTATGAATATGTTAAAAAGCAGCAGACCCAGCACAGATCCCTGTGGTACTCCACTATTCACCTTTCTCCATTGGGAAAATTGGCCATTTAGCCTTACCCTCTGCTTTCTATCTTTTAACCAGTTTCTGATCCACAATAGTACACTGCCTCCTATCCTATCATATGACTTTTTAATTTTGCCAAACATCTCTCATGAAGGAACTTGTCAAAGGCTTTCTGAAAGTCCTGATATACTATATCAACCGACTCACCTTTATCTACCTGTTTATTCACACCTTAAAAAAACAGATTAGTAAGACAAGACCTTCACTGGCTAAAGTCATGTTGGCTGTGTCCCATTAAGCCATGACTATCTACATGTTCAGTAATTTTTACTGATACAGACATCAGGCTCACTGGTCTGTAGTTTCCCAGATCACCCCTGGAACCCTTTTTAAAAACTGGCGTTACATTGGCCATCCTCCAATCTTCAGGTATTGCATATTAGTCTTCACAACCCTCCCACCTCCCCTAGGAGTTGTATCTCTCTATCTATCTTTCCTTTCCTTTCTCTCTCTCTTTGTCTCAGCTTTAAAACTCGAACTGGAGAGAGGCAGTTGGGAAAGGCGGGAAGGCAGCGCGCAGGCGCTGTGGGATGCTCCCAAAAGCTTTCCTTTTTGGAAAGCTGGGGAGCATTCCCACGCAGGCTCCGTCGGTAGTTGATAGTACCCAAGTTTTTATCAGATGACCAGAAGGAGCACCGGGTCAATGTTTGTTGAGACTTGCTAGAGAAGATCGGAGAAGATCCAGAGTTCATTGGCCGAGTCATCACAGGAGATGAGACTTGGGTCTTCCAGTATGACCCTGAAAGCAAGAGACAGAGCCTGCAGTGGAAGACTTGACTGTCACCCAGACCCAAGAAGGTGTGCATGTCCAAATCAAGGATCAAGGTCATGCTGATCAAACTCTTCAACCAGAAGGACGTGGTCCATCATGAGTTTGTGCCTGAGTCAACCAGCACTTCTACCAGCAGGTCCTCAATCTCCTCCATGACCGGATTCGGCGCAGCAGGCGGGCTCTGTGGAGAGACAAATTGTGGCTGCTCCACCACGACAACGTGCCTGCACACACCATGCTCAGTGTGAGGCAGTTCCTGGCTAACAAACAGATCACAGCTCTCGACCACCCTCCTTATTCTCCAGATCTCGCACAGTGCAACTTCTGGCTCTTTTCCAGGCTGAAGACTGTGCTCAAAGGAACTCATTTTGCCTCTGTAGAAGAGATCAAGGCCACTGTGACGAGGGAGTGGAGGGACCTCAAGGAGGAGGACTTTACCGAGTGCTTCCGTATGTGGCAGAAGCGAATGCAGAAGTGCAATAATTCTGGGGGGATTACTTTGAAGGGGACAATGTGTACATTCTCTGTAGATTTTGTAACAAAACATTTATGGGACACTCATATTTCTTTTTTGTCACACCTCGTATATTCCATGCAGAATGTTATATTGTATTTCCTGCAACCCTGCGTTTATAGTGATATGACCTACGTTCTCGAATACGTTTCCCAAATACCTAGAATCCAGTTCTTCTGTGGTCTCTGCTGTCCACAATTCAGGTGTTTATCATTAAAGCTGTCTGTACCCATCCTATATCTAGCAGGCAACTTGTTATTAATGGTAAATTGCAGTTATTACATAGAACTTTAGAATTCTTTTCTTTCCAGCCCCCTAAACAATCTAACTTCTGGGCGAAATCCTCGACTTAGGTCTTTTAGTTAGAGTCCTGTGAAGCAGTCCAAAGGCTGAAGGCACCATCTTCTCCATCCTGAATTTTGTAACTCAACTCTGATCTTAATAGGGACTTGGGAAACAGCACAGGGCAATTTAAACCCTTTTATTCTAGGGGAGTTGCACACTATTTGCATTTCTGCCTCTGCCAGTCCTTAGGTGCAAAAATATCACTGGTTAAGTGATTGCAACAGTTCACTTAAGACAGAATTGTCTGACGATATCTTTTCCCCTTTTTCCAGTAGCTACTTGGGAAGTATCTGTGGTCTTTCTTCTCTCTGTGTCACCTGACTGGGAAGTTTCTCTCTTGCTTGCTGCTCAAGGTCATCAAAGGAGACTGACCACTCAAACTCATTCATTTCCTAACTGTATAGGACTTGCTACTGTGACCAGTAATAGGATGGAGTCATTACAAATACTCAGGAGTCACATATGAATGGACTGCAGATCTTAAAGAGAATCAAGAGTCTACTAATGAGCTGCAGTAATTCTAGGCACTGTAAATATTCGCAGAAGATGATCCAGTCTCTTCCCAAAACTACACCTATACAGGGGGTGGGGGTAACGGAATAAATGCAAGCATTCAACGTTAATTTTTCAACTCTGGTTTGATCTATTTTGGTTACGAAGACTTTATTTCTAATATGTAACTCTTCAATTGGGGGAGTGTTGCTATGTAAGAAAATTAGCTCCTTCATCAGCTTGACGACAAAACAATTTACCTCTTCTTGCATCACATATGGAGGAAACTAATAATGCCTGGAGTCTGGAAATATGATATCGCTTAAAACATTCCACAGGGGAAAAAGAAGTCAAAGAAGCAGACTGGGTGAATATAGATACACACTGAATGTGGGACAACCAGAAAGGAATGTTGCACCCTACCACAGTCTGGTTTTTCCAGTTTTGCGGGAAGCAGGTGAAATGCAGTCTGCATTCAGCAGCAGTCCTCTATTTTGCACATTTCCTGAGCCATGTAAATAGCCACTATATTTGGAGATAGTTGATATCCAGTATTTTTTGCTCATATAGCAAACAGGATATTCAGTCCAGCTCAGGGTTTTTGGACTCTGGCTCATGTGTTTTCTGAACTTCTGTTACTCTTCTTGGCGCGGGCAGGGGTGGGGCCGTGGCAGGGGGGGGTGTGGGCGGGGGCGTGGGCAGGGGAGGACAGGGGGCAGGGGTGGGGGGCCAGGGGGGTGGGTGTGGGGGTGCAGGGGTGGGGGGGGGGGTGTTGGGGGGCAGGGGGGGCTCCGAGTCCTCCGAGTCGAGCAGCATGGCTGGAAGGGATCCCAAGCCCCATCAGTCCGATTCTGCAGGGCTGGGGCCAGGCGGAGCAACAGAAACTTATGTCCTGGCTCCGCAGATCGTTCCACTGGGACTTTAAGTGCCGGCAGTGCAAGCATGTTCTAAATGCATCCTTGTGGCCCAGAATGTCTTGATGCTGATCTCACAATGTACGTGGGATTAGCGTCAAGATATTCTGGGCTGCAAGGACGTGATTAGAACATGCATTCATTGCCGGCATTGAAGTCCCAGTAAAGCAATCTGCGGAGCCGCTGCATAAGCTTTTGCTGCTCTGACCAATTAAAATAAAGGACTGTCTTCTTTCCCCCATTCGGTAGGCAGCACAGCAGTCAGTCCCTGGACCCTCGGTAACCGGGAAGGACGGAGGCAAGATATGCAGCTGTCATCAGCAACCCTCCGGATGCAAGATAAGCACTGTCCCCCCTTGTTACCACTCCCTCAGAAGTGACCACCTAGGCAATCATCTAGATTGTCTGATAGTTGGATTGGCCCTGTCTGTGGGCCACCTCAGACTTGGGGGCAGAAATCTTCTGGGGGGGGGGGGCAAATGACAAAAGTCTGATATCATTGGGGATCGCCAGGTTTGCAAGTTGCACAGGGCACAGTTATGGCTTGGTATGGCCCTGCTGGGGAGCATTTAGAGCAGCTCAAGCATGTGGAGCTGTAGGCCAACATGCTTTTTCTGACAGCCACAGATCAGCCATGCCAACTGGATGTACTGAAGTGGAAAATGAAAGATTTACTGGAGCAATAGGAGACTGCAGAGAACTGTGACAGATGGCATAAAATATGCATGTTGTAGTAGATCTCCTTGAGCAGACGGAGGGCAAGGATTGCCTTCAGTTTATGAAGTCATGAATACCCAAATATTTGGGCCTGGAGACTAAAGCAGATTGGTTCAATTTAGATTGTGCATATTGTGAGCTGGGCATGGAGCCTGGTGTGGGTTAACCATGTTGGTGTATCTTAATGTTTAGGGTTTGGGGAGAATTTATGGCTTGCTGCACTCCGAGTTTATTCCTATGCAGCATACATGAGCAGGATTAAGAAACTGGGTTTTTTTTGTAATTAAAGTTTTTATTAAAGTATTGCCAAATCATACATTGTCTGTTATTTTTCTGTTTCAATACAAGGATCTCTCCCTCTTTGTTCAGTAATTGTCCAAATCGCTGTAACCCCTTGTGTCCTTATTCTTGGACTACCCCCTCTTGCATTCCTGGTTTGAAATCCCTTGTTCCCACTAGTGAAGCGCTATGGGGGTACCGCTTGGTTACCATTAGTTTCTGTCTTACTCCCATCCACATTTTCTTCGTCAGTGCTAGGTATGGATTCTCAATTCCTTCTTTGTCCTCGGTTTTTCCTTTGCTTTCTGTTCCAGTAACATCCATTGAAGAACTTCCTCTTTCCACATCACCAAAGCTCTAGGCTGGGCCATTTGATAATAGTAGTCCAGGTGAGGTACTCCCAGTCCACCTTCCTCCCTTCGCATAAGCATTGTCTTCCTGGAAACTCTGGACGCATTTCTTGCCCAAATAAAATCCATAATGATATTTTCAAGCTTTTTTTACATATGCCTTTGGGATAGCACATGGTATTGAGGCAAACAAAAATAATATTTGTGGAAGTACATTCATTTTAATGGCTGCAATTCACCCCATCCAGAACAGATAGACCCTTCCATTTCTGCAAGTCTTTCCTGATGGCTTCTGTTAATGGATCATAGTTCCAACTTCTAAGGTGCTTTGTTGTATTCCCCAATTGTATACCTAAGTATCGAAACAACTTCTGTACCCTTCCTGTAATCTCTTTTCTAGGTCTCCAGGGAGATTGAAGCCCAATATTTCTGTTTTACTTGCATTGAGTTTATAGCTAGAGACTGCACTATATTGCTCAATTTTTCGCATTAGTACTGGTAGTGTAGTGAGGGGTTCTCTCAGGGTACAGAAGACATCATCTTCAAATAGAGCTGTTTTAACTTCATTTTCCCCCATCTGTATGCCCTTGAGGTCCTCCTGTTTTTGGATATGTTCCACTAATGGTTCTATCACTATGGCAAATAGCAATGGTGAGAGGGGGCAGCTCTGCATTGTCCCTCTCCCTAGGTTGAATGGTTCGGAATATCCTCCATTGCTTCTGATATGGGCTCTAAGGTTGGTATACAAAGTTCGAATCTATCCAATAAAATTACTTCCCAGGCCTATTTTTCTAATACCTGTAGCATAAATGGCCATTCTACCCTATCAAATACTTTCTCAGCATCCACTGTGATGAATACCGCCTTCTGCCTAGATGTTTGCAAGTGCCATGTTATGTTTAGGAGTTTTCGAATATTGTCTCCTCCTTGCCTACCCTGTACAAACCCTGTTTGATCTTTATTTACTAATTTGGGGATCATTGCTTGTAGCCTTGTCCTCAGTATTTTTGCCAATAACTTTGTGTCTAAGTTTATTAACAAAATTGGTCTATAAGGTACACATACTGTTATATCTTTGCTTGGTTTTGGTATAATAATTATCCCAACCTCACTCATGGTATTGGGTAGTCTTTTATTGATTAATATATCATTGAAAACCTCTGTTAACATGGGGCCTAATTGATTTCAAAATACTCTATAAATTTAGCCATAAAACTGTCTAGTCCAGGGGCCTTGCCCACCTTGAGGATCTTAATAGCCTCCTGCACCTCTTCTCTGCTGATCTTCTTGCCCAGTTTTGCCATTTCTATGCCATCTATAGAATTTAATGTATATCAATTCAAGTACTGGGTACTTTTTATTTCCCCCTGTTTGATTTCACTACCGTAAAGGTCCCTTACTTGGTTTGCAGCTTGTCATGCTGTGAGGGCTTGTGTGCATCAGTGATGCTGAGGGCTAAGTTATCAGTAGTTTAACTACTGGCAGGTTCTCCCAAGATGGACAGGTCTCAGCTGAGGTGCCAGACTGAGACAAATCACCCATCTGGGCAGCAGCAGAATGGGACAATGTTGGCGGCGGAGGACCACATTTCTGTGACAACGGCAACAACACTAAACTTCACGCAGAGGAAAGGCCTGACAATCTACTTCTGTATCTTGCCATGAAAACCCAATGGATAGACATAACAAAACAAATTGCACTATAGTGCTGGAAGATGAGACCCCCAGGTCGGAAGGCACTCAACTAGCTACCAAGGAGGAGCTGAAAACCTTTCAGAGTAAAGCCAGCATTTATGATGTGGTTGGATCAAAGCCCTTGGGACGTCTGACTGCTGATGTAACTGCGCATGAAATGAGAGTCAGAAGCTTTAAAGATGTCTTACATATTGGGACATGGAACATATGAAGCATGAACCAAGGGAAGTTGGAGGTGGTCAAGAATGAAATGAAACGTGTACAACTTGATCTGTTGGGTGTCAGCGAACTGAAATGGACTGGCGTCGGGCCCCTTCCTTCAGATGATCACATGGTCTACTATGCTAGAAATGAAAAACAAAGAAGAAATGGTGTTGCATTTACAATAGAGAAGAAATTTGCAAGAACTGTAATGAAATACAATGCAGTCAGTGAACATGTATAACTTGATCTGTTGGGTGTCAGCGAACTGAAATGGACTGGCATCGGGCACTTTGCATCAGATGATCACATGGTCTACTATGCTAGAAATGAAAGACAAAGAAGAAATGGTGTTGCATTTATAATAAAGAAGAAACTTGCAAGAACTGTAATGAAATACAGTGCAGTCAGTGAACACTTAATCTCTATTCGTCTACGAGGAATGCCTATCA
Source organism: Ichthyophis bannanicus (assembly GCA_033557465.1). Classification (NCBI taxonomy): domain Eukaryota; kingdom Metazoa; phylum Chordata; class Amphibia; order Gymnophiona; family Ichthyophiidae; genus Ichthyophis; species Ichthyophis bannanicus. The sequence goes on along the minus strand of CM066032.1, from coordinate 308,268,126 downwards.
ACACAACTATAATTCAAGTATATGCCCCAACAACAGCTGCAGAAGAGGATGAACTTGAGTTCTATGAACAAGTACAAGTTGAAACTGACAGAACATGCAAACAGGATATCCTGATAGTCATGGATGACTGGAACGCAAAAGTTGGCAACAAAGAAGAAGGCAAAGTGGTTGGAAAATATGGACTTGGCAACAGAAATGAAGCTGGAGAAAGACTGATAGAATTCTGCAAGATCTATTCATCTCAAACACCTTCTTCCAGCAACACAAGCGGCGACTCTACACATGGACTTCACCCAATGGATTGTACAAAAATCAAAATTAACTACATCTATGGAAGTCAACGATGGAAAAGCTCTATAACATCAACAAAGACAAAACCTGGAGCTGACTGTGGTACAGATCACCAACTACTAGTATGCAAACTCAAGCTAAAGTTAAAAAAGAGCAAGCCACTCATGAATGTAGCAAAATATGACCTTGAGAATATAAAACTGGAATTTAAAGACTGCCTGCAAAATCGATTTGTTGCTTTAGATACAAATGACAGAGCTCCAAAAGAGTTATGGAATGACATCAAGAAGGTTGTGTTGGAAGAAAGCGAGAAGTCTCTACAAAAGGTGAAAAAGCAAAAACGGCCAAAATGGATGACAGAAGAAACTCTGAAAATTGCCCAGAAATGCAAAGAAGCTAAAGCCAGAGGAGAAAGAAAGACAATCGCAGAACTCAACAGAGATTTCCAACGTGCAGCAAGACAGGACAAGGAAAAGTGCTACAATGACACATGCAAGGAAATAGAAGCAGAAACTATTAGAGGAAGAGCAAGATTGGGTTTCCTAAAGCTACGAGATTTAAAGAAAAAATTCCAGCCTTGAATTTGAATGTTACCAGATGCTCAAGGTTATATGTTGAATGATGCTGAGACAATAAAAAAAAGGCGGAAAGAATATAGAGTCTTTCTATGATAAAGATCAAGTGGACCAACAGCCATTTCAACCTGTACCTTATGATCCGGAACCATTGGTGATGAAAGAAGAAGTTGAAGTAACACTGAAAGCCTTATCAAAGAACAAAGTACCAGGCATTGATGGCATTCCCATAGAAGTATTACAGCAATCTGATGCAGCTGTTACCATACTTACAGGGCTTTGCCAAGAAACTTGGAAGACAACATCATGGCCAACTGACTGGACAAAATCTGTGTTTATACCAATACTAAAGAAACTGACTGTGGAAATTATCGCACAATCGCTCTGATCGCACATGCCAGCAAGATTCTACTGAAGATTATTCAACAGAGACTACAACCATACCTGGAACAAGAACTACCTGAAGTGCAAGTAGGGTTCAGGAAAGGGCAAGGAACAAGAGACATCACCGTGGATGTGAGATGGATTCTTGAAAAGACTAAAGAATACCAAAAGGATATCTATTTGTGCTTTATCGACTACAGCAAGGCATTTGACTGTGTAAACCATGAGAAACTCTGGGCCACATTAAGAAGCATGGGTATACCATAACACCTGATCGTTCTCTTGCACAATCTTTACATTGATCAAGAAGCAACAGTTTGAACAGAACAAGGAGAAACAGAATGGTTTAAAATAAGCAATGGTGTACGACAAGGCTGCTTACTTTCCCCCTACCTGTTTAATTTATATGCAGAACAAATCATCAGAGAAGCAGAATTATATGAAGACAACAGAGGTGTTAAGATTGGTGGAAGACTCATCAACAACCTTCGTTATGCTGATGATACCACATTACTGACCGAAATTGAAGATGATCTGAAGCATTTGCTTCTCACGATCAAGGAACATAGTCTTAAAGAGGGCCTGCACCTTAATGTAAAGAAGACAAAGATCATGACAACTGGCAAAATCAATAAGTTCACTGTTGAAGGAGAATAAATTGAAATTGTGGACAACTTTAACCTACTTGGATCAACTATCAATAAAGAAGCAACAAGCAGTCAAGAAATCTGACGACGCATTGCTCTTGGCAGTATGGCTATGAAAGACCTAGACAAGATTCTCAAGAGCAGATATGTCTTTCTCCATACAAAGATTTTACTTGTTCAAGGATAGTATTTTCAGTAACATCATATGGATACGAAAGCTGGACAGTGAAAAAGATAAACGGGAAGAAAATTGATGCCTTTGAATTATGGTGCTGGCGGCGAATACTGTGTATACCATGGACTGCCCGAAGAACAAACCAGTCGGTACTAGAGGAGATCAAACCTAAGCTTTCTTTAGAAGCTCAGATGACAAGACTTTGACTTTCATACTTTGGACACATCATGCGAAGAGAGAGATCATTAGAGAAAGACATTATGCTTGGCAAAATAGAAGGTCAACGCAAAAGAGGAAGGCCAGCAATGAGATGGATCGATAAAATAACAGCAGCTACGGGTACCAGTCTGTCAACAATGAGCTGCCTGACTGAAGACCGAACACAATTTAGGATAGCTATCCAGAGGGTCGCCATGAGTCGACTCCGACTCGACGGCACTTAACAACAACAATAAGAAAGGTGGAAGGAAGTCCAGAAAACTACCAGCATGGTTTAAAGGTGAGTTCAGAGAGGCTGTGTAGCCAAAAAAGCATCTTTCAGGAAACGTAAAAAGGAACCAAATGACAAAAATTGGAAACAACATAAGCATTGACAAAAAGTTAGATGCAAGGCACTGATAAGGCAGGCAAAGAGAGAATTTGAGAAGAAGCTTGCTGTGGAAGCAGAAACACATAATAAAGACTTTTTCAAGTACATTTATAGTAAAAAACCTGTGAGAAAGTCAGTTGGACCATTCGATGATAGAGCGGTAAAAGGGTCACTAAGAGGGGACAAGGCCATAGTGGAGAGACTGAATGAATTCTTTGCTTCAGTCTTTACCAGAGAAGATATAGGGAAGTTACTCAAGACTGAAGAATTGGAAGAATTGAAAGAAATATCGATAAACCAGGAAGATGTGTTACAACTATTTGTTACACTGAAGAGTAGCAAATCACCTGGACCGGATGAACACCTGAGGGTGTTGAAGGAACTGAAATGTGAAATTGCAGACCTACTATGAGTAATCTGTAAACTGTCATTAAAATCACCTGTAGTATCTGAAATTGGCGAATGGCCAATGTAATGCCAATTTTTAAGAAAGGTTCCAGGGGTGATCCGGGAAACTACAGGCCAGTGAGCCTGACATCAGTACCGGGCAAAAGTGAACAGATTATTAAAACTGAATGGAGTTTTCATTTTTTAAAACAATGTTTTTATGAGTGTGGCAATAAAGCTAGCTAGGGTGGTTCATCGGCAAAAGAATATGGTTATTACCAGTGCATTTTTCCTAGAAAGAAAGGTGTCAGTACTTATTTGCAGGGCTCTTTCATTAATACATGAGGACCATGGGTCAGTTTTAAGAGGCAATGGAAAAGGTGCACTGATGCAGAAGGTGCTGGTACTCTGTACTACCTAGTACCCCCTAAAATCCCTCTTTCAGTGGGATGGAGGGTGGCCTAACCTCCAACCTTTTGGAAATTAAGGAGTCTTGAATGCATTTTGTTTCCTTTTATACCAGTGAGATGCCTCCTCCTCACAGCGATTGCAGGAGTTCTTTTCACGATTATTTATTTAACTGTGTTTTTATACCGTCTTATCCTGAAATCAAAGCGGTTTATAATATAACAACAAAACTTTACAGAGAACTCGAGGTCTAGGTAAGGGTGGCATGCGGGAAATGCTGATAAGGATAACTTATTTACATTGTAACTTATACAATTACAGGGCAGCATCTGACATAGATCTGAGGGGATTATGTTATGAGGGTAGTCCGGCAATTGGTGTGTTCAGAGAGATTATTGAAGTGTTCCATGAATAGAAGGTTTTCTTCCGAAAATCTTTTAAGTCCGTGGTTGCTTTTAGTGCCTCTGGCAGAGAGTTCCAAATGGAAGGTTCTGCAAGTGATAGAGCTCTCTTGGTCATAGAGTTGTTGGCTTTGGTGAATGAGCTGGGTGTATATATATCTTGGCTGAATGAAGATCAGCAGTTGTTGCGGAAGTGACTGCTTGGGAATTGGCACAGGGGATTAAGCTTTTATCCTATGGGAAATTTCCCACTCTGGCAGACTTTTATAAGGAGTTTACCAAGGAACTTGTTCCACCCCTCGAATCAGATTTTCAAGGCCTTTGGGGGACCAACATCTTCCAGCAGACTTGGCAAAATAGAAGGTCTTATTACTCTTATTTATAAAATGTGAAGGTCTATTACTCTTATTTTTTAAATGTGAAAGGATTAGGCTGAATGTGGTTCCTCTAGGCCCATATTCCTAATTAATGCAGATGTGAAAATCTTTATTAAAGTGCTACAACTTAAGTTGGAGCAAGTATTTCCCTTTCCGGTCCATAAAGATCAGACTAGATTTGTGAAGGAGTGGTCTTCAGTAGCTAACACTTAGCAGTTGTTTAATACAGTATCATCCACTTGGCCACTCAGAGGAGGACTTTGATGCTGTTTAAGCTCCTGACATGGCCAAGCATTTGATAGGGTGAGATGAGAGTATATGTTCACGACCCTATTATATCATCAGCCTGAGTTCTGGTTAATGGGTAACGTGCTGATTATTTTTCTGTGTGATGTGGGACATGGCAGTGATGCTCACTTTTGCCTTTATTGTTTGACTTGGCAATTGATCTTTTGATGCAAATTTATTTATTTATTTAGACAGATTTATATACCAACTTATCCTACAATCAAAGTGGTCACATCACAATTGGAGGGTTACATTTAACAAGAGGGTACTTAGCAACATTATAAATTGAACTTATACGTTTAGTTGGGGTGGGTATTGAGATGGTGGAGGTAGTTGAATTACCGTTTTGGGTGGAGTTTATTGGTTGTCTGTTTGCTCATAGGTTTATGTGAAGAGCAGGGTTTTGAGGGCCTTGCGGAAGTCTTTGGAATCATTCATGACCCTCAGGCTCATCGGGAGGGAGTTCCAGAGTGTGGACGCCAGTGGTGAAGGAGCTCTTCTTGAGTTTGCTTGTTTAGTCTTGAGATATCCTGCAGGTGTGCCAATCCTGTTGTCATCATTGGTTCTTCTTGGTCTATTGCTGATATCCCTTGTTATGATAGCTTGGAGTGCATCTGCCGAGTGATGGTGAAAGATTTTAAAGATGATCATGATTGTTTTGAATTTTGCCATGGCAATCATTGGGAGCCAGTGCAGCTGCTGTAAGACGGGGGTGATGTGCTCAGTTCTTGCAGTGTCCGTAATGATGCGTGCTGCAGTGTTTTGTACCATTTGGAGTGGGTGTGAGGTCTGCTGGGGGAGGCCCTGATATAGCGAGTTTCCATAATCAAGCAGAGGTGTGATGAGTGGTCTTGGTAGAATATTGGCTTGAGCTTTCAGATGATCCTCAAACGTAGATAGGCCTTGTTTGCGGTTTTGGCTATGGGAGATTTCAGGTTCAGAGCTCTGTCCATTGTGATGCCCAGGTACTTAACTTCATCCTTGACTGCTATTGGTTTGTCTAGAATGTTGATGATTTGTGGCGGAATGAAAGTGGATTCAAGAACATCAAGAGATCTCAGATTTTATGGTTTGGCATAATTTGCTATAAAATATCTTTATATGTAGAAAATGTCCTTATTTCCTGATGCATTGGCTAGACCTTTATTATAACTCTTGGCAGATTATGATGCTATTTCGAGCTATCGGCCAAGTCTGAACTATTTTTGGTGAGGCCTGGTTGCCTGCTTTTGATTGTCTTGTCTCAATAAAAAAAAAAACATTTGTGGGATCCCACTATTATGGTCTTTGGGTACCTTGTCAATCGTATGATTTATTTGTGCTTAATTATGATCCTGAGCTTTCTGATATTAAAAAAGATTTAGTGGTCTGGTCTGATTTGTGTCTTTCTTGGCTCAGACAGATTAATGTTTTGGAGTGGAGGAGTATCTCAAGGTTCAAGCTTGGGGAACCAGGCAATGAGGATTTGATTCCCACTAGCATACCTTGGGCAAGTCACTTAACCCTCTATTGCCTCAGAAAAGCCCAAGTTATCAGTGTCCCTGTTTAATTTACATGTTCAAGTTACAATGTAAACTGCTTTGACTGAAATGATAAAGTAGTATAAAAACCTATAAAATAAATGTTCTTCCATATCTGTTATACCTTTTTCAGCATTTACTCTGCAGTGTACCCTCCCAGGTCTTTGCAGACCTTAATAGTAGAATGATTAGCTTTATTTTTGATTAAAAGGGGTGCCCAGACTGTGGTTTGAGACTCTTTATTTGCTTAGATTGGTGGGAGGCCTGGCATTGCCCAATTTTGAAACTATTTTTTGGTGACTCAGCTACGGAGCTTACGGGTCTGATTGGGGGCCAACTGGGAGCCGATTTGTGTCACTTTTGAGCAATGAAAGGCAGACACTCTTGATTTGGGGGTGCTGTTAGTGGCCAATCATACATTGCTGCGCGTACAGGGTATTTTATGGGCCAATTCTGTTTTGGCTCAAATGGTGCAAGTATGGCGAGTGGTACAAAAATACCTTGGTCTTGTCAGGAGAATGTCTCCCTGATTTCCCCGTTGGCCAGTAATGCTTATCTGTCTGCCTGTACCTTTTCAGCTGAAGTGGCTGGTTGGAAGCGCCTGTGTTTAATGGAAGCGCCTGTGTGGCAGCTGGTGGAGGACGGTGTGTTTCAGTCTTTTTCAGATTTGATGGATGAGTTTGCTATTTCTAGAAATAACTTGGATCAGTTTATTTGAGGGGTGTGCTACAGTGGAACAGCAGGGCCGGGGTCCCTTTCGTGACCTCTCTGGAGTAGAAAAGTTAATATGTGATTGTACTGCCAAGGTCCAGTTGATTTGTTTAGTTTATAAAGCTCAGTTGTCTCAGTTGGAGGTTTACACCATGCCTAAATCTCTTATTCTTAAATGGAATGAGGACTTGCAGTTGACATTAACCAGTGATGATTGTTTTGTGAAAATGTTTCTCAAATTGCTGCACTGTCTGAACTGAAATCCAGTGTTTTTTCTTAAATGTAATCCCTCTGCCGATCCTGTTGTCATCATTGGTTCTTCTTGGTCTATTGCTGATATCCCTTGTTATGATATCTTGGAGTGCTGACAAGGCTGCGGGATACAGGTTTTTTTTTTGTGGTGTCTCAGTGAGATGAGCAGTATATTGAAGAAATCCATGTTACTGTCTTTGCAATTCTGTTTGCTCGGTCTTTCTGTGGTAGGGTCTTTTCTCAAGGGTACCCAGCTGCTACATGTGGCTTGCCTGACCATCGCTCAGTGTTGGAAAACAGCACCCCTGGTGGTGGTTTGATGGCAGCATATAGCTGCCATCACTAAATTGGAGAGCTTAACATAAAAGCAAAAGTCCTATAGCTGTAAGATTTTCAGCAAACTCGGTGCTGGCTAGTTGTGGAACTTCTGCTGGAGGTCTTCTGGTTTAGACCTCAGGTTGGCTCTCAGGTATTTAAAATTTTATTAACTCCAATGCAATGTCGGTTCTACGTGCTGAACATGCAAGATACTCTGAGGATATGGTTTTGAAGCAGCACAGGTGAGCATTAACTAATATTAACCTAAGACCACACCTTCAGTGGAAGGTACAATTACTGGATGCACCTCTGTACTGTAAGCACATTGCTAAACCTGTAATACAGAACACTACATTATGTGCAAAGAGTAGTATTGAGTAAGACAGTAGCAGATAGAGAGTGCCCAGGATTTAAAGAAACATTAGGGCTTATATAGATAGTGTCTAGTCTTGCAAAATGGCTCAGATGCACATGTAAGTGCCAATATTTCATGTTCCCACCTTGTGAAATGCTGCCACTTACATGTTTAAGTTGCAAGGTTTCCTCTGTTGATTTTTCCCATATATATCTTTATGAAATGGCTTTTCCCATTGCACGTGGATACAAATTCCTGTGCGTTCCAGCATGTCCTTCAATATACTTTACAAAGAGCTTAACCTTTAGCACTGACTAAAGAGGTGTTTCTAAAATATTGTCAGAGTTGAGTACGTCCGGATCTCAACATTTAAATTCTAATATCCACATCCTGTCTAAACTGTGCCTTCACCCAGAGCCGGTCCGACCATTGTACGGGAATATTGCCCACACATGGCCCGCACCTTGGGGGGCCCCATGCCTGCCTGACTGGCATCAGAGGTAGCCGGTGAGGCCCAAGGCTTGGCACCCCAGCTCACCTCTGCACAGCTGCAGGAGTGACTGCGTTTTCCGTCACTCTCGCGGCTGTGATAACTGACAGCCTCTTGGCACGCTGAGTCTATAGAGGCCAAACAGGGGTATTTTCTGTCTTGCACAGAGACAGGAAATACCCCTGTTTGACCTCTACAGACTCAGCACACCGGCGGGCTGTCAGTTATCGCAACCACGAGAGTGAAGGAAAACACTGTTCACTACTAGGGGGGGCTAGGACTGGAAATGGGCTAATGCTGGGGGATGGGGAGACTGGGTTTGGAAGAGAGATGATGCTGGGATGGAATGAGACTGGAGGAGGATTGATATGGGGGGGAGGGGGGGTGGGCCTAGGACCAGAAATGGGCTGATGCTGGGGGATGGGGAGCCTGGGATTAGAAGGGAGATGATGCTGGGAGAAATTGGAATGGAGGAGGACTGATACGAGGGTGGGGGTGGGTGGGTGGTTAATGCTGGGGCATGGAAGAACTGGAAGGGTGCTGAAGCTGGGATGGACTGGGACTGGAGGAGGACTGATACTGAGGAGCTAGGACTGGAAATGGGCTGTTGCTGGTGGATGGGGAGAATGGGACTGAAAGAGAGTGGAAGCTGGGAGGGGCTGGGACTAGAACGGAGCTGATGCTGGGGGGCGGACTAGAAGGGGGTCAGACTGGAATGGGGTAAGAAAAAAGGAAGCTGGGGAGCAGGGGCGGCCCAAGGGTGATGTGGGACCTCATTTGCATAAATTTAATTTCTTTATTTTAAAATGTATATGTTGCGCATCTAAAATGTTAGGCGGCTTTCAAAGGAGCCCTTCACAAGTCTCTCTTTTGTCCTGGCAATGACTTAGAGGCATGTTTACTAAATATTAATGTGTGTTAAGTGCCACTGCGCCAGTAGAAATAAATGGGTGTTCCTGCACTTAACGCACATTAATATTTGTGAATGTGCATTAATGTTTAGTAAACACATCTCTTAATGTGTGTCTGAATACCATTTGCATGTGCGGTGAGGATAAAGAAATACTGCCAGATTTCTTCATTACTATACTCCAGTGTCAACTGCCAAGCAGATTAGGAAGTACTATAAGCCCTGCTCATTTAGAACCCACAGCAAACCTACTGTATCATAACAGCACTACTGGGACTCACAAAGCACCAAAAGCCCTACCTATCAAAAGACAAAAGTGCAAATATTAAATCAATACATCTCAGAGAATACCGATACATCTCCTACTGGGGAAAGAGAACAAGTGAGACTGTCACATTAGATGAACAGAAATTAGATGAACAGAATAGTGCAACTCGGTTCCACATGCAAAACATAGACCATCACCAAACAAAGAACAAGGGATCACAATTTAGAAATATGAAGTCAATTAAACTGGGAACCCCAAAAGCCAAACTTGGAATGAACAACAACACTGGAGAAATAAAACTTTAAATTAGTTTCCTGGCATTGCCCTGGCAAGATCGCGTTGGACACGGACGCACGTTAACCTCTCTGTCAGAACCACTACCTGAGTGCTTCTTTGGAGTTGTATTGCTTTCTCCCTCATACTGCACTCTGGGTGAAAGAAGAAGGCAAAGTTGTTGGCAGTGGAGGCGCTGAGCAGAGAGAAGCTGGTGGGTTGTGGGCCCATGGAATTTTTCATGTGACCCATTCCAAGGGGTGAAGGAGCTCCGGGAAGCCTGTTGGGTATGGCGGGGGCGGAAGGAGGCCCTAAGTCTACCGCTGGGCTTGATGTGTACCTTAGCCCGGAGTGTCGCAGCTGCAGGACGGTGTAGGAGCGAGCGTACGAGTTGGTGTGGGGCTTGCTACGGCGTTGGATGCAGAACAGACTCCCCTGAGGTTGTGTAACCGTGGGGACGGACCCCCGGCTGAGCATTCAGGAGTAGAGGAGGAAAAGAAGGAGGAAGACTCTGAAACTCGACAGCTGATTTTTCCTTCATTGAACCCTCCAGATCTGGAGACCCTTGGTAAGGGTTCATCATCTATGAAGGGTTCCTCTGAAAAGATGGTGAGACCGCTGACTTTTACTATGGAGATTTTATGGGAAGCTTTTTCTGCTATGGAACGTTCAGTTTCTTCACAACTCCAATCTATTTCTCAGTAGTTACAATCGTTTGGGCAGCAATTGATTCTTCAAGAAACTGTTCAGGCTACTGTGAACGCTAAGGTTGCCTCTTTTGAGGGGTTACTGCATCAGATACAAGAGACTACCCAAACCTTTATTAGAGATTCTGAGGTTATTCATAGGAAGATGGATTTTCTGGAGAATTCAGCTAGGAGTTGGAACTTCAATGTAACATAAGGAGTTATCTCAGCATGCTCTCAGTTTTAATACCATGCAACTTGCTGTTGGCCAGAAAATGCAAGAAAAAGGAAATCAAACCCAAATCTAAAGCCAGAACTCAATAGAAACAAAACTGATCTTGCTCAAGGACTGTGCTTCAAAGATTGTTTCCCCAAAAGTTCAGAAAGCTGGTTAGGTTTCCAGAAAACATATTTCAAATTATTGTAAAGAAGTCACATCTCACAGACAGGATACCTGAGAAAAAAAAGTGGTCCTTAACTTACAAACATGCACCTGAAGAGCCAAAAATATAGTTTTGTTTATTTAGGTTAAGCAGGAAATATCAGGAAAAAGCTTGACTTTACAATCTATAAAATTTTAGCTAAGTTACAAAAAATAAACATATAACCCATTCTTTATAGGACTCTAACACAAAGGTAAGTAAAAGATTTCCTTTCCAAGAAACAGTTTGAGCAGACCAGGGCTGTAGCAAGGACTGTGAGAGCAGTGCGGCCAAACAGGGTGCAAGTATGGAAGGGCTGATGATGTCATCCCTGGGGTTTCCAGGAAGCCCGATAAGAACGGGTTCCTGTTCATGGCTTGGGGGTGGGAGGGACCGGGTTCACGAGTCGCATAATGCACATTTCTTGCTTGCTACCATCCTGAGGCAGACATTTAGGGGCACTTCTACTAAAGGGCTTTAGCTGTTAGCGTGAGTTCTGGTATATGGTAAAGGTGCGTTGGGACACACGTTGACTTCTAGTATGGGGCCATGACAGAGCTGCTGGATTTTGGCGCTAACTGTCCATGGTACATTAGGGGAGCAAATGGGCGGGTTAAGGATGGAGACTGGGCGGGGTGAGTGCCTTGCAGTAGTGCTCCCGTGCTAACTGTAAGGCAGCCAGTTAGCTCAGGTGCCCTTACCACCAACTCAATAGGTGAAGATAAGTGCACTCATCCTATTTTATGGCACTTTATGATAGGGTGCACCATGTTACCTGCTGGGAACATGCTTTCCGCACCCTAACAGTTAACCTAATGCGCTATGGTTTTGATGCTAGTTTAGAGTGCCCAGTAAGTGATCAGCCAGGAAATATACTAGAGCCCAGGGGTTGCTCTTCCTCCTCTTAGGATAGGCCTTCACCAACTTGTCCTGGTGACCCCACCACCAGTTGGGTTTTCAGGATATCCACGATGAAAAGGCATGAAACAAATCAGCATGCAGTGCAAATGGCGTAAGGCGTGCCCGCATTTTAAGTGTGGACGTTTACTCCTACCCTGCTTGGCAGTTAACAACAGCAAGTTTAAAAGATATTTATATATTATAGTGGTTTGAGTTGTATATATACACAAAGAGAAGTAAGTCAGTTTGGAATTTATTGAGAGACTGACAGTGTGCTTTTAATCTTTGTTGCTGCCAAAGTAATTTTTCCCCAATTGATTTTTCCCAATTTGTTTTCTGGCTCAATTAACAATATTATATGGAGATCAAGAGATAAAAAAATATACAAAAGAGTCATCTATTCTTTGGAAACTCATTGGGATGGTAATTATTATGGCACTTGGCTTCAATTAATACGGATAGAAAGCAGTCATCTGCTTTTTAATTTTTCCTTTCTTTTTGGTAACTTGCTCCTATGACTTTCTTATATATTGAAAGGAGTGACTGTTAATTTATATGAAAGTGATACATGATGACGTTATTGGTGAGCTGTTTAGATTTTTGTGATTGTTATTTTGCAGGTGAGTGAAATATGGGGAGTTCAGTTACCATGGGGGGCATATGTAAAAGAATCTCATTTGTATTCAATATTTATTTAAGGAGGAGATATGAAAGAATCTGTTGATTAGTAACTTTGAAGTATTGCCCTCTTTTTCCAATTTTGTTTCAGAAAAAGCAGTCTATATTTCTATGCAAATTGGAAGCAATTGAATTGGAGGTAAAAAGGGAAATTTTATCATTTTTGTAATATATGATCTCTTGAAATTCACAGGTTTTTATTATTATTAATTATTTGAGTGATTTTTTTGAGTTATCCTATTTATTCTGTATTTTCTATGTTATAGTTGGTTTGCAATCATTATTGGATGGATGATTTATTGCTAATTATTGGAGTGAGGTAAAACTGAATCTTTGGGGTATGTTTACTATTATGTGCTACTAGGGTAGCGTGGGTTTAGCATGCAGTTTTGCTGCCACATTAAAAAGTTATCCAGGATAAGATTGTGCTTATTTTCTTACCAGACTGCAGCAGACACTCCCCAGCAAACACTCCAGATACTCATTGGCGGGAGAGGCACCTTGGTGATGTCAGGACAGTGGGCCCATAAAGAACGGTGCCCTGTGAGTACTGTTGGAGACTGTGCATATTTTCGTACTGCTGCAGCAGACACTCCTGGTATCGGCAGAGGCACCCCAGTGATGTCGGGGCAGTGGGCCCATAAAGAACCAGGCCCCTCCATGGGATGTGGAAGCGGGCGCGTCCTTGGGTATGATCCAAAGGGGCATATCCTAAGGGGCTGGGAAAGCCTCTTGGGCGTCTCTTTGGTGCATCTAGGCACATAAGTGAATGTGCACCAGTAGATGGGGCTGAAAAGAAAGGAGAATAGACGGTCTAAATGCCAGAAAGCAATTAAGGTACTGGATCCAATTGACCAGCACATAAAATGTCTGATTCCTATGGCTGGGCCTAAACATTTATGTTTACCTGATAGTGGTGACTCTTCTATTGCACCCTCTTCCTCCGAGGGTCTATTGAGTCTGCCCAGCTGCTCAGTAGACTTGGATACTTTTACAGATTCCCTGGTTTTCAGTGTGTCTATTGTAACAACTTGCCCCCCTTCTCAAATGGATACTTTGGCTGAATCAATGGAATCCAGGAAGGTATTGGCACCGTTTACTACTCTGGTTGCCTTATCTTTTCCCTCTGCTACGGTTTCTCCACACACAGAGATGATGTTACTGGACATCTGGCAGATTGCCAAACATATTAATGTGTCTTTATCTACTGCTTTTCAACAGATCTCTAAATTCTCCATGGACAGAGCTGTCAAAATGGAGGAGCAGGAGGCTAAAATTTTAGAGTTGGAAGTTTCACTTGGGAAGCAGGCTGATTGGATTGCCGCCTTACAAACGGTATCTGAATCATCTGCTAGTGGGTCCTTGCTCCTCCAACGACAGTTGGAAGCCCAAGAGAATGCCTTTAGGGCCTCTAATTTGTGATTCCTTAATTTTCCCTATACTAGGTTCTCGGTGCCTATACAATTGCTTCATAAATACTTTAAAGAGATTTTTCTAGTCTCAGATCCTACAAATAATCGCCATTTCTAATATTTATCATTTACCTAAGGCTGATAAGGGCGGGAGTAAGGAGCTGCATGGTGTAGTTCAGCTCTCTGTGGCTGAATCTTTAGACCTTTCAGCCTTTCTTGAATCATCAATTGATGAAATACCTTTGCGCGCTACATTGCTTGTAATGTTGTATCTCTGCTGGATAAGTCTAATATCCTCAAATGCTTTTTTTCAGCATAAACCTATTTCCTTTTGTGGCCAGTTGGTCAATATATTCCCAGATGTCTCAAGGGCTACCCAGTTCAAACAGAAGGTGTTTTTGAGCCTTCAGCTTAGAGTTTTAGCCCTGGGTGCAACGTTTCTCTTGAAATTCCCATGTAAGTGTTTAGATTGTGAGTTGGGGAATTCATTACCTGAAACCTTTCTGGCTGGGAAGGAGGGATAATATGGAAAATTTTGTTTATGTTTTACTTTTATTTTTAGTAATGAGGCTAAGCAGCTTAGTACAAAGTGAGTCTAAATGAAAGATATTCTGCTTCAGTTCGGGTTTAACTTTTCTTTTCCTGTTTCTTTTTCTCTTTAATGTGTTATGTAAGCATTATCTCCCATGATGTGGGCTTGAGTCATGTACATGACCTCTGCAGTTAGCCTAAAACCCTGCACTGGTAATGCTGCCCATAGGTGCGCTACCGGCACGGGATCTAATAATCCTTCCTCATTATTTAGAATGCATGAAATCCAGCTGGATGGTTATAGTTATCTTGATCACTGAGTGGTGATGAAGACTTGTACACTGAAACATGGCCATGTAGGTTTTTCTATGTTACTCCGTTACCCGGGTGTATTTTAATAAAAATTATTTATTATCTTTCTCCATGGTCTACTCACCTTTTTTGGAACTTGCATACATGTTTAAAAAGTGCATTTTCTAAAACACTACTTATATGTGCATGCTAATTTACATATATAACTAGTTATTTTTACATGTGTGAACCTTCTAGAATTGTCTCCATAATCTGCAAAGCACAAGAATATTCTGCGAATTCTAACACCTCTTCTCCCATTTCTATCAGCCATGCGCTCCTCCCTTACTTCTTCTTCTCTCTCTCTCTCTCTATTTAACACGCTGTAGTTAATAAGCATTTTGAACATTTTGATCCCTTTTAATAACTGGATTGCTATTACATAGTTCAGCATTATTACTTTGACAAACAATGTTATACATGTAAAATTGTTAAACTCGGATTTTGGTGCAGAGCTGCAGGTAGCTTTCAAACAGCTTTTTCCCTTTTAGAGAGTTTATTTGTTGCAGAAAATGTCCCCTGGCTTTCTGAAGAAGTGTGCATTTTGAAATTATTCATTTCATTTACTATTTTTTGAAAATGTTTTTCATTCTTCTGAATTTTGGCATGGGCTAAACTGCTTTATTCTGCTCTAAAATCCATTTTACGTGGGTGAAAATGATTTAACATACATTGTTTCAGTGCAGTGAAAATGCAGAAACAGAACAAACTTTTGTTGTGCCTTTGCAGATGGGGAATGACACAAAACAAAATAACAAATGTTGTGATTTCCCTGTGATTTCAAACTGACGGCACCTCCCTACTGCCACCTTCTGCTCATTCAATGGCCTTCATTTCTGGACAGTTTGCTAAATGGAAACTACAGCTACCCAGTCTCTTTGCATTTTTGCATAATCACACAGGGTAATTTTATAAGAAATTATGTAAAGTTGCACACCATCATGGTATTCTAGTGATTTATGCTCGTTAATGGGCTTTTATGTGCGTGTTTTAGCCAACCACTGTTCTATAAGTCGAAGAAAAATTAAACCAAAAGCCAAAAACAATAATAATCACCAAAACCAATAAGGTCAGGCCTAAATAATCAAAGAGCCAAATATGATAATACATTTTTGTTGGAATCTTTGTTTAGAAAGGCGACAGCTTCTCGGATAACAAAATTTCCTTTTTAATTTTTTGAGGCGAAAAAATTGCCAAAATATGTGAAATCGCCATAAAATGTTACACAAAAGTGACTTAAAATCTAACGCTAAACTTAGCTCTTATGTTTTTGTTTATTGCGCTACTTGACATACCACCCTTCAAACATCAGGGCAGTGTGTATTTTCTAAACAAAATAGTAAGGCCGAGGCCTAGGAAAGAAAGAAAGGAACTACAAATATAAGACAGGAAAGAGAAAGAGCTCAATCATTCAAGATAGAGAAATCAGACAACAGAAATATTAATAGGGTCAGAAAATAGAAGCTGGGAGATCAAAAGCGGAAGAGAAAAGATGAGTTTTTAAAAGGGACCTGAATGTTGAGTAAGTCTGTTCTAGTCAGAGAGCAGTGGCGAGTGAGGTCCATAGGGATGGACCAAGAAAGAAAAAAGCTGAGTGGCGTGTGGATTGGAGATGTACACGAGATGGGGATGGAAGGTGAAGGTGGTTAATATGTATTGAGCGAAGGCTATGGGTTGGAGTGTGAAACTGGAGGAGGTCCACTAAATATTGTGGGGTGTGAGTATAGATGGCTCGGTGTACAAGTGTGAGAATTTTGTTCCGAATACAGTATTCTATAGGAAGCCAGTGTAGTTGACAGAGGATGGGGGTGATATGGTCTCAATATGTGGTGTGCGTGATGAGTCTGGAGCTATATTCTGAATTAGTTGCAATCTATGGAGCTGGTACTGGGGAACACTGGCAAGTGCGAGGTTGCAAAAGTTTAATTGGGACATGACTAGTGATAAGAGGAGAGTGGTCGGTGCTTGAGGTGTGAGGAACAGATGATGGCATGGATATCATGAAGACAGAAGGAGCACCTAGTTAGTTGAGAGATATGATTATGGAAGATAAGGTCAGTATCAAGAATTACACTGAGGTATTGGAGGGAGGAGACTAAAGGAATAGGGGTGTGGGACAGGACTGGCGTTATGATGATGGAGCTCCATTCCTCGGAGATTCGGCAGATGCACGTGATATAAACATGCTTTAACTCAGGCAGTCCCCAAGGAAAATCCAAGCTTTTTACAAATCTAGCTTTAACTCAGGCAGTCCCCAAGAAAAAAATCCAAGCGACTCAGAACTGTGTTTCAAGCTCCTAACCATCCAGTGAACTCTGCTTCAGGTGCTGTGAATAAAGCATTCCTGCTTCAAACACTGAGGATCGCGTTTAATGATTCTTGAAAGCAAACAGCTGAGGAATGAACAAAAAGTAACGGTTCTTTAAATAACAGCAATCATGACATCACACACAACAAAATGAAATAAAAGGAGCCAAAAAAAGTTTTATTCCAGATTTGATGTAACAAAATAAAAAAAGAAACCAAAAGAGTTTTTTATTTTTTTAAAGAAGACTCCACCAGTCCAATTCCAAATTTAAACCTGAGGGATGGACAGTCTGTAGCTTACAAATCCAAGACTGTTCCAAAACTTGCAATCCGGATTCACTGTCCCCTCTATGCGGATCAAGGGGGACCCAATCAATAACATGCCAGCTCAGATCTTCAAAACTGTGATTTTTTTTTCAAGGCAATGGGAAACTATTGAAGCAGTGAGTGTCCTAGTTTTTAATCTCGATCTATATTCGCTAAGGCAAGATTTTACAGATCCGATTGTTCTCCCAACATATTTTAAAGCACACGGGCAGATAAG
This sequence comes from Ichthyophis bannanicus, assembly GCA_033557465.1. NCBI lineage: Eukaryota > Metazoa > Chordata > Amphibia > Gymnophiona > Ichthyophiidae > Ichthyophis > Ichthyophis bannanicus. The sequence continues at coordinate 308,250,676 of CM066032.1, read as the reverse complement.
TACATAAACAACATAAGATGGCATGCCAATTTATTTATTTATTTTATTTATTTGTGTGTTTTATATACCGCTATGTCAGGTAATCGTAGCGGTTTACATTTCTAACAACAGATACATTAAACATTATAACAATATAACTGGTGGTGAAAAGGAAAGTCAAAAAGATACATAATTATATAGATTTAACTTATTTACAATTGACATAACAGAGGGTGTCATTCAGAGCGAAGGGTAGTTCAAGGGATGGAGGGAGAACGTTCAAGGGGAATGATTGAGGGCTAAAGAGTGGAATAAGGGATTGGGAGCTTAGATGGATGGGGGATTGCTATTTATGTGGGGTCTGCATTAGTTGTGCTGAATAGGGGATTCCAAAGACTGATCAATCCAAGTGTCCCCAGTCAAAGTATAGCACAAAAATTGCAATGCGTGTATGGATAATAACCAGGTCAGCGCAGCATGACCTACAGAGTCTCTGATATTTCGACCTTGAGTGTAAGCCAGTCAGATCAACTTGAAAACATTTATGTAGTGCTAAGATATGCCATCCCTCAGTTTTAAATTTGGAATTGGACTGGTGGAGTCTTCTTTAAACAAATAAAAAACAAAAGATACAGATCAATCTATTCCCGGTGGATGGGGTGAGGCAGAGGGCAGCTGCCCAAAGACTGTCACTGGTTGACTATAGGAAGAAACTCCCAAACAGTTTTGAAAACTCCCAAAGAATGTGAGTCCACACTGGGGGAATACTTCTTGTAAAGTATCCTTATTAGGCATATCCCTGTAAATAAGGCATGCAAACAATGCTAGCAAATAAAATAAATAAAGGTATAAAAAACAGCAAGTAAGGTAGGATGGACCGAGCCCTACCACTCACTTCTTGAGGGCAACCATAAAATTCACTCAAGCAGCTGGACTCCTGCAGGAACATTTATTCAAGGGTCTCTGACCCTCCACTGAACAACTGCTCACAGCTACTATTCTGCTGCAGTCCTTCTTTTTCTGTTAAGCCAAGCTGACCTAACAGACCTCTTCTCTACAAGGCTTGGTTGGGCATGCAGAGAGGCAGTTCCTTTTGCGTCTCCCTAATAGCTCCAAGCCCCTTAGGCTTGGGTGGCCTCTGCCCTGCAGTGGCAAGGGAAGCCCACAACAAGATAACCCCAGACCCAGATTAACAGGGTTTGAAATAGCTCCTTCAAATTCTAACAGGACACACTCACTGTCCAATGATGGGCATGCAGACTTATTGCATCAGGCTCCAGAATCTCCCAAAACATAGGACGACAAATTTAGAACTCTGCTACATCCATAATGAATATGAATGAGATATGTTGCATGCATTGCCTCCATGGTATGCAAATATATCTCATGCATATTCATTGCGTATATCCTCAAGACCAATCTCCAGGAACTAGAAAGAAAATTACTTTTCTAGAGCAGTGGCTCACAATCTGGTTCCCAGGTCTGACCCAGTAGGTCCAGTTTTCAGGATGTCCACAATATATGTGCATACACTGTGAAAGCAAATAAGTCATACATGTTGACTGGATTGTATGACAGATCTGTTGGATGAGATTTAAATACCAGGTCAGGAATTAGTGACTCCTAGAAAATCAAGGATGATACAGAGCTACCCCTGGTAATCCCATAGGCAGTTGGGTTTTCAGCCTATCCAAAAGTGAATATGCATGGGATGAATTTGTATATATTGGAGACCTAGCATGTTCAAAATTGTCTTATGCATATTTACCAGAAAAGGTTTGGGAAGCTGAGAGACAGCAGTTAAAACAAAACCATGAAAACTACTGCTTTGATTTTTTATGTTTGAAAATATATTAGTACTTTTGATGTTTCCACCTAATTTGCCATGTCTGCCATTATGAATAAGTATATTGAGGCTCTGCTGTGCCGGTCTTGATCATAGCCTTATTCAGGTACGACAATGAGAAATGTAAAGTGGGAAAAGAGCAATACATTTGAAATGCGAATGCGGAGAAAAAGATATTTACTGTAAGCAGAATAGGCATCACCATAATGAAAGATGTCTGCCTTTTTTTTCCAAAAAGTATATCATATAGGACAGGCATGTCCAACAGGTAGATCGCGATCTACCTGTAGATCGCGGAGGAATCAGAGGTAGATCGCCAGCCCCACTTGGCTTCATCTCTCCAGCAGCTCTCCCCATCGCTAGGAGAGAGCTTGTGCCGGCAGGTCGTCTGCCAAGGGCTTGCCTCCGCTGCTGATCTTTTGCCTGTCTTTTTTTCCTGCCTGCGGGAATCTTGCCTGCGGGTGTATTGGGGGCGCTTTTTGTTTTCGTGCCAGTAGTTTGTGGGTACCCCAGGGGGTTGCTGCCTGCAACTCTCGACGAGACGCCACAGGCCCGGTGTCATACCATCTCCTGCCTCTCAGAATCACCCATTCCTGCCTCCGCCCCAACACCCCTTAGAAGTGTGTTATATATCGGGCGATATCCATTCGCCCGGGCTTTACCTGAATACACTTACCGTATTAGTTGTGTCGTGTGCTGGTCGTTGGTCCCTTTATATTTCGCTTTCATTAAACATTTTCGGGCAGACACAACAAAGTGTCAAGAATTTGGTGATTTTGGCGGGCTTTTCTAATTTTGTTCTAACTTGCCTATGCCTTGCCTTCGAATTGGTTCAAACCACTGTGACTTTTGCTTGCCTCTGCAATTTTATTTTGCCTAGCCTTTGCGTTGATTCTACACTGCAATTTTATTTCGCCTTGCCTTTGCGTTGATTCTACACTGTATGCAGAATTTATTAAATCGCGTGTGGTGGTATTTGAACTTGTTTGGTGGTATTTGATTTTATCTGGTTTGCTGGAGAGGTGTTTGAGTTTTTTTTATGATTGTTTGGTGGTATTTGATTATTGGTGCCAGTATGAGAAATTCTTATTTTTACTTTTAGAGCTGCATGTGTGGTTTTGGCATTTCCAGTCCTTGTATTGCACATCATCCAGAGGTCTTCAGTTCCTGTTGATCTTTAATACTTTGGGACAGTGACAGTTTTGGACCAGAATCAGCCAGTGTTTATACTAACTTAGCAGATTTGGCCTTCTTACATCCAGCCACCCCAGTATAACAAAGATGAGTGTTCCAAAGAAGAGCAAAATCTACCACTTTCATGATGAATGGGAAATGGACTACTTCTTCATCATGGTGAAAGACAAGTGTTGTTGTCTAATTTGTAATGCCCCAGTATCCTTGCCCAAAAAGGGTAATCTGGAACATCATTATAAGGCTCTGCATAAAAATAAGTTTGATGCTGATTTTGGCTACTCAGCAACAGTTGATGGCAAAGCCAAGGTCACATTCGGTCATGGACATCACTTTCAAAATTGTAAATTCAGTTTGTGGAAGATCACTAAAAAGACGGCACAAATTTCTGCAAAGATTTCATGATTTGCTGAATGAAATAAGAAATTTTTGAAGGACAGGGGAGATGACCAAGCAGAGTTGGAAGATGAGGAATGGTTATGTGATCTGGCATTTCTCGTGGACTTTACGGGCTAACTAAGTGATATGAACCTTGAACTACAAGGTAAAAACAAATGCATTGGCAAGATGATGAGTACGGTTTCATCCTACAAGAGCAAATTTGAGCTAATGATGACTGACCTTGCAAACAACACTTTTGATCATTTTCCTAATACGCAGGACCATCTGGGACAATATCCAAATTTTGTTTTTCAGAACGAGAAGTATGTGATAGAAATCTGTTCTGTTATCCAGGAATTCGAAAATAGATTCTGTGACTTCCAAAAAATTGGAACAGTTGTGGAGTACTTGTCATACCCATTCAAAGTAGATGTGGACATTAAAGAAACTGTAGCTGCTATCAGTCAAAATTATTCATTGAACAAGCCATCTCTTGAAAACGAAATATTAACCCTTAAAAATGACATTTTTCTCAAGACCCATGCTGAGCAAGAATAGTTTTGGAAGCTAGTGCCTAGAGACAAATGTCCCAACTTGAGAAGATGCAGTGAAGCTGTACACTCCTGTTTCAGTTCAACTTATTTGTGTGAATCTGCATTTTCCTATCTGAAAATGACAAAGAGTACACAATGTTCCAACATGACAGATGAACATCTCCAGGATTCCCTGAGACTGGCCCTCATGCAATATTCACCCAACTTCAAAAAGCTGGTGGATGAAATGCAGACTCAGACGTCTCACTAATGAGCAAGAGCGAAATATTAAAGATTGTGCAAAATCAGCCTGGATCAATACTCGACCTAAATTTAACACAAATTACTCAATAAAAGTTAAAGAAAGTTATTAGGGCAGTTAAAGAAAATTATTACTTAATAAAACATTAAGAAAAAATGTACTTTCCATTTCCCCTTGCAGTTCTTACTGGATCTTCGTCTCTCCTTTTTGTGTTTGCTTAATTTGCTTAACAGCTGATCACATCCAAGTAAACGACAGAAGGTTCATTAAAAATGGGGGGGGGGGGGGGAATCCTCCAACTTTATTGGGTTAAAATTTAATCTGAAACTAATTTGAAACTTAATTTTCATGGTGGTAGATCACCGTCACTTTTGGCTGTTCGAAGTTGGACATGCCTGATATAGGATATAGGATGTTCGGTTGAAGAAGAAAGGAAAAAGATGGATAAGACCAAGAAAGGAAGCACTAGGACCAAGAAACAAGAAAGTGGTTTTTTGAGGACTATGGCTAGTGCTGTTGCCTTCTGACCTGTAAGAGATTGTGCGAGGATGATTGCCACTGGAAGACCAATGCCAACCGTATAGCAGTATTGATTCTGCAAATGAGTGTTAGATTTTTACAGCATTGAACTCAGTGTCATCCAATGTCGACTATAAAGGTCTTGGGATTATTTATCTAAGTGATTACAACAGTGTTTGCTTAGTGATATGTCTTTTTTTATGAATAATTAAGCTGCACACGGTAATTCAGCTGTAATTCCATTCTTGAGGAGAAAGAATGCATGTTAAATGTGAAGCATACACAATGTTATCTGCCTGGCTAGTGTGGAAACGTACAAAATAGTTGAGACTTGTGACACTGGGTGTAGGTCTGACCAATATATTCTTTGCCAGAGCAACATAGTTATTGCATTTGGTGGTCTACACTTAACTCCCATCTGCCTTTCTTCAGAATAAAGACTGGACATAAGTTGTGCAAATGTCCTGGGGGACATTGCTCACCATCAGGGCTAAGTACGTGCAAACCCTAGTGTGGAGCTTTTTACTTTGGGGGGGGGGGGGAAGAACATTTACTTTCAAGGCTCAAAGTCGTTAGTTGGAAACAATTCCAAGGAAATACTGCACACATTCAATGTTCACAAAGAAAAGTCCTTACTGGGAAAAGATCTTCAAAGCAAAGCAAGTGCAATAGTAACAGGATTTGCCGTAGTTACAGGCAGTAAGAGGATTTCTGATCCTTGCTGGCACTCTCTTTAGGAATCTTCTCTTCTTTTTCTAAATTTTTGGTTCTCTTTGGAGTGGTAAGAGGCTTCCCGACTCCACAAAGAGCCTTCTTGTACCTCTTTCTCCTGAATTTCTCCTCTCATGCTCCACCGACCATCGCATCGCCACCAGAAGCGGCTCACTTAAAGACCAGCAATCTGCAGGGCACAGGACTCTCCACTTGCACACATGCATGCACTGATTGCACAGCTCATCTGCACTCACACTGCCTCTGACCACATACTGGATCTGCTCCTGCTGTCATTGCCAGCACATTTAATCTGCTCCCGCCACCATTGCCAGCACATTTAATCTGCTCCTGCCGCCATTGCCAGAGAGAACAAGGACCCCAAGGCTGCAGGGAGGCAAACCCCTCCCATGCTCCAATGTCCATAGCATCGCTGCCAGAACCGGCTCACTTAAAGACCAGCAATTTGCAAGGCATGCCTGCACCTGGCGGGCCCGCATCCAGCAGGAGCATAACCCACGGTGTGAAGACAGGAAGCACTACAGAAAACCTTCCATGGCTTGGCTCATCCATCTGAACATTGCCATTAGCCACAAGCCTACAGTGCCACCAATGCCCAGCTCAGACCAAGCACCGCTCCCCTGAGTCATCACTGCAGCGGACATGTGTCATCAGCAAGGACTAAGAACCATCACATGCCTCCAACTTGCATCATCAGTCCCTGGGAACCCATCTCATACAAAGGAAGGACTGCACCATGTGGCACGCTCATCTGAAGGCATTCTGTGCACTCTTGCTCCTAGTCCTCTCATTATTGGGGCTACAACCAAAGGCCGTCATTGCATGTCACCCCTTCTCAATCCCCATCATCCTCACCTCCAGAATTAGAACGACAAGATCATGGCCTGAGCACAGCACCTTCTGCTACAGAAGACCCAGGCACCTGCTCCCAGTCACAATAGAAACCCCCAACCCCCCACACACTAGTGCTCACCACCTTATCAGATGCACCCTTGTGAACGCATGCTCTGTCTGCAACAAAATACAAACCCTCCATAACCAGATCACAAACAAGATAGACCTCATGTGCATCACTGAAAAATGGTTCTCTGACAGTGATAATATTTTACTCAACCAGCTCAACACTGACACCCCACCATCCACAACTGCCCATGCAGCGGCACCATAGGAGGAGGCATCTGCATCTTCTCTCATAAAGCTCTAAAATTTGAGACCATTAGCGTTGTACCCATGCCAGCTATGGACATCCTCACGATTGCAAATGGACACTTCATCATCTGCCTGGCATAAAGGGCACCACTCAACAAGGCTGAGGAACTCGACACCCTGCTCAACACGGTCTGTTCTCACACATCACGCTGCAAATACCTCATTCTCCTTGGGGACCTAAACCTACCATCTGCCTCAAACAGCCAGAGCATCACCTTTCTTCAGGCCATGCACGACCTGCAATACACACAACTCCTCAATACCCCAACCTACTACAAAGGAAGAATCCTGTATCTGATTCCTCCCTAATCCCCCCCTAACCACACCTGGATACACTCCTCCAACTTCAACCCCCATCCCCTGGTCGGATCACTATCTCATCACACTCACTCCACCCCAGCAATGCATTATCTATGTACCCCTAGATGTCTCCTCCACAGCAATATGCTTTGTAGTCTTCGATGAACAGTCCTTCCTGCAAAATACTCCTCCTGCCCTGAATGAACGATCACCTAAGACTGAAGTAGACCTCAAAGCAGCAGTCAACACATGGCATGCGACAATCTCTGCCGCTGCCACTGCACCTCCCTGACCAAGATCCACCAAGCAACTACTACAGGCACCATGGTACTCCACTCAGTTAAGAGAACAGAAACGGGCTCTTCGCTGCATAAAACTCCAGTGGAGGAAAGCTAGAGATCCCAAACTACATGCCACATACCTGGACAAACTCAGGACATATTGTAACAGCACACGCAAGGCCAAGAAAGAGTACTACTACAACACCCTTCTCAAAGCCCTCAACAAGCTCAGGGAGCTCTTTGACCTGATTAGCTCACTCACAAAGGACCCCACCCAACCAAGCCAAGACAATGCCCTTAACCCCTAGGACATGACTATGTACCTTCAGGTGAAACATGGCTCCACCAATCCTCCTGAACTCATCATACCCACATTGAGCAAGACGACGGACGCCTCCCAGTCCTGGACTACCTTCAGCGACTAACCGCCAGAAAAACTTGATGCCATCATCTCACACATCAATACAACAGCCTCCCCACTGGACCCATGTCCAGTGTCATGGATAAAAGCCACAAGGATTCACTTCCTGTCACATATATCGGCCATAATCCAAACATCCCTATCCCATTCCTACCTTCCCCCACCACTCAAACAGGCCTCCATCCGCCCCCTATTAAAGAAACCCAACTTAGACCCTGGGTCACCCACCTCATACCGACCTATTACCAACGTACCTTTCCTGGCAAAAATCATAGAGAAGGCAGTCCAAATCCAGCTCCAGGAGCACATCAACCAGCACACACCCCTCGACCAACACCAGCATGGCTTTTGCTCCCTCCACAGTGCAGAATCCCTGCTGACTTCGCTACTATTGATCCTCATCGAAGGAACACAGAACAAATCAAGGGGATTCATGCTGCTTTTCCTGGACATCTCCTCAATGTTCAACACAGTGACACATCAAACATTGCTGGACCAATTCCATGAGATTGGAGTGCAGGCAAACCACTCCAGTGGTTTCACTTGTACCATTCGCACTGCTACCAACAGGTCAGGATAGGATAGACTTCATCCTCCCCGTACATCCTGTCACAAGGAGTGTCCCAGGATCCACGCTTTTGTCATTGCTATTCAACATCTGCATCAGCCCCCTATGCACGACTATCCAGAAATTCAACGTTAGGTATCTAATCTACGCTGACAAAATAATGGTATGCACCCCATTCTCCACAGTCGCCCCCGACTACTCCAATCTCTCCACCTGTTTCGAGGAAATTGTCAACTGGCTCCAGAACTGAAACCTAGCAATCAACTTAACAAGACTGAGATCTTACACGTCACTAGAGACCCTGAGTTTATGCCTCCAATAACTGTCAGACTTGGACACACAGACCTGCAAGTCAAAACTCAACTCAAACACCTTAGAGTCATTCTTGCAGCCCTTAGACTTTCAAGCCCACATCTGAAACACCACCAAGGCAGTTTATTACAAGCTCAGGACACTATGCAACCTGCACCCCTTCCTCTACTCTGAGGACTTCCAGGCAGTCTATCAAGCCACAGTCATCCCCTTGCTCGACTACTGCTACTCCATATATCACAGACTACCCAAACACACCACCCATCCACTACAGCATGCTCAGAACACCACAGCATGCACAATCTTCCGAGCACCCAGGCACTCCCACATCACACCCATCCTAAAATCCCTATACTGGCTACCCATTGCCCCCAGGATCAAATTTAAAGTCCTCACCATCATCCACAAAGCTCGTAATGGCCTCACCGTCCAGCACCTCCAGATGTCAATTAGCACCCCCAGCTCCACCAGGCCCCGCAGGCAGAGCACACTAAACATGCTCAGCCTGCTAATGCAGAGCCGCAAGAGCATCCAGTAGGCCTGTCTGAGATCCTTCCCATTCTACTCCCCCACCATCTGGAACATGTTGCCACCCACCCTAAGAAGTAACCAGGCAATAAAAGTCTTCTGCAAGCACCTGAAAACCCATCTTTTCCAGGAACACTACAGCACCTGATAGCCCTCTTAAGAAACTACTGGATAGACTGGCTTCCTACCTGCTGAGCCTCCTCTATCCTCTGCTGACTTCACTACTGTTTTTCCCCTAGCACCTACCCTTGTACCCTGCTCGCTTTGATAATCAAACATACTTGCCTTTCCACTGTTAGTTGTCCACCGTTTTGACTGGTAGAAAAACGGTATACCAAAATCAGTTAAATAAATAAAGAAATACTCATTTCTCCTTTTCTCCTCTGAACTCCTTTACACTCTTGTATCACTTCATTAGCTGGGCAGCTCTCTCCTGTCTTCTTTTCATCTTTCCACATGGTTGGATACCTCTAGATAGGACTTGATAGGATCTTTATTCATACTTGCAATTTCCCCCTGAAAAATAGAACCAGAGTAGGGCTCCTCTCCACTTCACTGCTTTTAGGTTCCTATTTACTAGGCTTAACATGCAATAATGGCATAATTATGCATTATAATATCCATTTTACATAGCATGTTGAGATCAGAATTGAGATACAGAGATTAAGATGTGTTCAATTCTGGCAGTATTTTACAAAAGGCTCTGCTGAAAGGGAGCCTTTTGTAAAATATGTGTAAGGACGCATAGGAGTGCATGTGGATTTGTTGCCATGTACAGCCAGAGGAGTCATTTTGCAAATCTACACATGGGAAAACTAACTGTAACCAACATGACAACTATGTGGACGTGGTGATTTCGCAACTTCCATATGCAAGGTCCAGCACCTCCACGTGTGGTCAGGCCATTTTGCAAACCTATAAATATAAGTGCCACTAATTCAATATTGAACTTGCAATTTTTGTTAATTTTCATTTTGGAAGAGGAAATAAACATGGGGCATTAAGGAACATAACTCCCTTAATCCTTATGTAAAGCCCTGGCTGAAATGAGCATTTCTGAAACATGTATCAGAGCAGATGTAAATCCCAATGGGGAAGTTTGACGTATATGTGGATTTCATTTGTAAAATAGGGAATACCTCTAGAGTTTTGGCTCACCCATGCTATGCTCACACCATGTCCCCATAGAATTTCTATGTGGTATGGACCTCCACATATAAAGAGAGGCGTTCTAAAATCACATTTACATGTGTGTTCCAGTCTCCATGTGTTAATGCTGCCATTTACATGTGGAAATGCTTCTTAAATAACTTCTTACTTGTTATAGAGCCCATTTTATGGATTAAGATGACTTTTTAAATTCTTAGGATGATTTGCCAACTCTGGTCTTTTCTCTCTGCTTCCATTTGACTAAAGTAAGCCAGGCTTTGTCGGTCCTAAAATTAGATCACTGCAATGCTGTATTTGTAGGATTGCCAAAGTAGTTGATCAGAGATGCCATCTAGCGCAAAATATAATTGGGCAAATTTTGTCAGGGTTGAAGATGAGTGAGTACATCTCCCCTATATTGGTCCAGCTCCACTGGCTCCCAGAAGAGGCTAGAATTTTATTCAAGATTGCAACCCCACTTTCAAAGCTCTATATGAGCAGAATCAGCATACTTATGAGAGTGCAAGCTTTGTTTGGCCCAAAGGGAACTATTAGGGGTATGTTTACTAAACTGCGGTAATCGTGAATAACGCGCGTTATGTAACGTTAAGGATCGTAAGTGCAGCATAACGTGTGTTATGCTGCGCTTACGATCGTTAACGTTATATAACGTGCGTTATGATGCGCTAACGATCGTAAAGCCCCGCGGCGTGGTAAAACAACGCAGAAGGTGGAGAGAGGGCGGAGAGAAGGGGTCAGTGGGCGGAGAGTGGGTGGGGAGAGGCTCCCCTCACACTAACGCGCTGAATTTCAGGGCCGAATTCCAACGCGAATGAAAACCTGCCGTAAAGGCACATTACAGGGGAGAGAAACCATTTCAGTGTCAGCAATGTACAGCCCAGGCAGGGAAACCAAAAAAACGTGATAAGTGTGATACATGTGCACAGAACAAAAGGGCACAGAAACACTGAAAATGACCCCAACAAACTAGAAAAAAACAATAACCAAGCTGGCCAATAGTGGTATCAATGAGAAACATCAACCCCTCCCCCCCCTCCGAGTAAGCTCCATAGAACAGATATAAATCGTGGAAGGGTCTATACTCCGTCCCCATACAAGGTGAATGGGCCCACAGTGAAATAGCGCTGCTCAGGGTTTTCCCCACCATCGGACAGGGTTTCTATGGCATGCACATGTCCCGCAACATCAGGGCGGGCATGTCGGAACGGCAACTGGACAGATGCCGGAAAAAGGGATACAGAGGGCCGCAGGCGGCACATGCTGTGGTGGAGCTGGGCCACAGTGCGGACTAGGGTGATGCCTAGGTGGCCCATACGAATGCTAAAACAGCGGAGCAGCCAGACAGCAACTGCTGAAGGCCCAACATGGGCACGAGTGTGTTTCCCAAAGTGTCACAGGGGATAGTACCCAACAGCTACCCCCAAGGGCACAGAACATTGGCAGGCGGGGCTGGGGGGGGAGCGTGGACGTCGATGCAGGCACCCCTACCCCAGAACCCGCACCATAGGCAGCCGCCTACCTGCACACTGGATGACCTGAGACTGCGCACCACCAGCTCTACCAGCAGAAGGGCATGTCAGCATGGTGGCTGAGGGATACTGGTGGTGGAGGGGGCAGTGGCAGCTGGCCAGAGCAGACCGTGGCCTAGCCCTGTGTAGGTGGGTGCCATGCACTGCAACAGACAGGCCCTGTCTGACCAATAGGCATGGTATCACCAGGGAACGCACCATCTCTGTGATAACATGGTGGTGCAGTGCACAAAACCAGTGTATTCAGAAGAAGAAGGTCACAGGTTCAAGTCCCAGCTGTGGTTTCCGCCAACCCAGTCCTCATATTTTACCCACTACTATAACGTGCTAATACAGACAGAACCTTTCTTGCAGATGACGTAAACATGCCCAAAACACCTACATTTTACCCTACAGAGCACAGACACCATAAACATGCACATTACCTAGAGCAGAGCCTCCCAAATGCAGTCCTGGAGGGCCAAACACCATTCAGGTTCCATGCTGCCTCTGATAAAGATGCCTGTGCTGCATTTCTATGCGCCACCCCCATGGTATGCAGATGTATCTCATGCATATTCATGAGAGACAGCATGAAAACTTGAACAGTGTTTTGCACTGCAGGACTGGAGTTGGGAACCTCTGCCGTAAAGCAGCAGCCAACAGGGGCAGACACAACCGCACCCACAGGCCCCATTATCCAAAGCCTCCTGGAGAGGCAGGACTTTGGGCTCTGCGTGCATCTCCCAATAGTAGCACTTGCATACCTTAGTAATGCCACCCTAAACCTGGGAATATGGTACACATCTATCAAAAGGTTGCTATGATTACTGGCAGATAGCAATTCCTAGGTTAAGTACAATTTTCGGAGTGAGCTGCATCATAGCAACCTTTCTGATGTCTGTGGAGCGTGCTACAGGTCTTGTGTCTGACAGTGTTTACCAATCTGGGGAGTGACTCCTACAGTATTGCGTACCATAGCCATGGCTGCACTGTGCCCAGGACTGGTGTGGTGGCCTGGGCTGCCCAACACCTCTATAGTTGCACAATGCTGGCATAGGTGTGGGGAGTGTGTGTCTGTCTATCCAGTGTGTGGTGGCTGCCAACACCCTCCACAGCCCACACTGCTAGCACTGTTGCCAGTATTGGCCTGCCAATGTGCATAATGAGGAGCAAGGTACCGTGGGAATAGTCTGGATAGGGTGGCCTGGCCCTGCCGCATCTGCACAGGGCATAGGGCAATGGCTCGGACATTGTAGTGCCTGGTACCACCTGCACGGACAGGGTGGCCATAGCATGTCCTGCTGGGAGGTCACTCTCACCCTGACTGTGCACTGACCATGGCATGGCTAGGTTCCCCCATAGTGCTATATAGCATTTCTCTCATGTGGTATTTATGGGTTTTCTTTTGGGGCCCAATCACTGACCTATCTGCTTGGTGTGTATGCTGATATCCCCGTTTTGGGTACATGCATTTCCTCCAGGACTATGGACTAGCTGGCGGACTGTCTGCAACTAGTGTGTGTCTTGCTGGAACACCTTGCAGGGTGCAGCGGCTGGAGGCTTGCTGCTGGAGAATATCAGATAATGGTGGGGGGCAGCTGAGCATTTCCAGGCCTGCCGTCTGTCAGCTATTGCGTTATGGATGTGTACCGCTCTGTCTGTTCCCCAGCAGGACAGGGGTTGCTGGTCCCCTCTACTGCTGCCATTGCAGGGAGGTAGACTGTGGATCTATTGGTGGGTGATCCTGTTTCCCACCCTGTGCCCCAGAGGGTGGGTTGTGTGGTGGTACATGATCTGCCCATGGGTCCATACACCCCCCCCCCTTCATATACAGCAAGTAACCATGGCACCAACACAGGATATGCACTATTCTGGGTGCATCATCGCCCATAGGGACTAGACATGACCGGGACATACAGCAGGGCACAGATGTATCCTAGGTGTGTCTAATGGAACTACCTATCACACACTGATGGGGACCTGCAGCATGGCGTAGTTCAGCCATGAATGGTGCTGTGGACCTGGTGCTGGGCGCCCCACCTCAACCTTAGGGTGGGCACAGTACCCGCACAATGTGACTGTCTGTGGCTACTCTGTGGCAGTACCACACACGGTCTGTTCCCCCTACCTGGCCGAGGTGCTGTGGGGGTGCATACCCAATCTTGTGCCCATCTGTCGACTGCTGATTTGCATGTGCAGTGCATCATGGGTACGGGTGGGTTAACTCTATCCTGGTAACCACAGCATACAGTTTGTGTGGTGACGTGCAGTCCTGCAGCCAGCCAGGGCTTTGTTCACAGCCTTATAAGGTGTCCTATAGGGGACATTATAGGGTGCCTTGGCGGACAGTACACTTTCTAATGTGCCCTATGGAGTGCGTTATGGGGTGCCTTATGCGGCACCTTAGGTTATGCCACCGTGAGGGTGTGTTTGCTGGCAGCACAAATTAAAATACATGTCAAATGCCTCACCAATCACAACTTAAATGTAAAGGGTGCTGCCTCAACCAGCCTTATACATTAGGCTCACTGGGAAATCAAACCCATGACCCTTGTACCATCCGTCAGTGTTGTAACCATTGTGCTACAGCTCTGTTGCTGTGATTGTATGCCTGCGCGCCTTCTTAAGATTAACGTGCGGTAATGTGCCCTGTAGCGCTCGTTAATTTATGGCTCCTTGTAACGCGCGTTCTCGGCAACGATGTACCACCCATGTCCTTATTTGGGATTTCTGTCTCTAACGCGGCTCCTAACATGAATCGCACTAACGCAGTTTAGTAAACATACCCCTTAGTCTTCCCCACAAAAGCAAAGGTGTATTTAGAGCATGCTTGGAATCATGCCTTTTCTTCTTTTGCTCCGATGAATTGGAATGCTCTACCAGATGGAGTATGGCTTTGAGAATGCTTACCTGCATGTTGCAAGACCCCTAAAAGCTTTTTCAATATTTATAATGAGGAAATGTCTGGAGTCTCTACTCACAAGTGGTTGAAGAGGTGGCGATGCCACGCTTGCAGGGAGAGAGGGATTGGCCAGCAGGCCATCCACCATGAGCAGTGGACCTAGGCACCTGCTTAGTTTGCCTAGTGGATGTGCCGGCCCTAGGTACTGTGAGCTCTGAGCAGCTGAAATAGAACTGACCATGACCATGACCATGACCATGACCATGACCATGACCATGACCGCAACAGACCAACTTCACAATGTAAATAACTAGTTGTTCCATATACTATTGTACCACTATTGTATATAGTTAACCAGGATATCCTTTATCAGATAACCCTGCATTGTATTTAGTTTCCCTATTTCACCAAGTTATTCTTCCTGTTAAATGTAATGACCAGACATATGTAAACTGTCGGATGTTTTCTGTTCAATGTAAACCGCGCTGATGTCTAATAGTGCGGTATATAAGAATTGTTAATAAATAAAAATAAAATAAATAAATAAAAATGTGCTAAGGAGAGACAACAGTGTGTGACCCTTAACCTGCAGTGTGAGAGAATGCGCTGGCAAGCACAATGGCACCTATACACAGCACACATCTGGCTCCTATAACACCCAGAGACTGGGAAGTGGTGTCTGCAAATCGCTATCGCCCTCATGTCCTGAATGCGCATGTGGTGTGTCCTGGTTACATCATCAGTCCCAAAGTGGTGGACAGGTTGTGCAGTAATCAGCTGTGTCACAGCATTTCGAAAGAGGAGGGTTGGATGAGGATGCCCCCTACATATACATATTGAGTGGATATATGCATGTGGGGGGAAATATGCCAGTGAGGCAGGAAAACTACACAATGGGATAACCAAAAAATACCTACACCGCTCTCTCAGTTGCCACCCAGCCATTTCAAGAGCAGCCTGCACTTTGTATTGTGGCCTGCTGCATCTGTCACGCCAGGATTAGTGACCATCCATGTCATTCTCCATTTCCTCTTCCTGCTGGGAGTCAGAGCACATTCTTCAGACTCAAGTGTCACAGACCTGACTGATGCATGCTTGGTTAGTCACAATAACACTACCTATATTTTCGGTGTGATGCTTACTGAACCATATATGACTGATACTGATTTATCCCCACAAATGTCACTTTGCACAATATTAGGTGCAGATTTGTAGCAGGGGTGCATTGGGTCAGCAAGTCCATGCAACCCTCTCTTCCACCTCCACGCATCATTCTCCACATCCATGCATCGTTCTCCACATAGGCTTCATGATCACTCACGTATTCTCATGGCAGCTGGTACACCAGGCCCACACAATTGCACTTTGCTCCCTAGGACATGTCACGAATACATCACCTGCAGAGGATGTACAGGTTCACCACTCATGCTCAGTCACTGCAACTCCTCACTTCCACATGCATCCCCACATCTCTGCTGCCCACTGACATCACCCCAAATTAGCAGAGCAACCTTAAATGATAATATCCACCTGCCTCCCACATTATTCTGCCACTTACTGTCCAACACGTCAGGGACATGTGGATGTGACATGTCCATCAGTTATTACCTTTGCTTCCATCCAGCATCTGAAATGTGACTTGCAGTAAGACTCCCTTATCCCCCATTAAGGTAACCGACCTTAGCGGGCATTAACTGCACACTTAGCAACTTTACCGGACAATGTCATGTCAACGTCCGGTAACCAGCTGCTAGCGCCCTTACGGCTGGAATGCCTACTCCTCACCCTGTCCTTCAATGCATGTTGGAACCCTTAATGCTGCCATTTTGTGCTTGCAAATGGTGCACCCTTAATGGCCCTTCGTAAACATACCCCTTAGTGTCATCTGCAAATTTGATCACCTCACTTGTTATTCCCATTTCCAGATCATTTATAAATATATTAAAAAGCAGCACACCCAGGAGACTCTAGTCCTAGACTGCCTGCTTACGTCGGGAGACGCTGAGTGGGAGTTTTACCATCTGCATACCTGGCCGGAACATAGCTCCTCCCTCCTGCAGCGACCGGGGATAAGAGGTCAGCGGGTATTGCGGAACGCGGCCGCAGGTGCTTGCCTAAAGAGGTGTGACATAAGGAGCAGGTTTGGGCCCCTTGTGAGCCCCTTAGGAGCACGTGGGGAGCATCTGGAAGTGGTCCCTTTCTGTGTCTGCGAATGGGTAAGCGGAAAGTTAAGAGTTGGGGCTCGGTTGTATCTCAGGTGGTGAAGGGCCCCATGGATTCCCATCTGGTTAGTACTGCTGCTCTAGGATCATCTGTTTCGCAGGATCCAGCTATGGTGGCCGCGCCAGATGCTTCCTTAAGTTTGGGGGTTCATACCCCTCCCCCCCAACCTAGCCTTGGTGGAAAATGTCATTCTTCAGGTGACTCCTTCGTATGAGATGGAAGTTTGTTTTCTATATCTACCCCCCTTTCTGTTGGGGTTTCTGTCGGAAAGGCTGCTTTGACTGTTTCAAAGTTTTTGTACCCTACTGGTGTGTCTTTGCCATGTATTGATGCGACACCAGCTTTATCCAGTTCTACTTTGACTGAAGGAAGCAGCATCGGTTGTAGTTCTTAGGCTTTTTGGGATAGAGTTCTACAGTAGCATTGTGTAGAGAGAGAATGCTCTTTTAGATGTAGTGGCATTGGTTCTTGTGAACATCGGCGGAGTCTGTAGCGTGTTCCTTGAGATGGATCATCGCCCTCTGTTGTCAGGTGTGATCTGGATCAGGGTTTGTAGGTGTGCTGGTGCAGAGTCATTGAGGATTTTGAATATTATGAGGACGTATTTGAATTTTATATGTTCTATCATGGGGAGCCAATGTAATTGCTTAAGGAGAGGAGTAAATCACGAATAAGGCTTTTAAAATCACCCCCTTTGTGTCTGTGAGAAAGATGTTTCATACACCTAGCTCCTGGTCATTGAATTGAATATACTACTACTACGACTACTGATGATCATTTATGTAGCGCTACAAGACATAGGCAGCACTGTACAAACACATGTAAAAGACTGTCCCTGCTCATCAGAACTTACAATTTACTGTAGTTGAGACAGACAATACAACAACTGAGGACAAGAATACATCTAGGGGCATGATGAGGAAACACAGGAGACTAGGCGGAACGGGATCCAAAAGCAGCTTTGAAGAGGTGAGTTTTCAGTCTGGATTTGAAAAGGTTTTATGTGGACATGCTGTTTTCTATTTGGCAGATTCTGGCATATTGCAGCCTTCATGGAAACATGGTTGTAAAGTGCTGTGTACGGCAAAAACAAAAGTACGGTTTCCAGCTCCGCTCTGTTTCTATTATTTTTCCATGGAGACAACTTAGACTTGTCCTTGAGAAGAAGGAATTTTTACTTTTATATCATGAGTGAAGATCGGTTACTAATCAAATGCATAAACATGGATTACTCAGCAATCTTTGTAAAGGCTCAAAATAAAGTATCACAAAAAAGAAAGATCAAAATAGAACTTAGTTTTGCACAATGAATTTTGGGCCTGTTTTGCAGCTGGGTCAGCCATGATTTAAAGTGAAGTGCTGGCATCGGCACTCAGTGTGAAAGGTCTATTCAGTATAAGCACTGACTTTGTTGGTGACAAGCCATTTAATTTAGAGAGAAGACCAGTTAACAATGTTACTCCTGCTAACTGGATATTCAGCGGCACATAGCTAGTTTGACCCGCTGAATATCCCCTCTCTGTACTACTTAGCATCGGGGCATTCTGAGGACAGAACTGGAGGTTAACTGGGCAGCAGCTTTATTCATCTGGCCTAACTTTAGCTAGTTTAACTATCCACCCAGTGATGGAATATCGACTGGATAGATAAGTCGCTATCTGGCCAGTCCAGACACTCATTGGCGGTGGACGGATATGACCCTGGCATTGACTATCTAATTTAAAGCGGCAACGGCCAGCCACTTTACTTGGGCTTGCTGCTGACACTGAAAATGCCACCCTGGCCGTTTAGTGAGTTTAAATGTCCCCATTTTATCTGTATAATAATGGAAAATGTATGGATTAAACTTGTAGGAGTGGGAAATTCCGGCCCTCATGCACCACAATCCAGCCTGGTTTTCATGATGGCCCTAATGAATATTCATGGACCTATTTCCATGCAATGGAAGGCAGTGGATGCAAATAAATCTCATGAATATTCATTAGGGACATCATGAAAACCAGGCTGGATTGTGGTGCACGAGGGCCGGAATTGCCCACCCCTGGATTAAAGAGTTCTGCATTCTCTGTCTGCCAGCGAAGGCAGAATTTGTTTTTAATATTGGCTCCATCGTTGTTTGTCCTGAAAAGGAAGACGCTGAAGTGTGGTTCCACTTTATTATCCCCATTTTTCTGCTTTCCGAAAACGATGCAGCATGTATGCACTGAAGGGCATGAAAGCTACCTTTGCCCATTGTTTAAGTGCTTTAAAAATGTCACATCTTAACAGCCAATGTACTTTGATCATCCTCCTGTATGTCTGCATAACACTATGGTTATATAGTATAGCTATCTTTACAGGATACTTACCTGATTTGCCCTTGTCATAGTTTAAAAATGAAGACGTGGAGCCCGGTCCATAAGGGCCCGTCTAGGCCATCTGGATACCCCGAAACAGAATGGCCCTGTTAGTACCCGATTCTGCACCATGGGAGCTAGACATTCCCTTGGTTGCAGGATGGGGCACTGAGATGGCCCAGTGTGCCCCTCCGTCCATGCAGAAACGTCCACCCTGCTTCATGGCCAGCCCGCCTTAGTGATGACCCCAGTTTCCCCACCGCCCGACTCTTGGCAGGGCCAACCAGGGCCTGGATTGGGCGGCAGGGAACTCGCTTCACCTAATCTCGGCCTGGGGGGAGTGGTTTTCTGGACCTGATCACTGCCTTCCCTGCTGCTTACACCCCTTCCGAGGTGGAATAAGCCTCATGTCCTACTCCCACCCGCAGGGCGTACAGGGCCGTGAACTGAATTGACCCTGTTTGTTCTGGCACTTCAGCCTGCCCCCACTCCGCCCACTCTCTGCCCATCCCACCCCCATCCGGCTCTCCCTTCACTGCTGTTCTGTTCATGAAGGGAGAGTATGTGACAGAATATGGGCTGGACGAATAGCGGGGCTGCATGTCCCACCGGGACATACAGTTCCACTATTTGTCTCACAGAATTGGGCCCATAGACTTCTGATTGTTAATAATAAGTATGGAGAATAATGACTGCTACAACTACTGCTACTAGTACTACTACTGAATATTTGTATAGTGCTACAAGACGTATGCAACGCTGCACAGACACATGTAGAAGACAGTCCCTGCTCATCAGAGCTTACAATCTAGTCAAGATAGACAACACAGTAGCTGTAGTCATGGGATACATCTAGGGGGAATGGTAAGGAAACACAAAGGAGACTAGGTGAGTCAAGATCCAAAAGCAGCAACGAAGAGGTGAGTTTTTAGCCTGGATATGAAAAGGGCCAGAGAAGGTGCCTGACATACAGACTCAGGTAGTTTGTTCCAGGCATAAGGAGCAGCAAGATGAAAGGAGCGAAGTCTAGAGTTAGCAATAGAAGAGAAGGGCACAGATAGAAGCGATTTGCCAGAAGAGTGGAGTTCCCTAGGAGGGGTGTAGGGAGAGATAAGAGAAGAAAGGTAGTGAGGAGTTGCAGAGTGAATGCACTTATAGGTCAGCGGGACAAGTTTGAACTGGATGTGGAAATGGATAGGGAGCCAATGAAGCAAGAAGAGGGATAATATAAGCATGATGAGGCTGGCGGAAGATTAGCTGTTCAGCAGAGTGTCGAACTAATTGAAGGGGAGAGAGATGATTCAGACAGAGACCAGCAAGGAATAGGTTACAATAGTCTAGACCAGGAGGTGGCTAAAGAGGGGACAAATTTCTTAGTAGTGTGTTCAGAAAGGAATGGGCGAATTTTGTTGATGTTATAGAGAAAGAACCGGCAGGTTTTAGCTATCAGTTGGATGTGTATGGAGAAGGAGAGAGGGGAGTCAAAGATGACACTAAGGTTGCAAGCCGAGGAAACAGGGAGGAGTAGAGAGTTATCCGCAGAGACTGAGAAAAGAGGAAGAGGAGAAGAGGGTTTAGGAGGAAAAATAAGAGGCTGAGTTTTGTCCATTTTCAATTTCAAGCAGCGGTGAGATCTCGAAGCAGCAATGTCAGAAAGGCAGGCAGAGATTCAGGCCTAGATTGCAAGAGAGATTTCAGGTGTAGAGAGGTGCACTCATCTCTTCCCTTGGCTTTCAGTACCATCAGTGTTAAGATGGTACTGAAAGCCATGGGAAGAGATGAGTGCACCAAGGGACTGGATATATAGAGAGAAAAGGAGTGGACCCAAGACAGATCCTTGTGGTACACCAACTAAGAGTGGGATAGCAGTAGAGGAGGATCCATCAGAACAAACACTGAAAAAGTGATGGGAGAGAAGAAGAGAACCAGGATAGCACAGAGCCCTTAAAACCAAGCAAGGACAAGGTATTGAGGAGAAGATGGTGGTCAACATTGTCAAAAACAGCAGAAAGGTCAAGAAGGATGAGGATCAAGTAAAAGACCCTTGGATTTTGCAAGGAATAGGTCACTGGAAACTTTGGTAACAGCCAGTTTAGTAGAATGTAAAGGATGAAATCCAGATTGTAAAGGATCCAGGAGGACTTGAGAGGAGAGAAAGTTGAGGCAACAGTGGTGAACCACACATTCAAGTAGTTTAGAAATGAAGGGGAGGAGGGAGATGGATCGATTGTTAGAAGGACTGGTAGGGTCTAATAAGGGTTTCTTGAGGCGTGACCACAGCATACTTGAAGGCTGCAGGGAGAGTTACAGTGGAGAGCGATAGGATGAGAATATGAGAGATGAAAGCGACAACAGTGGAGGAGATGGAGCTTAGGAGATAGGTGGGAATAGGATCAGAGGAGCATGTAGAATATATAGCACTAAATGAAAGGTTAGATATGATTGGAATATCAGAGACATGGTGGAAGGAGGACAACCAGTGGGACACTGTGATACCTGGGTACAAACTATATCATAATGATAGAGCTGATCAAATTGGTGGAGGGGTTGCGCTCTATGTTAGAGAGGGCATTGACTCAGAAAGGATTAAAGTTTTGCAGGAAACAAAATCTGCTGTAGAATCTATATGGATTGAAATTCCATATAAAAGGGGGAAGGCAATGGCAGCGGGGGTGTACTATCGAGCGCCTGGCCAGAATGACCAATTGGATGATGAAATGCTCAAAGAAATCAAGGAAGCTAACAAAAGTTACAGCGCAGTAATAATAATGGGTGATTTCAATTACCCCGGTATTGACTGGGTCAGTGTCACGTCAGGACATGCTAGGGAGATAAAGTTCCTAGATGAAATAAATGACTGCTTCTTGTAGCAGCTGGTTCATGAACCGACCAGAGGGGAAGCCATATTAGACCTAGTCCTTAGTGGAACACCAGATCTAGTGCAAGAGATAAGGGTGTTGGGGCCACTTGGCAATAGTGATCATAGCATGATCACCTTTGATTTAATTAGTGGAGGAGGGATAGTAAGGAAATCCACAGTACTACCTTTTAACTTTCGAAAGGGAGACTATGATAAAATGAGGAAAACAGTTAAGAAAAACTAAAAGGAGCAGTTGCAAAGGTTAAAGACATACATCAAGCTTGGGTGTTGTTGAAAAATACTATCTTGGAAGCCCAGACCAGCTGTATTCCACGCTTTAAGAAAAGTGGAAGGAAGTCCAAAAAACTGCCAGCATGGTTTAAAGGTGAGGTCAGAGAGGCTGTTGTTGCCAAAAAGCATCTTTCAGGAAATGGAAAAAAGAGCCAAACGACGAAACCTGGAAACAGCACAAGCACTGGCAAGTCAAATGCAAGGCATTGATAAGGCAGGCAAAGAGAGAATTTGAGAAGAAGCTTGCTGCGGAAGCAAAAACGCGAAATAAAGACCTTTTCAAGTACATTCGTAGCAAAAAACCTGTGAGAGAGTCAGTTGGTCCATTAGATGATAAAGGGGTTAAAGGAGCACTAAGAGGCGACAAGGCGATAGCAGAGAGACTGAATGAATTCTTTGCTTCGGTCTTTACTGAGGAAGATGTAGGGATGTTACCCATGACTGAAGTGGTATTTAAAGGTGCGGAAGAATTGAAGGAAATATCGATACATCGGGAAGATGTCTTACAACTATTAGATAAACTGAAGAGTAGCAAATCACCTGGGCCGGATGGTATATATCCAAGGGTGTTGAAAGAACTGAAATATGAGATTGCAGACCTGCTATCAGTAATCTGTGAACTATCACTAAAATCATCTCTAATACCTGAAGATTGGAGGATCGCCAATGTAACACCAATTTTTAAAAAGGGTTCCAGGGGTGATCTGGGAAACTACAGACCGGTGAGCCTGACGTCAGTACCAGGAAAAATGGTAGAAACCATCATAAAGAATAAAATTACTCAGCATGTAGATAGTCACAACCTAATGGGAGACAGCCAACATGGCTTTAGACAATGAAGATCTTGTCTTACTAATCTGTTATGTTTTTTTGAAGGAGTGAATAAACAGGTGGACAAAGGTGAGTCAGTTGATATTGTGTATCTGGACTTTCAGAAAGCCTTTGACAAGGTCCCTCATCAGAGACTTTTGTCAAAACTAAAGAGTCATGGGATAGGAGGCAGTGTACTATTGTGGATCAGGAACTGGTTAAAAGATAGAAAGCAGAGGGTAGGGCTAAATGGCCAGTTTTCCCAATGGAGAAAGGTGAATAGTGGTGTACCCCAGGGATCTGTGCTGGGTCCGCTGCTTTTTGACATATTCATAAATGACCTGGAAAGTGGAATAACGAGTGAGGTTATCAAATTTGCAGATGAGACAGAACTATTTAAAGTTGTTAAAACCCAAGAGGATTGTGAAAAATTGCAAGAGGATCTTGATAAATTGGAAGACTGGGCATCAAAATGGCAGATGAAATTTAATGTTGACAAGTGCAAGGTTATGCACCTAGGGAAGAACAACCCAAACTATGGTTACACGATGCAAGGTTCCACATTAGGAACCACCACCCAGGAAAAAGATTTAGGTGTCATTGTGGATACCATGTTAAAACCCTCGGCCCAGTGTGCAGCGGCGGCCAAGAGAGCAAATAGAATGCTAGGTATGATAAGGAAAGGAATGGAAAATAAAACAAAAGATATTATAATGCCTCTATATCGTTCCATGGTGAGACCGCACCTTGAATATTGTGTGCAATTCTGGTCGCCGTATCTTAAAAAGCATATAGCGATTTTAGAAAAGGTTCAGAGAAGAGCCACCAAAATGGTAAAGGGGATGGAAGGATACTCCTATGAAGAAAGGCTAAAAAGGTTAGGGCTCTTTAACCTGGAAAAGAGACGGCTGAGGGGAGATATGATAGAAGTCTATAAATTAATGAACGGAGTAGAACGGGTAAACGTAGATCGATTGTTTACGTTATCAGAATATAGAAAGACTAGGGACATGCAATGAAGCTACAGGGTAAACTATTTAAGACTAATAAAAGAAAATACTTTTTCACTCAACGTGTAATCAAACTCTGGAATTTGTTACCGGAGGATGTAGTAAAGGCTGTTAGTGTAGCTGGGTTTAAAAAAGGTTTGGACAAGTTCCTGGAGGAAAGGTCCATAAACCATTATTAAGAAGTGACCGAAGATATCAATGCTTGACCCAGTACAAGCATTGTGGAACTTGTGTCTCTTGGGGAAACTGCTAGGTACATATGACCTAGATTGGCCACTGTTGGAAACAGAATACTGGGCTTGATGGACCTTGGTCTGACCCAGTATGGCATATCTTATGTTCTTATGTAGTGAGTTTGGAGGAGGAAAGAATGTGTGTGGTTTCCTCCTGAGAGATCATAGAAAAGGAAGAAAGGGTAGCAGAAGTGGGGGGTGGGGGAAGTTGGGAGTGAAGGGGGGAGAAGAGGAAGTAGCTGACCTTGTGGGGTATTGGACTGTGATCTTCTGGATTTTTCAGCCAGGGTTTGGGCAGAAGGGGAAAGAGGGGTCGGAGGCGGAGGCACCTTGAGGAGAGAGTTGAGAGTTGTAAAGAGATGGGTCAGAGGCAAGAGAGTTAGCCAGATGGAAATAATAGTCTTGTTTGGTGAGTGCTATGGCTGACTGGAAAGAGACAAGCACGAATTTGAAGTGTAGAAAGTCTGCAAGGGTATAGGATTTGAGCCAAGCGTGCTCAGCTGAACAGGCACAGGAATGTAGATAGTGGGTATTGGAAAACAGCCAAGGTTGAGGTACATACAGTACGCCTCATAGGATGTGGCATGGGCGGAGCAAGTGCATTCAGAGCAGAGAAGCGTTATAGGAAGCAACTTCCTCATCAACCGACTCAGCTGACATAGTGGAGGAAAGAGGTGATGAAACAGTGGAGGAGAGAGCCAATGGGTCAATAGCATGAAGATTTCTAAAGAGGTTGGAGGAGGCAGGGCGAGGTTGAGGCAGCGGGTGATGAAGATTGAAGTTTAGCAGGTGATGGTCAGATAAGATAAGAACTGAGATGCAGAGGTCTGAGGTTAAGCAATTAGAGAAGAATACAAGGTGAATGCAGTGGCCATGCTGGTGAGTGGGGGTAGCAGAGCAAAGCTGGAGGTCGGATAAGGAGGTAAGGGAAAGGAGCTTTAAAGCATACGGATCAGAGTGGTTACCAACATGAATGCTAAAGTCACCGAGAATAAGGGAGGGGGAAGATGAATCCAGAAAGAAGGAAAGCCACGAGTTGAAATCAGTGAGAAAGATAGTAAAAGTAGTAGTAGCAATATTCAGCCATTAACCGGATAGCGATAACTGGTTAAAATTAGGACAGCTATTGAAATGACCTAATTTTAATTGGTTAAGCTTTCTGGTTAGTGACTGATATCACTGCACTGCCAACTGGATAGCGATTGGCACCACCCCCAATCCACCCACAGACCAACCCGGTTTTAACTGGGCATTTTTTATACAGTATGTGGGGATATTCAGTGGCTCTATCTGGATAGTGCAGTTGAATATCGGAATCAGTGTGTTTTAGCTGCAGCATTTTGGGATAATATTATAAAGCCATCTTAGCACCTTAATTGACACTATACATCCATAAGATGGCTCTTATGAGATTGAGTCAAACATGAAAGGGTGTGCAGTGGTATGCAGGTGTGCGCTTTTATTGTAGGTGTTGCTGGAGTCATGGTCTGGGCAGAGTGTGGGTGGAATTGCGAAGTATATGCGTTGATTATATGTAAAATATGCTAAACTATGCATACACTTGCATGCCCTATGCGTGGATGTTTACATTTGTTCTCTCATTAGGTGTAATGTCGATGCCTGCAATGTAGCTGCAATTTCTGCAGGATTTATTAAAGACAGAGAGGTGCCTATGGCGGTCATTCTGGCAGGCAAATAGCGGGGCTGTATCTACCGGAGGGGCGTGCAGTCCTGCTATTCGCACGGATCGTATGCTGCAAACCAAGTTCCCCCTACATACAGGGCCTCTGTAGAGGGAGAGCTGGATAGGGGTGGGAAAGGGCGGGACAGAGGCAGGTCGAGGGAGGGGTCATGTGGTGGGACATACAGGGCCTATTCTGGTCTGGGCCCTGTATGTCCGGCGAGCTCTATTAGGACATCCAGCTTATTCCATCTCAGAGGTGGAATAAGCGCAGGGCACTCCTGAGATCTGGCCTGGCATCACCCCCCAGGACATGGAGCCGTGGGAGGTGAGGCCCTGCTGCCCAATCCCGATCCTGGCAGACCCCTTCTGGGGTTGGTGCGATGGGGAAAAGACCTGTGCTGGTGATTTTGGGGCTCCTGCTGGGTATTCCGGTGCCATGACGCCATGGCACCGGCACACTAGCAGGAGCATAGTGCATGTTGGACTGGCTGCGGATGGATGTCTCCCACAGTGGATCAGGGGCATGTCGGGCCATCTATGTGCCCAATCCTGCACCCATGGGAATGTCTAGCTCCCACGGTGCAGAATTGGGTACAATGTGACCCCATTCCCCTCCCCCTGTTCTGACGGCCCAGGCGTACCCCTTTGTGAATCGGACTCCATGTGTTTTTATGAAATAGGTGCTTCCCTGCTGATTTAGCCTAAGAACCCTAGGCAGGTGCAGAAAAGGTTTAGTTTAGTTTATTCACTTGGAGGCACATTCCAAATGGGACATCAAAGCCAGAATGTCTGAAAAGAAAGGCAGGCCATGTGCAAGTTCAGGCACAATTCCAGAAACGTGGATGTGCCCGATATGCACGTGTATCAAATGTCCCCAGGAGAGCGCGTCCAGAACCAAAATGCCTAATAGCATAATAGTTAGAGTAGTGGCTTAGGAGCTGTGGTGGCCAGGGTTCAGATCCCAGTGGGGGACTTTGTAATCTAAAGCTAGCCACTTAATTCTCCATCTTCTCTACACTCTCTGAATGTTTTAAGGTGAAAACAAACACTTTCCTGATGCCTATTGGTGCCTGGAACAGGAATAAACGTGCACATGCCTACAAACGGCTCTGCTGCTTCTGAGATTGAATGGGGACGTGTAAGTCCATTGCCCCAGACATCCCTCTACCATACCTCTGGTGCCTTGAGGTGTGAGCACAGCATACTTGAAGGCTGCAGGGAGAGTTATAGTGGAGATGTCTGTGAACAGCATTTGTGGAGACGTGTCTGTGATTTTGATGTCCATGTGCATGTCTGCAGACATCCAAACCATGACTAAACATTTCAGAATGACTCTCTTCCTATACTACCTTTAGACTAAGATCACAAGAAGTAGCAGTGGGATTCAAACCCTGGCTTTCCTGCTTCTAGCCAGCTGCTCTAACCATTAAACTTAAATCTTGTGGATCCCCCAGTCAAGATTTCCCTCCCAGACCACCAGTCCAGAACTCCCCCCAGAGGTTTCCCCCACCCATGACCTCCACAAAAACATGCCCCCACCCTCTGTGAAGACTCCCATCCCAGGGTTCCCTGGGCCTACCTCAAGGCCTTCCTGGTGATCTAGTGGGTCCAGGGCAGGAGCAATCTCCAGTTGTTCCTGCCCCCTCTGGTACCAAGTTCACAATAGCACTGGGTAACCTCTAGCAGTAGTCTTACAGTACAACCACTAGGGGTCAAGTTGTCACTTTTATTAATTTGAGTGTATTCTGTTAATCAGTTCACGACTCGATTGCTGTGCAAGGAACGCTGAATAGGTCTTTTTTGGATGTGATTGCAAACACGTATGGTGATGGTCAATACCTTTAAATTAAAGAGGGCAGTATTGAAAGTAATCATAACAACATTGATATTTGAAAGGTTGACTACTTATATAGTCCATAAGATCAAACCCGTCCTGATGCAGGCGGAAGCCAATACATAGCAATGTTGGATTTTATGAACATTCTTTTACTGTATGTGTATAATTTTTATTTTGTTATTTATGATATTTATAGTGATACTTATAAAATATATTCAATTTCTTGAAATTTTACAATGCGTATTCCTTCTTGTGGGTTTTACTTTTACTGTGTGCTCATAGTTTATGTAAAACAGCACCTCTCTCCTTTTTGTCTTGAATGGCAATATTGAGACTGCTATCCGGATAAATTTAGACCTCTTCATTGTCTTATATTGTTCTAAATAACTATCCAGATAGAAGTTTCGACTATCACTCTCCAAATAACTTTCCATTCCGTCCCTGCTTCACCCACATATTGCCTCGGCAATAGAAAGCTATTTGCCTTTGAATATTGAGCCTAAAGGGATTATGGGCCTGATAGTCAGCAGTGGCCGCTAGCACGATTACTGTGGCTAGCCATCAACACTGAAAGCTAAATCCAGATATTCAAATCCGGGGCCTTCTCCGACAACCGGCATTAAATACCTGGATCGGCCAGTGAAGCAGGAAGCTAATCATGCGGCGCCAATATTCAGCTACTGCCCAGTTAGCTTTGGCAGTGAAAGTTAGAACAGCCTTTTCTGTGCCTATCTTTCACCACCGAGAGAGAACCGGGCAGGGCTGAATATCACCCATGGAAAGCTCTGATGCTAACCGGTCAGCAATGGGGCACTGAGCGCTGTCATCTGCAGATATTCAGGGGCACCTAAGTTGAGAAAAATATAGTTTAATTTATGTGCTAAAACAAATTCTAAAGTTGTCCCTTTGACAGCTTCCACTGCGCATATGACAAACAAAACCATAACAGTGCAATGAAAGGATAAAAGAGAATTATCAGAGGGCCATAAAATGCATTATCTGCTCTTTGCACCAACAGAATAACCCCTGAATTGCTGCTATTTCTCTCATAAAAGAAAACTAGAAATAGGTTTTGCTTATTAAAACTTTAAAGAAAAAAAATTGGCTGTCTTGACCTTCATGTTTTGAATTACCTGTGTACTCCACTGCTGTCCTTTTTCTTGCCTTTTTGGAAGGACTTAATCCAGTCCTTTTGCAAACTGGCTCAGAAAAAGTGTGCAGCAAGGTTTACTGCTATTAGGGGCATGATTACCAACATGCACTACTAAGTAGAGCAAGGTTAGCATGCGGTTTCGGGGCTCCATGCTACCTGATAGCATGAGTTTGGGGGGGGGGGACTGAGTGGGATGGGGCATTCCCAACATAGTGTGGGCATTAGTGGCCTATACTAACTGTGGGCATTAGTGGCCTGTACTAACTGCACCTGACATTGGTAGTGTTGGTGCAACTAATGCCACCTCAGTGGGTGGTGTTGGTTGCACCCACGGCCAGTTTGCCACTGTAAAATGTGGCATTTTGCGCTATCTGCAGGGAGATGATCAAATATGCTCCCTGCAGGTGGCTCAAAGCCACACTCTGGTAACACAGCCCAGGTGTGAATTACCAGCGCGGGGTGTGATAAACATGCCCTTATTCATGCAGTTACTTTTTCTGTGAAAACCTACATGATTAGTTTTGGAAATTCAAAAGCATGCACATAAGGGCGCTCTCTGAGGGTAATTTTATGACAAGCACCTATAAAAATTCTCAAGAAAACTCCTATTTTATGTTTATTTTATAAACTCTATAAAAACACTGGACTCTCACTTGTGTTCCCAACAAAAGCCGACATTCAGAATCTCCATAGAAACACTTACTTTATTTATCAAGCACAATCATATTTTATTTTTATAATCTATATGCATTGTAATAAAAAAAGGATCGAAACAGCTTTTGGTTGAATGTTTTCATGGTTTAAGCACCGTGGCTGCTTCTTTTCATCACTTGCCTTGATTTCCTTCTCATTGCACCAACATTGTGAATGATATATATTTTTGGCTCAGTTTTTCTTTTTTTTCTTTGAAGGAGGGTTGTAAATAATCCAAATGTAACAATTTGAATTTATCTTAAAGAGTTTATTCCTTTCATTGTAATACTTGCATTAGCCTGGCATCGATGTGTCAGCTGTTTTCATGCCTCTTATTATAATGCATATAGATAATACAAGAATATGAATTGATTAAGAATTAAGTTTGATAAATAGAGTAAGGAGGCATATTCGGTGACAGCGGGCAGTGCAATTAAAGCCATATCCGGCTAATGGCATTGAATATCTGATTTGCCCAGATATCGATGTAGCTATCCAATCAGCAGTGATAGCTGAAAATTGTCACAGCCTATTTTTAGCCCATTTAGGTTAGCGCAGTGGTTCTCAAACTTGGGTCGGGACCCCAAATGGGTTCACATCATCAGTGGATGGGGGTCACAGAAACATGGCCATTCCTCCTTCTCTCTGGATTTTTATTGTGACCTACGCCAAGTAGTGGCAACTCCCAGTCAGCAGTGGACATTCATTGGTCCTTGACCCCTTCCGAGTAAGCTTCCTGTTGGACTGGAAACCCATGATAAGTACTGGGGTCTGTAAGCACACACTGCATACTAACACAAGGGTCCCTGTGCTGACGGTTGCTGCTGTTGCCGCTACTGTTGCTGCTGCCTTCCTAATTGAGATGAGTGAGGGAGGGGATGGAGACTGGAGTGGAGACCTGCTGTTTTTATTTCCATTATCATCTGGGGTCACGTAAATTTTCAGTTCTTAAAAAGGGGCATATGGAATAAAAGTTTATAAAACACTGGGTTAACAGCTCAATTATTTTCCCATGCTATAACCACAACCTGGCCTTGAACCAGTGAAATTTGGATTGTAAAGCAAACAGCATGCAGGAAGAGCTATTTTGTCTTCAGGGGAGCTGAACCTAGCCAGGCTGCTCTTGACAGTGTTTTGTATGTCAGGTGTACTGCATCCCAGTTTCCTGAGTGGCCAAAAGTGTGTCAGATCTTGTGCTCTGTGCAAACCCTTCCTGAATTTCTTGCCATTTGGATCTATGGACCCTGACTTAGGAGGTTTACTCCGAAGACCTATCATCTACCATGTCATAGTACTTGAGGTTCTGCAACATCATGTGAAAGTACATTATCTGAGACATTTACCAGGCCTAATCCAGATCCTAGTTGTCAAATAAGTGAAGATCAGCAATAGCACAGGTAGGATAGGGACTAAGGTTGGAAAATGTCTTGGATAGTATATGTAGACATGGTGGCGTCAAGCTCATGGCAGAGGAAAGTGACCAAAGAGATGTCATTGGTGTAAGTCTCTGGAGCAGGAGTCCATACATTTACAGTATATGGCAGCATAGCCATAAGAACATAAGAAATGCCATACTGGATCAGACCAAGGTCCATCAAGCCCAATATCCTGTTTCCAACAGTAGCCAATCCAGCTCACAAGTACCTGGCAGGTTCCCAAAAAGACAGAGGTTCCACAATACTCATCCTGGGGTAAGCAGTGGATTTCCCAGATTTACTGAAATGGTTTATCTTTATCTTTATTTTAACACTTGATTGACCACCCAAGAGGAGGCATCAGAGCGGTTTACAATAAATGGGCAGCAGTGAAATTAGAAAGGAACGTCAAATTATCAGATAGGAAAGCAGAGAAGAAAGGGCACACAGAAAAGAAAAAAGGAGACATGCAGAGGAAAAAACAAACATAGTAGTTAGGTGGGTCAAGTAACCAGGGGTTGGGGAGAGGTCAAAGGCGAAGTTGAAAAAATGGGTCTTTAGCATTGTCTTGAATTTCTGGGAAGAATGTTTAGAATGGAATGTAGCTAGAAGTGAGTTCCAGAGTGCTGGTCTGAGGAAAAAGAATGCAGAGTGACGGGTTAGCTCGAGGTGTGCATGAGTAGGAGATGGGAGAGCTAGACGATCATTGTGGATTGAGCAGAGGGCATGGGGGAGGGGGGAAGGCTGTGCATGTGAATGAGGTCTGCAAGGTATTGTGGAATTACTCTGTGTATGGTAATAAGTATCTTGTACGGAAACCGGAATCTGAGAAGAAGCTAATGTAAATAGATAAGATGGGGAGATATGTGATCTGTGTGTGAGGAGTGGGTGAGGAGTCAGGCGACTGTATTTTGAAGTAACTATAAATGATGAAGCTGATATTGGGGTAGACCTGCTAGGATGACATTACAATAGTCGAGGCGGGACAGGAGAAATGATACTATGAGTGTGATCAGGGAGGATGAGAGGAGAAATGAACGAACTGCCTGTAATTGGTGGAGTGTGACAAATGAGCGGCACACAAGTGAGGTGATGTACTGATGGAAGGAGAGGGAAAGTCGAGGGTGACGCCAAGGTACCAAAGAGAACGTGAGGGGTATGCAAGTGTCAGACAAAAAGGGGGCTACTGAAGGGCAAGAGGCACCAAAGGTGAACCATATGGCGGCTGATTTGGAAGGGTTGAGATGCAAGTAATTAGAGGACAGCCACAAGGAGATGCAGGCAAGGCAGGATTTCAGAGGGATAAGATCAGGGAGGAGAGGACTGGTACGGATTAGCAAAATAATGTCATTGGTGTAATAATATGCCGATAGCCCAGACAGCTGGATGGCTAAAGTGAGAGGGGCAAGATAAAGATTAAAGAGAAGACGTGCCAGTACAGAACCCTGGGGGACCCCACATGGGAGGGGAGTAGTGGGGGAGGCAGAGGGACCAGCTTGAACAGAGAAGGAGTGGGAGGAAAGAAACGACTTCAACCACTGGTGCACAGTTCCATGTATCCCATAATCATATAGATGAGAAAGGAGTGTGGAATGATCCACAAAGTCGAATGCTGATAAGAGATCTAGAGATACAGCAAGAGAGAAGTCACTCTGTTCGTGTGCTAGATGAAGTTCATTCAGAAGGGAGAGGTGAATGGTTTCCATACTATGACCATTTCTGAATCCTGATTGGAGTGGGGTGTAGAGCAGATGTGGAGTCGAAGTGAGCAGATAGTTGTGAGACGACCACTTTTTCCAACATCTTTGACAGGAAGGGGGTGTTAGAAACAGGATGCCAGTGTGCGGGAACAAAAGGGTCCAGGGAGGGTTTCTTCAAGATGGGATGAACAATCGTATGTTTCCAAACAGCTTGGAAAGAATTGGAGGAGAGGCTTGAGTTGACCACACAGAGCAGATATGGAAGAAAAGCAAGGGAGGGTTCTGGTAGCTAATGAGAGGGAATGGGGTCCGAAGGACAGGTAGTCTTGTGGGATGAGCTGAGGGCCTTGGAGAGTTCAGTAGCAGTAACAGGATGGAAGGCACTCCAAGTGTGCCTCAGGGAGCAGCCTGGAGGAGATTGCAAGCAGGGAGGGGAAATGGGGGAGGAAAAGAGGGATGGAGAGGAGGTGGGACAGGAGGGAAAGGTGAGATGTAAAGCACACACTTTTTCAGAGAAGAATGTGGCAAGAAAGCTGGAATCCAGGTTAACAGAGGTGGATGCAGATGGAGAAGAGGAATGAGGTGCAGACAAGGAGCAGAGAGTCAAGTAAAGCTGATGAGAGGAGTTTGAAGAGGAGGTGATATGGTTAGAGTAATAAGATGATTTGGCAGAATGGATCATATCTCTATAAAGGCGGTAATTGAGATGAAAAGTGGCAAGTGAATCCGGCAGGGGGTGCCTACGCCAGTGATACTGTGCATGATGGAGATAAGTTCATTGAAGGTAAAAAATGGAATGATAAAAGGGGTGAGGGGGGGGGGGGGGGGCCAGAAAGCAGGACCAAGACCTGTGGTGTCAACTTTTCTAGTGCAGCAGATAATGAGGTATTCCAGATCTGAGCCTGTGCATCTATTGGAAGGGAGGCAAAGTTAGAAGGAAAGAGAGTATCAGTTGAAGTGTGGACAATGTGATCCAATGTGACAACCAAGTGTAGGGGGTGGGGGGTGAGCTGAGGGGGGATCCATACTAGAGACGGGGGAGGGGGTGGAAATGACAGAGAGAAAAGCAGGCAAGAGTGGTCTGTCCAGGGAAGGGGGGCATATGGCAAGCTAGTGGAGTAAGAATAAGGTCCAGAGTATGACCTGCAGTATGGGTAGCGCAGCTAAAATGCTGGTGGAGAGATAAATCATCAAGGAGGGAAAGGATAACTCAATCTCGAGAACGAGATGGGGAGTCATAATGAGAGTTAAAACTCTAAGGATCAACAGATGAGGGAAGGAGAGGGATGCCTTTGACAGTGATAAGAGAAGAGCATCCCATAGTTCTGGATAAAGGGAAGATGGGGCATATATCAGTAAAAAGTGAATCGGCGGGGTGGTCTTTAGACAGAGGAGGAGGGACTCCGGGTAGTGGGATGGGGCATGGACTTCAGTGAGGAAAAGAGAGGAGTGATAGAGAATGACCACACACCCTCTGGTTCGGCACGAACGGGATGTGTGGAATGCTGAGTAGCTGGGGAAAGGCACTGGTGGAGCAAGGCCTCCTCTCCTTCTCAAAGCCAGGTTTCTTTGAGAAACAGGGTGTCCAAAGAGTGTTGGACAAGTAGGTCCTGAATAAGAGGGGCTTTAGATCGGAGGAATCTACAATTTAAGAGGGCCAGGCTAAGAAAGAGTTAG
This sequence comes from Ichthyophis bannanicus, assembly GCA_033557465.1. Taxonomy (NCBI): domain Eukaryota; kingdom Metazoa; phylum Chordata; class Amphibia; order Gymnophiona; family Ichthyophiidae; genus Ichthyophis; species Ichthyophis bannanicus. The sequence continues at coordinate 308,216,109 of CM066032.1, read as the reverse complement.
GATGAAACTGACAAGGATTTGGATTCAGAAACAGGAGCAGTGAGACAGGGCAGGAGATTGGCAGAAATTCGTGCCAGGTGCTAAAGGTGGCAATGGGCACCAGACCCAATGAACTGGGATAGCAGACATTACCAAGAGTAGAAGATATGTAGAAGGAAACGATAATAAGGTCTTACTCGGTGCAATCAACTGGTATGGGATGGATAGGTACCTGCAGTTATGTTCTATAGCTTGGCCAAGATAAGATAGACCTTTCCTCCAGGAACTTGTCTATACCTTTTTTAAACCCAGCTACACTAACAGCTTTTACTACATCCTCCAGTAACAAATTTCAGAGTTTGATTATGCATTGAGTAAAAAAATATTTTCCCTTATTAGTCTTAAATTGGTTACACTGTAGCTTCATTGTGTGTCCTCTAGTCTTTCTACTTTTTGATGGCATAAACAACCAATCTATTTTTACCCATTCATTAATTTATAGTACTCTATTATATTCCCACTCAGCCATCTCTTTTCCAAGTTGAAGAGCCTTAATCTTTTAAGCCTCTCCTCAAAGGGATATCCTTCTATCCCCTATAACCTTTTTGTTGCTCTTCTCTGTACCTTTTCTAATTCTGCTATATCCTTTTTAAGATATGGCGACCAGAATTGCACACAATATTCAAGGTGCGGTCGCAACTTGGAATGATACAGAGGCATTATAATATCCTTAGTTTTATTCTCTATTCCTTTCCTTATGATTCCTAGCACAACTGGGCAAGTGGTAGACATTCCTAAGGGCGAACCCTTTCCCCTCTCTTTACAGTATCCCACCCCCACCCTTGTCCCTTCCCCCACCTCTTTCCTTTTCCCTCCCCTCCTATATGCCCTTACCTTGCTGCCCCCCCCCCAACAAAATTATACCAGAGACTCCCATTCGATATGCAACAAGTGACATTCTTGGCTGCGGTGGAAATTCTTGGCTGCAGTATAGCCTATACAATACAAAAACAACTGAATATCTACAACCAATGCAATCTTACACAGAATATCTATAATCAATGCAACTATACATGGAACATCTACAATCAATGCAACTATACAATTACAGACTATATACAAACATAACTGAGAAAATTTGACTGACAGGATCACATGAGACACACAGCCCAATATTTGCCTTGGGACTGGGCCATTGAAGCCTGCCCCCATCTTGCTTCTGATCACTTGGTTAACCTCATGTGCTCCAAAACCATAAACCATCTTAAGAACCGTGCTAAGGGGAAAGCAGGCTGTTAAAGCATGCCTTCATACCCTGTTTGCAGCAGGGTTCAAACGGCTCTGAGCCCGGCCCGTCAAAGGTAGGTACTCGGGCCAACTCGCTCAGGTGTCAGAGATGTGACCTCTCCCACCCACTGTCAAAGCATGGGAGGTGGGGGGGTGGCATATGCACACTGGCCCTGCTGCAAAACCTGCTGACGGTGAATGTGGGAGGACAATTTCCTCATGGCCACTTCCCCTTTGCTCCACTGTAGGCTGCAGTTTGTGCTCAGTCTCATGTCCCTTAACTCCCAGCCACACCATGACATAGCCCAAGTAGAAGGGTTGGTGGGTGGGAGCACCATCTGGACTCCTTCAGATCGAAGGGGCAAGAGGGCAGCCCAGGCCTTATTAGCAACTAAAATAGCCCCCCCAGGCCCGCCCTCCTGTCCCCCACAGCATTAACCCTCTCCTGGCACCCCTGCCCTCTTGTGTCTAATGGCTGCTATCTCCAGTTGCCGGAATCTTTCTATCTACTTTCTTGACCGCAGCTGCACACTGGGCAGGAGGTTTCAACGTATTATCCAAGATGATGCCTGAATCTTTTTCCTGGATGGTGGATTCTAAGATGGTTTCCACAGAGCACCAGACCTGACACACTTTGGGCCACTCAGAAAACTGGGGCACAGGTCGCCCTGATATATAAGACCTTATTAAGAGTGGCCTAGCTAACATAAGTTCCCCTGGAGACAAAATAGTTATTCTTGCATGCTGTTTGCCTTCTAACAGCTTTGTCTCTAGTTTGGGACCAGGCTGTGAAGATGCCCTTGAGAAAGAACATAGTTTGCCTTTCTTAGGTGCCTGACACATCTAGTGACCTTTCAGCTATGTGTACTATTTGGACAACAGCCACAGCTATCTCTGCTATGGACAAAACATGCCTTGACATTGACATCCTTTGGACACTCACATAAACCACTACAGAACAAAACTAACCTGCAAACAACACAGAAAAGTGCACCAATGCTGTGCTTGCCTGCACAGCTCTACCGATGCCGGTGGGGGTGAAACAGACACTCAACCATGCCATGTTGTGTTCTGACTGTCACCAGGAGTCACCATGGGGACTGTTGTTGCCTTTTGCCATGATGATGTCTCTAAGCGGTCACCCTCCCCAATTTGTATCAGGTCCCCACCCATTACACACCACACGCAGATGATTTTTGTGGTCCTCCTCACCAGGGATAGGGTGCGCTTCCCAGCAGATGGCTGGATTTACGTATCTGGGCAGGGATATCAGTATGTGGCATTTTGGCCATCCATCTGTTGCAGAGCTATTGTCATGTCCTGTATCTGACCCATGCTCAGGACAACAGTCACCCACTAAGAGGTGCTCGTATGGTCTCACAGTGGGCGGATCTACCTCAGCCAGCCCCTCTCTGTGCAATGACTGAAGAATGCCAGAAGCTCCTGTTTCCTATGTGGCCCCATGTATATCTGCTGCAGGACTTGGTGCAGCTCTCCTTCTGCATATTCTAGATCATGGATACAATTAACAGTTGCTCCCAGGGCTGCCATAAGAACATAGGATATGCCATAATGGGTCAGACCAAGGGTCCATCAAGCCCACTATCCTGTTGTCCAAACCTCTTTTAAACCCAGCTACATTAACAGCTTTTCCTACATCCTCTGGTAATGAATTTCAGGGTTTGATTACGCATTGAGTGAAAAAATATTTTCTCCAATTACTCTTAAATGTTCTAAATTATACCATCATTACGTGTCCCCTAATCTTTCTATTTTTGTAAGAGTAAACAACCAATCTACATTTACCCATTTCAATCCATTCATTAATTTATAGACCTTTATCATATCTCCCCTTAGCCATTTTTTTCCAAGTTGAAGAGCCCTAACTTTTTAAGCCTTTCCTCACAGGAGTATCTTTATCATTTTGGTGGCTCTTATCTGTATCTTCTCTAATTCTGCTATATCCTTTTTAAGATATGGTAACTATAATTGCACACAATATTGAAGGCGCGGTCAAACCATGGAGTGATACAGAGGCATTATAATATTCTTTGTTTTATTCTCCATTCCTTTCCTTATGATTCCTAGCATTCTATTTACTTTCTTGGCCACCAATGCACACTGGGTAGAGGGTTTCAACACATTATCCATGATGACATCTACATCCTTTTCCTGGGTAGTGATTCCTAATGTGGAACCTTCCATCGTGTAACAGTAGTTTGGGTTGTTCTTCCCTAACTGTACAATTTTCCACTTGTCCACATTAAATTTCATCTGCCATTTGGTCGCCCAGTCTCCCAATTTCTCAGAAGTCCTCTTGCAATTTTTCACAATTCTCGTGTGTTTTAACAACTTTGAATAATTTTGTGTCATCTGCAGATCTGATCACCTCACTCATTATTCCCATTTCCAGGTCATTTATAAATATGTTAAAAAGCAACAGGCCCAGCACAGATCCCTGGGGTACTCCACTATTCACCTTTCTCCATTGAGAAAATGGGCCATTTCGTCCTACCCTCTGTTTTCTATCATTAATCAGTTCCTAATCCACAATGATACACTGCCTCCTAATCCATGACTTTTTAATTTCCTCAAATCTCTCATGAGGGACCTTGTCAAAGGCTTTCTGAAAATCCAGATATACTATATCAACTTTATCTGCCTGTTTATTCACTCCTTCAAAAAAATATAACAGGTTAGTCAGACAGGACTTTCCTTGGCTAAATCCATGTTGGCTTTCTCCTATTAAACCATGACTATCTTAGTGTTCAGTAATTTTTTGCTTTATAATGGTTTCTACCATTTTGGTGGACATCAGGCTCACTAGTCTGTACTTTCTCAATTCACCTCTGGTACCCTTTTTAAAAACTGGAGTTACATTGGCCACTCTCCATCTTCAGGTTCTACAGATGATTTTAATGATTTTTCACAGATTACTACAAGGAAGTCCACAATCTTATATTTCAGTTCTTTCAGCACCCTGGAATTAAGGTTGCCAACTGGCTCCAGAAACACCCGATAGCCTTGATCTAGTCCTGGGTTTACCCATTGCATGCAGTGGCGTTTTGCTTTTCTTATGTAGTACAATAGAGAAATCAGAACTACATATCCCTGCATGCAATGGGGTAAACCCAGGACTGGATCAAGCTTGTTGGGCGCATCTGAAGCCACTTGGCAACTCTAGCTGGGATGTATATCATCCAGTCCGGGTGATCTGCTATTCCTTAGTTTATCAAATAGCTGTATTAGATCTTCCCGGTTTAACAAGATTTGTTTCAATTCCTCTGATACATTACTTTTAAATACCATTTCAGGCATGGGTAACTTCCCTACATCATCTTCAGTAAAGACCGAAGCAAAGAATTCATTCAGTCTCTCCGCTATGGGCTTGTCCTTGCCTAGTGCCCCTTTTACCCCTCTATCATCTAAAAAGATGGGATTTGAACCAACTGCAGGCCACTTGTTACCTGATGTGGTTGCAGCTCTCTCTTCCTCCATACTTTTAAATGTTTCCTGTGCCAGTACGACTGTGTTGTCATGTTCAAGTGTTCTATCTGAGACATTTGCCTCGCCAAACTCAGATCCTTGTGGGGCAATGTTATAGCGCTGAGCCGAATTTCTTCATTTTTTTTACATTTCTTTCCATTTCCTCTTTTTTTTTCTATTACACTCTGCCAGCAGGAGTTTTCGACTGAGTCAAATAGCACTGATGCCACTGTGGTAAGGGAGTGAAATGCCACAAGATTGCCAGTCTTCAAATGTGACCCCTTATTAATGATATTCACATTGGCAGGCCAACGAATGACTGGGGGGGGGGCGGGGAGCAAGACATTGAGAAAAGCAGTTCAACTGGGTCTCATTTGGAAGGCGGGGGGGGGGGGGATGCTTGTGTGGGTCATAGAAACTCACCTTGATCTACTACTGGAAAAGCGTGAGCTAAATACTAATAATAAAATAAATAACTAAAAATAGCGGTCTCGAACAGCTACTGCATTAAGGAACTGAGTGATGCTATTTGGGTGTCGCTTGAGTATACTGTGAGGGCGCAATACAGTCCTCTGCCACTTCAAAATTTCTGGTCCAACCAAAAAGAATGCAGAAATTTTAGATTTAGCAACTTAGTTGAACTTGGGGTAAAAACAGAAGAGGAACTAATATAACTCCGAAAGTACTAGAATTTCTAAGAGGTATGTTTACTAAACTGTCTCAATGTGCACCCGGCGATAGTGTGCAGGATGCCATAAAAGGAGTGGGCATTTCGGTCTTAATGTAGCAAAACGGGATTATCGCGCGATAACGCGCGCTGCACACATTATTGGGCGAAACGCCGCTAAGCACGATAATCTTAAGTAGGCGCGCAGACATGCAAACATAGAAGCAGAGGTGTAGCACAATAGTTAATACACTGACTGCTGGTATGGGGTCATGAGTTTGATCCCCCCAGTGTGCCTAATGCATAAGGCTGGCTGAGGCATCACCCTTTATGTTTAAGTAGTGCTTTTTGAGGCATTGTACTTTTATTTTAATTAGTGCTGCCAGCAAACACACCCTCACGGTGGCGTAACCTAAGGTGCCACATAAGGCACCCCATAACGCACTCCATAGGGCACATTATAAAGTACACTGTCTGCCAAGGCACCCTATAATGTCCCCTATAGGACACCTTATAAGGCACCTGATAGGGCGCTTTATAGGGCACCCTATAGGGTGTCTTATGGGGCGCCTTAAGGTTACAGTACTCTGAGGGTGTTTTTGCTGGCAGCCCTAATGTACATTAAAAATAGACAATGCCTCAGACAGCCCTATCAAATAACCCCACTATGGGCTTGAACCCATGACCTCTGGCTTCACAGGCAGTGAAGTAACCAATGGGCTACAGCTGCCAACAAACCCCTGGCTGGCTGCAGAAGGACTGCACGTCACCACACAAACTGTCTGCTGTGGTTACCAGGATAGATTTAACCCACCCGTACCCATGATGCACTGCACATGCAAATCAGCAGTCGACAGATGGGCACAAGATGGCATATGCACCCCCACAGCACCTCGGCCTGGTAGGGGGAACTGATCGTGTGTGGTACTGGCACAGAGTAGCCACAGACCGTCACATTGTGCGGGTACTGTGCTCACCCTGAGGGTGAGGTGGGGCGCCCAGCACCAGGTCCACAGCACCTTTCATGGCTGAAATACGCCATGCTGCAGGTCCCCATCAGTGCTACTCTGTGTGATAGGTAGTTCCTGCAGACACACCTAGGATACATCTGTGTCCTTCTGTATTTCTCAGTCATGTTTAGCCCTTATGGGCTATGATGCACCCTGAATAGTGCATATCCTGTGTTGGTTGACTTTTCTTCCCATTTGCACACAGTGCTGGTTGTGTATTAGTTTGATCTACGGTAGCTGAGCCTACAGGTCTGTTTCTTGTCATATTCTCCTTTCATTGACATCTGTATCCAGCAGATTACGATATTTTTAGTTACTTACATTTGCACCCATCTATTTTCTTAGCTTCATAATGCTCTTGTTCATCATGAAATCTTTTTGAGAGCGTCTTGCCTTTCTCACAATTGTACTCTACAATGTACAGAGTTTCACCTTTACTACATATAACGAGTTCACTTGCTTAAAATAGAAAGTTGTTTTGTATCTTATTCACTCTTTCTTTGTGGTTTTTGTTGCAGTGCTATATTTTCAACTGTTCTATAATAACGGTTTACAATACGAACATCTGGGTAAGTGCTATACGACTCATGTGGGCATTAATTTAAATCCACAAGCAAACACATAATTTCTTGGTTTTATGTCGTTTCACTCTGTGGGGTATTTAATATTGCTTGACACGCTACGCATGTTGCGATTTTACTACCGATTTCTCTATTGTTTGCTCTTTATTGAGATCTATGTAATTCAATGCACTTTCTCCCATTGTGCATTATAGTTTTTATACACACATGCGTGTGATCCTGCCCACTTTCCGAGCCTTGGGGTCCGGTCTGAGATACACTAGTTGCCTGCACTCCGGCTTTAGAATAAGGTTACACAGGAGCCTAATTCAGCGCTACCGTTTTAAATGTGTATGATCTATACGAGAGCACTTCAGTTGCTTTCATTTTCACTTTTGAGTAAGGCTAAAAAGGAATTCTAATTAGCGCTGTTGTTTCAACTGTGTACAGTTTACATGAAAGCACTTTTAACATCATAGATTCCTTTTAAGCAATCTTTCACCTTTATTTATATTGCGAGTGATTCTTTTTAAGTCATAGGCTCATTATTGTCCTATTTTTACAATTCAGTTTGTATTTTATTTTCAGTGCTGCTTCACTTTGTTTTATACATTAGGTTGGACACTGTTCTTATTCATTTTTACACAGCCGCGGTTTTATCATTACTCATTTCTCATGAGATATTCTTTCAGCCCTTACCATTGAACACAACTATTGGATGTTAAGAGTTTATTACCATAATCCATGTAAAAATTCTTTTTACCTGAGCAGATGTCTACCCATTGTTTATAGAAACTCTTCTTTAGGTGATCCACAATATAATGGATTACTCCTTTCTCTAATTACATACAGAGTTATAGGTCCTGAAAAGAGTTTCATTTATTACTAGTATAACCGTTTGGTCCGTTCAATTTTTAAAGGTTTATTATAATTGTATTATGTCTTTTACTATTTATTGTTTTAAACATTTATTCTTAATGTTCACCATAACCGTATTATGACTTTTGTTATTTATTGTTTTTAGTATTTATTTACTGATATTATTTAATATTTATTCATGTCCCTTATTGACTTCAACTGTACTGTGCATTGGATTATTGAATGTCTTCTTTTTAGTTTTACTATGTCCATTTTAAGATACCCACTGCTGGTTCTTATTTGTGGTTGCTCAGCCCTGCGTTCGTTTTGTTGTGGTTTTATTTAATGGTTTTCTTATATAATATTTTTCATATAATTATTTATTTATTTATATGCCTTTATATGGTAATTGTATGTTTTATTTGTGTTTCTTATAACTTCTACATTCTCATGTTATATGTTTGTTTGTTGACATTTATATTATATAACATGCCAGGTGTCTTACTATTTTACTATTTTTTTTATATTTTTCATTATTATCATTTTATTTTTAATATTATTCTAATTATGTATTTATTCTGTTTGCCAATTAAGAGACAATTGGAGGTATTCCCCCTGAAGAAGGCGTTGCCGAAACGCGTTGGGGTCCCTTTACAATAAAGAAGTTTGATTTCATCCGACGTCTCCTGCCCTTTGTGTTTCTCTGGATATTCTGCAGGAGGACTTGCTCCTCTTTGTGTATCCTGTGTTGGTGCCATGGTTACATGACGTAGGTGAAGGGGGGGGGGGGGTGTTTGGACCCATAGGCGGATTATTTACCACCACACAACCCACCCTCTGGGGCTCAGGGTGGGAAAAAGGATCACCCACCAACAGATCCACATACTACCTCCCTGCAATGGTGGCAGTAGAGGGGACCATCAACCCCAGTCCTGCTGGGGAACAGACACGCTACAGGGTAGGCACTGCAGTGTTGTACACATCCATAAAGCAATAGCAGACAGACAGTAGGCCTGGAAATGCACAGCTGTCCCCCACCACTATCTGACATTCTCCAGCCGCTGCACCCTGCAAGGTGTTCCAGCCAGACACATACTAGCTGCAGACAGTCTGCTAGCTAGTCCATAGTGCATGGTCCTGGAGGAGATGCGTGTACCCAGAACTGGGATGTCAACATACACACCAAGCAGATAAGTCAGTGATTGGGCCCCAAAAGAGAACTCATAAATATCACATGAGAGAAATGCTATATAGCACTATGGGGGAACCTAGCAATGCCATGGTCACTGCTCCGTCAGGGTGAGAGTGACCTCCCAGCAGGACATGCTGTGGCCACCCTGTCCGTGCAGGTGGTGGCTGGCACTACAATGTCCGAGCCATTGCCCTATGCTATGTGCAGAAGAATCCAGGCCAGGCCACCCTATCCTGGCTATTCCCACAGTACCTTGCTCCTAATTATGCACATTGGCAGGCCAATACTGGCAACAGTGCTAGCAGTGTGGGCTGTGGAGGGTGTTTGCAGCCACCACACACTGGATAGACAGACACACACTCCCCACACCTATGCCAGCATCGTGCAGCTATAGAGGTGTTTGGCAGCCCTGGCCACCGCAACAGTCCTGGGCACAATGCAGACATGGCTATGGTACGCAATACTTTTGGGGTCACCCCCCAAGGTGGTAAACACTGTCAGACACAAGACCTGTAGCACACTCCACAGACATCAGAAAGGTTGCTATGATGCAGCTCACTCAGAAAATTGTACTTAACCTCGGAATTGCTATCTGCCAGTAATCATAGCAACCTTTTGATAGCTGTATACCGTATTCCCAGGTTTAGGGTGGCATTTCTAAGGTATGCAAGTGCTAGTATTGGGAGATGTACGCAGGGCCCAACATCCTGCCTCTCCAGGAGGCATTGGATAATGGAGCCTGTGGGTGCGGGTGTGTCTGCCCCTGTTGGCCGCTGCTTTAGGGCAGAGGTTCCCGACTCCAGTCCTGGTGGGCCAGACACTGTTTGGGTTTTCATGCTGTCCCTCATGAATATGCATGAGATACATCTGCATACCATGGGGGCGGCACATAGAAATGCAGCACAGGCATCTTTATTAGAGACAGCATGGAACCTGAATGGTGTTTGGCCCTCCAGGACTGCATTTGGGAGACTCTGCTCTAGGTAATGCGCATGTCTAATTTGAGACATGCGCATGTTATGCATGTCTAATTTGAGACATGCGCATTACCTAGAGACTCTGCTCTAGGTAATGCGCATGTCTAATTTGTACATAATGTAGATAGTTCTCCCCGTTCTCCATGTTTTATTTCCCTGTTCTCTGTAAATGTCAATGTTAGACTGTTACACATTGTACATCTTTGGTTATATGTAAACTGCGCTGATGATAAATAGTGCGGTATAGAAGAAATTACAAATAAATAAATACATGTTTATGGTGTCTGTGCTCTGTAGGGTAAAATGTAGGTGTTTTGAGCATGTTTATGTCATCTGCAATAAAGGTTCTGTCTGTTTTAGCACGTTTTAGTAGTGAGTAAAATATGGGGACTGGTTTGGCAGGAACCACAGCTGGGACTTGAACCTGTGACTTTCTGCTTCTGAACACACTGGCTGTGTGCACTGCACCACTGTGTTGCCACAGAGGCAGTGATTTCCCTGGTGATACCATGACTGTTCGTCAGACAGGGCCTGTCTGTTGCAGTGCATGGCACCCACCTACACAGGGCTAGGCCACGGTCTACTCTGGGCAGCTGCCACTGCCCCCTCCACCACCAGTATCCCTCTGCCACCATGCTGATATGCCCTTCTGCTGGTGGTGCTGGTGGAGCGCAGTCTCAGGCCATCCAGTGTGCGGGTAGGCGGCTGCCTTTGGTGCGGGTTCTGGGGTAGGGGTGCCTGCATAGCTGTCCATGCTTCCCCCAGCACCGCATGCCAATGTTCCGTGCCCTTCGGGGTACCTGCTGGGTACTATCCCCTGTGACACTGTGGGAAGCACTCTCGTGCCCATGTTGGGCCCTCAGCAGTTGCTGTCTGGCTGCTCTACTGTTTCAGCATTCCTATGGGCCAGCTAGGCATCACCCTAGTCCGCACTGTGGGCAAGCAGCACCGCAGCATGTGCCGCCTGCAGCCCTCTGTGTCCCCTTTTCCAGCATCTGTCCAGTTGCCCATTCCGACATGCCTGTCCTGCTGTTGTGTAACATGTGCATGCCATAGGAAACCTGGCCAATGGAGTCGGAAACCCTGCTCAGCGCAATTACACTATGGGCTCATTCACCTTGTATGGGGACGGAGCATAAACCCTTCCAAAATTCATATCTTTTTTTTGGAGCTATCTTGGGAGTGTTTTGTGATGTTTCCCATTGATATCACTATTGGCCAGCTTGGTTATTTTATTTTTACATTTTCCTCTGTACATTTTCAAGGTTTATTTGCCCTTTTGTTCCGTGCACAGGTATCACACTTATCACTTTTTATAGGTTACCCTGGTTTTGCTGTACATTGCTGACAGAAATGGTTTCTTTTCCCTTTAAATCAGCTCTAACGCCAGGGTTTCACTGGCGTTAGTTTTGAGCCTCGGATTTCACAGCGTTAGTGTGCAGGGAGCCTCTCCCCTCCCACTCTCCACCCATTGACCCCTTTTCTCCGCCCCTGGGGAGCCTTCCTCCGCCCCCCGGGAGCCTTTCCCCGCCTTCAGCGCTCGTTTGCGCCGCTGCCATTATCGCGCAATAAGGTACCTGTGCGCCTGATAAAGCACCATTATCATGCAATAAGGTACCTTATCATGCGATAACGTCACAGAGCGCACATTAAGATGGTCTAGTAAACATACTCCTAAGTTTCCTCTTATTTACCATATAACATAATCAGTGACGGAAACAGCTCAGCCTATCCTTGCTTCTTAACCCTGTCCTTAGATTTACGTCAATTCCTCTTGGCCATTCTTGAAAACTGGCGGTGCCGCATGCCAGTATGTGACGTTTGGTCTATGCTGCTGCTCCTATGACAAATTGTATGCTGACAGACTCCCACATCTGGCACACTTCAGTATGGAAGCACTGAATGAAGTTGATTTTTACTGATGCTATAGACATCTTTATAAAGCTATTTGCTTGCTTAGCCTTCAATCATTCCTGTCAATGTGCATCTAATTATGTCTGTAAATCTTCTCCTGGTTTATATTAACAAAATCCAGCGTGCGCCAAATCATGAAATGACTAAAAGCTGAACATTACCCGAATATTTTAGGACCATTTACAGCACTTCAATTGCCTCAGTTTTGAACAAAGATTTTGCAGCCCTGACCTTTCACTTAAATGTATTTTGTTTTGCACTTGCTCATCTAGTTCCCAGATCTGAAAGAAACATCTGACATTATCCACAAACATATTTGCAGAAAGTTTTGTATGCCAAGGCAAATAAAAATGACTGCCTTACGGTTCCTAGTCTGCTGAATTGCGGAGTCCAGTAAATAGCCAGATATCAGAAGTCACTTTTTCATCCATAGGAAAAGATATTTTGGCTAGTCTGGATTATATCTGGTTCTGGACAATGGAGCTTTACTATTGCTGCCTAGTGGGAAGGGTCCTGGAAGTTTGGAATGCTATTCCTTGACTTTGAGGGAGGGGGGCTCTGCAAGGAGGAGACAGAGGAATCCTATTATGCAAAAAATTGGCCACAGCCAATGATATAGGTCTTTTACAAACTTAGGGCCCCTTTTACCAAAGCCCATTACGCAGTTAATGTGTGCTTTAACACCCAGCAACTGGCATGTGGGACACTAATGCAAGAGCGTGCCAGCCAGGCATGGGGTGGGGAATGGGCGGAGTGTGGGTGCGGAGAATGCGTTACCAGTAGAGTCAGGGCACTTGCTGCATTCTCAGAGGCAATGCTGCTCGCAACACGAGTTCACTTAATGACACCTCTATGGGAACCGGCCTTACTGGAGCGCATGTTAGAGTGGCCCAACATGCATTAGCTGCTTGGAACATACTGGTCATGCCCTCGACAACTAATGCAGATGCCTTGAATTTAACATGTGTTGGTAACGCACATTAAGGGCAAAACCATAGCGGACTTTAGTAAAAGGTCCCCTTAGTCTTTTCGTCTTCTCTCTTCTGTAACCTACACTCAAATCCCACACCAACATTCTTTTTTCTCCACATAAACCACACTATATACCTTTCTCATATTTGTAAAAATGCTAGTTTGCTTCAGTTCTGTACGAGTGCTATTTATTTTATTATTTTCAGTTGGCACCTGTGTGCTGCCCACTGTCAAATGAGCCGAGAGCAAACCTATAACCTTGAGGACTGGAGACCCACAGTCTCTGACTGCAGCTACAGAGTCCATTCAGCCTGAAGTGGAAGTCCAGGAAAGACATCTTAGGAGGAAGGAAGAGACACTCACCCCTGGAGGATCGCATTAGACCAGCAAGAAGTGTGTCTTATTTGTACACCATATGTAAAGAAGCCAAGCCCGACACATCCATGCTGGTTCAGCAGTGTCCGATGAGCCTGACTTGTGTCTTCTGTCAGTCCAGATCTCTTCACTGTCTCAGTGGAGTGTTTTGCTTCCAGACATTGCCTGCTTCTTCCTCTTGCTCACTACCAAGACTTCTGGCTCCTAACCCCAGAGATGCCAAGTTACCCAGTTCCAGGAGTGAGAATTTAAGCCGGTCCTCGATTTCTGACAGCCTAATCCTGATGCATTATGGGACCTACAGCACTGATTCCAATGGGTAAAATCAGGGACTACAAACAGCACACTGTATTGCAATGCAAATTTAAAACCAGAACTAGCAAAAAATCACACTCATGGGGCTGGGTAACTTGGCACCCTGTAACCCTTGCCTGGGTCCTGCTCTAGTCGTACCATAGCCACATCTTTTGACTCCTGATCCATGTCTGATTCCTGCTCCAGTCCTGCCATTGCTGCATCTTCTGGTTCCTGATCCTGCCTGGCTCCTACAGTGTTCCACCTTGCCCTGGGCCTAGCCTAGGATGACCAACTCTTGATCAGCCAATTTCGGGATATAAACCTTAAAAAATCAGGACACAACCAAAAAAATTGGGATTTTTTTCATTGGTACATAAGATTACAAAATATCTTGTGATATTAAGGTATCTATATATCCCTTCTTGGTTATTATGTATATATATAGGTATATCTTGACATATTCATTTTTACAATAGGTAGGTTGAATAAAATAGATAGACATAGGTAGGTAAGTAAAATGTTTATTCATTATTAGGTCAAGATCAAGCAATCAACTGAACATAGCTTTCTATTACATTTTAATATAAATAATCATTAGTCTAAAATAAGACTGATAAAATTCTTGAAATAAAATCAAAGAACAATCAACGTAACATAAAATATGTAATAGTGTTTAGAAGATTAAATAATTTCAATAAAAGAAACTAAGATTTTGTAAAATTAAATAGAAACTAATCACTTCTTTAATCAATTACTAATAACCGGGTAAGGCGGACCGGTCCGCCACCTCCGCTTAGCAGCCCCCCCCCTCGACATTCAATAACAAATAATATACAACACTTATTTGGGAATTCAACTGGTCGCAGCTTTATTGACCCATTAACAACATTAACAATAACCATCAACAATTCCAACATTAACTGTACCCCCCCACCCCCCAGCAGAGCAAACTCTCACCAGCAATGTGGGTAGCAAAGTGACGCCGCTTTCGCTTCCGCCATGTCCAGGCCCCGGCAAATTGCCTAGCCTCCCTCTTCCGACTTCGCCATATTATTAGCAAAAGCCTGAGAGACTATCCGGGTCGGGGGTACCCCTCCCCCGCCCTACTGCTTAGCTCCGGCTCCGGACCCCGGAAACCTCCGGGATCCCGCCACCCCCCCCAGCTGCAACATCACAGAAAATGCCCCGACCGACACTCCTGCCCGAAAAACAAAAAAGGGGGTGGGTGGGCAGGACGTCCGACCCCTCCGGCTGCCGCACGGGAAAGGCCGGAGGAGCCGCGAGGCCCCCACCATGTCCCCCCCTCACGCCTGGCTCGCCTTCCTCTCATTGGCTCCCGAACCCTTCAGTGCCCCCAGGAGCCAATGAGAGCCCCGCAGACTGCAGGCCCGCCCCCGCGAACCACGCACTAGCCCAAAGCGGCACGCGACCGGCTGCCCCCCCGGTTAACACCGGCCGCGTGCACGCCAGGGGGCCCGCGGCCTTGCCATTATAAAAGTAAGTATGTGAAATATTTCAAAGCTTGAAATTATATTTTTTATGACTTCGCACATTTAAGCATATCTTTATTCCTCAGGACATATCGGTGGAATTCTTCACAAGTAAATGGATAATTTACCTTAACTTGTAGTTCTGCCTTAACATTTTCTGTAAGTAATCTATTTCTGCTATGCTCCAGGCATTATTACGGAGTGAAAATACACGCTCTGCTGAAGCACTTGAAGCTAGAATTGAAGCTACAACTTGAAACCCTTGTTCTTTTGGCTAAAAAGCTTGTGCCATTTTTCCAAAAACCTTGGCGCATCCGTGATTTTTTGTATCAGACGATATGCTGAAGAATACACCATTTCTCAAGCAGCTAATATTCTGTTCTAAAGAACTTGATTCCAAAATGTTGTAGCCACTGCTTTGGTGCTTCCAGTAGTAGTTTTCACAGCAACTTTTGAATTAGAGAATAAAAGAGATAATACATTTACAGGGCAATCAAGAGATCTGTACGAAATCTTATGTTTCCCAGTGTGATAAACTTGGACAGTTTCAGCATCCACTACTTTTTCTTCTTCGGAAGTGAAAATATCTTGTTCAAAAACTGTTGTAATGTCTACTTTGTTTTCAAGTTCCACTCACAGCGTTGATGCTCTGATCCGGAACAATGCCTTTCAACTTCATTAAATCCGCTATGAGAGATACTAAACAATTTCACAGGTACACTAAAAAAATGTTTTTTTAAACTGCCTCTAATGTTTCGATTGATTTTTACGTTTTTTGGTGCGCTGAATCCAAATCTGGTAACCAATTTGCTCCATCACGTACAGATTTTTTGCTACATTGGGTTAGCAGTTTGAGGTGAACTTTCAGATTGAGTGCGATCGAGATAAAAGTTTCTTGGATGAATTCTTTATACTAATTGCTTAGTAGTTATTCAAATAAGAATAAAGAAAATTGTAACAAGGCAGCACATAAGAATAGAGTAATGTCAACAAAACACACTGTGATGGTAGCAAAATTGTCTGCACTTAAAACAGCCACATACATGTGCAAAAACATTGAGCATATAAGAGCGAGGTTAGACACAAAGCAAAGCAAAGAAATGTGCAAAAAATGTTGTACAGGTATGTATGTAAGAATAGAAAACGCAAACCGCACCATTGCAATACATGAAGACAAACACCCGATGGTGTGAAAATAAAATTCTAATAAATGAGATCCGACACTGTGGTAATAACTAGCAAATGTTTATTTCAAAGTTTAGTAAAAACACGATATTTGTCAACACAGTTTAGATTTTAAAGTCATTCTTGGGTCAATCAATTTATTTATTTATTATTACATTCTCTTATATACCGCTCTATTCTGCATCAGTGTGGTTTACATTGAACAAACTGAAATTACATTGAACAGGGCATTATAACTTGGAGATAACTATTTTACAGGGAACATGGGCTATGGAGGGTTAAGTGGCTTGCCCAAGACCACAAGGAGCACCTGTGGGACTAGAAACCCCAGTCCTTCCAGCCCAAGGTTGCTGTCCTCTAGTGGGATTTGAACCCCCGACCTTCCGGCCTGAAGTACCTTGCCCCAACCACTAGGCCACTCCTCCACTCCAATCTCCTGGTGGGCCCGTTTCTTCTTCCCCCGAATGCTTCTCTTGGTGCGCTGCTTGGCGTATTTTTCATCTGGGGTTTCCCGCAGCAGCAACCAGCAGAAATCAGCCATCATAGTGGTGTTCCATCTTCCTTGGTACCTTCTCTCTGCGTCCTTGATGTCCTGGTGAAACCTTTCACCTTGTTCTTCACTGTACGCCCCCAAGTTTTCGGGAAAGTAGTTCACATGGGAGTGCAAGAAATGGACTTTCAGGCTCATGTTACAGCCTTGTTCTTTGAAGGCATTGAGCATCCTGGCAACAATATCCTTATAGTTCTCATCCCGCCTGTTCCCCAAGAATTTGAGAACAACATCCTTGAAGGAATCCCAGGCTTCCTTTTCCTTCTCAGACATCGTTTCAGCGAATGCTCCATCTGAAATGAGTTTCCTTATATCAGGGCCAACAAACACTCCTTCCTTTAGCTTTGCTTCAGAAAGTCGGGGGAACTTTGAGCAAAGGTACCGAAAGCACTCACCATCTTTTGGAAGGGACTTGATGAATTGCTTAATGAGACCCAACTTAATGTGGAGAGGTGGTAATAGAATTTTATCACGAGGTACCAAGCTCTCATGAAGAACATTTTTCTCACCGGGTCTCAAATACTCCCGAATTGGCCAGTCTTTTTTCCCCCAGTGTAGGTCGCGGGCCCGGCTATCCCACAAGCAAAGGAAGCAGGGATATTTGGTGAAACCGGATTGCTGCCCTAATAGCATGGATAGAATTTTAAAGTCTCCACAAATCATCCACTTATGCTCATCATAACGAATCTTCTGAAGAATCAGGGCCAAATTCTCGTATTTTTCTTGGAGAATAGCAGAGTGAGCAATAGGAACTGAAGCGAATGTTTTGCCATTATGAAGAACACCTTTTATGCTTTTTTTTTTCGAATCAATGAACAGCCGCCATTCAGCAGGATCATACTTGAGTTTAAACTTTTCCATCACTCCGTATATATCGTTGCAAAATACCAAATCTTCCTCTTTGCTGAAATACTTCAAAAATTGTGTCTCGCGGTTGCGGTACCAATAAAAAGTTGTTCCTGGTGACAATAGATTTTTCTGTTTAAGCCGAGAACCTAGCAGTTGGGCAGCATCTTTTGGGAGTCCTAAATCCCGGACTAAATCATTCAATTCAGCTTGAGAGAAAAGTTCATGTTTCGGATCTGGTTCAGTTTCAAATTCGGAAGTACTGGACTCATCGGGAAAAGCCATCTGATGAGTCTCATCATGATCAGAACCGTCCACACAAATATGATCCAAAGATTTTGGTGGTTCAGGCACAGGTACTTTGTTGCTATGAGGCATAGGCCTAATTGCTGAGGGAAGGTTGGGGTAACTTATTACGTTCTTATTTTTTAAGTTGTATCCCTTCACAATGCAAGAGCAAAAATAGCAGTCACTGCTGTGGTCTCTTTGTTCACGCCACATCATAGGTATTCCGAAACGAAATGCTTGTTTTTTACCTTTCATCCATAAGCGTAGATCTTCCTCACATGTCTTGCACACTTTGTGAGGAGCCCACGGTTTGTCTTGATCGCCTAACTTCAAACCAAAATAGGCGAAATATACTTTTTAAATAAATGCAGAAATGTTCCTCTGCCGCTTTTTCACGGTATATTCCCCACAAATAAAACAAAAACTGTCCGGAGAGTTGACGCAACCTCTGGCTCTGTGAGCCATCACAAATACACAGCACTGGAAACTACAACTGTAGTGAACCACTTCGGAATAAAGCTGGATTACGACTGAGCAAACAAAAGGTAATAATGAACTTGCAAGAAACTGAAATTTGACAGGAACGTTCATGTCGCAACCACCGTGTTTGAGCGAAGCGAGCGAACGAGACGAGGCGAACAGGAAAGAAGATGCGCCAGCGCGAGTACTGGATTTAGCCCCCCGCCTCCCAATTGTCCTGTTAATGTATAAAATGAATACAAAACACTCTAAAATATCATGAGGGAGTGTTTCTAGTTAGTTAACCATTACAACCTCTATTTTGGGCCAAGAAAATAAACTGCAGTCGGCTAAAAAGAAATTATGTGAACATTCCTTATATGGGTAAGAAATCTAATTTTGCAAGAAAACATGACGTGATGGAACATTTTGGCTATTTTTCCTGGATTCAGCACCCCAAAATCTATAGGAATCAGTTGCAAAACTGGAGGCAGTTTTTTGGTAGTGTACCTGTGTTTTCTACACAAATTGCAAGAACTTTTATAACATGAGGAATCATCTTTCTTTATAAAATGCATTTTTTGCTGCCATTCTTCTCTATAAACACACATTCTTTTTATTTTCTTTCTCTTTTTGACTCCATCGCTGTCAGTCATGTTTCCTCTCAGAAATGTCTGTGGTTTCTCCGTTTTCCACCTTATGCTGCTAGTAGGATGATGTCACCCGCAAACAACCAAAATGCGCCCCCTACAATGCTTGACAATAGCACAGGAGTCAGCCAGTCAGTTTAGTAGCATGGCGTTCTACCTAGGGTTCTGTCGGGATGCCTCTAATGAGAGCCGAAACTTGGGATGTCCTGCAAAATTCGGGACGGTTGGTCACCCTAGTCTAGCCCCTCCATCCATGCTCCTGTCATGGTAGGCTCTAACACCCATCTGCAGACCTAGTAGATCTTCCTTATTTTACTCACCAATAAGGTTACCAGATTTTTTGCAGGTAAACTTGGGACACTTATCTGGTATGTGTGGTGGGGACGAATTTCAAGTCTGAGCAAAAAGGTGTGCAGGAGGGAAGAAGAGTCATTATCCTGCCCCCTCCCCATCCCAGGATCATAACAATATCACTTACAAGCGGACAAATCAACAGAGAAATAGAAACAGTGATGCATTTCCCCCGCACTTTGCAAAATACAAAGATAACAGATGTAAATTTTAAAAACAAATCACTAAATTGAAAAACATTTTTTCTTTGGTCCCCATTGTTGGAATCAGGGACAGGAGGCTGCCAAACAGGTCACGTCTGGTATTCTTGACTTAACAGAAATGCAGTAAATCAGTGTTTCTCAAGCTGGTCCTGGTGTAACCTTAGCAGGGCTGTACCAAGGACTGTGCAAGTGGTGCGGCTGCATAGGGCGTAAGTACAGAAAGGACGCTGATATCACTGGGCTTCCGAGAAGCTCAAAAATTACTGCATGTGGTCAGGGCAGAGGGGGGGCACCAGATTTGTTAGTCGCACAAGGCGCATTTCTAGCTTGGTACGGTGCTGCCCCTTAGCCAGTCTGGTTTTTAGGATATCCACAATGAATATGTGTGAAACAGATTTGCATGCAATGGAGGCAGTGGATGCAAATCTAGCTCAAGTGTATTTATTATGGACATCCTGAAAACTGGATTTGCAAGGGAGTACACCAGGACTGGCTTGAGAAACACTGCAATAAACTAAAGGCAGAGGGAAATAGCAGAATACAAAATGCAGCTGCAGTATTCAGAGAAGCTCTGCCCTCTGCTAAAGAAGGACATTGCTAGATTGAACTTGAAAGGTGACTAGGTCCAAAGAACCACTCAGCAGGAGTGTGTATTCAAGGGTGTGCATTTGCTTTATTAGTGCATATAAAAAAATTCACTAGCAAATGTGCATTTGCTTTATTAGTGCATATAAAAAATGTAGTGAATGCTAAATCAATTTAATGTGCATTAGCCTACATATTAGCCTGTGGAGGAGTGGCCTAGTGGTTGGGGTGAGGTACATCAGGCCAGAAGGTTGGGGGTTCAAATCTCACTAGAGGACAGCAACCTTGGGCCGGAAGGACTGGGGTTTCTAGTCCCACAGGTGCTCCTTGTGGTCTTGGGCAAGTCACTTAACCCTCCATAGCCCATGTTCCCTGTAAAACAGTTATCTCCAAGTTATTATGCCCTGTTCAATGTAATTTCAGTTTGTTCAATGTAAACCGCACTGATGCAGAATAGCGCGGTATATAAGAGAATGTAAAAAGATAAATAAATAACCTATATAACTTGATTAATGCAAGTTAAAAAGTTTTAACATGTGCTAAAAAAAATTTTTGTAATGCATTTATTGAAAGGCACAGTCTCCAGAAAAACGCTTTTGCTACCATTACCACAACTCACAATGCCAGCACTCTTAAAAATGTTTATTAACGGGAATTGAAAAAAATATCTGCAAATTGAGAACAAAGGCCAAACAAACTGAAAATGTTTTCACTGTGCACATCCTTACAGCTCCCACAAGGAGACCACAGGCCTGATAAAGAAGAATTTCCAAGCACATCTTGGCAAATTACCCATTCATGCTGCATCTTACGAACTCCAGAAGGAGGCTCTTTGGCATGATGCAAGTACTGCATTGAGCATTAGCAGTGCATTTGAGAGACTAAGATCATGCTCCACATACGATGGTTCAGAAGTGAGGTTCATGATTGTCATGGTATGCGCAGAAATGAAGGCCGCGAACGGTAGCGTCCGGAGCCGGCCGCCTGTAACTGGGCGGCTCGGGGAGACGCGGGAACAGCATGTGTGTGGGGGGGGGGGGGTGGAGGACGCGGGGGGTTATTTTTTAAATCCATTGGCTCTCCCGGTGTGTTGTGCGCGGGGGAGAGCCAATTGGAAGTCGAGGCTGGGGCAGGCTGGGAGAGGCGCTGTACGGGGAGCCAGCCAGTCGGTTTGGGCTTCGTGGAGCGGCGTCCCTCCCTCCCTCCCCCAGGTTATGGATCAAGGTGAGGGGTGTCGCAGCGGGGGGGCGAGCGGGATCCCGGAGGTTCCAGGGTCCAGAGCCTTGGCTAAACTTGGGACGGGGGTGGGGTACCCCCGACCCAGAGAACCCCAGGGTGGGCTTTTGCTAATGATAAGGCGAAGTCGGGTGCCCGGAAGGGGAGAGAGGTGGGGAAAGCGGAAGCGGGCCCCACCTTGCTATAGACATGGCGGGTGAGGCCTCATTCCGTTGGGCTAAAACAATTATGGTTACTAGCTGTTTACTGTTATATGTTGTATTGGTTAATTAAAGCTGCGACCATGCGTTTTGACCATAAAGTTGGTGTGTGAGTATTTGTGGAAGGGGGGGTGGTGTGGGGGTGATGCAAAGATAGGGCGGAGCCCTAGGGGAAGGCTTTAGGGAGCGTCGAGTACGGCCTGCTCCAGTTACTAAATAATTAATACAACAAACTGCACAAGGGTTAAACTAATCCAACACAAACCAGCACCCTTGACCTTACTTTCATGAATAAACTGATTTGTCAATATAAATTACTATTTCATACACTTCAATAAGGCACAAACGACCTCAGGCAGGTCTTACCCCGACCTGTGGCGAACTGGTCACCATAGGGTTTAAGAGCAAAC
Organism: Ichthyophis bannanicus; assembly: GCA_033557465.1. Lineage (NCBI taxonomy): Eukaryota > Metazoa > Chordata > Amphibia > Gymnophiona > Ichthyophiidae > Ichthyophis > Ichthyophis bannanicus. Next base: position 308,194,082 of record CM066032.1, on the reverse strand, counting down.
ACTCACATCATGGGTCACTGCCTCTATACTTTTTCAATCCAAACCTCAGTCTAACAACACTACCAATATCTAACACAACCTTACCACCTACCAACAAAACATTTATTGAGATTCCTAAAAGTTATAAAAAGCGTCTGCATTACAGCATGGAACCGGAGCATGTAAATTCTTCAATTATTTTTCTAAAAGGAAACAGAAAATATTTTCCTTCAGACAGCAGAATATATGCCTTTTTCAATAGAAATTTATTCACCTATCTGAACATTTCCAAACGTCCGGCTCATGTCGGCAAGCAGACATCATACAGTAGTGTTGTCCAAACGCCAAATCACATATAGAATAACCAGACAAAAGCTCCTGTTTCGCCGATTAGGCTTCTTCAAGGTTTTTTCAATAACTATGTCAGCGTTTCACATCCTCCATGTCGAATACATAGTATTTCCTTACTTGCACTTCAATAGCATCTGACGTCAGTAACTTTTAAAAGACATCTAAGCCTATGATTCGCTCACAGAGGGTGGTGTAATGTTTTCCTAAAACCCTCAATCGATACACACTAAGACTCAAACTCTGTCAACAGCGAACCCCAAAGACCCTAAAAAAACGACCACAAGGAATTAGACCAGAACTCCACAGTCATTCAGTATTGATTCAAATAAAGAGTGTCCATTCAATTTTATCATTCAATCCACTGGGATTTAAGGTATTCAAATCATATATCCAACTCTGTTCTTTTTGAAATAACAGACGACTTCTATCTCCTCTCCGTATGTCCGGAGGAATATACTCCAATACCGTACAACGAAGGTCTTCAAAAACATGACTGCAAGAACTACAGTGTTGAACTAAAGGCATTTCTAATCTAGCTTTATTAATACTATATTTGTGTTCAGCTAACCATGTCCGTAAAGGGCGAGTAGTTTTCCCTATATATAACTTAGAACAAGAACACCATAGCGCGTACACCACAAAAGAAGTATTACAAGAAGTGTCCTGAATATACAAACAGTTTTTCTTTTTTTGATTGAAACACAATTGATTTTCCATAATCTCACAAAATGAACATCGCCCACATTTCTTATGCTGATATATCGCACCATTACTATGTCATCTAGGAACCGCAGAACATAATTGGTCTCTAAGATTCTTTCCCCTACTGTATGCCACACGTAGAATACTTCTAGATAACTTGGGGTGAGATCGAAGAACATTCCACCTTTTTTGAAAAGAAGCAGCAATCCAATTTGAAAGACTGGAATAAGGCAATATACATGTAAGTAAAGATGTCTCAGAAGGTACTGCAGAATCCATATCTGAAGATCTAGGTTTAAGCAACCATTCACGATGGTTATATTTAGCTCGTTTATAAGCTTTTTTTAAAACCGAGCTAGGATATCCATGCTGCTGGAACTTCAATATCATATTCTGTGCTTGTCTATCAAATTTTTTGTCAGATGAACAAATACTTCTACAGCGTAGCAGTTGTGAATATGGCAAGCTACATTTCAAATGATTTGGATGAAAACTAAGAAATGTAAAAAACTATTTTTATCTGTAGGTTTGGTATAAATAGTTGTAGAAAGTTTTTCTCTTTGTTTTGTAACTTGAACGTCTAAAAAATGTATTGTAAATTTTTGAATATGAATTTCAAACTTGATATTACCATTACATTTGTTCAGATAATTGAAAAATGTATTCAGGGATTCTAAAGATCCACCCCACAAAAGAAAAATATCATCTATGTAACGGTGCCATCGCAAAATGTCAGACCTATATTTTGAACTATAGATCCACTGAACTTCAAAATTGTGCATATAAAGATTTGCTAGTGATTGTGCGAAAGTTGCCCTCATAGCTGTACCTGAAATCTGCTGAAAGAATTCTTGTTTATAGACAAAATAATTCCTTTTCAGTGCCAGTTCAGCCAAAGTTAAGAGAAATCTTGTAGGAACCTTATGTGGTCGCGATCTCATATTCCTTACATCTGATAATACCTGTAAAGCTTCATTTTGGGGTATCGATGTATACAAAGCTGTTACATCTAAAGTTGCCACCAGGTCACCTGTTCAGTAGTACCATCATAAAGAATAAAATTACTCAGCATGTAGATAGTCATGACCTAATGGGAAACACCAAACGGCCGTATTTTGTGAATGATAAAAGTTACTAACTTCAACCAAAATTCATTCAACAATTCACTTGAGTATCACTATTCTGCAATTTTACTTGTGTCGCTCCTTAAGCCTCAGAAAATTGCCCACATAGCACTATGTCATACAGAAACTTTGTATATGTTTCTTGAATGTGCAAGGGCATTACAACAACAGCTTGTAGGAGTACTAAAAGACCCATAAAACTGTGGCCAATGATTCAATAGTTCAATAAGAAAAAATGAACTTAGCTCAATAAATGTTGTAGTCTATCTCAGGCTTCACAGTCCTCCGGTTCTTTTCCTTCTTTTTTCTTTTATTCAAAAGTGATTTACACAAACTTGCCAAACCTTGTGTATAAAAGGAAAGGCAACGTCCCTTTTATTCAAAAGTGATTTACACAAACTTGCCAAACCTTGTGTATAAAAGGAAAGGCAACGTCCCAACGCCAATGTTGAAGGCGCCCATGCATTTCTCCACTCGGGGTTTATCAAGGGACCAGGTTAGAAAATAATAATCTAATAACAAAAATGAAAAGATATGACATCTTTAACAACTAAGTAATACTCTTGTAAAAATGCTACTGGAATGTCTAGAATATAAACAGCATATATGAAAAATACAAAAACCTGACGGTATCGCAGCTCACAAACTTCAACCTTCTAATCACCCGTGTCTTCTTCGGGCAGGTTAAGAACGCCGCGCATGCGTTCCAAATGAGCAAGCCACCATTTTTAAAGACCAGCTCAGGTGCTGAATAATGACCACATTAAGTACACACTGACCAATCAATGTTAAAATTGAGACCTTGGGGTTGAACAGTGTCCAAAGTGTAAATCCACCACTGTTCTCGATACAGTAATAACTGATCGCGGGATTTACCTTTTCCATCATGTAGAATGTGCTCAATGATCCAACAGTGAAGTTGTGAAAAAATATGTTGCTCTGCCGAACAATGTTCTACCAAGGGAGCTTCTCTCCGAACACAGCGCAGACGACTCTCATGCTCCTTCATCCTAACTTTGAAGGAGCGAATCGTTTTGCCTATATATAATAGGCCACACGGACATTCCACCGCGTAGACAACATAAGTGGAATCGCAAGTGGTGGCTTGCCGAAGTTTATAAACTTTGCCATGGTAAGAAAAAGTTGTACGTTCCACAGTTATACCACAAATACTGCAGCTGCCACATTTTTTGTGGCCCATATGGGTCATGTTAAAGTCTACTGACTCAGACGAACGTAATCTGGTAGGACTCACATGCTCCTGTAGATTGCGGCTACGTGTCCAGACACAGCGGATAGATTTTTCCTGCAAACCAGGAATAATATGCAATACCGTGCTGTGTTTTTTAAGAATTTTTTGTATTTGAAAACTTATTGGAGAAAAATTTGTGATGAAGTTGATAGGGCGGTCTTTTTCTGAAGGGTCTGTAGACTGTTTGGGAGATAATAACAAGTCCCGATTGTTATGAAGAGCCCGACGGTAAGCCCGCTGTATAACTGGAATGGGATAACCTCTACTCAAAAAATTCTTTTTTAGCTGCTTGGACTGAAATTTAAATTTCTGTACGTCCGAGCAATTCCTACGATAACGCAAAAATTGAGATAGGGGTAAACTATCCTTGAGATGAGGTGGGTGGGCACTGTCGTGGTGAAGAAAGGTGTTTCTTGCCATTGGTTTTCGATAAATCGAAGTTCCCCAACCTTTGTCTCCCTTCGCGAATCTGAAAGCCCTTGCAGAGGGCTCAACGAGGAGAAGGGGCCCCGCGGGACACTCCATTCTGCCGCTGCTGCGACGGACGTGGCAGTGGCAGCGGCAGCAGCTAGAGCCAGGTTTTTTTTTAATTTGCCAGAAGGGAAGGGAAGGGCAGGGGAGGGGAGGGGGGGTTAAGACTGGTAATGGGCTGGGGGGCTGATGGAGGCTGTCTGGAAATGGGGTGATGGGGGGTTAGGACTGGAAATGGCCTGGGGGGGGGGGGTTAGGACTGGAAATGGGCTGGAAATGGGCTGGGGCTGATGGAGGCTGTCTGGAAATGGGGTGATGGGGGGTTAGGACTGGAAATGGGCTGGGGGCTGATGGAGGCTGACTGGAAATGGGCTGGGGGCTGATGGAGGCTGTCTGGAAATGGGCTGGGGGGGGTTAGGACTGGAAATGGGCTGGGGGGTTAAGACTGGTAATGGGCTGGGGGTTGATGGAGGCTGACTGGAAATGGGTGATGGGGGGGTTAGGACTGGAAATGGACTGGGGGGTGGTTAAGACTGGTAATGGGCTGTGGGCTGATGGGGGCTGTCTGGAAATAGGGTGATGGGGGTTAGGATTGCTAATGGGCTATGGGGGCGCTAGGACAGGAAATGGGCTGATGGGGAGGGGTTAGGACTTGAGGTGGGCTGATGTGGTTAGGACTGGTAATGGGCCGTGGGCTGATGGAAGGGGTTAGGACTGGCAATGGGCTATGGGGGGCTGACTGGAAATGGGCTGATGGGGTTAAGACTGGAAGTGGGCTGATGGGGGGGTTAGGACTGGTAATGGGTTATAGGGGGGGCTTAAACTGAAAATGGGTTGATGGGGGGCTAGGACTGGTAATGGGTTGGGGGATTGCTATGACTGGAAATGGACCGAGTGGACGGGGAGGCTTGAACTGCAAATAGCTGATGGGGAGGGAGCTTGGAATGGAAATGGGCTGTGAGGGAAGGGAGCTAGGACTGGAAATGGGCTGATGGAGCAGCTAGGATAGGACTGGAAATGGGCTGTTGGGGGGAGCTAAGATTGGAAATGGGCTGTGGTGGGGGCTTGAATTGAAATGGACTCATGGAGGGGCTAGAACTGGAAGTAGGCTCATGGGGGGGCTTGGACTGGAATTGGGCTGAGTGGAGGGGAGCTAGGATTTGATATGGGCTGATGGTGGGGCTAGGAAATGACTAGAAATGGGCTGATGGGGGGCTAGGATTGGAAATGAGCTGATGAAGGGACTCAGACTGAAAATGGATGGGGGAGCTAGGACTGGAAATGGGTTGATGGGGGGGCTAGGACTGGAAATGGGCTGATGCAGGGACTAGAAGGGAATGGATGCTGGGTGAGACTGGAACTAGAAGGGAGCTGATGTTGGGGGAGGATTAGAATGGGATGGGGCTGGGAGAGTAAAGTGGAGAGGGGAAAAATATTTTGTGTGGGAGGGATGAAAAATCTACAATTGGCCGGGTATTGGGAGAGTAAGTGGGGATTGAGGATGGAGGGGTAAAATTTGTGTGGATGAAATAAGAATGAGGAAAGAGCAAAAGGAGAAAGATTAGTATGTTAAAGCAGATGTAGAGAGAGAGGATGGAAAAAAAACTAGAAGAGAGAAGAAAGGACAAATGGACAGCAGACGATGGAGAGTTAGCAGAAAACACGCGCGTTCTGATGTGTGAACGATCGTTAACGTTACATTACGCGTGTTATTCACGATTACCGCAGTTTAGTAAACATGCCCCTTGGTGTTTTTTATGGTTAATTTATTTATTTATGTTTTTACTTATGGTGTTATTTATTTATGATTTGTTATGTTTTTAGTTTAGCCTGCCCCTGAAGAAGGTTGGGAAACACGGCCTGTGTCAAAATGGGCCATAGGCTAATGGTGACCAATAAAAGATTTTCCTTCCGTACTGCTGTCCACGTTTGGTTACTGGGTTCTACATAGCACGTGAATCTGTGCTCCTTTGTTGGACTACTGTAGTTGGTAGCATTATATCCACAAGGAATATTCATCAGATGCATTAGTGTGGCCTAAGAGCAAAGGCAATTTGCATGGTTTAGTTCTCCTGTATCTGTTTGTAGCCTTTGAGTAGGAGTTTTGAGAACTGTAGCACTAAAGGACAGATTGCTCTCTTAGTCTGTAACTACAGGGAAAATAAAAATTGTTTCTACAGCAAGACCAAAGAGATTTAGGAGTACACAGGCTTGCATTGCCCATGGATTGACTTATAAGGTGACCACTTATCGTAAGGGACAGGAGATGCACTCTTGATTTTACCCCAGTTCATGTACGGACTTGTAGTCCTCTTTAACTTAGGGGTAAAACCAGGAGTGGCTCAGTCATCCCTTTTTGACGAGGAGTTATCTGGTTTCTCAACTCTTGTATTCTATTATTCGGTAAACATCTTCCCCCCGCGATTTGATTGTGCCAATAGCAGACCGAGCAAGCAAAGGGTTAACTGCACTAGTACTATGGCATAAAATGGAAGCAAACTTATGAAGTTCAGAATTACACAGCAATAAATCAAGCAAGATAATGAAGGAACCTGATGAACCACAGGCAGGTGACGCGATAGGGATCCCATGTGGACTTGGAAAAGGGCGAGGAGCAGCCCGCACTCTGCCAAATCAGTCAAAGCTTGCCAGAGAGCAAAAATCATTTCTACAGTAAACCTAGTGACCTGCCACACACCCTCTTGCAGGGCGCATGATGCTCAGGTAAGCCACACTGACTCCAGGCTTTGCATGCAAGAAAAACCTATGGCTCGTTCCTGGCAAATGAGGCATCAATATGTCTTTATTTTGTTTTCAAAACCTCTGGGGAAGCTTAAAGTGAGTTAAATGTAAAGAGACTATGATAAGGAGGCGATGTTGTGAGCGATACCTTCCTGCAGTCATGCACACCCATTAGACAGTGGAAAGTATACGCAGGTGTTAGTAAGACGAAATAGAAGACTATCTTCTCCATTATACTGCTTGTGTCTTCCATAACCCATGTAATTACAACCTCCCAAAGGGGGTCAATTTCATAAGGAGTCACATAAAGTCACGCACCATTTTTGTTGGTAAATCATTTTTTTAAATGATGCGCCTTTACACCTGTGCTTTAGCCAATGGCTATTCCACAAGTCTGCGAGTAAGGCCGATGACGTGTGTTTTCATTGTAGGCATGCACAGGTAGAGCTTGGGCGGAATGTGCAAGTCTGCATGTACAGTATTTTATAAAATATGGGCATATGCACAGGGCCGCTGCAAGGACATGGGGTACCCTAGGTGGGCACTCAGTCCTGCTGTCCCTCCCATCCTCATTGCCGTTGCCGACGCCCCTCTCCAGGACATGCAGCGGCAGCGCTTACCTGAACTCTCCAGCACTGTGTTGCCACTCCTTCTCTCTACAATCTGCCGCATCTGCCCCCTCCGATAGGAGGGGTGGAAGCGGCAGGTCATAGAGAAAAGGAATGGCAATGCAGCGCTGGGGATGATGGTGCTCTAGGCACCCGCCTAGTCAGCTGTTGAGTTGTGCCAGCCCTGCGCATGCATGTTAGATGTGCACGGACATTTACACCAGCCATAAGGCTGGCTTAAGTGCTTGCGCCTAGATTTAAAGTGTTTTCAATAACCCATGCCCCTATTTGATAAAGTACACCTGTTCTCGACTTCATAAAATAGATGTCAAATATGCACGTAAAAACACACTTTCTCTACGTGAAATGAATAAAATCACCTTCAACGCGATCACGCAGGCCACTCTCACTTTGGAAAGGAGGCTAATAATGACCAGAAAGCACATGGCTGGCTAAGTGAAACGATTTAAAGCATGTCCTTGTGAAAGAATTTATTAGATGAAATGAAGCCTGGTATTACACTCTCTTCTTCATAGGAGAGCATTTGCTGCCGATACTGTAACACGTGGGCAAAGTGCAAAGATATTAGGGCCCGATTTTTGAAAGGCATTTAAATGTTTTACAGACCAGTAAACCGTGTAAATACTTTTACACTTATACAGTTAGTGCCATTGAATATCCCCTTCTAACTCCCCTGTGTGCCCCAGTGCTAATGGGGTATGTCGGGGGTGTTCTGGGGTGGAGCACAGGCAGTGACAACTGATTACCGGGCAGCAGCGATATTGCAAGCTGCCCGGTTAGCGATCTGTGCTGGAAAGATAGGCAAGGAAAACCCTCGTCTATCTTTAAGGTGCAGGAGCTAACCGGGCAGTATGCAATATCGCTGCTGCCCGGTTAGCTTCGGCAGCTTCCTGTGGGTGTGGCGGTGCCCGAATATTCAAAGCCGTTGCCGCGGCATTGAATACCTGGGTTAGAGGTCAGTGGAGAGAGCTATGTGCCAATGAGGTGCACAGCCCTTCGAAAATGAGCCTAGCTCAATATCGAGCCCTTAATTATTAAATGCAAGCCTCAGTTGTTACTAGAAAATGGAGTGTCTAGGTCTTGGTAGCAGGATACAGGATCTTTATCTCCTGTGACAGACAGTAGCTACTCGTATAGATTTCCTTCCTTCCAAGAATGCTGAATTCCTTGTGCCTGCAGTTTGAATACAGGGGTTGGCTAGCTGCAGTGGTGTAAGTTCAAATGAGGGGCCCCAAAGCATAATTTTGCTGAGGGCTCTCCATGATGGTGGTAGCAGCGAGAGACACTCCCCTTCTTTCCCAACCCCACCTCCGCCCAGCCTCTGAAAACTTAGAGCAGAGCATCATGACCCTTAATGATAGCACCCTCTGCCCTGCTCCCAGCACCCGGAGATGTGCATAAGCGCCTTATTTCCCATTACTGGGCTGAAGTCTAGGGGGCAGGGCAGAGAGTGCCGTCATTAAGAAAGACACACGGCAACTGCTCTCTGCCTCCGATGTTGCAGTGTAAGGTTGCTGGGTCCCCCTGCACTTTGGGGGTTGCTTGGGTGGAATTTGCACCACTGGTTAGCTGTTCTAGCTTCCTTATCTGTGCAGGTGATTCTGCATAGGATGTCATTTTAATCCTTTGGGCCACTCTGTCCAAACCCTTTCTAATCATGCATACATTCTCTCAGAAGCTCACAGTGAAACCCTTGTTTTTCAGATGTTTTATTGAAAGTCGATTTCCCTTCAGATCTGCTACTTACAGTGCATCTGACTTTCTCTCCCTCCTACCCTATCCTGTGGCTTAGCTGCCTCACATAGTCTTCTTAAGGTCATTAGCACCATTACTCTCATGTGCACCCCATCCCTCTAGTACTTTTCTCCTACCTCCCCAAATACAGTACATCTCCTTTGCTTTATCTTCTCTACTCCCTTCATAGTCCCATGGCTCCACATCACCTTCTCTTCCTAATGTTGACTCTCCCTAATCTTTTTCCCTCATTCCAACATCCCCGGATCTCTAGTCCTTATCACCCACTGCTTACTCTCCTTACCTGTCCTGCCATATGGTCTCCTACCCTATCATCTGCTCTAGAGCTTCACCATGTTCTCCTTTCTCATTCCTCCTACTCTCTCTGAAAGAACCTAACCCTGATCACCGTCATGCTGTCTCCTCTCTCCCACATGCTCTCCTGCTCCTCCTCTTCCTCCTCTCATCTGGGGATATCAATCCCAACCCTGGCCTCCCTAGATTTTTACACTCTCAAGGCAGATCAATGTGCAACCCCTCAAATCTTATTCATTTTCCTCTTCTTTCTCCCTCTTCTCTCCCTTTCTCATGCACCTTGTGGAATGCATGCTCTGTCTCCAATAAATTTGCCTTCATTAATGATCTCTTTATCCATAATGCTCTGCATCTTCTTGCTCTCACCAAAACTTGGCATTTCCCTGAAGACTCTGCTTCAGTTGTTGCCCTCTCTCATGGAGGCTACCCATTTTCCTATGCTCCTCGACTGTCTGGCCATAGTGGTGGTGTTGGGCTTCTACTCTCTCACTCCTGCCAATTTCAACTCCTCACTCTGCGCCAGCCTCCTTCCTTTTCTTCTTTTGAAGTTTACTTCACCCACCTATTCACTCCACTATCTCTCTGGGTAGCTGCCACTTATCAACCCCCTGACAAATCCACCTCTATCTTTCTCACTGACTTTGACTCCTGGCTCTCCTTTCTGGATGCAGCTTCCCCCTCCCTTATTCTTGGGGACTTCAGCATTCATGTTGATGACCCCATTGACCCTTACATCTTAAAGCTCCTTTCCCTAACATCGTCTTTCAACCTCCAGCTGGGATCTACTGCCCCTACTCACCAGCATGGCTACTGCATTGACATCGCTTTCTTCTCCAAATGCTTGCTCTCAAACGTCTTCATCTCAGTCCTTCCCTTAACTGATCATCACTTAATGACCTTCACCCTTAACCACCCCTCACCTCAGTCTCAACCAATCTCCACCAACATGTTTAGGAATCTTCACTCTGCCGACCCTTCAGCAGTCTCCACTGCTGTCTCACTATCATTTTCCTCCACTATGTCATCTGAATCTGTCGATGAGGCCGTATCTTCTTACACCATACTCTCTTCTGTTCTGGATGCACTTGCTCCTCCTGTTCCTTGCTCTGTGAGGTGTACCGTACCTCAACTCTGGCTGTCTTCTAAAATCCAGTACCTTTGTTCCTGTGCCGCTGAGTTGGAAGCCTCTGGTTTAGATCTTGTACCCTTGCTGACTTCCTGCATTTCACATTCATGCTATCCTCATTCCAGTCAGCCAAAGCTCTCGCCAAGCAAGAGTACTATGCTCACTTGACTAATTCACTTTCCTCTGAGCCTCGCTGCCTCTTTGCTACACTCAACTCTCCTCTCAAGGTGCCTCCATCTCGAATCCCTCCTGCCCTTTCCGCCCAGATTCTAGCTAACTATTTCCATGGTAACGTCCACAGGGTCACCTCCACCCCCACCCCCTTCCCCTTCAGAGATCCCAAATCCTTCCCTCAGCCTCTATCACTCTTTCTTCCTTTTCTAAAATCACCAAGGAGGAAAGCGCTCATCTTCTCTCTTCCTCCAAACTTACTACCTGTTCTTCTGGTCCCCTCCCACCCATCTAATGATCTCTATCTCTTCTGCTGTCATCTCTTCCATCTGTCAAATCCTCAACCTATCACTTTCCACTGCAGCTGCTTCTGCAGCCTACAAACATGCGTGGTTACACCCTTCCTCAAAAAACATTCGCTAGACCCTACCTGTCCCTCAAATTATTGCTCTTATCCCTCCTTCCCTTTGCTTTTAACCTCCTCCAATGTGTGGTTCATCACTTTTGTGTAGACTTTCTGTCCTCTCAAGGCCTTCTGGATCCACTGCAATCTGACTTTCATCCTTTACATTCTACAGAAACTGCGCTTGCCAAAGTCTCTAAAGACTTGTTCCACATCAAGTCCAAGGGCCTTTACGCGATATCCTTCTTGACCTTTCTGCTGCTTTTGACACGGTTGATCACAACCTTTCCTTGGTACCTTGTTCTCCTTTGGTTTTAGGGACCTTGTTCTGGCCTGGGTTTCTTCTTATCTCTCCCATCACACCTTTAGTATATGTTCTGGTGGATCCTCCTCTACCCCTATCCAATTCTCGTTCGGGGTACCTCAGGGCTCAGTCTTGGATCTCTCCTCTTCTCTCTCTATACCCAGTCCCTTGGTGCACTCATCTCCTCCCATGATTTTCAGTATCATCATTAGGCTGATGACTCTCAAATTTACCTCTCTACACCTGAAATCTACACCGGGATTCCAGGATTGTATCTCAGCCTGCTTATCGGACACTGCTGCCTGGATGCCCCACCGCCACCTGAAACTGAACATGCTAAAACAGAAAAGCTGCCTCCCCCTTTCCTCCTTTCTCTGTCTCTGTGGATAACACTCTGCTTCTCCCTGTTTCCTCATCTCGCAACTTTTGATTCTTCTCTCTCCTTCTCTGAACACATCCAATAGCTAAAACCTGACATTTCTTTCTCTATAACATCAGTAAAATTTGTCCCTTCCTTTCTGAATACACTACTAAGACCTTTATCTACTCTCTAGTCACCTGTCTTATAAACTATTGCATCCTGCTGTTTTCTGGCCTCCCTCTGAATCCTCTCTCTCCCCTTCAGTCTTTTCCAAACTCAACCGCATGGCTAAACTTCCATCAGTCTCGCTATGCTCCCATAAACCCCCTTCTCAAGCCACTTCACTGGCCCCCTATCTGTTTCCACATTAAATTCTGATTTCCCCTACTGACATAAGTGGACTTATTCTGCAGCACCCCGTTACCTTTCCTCTCTTATCACTCCTTGCACCCCTCCTTGGGAACTCTGCTCCTTTGGCAAATCCCTTGTATCTGTGCCCTTCTCTGCCACTGCCACCCAGACTTCGCTCATGCCATCTTGCTGCTCCATCTACTTGGAAGAAACTACCCGAGTCTGTGCGTCAGGCTTCAACTCTGGCCCTTTTCAAACCAGGCTGAAAACCCACCTCTTCGAGGCTGCATTTGGTTTCTGATACCCTTTTTCTCCTGCTTATCACCTATCTGTATCTTGTGATTCCCCTTGAATTACCCTAGTCCCCAGTTGTTGTTGTGTGGTCTGTCTTAATTAGATTGTAAGCTTTGACGAGGAGGGACTGTCTCTTATATGCGTACAGCATTGCGTATGCTTTGTAGCACTATACAAATGATAAATCGTAGTAGTGTAGTAGTAGCTGCATTTAAACAGGTCTTGCTTTTTTACATTTAGAGACATGCATTTCTCATCTGTTAGGAACACTTTACATTTCACATTCACATAGCGTTTTGTCCTGTTTGGTGGAACATTTCTTGTTTGTACCAAAGCTCCGAGTTACACTGGGAATAATGCCAAGGGTTTGCAAAACTCCTGATAAATATGCTTGTGAATACACAGATTTGATGGCTGAAAAAATACAAGGGAAAAACATGCAATTCTGGTAGTACTTCTGAATAACTAACCATACACACTGTGCCAGGGAAACAGCCACTAGAATAGCCAAACACCTTTAGGATAAGCGACATCTGAATCTCAAACGTTCACAAGATAGCTCTCCATCTAGATCCACATGTCATTTATGGGCAGTGTTATATGATTCAAACAAAAAAAAGAGATGAGGAACAGGATGTAACATACAAATTTACTAGGGGATTGGCTCAGTCTGGTATCTGCCTGTCCCAAGCAGATGGACCGCGTGGAGCACCTTCAGCTAGAATGATTCCAGAATCTTCACAGCTTTACAATGAATAGCTTCCAGAAGTGTCTGAAGTGGACCTTCAGTACATTACAAGGCTTATTTTAGAAGTATCTTCACATGTAAATAGTGACATGCAGATATGTAGATTGGCTACGTATGCCAACAGCAAATTTACAAAGCTGCTAGATTCCAAAGGTGCATAGATTGAATGTAGATAGTGCATGGTTTGGCCAGGCCAACAATCTAGATATATAGTCCCCATTTTACAAGGGGAATATGTTTAGACCCAAAAGAGTCCACACTGGCTTTTACATCTGCCCTGAGGCATTTACAAGTACCAGATTGAAGGAGCAGATGCAAAGGTTTATGCCCCCCGCCACCTCCAACAACAGCATTGATCCTTCCCACCTCAACATCAAGAACCCTCCAAACACACAACCTAACATCAACACTCCCCCCTACTATAAATACCCGCCAATTGACCCCCCCATGTTACGTATTCCTCTTGAGGGCCCCTTGTCAAACCCTCATCCAATCCCTGGCTCTTACTGGGGGTCCATGGTGGTCTAGTGGGAGCAGGACAATCCAAAATTGCTCCTTCTCATTGTGACTCTGGGTTCAAGATGGCATCCTTGATCCCTGGTGGTAATCTTGTGGTACTACCGCTAAGGATCAAACTGCCAAAAAAGGCATTTATTTGGCAACTTAATCCCTAGTGTTAGGTCTAGGGGACATGCCAGGATGCTATAAAGTAGCATAGTTAAACAGATAGGAGGAAATATTTTTTTCTCTCAATTTTGGACTTCATTGCTGGCCAATGTGGTAAAAGCAGGTAGTGTAGCAGGTTTAAAAATGTTTTGGACAAACTCCTGGAGGAAAGTCCCTAAACTGTTATTAATGTAAACCGTGAGAAAACCACTGCTTATTCCTGCGGAAAAGTAGCACAAAACTGGCTACTGCTGGGATATGTCGGGTACTTTTGATCTGGATTGGTCACTACTGGAAAGAGGACCCTGGACTTGATGGACCTTGGTCTTAGGCAGTATGGAGTGGGGGCTGATCAATGCTGTTGTCCGGAGGAGTCTCAGGGGGTGAGGGGATCAATGCTGTCAGAAGCAGTGATTTTAAAAAGCTGCTCACACGCACAATTGGGGAAGGGCAGGATGCTCTTTTTCCTAAAATCCCTGCTCTCCCTGGACGTGGGGGCACGTGCACATGTCCTCCTGCAGCTCTTTAAACATAGTTTACAAGGAACTCTGTTTGGCAGAACCTTTGTCAAATACAGGCGGAGTTGTGCACGACCCATCCTGAATGTCTCAGTTCCCCTCTCCATAACCTATTTAAAATGGGCCAGTTCTGGGAGTGAGAATTTAGTTCAGTTCTGGATTTCCTGCAATTAGGCTTACCAGATGGCTCCATGTCGTCAGGGTCAGGTTGAGCGAGCGGGTAGTAGTTTTACTTCCACCGACTGCACTAAGAAAGTATGTTTGAATGCAGTGGAGGTAAAACCAGGACTAGCTCAGTCTGTTCCTGATGACCTGGAACCATCTGGTAATTCTCTCTGTAATAGTACCTATAGCTTGACTGTATATTTTGCTATTCAGCTCCACATTACTAATATGTGTGTGGCAGGACCATACCAAGCCAGAAATGCGCTCTGTGCGACTCACAAACCTGGTGCCCCCCCCCCGTCACATGCAGGAACTTGGGCTTTCTGGAAGCCCACTGATGACAATGGTGCCCCTTCTGCACTTGGGCCCTGTGTGACCACACCCCTCACACAGTCCTTGGTACAGTCCTGGTGTGTGGGAGGGCCTGAGCCTCAGGCTTAATCTATAGCTCAGAGATAGACCTGAGCCTGAGAAATGCATAGTGATTTCCTCTCAGCACCACATTCAGCTGGGACAGCTACAGCTAATGTATTTTCAGGTTTTTTTGTTTGCGTAGAGATGCCAAGTCCACTCCTTAGCAGTGTGTCATACGTATTTGAAGGCTATTTCACGCTGTGACAGAGTTACCTGGTTCCAGGAGTGAGATTTTTTGCCAGTCCTGGTGTTAAATTTGCATTGCAGTGCAGTATGGTATTTGAAGTCCCTGCATTTACCCATTGGACTCAATGCTGCAGGACCCATAATGCATCTGGATGAGATTGTCAGAAATCCAGGACTGGCTTAACATCTCAGTCCTGGAACTGGGCAACTTAGCAACTCTGCTTTGAGCCCATTCTCTCATTCATCAGGGCCAGTACACTGATCCTGCTCACTGCTTCCATGAGAAGAAAAGCCAAGTGACTCTACCAGAAATCCGCGTAGACTTTCCTGTGTACTGTGCCTACCCCCGCCTCCTCCCTTATTCCTGCGCTTACATGTACGTGTGCTGGGAAACCTTTGTACATACTATCAGCCACTGAATGGAGGAAGGTTTCAGTTCAGAGATGTAGGGATACCAGATTTTTGGAGAGCAAATCTGAGACGCCGGGACAGGGCTAAGCTGAGCTGGGTAGGGCAGAGGTCCTCCCTCCTGGGGCATCTTTTCTCCC
This sequence comes from Ichthyophis bannanicus, assembly GCA_033557465.1. Taxonomy (NCBI): domain Eukaryota; kingdom Metazoa; phylum Chordata; class Amphibia; order Gymnophiona; family Ichthyophiidae; genus Ichthyophis; species Ichthyophis bannanicus. The sequence goes on along the minus strand of CM066032.1, from coordinate 308,178,528 downwards.
TATGTTTCAAAATGACCTGTCTAAGTAGTATTCAGTCATTTCAAAAGTTTAAAAAAAGACAGTAGCAGCCTCTCTTGAGTTATAAGTACACATACAGTACATACATATACGCTTAAACTTTATTTTATACATATTGATAAATATTCTACAGATTTCTAAAATTCGTCCTCTTTTTTCAGAAAAGAAGTTAATTTTACATCTTCTCCAACCAGGATGGAGAAGGCTGCATTAGAGTGGTAGGCACGAGAAGCAATGCCCTCTGCCTCTGTCCCCACTGAATTCGGAGACAGGAGGTGGTTATAGTCCATGGAGTCGGGGACGCTACCTCAAAATTGGATACAATCCCTGAAAATTGGGGACATCTGGTAACCTTACTCTCACCTGACCCATTGGTTGATTTTTTTTATATATATAAGCTGCTAGAAGATGGAATCTTCACTTAAAATGACCTCTGTGCTCAGTACTAGTCGATTAAGTACAGTTTACATAGTACCGCAGGATAAACGGTGCATCCTATGATAGCATTTATCTACAGTAATGGTAGCAGTCCTTCTTTTTCCATAAGTGCAGCCATTTTGCTCTTTTTCCTGCCTAATGAATGTTCCTATTACAGATTACACTGCAACCTAGACGTCTGCTATTGGGTATCAGGGAAAAAGAAGGAAATGGTGGCCTAACATGGTTATTACACTTGGCAATCCATGATTCCTCCTTACACCTCATCTCCCGCTTCCATCTGTCCTCAGTGTTTGTCTGTTGATTACGCTGTAAGCTCAGCCAAGAAGGGACCATCTCTTCTATGTGTCTGTAAAGTGCTGCGTGCACCATGTACACTGTATAAATGTTTAGTAGTAGTAATAGTCTTGCGGCTACCATGGATCCACTTTTGCACTTTGCAGTTAATGCGCTTTAACTACATGACCATTACTACTACTACTAATAATCATTTGTCTATCGCTACAAGGCCTATGCAGTGCTGCACAAAGACAACACAACAACTGCAGACTAGGAGAGATCTAAGTGAATGCTAAAGGAACACATAAGAGGTGAACAGGAGACTGAGGAGATCAGGATCCAAAAGCATCCTCAAAGAGGTGAGTCTTTAGCCAGAGATGGAGCCTGATGCACGATTTAGCAAACAGTAGTCTTAGGGGCATGTTTACTAAACACCGTTGCTGTGCGGGTTCCCGTTAGTGTGCTGGTGCCATATAAGGAGTGGGCGGTCCAGGCAGAAAAAAGCAAAAAACCGGACCGTACGTGTGTGCGTCGCGCTAATGTGCGGGGCCCACATTAGCGCGTGGGAAGGCTAAGTGGTGCGCTGCTGCAAAACCAAACAATAGAGCCGTAGTACAAGGGTGAAGACACCAACCAATGGTGCAGGGACCAGGGGTTCAAACCCCCATTGTGCTCAACAAAAAAGACCAGCTGAGGTATCAACATTTATGGGCAACAGTGGTTTAGGAGGCATATTAATTTTGGGCGGCAGAAGGCGGCGCACTGTTATTTTTATTACGGCATGAGGCGGCGCACTGTTTAGTGTGGGCGGCAGATGGCGGCGCATTGTTAAGTTTTGGCGGCAGAAGGCAGTGCGCTGATAAATGTGGGCAACAGAAGGCGGCGAGCCGGTGGGCAGAAGGCGGCGCGCTGATGTGTGAGGGGGCAGTCCAATAGTGGGAGGGATAAGTGGCGCGCTGATGTGCAAATAACAGGAACGGAGCCATAGCACAATGGTTAAGACACTGACCACTCGTGCAGGGATCATGGGTTCAATTCCCCACAGTGCCCATTGAAGACAGCTGGCTGAGGCATTATTTTAGGGGCATTTCCATGTTGTGCGGCATAAGGCGGCGTGCTGTTAATTTAGTGCGCCACAAGATGGCGCGCTGATGGCTACAAGGCTGCGCGCGGATGCACAAACACAGGAACAGAGCCACAGCACAATGGTTAAGACACTGACCAATGGTGCAGGGGCCAGGGGTTCAACCCCTCACAGTGCCCAGTGAACAAGGCTGGCTGGGGCAGTATGTATCAGGGTGAGGAGTGCTGTAGGAGGCCTTCCATTTATATTTTATTTCCCACCACTAGTAAACCCGCTCTCACAGTGTGTTAACATACGGATGCCCGTAAGGCACATGTTACAGTGCACTGTCTGCCAAGGCACCCTAGAATGTCCCCTATAGGGCACCATGTATGTTGCGACACAGGATAATGTATAGTGCACCCTATATGGATGGCAACCATAAGGTGGCCTATAGGGCGCCCTATAAAGCACCCTCAGAGGCACCTAATGGGTATAGTAAGCTGTGTGTGGTTTTGCCGGCATAGACATATGTACAGTAAATAAAAATAAAGCTGTGGACAGCCCTATCAAAGGGCCCCACTGTGGGTTTGAACCCATGACCTCTGGCTGTACAGGGAGTGATGTAACCATTGGGCTACAGCTCTATAGCTGACAGCAAGCCCCTGGCTGGCTGCAGAGAGCCTGCACGTCACCCCACAGACAGTCTGCTATTGTAGACAGGATAGGGTTAGGCCACCCGTACCCATGATGCACTGCACATGCAAATCAGCTGTCTACAGATGCACACAAGATGGGGAATGCACCCCAACAGCTACCCGGCCTGGTAGGGGGAATTGTCCATGCGCACCCACACAGCACCTCGGCCTGGTAGGGGGTCCTGAGCGGGTGGACTACCAGCAAAGAGTAGCTACACACCGTCACATTGTGCGGGTACTGTGCTCACCCTGAGGGTGTGATGTGGCGCCCAGGACCAGGTCCACAACACCAGCCATGGCTGGATGAGGCCATGACATAGCTCCACAACAGCACTAACCTGTGAGATAGGAAGGTGCTGCAGAAACATGTTGGATGTCTCTGTTAGTGGAAACCCCCATGGGCCCCTAGGTGGTCAAAGTAACCCCCCCCCCCCTCCAAGGGTGGCAAACAGGGCCCCCCACCAACAGATCCCCATGGCAGCAGAGTGGACCATCAAACCCCAGTCCTGCTGGGGAACAGACATCCTACAGGGCAGTCCAAGCAGCTCCACACACATCCATAACACAATATCAGACAGACTTTAGGCCTGGATATCCAAAGATGCACCCCAGCACTATCTGATATTCACCTGCAGCAAGCCATCAGCCGCTGCACCCTGCAAGGCACTCCATCAAGACACATACCAGCTGTGAACAGTCTGATGGTTAGCCCTGATGGAAATGCATGCACCCAAAACTGGGGTGGCAGCACACACAAGAAGAGAGTTCTGTGAGGAGGCCCCAACAGGAAACCCATATATATCACAAGAGAGAAACACAATGTAGCACTATGGGGGTGCCTAGCCATGCTGTCATCACTGCACACTCAGGGTGAGAGTGCTCCCCCAGCAGCACATACAGAGGTCACCCTGTCTGTGTAGGTGGTGGCCTGGCACTACAATGTCACAGCCAGTGCCCTATGCCCTGTGCAGATGCATCCTGGCCAGCCCACCATGTCTGACCTATACCCATGGTACCTTGCTGCTCATTATGCACATTGGCAGGCCAATACTGGCAGTAGTGCTGGCAGTGTGGGTTGGGGAAGGTGTTTGCAGTCAACACACACTGTATAGACAGACACACACTCCCACACCTATGCCAGCATTGTGCTACTATTGAGGGGGTGATTAGCCTTGGCCACCACACCGGTCCTGGGCACGGCACAGGCATGGATATGGTACGCAGTACTGCTGGGGGTCACTCCCCAGGGTGGTGAACACCGTCAGGGGCCAGGCCTGGAGCACGCACCGCAGACACCAAACAGATTGTTCGGATGGGGTCAACTAGCAGTATGTGCGTAACGTAGGGATATCTATCAGCCTGTACTCTTAGCAAACGTTTCAGAGCTGTGTACCTCAGGTGTAGGGTGACATTGCTAAGGTATGCAGGTGCTGGTATTGGGAGATGCACGCAGGGTCCAATGTTCTGCCTCTACAGGAGACATTGGCCAATGGGGCCTGTGGGTGTGGGTGTGTCTGCCCCTGTTGGCTGCTGCTTTACGGCAGCGCTTCCCCACTCCAGTCCAGTTTTGCATCACACTGTTCGGGTCTTCCTGCTGTCCCTCATACATCTACATGCCGTGGGGGTGGTGCATAGATATACAGCACAGGCATTTGTATGAGTGGCAGCATGGAACCTGACTGGTGTGTGGCCCACCAGGACTGCATTTGGGGGATTCTGCTGTAGGTTCTGCCCCTGTTCATGGTGTCTGTGCTCAGTGGGGTAAAAGATAGATGTATTACCATTGCATATGTCCTTGTCACGAAAGGTGTGTCCTTACTGTCACTGTTTATTTGTGGGGAAGATATGTGGGCAGGATTGCTGGTAGCCCCAGCTGATCTTTGAACCTGTGACCTTCTGTTCTTGCATGCACTGTCTGTGTGCACTGCACCACCGTGTAGCCACAGATTGGCTGAATTCCCTGGATAGTCCATGACTGTGGATCCAGCAGGGCCTGTCTGTTGCTGTGGACTGTGCCAGCCTGCAAATGGCTAGGCCTCTGTCTTCTGTCGCTAGCAGCCACTGCCCCCTGCACCACATGTACTCGTCCGCCAACATGCTGGCATGAGCTTCTCCCATAAAAAGCAGGTGACCTGATTGGAATGTGGCAGTACGGGACTGCATTTGGGGTACTTGGCTGTGGGTAATGCCCCATGTTGTGGTGTGTGTGCGTTGTTGGGTAAAATATGGGTGTTTTCCCCATGCTTATGTCCCCTGCAATACAGGGGTGTCTGCGCTATCTGTGTTTAGTGGTGGGTAAAATATAGGGACTGGGCTGGCAAGTGCCCCAGCTGGGCTTTGAACCTCTGACCCTCTGGTTCTAGAGGTACTGACTCTGTCTGCTGCACCACACTATGGCCACATAGACAGTGCAGCCCCTGGAGGTAGTAAGCCTGGCAGGATGGAGTCACAAACCCTGCTCTACGCAAATTTACTGTGGGCATATGCACCCTGTCTGGTGACAAACGTGCACATAAACCACGGAAATGACCACGGGAAATGGGGGACAAAATATCACCACGCTGGGCAACAGTGATATTAATGGGCAACCATAGCAAACACTCCCAGGAAAGCTCCACAAAAGGAAATGTTTTTTGGAAGAGTCTCCGCTCCGTAAACCCTTCCAAAATTCATTTCTTTTTTCTGGAGCTTTGCTGGGTGTGTTTTCTGTATTTGCCCATCACTATAACTGTTCCCCAGCTGAATTACTATTTTTAATAGTTCTGTTGTGGTCATTTTCTATTTTTATTTGCACTTTTGTGCTGTGCACATGTATCACACTGCTCACGTTTTGCTGGTTTCCCCGGTTTTCCTGTACATTGCTGACGGAAATGGTTTCTCTTCCCTTTAAATGCTTTCTACCGCGAGTGTTTCACTGGCGGTATTTTTTCCTTGTAAATTCGGGCACGCTCCTGTGCGGGGAGTCTCTCCCCTCCCATATTCCACCCATTGACCCCGTCTCTCTGCCCCTCGGGGGCCTTCCTCCGCCCTCATTTCGCCTTTCCACGCCTCTATCGCACATGAGCGCCCCGCAAACGTGCGAGTTTTCGGCGCACGCGTGCGGGACCCGTTAATGTGCCGTGCACGCGTACGGGGCACTTAAGAGCACTTAAATGCATCATTTTAGGGCGCTCAGGTGCGCCCCGCACAAGTGCCCCGTTTAGTAAACATACCCCTTAGTAATTTTACCACGGCATGGATTTATATAGCAACACTTTTGTTTAACCAGATCCATTGCAGCCCAAAGAGATTTTTTTTCAGCCCATGATCGAGCACTTTGCTATCTTGACCGTAGTACGTGTCGTTTCTATATTAACACATAAAACATTCATTTTGGTGTCTGATGTTTATTTGTCAGTCATGTATCTGTTTCAGCTGAAGCTGTTGCAGATTCATTTCAGGTAACAAAAGGTTTGTCTCTGCTGGTGACCTGTCAGCATTGCTTTTAATGTATAATGTTCTGGGTGTCATCATTATAAAATATTAACGAACAAAATAAATAAATAAAATTCAGAATAAAAGAGGTGACTCCTCAGAAAGTCTGCCACCTTGTTTATTATCCAACGTGAACAACATGATGTCAGGCAGGAATCTGGCCCTGCACACCAGCAGGCGATATCAGTTTAATTTAACATAATCGATTGATATAACGGCTTTCCAAAGAATGGCAAAGCAGTTTACAATATTCCACCAAATGAAAGCACACAAGGGGTTTAGGTACTAGTTCATATTTAAAGACCCATAGAAAAAAAATAACATTTATAAGGGTATAGGGTAACTTTCAGTAATGAGAAGTAATAATTTAGGGGCCTATTTAGTAAACTGCAATTATGCAGCAAAATGCCTTAAATATTGAATCCAGAATTTAAAGCATGTTAAATCTACATTAATGCATGACATCTGCTTTGATTATTGCTACAGGAAATAGTACCCTCAGAGCTTTCTGTCTTCCTTTCCTGTAGGTTTTATTTTTCAGCATGCAACATTTGGGGGGCTGCTGCTCCCCCCCATACTCCTCCCAAACTACGTCTATGTTTTTCAGGCAAAATAACACATTGGTGTCACAGAGGCATGAATTATCTTGATCCGATTTTTCCAGGATAAGAAGGGACATTGTTTGTAGATTAATCGTAGCTGATGAAAATCGGAGTGAATGACTGTGCCAGTTTGTAGCGTAAATCTCAATTGGGCATCACAGCAGACTTCTAAACTTGCATCATCCTCCAGGAGCTACAGGTGGTATTCTCTTAAGTAGGGTCTCGCTAATAGACAGGAAATTTCTAAAGAGAACTGCCATTGATTTCTCAGGACTGGGCACCTGAAAGTGCTGGTGGAACCATTGCTCGATCTGGGACAAAGTTTCATTGAGTTGTCCAATAACTTCACATTGGTCATTTTTCATGAAGCTTACTAGCCAAATATCATCAGCTTATATATGAAATTCTACATTTCTAATGCTCAGGATTTCACCTAGGGACGATCAATACAGGTTGAAAAGCAAAGGTGACAGCAGAGAGCCCTGAGACTCCTCGAAACTTGACATGATGTAATCCCAATAGACATCTAGGATCGGTTTAAAGCAATTTCATCTTTTTCAAGGAAGACAAGAGTAGCATGTGAAGAACAGCATCAAACATTGCTGACAAACTGAGCTGCACCCATAGGCAGTGGTGGGATTCAAAAATCTTAGGAACAGGTTCAGACCCAGTATGACACTCTTCTGCTACTTATACATCGGCGCCCCCTCTAAACTGCATCCTTCTGTGCATCTCTGGCCTCAACGTCTTCTCTTCGGTCCGCGGGACAGGTTGCTCCCGTGCACCCACAATATGGTTGCTGGCTGCAATTACTGCCATGTTCATTTCTGCGGCTCACAGCAACCTGTCCCACGGGCATAAAACTGTGATCGCTTTGGCCCCTGGGACAGGCTGCTCCTGCAGGCACCACCAATGCTAGCAGCAATTGTAGCCTCTTTCACTTCTATGGCCTGCGGGAGTAGTCTGTCTCAAGGGCCAAACACTGAACTGCTGGATGTGGTCCCTTCAGTACATGGGACAGGCTGCTGTTCACAACATTTATTTACATTCTCTTATATACTGCGCTATTCTGCATCAGTGCAGTTTACATTGAACAAACTGAAATTACATTGAACAGGGCATTATAACTTGGAGATAACTATTTTACAGGGAACATGGGCTATGGAGGGTTAAGTGGCTTGCCCAAGACCACAAGGAGCACCTATGGGACTAGAAACTCCAGTCCTTCCAGCCCAAGGTTGCTGTCCTCTAGTGGGATTTGAACCCCCAACCTTCCGGCCTGAAGTACCTTGCCCCAACCACTAGGCCACTCCTCCAGATGCATGGAGGCCCTACTAACACAGGCCTTTGCAGTGTTGGAGCTGGTCTTACAAGGTGCCATTTGCGGGGCCTAGATAGCACGAGCCTGTCTCTCGTGGGCACAGCAGATCCCGCTAACTGCATAGAGGCAACCCAGCTGCAGTCAGGCTCTGCTTTCCTGGCAGATCTCTTGTATGATCTCCTGCACACCTCAGCCAAAGTTATGGCAACAGTGATCTTGGTTCGCCGGCTGCTTTGGGTGGCAGATGTGGCCTCTAAGGTGAGGCTCAGTAAGCTCCCCTTCATGGGGAAGTTGCTGGTTGGAGAGAACTTTGAGAAACTGGTCAAGAACTTGGGGGACTTCTAAGGGGCCCTGGTTACTGGATAAGTTGAAGGGAACTTGCAGAGGCTGTGGGGCTGGGATAGATAGCCCTGCCAGTTTCAACCAGATCGGGCGGTGAAGCCACAGAAGTCCCAGTTCCTGCAGAGGGGTCCGTCCTTTCACAGAGGCTCCTTCAGGGCTTCTGGGGCCATCAAGTCTCCCCAATGAAAGTCCTGAGGCCCTGGCAGGGACCCAGCCTGTGGGTGACCACCTGCAGCGATTCCTTCCCTCATGGGCCCAATCACATCAGATGCTTGGGTTCTTGAGGTGATCCGGGAAGGTTACACCCTTGAGTTTGCCAAGCTTCCTGATGAAGCCTTTCTGGTCCCCCTGTGGGGCTCCATGCAAGGCTCAAACAGTGGAAGAGACACTTGACTGGCTGGTTTCACTTCTTCAGTCCATGGGAGCAGCCTGTCCTGCAGACTGAAGGGATCACATCCAGCAGTTCAGTGTTTGGCCCGTGGGACTGGCTGTTCCCACCCCCCCCATACCTCCTCTGCTCTCTCATCTTAGGCCATAAAAGCTGCAGTAATCTCCCTTGCTTTAACTAAAGCTGTGCTTCTTCTCACAGTAACAGCGGCAGGAAGAACTTAATAGGACTTCACATCTGATGTCACTGCACACTGGAACTTAAATCATATTAAGTTCCTCCTGTTGCTATGACCCCAGAAAGGAGCACTGCTTTGCTTAAAGGGAAGGAGATTGCCATCTCCTCATCACCTGTTGCCGGACTTTGATTCTCTGATTCCCGCTGTCGCCGCTGACCTGCCCACACTACACTACCTTTACGTGACACACTGGATACGTAATAAAGCATTGAGGATTTTCATCAATGTAGCCGCTTTGGCACCCCTGGAAACTGGCTCCCCCCTGCGGCTCATACCCTGCTTACTGGGTAGCGCCAGCCCTGTCGGTGATGTAGCTCCATATGGAGTGCGAAACGGCCTAGAGGGACCGGTTCGGTGAACTCGGGAAATTCTCGGAACAGGTTTGTGCGAACCAGTGCGAACTAACTGAATCACACTACTGTCCATAGGACATTGTAACCCTGATTGATCGTAATGTCTGATGAACAGCGTCAAACGATGCTGACAAATTGAGCTGCACCCATGGGACATTGTAGCCTTGATCTGCCTTAATGTTAATGCTGTCTGTGATAGTAAGAAGGACTGTTTCAATACTGTGGAATAATCAGTTCCTGAGTAAACAGGGCTGAAGAGATGACTGGGGATTACATGTAGTTGCCAACTTGCGTTAGAACCACTCTTTCCAACACCTTAGCAAAAAAGGAAAGATTGGAGATGGGTCAATAATTTGAGTAGCCCAATTTTTGAGGTACACCTTTTTTCAAAGTTCCTCCAATAGTAACCAATAACATTGCAGATAATAAGGGGGAGGAGGGGAGGGAGGGAAAGAAAATGCCCAAACCTGTGTTACAGACAAGCAGAATACAAAACAGAAGAGATGCACATTTCCTAAATGCTATACAATCCAATCCCTTAACATTTAAATAGATTTTTAATTTTTTACTTTTTTGTCTGGGTATTTTAATTTCTAATCAAGTTTGCTGAGTTTCTTTTCCATTTTCCTTGTATCAATCACCCCAACTCTTCACTAAATCACAGGCCCAGACTCAAACATACCAACGCCTCATACATATCAGACCCCACACCCATACAGCCACAACAACCACACAACTCCCCCTAAATACTGTCTCACATCTAAAATGCTCTCTCATTAACGCTCACTCAGCGCATAATAAAACACAAATAATCACTGACCTCCTCACAGACAACCAATTGGACATCTTATGCATTACTGAAACCTGGTTCTCAGATTCCGACAGTGTACTTATGAAGCAACTCTTATCATCCTCCTATGATCTGTTCACTTGTAAAAGAACTGAAAGCAGAGGCAGAGGAGTTACCATCCTAACAAAGAAATACCTCAAATTCTGATTCCTCAGTAACAGCACAAGTAGAGACCTAGACACCTTAACTATAACCAACAACGCCACAACCCTCCACCTAATGTACAGATCTCCAAACGCCAATCTAGACGACCTGAACACCATTCTAGAAACAGCCTGCAAGCACAACCACTTACTGACCATAGGCGACTTTAATCTTACTTCCAATGCACCTAAAACAGCAAAAGCCTTTCTCGACATCATGGATGTGCTGGGACAGACACAAATCATCAAACAACCTACTCAAAACAAAGGTAACATGCTAGACCAGATATTCCTTCCACCATCCTTCAGCAGTGACTACAACCTCCCCCCACCAGAACCACCATCTCTTGGTCAGATCACAAGGCACTCACCTTCATCCTTCCGCATAGATCATACCTCCAAGAGGAGCCAAACGCACATTCTACTGTCTGCAGATTCCACCTTCTAGAAACACAGCAATTTCTAACAAGAATACTACCACACCTTCAAGACTCATCTGACAACTTAGACTCACTCATCCACAACTGGAACAAAACTATAAGCAATATAGCAATAAACCAACAACCCCCTGATAACAAACACAACAGACACTCAGCCGCTTGGTATTCCATACAACTCAAAGGCTTGAAACATCATCTAAGAGCATTAGAAAGAAAATAGAGAAGCAACAAATCAACTATCAACTTTGATAACTACCTTACCAAATTACAAGAATACCTAGCAGCCACAAACAGGGCCAAAAAGGAGTTCCACATCAATATGATACAAAAGTCCTTAAACCATCCCCGGGAACTATTTAATTTGGTTAAAAACCTTGTAAATGTTCCTGAGACAAAACACTAGACTACAGACTTCACCTCACAAGCCATGGCAGATCACGTCCAAACACTATCCTGTCCTCCAAACAGCCAGATCCATGCAACAACTCAACTAACTCATGACCATATAACCTCCGGCATCACCTGGGACTCCTCCTCCACCATCCACCTTGAACACCTGAAAAAAATCATCACAAACATCAATACAACAACTTCACCACTTGACCTGTGTCCAGTCAGTTGGATTAAGGCAGCACAAAAAGAACTATTACTTATAATACTTAAAATCACACAAACATCATTGCAACAAGTTCACATGCTCATGGACCTGAAGCTAGCCTCCATCCGTCCAACACTAAAAGCCTCATCAGACCCCATACAACTAAGCTCATACTGACCAATTGGCAGCCTGCCATTCGTGGCAAAAGTAATAGAGAAAATAGTACTCACAGAACTGCAAGAATACACGGATGCAAACCACCCACTCGACCCTCAGCAATATGGCTTCAGGCCACAACATGGAGTAGAATCCCTACTCACTGCTCTTACTGACGACCTTGTAAAAGACATCGACAAGACAAACAAAGGATTCATCCTCATATTACTGGACATCAAAGCCGCCTTTGACTCCATCCCACATAATCTGATCATCCAGTGCTTACAAGCAATCGGCCTGAGGGGTACCACACTTAAATGGTTCACCTCATACTTCACAGAACGCTATCTTCGAGTAAAAATGGGCAATGAAACCTCAAAGCCCTACTTACAACAGCAAGGAGTTCCCCAAGGATCGGCCATATCCTCATTGTTATTCAACCTCTTCCTACAACCAATCTGCACCATACTATAGGCACACAACTTACTTTACAATTTTTATGCAGATGATATCATGTTTTATGCCCCTATCAACACCATCAACCCAGCCATCACCCACGTAAAGAAATGCTTCACCTCCATATCAACATGGCTTGCTGAACACAACTTGAATATAAATTACAAAAAAACTGAAGTCTTCTACATTTTCAAGGACACCAACTTATATCAACGATTGATGGAATCCAACTCCAAGGTAAACTACGAGTACATTACTTGGGGATCGTCCTTGATCAACACCTCACACTCTCTCCTCATATAACCAGTACCACAAGAACCACGTACCACAAACTCAAAACAGTGCAACACCTAAGATCACTCCTGGAACAAAGCGATTTCTGCACAGTTCTTCAAGCACTCATATTCCTTCACTTTTACTACTGCAACATCATCCTGCAAGCTTACCTAAATCCAAACTTCAACCAGACATGAATACTGCTGCGTGCACCCTCTGCAACATTCAAAGGTCTGAACACATTACCCCAACGCTCAAACAACTGCACTGGCTACCCATCAATCAAAGAATCAAACACAAGGCCATCCACACAATCTTCAAGCTATTTCACGAACTGTCTACCAACTACTTATGATCATTAATACAGATAACATCTAATAACAGATCCAGAAGAGCAAACTCTGCCAACATACTCTACATACCATCCTTAAACATGAAAACCAACTCCACAACATCCAAAAGAGTCTTCTCACTCTTCACTCTGACATTATGGAATGCTCTACCAGACCATCTCTGCACTATGAATGACCACACAGATGTCAAGAAAAATCTAAAAACTCATTTGTTCCTTGAATATTTCACCAATGAGAATACATAACCATTGTACACCAGCATAACCATCCTATCTCAGCCTCCCTCCTCACTCACCCCTGCCCCCCCACCAACCCCCTCTCCCATCTTCACATAACAACAAATTCACACCAATGGATGTACTTGTCTTTATTTATCACATACTAGCCACTGTTCAATGTATATAGTTCAATGTTCTACCAAGTTATTACTGTAACATATAAACTACTTCTGTGTACCACATTAAGTTATCTATGTTCGATGTAAGCCCACTCGGCCAAGTTGTTATCTGTAAACCGCTTAGACTTATAGATCAGTGGTATATATGCACAGTTAAATAAATAAATAAATAAGTTCTTTTCCAATGTCTCCATTTCATTTCTTCCCTCTCCTTCTATCTCCTCTACATCTACCCAACACCAATCTTCTCCCCCATTCTGCTCTCCAGTCTGACTCCCTTCTTGCCCCTTCCACACTTTTAGGCTGACTTCCTTCTCTACCTGTATGCCAACCCCCTTTTTGACCCTTCTTTCTTCTCTCCTCCTCCCTCCAATCGGTGTTCTCTCTTCCTTCACTCTTCATTCCCTTCACTCTTAGCCCCTGGCCCCTTTCTCACTTCCTCCTGGTCTTAGATAGTGCTGGGGAGGAGTCTGCTGTCTTGGTACATGTCATAGGAAAATGTGGTAGGGGGGTTCTGGAGGCTAAATTTAGGCTTTTAGGTAGGAAGTTGAAATCCAGAACTTTCAGGGTAGCGTTCTCTGAAATGCTTCCTGTTCCACGTGCAGGACCCAAAAGGCAGGCAGAGCTCCAGAGTCTCAATGCGTGATGAGACGATGGTGCAAGGATGAAGGTTTTGGGTTTGTTAGGAATTGGGGAACATTCTGGGGAAAGGAGGGGCTCTTCCGAAGGGATGGGCTTCACCTTAACCGGGATGAAACCAGGTTGTTGGCAATAACCTTTAAAAAAGAGATAGAGCAGCTTTTAAACTAGATAATAGGGGAAAGCCGACAGTCGCCCAAGAGCGCATGGTTCGGAACAATGTATCCTTGAAGGATACTACCAAAAGAACGAAGTTAGGGCATATCAGCAGAGAGGTTCCAATAAAGACAAAAGTAACCCAAATGCCCTTGAGTATGGAACAGACAGAGCCTAAAGATTCCAAATTACCCCTGCCTACCGATAGTCAGATTAATATGAATAAAATACAGCCTCTAAAATGCTTGTATGCAAATGCTAGATGTCTAAAAAATAAGATGGGAGAGTTAGAATATATAGCACTAAATGAGATGTTAGATATGATTGGTATCTTAGAGACATGGTGGAAGGAAGACAACCAGTGGGACACTGTGATACCTGGGTGCAAACTGTATTGTAATGATAGAGCTGATCAAATTGGTGGAGGGGTTTGCGCTCTATGTTAGAGAGAGCATTGAGTCACAACGGATTAAAGTTTTGCAGGAAACAAAATTTGCTGTAGAATCTCTATAGACTGAAATTCCATGTAAAAAGGGGAAGGCGATGACAGTGAGGGTGTACTATCAACCGCCTGGCCAGAATGAACAAATGGATGATGAAATGCTCAAAGAAATCAGGGAAGCTAACAAAAGTTATAACACAGTAATAAAAATGGGTGATTTCAATAACTCCAATATTGACTGGGTTATTGACTTTCATGGCAGAACATGCTAGGGAGGTAAAATTTCTAGATGAAATAAATGACTGCTTCTTGGAGAAGCTGGTTCATGAACCGACCAGAGGGGAAGCCATTTTGGACCTAGTCCTTAGTGGAACACCAGATCTGGTGCAAGAGATAAGGATGTTGGGGCCACTTGGAAATAGTGATCATAGCATGATCGCGTTTGATTTAATTAATGGAGGAGAGATGGTAAGGAAATCCACAGTACTAAATTTCAAAAGGGAGACTGATAAATTGAGGAAAATAGTTAAGAAAAAACTAAAAGGATCAGTTGCAAAGATTAAAGATCTACATCAAGATTGGTGTTGTTGAAAAATACTATCTTGGAAGCCCAGACCAGTGGTATTTCACGCTTTAAGAAAAGTGGAAGGAAGTCCAAAAAACTACCAGCATGGTTAAAAGGTGAGGTCAGTGAGGCTGTGGTTGCCAAAAAAGAATCTTTCAGGAAAGGGAAAAAAGAGCCAAATGACAAAAACTGGAAACAGTACAAGCACTGGCAAGTTAAATGCAAGGTATTGATAAGGCAGGCAAAAAAGAAATTTGAGAAGAAGCTTGCTGTGTAAGCAAAAATGCATAATAAAGATTTTTCAAGTACATTTGTAGCAAAAAACTTGTGAGAGAGTCCGTTGGACCATTAGATGATAGAGCACTAAGAGGGGACAAGGCCATAGCGGAGAGACTGAATGAATTCTTTGCTTCGGTCTTTACTGAGGAAGATGTAGGGATGTTACCCATGACTGAAGTGGTATTTAAAGGTGATACTGCAGAAGAATTGAAAGAAATATCAATACACCGGGAAGATGTGTTATAACTATTTGATAAACTGAAGAGTAGCAAATCACCTGGACTGGATGGTATACATCAAAGGGTGTTGAAAGAACTGAAATATGAGATTGCAGACCTACTATTAGTAATCTATGAACTATTATTAAAATCATCTGTAATACTTAAAGATTGGAGAATGGCCAATGTAATGCCAATTTTTAAAAAGGGTTCCAGGGGTGATACGGGAAATTACAGACCGATGAGCTTGACGTCAGTACCGGGAAAATGGTAGACACCATCATAAAGAACTAACCATCATAAAGAACAAAATTACTGAACATGTAGATAGTCATGGCTTAATGGGAGACAGCCAACATGGCTTTAGACAAGGAAGATCTTGTCTTACTAATCTGTTATGTTTTTTTGAAGGTGTGAATAAACAAGTAGACAAAGGTGAGTAGGTCGATATAGTGAATCTGGACTTTCTGAAAGCCTTTGACATGGTCCCTCATCAGATACTTTTGGCAAAACTAAAAAGTCATGGGATAGGAGGCAGTATACTATTGTGGATCAGGAACTGGTTAAAAGATAGAAAGCAGAGGGTAGGGCTAAATGGCGAATTTTCCCATTGGAGAAAGGTGAATAGTGGAGTATCCCAGGGATCTATTCTGGGTCCGCTGCTTTTTGACATATTCATAAATGGCCTGGAAAAGGGAATAACGAGTGAGGTTATCAAATTTGCAGATGACACAAAACTATTTAAAGTTGTTAAAACTGATGAGGATTGTGGAAAATTGCAAGAGGATCTTTATAAATTGGAAGACTGGGCATCTAAATGGCAAATAAAATTTAATGTGGACAAGTGCAAAGTTATGCACCTAGAAAAGAACAAACAAAACTATGATTACATGATGCAAGGTTCCACATTAGGAACCACCACCCAGGAAAAGGTTTTAGGCGTCATCATGCATAACATGTTAAAACCCTCCCCCCTGTGTGCAGTGGTGGCCAAGAGAGGAAATAGAATACTAGGTATCATAAGGAAAGGAATGGAGAATAAAACAAAGGATATTATAATGCCTCTATATCGTTCCATGGTGCGACCGTACCTTGAATATTGTGTGTAATTCTGGTCACCAAATCTGAAAAGGATATAGCGTTATTAGAAAAGATACAAAGAAGAGCCACAAAAATGGTAAAGGGGATGGAAGGATGTCCTTATGAAGAGAGGCTACAAAGGTTAGGGCTCTTCAACCTGGAAAAGAGACGGCTGAGGGGAGATATGATAGAAGTCTATAAATTAATGAATGGAGTGAAACGGGTAAACATAGATCGATTATTTACGTCATCAGAATATAAAAAGACTATTTAAGAATAATAAGAGAAAATATTTTTTCACTCAACGTGTAGTAAAGGCGGTTAGTGTAGCTTGGATTAAAAAAGGTTTGGACAAGTTCCTGGAGGAAAGGTCCATAAACCATTATTAAGAAGGGACCCAGGATATCACTGCTTGACCCAGTACAAGCATTGTGGAACCTGTGTCTTTTGGGGAGACTGCTAGGTACTTATGACCTAGATTGGCCACTGTTGGAAACAGGATACTGGGCTTGATGGACCTTGGTCTGACCCAGTATGGCATATCTTATGTTATGTTTCCCAAGGTTGCCACTCCAAGCTCTGTTCAAGCCAACTTCAGCAGTCTCCATTGCCAACCAGCCCTTGGCTTGCATTAGGAGATGCCCCTGCTTGCCCTGTGTCCAGATACAGCATCTCTAGCTCCCTTACTCCTGTCCAGTGTCCAATTATCTCTCTCTCCCTGGGTCTCCTCATCTCTTTCCCCTTGTCCAGAAGTTCACTTCCCTTTCGTGCATCAGCATCACCTCCATTTCTGTATCCAGAATCTCACCCTCCTGTCCCTCTTTCCTCTTTCCATCTGTTCAGCATCTCGCCCCCTCTTTCTCCCTCCTTCTTTCTTGCATCCAGTACTCCCTCTCCTTTTTTGCATTCAGAGCCCCCTCTCGTTCCTCGTTTTCTACCTTTAGTATCTTGCCCCTTCTCCCTTCTCTTCCCTCCTTTCAGCATCTTCCTCTCTCCCCCACAATGGCTGGCCCACTGGCATCAGTGACTCAGTGAGAGAGACTGAGACACAAAGGCTGAAGGCAGAACTCACTGCTTGGGTAGGGAGGGGAGCGGTGAGGTGAGTCAGCAGTCTTCACAGTAGACAGACTGTGGAACTGACATGGCACAGCAGGCAAGACAGCAGTTCCTCCGGCAACCTTTTGGTTCCTCTCTCTCCTCAGTCAGACTGTGGGACCAGGGGGATGGGGGCAATTGGGAATCAGACAACACAGTAGTGGGCCAGCAGGGATTGGCTTCTGCTCTGTAGAATACTTGTGGTTGCGCTCTAGGATGCGTATGGCACGACAGAACTATAGGCTTAAGTGGTTTGAACCAGAACTCCAGAGGCCCAGACCTTGCAAAAGCAACCTCACTACTCTGATGTCCCTCCCATCTGATATGCAGCTGCCAGCCCTGCTCATGGCTTTGTTGTTTCATGGCATTTTAAATATGAAATGACAGGAAAAAAACAGACATTTCAGGTTTTTCTGTATCGTCACTTATATGCACTATTGCGTAATACTGCACACTATTCAGCACATCATCTGAGCAACAGGGTGAACTACTCTTCAGCCATGCCCCTGAAATGAAAGAAAAATGAAAAATAAAAAAACAATTAAAATGAAAAATCTTGTAAACAACACGGGAAACTCTGCACACTCCTAGTGCTTGGATGGATGAAGCATAATAAAGGGGAGCTTTTTTTTTTTTAAACAGATGCCCCAGTAGGGTTGGGTGACAGGGTATTAACACCTCCTTTATTCAATAGTTTTCGTTCTCAGCTAAAAGACCAAGAAGGGGCCGTCCTCAGCTGAGAGCTCATGCTTTACTGCACTATGGGGACAGTCCTAATCTTCTCTTTCTCTGTTCCTAACGCGTTATGTAAAGTCCTGTACATGTGGTAATACTTTCTACAGTGTTGTTCATTTACCTGTGTCTAGATGCGAATATTAGCTCATATAGCTAATCCCTTTATAGACTGGCTTCGTGTCCAGGCTAAGCTGTTATTGCATTGACATGCTATTTTTATCACATGCAAAATGAATTTTTTAAAATATGCATATATTATATTACATCAAGAATTTCATTACAAAAAAAAATGGCTGTAGTGCCATATATGATCACTAAACAGTTACAAACAATAAAATAACACAATGATAACATTACAAGTAGAATAATTCGAACACAAAGAGAGAGAGATCAAAGAACCAATCCAAGGAAAGTTGGTACAAATGAGAAGTGGTCAAAAGGAAACAAGGCACAGCCTAACTAACTTCATTTAACAAAGGAGCATGTTTATTAAGATGAAGTCAGGTTTTTGCACTTATAATGGGTCATATACCAAAATGCAGCATAGTTCCCTACAATGGCGGGCAATGTGCGAGCACCCGATGCAGGGAAAGGAGCAGCGGCAGTAGCTGCTATGTCCTCCTCCTCATCAGCAGATGCTGGCCCCCCCCATGAGCACCCCCCCACCCCAGATGTGGGCCCCTGCTGGTAGGGGCAAGCCCGGTGCCACGGATCAGAAGACCCTGCCGAACCCTTCAGTATCCACCTCCCTGGACAGCATCACACATCAGGAATCCCTTAGCTTCCTCTTCCCTGATCCCCCTTCCACAGAGCATGATCATAAAGGTGGGGTCCCTCACCCCCTGAGCTCCTTCATGCCTTACCCGGGGTGCCCTGGTGGTAGAGAGTGTTCAGGGCAGGAGCAGTCCTTCTTCGCTCCTGCCTTATCTCCCGTGACCTGTAAAATGGTGCTGGTCTCATGATGCTGCCCCCTGGCAATAAGATGTTATTTCTCTTTCTTCATATATTTCATGCCAGCTGAGTAATTATTATTATTGCTATTCATATTATTAACATCAATATTCAGTCAGTGCAGTCACCAGCTCAAGTTAAACTCTGGTGCCACCATTGAACTTAATCTGTATATTCATTGCCACAGTCCATATAGAGTAGGTAGCAGCACTGAATACACATGTATGTGGTAATTTTTTAAACTTCTCCTGAACATAAAATGACTTTTACAAGCTGCTGGGACAGGAGCGAAGGGGGACTGCTCCTGCCCTGAAGACCACATGACCACCAGGGCACCCCAATTAACGCACAAGGGTGATTCAGGTTTTGTGGGTTTGGGGCCTTTACGATCTAAACACTTCTATTACTCTTTCTCTGCGGAACTCACGGAGCGGGACCCTCCTCCTGCTCCAATTTCTTACAGCTAGGAGATGTCATAGGTGGAGGTCCCTGGTCACTTCCGGCTCTGTTCCCTGGTGTACCTGACAAAGTCCTCCCGTCCCTCTCTTATTCCATGCTGGCCTCCTTCTCTTCGGAAACTCATTTAACCCTCCATTGCCTCAGATATAAACTTAGATTGTAAGCCCACCAGGGACAGGAAAATATTGACTGTAGCTGAATGTAACTCGCCTTGAACTCCTGAAAAAAGATGTGAGCTAAATCCATTTCCCTTTTCCTTTCTCTTTAGACTCCCTTCCTTACAGATAGAGCTGCTCTCCTCTACAGACAGTGACGGTGCTGGCAGACAGGGCGAACCCCAGCGTTGGTGCGAAGTATTGGGCGGCCCAGGTGAACCTTCAACCTTATGCCCCCCCACTTAGATTTTGATAATTGAACTCAACAATCATGATCATCTGAGAACCACCCTTTCAACAACAATATTGTAAAAATGTATAATTGGACATCATACTTTTCAATATTAAGCTTTGAGTTGTATGTCTGGGTGTCTACTCTCCCTGCGGGTAAAAGAATGTGATGATGACGTTTGGAGTTTGGCCATTAGAATCAATTATTTTGCTTTGACTCCTCAGAAGCTGCCTAAAGCCTAGATTTGCCCAATGGTTGGTCTGGCCCTGATGGTTGGGTTTGTACAGTCACACAAGGACTTCTTGTTGTGGGCTTAAGCTCCAGACACTGTCCTACCCCTCTGCACCATCCTACTCCTCTGCACTGCCTCTTAACAGCCTCTTATCCTGTGGTTCCCTCCTGTTGGTACAAGGGAAAGGGGTAGCCCCATCTACCTGCTCCTTAAGAGAAGATGGCCTTATTCCTTCATGGTTTATAGTTGCTTGCTGCCAAAGATATGGCCTTTGGGGGTGGTTTATATATGAGTTGGATTGTTCCTCTGAGGGGATGTAACTGGGCAGAAGTAAACTCCCCTGTTCTGGAAAATTACCAGGTCATCTCCAGGTGGCACAAAATTATTCAAAGTTGTTAAAACCCAAGAGGATTGTGAAAAATTGCAAGAGGACCTTTATAAATTGGAAGATTGGGCATCCAAATGGAAGATGACATTTAATGTGGACAAGTGCAAAGTTATGCACCTAGGAAAGAACAACCCAAACTAAGGTTACACAAGGCAAAGTTGCAGATTAGGAACCACCACCCAGGAAAAAGATTTAGGTGTCATTGTGGATAACATGTTAAAATCTTTCGCCCAGTGTGCAGCAGCAGCCAAGAGTACAAATAGAATGCTAGGAATCATAAGGAAAGGAATGGAGAATAAAACAAAGGATATTATAATGCCTCTGTATCGTTCCATGGTACAACTGCACCTTGAATATTGTGTGCAATTCTGGTCGTCATATCTTAAAAAGGATATAATGTTATTAGAAAAGTTACAGAGAAGAGCCACCAAAATGGTAAAGGGGATGGAAGGATACTCCTATGAAGAAAGGCTAAAAAGGTTAGGGATCTTTAACCTGGAAAAGAGACGGCCAAGGGGAGATATGATAGAAGTCTATAAATTAATGAATAAAGTGGAACGGGTAAACGTAGATCATTGTTTATGCCATCAAAATATAGAAAGACTAAGGGACATGCAATGAAGCTACAGTGTAAACTATTTAAGACTAGTAACAGAAAATACTTTTTCACTCAACGTGTAATCAAACTCTGGAATTGATTACCGGACGGTGTAGTAAAAGCTATTAGTGTAGCTTGGTTTAAAAAAGGTTTGGACAAGTTCCTGGATGAAAGGTCCATAAACCATTATTAAAGGGGACCCAGGAAATCCACTGCTTGCCCCAGTACAAACATTGTGGAATCAGTGTCTTTTGGGGAAACTGTTAGGTCCTTGTGACCTAGATTGGCCATTGTTGGAAACAGGATACTGGGCTTGATGGACCTTGGTCTGACCCAGTATGGCATATCTTATGTTCTTAGGTTACATCAGAGTAATTTAATGGGGCCACTAGAGGACTCTGCTACTCAAAACTGTAACATCCAAGAGTTATCTACATTTATAAAAGCCCTTTTGTGTTCGGGATAAGTTTAAAAAATTGCTATCTATGCGTGTATTCAGTGCTGCTACCTATATGGATTGTGGCACTGAATATACAGATGAAGTTCAATGGCAGCACCAGAGTTTAACTTAAGCAATAGCAATAATTACTCAGCCAGCAGGAAATATGTGAAGAGAGAGAAATAACTGTTGAATGAACACAGGGCTCTCCTAATTTATAATAAAACATATTTCAAATGAGACATAGGCTACAGAAAACAATTATTAGATGCGTTGCTGAATATACACTCAGTGAGGACTCCTGGTGTGTTTGTGCTGTCAAGTCAGTGTCAACTTAGCCCCTGGATACAAACCTTTCTTGGCAAAGTGCAACCAGAAAGAAATTATTAGGCCTTTTTTCTGCACGGTAAGTCTACAGCACCTATTATTCAAAGAAGGTGGTCACCAATCAAAGTAGCAGCCATGCTTGACCCTGCTTAGCTTCTAGATCAACCAAGATCAGGCATATTCAGGGCAGTGAAGCCATATAAGCTGGTCTTTGAAAAGATGCATCCTTTCTGTTGCCAAGGCAAGACTTCTACAAGTAGGACTCATTGAGAATGCTGATGAGCTGTGCCCCTGGGCATCTGAAAAAACATGATAGGGTTTTTTTTTTTAAGCAATGCTTTAGAATTTCCTGTAGTGTGGAGCAATTCATAGATACAGTATGGCCAATCTACCTTGAACTGATTCGAAAGCAGGATCCATTTGAAAGCATTTTGAGGCAGATAAGAAGGTCAAGATAGGGGCACTATGTAAGAGTGGGAGCTGTTTTTTTAAGATATCACTGTACAAGAGGGAGGGACATTGTTGGCTCTGACAGTGGTCTTATCTGGACCTACCACCAGGTACCCAGCTAGTTTCTGTAATAAATGCATTGCTTCTAAACTTCTGAGAAGGTCAACACCTGATTCACTAAAAGTCGCTAACAGGTATCCAGTTCACTAACCTGGTTTAGCGACCATGATAAATATGCTTCTCTTCTTGAAAGTTTTCAGTTGGGTTAAGGCGCCTGCTAATATTTTAGCCAGCAGAAGATAAGTGGTAGCATTTCAGTATATGCTAATAAAAATAAAGAAATTGAAATGAAGACATGAGAGAACACAAGTTATCACCCTACTTAATTGAATTGAATTAATTTCAATCAACAATTATATCCTGCACCATATCAAAATAGGGATCAGAGAGACAATTATAATATCAAATATAAAACAAGAAATGCATGCTAAATACTCATTATTCCATTGCTTGATTACTACATTTTGTTGTATTTGGGTTCCCCCCCCCCCCCAAATACCTGCAGGAAATGCAGCTTTACAAGAATGTGGCTATAAAGATGCTTTTTGGGATTTCCAGGTTTCAACATTTGTCTCCTTTTTTAATGCAATTGGATTAGTTATCCATAGACTTTAAGGTTCATTTATAAGTTTTGGTGATTGTTTTTAAGGCCCTTAATGGTCAAGGGCCGTCATATTTGTGTGCTGCTTTCCAGAAATACCAGCCTTCGTTCGGATGTGGCAAACTTGCTTGCTGACCCCTTTGTAAAACAACTCTACAACGTTAAAATTCATGTTTGTGCCTTTTCTTGTGCAGTGTTCCTTCTCTGGAACTCTTTATCTATCAAAGTGCGTTTAGAAGCCGTCTGTGCTTTAAGAGTGTGAAAGCAATATTTTTTAAAAAGACTTTTAGGGCCACATTGCCAGTGGTGTAAAGCTGAAATTTTTAACTTTTAATGTTTTGCTTTATCTCTATTGTTATGTTTTATGTATGTTTTGTATTGACAATGTTATTTCTTCTGTTCATTGTACACAGACTAGGAATTATGATAAGCGGAATAGAAATACTTAGGGGTATGTTTACTAAACCGTCTTAATGTTACCGGCGCTAGTTGCAGCAATAATGTGAAGAATACCATATAAGGAGTGGGCGTTCTGGTGGCAAGGTAGCAAGAATCTGTATCACGCGATAGTGGGCGCCGTTAACCCTAAATTCATGCCAGCACAGTGTTAGAAGCAATAAAGATGTAGCCCACTGGTTACTGCAATAACTGTGGAGGCAGAGGTCATGGGTTTGATTCCACAGTGGTGTTATGTAAGAAGGCTGTCTGAGGCAATTCCTTTTAATCTAAATCAGTGCTGTCTCAGGCATTTCCTTTTTTAAGTTAAATCGGTGCTGCCCAGCAAAAACACCCTCACAGTGCCGTAACCTAAGGTGCCGTATAAGGCGCCCTATAAGGCACTCCATAGGGCACATTATAAAGTGCCCTGTCCGCCAAGGCACCTTATAATGTTCCCTATAGGGTGCTTTATAGGGCGCCCTATAGGGCACCTTATGAGGCACCTTAGGCTACGGCACTGTGAGGGTGTTTTTGCTGGCAGCACTGATTTAAATGAAAAGGAAATGCCTCAGACAGCCTCATTAAATAACACCACTGTGGGACCAAACCCATGACCTCTGCCTCCACAGTCATTGAAATAACCAGTGGGCTACATCTTTATAACATCTAACACACCGCTGGCTGGCTACAAAAAGACTGGAGGTCACCACACAAACTGTCTGCTGTGGTTACCAGGATAGGGTAAACCCACCCGTACCCATGATGCACTGCACATGCAGATCAGCAGCCTACATCTAATCACAAGATGGGGTATGC
Organism: Ichthyophis bannanicus; assembly: GCA_033557465.1. Classification (NCBI taxonomy): domain Eukaryota; kingdom Metazoa; phylum Chordata; class Amphibia; order Gymnophiona; family Ichthyophiidae; genus Ichthyophis; species Ichthyophis bannanicus. Next base: position 308,154,290 of record CM066032.1, on the reverse strand, counting down.
GCCTCTATAGCACCCCGGCCTGGTAGGGGGAACTGACTATCTGTGTTACTGGCACAGAGTAGCTACAGACCGTGACATTGTGCTGTTCCTGTGCTCACCCTGAGGGCGAGGTGGGGCGCCCAGCACCAGGTCTGCAGCACCTGGCTTGGCTGAGGTAGGCTGCGTTGCAGGTCCCAATCAGTGCCAGTGTGTGATGGGTAGTCCCTGCAGACACACCTAGGATACACCTGTGTCCATCTGTATTTCCCAGTCACGTCTAGCCCTTGTGGCCTATGATGCACCCAGAATAGTGCATATCCTGTGTGGTTGTAATGGTCACATGTTATAAGAGAAGGGTGGTGGTTGGACCCAAAAGCAGATTATGTAGCACCACCCAACCTGCCCTCTGTGGATCAGGGTGGGGGACAGGATCTCCCACCAACAGATCCACATTATACATCTCTGCAATGGTGGCAGTAGAGAGGACCATCAACCCCAGTCCTGCTAGGAATGGGCACCCTACAGGGCAGTCAATGCAGATCTGTACACATCACATAGGGCACTGGCAGTAGGCCTGGGAAAGCTCAGCTGCCCCCCCACCACTATCTGACATTCACCAGCAGAGGGCAGTCTCTGCCCTGTAGGGTAAAATATAGGCGTTTATGGCATGTTTATTTAATCTGCAATAAAGGTTCCATCTTTATTACCTCGATTTAGTACTGGGTAAAATTTAAGGACATGGTTTGCAGGAGCCACAGCTGGGACTTGAACCTGTGACCTTCTGCCCCTGAACACACTAGCTGTGTATTCTGCACCAAACTGTTGCCACAGAGGCTGCTCATTCCCTGGGGATACCATGACTGTTCGTCAGACAGACCTTGTCTGTTGCAGTGCACGGCACCCACCTAAATGGGGCTTGGCCGTGGTCTGCTGTGGGCAGATGCCACTGCCCCCTCTGCCACCAGCACCCCTCCACCACCATGCTGACATGCCCTTGTGCCGGTGGTGCTGGTGGTGCGCAGTCCCAGGCCATCCAGTGTGCCGGTAGGCGGCTGCCTATGGTGCATGACATAGGGTAGGGGTGCCTGCCTAGACATCCACGCTTCCCTCCGGCACCGCCTGCCAATGTTATGTGCCTTTTGGGGTACTTGCTGGGTGCTGTACCCTGGGACACCGTGGGACACACACTCGTGGCCATGTTTGCCCTTGGTCAGTTGCTGTCTTGCTGTTTTTCCGCATCTACATTCCTATGTATCACCTGGACATCTGCCTAGCCCACCCTGTGCCCTAGCTGCCCCACTGCATGTCCCACATACAGCCCCCTGTACCCCATTTGCAGCCTCACAGTAGTGCCCTCTCGTACTTGGGCACTATGATGTTGCTGCACATGTATCGCTGCTATCACTTTTCTTGGTTTCCCTGCCTTTGCTGCACATTGCTGACTGAAATGGTCTCTCTCCCCTGCAAATGTGCCTCTAGCATGAGGTTTTCACTGGCGCTAATTTTCAGACCTTCATTTCATGGTGTTAGTGTGCATGGAGCCTCTCCCTGCCCACTCTCCGCCCATTGACCCCCTTATCTCCGCCCCTGGGGAGCCTTACTCCACCCTCTGCGCACCTTACCGCCGCCAGAGACGTTATTGCGTGATACGTGATGTTCTCGCACGGTAATGCGCCATTATCACGCAATAACATCACGTATCACGCAATAACGTTGCAGCTGTTTACCCTATTGGTTTACCCTATTGGCCTACCTTACAGATTACTGTTGTCAGTAACTCGCTCCCAGTAACTCTACCGTTTATTACCTTGTAGACTACTGTTGTCAGTATACTGTTGCCATTAGCTTCACTGTTTGTTACCTTACAGATTACTGTTGTCAGTATATTGTTGCCAGTAGCTTCACTATTGTCCGTTGCCAACACTCTTGCATTTACTGTTGCCAGTACCTGTTCCAGTAGCCTGATCTCCCTACTTCTCCCGGACACCATGGCACCTCCCACCACTGTCGCACTATCACATACATTCATCAGCTGCTACATCTTGCTCGCACTGACACAAGTCTCCCAAACCCTCACCTCCTCCCATAGCTCCATCCCATAGCTCCATCCCAATCCTTCACAACCCTTGGAAAAGACACCATGACCACTCCAACCACAATACAGCCAGATCATTGCACACTACACACCCTCACCTCATCTACGTGTCCCTCCATCAGGCCAGACCCTCTCAGCACAACCACGACACCCCCCCTCACGACTTGAAATGCGCCCTAATAAATGCCCGCTCTATTAGAAAGAAATGGCCTGCCATATCCGACTTGTTATCCACTCCCGACATCGACATACTATGCATCACAGAGACATGGATGTCAGAAGCAGACGCGGCAATCCTCCACCAGTTTGTCCCCCCCAACTTCTCCACCCACTCGTGCCACAGAACTGACAGAAGGGGGGGAGGGGTACTTATACTAAGCAAGGCCATTCTACAATTCCAGACAATTGCATCAACCAGCTCCCCCTATCTAGACCACATCGCTATAGCGAACAAACATCTCACCATCAACCTACTATATCGAGCACCCTCACCATCACCAGATGAACTCTCCACAATTATTAACCTCGCCTGTAACCCCATCAAGACACAGACCTCGAACTGGATACTAGGAGATTTCAACCTCCCCTCACTCCATGACAATCAAGCCAGAGCCTTCCTAGATGCTCTCGAGACGGTGGGCTACACCCAGCTGATCAACTCCCCTACCCATATCAAGGGAAACACTCTTGATCTCATATTCGCACCACAATCAGTGCCCTGTTCCACATCCAAGATCAACCTATCTCTATGCTCAGTACCCTGGTCAGACCATAGTCTAATCAGATTTGTGATGCCCACACATCCCTCATTCTCCAACCCTCATTCCTCAAACAATCCACCTGCACCAGTCTCAAAACGTTTCCGCCAGCTCAACAGAGAAGAGGTCTTAGAGAAAATACAACCTCTCCACAATACTCATGGATTGAATCTTGATGACATGATTTCCACATGGAACTCATGCCTTAATGCTGCAATTGATCCTCCTGCCATCAATGCTTCACATGACAAAAAGAAGAAAGCACCTTGGTATTCGCCCGAGCTCAAGACCTCCCTCCGACAACTCCGACAGCTAGAAAGATGCTGGCGCCGCTCCAGATCGACTGAAAACAAGGAAGCTTACTCTACCCAGCTGTGCGCCCACCGAACAGCAGTTTCAAGGAGAATGAGGCAATACTATGCTGAGGTCCTACAACTATCCCTTAATAAGCCGCATGAGCTATTCAACATTGTCAAATCCTTAGCTAAGGAACCTTCGACTGATCAGGCAAACCAGCCTGACCCACAGAAATATGCAGATTACCTGCAAACCAAAGCAAACCAGGCCACCCTACCCGCTAGCTCTAGGTTGCAAGACATTACGCTGGCTCTTTCCCCCCCACCTGTACCTACCCAAGTATTGACAGCTACCCAATGCTCCATCTCCACATTTACTACCCCAACTGAAAGAGAAATACAAGACATCATTCTGAACATAAACACCACCACGGCACCAAACGACCCATGTCCAGCATTCTGGATAAAAACCCTACGTACTGAACTCAGCACCTTCCTGACTAAACTGATTGGTACCTCATTCCAGACAGGCATCTTCCCCCGAAGCCTAAAACAAACCTCAATAAGACCGTTGCTCAAGAACAATAAACTGGATCCCACAAAGATGGACTCATACAGACCCATCTCCAGTATACCGCTTCTAGCTAAAATCTCAGAGAAAATAGTACACCGTCAACTGAGCCAACATATCAAAGATAATTCACCCCTCGATCCCTGCCAGCACGGGTTTCGCGAGCAACATGGTGTGGAAACCTTGTTAACAATTCTACTCAGCACTCTGATAACAGGGATAGATAACGCCAAACAAGGATTCGCCCTCATCTTTCTCGACATTGCAGCGGCTTTTGACTCCGTCAGTCATGATCTACTTCTGGCCCGCCTTGTCGAAAAGGGAATCCACGGCACCGCCCTCGCATGGTGTACCTCATACCTACATGACAGATGGCAACATGTCCGCTCAGGTACCTCAACCTCCATCTCATTCCCTCTAACGAAGGGTGTCCCTCAAGGTTCCTCACTCTCCGCCCTATTCTTCAACGTCTATATGCAGCCTATCTGCTCCATCATCAGGTCCTTTGGTATAAACTGCCTAATTTATGCCGATGATGTCCTCATGTTCACCCCAATACATACTGATCACCCAGATCTATCCCGATTATCCTCATGTTTCAACGCAGTCACAGACTGGCTACACTCGCAGAAGCTCAAAATCAACCTTAAAAAGACGGATGTACTTTTCATCAGCAGAGACCAAGCATTTACCCCGCCACCCTCACTGAAGGTACGTGATGCCGAACTTGTCATGAAGTCAACGATCCGTTACCTTGGAGTAACGCTCGACCAACATCTCAACTTAAACGCCCAGATAAGCAACATCTCAAAAGCAATTTACCACAAGATCCGTATGTTACGTAACATCAGACCTCTACTTGAGCCAGAGGACTTTCGAACAGTCTTTCAGTCACTGGTGATGCCCCATTTCGATTATGCGAACTCCATTCTCCACGGCCTTCCGAAGTGCACTCTTCAACCTCTGCAGCTAGCAATGAACACTGCAGCCCGAACCCTTCACCAAGCCTCTAGAAGGGAGCACATCACCCCCATCCTGAAAACGCTGCATTGGCTCCCAGTACGCCACAGGATCACCTTCAAAATCTTAACAATAACTTTCAAAGCCATCAACAGATGCACAGCCAGCGCCCTCTCTGAACTTATTCAACTCACTCCACCCAACAGACTGAGAAGATCTGCCGCCACCAACTCCCTAATACTCCCGAAACCCATCACCAAATGTACTAAAACCACTAGAGACCGCGCCTTTGCTCTATCAGCACCTTCATGCTGGAACAACCTACCAACCAACATCCGTGCCATAAACAACCTTCACCAATTCAGAAAGGCTTTGAAGCACTACCTCTTCCTGCAATGCTTTCCCAACTTAGAATACATTATGTAGCCACACCTCATCCTTACCCAACATCCATCCAATCGCCCTCTCCGACCCTCCATCCCTCCTTTCCCGGTTAGTCACCTGACTGACCTCAACTCTACACCTCACAACGTCCTTTAAATACATGCATAGATAGATTGAAGAGTGATGTACATAGTTTTACCTGTTCTCCAAGTTCAAATTCCTGTTTATTGTAAGTCCAATGTAGACTTCCCACACTGGACATTTGTGTTACATGTGAACCGCGCTGATGTTAAATAGTGCGGTATATAAAAATGTTAAATAAATAAATAAATAAATAAAGCTGTGCCATTAGCGCCATTTCATAAACATACCCCTTAGAAACAGAAAAATGACAGCGGGTAAAGACCATACAGCCTATTCAGTATGGTCTTTATCTGGTTTCTTCAATAAAAAAATAAAAATAAAGCAACATAATAACATTTACTAATCACACATTAAAACTGTAAATTTATCACATGCTCAGCACCGACTGCTCATTTTATAAAAGCCACTGGCTGGCTGGAGGGAGTTAGCACAAGAAAATGAAGAGATTCTGACTGTTGCAAAAGGCAAAGGTGCATGAAGCAAGGGCTAGATATGGACGGAGAGGAGAGAAGAGGAAGAAAAGGCCAGTGAGAGAGGAAAGGGGGATAGAGAGAGACACATAGAGAAATAGAGGCAGCAAGGGAGAGCAAGAAGATAGCTGTGTCCCTAGATCTGCAGGTCCGGGACAAATTACTGCTGGCAAGAGTGACACAAATCTCCCTTGTGAATGTCATTTTACATTTTCCCTTTATAATTCCTTAGGTCACTGTACAGTGGAAAAAGGGCTTAAGGGCCAGACTTTGGGTGAAAGGAGAAGAGGCTGGTACTAACTTAGGAGAATGAAGGGAGTAGATAGGAGGCAACATGAACTTGCACAAAAGCCTAGCATGCAGTAGATGGTAAGATCCCAAGACCTGAGGAGAATGGGAAATGAAATAGTGGAGACAACCACTGCTTCCTTGTACCTCTCTCCGACTTCCACATCCTCACCCTTAGTCACTTCTGAGGGAAGGGGTGATGTGGAAGAATTATCCCATCCCCCAGCACTAAAGAGAAACAAACACTAGGGAGTTCGTTTTCAAAATGGTTTATCTGGTTAAGGGAGGGAGTTAACCTGATAAATAGTTAAAAATCTGGGGCAGCAGACTGATCTTTTGGCTGGATAATTTGAAATCTGGCCAAAAGTTAACAGGATAAAAGTAGGGGGGAGGGGATTGGAGGAGTGCATAGCTTTCTTTTACCAAAATAATGGCAATATTCAGCGCCATCTGGTTAAAGATGAGACCACATAAACTGCATGTCTAAGAAAACCAGATCAATTAACTGGTTAACTTTAATCAGCTGTTTTAATTTACTTATTTATCCCCCTACTCCTGCTGGAATTCTGCAAACAAAATTCAAACTTCTATGTCTAAAGATCTGACGTATACAAAATTCTACAAAATAACACAGCATATTGTTTTTGAGTGATACTTAATTTTAAATATAATACAGAAAAATATCACAAAAAAGCAAAAATTCCGAATTGTTGCATGAAGCCGCGGTGATGGCAGGAAACATTTTCGATGGACGTGGAGCAGCGGCAGATGAGTAGAGCCGGGAGGAGCTATGGCACAGAGAAGAGCCACGGCACAAGGGGCAAGACCGTGTCAGGGACGCAGTGCCATGGAGCAGAAAGGAAAGCCGCGGGGCAATGATACAACTGTGGAGCAGATGGCAGCCACGGAGAAACAGCTGTGGAGGGAACACAGCTGCTGCAGAAGGTGGGGAGTCAAGACCAGACTGGAGAAGGGGCAGTTCAAACCATCAAATGGACCCCAGTGGAATCCACCAGAAGCAAGAACAACTCCCCCTAGAGCACCACCGCTGAGGGAGGAAGATGGGCTCTCCGTGGAAGGAAACTGTAAGAGCCACAGAAAAAAAAGAAGAAACATTTTGTAGAGTCAATGGGCAGAAGAAAACAAGCCTATGAAAATGGCCAGTGGGGGGAGAGGAGCTAGACCAGAGGGCATAAGCCAATGCCCCGAGATTGGGAGAGGGAGCTAGTGAGGAAGCAGAAGACTCAACTGAGCTGAGGCTGCCTAAAGAGTGACAGGGACTCAAAGGTACTGGGAACCCCGAGGACACACAGTGTGCTTAAAGCTGAGCAGTCACTGGTGTGTTTGGCACTTTCATGGAAACAGACAGTGACACTGAATCACCGGGGCCAGAGCTATATATAAATGCCGGCATCTTCCAGCCTAACGCCATCTGGGCTTTCCTGGATGCAAATTCAAAAATCTGCATATGGGATGGACACTTTTCTAAAAGCCCCTTTTGTTGGTTACATACACTACTCCAATGGTTAAATGGCCTTTGAAAACTATCTTCCTTAAGACTACCAAAAGCGAAATAGATATTTTTTTCCCATCAGAAATGTTCAAGACTCTTAAAAATAATGAATCTATCCCTCTATTTATATTTCTGTGGTCAAACTTAGAAATGATTCCCTTCCCCGATTTATTGGTTCGAATAAGAGTGTGTCATAAAAAAACTTTGTCCCCTATATAGTGCACATAGTGCTGGTTGAGTTTCATTACAGTGGCTTACCTGGATTCATTTTCAATCCTTAGCCTCGTTTCTTCTGAGGCGTTCAATTGCTGATGACTTTCCCAGGTCACTATGATCAAGGCCAACACCACCTACTCATGGCACAGTGAACCACGCTCTGATGGCAAACGTTTAACATTGGGTTAAAGCTGTGTTCTTGGGGCCAAAAAGCTATGCATGGCTGTGATTTTAGGCTGAGAACTAGGGAAGCCAAGGTTTAAATCCCACTGATGTTCCTTGTGACCTTGGGCAAATCACTTCACCCTCTATCACCTCAAATAAGCCCTTTAGGACAGGGAAATACCTACTGTACCTGAATGTAAACCACCTTGAGCTACCTATGAAAAAGGTATGAACTGAAAATTCAAAGAAAGAAATCATTCAGGAAACAGTTTTATTAAAAACATTTTACATTTAAAAATTATAATTTCTGGCTTGGATTATTTAAATAACTGAGTTAGGGAAGGGGCAGTTAGCTGTCAAAAGCTAGTCAAATATATATTAAGTTATCCCAATATCCTTTTTTCTAAATTAATTCATCTTTACTTCTGAGCATGCTCTTATGGTCTGAAAGAAGATGTGCAATGCCATCTAGTGGTATCTTACCGCTATAGACCAGTGGCTATAGATACATAGAAACATATCGGCAGAAAAAGACCACATGACCTATCTAGTCTGTCCTTCCATATCAACCACTACAACATTCCCCTTTTTATAGAAACATAGAAACAGCTTTATCCTTAAATCGAGCCAGCTAGTTGGGTTTTCAGTATAGCCAGAATAAATATGGATGAGGTATATTTGAATGTACTTTCCTTAATATATGCAGTATAGATATTGCTGGTTAATCGATGTCAAAACGTTGGCAGCCAAGTCAGCTTCAACAGTCCATGTTTTGCAAGGCAGACTGATAGGATGGTGCATAGGCCAAAGGAGTAGTTCTCAACCCAGTCCACAGGACACACATAGCCAGTCAGGTTTTCCGGTTAAACACAATGAATATGCATGAGATAGAGATTTGCATACAATGGAGGCAGTGTATGCAAATCTATCATGCATATTCATTGTGGTTATCCTGAAAACCTGACTGGCTAGATGTGTTCGAGGACTGGATTGAGAACCCCCTGGGCCAGAGAGATGTTTCTGGGTTCTTCCTGACAGGCCTGTGTAAGGCAGATGAAGATTTTTGCTAAGAATTTTCAAAACTAATGAATTTTGTTTGGGGGGGATTTTATGGGAAATCTGCTAATTTGGCAAAAGTTGTAGGGTCCGATATTCAAAGGCCTCTACACAAATGCTGCCCAGCAGGACATTCGGTAGCACTAACATGGTTAGTGCCGCTGAATATTTGCGGGTGCTGCTGCTGCTGCCCGATGCCAACCAGTAAGCACTGGGGCATGCCGGGAAAGATCCAGGATAGCGCCCATCGCTAACTATTGAGCAGCTGCCTGGTTAGTGACACATGGTGAAAGTCAGGTGCAGTAAAGACTGGCCTAACCTTTGCTGCACGAGCTAACCGGACACCGGCTAAATATTGTCGCTGCCTGCTTAGCTTCCCGGCAATCTGGGCAACCTGAATATTCAATGCCAGAACCCAGATATGGCACCAGTAATGAATATCCATGTTTAAAGTGCAGCAGTGACGGCAAGCTGTGGTCACTGAATTATCAGGTGCATTGAATTTTGACAATGACAATAGTCATATGAAATTCTTTAAAATTCTGGAAAATACAGATCTGATGATATTCTTGTCAGAAGAAAACTGTCTGTTTTAAGGCTGTGGTGATTATCCGGTCAATATTCAATAAGGACATAAGAAAAGCTGTGCTGAGTCAGACCAAGATCCGCTAAGCCCAGCATCCTGTCTCCAACAGTGGCCAGTCTAGGTCACAGGTATCTCGCAGCTCCCTAAAAGTAGATTTATTTCTCATAGCTCCTATCCAGGGATGAGCAATGGCACTTCCATGTCCATCTGGCTAATAATATTTTATAGACTTTTCCTCCAGAAACTTCCCCAAACCTCTTTTGAGCCCTACTATGTTAGTTGTCTTGACCACATCCTCTGGTAATAGATTCCACAGCTTAATTATGCGCTGCATAAAAAAATACCTGGAGTGTTGTTTGAAAGGTTAAGCAACTGTTCCGTTTAACCATTACACCCCATTCTGATTTTATGAACCTCTGTCATATCCACTCTCAGTTGTCTGTTCTCTAAGTTGAAGAGCCATAACCTGTTTATCCTTTCTTCATAAGGGAGATGTTCTGTCCCCTTTATCTGTTTTGTTGCCCTTCTCTGGATCTTTACTAGTTGTGCTTTATCCCTTTTTTATATGTGACCAGAGGTATACTTAGTACTCAAGGTGCGATTGCACCAGGGATCTACACAGAAGCATAATGATAGTCTCAGTTTTGTTCTCCCTCCCTTTTTGGATAACCCCTCTTGTATTCTATTTGCTTTTTTGGCAGCACAGCACACTGGGCTGAAAATAGGTAATTTTATAAGGATCGCTTAGTTGAACATACATTGTCAGGCGCATATTTTGTGCCCCTTTTAGAAAGTATAGCCCGCATGTACTTTATTTTATAAAATAAGGGCATAAGTGGCAAGATATGCTGCCAAATCTAGGCATGACCAATTGCACCAACTCTAGACTTGGTGTAAATGTCCTAGTCTAAATTTGTAGAAAACGCACTTAAGTTATATTTTATAACTTAAGCACATAAATTTAGGCTCGGTCCCAGCTGCACTCCTGTGCTCACCCACTCCAAAAGTACGCACCAAGTATGCATGGAATTACAGAATAGCGTCTGCCTAAACAATACACGTAAGCGCTCATCCCTGTGTGTAAGCTATTGAAAAGAGGCGACTTGTGCGCATCGATGGCATGTAACTTTCCATAGCTCCTTATAAAATTACGTCTGAAATGTCGACATCGGGAGGTGCCTGCATAAGAGCTTTGCTTTTAAAAACAGCAACCTGCAAACAGATACATTTTGTCCATATAAGTCAATATATGGTCACAGTTTATCCATATAAATTGAGAGGGGCTAGTGGTGTTCCAGGATGGGTTGAAAATATTTAGCCACTTTGGCTACCTGTATCTGTATAAATGGCTGCAAAAAGAGGAGTCCTAACTTTAAATGAATAACTTTTCTGGGTAGCTTCATGTAGTGGCCATTCTACTGGATATTGGTCCCTGTGTTTAAATTTTTGTTTTTTGATGAATTCCTGCATATTGGAGTATCTAGATTTTTGCACCAATAGAGTTCCTTAAATAAACCCTCCTAGCTCCCTGAACAAATTCCTAAAATCTCCCATCCCCTTGACCCTCCCCCTCCATCATAATGCCCCAAATCCCTTCTAGGCCCCCCTATGGCTTCCTCAACAGCCAGTTGGAGGAGAAGTCCTTATTGACGCACCAGGACTGCCAACTTCCAGTAAATTTACTGATAATGTTAAACAACAGACCAAAAACATAGTAAATCTTTTAAAATAATCTCATGTCAGGCAAATGTCATGAGTTATCGGCCCACGTCTCTGCTGCTGTGGACTTATTCTCTGTCATAGTGCACCATTTGTGAAGTAATAATGGGCCAACAGGGAATAATGTTTTCTCTTCCTGTTGGGAGAGGTGTGGTGGCTCGCTGGAGGGGGTAGGGAGAAGCAGGGCTGGGCCCAGAGTTGGTTCAAGGCACCCTAGGCAAACCTTAAGCCTTATGCCCACCTGGCTGTCAGAATCTGCTGTTTAGCTTTGAATGTCCTGGTCTTTGCTGCCCTCAGAAGCTATTGCCCTAGGCAGTTGCCTAATTTTCCCAGTGGTTAGGCCGGCCCTGAATGGAAGGGGGTATTGGAATGGTTATGAAGATACGAGGCTTGATAGGAAGTTGCAGTGGGATTATTGTGAACTGTGATGGGAGAATTGCTGTGTACAGGAATTCGAGGGTGAAGAGTGATGAATGTAAATCACTTCAGGTTTCAGTGTAAAAGGAAGAGACATACATATCAAAATAAATTGCTAAATCATGATTTCTTGTGCAAGGGTGATCGGGGTGATGATTGAGTTCATATGTGTAGTTTGCCTGAGGGGAGCAAATGGTGATGAAGTCATATTGGCAGTGGGGAAGTGGGACCAATTCAGCCTTAGCACTTGCAACATTGGGGGGGGGGGGGGGGGAGGGGGTGCACTGCCCCCCATGCTCATCCCAAACTATGCCTGTGATTGAGTTGCTTAGAGTCAGGGAAGTGACCAGGTTGGGGGAGGGGGGAAGCAGGGATGGAGTTATGTAATGGGGAAGATGTAAGCAGGTCCCATGGGCACATGCTACTTTCTGGAATTTTCCCTTTGCACCAGTTAAAGTGGGGGAATGGGCAAAGCTAGTGATATACCAAGCATAAGCTCGATGGGTTTATGTTTCCACCATTGCATAGAACATTACTAAATCTAAATTTACTGAATGGAGAGTCCATTCAGGACATATCCATAAGTTTTTAAATTTTTTTTCATGTTCTCCCTCCAAAAATTCCTTATGGCTGTGGGAAATGATATACATCACCCCTCCCCTCTTTTCAGTCACAAATGTTCCTCGTAATAGGACCTCCATGTTGCTGTGTCTAAAAAAAGCTTGCACTTTGTTCGGACCTGGAAACACTTTGTCAATTGCTTGATAAATAAATGAGATGGACTATAATTCCTTGTAAAGATATCAAAGGTCTGAATACGTTAACCATTCAAGCACTTACTTAACAGACTGATCACCAAATTAGTTTAGCTGTTCCCGTGGACTGACTCAGTCAGCCAATTCTTAGTGGTAGTTTGCTGTCCTTGTGCAATCTACGTGTCGGAGATTAAAATCTCACTTCACCTGCCATCATAGGTTTGCATAGTACTCTGCCAAGTCTGGATAACACCTAACTATAATTTCAAGATTGCATTTACTTTTTATTACTTCCTTTGCAATTAATAGTCAACAAAAGATTGAGTTGGGAGTTGCTTGGTGGCACAAAAGAAAAATAAAATCTGCAAACACGTATAATAGTAGGGCTGGCAGGTCACATAAGGAATTCTGAGAAAGTAAGGTAAAGGTCTGGGCGACGTCCACTGTCCTTTTCAAAACTGGTTTTGCCCTTGGCACAGACTGATCCTAGATAATATGAAGTGGCAAAAATGCCCAGGGCCTGATGTAAACCTTGATTGCAAATGCCAGTTGCCTGCATGCAATTAACGGAAATACTTTGTGCAAATGGTGAAAGCAAAGCTCACGTCTTGGGCTTGGTTGCACAAAATTAACACAGCTACAACTGAAACTTGTTATTAGAATTGTGTAAAGTTTACAAAGGTAAATGGGAGACAACCCAGTGGTTAGGGCTGCAGTACACTGTACAGGGTCACGTGTGACGTCTGGCTAGGGCTATGATGTGATGGAGGCAGCAGAAATTGTGTGCAGTTTGGAGGTAATGACGTCAGTCCCTGGAAAGGATGTTGCTGCTAATATGATGACCTCATTAGAACCATCCCAACCATTGGGCAAACTAGATGGTTGCCTAGGACTGCAACGTCTGGGGGAGGCAGGACGGCAAAGATCAGGGTATTCAAAGCTAAACAATACAGCCAGTGGGAGTATAAATTTTAAGGTCTGCCTAGGGCTCCAACCTTGAGCCAACTCTGAGGCCAGTCCAGGACCTCATCGCTGACCCAAAGGAGTGTGGTGGAGGGTGAGTTTTCTGACAGGACTTTCCTCCAGCCTTCTGAGTCTGCAGAAGCACATGTGTTGCCCAGGCTATGGCCAAATGTAAGATTTTGACACCCAAAAGCAAGATCAAACAGCAGATCCCAATGAGCAAGGTGGGGGTGGAGGAATCAGAGATCCAGGAGAGCAGCAGAGGAAGGCAATAGTGCACAGTGAGGCTCCTTTGGAGCAGCACATGCACGTGGCCCTCTTTGGCCTGGGTATTGGACATCTTAGAAGTTTGGTGTCCTAGGTAGTTGCTGATGTTGCCTATGCTTAAATCTGGAGTGGGCCTGGGTACATGACAATTCAACAAACCTGTGCAAAATCTCTCCTGGTACATTTGGGTCTGCTGATTCTGTTAAGTTGGTCTTTATTGAGCTCTATATATGTGAAGGCAGATTTTGGATAGGATGCAGATGTCCAAGTCAAGTAGGGTTGCCAACTGGCTCCAGATGCGCCCGACAGGCTTAATCCATTTCTGGGTTCACCACATTGCATGCAGGGGACTTGTACCCCTGCTTTTCTTATGGAGACAATAGAGAAATCTGAACTACATATCCCTGCATGCAATGGGGTAAACCCAGGACTGGATCATGCTTGTCAGGCACATCTAGAGCCACCCTAAAGTCAGGACGTGGAAAATTCCCAAAGTATTTTACATGAGGCCTTGCCAAATGCACATTGACATCTTCCCACATCCAGCGGGAGTAGCAATTATACGAGAAAGCTGCAAAATGTGCTGTACCAGTCCACATGTGCCTGGAGGCAGCTTTTTAAAATCACTGCTCCTTATCCTGATTGCATCTCTGCCCTTACCAGAGATTTCTGATGCCTACTGGAAGCAAAGATAATGGTTCTAGGTTCAAAATGACACCAGTGACCCCTGGTAGTAATATCACGAGATTACTGGGATCATAAAGAACAGGGGATCACTCCCGCTCCTGCTAGATACCAGGGACCCCTTGCAGGGCTGGCACTACCATTAGGTGAATTAGACAGTTGCCTAGAGTGCCAGTCCTCCAGGGGCATCCATTGCCTCACCGGGGCCTACAGGGGCAGCAATGGCCTGAAACAGCCCCATAGCCCTTACCTTAAAACTTTGGCCCCACGGGGCTGTTTGCTTCCGCCAATGCCCAATGCCAATTTCCTCTCTGCATGGGGCAGAAGCACAAGGGATGAGGCTTGCCTAGGGTGCCTCATCTACTTGCGCTGGCCTTAGGGATGGGATCAGAGGGTGGGGGGCTTTGTGGGGGTGCAATGCAAAGGTTGAGGTTTCTTCTTGCTACAGGGGGGTGTCGGATGGGAGAGTTCTTGATATGAGGATAGGATGTAAGGGGAAATTCTGTTTGCAAGGTGAGGATCAGTTGCAATGGGGCTCTAAGGGGGAATGTGAGGCCTCAGTGGCAGGGGGAGGGGGGGATGAGATGATAGGGAAGGAGCCAGGCCTTGGCCTTTACATCTACATGTAAGGTTTGCCTCTTTGCGGATGATACCAAAATCTGCAATAGAGTAGACACTCAAGAAGGTGTAGATAACATGAGGAGGGATCTAGCTAAGCTTGAAGAATGGTCTAGAATTTGGCAGCTGGGATTTAATGTTAAAAAATGTAAGGTCATGCATTTGGGCTGCAGCAATCCAAGGGATCAATATAGTGTAGGGGGTGAAGTACTTTTGTCCACTAAAGAAAAGCGGGACCTAGGCGTGGTTGTGTCTGATGATCTTAAAGTAGCTAAACAGGTAGAAAAGGCGACAGCAAAAGCTAGAAGGATGCTTGGGAGCACACGGAGAGGAATGGCTAGCAGAAAAAAGGAGGCGATAATGCCTCTGTATAAGTCTTTGGTGCAACCTCATTTGGAGTAATAGTGTGCAATTCTGGAGACCGCACCTTCAAAAGGATGTGAACAGGATGGAGTCGGTGCAGAGGGTGGCTACTAAAATGTGGTCTTCATTATAAAGCATATGAGGACAGACTTAAGGATCTTAATATGTACACCTTAGAGGAAAGGCGGGATAGAAGTGATATGATTGAGATGTTTAAATACCTCTGTGGCATAAATGTTCAGGGAGAGAGCCTCTTTCAAACTGAAAGCAAGTTCTGCTATGAGGGGATGGGATGAGGGTGAAGGGAGATAGATTCAGGAGTGATATGCAGAAATATTTCTTTACGGAAAGAGTAGTGGATCCGTGGAATAGTCTCCCAGTGGAGGTGGTAGAGATGAGGACAGTAACTGAATTCAAAAAAGCACGGGAGAAACACAGAGGATCTCTAAAGGAAAAAAGGGGACTGTTGTAGTTGTTGATATGGAAGGACAGACTAGATAGGCCATTTGGTCTTTTTCTGTCATCATATTTCTATGTTTCTATGTTTCTACATCTTCCCGCAGGCACTTATTCATGCCCAGGGGCAGGTGTAAATGCTGCTTCTGTCTAGAGTTTTTATATTACAATATATATACAGGGTGGCCCAAAAAAAGTGAGAACATCTCGTAAATTAAAAGCTTAAATAGTTTACTTATTTACCTTTTTTTAGCTATATAACATCTTTATTTCGACAATTTCCAGTCGCCATCTTCTTTTTAAAAATTTGTCAATCGTTTACATCTGTCTTTTTGAATTTTTAAATAACTTATATGTTACGTTCTCACTTTTTTTGGGCCACCCTGCATATATGTATCAATGTAGATTTCCCTTTTAAGATGGGAAATCTACGTCAATATGTTAGAACCATCCAATGCACTTCCTCTCCCCACCTCTACCATGCCTTCTGCCAAACCTAACATGGCATGTATCACCAATGTAAATAGCCCTTTTCCAAAAAGGCATTTACAAATGTACACCAATCTAAATGGGAAATGCTGCTGTTTACACATGGGGTGCTTCAAAAATAACTTCCTACAATCTATTTCTATGAAGCCCCTTCTTCCTTCGGCTCTAGTCTTGGCATGCTCTTGATTATTATAAGGTATCTCGTAGGCATGGAGTTTTCTTGTTTGTATGTACGGTATTTCGAGACATATAAAAGACCAGTCTACAATTCCAAAGTGGAATGCCTATAGGGGAACTGCAAGCTAATTGATGCCTTGTATCTTATTCTGTGATTTTGAAGCAATTTTTGTATCAGTTTTAGAGGGATAGTGTCAAACGGGGCCCGTCCAAGCATTACAAAAGACTAGTTGGTTGCCTAGGGCGGCAGCTTCTGAGTGGGTGGGGGGAGGGGGAGCATAGAACAGCCTTTTTCAAAGCTAAACAATAGATCACAAACTCAAAGAGCCATCAGCACATTCTTTTACCTGCAGAGAGTAGCCCCACACAGAGAGACATTTTTTTGCATGCAATCAAAGAGGCTTACAATAAAACATCTTATGTCTAAAGAAAGGAAAGAGTAAAAACACAGGCAAGGTCAGGTTCAGCCAGCAGGACCTCAGGGCCTGTGTGTATGAAGAACAATTACACATTTTTACAGGATTGCACTTGGAAGCAGTGGCGAAAGTTCTAGTGGGGGGGCCCCCAAAATTTGCTAAGGCCCCTGTATTTTTCCCCCTACTGATGACTTACCCCCCCCCCCCCCCATGGTGGTAATGATGATGGTGGTGCCATGACCCCCCTTGGCAACCTCCAGTGGTAGTGGCCCTGTGTGGAAAACATAATTCCATCTGTTTGCCGCACTGCCTCCGGGCTTGGGGCAAATGGATAAAATTAACTTTGCCATGCTGCTGTGAGGGCCCCCTTCCTGCCTGGGCTTCCCCCCTCCCCCACGCATTGCGGCAGCTGCTTGAGTGGAATTTACACCATTGCTTGGAAGGGTGGTGTTCAGATGATCATGATTGTTAAGTTTAAGTATCAGAATCTTAAGAGAAGGGGGAGGTATAAGGCTTTGGGTCTGCCTAGGGTACCAACCCTGGGACTGGTCCTGGTGTGAAAGAAACAAGCACTATCGGCGAGGTCAGGCTGAATTAGATTACAACAGCACTAAGGGGGGCAGAGAACAAGAAGGCTTTGACATACCGCACAGTAAAAATTCATAACCTTTATACTTTCTGTTACCAGCTTAGCATTAGAAAATCTTTCGACATCCCTCTCCCTATTAATTAGTCCCTTATAAGCCTAATAAATCCACTGAGGTTTCATCACTTTAGTTGCTCTTTTAACTTGGCCGTGCCAGGCACCTTCACAGTCCATGGGGAAGCAGAGATCGCTCCTCGTTGATAATGTTTTCTTTGCATATTCATTAGGCTGACATGTCACTCCACCTCATTAGGCTACCTTCCATTGCCTCGATGTCTTCTTTCCACTTTGGCAATGCCCAGAACCGTTTTTACTGCCCAGCAATGTTTCATATTATTCATTATGTGGTTTTTTCTAATATACTATCCCATCCCATCCTTCTCTCCTCACATGTATCAGCCCACCAACTACGTACATAAGCCTTTCTTCATACTCTACTAATTTATCCTTTAAGGGTAAGGTTTCTGGAAGCATCAAGTGACTGCTGCAAACTCGATCAAGTTGTGCAATGTTTTAAGTGAAATGTACGTAAAAGATAAACATTTCTAAGCTATTTTAACATAAGCAAAGCACTCTGAGAATATATAATGCTCCTTTTTCACGAAACATATTTTTCTAACATGTACATATATTCAATCTCAATAGCTATTCTATGAATATAAGGGTTTATTAGCTTTGAGCACATTTTTTTTAAGAGCTGTCAAGTCAGTGCTGACTCCTGCCAGGTGACTCAGCAGCCCCTGGGTTTTCTTGGCAAGGTATGACTGGAAGTAGATGGCCAGGCCTTTTCTTCCGAGGCAATGGAGGGTAAAGTGACTTGCCCAAGGCCACAAGGAGTAGCAGCGGGAATTGAACCCAGATTTCTTGGCTTGCAGGCTGTTGATCTAACCCAGTGGTTCTCAACCCAGTCCTCTGGGTCAGTCAGGTTTTCAGGATATCCACAATGAATATGATTGAGATAGATCTGCATGCACTGCTTCCATTGTATGCAAATCTATCTCATGCATATTCATTGTGGATATCCTGAAAACCCGACTGACTGGGGGTCTCTACCACTTTAGCACTTAATATAACTGAAATCCTTATAACATTGTATTAGAAAGTTAACTTTTCAGATGAGAAAAATTAGTTCTCCAAAGGTAGTTATTAAGTTTTGGTAAAATATTGCACTTTACAGCAGCTTAATTTACCATGAAAGTCACTAACCTGCAGTACCCCATGCTCATTATTTGGCAGTTTGACCCCTAGTGGTAGTGCTGTGTAACAATACCTATCATCGGTTAGAGGTGACATTTTGATCCCAGGCGCCCAGCAGGGCAGGAGTGACTGGGGACTGCTCCTGACCCACACTGCTAGCTATCCCAGGGATAGCTCAGGTATCTGGGGGAGGGGGAGTGTCTTCTGGGAATGGAGGAGGGTTTGGAATGGGTCTGTTTTGGGGGCGGTGGTTGTCTGGAAGGCGCTCTGATTTGGAGGTGGGGGTATTTGCTGTAGGGGATTTACATTAGTTCTGGCCCTTTAAAATGGCCTGATGCACCCAGGAAGTTAAAAGAATGCCACTCTGAGGAGAATCTCCATTTGTGATCCAAGGAGGAGAGAAGCCTCGCCCAGTGACAGAGTTGCACAGGTGATAGCAGCAGAGGAAGGCATTAAAAAGTTTGGGTGAAAGCGTATCTTGTTTCAGACCTCCTCTGTCACGCTTTGTCAGAAGCGATTGAGTCCCAGGGATTTATTCTTCCTGAGACTGTGTGGGAGTGAGTTGATCATATCTGGCCTGCTGGATCCAAGGCTGTGGATTTGATCTGGTTTTAACAGAAGCAGCAGCAGCAGGGATTCCCAGGCATATCCCTCCTGAGCAGCAAGTAGAGATACAACACTGTAAACAGCTTGCAGGACTCCGACTTGCGGTAGGCTGATCTCTGCACCTTGGCATTGCAGCTAGGGCTTGGATCACCAAAGATTCTCCCTGGTTGGGGCTCGTGGGCCACAGGTATGTAAAGCCAAGGGGGAGAGTGGTAGGTGACAGGGTGGTATTCATGCTGCTGGTCGGTGGGTCTGGTATTTCCCCTGCTGCAGCACTACTGCCCCCTCCCCCTGGCATCCCTTTGCCTCCATTCCCCCTCAGTCATCAGCTTTTCCTTTCAGTCAGTCAGTGAGATGCAATGAAGAGAGAAAGTTCTTCTCATCTGCAGGTCCTAGAGACCAGGTCGCATCTAAGCCTCCTCCTTCATAAGGGGTTCCAACCTTTTTCTCACTTGACCATGCAAGAAGTCCACCATCACCAAAATATTTGCTGTGAATCCCTGTTGCTACCGAAAGCCTTCTAATTTGGCCTGTAAAATATTCACCACTGGGATGAGGCGCCTCACGGTAGCCCTTGTGGAACTCAGATCCTCCACGGCATTCTTAAAGGGCTTTTTTGACGTCCATTACCTGTGATATTTGCTCTGTTCTGGTGACTCCGGGCTCTGTCAATGCCGATCTTGGGCTTCGATGACATTTGACGCAGCAGCACCCATTGATCCACTAATCTCTCCAGCATATCATGAATGGAATTCCACTTGGTGCTAACATCCTGTTTGAGCTGGTGTGCAGATGCCGTTATTGCTTCCTGCATCTCATGCCCACCCTTCACACCGGGAGAAAATGCCCAGCTATTTTTCAGCATTTTTCAATCAGTTCCCTCAGGACAGGGCTGCTGCTTGCCTTGTTCCCCAGGCCTAGGAAGTCCCACTATTGCTTACAAAGAAACCTGGATGCATATTTCTCCGTTTGTGCCCTGTGTGCCAGCCCTGCCACATTGCCCTTATTTCTGCTAAGATATAGATTCATATATGGTTGTCATCCATTACTTGACTGTCTAGCATAGCTCATTGGTGTCCTCCTGCTGTTGCTTCCCTGTTAGTCCTGCAGCCTGAACCTGTTTCAGCTGAATGCCACCAGTATGCTGTCAGGGAGACGCAGGTGTTTGTAAAATTCCTACTAGTCCGTATGTCAGTGGTGAAATTCATGTTAGTATTGGCCTCTGCTTTTGCCAGTTCCACCTACAGTTGATGGCACAACTGATTATACAGGCAGGAGAACATCTGCAGGGCACATGGTAAGCAGGAGCTAAGAGATGCAGCAGCTTCTTAAACCAACCTTCTCAATCATGTTCAGGGGTGGTCATCTAGGGCTATCATTTCCCTGATGCACCGGGTCACCACCCTCAATGCTGCCTGCCATCTGCTCCATGACAAACATCTTCCTATATCCTCCATAGGGTGGCTTGTGACCCACCACTTCTATTTCCACTCCTGGAGGGCATTCTCAACGTAGGATCAGCCTCCTCATTTGGACCAACCCGGAAAGGGCACTGCTTTTCCAAATGATGCAGTACTGAATGGCACAGTTTGTAAGATGACCATCAGCTTCCTTTTGCTAATGTGCTGCATTTAGAAACTGCATTCTGCATACTGCAAGTCATTAAGCACTTTAAAATGCTTCCATAAATGTGAGATTTTATGAGATTTCTCCTGTACTCTTTGGGAGGATGGGGGGAGCTGTTGCTCTTGGTGCTGCTGCTGCTGCTGGACTCGTCACTGGGGGAAGAGGAGAGGATGAAAGGTCAGCCGCGTCCTTCCCACGCTCTACTGTGCCATCTACCTGTGTTGTACTCTTGGCCTTGGCAATGCCAGGAGCACTTCCTAGTTCCTCCCGTTGGCATGCTAACAACAACCTGTTCAACAGCCTTTTCAACCAGTACAACTTCAACATCTGATGTTATTTATTTATTTAAAAGATTTGGTATACCGTCATTCAAAATAGCATCATGGCGGTTTACAATATATAAAAGGCGAAGCCCAAATACTGAAACAAACATAATACAATTAACAAGGAACAAACGGTTTGGAACATAATGTAGGAATGCATAGCACAACAATATTTCCTCAGACGATTGATCATGGAGAAACATGAGGAAGGGTATGAATCATTCAAACAAGTATAATGCTGCATAAACAATTAATCAAAGGATTCCTGGAAAAGCAAAGTTTTTAACTTTTTCTTGAATCTTTTCTACCCGAAGATCAGGTGGGAGGGAGTTCCAAAATTAATTAATATCTTTAGAGCCTTGTTATCCAAGAAGTGCTTTATGGATTTTATTCTACATAAGGCCGCATATGAACCCTTAGTCATTTCACAAAAATCCACAAAAGTGAGTTTGTTGTTATACTGCATGTTCAGATCTTGAAGCTCCTTGGATGATATGGACCGCCGTGTGTTGTGCCATTTCTAAAAGATGCAGGTTATGATGCTACAGTAGTTGAAATGTCGGGATACACTGAACAGCCTGGAACACTGAACAGATATCACTGAACAGGTTCAAGTAGAGGGCGTAGGTCTAGGGTTCGTATTTTGTGATATATCGTCTTGATGGTTTTGTTAATATGTGGCTTTAGGTTTATTGGCTGGTCCAGGGTATTTGACTTTTGGTTGTATTTTCAGATCAATGTCATTTATTTTTAGAGTTGGTGGTGGGTTGAATGTTTCATCTCTAGTGATAAATAGTACCTCGGTCTTTTTCTAGTTTATTAATAGTGTGTGTACTGTTAGCCATTGAGCGACATCTTTGAAGCATTCTATTATTGCTGCATATAGGGATTAGGCCTTGTTGAAGGGAACGTAGAGCATGATAACTGCGAATATGTGGTAGTAGACTTTGTGTGACTGTATGACTGAGCATAATGGTTGTATGTATATGTTGAAGAGGAGGGAGGATAGTGCTGAGCCTTGAGGAAAACCCTGGCTTTGCAAAATTGGGGATAATTTGTTAGGTCCTATTTTTACCTTTTGTAGGTGGTTTGTTAAATAAGAGTAGAACCATTCCAGTACTTTGTTTTGTACTCCAATTGTTCAAAGTTGCTGTAACAGTAGGTTGTGGCAGACAGTGTCAAATGCTGTTATGTCCAGGAATATTAGTATGAATCCCTGTTTTGGTTTCTGGGTGACTTTTATGATTCTGTCCATGAGAGAGGTTAAGAGTGTTTCTACTCCATGGTGTGGTCTAAATCTATGTTGTTGTGTGTCTAGCGGACTATGCATGTTAATGTGATCTTGGATTTGCTGTTGTACCTTTGCTAAAAAGGGGAGGCTAACTATAGATCTGTAGAAAGCTGGATCCTTTGGATCTAGCTTAGGGTTCTTTAGTGTAGGATGGATAGAGGTAGTTTTTAAGCTGGCAGGCATGTATCCTAGGGCGAGGGACAGCTGGGCTATTTTTGCTAAAGTTATGCTTAGCTTGGCTCTAGTTATTTTAATCCAGCTTAGGGAGGAGTTAAATCAAGATGGCAGTAGCTAGGTTGGTTTGAGGCAGTCGTGTTTTCAATGGGAAAAAAGTGGAAAGTTAAGGGGGGTCTACAGCCCTCCCAAACCCCCATAGCTTCAACGCCTGTTTCTTCAATTAATGCTGGTCCTTTGGATGCTTACCTTATCCAACTGCCACGGTCTCCGGTTCCAGGGGAGGAAACTCCGCTAGCAGATTCTTCGGGATTGGGTAGCCCAGTCTCTGCCTTGGAGTTGCCATCTCTCTCCCCTGATACATGGCCTGTGCCAAAAGCAGCATGTTTTCAGCAGGCTCCTGATGAATGCCTACAGCTGCGACTCTTGCCGGAAGTGTTGGAGTTGTTAGAGCAGCGAGTGCCAGGCACGGGAGTGATTGGGGCAGTGAGTGGTCTTGCCCCCAAACAACTCCAACATGCTCAAACTGTGGCGCAAATAGGTGGAAGCCGGTCAGTGAGTCAGGTCATGGAGCCACAAGAAGATGGTACGCCTGCGGGAAAGGAGGTGCTAGAAAGCCAAGCCAGTGAAGTTTCGTCTTTTATAATTGAGAGGCCAGCAAACTTTACTTTAGAGTTGATATGGTCGGCCATTGTATCACTGGGGGAAGCTTTACTGCCTCAAGTGTCTTCTCTTGCACTTAAAATTTAATGCAAATTCAGGCAAGATTGAACAGTTTTCGAACACTGTTGAGTCAGTTAAGACTGAGGTATTAGAAGCCTGGCCTAAGTTGTTGTCCCTTGAGGGCCAATCTGAATTGTTTATTAAGAACTTTGCCCTGGTGGATTCTAAGTTGGAACTTCTTGAGAATAAGTCTCATGCAAATAATCTTTGGTTAATTCATTTTCCTTACGTTGATATTGTATCAGCGAGAGATATGTTTAATGAATATCTGGTGGATGTTTTGACAGTCCCATAAGAATCTCTCCCCCTGTAATGAAAATGTTTTATCTACCTAAGGGCAGGAGAGTAGCTTTCCTAGTGGGAATGGAGGCTGAACATTCTGATATTTGTCAATGTAACAGAAATGTTAGAATCCTCGTGGGAATTACCTGCGGTTCCCGATATATTGTTGGTGACTTTTGCCCTTTTGTCGGACAAAGAGTGGCTTTTAAGGCTCTTTTTATGCAAAAGGAACCTTCTGTTTTGGGGGTTAAAAATGAATATCTTTTCTGACATGGCGAAATTTACCCAGCATCGCCGCAGAGAATTTCTTCTGCGGTGTCCTGGAGTATTGCAGCTGGGAGGACTTTTTTACTTAAACATTCCTGTAAGTGCTTGGTGAGATACCAAAGCTGTTTATGTTTCTTATGAGCCCTCCCAGCTGCATGCCTTTGTGAATGTGAGACAAGTTGAAGCCTCTTTTGACTCCACGCCTAATGTGCCATGATTTATGTGTGCTGGATACTTTGCCTAGCTTTATTTCTTATAACTTTCCCTTTTTCTGTTGTGGGCTAGGGTGGGCGGACAGTTATGTTTTTGCGTTTTGTGTTTATATTAGCTTTCTTTCTTATTATTTATTCTGTTGTTTGGCTCTATACTATTCAAGGATGTTTTTGTCAACCTTCTTAGATATATATGAAAATTGCATAAAGATAAAAAATAATCCAACTTACTGGACATGGGTCGAGAGGGTATGTTATATGGTAACTGAAAATTTATTACGCTGTGGTCAGACCATGGAATCGTGTGTAGTTAGGGTGGTGTTAGTGCATTATGCTCAAGCATATTTTTATTGACAGCATATAAGGTCAAGCATACTATCCTTTTCATGGGTTGATTTATTAATGATTTGGTTATAATTCAATGTGTTCATGGCTTCCAGAAAGGAGTTGAATTGTTTTAATGGTACGGATGGGAGGTTGAAATCTCCCTTATTAAAGGAGTGGATTATTGGTTGGGGCAAGTTACCTCAGTCCAGAGGGCCAGGGGTTCAAATCCTGCTAGAGAACAGCAACCTTGGGCCGGAAGAACTGGGGTTTCTAGTCCCACAGGTGCTCCTTGTGGCCTTGGGTAAGCCACTTAACCCTCCATTTCCTCAGGTACAAAAACAGATTGTGAGCCCTTCAGGGACAAGGGAAAAATATATATACAGTACCTGAATGTACACTGCTTTGTCTGGTAGAAAAGCAGTATATAAGCCTAGTTAAATAAATAAATAAAATAAATAAATTATTCTGAAGGGGGCCTAGGAATTACCTTAAATTAATGAATGATTCTTAATGCAAGGGAAACAGTGGGAATAAAACCCACAGTTTGCAGTCTTAGCTTGATGCAAAAACTGTGCTAGAACCCGGAGCTAAAGCACTAGCACAGGGTTTCCTAAAACAAGTTGAGCAGAAATGTTTTGAGTCTTGAAGGACTACAAAAGGGGACTGCAACTTCTGGAGAGAGATCTGCAATTGTAAGTATTTACTTCTGGGAATTTTTCTAAATCTCGGGGAAAAAGGAATTCTTTAGATTAAAGCTGATTAATCTGTGAACCCAGTGTATTTGTTAAATCAGTCAGGGCCTAGTAGTGGCAAAGAGTTTTCGGTTTAAATTTAAAAAACAGCAGAGAGCTTTCTGGTTAAATTTAGAACCCAGCAGAGAGCTCCCAATTTAAATTTAATACTCAGTCAGGGCCTAGTAGCAGCAAGGCGCTTTCAGTTTAAATTTAAAACACAGAAGAGAGCTTTCTGGATAAATATAGAACCCAAGACTCCCTCTATCCAGGTAAGGGCTGTGGGACTCCCCCTGGAGATTGGTCACAGATTACCTTAGAAGCACAGGACAGGGTACTGTGTAGCAGCCAGCTTTTAATAAGTCTTCTTTCCCTCCCTCCCTCCCCGACACCCACCTACCCCTGGGATAATCGTAGCTTTATAGGTGCTTAAATCTCTTAAAGGAAAGGAGGTGCCATATTCACTCTCAGGTGCAGTTGTTTATTCTCATCAGCATACATTAAGGACCTGAGATTAATTAAACTTCAGGTGAACAAAGTACATTAAACGTATTAGGTAGTTTTATTAGTATAAGTATCTCCAGCAATGCTTAGTAAGTAAAGAACTTAAATATCTAAACACAACCTTAAAATGAAGATGCAGACAGCAGTTCAGCAGCGAGTCTTTTGCATTGAGTGTCACATGTATGATTTTCTCCCAGTTGGTGAGGAGTCTTATGTGTGCACAAGGTGCAAGGAGCTCTTTGCTCTCAGGGAACAAGTCCGATCTCTGGAGGATAAAGTAGCAGACTCGGAAGACATAAGGAAGACAGAGAGGTACATAGATGAAACCTTCAGGGATATAGTCCTGAAGTCCCACGTCCAGTCTTTCAGCATCCCCATTGCCATGTAGGAGAGAGATCACGTGACAGGAGAGCATCACCCTGGTGTGGCAGGAAGTGATCCTATAGCTAGGACCTTTCCTCCAGGTGATGTAAAACCTTCTCGCACCGAAGAAGTTCCTCCAGGGTCATGTGCCCATGAGGGAACGGTTAGGACAGCCATTATAGTTGGTGATTCAATCATTAGGCATGTAGATAGCTGGGTCGCTGGTGGACGTGAGGATCGCCTGGCAACATGCCTGCCTGGTGCGAAGGTAGCGGACCTCACGTGCCACTTTGACAAGGTATTAGATAGTGCTGGGGAGGTGTTATGTCAGTACCAATGACTAGGGGCGACCCAAGGGGGGTGCGGGGCCATGAACGGAGACTTGGTGCGGGGCCTCATTTGCATAAGGGGCCTCATTTGCATAAATATTTGCATAATGTTACCATACACTAACTTTTAGTAAACATGCCTCTTAATGAGTGTATGGATAAAGAAAGACTAAAAGATTTCTACATTACTATAATCCAGTGCCAACCGCCAGGCACATTAGGAACTACTACAAACACTGCCCATTTAGAACCCATAGCAAACCCGCCGTATCATAACAGCACTACCAGGACTCACAAAGCACCATACCCTACCTATCAAAAGGCAATACTGCAAATATTAAACCAATACATTTCAGAGAATAACAATACATGACCTACTGGGGAAAGAGAACAAGTGCCAATTTCAAATAGGAATTACATAAACATAATACCTCAGCTCAGTTACACATGAAGAACATAGACCATCACCAAACAAGTAATCACAATTTAGAAACAGGAAGACAATAATTAAACTGGGAACCCCAAAAGCCAAACTTGGAATGTACAACAATACTGTAGAAATAAAACTATAAATTAATTTCCTCTTGTACTAAACAACGTGCAAACGTTAATGATGCACATTTCCCAGAGCTGACATATTCCAGTTAATAAATTCAAAATAAAGAGATATCTTTCTACCTTTTGTGCATATTTTTTTCAGTTGCAATTGCTCCAGCCACTTTCTTCTGGTTTCTTCATGTCTTCTGCTAACTCTCCATCGTCTTCTGTCCATTTGTCCTTTCTTCTCTCTTCTAGTTTTTTTCCATTCTCCCTCTACATCTGTTTTAACATACTGATCTTTCTCCTTTTGCTCTTTCCTCATTCCTATTTCATCCACTCAAATTTTACCCCTCCATCCTCAATCCCCACTTACTCTCCCAATACCCGGCCAATTCTAGATTTTTCTTCCCTCCCACACAAAATATTTTTCCCCTCTCCATTTCACTCTCCCAGCCCCATCCCATTCTAATCCTCCCCCAACATCAGCTCCCTTCTAGTTCCAGCACCACCCAGCATCCGCTCACTTCTAGTACCCGCATGAGCCCATTTCCAGTCCTACCCCCCCATCAGCCCATTTCCAGTCCTAGCTCCCCCATCCATTTCCAATCCGATCTGAGCCCCTTCATCAGCTCATTTCCAATCCCAGCCCCCCATCAGTCTATTTCTAGTCCTTTCCTAGCCCCACCATCAGCCCATGTCAAATCCTAGCTCCCCTCCACTCAGCCCATTTCCAATCCAAGCTCCCCCATGAGCCTACTTCTAGTTCTAGCCCCTCCATGAGTCCATTTCAATCCAAGCCCCACCACAGCCCATTTCCAATCTTAGCTCCCCCCAACAGCCCATTTCCAGTCCTATCCTAGCCCCTCCATCAGCCCATTTACCGTCCTAGCTCCCCCCACTCAGCCCATTTCCAGTCTAGCTCCCTCCCCTCACAGCCCATTTCTATTCCAAGCCCCCCTCCCCATCAGCTATTTTCAGTTGAAGCCTCCCCTTCCACTCAGCCCATTTCCAGTCCTAGCAACCCCCCAACCCATTACCAGTCCTAGCCCCCCCATAGCCCATTATCAGTCCTAAGCCCACATCAGTCCAGTTCCAGTCCTAACCCCATCAGTCCATTTCCAGTCTTAGCCCCCTATAGCCCATTACCAGTCCTAACCCCCCATCAGCCCACAGCCCATTACCAATCCTAACCCCATCAGCCCACCTCAAGTCCTAACCCCCCATCATCTCACTTCCAGTCCTAAATCCATCAGCCCATTTCCAGTCTTAGCCCCCCCATAGCCCATTACCAGCCCTAACACCCCATCAGCCCACTTCCAGTCCTAACCCCACCATCACTCCATTTTCAGTCTTATCCCCCCCCATAGCCCATTACCACTCCTAACCCCCCCATCAACCCACAGCCCATTACCAGTGCTAACCCCTTCCCCCATCAACCCAGGTAAAATTTAAAATTTAAAAAAAGCTGACTGCTGCCGCTGCCGCCGCAGCAGCAGCAGCAGAATCGAGTGCCCCATGGCCACCCCCCTGCCCAGCAGAAACCTCCCTCTCTCCCTCCCTGCATCAGCTCCCTCTTCACGCCAGCTTTCAGAGCTGCGAAGGGAGAGTTTTTCCCTCGCGGCTCTGTTAAGCATACTGTTAAGCAAGGTACAGCTGTGATTACAATGGGCAAATGGATTTCGGACGAGTGCCCGGATCTGGTGGATAAATGCAAATGAATCAAACATGTTGACTTTGAGCAGTATCGGCGACTGAACAGAGAGGTCAGACAGAAGATGAAGGTGGAACGAGAAGCCTACTGGAATGGTGTTGCAGCCAAACTGGAAGAAGCAGCATCCAGGCATGAGTACCAGACTCTGTATCAGATCCTTAGGACAGGGGTGGGCAATTCCGGCCCTCGTGCACCACAATCCAGCCTGGTTATCATGATGTTCCTAATGAATATTCATGGAAATGCCTGTTTCCCATCAGCCCCGGCGGGCTTAACAGAGCCACGAGGGAGAAAGTCTCCCTTTGCGGCTCTGAAAGCCGGCGCGGAGAGGGATCTGATGCTGCAGGGAGGGACCCAGGATATCACTGCTTGACCCAATACAAGCATTGAGGAACCTGTGTGTTTTGGGGAGACTGCTAGGTATTTATGACCTAGATTGGCCACTGTTGGAAACAGGATACTGGGCTTGATGGACCTTGGTCTGACCCAGAATGGCATATCTTATGTTCTTATAAGATCTCTTTTTTGTGTTGTGTTTTTTTATCACCATTTCTAATGTGGCTGAGAGGTCATCAATTGATGTTGTTGGGGATCTATGTACTGGACATAGTGTTATGAATTTGTTTGATATGGTGAGCAAGTCCAATTCTTCTGTGCTCTTGGCTGTTATCTTGTTGAAATGTAGGTGGTTTTTTGTTAGCATTGTTACTCCTCCCCCTCTCCGGTGGGTTCTTGGGCAGTTGAAGAGGCTATAGTGAGTTGGTTTGTGTTGGTTCATTAACAGGATGTCACTCTCTAAGATCCATGATTCTGTTATAAACATGGGGCCATGTATTGCAAGGCATTTACCACAGTTTACAGGACTGTAAACCGTGTAAATGCCCCTAATTGGGATATTCAGCGGCACTAACACAGTTAATGCTGCTGAATATACCAGAGAAATGCTGCTATATGACCCCATGCTAACCGGAGCGCGTTGGGGCGGTATCTGAGGATAACCATGCAGCAGTGATATTCAGCTGCTGCCTGGTTATACCTCAGGGGCAAAAGTTAAGTGCAGCAAAAGCTGTCCTAACGTTTGCCGCAGAAGCTAACTGGGCAGCGACTGTGCAGCAAACTCAGATATTTAATGCTGGTGACTGGATATGGCCCTGGATTGAACATCCGGAGTTAAAGTTTGGTAGCAATGGCTATGCACCTTAGAGAGTAACACCACAAAGCAAGCAAATAATCACGTAGATCACAGAACCCAGTCCAAAACGTGATATATGCTCTGTCTTTTCCACAAATATCACGTTTTGGACTGGGTTTTATGCACCTTAGAGATGCATAGCTGTCACAACTCAATATCGGGGCCATGATGTCTAAGTTATGGATTGCTAGGTAATCTGTAAATGATAGAATTTTATTTCGTACTGAATGCGCATTAATGAAATCCTGAGTCTACTTTTTGAATCATTATTTAAGAAGATATTTTATCTTTTTTTTGTTAACAATAAACATAGAAATATAAAAACATATAGCGTTATTAGAAAAGGTTCAGAGAAGAGCCACCAAAATGGTAAAGGGGATGGAAGGATACTCCTATGAAGAAAGGCTAAAAAGGTTAGGGCTCTTTAACCTGGAAAAGAGATGGCTGAGGGGAGATATGATAGAAGTCTATAAATTAATGAATGGAGTGGAACGGGTAAACGTAGATCGATTGTTTACGTTATCAGAATATAGAAAGACTAGGGGACATGCAATGAAACTACAGGGTAAACTATTTAAGACTAATAAAAGAAAATATTTTTTCAATCAACGTATAATCAAACTCTGGAATTTGTTACCGGAGGATGTAGTAAAGGCTGTTAGTGTAGCTGGGTTTAAAAAGGTTAAGACAAGTTCCTGGAGGAAAGGTCCATAAACCATTATTAAGAAGGGACCCAGGGTATCAATGCTTGACCCAGTACAAGCATTGTGGAACCTGTGTCTTTTGGGGAAACTGCTAGGTACTTAGGACCTAGATTGGCCACTGTTGGAAACAGAATACTGGGCTTGATGGACCTTGGTCTGACCCAGTATGGCATATCTTATGTTCTTATGAGTGTACATTTTAGGTTTATACCATTATTAAGATGTTCCTCTTTAATGTGTATTGTACTCCTTATTTTGATCAGGTTTAGTGTGTTTATTTGCCTGTTTTTTGTTATGTGCATTTCCCATATAATTGCATCCATATCCCCTGATTATTTGGATGTGGGTGGGTAGAGTTAGTATGGTCTCTGATTGTGCAATTAGCGCAATGATGGCTAGTATTGTGTAAAAGATTGTGTAGAGAGTAAACATGTTTAATTTGTACTTTTTAGTTTAATGATTAGGAGATTTTCAGTTTTCCGTATGATGAGCTTTTGATTTCTCCTGTGAGTGTGCAATGATCTTATGTTTGAGTCTTACTTGCTTACCTTCTATATGAAGGGGATCCGTCTATGCTCCAACTGAGACCAGCCTGGAAACAGCCAAGAATGACTTCTACAACCAGCTTCAACACACACTGGATTCAATCCCGCAGACAGAGTTGATCATTCTAGTGGGAGATTTCAATGCTCATACCAGTGCAGACAGGACCGGATGTGAAGAAATGCTGGATAGTTTTGGCCATGGCATGATCGATGACAATGAACTGCACCTGCTGTCCTTCGCTGCGTCAAACAATCTGGAAGTGGGAAACAGCCACTTTCAGCACTCTCACAAACACCAGCTTATATGGCGCAACCCATCTGGTGAAGACTCGGCCGTCCTGGACTACATCTTGATCAGCTCTCAATTCCAATCATTGCTCAAAGATGTACGTGCAATGAGGGGGCCTGACTGTGAATCCAACAACTACTTTGTCCGTGCTAAGGTACAGCTGTGATTACAACGGGCAAATGGATTTCAGACGAGTGCTCAGATCTGGTGGATAAATGGAAATGAATCAAACATGTTGACTTTGAGCAGTATCGGCGACTGAACAGAGAGGTCAGACGGAAGATGAAGGTGGAACGAAAAGCCTACTGGAATGGTGTTGCAGCCAAACTGGAAGAAGCAGCATCCAGGCATGAGTACCAGACTCTGTATCAGATCCTTAGGACAGGGGTGGGCAATTCCGGCCCTCGTGCACCACAATCCAGCCTGGTTATCATGATGTTCCTAATGAATATTCATGGACCTATTTCCATACAATGAAAGGCATTGGATGCATATAGATCTCATGAATATTCATTAGGGACATCATGAAAACCAGGCTGGATTGTGGTGTGCGAGGGCCGGAATTGCCCATCCCTGCCTTAGGAGAATGAGTGGCATAACCAAGTTGACCAATACAACATCAAGAAAGCAGATGGCATCTTCGTGAGCTCCCCTGGTGAATGCCTGCAACAGTGGAAAGAATTCTTCCAACAGTTATACATCCACGATCTGCCCCAGGGACCACCACCCATCGACCTGTTGGAGAATTCATTCCTTGATGGTGAGCCAACAGTCAATGAAGTGAAGTGTACAATAACATCATTGAAGAATGGAAAGATGCCTGGAGTGGACCAAGTCACTGCCAAAATGATCAAAGCTGGGGGAGACATCCTGCTGCAACAGTTTCATGTCCTTCTAACACTCACTCATCTGGCATATGGAATGAGTTCCATCAGCATGGAATAAAGTCATCAACGTGCCAATTCTTTTTTTTTTTTAAGTTTCAACAATCTTTATTTCAAAATGAAAAAGGAATTACAATCAAGTCCACATCAAGGAGAGTGAATAATACAAAGACAAAGCAAAGAAAACTAAGGAAAACACTAAATAAGAAATGCTGGTCCCCTAAGCAAAGTAATACTAACCCTAAGACTTAGAAAGGAAGTTAATAACATAACCATCTAACCATTCTCTTTTCCAAGCAAAAATAAATTCAATTGATCAGATTCCATGAAAACAAATTTTGTCTGTTCGTATATCACGACACACTTACATGGATATTTTAAAAAGAAAGAGGCCCCAATTGCGAGGGTGCGAGGTCTTAGTGCCAAAAAGGCCTTACGTCGAACG
The DNA here is from genome assembly GCA_033557465.1 of Ichthyophis bannanicus. Classification (NCBI taxonomy): domain Eukaryota; kingdom Metazoa; phylum Chordata; class Amphibia; order Gymnophiona; family Ichthyophiidae; genus Ichthyophis; species Ichthyophis bannanicus. The sequence goes on along the minus strand of CM066032.1, from coordinate 308,121,574 downwards.
TGCCAATTCTAAAGAAAGGTGATAGCCAGGAATGTAAGAACTACTGCGGCATTAGCCTCCTTTCAATCGTTGGCAAGGTGTTCGTGAAGATCATACAATCAAGGCTACAGGAAAATTGTGAACAGACCAGCCAAGAAGAGCAAGCATGGATTTATGCCATATTGGGGCTGCACCAATCAAATATTCACCATTTGTCAACTAGAGGAGGAAAGGATTGGATGTGGAAAGCGAACCATTATTGTTTTCATTGACTTCAAATCTGTATTTGACTGTGTTCACTGGCCCGCCCTTTGGAGGGCACTAGAGAAAAACATGTGCCACTGAAGATCATCCAACTTCTCCGAGCATCATACAATGGCTCCTAGAACCTTCTCTAGCCCTATCCCCATTCATCCTTTCTCTTCTTAACACAAGCCTATCCACCGGATCTTTTCCCACTACCTGGAAGCATGCAATAGTTCGCCCCATCCTGAAATCGCACTCTTCTGATCCCTCTGTCCTCTCTAATTGGCGTCCCGTCTCTAATCTACCCTTTCTCTCAAAACTCCTCGAAAAACTGGTCTTCTCTCAACTCTCTTCCCATCTTGAACTCTCTCTCACTCTCCATCCCCGTCAATCAGGTTTCCGCCCTGGCCATAGTACTGAATCTGTTCTCCTCTCCCTCCTCAATGATCTTCACATTGCTCATGATCGCGGTCTCATCACCTTGGCTGTTTCTCTTGATCTATCTGCGGCTTTTGACCTAGTGGATCATCCCACCCTTCTCTCCCGTCTTCAAGAAGCTGGTCTCTCAGGCATGGTTCTACGTTGGTTTCATTCCTTCCTATCCTGCCGCTCTTTCTCTGTCATCATCGCATCTTCCTCCTCTGCCCCCACCCCTCTCTCCTGTGGTGTTCCCCAGGGGTCTGTTCTTGCCCCACTCCTCTTCAATATTTTCTTAGCCCCCCTTGCCCTTCTTGTCCAACAGTTCAGCATCTCTGCATACTATTATGCAGACGACATCATTCTCCTCCACCATACTGACCCGCTCTCTCCTGACATCACCCCTCTTAATCGCTGTCTCACTGCTGTGGTTTCCTGGTTCTCCTCTAATTTTCTTCATATCAATCCAGCAAAATCCTTTGCAATCTGGTTCACCTTTGGCAGCCCTTCCCCCACCTGTGCTCCTTCCCTATCCTCCCAGCCTATCCCCCTGGTCTCAACACTCTGCTACTTAGGCGTTATTCTCGACTCCAATCTTACCTTCAAAGACCATATCTCCACGATTGTACAGCGCTCCTTTTTCTCTCTCCGTCAGCTCAGGGCAGTCCGTCCCTTTCTCTCTGCTTCTGCCCTTACCACTCTCCTGCTCACCCTTGTGCTGTCTCGTCTCGATTACTGTAATGTCTCTTTTGCCAGCCTATCCCAGTCACAATTGTCCCGTCTCCAACGTGTCCAGAATGCCGCTATAATCTGTTGACCCGTGCATCACGGTTCGATCACGTCACTCCCCTTCTCTACCAGCATCACTGGTTACCTGTCTCCTTCCGCACTCAGTATAAACTTCTAATCCTTACATTCAAAGTTATCCACACTGGCGCCCCCCTTTATCTGGCAAATCAGATCCAATTTCGTACCTCCCCCCATCTCCTCCGTTCTATACACGTAAATCGCATGGTCCTCCCCTCCCCTGCACATGCTCGATTGCAACAAACCCGCTCCTCTGCTTTCTATTTCCTGGCTCCAAGCCTTTGGAACTCGCTCCCCCCCTCCCTCCGTGCAGAAGACTCATACCCCTCATTCAAATCCCAGCTCAAAACCCACCTTTTTCGTCTTGCGTTTGATCCTCCTCCCTAGCCTACTCTCCCACCTCCTTTCCTCCATGTCTCTCATGAAACCCTGCTCCCCCTCCCTCCTCTCCTTGATAGTATGTATGAATCTGCTCCTCCCTGTCTTAAACTTCCACTCTGTCCTCTGCTTTCCTTCTCTTTCTCTCCTCATCTTTTTCTCACAACTAATGGCGTTCTTCTTCCTCTTCTTTTTCTACAGCCAAAGCGCTTGTTTTAATTAACTTGCCTGATTTTATCTATTGTAAACCGCTCAGATGCCTACGGTATTGAGCAGTATAACAAGTTTTAATAAACATAAACATAAACATAAACAGCAAGTGTGGATCTGAAATGAGCTATCCAAAGAATTTCCTATCCAAAGTGAAGTCTGCAAAGGAGATGTCACCTCACCCCTGCTTTTCAATATCGTGATTGACACAATAATGAGGAAAACTTTTGAGGACAGATGCAGGGTCTAGTATGGTGTGAACAACTTCCTGACCGACTTGATGTTCATAGACGACAATGCTACATTTGTTGACATATCGCCCGCATCACCCAATCTTACAGCCTAAGAATCAATGTGGACAAGACCAAAGTTATGACCACAGATGGATCACAGGCCATTGTTCACCTCAATGGAATTCAAATTGAGCAGGTCCAAGAATTCAAATACCTGGGATTGCTGGTACAGGAGATGAAGGTGGCATCCACCACTGGATTCTTCAGCAGGATTGGCCAGGCAACAGTAGCATTCACTTCACTTAAATGGTGCCTCTGGAAGAAGGCCAATATCTCCACCAAGATCAAAATTCACCTCTTCCAAATGCTGATTCTGCCATTTCTCCTGTATAGATCAGAAACATGGACTCTGCTCAAACCTGACTTGAACAAACGTGAAGTCTTTCAAATATGATGCCTGAAACAGATTTGGGGTGTCTCTCTTCATGACTGCCATTGAAATGAGACAATTCAGACAAGGTGCGACCATCAATCTTCAGTCGAAGAATGAATCCAAAAACGCAGACTGTGCTGGTTTGGCCACATTTGCAGAATGTACACCAGTTGACTGCCATACATATTCCTCTGGTGAGAGTGACCTGTTCACTGGAGGGTTGAACGAGCAGCACCAAAGAAAATGTGGCTCAAATACATTGAGGAAGACCTAAGGAACCAACGACTGACCACCAATGAGGCCAGAAATGTTGCCACTGATCGCCAAGGTTGGAAGCGTATTGTGAGCAACACACGGAATCCAGTGGCACCTACAGCAGCGTATTGGCTGAGAGGATGGCCTTCTATCCAAATGCCAGTTAGAAATTAAAGAAGAAATAGAAGATCGATGATTGTGCTGGGTTGTTGGACCTGTTGGTTTTGTTCAGGGAGTATGCTGTGTAATAAGGTCCACTCTAAGGACTATGCCTAAGGGCTCTTTGTCAAGGCCCTTAGGCACGGGCCCACCAGGTGGGTGGCCTGCCTAGTGGAGGTTACTTTTATGCTGCTACAATGCCATCCATACCCAATGATGTGGGTTTTCAGGTGGAGCTTACTATTTTGTAGTTTCCTGCCTTTGAGCGTGTGACTGCCAGTGTGGTGAGTTCTGGGGGCTCCGAGACTGGATTGGGCAGTGCAGGGGCAGTGTGCTTTGTTTGTCAATTGGGTGCCCTCCTGGGGAGATTACTTTTATGCTGCTGCAAGTGCATCCCCACCAGGTGATGCGGGTTCATGGGTGGAGCTCCTGGCTCCAGAGTTTCCTGCCTTCGGGTACGATGGTGGCCGTAGACTGCTGGTATGGTGAGTTCTGGGGGTTCTGCGGCTAGATTGGGCAGTGTAGGGCAATGTACCTTGTTTGCCTATTGGGTGCTCACGTAGGGGATCTTACTTTTATGTAACTGCAATGCCATCCCCACCCAATGATGGGGATTCATGGGCAGAGCTTACCACTTCGGAGCTTCCTGTCTTCGGGTGCCTTCAGGTGCTGTTTTTAAAAAATCATCTGTCTGTTTGAAGCAGTCATCCAACCAAAAGAAGATCACACAATCAGTTTCCCTCCATCTTATGTCAAGACAATACTTCCAATGGCTGTAGAAAACACCTTTGGACAACAAACCTTGAAAAGAAAAAACCCCACAAATACTTACTAAAAAAAAAATCCCAAGCCTGATTTAAATGGGAGAAATCCATATCATGCCTGATCTTATCACTCTAGTTCTTGGCCTGAATACTCATCATCCACATTTGCATAGCGCTCTCAAGATCAAGCATCCCATTCAAGAGACTACAGCTAAGCTGCACCAAAGCTGTCTAGACTAGACTGGATTCATTGGCTATGATGTGCCACTCTTTGCTGTATTGTTTTTGGTTTTCTTCTCTTCTCAATATTTTTTCAGTGGTGAGCCTTTCTGTGCAGTAGCCCCCACTATTGCCACTTTTGTTTCAAGACAGGTGCACAGGTCTTCACTACGCACATGGGACCTCTGTGGTGATTGTACAACTACTTGCAAAGGGGGCAGAAGAAATTCTTCTCAGAGGGGCACACAATAGGGAGGAAGTGGCCTAGTGGTTGGGACCAATTACCTTGGGCCAGAGAGCCAGGGGTTCGCATTCCTGTAGATTGTGAGTCCTTTGGGGACATGGGAATTATATACAGTACCTGCTTGTAAACTGCCTAGATTGTGTTGCTTCATAGATGGGCAGTAAATCCATATCTTAAAAAGTAGACCTAGGAAGAAGGAAGTTGGCATGCTTGAGGCTCAGGTGTGCTATAATGAAATCAGCAATAGATTATATGATTCCAAGAGATCCAGTTTAAGAACTCGCGTGACTTTCTTGAGATAGGTGTCTTCTTTTAGTATAGGACAGATTCTATTCATTCACTCTAGTAAGCAAAGGACTTTCTGCCAGAACTTTAAAGTCCATAAAGTTCATCATTTAAGTGACTCATGCCCTAAGTGCTTCGGGCCACAACACTATTTTAATAAACCACCCAAAATCATGTAACAGATTCTTAACCATTTCTACTCAAACTGTATTTATAGCAAGTATCCCATTGTCTGTGCTGCATGAATGTAGCATGTGCTACACCGGGGGGAGGGGGGGGGGGAATTCTGAGCCCAAAAAATTACAATTCTGCACAAATGTTGAGAAAATTCTACATGCTTTATTAGTAAACATTTGTGCAGAATTCCCCCATCATAAAGCTTAAATCCTCCTCTAGACTTTAAATTTCCCCTACCTTTTTCCTCCTTAGCTCTCTTGCTCCAATTACAGTTCTGTTCCCAACAATCCTTGTTCCTCCTATTCTCCCTCTAACTTCTAGCCCACAGCCACCCCCAACTCATGAGCAGCCCATCTCCAGTTACCCCCTCATCTCATGAGCAGCCCATTTCTAGCCCTAGCCACTCTCGACTCATCAACAGCCCATTCTCCAGTCCCCAGCCACCCCTTGACTCCCCAGCAGCCCATCTCTAGCCCTAGCCAACCACTGACTCACCAGCAGCCCTTCTCCTGCCCCCCAGCCACCCCCCTTGACTCACCAGCCCTTCTCCTACCTGACTGCAGTGGCTTTCTTACAGCTGCGGGAGCATTTCTCTTTGCTTCTGCAGCTGTGCTAGATTCCAACACTGGCAACATGCTTTCAAATGGTGAACAGAAGTGTTTGAAAATGTGAACCAGCGTCGGAATCTAGCATAGCCACGGGAGCAAATGGAAATGCTCTTGAAGCTATGAAACTGCCAACTGTGAGGCAGGATTGGGTGCTCTTAAAGCTTGCGTGTCCAAGCCTGCCTCCCTGTCTGCCGATGCCAATGCCTGTATAGAATTCTGCATAGGTGGGGAATTTTGCGCAAATTCTACATTGCGCAGATGCACAGAATTTTCCCAGGAGTAATGTGCTGTGCATTGAATGTGATATTGAATGAATCATTTTCAACTGTTATCAAGTCACATTCCAATACTATTTTTTTTTTTGATATTTGAATTTTAATTACAAGCTCAACTGTATTATGCAGTGCGCTTAAAATAATGCGTGGCGCAAAAGAGTTACCTGACCACCCCCCCCCCTCATTCTTTCACTCCCCACATATAGAAATTATTAGCTAATATACAGGGTGGCCCAAAAAAAGTGAGAACATCTCTTAGCATATGTTATTTAAAAATTCAAAAAGACAGATGTAAACGATTGACAAATTAAAAAACAAAAGATGGCGATCGCAAATTGTTGAAAAAAAGACGTTATATAGCTAAAAAAGGTAAATAAGTAAACTATTTAAGCTTTTAATTTACGAGATGTTCTCACTTTTTTTGGGCCACCCTGTATAGTAGCATAATTATAGTGCTTGCTCTAAGATCTTGAGACTCTTTTCCGAAGGAGAGAGATTCAATTTTTGTTGTTGTGCTGTGTTTTCTTCCTTTATTTCTTATGGAGCAAGGTTCAGAAGTTTTAGGGGATGTTGAAAGGAGGTCGAATGGCTATTGAAGATGTTAGCTTCTTGCCCTGAGTTTGCACCACTATCATGTACTTCCTGTGTCCTCTGCCAGATGCTTCTGACATCAGGGACAATGAACCTCATACATATTGCAATCAAGCACAAATAACGCGCCGTGCCGCAGCCAACCTAAAGCCCTCAATAAAGGGGCCATAAAAGGCCACTCTGTAATGCAAAGATCCTCTTGGAAGTTTCTTCCAAATGCTGGATACAGATATTTTTGAGCAACTGAGATTGATTACAAGTAAATTTTAGTTGGACTTTTTAATTAATTTATTTTTATAATTTTCTAGTGGATGTTAATTACGGATTTAGAGTTGTTACATAGGGGCCAGTTCCAGGACTGCATGGCTTACAGACAGCTTTTGCTGTGCAGTGCCAAAACTCTGATGCTGTTCTCACAGTCTTGTGAGAATAATGTGAGGGTTCAAATATGTGCATCGAAAATTAATGACAGATGCACCACCTAGCGGGAAAATGAATTTATACCTAAAAGCCCCAAAGTATGTCAATTGATGCACTCAATTGTCTTAGATGCGTCAATTGACATACTTTGGGGCTTCTAGGTATAAATTCATGTTCCCACTAGGTGGCGCATCTCAATTACTGTTTACAGTTTTACTCTGACATTACAAACAATAAAGACACGATGACATCATGTAATGACATCACATACTGCACGTATTTAACAAATAAGTAAGTTCACATTAATTCACATCTGCATTTCATGCTAAATGCAGTCGTCGTGATAATGCGTCAATTGACGCACTTTGGGGTTTCTAGGTAAAATTCCTTTTGGGGCTTCTAGTGTTAAAACAATCCATTTGTTCCTTTTTAACCATTCTTTTGTACTTTTGGGTCAATGTCCAGCTGGAGGACCCATGATCTTTGACCCAGACCTAGTTTTCTGACACTATTTGCTCCAAAATACCTTGATAGTCCTCTGACTTCATGATTCCTTTAATACATTCCAGTCCTCCAGTTCCTGAGGCAGCAAAACAGCCCCACAACATTATGGAATCTCTACCATATTTAACTGTAGAAAGGGTGTTTTTTTCCTTATAAGCTTCATTTCTTTGCCTGTAAATGTATTGCTGGTCTGCATTGCCAAGAGCTCAAGTTTAGTTTCATCTGTTCACAGAACATTTTCCCAGAAGGACTGTGGTTTCTCAAGGTGGGTTTGGGAAAAATCAGGCTGCCTTTTATGTCTGTCTTTGAGCAGTGGGGTCTTCTTTTTGGTCAGAGGACAGGAGTTTCAGCACAAAGTTTGCACACTCATATATCATCCTCAAACTGACATTAAGAATGTACTGTACTGACCTAAAACTGATGTCCATGTCCTCAGCAAGTTCTCTGCTTGTCAATCGACGATTTGAGCATATTGCGGCACGCACTGCTTCAACTTTGTCTTCATTCCTGCTCTTGGATGGCCTTCCTGAACGTTCATCTCTGTCAGCACTTTGACGGCCCTCTTCTACCAGTCATAAACTCGAACATGACTCATGCATTCATCATCATACACTTGCTGTAACTCGTCATAAGTCTCTTTACATGAATCTCCAAGTTTCTGGCAGAATTTAATGCAAATTCACTGTTCAGTGTTTTCACTCATCATAAATCTGACGAAATGCTTTTACATGATACCAAACATCACGTGATTAAAAAAGTACAGGTGTGCTGCGGCCCCGCTATACTCTGCACATGCAGAACACATAACTAAGCCACTGCATGCTTAATAGAATCATGGTGCGATGTATTGTTATATAATTTCAAGAAAACTGATGTCCTCTTCATCACTAGGAATCACTCCTTCACCCCACCAACATCAATAAGAGTACGAGATGCAGAGCTCTTGAGCAAGACCACCATCCGCTACTTGGGGATCACCCTTGACCAGCATCTCGACATGAAAGCACACATAAGCAATACAGTCAGAGCAATCTATCATAAGATACGAACCATCCACCACCTGCGACCCGTATTGGAACCAGATGATTTCCAGATGATTTTCCAAGCATTGGTAACCCCGCACTTCGATTATGCCAACGCTATTCTGCAGGGACTCCCCAAGAACCCCCTGAACCCCCTGCAGCTGGCAATGAATGCAGTCGCCCGAGTCCTGCATGGAGCCTCCAGAAGGGACCACATAACGCCTAAAACACCTCCACTGGTTGCCGATCCACTGCAGACTCACTTTCAAAGTTTTACTAATGACTTTCAAGGCCAGCAACAACCTATCCTCCACTTCCCTAACAGACCTTATCCTCCCCATACCTGCAGACAGGGCCAGAAGGTCATTCGCTGTAAACACCCTCGTAATCCCTAGAGCAATAACAACATGCTCCCAGACAGCAAGGAACAGAGCATTTGTATTTTATGCACCTACGCTCTGGAATGCCCTCCCAACCCCCATCCGGGCAATAACTGACCTCACCCAATTTCGGAAGGCACTGAAGCACCATTTATTCCTCCTATATTACTCCCTGCCCAGTGAAACAACACAACCAAGCTTACCCTCCACTCACCACAATGACATCACCGATACACCCAGGGCATGATAACATACCCACAGTCTGAATACGACTGCCCAAACTTGCATATAACCTAATATGTAAGTAGTTCAGAGAGTGTCGTGTATTCCATGGCAGTACCTGTGGCATACCTGTTGACGAACAGCTCAGTTGTACATAGTTGTATATATAGTTACCGCTGTTAAACCCAAGTTGTATAAACCTGTTCTCTGTAATGTACACCGCATGCTCCGCTGCTTTGTACAATTTGTTGTTACATGTAAACCGCGCTGATTTTAAAGAGCGCAGTATAGAAATAATATAAATAAATAAAATAAAATAAAATATAGCTACACAATAAGCCTTGATACTTTTTGATCACACCTCGTATGTCTAAGTTGCATAGACATCTATTTTTTTGTTGTATCTCTTTGAACATATATTACAATATTATGATGACATACATTTGGAATATTTCCAATTATTTCTCAAGATATTGTAAACAACATACCTAAAATGTAAGAGTGCCAATAATGTTGACCACAACTGTACAGTACATATAAACCTACAGTACCAAATGTTACCAGCAGATGGCAGCATTTAATCAACTAAAACACCACTGCTTGCTCACAAACTCTTTGGCTAAGAAATGAAAGAATATAACAGTGACTCAATGACACAGAAAACTTGCTCCACAGCTGAATTTCAAATATTAATACTACATTTCATTGGCCAAAGAGAAAAATGTGCATTTGACAGAAAACAAAAGTTAACAAAGATTACAGTACTAGTGTGCATTGGAGTAACTTAGGAACGGGATAATTAACAAACAAGGAGCGGTCATCACACACAGCCAGAGCACCTATAGCAACAATCTAAGGAGGGTAATTTTAAAACAGGCACCATGAGTGGATACCACCAAAGGGGCCAAGTAGGTTCTGTTTTATAAAAATTAGCACATGTGGGAGAGAATACGTCTTGAATGTAGGCATGACCACTTCTTCCTGCTCATGAGCAGATGTTTATGTCTGTGTACACTTTACACACATATGTGCATAGAGGAAGGTGTTTCATAATCAACCCTTGCCTATCTTTAAGGTGCAGGAGCTAACCAGGCAGCATGCAATATCGTTGCTGCCCGGTTAGCTACTGCGGCTTTCAGTGTCTGCGGTGATCTGGGATATTCAATACTGGGGCTGCATATGACCCCGGCATTGAATATCCAGGGTTAAGGGTCGGTAGGCAGGGCCATGTGCCGTAGGGGCGCATAGTCTGCTCAACTCAATACCGGGCCCTAAGTATTGTCAACTGTTTTGATTAGATCTAATTGGTTTTACATTTTAGCTAATTTGTATTGTCATCCCTCTCCTCATTTTCCATCCCCCATCATCATCCCCATCTTAGGCTTGATTTACACCTCCATTCCTATGGCTCCATACTACTTTTTCTTTAGTTTTCTGACACTCCCTAACCTTCTCCCCCCTTCACTCTCAGCTCAAAACCCCTTCTCCTTTTCATCCTCTCCCTACCGTTCCCATTGTCTTCCTCTTTGTCCTCTGCTCTTGAACTTCACCTTCTTCTTCTTCTCATTCATCCCTCTCCCTTCTCTCTTAAACAAGCTCGTTTCTGCTGTTCTGTCTCCTCTCTGCCTTGCACTCTTCTCCTTCTTTCATCTGGTGACATTAACCCTAACCCTGGCCCCCCTTCCCCCAGACTTTTCTCTCACTTCTACTCTTCATTCAACCACTCTAATCACACATCCATATTCCTCTCCTTTCCCCATCCTCTCCCTAGGGCTGCCAACTGGCTCCAGATGCACCCGACAGGCTTGATCTAGTCCTGGGTTTACCCCACTGCATGCGGGGACCTGTAGTTTTGCATTTGCTATGGAGTGCAATGAAGAAATCAGAACTAAATGTCTCTGTATGCAATGCGGCCAATCCAGCCTGAAATCTCTACAGCATCCAAAACCAGCATCCCTCTGACAACTAGCCACTGCATAGGCAGACATTAACAGCAGCCCATCAGGACAGCTATTGATGTGTCGACGGATGTTTGCCCACTGTCCCAGCAGGGTCACTCCTGACCTGCAGGCTCTGGTTTGTGCTTGTCAAGCTGCTGTGCTCCACTGCTCATGTCAGCTGCGTCATGCAGCCCCTCCAAACAGGTGGCCTAGGCAGGCACCTTGGTATGCAGCTCACATCTCCTAATTGCCCTATTTCATTCCTATGTGTTTGCTCTCCTTCTGTCCTTGATATTGCCTCACATCTGCACTGCGCGTTCGGCGTGTGGAAGCATGTTACGTGCAGTTAGTGCCCAATCAGAGGCAGGCTTTAGCTGCGCCTGCCCTAGTGGCTGTTTTCTATGTATCACGCGACTAGCACTCCTGCCTCTGCCGTGCGCCCCCACTCCGCCCTTACTCTGGCCGGTCTTTGCCTTAACCCTGCCATTTCACACGCTGCTCTTGTAGCACGTGATTTTTAGTGCGCTCGCCTCTGAGCCGCATGCTCCTTGCTACGGTGCAGCTCAAACATGTGTAAACCACATGCTACATCTTACGCTACTGTCTAACACACTTTTAGTAAACATGCCCCTAAATTTCACTGGGGTGACTCGTATGATCTACTGGTTTAACTCCACTAGTTTCCTGAGTATTTGCTAGGTTGGTTGCAAGTGATAGAAGACACAGCAGCCAGAATGATTAGGGAAGACCAAGAGAGCGTGTGTTCCCACTTTTAAGGGAGCTATTTGATTGCCAATTTTTCAAAGAATCCATTGCAAAACATGTTCAAAGCAAAACATTTCATGTTACAATATATATAAAAATGGATATACAGTTGTGGTCAACATTATTGGCACCCTTGCATTTCAGGTAGGTTGTGTACAATATCTTGAGAAATAATTGGAAATATTCCAACTGTATATCATCATAATATTTCAATAGTATGTTCAAAGATTTACAACAAAAAAGATCTGTGCAACTCTGATGTAATAATTTCTGAGAAAAAACAAAATATGACCTGGACAGGATTAATGGCACCGTCACTAATATTTGGTTGCACAACCCTTGACAGTGATGACAGCCTCCAAACGTTTCTTGTAGCCATCTATAAGTTTCATACACCTGTCTGCTGGTAGTTTCTCCCACTCTTCAACTGTGATTTGTTCCAGCTCATGAATGTTTCCAGGATTCCTTTTACCAATGGCAGATTTCAGCTCTTTCCAAAGGTTCTCGCTTGGATTGAGATCAGGACTCATTGCTGGCCAGTTTCAAAAAGTCAATTTTTTCTGTTTTTAACCATTCTTTTGTACTTTTGGATGTATGTTTTGGGTCATTATTCTGTTGAAGAACCCATGACCTTTGACCCAGACCTATGTTTCTGACACTAGCTAGCACATTTTGTTCCAAAATATCTTTGTAGTCCTCAGACAGACTTCATGATTCCTTTAATACGTTCCAGACCTCCAGTTCCTGAGGCAGCAAAACAGCCCCACAACATTATGGAACTTCCACCATATTTAACTGTAGAAAGGGTGTTTTTTATCTTATAAGCTTCATTTCTTTGCCTGTAAATGTATTGCTGCTCTGTGTTGCCAAAGAGCTAAAGTTTTGTTTCATCTGTCAACAGAACATTTTCCCAGAAAGATTTTGGTTTCTCAAGATGGGTTTGGGCAAAGATCAGGCGTGCCTTTTTATGTCTATCTTTGAGCAGTGGGGTCCTCCTTGGTCTTTGCCCATGAAGTCCTTCTTTGTTTAGTGTGCGGTATATGGTGCGGGTTGAAATCATCACTCTAGATTGCTCCAGATAAGCACTAAGCCCTTTGGATATTGTACGTAGTGTTTTTACAACAGTTCGCACTAATCTTTGAAGACTTTTTTGATTAATATTTCTCTCCCACCATGTCCTGGGAGGTTCTTGACAGTTTCATGAGCAGAAAACTTCTTAAGAACATTGTGAACTGTACATACAGGAATTCCAAGGTCTTTGTAGATGGCCTTTTACTCCTTTAAAGTTTGATGTTTTGTGATAATGGCTTTTCTAATGGTCCCAGGCAGCTCTCTTGTCTTCACCATTGTGAAAATGAAAGGGGGTGAATGTGGCTATGTTAAACATTACAGCAATCATTCATAATCACTTACAGGTGCGGCTGGTTATCCTCATCAGGAATACATTTATTAAGGATCTGAAATTAATTATTCTTGAGGTGACCAAGAGAGCGTGTGTTCCCGCAAACAAGCAAACCTAACCCAACAGCCCTTCCGCAATATCACTGTTAAAAAGAATCAGACCAAGGACAGATCCCTGGGGCACACCACTGGTAATCTCCTTCTCCTCAGAGTGAGCTCCATTTACCTGTACATCTTGCCACCTCCCACTCAACCAATTTCTAACCCAGCCAGTAACTTTAGAGTTCATCCCTATGGTGCTCAGTTTGTTTATAAGTCGCCTGTGTGGAACGGTGTCAAAGGGTTTATTCAAAATCTAATACACCAAATCTAGGTTTCTCCCATGGTCCAACTCCCTGGTCACCCAGTCAAAGAAATCAGATTTGTCTGACAAGACCTACCTCTGGTGAATTCATGCTGCCTTGGACCCTGCAATCCACTGGACTCCAGAAACCTCATTATTCTCTCTTTTAGTAGCCTTTCAAATAATTTACTAATCACAGATGTGAGACTAACCGGCCTATAGTCCTCTATGTCATCCTTATGTCCGCTTTTGTGTAAAGGGACATTTACCTTTCTCCAGTCCTCTGGCACCACTCTCGACTCCAAAGAAGCATTGAAAAGGTCAGATAGTGGAGCTGCTAGAACGCCCCCAAGTTCCCTCAGTATTCTTGGATGTATCCCATCCGGACCCATCGCTTTGTCTACTTTTAGTTTAGCTAGTTCCTCATGAACACAGTCTTCTGAAAATCGTTCAAGATCCCCGTCACTTCTGTTCCTATTTATGGGATATTTTCTGAAGTCCTGCTCCTGGTCCTTCATCTGTGAACACAGAACAGAAATATTTGTTAAGCAATTCTGCTTTATCCTCATCAGTTTATAAATATTCCTCCCCTTCACCCTTTTGTCTGACAATACCATTTTTGCCCTTCCTCCTCTCACTAACAAATCTTAAAAATGGCTTAGCCCCACATTTTATTGCATTGGCTATTTCTTCTTCTTTTTGCATCTTTGCTTCCCTGACTATTTTACTAGCTTCTGTGTTTTTCCAAATATAGATGCCTATCTTCCTCTCTCTGTAATCTCTTGTATTTCATGAAGGCCTCCGTCTGTTTCTTCACCCTTTCAGCTACTTCTTTTGAGAGCCATAGTGGCTTCCTTTTTCCTTTTACATTTATTTAGCTTTCTAACAAAAAGGTTTGTTGCCATTAAAATATGCCCCTTTCAGTTTTGCCTGCTGTATTTTTACATCCCCCAGCTGTTCCCATCCCGCTAATGACTCTTTGAGGTATTGTCCTATCTTGGTCTAAAGACTAAGACCCTTGCTTTTGAATGGATTTTATCAGCCCTAGTCCTAATACTGAACCATACCATCTGGTGATCTCTGGATGCGAGATGATCGCCAACTATGACATCAGAAACATTTTCCCCATTGGTAAGCACTAAGTCCAGTATGGCCCCATCACGTGTGGGTTCTGTTACCAGTTGCCTAACTAGTTCTGCCGGTAGAAAATCCAGGATCTCCTTACTTCTAGATGACACTGCAGCAGGGATGTGCCAACCTACATCAGGCATATTGAAATCACCTGTCAGTAGCACTTCTCCTTTCATGGCAATACTGCGTATATCGTCTATTAAATCTTCATCCACTTCTACACCCTGTGACCACAAATGTAATTGAAGCAAAAAAGACCTCAGAAATCACCATGAGCATAAATTGATTTTTTTAGCTTATGGTAGTATATAATCACTGGCCTAAAAAACCTACAAAGAAAATAGGAGTTGTTTTACAAATATCTGATAAGTATCTTGAAATTTTGATCAATATAGAGAACTGGATGTCTTCTTAAAAAGATGCAAGACAAAGGTGGGGCAATGTTATGCTTCAAGGCTGCATCAGGGGTTATATTTAAAGAAAGCTTCCAAACCGCCAAATAAAGCATACTGTAAAAATTCATTACTAAAAATCACTCTTCATTGTCATTTCATTAAAGAAACAGAAATATATCCAATTGTTGCTCACATTCTAAGACACCAACGAAAATGACATTATAACACAAAGCCTACCAGATTTGAAGTGGGTTAATACATGGCGCTGAACTTTGTGTTTCTAAAGACTCCAACACTGAGGCAAAGTATGACAATGACCAATCAGTTGCTAACATTAAATATCTACCAATCACAAGGAAGAAATCACACTTCAAGATGGCGAATCATATTTGTGCATATGCCCCTGCAAAGATGACCATAAGTTTACGAGCTGAGGAGACAAGGAGGAGTAGAGTGTTATCCACAGAGATAGAGAAAGGAGGAAGGGGGAGGTGGATTTAGGGAGAAAGATAAGAAGGTCGGTTTTGGCCATGTTCAGTTTCAAATGGCAGTGAGACATCCATGCAGCAATGTCAGATAGGCAGGCAGAGATCCAGGCCTGGATTGCTGGAGAGATTTCAGGTGTAGAGAGGTAAATCTGAGAGTCATCAGTATAAAGATGTTACTGAAAACCATGGGAGGAGATGAGTGCACCAAGGGACTGGGTATAGAGAGAGAAGAGGAGTGAACCCAAGACAGACCCAACTGAGAGTGGGATAGCAGTAGAGGAGGATCCACCAGAACAAACATTAAAAGTGCGGTGGGAGAGATAAGAAAAGAACCAGGATAGCATAGATACCTTAAAACCAAGCGAGGACAAGGTATCGAAGAGAAGGTGGTGGTCAATAGTGTCAAAAGCAGCAGAAAGGTCAAAAAGGATGAGGATCGAGTAAATGACTTTGGATTTGGCTAGAATCAGGTCACTTTGGCAAGAGCTGTTTCATTAGAAGGTAAAGGATGAAAGTCAGATTGCAATGGATCCAGAAGGGCTTGAGAGGAGAGAAAGTCAAGGTAATGGTAGTGAACTGCACATTTGAGTAGTTTAGAAATGAAGGGGAGGAGGGAAATGGATTAATAATTAGAAGGACAGGTAGGGTCTAGTGAGGGTTTCTTGAGGAGAGGTGTAACCACAGCATGCTTGAAGGCTGCAGGAACAGTTGCTTTGGAAAGCGATATGTTGAGAATATGAGAGATTGAAGGGATGACAGTGGAGTAGATGGAGCTTAGGGTGGGAATAGGATCAGAGGAGCAGGTAGTGAATTTGGAGGAGGAAAGATGATGTGTAATTTCTTTCTGAGAGATGTTAGAAAAAGAAATGGTAGCAGAGGTTCAGGAGGAAGAGGGGATGGAGCTGACCTTGTGGGGAATTTGAGTGCAATCTTGTGGACTTTGTCATGGAAATACTCGGCCAAAGTTTGGGCAGAAAGGGAAGGAGGGGTCGGAGACGGTAGCACCTTGAGGAGAGAGTTGAGAGTTGTAAAGAGATGGCGAGGGTCAGAGACAAGAGAATTAGTCAGCTGGACATAAGTCTTGTTTGGCGAATGCTATGACTGACTGGAAAGAGACAAGAATGAATTTGAAGTGTAGAAAGTCTGTAAGGGTGTGGGATTTCAGCCAAATGCACTCAGCTGAGTGGGCACAGGAGTGTAGGTTAGGGCACATCAATTTTAGGGGTAGATTTTTATTGCTTCAAACATTACAAACTACTAGTGATCAAATTATGCAGTATTGCATGCTGAATCTAAAGCTATCTTCAGAAACTGCTTAAAGTGTGTCTTACCTACATCAAATCACAGTTGAAATATGTGGAAATTAAGTAATATTAATTTGAATGTACAAATAGTCTGAACAACACCTGTAGCCACATAATTGTCTTTAAAATGTCATTTATTTATTTATTTTTATTTATTTATTTACAGTATTTTATACCATGCTATTCGACATCAGTGTGGTTTACATGAAACAGAAACTTATACAGTGCAGGGGACTGTTCCGTATTTACAATAAACATTTATGCAGTTAATGTAATCCAGCAAAGAAGCCATATTTTGTTTGCTTCTGTTTCGGTTCATGAGCTCCCTGCTGACCATCTGACCCCTAATATAATGTTCCCTCCTCTCCTGATTGTACATATGACCAGTAGCCTCAGTTGTCATTTTTACACACTTTTCTATGGACTGGGTGTGTGATGGCCAGTCTGGAACCATCATGGGCTTGCTCAGAAATGCCTTGATCTCTGCTGTTGTCATGGTACAGGTCAGAGGAGGCTCCAAGACTCCGAAGCTCCAGTCAAGTAATTGGGTGAATGTAGTTGCCTCAGTGTTGATGGCTGATGTTTTCCTGGGTCTCACACTGCTGTCTCCAAGCTGAATCTTCTCATCTCTTTCACCTCTGACCTTCAGTATCTTCTCCACTGCACAACATAGCTTACAGAACAGACTCACTGTAACAATACCAAGCTGACCTTCTAACTGTAGGCACGACTATCTTCCTTACCTCTTTACACTGTTCTTTCAACAGTTGCAGCTGTAAAAGGAGATGCCTGGGACCTTGTGTCCAATTACTATTTATTTTTATATTGTGTAATTTCCTAGAAATTTCAGATAGGTAAATAACATATTATACAAAATTTAAAGCTAATTGTTGATTTGCCACATGAAATTGTGCCATTTTTTCACTAGTGCTTTTTAAAATTATGACCTCAACCAAAACTGACACACTCTAATGTAGGTAGTGGCAGGGCCGGCCCTAGAGTTGGTCCAAAATGTTGGAGCCCTGGGTGAACCTTAAGATTTACACCTCCTCTGACTGTCAAAATCTATTATTGAGCTTTGAATGGCCTCTTTTTGCTGCCCTCAAGAGGTTGTTGCCGTAGGCGACTGCCTAGTTTGCCTAGTGGTTGGGCCAGCCCTGGGTAGCAGGTAGTTGAAGACAGCCAGGGCTGAGGTAAAGTATGCCTCATAGGGTGTGGCATAGGAGGAACAAGAGTGTCCAGAACAGAGGAAAGTGCAGTTTTATAGGAAGCTACTGCCTCATCAAAAGACTCAGATGACATAATGGAGGAAAGAGGTGATGAGACAGTAGTGGAGAGAGCTGATGGATTGATAGCATGAAGATTTCTAAAGAGGTTGGAGAAGACTGGGTGAGACTGAGGAGGAGGGTTATGAAGAGTAAAGCTTAGCAGGTGATGGTTAGATAATGGAAGAACTGAGGCACAGAAGTTTGGGAGTAAGCAATTAGAGAAGAAGACAAGGTTGAGTCAGTGGCCGTGTAGGAGAATGGGGGTTGTAGAGCAAAGCTGGAGGTCGGATAAGGAGGTAAGGGGAAAGAAGCTTTAAAGCATAAGGATCAGAGGGGTTATCAACATGAATGTTAAAATCCCAGAGAATAAGGGAGGGGGAAGATGAATCCAGAAAGAAGGAAAGCCACGAGTCAGTCAGTGAGAAAGGTAGAGGTGGACTTGTCAGGGGGTCAATAAATAACAGCTATCCGGAGAGGTAGTAGAATAAAAAGGCAGCTGGAGTGGACACCAAAGGAGGGAAAGGAGTGAGACTGATACAAAAGGAGGGGTTGAAATTGGCAAGAATGAGAAAATAGAAACTCATCACCACCACCACGGCCAATGGGACAAGGCATGTGGGAGAACTGGTAGCCGCCATGACAGAGAGCAGCGCCTGAAGCTGAGTCTTCTGAGAGGAACCAGGTCTGAGTTAGAGCAAGAAGATGGACAGCATTAGAGATTAAGAGGTCACGAGTAAAGGCAAGCCTATTTGAGATGGAGGGTAGATCCGTGGAATAGTCTCCCAGTGGAGGTGGTAGATATGAGGACGGCATCTGAATTCAAAGAAGCATGGGACAAACACAGAGGATCTCTAAAGGAAAAAAGGGGACTCTTGTAGTTGTTGATATGAAAGGACAGACTAGATAGGCCATGTGGTCTTTTTCTGTCGTCGTGTTTCTCTGTTTCTGTGCATTCCGCAAGGCGCATGAGAAAGGGAGAGAGGAGGGGAAAGGAGAGGGATATGAAAAAGATTTGAGTAGTTGCACGAGGATCTGTCCTGGGAGTGTGACAAAAGTCTAGTGGGTGCCAGGGCTGGGACTGATATCTCCAGATGAGAGAAGGAGGATTAGGAAAGTGCAGTGCAGAGAGGAGACTGTGTGGTGGTAATAAGGGTGAGGTTCTTTCAGAAAGAGAGGAGATGGCTGAATGAGAGGAAGAAAATGGTAAAGCTCAAGAGCAGGAGAAAGGGTGGATGAAAGATAGTGGGGGAAGTGAGGATGATAACGGGAGGATGATAAGGAGAGGTGCCTTGAAGTTGTTGGTATGAGGGGTGAAGATTAGTCCCCAGCTCCTGCATTAGCCCCTCAGCCCCTTCCTCCCAATCTCTGATCAGTTCTCAGCCCCCTACTCGCAGCTCTTATGTTAGCTTCCAACCTCTATGTTGGCCCCAAGCTCCAGCCCCAGCCCCTGCATTAGCTCTAGCCTAGGCCTTGGGGTGGCAGCTGACCCCCTTATAGCATCCCCACCCCTTAGCATCTACTCTCTTCTCCCAGCTGCAGGTCCAGCATCCCCCTGCACTTACTCCACCATATCCCCCTTCTTTCTCTGTCCCCCCAGCCGCCATCCAGCATCCCCCTCCCTATTTCCTCTCTTGCCAGACCTTCTTCTCCTCTCAAAACGTATTCTGTCCACAGTAGTGATTGCAATTACAAAAAAAATAAAAGATCTGATAAAGCATAGTTATGCCAACTGCAGAGCCTCCCAGCCTAATCAGTCTTGAAACCTCTTCCGCATCCCCCCTCAACACACACTTCCTGCTGCTATTGAGGTAGGACACGAAAGAGGGTTTCAAGATTGCTTAGGCTGGGATGCTCCATGGTCAGTGCAGCTATGCTTTATTGGTCTTTTTTTTGTAATTGTCTGCCATGGGCAGAATAAGGTTTGAGGGGAGAAGAGAGGCTGGCAAGGGAAGAAGGATAGATGCTGGAGTGAGCTGGAGCACATGTGAGGCAGTGCTGGCAGTAATGTGAGGGAGGATTTGGCTTAAAAGGGCAGTAGAATGTTCAGTTACAACATGTAACAAGACACTCTACACAAGCTTGTAAACCAAACGATGGCTCATTCTAGGCGGGGCTCGAGTGATGTGTGAGGAACCAAGATGTAAGAAGTTGAGCCAAGCCAAGTCACAGCAGTCTGAGACTGGAGTGGGGCCTCCTGCTGAGCAGGGCCTTGTGCCAGCACATGCCTAGGGTCGGCTCTGCTTCCTGCCAATGTTGGTGCTCCTTTGTCTCTTTCCACTTGCCTTGGGGTCTTTCTTAAAATGCTGCTGCTGTTGTATCCCTCTTCTGGTGGATTGTGGTCTTCCTGTTAGTGTTTATTGTGCTTTGCCCCTCTCCTGGTGTCTCGGGGTGTCCAATACTGGTGCTATTCTACCCTCTTCTAGTGCCTGGGCATTTTCATTCCACTTTTTGTGCCTCTTTGCCATCTGGCAATGTCTAGGCATCTTCATACCACTGTTAGTGCCCTTTGCCTCTTTTGATTCTGTGGGGTTGTCATTCTACTCTTGAAATCTTTGAGTGTTTTCACCTCTGTGGTAGATGCATGTCAACAGGTTTTAAGCAAGTTTGATTAAAAGTAGATGAACAATCCCACTGTTAAGAGTGCAAAATTGCTTTCCCTTTTGACTTTAATGGGCCTGAATGATCCAAATGAATCAAATGATTCGGAGTCCGAAGAAGAACCAAACAGGTGGCTGAACTGAAAATTTTTGTTGTGCATATCTCAAAGTCATCTTGAGATAAGGTCAAAGGGAAAAGAGAGATGCTATGATAGAAAGGAATACGATTGCAGTGATGAAGGAGTGTTCAACAGTCTAGCCATCCATTTATCTATGAGGGAAAGTCTGTGGTTAAGATATTGCATAGGAGACTAGGGGGTCATTTTAAAAGCCTTAGTTGTGATTTGAGTAACCAAAAACATGCGTATGGAGGTCCAAATCACATAGATGTCCCTAGAGCCATTTCACAAATGACTTTTAAAGATGTTTCCGGTGTGGGGATGGTCAAGTAGGCAAGGGGCATGGCAGAGGGGGTGTAATGGACTTAGATATCCCCACTCGATTTCAGAAACAGCGAGGAAGTCTGCGGCCCCATCTGTATTTAAACCTGCTCCAGGCACAAATAGGCTTCAGGAGACATCCAAAGAGCCTAGAGAAGATGTCTCTCCACCATTCCCAGTGCTCTCCACAATCACAACGATAGCAGCCGTTGGATCTGAACCCTAGCTTCCCCAGTCCTAGTCCACTATAACCATTAGGCTATTTCTAGACTTCCTTGGCCTTGAATAGTATTCCAGGGATGTCTATGTAAACATCATGTAGACGTCCAGATCAAGCACATCCATAATTGTGAAATCATGCCTGAACGTGGATGTACCTGCTTTTTTTTTTCAGACATTCTGACTTGGCCATCCCAGATTAGCTTGAGAAAAACTGGGGGCGAGGACGTGCAGTTTGAGACATTCAGTTTGCTATCTAGGAATTTTCGACTCATCGGTGAGGAAGGTGCCAAATAGGAATCTCTAGCTGAAAAGCATGTAGAACATCATTGCAAATCCCTATTGAAGAAGAGGAGAAAGACAGTTATAGAGCATGTAGGATACATTTATGTGAAAAATACTACATGCTGCATTATAGTTTTTTATATTGTATTCATTGCCCTAATTCTGCGAGATGTTCTCTGATTAGTCCAGAGGGAGTCAGAGTTCCGGCAGGAGTGAAAGAACAGGAATTCAATTTAAAGAGTTCATAGGAAACACCTTATTTATTAAATGTCAAGTTTACCTCCCAAGTGTAGCATTATGCAGAGAAAAACAAAACATTTATGTTTAAAATGTTGTATATTTTGTCTGGCTGTGCTGAAGATGTGTTTCTGTTCCCTTGCTCTCTACTGTTTTCTGTGTTATCCACCAGGTGGCAAGAATGTCTAAAGGACGGATATGAAAGAGTGGAACACTCGCAAGTCTAAAGTTCATATGGCAAGTTTTGGAAAGGTAGACAAGATACATTCTGAGCATTTTTCAGTTTGATTGAGGCAGTAAAGTTTAAATGTGACTGGAGGTTATACAGCATTGCACAAGATCCTACAGCAGAAGATGGAAACATAGAACAATGACAGCAGACTGGCCGCTAGGCCATACGACCTATCCAGTCTGGCCTTCCATTCCAACTGCTAAGTTTTACAGTCCCTTTTTTCCATTAGAGATCCTCTGTGTTTGTCCCGTGCTTTCTTGAATTCAGATGTAGTCCTTGTCTCTACTACCTCCACTGGGAGACTATTCCATGCATCTACCATTCTTTCCATAAAAAAATATTTCCTCAACATACTCCTGAGTTTATTCCCTTCCACCTTCATCCTATTCCCCCTTGTTGTGGAGTTTTCTTTCAATTGAAAGAGCTTCTCTTCCTCTGCATTCATGCCATGGAGGGATTTAAATATTTCTATCTAATCTCCCCTCTCCTGCCTTTCTTCCAATGTATACATAATGAGATCATTAAGTCTGTCTCTATATGTCTTATGATGAAGTCTACTGATCATTTAGTAGCCACCCTCTGCACCGACTCCATCCTGTTTATATCCTTCTGAAGGTACGGTCTCCAGAACTGCACACATTACTCCAAATGAGGTCGCACCAGAGACTTATACAGAGGCACTATCACCTCCTCCTTCCTGCTGGCCATTCCTCTCCCTATGCACCCAAGCATCCTTCTAGCTTTCGCCGTCGCCTTTTCTACCTGTTTAGCCACCTTAAGATCTTCAGAAACAATCTCCCTCAGGTCCCGCACTTCTTTCATGGAGAGACTTCCTATATCGTACCACTCCCCAATTCATGACCCTCCATTTTTTACCATTAAATCTCAGCTGTCAAATTCCTGACCATTCTTCAAACTTCACTAGATCCCTCCTCATGTTATCTAACCTTCTTGGGTGTCTATCCTATTGTAGCTTTTGGTATCATCTGAAAAGAGGCAAACCTTACCTGACAGCCCTTCTGCAATAGCACTTACAAAAATGTTTAAAAAATCTGACCAAGGACAGATCCCTTTGGCACACCACTGGTCCTCAGGGTGAGCTCCATTTGCTTGTATCATTTTTTTGTCTCCCACTCAACCAGTTTCTAACCCAGTTGGTCACTTTTAAGGTCCATATCTAAGTCATTCAATTTATTTATAAGTCACTTGTGAGGAACAGTGTCAAAGTCTTTACTAAGATCTATATACACCACATCTAGCATTTTCCCTTGGTCCAGCTCTCTGGTCTCCAAGGCAAAGAGGTTCATCAGATATATCTGACAAGACCTGCCTCTAGTACAACTATGTAGCCTTGGATCCTGCAATCCATTGGATTCCAGAAACCTCATTATCTTCTGTTTTAGCAGTATTTCCATTAATTTACTCACCACAGAGGTCAGATTAACCAGCCTTTAGTTCTCAACCAGATCCTTTCTTCCGCTTTTGTGTAGAGAGACCACATGTGCCCTTCAAACTTCCTTTCAAGTACGACTTCAGCCATTGAAATAATGACACTTTCAATTTACACTAACTTGCTATTCCTGATGAAAATAATTTGCTATATAAACTCAGTTACTGCGCAATATGAATGGATTACAAAGGCTCAAGAGATGGTTATTTTAGGAAATTAGATCATCAGGCAAAGACCATTTTGATGTTGTCGTCATCTTTTTCCACAGATTCTATGGGGCCTATATTCAATGGTGGCGGCTAGCCTGACTAAAGCAGTTGGCCATCGCTGTTTTACTTTAGACTCAGATATTTGATGTCAGAGTCATAGCTGGTCACTGGCATTAACTATCCGGTATGCCTGGATAATGTTTAAGCTAAGCAGGGAGTGGAGATATTCAGTCACTGTTGGTTAACTAAAGCAGTTAACGTTAGGCCAGCCATTTATATGTCTAGTGTTAGCTGGTTTACGTTAACCAGCTAGTGGCTGAACATTGCTGCTGGCCGGTTAACTGTGCTGCTGCTCCTGGAGCTCCCTGACGTTCAGGGGCGGCCCAAGGGGGGTGCGGAGCCATTTGCGGAGACTCGGTTCGGGGCTTCATTTGCATAAATATTTGCATAATGTTATCATCCACTAACTTTTAGTAAACATGCCTCTTAATGAGTGTATGGATAAAGAAAGACTAAAAGATTTCTACATTACTATAATCCAGTACCAACTGCCAGGCACATTAGGAACTACTACAAACACTGCCCATTTAGAACCCACAGCAAACCCACCGTATCCTAACAGCACTACCAGGACTCACAAAGCACCATACCCTACCTATCAAAAGGAAACACTGCAAATATTAAACCAATACATTTCAGAGAATAACAATATATGACCTACTGGGGAAAGAGAACAAGTGGCAATGTCAAATAGAAATTACATAAACAGAATACCTCAGCTCAGTTACATATGCAGAACATAGACCATCACCAAACAAGCAATCACAATTTAGAAACAGGAAGACAATAATTAAACTCGGAACCCCAAAAGCCAAACTTGGAATGTACAACAACACTGTAGAAATAAAACTATAAATTAATTTCCTCTTGTACTAAACAAAGTGCAGACGTTAATGATGCACATTTCTCAGAGCTGACATATTCCAGTTAATAAATTCAAAATAAAGAGATATCTTTCTACCTTTTGTGCATTTTTTTTCAGTTGCAATTGCTCCAGCCATTTTCTTCTGGTTTCTTCGTGTCTTCTGCTAACTCTCCATTGTCTGCTGTCCATTTGTCTTTTCTTCTCTCCTAATTTTTTTCCATTCTCTCTCTACATCTGCTTTAACATACTAATCTTTCTCCTTTTGCTCTTTCCTCATTACTATTTCATCCACTCAAATTTTACCCCTCCATCCTCAATCACCACTTACTCTCCCAATACCCGGCCAATTGTAGATTTTTCTTCCCTCCCACACAAAATATTTTTCCCCTCTCCATTTCACTCTCCCAGCCCCATCCCATTCTAATCCTCCCCCCAACATCAGCTCCCTTCTAGTTCCAGCCCCACCCAGCATCCGCTCCCTTCTAGTCCTCACATCAGCCCATTTCCAGTCCTAGCTCCCCATCCATTTCCAGTCCTATCCAAGTCCCTCCATCAGCTCATTTCCAATCCCAGCCCCCCCATCAGCCCATTTCTAGTCCTTTCCTAGCCCCACCATCAGCCCATGTCAAATCCTAGCTCCCCTCCACTCAGCCCATTTCCAATCCAAGCCCCCCATGAGCCTATTTCCAGTTCTAGCCCCTCCATGAGTCCATTCAATCCAAGCCCCCACCACAGCCTAGTTCCAATCTTAGTTCCCCCCAACAGCCCATTTCCAGTCCTATCCAGGCCCCTCCATCAGCCCATTTCCTGTCCTAGCTCCTCCCCCACTCAGCCCATTTCCAGTCCTAGCTCCCTCCCCTCACAGCCCATTTCCATTCCAAGCCCCCCTCCCCATCAGCTATTTGCAATTCAAACCCCCCTTCCACTCAGCCCATTTCCATTCCAAGCCCCCTCCCCATCAGCAATTTGCAGTTCAAGCCCCCCTTCCACTCAGCCCATTTCCATTCCAAGCCCCCTCCCCATCAGCTATTTGCAGTTCAAACCCCGCCTTCCACTCAGCCCATTTCCATTCCAAGCCCCCGTCCACATCAGCTATTTGCAGTTCAAGCCTCCCCTTCTACTCAGCCGATTTCCAGTCCTAGCAACCCCCCAACCCATTACCAGTCCTAGCCCCCCCATAGCCCATTACCAGTGCTAAGTCCCCCATCAGCCCACTTCCAGTCCTAACCCCCATCACCCCATTTTCAGTATTAGCCCCCCCATAGCCCATTGCCAGTCCTAACCCCCATCAGCCCAATTCCAGTCCTAACCCCATCAGCCCATTTCCAGTCTTAGCCCCCCATAGCCCATTACCAGTCCTAACCCCCATCAGCCCACAGCCCATTACCAGTCCTAACCCCCCCATCAGCCCACAGCCCATTATCAGTCCTAACCTCATCAGCCCACCTCAAGTCCTCACCCCCCCATCAGCCCATTTTGAGTCCTAGTCCCCCCCATAGCCCATTACCAGTCCTAACCCCCCATCAGCCCACTTCCTGTCCTAACCCCCCATCACCCCATTTTCAGTCTTAGCTCTCCCCATAGCCCATTACCAGTCCTAAGCCCCCCCTTCAGCCCACAGCCCATTACCAGTCCTAACCCCCTCCCCCCATCAGCCGAGGGAAAGTTTAAAATTAAAAAAAAAACCTGTCTGCTGCCGCTGCTGCCATAGCAGCAGCAGAATCTAGTGTCCTGCGGGGAGCCCCCCCCAGTCCTCCCTCCCTGCATCAGACCCTTCGGAGTGGCTTTCAGAGCCGCGAAGGGAGAGTTTCTTCCTCACCGCTCTGTTAAGCCCACCGGGGCTGATGGGAAATGGGCATTTCCTGTTTTCCATCAGCCCTGGTGGGCTTAATAGAGCCGCGAAATGGAAACTCTCCCTTCGCGGCTCTGAAAGCCGCGCCGAAGGGACTGATGCAGGGAAGGAGGACCAGGGGGGGTCCCCTGCTGGACACTCGATTCTGCCGCTGCCATGACGGGAGCAGCAGCAGCCAGCTTTTTTTTTTTTAAATTTACTTCTAAATTTACTTTTAAAGCAGAATGCTGTTTGCGCGGGGCCCCCTGAAACGCGGGCCCTGTGCAAAAAATATTCTCGCTCAATGGACGGGCCAGCCCTGCTTACGCTGCATGGTTAGCATTGGGGTGTGCAGCGGCTTTATGAGTGGATAGTCAGTGACTCACTGGGATTAATGTTAATCACGTTAACCCTTTTGAATATGCCCCCCTATGTTTCCTAACTATATTAAATGATACCCACAGTCTAATAAATTCTGAATCTTGTCATAAATGGTACATTCAGTGTTGCTTTTCCCATATTTTCCATACATAACCAATGAGTTCTTTGTTTGCACATGAAGCCCTTTGTATTGTGGGATTATTGTCACCGGGGAAAGAAGTACTCATTGTAAAGCCTTCTGGTGAAAATAATTACTCTGGTGGGGATATTCAAAGGCAGTTACATGGTTTGTAGACCTGCAAACCATGTAAAGGTCGCTGAGCTGGATATTCAGCATCACTAACAAGATTACTGTTATTGGATATCCATCTTTATCTTTTATCTTTATCCGGCTCTTTACAGTAGAACATCAAAGCGGTTTACAATACGTATAAAACAGACTGCCAGAAAAGGAAAGGAACACCATAATTATGACAGGAGAGGTGAGAACAGAGGAAGGAGGGAGAAGGCAAGGTAAAAAGGACAGAGAAGGCAAGGAGAGGAGAGAGGGATGGAATTCTCAGCTGGATACACAAAAGTGGAAGTAAGGATGTGGTTGAAAACTACAGGCCGGTTAGTTTAACTTCGGTGGTGAGTAAATTATTGGAAACGCTGCTGAAAGAGAAAATAGTGAGGTTTCTGGAGTCCAGCGGATTACAGGATCCGAGGCAGCATGGATTCACCAGAGGCAGGTCTTGTCAGACAAATCTGATTGATTTCTTTGACTGGGTGACCAGGGAGTTGGACCGAGGGAGAGCCCTAGATGTGGTGTATTTAGATTTCAGTAAAGCCTTTGACACTGTTCCTCACTGCGACTTATAAACAAACTGAGCACCCTAGGGATGGACCCTAAAGTTACTGCTTGGGTTAGAAATTGGTTGGGTGGGAGGCGACAAAGAGTACAAGTAAATGGAGCTCACTCTGAGGAGAAGGATGTTACCAGTGGTGTGCCCCAGGGATCTGTCCTTGGTCTGATTCTTTTTTAATATCTTTGTTAGTGATATAGTGGAAGGGCTGTCGGGTAAGGTTTGCCTCTTTGCGGATGATACCAAAATCTGCAATAGAGTAGACATCCAGGAAGGTGTAGATAACATGAGGAGGGATCTAGCTAAGCTTGAAGAATGGTCTAGAATTTGGCAGCTGGGATTAATGTTAAAAAAATAAAGGTCATGCATTTGGGCTGCAGCAGTCCAAGGGAGCAATATAGTATAGGGGGTGAAGTACTTTTGTCCATTAAAGAAGAGCGGGACCTAGGCGTGGTTGTGTCTGATGATCTTAAAGTAGCTAAACAGGTAGAAAAGGCAATGGCAAAAGTTAGAAGGATGCTTGGGTGCATATGGAGAGGAATGGCTAGCAGAAAAAAGGAGGTGATAGTGCCTCTGTATAAGTCTTTGGTGCGACCTCATTTGGAGTATAGTGTGCAATTCTGGAGACCGCACCTTCAAAAGGATGTGAACAGGATGGAATCGGTGCAGAGGGTGGCTACTAAAATGATTAGTGGGCTTCATTATAAAGCATATGAGGACAGACTGAAGGATCTTAATATGTACACCTTAGAGGAAAGGCGGGATAGAGGTGATATGATTGAGATGTTTAAATACCTCCATGGCATAATGTTCAGGGAGAGAGCCTCTTTCAATTGAAAGCAAGTTCTGCTATGAGGGGACATGGGATGAGGGTGAAGGGAGATAGATTCAGGAGTGATATGCGGAAATATTTCTTTACGGAAAGAGTAGTGGATCCATGGAATAGTCTCCCATTGGACATGGTAGAGATGAGGACAGAACTGAATTCAAAAAAGCATGGGACAAACACAGAGGATCTCTAAAGGAAAAAAAGGGGACTGTTGTAGTTGTTGATATGGAAGGACAGACTAGATAGGCCATGTGGTCTTTTTCTGTCATCATATTTCTATGTTTCTATGGATGTAAGGGGGGCAGGGAGATCAAAAGCAGAACAGAAGAGATGAGTCTTAAAAAGAGATTTGAATCTGTTGAAAGAGAGTTCCAATCTAAGGTCTGGTGGGAGGGAGTTCCAGAGTTTATGGCCGAGAAAAACGAAGGCTGAGTTTCTGGTGGATTCCAGGTGTACAAGAGAAGGGGGAAGGAACATATGGTTGATGTGAATGTGGTGAAGCGAGCGGTGGGGGGCATGGAGATGAACCGGGTTGAAGAGGTATTGGGGGGAACCAGAGTGGATGGCTTTATGAACAAGAGTTAAGACCTTGTATTGGATACGGTAGGTGAAAGGGAGCCAATGGAGATGAATAAGAAGAGGGGGACATGATCGATGTGGGATGCATGAGTGATGAGATGGGCTGTGGTGTTTTGTAACAGTTGGAGTCTTGATACTGGGGGAGGCCAGCCAAAGCAATGTTACAATAATCGATCCTGCTCATAACTAGGGAGAGGAGAAGGGTAACCAAGAAGGAAGTGGGGAGGAAAGGACGGATGGCATGGATCTGGCGAAGGGAGCAGAAGGAACGGTGAATTATTGATGATAGATGGTCATGGAATGTCATAGCAGAGTCCAAAGTAACACCTAAGTAACATAAGGAAGGGACCAAAAGGATGGAGGAAGAGGAAAGGGCAGGGATGGGGCTACCAAATGTGAACCAGATGGCTTGTCCAAGTTGAGGTGGAGAAAGTTTGAGGTTAACCAGGTACTGACAGATGAAAGACAGGCATTGAGGGGGTAATGTCAGGGGCAACAGGGTCGGTATGATGGAGGAGGAGGATGTCATCTGCATAATAGTATGTGGAAATGCAATGCTGCTGGATGAGAAGTGTGAGGGGGGCCAGAAAGACATTGAAGAGAAGAGGGGCAAAGACGGAGCCTTGGGGGACACCATAGGAAAAAAGAATGCTGGGTGAGGAGGAGACACCAGAGGAGACTGAGAAAGACCTGGTGGACAGAAAAGAGTGGAACCAGTGAAGCACAGAACCGCTGAGGCCGGCATCGGAGAGACAAGTGAGGAGTGTGCGATGATCGACAATATCGAAGACAGAGGACAGATCGAGGGAAACTGCAATGGAATACTTACCATGGTCGTGGGAGGAGTGAAGTTCGTTGAGGAGGGAGGTGAGAATGGTTTCGGTGCTGTATTCCAGATGAAAGCGAGACTGACAAGGATAAAGAATAAGTGCAGAATCTAGATGAGAGGTGAGCTGTGCAAAGATTAGCTTCTCCATGAGTTTGGAGAGAAAGCGGAGGTTAGAGATGGGGTGCCAACTGGCAGGGACAGAGGGGTCCAGAGATGGTTTCTTGAGGATGGGCCAAAGTATGGCATATTTCCAGGGGGTGGGGAAGATGCCAGAGGAATTCACAATGGAAAGGATGAAAGGGAGGAGTGTGAGAGAAGGCTCACTGAGCCCGTGAGAAGGAATGGGGTCAAATTGACAGGTGGTCTTACGGGAGTGAGAGAGCACACTGGATAGTTCAATAGAGGAGATGGGGTGAAAGGAGGACCACTGGTGGGAGAGAGAGGGGCCTACAGGGGGAGAAGGGGGAACGGCGGGGTGGGACATGGTGTGTGTGTGTTAGCAACACTAGCTGTCATGGGGTGACAGACTGTCCTCACATCCACCATCCTACATTACTGTAATTGTCAACTATTGGTCTTCTGCCACAACTATCTTTCATTACAGGGGCTTCCAGCCTATTTAGCTGCTGCATTGGTCTTCCTCAGCAATTCTGGGCTGTCACCATCAGTGCTGTGCCTGACCCGTATTACCTTTAGGGACTTCACCATTGTGAATCCTTTGATTCTTATTTAAATCTCTCAGCATTCCATCTAAACAGTCTATGAGTCCTTAAGACACACGGCGCAGTTGAACTCACTCTGCTCTTGTGGTCTGAGCTTGTGCTGTTTCTTGTGCTATTGTGTTGGCTCCCCTTTGCTTTTTTAGGGCCTTCCAGCCAATCTGAATGCTATGTTGGTCCTCTGGCATAATCTAGAGTCTTCCAGCCAATTCAGATGCTGGTTCTTCTGGTATAGCACCTTCCAGGCAATCTGGGTGCTGCTCTGATCTCCTTGTAGTTCACTCTTCCCAAAGTGTCTTGGTTTGCTGCTGCCAATTGTGATGCTGCTTTGCCCTCTTTGTACCAGTTTGCCCTTTGCCCTCTTTGTACCATTTTGCCCTTCTTACTTTAATTCTGTTTATTGAAATTTTCAAAAACTATACAATGTTCACAAAGTATAGAGAAACACAATAAGTCAACAATAGAAATAATTCAAAAGAGAAATAATACAAACAAGTACATTAGCCCACATCTCGGGGAGAAAACCATAAGAAATCAATAACAAGAAAAAACAGGGCAAGGAACACTGAACCAATTAAAGGTGTCCCAGCCACACCGAGCAGTCATTTAATTATACCCTCCCACCGCCCGACAATTTCTAAATGACAGCATAATGACATAAAGGAAAAGCAAAAGTCACTGCGACTTTTCCTTATCAAGAATCCACCTTTCCAAATCCGAAAATTTATTTATTTATTTATTTATTTATTTAACAATTCTTTTATACCGCGCTATTACAATCAGTGCGGTGTACATTGAACAAGAACATACTACAATGCATACAATGACAAAAAGACAATGCATACAATGCATACAATGACAAAATGACAAAAAGACAAACCTGTCATATCCAAGAGATACTAAGCATTTACAAGGGTAGCGCAAGGAAAAAGTTCTAGACTTGAGAGCAAGAAAGGACTTCCTACGTGCTTGTGTTGAGCGAGATACATCAGGAAAAATAGAGACCTTATCACCACAATAGAGATTGTCCCTTTTCCGAAAATAAGCTTTAAGAATAGAGACACTATCTTCTTCAGAAACCAAAGTTACTAATGATGTGGCTCTAGTGGAAATAATATCTTGAGTGTCTTCCAAGAAGGCAGTCAAGTTAAACACGTTTTTAACTTCAAGAACAGCTACTTCCCCTTCCCCAACACCTGGAGAAACAATTTTTGAGGAAATATAATAACATTTAGCAAATACTATAGCATCGGCGGTGGGGAGGAGAAGAACATCTTTTAAATATTTCCTAAACAGTATTGATGGAGATAATAAACTACTAGAAGGAAAATTTAAAACTCTCACAGTCTTAGACCTAGCCATATTCTCTAAATTCTCAAGTTTTTGACACATAATAGAAGTTTCTTTCATGGTAGCAGACTGGAATAAAGAAAACGATTTAACCTGCGTATCTATACTCGAAATAGATGAATGCAAAGTTCCAATCTGTCAAGATTCTGAAATTTAATAACAGTGTCCCTAGTAAATTGACATAAAGAGGAAACAGTCTCAGCAAGAATCCGTTCAGTACGATTGAATACTTGCCAAATATCCAGAAGAGAAATGGAGGAGACTTGTGAGTCACCAGGAGGAATGGAGGGTTCCGACCAAGAAACCATTTTGGGGAGCACAACTTCCTTCTGTGAACTCAAAATACCGGACTGAGGCACAGCAGACAATTCCAAAAAAACAGGAGGAAGAGGAGGGGTACGCTCAGGAGAGCTAAGACCTGGCCCCTCCAGCAAGGGGTCAAAAGGAACAGTACCTAGTGTTGTTAAGACCGGTGTAGATATTACATGCTTGTCCATAGGGCTACCAGCAGACACAGCCACGAGAGGTTTTTTTTTCTTTTACCGCCGGGCATCGCCACTTCACAGATCTATAAATGCTCCCAATGTACTCATAAGGGGCTCACAAAGGGCATACGTCCCCCTTGGAAAACACCCCATAGAAAATGCCCCAACAAGTGCCGGAAAGCACTCTGGATATATTAAGGAGCTTCAAAATGACGTCAGCAGTGACTGCCCCGCACAGGCCAGCTCTCTCCAGCACTAGCTGTTCTCACTCTCCACAGCGTGTGAAACTGAAGACAACACTCCCAAGAAACAGCTCCGTGCACAGATCCTTTATGGAGCCTCAAAATGACGTCAGCAGTGACTGCCCCGCACGGGCCGGCTCTCTCCAGCACCAGCTGTTCTCACTCTCCACAGCGTGTGAAACTGCAGGCAACACTCCCACCATTTTGCCCTTCTAATGGTGGTTTTGGTCCTTATCAAAAGAGTACTACATTCCCTGATGCAGAAAGTGCTTCTTTTGCAATGTGATATCATGTTGGGAATGGAGTGATGGGCTTCTGGTTTTTGGTTATAACTGATGACCACTGATAGAACCCTCTTGATGTTCCAATCACGGTTATCCATTATAACTAATCATCCCCGATTTTGTGATGACCTGATAACAACATACAGTACCTTCAATGTAAGCGATGTGGATCTGGCAACAATAAGTGAATGTGAGGCCTTGCAGATGGCGCGCTTCCAAGACCCTGCCAGTCATGCCTCCTCTAAGGCGTAAAGTATTATGTCAGAGGGGGTGGGATCAACAGGATCTTAGAAGTGCACTGAGTCTCCAAGGCCTTGCATTCACTTCAGTGTATTGCCGTGGGAGCCGCTGCCTTGAGGGGGGAGGGAGGGAGGTAGAGGCGGGTAGAGGGGGTTGGAGAGTAAATGCTAGATGAGTGGCCGGAGTTGGAGGGACAGTGTAGAACCACATGGTAGTGCCAGGGAACAGAGAAGAAATGATGATGGGGTGAAGAGAGACATTGGATACAGAAGGAAGATGTTGGAAAAAGGGTTGACTAGAGAATCGGAGGGGGAAATGGCGATATGATGCTGGATATGGGGTGGGGGCATAAGGGGACAGAGGAAATATGCTGGATATGAGAGGAGCAGGGGAGACAGAAGGGAGATGCTGGGAGGCTAGGAAGATGCTAGACATGGGGGAACATAGGGAGATTGATGCAGTAAAAGAGAGAGAGAAGATGCAGGAAAGCTGCAATAGCGACTGGAACCAATAAAAAACAAATAAAACGGCCAGACACTCCAGGCAGAAAAAATAATTTTATTTTCAATGTACTGATTGCTATATGCTAGGTTTTAGAATTTAGATCTGCTATCTGTATATTTTACACAGTTTGGGAAGCTGGTGTTGCACTTCATGCAGAGCATGGCTTATTGGGGTTTCAGTTTAATTTGTTTACATCTTTTTATTTTACGTTTGTGTTCATTTATTTTGTACTCGGTGAGAGTGTATGTATGTGGGGCCAAGTGTTCTGCTAGCATGAAGTTTGTTCAGTTGGGTGAATAGGGGGGACGCTGATGCTGTGGCTAGAGCGGGCAATGCTGGCGCTGGGAGAAAGGGCTGGCATTGGAAAATTGTGTTTTATATCATTAAATGGAGTCCACTTGTAATCCACCTAAAAATCCAATATAATTTTTTTTCACGCTGCAAATCCATCGATAAACCCCTAGGAAAGCACCTAATTGCCTCAAAAATGGATCTCTAAAACCACAAATAAGAAACATCTAGAACCAGAAGCCCTAATTATGAGTGTTCATGATGGAAGATACACTGTTAAAGAGAGAACAGAGAAGTGGACTGATTTTTTTTGAAATGCTAAACATTAAAGAATGATGCTTCAGGAATTTCGTAATAACGATGGTTTATTTTCTTCAATAAGTTTTAAATATTACACAAAAGCATTTTTGGACCGATGATGAAACTTGTGGTGTAGCCACCCATTGATTTATAGGAGGTGTACTCCCATTTTGAAGTCCTGTTTTCTAGAAAGGTGCTGTGCTCCTAGGACATTTATAGCTGTACGGGCCTTTATAAAACAGATGCCTTTTTGGACTTCTCAGATAGGCAATCTGTTATAAAACCAAGCTCCACCAGTGTGGTTACCTCCACCCCCTCCCAAAAAGGACTCTTTATTGATGACATATGTGAAAGAAAAAAATAATCAAATATATATCCCTTTTGGTTGTATTCAGTCGATCATCCTTCTCTTTTCAGGGTTTAGATTAGAATCTACTCATGTTTTGAGTAGAAAATTTGCTGAAAGAATGTCCATCCTCAGGGGTTCACACATTTTTTCTCAGCAATGTATGTACAGTACGTGCCTTTCCTTGAAACATGCGTATCACACAGGGATCTTTCAGAGTAGCAAAGTATATGATGGTTGATAAACACCCATTTAGTCTGCCCTGAGAAGGTTGGGATTGCAACTGCTGTCTGTGCAGGTTACCCCCCCCCCCCCTCCAATGCCAGGCCCTTTGCCCCATTGCCTCAAGTATCAAAATGGATGTCTATGTAAGGATCCCTTCATGACCCTAACCATTCCAGCACGCTTTGTGAGCAGGACTATTCCTTTTCTAGTCTTAAAAGCAGCTTTATGTCATCTTGCTGCAACATCCCCCTTATGGAATGGCTACTTTGTTTCCTTGCCCCATATATAACTCCAGTAAGCAAGATGGAAAGTGTGGTTTCTGGATTTCTTCTGGTCTGTGTGGCTTTCTTCCATTGCCTCAGGAACAAACTTGAATTGTAAGCCCTCCAAGGAATAGGAAAATATCTACTGTACCTGAATGTGATTTGCCTTGAGGTATTTCTGACAAAAGTGAGCCACATCCAAGAAATCCCTTCTCCTTGTGGTTTTCTTTTTGACGATGAAGTTGTTTTTGGGGTGTGTGTTTTGTCACCTTTTATTTCATTAATGTCCACTGTGAAATTATTCCACACTAATGCCTAGGCAGATTACAACAAAAACATGCATAAAATATGCAAATAAAAACCATCATGCCGTCATGTTTCTATAAACATACATCACGTAATAAACAAAACTGAAAACCATATCAATCTGCACCTTGATAAGCATGCACTGAAAAATCTCACATCACATACGCAAAACGAAACTCACATAGAAGGCTGGAAATCAGTGGTGGGATCCGGCTGGTGTGAACCAGTTCCTGCCACGGGCCATGTTCGGCGAACTGGGCTAAAAATGGCCTCTGGATGTCAGCACTGCACTGGTGGGACTCCCCCCACCAGCCGGTGGTCTGACAGCATCGAGGTACCGCGGCATCATGGGAAGCCCCCGATGCCATCAAACCACTTGCGGGTGGGGGGGAGGGTTGGGCCGCTGGGCTACCAGGGAGCTGCTGCCCTGCAGTGACTGCCAGCGGCCTGAGCATGCGGCGCCAGCAATGCAAATGCATACCATGCCGCCGCCCACTCGGTCCTGCCAGTGGCGGGATCTATCTGAATCAGTTCCTGTTCGAATCGGATCCCGCCACTGCTGGAAAGGCTTGCCGAAACAAATATAACTTCAATTTTTCTGGAAAGCCAGAATATCAGATATGTGGCGTAGTTCTGCTGGCAAAGCATTCCAAATTTGCAGGGCAGCTATAGAAAATAGAAACACTTGAAAATGAACCTGACAGAATTGTAGAACATTAACAGTAAAGTCTCTTGAGAGCATAAACCACCAGGAGGACAGTGAACTTGCAAAGCCACAGAGAAACTAAATGGGACCCTATGATTTAGAGACTTAAATACTAACATAACGATTTTATATAAGATTCACAATTTAATCATTAAGCAGGGTAGATTATATAAATCAGTAGAAATATGCCTTAATCTACTGTTAGTAATTAAACACGCTGCAACATTCATAATGTCCAGCCCATTAAAGATTTTTACAAGTGGGGGCAACATAGATAGTAACAATATTGTGGAAAGAGACAACCCCTGTGGCTCTTTCCACTGCCAGGAGGAACATATAGTGAAATTCAAGAAATTTGAAGATTGAGAGCCAGTCAGAGGTTTTACCCACCCCTCTGCCTGAAGGAGGAAGAGAGACTAGAGGTGCTGGTCTGCTTACCAAGCCTAAAGAAGAGTCTGCAGTACTGGACTGTGTTTTGCCTACTGGAGAAAATATGGTGGGGAAGTTCTCGTAAGTGCTGAAGGGGGAAACAGATTTTGGTGCCTGCTAATTATGGTACGAACCGCAATCTGTGAATCCTCTACTCTTTGCAGAAACATCAAGTAGTTGGATTGGAAAATAATAGATACAAATACCTAAGGTGATACAATCCATGTTACCAAGGACTGTATATTTACTAAAAGAAGACTGCAACCAGCTACTATTCGATTTGGACATTGCATACAGGAAAGAGAACTGGAGCACCCAGTTTAGTGTCAAGAGCTTCCTTAAACCTATGCACCAAGGACTGTGAAGGGATTTCCCTCCCCCTATGGAGAATCTGCTCCTTGCTGCTGGTTCAGTGAAGGAGTGGGAGAGAACCAGGGAGAAATATTGCTGTGACTCCGGCCCTAGAACTAGCGTTGCCAACCAACTGGTTTTAGGCCGGTGTCCAGCAGGATGGTGAAATCAGTCACCGAGGGGCCGGTTTTCTGCTGACCATCAGCCTCAGCGCCCCCCTCCCCCGTGCTGCCTGCTTATGTCAATGGCCAGCGGAAGCACTAGACGAACTAGGCGGCTGCCTAGAATGCCACAGTTTGCAGGGGCACCGCTGGCCTACTAGGGCACCCAAAAATCGACGTGCCAACTGTTGTTCTCTCCAAAGCCAGCTGCGGTAGCGCTGTGATGACTCAGATGCTCCCTTTCAGCTCTGGTGCTCCGCCCCCCCCTTCTCTAGCATGCATCCTGCTGGTTTTTGCAGTGTCAGCATGTAGGGCGAGGGACCGCCTAATCTGCTTGCGAGCATGACCAGTGTGCTCGGCGGCTGCAGCAGCTTGCATGCGTGTGACTTGTGGCTCATCTCAGGCCTGGCCTCTCACTGAGCCTGGCAGTGCCTCCCTCTGTTTCATGCCAGCCAGCCAGTGACAAGAACAGCAAACCGCGACCGCTTCCCCCTCCTTCCCCAGGCACTTCCGTAGTGTGGCTGAAGGACTCAGTGAAAACACTGAATCCCAGCCCTGCAGTCACTCCTCTCCCCCACCAAAATGGGCCTGGCTGCTCTCAGTGAAAGTGTAGTGTACAGCAGGCAATAAAGGTGAGTTAGTATTTATTTATTTTGGCTTTGACCTCTCATACTACAGGACATCTATGACCGAATTTAGCTCTTGGAGCCAAACCAAAGGATTGTTTTGGGGCAAAATTAATCATAGATACCCCATAATATAAGAGGCTTGGGAAGGTTAAACATTCCCAACCCCAACTGCAATCACAACCTCTCTGACTGAGAGTAAAATTGGCAGGGCTGGTGCGACCATTAGGCGAACTAGGGGGGCCACTCAATGCTGCTGCTGCCACCCATCTCTGGGAGCTCAAACAGCCCTGCAGCGTTTACCTTAAACCTTCAGCACTGTGAGGCTGCTAGACTCCTACCCTTGCCACCAACTTCCTGTTTGCGGGGCTGTCCTGGAGAAGGATGACAAAGGGGGCCAGGGAGGAAGCAGGAGGGGGCACAAGGGATGAAGTTCACCTAGGGTGCCTCACCTTTTTGCTTTGGCCCTGCCCTACCCCTGCTGCCACTGCTGCCTCTTTTGTTCTGGGATGACGGCGGCAGACCTCCAATTAAAAAAAAAAAAAAAGTAGGTCATCGTGACTCCATGCTTGCAAGGCTGGTCTGGCCCCTCCCTCCTCTGACATATGCTCACATTAGAAGGGGAGGGACCAGACCTCCTCTTTCTTTTTTTTTTTAAAGTTGGAGGTCTACCACTGCTGCTGTCACCACCAGAACAGAAAAAGTGACAGCAGTTGTGGCGCGGAGGGGCGAGGGTGAGCATATTTTAGGGGTTGAAGGCCTGGCAGATGTTTGTCATAAAGAGGGCAGCGGCAGCTGCTGGGTAGGAAGTAGGGAGGGTAGAGGACAGACGCTGAACACAAAAGAAGGGGTAGAGGAGTATAGAGCATAGTACTGATTCCCTTCCTGCTGCAGCCACCACTTGAGCACTCCAAAACCACAGGGGGCAACAGTGGGGCATATGTTAAGAATAGTAAAGTTCTGACCTCCATATCCACCTGTTTAGAGACCCATCAACCCAGATTGTCTTATGACTGCAACTCTATTCAAAAGGCACTGTCCCTATGGGTAAAAATGACAACACCGTTCTTCTTATGCACAGCGAGAGAAAAAGCTACATCTCCAACGCATTGTTTTCTCAACGTGCAGACTCCTTGTAATCCAGATGAGTCTCTTTCAGCAGAGCAATGTCAGGTCTCTCTTTACCAAGATCAGTAACTTTGCTCTTTGTGTAGGTAAAAGAATGTGCTGATGGTTTGGAGTTTGTGTGGCTGTCGGGATCTATTGTTCTGTTTTGACTGTTGTTACTCTTTGTCAACCCTCAGTAGGTACTGCACTAGTTGACCACCTAGTCTTGCCTAATGATTGGGCTGGCCCTGCTGCAGAGGCTTCATCAGTTTTCAGATTCCCTCAGGAATGGAGCTGTCTATTTTAAGTATCCTTGAAGCAGCTGTAAATATATTCTGATGTGTCTCCCAAGAAAGCATAGTTACTCACCTGTAACAGGTGATCTCCGGGAACAGCAGGAATTTAGTCCTCACATATGGGTATCATCAGTACCGACGGAGCCTGCGTGGGAACGCTCCCCAGCGTCCAATCAGAAAGCTTTTGGGAGCATCCCACAGCGCCTGCGTGCTGCCTTCCCGCCTTTCCCAACTGCCTCTCTCCAGTTGAGTTTTAAAGCTGAGACAGAGAGAGAGAGGGAAAGGAAAGAGATAGATAGAGAGATACAACTCCTAGGGGAGGTGGGTGGGTTGTGAGGACTAAATTCCTGCTGTTCCCGGAGATCATCTGTTACAGGTGAGTAACTATGCTATCTCCAGGAACAAGCAGGAATCTAGTCATCACATATGGGGACTCCCTAGCTTTAGGTGCCAGGGAGAGACCCCAGACGTTGTGTGTCCCTGAGAAGGGCTCCACTTCCCCCACATGGATCTCTGGCATCCTATCAGGGATGGTGGGTAGGAGTTGATTAAGTATGGAACAGGTGTTTGAGAACAGCCTGACCAAACAAGGCATCCCGGCGGGAGTCCTTGTCCAAGCAGTAATGGGCTGTGAAGGTATGAACAGAGGCCCAAGTGGCTGCTCGACAGATGTCGTAAATAGACACAGAGTTCAGATGAGCCATTGAGGCTGCCATGGCTCTCACATTGTGAGCTGTGACATGGCCCTCCAGAGAAAGGTTCTTACTCTGATAGGCGAAAGAAATACACTGAGCAATCCAGTTAGATAGTGTTCTCTTGGAGACTGGCAGTCCCAAATGAGAAGGGTCAAAAGCAACAAAGAGTTGAGAGGACTTTCTATGTTGCTGTGTCCTTTGTAAGTAAAAAGCCAGAGCTCATTTACAGTCCAGGGTATGAAGATTCCTCTCTGCATTTGATGCATGAGGGCCAGGAAAAAAGACAGGTAGGTAGACCTCCTGGTTGAGATGAAAAGGCGAGACCACCTTAGACATAAAGTGTGGATGAGTCCTAAGGACTACCTTGTCATGATGAAACCTTGTATAAGGTGGATTAGCTACTAGTGCCTGCAATTCACTAATGTGGCGTGCTGATGTGATTGCAATGAGAAAGATAACCTTCCAAGAAAGAAATTTCAAGGAGGTGGTAGCTAAGGGTTCGAAAGGTGGCTTCATGAGCTGCCCAAGAACCAGATTCAAGTCCCATGCCACCGGAGGTGGTCTAATGGGAGGCTTAGTTAGAAGGAGGCCTCTCATGAATCTTGCTATAAGAGGATGAGAGGAAATAGGTTGTCCATTTAGAGGTTTAAGAGAAGCTGCAATAGCACTCAAATGGACTCTTACCGAATTTGTCTTAAGGCCTGCATTAGACAAATAGAGGAGATACTCCAGTAAAGATTCTAGAAGTATAGCAAGGGGGTTAAGACCCTTTTCTGAACACCAAATAGTGAACCTTTTCCACTTGAAAGCATAAGAACGTCTAGTGAAAGGTTTTCTAGAAGCATAAAGAACATTTTTCAATTGCTGAGAAAGATGAAGATCTTGGAGATCTAGGCCTTCAGCAACCAAGCCCTGAGATGCAGGGACTGGGGATTGGGATGCCATAACATCCCGTTCTCCTGAGATAGGAGATCTGGAGCAGACCCTAACTCCAGGGAGGGAGCTTGAGAGAGATGTAGAAGCAGAGGGTACCACACTTGCCGTGGCCAATGTGATGCTATGAGAATCATGTGGCCTCTGTCTCTCTGAAGCTTGAAAAGGGTTTTGGGAATTAGGGGAATGGGTGGAAAGGCATACAGGAAGTTTTGACCCCAGTGAAGGAGGAAAACATCCTTTGCCTGAGTTCCCTGAGTCGGAGTTCTGGAACAGAACCGAGGAAGTTTGGTAATCCACGGACTTGCAAAGAGGTCTATGTCCAGGGTTCCCCAAAGTTGAAAAATCTTGGCCACCTGGTCTGCATGCAGAGACCACTCGTGTGGAAGGAGAACTCGACTGAGTCTGTCTGCCCAAGAGTTTTGAACGCCTGGAAGATACACTGCCAGAAGATGAATGTGATGCTCTCTGGCGAGGGTCCACAGTCGCAGAGCTTCGTTGCAAAGTGACAGAGAGCCTGTTCCCCCCTGCTTGTTCACATAGAACATGGCTACTTGATTGTCCGTATGAATAAGGACTGTTTTGTAGCTGAGCAGGGTGTGGAACACTTGCAGAGCAAGGAGGATTGCTCTGAGCTCCAAGAGATTGATATGTAGACAACTCTCTTGTGGAGTCCAGGTGCCTTGGGTGGAGAGGTGTTGCAGATGAGCTCCCCAACCCATTGGAGAAGCATCTGTTGTAAGAGTTGCTTGGGGCAGGGGTTGCTGAAAGGGGGATCCCAGCAACAGGTTTTGCGTGGACTTCCACCACTGGAGAGACAAAATGAGGCGACTTGTGTTTGCTATTCTGTCTGACAGGCAACCTGATGCCTGGGTCCATTGGGTGGATAAAGTCCACTGAGCTGCCCTCATGTGAAGGCGAGCATATGGTACCACATGCACGGTGGATGCCCTGTGGCCTAGTAACTGTAACATTTCTCGAGCAGTTAAAAAGGGCTTTAGGACTGCTTGAGAAGCTAATTGCACCAAGCGAAGGCAACGGGCTTGGGGAAGGTAGGCCCTTGCCTTTGTGGTATCCAGCAGGGCTCCTATGAACTCTAGAGACTGAGTAGGAGTTAGACTGGATTTTGGGATGTTTATGACCAGCCCTAAATACTGAAGGATACGCATTGTGCAGGATAGAGAAGTCCTGGCCTCTGACTGTGTTGGAGCTCAAATGAGCCAGTCGTCCAAGTAAGGGAAGACGAATATTCCCAGAGTGCGTAGAAATGCTGCTACCACAGCCATGCATTTCATGAACACCCTTGGTGCAGAGGCCAGACCAAAAGGAAGCACCCTGTATTGGTAGTGCTTTCCTTGAAACAGGAACCGAAGGAACCTTCTGTGGGTTGGATGGATGAGAACATGGGTGTACGCATCCTTGAGATCTAGAGAACAAAGCCAATCCTGACTCTGAAGGTATGGAAGCAGAGCTCCAAGAGAAATCATTTTGAATTTCTCCTTGACAAGGAATTTGTTCAATTCTCTGAGATCTAAGATAGGTCTGTATCCCCGTTTTCTTTGGGATAAGAAAATAAGAGGAATAGAAGCTTGTGCTCTGTTGATGAAGAGGCACTTCTTCTATTGCCGCTTGGGCAAGAAGGATGGTAACCTCCTGACCTAACAGGTCGATGAGAGAGGTCAGAGAATTGAACTGCTTCACTATTGTGGTAGGGGGCATGCTTGAAAAATGAAGTTTGTACCCCTCTCTTATGATGGAAAGTGTCCAATGCTCTGCTGTTATTTGCCCCCATCTGGGAGCAAAATGGCATAACCTTCCTGGAATGGTGGACGGTTCTGGTCCCTCCAGAGCCAGAAAGGCTAAGTTCTCTAGCTGAAAGTCAAAGGCCCTGAGGAGGCTGAGGCTGCTGGGCCGGTTGAGGCCTAGCAGCCTTTGCTTTCTTCTGTTTGGGTGGTTGCTGACGTTTGGTAGAAAACTGACCTGCAGAAGATGCCTGCTGACCGTAAGCAGGATAAAATCTTTTCTTTCTAGAAAAAGGTGTTTTCTTGAACAACTTTTTCCTAACAGGATCAGCAGTAGACTTGGATAATCTATCCAAAGTGGAATTTTCACCATCCATTTCATTGGCTTTTTCTTGCCAATCTTTACCAAACAGGTTCTCACCAGTACAAGGGATATTTCCCAATTTATCTTGTACCCAAAGCTCTAAATCAGATGCTTGGAGCCAAGCAATTCGAAGTGCACCTATGGCAATAGCCAAGGTCCTGCTTATACATTCAAAGCAGTCGAAGGCTGCACGGTTGGAGAATTTAGAGACATCTTGGGCATGTTTGAGACAAGTGAGAAACTCCTGCCTTTTATTGTCAGAGATGAAAGGACTTAAAGTCTGTAGATGATCAGTAACTTCCTTTAGGAACATTCCCATGTAGAGACTATAGGAACTGATTCTTGCAGCAAGCATGGAAGTTTGAAAGACTCTACGTCCAAAAGCATCCAGAGTTCTGCATTCATGTCCTGGAGGATTAGAAGCATGTCTTTTTGCACTTCTAATCCTTCTCATAGCAGATTCCACCACAATAGAGTGGTGAGGAAGCTGAGTTTTATGGAAGCCAGGACAAAGAGGGACACGATACATAGTATCTAACCTACGAGAATGAGGAG
This sequence comes from Ichthyophis bannanicus, assembly GCA_033557465.1. NCBI lineage: Eukaryota > Metazoa > Chordata > Amphibia > Gymnophiona > Ichthyophiidae > Ichthyophis > Ichthyophis bannanicus. The sequence continues at coordinate 308,078,303 of CM066032.1, read as the reverse complement.
AGGTGGTAAGAGGTGTTTCCCACATCCTCAACATGAGATCATATAGAATCTCATGAATGGGTAGGGTAGCTGCCTTCTTAGGAGTTTTGGGATATTGTAAAATATCCAATTCCTTGGCCCTTGGCTCTGTCTCAGGGGCCACAGTGATGGACAAGCCCCGAGCCACCTCTCGGATGAAGTCTTGGAAAGACATGTCCTCTGGAGGAGACATCCTGCGTTAAGGGGAGGAGGACTCCTGTGGAAGCATCATCGCTGCATCGACAGAACTTTCAGAGTCCTCAGATTCTTCTGAGGAATCGAAGTATCGCCTGTCTGGATGCTCCTGCAGAGCCCAATACCCGTACCGAGCAAAATCGGTATTGGGAATAACCGGTACCGGGGAATCGGTACCGGCGGGCATCGAAGGACAGGGTACCGGCATAGCAGGCATCGATGCCGATGTCGATGCTATCGGTACTGGTTGCGATACCGATACTGGTGCCGGTGCCGGTACCGGTGGAATTGTCTGTCGCGGTACCAAGGGCGTCAATGCCACAAGGAAAGCCGCTAGACTGCGTTCTATAGACAGAATTCTCTGGTCCATAGACGCTGCCAATGCCTGGAAGTTGGTACCGGTGGGAACCGCCGGTACCCCAGAGCATGGCACCAGGAGATCTGTCGAGGCCGAGCCATCGAGAACATCCTGGAACCCCGATGATGGTGCTTTGGAAGCCGAAGCCTCCTGCCGGGGTAATTTTGCCGGTGCAGAATCCTCGAGGGCAACGCCAGAGGCATCTCGATGCTTAGAAGGAGATCTACCCTTTGAGGACTGGCTAGACTTATGTTTAGTTACCTGAGATCCACGGGAAGAAGAAGAAGCCCTGGAAGACGTCGATGCCACCGAAGCCGCATCAGAGGGAAACAGGGTACTGAGCTTAGCAGCTCGGTTCTGTCGACCCCTTTTAGACATCATAGCACAGGACACACAATCTGTGATGGAGTGGTCAGGACCTAAACATTTTAAATACCATTCATGGGTGTCAGTGACGGAAATGGTACCGCCACATTTTGTGCACTTTTTAAAACCTGAAGCAGGTTTTTCCATGTTAAGGAAATTTTTGGGCCCCAACCACTAGGCTACTCCTCCACTCTTAGTGCACGTGTTTTCAAATGCACAAAAACTGAGAAAATTTTGGTTGGGGGGAGCATTTGCAAATCTCCAAATGAGCTTTCTGATGCTTATTTATGCTGGCTTTGATGGAGGAACACGCTAGCAAGTTACACACCGGCAAAGTTTTCAAAGGAAAACTCTTCAAGGCATTTGGATGCATGTGGGAAAGGGAGAATCAGTATTGCCCTCTAAATAGGCAACATGATGAATCTATTTCAAAAACAGTAGCATTCTATGTGTGCTGCCGTAATCTTCTTGAGATTCTAACTTAATATCATTTGACTCATTTCTTTCCCACTCAAGTGCGGCTAATTCGTGCAGCTTTGCCATATTGTTCAGAAGACAGCATGCAAGGAAAATCTTACAGGCTTTTCTAGGATTATAGAGTATTATACCACCTGATCCATCAAAGCATCTAAAAGGAAAGTAACATGGGCTCTTAGAACAGTTGAAACATCTGTGACAGCTGGATTGCATGGAAGCATGTGCCACAACCTCGACTGTATCCAAGGCCATAAAACGTAAAGTAGAAATATTTATGTGGGAGTGGATGAATAGGCATGCTCAAACACCTCTTAACACGGTATGCAGTAAATTCGACCACGCTCACGTTACAGTTTTACCATACTGACATGGCCATGGTACTAACATGCATGGAAACAAATATAGCTAATGCCGTGTTTGTAAAACAGCAGGAGAAGTCAGTCAATGCCCTTTTTAAATGCACTGGCTGCAGGATGGGAGGAGCGAGCTCTCTCCCGCTTCAACCTTCAATTATCCACTATTGGATGTAATAGGAGCTGAGAGGAACCTTCTAGAGAGAGAGAGAGAGAGAGAGAGAGAGAGAGAGAGAGAGAGAGAGCATTAAAGGATTTGTCTCAGTACCACCCTTGTGCTTGCCATGGGGGGGGGGGGGGGCAGTAGGATGAGAGGAATATCAGAACTCAAAGACCCATTCTGTAGTATGTGAAGAGGAAGAAATTCCCCCATGCTAACTCTCCCTTTCATTTTGGACAGAATAGCATTGGAGATTTTGTTGATACTGTATACCCTAAAAGTGTAATACCTGGCAGGTATTAATGTTTTTGGACTATATTGAGTGTAGAAAGAATATCACATTATATTCTGTGGGCCCAGTAAAGTCTCATTTACATTTAATGCTCTGTCATTTCTAGTCCTGCAGGAGCTAACTTTGGTACTTACATGTTTATTTGATGAGGGACCATCTTAACATGAACCTTAAGGCCTTATGGCTTGGTACGCTATATTTCTAGTGTATACTAAAGGCCCTTCGCAGACATGAAAACTGACCTCTTTGTGACTACCAGAAAAATCCATCAGGCCCGGAAAATAATAACTCGAGCAAAGTGCCTGAATGAGTAAAACCTGTAACATGGTTAACTCGATCAATAGTTACCCATCTTTAAATCACAGATCTCTGAACTGTTTGTAGGTGGCAATTTTCAAAGCTATCCATGTTGGCGTAAAGTTCAAGTGTAATTTTTACCTGCACATGGTGTATCAAATTTAAAGCAAAACTACGGAAGTACTCTCAGCCACATTGTGGGAAGGATGAGTTGCATAGTTTCAGACACATTGAGGGAGGGCATTTTTCAGATGGCCAATTCATAAATGATAAATCATCTCTACCCACATAAATTATGTCGAAAATTGCCTTTCCCGTATCTTGTGAGCAACCTAAGCACAGTTATGAGCTGTGGGTTGTACCAGAAGCGTTCAGAATCTATTATTAATAAGTCTATCCATACTTTAAATTCTGGTGCTTGGATTTTAAAGTTCACACTTTCTTTTCGGTTTTATGTTGTGCTTCAGTAATCTGGCTTCATGCATTCGTTCATTTATTTATTTTCTCTCCAAATCTTTATCCTTTCCAATTTTTTTTTAGATATCATTTGCTCTGTGAAGCCCTGATTTGGTATTTAAGCCACAAGGTGCTTTGTATTTTCTGGTATCGCACATTGGTAAAAATCAATTTTGTCCATAAAGAAAATGAGCAGTTAGGGTTTTTAGCCTCCCACAGAGAATGACAAAACACATGTGATTTCAAAGCACATTGAGATCAAGGGGGAGCAGGAGGCTGCCGCCGACGCAGGAGCTGTGTGCCGCACATTGAGATCAAGGGGGAGCAGGAGACTGCCGCCGACGCAGGAGCGGTGTGCATCTATTAGGAGGCAGCAGCAAGTCGTGGCACCAAGCCACCAAAGCCGTTAAAATGCCCTGAAACTCCAAAGGTAGCCTGAGCTTTGAAAACGAGAAACCTAATATTTTCTTTCCAAACATCTGCTGGTTGTTAGCTTGATTTATTTTGAATTAAAAACAAAGAGTTTGTGAACGGCCAGCTTATTTTAATTTTCCACTGCAGCCGTGCATGTGATTTTCTAGGGCTCTAGCTGCTCATTCAGATGCACCTTGGGCATGCCATCAATACCTGGTAGCCAGGGCCGTACCAGCCATAAATGCACCCTCTGCGGCTTGCACAGCTGGCGCACCCCCCCTCCCATCACAGTTTGTTGTTTGCTCCATGCACAGTATCTCACCATCTTACCTCCATATCCAGCCGGTTCCCCCCACGCTGCCTGCCCTTGCCCAGCTGCCGTCGCCAGCGGCGGTGGTGATGACAACAGCCGAGCAGACATCCAATTTAAAAAACAAACAAAGGCAGGTCTTTCCAACTCCATGCTAGAATGGCTGGTCTGGTCCCTCCTTCCTCTGACGTGAGCATAGGTCAGAGAAGGGAGGGATCAGACCTGCATGCAAACGCAGTCATAAAGACCCTCGTTTTGTTTTTTTTAATTGGATGACTGCTTTGCTGCTGTCATCACCAGCTCCGCCGCTAAGGCAACAGGGAATGTGGCAGCGGCGGGGCAAGGGCAGGCAGCGTGGGGGGTGGGAGAGCAGAGGCCGGCAGCCCTAAATGAGCCCCTATTTCTTTGCGCCTTGTGCGGCTGCACCACTTGCACAGGCCTAGATTCTTCGCTGCTGGTATCTATTTGCCACCAACAAGCTGGCCTTCTATTTCAGGGGGCAATTTTCCAAATAGCCAATGTAGCTGCAGTTAGTGAATATTCTTACTGCACATTCTTGTAGCTAATTTTCAAAGAAAACTATGGAGCTAATCTCTTTTGAAAATTAGCATAAAGCAGATTTACTAAAAGCCACCTAATTTGTACCTGTTATTTGAACAGGTGGCGGAGGAGGACGGGAAAAGAAAATAGTGCATGTACTTTTAAATGTCCCAAATGCACGTGCTGCTTCTCTTCCCTTGAATAAACACACTGCTGGAAATACCTTCCTTTACCCTGGACAAAATTACGCACTCTGTGGAAGCCTGTGGGTATTTTTATTTTATGCATTTATATCCTGCTTTGTAACACAGTGGAAATGTGCTCAATGGGTGATCCACTCGGTTTGTTCATTTGATAACTAATATTCATATAGCACTACAAGATACACATATGGAGCTTACAGTCCAGTCGACAGAGATACTGAGGACAGATGGAAGCTGAGGTCATCAGGGGAGAGATATAGTATATTAGGGATTTTGCCACCAAAATCAAAGGAGACAGTAGTCAGAGAGGAGGTGCAACTGTCCATAAACTGCATGAACTGGCCCCAGATCTCGCATGAAAACCAGACACAGTTTGGCATGAATCCCTATTGATATTTATCTCAACATGATGAGGCTGAGGTAATTTCAAGAGATCATGTTTGAAATTGGTCCAAAACCATGCATATATAGAATTTCTTCCTAGTATTTTGTAAATAATGAGGTAAGATTAGTAAGTGAACTTTAATGCCTGCAGGTTAGTGAATCAGCCCCTGAATTCTGATGACATTCAGTTGTTGGCTCCCAAGGTTGGAGGATGCCCTATCTTCCACTGCACAATTAAATAACTGGGTGGAGTTAAAAAATGGATGTAGGAGAACAGGTTGCTATTATACTGTGCCTTATAAAAGCATTCATCCCCTCGATTTTTGTCCTGTTTTGTCACATTACAACCTGTAATGAAAATGGAGGTTCATTTGGATGTTAGGTAATGGACCTAACATTATAGTCCAAATTGGTGAAGTGGAATGACAATAAAATGCCTTGTATAGATAAAAAAACAAGTAAAAACTGAAAGGTTGTGAGTGTATATGTATTTATCCTTTTTGCTATGAAACCCCTAAATAAGATCTGATCCAACCAATTATCCTCAGAAGTTACATAATTATTTGATTAGGGTCCACCTGTGTGCAGTCAGTGTCTCATGATCTGTCACATGATGCCTGTATAAAACAAAATGAAAAGAATATGGCACCACTACAAACCTGACAAGAGATGGCTGCCAACCAAAATTCACAGCCCGGGCAAGGAGGGCATTAATCAGAGATGCCACAAAGACACCAAGGATAACACTGAAGGAGCTTCAAAGATCCACAGCGGAGATGGGAGTATCTGTCCATAGGACCACTTTAAGCCGTACACTCCACAGAGCGAGGCTTTATGGAAGAGTGGCCAGAGAAAAGCCATTGCTTAAAGAAAGAAATAAGAAAACATGATGGAGCTTGCACAATAGCATGTGGCAGACCCCCCCCCCCCCAAACATATAGAAGAAGGTTCTTTATTTAGATGAGGTGAAAACTGAACTTTTTGGCCATCATGGGAAACACCATGTGTGGCGCAAACCCAACACTTCCTATCACCCTGAGAACACCATTCCCGCAGTGAAACATGGTGGTGGCAGCATCATTATGTGGGGTTGTTTTTCTTTGGCAGGGACAGGAAAACTGGTCAGGATTGAAGGAACGATGGATGGCACTAAATACAGGGCAATTCTTGAGGAAAACCTGTTTCAATCTGCCAGAGATTTGAGACTGGGATGAAGGTTCACCTTCCAGCAGGACAATGATCCTAAACATACTGCTAAAGCCACACTGGAGTGGTTTAAAGGGAAACATTTAAATGTCTTGGAATGGCCTAGTCAAAGTCCAGACCTCAATCCAATTGAGAATCTGTGGCAGAACTTGAAGATTGCCCGTACACCAGCGCAACCCATCTATCTTGAAGGTGTTGGAGCAGTTTTGCCTTGAGGAATGAGTGGAAATCGCAGTGGCTAGATGTGCTAAGCTAATAGAGACTTATGCCAAGAGACTTGCAGCTGTAATTGCAGCAAAAGGTGGCTCTACAAAGTATTGACTTGGGGGGGGGGAGGGATTTCTCTTTTATTTTTGTCTTACTTATTGTTTGTGTCACAATAAAAGATATTTTGTACCTTAAAAGTGGTAGGTATGTTGTGTAAATCATATGGTGCTAACCCCCAAACCTCCGTTTTAATTCCCAGTTGTAATGTGACAAAACAGGACAAACACCGAGAGGATGTATACTTTCACAAGCCACTGTAGTTCCCAAAGACTGAATGTCTTTGTTTTGGTGATTCAGAATGGGGGGACTTAAGTCTGAAGCCCATGACTGAGCAAGTCTTTATTTTTCAGGGCTCCTTGATATCTTTAGTTCTGTTGAGATGGAGGGAATTGCACATGTAACATATTGCACATGTAACATTCATGTATGTCCAACTCAGAGCAAACAGTCACGTCAGAAGCAGTCCACACGACTGAATAACGAGTTTAAGACGTTTCCACGGTTATTGTGCCACGAATTGTGCAGCTTTGTGAGGCTTGCAAAATTGCACAGAGGAGATATCTACAGTTGTGACCAATACGTTGCCCTGTACCCCTGATGAAGTTTTGTTAAACGAAACACGGCCTGTGTCGGGTGGGCACCATCTATTGGTTTGTGAATAAAAGCCTCTTCCTTAATATTATGTGATTGTCTTGTTCTATCCTTGGACACCTCACGTTCCTCTACTGTGGACATTCATGTATGTTACATGAATTGCACATGTAACATACAATGCATCTTAAAAGTTATGAATGGAGGAGAGGGCCCTCAAAGCGGTAATGGAGATGAGGGTAATGAGAGTTCCGGATTACTGCAATGTTCGACATGTAGGTAAACCTCTAAGATGCTGCAGATGTTGCAAGTGATCCAGAACATGGCAGCATGGTTCCTGATGACAGCAAATACGAGAAAATGTTGTGCCATCTCTGGTGAAATTATAATAAAAGATCAGGGTTGGGCTCCCTGTAAAATAGTTATCCCCAAGTTAGAATGCCCTGTTCAATGTAATTTCAGTTTGTTCAATGTAAACAGCCTTGATATCATGAAAGGCGGTATATAAGAAATGTTAAATAAATAAAAGAAATACTGTAAATTCAAGCTTATGGTATTGACCTTTAAAGCTTTTGAAAAGACAACTGCACGGCTAGAAAGATGCCAAGGTAATTACAGAAGCATTTACAAATGTGGACTGGCAAGCTAGAGCATTCTCAGTGGATGCCCCAGAATTCTGGAATGCTGTGCCTTGGGACAAGCATTCCAAGGAGAATCTTTGCATCTTGAAGGCACTTACAAGCTTTCTTCTTAAACAATTTATGTTAAGATATATGAGGAGGTGAAAGGGATGGTATTTGATAAGATTGCTGTAGTCTTCTTTTCATAGTGAAATACAATGACTGCAGGGCCTGAATGCAGTTAGCAGTTTAGGGACTGATTCAATTTAGTGCGCATGGACAGTTACGTGTTAGAAATATGCATACTTCGCTAGTCTCAAGGACTTATGCATGTGAATGTGCACTTATGCGTGTGCTTTGGGCAGTCGCTATTTTGCAAGCATGCACGGAAGTCTCATTGCATATACTTTCCATAGGGGCATGCATGGAGTCGGTGCTTAGGCTGAATCTAGGTGGGGTCTAGATTTGCCCATGTAGGTTATAGAGTATTATAACCTACGTGTGTTTCTACATGCAGTTACTGCCGCGACTAGGTTCTAGTGTGCCAGTATGCCTCTATTTTACAAAGTAAAGTATGCGTGTGCTTTGCTTTTTAAAATAGGTTCCAAATATGCATACACTAATGCATGTTGCCCGCAAGGGGGTTTATAAATTACCCTCTTAATGTTAGTGATTGTGTCTGCATTTTTTTGTATTGTTTTGCTAACTGCTTTGAATGATTTTGATGAAATTTATTTATTTATCTAACCAGTTTTATATACCACCTTATCCTTCAATCAAAGTGGTTTACAGTATAACTTGTTGGTATACATTTAACGGGTGGTGGTGGGGAGTGGTATGGTTATGAACATATATACAAACTATATAATTGGTGCTATATACATTTTTATAAATAAATAAGTGGGTGTTTCATGCAATAACATTAGCAAAATCAGTGCTAACATTACTGTATGTTAATGCTCAATGTAAACCGCCCCTGATCTCTGGAAGGGGCGGCATATAAAAGTTTTATAAATAAATATGTTTTAATGAATACATGTGTTAGCCTGGCTATTGTGGTGACAGTTCTCAACCAGAGATCACCCATGGTGTTCCTTCCCAGGGTAGTTTCTCCAAATGCGTGTGTTTTGTGCATACCATGACAGTCATGAACGCCACTTCTAAGCCAGGGTATGTGAAGTATGATCTCAATCTCTCACATTTACTGCTATTGCTTGGCATAGTACTTGCATCGTGCCAAAGAGCTTCCTTCTGGAGTTCATAAGATGTAACATGTATGGGTAATTTGTTAAAATTATTGACTATCCTCACATCAGCTCAACTAATACCAATCATACAAAGAAGCAGATACGCAACTCATAAGATACATACCAACCAAAATCTACACAACAGGCCACGAACGATAATGCAGATAACCCCCACTACCTATTCAGAGGCATCCCCAACCAAGACTCGACAGCATACCCCACTCAAATCCGAAGCACATTCCATACAATACTGGATTACATACAAAACCAGAATATAGATATAATGTGCCTCACCGAAACATAGCTCTCTGATTCAGACAACGTTATTATAAACCAAATTGCCTCTCAACTAAATATAATACATAAGTCCACCAGGCCTTCACGAAGAGATGGAGGTGTCCTAATCATAGCAAAGGCACACCTAAGCTTTACCATAACTTCCTCCTTTCACTCAAAAGGAAGCAATATAATAACAATCTCAAATAGGCACATAGCATTATGCCTCATACAGAGCTCCAAGTTCTGACGAAGAACTCTCAACCATCCTAGAGCTAGTATGCTCCCACACCACACAGAGCAAACCTCTCCTCATCCTAGGAGACCCTAACCACCCATCGCTGTCACAGTATGATGCAGCTACATTCTCAGAAGCAATGAAGGCTGTACACTAGATCGTAAACACTCCAACCCACAAGAAAGGGGGGACCCTTGACCTCATTTTTGTACCCAACTAATATATTACCCAAAACCTATTAAAATACCTAACAGTAACACCAATCCCATGGTCGGACCACCACATAGTCACCTTCTCTATTAACCAGTATTGTGTAGTAAGTTTAGCGCTCCACTCTTCACCAATTGAGGTTTATCTAATTGGCAACCAGGTCTCAGACTAAGAAGGAGCTTATTATCGAGTTTGAGATAAAATCTTAAACTCCGTGCTCACTTTTGCATCAATGACCTGTTTCGTTGCCTTGAAGCTTTTCTTTTCAGTGTGTTATCGTTGTCTGCCTTTCCGCATGTTTTCTGAATGACTTATTAGTGTACTAGCACTGTTCAGCCTGTACCAGATTTGCCCACTAGTAGCGTGCTTCAAATTCAATAAAGTGGTGCTTTAGTACTTATCTGGTCCGGCTGTCTTTCCCCAATGCCAACCTGTGCGCCGTTGCGTTTCACTAGCGTGTTTTTTCAAGGGGTCGTGTTTCGCACTAAGGGTCGCATTCACATGCCTTTTCTGAAAATACAATGCACATTCGCCATGGTGCTGCAGCTCCATTTAAAAGCCTTCTCTATTAAGACACCCATAACGGAAAGAATGCCAGAAACAACCCTGAAGAAAAGAAGGAGATTCCGGACCTACAAGGAAAAATTCTTAGAGCAAATACTACCAGAGCTTGAGCAAAATACACCAGACCTCAACTCCATCATTACTAATTGGAACAACACTCTGCATAATGCAGCAATGGCCTCACACACAGCAGTTCAAGACAACAGAAGAAAACACAATGCTCCATGGTTCTTGAATGAAATCAACGAACAGAAGAAATAACTAAGGAAACTTGAGAGACAATGGTGTTGAATCAAAGACCAAGACCATCTAACAAAATACAACGAAATGCAAGCCATATAAAACACATGATAAACAATTGTAAGAAAGAATACCATACAAACCTGATAATGAAATCCCTTAACAAACTGAGAGAATTATTTGACATAGGGGGTTATTCTGAGAGACGAATAGCAGAGATGGATTCCCAATGGGATGTCCATTCCCGCTATTCATGCTGGCTGCATGCCCTGACTAACTTCTCCACCGGTTGTGTGGGAAAGTTAGTCGGTGGCGGGGAAGAGGTAGCCCGGGGGCAGAGAGTAGACAGGCAGTGGGCGGTAGCCAGCCCTGGATGTACAGAGCCGATTCTAATGTCGGCCCTGTACATCCAGGGCCGGAAAAATGGCTGGGGAAGTTATTCCACCCCCGGCTTTTAAATGGAGCCGCGGTACCATGGCAACAGGACACCATGGTGCTGCAGCTCCATTTAAAAGCCCTTGGCAGAGTTAGCTGGGCTATGGCTGTACGTGCAGGCTGGGGCTGAATTGCAGTCCCAGCCTACACATACAGGCATGTTCGCGATTCTGATCTCATGGGGCTGGATGTGCCCCGTGGGATCAGAATCGCGATCTCCTTTATACATCTGGGACAGCCCAGATGGTAAAGCTTAGGTGTGCCTTTGCTATGATTAGGAGATGTACGTCGGGATCAGAATCGGGCCCATAGTAAACAGGCTAATTAAAGAACCAAGAAAAGCAGATGACGCAAACTCCATAATTCCACAAGATCTGGCAGACTTTCTACAGAAAACATACACAAAGAAACCTTCTTCTAAACTGACCCAACCGGACATACCCCATGCTCATCATAACAATGAAAAAACATGGGACTCAGTCCACATTCCCTCAGAAAAGCAACTTGACTCTATAATAACCAATATTAATACAACTACATAACTCATCAACCCATGTCTGGTCAGTTGTATTAAAGATACAAGAGAATATTTAACACCATACCTACTAAAGATCATCCAGTCATCACTCACACAAGGATATCTTCCCTCACAACTCAAACAAGCATCCATAAGACCTATTCAGAAAAGCAAGAATCTTGATACCAAGGACCCTAGCTCCTATCGACCAATTTCAAGCCTACCTTTTATAACCAAAGTAATTGAAAAAATAGTTCAGCAACAGCTACAGGAACACATAGACAATCATGTCCCGCTAGACCTACATCACTATGAATTTAAACAGAATCACAGTGTGGAATCACTAATTACATCACTTATGAACATCTTTATTATGGGCACAGACAACATACAAAAAGGCTTTGTCCTATTCTTCATCGACCTCACTGCAGCCTTTGACTCTGTCAACCATAATAACCTACTACAAAGGCTTCAAGAAATAGGGATCCATGGTATAATGATGAGATGGCTTGGATCATACCTATCCCACCGGAAGCAACAAGTGAGATCTGGAAGCCAACAATCAAAACCTTTCACTCAACAACAAGGTGTTCCGCAGGGCTCGGCTCTCTCAGCACTGCTTTTCAAAATATACTTACAACCATACTGCAACATCATAAAACAACACAACATACAATACAGGATATATGCACATGACATAATGGTATTTACCCCTATAAACAGTGAACACCTGGATTATTCAATAAACATCTTAGACTATACCCTAACAATCAAGCAAGAAGTCAAATACCTCGGAGTTATGTTCGACCAGCAACTCAGCTTCCAATCACACATAAAGAGAACAATCAAGACAGCCTACCACAAATTAAGAACCGTGCATAAACTCAAGCCTCTCCTCGGTGATAGTGACTTCAGAACTGTATGTCAAGCCATAGTAACACCTATATTAGACTATTGTAACATAATCTACCAGGGCCTTCCCAAGAAAACAATACTCTCTCTCCAGCAGGTGCAAAACACTGCAGCCTGAATAATTACTGGAACAGCAAGATACAGCCACATAACCCCCACACTACAACAGCTGCACTGGCTCCCAGTAACCATATAATCCAAATATAAGACCTTAATAATAATCTTCAGGATAACCCACAACCTATCACCTCCTGTTCGTCAACCAATGATAAGGAAAACATCACAGAACAGAACAAGAAGAACATCAAATAACAACACCTTGGACATCCCTTCAAGCAAGATGAAAGCCAAGCAATCAACTTGTAAAAGAGCTTTCTCCATATACACTCCTCCACTATGGAATGAGCTATCCAGCTCAATACGAGCCATCAAGGACCTATCAGACTACAGGAAAGCAATAAAGACCTATCTTTTTATGGAATACAGTGGACCCACCCTATGAGCACATTGCATAAACATAACTATTAGAGTCTATAGCTACAATCTCAGTTAATCTCTCCCATGGACTTGAACCCTCAATCAATAAATGACTACATCATGTATAAACCATTGCTGCTTTAATGTTAATAGTTGTCCTTCGAACCCCATATAATCATCCAAGTTCAACACCCTATTCTATGTAAAAGTTTGGTTTTGGGGCTATGTTTTCTGTAAACCTCCCTGAATTAATCATAGGGCGTTATAAGAAACCTGTTAAATAGATAAATAACGAAAGGAATAAAGAAAGAAAGATGTGCTTGGAACAACTTCTTTACGAAGCCTGTGGCTCCCAATACAATGGAAAATATTTCTGTATCTTTCTGCCACATTTTCTTGGTCTCTGACTGTATTTCTTGGTACTTCAGGACCTTCTCCCTCGCTATGTGATTCACAGAATAATCACTTGGAACTGACACATCTATCAATGCCGTTCTGGTGTTTTTCTCCTTTACTACTATGACGGGTTTCCTTGCATCCAGTTCCTCATCCATCGGAATGGGAATGTTCCAGGTGATCATAACCTCTTCGTTCTCTGTAATTCTTTTAGGGTCATGATCCCAGTGATTTTCAGGCAGAGTGATATTATAGTGTTTACAGAGTTTCTAATGTATGAGGTGTGCTATTTTGTTGTGCCTTTCTGTATAGAAATTTCCTGCCATCAAGTTTTCCAGGTTTTTCTTAGTGAATCAACATACGTCTGTTTTGCCAGTTTTTTCAATGCACGCTGTAAACCATCTCGTCCGTAATCCTCTGTCCTGGGCTGCAACCATCAATCTCTCATCCTTCAGTTTCAGTTCACCTCTCCATAACCATTCATGTGTCCATTTTTGATTGGAGTGGAGGAGTAGCCTAATGGTTAAGATCACTGCTCTAGTAACCCAGAGACCAGGGTTTGATTCCCATTAGCACTCCTTGTGGCCTTGGGCAAGTCACTTAATCCTCCATTGCCTCAGAAAAATCCAAGTTATCAATGTCCCTTTTTAATGTATATTACCAAGTTTAAGTTTCAATGTAAACCCCTTTGATTGAAATGATAAAGCAGTATATAAAACCTTTTAAATAAATAAACAAACGCTTCCTGAAGTAACACTTTGTATTTCCCACTGTATTTATTCATTTGCCAATTGTTTTTCCTCGTTTGCTGATCTAATTCTTTGAAGAGTTTTTTTTTATGGTTTTGCAAATTCTATTGCTTCCTATAAGAACATAAGATATGTCTTACTGGGTCAGACCAAGGTCCATCAAGCCCAGTATCCTGTTTCCAACAGTGGCCAATCTAGGTCATAAGTACTAGCAGTCTCCCCAAAAGACTGTGTGTTCTTGTGGATTCTCAGTCATTCCTTCTAGTCATCAGAAAGCTTGTCCAAGTTTGATGATGGAGACTGATTCTGGACATTTACTTTCATATTTCAGTACTTTTTGCGTATTTGGATCCAATGATGCTGTTAGGTAGGCCTGGAGGCCTATGATAGTAGCTCTGTATGTGTAATTAATCTCTTTGAGGCCTAGCTCTCCTTCAGCTCTAGGAATGTACAGTCTTGGCATACACTAATTCTTCTAAATTATCTCATGGGCATGGAGGAATTTTCTTGTTCGCACATCCAGTTTTTTAAAATCTTTAAGAGGCCAGACTACAATCCCAAAGTTGTATGAGAGTACATGAACTGCCAGCTGATTGATGGCTTGTATCTTATTCCGTGCTATTAAAGCACTTTTCAATAATGATTTTAATCTTTTATAATATTCTTTACTGATCTTTCCTCTCAGTAATTTCTGCTTGAGTGTCGTTCTTTCCTGTACTCCAAAATATTTAGATATGCCTTCCTGTTCAAGTTTCTTGATGTCACAGCCCTCAGCCAGGGGATATGTTTTCCATTTTACTCAATTTTCCTCTAAAAAACAGAATGGGAATATCTATTTAAGACCTTAGCCTAGCTTGGTTATGGGCAGGAGTTCATTAAATGGGTGAAAGTATTGTACACTCCAGGTCATTTTCCTGTCTCCTCATCAATAGAACCTTGTTGGAACTTATAAACTTATTTCTAGGCACGTGGAAAAGCTGCCCCCATCACCCTTGCTTTTCAATTTGGCTCTCGAGCCTTTGCTCCTCAGCATCAAGCACTCTCTCCCATGATCCATTTTCTAGGACTCTACCATTATGAATATAAAGTAGTGGCATATGCTGATGATCTCCTGCTGTTCATGTCTAAGCCCAAAGGCTGACTTTCTGCACGGCTTGATATGATGCAGAATTTTTAAGCCTTTTCTGGCTATAAGGTCAATTGGGCCAAGTCCGAGGTTATGCCCATGAATGTTGCTACCACTCAGGATGTCGTTGAAGGGCTGGTTTTCAGTTAGCCACTTTGCAGCTTAAAGATTTGGGTATTCTTTTCCAAAGGGACATCGACATGATGACGCAACTTAAAATGGAGATTACTGAGGCTCACTGAGTTTTGCTAGCGCTGGTTACCTCTTTCATCCTGGTGGGGTAGAGTGGAAGCTATTAAAAGGGTACTCACTCCACAAATCAATTATGTGCTGGGTATGTTGCTTTTCTTGTGTCCTAAATCATTCTTCTCAGGTTTAAAGGGCAAAGCACTCCCGAATAGCTCTATAAACATTAAAGTCCTCAGGCTACAGGGGAGTGTTATCTTTCTTGATTTTTAAATTTATCATGTAGTCTCCTTGCTCCTATTTGGTGCCTACTGGTTAGAGAAGAAGGTTAACTCTTCACAGATGCCTACATGGCTTCAGTTGGAGACAACGCTGGCAATACCTAATCCACTGTAACACTCGGCCTTTATGACTTCAGCTGTGGAACAAAAGGATTTCATCACCTGGCAGGCCATTGTGGAGGCCCTTCATACTTCCAATTCTGGTATGCACCCATATGGCTGAACGCTGTCTTTGTATCAACAAGAAGATGATTTATCTGGCCCCAGTGGCAGGGAGGTGGCCTGTGGTTGATGGGGAATATACCAGGACTCTGTGCAATATCTGAAAATTATATTTATTTAAAATGAACATAAGAACATACAGTAAGATATGCCATACTGGGTCAGACCAAGGTCCATCAAACCCAGTATCCTGTTTCCAACAGTGGCCAATCTAGGTCATAAGTACCTAGCAGTTTCCCCAAAAGACACAGGTTCCTCAATGCTTGTATTGGGTCAAGCAGTGATATCCCGGGTCCCTTTAATAATGGTTTATCTACCTTTCCTCCAGGAACTTGTCCAAACCTTTTTTAAACCCAGCTACACTAACAGCTTTTACTACATCCTCCAGTAACAAATTCTACAGCGAATTTTGTTTCCTGTAGAACTTTAATCCTTTGTGACTCAATGCCCTCTCTAACATAGAGCGTAACCCCTCCACCAATTTGATCAGCTCTATCATTATGGTATAGCTTATACCCAGGTATCACAGTGTCCCACTGGTTGTCCTCCTTCCACCATGTCTCTGAGATACCAATCATATCTAACTTCTCATTTAGTGCTATATATTCTAACTCTCCCATCTTATTTTTTAGATTTCTAGCATTTGCATGCAAGCATTTTAGAGACTGTATTTTATTCGCATTAATCTGGTTATCAGTAGGCAAGGGTAATTTGGAATCTTTAAGCTCTGTTTGTTCTGTACTCAAGGGCATTTGGGCTACCTTCGTCTTTATTGGAACCTCTCTGCTAATGTGCCGTAACTTCATTTTTTGGTAGTATCCTTCAAGGATACATTGTTCCGAACCATGCGCTCTTGGGCGACTGTTGGCTCTCCCCTATTTTCTGACATGACATGACATGGCTATGTTTTGGCACTATCAGGGATTATCTCATAAAAATGGACTATAAATACATCAATACTACAAACAATAAATAAATACAATTAAATAAAATCATAAATGTACAAATAAATTGATCCAAAATTAATTTGCATACAAACCATAAAAAAATGGATCCAGAATCAAATCACATACAAAATATAAAAAATAATATAAAACATGCATTTTATGTTGATTCCAGTAGGATGATTTTCGTTTTAATTTTGTAGACTCATTCATCTTATAACATATCACATTGTGTTTAGTTCCTTTTTAATCATTTGTGTTTGTTGTACACTTTAAAATTGCAAACAACTTGTCCCCTGTATTTTCCAACTTAAATTTTCAATATTCACTTCAAGTATATACATTTTTGGCTGTTTTTCCGGTGTGCCCCTTCATAAATATGCCCTATTAGTGTTTAAAGAAATGCATATGTAACCTCCCTGCCCATGTATGGTTCATAGAGTGTCCTCCATGCTGCTTGACAGAGCTAAATAAGAGCAAATTCAAGAGCAATAAATCACTCACTCTTAACTCTTGGAAGTATTTCTTTCAGTGTTTGTTGAATGGTACCAGTATACACTCAGAGACCTTAGAACTTAAACTTTCCTTCTCAAAATAGCTGCGTCCAGTCCAGAGTTTGTGCTCTGAACCAAGGGTTTACTTAAGAACTTCAGGGTCACTGATAACATTTGCAAAAATCATAATAGAATGATATTACAAGCAGCTATCTTCTTTCCCCTTCCCTTAGAATATGAAGCAAATAGATTACTTCTTTCTCCTTTAGCGTAATTACTCACCTGTAACAGGTGTTCTCTGGGTACAGAAGGAATCAGTCCTCACATATGGGTGACGTCGGCACTGACGGAGCCTTCACAGAAGCATCCCCCCAGCTTTCAAAGAAAGCCTTTGTGAGATGCTACCACACATGCGTGATCCCCTTCCCGCCCAAGGGTGCAATCTTGCTCAGTCAAATGACACAGCTAAAAGATGGCAAAACAATAAAAGAAGCAAGTCCAAGGGGAGGAGGGAAGGTTGTGAGGACTAATTCCTGCTGTCCCGGAGAACACCTGTTACAGGTGAGTAACTGCTTTCTCCGGGAACAAGCAGGAAGTCAGTCCTCATGTATGGGACTTCCCAGCTACAGGCTACTGAAAGGTCATACAGAAAAAACACGGTTGCCCTCAAGGGGAGCTGTAAGCAGCAGCAATTGAGTCTGTGGCTATAGACTACAGTAGGACCCCTGTGTCCAAGAAAAACAAGCACTCTGGTAGCCTGAAGACAGAAGGGTCGGAGGGTAGGAGTTGCCTAAACCCCAAAAAGATTACGGAGCACAGCCTAGCTGAAAACACTGTCCCATCAGGACTCCCTTTCCAGGCAGTAATGGGCTGTGAAGCTATGGACTGAAGACCAGGTGGTAGCCTGGCAGATGTCCACCATTGGGACGGAGCACAGATTTGCCATCGAGGCCACTATAGTCCTGACACGGTGTGCCATGACACGACCTTCCAGCGGGAACCCCACCTGCTCATAGGTGAGGGTGATACAGTCCGTCACCCATGTAGACAGTGTACGTTTGGTCACCACCTCCCCAGATGACTGGGGTCGTATCAGACAAAAGGCTGAGCAACTTTGCGGTGGCCCCGAGTATGTTGGATGTAGAAGGACAAGGCTCTCTTACAGTCAAAAGTGTGAAAGACCATAACACCCCTGCTGGTGTGAGGTCTTGGAAAGAAGGTGGGAAGTACCTCCTCCTGGTTGAGGTGGAAGGACGATACCACCTTCAGAAGGAATTTAGGGTGTGTGTGGAGTACCACCCTGTTCTTGTAGAACCGGGTATATGGTGCCTCTGCCACTAAGGCTGAAGCTCGCTAACTCTGCGAGCGGAGGTTGTAGGGTTTCAGTACTTGTAGAGGTAGAGGTTAAGTATGATACATTTGGGATTTAGTATGATAGATTTGCTTTTAATTTTTAAGTGCTAAGGATTAATAATGTTCCTGATTCATAATCACTTACTGGCTGCCCTGAATCTCACAAAATAGTTAAAGCACAGTCATTCTGCTATAACATGTGAGCCAAGAATACAGGCCTTAGCAAGAAGAGATCCAGCACCGGAAAGAACCATATAAGGAGATATCATGAGCCTTGTGAGGTGCCAGTTTGGGCTGGAGAGTCTAGACTAGGACCTGCAAGGGGATATCAGATATAGGCCTGTAAGGTCTATGTGTCAAGAAATGCATACACAGGAAACCACAAAGCTACCAACATATATGCTGGGCCCGGCTCTGAAGAAAGCAGATTAGCTGGATCATGGTGAGTATGGGAAGAGGGGGGCCAGGGGGATTTTGCAACAGGAACTAAGGGGAGTAAAGGGTAATAATAGGAAATAAGGTAGGGGAGGGGGAGAGAACACAAAGGAATAGCTCTGGGGACTGGACTGTATGTAAAAATGCGGAAGAGAAAAAGGTATAAATTGTAATATGCTTTCTATATTCGAAGGGGGAGAGTTGCATTCTTGAGGTGCCTAGTGCCCGATAGAACTCTCTTCCCCACTTTGCTACCTGTATTTGGTCATCAGTTATCTAATAAACAGAGACTCTGATTGCACCTGTACTGACCTTTTGGATCTGATCATTTCAGGTACATAGTAATAATAATTAGGTTGTGGTTCATTTTTGTACGAAACAGGGCCGTACAAAATTTGTGCCGAAACCCGGGATTGGCCTACGGGTGGGTCTTTATGGCCAAGATATAAATTTAAAGATTTGGATTCCCCTCAAGAAAAAGAGGGAGGTACGTAAAGATTTGGATTCCCCTCAAAAGGTTGAGGGAGGTGTGTTCCCGGTGCTGAGTGAAGACCGGAGAAGAAGTGAGTGATTGATTCCCTAGGATGACGGCGGCCTGTAATGATGGCGTCGTGAGTATATTTTTAACCAAGCTTGGTATGTGTTGTTTAATTTTTGTTGTTGTTATATGCATAAAGTGTAAGAATAATTTGCTGTTATAAACTGGGACTGAATGATAAGTGATTGAGACAGTACGTGTCGTCTGACACGAAGCGTGTGTGTGTTCTTGCTCACGGTTCCATACCTCCGTGAGGAGATTGGCTGGGCTTGAATGAAGCGAATTCTTGTTTGAAAGGTGTCCTGGACATTTCGTGCACTTCCTTCCTCTGTAAATAAAGAGGGTGGGTATTGAGACCCTTAAATAAAAGGTTGCACGTAGGAATCATGTCTCTGTTTAGGAGAGAGAAAGATGACAATCAGGGAATAATGATAAATCAGGTTTCCCCAATGACTCCGGTCGAACGGATGATGAGAGATAATCCCTTATTAGGAAAGGAAATAGAGAAAGTTTTTGTCTATTTTCACCCCCACACAGTGAAAACAACAGGTTTACTGATTTATAGGCTGAGGGACAGTGAAGGAGAATAAAAGATTGTTCTAAAAGAAAACAATGGAAGAAATCTCCTTATCTGGGATCAGACCAGAGAGGGTGACAATTAGATCAATTGAAAGAATCAGTCTAGTTACATAACAATGTAAACAAGATACACATCAATTGTAATTATGGAGTTCTGAACTTTGAGGTTTATTCTTTGAACATTGCCAGTACCTGGCCAGTGCTTGGTTGTGTTTAATGAATAATTGCTCCTATATGTCGTCTGATGAAAGATAGCTAATTGCCTGCAGCAGGATAAGATGGTTGCCTGTTTTTAGCTAGAAAGAGGGAGGGGGACTGCTGGGGGATTTTCTTCTGGTGAGGGACGCATTACCTAGAGGAAACTCTCGATTGAGCAGTCTTTCTTGTTTGTTTAAATAAAGGATTTATTCAGTGTGACAGGAGTTGAAGTTCAGAACTCGGTGAAGTATTTTTTCCTCTGTAATTAGCTTGCTAGCTTTCTAGGTACGGAAATGACACTGAAAAAAACCCAAAAAACAAACAAACTGTTTTTAGAAAAACTTAGGGACCTGATTCTGTTCTATGTGTGATAGTTATAATTGTTGTGAATGAATGGGAAGATCTTCCATGCTTTGATATATGATTATTGTTTTGTGGTATATTCTGGAAACAAAATTAGTAATAGAGGAACAATAACAGCTATGATATCTGCAGAGTGTGATTCAAAAGTTACTTTGCTTTTGAAGCAAAAATTACCAGTGCAGCCGTTTCCCTTCTGGAAGTTCTGTATAACACTCACGCAATCAACGCTTTCTTAATTAGATTTTATGATCTCTGAAATTGAACTGCTTAGAATTCTTTGCTACTGGTGCAACAGAAGAAAACTGTTTCCTTTTTCCATTTGACCTTCAAAGTAGAGATTAAGATCCCTGCAGGATTATGTGGTATTCTGAGCAGATTGCAACTTGAGAATGATTTAAATCCTGAATGAATAAAATGTTAACCATGTTTGGATTTTGTTCTGATTGTATTAAGCAAAATTAAAAGTTAAACAGGGATTTTATATATTGTGGCAAGGTCGAGGTTAGCTGTAACTCTCAGTGATTGAAATAACTTAAAAAAAAGGGAAGTGTTTGCATTCTAGATGTCCACCAGTCTTTTCATGAAAAGAGTATCAGTTTCGCTTCCCCGAACTGTAAGAATTACTGTGTAAGTCTTTTGAATTTCAGTTCCAGGAGTTCTGTCTTTAGTTGCGGTTTAGAATGAGCACATATATCCATTCAAAACTACACCAATTAAGTTAGTGGGACTGAGACACTGTTTAACAATCTAAATTTATATTTTCTGCCTCCCATTTGTTTGACTTTTAACAATTGTTTTAGAAGCAGGATTAGCTGTTGTGTGCGAGCAGCAATCCCAGAAAGCAATCCAAGAAGAGGAAAGGGGGAGGGGAAACAGCATTCTCTCTTTTGTTTGTACCTGTAGAATTTCAGGCAACTGAATTGGTGGAGCGAGTAACAGACATTCTGATAAGAAGTTATTTCAGATCTAATGCAGCACACCTGTGGACAACAGCGACCCCTACTGCAACTACATAATGCTGACTTTTGTGTGACCTTTTGAACTGGTTCAAGCTTGATTGAAATTTATATAGAATGGTATAATGGTATAAACAGTATGGTGTGTTCTCTCCTTCTGCTCTCTCTGAAGAATGGCAAGTGTTTGCTGCATTGTGTTTTAAATGCTGTCATGTATCAAAGTTTCACTGCTGTTGTACTTAATCCTTTTTATGCCTGGAAGCTAGTGTATCAGGCTGTATTTCTGCTCTTTTCTAAGCCATACTTTAAGCTTACCTCTTTAGGGCTACTTTTGAATATGTGATCCAGCTCACCATTGTCACCGTTACTTCCCCCTTTGTTGCCCACTTGAATGATACTGACACTTGGACTCTTGAAGGTTTCTTCAACTGTCACCTCTGCTTGATCTACTTCCTTCCTGTATGAACTGTTGCTGACCAAGATAATTGCTGCCAAACCTGCTCCTTGGGACACCATCTGTTTCCTTCATCCTGATGGACAATTAGTCTTACTTCTGCGTGTTCACAGTACAACCCACATCTCCAAAGAGGTTCTCAATCACCCCCTGCCTTGAACTGAAATCGGGACAGTCTGTTGAACTTTTTGCTCCATTGCTATTACACGTAGGTTAGATGCTGGACTTCCTTGATATCTTTCTAGACCCCTGCCATAACTGCTGGACTTGGTATGGCTATCTGCCGTCTACAATGCTTACTGTATGTTCAAATGAAAGCTGTTATTGATTCTATAACTAAGTTGTCAGAGTCCCTAGAGCAGAATACACAAATGACTCTGCAAAATAGACAAGCCCTAGATTTGCTCCTTGCTTCTGAATGAGGCCTTTTGTTCTTTTATTAATGCCACTATCTGTTGTATAGTCATAGCGAATCATTCAGTGTTTGTGCTTAATGCTATGGATAAAATACGTCACCTATCTGAATTACATATTGATGATTTTAAGGGTGGTTTCCAGATTGGAGATTGGTTTTCATCTCTCTCCTCCTGGTTCCACTCCCTTGGCTCTGGCTTGAAAGGTTTATTGATTTCTGTTGGCATTATTTTGATCATTGCTTTACTCTTCTGTTGTTTTGTTTCTGTTTTTATATCCTGCTGTAAGAAACAACTCACCAAAGTATCTACCTCTTTTTTGCCTGTTCAGACTAGCCCTACTCTTGTCAATGTTTCTTATGCAGCCGTCCCCATGTCAGATTATTCAGACCTGGATTTCTCCCATTCCCCAGCCGAATAAAAAAATAAATAAATAAAAAAATGGGGGAGTTGTAGGGTTTCAGTACTTGTAGAGGTAGAGGTTAAGTATGATACATTTGGGATTTAGTATGATAGATTTGCTTTTAATTTTTAAGTGCTAAGGATTAATAATGTTCCTGATTCATAATCACTTACTGGCTGCCCTGAATCTCACAAAATAGTTAAAGCACAGTCATTCTGCTATAACATGTGAGCCAAGAATACAGGCCTTAGCAAGAAGAGATCCAGCACCGGAAAGAACCATATAAGGAGATATCATGAGCCTTGTGAGGTGCCAGTTTGGGCTGGAGAGTCTAGACTAGGACCTGCAAGGGGATATCAGATATAGGCCTGTAAGGTCTATGTGTCAAGAAATGCATACACAGGAAACCACAAAGCTACCAACATATATGCTGGGCCCGGCTCTGAAGAAAGCAGATTAGCTGGATCATGGTGAGTATGGGAAGAGGGGGGCCAGGGGGATTTTGCAACAGGAACTAAGGGGAGTAAAGGGTAATAATAGGAAATAAGGTAGGGGAGGGGGAGAGAACACAAAGGAATAGCTCTGGGGACTGGACTGTATGTAAAAATGCGGAAGAGAAAAAGGTATAAATTGTAATATGCTTTCTATATTCGAAGGGGGAGAGTTGCATTCTTGAGGTGCCTAGTGCCCGATAGAACTCTCTTCCCCACTTTGCTACCTGTATTTGGTCATCAGTTATCTAATAAACAGAGACTCTGATTGCACCTGTACTGACCTTTTGGATCTGATCATTTCAGGTACATAGTAATAATAATTAGGTTGTGGTTCATTTTTGTACGAAACAGGGCCGTACAAGGTGAGTGCGACCAGGAATACCACCTTCCATGACAGGTATTGTAGGTGGCAGGTAGCCAGAGGCTCGAAGGACAGGCGAGTGAGCTACCCCAATATCATACTGAAGTCCTATACTGAAGGTATAGAAATGTAACAAATAAATAAATAAATAAATAAGTCCCATTCAGTCTCCAGAGGGTGAACCAGGGGCTTCAATAAGAGCAGATCCCTTAGGAAGTGGGTCACCAGCAGCTGGACCGAGAGAGGTCTGCCATCCACCAGGTGGTAGTGCGCCACTAGGGCACTGAGGTGCACTCTAACAGAGTTTGATTTAAGCCCGGATTGCAAGAAGTGGAGAAGGTACTGTAGCACCAGTCACACTGTGCAGGAGAACGGGTCGGTCCCATGCTCTGCACACCAAGTTGAACACCTGCATCACTTGAGAGTGTAAGCTTTCTTAGTGGAAGCCTAATGAGAGGCCAGCAGGATCTCCTCTACCTCACCTGAGAGGTTGAAAGGGGCTAGAGTCATCCTTTCAGCAGCCACACTGTCAGTGATAGAGACCCCAAACTGGGGTGCAGAAGAGAGCCCCCTCCTGAGACAGGAGCGCTGGAGAGTTCTCCAACAGGATAGGAGTCTCCAGGGGCGGCCCAAGGGGGGTGCGGGGTCATATGCGGAGATTAATTGCGGGGCCTCATTTGCATCAGGAGTCTCATTTACATAACTATTTGCATAATATTAACATGCACTTTTAGTAAACATGCCTCTTAATGAGTGCTGCTTTTTTGCTGCTTTTCCACCTCGGCTCCCATCTGCTCTCCCCGGCGCGGGATCGAGCGAGCTGCAGCACTGCTCCACCTCCATCTGAAGAGCTGCCCAAATGGGGCAGCCGGCGGGCGCTTTAAAAAGCAGCGCTGAAGCAAAGAGGCCCTTTTGCTGCTTTTCCACCTCGGCTCCCATCTGCTCTCCCCGGCGCGGGATCGAGCGAGCTGCAGCACTGCTCCACCTCCATCTGAAGAGCTGCCCAATCGGGGCAGCCGGCGGGCGCTTTAAAAAGCAGCGCTGAAGCAAAGAGGCCCTTTTGCTGCTTTTCCACCTCGGCTCCCATCTGTTCTCCCCAGCGCGGGATCGAGCGAGCTGCAGCACTGCTCCACCTCCATCTGAAGAGCTGCCCAATCGGGGCAGCCGGCGGGCGCTTTAAAAAGCAGCGCTGAAGCAAAGAGGCCCTTTTGCTGCTTTTCCACCTCGGCTCCCATCTGCTCTCCCCGGCGCGGGATCGAACGAGCTGCAGCACTGCTCCACCTCCATCTGAAGAGCTGCCCAATTGGGGCAGCCGGCGGGCGCTTTATAAAGCAGCGCTGAAGCAAAGAGGCCCTTTTGCTGCTTTTCCACCTCGGCTCCCATCTGCTCTCCCCGGCGCGGGATCGAGCGAGCTGCAGCACTGCTCCACCTCCATCTGAAGAGCTGCCCAATCGGGGCAGCCGGCGGGCGCTTTAAAAAGCAGCGCTGAAGCAAAGAGGCCCTTTTGCTGCTTTTCCACCTCAGCTCCCATCTGCTCTCCCCGGCGCGGGATCGAGCGAGCTGCAGCACTGCTCCACCTCCATCTTCTTCAAGGCTTCTTTGTTAAAAGGTCAGAAGTGACAAACTGGTGGTGGAGAAGTCACAGAGGGTCCATGCTCTGCCAGGCCAATGGGGATGTGGAAATAATGGCATTGTGGTCCGACCATGGGACAGGGATGACCCGTGGATGGTTGTGGTTGCTGGCCTTGAGCATGGAAGAGGGTACAAAGATAAAAGTCCAAGATGTTTCCTCTTGTGTGGGTGGATGCGTGTATTAGTTGTTCATAGCTTAATGCATTCATTGTGTCAAGAAAGTATGTGGAATGTTTTGTTGAGAGCGCAGGGAGGTTGAAATTACCCAGCAGACAAAATGGTTTTCTCTTAGTAGATCGGTTGCATGTAAGGTTGAGGATTGTGGAGAGATCATCAGTGCCTGTAGATGGAGTTCGGTAGAATAGAGATACTGCTATATGCTTATTTGAGATCACGATGGAGTCCAGGTTGTTTGTGCTCTGTGGCGTAAGGCATTGGAATTGGAGCTCACTTTTGACTATGATAAAAATGCTTCCACCTCTTCCTTTTGTTCTTGGGTAATTAAACATACCGTAATTATGGAGCTTTAGTTGACCTGTAAGTATGGACAAACTTCTGGTTTGCATAGGGGCAGTTAGGTAACATGGGGTGCTATTACCAAGAGTGCAGTTAACTTCACCGATTAAGGTGGAGGTAATTGCACCAGTGCTAACTGAATGAGTCAAAGTCAGCACACAGTGTTTACCAGCAAGCTGACTGCATGGTGCTCACCACACTCTCTGCTCCTAACCCACTCTCTGCTCCTAACCCACCTATTTCACACTCTAATATGTAAAACGCAGTTAGCACGGAAATCGACGTGCACTCTCATGACCAAATGCTAAGAGTTACTGAGGGCCACAGTACTGTATATGTTTAGCACACGCCCGAACCACTCTACTGCATATGAATATTTTTTAATGTTATATTGATCCATATTTATCCTCAAAAAATTGTTTTGGAAGATTTTATTTTTAGTTATTCACATCAGAATTTTCATCAAGGGGCTCTTATTATTCATTTTCATTCTCAGACTTTTATTCTTAGACATGTTTTTCATCTTTTAGATAGCATTGTTTTGCAGAAATCTTAGGTCAGATATTAGGTTTCTGTGAGTAAGTGTACCTAATATTTCCCCCTTTTTTCACACCTTATAAGCCTTGATATTATACATCCCTTGGAACAAACATTTATTTCTCATATTATATGAACATATTTTAATTTTTATATAATTCTGAATTTCATATATTTTTCATGCATTAATTGATATATTTGTTGGTCTTTTGTGTTACCTCTCCTTTGATTTCAATTTTTTTTTATTGTTGATTTAATTTAATTTACAAATTTATATTCAGCCTATTCCATCAGTTCTAGGTGGCTTACAATTTAAACTAATCTTTATGTATGTTTCATATTTTTTTTTATAGTTTGTATGTAATTTATTTTTGGATCGATCTTCCCATGGTTTGTATATAAATGAATGTTAGATCAATTTTTTTCTGGCTTATCCAGTGCTCTCTCCTTTTTTGCTGTGTGCTTTACAGTAGGGGATTCTCTCCTTGTTTTCTGGTCAGTGGGATAGCTCATAGAATGAAAGAGCATCATGTTTTTTGCTGATGCCTGTTCCCAGTATGGGCTGACTAATACATTTGCTTATCAGTGGTGTGGTGGCACTGCATACATTGCCTTGTTAAAAGTTGGATTCCCTTCAAAGGTGTGTATGAGGAGACTGACGTCCTGCTTTGCTGTGAAGGAGTCTTAGCTAATGGCCTTTGTATTTCCTATTTTTATAAACTTCTTCAAGTGCCAGATGTCAATTCGAACTCTGGATTATATCACGTATGGGAAGCCATAACTCCGGTTGAGGAAGATCAGATAGATTGAATTTTTTTTGGGGGCAAAGTTAATCACAGTTCACCTTGTCCAGAAGCTTAACCCAAACTTTGTATTTTCTAGCCCACCAAACTATATGGATTCTGCATAAGCTATAAAGGGCTTTTATTTGCCTAGGGGCTTTGTTAACTCATCCCTGACAATCCTGGTTTAAAGGCCTCTTCAGTAGATTATCTACGTAGTTGTGGAAGACGCTTTGCCCCTTTTTCAATAGGTGAATACCATCTCTACTCAGCAGCTCTTTGAAAATAATGCCATGGTCCAAAATGCTTTTGACGATGCCATCCACACAATCAGGCATTCATCTCCAGGATGTGAGCCTCTTGGCCTAGGCCTGACCCTCGAAAGGGAGGACTGAGGAGGATATTATCAATGAACCTAATTTCTTCACCTCCTCTCCCAGAGCCACAAAGCCACTTTTGATATGCTCAGGTGGGAACTTAGCAGTATCATTTGTATCAACATGGATGAGAAGCATCAGATAATAGTAGGCTTGAGGAGTCTTGGAAAATTCTCTGTAAAACTTTGGATTTTGGCACCAGGAAGACAGCATACATCCTGGGATATCATATCTGTATCCCTCAGAAGATAATCACCACCACGACTATCCTTCACTTCCTAGTGGTTGCTGATCCTACAGCCTTGAAGTTTTTGAGCTCTGATATCTCTGATGTTCCTGGGATGTTGTCACCTCTTCTACTTCTGGAGCTGCATGCCTGTTCCTCCGTTCTAGTAGAGTGTCGATTCTGCAGGCTCTGGTGATCTACAGTATGTCTAGCTATCATCGTTTTTTGCAGCGTCATCTTCCCTTCTGCTGGAGGTCTTAGATGCCTATAGAAGCATTTCATCAATATAACTCTCATTATTATGCATTCTTCATAGCCTTGCCATCTCCTCAGTTGTTTTCTGAGGGATTCAACCTGCAGGCATCTTGCACACTGAAAAGGTTCATGCCCTGGATCTGGCTATTTGTCTGGATAGATGTAGATGCGATAGTGGAGACAACAGCTCTGCAACACAATATTTCCCAGCCATATTTCTGCTGTAGGAGCTTTGGTACCTGTTTGAAAAAATAAGAAAAAAGACCTACTAAAGTCCCTACCCTGTCCTCAGCCATCCTGTCAGTTAAAAAACGAGTCTTTTCTATGTGAAAACTAATACCTCTGTTTAGATTCCCTGTGTGTGGGTTCCCTTTTTGCCTGGACCCCCCTGCACTGTGGGGGCTGCTTGGGTGGAATTTATGCCACTGGATCAAGTCTCTAGACCCGCAAGGCTGGCTAGGTTCTGACATGCTGAATAGCACGTGTCATGCTTGGGGAAAGAGGGAATGTAGATGCTGCTATGGTGGCAATCCTACTGGCACTAAGGAAACATACATAAAGAAGAGTGCCACTAAGTCCACTGATGGAGAGAGAGAACGGGAGAAACAGAATAGAGAGATCGTTTGGGTATGGGAAGGGATGCAGAAAAGGAAGGAGGGAATATGCAAGGGTCAAATAGATAACATATGGACTGAGGGGGAAGGATTGGCTTTTCTGGAAGATTTGGGATCCTTACCTGCTTGGTATGGGAGGTGGGGGGGGGGGCATCCTCGATCTCTTATGCTCCCACAACTTCATTGTCTGAGAGATAGAGATTGAATGGGAAATTGGAAGTACACCGCCTAGGGACTAAGTTTTGTAGTGTTATGAGTTTTGTAGTGTTACTGGTTATGTTTTTATGGTGGGGAAAGGCACACTTGTACATTCTGGATTTCAATAATGCTGGTTATATGAAGATGAATAGGTGGCACAGTCCGCTGGTTGGACCGCCCGGTAGTTCTTATGGGGAAGTTAACCTGGAAGTATCCAGGGATGGCGGGGGGCTGGGAGGAACAGTATAACGGGGTTGCTTGAATTGTATTCTGGATTATAGCTTGATGCTTGAATTGTATGAATGGATAGCTGACTGTGTAGCCTTTTTCTTGTTTCCACCTTTAATAGAAGATGATTGGAAAAAAATAACGAAAAGGTACCGAAAGTTGTATGATTGTGCCACAAAAGGCTTAGAATTAGGGGTAAAAGTAATATTCTATATGTCAGGGTTGTTAAAAGAGAGCTGCTATAGTCTTGGGACAAACCTTGTTTACAGCTGAAATCTTTCTTGCTCGGTGTACATGCTGCCCTATGGATTTTCAGCTGAGACAAATTGACCCTGATAGTTGATCCTTTAGAACTCATTTCTATGATTTGATGCGCAGGGCTAATGTAAAGTAAACCGAGGGGTCCTTCATGTGATAACTGCAACGGGTTTTGTGTAATACAGTATGGGAAAGATTATCCTGACAACAATTTTCAAAGGTGTATTATGCGTGCCTCAGACCCCACTGCACGTTGTCTTTCCCATGGCATGATGCCAGGAAACGGGGTGATGAGAATAATGGGCGCAAGAGACAGGAGGTCAGTCTTCCTTAGCCCAGCCAAAATGGAGCATATCAATCATCTGCCAGCCCTAAAGCCTGAGTGTCAAGTGTGAAAAGATTGCATGAGACGGATGATCAGAAACATGTAAAACGCTACAGTTAAAGCCATGAGGTGGGAGGGAAGTGTTGGTCATTTCTTCAGGTCTAAAGAGTGTCAACTTTCAAACCATTTGATAAAAGATGTTCAAGTTCCAGCAAAAACATACGGAGACAGCTGTAGATGGTATATTGCTGTCACCTTTTTCTCTTCATTTGGGAAGTTAGTTTTGGAAAATGAAAAGATAGAAAGCAGCTGTGAGGCATTAGGTGCTTAGATCTGCAAATGCTTATTTATGTTAAGCAAATATTTTTTTTCCCACTGGACTGGTTATGATGATGCTACTTTCAAACCGGGCGTCGAACCAAGAACAGGCCTAAAATTGCATGTATAGAGAAGGTAATTCACAAAACTATCTACTCTGGTTTAGGTACTCCACAGTTAGAGGTCTAGACAATAAACTGGTGCAAATTCAATTTTACCAGGACCCACAAAAAAATCGTAGGAGCATGTTTGCTAAAGTGCAGTAAGGTTTTGTATTTACCGCATTTTAGGCGCCAAAGCTAATGTGCAGTAAATGCAAAGGATGTGTGTGAACATTTAGGGGTATACAGGGCATATACTTGCTGTGTGGGCCCATGTTACATACACTGGCAGCATGATGTGCCCATGTTATCTGCCAAGGCATATAATTAAGGACCCAGTGCTGCAAAACCCAATCCACCCCCTAATCTGACTCCTTTCCTTGATCTGAACCATCTCGCTTGAGCCCCCATCTGACTCTTTCTAGTCATGTCTCCCCCACCCATAGCACAATCCCCTCCATTACACCCCCTGCCCATAGTATAACCACACCTCACAGAGACCTCTCTACACTTGCTGGGATAGCCTTGGTAGTCTCGTGGATGGGACAAAAGTGATTCCCCTCTGTTCCTGCCCCCTTGCATTCTGGGTTCAAAATGGCTGCTCTGACCCTTAGCAGTAGTCTTGGAATACTACTACTAAGGGTCAAACTACTGAATAAGGAGTAATTACTTTTATTTGACAGATTGATCTCTAGCGGTAGTACCATGAGACTACTGCTAGGGGTCACATCTGCTGTTTTAAATCTGGGCAGCAATGGGGCAGGAGTGGAGGCAGATCATACCTACCCCACCCACTAGACTTCCATGGCTACTCTGGAAGGTACCAGGGGAGGTCGGTGGTGAGGAGGGTGCCTTTAGGCCAGGGTCTCTGTGAAGGAGGATGCTACAGGTGGGAGGGATGTTGAGGATTCAGATAAGGGACTGCAGTGAGAGAGGTTCAGATTGTGGGGAAGGGGTTGTTACTGGGAGGAGGGTTGAGATCTGGAGGATGCATTAGGTTTCGCTGGCTATGAGACCAGGAATTTTTTAAAGAGGCGGTGTTAAGTGCACCCACATTATCGGCTGCCCTGACAGTTACTTTATGTTAATGTACATCAAGGTAACTGTTAGCAGTGTTCCCCCCCCCAATCTCTACCCATTATCTGCCCCGATCCCACCCCAACCTGAAAAGGATTGGAATGTAGTGAGATACTAGTTGAAAAGAGCCTTAAATAACAGCATCAAGATCTTAAACAGGCAACGTTGCTCCATTGGCAACCAATGTAATTTTTGTAGCACCGAGGTTGCATGATTTTGAGATTTCAAGCCACCTATCAACTTAGTTGCTGTATTTAGTAATACTCACATTCTGCACCAACGTTTCTTAGAAAGGCCAGAAAAGACCACATTTCCATAATTAATCTAGACAACCTGGGCCGTATGGTATACATCCAAGGATGTTGAAAGAACTGAAATATGAGACTGCAGACCTGCTATTAGTAATCTGTGAACTATCATTAAAATCATCTCTAATACCTGAAGATTGGAGGATGGCCAATGTAACACCAATTTTTAAAAAGGGTAACAGGGGGTGATCTGGGAAACTACAGACCAGTGAGCCTCATGTCAGTACCAGGAAAAATGGTAGAAACCATCATAAAGAATAAAATTACCCAGCATGTAGATAGTCATGGCCTAATGGGAGACAGCCAACATGGCTTTAGACAAGGAAGATTTTGTCTTACTAATCTGTTATGTTTTTTTGAAAGTGTGAATAAACAGGTGGACAAAGGTGAGTTGGTTGATATATTGTATCTGTACTTTCAGAAAACCTTTGACAAGGTCCCTCATCAGAGACTTTTGGCAAAACTAAAGAGTCATGGGATAGGAGCACTGTACTACTGTGAATCAAGAACTGGTTAAAAGATAGAAAGCAGAGGGTTGGGCTAAATGGCCAATTTTCCCAATGGAGAAAGGTGAATAGTGGTGTACCCCAGGGATCTGTGCTGGGTCCGCTGCTTTTTGACATATTCATAAATGACCTGGAAAGTGGAATAACGAGTGAGGTTATCAAATTTGCAGATGACACAAAACTATTTAAAGTTGTTAAAACCCAAGAGGATTGTGGAAAACTGCAAGACGATCTTGATAAATTAGAAGACTGGGCATCAAAATGGCAGATGAAATTTAATGTGGACAAGTGCAAAGTTATGCAACTAGGGAACAACAACCCAAACTATGGTTACACAATGCAAGGTTCCACATTAGGAACCACCACCCAGGAAAAAGATTTAGGCGTCATTGTGGATAACATGTTAAAATCCTCGGCCCAGTGTGCAGCGGCAGCCAAGAGAGCAAATAGAATGCTAGGTATCAAAAGGAAAGGAATGGAAAATAAAACAAAAGATATTATAATGCCTCTATATCGTTCCATGGTGAGACCGCACCTTGAATATTGTGTGCAATTCTGGTCACCGTATCTTAAAAAAGATCTAGAGTTATTAGAAAAGGTTCAGAGAAGAGCCACCAAAATGGTAAAGGGGATGGAAGGATACTCCTATGAAGAAAGGCTAAAAAGGTTAGGGCTCTTTAACCTGGAAAAGACGGCTGCGGGGAGATATGATAGAAGTCTATAAATTAATGAACGGAGTGGAACGGGTAAACGTAGATCGATTGTTTACCTTATCAGAATATAGAAAGACTAGGGGACATGCAATGAAGCTACAGGGTAAACTATTTAAGACTAATAAAAGAAAATATTTTTTCACTCAACGTGTAATCAAACTCTGGAATTTGTTACCGGTGGATGTAGTAAAGGCTGTTAGTGTAGCTGGGTTTAAAAAAGGTTTGGACAAGTTCCTGGAGGAACGGTCCATAAACCATTATTAAGAAGGGACCCAGGATATCAATGCTTGACCCAGTACAAGCATTGCGGAACCTGTGTTTTTTGGGGAAACTGCTAGGTACGTATGACCTAGATTGGCCACTGTTGGAAACAGGATACTGGGCTTGATGGACCTTGGTCTGACCCAGTATGGCATATCTTATGTTCTTATGTTCTTAACACTATTGCTTGTGCCACAAACCATAATTAATCAGGCGGTAAAGAAGTGCAGCAATCTAATAAGATGTAACTGAAAGAATACATTGCATGTCAAACAAGCAGTATGAGTATCAAAAGATCAATCAGTATCCAGCCAAATTCTGAAATTCTGAACCAAAGTTTTAAATGGGATAGTCTGGCCATCAATCAATAGCTCAAAACTCTCATCCAGTGTCTTCTTTCCTACACAAGGAATCTCTTATTCTGATATATTTAACTTAAATGCATGGCCCCATAACCATCTAGCGACTATATCTAAACCTCTACTCAACTTGTCTCTCACTACATTCCAATCCTCACCAACTGGTAAGTAAATTTGAATGTCATCTGCAAACAAATGATACTTCTCCGAAACTGTACACACAGGACGTAAAAAATATTTATTTTATTTATTTTTCCATTTTTATAGACCACTTTATCTTAAAGTCAAAGCGGATTACAAGTAACATTGACAACCTTTAAAAGTTTGCATAGAACACAATATTAAAATATTAAACAAGCTTGGAGAAAGCAATGTCCTTTGTGGTACTCAACAAGATAGCTCCCACTCATTTGAAAGCTGGCAACCCCAATTCACCTGTTGAGACCAGTTTTCTAAAAATAACAGGAACCACTGCAAAACTACACCCGTTACATCTCACTGCTGCAAACCAGCTAATAATAAATCATAGCATACAATATCAAATGCTGCTTGATGATCTAAAAATATAAGTACAACCTCCAACCCTCCATCCAAAAAATGTATACACATCATCTAACCAAAAGAGATTCACTACTAAATTTGTTTTGAAAACTGGACTGAAATTTGCTCAATATTCCACCATAAAATCATGGAATTTTTTTGCTCCCCCCCAAAAAAATTACTCAATTGACCCACTACCTTTCCTACAAACAGCAAATTAGAAACTAGTGTATAGTTACTCTCTAAATTCACAACCAAATTCAGTTTTTTAGCATTGGTAAAAAAAGTTTGTTAGGCTCAGAATGCCAACACATTTGTCAACCTACCAATCAATCCCTCTTTCGTTGCTTTTATCAAAGAGGGACAAGGGTCCTGCAACATGTAGTTAGTTTCATCCTATCAAGCTTACCTAATGCCTCTTTTTCTCCAACTTTTCTCAAAATTTCCCAATCTTTAACCATCTTAAATTTCCCATCAACATTTTCCTCATCAACTAGAACTGCCATAACCTATTCCCACATCCTTACCTGATCTTTCTCTACTCATTCCACCCTCATTACTGTACCAATAAATAAATCTTTCCTCTTTCTAATCCTTCACTTCCTATCCAATCTTTCATCCCCCTCTGTTCTCCATAAGCAAATTATCAAATTTATTTTTGTGGACGACTTGCACAGTAGTAACATAAGTTATGCTGAGGGGCTCACTACCAGCTGCTTCCCTGTGACAAACTTACTTTCAAGGCTTTGCCTCACTGCCGCCCGTTTTCTCTTTTCTTCAGGCCTGGCAGCCTTCACCTCCCACCGCCAGGCTGAAGTCTCATGATAACAGCTATGGTTCACAAGACTTCAGCACAGGCCCAGGCTATTCATCTGCCTTTCCCGTCCCCACCAAGCCTCCCCATACAAACAGGGAGTTTGCATGGGGAAGCTAGATGGGGCGGGAAAGGGGTGGCGTAGAGTGGAGACAGGGAGGGGCTGTGGGCAGTCTGCAGCCTCGGACGTACAGGGCCGATTCTGATATTAGCCCTGTACATCCGGGGCCGGCGGGCTGAACGGTGAACTTATTCCACCTCTGAGGTGGAATATGTTCCCCTAGACGGGTGCTTTCTGCAGGCCTGGGGAGCAGCAAAGATGGGAGGTGATAGAGGGATTCTCCGCAGCCTGACCCTGGCCTTGGGAGGCCAGATCGGGGGTCGGGTTGCAGAGAATGCAGAATCTTTTTTGGCGGTCAGGGATCGCGGCTCCATGGTGCCATGGCAACTCCATTTAGGAGTCTTTGAGTTAGCCGCAGCTCCATTTAGGAGTCTTTGAGTTAGCCGGGCAGGTGCCTGTAGGCCGTCAAGAATCAGGTCCGGGCCTGCACGTACAGGCCTAGATGGGATTCTGATCCCGCAGGGGCTAGATATGCCCCGTGGGATCAGAATCTCGTCTATCTCTGTGCGTCTGGTACTGACCGGACGCACAGAGGCTGGGACATCCGCTATAGAATAGGCCTCCACATATCAACACAAACTGCAGAATGATAACATCTTCGAGACATCACTAAAAACTTACTCAGTGACCCTGGATAAATAAAAATGTTTTCACCATCCTCCCAAAGCTGATTAGAACGTCAATAAAATGAATGGTTAATGGAAGACCATGTCACATAAATGGCAGTAAACATGACAGTGCCCTGGCTCGCATTCTTACTGAGCAAAACAAATTTTCCCTAGCGAGCTTAAACTATCAAATATTCATGTCAGAGTTATCAAGTTACCCAGTTCCAGGAGTGCGATTTTAAGCTAGTCCTGAATTTTTAACAATCCTATTCTGATGCTTTATGGGACCTGCAGCACTGATTCCAATGGCTAAGATCAGGAACTACAAATAAGTACTGCATTGCAATGCAAAGATAAAACTAGAACTGGCAAAAAATCTCACTTGAAACTGGGAAACTTGATAACTTTCTAAATGAGATGTTTCAAGTTATACCTACTCTTGTGTGGTCCACTTGACCATCTGCAGTATTTTATATGTGTGGAGGGTAATTTATAGCAAGGTGCCCTGTTATATAAGGCACCTAAATAAGCCTGTTTTATAAAGACAGGTAAGCGCCTAGAATTAGTGGCTATCACCGTTGAGACTTAAGTTTGATGTCTAAGTGATAGTGCCCCATATCGCCCCCAAATCCCCCTTCACAGATGGATGGCTGATGACTGCAAAAGTGCTTGTGAATCTCAACCTAGTGGTATCAGCCTTTTTATTAGAGTATAGAGATTGGTGAAATTCGCCATTGTTATTGATACTGAAACTTGATATAAATGGGTTGATGCAGATTAGAGATGTGATTTTATTAAATGACATGGGAAATGTCAAAGACATTCTGCTTTAAGCACTGAGACTGTTGAGGCAATGGACAGGAGTTGTGATAGCAACAGCAAGAGATTTGAGGGAAGGGGATGGGAGGGGCAAGAGGAAGAGATGTTCGTTAAGAGGAAGAGGGAGGGGGAATACTGGAATATGTGGGGGAGGGGAGGATAAGATGTTGGAACATGTTGGAAGGGTAAAGGAAGAGGAACGAGAGAGGGGAGATGCTAGACATGATAAAGGAGGGACTAGGGAGATACTGGATTTGGGGGAGGGAGAGAAAAGAGAGACAAGGAGGCTGATGCTAGCAGGTGATAGGGTGGGAGAAGGATCTGATGCTTTGGAAGTCTGCATCGGAGGGGAGCAGTAGTACCCAATGATAGCAGGCACAACCACAATGCAGTGCTAGAGCTTTGGTAAGCATTGCGTTGTGGTTCCTTTGCTATTACCACCGCTTCTGGTTCCAAAGAAGGGCAGCAGTTGTGGCAATGGAGATGGGGGGGGGGGGGGCATCAGGATGGAAAGGGCCAACCTAGGGCGCCTCCGATCCTGGCACTGGCCCTGATGACCTACTGGCCAGTCCAGCTATTAGGCAAGACTAGGCAGTCACTAGTGCAGCAGCTAGGGAAGGGAGTAAAGAGCTGCAGCAGTGTGGTGTTTAGCCATACACAGCATTACATCCTAAGTCCTATAGAAACTGAAACAGCAAACTAAACAGAGCAAATTTGAAATATTAATTTACAGTACAGCAAAAATATAGACAAAATGAAGTACACCTTAAGTGTCTTCAAATGTTGAGGGGATAGAGATAGTGGTAGAGTGTTGCTTGGTTGCTCCTCTCTCTCCCTCCCTCCCAACTCAGGTCTGATAGAGCTGAGGGCTAGAATCCCCCTCTCTTCCTCCTCCTCCTGGTCCTCTTGCTAGAGCAGAAGGCCATGAGGTGTCAAAAACAAAAACATAAGAAAGCAAATACTTAAATTCTATGTTATCATCAGCAATGTCCATTTTTAATACCGATAAGAAGAGACAGTAAACATGAAGTCAAGAGTCAAGAGCGGAAATAGAAGAATTAATGATAGAATGATGGTGGAAAGCAGAACTGTACAGAAAGTGGTAGGACTAAGTAATCAGTGATATCCAACCATACTGTAAAGAGGAAGAGGACAACTAATAATACTCTGAAGAACATACCGTGAACATTATACTGTACCAAAGACTGATTAACAATTCACATTACCCCACAATGGCATATGTCAAACACAGAATAACATATCAAAACAAGTGAACTTGATTTGCTCCATGTCTGCAGGTGTAGTTATATAAGGTAGATTCCCTATAGGCTGGTTATCTCCAGTGGACACGTTTAAATCGGGAATGGGTGCGATTCCATACTAATTCTGCATCCACGGGTATAGATGTGCCTGCATTTCTGGGATTGGCTCGTAGATGTGTCTGGACTGGCACGTCCAACATGCTGTTCAGTCCAGCCTGTACACGTATTCACAGTGAGAACTGTGCACCAGTGCAGGCACAGGCAATGCAGTGAAGCAGAGAAACACATCCCCTGCTAATATTACGTGACATGGGTAAATGCTGAAATGGTTTTGGACGTCCGCAGGCTCACCATATTCTGGACAGTTGCCCATTTCCAATCGTGCTTGTTTCCACGATATACCCATGGACAGCTCTGATGGCCATGCCTCCTTGGTTAAAATGTGCAAAACAGTGTGATAAAGCAGTGAAAAAGTGGCATTCATTCCTCTCTACAGGTACAGTTCTGGAGGCTATGGGGTCTATTCTGAACATCCATCCCTGCTATTTGTCTGCCTTTCCCGTCCCTGCCAAGCCTCCCCATACGAACAAGGAGTTTGTATGGGGAAGTTAGATGTGGGTGGGAAAGCGGCGGCACAGAGGCAGAGACGGGGCAAGCAATGGGCGGTCTGGGGCCCTGGATGTACAGGGCCAGCAGAGTAGATGGGGAACTTATTCCACCTTTGAGGTGGAATAAGTTCCCTTAGATGGGGAGAGACAGCAGGCCTGGGGCGCAACAAAGGGTGGAGGGGGCGCAAGAGATTCCCTACAGCCAGACTCTGGCCATGGGGCCAGATTGAGGGTTGGGCTGTGGGGAAAGCACAGACTCGGCGGCGGCCAGGGATCGTGGCTCCTGAATGGAGCTGCGGTGCCATGGCAACCTGACGCCATGGCAGCCATGGCTCCATTCAGGTGCCTGTACATACAGGCTGACCGGAATCGGGTCCGGGCATGCACGTACAGGCTTAGATGGTATTCTGATTCCACGGGGGGTAGACGTGCCCAGTGGTTCTGACCAGATGCACAGAGGCCGGGGCATCCACAATGGAATAGGCCTTCACACCTCCAAAAGGGTATAGACTAAGATAGATTTGCATGCCCACTATCTCCATTGTATGAAAATATCTCTCATGAATATCCATGAGGGATATTCTGAAAATCTGGTCTGTTTGTGGCCCTCAAGGACTGAACTTGGACAAGTCTGATCTAAACAGTATGGGTGTGGTCCAGAAACCAGCTACCAACATTCCTGCCAAGCTGTGCAGGAGTCTTCTGGTTGCATTGCTGCCAGTAGGGGGGAGAAGGTGCTGCAATATCACACTTTTAGTAATGAAGAGCAGGTAATGCCTGCCCCTTCCACTTAAAAACGCGATATCACAGCAGCTCCCCCTACTGGAAGCAGCATGGTTGAAGGAGTCCAGCGCAACTTGGTGGGAACATTGCCAACTACCAAAATGATTTCGAGTTTGCATCAAAAGTCATATGAGAAGCGACTTAGGGTAATAATTGAACAGACTGGATAGGCCAACAGGTCTTTTTCTACTATTACTACTACTACTTATTTCACTAGTGCTTTGTGAAAAACTTGAAAGAGAGAGTCCTTTCTACTTAGAGCTTACAGTCTAATCAAGGCAAACTTAAAGGACAAAAGAGACTTTGGGAATGTCATTTAGTAAAACCAACAAGGTCATGAGCTAGAAAGAACAAGGGTCAACACTGAAAAGCAGCCTTATAGAGGTGAGGCTTTCAATTAGATTTGAATAAGGTCAGAGAGGAAGCATGACGCACCAGATCAGAAAATCTGTTCCGAATGTACAGTGCAGCATGATAGAAAGCAGAGAGGGGGAGTTGGCTGTGGAGGAGAAAGGCATAGAAAAAGTGATTTGCAGGATGAGTGAAGTTTATGAGGAGGGGTGCAGTGAGAGTAGTGAGCCCTTATCTGATATTCTACTATGTTATTATTTGAAATAAGTCCTACCCAATTAAAAATGTACATACAGTATATCTAAGAACAGAAATGTTATTAGATGACCCCATTGGTATTTTCCAAGCAGAATACACACTACAGCAGGCTGGTTTATACTATCCAAATGCAAGACTCTAAATAGACGCCTGTAGTTTTACTTGCGTAAAAAATAGGTGGTGCGAACTCTTTTGCTAAAATATTTTTAAAAAATTAAAACAGGTGACTTTCCTTTAAAATATAATTTCTGCTGTTCTGCTACAATGCATTTATTATTACAAGCATCAATGCACATTATGACATTGTTATCTCACACCAGAGACATGAGGAGCAAATCATGGTTGCAGCTAGCATGTCACGGCACACAC
Organism: Ichthyophis bannanicus; assembly: GCA_033557465.1. Classification (NCBI taxonomy): domain Eukaryota; kingdom Metazoa; phylum Chordata; class Amphibia; order Gymnophiona; family Ichthyophiidae; genus Ichthyophis; species Ichthyophis bannanicus. Next base: position 308,038,611 of record CM066032.1, on the reverse strand, counting down.
GCATTGCTTCCCTCTTTTTCCTGGAGATGGGTCCATTGCCTGAAATTTCCTTGGACACTATAAAAAGCCTTTTGCTTTGTGCATAGCCACATTCCTAAACAGCATTCCAATCCAAGCAGTTCACTCAATGTTTACTTAATTTGTGGATGAACTTTTTTAATATCAAAAAGAAAACACTTCTTCCACATTCCACCTAAGGAGATACAGTTTGCAATCTTATTAAAAGTAAAAGAATAATCCAGTAATGGTGCCATTTCATAAGCGGTGATGAAAAGTTGAGAGCATCAGGATGAAAAAATGATAGAAATCCTTCTGTTTCAAAGTCACGTTGCTGATTAGGAACATGCTTGATAGTGCAACACATCCAACAGACAGCGAGATGATGGGATGAGGAACTGGTTTTACATTGTTAGTGGAATGTCTGCTAGTATTTGTGCCAAGCTCTCAGCTGTTTCATGAGTGCTTAGCACTTGTGACATTGCGCATAAGGACTGACATAATTAGAACAATACAAGTCACATAGTGCTAAGAACACTTAATAGGACTGCGTAGGGTATGCCGGCAAGTCTATGGCAGGACCTACCCTTTGCCTCAAAAGACATCTGCAACTTGGAACCCTGGGGGTAGGGGAGTGCAGAAGCAGGGGCAGAAATGATTGTTTATGGCCTCTCTCCTACCACAACAGTGGTCCGATGCCTCTACCAAGGGCACTTTAAACCGATTTTATTTACAATGATGCCAAATAAAGCTGTGGGAATATGGTCCATATGGACTGGTGTATAATGTGAACTGCTGAAAAACACACTACCTATTTAAGGGTGATGTAATGAGAGAATAAATGTTTCTATTTCTGTTGAAGCTGACATCCTGGGTCCTGATTTTAATTTTTACATCCACTGCTGTTATGTTACATTATAATAATCTGTATTTCTTATACCAACGTGCAACCCAAAGTGGCTTACAACAAACAATAATTAACATGCGTCAATTGTTATCATTATTCTAAAATCAAAACATTTTAAATAAAATATATCAATTTATCAAAAATGAAATCAACCCCCTCTCACTAGGAAAAGGCTAAGCCATGAACCAGCTACCAGGATATCCATTTACTATTAAAATTGTCCACTCAGCAATATCACAATATGCTCAGCCCTCCCAACACCCTTAAAGAATACTAAATTCCAGCTCATTGGTTGATCCTGATGGAGATTCCAAAGGGGCAGCCCCCTAAGATTCACCCCTTCAAGAGCGACCCATGCCTTCAGTGGGTTTGTCTAAAAGTCTCCCCAGATGACTTTGGGGGAATTTCTCCAAATGGGTTTGTTTTGCACATACCATGACAGTCATGAACCTCACTTTTAAACCAGGGTATATGGAATATGATCTCAGTCTCTCAAATTTACTGCTAATGCTTGGCATCATACTCGCATCGTGCCAAAGAGAGCTTTCTTCTTGAGTTTGAAATCCAGAACTTCCAGGGTACCATTCTCTGAAATGATTCCCGTGCCATGTGCAGGGCCCGAAAGGCAGGTAGAGTTCCAGAGTCTCAATGCGTGGATGAAATATTGGTGCAAAGAAGAGGGTTTTTGATTTATTAGGAACTGGGCAACTTTCTGGGGAAGGGAGGGGCTCATCCGAAGGGATGGGCTCCACCTTAACCAGGATGGAGCCAGGCTGCTGGCATTAACATTTAAAAAGGAGATAGAACAGATTTTAAAAAAGATAATAGGGGAAAACCAACAGTCGCCTAAGAGCACATGGTTCAGAAGAATGTATCCTTGAAGGATACTAACAAAACAGGGAAGTTAGGACATCCAAACAGAGAGGTTCCAATAAAGACAAAGGTTACCCAGATGTCCTTAAGTGCAGAGGTGAAAGATTCCAAATTACCCCTATCAACCGATAACCAGATTAATATGATTGAAACACAGCCTCTAAAATGGCTCTATGCAAATGCTAGAAGTTTAAAAAAATAAGATGGGAGAGTTAGAATATATAGCTCTAAATGAAAGGCTAGATATGATTGGTATCTCAGAGACCCAGTGGAAGGAAGACAATCAATGGGACACTGTGATATCTGGGTACAAACTATATTGCAATGATAGAGTAGATCAAATTTGTGGAGGAGCTACACTCTATATTAGAGAGGGTATTGAGTCACAAAAGTTTACAATTTTGCATGAAAAAAAATACAGTGTAGAATCCCGATGGCAATGGGGATTTACTACCAACCACCTGGCCAGAATAAACAGATGGATGATGAAATGATAAGAGAAATCAAGGAAGCTAACAAAAGTTACAACATAGTAATAATGGTTGATTTCAATTACACCAGTATCGACTTGGTCAATGTCACTGCAGGGCATGCTAGGGAGATAAAGTTTCTAGATAAAATAAATGACTGCTTCTTGGAGCAGCTGGTTCATGAACCAACAAGAGGGGAAGCCATTTTGGATCTAGTCTTTAGTGGAACACAAGATCTGGTGCAAGAGATAAGGATGTTGGGTCACTTGGCAATTAGTGATCATAGCATGATTGTATTTGATTTAATAAATTAAAGAAGGATGGCAAGGAAATCTACAGTACTCCCATTTAACTTTCAAAATGGAAACTATGATAAAATGAGGAAAATAGTTAACAAAAGACTAAAAGGAGGTGCTGCAAAGGTTAAGATTTGCATTAAGCACAAGCATTGTTTAAAAACATTATCTTGGAAGCCCAGAACAGATGTATTCCATGCTTTAAGAAAAGTAGAAGGAAGGCCAAAAAACTGCCAGCATGGTTTAAAGGAGAGGTCAGAAGGGTTGTTGCGGCCAAAAAGCATCTTTCAGGAAATGAAAAAGGAGCCAAATGACAAAAACGGGAAACATCATAAGCATTGGCAAATTAGATGTAAGGCATTGATAAGGCAGGCAGAGAGAATTTGAAAAAAAGCTTGCCGTTGAAGCAAAAATGCATAATAAAAACCTTTTCAAGTACATTTGTAGCAAAAAACCTGTGAGACAGTTAGTTGGACTGCTGGATGATAGAGGAGTAAAAGGGGCGCTAAGGGGGTCATTCTGTCCTGCAAATAGCGAGAATGGACTCCTTTTGGCATGTCTATCCCCTCTATTCATCCCCCTGTTGGCCCCGGCAAAAACCTCCCTGTATGAACAGCGGGTTTGTATGGAGAAGCCTATACGGGGGCGAGAGGTGGTGTTCCGGAGGCAGAGTGAGAGTGGGGCACGTGCGGCCATGACACTGGGTGTACAATGCCGATTCAGAGGTCAACCCTGTATGTCTAGGGCCTCAGATCTAGAAGAGGGACTTATTTCACCTTGAAGGTGGAATAATTCTCCCTGGATGGCGGGGGATCATGACGTGGGACACAGACAGGCAAATGATGGGTCTCAGGGGGTTCCCTGCAGCCCAACTCAGGCCTTGAAAGGCCAGAACGGGGGTCGGGCTGCGGGGAACAGAAGTTGCTCTGGGGCAGCCGGCAATTGCTCCTCATGAATGGAACCTTGGTGCCATGGTGACGGGACGCCATGGCACTGTGGCTCCATTCATGAGCCCGGCTGAATTAGCTGGATAATTGCTGGAATGTACAGCTGGGCAGAATTGGGTCCAGGCCTGCATGTCTAAGCACTAGACCCAATTCTGATCCCATGGGGGCAGCGGGATCAGAATCAAATCTAACTTTGCACAGCCCGATTCTGTCTGGTTATATAGGGGCTGCACGGCCTGAATGGAATAGGCCTTTAAGTGAAGACAAGGCTATAGCAGAGTGGAGGAATAGCCTAGTGGTTGGGGCAAGGTACTTCAGGCTGGAAGGTCAGGGGTTCAAATCCCACTAGAGGACAGCAACCTTGGGCTGGAAGGACTGGGGTTTCTAGTCCCACAGGTGCTCCTTGTGGTCTTGGGCAAGCCACTTAACCCTCCATAGCCCATGTTCCCTGTAAAATAGTTATCTCCAAGTTATAATACCCTGTTCAATGTAATTTCAGTTTGTTCAATGTAAACCGGACTGATGCAGAATAGCACAGTATATAAGAGAATGTAAATAAAATAAATATAGCAGAAAGACTGAATGAATTCTTTGCTTCAGTCTTTACTGAAGAAGATGTAGAGAATTTACCCATGTCTGAAATAGTATATAAAGGTGATGAATCGGAAGAACTGAAAGAAATATCGATAAACAAGGAAGATGTATTGCAACTATTTGATAAACTGAAGAGTACCAAATCACTTGGACCGGATGGTACACATCCAAGGTTATAGAAAGAACTGAAATATGAGACTGCAGGCATACTATTAGTAATCTGTGAACTATCTGTAGTACCTGAAGAGTGGAGAATGGCCAGTGTAACGCCAATATTTAAAAAAGGTTCCAGGGATGATCTAGAAAACTACAGACCTGTGAGTCTGACTTCAGTACCAGCCAAAATGGTAGAAACCATTATAAAGAATAAAATTACTGTTCATGTACATAGTTATGGTTTAATGGGAGAAAGTCAACATGGATTTAGCAAAGGAAAATCTTGTCCTACTAATCTGTTATATTTTTTTGAAGGTGTGAATAAACAGGTAGACAAAGATGAGCCAGTTGATATAGTGTATCTGGATTTTCAGAAAGCCTTTGACAAGATCCCTCATGAAAGACTTTTGGCAAAATTAAAAAGTCATTGGATTGGAGGCAGTGTAGTACTGTGGATCAGAAACTGGTAAAAAGATAGAAGGCAGAGAGTAGGGCTAAATGGCCAATGTTCTCATTGGAGAAAAGTAAATAGTGGAGTACTGTAGGGATCTGTGCTGGGCCCATTGCTTTTTGACATATTCATAAATGACCTGGAAATAGGAATAACGAATGAGGTGATCAAATTTGTGGATGGCACAAAATTATTCAATTTTGTTAAAACACAAGAGGATTGTGAAAAATTGCTAGAGGACCTTGATAAATTGGAAGAATGGGTGTCCAATGGCAGATAAAATTTAATGTGGACAAGTGCAAAGCTATGCACCTAGGAAAGAACAAGCCAAACCTTGGTTTCACGATTCAAGGTACCACCTTAGATACCACCACTCAAGAAAAAAGATTTAGGCGTCATCATGGATAATACATCGAAACCCTCCGCCCAGTGTGCAGTGGCAGCCAAGAAAACTAATAGAATCCTAGGAATCATAAGGAAAGGGATAGAGAATAAAACCAAGGATATTATAATGCCTCTGTATCGCTCCATGGTTTGACGGCACCTTGAATACTGTGTGCAATTCTGGTTGCGGTATCGTAAAAAGGATATAGCAGAATTAGAAAAGGTATAGTGAAGAGCCACCAAAATGGTGAAGGGAATGGAAGGATACCTTTATGAGGAGAAGCCTAAAAGGTTGGAGCTCTTCAACTTGGAAAAGAGAAGGTCGAGGGGAGATATGATAGAAGTCTATAAATTAATGAATGGCGTGGAACAGGTTAATGCAAATTGGTTGTTTACGCCATCAAAAAGTAGAAAGAATAGAGGATACGCAATGAAGCTACAATATAACCCATTTAAGACTAATAAGAACAAATATCTTTTCACAGCGTGTAATCAAACCCTGGAATTCATTACCGTTGGATGTAGTAAAAGCTGTTAGTGTAGCTAGGTTTAAAAAAGGTTTGGACAAGTTCTTGGAGGAAATGTCCACGAACCAGTATTAAAAGAGGACCCAGGAAATCCACTGCTTACCCCAAGACGTGCATTGTGGAAGCTGTGGACTTTAGGTATCTGCCAGGTACTTGTGACCTGGATTGGCCACTGTTGGATACTGAACTTGATGGACCTTGGTCTGACCAGTATAATATTTTTTATGTTCTTATGTTCTTAAGATGTAACATGTATGGGTAGTTTGTCAAGATGTGCTTGAAAATTCTTCTTTATCAAGCCTATGGCTCCCAGTACAATAGGAAATATTTTTGTATCTTTCTGCCATATTTTCTTGGTCTCTAACTGCATTTCTTGGTACTTCAGGATCTTCTCCCTCTCCATGCGATTCACAAAATAATAAATTGGAACCGACATCTCCATTATCAATGCTGTTCTGGTGTTTTTCTCCTTTACCACTATGTCGGCTTTCCTTGCATTCAGTTCTGTGTGGAGCGTGTGTGTGGAGCGTGCAGACTCACATCAGACCAGGGAACCATCAGACAGTTGGAATGTTGGCAGCCCGAGGGGGGGGAGGGGGCAAAACTCACTCTCAGGGACTCAGGCAGGCTGCAGGTTTTCTCCTTCCAGCTGGTAGTAGCAGATAGATGTGAAGTTATGCTGATTCTTTTTCTTTCTTTTTTTTTTTTTTAAAGAAATTAAGAATGCAGTACTTTAGACTCATTCTATTCTTGACCAGTCCCTCTGGTCCTCTGGTAGCCTTCTCTTCTTGCTGCTCACCAATATAACTGATGGTTTATAAGGGTCAGAAAGGAAATGAATAATTGGGAACTTTTTACTGTTTACTTGGGGCTTATTTGCAGCATTAAAAGTGACAGTTAACGTGGATTGACAGACCATTTTAAACTGCGTATTAATTTGAAAATTAGGGGCTGATTCTATATAGGGCATGTAGAGAGTTATGCACTTGAAATGCACGTAACTCCCTATTCTGAAGGACTTAATGCACGACCGTAACTCCCATTGCACATATTTTCAGTTGGGGTGTGCACAATGCGGAGCCTGGGCAGAGCATAGGCGGGGCCTAAATTTATGTGCTTATAGAATATTATGAAATGTATTCACTTATTTAACATCTTTTTTATACCATCTTTCTACTAGTCAAGACAGTTTATAGAGAACTCGGTGCTCACAAACAAGATAACTTAACAATTGGTGAGAATTACATAACACTCAGGGATTGGAATGCATGCAGGTGGGTTGAAGCATAGTGTGAGGTGGGAGGGAGCAATGCAGGGCTTTAGCTCAACTTATGTACAATAACGGTAAAAATAAGAGGTGAGGAAGGTATAAGGCAATATAGAGGGAGGCGTAGCCTAGTGGTTGGGGCAAGGTACCACAGGCTGGAAGGTAGGTGGTTCAAATCCCACTAGAGGACAGCAACCTTGGGCCGGAAGGACTGGGGTTTCTAGTCCCACAGGTGCTCCTTGTGGTCTTGGGCAAGCCACTTAACCCTCCATTGCCCATGTTCCCTGTAAGTATTAGTGTATGTGTGTCATATCCCCTCGTGTTAAACGTATCCCCCAACTGCTTTGATCCGGTGAAAAGCAGGATATAAATGCAGCTAAATAAATAAATATGTCTAGGTTATTTTATTAGGAGATGGGCCATTTGAGAGGTGAGAGTCTGCTCCATAAAATTCTAGGAACAGATGAGTTTTTAACTTCTTTCTGAATTCCCCTGTTGATTTGATGCTCTTTAGGTGTTGGGGTACGGCATTCCATGTTGCTGGGACGTAGAAGGAGAATGCCCTTGAGCAGGTCCATTGATTGCTCTTGATCTCAACTGGAGGTATCTCTAATAGGCTGAAGTTGTGATGTCTTCTTAGTCTGTTGTCTGTAGGTTTGTGCAGGATGGAAAGTAAGGATTTGGCAGATTAAGAACATAAGATATGCCATACTGGGTCAGACCAAGGTCCATCAATCCCAGTATCCTGTTTCCAACAATGGCCAATTTAAGTCATAAGTACCTAGCAGTATCCCCAAAAGATATGTTCCATAATGCTTGTATTGGGTCAAGCAGTGATATCCCGGGTCCCTTTTAATAATGGTTTATGGACCTTTCCTACAGGAACTTGTCCAACCTTTTTTAAACCCAGCTACACTAACAGCTTTTACTACATCCTCCGGAAACAAATTCCAGAGTTTGATTACCCGTTGAGTGGAAAAATATTTTCTCTTATTAGTCTTAATTAGATTACCCTGTAGCTTCATTGCATGTCCCCTAGTCTTTCTATATTCTGTTGATGTAAACAATCGATTTGCATTTACCTCTTCCACTCCATTCATTAATTTATAGACTTCTATCATATCTCCCCTCAGCCGTCTCTTTTCGAGGTTGAAGCGCCCTAAACCTTTTAGCGTCTCTTCATAGGGGTATCCTTCCATCCCCTTTACCATTTTGGTGGCTTTTCTCTGTACCTTTTCTAATAATTTTATTTATTTATTTACTTGATTATTTGATTTTTCTATACCGCCCCTTCCAAAGATCAAGGGCGGTTTACAGATAACAGAACATTTTACTTAGAACAATGGTTTAACTTTTTACATAGCAATTTCAGTTTAAAAGAATTACATTCAGCTTGAGATTGTTGTAGGCCGATGTAGTTCAGGGGTGTGTGTGGTCAGTGTTTGTGAGGAAATGTCTATATTTGGGTTCAAATCTGAGTTTCTGGAATGAGTAGAAAAGAAGTATGTATTGAGGCTTCTCCTAAATGTCTGGAGGTCTTTGTGTGAAGCGTGAAAGGTAGCGAGTGCTATATCCTTTTTAAGATATTTCGACCAGAACTGCACACAATATTCAAGGTGCAGTCGCACCATGGAACGATACAGAGGCAATATAATATCATTTATTTTATTTTCCATTCCTTTCCTTATGACACCTAGCATTCTATTTGCTCTCTTGGCCGCCGCTGCACACTGGACGGAGGGTTTTAACATGTTATCCATGATGATGCCTAAATCTTTTTCCTGGGTGGTGGTTCCTAATGTGTAACCATAGTTTGGGTTTTTCTTTCCTAGGTGCATAACTTTGCACTTGTCCACATTAAATTTCATCTGCCAATTGGACACCCAGTCTTCCAATTTATCATGATTCTCTTGCAATTTTCCACAGTCCTCATGTGTTTTTAACAACTTTAAATAGTTTTGTGTCATCTGCAAATTTGATAACCTCACTCGTTATTCCCATTTCCAGGTCATTTATGAATGTTATTTATGTAGAGTTTTGTGAGTGTTGAGCAGAATATTATATTTGATTCTAGATGGGATTGGAAGCCAGTGTAGTTGTTTGAGGAGTGGGGTAATGTGTGTTTTTAGGGAAGCACCTTGGATGATCCTGGCAGTGGCGTTTTGCGCAATTTGTAGGGGGTAGAGGGTGGTTTTGGGCAGGCCTTGGTAGATGGGAGCTGCTATAATTAAGGATGGGAGCTGTGATGGCCTGGCAGATGGTACAGAAATCATCTGGAAAAGTACAGCGGAGGACAAATTACCACGGCCTACCAGGTGTGTGGATAAAAATCTCTATTAAGTTTCTGTGATGCATAAGATATCTGGTTTATTATCCATTAAATAATCATTGATGATGGGTATTTTATTGCGTGCTGATAGTGTGTTGACTAGAGTACACGAAAGGGAGGCACTGGAATGTGTTTGATCATCGCTTGAGGAATTTATATGGGAGTTAGATGGTATTGGGATGATATGAGCATGCTTACTGGTCCTTTGTGTAAAGTTAATGAACCTGTGACTGGGTTTTTTTTCCCCATTTAAAAATATTTTATTCAAAATAATAAAGAAGGAAATACAATAGTCCCCATCAAGAGTCAAACTTGTCCAACGATAGAATAAATCTCACCAAAAGGCACAATTAACAAATTAACAAGACAAAAAAAAATTAAAAAAACAAAACAAAACAAAACAAAAACTGGCTAACCATGAATTATTACACAAATCAAAGAAAAAGTACCTGAAATGTCCCTGATATAAAACTTTATACCCCGTTAACAAAAAGGCAAACAAAATTAACCAACAATCAATCATGCAGCATCATTCTTCCCAGCCAGGAAAGCTTCCAGTAGTGCAGGATCAAAAGCCACATACTGTATCATTACGATATGAAATCAAACACTTGCATGGATATTTAAGGTAAAAGGAAGCTCCGAGAGTCAAGACCCGTGGCTTCAGATTCAAAAATGCCTTATGACGCTTCTTGTAGATTTATTCACATCGGGGAAAACTTGGATCGCTCTGCCACAAAAGAGAATCTTTTCTGAAGAAGTACAGACAAAGCACCATATTTTTATCCAATAAAGAATCAAAAGTCACTACCAAGGTAGCACGTGTAGGAATGCTATCATCCGACAACTCCAATAACGTGGACATCAAGTGTCTTATTCACGGCTAAGTGATCCAACTCTCCTTCACCAGAAGCCGCGGACTCGGTCTCCTGGGGAACATAAAACAAATTAGAAACCCTTACTTTCTCAACATCATCAGTTAGAGTATCTCTTTAATATACTTTTGAAACAAAATAAGACCCTAAATTACCAGCCCGGGCTGAATTCTCTGACACTTCTAATTGATAATGAATTGTTAAACTATCTTGCACAGATGAAGATAAAGCTGCTTGAGCAAGGGTCATCTGGCCTCCAACTTTGAGATAGCAGACTTATACATTTGCAAATAAACAACCTGAACAGAGAATTTAGAAATCACCTCAGCAGAAAATTGAGCAATCTGGTTTAAAGATGACCGTAAAGGCAATTCAGTACGCGTAACAACTTCCCAGATGTCGCGAAATGATATATTTTTAGGCTCATTAACCTTCCCTGGGGGAACTAGAAAATTTAGAGGCACCAAAGGTTCACAGAAAGACATATACCATCAGTCAAACTAGAAGATCCCAGTTGGGAAAGGGACCCGTCCCCCCCTTCAATCCTACAGGGGAATGGCTCGCCCCAGAACAACCCTTCTTGTTGGGTGGGATAAAACCTGAAGTCAATGGAGGCGATGCATCTGTAGCTGTACTCACAGTTACCAATGAAAGTTCAGTAATAGGGCTAGAGGCACTCTGGGATGATAGCTGCACATGTCGATCCATTAGACCTGTAATCTTAACAGACATCGCCGAGGCTGCTGACAGCACCCTTTTCTTCCTCTTCCCCATACAGCACTTCCCCAGGCACAGAGCATTTCCAGGCACTGAAGGGGCATAAAAGGGGTGGTGTGCCCCTTTGGTCATGCCCCTTTGATCATGCACCCCCAGGCATATGCCCGCAGCCCCACCCCGCAGTGAGCCAAAGATTTACAGCCGGCTTTGGCTGACGTTGGCTGCTCAGCCCCTCCTCCTTGAACCGTGGCAGGCAGAAACACCCAGATCACAAGCATAGATGCAGGAGAGCTTCCCCTGACTGGGGTGGGGGGGGGGGAGGGGGGTTTATTTATCTTGGGTGGCAAATGATAGAGATAGTACTGCAGTTATGTGGTTGGTTGTTTTCACAGCAAGTAATAATATGATTAGTCCAAGTTTGATGAGGTGGAGTTGTCTGTGAGGCATGGTTGTGGTTAGATGAGGTGGCTAGATATTGTATGAAGTTATTAGTGTGCCTCTGTGTTTGCAGTGGTGGAGTGGAGGCTGGTTACCTGGTCTCCTGGCTTGTATGATGTCGCTCTTTGGTCCACTCTAAGGGCCATGTCTAAGGGACCTTCAGTGAGGCCCTTATGCATGGGCGTGCCTGGCTGGAGCTTGTTGAAAGGGCTGACTCAGCCCAATGATGTCGTCATGTGGACAGAACGATTGGCCGCGTGTATCCGGTGCTGCCCAGAGGCTTCCTGGTAGCTCTGAGGCTGATGGAGAGGCGATTGGAGGTGTTGAGGGCAGGAACTTGCATGGAGGAGGCTTGGGGGACGGATGTTTTCTCCAAATATAGGTACCATCAGTTATGCCTGCTCCAGCACAGGTATAATTGCCACAACTCCATCTAGGTGTGGCTATATGCCCTTCTCTAGAAAGTAAAGTAGGAGCATGCTTTACTTTATAGACAAGGCCCCAAATATAGTTGTGGTCAACATTATTGGCACCCTTGCAGTTCAACCCCTTAATGTCCAATATCTCCTAAAAAAAAGTGGCCAGTGAAATAGCTTAGGAGTACATATGCACATATATTTGACAAATAAACGAATCAAAGAAAACAAGACCAATTAAAAATGGAAATGGTAGGCAATAGTATAAAAATTGGGCATTGCAAGAACATGATTATTGGCATCCTTATAAACAATTCAAATCAGTTTGAACAGAAGAACCAGATTCCGATTACAGTAAAATTAGACGCACCTGTGATCAATTGTCAGTAGACACATGACCTAAATCAGACAATGAATGATGATGCTAAAATGGCCACATTAACGCCCTGTTCCATTTTCACATGGTAATGACAAGAGAGCTACCTGAGACCGTCAGAAGAGCCATTATCACCAAACAATAAACTTCAAAGGGATACAAGGCCATCTGAAAAGACCTTGGGATTCCTGTGTCTACAGTTTGCAATGATATTAAGAAGTCATTTGTTCATGGAACTGTCAAGAACCTCCTAGGACGTGGTAGGGAAATTAATCTGAGAAGCTTTTGAAGGTTAGTGTGAACTATTGGAAAAACACCACGTACAACATCTGAAGAGCTTAAGGCTGACCTGGAGCAATCTGGAGTGGTGGTTTCAACCCACACCATATGCCCTCATACTAAACAAAGAAGGACTTCATGGGCGAAGGCCAAGGCCAAAGAGGACCCCACTGCTCAAAGACAGACATAAAAAGACACAGCTGATATTTGCCAAAACCTACCTTAAGAAACCACAATCCTTCTGGTAAAATGTTCTATGGATAGATGAAACCAAACTTGAGCTCTTTGGCAGTGCATACCAGTGAAATATTTACAGGTGAAGATATGAAGCTTATAAGAAAAAAAACACCCTTCCTACTATTACATATGGTGGAGGTTCCATAATATTGTAGGGCAATTTTGCTGCCTTAGGAACTTGAGGCCTGGGACACATTAAAGGAATCATGAAGTCAGAGGACTACCAAGGTATTTTGGAGCAAAATGTGCTACCTAGTGTCAGAAAGCTACTGTAGGTTTGGGTTGAAGGTTAAAGGTCCTCCAGCAGGACAATGACCCAAAGTACAAAAGAATGGTTAAAAAGGAACAAATGGACCTTTTTAAACTGGCCAGCAATGAGCCTGATCTCAATCCAATTGAGAATTTTTGGAAAAAGCTGAAAGCTGCCATTGGTAAAAGGAATCCTGGAAACATTCATGAGCTGGAACAAATCACAGTTGAAGAGTGGGAGAAACTACCAGCAGACAGATGAAAGAAACTTATAGATGGCCACAAGAAACGTTTGGAGGCTGTCATCACTGCCAAAGTTTGTGCAACCAAATATTAGTGAAGGGTGCCATTAATCTTGCCCAGGTCATATATTTTTTCTCAGAAATTACTACATCTAAGTTGCACAGACATCTTTTTTTTGTTGTATACCTTTGAACATACTATTAAAATATTATGATGACATGCAGTTAGACTATTTCCAATTATTTCTCAAGATATTGTAGACAACATATCTAAAATGCGAGGGTGCCAATAATGTTGACCACAACTGTACATACATGACATTGGCCATTGACTGTGTGGGAGATTAGAGAATTACCCCTCATGGTCAATTTAGTAAAGTTCATAAAGCATTAAGAAGATTATTTTTGCTAGTATATATGCCTTCAATAAATTCTGTAATTGATGAATGCACACCATCACTACTGTAAAACAGGTTAAATCCTGGGTTGCATCATTGATTGAGAGTTAGCCTTTGATTCACATATTGATACTGTATCTTTATCTTTATTAGTACAGTTGATATACCGCCCATGTCAGGACATTAGGGCGGTTTACAATAAAAGCAAAAACTGCTGCAGAAAAGAGGAAAAGAACGCCATTGAATAACAGGAAAGAGGTAGAGGAAACAGTATAAGTCAGATAGAGACAGGTGGTACAAAAAGGAAATACTTAAGGGGTGTTATCATTTGGGAGCTCAAATGCCTGTTGAAATAGATGGGTTTTAAGTAATGTCTTGAATTTCTGATAAGATGGTTCTAACCGGAGGGAGGATGGTAGAGTGTTCCAGAGTGCAGGGCTGAGAAAGTAGAAAGCGGCACGACAGGTCTGATCCAAATGGGCCTGGGAAGTGGATGGGAGGGAAAGCCGATTCGCATGAATGGAACGAAGCTGCCGGTGCGGAGTATGCAGTGAGATGAGATTAGCAAGATACAGCGGGGTCGAGGAATGGATTGCTCTACAGGTCAAAATTAAGAATTTGTACTGGAATCTATATTGGAGAGGCAACCAATGGAGACGGAGTAAGAGAGGAGTGACATGATCATACCGACCAGCATGAGTAACGAGTTGCGCTGCCATGTTTTGCAATAGTTGTAGTAAAATCTCTCTTCCTTTAGATCTCTGGGAAGAAACCTCCTATAAGTTAATGTGGAGGGCAATTGTATCCTAGCCATCCTGCCCCTGTATGGCCAATCAGAATCTGTGCGCACAGTCGTAGCACCTGATTCTAATCCCTTGGGGGCTAGATGTGCCCATGGGATCAGAATTGGGTCTTGGGTCTACAAGTCTGTACGTGCAGACTGTGGCCTGTTTCTGATCGGCCACATGCTCAGCAGATCCCTGGCAACCTCAGTCAGGCCCCTGAATGGAGCCGCAGTGCCATGGCATCCCATCGCTATGGCACCATGGTTCCATTCAGGAACTGCGATCCCCATCCACCATAGAAAAGGCTCTTTTTCCACAGCCCAATCCCTGATCTGGCCTCCCATGTCCTGGGTCAGGCTGCAGGGCTCCCCCTGTACCCCCTCACCTCTTTGAGATCACCAGGCTTTGCAGTCCCCCAACGTCCAGTGGGACGTTTTCTACCTCTTGAGTGGAATAAGTCTCCGTCTACCCTGCTGACCCTGGATGTACAAGGCCAACCTCAGAATTGGACCTGTATGTCCAGTGTCGCGTTCGCACCCAACGCCTGCCCTCATTCCTCCCACGGCCCTCCCCCTCCCACCCATGAACAGAGCTCTCCACACAACTTGGCAATATGTACGGGGAGCACTGTTGCCAGCAACATGATCCTGACATTTAGCAGGTCATACCTCCAGACCCGCTAAACTAGGATCAAAATGACCCCCATATTGTTTAATCACTTTTTGAGTTGCATGTAAATCTTCCCAACCTTAGTTACTTGTACATCACTGTGACTTGTAGATACAGCGGTATAAAAAAAGTTGTTACATAAATAAATACATAAAGTAGAAAAAAGCCTTAAAGGCTTATTTCTTTCAGACTGCTTATGGTCTGTCAAAATGTCTTAAACCTGGGAACATAGCGAGAAGAGGGCATTCCTTTCCTTATTTTCTCCCCACTGCCCTTGATATGTGCAATTTTCCCTCTCTTCTAATCCAATTTCTCTTCATTCCTGTGCCTAATTTTTATTTAAGCAATTACAAAACTTTAAATTTTTGTAAACTGCCTTGATATGTTTGAAAGGCAGTATGAGTGGAGGAGTAGCCTAGTGGTCAGGGTAGCAACCTGGGATCAGAAAGACCAGCGTTTGAATCCCATTGACTCTCCTTGTGGCCTTGGGCAAGTCACTTAACCCTCCATTGCCTTAGGTACAACCTTAGATTATAAGCCTTCCGGGGTCAGGAAAATATCTACTGTACCTGAATGTAACTTGCCGTAATCTACTACTGGAAAGACGTGAGCTAAATAAAAAAAATCAAGTTGTTAAATAAACTATACACTATGAGGATCATTTAAAAAGTTTAGTCATGATTTGCACATCTGAAGATGTGCATGTGGATGTCAAAATCATGGAGATGTTTCAGTAGCCATTTACAAATGACATTCTCAGATGTCTCCAGTTCGGGGGCATCCAAGTAGGTGTGACAGAGGTATGTCCTGGGAGGAGCAACGGACTTATACGTCTCTGTTCAATCTTAGAAATGTCAGAGACGTCTGCAGGCATGTCCATGTTGTTGTTGTTAAGTGCCGTCAAGTCGGAGTCGACTCATGGCGACCCTCTGGATAGCTATCCTAAATTGTGTTCGGTCTTGAGTCAGGCGCCTCATTGTTGACAGACTGGTACCCGTAGCTGCTGTTATTGCATGTCCATATTTATGCCAAAGAAAATGGGTCGAAGGCAAACTTCCACAGTTGAAACCAGAAGCAAACAAAAGAAGCAGGAGATCATGAACAGGAAGAATCTTTTTTTTTTTTTTAACTCTGTTTATTGAAAACCAAAAGTACAGATCATGCGTAACAATATACAAATACAGCAATCCTGGTGATCTCTCAATCCAGGATTCCTCAGAAAAAACAGTCATACAAATACAGCAAAAAAAAAAAATTAACAATATTCCCCCTCTCCACCCCTTCCTCCCCCCACCATCCCCCACCAACCCCCCTCCCACCCCGCAGCCTTTCCCTTCGGCAACCAACCCCCCACAGTAAACATGCACATTAATTATAGCATTAGTATCCCATTTCTCCTATCTCTTCCCTCATCCATCCTCTAGGCCAGTGATGGCTAACCTTTTTGAGCCCGAGTGCCCAAACTGCCGCACAAAACCAAAGAATTTCCTCAAAGTGCCAGCACGTCAATTAAACCTTAACAACAAGATTTTAGTATCTAAAAACTCTTTATAAAGTTGCCTGAACTATGTAACATCATTTGTAAAGGTTGGAATCTTTGTATTGTCAGAGAATCAATTTGATTCACAATCCTTTGGTTTTCATTTCAATCAAAAGGCAACACTGCAAATATTAAACCAATACATTTCAGAGAATAACAATACATAACCTACTGGGGAAAGAGAACAAGTGACAATGTCAAATAGCAATTACATAAACAGAATACCTCAGCTCAGTTACACATGCAGAACACAGACCATCACCAAACAAGGAATCACAATTTAAAAACAGGACGATAATAATTAAACTGGGAACCCTAAAAGCCAAACTTGGAATGTACAACAACAATGTAGAAATAAAACTATAAATTAATTTCCTCTTGTACTAAACAAAGCACAGACACTAATGATGCACATTTCCCAGAGCTGACATATTCCAGTTAATAAATTCAAAATAAAGAGATATCTTTGTACCTTTTTGTGCATTTTTTTTCAGTTGCAATTGTTCCAGCCACTTTCTTCTGGTTTATTTGTGTCTTCTGCTATCTCTCCATCGTCTGTTGTCCATTTGTCCTTTCTTCTCTTCTAGTTTTTTTCCATTCTCTCTCTTCATCTGCTTTAACATAATAATCTTTCTCCTTTTTTAGTCTCCCAATACCCGGCCAATTGTACATTTTTCTTCCCTCCCACACAAAATATTTTTCCCCTCTCCATTTCACTCTCCCAGCCCCATCCCCTTCTAATCTCCCCCAACATCAGCTCCCTTTTAATTCCAGCCCCACCCAGTATCCGCTCCCTTCTAGTCCCCACATCAGCCCATTTCCAGTCCTGGCCCCCCATCAGTCCATTTCCAGTCCTAGCTCCCCCATCCATTTCCAATCCTATCTGAGTCCCTTCATCAGCTCATTTCCAATACCAGCCTCCCATCAGCCCATTTCTAGTCCTTTCCTAGCCCCACCATCACTCAGCCCATTTCTAATCCAAGCCCCCATGAGCCTACTTCCAGTTCTAGCCCCTCCATGAGTCCATTTCAATCCAAGCCCCCACCACAGCCCATTTCCAAACTTAGCTCCCCCAACACCCAATTCCCAGTCCTATCCTAGCCCCTCCATCAGCCCATTTCCTGTCCTAGCTCCATCCCCTAAGAGCCCATTCCAAGTCCCCCTCCCCATCAGCTATTTGCAGTTCAAGCCCCCCACTTCCCCTCAGCCCATTTCCATTCCAAGCCCCGTCCCCATCAGCTATTTGCAGTTCAAGCCCCCCACTTCCCCTCAGCCCATTTCCATTCCAAGCCCCGTCCCCTATCAGCTATTTGCAATTCAAGCCCCCTTCCACTCAGCCCATTTCCAGTCCTAGCAACCCCCCCAACCCATTACCAGTCCTAGCCCCCCATAGCCCACTCCCAGTCCTAATCCCACCAGCCCATTTCCAGTCCTAATCCCCATCACCCCATTTTCAGTTTAAGCCCCCTCATAGCCCATTACCAGTCCTAACCTCCCCATCAGCCCACTCCCAGTCCTAATCCCACCAGCCCATTTCCAGTCCTAATCCCCCATCACCCAATTTTTAGTTTAAGCCCCCCATAGCCCATTATCAGTCCTAACCCCCATCAACCCACTTCCAGTCCTAATCCCACCAGCCCATTTCCAGTCCTAATCCCCCATCACCCAATTTTTAGTTTAAGCCCCCCCATAGCCCATCACCACTCCTAAACCCCCCCAGCGCCCATCACCACTCCTAGCCCCCCCCCAGTGCCCATCACCACTCCTAACCCCCCCCATAGCCCATCACCACTCCTAAACCCCCCCAGTGCCCATCTGCACTCCTAACCCCCCCCAGTGCCCATCACCACTCCTAACCACCCCCAGTGCCCATCACCACTCCTAATCCCCCCGCAGCGCCCATCACCACTCCTAACCCCCCACCCCCAGCCCAGCCCAGCCCAGCCCAGCCAAAATTTAAAATAAAAAAAAGCTGTCTTCTGCCGCTTCCGGGGCCGCCGCGGCAGAATCGAGTGTGCCGCGGGGCCCCCCCTGTGCCTGGCAGAGCCTGCCCTCCAGATCCTGCCTTCCCCGGTATCAGCTCCCTGTTTCCAGCTTGTCACACGCGCCGGCTTTCAGAGCGCGAAGGGAACTAGTTTCCCTTTCGCGGCTCTGTTAAGCCCGCGGGGGCTGATGGGAACTTCCCATCAGCCCCCGCGGGCTTAACAGAGCAGCGAGGGAGAAACTCTCTGAAAGCCGGCGCGTGTGACAAGCTGGAAACAGGGAGCTGATACCGGGGAAGGCAGGATCTGGAGGGTAGGCTCTGCCAGGCACAGGGGGGGCCCCGCGGCACACTCGATTCTGCCGCGGCGGCCCCGGAAGCGGCAGAAGACAGCTTTTTTAAATTTTTTTAATTGCGGACCTTCCCGCGTGCCAGCTGCAAGGCCTTCGCGTGCCACAGCTGGCACGCGTGCCATAGGTTCGCCATCGCTGCTCTAGGCCTTCTTAACCCAATTGAAGCACTTCATTCAGGACACGAGGCCTCAATATCTGAATATATGGCTCCCAAATTAGCAGGAATAAGGCCCAACGTCGAGAATCTTTATTGTAGGGCCCGACTCCACCAAGTTTCGGCAGAATAGCCTTTGTCAGGGGCCTATTAATGTTTTTATTTTGTATTGCATTTTTATTTTGTAATGCATTTTTATGTCGTATTTTTAAGTTTTATCTGTATTTATAGGCCCCTGATGAAGGCTATTCTGCTTGAGGCACAAATACGCATCAGGAAAGTGCTTGTTTTCAGCTTAACCCTGGGAGTACCGATGGGGTCAAAAGTGACCCTATTGCAAGTTTCACAACGCATATCTTGGAAACTAGTTGTTCAAGAATGCAATCTTTTTATGACTTTTCACATGTCAATATTCTCTTTATATTGTACCATGAGAGGAATAATTTTCATCCGCTAGGTGACGCTAGTGATGAATTGCAGCACAGAGTACCAGTGGGGTCATTTTTGATCCCAGTTGCTTACGTCCGGTTTGGATCATGATACAATTTGCAGTTTTGTGAATTTTTTGATCTGACAAAGGTATTTATCATTATGTATCATTTATTTTTTGTACTCTTATTTTATGAAAATTACACATTTTCTGTAATTGATATCATGTGTTCTCTCATTATTTCCGATTAAATCTAAAGGCTTTCAGCTCGTTCATCACAATTATTGTACACATTGTCATGCAGCAGGGGCTGATGAAAGCAAAAATGCAGGAGAAGAAGCTGTTTTTCATGAAGAAAAAGATGTGCACAAGATGCAATATCCGCAAAGAACAGCTAGAGGGAGCAGGCGTGCACTCACAGAGCCTGAGTGGACACACTTAGCTAATCGAGAGCACCTGACAGTCAGCCCGGAAAGCTCAAACACAGGAGAGCTTTATAAACGGAAGACTGGAGACTGGAGGCAGCAGAGCAGTGCTTGCAGGTGTGGAGCTGGAGGTAAAGCTGAAGGTTTACGAGAGAGAAGCACCACAAGCAAGGACCAAGCAGAAAGAAGCACTTGGGAAACTAGTGCTGGGCAAAGGAACAATCACCTTTGGAGGCAAAGCAGAGTGAAAGAAAGAAGCCTGCTTGTACCAGAGGAACCTGTGGCTAAACCGAAAGGTAACAGAAGCTTTCAGAGAGGAGACTGGCACAGGGAGTGTGTTCCTGAAGAACTGCGGGAAGGAGGAAATCCCAGTTCTATATGCTGCTGGAAGCCAAGGTAGGCTGACTCTGTTTCTATGAAGAAAACCTTACCTTATAAAAAGCCTTTTGAAAGTAATGCTAAACCTGTGAGAAAGGAAAGCAAAGCTACCTTTCGTAAGCCAAGTAGCCAACGCCCGAGGGTAGGCCATTCTCATTGGCAAACACTAGAGGAACTCTTTAAACATCCAGAGAACAGGACTAGGGCCTGGCCAGAAATTATAGCCAGTGAAACCACTGATACAGACAGAGATAATTCTGAGCCGATGCAAGTGGAACTTGTAGAGCCAAGCCTTTTATCTCAGGAAGAGATGGACTGTTCTTTGTGTATTTCAGGCAGTGCAGAGTCACTGTTAAACCTGTGAATGATATATGTTATCTTCAGAATGTTATTCATTTGCTAAATGGAAGAAGAGTGCTGAAACATTTGCTTTACTCTGGAAAGCTTAACTAAGCATTGTTACAACTGTGAAGCATAACAGTTTTCCGTTAACCAGAGTTTATTTATTTATTTTATTTTATTTATTTAACATCTTTTATATACCGCGCTATTTGTTTTCAGTGCGGTTTACAAGTAACAGAACTGCACAATCAGAAAACACTGGTGTGCTTACATTATAACAGGTAACTTAAACTTGGAAAACGGGTAATAAAACTATAACTATGTACACACAGTGAAACTATATACAAAAACAGTGTAAAAACTGAGCTATGTATAAACATATTGGGTTGTTTAGTATTCACAGGCAGACTATGGTCGGAATAAACTTGAGGCAGAAATTACTTGTGAGGGAATTGGGGAGAAGAGTGAGAGTTTGTCGGTTTAGGAGGGCTGATGATCCGATGAGGATTAGAAGCTTGTGCAAAATGGATCAGGAAGATGTGGTGCTTGATTGCCTTACGAAATTGAGAGAGGTCTTTAATCGCTCTTATTTCAGGTGTGAGGTCATTCCAGCATTTAGGTGCATAGAAGGCGAAGGTCCTTTTCTTGGTTGATTGGGTACATTTGATGGACTCCTTGGGGATAATCAGGGTGTTGTCCGTTGGGGTTGATTTCATTCCTGAAGAGTTGATTTCATTCCTGAAGTTGATTTCCTGAAGTTGTCCTGGGGTTGATTTCATTCCTGAAGAGTTGATTTCATTCCTGAAGTTAAGGACTTTTTCTTTAGGTTGTAACCCAGCTGAATCTTATGCGTAAAGGGAAATAAATGCCTTGTTAACCCTCTACTCTGCATTCACAATTTTTCTTAGTTAGGAGCTGAACTGCTAAGACCAGGTTACACCTGGCTCTTAAAAGACCCTCCTCTC
Source organism: Ichthyophis bannanicus (assembly GCA_033557465.1). Classification (NCBI taxonomy): domain Eukaryota; kingdom Metazoa; phylum Chordata; class Amphibia; order Gymnophiona; family Ichthyophiidae; genus Ichthyophis; species Ichthyophis bannanicus. The sequence continues at coordinate 308,017,164 of CM066032.1, read as the reverse complement.
ATAATAAAATAATTTTTGTGTCCCACCTACCCTTATGACCACTGGCCACCAGGGCGGTGCATGACAACCCATAGTAAAATTGCTTTGCATTTTATTAAACTTTATCTTTGTTTATTTATTTTAGGTTATTATTTATGATGTCAAAACTAAAGTATTCAGCTGCCCAAGTAAGAAAAATATTGCAACGAGATGCTGACAGTGATGGCTCCGAGTCGTCTGATGATGCCGCATATTCAGCAAGTGAAGAAGCATATCAGCCAAGTTCGGGCGATAAATCTGATGACGACAGTCATGATTCAGATGGCGTAATGTCACTTCTCAGAGCTATATAAAACTGCTCAGTTAAATATATAACATGAAGGAACTTCTTAGTCCCACTGTCCTTCGTTCAGAATCAGCAAGTCCCATACCAGTACAAAGCGGTCACCACAAGTGTGGTTCCTGTGACATTTGTTCTTTAACTCTAGAACTGGACGTCTTTGAATATCGGGCAAAGAAATTCCATTTAAGACATCAAACATCATGCAGCTCTACTCATGTGGTCTACTGCATTTTGTGTCCTTGCCAGTTAGCATACATCGGCAAAACCATACGCCCGTTCCGAGTGCGTATGAGAGAGCACAGAAGTAAACTCAAGTGTGGCTATACGCAAGCTCCCATTGTCCAACACTGTTTGGATTTGAAACATAGTTTTGATTCATTAAAGTGTTTTTGTATTGATTTCATAGAATGAGGACTTGAGGGAAAATCGAGAGACCTCACATTGGTACGAAGAGAACAGAAATGGATTTTTGAGGCAAACACTGTGCATCCAACAGGTTTGAATTCGCAAATAGAGTGGGGTATATGCCATTAGCCAATTGAATCTTAGGGTGGTATCACATGTTGATCGCTTAGCCCTGGGAATCTTCCCAGGGGAGCATAGTCCGCAAGCGCGGCGTCTTTTTATAGAAAATATAACAGCCGGTATGGGGTGAGTCATATTTAATGATATACTGATGGTAATTAAAAACATAAGATGAAGTATAGGATAAATTCCAGTTTTGTTTCAATATTACAGATTTCAATTGAGGATTGGTGCCAAGTTTGAGTATCCCCTGATGAGTATCCCCTGAAGAAACGTTTGATTGTGAAATGCTACGGCGCCATTACTCAGGCGTTGGGAGAAAACTCACCACGTTTCAGATAAGCATCCTCAGCTAAACATCTTAAAATAATATTGAGTTCATAAATATGATTGTCAATACATCCTTTTAGCTTTAATGAAAAAGTAAGCAACAATAATGGGTCATTGATGTGAGGTTTTGGGCGCTGTTTTCACATGCATATGTGTGTTCAGTAAGTCGCCCCATTCTGGCTCTAAGACCCAGTTGCATAAAAAGAAAAAGCTATGGATGTGTCATATCATAAGGAATTATAGATTACAGATCATCTTAATGGTGAAGAGTAGAGCTAAATTATATATTTAACTGATGATTCAGATGGCGACAGCAGTTGGTCGCCAAGTGAATGTGAGACTGATGTTGAGCTGGTAACATCGCCTGCAGCAAAGAGTCAAGTTACAGGTCGAGGCAAAGGTCGAGGCTGTGCTGGACGGAGAAGAAGGCAGGAGTCCTCGGTGTCAGTATAATCTGTGAGGAATCTTAGTTGTGGTCATAGAGGAGCTAAGAGGTCATCAACTATAAGCACAAATGTTGCCATTGAAGCCTATGTATCTAAGGATGCCACATCATGGAACAGGAAACCTATAAAGCAAGCTGCTGGAAGATAAGCCAGAGCTAATGCCATGCCCGTACAACAAGGTCCTACAAGGTATGCTGTACAAAATGTTGATGGCCCTCTCACAGCATTCCACTTGTTCATGAGGAAGAACTTATTGAATGAAATCATGATGTGGACGAGCAAACAAGGAAGACACATTTATGACAACACCTGGAAAGATTTGACAGACGGAGAATTTCAACGTTTTCTTGGACTTCTGATCCTCTCAGGCGTGTACAAGTCACGAAATGAATCCATAGTTCAGTTGTGGAACCTTGAAGATGGTCGTTCTGTTTTCGGCAAAAATATGGCCTGTGAACGTTTTCAGCAAATTTCTTGTGCTCTCAGATTTGATGATGCAACCAACAGACATGAACAACGAGGCGTGGATAAGCTTGCTCCAATCAGATATGTTTTTGATACCTGGGAAGCAACTCTAAGTGACGCCTTTGTTCCTGGTGAAAATGTTACCGTGAATGAGCAACTGCTTACATTTCGTTGGCGCATTCCGTTCAGACAATATATTCCCAGCAAACCTTGGAAATATGGCATAAAGCTATGGATGTTGTGTGACAGTGCAACATCATATGTTCTGCGTCTTCAAGTATATACAGGAAGGGAACTCGGACAAAACAGGGAACAGAATCAGGGTGAAAGGGTTGTGGTGCAACTCACTGAAGGATTGACGCGATCTGGCAGAAATGTTACTGTTGACAATTTCTTCTGCAGTTTATCCCTGTCACGGAAATTGCTAGAAAAACAAATGACACTTTTGGGGACAATTCGAAAGAACAGAAAAGAATTACCTCCAGAATTTGCAACAGCAAAGGGCCGAGAGATATTCACTTCACTGTTTGCCTTTCGCGATGACGCCACTCTGGTTTCCTATTGCCCAAAGAAAGGAAAAGTGGTTGTTCTTCTGAGCAGTTTGCATGATCAAGAAGAAGTAGATAACACACGCCCAGACAAAAAGCCACGCATGATCTTGGACTATAATTCTAGTAAATGTGGAGTAGATACGGCAGATCAAATCTTGCGCATGTATTTATTTATTTATTTATTTATACAATTTTTCTATACCGCCACTTCCAGAGATCAGTATACCACAAAACGAATGACAAGACGCTGGCCAGTGACAATCTTCTACAACTTGTTGGACATCAGTGCTTTGAATGCCTTCATTGTTTGGATGTCACTAAATCCAGAATGGCAGTCCAAGTCAAAGCACAGACGTCGTCTATTCCTCTTGGAATTAGGAAAGCAGCTGCTTCAGAGTAATTGCAGCAAGACTTCTTCCAGCATTGAAGAAGCCACTGATGCTGTTTGCAATGTCGGGATCCCAAAGAAAAGGGAAGGTGTCACTGCTGTTCCAGAGAAAAAGACAAGAAAAGCAACATAGTTTGCACCTCCTGCAAGCGCAATGTTTGCAAAGAACATTCAGAAATTGTCTGTGTCTCATGCAAATGACTGTAGTACTTTACTGTGTTCATCAAGTGCATGCAAAAACTGCTTTCATGGCAACTCTTCTTCATGTACTTTTATGATAAAGCATTAAATTTCAAAACATTTAACCTTCATATAATAAATAATTAATTCAGAATAATATTTTGTCTGTTTAGTTTAAATTTTTCATGGTTAACAATTAAAATTCGCCGCGGGGTCATTTATGACCCCAACGGTATTCAGTGTATGCAAACAAATCTCCGTAATTCCAGGGTTAAAACATCCAGAGAGTGTAGCGAAGATGGAGAATTAAGTAACTAGCCTTAGATCACAAAGGCCCACACTGGGATTTAAAACCTGGCCACTACTCTAACCATTATGCTATTAGACGTGTTGGTTCTGAATGCTATCCTGGGGATGTCTATATAGACATTTGATAGACGTCCATATTGGGTATGTCCACATTTTCTTGGCTTGTGCACCACTCCATGTCTCTGCTTGCAAAACGGCAGTTCGGGACGTGTATGTGGCGAGAGATACATGTACCTGTTGTGAAATACCATCCAGGAAACATCTATGTTGTTGGGCCTGCGGCTGTCCATAAAATCGCCTCAAATTGTATATGTTGCATGTCCCTATGTCTTTCTATTTGAAGGAGATGGTTATCTTTTAGGGTAGAGACAGTGCTCACCTTCACTGCTGCACCTCCCATGGAATTTAGATGTTTTGACTTGGAGTCCCAGATTGCAGTTAAACAGCATTTTTAGAATATGCGTTCATGTGTCTTTGTAACATAGGCTATAAATAAGCATCTATTTTCCCTTCACATATAGGTAACGTTTTGTAAAATGACCTATATGAAGGCAGCATTAACAGCAGGTTTGATTGCTGCCAGCAATGTGTGTGTATTACAAGTAATGGTAGCATATCTCCGTTTTAGTGCTGGTAAGGCAAGCTATCTAACCCTCCACCCGAGCCTCTCCCAGTCCTTTCCCCCAAGTAAAACAAACATGTGACTATCTGGGCCCATCCCCTAGTTCTCTATTCCCATGTACTGCAAGGGCCTGATGCCCCCAAAGCCTCTTCCTCCCTCTCCCCCTGTGAGGTTGTAGCAGGAGGGAATGATTTAAGCTGGCCCACCGAAAACTAATGAACTGCTTAGTCTGAATTTGTAGCATAGCAAATGATTAACATATTTCTTTTTGGTTCACATTAGCTTGGTGTTGACATTAAAGTGGACTAATGTGCTAAACTGCATTAAATACACATTATGGCCTGATAATGTAAATTTAGCATTAACATATTTTAGTAACTAGGCCCCTTGATCAGGGAATGTGATTTGTCTGAAAGGAGGGACTTTGAGGGAATGGATAGGATATGGAGAATTGAAAAACATCTTTAAAAACAATTCAAAGAATATTTTGCAGTTCATATGTCTCTGATGTGGATGCCAAAAGGAAAACTTAGCATTCAAACCACCCACTTAGACATCTGAGTAAAATTAGTTATCTAAACTACTTAGATGCAGGACCAGGGGCAATCGTACAATATGTTAGGCGTCCAACAAGTCCTGATAGCCATCTAAAAGTACCTTGGCTCAGTGTCTAACTTCCCAGCAAGCTTTTGAGAATTGAATTCAGTGTGATTAAGTAAAGGTGCAATAGCAGTGTGAATTTTCTAACCAGTAAGAATATTTAGACTATGATATGTTTGCTATGCAAATACCCCCCCCCCCCCCAGAAAATTAAGTATGGTAAAGCTTTACAGTAACAAAACTCATGACTAAGGCTGTATAGGAATAAATAAGGCATGGAGAATGAAAAATCTGTTTAAAAATACATTGCAGTTAAGCAAAAATCTAAAGTACTCGCTATAAAAAAACCCAAACAAACTTTATTAGCACTCGCAGATTCAGTTCAAATTACATGTATTTTAATGAGGCATTGGGAGATCTTGACTGCTGACAGCAAGTTTTGAGTTGTGATTCCTGAAAAACAATATATTTAGGTAGAGGCATTCTGGAAATCCTAATGCTAAATTGGAGCATCGTTTGCATATAATAAAAATCCACCACTGAGAGAAGCAACATATAAATAGGAGCAATGCAGTGAACAATGGTAAAGTAGATCATTTGGTAGAAATCAGTCGCGGGTATGTGTTGAGTGAATTTATTAATTGTAAGTCCATGTTTGTTATATATGTGAAGGGCCATTTTTTAAAGCCATTTATGGGGCTTTTATGTGACCAAATGGTGATTTACCTAGGTAAACTGACCTTCTGTCTACCTAAAGGTAAGTATTCTTTTGAGAAGTGTATGTTTTATTAAGTACTACATAGTCTGAAGCCTCTTTTGGACAGATATCTCCAAAATCTGAGTAAGTAAATTTGTGGGAAGCATTCCCTAGCACATGTTTTGGGTGGGATGAAAAAAAAGGTCAGTATTCAGTGGGGAAACTGCCACGTAAAGATGTCCGAATAAATTATTTGGATATTTTTAGCTTATTTTCCACCAATTTTCATTTACATTCGAGTGCTGAATGTGCAGCCCTATTCTTAGGTGCCCTTTTATTAAGATGCATTGTGGCTTTGCACCATCGTGCCAATAGTGTGCAAAACAATGGCATGTTAGGTGCAACACCACTGTGTTAATTGTCGGGGGCCTGGACAGCATGTTCCTGTCCATAAATGTGCTGCCCTGTGCCGTAACCTGTGCTAAAATTACCTCCATTTACTGAGGTGAATAATTGCACCTGTGCTAATTGTGAACATTAATGTTAATGTTTTGGATCATTTACTGGTTCCCTGCAAAGTTATGAGGGTTTCTTATATTTGGTTACCTGTTCCTTGTAATGTTAACACGTTCCATGTAAAGTTTTGTTTGATGTAAACCGCATTGAACATTGGAAATACGGTATATAACCTTCTCAAATAAATAAAAGCCTGCGGTCACTGCGAGTACTCCGACTGCAAGGTGCTCATTCCAGCCACTCTCTGCCTCTACCTCACCCATCACCCTAACATGTGAAACATAGCGCAGAAATTGGGCTGCGCTAACTGTGTTGTCCTTTTGCTAATAGTCACCACAGGTCACAGTGTGCGCTTAATGTGTGCCAGAACCTGGACACTACATAGCGCACCTTAGTAATAGGGCCCTTTAGATACAAAAATTAATGTGGGGTAACTGCAAAGCCTATGACGTTTCAGCATGTTCCTATAGAGTTGCCATTGAGACAAGTTCTTCACCATGCAGTAAGTGTATTGACAGTGTGGACGCACTTACTACGTCCTATTTAGGTGCTGGTAAGTACACCCACGCTTAACTGCAAGATGCAGTCCATACCTATTCTCTGCTCATCATCCGCCCATTTCCCACCCTATAACATGGAATGCAAATACTACCTGAATTAGTGCACAGCAACTGTCATGTCAGCACAGTAACAGTTATCACCCTCGCGCACTAACAGTTACTGCATTAGGATATGTTAATTTTGGAGATGTCATAATTTTAAAAAGCATTAGTGAAAAAATTGTACAATTTCTTGGGGCAAATCAACAACTAGCTTTAAATTTTATGTGATATTGTATGTTATTTACCTAGCTGTACACAAATTATGCAAAAATACACAAATTACTGTTGGAAATAGGACCTGTGTCACATAGCAGATGGCTTACAACAGCTCTAAAGTTCATGAGAATATAGATTTCCAAGCATAATCTGAAAGGAAAGGATCTGAAAAATTTAAGAATGATTGTAGAGTTCTGTGTTGGGGTTTACATGGTGAATTGGTTCAATATAAAAATAAATAGCAATTGGACACAAGGTCCCAGGCATCTCCTTTTCCAGCTGCAGCTGTTGAAAGAACAGTGTAAAGAGGTAAGGAAGATAGTCATGCCTACAGTGAGAAGGTCAGCTTGGTATGGTTACAGTGAGTTGCTCTGCAAGTGTATGTTTATTTATTTATTTTATTTAGACAGTTTTGTATATCACCTTATCCTTCAATCAAAGTGGTCACAACTGGGGGATACATTTAACATGAGGGGATATGAGACACATACACTAAAACTTACAGGGAACATGGGCAATGGAGCGTTAAGTGGCTTGCCCAAGACCACAAGGAGCACCTGTGGGACTAGAAACCCCAGGCCTTCCGGCCCAAGGTTGCTGTCCTCTAGTGGGATTTGAACCACTGACCTTCTGGCCTGAGGTAACTTGCCCCAACCACTAGGCCACTCCTTTATACAAATCTTTGATGATGTCACCCCACAACCTCCTGGGATCTTGCCCTCTCTCTCCAGTACTCTAGTGTCAAAGCAGCTATACTCTGCTTCCCTACATGTACATCAATAAAAACTGCCGAAACCGGCACAAGCAGCAGCAGCAGCAGTAGAGACTGTCCAATCACTCTTGCATTTTCCTTGGCTTTTTTTTGTTTGAACAGTGCTGCAATATCTCCTGAGCCACCCCATCAGATCCAAGAACAGCCCCGTAGGCTTCTGGACAGTCAGCCGAGCTTGGGACCACGGATCTGGTCAACTCAACTCTCAATTTGGGCGGCTTGCGACACCGACAGACAGATAACCAGGGCGGCTCCTGGACTGGATTGGAGGGACTCCATGAAAGTAAATTAGCAGGTAAGCTCTAATTTCCCCTTCATCTGCGTCCCTCCAGTCCAGTCCAGACCAGACAATTGGGATGTACCATAGCAGTACTTAACGATGGAGGGCCCTATGAGCTCTGCCCACAACACCTGAGTGCCAAACCAGGTTTCCTGTCCCGCTTGCATATCCAAACGATAATGCTTTTTGAACGTAAGCAAAGAGGACCACGTCACAGCCCAACAGATGTTCACTGGCGGCACCAAATTCATTAAATGGAAATTACATTTACCTGGTAATTGTTGTTCCTTGAGTCCTCAACGTCTGGGCTGCGCACCCCCCCCCTCGCAGACCGGAGACTGGGCATGCCAAAACCGCAACGCCACTGGATGCAGTCCGCAGTTATGCAGTGAAGAGGAACAGGAGAGAGGAGATGCAGTGGAGAAGATATTGAAGATCAGAGATGAAAGAGATGAGAAGACTCAGCTTGGAGACAGCAGTGTCAGACCCAGGAAATCACCATCCATCAACACTGAGGCAGCTACATTCACCCAATTACTTGACTGGAGCTCTGGAGTCTCTGAGCCTCCTCTTACCTGTACCATGACAATAGCAGAGATCAAGGCATTTCTGAGCAAGCCCATGGTGGTTTCAGACTGGCCATCACACACCCAGTCCATAGAAAGGTGTGTAAAAATGACAACTGAGGCTGCTGGTCATGTGTACAATCAGGAGAGGAGGGAACATTATATTAGGGGTCAGATGGTCAGCAGGGAGCTCATGAACCGAAACAGAAGCAAACAAGATATGGCTTCTTTGCTGAATTTTGTTAAACAACATTAAATTAACTGCATAAATATAATAACATAGTACTGTATATGACGGCAGATAAAGACCAGTATGGTTCATCCAGTCTGCCCAGCAAGGCGGCAAGATATATCCAATCTAAAGCCATCAAAACAACAACAGCCTCCAATTCAGAACCTACCCAGCCTCCTTGGCACCAGAACCCACTCATCAAGCTCTCATCTCCTTCCGCAAAAAGCATTGAAGACATTATCACCAACATAAATACCACCACAGCACCAAACGACCCATGCCCAGCACACTGGATAAGAGCAATGCGTTCAGAACTCAGCCCATTCATATCAGATATCATAAATCAATCCTTCTCAACAGGAATATTCCCATCTGCTCTTAAGCAGACGTCCATCAGATCACTGCTAAAGAACAACCAACTTAATCCAACAAAGGAGGAATCCTACCGGCCGATCTCCAGTATCCCACTCCTATCTAAAATTATTGAAAAGGTGACCCAGAGACAGATCCAACAACACATTGATACCGCATCACCACTAGACCCCAGCCAACATAGATTCAGAGAAGCTCATGGAGTTGAAACACTTCTGACCTCCCTAACTAACACGCTCATCTGTGGGATTGATAACATCAAAAAGGGCTTCGCGCTAATCGTCCTTGACATTTCCGCAGCGTTTGATTCAGTGGACCATGACAAACTCCTAACCCGACTCCATCAGAAGGGAATTCATGGGTTAGCATGGGATTGGTGTAAATCTTACCTAAAAGAGCGATGGCAACAAGTTCGGATTGGATCAAATACTTCGGAACCTTTCCAGCTGAAGCAAGGAGTACCCCAAGGCTCCTCCCTCTCGGCGCTGCTCTTTAATATATATATGCAGCTGATCTGCAAAATCACCCGCTCCTATGGTATATCCTGTCTAATCTACGCAGACGATTTGCTGATATTTACACCGATCAATGTCACGCTCCCAGATTATACAGTACTAGTAGAGTGCTTCAACGCAATAACAGACTGGCTCCTCACTCAAAACATGCGAATAAATTTCAAAAAACCCGAGGCACTAATCGTCACGAAAAACCAAGGATTTTCACCCCCGGCGACCCTAAGGGGTATGTTTACTAAACTGCGTTAGTGTGATTCACGTTAGGAGCCGCGTTAGTGGAAGAAATGCCAAAAAAGGACATGGGCGGTACATCGTTAGTGATAACGCGCGTTATAACGTGCTGCGCAGCAACGATGGTTACAGGGCACGTTACTGCGCGTTAAGCGTAAGAAGGCACGCAGACACCCAAATACAGAAGCAGAGCTGTAGCACAATGGTTACTAGAAGGAACACAACGAAGCAAGAGATATGGATGAACACAGGTGCCTTTATTAAGTCCCCTACGCGCTTCAGCCGTAGCCTTCCTCAGGGGGATAAACTTGAACATACAAACATAAAAACATATAAAAATAGTAAAAAACAATAAATATAAATATACATAAAAATTGTAAGAGCAACCAGGCATGTAGCACGTAAATCACATCAATATAAATAGCAAAGTGTAATTACGTAAATAAATAATGAAGTCATACCTTACATACACACAATAGATAAAAAATATGGTATAAGCAATAAATAAACCATAATACTCATAAAAGTATAAAAATGTGTAAATAATGAAAAATTGTTAAAAAGGAACATTAGATTTAACCAATAAAATAAAGGACGTAGGGCGGAGAGAAAACACTAAAAAGAAACTATACTAATGAGATCTAAAAACAATACCATAATGAAACATCTACTTACAAGGCACTATTGGTAAAAAACCAATGAAAATGTTCAAGATAGCGTGTGAAGTCGTCACCCTATACAATATTGTTGTATATAAATAAATAAACAATAAAAGAAATAAATATTAGTAAAAAGGGTAAAAACAAAACATTAAATGACACTGTAAGAACATATAAATGAGAAACCGATGAATTAAAATGAAAAATTGCTGAAACAAAGTGCATAGATGTGCCTCTAAAAGGAGATGTGATAATGAATACCATAAAGATATGATATCACTGAAGTAAACTTATTATGAGGGTGAATTAATTAAAAAAACGTATGAATCTCGGACCAGTTTAATAGAGGTTACCTTGACTTGACCAAATCAGGTACGGGCAACACTGTATGATAAAAAATAATAAATAATACCTATTACTACATAATCAACACCCTTAGTGAAACTAGCAGTGAAATGCGATGTGGTGTATTTAAACGAAACTCAACTCCCATCATTTACAATATGGCCAGTCTTCACCCGGAACACAGTGAAGGACTCCCACGTGTGACAGAACTTCTCAGGACAGAAAATGTTTAAATAAAATATGTGTAAACGTCACTGAGAAGCTGATGTACTTTAATACTGATCACTTGCTAGACATGGCATTCGCGTTAATCAGAGGAGCAGCGATGCAGGAACTAAATCCTGTAGGGAAGCTACTGGACAAAAATATATTGTGAGAGCAATGTTCCAAAAACTGTTTTATGCACGGCTACATAAACACATTTACTGTAGTTCCCTTATGACTTGCATGGGACGTGGACTTCCATGCCCAAAACTGTTTTAATTTTTTTTTTACCATAATGAGGAAAACCTTACTCTGGAAAGGACGCCGACTTTCGCGCCACAACCTGTCATAAGCTAAACTGTTCTAAAACTATGTAAAAAACTGTGTAAAAAGCATAAAAGAGTAGAGTCACCCATCAAAACTTACCAGGATAAAGCAGTCTGCACTTTCAGGACGAACATGTCAATACATTGCTAAAAGAACTAGCGTCAGAGACTGAAGACTAAAAATACCGAATGGCGTGGGCGTGGTTAAATTGATGACGTAAATTCTAACATTAAAACACACACCCAGAATCAAAAAACAGAATAAATCAAACCATGCTGTGAAGACAGATATGAAAAAAAGAAGAACTTAACGTTGATGGTGAAACTAAAAATGTTTAAGTAAAATATATACAAATGCCACTGAGAAACCGATGTGCTTAAATACCGATTACTTGCTAAACTTTACATTCGCGTAAATCTCTCACACGTGGGAGTCCTTCACTGTGCTCCAGGTGAAGACTGGCCATATTGTAAATGATGGGAGTTGAGTTTCGTTTAAATACACCACATCGCATTTCACTGCTAGTTTCACTAAGGGTGTTGATTATGTAGTAATAGGTATTATTTATTATTTTTTATCATACAGTGTTGCCCGTACCTGATTTGGTCAAGTCAAGGTAACCTCTATTAAACTGGTCCGAGATTCACAAGTTTTTTAAATTAATTCACCCTCATAATAAGTTTACTTCAGTGATATCATATCTTTATGGTATTCATTATCACATCTCCTTTTAGAGGCACATCTATGCACTTCGTTTCGGCAATTTTTCATTTTAATTCATCGGTTTCTCATTTATATGTTCTTACAGTGTCATTTAATGTTTTGTTTTTACCCTTTTTACTAATATTTATTTCTTTTATTATTTATTTATATACAACAATATTGTATAGGGTGACGACTTCACACGCTATCTTGAACATTTTCATTGGTTTTTTACCAATAGTGCCTTGTAAGTAGATGTTTCGTTATGGTATTGTTTTTAGATCTCATTAGTATAGTTTCTTTTTAGTGTTTTCTCTCCGCCCTACGTCCTTTATTTTATTGGTTAAATCTAATGTTCCTTTTTAACAATTTTTCATTATTTACACATTTTTATACTTTTATGAGTATTATGGTTTATTTATTGCTTATACCATATTTTTTATCTATTGTGTGTATTTAAGGTATGACTTCATTATTTATTTACGTAATTACACTTTGCTATTTATATTGATGTGATTACGTGCTACATGCCTGGTTGCTCTTACAATTTTTATTTATATTTATATTTATTGTTTTTGACTATTTTTATATGTTTGTATGTTCAAGTTTATCCCCCCGAGGAAGGCTACGGCCGAAACGCGTAGGGGACTTAATAAAGGCACCTGTGTTCATCCATATCTCTTGCCTCGTTGTGTTCCTGTTGGATTAGCAAGAGCTTCTTGCTCTTTTTTGTGCCTGCACAATGGTTACTACACAGACCGATAGTACAAGGGTCATGGGTTCGATTCCCCAGTGTGCCTAATGAATAAGGCTGGCTGAGGTGTCATGTGTAACCCTTTGAAAACCTACTATAATATTTTAGTCTGCAGCTGGGTTAATGTTTGCATATGTCAGGAAAATTGTACCCGTCTTAGTCAATATGTCCAATAGTGACGTTCCCTCTGCCATGGTCATGTATTATATACCATTTGATAGGAATATTTAGGCAGAGGTTTGGATCCCGAAAGTTTTGGGCTTGGCCTGGAAAGGGTTAAGTATTGGACTGTGAGGAAGATTAGTTGTACTGTAATAGTGGTGCCAGCAAACACACCCTCACAGTGGCATAACCTAAGGTGCCACATAAGGCACCCTAGAAGGCACTCCATAGGGCACATTATAAAGTGTGCTGTCTGCCAAGGCACCCTATAATGTCCCCTATAGGACAGCATATAAGGCACTTTATAAGACGCTTTATAGGGCGCCTTATGAGCCACCCTAAGGTGACAGTACCCTGAGGGTGGTTCTGCTGGCAGCACTAATATATAATAAAAATAGACAATGCCTAAGACAGCCCTATCGATGAACCCCACTGTGGGTTGTGAACCCATGACCTCTGGCTCCATGGGCAGTGAAGTAACCAGTGGGCTAGAGCTGCTAATAAACACCTGGCTGGCTACAGGAGGACTGCACGGCACCACACCCACATTCTGCTGTGGTTACCAGGCAGATTACATACCACCACCCAACCCACCCTCTGGGGCTCAGGGTCTCCCTCCCACAGATCCACTTTCTACCCCCTTGCAATGGTGGCAGTAGAAGGGACCATCACCCCAGTCCTGCTAGGAATCAAACACCCTACAGGGCAGGCAATGCAGAGCAGTACACATCCATAACACAATAGCAGAGAGACGGCAGGTCTGGAAATGCTCAGCTGCCCCCCACCATTATCTGACATTCTCCAGCAGCAAGCCTACAGCCGCTGCACGGTGTTCCAACAAGACACATACTAGCTGCAGACAGTCCGCCAGCTAGTCCATAGTGCATGGTCCTGGAGGAGATGCATGTACCCAGAACAGGGATATCAGCATACAAACCAAGCAGATAAGTCAGTGATTGGGCCCCAAAAGGAAACCCATAAATATCACATAAAAGAAATGCTATATAGCACTATGGGGGAACCTAGCCATGCCATGGTCACTGCTCAGTCAGGGTGAGAGTGACCTCCCAGCAGGACATGCTATGGCCACCCTGTCCGTGCAGGTGGTACCGGGCACTACAATGTCCGGCCATTGCCCTATGCCCTGTGCAGATGTGGCCAGGCCAGGCCACCCTATCCAGGCTATTCCCACGGTACCTTGCTCCTCATTATGCACATTGGCAGGCCAATACTGGCAACAGTGCTAGCAGTGTGGGCTGTGGAGGGTGTTGGCAGCCACCACACACTGGATAGACAGACACACACTCCCCACACTTATGCCAGAATTGTGCAACTATAGAGGTGTTGGGCAGCCCAGGCCACCACACCAGTCCTGGGCACAGTGCAGGCATGGCTATGGTACACAATACTGTAGGAGTCACCCCCCAGATTGGTAAACACTGTCAGACACACGACCTGTAGCACACTCCACAGACATCAGAAAGGTTGCTATGATGCAACTCACTCCGAAAATTGTACTTAACGTAGGAATTGCTATCTGCCAGTAATCATAGCAACCTTTTGATAGCTGTGTACCATATTCCCAGGTTTAGGGTGGCATTACTAAGGTATGCAAGTGCTAGTATTGGGAGATGCACGCAGAGCCCAAAGTCCTGCCTCTCCAGGAGGCTTTGGATAATGGGGCCTGTGGGTGCGGGTGTGTCTGCCCCTGTTGGCTGCTGCTTTACGGCAGAGGTTCCCCACTCCATTCCTGCGGTGCAAAACACTGTTCGGGTTTTCATGCTGTCCCTCATGAATATGCATGAGATACATCTGCATACCATAGGGGCGGCGCATAGAAATGCAGCACAGGCATCTTTATCAGAGGCAGCATGGAACCTGAATGGGTTTGGCCCTCCAGGACTGCATTTGGGAGGCTCGCTCTAGGTAATGTGCATGTTTATGGTGTCTGTGCTCTGTAGGGTAAAATGTAGGTGTTTTGGGCATGTTTACGTCATCTGCAAGAAAGGTTCTGTCTGTATTAGCACGTTATAGTGGTGGGTAAAATATGAGGACTGGGTTGGCGGAAACCACAGCTGGGACTTGAACCTGTGACCTTCTGCTTCTGAATACATTGGTTTTGTGCACTGCACCACCATGTTATCACTGAGATGGTGCATTCCCTGGTGATACCATGACTGTTGGTCAGACAGGGCCTGTCTGTTGCAGTGCATGGTACCCACCTACACAGGGTTAGGCCAGGGTCTGCTCTGGGCAGCTGCCACTGCCCCCTCCACCACCAGTATCCCTCAGCCACCATGCTGACATGCCCTTCTGCTGGTGGAGCTGGTGGTGCGCAGTCTCAGGCCATCCAGTGTGCAGGTAGGCGGCTGCCTATGGTGCGGGTTCTGGGGTAGGGGAGCCTGCATAGACGTCCACGCTCCCCCCCAACCCCGCCTGCCAATGTTCCGTGCCCTTGGGGGTAGCTGTTGGGTACTATCCCCTGTGACACTTTGGAAAACCCACTCATGCCCATGTTGGACCTTCTGCAGTTGCTGTCTGGCTGCTCCGCTGTTTCAGCATTCGTATGGGCCACCTAGGCATCACCCTAGTCCGCACTGTGGCCCAGCTGCACCACAGCATGTGCCGCCTGCGGCCCTCTGTATCCCCTTCTCCGGCATCTATCCAGTTGCCGTTCCGACATGCCCACCCTGATGTTGCGGTACATGTGCACCTGTCCGATGGTGGGGAAAACCCTGAGCAGCGCTATGTCACTGTGGGCTCATTCACCTTGTATGGGGACGGCGTATAGACCCTTCCACGATTTATATCTGTTCTATGGGGCTTACTCGGGGGGGGGGGGGAGGGGTTGATATTTCTTATTGATACCACTATTGCCCAGCTTGGTTATTGTTTTTTTCCAGTTTGTTGGGGTCATTTTCAGTGTTTCTGTGCCCTTTTGTTCTGTGCACATGTATCACACTTATCACTGTTATTTGGTTTCCCTGCCTGGGCTGTACATTGCTGAAACTGAAATGTTTTCTCTCCCCTGTAATGTGCCTTTAACGGTAGGTTTTCATTCGCGTTGGAATTCAGCCCTGGAATTCAGCGCGTTAGTGTGAGGGGAGCCTCTCCCCACCCACTCTCCGCCCACTGACCCCTTCTCTCCACCCTCTCTCCACCTTCTGCGCTGTTTTACCGCGCCGCGGGAGTTTACGATCGTTAACTACGGTTAACGCGCGTTATGTAACGTTAACGATCGTTCGCACGTCATAACCCGTATTATGACGTGTGAACGATCGTTAACGTTACATTATGCGCGTTGTTCACGATTAACGTAGTTTAGTAAACATACCCCTAAAAGTACGGGACGCAGAACTGCCAATCAAGTGCACCATAAGATACCTAGGTATAACATTGGACCATCGACTGGACTTCAAAGAACACATAAACCGCACGGTAAAAACCATTTACTTCAAGATCAGGACCCTCCGGCACCTGAAAAACATGTTCGACCCTGACAACTTCCGAACAATATTCCAGGCGATAGTCACCCCCCACTTTGACTACGCAAACATCATACTCCACGGCCTCCCAAAAAGTACCATAAACACACTAAAATTAGCCATGAATGCCACTGCCCGGGTCTTATATGGAGCATCAAGAAGAGACCACACGACCCCCATCCTAAGGGAACTACACTGGCTCCCGATAAGCTGCAGGATTACATATAAAGTACTGCTCATCACATTCAAAGCCATTAACAAAATAGCCCCTCCCCCCCAATCACAACACTCCTCAATCACACCTCCAATATTAGACCTAGGAGATCAGTTGCAGCTAATACACTAACCATACCTACAGAATCCACAAAATGCACAACCGCAACTACTAACAGAGCATTCGCACTCTACGCCCCCAGACGCTGGAACATCCTTCCACCCACCTTTAGATCAATCACTGACCTCAAGCAATTTCTAAAAAAGCCCTAAAGCATCACCTGTTCCTTGTACACCTCTCCCAATACCATAACCCCTCACCAACTCCCCCAACACAACCGAATCCCTCAGTATGAGGTTGCAATTGTTCTGTCACACGTCGCACATTATGTAAATAGAACACTATTACTGTATATAGTTGTATAACATAAATGTACAAAGTTTCCCAAAGTTTTTTGTCCTGGTTAATTTCCCTGTTATATGTAAACTCATGCCGGCCTATTGCTGTTTGTGAGTAGTTTTGTTCACTGTAAACCGCACTGATGATAAAGAGTGCGGTATAAAAGAACTGTTAAATAAATAAATAAAGAGTAGGTGCACCTGCCACTCTGTGCAGGTCACCTTTCCCCATGCCTTTGTTTAGGGGTGTACCCACCGCTCCGTGAAGGTCACTCTTATTTGTTCAGATATAAGAGATAGTTATGTTTATTTTGATTTTATCCTGTTGCTATAAAGGGATCCATTGTGTCTGTCGCATGCCATTTTGAATTCCGTCACTGTATTTGTTCCCACCACTTCCATCGGGAGGGCATTCCAAGCATTCACCACCCTTTCAGTAAAAAAGTATTTCCTGACATTGCCTTTCAGTTTACTCTCTTGCAGCTTCATGTTATGCCCTCTAGTTTTACAGCTTCCCTGTCTTTGGAAGATGTTTCTTTGTTCATTAATACTCTAAGTATTTAAAGATCTGAATCATATCTCCCCTGCCTCTCCTCTAGAGTGAACATATTTAGGTCTTCAAGTCTCTTCTGATAAGTCTTCTGATATAGGCTCCAAATCATTTTGGTCGCCTTCCTCTGAACTGCTTCCAGTCTCTTTATATCCTTTGCGAGACATGGTCTCCAAAACTGAACACAGAATTCCAAGTGAGGCCTCACTAGCATCTTGTACAGTGGCATTAGTACCGCTTCCTTTCTGCTGGCAATTCCTCTCTATATGCAACCCAGTATCCTTCTGGCTTTTGCCACCACCTTGTCACACTGTTTCACCATCTTGAGACTGTCAGAAACAATCACTCCGAGATCCTTCTCCTGGTCCATGCATAGCAATCTCTCACTCCCTATCGCATACAATTCCCTTGGATTTCTGCTTCCCAAGTGGATGACACTGCACTTCTTCATATTAAATCTTAACTGCCAAGCATTAGACCATTCTTCCAGCTTTTGTAGATCTTTCCTTATGTTCTCCACTCCCTCAGGGGAGTCCACTCTGTTGCAAATTTTCATGTCATCTGCAAAGAGACAGACTTTTCCATTCAGCCCTTCAGCAATATCACTCACAAATATATTGAACAGTACCGGTCCCAATACCGAACCCTGGGGCACACCGCTAATCACCTTCCTTTCATCTGAGTGAGTTCCATTTATCATCACCTTCTGTTGTCTGTCAGCCAACCAATTTCTGATCCAGTTCACCATCTTGGGACCCATTCCCAAGTTGTTGAGTTTATTGATAAGCCTCCTATGAGGAACAGTATCAAACGTTTTGCTGAAATCTAGATAGATGACATCCATCGCATGCCCTTGATCTAGTTCTCTGGTCACCCAGTCAAATAACTCAATCAAATTTGTTTGGCAAGATCATACTTTAGTAAAACCATGTTGCCTCAGATTATGCAACCTGTTGGTTTCGAGGAAGTCCACTATTCACTCTTTGAGGAGCACCTCCATTACGTTTCCCAACACCGAGGTAAGGCTTACTAGCCTGTAGTTTGTCACTTCTTTCCTATTACCACTTTTGTGAAGAGGTACCACGTCAGCCCTTCTCCAGTCCTGTGGAACCTCTCCTGTCTCCAAGGATCTACTAAAAACATCCTTTAAAGGCCCTGCAAGAACCTCTCTGAGCTCTTTCAGTATCCTGGAATGTATCCCATCTGGTCCCATAGCCTTGTCCACTTTCAGTTTTGCAAGCTGTTCTAACACATCATGTTTTGTGAATGGTGTGATATCTACTCCATTCCCATTTGTATATTTGTCAGTCACAGGTGGTCTTTCTCCAGGATTTTCTCTAGTGAAAACAGAACAGACGTTTTTGTTTAGCATTTTTGCTTTTTCAATGCCACTTTCCATGAATCGGTGGAAATTATGTTACTATAGTGTTGTTCAGACTATTTGTACATTCAAATAAATATTACTTAATTTACACATATTTCAATTGTGATTTGATGTAGGTAAGACTCACTTTAAGCAGTTTCTGAAGATAGTTTAAGATTCAACATTTAAAACTGCATAATTTGGTCACTAGTAGTTTGTAAAGTTTGGAAAAATAAAAATCTACCCCTAAAATTGACACGCCCTATTATGCATGCTAATTCACTTATTGCACTTTAGCAAACAGCAGGGTCATACCAAGAACTGTGTGAGCGCTGTGGCTGCGCAGGGCGTGAGCATGGAAGGGACGCTAATGTCATCACTGGGTTCCTGTGCACGGCTGGGTGGGAGCGCACCAGAATGGTAAGTCCCACAGGACGCATTTCCAGTTTGGCAGGGTCCTGGTAAGCAGGCTCCTTAAACTGATAAGTTATCCAGTTAAGTCAGGGCAACTATTTACGTTGTCCTACTTTAACTGGATAAAGTTATCTGGATAATACTGAATATTGGTTATTCTGCCCCCTGGAATGCCTTACCGTTCTCTTCCTCTTAAATGTATATCGCCAAAATTTACTGCTTAAATGATTTCGAATATCAGCTTCAATGCTCTTAGATTTTATTTCCAGTTTAGGTTGATTATTTTGCTGTTCTACCTTTACAAACAGCAGATGCAAATGCCCCTGGATGACACTCGTATTCAAAAGGAAAGTATGTGTATACTGTCCCTTTAAAATTTGGTGTGTTGGTAAGAACTATCTGTGCTCTTTGCGTTAAAGTGGACAGTTTTAAAATCATCCCTAATTATGGTGCCAGAATAATTTACTTTATGTGGGTAAAATGCTTAGGAAATATAAAAATGGTAAATTACACGTATCAGAATGCTTATAATTGAAAAGTTATTAGCTCAGTGGCAGTACTGTATAGCATCAAAACTGAGATCCAGGTTATATTCGCAAGCCTGGGTTCTGTTCCTTTGGCCAACTATGGGGATACTACAGAGTGTTCACAGAATCTAGATGGAGCTATTGCTCAAGGCTGACACCTTCTGGCTAGACATAGGATGCACATGTACCACTTTGTTGAGAGGGAAACCATCATTGATCTCTAGATAAGTGTTGTCACTGCAATGACTAGACTATACAGGAACACTGCTATAAATGAGGGGGAGGGTGAATTCCAGGTAATTATGAATGAAGACTCAAGGCACTGTTGCTTTATTTGGGGCAGGCTGAGATTCATTTGGAAGATCAAAGATGCAGGATGAACTTGCTGAGCATTTCATTTCAAGATGGTTCTTTAGAAATCTCAGTGCAACTCTTCCATCCTCTGCCACCCCCCAACATCTCCCTAGATATTATGGGGGTGAGGGGGGGGGGTTCCCTGGTGTTATAGTGGAAGAAGGAGTGATCCCTGGTTGCTCCTGCACAGTTTGGCTCAGGATTAAAAATGATGCCCTTGACTCCTCCTCATCCTTCTCCTACTGCTACATATCATCTGTACAGGTCTACAGCAGTAATCTCATGGTATTACTGTTAGGGGTCAAGATGCCAAATAAGGCATCATTTTGAATCCAGAGCCAAAAAGAGCAGGAGTGACTGGGTATTGATCCTGCTCCCTCTATACTACCAGGGACCCCTGTTAAGAACTGGGGAGGGGGTACTTTGATGCTATTAAGGGGGTGGCTGGCATGTGATGCTGCTGGGGGGGGCAGTCTTGAGAGACATGTGATGCTGTCATGGATGGTGTTGGGTGACATGATCTATTGTGGGGTGGCAGGGGGTCCTGTCCGGCATGGGAGGGGATTGGGGAGGGAGGGGAATGCATGTATGTTGGGAGCAGTGATCTTAAAAATCTGTTTCCACACACAGACAGTCTTTTTCCCATGTGCAGCTCTTTACGTGCCAGCTTATACCCTTGCATTTGCCAGTGTCCAATTAGGTATTTTACAAAAGGCTCTGTGTTTGACGGAGCCTTTGTAAAATACCAGGAAAATTTTGAATGTCCTGACCTGAATGTCTCCATTCCCCTCTCTCCATCCTATCTAAAATTGGCCTTTACGTGTCTTAATAAAATAGGCTTAGCATAGCTCCCTACTTGACCTTCACACATAGGCAGTCAGTTATAAAATTACTCTCCACGTGTACACCTTAGACTCCATATAATATGGGGACATTGGGGTCTAAGTGAATTGGCGTTATATTGGGGGCATGGCGTATTATGTAGTAGCAAAAAAAAAAAAAAAGAGGCCCAAACCCTGCCCATGTCATAAGCAAGCCTGCTTTCTATTGAGGTGCACTATTAAAAAAGGATTGTAAATTTGGAATTAAGGGATCTAATTACTAAGGTGCGCTAATATTAATGCGTGTTAATTCATTATTAACACATATCATTTTATCACAGGTCCCATGTTATTCAATGGGATCCGGTTACTAATAAATCATGTTAATGGTGAATTAATGTGTGCTAACTAGACCCCTAAATTAGCTAGTTGCTAGTAATGCTCTTTAATAAGCAGAAGTAAACAAGAGGGGCTGTGCCTCAATCCTTGCATTCCACTTCACATCTATTACCATTAGAGCTCCACTTGTCACCAAGGAACAATGTGTTTCTTCATAAATCTTGAGACATCGACTCTGTAGTTCAATTGAATTGACCCTTAATGTGTTATGCCATTTCACTAAGGAAGCGGTTTCACGCAGATAATGAAATGTGTCTTAGAAACAATTTCTTATAAAGTGCTCTTAAATTCAAAGGCCGAAGAAATCTCAGTTAGCAACAGATTGGTTGATTTTGACTTGATGCTGATGTTAACTACTGGGATTCATTGATTTATAGCTATCATGGACCAGACGAGCTAAGGATACAGGGGATGAGAAGAGCAAGGAAGAGGCTATATACTGGATATTATTCAGTTCAAACATTAGAAACCCTAGCTAAGAGGCAGAATAGGTAATTGTTGAGGTTAGCACAGAGTAATTTCCTTGTGGTAATTGTCAATGTTGCAGTTAGCATGGGTACATTAATGCCATCTCAATGGGTGTCGTTAAATGTACCCACGTTAACTGTGAATGTATTCAGTGAGGTACATTTCAATAAGGTAACTGCAGGAGGACATGCTGAGTGTGGCCCCAACAGTGCAGGGCATCACTTACCATGCTTTAGTGTTTACTCCAAATGTTCGGCAAGCGCACTAACTTACCACACTTTAGTAAACACGTCCAATTATTTGTTAACATGAAACTGGTTGATAATTTACATAAGATCACCTGTGATAGACAGATTTGCTTTCCTCCTGATTCATCAGTTTAGTGTTCTTAACACGATGAAAGTCATTTAAAAAGTCTTAGACGTGATTTGGACATCTGAAAATGTCCACATGGATGTTGAAATCACGGTGATGTCTCCACGGCCATTTTACAAATGGCTTTTCAAGACATCTCTGGTGTGTCCAAGTAGGCAGGGGTGTGGTGGAAGCATGCCTGGGGAGGTGCAATGAACTTAGACATCCTCGCTCAATCTCAGAAATGTTGGAGAGGTTGAAGTTTAGATCTGCTCCAGACAGGTATAGGCATCGAGAAAGCGCTTGTTTGGTCTTAAAACATCCTGAGAGTGCAGAGAAGATGGAAGGTGAAGTGAGTTGCCCAAGATCCCAAGCAGTAGTGTGATTTAAACCCTGGCTTCCCTGGTCCTAGCCAACTGCTCTAACCATTAGGCTATTACGTAGATGTTTCAGTTCTCAAATGCCATTCTGGGGACATCTATGTAGATGTCCTTGTAGACGTCCATATTGGGCATGTCCATGTTTGTGAAATTGTGCCTGAACTTGGGCATGCCTGCTTTTCTTTTCAGACGTTCTTGCTTGGACATCCCAGATTGTACTCGGACGTCTTTTGTAAAATGTGGCTTCATGGAAATCTATTTACAACTCACCCTAAAGATGTTATTTCATATTGGGGCACTCCACTACTGGCCTTTCTCCACTGAGAAAATTGACCATTTAGTGCTATTTTTTGTTTTCTCTTTTTTTAACCAGTTTCCAGTCCACAATAGTACACTGTCTCATAGCTCATGACTTTTTATATTCCTCAAGAATCTCTCATAAGGGATCTTGTCAAAGGGCTTTCTGAAAATTTAGATACACTGTGGGTCTGATTCTGCATGGCGACTAGTGGGGCTGAACGTCCCGGTGAGTCATCCAGCCCCGCTAGCCACCTGAACTGTATTCCACCTCTGAGCTCCCCTGCACGCACAGAGATACTGTGAGTGCTGTGGGGGACGGGAGTGGCATGGGGCCGAGAGTGGACAGGATTGGCACCCAGATGTACAGGACCGATTCTGGTCACAGACCTGTATGTCTGGGGATCGCTGGGGGGGACAGTCAGCTTATTCCTTGGAGGTGGAATAAACACTGGCTGCCCCTCTAGATCGGCCAGCCAACTCCCAGCAGTGATGGCAGCAAGCAGGGTGAGTCCAGGCCCCAGCTGCCCCTGTTGGGATTGGGTGGTGGGTAAAAAGGGCTCCAAGGCAGTGGGCAGGTTGTGCCACAGGGAGGATATCCCTATGGTGATGCAGGGGCATGCCAGACCATCTCCCATGTCCTGATCCTGTGCCTGTGGAAACGTCTGGCTCCTTTGGTGCAGAATCGGGTCCTAATGGGCCCGTCCTGTTTGAGGCTGTCCAGATGGCCCGGACATGGCCCTGCTGGAATTGGGCCCCACATCAACTGACTCACCTTTATCTACTTGTTCATTCACACCTTCAAAACAATGTAGCAGATTGTAACAAACCAGTCTATAACTCTGGCATACAAGTTGCATTGCTTTGAAAATAAGATGACTGGAGAATGGCCAATTAGATTTGAAGCCCAAACAGAATACGGTCCATTTAAATGGAGGCTGAAGCCCCTCCAACTCACCCTCCCTACATTCTTTCCAATTAAATCAGTTCCAAATATTTTTATAGGAGCCCTGCTTTAACTCCAACCAAAAGTATTTAATTCCAGAACATAGTGAGGGGTCATCAGATAAGAATGAGAATCAAACCTGGTAGCACAAGGGGAGAGAGAGAGAGAATTGGAAGAAAAATAGGAATGTGCTGTTTTGAAAAGAAATGTTACTCTCCCTAAGCCAAGGGAAAAGGCTCAAGATCAATCAGCCTGAAGACAAAAAGCTTTGAAATGCATCAAAACGGCTAAAGTTAGCATGTGTGGCTTGCTATAAATTGTGGTAATCTGAAACAGATATTCTCTGAAGGATATTTTCAATGTTTCCTGGCCCCAGGCCAACCACTTCAAAGCTCCGCTATCAGTGAATATGGGTCCCAGTGTTAGGCACTTTTCTAGGGAAATGTCAGCTTCAGATCTCGGCTTCCTCTCCTGTTCCCATGGAAAGAGGTTGGATCAGTAGCAGCAGCGGGGCCGTGTGCGCATTACACAACCCTAGGCAGGGCACGTGTCACTTGTGTGTGTAGCTCAGGTCTAGCAATAAAGCAATTTTTACATTTAGTTAATTTATTTAGTAATTTAACGGGTTTTCTATACCACTTTATCATAGATTCAAAGCGGTTTACATTGTAACTTGAACTAGGAAACGTACATTATAAAGAGACAATGAACTTGGAAGTGTACATTATAACAATGAACTTGGATTATACATAATTTCAAGTATTACAGTGGTGTGAAAGAACAATAGGATAGGGAGAGGGACAAAGAACATGGGTTATGCAAGATTTCAAGTATATTAGAAGGATAGAATGAACATTACAAAGATGAGTAATCTGTTTCCCAAATAAAGAGCTCTCTGATGAGTCTTCTCTGTATTTTTTTTTCATTGCCAGGGTATGTTTTCTTATAATTTTATTGCAGGCGAGCAAAAATCAAAGACATCTTTCAAACCTTGGGAGAATGTGATTGGAATCTATCTATCTATATCTATATGCATATCTATAAGGAAATCAGGTGTGACATAAGCAGGGCTGGCCCAAGGGTTTCTGCTGCCCTAGGCAGAAGCTCCGGTTGTGCCGCCCCTCCCACACGCTGAGCCACGCCATCCTCCTCCTCCGTGCTGAGCCATGCTGCAACGCCGCACAACTTTGGGGAGGGGGGGGTCAGAAGCAGCAGACCATGTGTGCTGAAGCACATGGCTTGTTGCGGGCCACTGCCATCAAACTTAGCCGCCCCCGATCCCGCCACCGGGATCAGCGGCAGCAGAGGGGGGAGGGGGCAGCAGGCCATGTGTGCCAAAGCACATGGCCTGCCACCCACAGAGGTCTGTCGCCCTAGGCATATATGCTAAATTCAGCATTGACAATGAACGTGCATTGTCAACCCTCTTTGCTAACCATGAAGTACAGACATACCTATACTCTGCCCCTACCCAGTCCATTTCCCTCCCTGTTGCACACTAAGCATGTGGAGGAGTAGCCTAATGGTTAGAGCACTGGCTTGGGAACCAAAAAAACACTGTTCAATTCCCATTAGCACTCCTTGTGACTTTGGGCATATCACTCCGTTCCCTCAGAGAAATCCAAGTTATCAATGTACATTAGCAAGTTTAAGCTACAATGCAAACTGCTTTGATTAAAGTGGCATACAAAGCCTGTTAAATAAATAATGTGGAATTACCTCTGTGCAGACTGTTATCAAAGGCTATTAGTGAACAGCTCAAGGCCCTATTAACAGCTAGTGCAGCTTAGTAAACATGCCCTTCTATGTTCCCACTGCTGAGATGTTTCATTGTATTATGCTGAAATTGTATGATATTTCTATTTGAATGTTCTACTGTGCTGCCTGTTATGATTTTGTATTGTGCTGACATTATGAATATCATCTTTCTGTTATATGAATGTGTTGTTTTAATGTTTTTAATTCTATATTGTATTACTGCTATTACTGCTATTACTATAATTTAATTTGTCCATTTAAAAGCTTACCTCTCTATTCTAATTGTGTGATATTTGATCATTTTATTATTGCTATATAGTTTATTTATTTATTTAATTAACATATTTTTATATCATCTTTCTACAAGTCAAGACGGTTTTCAGGGATCTTGGTGCGGGTGAACTAAGTAACTTTAATAGTGAGGTGATTTACAATTAACATCATGAATAACATATAAATCAACTCTAAAATTAAACAGGTGACAGTGGGTTAATGGTCATAGGAGGGGTTGATAGAGTTATATAATGAGTAATAGGACTGGGGGTTGGAGGCAACATGTGAACTTATGTATAGAGTGAGAACATGATAATATAGGGTAGATGGTTCTAGTTGGTGCTGTTGAGAATACAGCTGTGTACAGTGAGAGGAGCTTTATTGAGGGTATCTCTAGAAGGCTGTGAGTGCTGCTACTTCATTATCTAGGGTTTGCAGGCCTTTTTATAAGAGGCTGAAGGGACTCGGCAGATTGCTTATGCATTGCCTTGTGAGTATTGAGCAGAACCTTATACTTGATTCAATGTGAGATGGGAATCCAGTGGAGGATCGGGGTGATGTTCATTTGTTATGATATTCCTTGAATGATTCTGGCTGCTGTGTTTTGCACTAGTTGTAGAGGGTATAGAGTGTGTTTGGGCAGACCATTATAAATTGAATTACAATAGTTGAGGATAGGAGTTACAATGGCTTGGCAAACTGTGTGAAAGTCTCCTGGGTTTAGGAGGGGGCATAGATTTTTTTTAGGATTCTAAGCTTGTGATAAACAGACTTAGGGGTATGTTTACTAAAGGGCGCTAACGTCGCAGCGGCGGAATTAGCACGCGATAAGGTACATTATCGGGCGATGAAGGCATGTTATCGTGCAATAACGTCACTTATCGCGCGATAATGCGCCTGCAGCATTAAGGCACCCTAACGCCGTGAAATCCGGCGCTGAAGGGCGGAGGAAGGCTTCCCAGAGGGTGGAGAGAAGGGGTCAATGGGCGGAGAGTGGGAGGGGAGAGGCTCCAGGCACACTAACGCTGTGGAATCCGGGTCTGATCACTAACGCCAGTGAAACCCTTGCGTTAAGGCACATTTGCAGGAAAGAGAAACCATTTCTGTCAGCAATGTACAGCAAAGCCAGGAAAACCTAAAAAAAGTGATAGTTGTGATACATGTGCACGGAACAAAAGGGCAAATAAACATGGAAAATGACCTGAACAAAATATAAAATCACCATAACCACGCTGGCCAATAGTGATATTAATGGGAAAAATTAAAAAACACTACTGAGAAAGCTCCAAAAAAAAGATATCATTTTTGGAAGAGTCTATGCTCTGTCCACCTACATGGTGAATGATTCCACATTGAAATAGCGCTGATCAGGGTTTTCCCTTTTTATTGGACAGGTTTCTTATGGTGTGCACATGTGTGGCAACAGCAGTGTGGGCATGTCGGAAAGGGCAACTGTACAGATGCTGGAAAATGGGATACAGAGGGCTGCAGGCGGCACATGCTGTGGTGCAGCTGGGGCACAGTGCGGACTAGGGAGTTGCCTAGGTGGCACATAGGAATGCTGAAACTGTACGGCAGCCAGACAGCAACTGATGAGGGCCCAACATGGGCACGAGTGTGTTTCTCAGTGTCACAGGGGATAGTACCCAGCAGGTACCCCCAAGGACACAGTACAGTGGCAGGCAGTGGTGGGGGGGGCGGGGAAGCGTGGACGTCTATGCAGGCACCCCTACCCCAGATCCCGCACCATAGGCAGTCGCCTACCGGCACACTGGATGGCCTGAGACTGCGCACCACCAGCACCACCAGCATAAGGGTATGTCAGCATGGTGGCGGAGGGGTACTGGTGGTGGAGGGGGCAGTGGCATCTGCCCACAGCAGACCATGGCATAGACCCGTTTAGGTGGGTGCCGTACACTGCAACAGACAGGGTCTGTCTGACGAACAGACATGGTATCCCCAGGGAATGAACCACCCTGTGGCAACAGTGTGGTGCAGTACACACAGCCAGTGTGTTCAGGAGCAGAAAGTCACAAGTTCAAGTCCCAGCTGTGGCTCCTGCTAACCCAGTCCCCATATTTTACCCAGTACTAAACCATGGTAATAACGACGGAACCTTTATTGCAGATAACATCAACATGCCTGAAACACCTATATTTTACCCTACAGAGTACAGACACCATAAACATGTGCAATATCTAGAGCAGAGTTTCCCAACTCCAGTCCTGGAGGGTCAAACAACATTCAGGTGTCATGGTTTCTCTAATAAATATTCCTGTGCTACATTTGCATGTGCCGCCCCCATGGTATGCAAATGTATCTCTTGCATATTCATTAGGGACAGCATGAAAACCTGAACAGTGTTTGGTCCACCAGGACCGGAGTTGAGAACCCCTGCCCTAGAGCAGAGGCCAACAGGGGTACAAACACCCACACCCACAGGCTCCACTATCCAGCGCCTCATGGAGAGGCAGGCTGTTGGGCCCTGCGTGCAGCAGCATCTCCCAATACTAGCACGTGCATACCTTAGCAATGCTGCCCTAAACCTGGGAATACGTTACACAAATATCAAAAGGTTGCTATGATTAATGGCAGATAGCAATTCCTAAGTTAAGCACCATTTGCTGATTGAGCTGCATCATAGCAACCTTTCTGATATTTGTGGAGTGTGTTTCAGTTCTGGTTTCTGACAATGTTTACCACCCCGGGGGAGTGACCCCAATAGTATTGCGTACCATAGCCATGCCTGCACTGTGTTCAGGACTGGTGTGGCCAGGGCTGCCAAAAGCCTCTATATTTGCACAATGCTGGCATAGGTGCAGGAGTGTGTGTCTGTCTATCCAGTGTGTGGTGGCTGCCAACACCTTACTCAGCCCACACTGCTTGCACTGTTTCCAGTGTTAGCCTGCCAATGTGCATAATGAGGAGAAAGGTACTGTGGGTGTAGCCCGGACAGGGCAGGATGCATCTGCACAGGGCATAGGGCAATGGCTGGGACATTGTAGTGCCCAGCCACCACCTGCACGGATAGGGTGGCCACAGCATGTCCTGCTGGGAGGTCACTCTCACCCTGACTGAGCAGTGACCATGGCATGACTAGGTTCCCCCATAGTGCTATATAGCATTTCTCTCAAGTGATATTTATGGGTTTTCTTTGCTGGGACCCAATCACTGACTTATCTGCTTGGTGGGTGTGCTCACATTCTCTCCAAGAACATGCATTATGAACTAGCTAGCAGACTGTCTGCAGTTAGTATGTGTATGGCCAGAGACTCACTGTGCTTGCTGCTGGAGAATGTCAGATAGTGGTGGGGGGCAGCTGAGCATTTTAAGGCCTACTGTCTGTCATCCATTGCCTTATGGATGTGTACAGATCTGCATTGACTGCCCTGTAGGGTGTCTGTTCCCCAGCAGGACTGGGGTTGATGGTCCCCTCTACTACCACCATTGCAGGGATGTAGAATGTGGATCTGTTGGTGGGAGATCCTGTTCCCCACCCAGAGCCACACAGGGCAGGTTGGGTGGTGCTACATAATCTGCCTATGGGTCCAAACACTCCCCCCTTCACTTAAATCATGTGACCATGGCACCCACACAGGATATGCACTATTCTGGGTGCATCATAGTCCACAAGGGCTAGATGTGACTGAGAAATACAGATGGACACAGGTGTATCCTAGGTGTGTCTGCAAGGAACTACCTATCACAAACTACCACTGATGGGGACTTGTAGCATGGCCTGTCTCAGCCATGCCAGGTGCTGTGGACCTGGTGCTGGGCGCCCCACCTCACCCTTAGGGTGAGCACAGTACCCTCACAATGTGACGGTCTGTAGCTTCTCTGTGCCAGTGACACACACGGTCAGTTCCCCCTACCAGGCCTAGGTGCTGTGGGGGTGCATACCCCATTATGTGATCATCTGTAGACTGCTGATTTGCATGTGCAGTGCATCATGGGTATGGGTGGGTTAACCCTATCCTGGTAACCACAGCAGATAGTTTGTGTGGTGATCTGCACTCCTTCTGTAGCCAGCCAGGGGTTTGTTAGCATCTATAGAGTTGTAGCCCACTGGTTACTTCACTGTTTGTAGAGTCAGAGGTCATGGGTTTGATCCCCTGGTGGTGTTATTTGCTAGGGTTTGTCTGAGGCATTTCCTTTTTTAATTTAAATTAGTGCTGCCAGCAAAAACACCCTCACAGTGCTGAAACCTTAAGGTGCCTCATAAGGCGCCTTATAAAGCGCCCTATAGGGAACATTATAAGGTGCCTTGGCGGACAGTGCACTTTATAATGTGCTCTCTGGAGTGCCTTATAGGGCGCCTTAGGCGGCACCTTAGGTTACAGCACTGTGAGAGTGTGTTTGCTGGCAGCACTAATTAAAATTAAAAACGAAAATGCCTCAGACAGCACTGATTTAAAGTAAAGGGGAATGCCTCAGGCAGCTTTACTCATTAAGCCCACTGGGGAATCAAACCCATGAGCCCTGTACCATCAGTCAATGTATTAACCATTGTGTTACAGCTCTGCTGCTGTGTTTGCAGGTCAGCGGGCCTAATTAAGGCTAATGTGCGTTAACGTGCACGGCTCCCTCTATCGCCCGATAATGAGCGCAGCACACATTATCGCACGATAACCCGCGCTTGCTATCTTAAGACCAGAACGCCCACTCCTTTTATGGCATCCCGCACATTATCGCTGGGGCGCATGTTAAGACGGTTTAGTAAACATACCCCTTAGTGGTGTGTTTGATTTGAGATTATAATTGCAGGCCCTGCTCGAGGATAACTCCTACTGTAGGTATTTTGCTTCGGTCTTGACAGCGAGTTCTGTAGTGCCAATCATGATAGTGGATGGTGGTTTAAAATTATTGTTCCTTGTAATGTGTCAGATTTCGATCTTATTGAGGTTGATGTTGAGGTTGTGATTTTGGAGCCACTGGGATATTGCCATGAAGAATTTAGTTATAGAGTAATCTGGAGTGGTGAGCGAGAAAGCTGTGAATATCATGATATCATCTGCATAAATTTGATAGTTGACATTGAAGCTTCAGATGACTTTGCAAAGTGGTTAGATGTAGATCAGGAGTGGCCAACTCTAGTCCTAGTGCACCACGATCCAGCCTGGTTTTCAGGATGTCCTTAATAAATATTCATGAGGTATATTTGCTTCGATTTCCTCCCATCATATGCAAATATTTCTCATGAATATTCATTAGGGGCATCCTGAAAACCAGGCTGGAATTGGCCACCCCTGATGTAGATGTTAAATAATATTGATGAGAGTGATGAGCCTCGTGGGACACCTTGGTTAATGGAGTATGGAAGAGATCTTTGAGTTCCAATTCTTATTTCTAGTGGGCGATCAGTGAAGTATGACTAAAACCATTTGATGGTGGAGCCTCGCAGACCAATCTCATGAAGCCTGTTGAGTAGCAATTGATGAGGGACAGAGTCAAAGGCTGCTGCTATATCTAGGAAAATGAGTATGAAGCCTTTGGAGAGGATTTCTGTGCCCTTGATGAGAGTGTCGAGTAGGTAGGTGAGGAGAGTTTCCACTCCATGGTATGGGCAAAATCCATGTTGATATTGGTCTAGATTTGCATGGTTGTTTATGTGGTCTTTAATTGTAATTAGACAGCTTTTTCAATGATCTTGGCTATGAATGGGATGCTAGATATTGATCTATAAGAGGTTGGAGAGGTAGGGTCAAGGGTTATACTGTTAAGTTAAACTATATCTGTTGTACATTGCCTGGGGCAACTCTCTTCATAAAACTGGTTAACTAACAAATAAGTACATAAATATAATGGTAGAGATATGGACAGGCAAAAAAATGTGGTTCATTTTCAGAAAATTAGACTTTTTCTCCCAGTTTCTGTTGTTTTGATTTCTTTCACACTTCTATTGAAAGAATTTTAATTCACATAAGAACTTTTTAACATGAACAAATCGACTGTATGCACATTCATTTATAGGTTAATGCATGCTAAAGCAATTTTGTGGACTGTGAAGTGGGATATTTAGAAGCGGCAGCTAACACTGCTAAAACGGCTAGCCGTCCATGCTGTAAATTGAACTCGGATATTCAATGCCGGGGTCATATCTGACTATCCGGGTTGGCTGGATTGTGATTTTGCAATCCAATCAGCAGTGATATTCAGCTGTTGGCCAGATTGCAAAAGTGGCTAAAGTTAGGACAATCATTTAGCTGTCGTAACTTTAGAATAACTGGCTAGTAGTTCAATATCACCACTAGCTGGCTATCCTCAGATGCCGCCTCCACTCCACCCCCGGAAGGCCCTGACGCTAGCCAGATAGTGGCTGAAACCAGCGATATTCAGTGGCCCTGACTGCATTATCCATGCATATCGCAGTGAGCAGCGTTTAGAAAGCTTGCAGATCTGCAAACCATCTAAATGTCTTTGAATATCCCTCCCTAAATTTCTTTAAGGTGTGCTAATGAATGCATGTCCCTAATACATAAACACACAAAGGGGCATTTTACTAAAGTGCGCTATGCAGATAATATGGATTTTGACACGGGTTAAACATACACTGAGGCTTGTGGTACTTGTTAGTACGGGCCAATTTCTGCACTGTGAATTGCACATTGGGGTGTTAAGGGGTGAATTAAGAGCACAGTGTGAGTGTGGTGAGCATTGCACAGTTAGTAGTAGTAAGGTTTTCCCCTGCGCTATCAGTTATACCTTGCTCTAACATCATTCCTTGCAATTAGCGTGGGTCAATAGGTAGAGTTAATTGCATTCATGGTAATTGTGCATGAAGTTGCCGCGCATTAGGATATTGTTTAGCTCAGTAATTGCTGGGAACACGCTAGACACATTCCTGGTAGTTAGCACACAGCATCTGAAACTACTGCACCTTAGTTTTCTGCGCTAAATGCATGTACATTGCAAAACCCCAGTGCACCGTAGTTAAAAGGCCCCAAAGATAAACTTGCACACCCAGATATGTATACTACAAACATTTTCTGATAAAATAATGCATTGCTTCTCTGGTAGTCAAAAATAAAAGGGACTGTTATAATTTGTTCTTGTAACAATACGTAGCCTGTCTCCTGGTGCTTGTCCTCTCTGGTGGTTTACAAGGGCTATGTTTCATGAAAGGGGAGACCAGACTCCTCAGCACCGAAGGGTAATGGTGGAAGGAAGAGTTGCTTCCTACTTTATGCAGGTGGAATGCTTTATGTGGATTCATATTTTCTCCCTCTCTCTCTCTCATTCTCTTTCTTGACAAAGCATTGCTCATTCACCCAAAAGAGACCTGGCCTGGTCCAGTCCAGGCTTGGCTGTACTCGAATAGATAAAAATTATGGATGCGCATCTGCCAGCATGGTTTTGATTCTTTAGACCCTTAAAAATCTGCACAAATTGCTTGTATGCACATAGGACTGGTGGAAGGAGATGAGGCGCCCTAGGCGAATCTCATCCCTTGCACCCCCAGCCCCCTTGTATCATTTGCTGCCCCTCTCTGGGTCCTGCAGCCGCAAACAGCCCTGCAGCGCTTACCTTACAACTTCAGCTCTGTGGGGCTGTTTGCTTCCGCCCCTTCGGACCGCCCGATGTCGACTTCCTGTCTGCAAAATTCCTGCCAGAATTTTCCAGTATATAGAGGGTTCTCTGTGCTATAGAGGTAGGCTAAGACCAAGAAATGGAGGAAAAGCTAACTGGTATTAATATCCTAGCCCACATGCAGTTCCTTGTCTTTGGCTAGCTAAGTCATTGCACCATACAATGCTTTGAAACTTCGGCTGGCTAAGTCAAGACACCATTGTTACCTATAAACGTCAAGGAGGTAAGAACAGAGGGAGACCTCTGGAGAAAGAGAGTCATGGGTTACCATTGATCCTGAAAGAGGAGGATTCGGAGGGCTATCCTAGGAGCTGAATCCAGGAGGGTCGAGGTTCTAGGGGAGAACTGTCTGCTGTCTCAGCTTTGGGATTCCACCTCTGCAGCAGCTGCTTAGGCTCAAGGCCAGATCCACTCCTCCTCTGTTGAGGCAACAAAGCACAATTCCTCTCACCATTCTCCTTCAACAAACCCATGACCCATTATGAGGTAGATCAAAACTTCACGACCCGATATTCAGTGGCACATACTCTGATAACATCACCTGCTATCCAGACAAATGCAGCTGACAGGACTTATCTGTATATTTTCAGTGGCATTACCTGGATAATGCTGCTTAAAATAGGACCGACTGCCCTGGAACATGGTGCAGCCAGAGCGGTCCTAGAATTTATCTGGGTAGTGGCAACATTCAGTCTCCTCTCTGGATAACTGAGGACATGGAAAAGGCTGTCCTAAGTTATCTAGAAAAGTTATCTAGAGAATGGGCTATCAATGCTATCCGTTTAAGATATGTCATTGTATTGCACTGACATTACAAATATATTTCAGTTTTATCAATGTTCTACTGTGCTGTCTATTAAGAAGTTCTTTACATTGTGCTGGCATTGTGAGCATAATATTTTTGTTATATGAGTATTTTATTGCAGTGTTCCTCAACCAGTGTACCGGGGCACATTGGTGTGCCCTGGTGGTGACAGGTAGGGGCATGACTTTGTTTGTTCTCATGAGGCTGTTGCCCCATCTCTATTGAAAGTGCCTCCTTCCCACAGCAGCCCTTCTCTGAAAAGCAGAATGTAGAAATATGAGGGGAGAAGGTAAGCTTGGAGCAAAGAGAGCAAAGAAAGGCAACTCTGCTCCCGACTATATCCCCTCCCTAATTCAAGGAGAGGAGGAAATGGGCGTGACTGGAGCGGACACTACAGGCCAATGAAGGGCACCTACACTAAATGCTCCAGCCCCTAATTCTTCTGCAAAATGCAGCAGATAGGGCTAGCTATTGGGAAAGAAAGGAGCTTAATGGAGAAGAACCCTAGTTAGGGAGAGAGACATTTGTTAGAGAACAGGTAGAGGATGTTCTTGGTAGCAGGACCATCAGAATAGAATAAATTACCTGCCCCAGTTTGTGTGATGATCTGTACAAACTGTTTCTGAAAGCATTTGAAAGCACTCTTCTTTAAGCAAGGCTTATGTTAGCCAGATGCAATATATGTTTGAGTCACCTCATCACCTCTCGTCACTTCCCATCTAAACTATTGCAGCTTGCTCCTTGGTAGTTTCCCATTGAATCATCTCTCTCCCCTTCAATCTGTTCAAAACTCAGCTGCACGGCTAATCTTCCACCAGTGTCACTATGCTCACATAACTCCTCTTCTCAGATCACACTTCATTGGCTCCCTATCCATTTCTGCATCCAATTCAAACTTCTCCTAATTACCTACATGTGCATTCATTCTGCAGCTCCTCATTACCTTTCCTCTCTTAACTCTTCCTACACCCATCCTTGACAACTCTGCTCATGAAACAAATCGCTTTTATCCATATCCTTCTCTTCTACTGCCATCTCCAGACTCCGTTCGTTCCACCTTGCTATGCCTGGAACAGACTACCCAAGTCGGTACATCAGGTTCCATCTCTGTTCCAATTCAAATCCAGGCTAAAAACGCATCTCTTTGAGGTTATTTTTGGATCCTGACCCCTTATTCTCTTGTCTACGCCAATGGGCATTTTAATCATATTCCTTTAAGAATTACTCTAGTCTCCTGTTTGTCTGTCTTGAACAGATTGTAGGCTCTGTGGGGCAGGGACTGTCTCACGTGTGTGTTTACAGTGTTACGAATGCCTAGTAGAGCTCCAAAAATGATAAATAGTAGTAGTGGGTTATGTTGAATTAGTGTTTTTAGACCCTGATGTCATTTTTTTGTTTACATGTTTTATAGAGGTGACGTTATCTAGTTTTGCATCCTGCCGATCGAGGGGCCGAGATCTGGACGTCCCACTGTGCTCCTTCTGCCCAATCGGGGCTGATTCAGCGTTCTTAAAAGCACGCAGCTGCGGGCGCGCCTGCGCCTGTCGGGCCCGCGCCTGAGGGCCTCGCCAGAGGGCCCTTTGGCGTGGCCCTTAGGTAGTTGGCCCACATTGGAATCTCTCCACGCAACAGCTCCTGAATGACATCTCTCTCCAGATATCTATTACTTCTGCTACAAGCCGCAAGTATTACCACTACCATTTGGCTTTGTAACTATTGTCCTTCAGAAATCTGCTACCACACTTGCAAGTTACTTGCCACTTTGTCACTAGTACTTTTTTAGCACTCTACTTACCAATACTTGCTACCCCTGATTCAGGGATTCGCTATTGTTAATACCTGCTAAGCTGTTTGCACTGTTTTCCAGTACCTACTACTATTGTTTTGCCTGTATAAGGTCACTATTATCCACCGCTAGTACTGTTGTCAGCATCCAGCTACCTGTCAGCAGTAATCTGATACTATTCCTGCTACTATTGTTGCCAGTATAGTGATATCTTTGCCTTTTCTAGTCCTGTCACCAGAATCCTAACACTATTTTCAGCAGTTTATCAACAATACCACCAATAACTCCTAATTTCCAACATGGCCTTCTACCTACTCACCATTTCTAGTCTCTACCTACTAGCCAATATCGTTCAAAACACATTAGCATTCTCACCTGACTATAAATGCAACCACATCCCTATCTTACACAGCCTAGGAAGAAAAAACCACTCCAATCCTCACCACACATTCACACATCTACACCACATTAGACATTCACACCTATTCTATGTATCTATTAATGGTCCTACCACCTACAAACCCGAACCCACTCTAAGACCTAGTAGTCTGAGATGTGCCCTCATCAATTCACGATCAGTTCGTAAAAAATGGCCAGTGATAGCAGACCTTATCACTAATCTGAATCTTGACATCTTAATGGTCACAGAATCCTGGCTCTCCGACACAGATGCGGTCATCATGAACCAACTTATTCCCCCTGACTTTTCCATATACACATGCCATAGAACCAACCAGAGAGGAGGTGGAGTCTTTATCTTAGTTAGAACTAATCTCCAGTTCCAGCTAGGTTCCTCCAGGAGTCTCATGCACATGGACACGGTGAGCATATCTAATAAGCACATCAGCATTAATCTCATATACAGAGCCCCTTCCTCCCCCCAGAGGACCTTTCTAATATAATAGATATGGCCTGCAACCCAGAAAGCCCAGGCAAACCCAACTGGTTAATTGGTGACGTTAACCTTACTTCCCTGCAACCTACACACTCTAACACTTTCCTTGACGCTATGGCTGACCTTAACTATGTACAGTTGGTTAACGCTCCCACACACCGCAAGGGAAACACTCTCGATCTCATCTTTGCCCCCCAGTCAGCATCAAACCACAGTTCCAACCTCTCATCCACTCCTGTTCCATGGTCAGACCACAACTTAATCACTTTCCTAATCCCCTCTCAACAACATCAAACTCCAACCACCCACACAAACACAGATCCCGCAGGAAAGGCATTCCGTTTCAAGCCCCTGGACAGGGATCAGTTTATCAACAACACCATTCCAGCACTTCATCAACCTGCTCTTAATCTGGAAGATATGATTCAGAGATGGAACACTACTCTGAAAGCCTGTTCACAACTACCTTCCTCAATTATAATACCTGCCTCCAACCGCCCATCGAAGAACAGGACACCAGCTCCATGGTACTCGGCTGAGTTACGGTCATCTCTTCAACTTCTTAGGAAGCATGAAAGAAAATGGCGTCGTTCCCGTTCCTCATCGGACCAAGCGACTTACAACAACCACCTAAAGCATCACCGCGAGCTTATATCCAAAAAGAGGAGAGAACACCATACTGAACTTCTTCTCCGATCGATTAATAAACCACGTGACCTTTTTAACATTGTTAAATCCTTAACCAAGGTAACATCTCCCCCTCAGACAGTACCAATTCAACCTCAACGCTATGCAAGTTATCTCCAGTCCAAAATACTTAAAATAAATGCTGCCTCAATCCCCACTCCTAATCTCATCTCTCATTCACAGCCTCCACTTACAGAATTCATCCCTCCAGCAGAAAAATATATCTCTGACCTTATTGCTTCAATCAACACAACCACAGCACCAAACGATCCATGTCCAGCTTACTGGATCAGGATGATGCGTTCTGAACTCAGCCCTATTCTAGCTCGTATCATGAAGCTCTCTTTCTCATCTGGATCATTCCCGTCAACACTTAAACAAACGTCTATACACCCTCTCCTAAAAAACAACCGACTTGACCTAACTATGACAGACTCATACCGGCCGATCTCAAGCATACCCCTTCTAGCCAAACTCATTGAGAAGGTGGTCCAAATGCAGCTGCAGCAGCATATTGATATATCAGCCCCCCTCGATCCCTGCCAGCACGGATTCCGTGAAGCCCATGGTGTAGAAACCCTTCTTACCATACTTTCCAATACAATATCCAGAGGTATAGACAAAATAGAAGACGGGTTTGTACTCATTTTCCTCGATATAGCTGCTGCCTTCGATTCTGTTAACCACGAACTGCTCCTTGCCAGACTCCAGGAGAAAGGAATTCAGGGATTGGCCTGGGAGTGGTGTAAATCTTATCTAACCGACCGCTGGCAACATGTTCATATAGGATATTCAATATCTGAGCCTTTCCACCAACAGCAGAGAGTTCCCCAAGGCTCATCCCTATCGGCTCTACTCTTCAATATTTATATGCAACCAATTTGCAATATCATCCGCTCATTCAATATATCCAGCCTTATCTACGCAGACGACGTCCTACTCTTCACCCCATTCAAAATCATGCGTCCTGACTTCTCCCCACTAGTCAAGTGTTTCAACGCAATCACTGACTGGCTCCTATCTCAGAATCTAAGGATAAACTTCAAGAAAACTGAGGTATTATTCATCTCTAGGAACAAGAGCTTCTCCCCCCCCCCACTACCTTCAAGGTACGAGATGCAGATCTCCCATGTAAGTCTGCGATTCGTTACCTGGGCATCACACTTGACAATCATTTTGACTTCAAAGAACACATAAAGAACACCACCAAGTCCATCTACAATAAAATCATGACATTAAGGCACTTAAGACCACTACTAGCCCCGGATGACTTCAGAACTATTTTCCAAACGCTCGTAATTCCACATTTCGACTATGCAAACATCATCCTGTACGGTCTCCCTAAGAGCACCCTTAACCCTCTTCAGATGGCCATGAATGTAGCAGCTCGCATTCTCTGCGGCATCTCCAGAAATGATCACATCACGCCCATACTTATGGAGTTACACTGGCTACCGCTGCACAGCAGACTCTCCTACAAGACACTACTCCTAACCTTTAAAGCAATTAACCTGTTATCTCCTTCACCCCTCTCCGCTCTCCTCACCATCATCCCCAATAACAGGTTGAGAAGGTCAGCAGCCTCCAACACGCTTACTGTACCCCTTGAATCTACAAAATGTAATCATTCAACCAGGAACAGATCCTTTGCATTCTATGCCCCGAGATGCTGGAACGACCTCCCCTCACACATTCGATCAATTAGCGACCTTTCACAATTTAGAAAAGCCCTAAAGCATCACTTATTTCTCCTTCATTTTGCCCATCCTAACCCTACACAACCACCCATCACACCTCAACTCTCTCACCCAAACTCTGCCTCTCCCACAACCTGACTTTGATGAAGCCCACAATAGCTCACCATGTCATACTTACTTCACAGACCTCTTAATCAAATAACCACTGCATTATGAATACTAGCTTGTAATATAAACTGTAAATAGTTTCCAATAACCTTGTTATTGAAGTGTACATAGTTTCCCTGTTTTTCAGACCAAGTTTAGCTATCCTGTTACAATGTAAGCATTATGATCTCCTGTTCTGATGCAAAGTTTTTTGTTATCTGTAAACCGCACTGATACTGAAAAGCGTGGTATATAAGAGTGAATAAATAAATAAAATAAATAAATAAATAAATTTGTACTAAGTCTGATGCTGCTTAGAATAATGGATAAGTGGGATATAAATTTTATAAAGAAATAAATAAAGTGTTGTGACAGGGAGAACTGGAGAATGAAAGATGGTAAAGGAAAGAAACAAAGGAGAAGAGAAGCAGGATTCTAGTTGTGATTAAAACGAGTCTGAAAAGATGATGCTGTAAAGGAGGGACTTAGAGGTACAGAAGAAAGAAAAAGAAAGAAAATGAGATAAATGGAAAAGATTGATGTCAGAGAGGGAGGTAAGGGAGGAAGTGATGAAGACAGACGAGAAGAAAGATAAAATAGAAAGGAGAACCTCGAGAAAGAATTAGAAGAAAATAGACAAGAGGAAAACAAACAAATAAAAAAGACCATGTCAAATATTATTCAGGAAAAAAAAACCATTCAAACAATAAAGGAAGAAGAAAAGCATTTTATTTTCAGTAGCTGGGTCACCAGGAGTCAGCATTGACTCAACAGCATGCATTGCATTGCATTGCATAGTGATTCGACTACGTAACAGACTGATTTACTAGCTCTATGGCTCCTGGAGTAAACTGCATGTAACAAAACCCATTTGAAAATCTGTTACCTGGATGAAACTCACACAGAATAAACATGTTGGAAATGGTTGGATTGTGTTGACAATTTTTTTTGTGTTGCATACTTACAGTTGTGGTCAATATTATTGGCATCCTTGCAGTTCAACACCTTAATGTCCAATATCTCCTAAAAAAAGTGGCCAGTGAAATAGCTTTGGATTGCATATGCACACATATTTGACACATAAAAGAATGAAATAAAACAAGAACAATTAAAAAAGAAAATAGCAGGATACAGTATAAAAACTGTAACATTGTTGGGACATGATTATTCAAATGTCCAAACAATCTCCTTTGAAACAATTCCCTTTGGTTATTAACAAGAAAAAATTAATAAGCTGAAAACAGTTATTTTTTGTCAGACCATTTGCTATGAGAGAAAAACCCTCTTGAAGCAAACATTCCTTTTTATTCTTTTTAATGAGCCAAACAATCAGCTCAAAACTATTCAACATAAAATATCCAGATCCAAGAGGAATTGCACAATGCACCCCCCTTGGGTATATCTTATATATCAATGGGAAAAAATAACGGCACAATTGTTGAAAGTCATTAGCCCAAATATGGTGCATTATGAAAAGGCACACTTAACTTTCATTCGAAGCCTTTCAATCAACGCTGTTACCATTCTGTAGGGCACACAAACAAAATAGGAAGCCACACCATTCACTTCACTGCTACTATAATAAATCATGAAATCATACCGCTATGTTTCAGGTTTCTGCTCATGGAACTGTCAAGAACCTCCCAGGACATGTTGAGAACAGGAAAATTAATTCAAGAAGTCTTTGAAGTTGGTGTGAAGTGGTGGAAAAACAGCGCATACAACATCCAAAGAGCTTAAGGCTGATCTGCAGCATCTGGAGCGGTGGTTTCAACACGCACCATGTGCTATGCACTAAATAAAGAAGGACTTAATGGGCGACGGCCAAAGAGGACCCCACTGCTCAAAGACAGACATAAAAAGGCATGCCTGATCTTTGCCCAAACCCACCTTGAGAAAGCACAATCCTTCTAGGAAAATGTTCTGTGGACAGATGAAACCAAACTTGAGCTCTTTTGGAATGCAGATGATACATTTACAGAAATGAAGCTTATAGGGGCCCTTCCTACAGTTAAATATGGCGAAAGTTCCATAATGTTATGGGGCTGTTTTGCTGCCTCAGGAACTGGAGGACTGGAATGTATTAAAGGAATCATGAAGTCAGAGGACTAACCAAGGTATTTTGGAGCAAAATATGTTACCTAGTGTCAGAAAGCTTGGTCTGGGTCAAAGGTCATGGATCCACCAGCAGGACAATGACCCAAAACATACATCCAAAAGTACAAAAGAATGGTTGAAAAGGAACAAATGGACTGTTTTGAACTGGTCAGCAATGAATCCTGATCTTTGTCCAATTGATAACCTTTGGAAAGAACTGAAATCTGCCATTGGTAAAAGGAATTTTGGAAACATTCATGAGCTGGAACATATCTTGACTGTGATATAAGTTCTCAAACAATATGTCATGCATGTAATGCCCTTAAAACCAAAGGCCAGACATATTTTCATGGTATCATAACTCGCCACCTCTGTTGAATGGGCTCACCAACACTGCACACAGGCCGCCAAGGCCTTTCACTGAACGCTTCCTCAAGGGATGCACAACCTTCACTGTGTCAAGAATGCTCAAAGCCACACCCCACTGCTAATTCCAACCTTCACATCATCAAAAGCAGCAATCTGTGAATTGGTAAAGTGATACTAATCCTGTCTAGGCCATGTTTTGTTTTTTTCTCAGAAATTACTATGTCTAAGTTGCTCAGACATCTTTTTGTTGTATACCTTTGAACATACTATTAAAATATTATGATGACATACAGCTGGAATATTTCCAATTATTCCTCAGGATACTGTACACAACATACCTAAAATGCAAAGGTGCCAATAATGTTGACCACAACTATATTTCTCTTGTAGGCAGGATGTATCCATCAGCCTTGTGTCATTTGTTATAACCAACAAAATTCAAATAATATGGTTTTAAGTATTGTTGGAGAACTTTGTTTTGTAAATATTTGACTGCAGCTGCTCTTTGCTGCCCTTCCCTCAAGAAGCTTCTGTCCTAGGTGACTGCCTAGCTTGCTTGGTGGTTAGGCTTGTCCTGAGTAGATTCTACAATTTTCCATGGAGTCAGTCCACTGGACATTTCCCCCCCCCAAAAAAAAAAAATATTACTCACTCACTACTGGCATTACGATCACAGATTCACTCACCAGAAAACTGGTAATCTCACCCTCTTTCTCTCCTTCCCACTGACAGGAAGAGAGTAGCGATTCTACATGTGCACCTCCTCTTCTGGCTTCAGTCTGACAAAGTCCAGGATCCTGCAATCTGGCAGGACTCACTGGCCTCCTGTGTTCAAGCATCAAATTAAAGACAGCAGAATGAAGAACACAGTCAGGGATGGCACAATGCAATAATTGTGGCAAGCGTGGTGGGGCCATCAATGTTTGGGGGATGCCAGGGCTGGCCATACCAGTATTATGGACATAGGAGAAGAGGGCACCAATTTATGCATTGCAGGGGGTACCAGAAACCCTATCTCCATCCCTGAACCCAGGTAAAAAATGCGGTAGGTTGATATGGTCAACTTGAATGTAAGTTGCCATGTCAACCAACATCTGTTGTATATAACCTTGGTGAATCTGTTCATAAAGGTGTTTAATAACTAATTAGCTAAATATTTCACCAAGGAACAGATGCCTTTATGGAGCAAAGAGTCTTAGAGCCCAAATATGAGATTACATTTAGAGATCTATTTACTAAGTGGCACTATCTATTTAATATGGAAATTACCGTATGCTAGCAATATAGGCCCAAGTTAACATTATTGCTGCGCCTTCACAGATGCTGCATGGCAATTCCCAAGTTAAACAGCTAATATGAAAAGGGGCTGGAATGTGTGAGGACTGTACCCAGGACCGTACCAAGCTAGAAATGTGCCCCGTTTGGCTCATGAAACTTGTGCCCAGCCAGCTGCATGCAAGAATTTGCTTTTGTCGGACTTCCTTGAGGTCCAGTGATGACGTCAGTGCTCCCCATACTTGCGCTCTGTGCAGCCATGGCACTCACATAGCTACAGACCTGACTGTGTCTTCTAGTTAATAGAGAGGACAGAAAGACCTGGAGAGCCAGGGTCCATTGCCACTGCCACCCTTTGTGACCTTGGGCAAGCCAATTAGTCCTCCATTGCCTGAAATACAAGCTTAGACTGGGGATAGGAAGATACCTATGGTACCTCAATGTAACTCAGCCTTGAACGTCT
The DNA here is from genome assembly GCA_033557465.1 of Ichthyophis bannanicus. Lineage (NCBI taxonomy): Eukaryota > Metazoa > Chordata > Amphibia > Gymnophiona > Ichthyophiidae > Ichthyophis > Ichthyophis bannanicus. The sequence continues at coordinate 307,973,462 of CM066032.1, read as the reverse complement.
GAGACAGGCATAAAGCTAAATTCAATTCAAAGGTTGTTACTGCACTGGTGGAGGGTAATTCTGTAAAGCACAGCTAGGTCTACATGCATAAATTGGGATATTTTAGTGATTTTTGTGTGTAAAAGAGCATTTACATGCAGAGTTCAGTCAGGCTCTATTCTGAAAGTGGGTGCCACAGACCGATGGCGTTTACTTTCACTGTGGGCATGTAGAAGGGTAGAATTTGGGCGGAGTATGAATGGGGTGCAAATTCCCATTTGTACATTATAGAATCTTGCCCAACGCATGTATGATAAGCATGGTCATTTACAGCAGCTCTAGAGTGAGCTTAGTGGCCGCGGCTTTATTTTCGCACATCTGCCTACGCTAATATCCTATAAAGTCAAACCGGCATAGGTTTGACTTTATGGACTAGGCTCCACTAATGCGTGTAAATATCCAGATAAATGTATCTGCCACTTACAGAATAACCACCCAACAGTTAACAAGGTAAATAGAGCACGTAACACTGCCTCATGAGGCCAAATCCTGGGAGGTCCCACAACAATTAATACAAAGGTTTTGCAGTTACCCATGTTAATTTGGCAGTATAGTAAATGAGGCCGCTATTGCGTTTTCTGTGGGCTGAGCCTGCTATTTCCTGGGATTTTGGTGCAGGAAGGAGTGCATTCACCTAGCCCATCAAGAAAGAGCTTTGCAGTAACAGAAGCAAATCATTAGTAGCAGTAGCCTAGATGCAGACGTTAGAACTAACAGTACAGAGCAATGTGACTTGCCTACTATTACCCAGCTACAGTATCAAAACATTAAGAATTGTGCATAAATATCTCATCTGGTATCTGAACTGAAGTTCTCTTTTAAAATGTCTTCCTTTATTGAGATATTTTTATGGGTTTTTCCTCCGCCTTTATCTTGTTCATCTTATCCTGACTGTTACCTCCTTTTTCTTTTGTGAATTTATAGAGGTTCTTTCAGAGGGAAACCACACGCTATTTCCCTTTGAAAACAGCAGCTACAAGGGATGCATGCTGAAAGAGGCTTCATCTCTTGCACCTTGCCAGGGGAAGGGCAGGTGGTACAAAAGAACAAACACGCATGGAAAAATTTCATGTGTTGTTTTTCTCTCCTGATCTAAACATACTCACAGTGACTCCTCCTTTTAACCTGGCTAAAAGTTCACATGCTATGAAAGCCCCTGCATACTTTCAGCTGGGCAGAGGACAATTTTCAGCTTAGCATTTTATCCTGATAAATGGCTTTATAAATGGCTTTTTATCCTGGTAAAGGCTCTCTCCTCCTCTATCTATATATCTCTTCTCTTCACCTCTTTCTTTGACATCTTTTTCTCTTAATCTTTCGCTCTTCCTCTATATTTTCTCTACTTTACCTCTTTTCTCATGCTATTACCTTCTCATTGGTATGCCTCTTCTCCAACTACACCAGCATCTTTCATCTCTGTCTCACACTCTATCCTGATCCCCCCATCTTATTTTGCCTATCATCTTTCCCTCTTCTACTGCTTGATCTCTTCTTCTCTGTACATTTATCTTCCTGCTCTCCTTTGTCCCTTTTTTCCTCCATTGTCCCTCCTCCTGCCAACTTCCTTTTTTAAACTCTTCTTTATATTTCTTTCCTCTCTTTCTCTCCTTCATTCTTTACCAGTTCCTCCATCTCTTTTTCTCTCCTAAAATTATTGTTCCAGTTATCCTCCTCTATCTTCCCTCTCTCCCTCACTTCTCTATTGTCTTTGCATCTCTTTTCTCTTATTCTTCCATCTCTTCCCTCCCACTTAGACCATAGACTAGAGGTGCTAGATGTGAACAGAGACTTTTTTTGCTGGCCATGTAAAAGTTGGACTATACTATATTGCAAATATTTGAGGTATGACAGATGTGCTTATTCCTTAAGGTTACCACATTTTTTGTAGACAAATTTGGGTCACTTATCTGAAGTGTGCATTTGGAGGTGGGTGAGGAGGAAAGGACACCTTAGTTCCAAGGCGTGGAGGAGGGAACAGGGGTTATTATCCTGCTCTTCCCAATCCATCCTATGACAGCAACAATATGGCTGGATTGCAAAAAGCGGCTAAAGTTAGGACGGCCAATCAGCTCTCCTAACTTTAGCTGTTTTGGGCTAACTGGGCAACGGCTGAATATTGCTGCTGCCTGTTTAACCCATGGTGCTATCTTTGAACACCCTGATGCTAGCCACTTAGAGTCAGGGCATTTAGTGGCACAAACCATGGATATTCAGTGAGTGGCCACAAACCACGTAGATGCCTTTGAACATCTCTCCCCCAGTGATGCATTTCCTCCATAGGGGTATGTTTACTAAAACCCCGTTAGGTGCGCGCCGCGCTATTGTGCGGGATGCCATAAAAGGAGTGGGCGTGTCAGTTTGAAAAAAGCAAACCGGGATTACTCATGCGCTAATGTGCGCCGCGCACATTAGCACATGAGAAACGCGCGCGGGAAGCATAAGTGGTGCGCTGATGTGCACGCACAGGAACAGAGCCACAGTACAATGGTTAAGACACTGACCGATAATGCAGGGATCATGGGTTCAATCCCCCACTGTGCCCAATGAATAAGGCTGGCTGAGACACTACCTGTTATGTGTAGTATTGCAGTCTAAGGCATATTAATTTTATTTTAATTACTGCTACTAGCAAACGCACTCTGAAAGCACTGTAACATAAGGCACCCCATAAGGTACCCCAGAGGGCACATTTTAAAGTGCACTGTCCGCCACGGCACCCTACAATGTTGCATAAAGGGTGGCATATAGGGCGCCATATAGGGTGCCCTATGAGGCACAGCAAGGTCATAGCACTGTTTTTGATGGCAGCACTGTGCATTTAAACACATAGAAAGCATAAGTAAGTGCGCTGAAATACAAGGAGAAACAGCAGTGTAGCACAATGGTTAAGGCACTGACTGATGATACAGGGGTCATGAGTTCCATCCCCAGTGTGCCCAATACGTAAGGCTGGCTGAGGCATCAGCTTTGACATGTAAGTATTGTTTCCTGCGGCACTTTATTTGTATTTTATTAATTGCTGCCAGCAAACACACCCTCACGTACCATAACCTAAGGTGCCGCATAAGGCACCCTATAAGGCACTCCATAGGGCACATTATAAGGTGCACTGTCCACCACGGCACCCTATAATGTCCCCCCCTATAAGGCGCTCCATAGGACACCTTATAAGGCACCTTATATGGACTGGCACCCTATCAGTCGCTCCATAGCATACTGTATAGTGCACCTTATATGGACGGTAACCATAAGGTGCCCTATAGGGCGCCCTATAAAGCGCCCTCTGAGGCACCTTATGGTTACAGTATGCTGAGGGTGTTATTGCTGGCAGCACTAATGTACTTTAAAAATAGATAATGTTTTGGACAGCCCTATCAAATAACCCCACTGTGGGTTTGAACCCATGACCTCTGGCTCCACTGGTAGTGAAGTAACCAGTGGGCTACAGCTCTATAGCTGCTAACAAGCCCCTGGCTGTCTGCAGAAGGACTGCAAATCACCACACAAACAGTCTGCTGTGGTCACCAGGATAGGGTTAACCCACCCATACCCATGATGCACTGCACATGCAAATCAGCAGTCTACAGATGATCAGAAGATGGGGTATGCACCCCCACAGCACCTCGGCCTGGTAGAGGGAACTGACCGTGTGTGGTACTGGCACAGAGTAGCTACACACCATCACATTGTGCAGGTACGGCATTCACCCTGAGGGTGAGGTGGGGTGCCCAGCACCAGGTCCACAGCAGAGATAGGCCATGCTGCAGGTCTCCAGCAGTGCTAATGTGTGAGATAGGTAGTTTCTGCTGACACACCTTGGATATATCTGTATGTCTCAGTCAGGTGTAGCCCCTATGGACCCCTAGGAGGAATATGTACAACCCCCCTCCCCCTCCTCCAGGGCTAAGGGTGGTAAACAGGGTCTCCCACCAACAGATCCACATTCTACCTCCCTGCAATGGTGGCAGTAGAGGGGACCATCAACCCCAGTCCTCCTGGGGAACAAGACACCCTACAGGGCAGTCAATGCAGCTCTGTACACATTCATAACGCAATAGGAGACAGACATTAGGCCTGGATATGCTAAACTGCACCCCACCACTATCTGATATTCTCCTGCAGCAAGCCTTCAGCTGCTCCATCAGGACACATACCAGCTGCAGACAGTCTACTAGCTAGTCCATAGTGCATGTTCCTGGTGGAAACACGTGCATCCCGAACTGGGATGTCAGCATACACACCAAGCAGATAAGTCAGTGACTGGACCCCAAAGGAAAACCCATAAATTTCACACGAGAGAAATACTATATAGCACTATGGGGGTGCCTAGCCATGCTGTGGTCACTGCACAGTCAGGGTGAGAGTGATCTCCCATCAGGACATGCTGTGGCCAACCTGTCTATGCAGGTGGTGGTCGGGCACTACAATGTCCCAGCCAGTGCCCTATGCCCTGTGCAGATGCATCCTGGCCAGGCCACCCTGTCCGGGCTATACCCATGGTACCTTGCTCCTCATTATGCACATTGGCAGGCCAATACTGGCAACAGTGCTGGCAGTGTGGGCTGTGGAGGGTGTTTGCAGCCACCACACACTGGATAGACAGACACACACTCCCACACCTATGCCAGCACTATGCCACTGTAGAGGAGTTTAGCAGCCCTGGCCACCACACCAGTCCTGGGCACAGTGCAGGCATGGATATGGTACGCAGTACTGTTGGGGGTCACTCCCCAGGGTGGTAAACACTGTCAGAGACCAGACCTGAAGCACATTCCACAGACAGCAGAAAGGTTGCTATGATGGAGCTCAATCAGCAAACTGTGCTTAACGTAGGAATTGGTATCTGCCAGTAATCATAGCAAACGTTAGATAGCTGTGTACCATATTCCCAGGTGTAGGGTGGCATTGCTAAGGTATGCAAGGGCTAGTATTGGGAGATGCATGCAGGGCCCAATGTCCTGCCTCTCCAGGAGGCATTGGCTAATGGAGCCTGTGGGTGTGGGTGTGTGTGTGTCTGCCCCTGTTGGCTGCTGCTTTACGGCAGAGGTTCCCAACTCCAGTCCTGGTGTGCCAAACACTGTTCGGGTTTTCATGCTGTCCCTCATGAATATGCATGCGATACATCTGCATACCATGGGGGTGGTGCATAGATATGCAGCACAGGCATCTTCATTAGAGGCAGCATGGAACCTGAATGGTGTTTGGCCCTCCAGGACTGCATTTGCGAGACTCTGCTCTAGGTAATGCGCCTGTTTATGGTGTCTTTGCTCTGTAGGGTAAAATGTAGGTGTTTTGGGCATGTTTATGTCATCTGCAATAAAGGTTCTGTCTGTATTAGCATGTTGTATAGTGGGTAAAACATGGGGACTGGGTTGGCAGGCACCATTGCTGGGACTTGAACCTGTGACCGTCTGCCTCCATACACACTGGTTGTGTGCACTGCACCACCGTGTTGCCACAGAGATGGTGCATTCCCTGGTGATACCATGACTGTTTGTCTGGCAGGGCCTGTCTGTTGCAGTGCATGGCACCCACCTACACAGGGCTAGGCCATGGTCTGCTCTGGGCAGCTGCCACTGCCCCCTCCACCAACAGTACCCCTCCGCCACCATGCTGACATGGCCTTATAGTGGAGACAGCATAAAACCTGACTGATTTGTGGGCCTCAAGGACTGAATTTCGGGGACTCTGCTCCAGGTAATGCACATGTTTCTGGTGTCTGTGCTCGGTGGGGTAAAATATAGGCATTTGAACCATGCGTATGTTCTCTGCAATAAAGGTTTGTCCTTACTATCACGGTTTAGTAGCGAGTAAAATATGGGGATTGGATTGGCAGTAGCCCCAGCTGGGACTTGAACTTGTGACCTTCTGCTCCTGAACACACTGGCTGTGTTCACTGCACCACACTGTGCTCACAGTGATTGTGCAGTCCCTGGAGATACCATGGTTGTTGGTCAGACACAGCCTGTCTGTTGCAGTGCATGGCACCCACCTACACAGGGCTAGGCCATGGTCTGCTCTGGGCAGCTGCCACTGCCCCCCTCCACCACCAGTACCCCTCTGCCATCATGATGAGATGCCCTTCTGCTGGTGGTGCTGGTGGTGTGCAGTCTCAAGCCATCCATTGTGCAGGTAGGCGGCTGCCTATGGTGCGTGTTCTGGGGTGGGGTGCCTGCATAGGCGTCCACGCTTCCCCCCCAACACCGCCTGCCAATGTTCTGTGCCCTTGGGGGTACCTGCTGGGTACTATCCCCTGTGACACTGTGATAAACACTCTCGTGCCCATGTTGGGCCCTCATCAGTTGCTGTCTGGCTGCTGTTCAGTTTCAGCATTCCTAAGTGCCACCTAGGCATCTGCCTAGTCCGCACTGTGCCCCAGCTGCACCACAGCATGTGCCGCCTACAGCCCTCTGTATCCCCTTTCCCAGCAGCTGTCAAGTTGCCCATTCCGACATGCCCGCCCTGCTGTTGTGGAACATGTGCATGCCATAGGAAACCTGTCCAATGGAGAGGGAAACCCTGATCAGTGCTATTTCACTGTGGGATCATTCACCTTGTATGGGGACGGAGCGTAGACCCTTCCAAAATTCATATTTATTTTTTGGGCTTTCTTGGGAGTGTTTTTTGATGTTTCCCATTACTATCACTATTGCCCAGCTTGATTATAATTTTTTAAAATTTTGTTGGGGTCCTTTTCAATGTTTATTTGTACTTTTGTACCGTGCACATGTATCACACTTATCACTGTTTGTTGGTTTCCCTGGTTTTGCTGTACATTGCTGACAGAAATGGTTTCTCTTCCCTTTAAATCGGCTCTAATGCGAGGTTTTCACTCGCGGTATTTTTTCCCTCGGATTTCAGCCACGCTCATGTGCGGGGAGCCTCTCCCCTCCCACTCTCCACCTATTGACCCCTTCTCTCCGCCCCTGGGGAGCCTTCCTCCGCCCTCCGGGAGCCTTTCCACGCCTTCAGCGCACAATGGCGTGTCGCGCACATGAGTGCCGCGCACATGAGCGTGAATATTTGTGCCCTGTACGTGACTTTAGCGTGTGCTAAGGTACCTTAGTGCACGCTCAAGTGCGCGCGCACAGTAGCGCACATTAGCGCGGTTTAGTGAACATACCCCTTAGTGAGCAAAATATAAAGATAATGGATGCTAAAAACTGGCATATTTAAAATCACTAAATTGAAAATAATTTTTTTTCTACCCCTAAAAATTGGGAACATCTGGTCACCTTACTATTCATTGAATCAATAAGGCATGAGGGGCATGAACTTTTAATACGGAGAGTCAGTGAGTCCATGTGCAAGCGCCTGCTCTGAATCTGCATATCACAGAGGATCTGAAACAATCCACTGAGCTGACCCAGATGTTATCAACTGGATCACAAACTTCAGCATTCAGTTTTAATTAATATGTAGCTTTTCTGCCATTGACTGCCTTGGCCATATATTAGGAGAAGAATGAACAGTATATGCTACAAGCCTGAGTTATCAAATAATTTTCTCCCATTCTTTTTCTCTGGCAAAACCCTTTGATAAATCAGGCTTCCAAAGTTCGCATACGCCTTCACACACTGTCACAGTCAATTTGTAAATGCACAAGAGACTGATTTGGTTGCTCTATAAATTGTACTATAATTAGAAATGCTGCAATTTATGAAAGGATTCTTCCCTAATCATAATGCCTATGGCTCCACACATCTTCCAGTGCATATTTTCTACCAGATGTTCCCATACTTTTTGTCTCTTTTAATCTACATTAATAAAAATATAATTTTTCTAGCATCTTGATGAACTCACAAGTAGATTTTCTAGTTATAATCCGGTGCATCTTCTGAGATGACCTTCTTGTATTTGCTCTTTTTTGATAAGTCAGAATTATTCCTTGCTGTTGTGTCTGTAAAATACAGAAAATCTTCATATTATTGTATCAGGACATCCAAATCTACGTTTATTAATTCAGAGAGGAACGTTTTGGACCTCTTGCTTCTAGTCTGACCTTGTCTGCAGTATGGGGTAATAAAGATTGGGCCTGCCTGTCTCTTATAAGCAGGGAGTGTCTCCTCCTGGCTTTGAAGGGAAATATAAGATGCAAAGTCTTCCTATACAGGACCCCATATGAATCTTTCCTATACAGATCTCCATATGAAGGGGGAAGGATTGGAGGACCCATGGGTGACTCGTCAACCCAATCCTAATCTGGTTAGGCTTAAACAAGAATAGGAATATTGCTAAACGAGGAGAAGGAGACAACTGGCTGGACAACAGGAGGTCTGGCTTGGAAAGCTAGCAGAGAGATCAAAGAGAAGCCAAGGTACCAAGAGTTCAATTCAAGGGACCTAGTGGAGTCAAGTTGTAATCAGAGTTTTGATTCCCTCAGGAAGGTCAGAGGAACTGAGAAGGCACATTCCAGCTCTACTATGGACGGACTCAGTGCAGTGGTTTGAGGGACTGGTCGTTTATGCAACCTGAACACGCTGACAAGGAGATTTTTGTGTTTTGCTGACAGAATTGCTGATTTAACTTTCTTGGAGGGGAAAATGATTCCCTTATTTTATATCTCTCCCTGAGAGAGATGTACCAAGAAGGTGGTTTGGTCTCTCTGTGGAGAGACAAGTCGTGGCTGCTTCCCCATGACAATATGCCCGCACACATTGCGCTCAGTGTGAGGCAGTTCTTGGCCAACAAACAGATCACAACTCTCAACCACCCTCCTTATTCCCCAGATTTCGGACCGTGCGACTTCTGGCTCTTCCCCAGGCTGAAGGCTGTGCTCAAAGGAACTCATTTTGCCTCTGTAGAAGAGATCAAGGGCATTGTGACGAGGGAGCTGAGGGACCTCAAGGAGGAGGACTTTACCGAGTGCTTCCGTATGTGGCAGAAGCGAATACATAAGTACATTAACTCTGGGGGGATTACTTTAATTTTTTTTTTTAAATTTTATATTTAACAAATTTCAATAAAACAATTGAAACATGCAAAGGAAATAAGTGGGTTACATACCACAAAAACAATCCAGGAAAAAACAAATACTAACCACATAATACAATTTTACCCCAGTAAGTAGACCCCAATAATACAACCCCAATACGGTTCCAAACAAGAAACATCAAAAAGAAAGAAAAAGAGGAGAAACTCCCCAACATCATATGAGCAAAGATAACACAAATGGCAGCCAGTACAGGAGTTACCCCTCCCCCCCTGCCTCCCTCGCCTGAAGAAAATTAATCAGTTGCACAGGCTCAAAAAACAGAAAATACTATACCTCAATTTAAATTGGGCACCCAAGGCAGTGGCTCTCTGGCATAAAGCCAGAAACTCCTTCCGCCTCTTTTGGGTATCCCTCGACAAATCAGGAAATATCGAAATTTTTGAACCCAAAAACTGGGAAAAAGAAATCCTATGGAAATATAACCTAAGGAGAGCATTGCTGTCAGACTCGAAGGCAAAGCTGACCACCATAGTTGCCCTACTGGTCACCACCTCCAGGGAATTCTTCAGGAAATCAGACAATCCCATTTGATCAACCCCAGCAGTACCCCCAGATCCCACCGCATCCCCAGTCCCAGAAGAAATAGCAACATATTGAACCTTAACAATAGGTGGCAAATTGTCTTGGGGCATCAAAAGAACCTCCATGAGGTATCTTCGAACGAGAACCAGGGGTTCCAACAGGGGTGATCTCGGAAAATTCAAAAAGCGTAAGTTATTCCTCCTCAAGGAGTTGTCCATATATTCAAAACAAAGTAAATAAAGTCCACATCAAAACCTTACCAATGATACTTCATACTTTAAAATTAGGTTTCACTAATTAACCACAGCGCGACTATATAACAAAAAATAAAAACCTCTTAACAGGGCAAAAGCAAGCCTCAGAACAGACTCGTAGATCTTAACCCTGCCCCACTTAGGTGACAGGAGATCACACACAAGTCAAGACACATCACCGGTTTGCTAAGCCCAAACCCTATTCACCATAATCATAAATTCCTTCATCTGGTAACATTTACAAAAGTTATGAATACTAAACATTTATAAATACATAAATTATGGTATTGGTGAATGCTCCCCGACGCCTTTTCAAGACATCTTTTTCAAGTGTTTCGCAGCAGCTGTTTCAAGGGGAACTGCAAGACAAAAGAAACTTATTCAATCTCAATGTCAAAAATCACAAAAAACCTCCCTTGTGTCCTCCTTAATGCAAACCTACTTACATTTAAATCAATCGCTGGGAATCATCTTAGTAAATGAATAATCAGAAGCATCGAATGGCCAAACCAGCTCTATCATGCAGATGAACCCAAAGCCTTCAACGCTCAAGCTATCCTCCATCTTTAAATCCAGCTACCAATCACCTCCAGAACCAGAACACCTGAAGGCTACCCCCACAATCAAGATCTAAATAAATTAATAGCTATCTCAAAGGATAACCCAACATGTTTAATCCACATATACACACAATATGCTACAACAAATACTGACAACCTCCTGAGTTAATCCAAAAAATATGCTAATTCGCTCCTACTGCACCCTACCTATACTCCATTATAAACAAGCCCCCCACTCAATACTCAAATTCAACCCATTAGGTATAACACTGTTTAGATGAAAAATCCACCATTGTTCCCTATACAGTAACTGCTGTTCTCGTGTACGGCCCCCAAATCCTGCAAATATCCTTTCTATGCAGAAACATCGTAAGTCAGCAAACCCATGCTTAAAATTTAAGCAATGTTCCACCATTGGTGCCTCCCTCCGTTGCAATGCAATTTGCTTTTATGTTCACTTAAACGAACCCGAAAGGGCCGAACAGTTTTACCAATGTATAAAAGTTCACACGGGCAAAAAAATCCCATACACAACAAAATCAGAACTACAAGATGTGTGTTTATTCAAAACATATTGTTGACCATTATACCTAAACCGATCAATTTCTATCATAACGTCACAAAATGTACAATGTCCACACTTCTTGTGTCCAGCATATATTCAAAACGCCTCAAAGAAATCAAACGTTCCTTGGAGAAAGTCTCACCCATAGCTTGCAAATCTTCTACCTTTGTCTCTAGCAGCGCAACTTTATCATCCTGCTCTGCACATTTCGTTTCCACCGCCACACACCGGCCTTTAACCAACAGAAATTCCTGAGATAAAGCACCCACAACAGGAGCAAGTGAACTCTGGAGAGAAGAGATAGCCTCCCATAAGCTATCTAATGTAACTTTAGCTGGTTTCTTTAAGCCGCATATTACCCGGAACTCTGCAGACTCTGACGAGCCGGTTTTCCTTCGAGCACCTCCCGAACCTTCCTCAGTGGAGCGAACTACCTCCATGACTCCTCCAGACTGCTCACTAGGACTCGGGACCGATAGAGAAGAGGAGCCCCCACACACAGAGCCGACCTCCTGACCTGCAGACACTTCAGCTCCTACCTCCTCCTCTCGACTTCTACCAGGTTGCGGCGGCCACTGTTCCCTCTAAGCTGTGTGTGTGTGCGCGCGCACACACCTTGCCGAACCAGCGCACATACTTTACAACAGAGCGCACAAAAATTACGGTTCTGATTCTGATAGAAAACAACCCAGACATCTTAAAATTTAAAAGATTTTCTGCTTCATTTAGTAATCGTCTATTTTCCTTTAATTTGATTAAAATCAATGTGGTGTACATACTGTATTCTGACGTGTAGTCAAATATTAAAGTATATAATTCCGAGTGTCGTTATGTGGCGCACAAAAATTTAACCTTCCTTCAAAAGCTGCACAGCTGATTTTTTTATGCGCACACAGCCTACAGAAAATTAAGGGAACATTGGCGGCGGCAACAGCTGAACAGAACTGAGATCAACTCCGTCACTGCTCAGATACCCCACTCCACCAGAGGGATCCACTGAAGCCATACCCGCCGCACGAGGTGTACAGAAGGGAACAATAGAGGCCTGCGCCGAGCTTCCTAGGGGTGTCGAGGAAGCCGGGGGCTTTGCTGTCGTTTGCTTCCCTTTTTTCCCCATCGGGTCAGCGTCCACCTCTCAGCCACTCCACATCCACGAACGGCATCTACTCCTCTGCCATCTTGGAACCCTGGGGGGATTACTTTAAAGGGGACAATGTGTAATTTCTCTGTAGATTTTGTAATAAAACATTTATGGGACAGTCTTGTTTCTTTTTTGTCACACCTCGTATCTAATGGATAAGAGTCTGGAGTTGCCCAGAGGAGATTCAGAGGAGAAGAAGCAGGGGGGAGCTCTTCCCGAAGTTCCAGAAGAGAAAGAAAGAGAGAAGAAACGTTTATCTGTTGTCATTGTTGTTAAGTGCATCAAGTTGGTGTCAACTCATGGTGACCCTCTGGATAGTTATCCTAAACTGTATTCAGTCTTCAGTCAGGCAGCTCATTGTTGATAGAGTATAGAGTGGCATCCATAGCTGCTGTTATTGTATCGATCCATCTCATTACTGGACTTCCTCTTTTGGTTGACCTTCAACCTTGTCAAGCATGATGTCTTTGTCTAATGATCTCTCTCTTCGCATTATGTATCCAAAGTATGAAAGTCGAAGTCTTGTCATCTGAGCTTCTAAAGAAAGCTTAGGTTTATCTCCTGTTCTTCTTCAGGCAGTCCATGGTGTACACAATATTCTTCGCCAGCATCATAATTCAAAGGCATCGATTTTCTTCCTGTCTATCTTTTTCACTGTCCAACTTTCACACCCATATGACATTATTGAAAGTACCATGGCTTGGACAAGTTGAATCTTTGTATGGAGAGAGACATTTCTGCTATTGAGAATCTTGTCTAGGTCCTTCATAGTCATTCTACCAAGAGCAATGTGTCATCGGATATCTTGACTGCTTGTCATTTCTTTATTGATTATTGATCCAAGTAGGTTACAGTTGTCAACTATTTCAATTTCTTCTATGGCAAAAATAGACTTATTGATTTTGCCAGTTGTCAGGATCTTTGTCTTCTTTACGTTAAGGTGCAGGCCCATTTTAAGACTAAGTTCCGTGATCTTGAGAAGCAAATGTTTCAGATCTTCTTCACTTTCAGACAGTATTGTGGTATCATCAGCAAAGCGAAGGTTGTTGATGAGTCTTCCACCAATCTTCACACCTCAGTTGTCTTCATACACTCCTGCTTCTCTGCTGATTCAAACTGGTGCTTCTTGTTCAATGTAAAGGTTGTGTGAGAGAACTATCAGGTGTTCTGGTATACCCATGCTTCTTAATGTGGCCCAGAGTTTCTCATGGTTTACACAGTCAAAAGCCTTGCTGAAGTCAATAAAACACATGGCTATCTTTTTGGTATTCTTTTGTCTTTTCAAGGATCCAAGACTTTAACTAGAAGAGAATTATTCAGAAAATAATGGAGAATTAAACCCAGGAATACCATAATGCCTCTGTATCGATCCATGGCATGACCACATCTTGAGGATTGTGTATAATTCTTATAACAGAACTAGAAAATTTACAGAGAAGGGTCATAAATTCCTCTTTCAAATACCTGGGTATTTACATTGACTCTGAGCTGTCCTTTGGCACACACATTGATCACCTTTCCTTTTCCACTTTCTGTACATTTCGAGCATTGCTCCCCTTTCTGGACACTCCCGCACAAATTTCTGTCCTTCTCAGTAATTTCATTGCTCAGCTCGATTATTGTAATATTTTTTCTGATCTTCCCAGTTCACAGTTGAAGAAGCTTCAATCCATCCAAAATGCTGCTATTCGGGCATTAGCCCAAGCAAAGACATTTGATCATGTGACCCCACTTTTCATTCAATACCACTGGCTTCCATTCCCTCAACGCATTCAGTATAAGATCCTCATCTTGGCACACAAAGCTCTCCATAACAATGTTCCTCAGTATCTTTCATGCCTCACCATTCCATATATCCCCCTCCCAATGTCTGCATTCCCTTCATGATAATAGACGAGTATAGCCCTCTCCATCCCATGCTAAATAGGAGCCCATCAGAAGGACTGCTTTCTCCTTTGTAGCTCCTGCCCTCTGGAATTGTTTGCCTTCCTATGTCTGTCTGGAGCTTTCCTTCAATAAGTTCAAAGCCCTTTTGAAAACTCACTTGTTTGAGCAGGCTTTTGACCTTCAGCCAGCCTAGAGTTGCATTGTCCATGTGTCTGTGCATGCATCTGCTGTTAATATATAACTCTAGTGGCATCCTGTTGCCATGGTTGTCCTGTTGTCTTAGTGACCCCTTTGGTTCCCTTCCCCTGTTCGTCCCCTCTCTCTCCTCTCCTGTCCATGATGGCATTCTTTTCTGTTCTTCTAAATAATATTTGTGAACCGTTATGTATAGCAGCAGAGGGCAGTATATCAAGTTGAAATAAACTAAAGGGGATAGAACACCTTCATATGAATAAAAGCAGAGCAGGTTAGGGCTTTTCAGCTTGGAAAAGAGACAACTGAGAGGAGATGGCACTGTCATCCATACTGGTGTGGTCTACAGGCCTCTGACTCAAGCCAAAGAAATATATAGCAAATTGATTATAGATATTGCAAAGATAGCCACAAAGGGGGAAGTGATCATATTGGGTGACTTTAATCTACTCGATGTGGATTGGAGTACTCCTTCTGCAGATCTGGAAAGAAGTAAAAAAATTGTGGATGCCTTCCAGGATGCGTTACTTAGACAAATGGTGATAGAACCAACCAGGGAAAGCTCGATGCTGGATTTAGTGCTCACCAATGGAGATAGTGTGTCGAATGTCCGGGTGGATGCCCCTGTGAGCAGCAGCAATCATCATGTAGTGTGGTCTGAGATAAAAGCCAAAGTGCAGTCTAATCAAAGCAAGCTCAAAGTCCTAGAATTCAAAAACACTGACTTCAGTAAAATGGCCAAGTACCTGAAGGAGAGTTTGCAGGGTGGGAGGGGATAAGGGAAGTGGAAATGCAATGGGCTAAACTAAAGGTGGCAATAAAAGGGGCAACAGATAAATATGTATGGAAAGTAAATAAAAACAAGAGGAGAAGGAAACCTATTTGGTTCTCCAAAGAAGTGGCTGCTCAAATAAAGGCAAAAAACACAGTTTTCAGAAAATTCAAAAGCTCACAAACAGAGGAACACAGAAAGGAATACAGGATCAAATTAAAAGAGACAAAAAGAGAAATAAGGAAAGCAAAATCAAAGGCAGAGGAAAAGATGGCTAAAGATGTGAAGTGTGGCGACAAAACTTTCTTCAGGTATATTTGGGAGAGGAGGAAAATCAGAGGTGGAATTGCAGGACTCAGAAGTGCTGGGAACGGACTCGTGGAAAGTGACATTGAAAAAGCGAAAATGCTAAACAAATACTTCTGCTCTGTTTTTACTAAAGAAAATCCTGGAGAAGGACCACTTGTGACTCCCAAATATAAAAACGGGAATAGAGTAGATACCACACCATTCACAGAAGATGATGTGTTAGAACAACTTGCAAATATGAAAGTGGACAAGGCCATGGGACCTGATGGGATACATCCCAGGATACTGAAAGAGCTCAGAGAGATTCTTGCAGGGCCGTTAAAGGATGTTTTCAACAGATCCTTGGAGACAGGGGTTGTTCCTCAGGACTGGAGAAGGGTTGATGTGGTACCTCTTCACAAAAGTGGCAACAGAGAAGAAGTGATAAACTACAGGCTGGTAAGCCTTACCTTAGTGGCAGGAAAAGTAATGGAGGCGCTCCTGAAAGAGCGAATAGTGGATTTCCTTGAAACCAACAGGTTGCATGATCCGAGGCAACATGGTTTTACCAAACACATCTGACTGAGTGACCAGAGAACTAGATCAGGGGCATGCAATGGATGTCATCTACCTGGATTTCAGCAAAGCCTTTGATACTGTTCCTCATAGGAGGCTTATCAATCAACTCAATAGTTTGGGGATGGGTCCCAAGGTGGTGAACTGGATCAGAAATTGGTTGAATGACAGATGACAGAAGATGATGGTAAATGGAACTCACTCGGATGAAAGGAGTGTGATTAGCTGGGTGCCCCAGGGTTCAGTCCTGGGACCAGTACTGTTGAATGTATTTGTGAGTGATATTGCTGAAGGACTGAATGGAAAAGACTGTCTTTTGGCAGATGACATGAAAATTTGCAACAGAATGGACTGCCCTAAGGGAGTGGAGAACATGAGGAAAGATCTACAAAACCTGGAAGAATGGTCTAATGCTTGGCAGTTAAGATTTAATGCCTAAAAGTTCAGTGTCATGCACTTGGGAAGCAGAAATCCAAGGGAAATGTATGCGATAGGGGTGGAGAGGTTGGTGTGCACTGACCAGGAGAAGAACCTTGGTGTGATTATTTCTGAGGAGGACAAGGTGGCAAAACAGTGCTTGTCGCACTGTTAGGGGTGTTCCGGAGTGGAACCATGTAAGGCACCATGTTAGGGGTGTTCCGGAGTGGAACCATGTAAGGCAGTGGCAAAAGCCAGGAGGATGTTGGGTTGCATACAAAGAGGAATTACCAGCAGAAAGGAAGAAGTACTAATGCCACTGTACAAGTTGCTGGTGAGGCCTCACTTGCAATATTGTGTTCAGTTTTGGAGACCATATCACACAAAGGATATAAAAAGACTGGAAACTGTTCAGAGAAAGGCAACCAAAATGATTTGGAGCCTGCATCAGCAGACTTATGAGAAGAGACTTGAAGACCTAAATATGTACACTCTGGAGGAGAGGAGGGACAGAGGAGATATGATTCAGACCTTTAAATACTTAAAGAGTATTAATCAACAAAGAAACCTCTTCCAAAGACAGGGAAGCTGTACAACTAGAGGGCATAACATGAAGCTGCAAGAGGGTAAACTGAAAGGCAATGTCAGGAAATACTTTTTCACTGAAAGTGTGGTTGATGCTTGGAATGCCCTGCAGATGGAAGTGGTGGGGGCAAATACAGTGACAGAATTCAAAATGGCATGGGAAGACACAGTGGATCCCTTTATAGCAACAGGATGAAATCAAAATAAACTTCTCTCTTATATCTCAACAAACAGGGGTGCCCTACATTTATTTATTTATTTAACAAGTTTTTTATTCCGCCTTTTCCTTCAATCAAAGTGGTTACAAAGACAAACAAAGGTTATACAAAAGCAAGGGAAACATGCACTGCTTAATCAAAACATAAAAGTAGTAAGGTGGGATACATAACATAGGTAAACCATTACAGACAATCATTTTACATAAAGGTTACAATAAAAGGATTCTAGTTAGGTGTTTGAGCCGTAGTGCTCTGTGAATAGTACAGTCTTTAATTGCTTTCGGAAGTCCTTTATATCCTCGATTGATCATAAGTCGGGAGGGAGAGAGTTCCATATTAATGGGGTTGCTAAAGAAAGTGCTCTTTGTGTAGTGAATTTGCATGATTTTGTGTAGTTACTTGGGGTGCTGAGGGTGTCTGATGTGGTTTTCCTTCTTGGTCTGCTGTTGGTGTTAGGGAGTAAGAGGGCTTGGAGGCTGATTGCAGAGCTCTTGTGTCTGATTTTGAATATATTTATGATCATCTTATATTTGATGCGGTGGCTTATTGGGAGCCAGTGGAGTTCTTTGAGGATGGGGGTGATGTGGGCATGAGTTGTGGAGCCGGTGATTATTCTGGCTGCTGTGTTTTGAGGCATTTGAAGCGGTTTGAGTGAATGTTTTGATATTCCGTTGTAGATCGGGTTACAGAAATCCAGTATGGGAGTTATTAGCGCTTGGCAGACTGTGCGGAAGTGTTCATGGGAGAGTAGAGGTTTGAGGCGTCTGATTATTTTCATTTTGTAGTATGCGTTTCTAACAGTTTTTCTTATGTGGGACTGTAGGTTGAGTCCTTTGTCAAGGGTTATTCCGAGGTATCTAACTTCATCCTTTATTGGTATTGTTGTGTTGTTGCTTATGATGAATGGTGGGGGGCTGAAGTCGGTGTTTCGGGTGATAATAAGTGCCTCTGTCTTGTTAAAGTTTATAGCTAGGTTGTTGTGCGTTAGCCAGGCGGACATGTTGTCAAGGCAGTTCGTTATCTTGTTGTAGTCGGGGCTACTAAGGTTGATTGGCGTGTAAATCATGATGTCATCTGCATAAATTGTGTAATCTATTTGATGGGCTGCCATGATGTGGCAGATCGGCTGGATAAATATGTTAAATAGAAGTGAGGAGAGCGCAGATCCTTGTGGTACTCCTTGTTTGATCTTCGTGGGTTGTGAGGTGTTGGTTCCTATTTTAACCTGGAACTGCCTGTCTGTCAAGTATGAGTTGAACCAGCTTAGGATGGTGCCGGTTATTCCAATGCTCTGTAGTCTGGTTAGGAGGATTCTGTGGTCCACTGTATCGAAGGCCGCTGATATGTCTATGAAGATCATTAGGGTTCCTCGATTGTAGTTGTCTATGGTCTGGATGATGTCATTGAATAGATATAGCAGCAGTGTTTCAACTCCATGGTTGGGGCGGAAGCCATGTTGATGTATATCGAGCGGAGCATGCTCGTCAATGTGGTCCTGGAGTTGTAGTTGTACTGTCTTTTCTATGATTTTGGCAAGGAGCGGTATGCTGGAGATTGGCCTGTATGCTGCTGGATTGCTCTTTTCTAGGTTGGTTTTCTTGGGGATGGGCCTTATTGTGGCTAGTTTCAGCTGTTCTGGCATTGTTCCTCGAGTTAGGGAGTTGGTTACGAGGTTGTGTATATAACTGAGGAAGTTTTGCTTGGTTGCTTTGATCCATGGGACTGGGCAAGGATCCATGGGTGCAGTGCTTGTGTTGAGAGCGGAGATGATATCTGATAGTTGCACAGTTGAAGGAGTGTGGAACTTGTCCCAACTTGTGATGGGTATGATAGGGCTGTTGATTTCTGTGTGTATTTGTGACGGAGTGTGGCCTATTTTCTCCTGAAGATAATCTGCATATGTTTGTGGGTTGACCTGTATGTCTTTGTCAGAGCTTGGTTCATTGGTTAGATTTTTTACTATCTCAAAAAGTTCCCTGGGTTTGTTATATGCTTTCTGGATAGTGTTTGTGTGGTGCTCTCATTTTGTTTTATTGATAAGATCGTTGTATTTCTTTTGCTGTGTTAAATATAAGTCCTGTGAGGTATGAGATTTGGATCGTCTCCAGTGGCATTCTAGCTTTCTTAACTCTCTTTTAGCGTTGCGTATGCTTTTAGAGTACCATGGTGCGTGATGTCTCTTGTTATTCGTTTTTGTGCCTGCTTTAGTTTTCGCTGCTGTACTGATGGTATTATACCAATTGTCAACTTGTTTGTCCAGATCGAGTTTGTCTGTGTTAAGGTAAGGTAGTGTGTCTTGTAGGAATTGTTCTTTGTTGAAAGCTTTGATTCTTCTTAGTCCAAATGAAGCGGTTTGTGTCTTATTAAGCTTACCCATTTTGTTTGTGAATTCCACTTTGATTCTGTGGTGGTCTGACCATGGAACCGGTGTGACTACGGGTGAAGAGATGTTGCCCTTATCTATAATGTGGTTTGGGGCAAAAATGAGGTCCGGCATGGATCCGTATCTGTGCGTAGGAGTGTTTATTAGCTGGGTGAATTGTAAAGAGTCCATTGCTTGCAGGAAGTTTTCCTTGTCATAATTGGTGGAGGAGCTGAGGTTAAAGTCACCTAGTAAGATTAGAGGTTTCTGGTTCGTGTTGATTGCGCATATGGTTTCTAGAGTGGTGGTTAGTTCTTCTGCTGGAGCGTGGGGGGCTCTGTAGATAAGGCAAATGGCTATATGCTTGTTTCCCACTGCAATAGAGCTGCATTGGTCAGAGCTGTTAGAAGTGATAGTTTGTAGCTGTAGTGAGTCTTTTGCGATGATCAGAACTCCACCTCCTCTTTTCTGAGTGCAAGGGTTGTTAAAGGCGGAGTATGTGGGGGGGACCAGTTGGTTGAGGAGGACGTTGTCAGTGGGGGTGAGCCAAGATTCTGTGATGCATAGGATATCTGGGTGTTGGTCCTCAATGTGGTCTCTGATTGTATGAATCTTGTTTCTTACTGATCTCGTGTTCATGAGTTCTATGGAGGTGGTGTTTGGGGTGTAAGGCTTTTTAGGGTGTGCCTTTGGATTTGTATGATTGTGGTGCTTAATGTCGTTGTGTCTGTTTCTGGTTTTTGTGTGTGAGCTCAGTGAGGTGCATAGAAGCATATAGTATGCTGGTATGATTGTTGGAAACCAAATATACAGGAGGTGTGAGTGTCAAGTTCCTATTTGATGAGGGTAGAGTTGGGTGATGAAGAGAAATTCAGGGTGGTAGGTAAGTGTGGCCATGATAGTTGAATGTTGTCCTTCCCTGGGAGTAGGGACTCTGCCTTTAACCACCGATGTCTGTCGCTGCTAACCCTCCAGAATTCCTTTTTTACTGTTGGCTAATTATTGACTGCACTTTCATCCAATTACAATTTAGCAAATTCTCTCCAGCTCTTTCACTTTCCAGAAGGCATGTGTAATTGCCCCATCAGCACTAATTCATCTACACGGCAGACTTCTACCTCTTGATCTTTTCACTGTTTCAAAGGCATTTCATTTCAGAAATACAGACATTATGGCCAGAAAGAATCAATTTGGCAAAATAACATATGGCATAGTATATTAAAGGCACAATAGGTTTTGATGAAAACTAATTACAAATTACAATTATAATCCCACTCTATATTATATTATACAAGTTATAATATATATTCTAACATCACATGAAAGTTACAGATATCTAATTAAACTATATTTAATGGCAGTAGTATTAACGCAAAAACATTCTAAATTAAACTGTCAATGTGTGCAGTACTGTCAGATCCAAAGACATCAGAGACGCGATGACAAAGACTTACAGGACCTTCCTCGTTTTCAAAAATCCTCTGCTTATCAAACTTTTATACTAAATCTCGTATGTTCATCAATTAAGCTTACATGATATTGTTTAAATCCCGATTTATTTTCTCTATTGAACTGGCCGCCGCACAAAAGCAGCCAAACTTCTACGAATCTTTCTTTTTTCTTTTAACTTGTACGCGCTTCAAATACAGTCTGTCGGTATTATCACATCAGATGGAGCGGTTGCTACACCCCTAAACAAAGGCATGGGGAGGAGTGACCTGCAAGGAGCAGCAGGTGTACCTACTCTTGCCACCTTGCTAGGCAGACTAGATGGACCATACTAGTCTTTATCTGCCATCATATACTATATTACTATTTATGAGATATGATATACAATAAGAGCCCGATATACAAAGGCCCTTAAATGGGTAACTTCCTTAGTTACCCATGTAAGGGCCTTATCCGGGATACTCAAAGGGCACCCACACCGGTAGTGTCCTTCGAATATCCCGGCTAAGTCCCTAATGTGCCCAGATGCTATCCACACAGCATTGGGGCATGTTAGGGGTGTTCCGGAGTGGAACGGGGGTGGAGGAAGGGGCTACATGGGTAGCAGTGATTTTCATTGCTACCCGCGTAGCCCTCTGCGCCTTAAAGATAGGTGAGAAAAACCCTTGCCTATCTTTCAGATGCAGAGGCTACGTGGGTAGCAATGAAAATCGCTGCTACCTGTGTAACCTCTGCGGCTGCCGGGGAATCTGGACTAATCCGGATATTCACCTGCCGGCGCGGAAGTGAATATCCGGGTTAGGGGGGGGGGGGAGAGGGGTCAACAGGCAGGCTATACGCCATTGCAGCGCATAGCCTGAACACCTCAATATCACGCCCTAAGTTTATAACATCATGGTGCAACAGGTAAATAGGAAATGGTCATTTATCATAGGCGAAATTTGGGGAAAGCATGGGGGGGACAGTGCTCTCTCAAATGTTGCAGGCACTAATGGTGATCTAGTCCCCCTGCCCTTGTTGGCAGTATGATTTCCTTACTCTTTGTTCCCCCCCCCCATCCCAAAGTAAGAAGGCAAAATACACTGATGTCATTTACTCTTTCAAATCACACTAGAACTAGGGGACACTCCATTAAACTAACAGATGACTTAAAACAAATTGGAGGAAGTATTTTTTCACTCAAATCTCAATTAAGCTGTGAAATTTTTGCTGGAGGATGTGGGGGAGGCATCATACATAGCTGGGTTTTAAAGGAGTGTGGACAAAATTCACAAATAAATACAAGTCATGTTGACTTGGGAAACTCACCACTTATCCCTGGAAATGAGCAACAACAAATACATCTATTCTTTGTTATCATCAGGATATTTCCTGATGACCACTATCTGGATTACAAGATATTTAGTTGGCTGCAGTGGTGTAAATTCTGCCCAAGCAGCTCCTGCAGTGCTAAGGGGGCGCATGAAGGAAGGGGCTCACTTGCAGCTTCATCCAGATCTTTTGAGATGGATTCTTCCTGCTTTGGGAGCCCTTTCAGAATCTGATGCTTGGAGGGCTCTTAATATGAACTTCTGTAACTGGTTGGATGGACTTGTGTTCTGAGTCAACATAGTATGTCTTAGGTTCTAGGAGCCCTCAGCTTTTGCTATACCATTTTACTGTGATAAAGGAGCTTTTGTTTTACCTTTCTGACTGGTGTACAAGTATCAACTTGGTATTGAACCTACCAGGGAGTAAAGAGAATGTGCCCATTTGGCATTATCAAAAAGTTAGGAGGAGAAATTCAAGCCTTGGATTCAAGGATTTCAGGTACAAGGAGTTTCAAAGAACAAAGAAATCCCTAGCATCCATTCCCAAGAAAGCACTTGTGGTAAAGCCCTGGTAGAAATTTGAACTCTTGAGAAAGCGTGGATTCTTCTCAAAGAAAATAAGCACTATACCAAGTTATTATCACTGGATGAGCCCTATCTTATGAGTTATTCAATTTTATTTATCCCCCCCATTCAGATGAAACTATTGGAGCTGCACCAAGATCTGTCAGGTCTCAGTAGCTCTGTAGTGAGGTCACAGGGAAGAGGCTTATGCATGATTGCCAGCATTTACAGTATTTATAGTAATATGCTTACTTGGCAAACATTAGTATATATTTTTTATTTTGCTAAACTTTGTTACTTTCTTAACCAAACAAGTTACATAAATGTTACATAAAGCATTATCGATAATAACACAAGCAGACCCATACAAATAACTCATCAATATTCTTCCTCCCTGTATCTCAAATTCTCCATCCCGATTCCACAATCAGTAGCCTAAAATAAGGAGCATTTGGCCTACTCAGTTTACCCATTTGCTTTTGCTTACATTATTAGTTCTGGCCATCATGCTTCCTTAATCTCAATAAATATACTTCGCACTAATGGAAAATATAAAAATACCTGAGCTAAAAATTTAACTGACTGCAATAGGCCATGTCTCCTTTTAGCTGTTAGTTGGGGAGTGCAATTGAGTTATCTGCTGCCTGTGCTAGGGAATCTGTCTCCTCCCTCTGTTACAGAGTGTATCAATGATCTACCACTGCATGATTCAGGTTTGCCTGATCACTTTTCCCTGGAAGCTTCAACTTGTCATACCACCTCTCCATGAAAATGGATTTTGTTGATGCCTTTTGTGGTCCTCCACCTTTCCAGGCAGATGAGCATATATGTTTCCATCTGTAATCAGGAAAATATGATTTATTGGGTGAATCAGTGCACACATAGCTCATCTATTAATCCACAGGCAGGTAACAGAATTCAAAACTGCAAAACAAAAGGGGCAAAGAAAAAGGAGACGTGGAGCCCGATGCTGAAAGGGGCCCGTCCAGACATCCAAAATCGGGATGGGCCAGATTAGACCCCGATTCTGTAACTGTGGGAGCCAGACAATCCCATAGGTGAGGATCAGAAGCTAGATGGGCTGGTCATGCTCCAATCCCAAGGGCCTGGACGTCCATCCCACTCCCTGGCTAGTCTTCCCCATTCTTCTGCAGGAGCTCTGGTGCTGTGGCATCCTGTCGCCATGTCACTGGGATGCAATGCATGAGCTCAGTTAGGGCCCCTGCTGTCCCACTACTCTTCATTCACCACCATCCAGACCTTAGCAAGGGATGCCGGAGCCGGGATTGGGTGGTGGGGACCTAGCTCTGGCTGTCCTGCGCCTTCGGCCGCCCTGCATGCCCCGATCCCCGACATTCATTGGACTTATTCCACCTCCGAGATGGAATAAGTCCGATGGCCATTTCTGTAGTGCCGGACATATAAGGCTGCGACTGGAATTGGCCCTTTACGTTCGAGGTCATAGGGCTGCCTCCATACCGCCCACTCTCCTTCCTGTTGCTACCCCCTCCCACCCCTATCCAGAGCTCCCTGCACAGTGGCCCTGAACATGTGGGGAGCTTTGGACCTGGAATCGGATCCTGGCGGCTAGAGGGGGTTGGACGTCCACTCCAGATGTCCGACCCCGCTAGTTGGCACTCTGTATGCTGGCCATGGTGTTCTTGTTCGTTGAAATCTTCCTCTCAGTTCTCCTCTGTGAAACCAGATTCTGCTCCTCTTCCTCTCATTTCTCTGGAAATTTTTAGCAAGACTTCTTAGTTCCTTGCCTCTCCTTATGGGATATTAAATAACACTCCACACTCTCTCACATTGATGGGCTCCCTGAACCCTGGAGACTCCTACATGGAAAGCTCCCAAAAATAAGTTCTGGGAGCTAAGACTTCCTTGACACAAAAATCTTGCTGTACATCTACTACTACTACTGATCATTTGTATCGCTCTATAAAGCATACATCTTCTCCCCCAGAACCTTTACTGCTCATAGCTCTTTCATCAGAAAGCTTCTGGCTGCAAGTTCTCATCCTCAGCTGGTTATAGAGATTCAGTACTAACCCCTTCAGCCTGTCAGTCCTCTCTCTTTGCCCTTCCAAATGGTCATAAGCGCTGTGCAATCTCTCACACTCCTTCTCTCTCTGGTGAAAAGATGATTAACCCCTTCAGCTAGGCAAGGGTAAAATATACCAGCTGCTTCCTCCCCCCATGCAAACAGTAAGTCTACATCAAAGGGGGCAGCAGAACAAACAGCCATGGTGCTGTTTAAAGTAATTGCCTGTGGACCACTGGTGTTCCAGGCAAGTGCCTAGTTTGCCTAATGGTAGCGCTGGCCCTAGCCACAGAGAAATTTGCCTGTGATTGGAGTATCCTATGGATCAAAGAGGCCAGGCCATTCGTGAAGCTGTGGGTTAGAAGCCCTTTAATGAGACTTCTTTTTCCTTCCGTCTCTCTTGTAATTCTATACACGTGCACTGAAGATTTTCACCGGCGTGACTATTTTTGCTTACCCTCTTGAACACCTGCTTACTGAAGCTTCATTTTAAAAGCAAGCAAAGATGATAAATTCCTCTCCTTTACAAGCACAGAAGTCATCACTGATGACAGACTGCTTTCATGCAGGTCGCTGCAGCAAGCGTCAGAGATTAGAGGCTTGTTGAAAAGATATGCTTGGAGGTGGTACAAAGACGCTTTTTAAATGTAATCTGAATACGCAATACACAGAGCTTTCTTACAGTTGCCAGCAGCAGAATGTTATGGAGCCAAAAAGCCACTCCGGTATTAGATTAGGCCAATGGTAGCCATTTCAGTTTGCCTTGAACTAAATGCAGCTGGGGGCATCCTTGCCGACCAAATTCAGCAACTCTTGTAAATCTTTGGAGGAATAAGGGTAGCAGGATCATCGTAAGGTACTCGCTATGACCACCAAAGGAAAATATTCTGGAATCTGACCTCAGAAAGCAAAATCATGGAGAATGGACCAATCTGCCATCAATGGTGCAGACTGTGTCCATCAATTTTGGAAAGAAGACTATATAGCCCTGCCATCCAGGAACTCAGTATCTTCATGTATCCTCCATGAGGGTCTGAGAAAGCAGGAGTGGCTGTAGGAGCCCAAAGGTGGTTCAGTCACAGGTTGGAAGGCTGCCACCATAATGGCTGGCTAGCTCACTGGTTACGAGTGCTGCTATCCCTAAGCTGGCTAGACTCAAACCAAGCTAGAGTGATGATCATATTGTTGTAAATGCCATAGCCAGCATCTAAAACAAATATATATGTGCAGGACCATACACAGAATGCAGTCACTACCTCTGGCTATGGGGCTAATTTTAGAAGCCTTGTTCATGCTTGTTCAAACAAGACAAAGAAGGAGTAAGGAAGACAGACAAGCAACAAAGGAGACACAATAATTAGGAACCAAAGGCATCCTTAAAGAGGTGAGCCTTTAGCAGAGATTTGAAGAGGGGGAGTGATGAAGCCTGACAAACAGTTTTAGGAAGAGAGTTCCAAGCATAAGGAGCTGTAAGGTGAAAGGGCCAAAGTCTATAATATATGTAAATAAGTCTACCCTCATGTGGTATCAAGTTTAGAGCTCTAGCTATCAGTTCACCCCTCAAAGTTCTAGTTTGCGATGTTCTATGTAACAGTTTATGTTTGCTCATTTGGCTCCTTTTTCCATTTCCTGAAGGATGTTTTTTTGGCTACAACAGCCTCTCTGACCTTGCCTTTAAACATGCTCACAGTTTTTTGGCCTTCCTTCCACTTTTCTTAAAGTGTGGAATACATCTGGTCTGAGCTTTGAAGATAGTTTTTTTAAACAACGCCCAGGCTTGATATAAATCTTTAACCTTTGCAGCTGCTCCTTAGTTTTTTCTTAACTATTTTCTTCATTTTATCATTGTCTCCCATTTGAAAGTTAAAAGGTAGTACTGTAGATTTCCTTGCTGTCCTTCTTCCATTTATTAAATCATTATTGCCAAGTCGCCACAACACCCTTTTCTCTTGCAGATCTTGTGTTCCACTAAGGACTAGGTCCAGAATAGCTTCCGCTCTTGTTGGTTCATGAACCAGCTGCTCCAAGAAGCAGTCATTTATTTCATCTAGAAATTTTATCTCCCTAACGTGTCCTGTAGTGACATTGACCCAGTCGATACTAGGGTAATTGAAATCACCCATTATTACTATGTTGTAAGTTTTGTTAGCTTCCCTGATTTTTCTTATCATTTCATCATCCATCTGTTCATTCTGGCCAGGCGGCAGACATCCCCACTGCCATTGCCTTCCCCTTTTTACATGGGATTTCTAACCATAGGGATTCTACACTGTATTTTGTTTCATGCAAAATTTTAATCCTTTGTGTTTCAATGCCCTCTCTAAAATAGAGAGCAACCCCTCCACCAATTTGATGTACTCTATCATTGTGATATAGTTTGTACCCAGGTATCACAGTGTCCCATTGGTTGTCCTCCTTTCACCAGGTCTCTGAGATGCCAATCATATCTAACCTTTCAATTAGTGCTATATATTCTAGCTCTCCCATCTAGTCTTTTTAGACTTCTAGCATTTGCATACAGCCATTTTAGAGGTTGTATTTTATTCATATTAATCTGGTTATCAGTTGATAGGGGTAATTTGGAATCTTTCAGCTCTGTACTTAAGGGCATCTGGGTTACTTTTATCTTTATTGGAATCTCTGTCGGGATGCCCTAACTTCCCTCTTTTGTTAGTATCCTTCCAGGATACATCCTGCTGAACTATGTGCTCTTGGGCGACTTGTCTGCTTTCCCCTAATGTGTAGTTTATAAGATGCTCTATCTCCTTTTTATATGTTTAGCAGTAGCAGCTAAATATAAACCTGTTTGAATATCAGGTCCTTAATGAATACCTTAGCTGGTGACGTTTGTCTCTACACTGACAAATACGTCCTAGAGTCTTGAGATACCTTGGTTCCAGACACATACAACAAATGAGTCCCTCCTAGAATTTCTCCAGCCTTTCTCAGAAAGGTGGAAGCAAGCACCTCACCTCCACGGTGGGATCTGAAGGCATAAACTTAGCTCCTTGGAGTCTGAAGAGCTGCAGCTTCTTATTGCCTCCCCAGTTTCTTTCACCTCCAACTCCATGGAGTCGTCGTTTATACTCTGCTTTTATCCTTGGCACCACTCAAAATGCCTCACATAGTTGGGAACTTCCCCTTTGCTAGAATATTCCCCATTTTAACATATAGACATTTAACACTAGAAGCCCCAAAGTGCGTCAATTGACGCAAATGCATCTTCGACGTTGTATACCAGCGCCACTGCTAGAACCATGTCAGTCATGTTCCATGACTTTGTTAGCAAGGTGAAGATGTTCAAATATGTGCATCGAAATTTAATGACAGATGCATCACTAGAAGCCCCAAAGTACGTCAATTGACGCACTCAATTGTCTTGGATGCATCAATTGACGTACTTTGGGGCTTCTAGGTATACATTCATATTCCCGCTAGGTGGCGCATCTCAATCACTGTTTACAGTTTTACTCCAACATTACAAACAATAAACACATGATGATGTCATGTAATGACGTCGCATTTAGCACGTATTTAACAAATAATTAACTTCACATTAATTCACATCTGCATTTCATGCTAAACGCAGTCATAGTGATAATGCATCAATTGACGCACTTTGGGGTTTCTAGGTAAAATTCCTTTTGGGGCTTCTAGTGTTAAATCTCCCAGTAGAATCATGGAGTTCTTTGTATTAGAGTTAATTTCTCCTATGCTTGCTTTATAGAAGGAAAATGATAGATGCAAATGAAGAAGGATCACATTTCTGTGACAATGGCAACAACACTAAAAACTTAAACTGTGCGGAGGAGTGGCCTGGCAATCTATTTCTGTATCTAGCCATGAAATCCCATCTGGGCAGCAGCAGAATGGGACGGTGTTGGCAGCAGAGGATCACATCTCTGTAACAGTGGCAACAACACTAAACTTAAACTGCGTGGAGGAAAGGCTTGGCAATCTACTTCTGTATCTTGCCATGAAAACCCAATGGATAGTCACAACAAAACAAATTGCACTATACTGCTGGAAGATGACACCCCCAGGTCAGAAGGCACTCAACTAACTACTGGGGAGGAGCTGAAGACTTTTCAGAGTAGAGCCAGCATTTATGATGTGATTGGATCAAAGTCCTCGGGACATCTTACTGCTGATGTAGCTGCGCATGAGTCAGAAGCTGTAAAGATGTCTTATATATTGGGACATGGAACGTACAAAGCATGAACCAAGGAAAGTTGGAGGTGGTCAAGAATGAAATGAAACGTGTACAACTTGATCTGTTGGGTGTCAGTGTACTGAAAATGGACTGGCATTGGGCACTTTGCATCAGATGATCACATGGTCTACTATGCTATAAATGAAAGACAAAGAAGAAATGGTGTTTCATTTATAATAAAGAAGAAACTTGCAAGAATTGTAATGAAATACAATGCAGTCAGTGAAAGCTTAATCTCTATTCGTCTACAAGGAATGCCCATCAACACAACTATAATTCAAGTATAGCCCCAACAACAGCTGCAGAAGAGGATGGAATTGATGAGTTCTATGAAGATGTACAAGCTGAAATTGACAGAACATGCAAACAGGATATCCTGATAGTCATGGGTGACTGGAACGCAAAAGTTGGCAACAAAGAAGAAAGCAAAGTGGTTGGAAAATATGGACTTGGCAACAGAAATGAAGCTGGAGAAAGACTGATAGAATTCTGCAAGACCAACAATGTATTCATCTCAAACACCTTCTTCCAGCAACACAAGTGACGACTATCCACATGGACTTCACCCAATGGATTGTACAAACATTGAATTGACCACCTCTGTGGAACTCAAAGATGGAAAAGCTCTATAACATCAACAAAGACAAAACCTGGAGCTGACTGTGGTACAGATCACCAATTACTAGTATGCAAACTCAAGCTAAAGACGAAAAAGAGCAAGCCACTCATGAATATGGCAAAATATGACCTTCAGAATATACCACTGGAATTTAAAGGCTGCCTGCAAAATCAATTTGCTGCTTTAGATACAAATGACAGAGCTCCAGAAGACTTATGCAATGACATCAAGAAGGTTGTGTTGGAAGAAAGCGAGAAGACTCTACAAAAGGTGAAAAAGCAAAAACAGCCAAAATAGATGACGGAAGAAACTCTGAAAATTGCCCAGAAACGCAGAGAAGCTAAAGCCAGAGGAGAAAAAAGACAATCACAGAACTCAATAGAAATTTCCAATGTGCAGCAAAACAGAAGAAGGAAAAGTACTATAATGACATGCAAGGAAATAGAAGCAGAAACTATTAGAGGAAGAACAAGAGCGGCTTTCCTAAAGTTATGAGAGTTAAAGAAAAAATTCCAGCCTCGAACTGGAATGTTACAAGATGCTCAAAGTTCTATGTTGAATGATGCTGAGAAGATCAAGAAAAGGTGGAAAGAATATACAGAGTTTTTATATGATAGAGATCAAGTGGACCAACAGCCATTTCAACCTGTACCTTATGATCCGGAACCTAAGGTGATGAAAGAAGAAGTTGAAGCAGCATTGACAGCCTTATCAAAGAACAAAGCACCAGACATTGATAGCATTCCCATAGAAGTATTACAGCAATCTGATGCAGCTGTTATCATAATTACAAGGCTCTGCTAAGAAATTTGGAAGACAACATCATGGCCAACTGACTAGGAAAAGATCTGTGTTTATACCAATACTAAAGAAGGGTGATCCAAATGACTGTGGAAATTATCGTACAATCACTCTGATCCCTCATGCCAGCAAGTTTCTACTGAAGATTATTTAACAGAGACTATAACCATACCAGGAACAAGAACTACCTGAAGTGCAAGCAGGTTTCAGGAAAGGGTGAGGAACGAGAGACATCATCGCGGATGTGAGATGGATCCTTGAAAAGACTAAAGAATACCAAAAGGATATCTATTTGTGCTTTATCGACTACAACAAGGCTTTTGACTGTGTAAACCATGAGAAACTCTGGGCCACATTTAGAAGCATTGGTATACCAGAACACCTGATCGTTCTCTTGCACAATCTGTACGTTGATCAAGAAACAACAGTTCGAATGGAACAAGAAGAAACAGAATGGTTTAAAACAAGCAAAGGTGTACAACAAGGCTGCATAGTTTCCCCCTACCTGTTTAATTTATATGCAGAACAAATCATTAGAGAAGCAGGATTTTATAAAGACAACAGAAGTGTTAAGATTCGTGGAAGACTCATCAACAATCTTCGCTATGTTGATGATACCACATTACTGGCTGAAAGTGAAGATGATCTGAAACATTTGCTTTTCACAATCAAGGAACATGGTCTTAAAATGGGCCTACACCTTATTGTAAAGAAGACAAAGATCATGACAACTGGCAAAATCAATAAGTTCATTGTTGAAGGAGAAGAAATTGAAATTGTGGACTATCAATAAAAAAGCAACAAGCAGGCAAGAAATCTGATGACGCATTGCTCTTGGCAGAATGGCTATGAAAGACCTAGACAAGATTTTGAAGAACAGAGATGTATCTCTCCATACAAAGATTTGAGTCATTTAAGCCATGGTATTTTCAATAACATCATATGGATGCGAATGCAAGATAGAAGGTCAAAGCAAAAGAGGAAGGCTAGCAATGAGATTGAAATTCCATCTAAAAACGGGAAGGTGATGGCAGTGGGGAAGTACTATCAACTGCCTGGCCAGAATGAACAAATGGATGATGAAATGCTCAAAGAAATCAAGGAAGCTAACAAAAGTTACAGCGCAGTAATAATAATGGGTGATTTCAATTACCCCGGTATTGACTGGGTCAATGTCACGGCAGGACATGCTAGGGAGATAAAGTTCCTAGATGACATAAATGACTGCTTCTTGGAGCAGCTGGTTCATGAACCGACCAGAAGGGAAGCCATATTAGACCTAGTCCTTAGTGGAATACCAGATCTAGTGCAAGAGATAAGGGTGTTGGGGCCACTTGGCAATAGTGATGATAGCATGATCGCCTTTGATTTAATTAGTGGAGGAGGGATAGTAAGAAAATCCACAGTACTACCTTTTAACTTTCGAAAGGGAGACTATGATAAAATGAGGAAAATAGTTAAGAAAAAACTAAAAGGAGTGGTTGCAAAGGTTAAAGACTTACATCAAGCTTGGGTGTTGTTGAAAAATACTATCTTGGAAGCCCAGACCAGCTGTATTCCATGCTTTAAGAAAAGTGGAAGGAAGTCCAAAAAACTGCCAGCATGGTTTAAAGATGAGGTCAGAGAGGCTGTTGTTGCCAAAAAAGCATCTTTCAGGAAAAGGAAAAAAGAGCCAAATGACGAAACCTGGAAACAGCACAAGCACTGGCAAGTCAAATGCAGGGCATTGATAAAGCAGGCAAAGGGAGAATTTGAGAAGAAGCTTGCTGCGGAAGCAAAAACGTGAAATAAAGATTTTTTCAAGTACATTCGTAGCAAAAAACCTGTGAGTCCATTAGATGATAGAGGAGTTTAAGGGGCACTAAGAGGCGACAAGGCGATAGAGGAGAGACTGAATGAATTCTTTGCTTCGGTCTTTACTGAGGAAGAAGTAGGGATGCTACCCATGACTGAAGTGGTATTTAAAGGTGCGGAAGAATTGAAGGAAATATCGATACATCGGGAAGATGTATTACAACTATTAGATAAACTGAAGAGTAGCAAATCAGCTGGGCCAGATGGTATACATCCAAGGGTGTTGAAAGAACTGAAATATGAGATTGCAGACCTGCTATTAGTAATCTGTGAACTATCATTAAAATCATCTCTAATACCTGAAGATTAGAGGATCGCCAATGTAACACCAATTTTTAAAAAGGGTTCCAGGGGTGATCCGGGAAATTACAGACTGGTGAGCCTCATGTCAGTACCGGGAAAAATGGTAGAAGCTATCATAAAGAATAAAACTACTCAGCATGTAGATAGTCTTGGCCTAATGGGAGACAGCCAACATGGCTTTAGGCAAGGAAGATCTTGTCTTACTAATCTGTTATTTTTTTTTGAAAGTGTGAATAAACAGGTGGACAAAGGTGAGTCGGTTGATATAGTGTATCTGGACTTTCAGAAAGCCTTTGACAAGGTCCCTCATCAGAGACTTTTGGCAAAACTAAAGAGTCATGGGATAGGAGGCAGTGTACTACTGTGGATCAGGAACTGGTTAAAAGATAGAAAGCAGAGGGTTGGGCTAAATGGCCAATTTTCCCAATGGAGAAAGGTGAATTGTGGTGTACCCCAGGGATCTGTGCTGGGTCGCTGCTTTTTGACATATTCATAAATGACCTGGAAAGTGGAATAACGAGTGAGGTTATCAAATTTGCAGATGACACAAAACTATTTAAAGTTGTTAAAACCCAAGAGGATTGTGGAAAATTGCAAGAGGATCTTGATAAATTGGAAGACTGGGCATCAAAATGGCAGATGAAATTAAATGTGGACAAGTGCAAGGTTATGCACCTAGGGAAGAACAACCCAAACTATGATTACACAATGCAAGGTTCCACATTAGAAACCACCACCAAGGAAAAAGATTTAGGCATCATTGTGGATAACATGTTAAAACCCTCAGCCCAGTGTGCAGTGGCAGCCAAGAGAGCAAATAGAATGCTAGGTATCATAAGGAAAGGAATGGAAAATAAAACAAAAGATATTATAATGCCTCTATATCGTTCCATGGTGAGACCGCACCTTGAATATTGTGTGCAATTCTGGTCGCCGTATCTTAAAAAGGATATAGCGTTATTAGAAAAGGTTCAGAGAAGAGCCACCAAAATAGTAAAGGGGATGGAAGGATACTCCTATGAAGAAAGGCTAAAAAGGTTAGGGCTTTTTAACCTGGAAAAGAGACGGCTGAGGGGAGATATGATAGAAGTCTATAAATTAATGAACGGAGTGGAACGGGTAAACATAGATCGATTATTTATGTTATCAGA
Source organism: Ichthyophis bannanicus (assembly GCA_033557465.1). Taxonomy (NCBI): domain Eukaryota; kingdom Metazoa; phylum Chordata; class Amphibia; order Gymnophiona; family Ichthyophiidae; genus Ichthyophis; species Ichthyophis bannanicus. Next base: position 307,939,781 of record CM066032.1, on the reverse strand, counting down.
ATATAGAAAGACTAGGGGACATGCAATGAAGCTACAGGGTAAACTATTTAAGACTAATAAAAGAAAATATTTTTTCACTCAACGTGTAATCAAACTCTGGAATTTGTTACCGGAGGATGTAGTAAAGGCTGTTAGTGTAGCTGGGTTTAAAAAAGGTTTAGACAAGTTCCTGGAGGAAAGGTCCATAAACCATTATTATGAAGGGACCCAGGATATCAATGCTTGACCCAGTACAAACATTGCGGTACCTGTGTCTTTTGGGGAAACTGCTAGGTACGTATGACCTAGATTGGCCACTGTTGGAAACAGGATACTGGGCTTGATGGACCTTGGTCTGACCCAGTATGGCATATCTTATGTTCTTATGGATCGATACAATAACAGCAGCTACGAGTACCAGTATGTCAACAATGAGCCGCCTGATTGAAGAGCGAACACAATTTAGGACAATTATCCAGAGGGTTGTCATGAGTCGACACCGACTCGACGGCATTTAACAACAACAGATAATCAAGTATTGTAAAGTACCAACAACTAAAAATTTCATATAACAAGAGACCAGGAGGTTTTCAACACGGTCCTTGAGTACTCTCTAGCCAGTTGATTTTACACGATATCCACAATGAATATGCAGAGATAGATTTGTATGCACTGTAAAACCTGCTAATATACTAAGCATAGAGCCTTCACCCTATTTGCCCCTCTGCTCTGGAGCTCCCTCCCTGCTCCAATCTGTCTTATCACTGACCTGTCCACCTTTAGAAAGGCATTAAAAACACATCTATTCCAGCTATACTTTGACCACGTAACATAGCCCACTATTGCCTCGCCTCCTTCCATTGCCCTATACCTTCATCCCCCTTCCTGTTTGTAAATAGTTTACTGCTATGGTTGTCTATTTAATCCCCAGTTATCCAAGTTCATTCCCTGTTATCTGTAAACTTAACATATGTTCATGCTTAAGTACAACTTGTTAAAATGTAAACCGCGCTGATGACGAAGAGTGCGGTATATAAAAGATGTTAAATAAAATAAATAAATAAATGGTAGTCTTTAAACCTATGATCACACTGCTATGAAGACTACTGTTGTATTGTTCTAATTGTTAAGCTCTGTTACTTGTTCAATGTAAACCTGTTCTATGTGTTGAGTTGTTAGACTGTAAATCACACCGATTTAAAATAGCGCGGTATATAAAACCAAATAAATAAATCTCTCTCTTGCATATTCATTGTGGGTTTTCTGAAAAATCTGACTGGCTAGGGGGTGCTTAATGACAGGGTGGAAAATTCCTTCTATAGGTCATTCACTGACTTAACCCCGAAAATCCTTGAAGCACATGGGCAGCTCATTTATGGGCAGTTCATTTCTTTAAATATCTGCAGGTGTTAAACTTTGATGGTCCCCATGCATTTCTGGTAGGCACCAGTCTGTATAGTCATTGATGCTGTATATCCAGTGCTTGCCCTTTAAATCTGCAAATATCTGAAGCAAATCATGAACTTTCCCGTTAAGGACATCAGTGGTTTGATGGCACCATGCAGCCCAGGATTCAGGCATAAGTAACAGAGGCAACTGCCTAGAGTTCCAAATGTTGGAGCGACCAAATACCCAGGCCAAGGAAGAGCCTGCTCCTATTTACTTTAAGGTCAAGTGAATGTGCTGCTTCAATGGCACTGTGGCCTCTCTCTGGCTCCCCAATTGTTGGCTCTATCCTCTCCCTCTCCAAGGGGGATCTGCTGTCTGATCTTACCTATGGGTGCTGAAATCTTAAATGTGGCTCTGACACAGTGGGTGACTTCTTTATGTTAATGACAAACAAGGCTAGGGCACAAGTTGTTTTGAAAAATCTATTCATGGTCCTAAACCTTGACCTTGCTCCCTTTGCTGCCCAGTTATTTTGAAGTATCAAAGAGTTCATTCTGGCATTCCTAACCCTGCTTTATTTACCACATCAAGAACATTCCTAGCATTTTCCCTGGGAGGTTCCAATCATTTCAATCGTAATTTGAACCAAAAATGTTGGCATTTGTCAACACATTTATAAAATCTTCACCTGGAATCTCTCTGCTCTTGCTAATGAAAAACACCTGACTGAGACAACATGAATTGTCAGAAAAAGTGCTGACAGTGGGGAGTGCCAAAGTATATGTGATAGTCAGGATTCAGCTCAGATCAAACAATTCATTAATTCAGCATTTGCAAGTAGAAAGAGTGCTTGGATTTGGATTTTAGATTTTATTGCTTGCCTTTCTAAATTTGAGCTCAAGGCGACCAGCAATTCAGGTATCGTAAAGGCATGGTGTTAGGGGGTAGCAAACAGCACAATTGTCCTGTATCACCACGCCGCAGGGGACCCCCAAAGTCTGCCTCAAGCTGAAGGAGGCATAGCTTGCAGGTAGGCTTTGGGGCCCCCTCACCCATTTCTGCCCTGGGCCCCTGCATGCCTAACACTGACCCTGACCACAGGTATCTCCCTGCCTCAGAGGGTTTACAATCTTAGGCCTAGATCACTAATATATGTGTCGGCATCACCAAAATACCCTAGTGATTTGATAATGTGCACCTCAGTTATTCTGTGCCTCAGTATTTGTTGGCAAAGTGTATTATGTGCTGTGGGCCTACCAATAGCCTTGGAAGATGTATATGGTCAAGACTCAGCTGCCACTGTCAGTGTTTTGTTTTGTTTTAAACACTGGCTACAGCAATTAAATAAAATGCACATTTTCAGTGCTGCTATCCATGCTGAAAGCATGTATAGTACAGTCAGCACCAAAGTTATCTGGATAGCCGTGCTACTCAGTCCACTATCCAGATAGACCTTCCAGATAACTTAGGACAGCCTAATACCTTGCACTGGCCAGAACATTGCACATTTGGTGGGTATTTTTATAAGGAGGGGGGCCTAGTTAAAATGTGGTTTAAGTTGGCTATGTTAAGCTTTGTATTTAATGTTTTATTATTTTCGTTGTTTGTATTTATGCAGATTTTTGTAATTTTTTTAATTGAACTGCTCAGGTCTGTTTACTATGATCGGTAAATAAATCAAGGTAAAAAAGAGCAACGATATCATAGAAAAAGCTACAAAAAGTCACTGATGCAAATCTTAAGATCTCAATAGATCTAATTAAAGAAAAATACCTTAGGGTGGACATCTTAAAATAGCTGCGTGATAATGCAGAAAGAGAAATAAACAGAGAGAGAGAGAGGAGATCTGGGAAAGAATGCAAGATGTGCCACAATCAAGCTTCCTTCTAAGGACCAATGTCTTGTGTGCAAAATTTTCAGCCCATGTGCAAAAATTCAGCTGGCCAAATTTGTGAGCAACTGTGTACAAAGGAAGATATTGGGGGTCTTTTACTAACGGGTGCTAGCTAGCAGTGCGTGTTCTGCTACGCACTGAAGGCACGATGGAACATGCTCCAATTAGCACAGAGCCACGACAGCACAGGATGATTCCCGTGCTAACAATGCAACCCACATTAGGGTCGTGAGTGGGCAGGATAGAGGCAGACAGTGGGCGTGGTAAGCTCAGTGCAGTTAGCACTCTGTCACACTGCACACTAACTGCATCAGCGCGGGTTCACCTAACAGCTCCTCAATAGGTAGCGTTAGGAGCACTCACGCTAATGCAGCACAAGCTAGGAGACAGGGGTTTGCGTTAACTTGTAGCACTTTATAAATGTTTGATAGTAGTAGTAGTAGTTAACTGCTGAGGAAATGCGTTCCACATCCCCAAAGGTTAATGCGGTGGCGTTTCACCTAATCTGCCACAGTTTCAGTGCTATTGGCGTGTTATGTGCAACACTTTAGCGCACATTAGGAAAAAGACTCCCATCGATTACAGTTTATAATCATAAATATAAGATGATAAAAATGTAATAATTTCCTTACTTTTGTTATTATTAGCTTAATAGGCAACCATAGCTGATGTTATTACTGTCTATTAACAAAAAGCCACCTGATTGAAGACCAAACGTAGTTTAAGACAACTATCCAGAAGGTCCCCATAATTCAACATTGACTTGATGGTACTTAACAACAGCAGTAGGAACACAATTTTATAGACTTGAACTGCACGCCAGCTTCCTTCCCTTTCACCTGCAGACTGTAGTGGCAGGGAAGTTAGTGAGTTGCAGGTCCGAGGTGGTGCTGAAGAGGGCATGGTAAGCTGTAAGGTGACAGTGACGCAAGATGGGATCTGCCGGCACTTAAAAATTTGTTTGTAGCAGCACTCTTGCACAATTTAGCGAGAACATTGCTATCAGCACTATCATCATTACAAATATCTGCTAGGTTTCCAAAAGGAGTACAGATTCCATACTGTTTGTTCAATGGGTAAGCAGTGGATTTCCCCTGTCCTCCTTAATAATAGTTAATGGATTTTTCCTCCAGAAACGTGTCCAAATCTCCTTAAAATCCAGCTACACGAACAGCTTTTACTACATCCTCGAATAACAAATTCCAGTGCTTGATTACACGTTGAGTGAAAAAAATATTTTGTCTGATTAGTCTTTTTTTTTTAAAATCTTTATTTAATTCACCATTAAATACAAACATATAGAAACAGTGAGCAGGTCTCCACGAGGGGTGTACTCTTATCCCCTCCGGATGACCCCAGAAAAATACTACAGGTGTTTTTTATCAAATTATATCCTCTCCCCTCCCCTTGTCTGATTAGTCTTAAATGTACTACATTGTAGCTTCATTGAGTGTCCCCTAGTCTTTCTACTTTTGAAGGAGTAAAATGATTTACATTTACTGGTTCTACTCCATTCAATATTTTATAGACCTCTATCATATCTCCCCTCAGTCGTCTCTTTTCCAAGCTGAAGAGCCCTAACCTTTAAGCCTTTCCTTGCAGGGATATCCTTCCATCCTCGTTACTATTTTTGTTGCTCTTTTCTGTACCTTTTCTAATTCTGCTATATCCTTTTTAAGATATGGTGACCAGAATTGCACACAGTATTCAAGCTGTGGCCGTACCATGGAGCGACACAGAGGCATTATAATATCCTTCATTTTATTCTCCAATCCTATCCTTATGGTTCCTAGAATTCTATTTGCTTTTTTGGCTGCTTGCTGCACACTGGGCAGAGGGTTTCAAAGCATTATCCATGATGACGCCTAAATCCTTTTCCTGGATGGTGGTTCCTAATGTGGAGCCTTGCATTGTGTAACTGTAGTTTGGGTTGTTCTTCCCTAATGATGCACTTGTCCACATTAAATGTCATTTACAATTTGGACGTCCAGTCTCCCATTTTATCAAGGTCCTCTTGCAGTTTTTTTTTTTACAATCCTCTTGTATTTTAAGAACTCTGAATAATTTTGTGCCATCTGCCAATTTGATCATCTCACTCGTTATTCCCATTTATGAATATGTTAAAAAGCAGCAGGCCCAGCAGATCGCTGAGGTACTCCACTATTCACCTTTCTCCATTGAGAAAATTGGCAATTTAGCCCTACTCTGTTTTCTATTTTTCAACCAGTTCCTAATCCACAATAGTGCATTGCCTCCTATCCCATGGCTTTTTAATTTCTCCAAATCTGAGGGACCTTGTCAAAGGCTTTCTGAAAATCCAGATACACTATATCAATCAGCTTGCCTTTATCTACCTGTTTATTCAGATCTTCAAAAAAATATAAGAGATTGGTAAGACAAAACTTTCCTTGGCTAAATCCATGTTGGCTTCCTGCACACAGCTTAGAGGGAACACGGACCGCTATAGCTAAGGAGCCCTAGAACAAAGGTTCAACATTTTTGGTTGTGTGGATCCCTTATTAAACTCCAGAAAGTTCAGGGACCCCTAATTATGCCTCACCATTCTTCCTAGAGCCCCTACCCTCATACTAAAGCTGTCTCTTCTAGTCCTCTCTCTCCCCTTGCTCTTCCACGCTCTACCAGTCTCTCTCTCTCACTCTCCCTCCCCCTGTCACTGCCCAGCAGTCTCTCTCTCTCTCCTCTTCCAGTCTCTCTCCTCTCCCTCTCCCCCTATCTGCGCCCCCCCCCCCCAGTCTCTAGCTAGTCCCTAAAAGTCTCTGTATTCTGATGGCATGGATTACAGAACCATTAAAATACTTTTTCCCTCTTCTCTGTATCCAGAAGACCCACTGTAATGGTCTCATGAACCTTAGGGGGTCCATGGACCACAATTGCCCTAGTTGGCGCCTTGCAGTGTGATATAAAATGATAAGTAGTAGAAGTAGTAGTAAAAAAAAGGTACAAGTAGAGCCAACGACTTCCAGAAAAAAGGTACCAGCACTGAGCCAAAGAATATCAGCAGAAAGGTGTGAAAACAGCCAGAGCATTTAGAGAATGTAACGCACACCACATTCCACACCTCCACAAATACATGCCATATTACACTCTCACACATATGTACATATATCCAACTCTTCCCCACAGTCACAATGCCCCACATATTCTACAAATAAATATACTGCCTGACACTTTCTGCCTATACGCAGTCCCCCACACATCGTTCTTACCAAGCATCTACTCTCCAAACATTCTAGACACACCAACCAGTCAGTAACACAACCTCACATTGAGAAAGGGGAAACATGCCGCTGTGGTATCCTGCAAGGATGCAATACTATATACAGCTTGTTGGGTATTTTTCTAATTATTTTATTGAGGTAAACATAAACATTAGAAAACCATCCACAAATATAATCCGCCAAGATATACAAATGCAATTAATAGCATCATACAATTAAACAAATGTGGATGCTTTAAGAGATTACATCTGACAAATGTTTAGTGCTACCTCTCTTCCCAAAAGCATTGATTTCTTTACTCACCTAGACTCATTCACATTCATGTTTCCTATACGAATTCTCCCCCCCCCCTTCTTGCATGCTTCAATATTTTCGCTGTGCTTGTTGAGGCATTATCTTCTCCTTAGCCATCAGCAATACATTGCATTTCTCATTATCTTCCATCCTTAGGGACTTTAACTGTGCAAATTTATAACAAGGCATCTAGGTTTGGACAAGGAGCTTATTTCAAGCCTATTTTATAAAGACACGTGGAGCCTGATTCCGAAAGGGGCATGTCTGGGCTGTCTGGATGTCCCCGTGCAGGATGGCCCTGTTAGGACCCGATTCTGGATCATGGGAACAAGGATGGCCCAGCATACCCCTGCCTGCCTGCGGGGATGCTTTCTCCACAGGCTCCCTTGGCTGCCGCGGCTCGCCCCCCCCCCCTCTTCCCTGCTACCCAACCCATGGCTGGCCAGCTGGGGCCTGGATCGGGCGGCGGGGACCCCCCTGTACCCGACCCTGTCTCCTTTGACCCGGCAGGATATACGGGGCCATGACCAGAATCAGCCTTGTATGTGGCCTGCCCCTGCTCCACCCAGATCTCGCCCCCTCCTGTCCTCCCTGTCCTGCTGCTCAGGATGTACAGGGAGAGCTGGAGGGGGAAATGGGCTCGGACGGCTGTGGGACTGCATGTCCCACTGGGACGAGCAGCCCCGCAACCCACATCTCAGAACTGAGCCTATAGTCCCTGTGTTTTTTACCATTTAAGGCCTCTGTTAAATCCCTTGGTGTGATTCTAGATAACAAATTATCCTTTTCATCCTTCATTTCCTTACACTTCCTCACACTTTGCAGAATTAAAGCTTTAAGATCATTCATCCAAGCTAGATCCTTGAAGATTCTTCTTTATGATCTTGTTGTTAACAAGATTGATTATTGTAATTCAGATTAAACATTTTCAAATTATTCAAAATGTAGCCATCAAAATGATATATCATGCAAAGAGAACTTACCTTGTTTCCCTTTTACTCTTCAAGCAATATTGGTTGCCAGTTAACCCTTGTATCTGGTTCAAAATCATAATGCTCACCCACAAAGCCTTTTACACGAGTTTCCCCTCTATTTAACTTCTTGCTTAATTCTTTATTACCCTACCAGATCCTTACTTAGTGGTTCCCTCTCAGAGGAGATTTCACCTGGAGCATTCCTGCAACACTGCCTCCAGTTGCGATGCACCAAGGGGAGGCTCTATCATTGGGCAGAGTGAGGCGGCCACCTCAGGCAGCAAAGTTTTAGAGGTAGCAAATGGTGGCAGTTTGGGGACAGGAAGGGAGGGAGGTCATGTTGGGTATCGGTTGTGGGGGTGGAGGATAGATGATGGACACAGGGGAAAGATGCTGGATGAGAGGGGGCAGCGGGACAGATGCTGGACACCAGAGGCAGGGGAAAGATGCTGGATTTGGGGGGTAGGGGGATAGATGATGGCCATGGGAGAAGTAGGGAGAGAGGGCAGATGATGGCCACGGGGGAAGTAGAGGGCAGATGATGGCCATAGGGGTATGGGGAAAAAGGGCCGATGCTGTACATGGTTGGGGGACATAGTGGAAAAGGGCAGATACTGGGCATGATGAGCATAGGAGAGAAAGGGCAGACACTGGACAGAGGAATGGAGGCAGATGATGGACATGGAGGTTTGGAGGTGGGGTATGAGGTATGGGGTAGCGATGGGGAGAAAAGGCAGATGCTGGACATGGGGGCATGGAGGGAAGATGTTGAGGGAGGGCAGATGCTGGATACTGGGGGTGTAGGAACAGAGGAGAGATGCTGGACATTTTAGAGGGGGGGAGAATGATAGAGGAAAAATGCTGGAAACAGGAGGAGGGAAACAGGAGGAGGGAGACAGGAAAGATGGTACAGGAGAGATAGAAGGAAATTCTAGAGAGGAGAAAGAAGGGGAGGATGAGGTTAAATGCTGGACATGGTGTGTGGGGAAATGCTAACGTTTCATTAATGTCATATGGATGCGAAAGTTGGACAGTGAAAAAGATAGAAAGGAAGAAAATTGATGCCTTTGAATTATGGTGCTGGCAACAAATACTGCATATAACATGGACTGCCTGAAGAACAAACCAGTCAGTACTAGAGGAGATCAAACCTAACCTTTCTTTAGAAGCTCTGATGACAAGACTTTGACTTTTATACTTTGGACACATCATGCGAAGAGAAAGATCATTAGAGAAAGACATCATGCTTGGCAAGGTAGAAGGTCAACGCAAAAGAGTAAGGCCAGCAATGAGATGGATTGATACAATAACAGCAGCTATAGATGCCAATCTGTCAACAATTAGTTGTCTGACTGAAGACCGAACACAGTTTAGGAGAGCTATTCAGAGGATCGACATGAGTCGACACCAACTTGATGGCACTTAACAACAACAACTCATCAATGTACTCCACACATCAAGAGAGATTCTTCTTAAGAACATTGAAAACCACATTTAATGAAATATGTAAGAATACCTTGGGTTAAATGAGAAAAAAATGGCTGCCGCATGTTCCACACCAAGCTCTGATATACAATGTTTATTTTTGGAATAGAAAACACAATTTTTTCAGATTAGAGTAGAAAAGGTTGCAAGGAGGCAACAGATAATGAGATAGATGTAACAATACTAAAACCACTAATTTGATATACTGAATGACCAAATTGTACATGTATCTATAGGTCCACCATTATGTTCTAAACATTAAAGTGAATAGAGAACAGAGACTGAATTCATGCAATGTTTTTCTACAGCATTGACACATAAAAATATCCTTAATATGGTACAGAAGTATTCTGGACAAGTGAACCTTAGAAATTTACTATAAATATTGGGTAGAAATCCAAAAACTCCCCGATAATTAGGGGTGAGAATATAACAATGCATTTTGTTTAATTTTCTTTGTCCTTTGCAGGTTTTTTTTTTTCATTTTTTTTCGTATGTTTTTTATAAATTTTGTTTTAATATATTTTCATTTCAGAGCAAATTTGCTAATTAAGATGTGGCTATGGGGATGCTGGCAGATTCATGACCAGGAGGGGGGGCAGTGGGGCAGGAGGGTAGTCAGGGTTGAGAGGGGCTGACTGGGGAGAGTGGGTGGTTGTGAAGTGGCTGGAGATTGGAAGGATGAATGTGCATAATGAGGTAGGGATAGGTTAGGAGTATTGGAAAGAATGAAGGGTGAGTGTGGGAGAAGGGAAACAAAAATGGGGGGGGGGGAGGGGGATCATGTAGAGTCCTGCTAGGGGAGATGCTCTGGGCACATAGATATGTTGGGTGTTGTTTTGAATATACTGTATATTGTATACTGATTGCCTGTTTCTGTTTTATCTCTCTTTCTGTAACTCTGCTATTTATGATGCATCAGACTTTAAGTAACTGTATGGTTGCCAACCGTTTCGAAAAAAAAAAGTAAAAAAAAAGAAAAGAAGTGGCTATGGCAGCTGCCCAAACAAAAACAAGTTGAAAAGTACACACTACAGTGTAACACAATGGCTAGGGAACAACCTAATTCACGATTTCACGGCCATGGCATTTTCCGTGAATTTGGCCGTCTTCTGTGAAAAATGTGAAATTTCCATGAAGGCGTGAGAGAGCCGGTTCGGGAGTTGCTGACCTGTGTGTGGCAGCCCTTCTGACATCATCTCTGGGCCCCGATAAAAGAACTGCGTATGGTGCTTCAATTTAGGAGCATTTACTTACAGCCTGATTCCCACAGAGGGGTGAGAGAGCCAGTTCGGGAGCAGCCCTTCTGATGTCATCTCTTGGCCCCGATAAAAAGAACTGCGCATGGTGCTTCAATTTGGGAGTGTTTACTTACAGCCTGATTCCCGCGGAGGGGTGAGAGAGCCGGTTCGGGAGCAGCCCTTCTGATGTCATCTCTTGGCCCCGATAAAAAGAACTCCGCAGGGTGCTTCAATCTCTTCTACCACCAATTGAGCTGCTGACCTGTGTGTGGCAGCCCTTCCAATGTCATCTCTGGGCCCCGATAAAAAGAACTGCGTAGGGTACTTCAACTGGGAGCGTTTACTTACAGCCTGATTTGGGTAGTCCACAGTATACACAGTATTCTTTGCCACCACCATAATTTGAAGGCAGGGTGCTTCAATTTGGGAGCGTTTAGTCTGAATTAAAAATTGAATTATGTCAAAGTGCATCAATGATGTCGATAATGAAGAAAGCTGAACATGTCTCTTGTGCAGAACGAGCTAAGCAGTATCCAAAGGGAACTTTACATGCTGGAAAATTATTTTGTTCATACTGTAACGTTACTGTTGATTACACCAGGAAAGGAAGTATTGACAGACACTTGGAATCGTCAGTTCATGCTTCCAAAAGAAAAGCAGCAGAAGAAGCACTGGATAGAAAGGCAAAAAAGCAGGCGACGGTTACAGGAATGTTTTCATGTAGCACGGAAGCAAGGGACGTGCGCAATATGGTTGTATATGAATTGGTTGAAGCATTTACTGAAGTTAACATTCCTTTGGAAAAACTAGATCATCCCACCTTGCGCTCCTATCTACAAAACCACATCCCAAACCTCGGGCTGTTGCCTGCTTCACAACACCTGCGAACAGACTTCCAACAGAAAGTTTTTTCCAACCACAAACAATAATTGAAGGAACTTTTGTCAGCTGCGCCATCCATTGTGATTGTTACTGATGAAGCCAGCAATTCTCAGGACAGGTTTTGTTTGCATATTTTGTTTGTTACTGAAGTTAAAGCGTCTGCAGCTCATCCGACTGCTTATTTAGCTGATGTCATTTATCTTGAAAAGTTAAATGCAGTTACTGTTAGCCAAGCTGTACTTGCCTGTGTGGCTAACATGGGAATTTCTTATAATAACGTTAGTGCTTTTGTAACTGATAATGTGTCATACATGTCCAAAGCGTTTGAGAAAATAGCAGCAGTACTACTGAACGCTGTTCACTGTACATTCAACGCGCACATTGTTAGCCTGGTTGGCGAGACCTGGCGAAAAAACTTCAAAAACGTCGATCATCTGGTGGCATTGTTCAAGTCCATTTTTAGTTACTGCTACGCTAGGAAGCGCAGATACAAGCTGTGAAAACTGAAACAGAAGTGCCGCTGCCTCCTATCCCAGGTGGAACAGCTGGTTTAAAACTGTTATGCACCATGCCAAATTCATCCAGTTCTACAAAGATTTTATTGCTGAAGAATTGCAACTGAGAGATGCAACAAATGCACTGATGATCTTGCTGTCGTCGCAGTAGATGTGAACTTCATCGCTGCTAATGCAGTGAAGCTTGTAGACTTGCTCACATGGTTTGAGTCCACCGATGTTCGCATACATCTGGCGTACAACGAAGTGATAGACGTTCTGGCTTGGGCAGGATACGAAGCAAGTATTGCCATTGTCGCCAAGTACAAAAAGGCCTTTGAAGATATCGCTGACAAGCTTAGTCAATACTACAAACCTACAGGTCGTCAACGATTCTCCCAGCCAGGGCTGAACTTCTTGAAGTCGGTCAGAGTGTTTGACTTTACGCAGGTTTTGCTTTTGCAATGTGATGAGTTGATACAGAACATACATGGAATGGATGACCGTCATCTCTTGGCTGAATTTGCAGCTTACAAAGCAGTGGCTGTAGATGTTCCTGCAGAAACGTCTGTCACATCATTGTGGTTTGCAAGCACTGGCAGATTCCCGCTGTTGAGCCGGTTGGTGCTACGATACTTATCTGTGCCCACAAACAGTGTTGATGCTGAAAGTAGTGTGAGCCAATACACGACTGTCAGTGCACCGCAGTGCCAGAGACTGTTGACGAGCAATTTGACAAATCAAGTGATTATTGCAAAGAACTCAAAACTGTGAATGCCTGAGTATTTGTTGTTTAATTGTGTCTTCTTCAATAAAGTTCTTTTTGGATATTCCTTGTGTTGGCCGTGGTTTTTGTCCTCCATTCTGACAGTTGACAGCAATTACTTGAAATAGACACTATAACTGTTAGTTAAGGTTTGAATAAAACGTTGAAATAAAGGCCCGTGAATTTTCCGTGAAATATGTTGAATTTTCAAAGACCTCCTGTTAAATAGCGCATTTTTTCCCATGAATTTGGTTGGTCCCTAACAATGGCATGTATCCTCTATGCTACTTGCACATATCTGTGTGGGAAACTATGTTGAAACAGTCATGGTAAACTGCATCTTGATAGAGTAGCAGGGTTTGTGTCCGAGGGTGCGTGGGTGGATAGGGATAATTGTTAGGTATTGTAGAGGGACTAAAGAAGTAACTGCTCAGAGCTTGCTTTTAATACTGCGGTGTTGCACAAGCACACCTTGGCTTCATGTCTTATGGGCATGTTAAGTACAACACTACAGGGCCCATTACCAAAAGGGCACCTATGTATATTAGTGGTATTATACAGTACATATATTTATCTGCATAGAGAGTTTCAAATCTGTAAGGATATGTGGGGGGTGAATGTAGATGTATTTGGGGCCATGTACATGAAAACCTCTCTCCCCTTTGCACTATCCCCTATCGTACTGCATTCACTTTCCATCTCTTACCCTCTTGCAATCCCCTTCCCCTCCATCATGAGTTCTTCTCCTTCATTATTGCTCCCGTGTACTTTCTGCCTGTCTCCTCTACCAGCCATTCATACACACTCTGTCCATTCCCTCCCCCTTATCTCCCCTTCCAGTCCTCTTCCTTCCCCTTCCATTCCTTCTTCTCACTTGTCTCCTCTGCTTATTTTCTTCTTTAGCTAGTTGTAGTTCTGCATCTTTTGCTGTGCCAGCAAGGGATGGGTCTCTGCCACTTCTTTCTTGCACCAACCATGATGGGGAACATAAACACGGAGCCCGATTTAGGAAGGGGCATGTCCGGGCCGTCTGGATGGCCCCGAGCAGGACAGGCCTGTTTGGACCCAATTCTGTAATGAGGCAGCAAAATGTTCCCTTGGCATACAGAATTGGGCCCGAGGACAGCCCAGCATGGCCTGCAGGACATCCACCCTGCAGGCCCATGTGTGCCCGCAGTGCCCTAGCACATACCCCACAGTCTGATCCCCAGTGGGGGCTGCCAGAGCCCAGATTGGGCAGTGGGGACACAGCTCTGGTGGCCTGCTTCTCTGGTGCTAGGCCGCCGTGCTCCCATAGGAGGCTGCCAGGCAGGATTGTGGGGAGGCCTGCCCTTATTTCACCTCCGAGCTCCCAAGCAGGCGTAATGTCCGCACCTTTAATCTAGGCAGCATTTCTGCAGGATTTGTGCTAAAAGCACAAATGCACCTGTTGATTTATTGCATTCTTTGATATACCTGCTTTCATTATGACAAGGCCGTGTTCAGATCCAGATACAAAGTAGAGGAAGTAACAAAGCCTAAGTTAGGATAACAGTAGTTTGGACCATACATTCAGTAATATATAGCAGTACAACAATATACAGAGGGTGAAGTACTTCTGTCCACGAAAGAGCGGGACCTAGGGGTAATCATTTCTGATGATCTTAAAGGGGCTAAACAGGTAGAAAAGATGACAGCGAAAGCCACAAGGATGCTTGGGTGCATAGAGAGGAATGGCCAGCAGGAAGCCTATAAACAAGATGGAATCGTACAGAGGGTGGTACCAAAATGGTCAGCTTCATCATAAGGCATATGGGAACAGATTTAAAGATCTCAATATATATACTTTATACTATATACTCAATATATATATAACGATGAAGAAGGGAGATATGCCACAGAGGTATTTAAATTTCTCTATCATGAATGCACAGGAGGGGAGCTTCTTTTGATTGAAAGAAAGCTCTGCAACAAGGGGACATAGGATGAAGGTGAAAGGAAATAGACTCAGGAGTAATTTGTGGAAATATTTCTTTATGGAAAGAGTGATAAATGCATGGAATATTTTCCCAGTGAGTTAGTAGAGACAAAGACTGTATCTGAATTCAAGAAAGCATGGTGCAAACACAGAAGATCTCTAAAGGAAAAAAAGGAACTGTAGAACTTAGTCGTTGGTATAGAAGGGCAGACTGAATAGGCCATATGGTCTTTATCTGCTGTCATGTTTCTGTTTCTATGTAACAATAACTTACCAGTAGACAGAAGCAGGGACAGACAGACAGCAAAAGCAATAAATAGCTGCCTAGCAAAAAAGGGGTCATAAATTGTGGCTAGCCTAAATGAGAAAGGTAGAAGCTTTCTAGAATAACCAGCATTTAAGACCTTTAATGAACCTCTTGTAAAAAGATTCTAACTGAAGATCAAGGAGTAATGTGTTTCATAGAAGAGGCGCAACCAGGGGTGGCTCAAGACAATCTGCTGCCTGAGGCGAGAGATGAACTGATGCCTCCCCCCGGCAGCCAAAATGGAAAAATAGAGAGGCCTTCTCAGAGTTCTAGTTGGGGGAGCAGGGGGTTCCTTCACTCAGGACACTGATCAGGGGGTTGCCCCAAGAATAAAGAAAGTAGTATGTTTCCAGGCTATATCATTTTTTAAATAAAAAATCCTTTGCAATGATGTCTATATGCAGTACAGATTGTAGCAGTTTAATTATCTAGCCTGGAATCTAATATAAAACATATCAAACACTGACACTACACACTAGACCAGTGTTGTTTTTAATGTAAATAAATATTCTGCACAAGAAAACAGAGATGCAAGGTCATCACATACCAAGGAGCAAAATCAAAAAGCAAGTACCACGGCACAATTTATAACATCAAAATAAAGTTATTATAACAAATTCTATTTTGGCATTTTAAACCTTGCTGAGCTTCTTGCATTTTCTTTTTGAACATTTATTCTGCATCCCAAGAAACCCCTCTACCAACAATTGGTGCAGAGCAATGACATTTCCCATAGAACTCAACATACCAAAAATAATTTCTGACCGTGGTGTCATCTAAGTTAACAGCAATATAAATCGTTTCCAGTACTGGACATACAAAACCTTGCAAAAAATGAACTAGGAGCTACAAAGAAAATCTACCATACTATAACAGCATTAACATCCAAAACTCCCATAAAGAAAAGAGCAGCACTGTAAATATTGCAATGAACCCTGTTGTTAAGTGCCGTCGAGCCAGTGTCGACTCATGGCGACCCTCTGGATAGTTGTCCTAAATTGTGTTCGGTCTTCAGTCAGGTGGCTCATTGTTGACAGACTGGCACCCGTAGCTGCTGTTAATGTATCGATCCATCTCACTGCTGGCCTTCCTCTTTTGCGTTGACCTTCTATCTTGCCAAGCATAATGTCCTTCTCTAATGATCTCTCTCTTTAAATGATGTGTCCAAAGTATGAAAGTCACAGTCTTGTCATCTGAGCTCTAAGAAAGGTTAGGTTTGATCTCCTCTAGTACTGACTGGTTTCTTCTTCAGGCAGTCCATGGTATACACAGTATTCGCTGCCAGTACCATAATTCCAAGGCATCAATTTTCTTCCTGTCTATCTTTTTCACTGTCCAACTTTCGCATCCATATGATGTTATTGAAAATACCATGGCTTGAATGAGTCGAATCTTTGTATGGAGAGAGACATATCTGCTCTTGAGAATCTTGTCTAGGTCTTTCATAGCCATTCTGCCAAGAGCAAAGCGTCGTCAGATTTCTTGACTGCTTGTTGTTTCTTTATTGATAGTTGATCCAAGTAGGTTAAAGTTGCTCACGATTTCAATTTCTTCTCCTTCAATGATGAGCTTATTGATTTTGCCAGTTGTAATGATCTTTGTCTTCTTTACATTAAGGTTCAGGCCCAATATAAGACTATGTTCTTTGATCATGAGAAGCAAATGTTTCAGATCATCTTCAGTTTCAGCCAGTAATGTAGTATCATCAGCATAGTGAAGCTTGTTGATGAGTCTTCCACCAATCTTCACACCTTTGTTGTCTTCATACAATCCTGCTTCTCTGATGATTTGTTCTGCAAATAAATTAAACAGGTAGGGGGAAAATATGCAGTCTTGTCATACACCTTTGCTTATTTTAAAACATTCTGTTAATTCTTGTTTCGTTCAAACTGTTGCATCTTGATCAATGTACAGAGTGTGCAAGAGAACAATTAGGTGTTCTGGTATACCCATGCTTCTTAATATGGACCAGAGTTTCTCATGGTTTACACAGTGAAACTCCTTGTAGTTAAAGCAGCACAAATAGATGTCCTTTTGGTATTCTTTAGTCTTTTCAAGGAATCCATCTCACATCCACGATGATGTCTTTCATTATTTGCCCTTTCCTGAACCCTGCTTGCACTTCAGGTAGTTCTTGTTCCAGGTATGATTGTAGTCTCTTTTGAATAATCTTCAGTAGAATCTTGCTGGCATGTGGGATCAGAGCGATTGTGTGATAATTTCCACAGTCAGTTGGATCATCTTTCTTTAGTATTCTTATAAACACAGATCTTTTCCAGTCAGTTGGCCATGATGTTGTCTTCCAAATTTCCTGGCAAAGCCTTGTAAGTATGGTAACAGCTGCATCAGATTGTTGTAATACTTCTATGGGAATGCCATCAATGCCTGGTGCTTTGTTCTTTGATAAGGCTTTCAATGCTGCTTCAACTTCTTCTTTCATCACCAATGGTTCCAGATCATAAGGTACATGTATAAACGACTGTTCATCCTCTTCATCGTTATCATATAAAAACTCTGTATATTCTGTCCACCTTTTCTTGATCTTCTCAGCATCATTTAACATAGAACCTTGAGCATCTTGTAACATTCCAATTTGAGGATAGAATTTTTTCTGTAACTCTCGTAGCTTTGAGAAAGCTGCTCATGTTCTTCCTCTAATAGTTTCTGCTTCTATTTCCTTGCATGCATCATTATAGTACTTTTCCTTGTCCTGTCTTGCTGCACATTGGAAATCTCTGTTGAGCTACGCGATTGTACTTCTTTCTCCTCTGGATTTAGCTTCTCTGCATTTCTGGGCAATTTTCAGAGTTTCTTCCGTCATCCATTTTGGCCATTTTTGCTTTTTCACCTTACCTAGAGACTTCTCGCTTTCTTCCAACAAAACTTTCTTGATGTCATTACATAACTCTTCTGGAGCTCTGTCATTTGTATCTAAAGCAGCAAATCAATTTTGCAGGCAGTCTTTAAATTCTGGTGGTATATTCTCAAGGTCATATTTTGCTACATTCATGAGTGTCTCTCTCTTTTTCAAATTTAGCTTGAGTTTGCATACTAGTAGTTGGTGATCTGTACCACAGTCAGCTCCAGGATTTGACTTTGCTGTTGTTATAAAGCTTTTCCATCATTGACTTCCACTGATGTAGTCAATTTTATTTTTGTATAATCCATTGGGTGAAGTCCATGTGTACAATTGCCATTTGTATTGCTGGATCAGTCTTTCTCCAGCTTCATTTCTGTTGACAAGTTCATATTTTCCAACCATTTTGCCTTCTTCTTTGTTGCCAACTTTTGTGTTTCAATCACCTATGACTATCTGGATATCCTGTTTGCAGGTTCTGTAAATTTCAGCTTGTATTTGCTCATAGAAGGCCTGGCAATCAACTTCCCTATCTTGCCATGAAAACCCAATGGATAGTCACAACAAAACAAATTGCACTATAGTGCTGGAAGATGAGACCCCCTGGTCAGAAGGTACTCAACTAGGTACTGGGGTGGAGCTGAAGACTTTTCAGAGTAAAGCCAGCATTTATGGTGTGGTTGGATCAAAACCCCCTGGATGTCCGACTGCTGATGTAGCTATGCATGAAATGAGAGTCAGAAGCTGCAAAGATGTCTTACATATTGGGACATGGAACGTACAAAACATGAACCAATTAAAGTTTGATATGGTCAAGAATGAAATGAAATGTGTACAACTCAAACTGTTGGGTGTCAGTGAACTGAAATGGAATGGCATGGGGCACTTTGAGTCTGATGATCATATGGTCTACTATCCTGGAAATAAAAGACAAAGAAGCAGGGCCGGATTTACCTTGAGTGAGGCCCTACGCCAACAAAAATTGTGGGCCCCCAGAAAAAATAAAAACGAGATCAACTTACCAAAACAGAAATGGCAATAGATGTATAGAATTGCTTGACATAAAGAGGCAATAGGGACAAAATCAGCATCGGAATTCAAGAAATACATTAAAAAAGACATATTCCAGTTAATAAATTCAAAATAAAAAGTATTTTTCTACCTTCTGTTTGGGCATTTTTTCAGTTGCAATTGCTCCAGTCACTTTCTTCTGGTTTCTTCGTGTCTTCTGCTAGCTATCCATTTGTCCTTTCTTCTCTTTTAGATGTTTTCCATTCTCTCTCTATTTCTGCTTTAACATACTGATTGCTTCCCTTTTGCTCTTTCCCCCAATTCTTTCCTTATTCCTTTATCATCCATTTAAATTTCACCCTTCCATTTTAAGCCCCTCTTACTCTCCCAATACCCAGCCCATCATAGACTTTTCTTCCACACAAAATATTTTTCCCCTCTCCATTCTCATTCCCCATCCATTCTAGTCCTCCCCCAAAATCAGTTCCCTTATAGTTCTAGACCCACCCAGCATCCACTCCTTTCTAGTCCCATTCTCCCATGCCCCACATCAGCCTATTTCCAGTCCTATTCTAGCTCTTCATCAGCCCATTTCCAGTGCTAGCCTTCACATCACAGGCCATTTCCAGTCCTAGCCCCCCCATCACAGCCTATTTCCAGTCCTAGCCCCCACCATCACATCCCATTTGCAGTCCGAGTCCCCCTGTACCATCACAGCCCATTTGCAGTCCTAGTTCCCCCCCCCCATCACAGCCCATTTGCAGTCCAAGTTACCCCCCCCATAGCCCTTTTCCGGTCCAGGTCCCCCCCCCATCACAACCCATTTCCAGTCCAAGTCCCCCCCCATAGCCCTTTTACAGTTCATGTCCCCCCCCCATCACAGCCCATTTCTTTCCAGTCCAAGTCCCCCCCCATAGACCTTTTCCGGTCCAGGTCCCCCCCCCCTCACACCCCACTTACAGTCCAAGTCCCCCCCCCATAGCCCATTTCGGGTCCAGGTCCCCCTCCCCCATCACACCCCACTTCCAGTCCATGTACCCCCCCCCTCGCCCTTTTAACTTTCAGGTCCCCCCCCATCACAGCCCATTTCTTTCCAGTCCAAGTCCCCCCCCCCCATAGCCCTTTTCCGGTCCAGGTCCCCCCCTTCACAACCCATTTCAAGTCCAAGTCCCCCCCCATAGCCCTTTTACAGTTCAGATCCCCCCCCATCACAGCCCATTTCTTTCCAGTCCAAGTCCCCCCCCCATAGCCCTTTTCCGGTCCAGGTCCCCCCCCATCACAACCCATTTCCAGTCCAAGTCCCCCCCCCTAGCCCTTTTTCTTTTCAGGTTCCCCCCCCCATATCACAGCCCATTTCTTTCCAGTCCAAGTCCCCCCCCCTAGCCCTTTTCCGGTCCAGGTCCCCCCCCCCAATCACAGCACATGCAGTCCTTGGCCCCCCCCGACCAGCACCGCGGCTGTCTGAGAGGCTTCAGAGGGAGCCGGGTAAGCTCGCGCGAGGCCCCAGCTCCCTTTGTAAGCCGCCAGCGTGAAGAGCCTTTTCTTTCACGCTGGCGGCTGTATCTGTGAAGCCGCGAATGCTGGGAAAGGTTAAAGGGCATTGCCTTTAACCTTTCCCAGCAATCGCGGCTTTACAGATACAGCCGCCAGCGTGAAGGAAAAGGCTCTTCACGCTGGCGGCTGTACAGAGGGAGCCGGGGCCTCGCGCGAGCTTACCCTGCTCCCTCTGAAGCCCTGCGGTGTGTGGGCCGGCCCCGGGTGGGCCCTTGCCAGCTGTGGGCCCTACGCCATGGCGTACATGGCGTATAGGTAAATCCGGCCCTGCAAAAAAGAAATGGTTTTGCATTTATAATTAAGAAGAAACTTGCAAGAACTGTAATGAAATACAGTGTAATCAGTGAACGCTTAATTTCTATTCGTCTACAAGGAATGCCTATCAACACAACCATAATTCAAATATATGCCTCAATAACAGCTACAGAAGAGAATGAAATTGATGAGTTCTATGACCAAGTACGCTAATGAGTATGATGCCATATCAATTGCTAGGGTTGTGCTTTTGTAGACGCATATTCTGTTTGTTTGATTACCTAAAACGTTTGTGTGTGTATGCAAATTGATTGCGTGTGCATACCTATGAATTAACACTATACAGTCAATTCTGTGCATTCAAAAAAGTTCTTGCATGCATACAATGTGTGGAAAAAAACACAAATGTGTAAAAACTATGAAAAAACACAAAAATCACCAAAATGCTCAAAATGAAAACTAACTAATGAAGAACTGTATTTTGGCTGGGCACAACTATCATTTGCAACAGCTATTATTATTCCAATCTGAAAGTACCCTAAAATGGCACCATTGTAACTCCATAAATCTGGTATGTATACCATTGAGTTCCTTGATTTTAAACAATTCAGTTATACATAAGTAAGTAATATGTGAATGCATTTTTGTGTAATTAAAAGAAATAAGATTCCTATAAGAAATTTATACATCTGATATTTTTTTTAGTCAGCACAGTAATAGGTAGGGAAACATACAAGATCTTGGGGAATAGAATCATTTTGCACAATGCAATCTTCTCATGTTACCATGCTTCACTTTTTTCTTGTTCAGTGTTTATGCACAAATTACATTTAACATGTAGAAAGCTGTCACGTTGGTTGTATTCTAACTCCTAAATAGTTAGATATTTTCTATCCAGAAAATTAGGGACAGCCCTTCTTATGTTTATCATCCATCTGGATCAAGAGTCAGACATCAGATGTTTGTAAATTGATCACTATTCTGCAAATTAACTGCATTAGCCTCCTTCCTTAATCAATTTGGCTGAAATGGTTTATCAGGTGTGAGGAGGTTGCTTGATTTCCTAAGTTACCAAACTGCATTGCCTGTTAATACGACAGATAGCACACACTATCTGGGATCAGTAATAGCGCCGAGAAATTGCAGATAAAGCAGTGACTTTTTTTATGCTAACTGCTGCAGTGGGCGGGATATAGGTGGAGAGTGGGCATGTCTGCAATGTGTGGTTACGGCAGGTGTACTCAGCGCACGGTAACCGGCAAAGTTGGAGACAGCGTGGGTGCTCACAATGCCACCTCAATGAGTGGCGTTAGTTGCATCAACGATGCTGCCGCTACACGCTCTCTGCTATTTCCATGCATTGATGTCTGTGGAAAGGTTGCGCTATTTGCTCTTTTTTGCCACATTAGCTATAAAAGTCTAACAAACTAGTAAACGGACCCTTAAATGTTCACGTGTGGGATTCTTACAGAGCTACTGAAAATGTTTTCATTCCCAGAAGGTTGATGAACTTTATCCAGAGTGAAGAATCACCTCGGAAGGTCCAGTATACCAATCTGCTTAAGCACAATGAAGGCTGAGCCGTCGGGCCCCGGTCCCGCGGCTGGCCGGGTAACCGGGTTCCCGGGGCCCGACCATGCGGCCGCACTAGTCTCGGTGGCGGGGGTCGGCGGGGGGGGGGAGGGTCTCGGGCGGGCTTGCGTGCCTGCGGGCCCCCTCCCCCCCGTCCTCCGTGGCGATAGCGGATTGGTCCACAGGGGCGGTTGTGGGGGCGTGGCTGAGTGAGCAAGGAGGGATCGCCGGCCGGCGATCTCCCTCTTCCTCCTTGCTCGCGCCCGTGTGAAGGTTCCCGCCCTCCCTCCCTTGTTTCAGCAGGGATGGGGGGGTAGGGTGGGGGTCTGTTGCAGCTGGGGGGGGGGAGGGTGAGCGGGGTGGCGAGCGGGTGCTCGTCGACCCGGTAGCTCATCTCAGCTTTATGCCGCTTCCCAGGTGAGCGGCTCGGCTCTTCAAGTTGGGGGAGACGTCCCGGCTGGGGTCTCTACCCAGTAATAGGCAACCCCTTCAGCCAGCCTTTGCTAACACGGCGAGGCGGGCGCCAAGGGGTAATGGGGGGGGGGGGGTTGGATGGTCCTCCACTTTGCTACTATGGCTGGTGGGGGCACCATCCGGAGGACGGGCGGGGGGGGGGGTGTGGTATTTCTTTATTGTTTCATTAATGAGTTGGCCCATGTTGGGCCGGTGTTCTTATTGTTAATAATAAAGCTGCAACCAAGCAAGTTGCACCAATACCTGATGTCTGTATGCTTTGTCGGGGGAAGGGGGGATGGGGAATTGGGAGCTGGGGGGGGTGGGTGGACTGTGGCTCGGGTCGGGCATCCGGATACCTCGGTTACCACTTAAGAACCCAGCAACCTAAACAGGGACTGGAACTTGCCTAGCCAACAAGCAGCAACAGTTATTTCTCTAAAACACTTCCCTAAAACGTGACCAGCTGTCTGAGCATTCAGCTTGTCCAACTGCAGTTTGCATGCACTTCAGTTAACTTTTATATCAAAGTGATGATCTTCACCTAAAAAGACTCAAATCCTTTGACACATACAGAAATTGTAAAGTATGCAGCTTATATAACCATTAAGGAAATATCATTTCTTTGCTCCTGAAAATCTTTATATCTTTGCTTTTTCCTTATTATTTTGGGAGGTTTTGTTTTCCTTTATCAGGCTTTGTTTTGGCATCTGCTGTACTAGAAATGTGTTTTTTATCCTAAAAACCAAGCTCGGCATAGCTGTGAGAGCTTAAGTTGAAAAGTTCATAGCACAGAATCCTCCCAAGGTTCATTCATGCAATCAGCAGCCTTCTCTCAAAGGGTGAGCCTATTAGTATGTTTAAAGGTTCCTCAGTCACACTCTCATCCTCTGAAGTAGTCACTGGTGAATTAAAAGAAATATGTTATGTCCCATGTGCCTTACGCACCTGTGTTTGGATTCAGGAGAAAGCTGCCCCCATCGGAATCACAATGTTGAGGAATTCCAAATGTGACCACATCTCCCTTTTGCTCTCTTAATTGAAAAAACATTGTCGATCCATGTGCTTCTCCTCTCTGCTTTCTTCCTGCCTTTCATCACCCTTGGTTTTTAATTTTAAAAGCTTCTTTTCTGATCTTATTAATTTTGTGATGGCTTAATCAAGCATTTTACGGCTTATTTTTTATAATCGGTCATTGATCTCAAAGGCCTAGTCTTTGGGCAGACTGTCAAAAAATGGCAGGGGAAACATGAGTTTCGCTTCCAAAGGCATTGATTTGCCGCACCACTTACTGTTGAATGTGAATGAAGGCAAAATATGAAGTGTCATATGATGAGCCAGACTTAAGGAGTAAGCAATTAAAGCAAAAAACACAAAATAAAACAAAAACAAAAATCTACAAGTCAATTTGCTTGCAGCATTTTGAAATAGTGCCATCTTTTGCCTAAACTATTAATTTCTTCCAAGTTTTGAAATGGAAAAAAATTCACAGAAAAATATTGTGCAGGTAAAAACTGATTCCTAATTCTGAACATTAGTCTTAAGGGCAAAAATCCTGTAGGGAGTTTTCCACAAGTTTTCACTCAGACTTTACTTTCCACCATGAACTGTTTTCTCTTTTAGGAATTTCAGGAAATGAAAGCATCGGGCACTTTTTTCAATCTTGTAAGCTAGCTGCTAGAAGCAATTGCACTTGTGATATCAGGTGTGGGCTAGGAACTGCAGGCTTTATGCCCCTTTTATTGTAACCAGGGGTTAAAACAGAGGCTGGTTAAGAGGAAGAAAATATTATTGCAAACAGTAAGGTAGTGCTAGCGCACTGCTCCTTTAAGGGGGATGAAAAAGAAATCAGAAGCAGTACCTGAAACAAGGCAGGACGTGATCAGTGTTGCCATTCCCACAGTTTTCCCTCCTAGTTGGGTGACTGTTTTTACTTGGCTTGCTGGAAAAATTCACTGGTCACAGGTTGTGGTATTTTGGGTGATTTGCCCAGTCACTTTGGGTGAGAAAATCATGGAAATAAAAAAAGCAAACTCTGGCTTCAGAAACTGGTCACGGCTCTTAGTTGCATCTCATTGGTCAGGACCCACAGCAGCAAATTGGAAGCTGACCAATGAGATGTGGCAGGATGGGAATGATTGGATGCAATTTGGCAGTCAATCAGAGAAGGGGAGGGTGTGGCCATGTGGCAGAGGAACGGCCATACCTGATGGACTATGAGACCATTCAATTAGGGAACGTGATAGCAGGGCCAAGGGTGGGTTGCTGTTTTGGGCTATTTTTTAACCGTGTTTGGGCTGGAACATCTGAGATCATCTGGCAACAGTGGAAGTGATGCATCTGCAGGAAAAGCACAGGAACAGAAGAAGCAAGCCTGCAAGGAGCTCTGAGGGACCAAGGTAGTGAAGTGCACTAGGCCTTGCGCACAGGTTAACTCAGTCTTTGTGCATAATTTTGTGTGTTACCAATGCAGAAAGGAGTTTTGCGCATGAGCTACCTGTGCGCAAAGCCTTGCGTAGACAGCAGCGCCCAGCACATTTAAATTCATAGTAATGAAGCAATTAGCTATTAGCGCTAATGTAGACAGGTGGCCAGGAAATGAAAAGACCGAGCTCAATGCTGGGATTTTAATGCAAGGTTGAGGAGGCATAAAGGGTTAGCTCAGGTCTGCGCTGGTGAGGAATTTTTATGCCTGTTTTTTCTCTATCTTGAGCATGCAGCATCTATAACTTTTTTGTTGAGAGCAGTGGTGAAAAGAAAATGTCAGGGTAGGTGTGTAGAATGCTATCTGCTGCCGAGAAACACCAATATCACTTTGCACAGAAATTTCTGCGCAGAATAATATTGCTGTTTGTGCCCCAGATAGCATTTCAAAAGGTGCAAAGTGCCAAACAGTTTCTTTGGTGTGCAAGATATAGGTGCAGTTAATTGGCCGCATATGTCTGGCTTGTTCTCCTTGTTTAGGGCAAACATTTTGTGCACAACTTAATGGCATGCTGTTTGCATATAGCATTGGAAGGCAAGCCTTCTGCATTAGAGTTGTGTTAGGAAACCCTAGGCTGAGCTTCAGCACAGGGCTCTAATGTGTTTTTGCATTGGTCTATGAGTGTGCTGAGAAGGGCTGAACATGTCCCTAAGACTTATTGCGAAGGGCTGGTAATGAATTTTTAGACGCTGAAAGAATTGAGTGCCTGTGACAAAGGTTCCGACTGTGGAGAGCGTGTATCAGACCTGAAGATGAGGTTTCTGTAGACAGACCCAGTGGGAGAGAGAGGAGATACAAGTAAGCTTGCCAGGCAATCAGGGCCAGTGCCAGGATATGAGGTGCCCGCCAGGTCCCACCACTGCACCCATTGCCACCCCTTTCAAGGACATGCCGTGGTGACAAAGCTCGCAAAACGGCACCACAGCACTTGCCATCGCCTTCGGCACTGTAGTGCTGTTCCTGATTTTACTTCCTTTTGCATGGGGCCGGAGGCAACGGCAGTATCTGCAGGGGGCAAGCTGGGAACATTGTGGAGGTTTGTGCCTTAACCACGGGCCTTTTGCAGCTATTGCACTGCGACAGCTGAAGAAGGCTACCGCAGTTTCGTAAACATGCCTCCTAATTCCCCCTCTACATACTGTATACTGTCACCAAAAATCAGGAGTAGTGGGCACCTAGGCATTTGGCACAGTGCAGAACATCTAGGCGCTCTTAAAAAATTGACCCCAATGCCCATGGACCTCTGAACACATTTTCTAAGGGAAACTTTTAGTGGAGTTTCCCTTTGAAAATTCAAGGTCATCCAGTGTCACAGTACAAAGTACATGCCGTAAATAATGAGCAGGGATTTCCAAATTGAATCCCAGTGGGCTATCAACTGGCTCCAGTCTCCCTCATCCCTGGACTAATCATTATCAGCATTGGTAAGAACACCTCTGCTGTGAATCAGCACAGCCATTTTTCATAGATATTGATGATCATTTTCAGTCCTCGATTTTGTGATGGTAACTGTTTACTTGCCTGGGTAAAATCTTTTGAAAACTGTCCTCTTAGTTTTTGATTCTACATTGTTATTTTTGAAAACTTTTATTTAAACTAATTTCTAATCCCCCACAATCCACGTGTAAAGTGTCCCTTGTTTTGGGGCAGTCCATCAGGTGATACATACCCCCAAACAATTAATTTTTCTCCCAGATCTTCTCTCTCCCTCTCAGTGCTCAGGTGCAGATTCCTCATTTCACTACAAAGACTGAGACGGGCTACGCCAAATAACTTTATTGCTCGTTTGTACAAATCACGTCTTGAAATTTTTCTTTCTGGAGATTGTACAGCATTAGGTAAACACTGTTTTTTGTTACCACATATCATACATATCCTTATGTCTGTGATCCTTTTCACTGTTCGTCAGTCCTTGAGTGGGGTCAGGGGTTTCCCAGTAGATTAACAAAATTATTCCCTGTTCGACTGAACATGGCTGGCTCTTCCCTCCTCTGTAGAATCCTCTTTGACTCAGACTCTCTCCACAATGGACTAATCTGTCCACAGTACCCTTTCCTATAGTCGAGCTCCACTTTGGTGCTTCTCCCTCCTCTCTGGGCTTTTGACTTCAGTCCTGTTCCCTCCACTCTTCAACAAGAAGGCAGGGGGTGGGTAAAACCTCCAACTTCACATACAGACATGTTGTCGCTAGCTCAACACTTTTCTAAGCCATTAAACTGGTTACAAATTGCAAACTTTTTCTAGTTTCTCCCTTTTGGAGAACCAGATGACCACCATGCCTGAGACAATCCTCTTGAGAAATTCCTATTGGCTGTATTGATGGCCACTGGGGAGGGTGACGGTGATTAATCGTGGGTTTTGCTGCTCAAAATTAAGCCAACAAGCATCTCATCTGTCTGGATGATAGTTCAGCTTTCCTTGCCAATGTGAACTTCATGGGCCACTGAAACGTTTCTCCCAGCGGCAATTACAGTACCAGCAGAGTTAAAATCCAGAAACTCACTAAATTAAATAATACATTGCAATGAAAATCCACAAGTTTTTTTAAAAACACATTGGCTCTGCCCATGTACCTAATGGATACTGAATGTATGTCGCAATTGTTTTAAGATCTCCTTGTGTAACATCATTTATAAAATGCTACAGTTTTAATCAGCCTGGAAATATTTTTGGATATATAGTAGTTAACTGAATGAAAATGAATGTTGCTAACATAGAAGAATAAAAAGACCGTATCTGAGGCTGGCAACAAGAAAATAATGCTTTCATTTAAATAAAAAATAAACAAGTGAGAACCCCTAGAAAAAAAACCCCTCTAGTTTTGATGAGACTTTTTTTGGTCTATGTGCCCAAGATGTGGTATGACAAGTCCCTGTTGCAAGTGGTTGGGGAACCACTGGACAGTAATTGCAATGTGGCAAATAATAGTCAGTGAAAGCAAATAATAATGATTGAAAACTATTGAAAATAGTTTTGTGTTCTTTTTTATCATTATTACTACCAGGTTACTGTCAGGTGAGGGCACGTTTTAGGCATGTACACAACTGAGATTTTCATTGCATTCGTCGCATATGAACCAAAATTTGTTTTGTTTTAATTGTGATTGTGCACTAACTATGTGCACAAATTGCTTGTGTGCACATATACCTCCAAATTTATGTGTGTACAAGCAATTTGCATGCACAATTAAAATGAAGGAATGCAGACAAATGGCCAAGCAAGCCCACATTGCATATTCCTAGCATATATTAGATTGACAGAACTTGACCAAGGGTATCTGCTGCCCTAGGTGAACTCCAGCCACATGCCCCCACATACCATTGATGCAGCTCTGGACTCTACCACCCTCCCATGAGTCCGGCACATCCCATTCTCCAATCCCTCCCAAGGTGTTCAGCATCTCCTTTCCCTTCCCTGCCACTCCCCCAAAATGTCCAGTATCTCCCCTTTCCTTCCCCACACCCCCTGTAACCCAACATCTCCCCTTCTCTCCCCATCAACATTTCCTTCCCTCCTCCCCCAAACTGTCCAGCAGCTACCCTTCTCTATCCCTCCAAGATATTCAGTATCTCCTCTTCTCTTCCCTGTTCCCCTCCCTGTGTATCCAGCATGTCTTCTTTCCTTACTCATCACCCCCCCCCCCCCCACGGAATCCAGCAGCTCCTCTTCCCTTCCCTACCTCCCAAAAATGTCCAATATTCCCTCTTCCCTTTGGTGCTCTTCCCTTCCTTCCCCCCCAAAGGTGTCCAGCTTCGTTCCCCTCACCAAAGTGGCCGGGCATGACAGCGGCAGTGCAAACTGCTATAAATGTGGTGAGGGGGTTGGCCTTCCAGTACCGTGTGCACCTTTGGCCTGCCGTTCATATCCCTTCTGGTGTAAACTTACTGTCAGAGGGGCAGGAGCAGCAGGCCTCAATAGACTGCAGTTGCTTAAAGGCGAAACCCCAATATTGACAGCATCAGTGTCATGGCAAGACATGCTAGGGAGATAAAGTTTCTAGATAAAATAAATGACTGCTTCTTGGAGCATCTGGTTCATTAACCAACAAGAGGGGAAGCCATTTTGAACCTAGTCTTTAGTGGAACACAAGATCTGGTGCAAGAGATAAGGATGCTGGGGTCACTTGGCAATTAGTGATCATAGCATGATCGCGTTTGATTTAATAAATGTAGGAAGGACAGCAAGGAAATCCACAGTACAATTACAATTTGAATGAAATAACAAATTATTTTGAAATAACTTAAGTTATTTCAAAATAATTTAAGTTAACAATTTGAATGAAATAACTTAAATCAAAAACTATATCCAATTTAAATCATAGCTTGATAGATACCTAACAACTTAATCTTAATACACTCCAAACATATCACGAGTATATTATAAACACACTGGACTCACGATATCCCACTCTGTTCGACAATGTAAATAATTTTCAAACCCTCGAACCTCTATACTACTTTGCCTCGTACTCAAACTATTTACCGTTTACTATGGTTCTATTTAACTGTTATCCTCATGATGTACATAGCTTAACTATTGCTACCGCTGTTAATTGTACATAGTTTGTTTTTATTGTTATCGCTGTTATATGTAACTGCTATCATTGCAGAACCGATTTGTTAAAAATGTAAACCGCGACTGATCACTGGAAGGAGCGGTATAGAAATTTATGCAAATAAATAAATAAAAAAGTACTACCTTTTAACTTTCAAAAGGGAGACTATGATAAAATGGGGAAAATAGTTAAGAGAAAACTAAAAGGAGCAGCTGCAAAGGTTTATTTATTTTATTTATTTAACATTTTTTCTATACCGCAATATCTACTAGTAATGGTGGTTGGCAGGGAACAAAAAGAAGAATTAAAATTTTACATGGAAGAAATAGATCAATTAACATAGTAACATAGTAAATGATGGCAGATAAAGACCAGTATGGTCCATCTAGTCTGCCCAGCAAGGTGGCAAAGAAATTAGATAGTTAAGTTTATTTTGATTTTATCCTCTTGCTATAAAGGGATCCACTGTGTCTGTCCCATGCCATTTTGAATTCTGTCACTGTATTTGCCCCCATCACTTCCATCGGGAGGGCATTCCAAGCATCCACCACCCTTTCAGTGAAAAAGCATTTCCTGATATTGCCTTTCAGTTTACCCCCTTGCAGCTTCATGTTATGCCTTCTAGTTGTACAGCTTCCCTGTCTTTGGAAGAGGTTTGTCTGTTCATTAATATTCTTTAAGTATCTAAAGGTCTGATTCATATATCCCCTATCCCTCCTCTCCTTCAGAGTGTACATATTTAGGTCTTCAAGTCTCTTCTTATAAGGTTTCTGACGCAAGCTCCAAATCATTTTGGTCGCCTTCCTCTGAACTGTTTCCAGTCTTTTTACATCCTCTGCGAGATATGGTCTCCAAAACTGAATACAGTATTCCTAGTGAGGCCTCATCAGTGACTTATACAGTGGCATTAGTACCTCTTCCTTTCTTCTGGTAATTCCGCTTTGTATGCAACCCAACATCCTCCTGGCTTTTGCCACTGCCTTGTCGCACTGTTTTGCCACCTTGAGATCCTCAGAAATAATTACACCAAGGTCCTTCAACAGGTCCTTGCACACCAACCTCTCGCCCCCTATCACATATATTTCCTTTGGATTTCTTCTTCCTAAGTGCATAACACTGCACTTTTTCGCATTAAATCTTAACTGCCAAGCATTAGACCATTCTTCCAGCCTTTGTAGATCTTTCCTCATGTTATCCACGCCCTCAGGGGAGTCCACTCTGTTGCTAATCTTCGTGTCATTTATTTTATTTATTTATTTAATGTCTCTTCTATACCGCGCTATTTAGTATCAGTGCGGTTTACATACAACAGTAACTTAGAGCAGACAGCTGCTCTGTATGTACAGAGAGCAGGTACTGTAACTTGGACATTGCTGGGGTAACTATTTACAGAGTATGTATAATCTTTACAGGGTGTGAGGGCATATACATGCTGCTATTTACAAGGTATGCATAATCAAGGCTGGTGCGGCTTCTACCAGGGTAGGGGTGTATGCAAGCTGCTATTTACAAGTAAGCATAGTCGGTGCTGCTATTTACAAGGTAAGCATTATCAAGGCTGGCGCCATTGCTACCAGGGTAGGGGTATATACAAGCTGCTATTTACAAGTAAGCATAGTCGATGCTGGCGCCAATGGGTGTGGATGCCTCATCATGTGCTTTGTGTGTTGGTGTGGTGAGCCTGGTGGTGGGGGGGGGTGGTTGTTTGTGTGCTGTCGTCTGAATAGTGTTTGAGGAAGAGGTGGTGCTTCAATGCATTTCTAAATTGGGCAAGGTCGGGGATTGCCCTTATGGAGTGGAGGAGTAGCCTAGTGGTTGGGGCAAGGTACTTCAGGCTGGAAGGTCAGGGGTTCAAATCCCACTAGAGGACAGCAACCTTGGGCCGGAAGGGCTGGGGTTTTTAGTCCCACAGGTGTTCCTTGTGGTCTTGGGCAAGCCACTTAACCCTCCATAGTCCATGTTCCCTGTAAAATAGTTATTTCCAAGTTATAATACCCTGTTCAATGCAATTTCAGTTTGTTCAATGTAAACCGCACTGATGCAGAATAGCACGGTATATAAGAGAATGTAAATAAAAATAAAAATAATTAAATGTTGGGTGGGAGGGCATTCCAGCATCTGGGCGCATATAACCTAAATGTCCTGTTTGTCGTTGCCTGCGTGCATTGTGTTATTTCCTTCGGGATTACCAGTGTGTTGACTGCTGCGGATCTTCTGGATCTGTTAGAGGGCGTAGGCTGGATAATCTGGATGAGGGAGGTGGAGGAGAGCCTGTTGATAGCCTTGAAAGTCAGTAGTAGGGATTTAAACGAGAGTCTGCCATGGATGGGGAGCCAGTGGAGATGTCTCAGGATGGGTGTCACATGATCCTTCCTAGAAGCACCGTGTAGAACTCTGGCCACAGTGTTCATTGCTAGCTGGAGTGGATTTAGGGTGAATTGTGGGAGCCCTTGTAGAATAGCATTTGCGTAATCGAAATGCAGGATCACCAACACTTGGAAGATTGTCTGGAAGTCATCATGCTCAAGCAGGGAGCGCAGGTGCTCGAGTGTCCAGATCTTGTGGTAAACTGCTCTTACTGTGTTGCTTATGTGGGCCTTCATGTCCAGGCGTTGATCTAATGTGACTCCTAGGTAGCGAATTGTGGATTTGGTATTTATTTATTTAATCAGTTTTGTATACCACCTTATCCTTCAATCAAAGTGGTTAACAGGACAACAAAAGGGTTTACATTGGGGCATGGAGGACAGAGAGATAAGACATTGTGATAAATTACAGTACATCATATTAATTTACAATAAATTACAGTACATTGTAATAGTATATAAAGATAAACTATAATATTATACTATAACATAACAAAATTGAGTAGAAACAGTTAGTAAGGTATCTTGAATTTTTATGTGATAGGTTGTTTGCCATCGGCCTCGATGAATAGATATGTCTTAAGGGACTTGCAGAAGTCTTTTATGTTGGTTTGAAATCTTAATTCCTCAGGAATAGAGTTCCATAGTTTTGGTGCCATAAATGAAAAAACCCTTTTAGAAGTCATTTGTTTAGATTTATTAAAATTAAGATGGGAATTAAGTCTGTTGGTAGCTTGGGAACGTCTGGGTCTTGAGCTTGTGTCTTTAGAAATAATAGATTTTAGAATATCTGCTGATGGTCCGTGAAGAATTTTAAAAATGATCATCAGATTTTTGTACTTTGATCTTGCAATGATTGGAAGCCAATGAAGTTCTTCAAGCAAGGGAGTTAAATGTTCATATTTTGTGGATCCCATTATAATTCTTTCAGTGGTGTTTTGAACCATTTGAAGGGGGTGGATGGTATTTTTGGGAAGACCTTGATAAAGGATGTTTCCAAAGTCAAGTAAAGGTGCAATAACTGCTTTGCATACTGTTCGGAAATGTTTTGTATGCAAAATTGGTTTAAGTCTTCTAATGATTTTTAAACGATGGTAAGATTTATTTGTAATTTTATTTACATATGATTTTAAATTTAGATGTTTATCTAGGGATACGCCAAGGTACTTCTTCACTAAGTTTTATGGATTTGTTTAGGATACTAATTTCTTTAGGAGCCTTTAGGTACAGAGACCCTGAGTTTCATGGTTTCCTTAAAATGCGGTGGCAGGAATTCTCAACCCACAATGCTCAGCATAAAGAGGATCCGGAGCTTTTTTGGGAAGCTGCTAAAGTAGTCCTGCGGGGGGACATTATAGGGTATGTAGGGAGGAAACGGAAAATGTTGATGCAACAGATTGTTCGCTTGGAACAGCAAGCAGGTAGAGAGAGGAGGAGACAAGCGTCATGTCCGTCGGCAGTGAATAGGAGGAAATTGTGGGAGACACAAACAGCCCTAAATGAGCTGCTGCATCAAAGGGCCAAGAAATCGTTTCTGTACTACCGCTTTCAGCTCTATAGATATGGAGATAGGCCGGGAAAGTTATTGGCAAGATGCCTTAAAGGCAGTAGGGGGACTGGTACTGTGGCGGCGCTGCGAGACGACCAGGGCCAACTGCATAAAGAAAGGCAAGCGATTGCTCAAGTATATAGGACGTTTTACCAGAAGCTCTATACAAGGAGAGTTGGATCTCAGACTGACATGGTAGAATACTTGAAACAAGTGAGCTTGCCAAGGTTAGCGATGGTTCAACAGGCAGAGCTGGATAACCCAGTGACTGAAGAGGAGGTTCACAGGGTCATTCTAAAAGCGGGTTGTCACAAAGCGCCTGGCCCGAATGGGTTTGGGGCAGAATTTTATAAGTTATTAAGGGATGAGTTGGCCCCTTCCCTAGTGGCGACATATCATAGAAGGGTGGATCAGGGGAGATTCATGTGGGGGGAGAATCGGGCGCACATTATACTTATACATAAACCAGGGAAAGATCCTTTACAAGCTGCCTCTTATCGACCTATCTCCTTGCTGAATTTTGACATGAAAATACTGGCTAAGGTGCTGGCAGACCGTTTGGGCCAGGTATTAGGTGAGCTTGTGCATGATTCTCAAGTAGGTTTTGTAAAGGGGCGATATGCGGTGCGGAATTTACGTAAAATTGTGGCATCGCTGGAGTGGGTAAGAGATAGGATGCAACAGTCGCTTTTGATTAGTTTTGATGCAGAAAAGGCATTTGATCAAGTGAATTGGGATTACCTCAGATTTCTCTTGCCACATTATGGACTTGAAGCTTCTTTTTGTAATATGGTAGAGCTTCTATATACGAAGCCCACAGCTAGAGTGTTATGTAATGGAGTGCTATCAGATGAGTTTACCCTGGAGAGAGGTACAAGACAGGGATGCCCGCTTTCACCGTTGCTTTTTGTGCTGTCTCTTGACCCACTGGTATGACGAATAGAGACGTCTGATGAAATACAAGGTATAGGCATAGGGAATCATATGTTTAAGCTGGCAGCATTTGCAGATGATATACTGGTTCATTTGCTATCTCCTCGGACGTCGTTGCCCAATTTATTAAAGGAATTCTCTTGTTATGGGGGTTTTGCTGGGCTTTGTATTAATATGGATAAGTCTGAAGCCATGGATGTGGCAGGGTCAATAAGGGGACATTGGAGAGGAAGTTTTCCGCTTAAGTGGGCAGGTGATTCATTTGTGTATTTAGGGATACTCCTGACGAGAGAATCGCGGGAGCTATATAGGAAAAACATGGAAAGAATCCTTGTAAAAGTTCGATCACAGCTTCAGGTGTGGTCTCCACTGCCCCTGTCCTTACTGGGCAGGGCGGCGGCACTGGGAATGGTGATTCTGCCTCGGATGCTTTATTGGCTGCAAACTCTCCCAGTGTGGTTATTGAAGCGTGATTTAAATGCTATTGACCGCGAGATTAGGAATTTCCTTTGGAAAGGTGTGCGAGCTCGCATCCCCTTACATAGATTGAGAAGGAGATGGAAATCTGGAGGGATAGGAATCCCAGACCTTCGGACTTATGCACTGGCATGCCAGGCACGGCATATTGGAGACTGGCTAGGGAATACGGAGGTGTATACGCCAAGAGCGCTGGAAGAGGCTCTTGTGGCTCCGCAGACCTTGTTGGCAGTATTGCACCAGGAAAGTAGGCTCCTGCCTGGTAGAGTGATTAGTAGTGAACTGGTCTGCCCGGCACGAAGGGTGTGGCAACATTTGAATAGGCTCTGGGGTGAACCATCAGGGGTTTCAAGCTGGCTACCCATACAGGGGAATGATCAGTTTACACCAGGATCAGAAACGTCAGCATTTGTATATTGGAGGAGACAAGGCATATGTAACATTGGACATGTGGTGGATCAAATGGGGCAGTGTAAATCTTGGGAGACTTTGCGCATGGTGTATGGACTTAGTAGTCGGCATTATTTCGCTTACGTGCAACTCTCTCACTATGTGGCTTCCCTACCACAGGATGCACTGCGGGTGGAAAGATCGGCACAGATATTAGAGTTCTTTGCACTGGGAGAGGAGTCACCGCCTACAATTGCACAGCTGAAAAGACGATTAGATGACTATAGTAGTTTGCCTGACTATAGGGTGGAAGAAGCTTTGTGGGCACAAGAATTGAATATCTTGGTAACTCCTGGTTCACTCCTTCAGGCCTTGAGTGGGATTGCGGGGCTGGTGAGGGGAGCTCGATGGCGGGAGGTACAGTTTAAATGCATCCTACGGGCACATTTCTCTCCAAGACGGGCATTACGATCCCATCTCACTGAGTTGGGCAGATGCCCAAAATGTCCCTGCCCTTTGGCGGACTTAGGGCATATGTGGTGGGGGTGTCCGATAGTTTGCCTATACTGGAAGAGGATAGCTGATTTTATGAGTAGGATTGTGTTACAGCGAATCCGTTGGACAGCAGCGCTTGTGGTGTTAGATCAGCTTGGACCACTCCACCCGAATGGGAAATGGGAACGCCTTTTGGTCAGGACTGCATGTCTGGTGGGTAAAGGCCCGATACTTCATAGGTGGAGAGAAGCGTTAGGTCCCACCTATTGGGAATGGTGCAACAACTTTCACCAGCTGATGCTTATGGAAAGGAGAGAGGCTAGAGGAAGTGCTCGACGTTGGGCCTTATTCCTGCTAATTTGGGAACCATATATTCAGATATTGAGGCCTCGTGTCCGGAATGAAGTGCTTCAATTGGGTTGAGAAGGTCGTGGGATACTAATAATATAATTACTATGCATGTTCAATATGGTGGGTTGGTTGCTGAAGGGGGAGGCTGTGGGGTGGGAGGGAGGTTGGTGGGGGGAAGGGGGGAAGGGGGGAGAGGGGAATATTGTAATTTTTTTTTTTTTTGCTGTATTTGTATGATTGATTTGTTGAGGAATCCTGGGCTGAGAGATCACCAGAAATGCCATTTTTTGTTGTTGTTGTTGTTTTTATATACTATTTTGCATGTTCTGTATTATTTGGTTTTCAATAAACAGAGTTTACAAAAAAAAAAAAAAGAGATTAATAGTGCTTCGGTTTTGTCAGAATTTATTTTAAAATTATTATTTGCAAGCCAGTTGTTCATGTCAATCAAACATTTATCAATTATTACTGTGTCTAAATAATTTTGGTTGATTGTAGTATAGATCATAATGTCGTCAGCGTAGAGATGTTAATTTATTCCATGCTGTTTAATAATTTGACATAAAGGTTGAATATAGATATTAAAAAGAATGGATGATAAAGCTGATCCTTGTGGTATACCTTGTGTGACGGGGATTTGAGAGGATTTTTTTTCTCCACATTTTACTATTTGCGTACAATTACCCAGGTATGATGTGAACCATTTAAGGGTGTAGTTACATAAGCCAATATCTTCAAGACGTTGGAGCATTATTGAATGAGATACGGTGTCAAATGCTGCTGAGAAGTCAAGAAATATTAAAAGAAAAACATTATTTTTTTGTTCAGACCGGTTATGAGGTTATTAAATAGTGAAATAAGTAGTGATTCCACATTGTGAAATGGTTTGAAACCATGTTGGTGTAAATCCAATGGTGCATATGAATCTATGTGATCCTGCAATTGTTTTTGAACTACTTTCTCTATAACCTTCGAGATAAATGGTAAACTGGAAATCGGACGGTATGACTTGGGGTCAGAGGTGCTTAATAATTTGCCTTTGTGTACTGGTCGAATTGATGCTTTTTTGAGAATAGCAGGTAAATAACCTTGTCTTAACAAATTTTCCACAAATTTCATCAAATGTGAGCTCAATTGTTTCTTAGGGGCTTGTTTACAAAGCTGCGGTAGCGGTTCGCAATCATTATCGGAGCCGCGGCCCCATTGATTTCAATGGGGCCGCGGCTCCAATAACGACCGCGAACCGCTACCGCGGCTTTGTAAACAAGCCCCTTAGTGTTTTTAATCCACTCTACTGGACATGGATTGGCTGGAGAGGTTGTTGTGTTGATTGTGCTTATTATATCTTCAATGTTATTTTTTGTTGGTATAAAAAAATCAGTCCAAAAATGTTTGGGAGCATTTAAGGTTTTTACCATTAGTTGAGTAGATTGTGAGGATGTAATAATGCTTAATTGATTCACATTTTTGCTTATTAGATAATTTGCATATTCTTGAGGATCTATTTGGTGGTCATGATGTGGAGTGCTTACTTTGGTGAGTTGCTTCACAGTGCTGAATAACTCCCTCGGTTTATTAGCTGACTTCAAAATTAAATTTGTGTGGTATTGCTGTTTGCAATCAATCATGTTATTATATTCTATTTGCTTAACCTTATACAAGAACTCTATGTGCTGAGATTTGTTTTGTCTCCATTTACGTTCTAATTTTCTTAGGGGTATGTTTACTAAACCGGGCTAACGGTTAACCCGGGCTATCTGCCACTAAGTCCCATATTATTCAATGGGACCTAGTTGCAGATAGCCTGGGTTAACCGTTAGCCCGGTTTAGTAAACATACCCCTTAGTGTGCGTTTTGCGTCTCTGACTTCATTTGAATACCATGCTGCGCTGTTTCTTCTGCGCATTTGTGTCTTATTTTTATTAGGAGCTAGAGAGGCATCAGAAATGATTTTATTCCAGTTTTGTATGGAAGTGTCTAGTTCATTGCATTCTTGGTGCAAGTGAGGAATGACTTCTGTAAGGAAGTTTTCTTCATGAAAGGCTTTACATTTTTTTATTTTATATTTGGTTTCTAATTGTTGGGAATGAAGTTTTAGATTTAGTGTAAAAAAAATTATGTAATGATCAGACCAGGGTACTGGAGTTATTCTTGGTGTTGAGATCTGATTAAGTGTTAAAAGCTGCTTTGGATGGAAAATCAAATCTAGAATTGATCCATGTTGATGTGTTGGTTGGGTAATTGCCTGTTTATAATCTAAAGATTCCAAAGCCTTTAAGAAAGCTTGAGATTCTTTAGGAGGTGAAAAGTCTAAGTTGAAATCACCTAAAGCAATTAGTGGTTTATGCAAAAAGGTGTGAGAACAAATTAATTCAAGGATTGTTGATAGGTGGTCTTTTGTAGCATTAGGTGGTCTGTAAGTTTATTTATTTATTTATTTTATTTTATTTAACTGCATTTATATACCGCTTTTCACCGGGTCAAAGCGGTTTAACAAAGGGGGGGGGGGGGGTGGACAGTAATCATTATAGAGAGGGGGGGGGGAGAGCCATCACCGGGGGGCCAACATTGATGATCCGAACAGATAGTAAAGACTTAGACAATAGACATGAGTCTCTTATAGGGTATTTTGGGGATTTGGCAGAAAGACTGTGGGCTGTCAGTGAAGGTTGTCTGTTTCTGGTCCAAGGTATTCATGAAAGAGGATGGTTTTTAGTTGTTTCCGGAACGCGAATAGATCACCAGTGTTTCTGATTTGGCTCGGTAATGAGTTCCAGAGGGAGGGTGTGTATAGTTTGAAAGTTCTGTTGCAGTTTCGTTGATTATATTTTGTTCGTTCATAGGGGATGGTAAGGATGTTGTTAGTGGTCTGTTGGGTTGGTCTGTTGTGGGTGGGCTGGGGTAGTAGGGAGTGGAGGTGGGAAGTCTGTGTTTGATAGAGGGCTTTGTGGATAAGCAGGGCAGCTTTGTATTTGATCCTTGCTTTGAGTGGAAGTATGTGTAATTCCCTCAGGACTGGGGTGATGTGATTGTGTTTTTTTGCATTCCGGATGATTCTTGCGGTGGTGTTCAGGGCAGTTCGTAGTGGGTTGGTGTGGGTGAGACAAATATTGAGATGGTGATTTGATATCACGATTGAAGTTGCTTCAGATGGGTTGTTCATTATGACAGTTTTAAATCTGAAGATTTTCCTTGCAAGGATTAGGGTTCCACCACCTCTTTTATGTTCTCTATGACAGTTAAACACGTCAAAATCGGTAGGAGTAATTTGGTTTAAAATGACTTGGTCTCTGTCTTTTTGCCAGGTTTCAGTTATGCACATGATGCCAATCTTTTGGTCTATTATATAATCATATATAGTATTTGTCTTATTTCTTATTGACCTTGCATTAATTAGTATGCAATTAATAGGTGAATTAAGAATTGGATTAGTTGCGGTACGCTTAGCTATGGGGGAAATAATTTTGGTTGATTTTTTGTTTTTATAGGTGTGAATCTTATTTTTATTAAATTTAATATTGTCTGTGTGGATATATCTAAGTGGGTTTAAAATTAAATTATTAGGTATAGCTTGTTGAGTAAGGAAAATCATATTAAAATAGAGAAGAATGAACTGATACATTGTATGCATGATTGCAGATGCTAAATAACTGTAGTAAATCTGTAGTAAGTCATCTGCAAAAAGAAAGACTTTTCCATTCAGTCCTTCAGCAATATCGCTCACAAATACATTGAACAGTGCCATATCCAGGACCGAACCCTGGGGCATACTGCTAATCACCCTCCTTTCATCCGAGTGAGCTCCATTTACCATCACCTTCTGATGTCTGTCAGTCAACCAATTTCTGATCCAGTTCACCACCTTGGGACCCAGGTAGATGACATCCATCGCATGCCCCTGATCTAGTTCTCTGGTCACCCAGTCAAAGAACTCAATCGGATTTGTTTGGCAAGATCGTCCTTTGAGAATGAGAACTTTACATTGAACAGAGGCAAAAATGTATACAGTGTGATATAATGATAATAGATTAAAGGTTAAAGGTTAAATATTAAAGGTTAAAGATTTACATCAAGCAGGGCATTGTTTAAAAATACTATCTTGGAAGC
Organism: Ichthyophis bannanicus; assembly: GCA_033557465.1. Taxonomy (NCBI): domain Eukaryota; kingdom Metazoa; phylum Chordata; class Amphibia; order Gymnophiona; family Ichthyophiidae; genus Ichthyophis; species Ichthyophis bannanicus. The sequence continues at coordinate 307,899,470 of CM066032.1, read as the reverse complement.
TCAGATCAGCTGTATTCTATGCTTTAAGAAAGTGGAAGTCCAAAAAATTACCAGCATGGTTTAAAAGTGAGGTCAGAGAGACTGTTGCTGCTAATAAAGCATCTGTCAGGAAAAGGGAAAAGGAGTCAAATGACGAAAACTGGAAATAACATAAGTACTGGCAAGTTAGATGCAAAGTATTGATGAGGCAGGGAAAGAGAGCATTTGGAAAAAAGCTTGCCATGGAAGCAAAAATGCATAATAAAAACTTTTTCAAGTACATTCATAGCAAAAAACTTGTGAAAGAGTCAGTTGAACCATTAGATGATAGAGGGGTAAAAGGAGCACTAAGAGGAGTGAAGGCCATAGCGGAGAGACTGAATGAATTATTTGCTTTGGTCTTTACTGAAGAAGATGTAGGGAAGTTACTCATGACTGAAATGATATTTAAAGGTGATGCATCAGAAGAATTGAAAGAAATATCGATAAACCGGGAAGACGTATTACAACTATTTGATAAACTAAAGAGTAGCAAATCACCTAGGGGCATGTTTACTAAAGAACGCTATTTGCGTTGCGTCCCGTTATCGCGTGGTAAGGTACCTTACCACATGATAATGGTGCTTTAACATGCGATAAGGTACCTTATCGCGTGTTAAAGCGCCATTATCGCGCGGTAATGTACCTTACCGCGCAATAACAGGATGCAGCGCAAATAGCGTTCTTTAGTAAACATGCCCCCTAGACTAGTTGGCATACATCCGAGGGTGTTGAAAGAACTGAAATATGAGATTTCAGACCTACTATTAATAACACAGGTACACTAAAAAAAAATTTTTTTTAACTGCCTCTAATGTTTCGATTGATTTTTACGTTTTTTGGTGCGCTGAATCCAAATCTGGTAACCAATTTGCTCCATCACGTACAGATTTTTTGCTACATTGGGTTAGCAGTTTGAGGTGAACGTTTCAGATTGAGTGCGATCGAGATAAAAGTTTCTTGGATGAATTCTTTATACTAATTGTTTAGTAGTTATTCAAATAAGAATAAAGAAAATTGTAACAAGGCAGCACATAAGAATAGAGTAATGTCAACAAAACACACTGTGATGGTAGCAAAATTGTCTGCACTTAAAACAGCCACATACATGTGCACAAACATTGAGCATATAAGAGCGAGGTTAGACACAAAGCAAAGCAAAGAAATGTGCAAAAAATGTTGTACAGGTATGTATGTAAGAATAGAAAACGCAAACCGCACCATTGCAATACATGAAGACAAACACCCGATGGTGTGAAAATAAAATTCTAATAAATGAGATCCGACACTGTGGTAATAACTAGCAAATTTTTATTTCAAAGTTTAGTAAAAACACGATATTTGTCAACACAGTTTAGATTTTAAAGTCATTCTTGGGTCAATCAATCTCCTGGTGGGCCCGTTTCTTCTTCCCCCGAATGCTTCTCTTGGTGCGCTGCTTGGCGTATTTTTCATCTGGGGTTTCCCGCAGCAGCAACCAGCAGAAATCAGCCATCATAGTGGTGTTCCATCTTCCTTGGTACCTTCTCTCTGCGTCCTTGATGTCCTGGTGAAACCTTTCACCTTGTTCTTCACTGTACGCCCCCAAGTTTTCGGGAAAGTAGTACACATGGGAGTGCAAGAAATGGACTTTCAGGCTCATGTTACAGCCTTGTTCTTTGAAGGCATTGAGCATCCTGGCAACAATATCCTTATAGTTCTCATCCCGCCTGTTCCCCAAGAATTTGAGAACAACATCCTTGAAGGAATCCCAGGCTTCTTTTTCCTTCTCAGACATCGTTTCAGCGAATGCTCCATCTGAAATGAGTTTCCTTATATCAGGGCCAACAAACACTCCTTCCTTTAGCTTTGCTTCAGAAAGTCGGGGGAACTTTGAGCAAAGGTACCGAAAGCACTCACCATCTTTTGGAAGGGACTTGATGACTTGCTTAATGAGACCCAACTTAATGTGGAGAGGTGGTAATAGAATTTTATCACGAGGTACCAAGCTCTCATGAAGAACATTTTTCTCACCGGGTCTCAAATACTCCCGAATTGGCCAGTCTTTTTTCCCCCAGTGTAGGTCGCGGGCCCGGCTATCCCACAAGCAAAGGAAGCAGGGATATTTGGTGAAACCGGATTGCTGCCCTAATAGCATGGATAGAATTTTAAAGTCTCCACAAATCATCCACTTATGCTCATCATAACGAATCTTCTGAAGAATCAGGGCCAAATTCTCGTATTTTTCTTGGAGAATAACAGAGTGAGCAATAGGAACTGAAGCGAATGTGTTGCCATTATGAAGAAGAACACCTTTTATGCTGTCTTTTGACGACTCAATGAACAGCCGCCATTCAGCAGGATCATACTTGAGTTTAAACTTTTCCATCACTCCGTATATATCGTTGCAAAATACCAAATCTTCCTCTTTGCTGAAATACTTCAAAAATTGTGTCTCGCAGTTGCGGTACCAACAAAAAGTTGTTCCTGGTGACAATAGATTTTTCTGTTTAAGCCGAGAACCTAGCAGTTGGGCAGCATCTTTTGGGAGTCCTAAATCCCGGACTAAATCATTCAATTCAGCTTGAGAGAAAGGTTCAGGTTTCGGATCTGGTTCAGTTTCAAACTCGGAAATACTGGACTCATCGGGAAAAGCCATCTGATGAGTCTCATCATGATCAGAACCGTCCACACAAATATGATCCAAAGATTTTGGTGGTTCAGGCACAGGTACTTCGTTGCTATGAGGCATAGGCCTAATTGCTGAGGGAAGGTTGGGGTAACTTATTACGTTCTTATTTTTTAAGTTGTATCCCTTCACAATGCAAGAGCAAAAATAGCAGTCACTGCTGTGGTCTCTTTGTTCACGCCACATCATAGGTATTCCGAAACGAAATGCTTGTTTTTTACCTTTCATCCATAAGCGTAGATCTTCCTCACATGTCTTGCACACTTTGTGAGGAGCCCACGGTTTGTCTTGATCGCCTAACTTCAAACCGAAATAGGCGAAATATACTTTTTTAATAAATGCAGAAATGTTCCTCTGCCGCTTTTTCACGGTATATTCCCCACAAATAAAACAAAAACTGTCCGGAGAGTTGATGCAACCTCTGGCTCTGTGAGCCATCACAAATACACAGCACTGCAAACTACAACTGTAGTGAACCACTTCGGAATAAAGCTGGATTACGACTGAGCAAACAAAAGGTAATAATGAACTTGCAAGAAACTGAAATTTGACAGGAACGTTCATGTCGCAACCACCGTGTTTGAGCGAGAGCGAACGAGGCGAGGCGAACAGGAAAGAACATGCGCCAGCGCGAGTACTGGATTTAGCCCCACGCCTCCCAATTGTCCTGTTAATGTATAAAATGAATACAAAACACTCTAAAATATCATGAGGGAGTGTTTCTAGTTAGTTAACCATTACAACCTCTATTTTGGGCCAAGAAAATAAACTGCAGTCGGCTAAAAAGAAATTATGTGAACATTCCTTATATGGGTAAGAAATCTAATTTTGCAAGAAAACGTGACGTGATGGAACATTTTGGCTATTTTTCCTGGATTCAGCAACCCAAAATCTATAGGAATCAGTTGCAAAACTGGAGGCAGTTTTTTGGAGTGTACCTGTGTAATCCGAGAATTATCATTAAAATTAGCTGCAATACCTGAAGATTGGTGAATGGCCAATGTAACGCCAATTTTTAAAAAAGGATTCCAGGGGTGATCCATGAGATCACAGGCTTGTGTGTCTAACATCAGTATCAGGGAAAAATGGTAGAAATCATTATAAAGAACAAAATTACTGAACATGTAGATAGTCGTGGCTTATTGGGATACAGCCAACATGGCTTTAGCCAAGGAAGGTCTTGTCTTACTAATCTGTTACATTTTTTTGAAGGTGTGAACAAACAGGTAGACAAAGATGAGCCAGTCGATATAGTGTATCTGGATTTTCTGAAAGCCTTTGACAAGGTCCCTCATTAGAGATGCTTGGCGAAGTTAAAAAGTCTTGGGATAGCAGGCAATGTACTATTGTGGATCAGGAACTGGTTAAAAGATAGAAAGCAGAAAGTAGGGCTAAATGGCCAATTTTCTCAGTGGAGAAAGGTGAATAGTGGAGTACCCCATGGATCTGTGCTGAGTCCGTTGCTTTTTAACATATTCCTAAATAACCTGAAAATGGGAATAAGTGAGGTGATCAAATTTGTGGATGACACTAATTATTCAAAGTTGTTAAAGCCCAAGAGGATTGTGAAAACTTGCAAGAGAACCTTGAGATATTGGAAGACTAGACGTTCAAATGGCAGATGAAATTTAATGTGGACAAGTGCAAAGTTATGCACTTAGGAAAGAACAACCCAAACTATGATTACACAATGCAAGGTTCCACATTAGGAACCATCACCCAGGAAAAAGATTTAGGCGTCATCGTGGATAACACATTGAAACCTCCACCGAATGTGCAGCAGCAGCCAAGAAGACAAATAGAATGCTGGGAATCGTAAGGAAAGGAATGGAGAAAATAACAAAATATACGAGGTATTATAATGCCTCTGTATTGATCCATGTGCAATAGCACCTTCAATATTGTGTGCAATTCCGGTTGCCGTAACTTAAAAAGGATATATAGGAATTAGAAAAGGTATAGAGAAGAGCAACCAAAGATGGTAACGGGAATGGAAGGATACTCCTATGAGGACAGGCTTAAAAGGTTAGGGATCTTCAACTTCGAAAAAAGATGGCTGAGGCGAGATATGATAGAGGTCTATAAATTAATGAATGGAGTGGAATGGGCAAACTTAGATCAATTGCTTGTGCCATTAAAAAATAGAAAGACTAGTGGACATGCAATAAAGCTACAATGTAACCCATTTAAGACTAATATGAGAAAATATTTTTTCACTCATTGCATAATCAAACTCTGGAATTTGTTACCAGAAGATGTAGTAAAAGCTGTCAGTTTAGCTGGGTTTAAAAAAGGTTTGTACAAGTTCCTGGAGGAAAGGTCCATAAACCATTACTAAAAAGGGACCTGAGAAATCGATTGCTTGACCCAATACAAGCATTGTGGAACCTGTGTGTCTTTTTGGGAACCTGCTAGGTACTTGTGACTTGGATTGACCACTGTTGGAAACAGGATACTGGGCTTAATGGGCCGTGCTCTGACCCAGTATGGCATTTCTTATTTTCCCATTGCCGTGTTGGCAGGGATTTCCTCTGACATTGTTTAGTCGGCTGTACAAGGGTAGCAGTGCCACTCCCTGAGGTCTGCCACCCTAGGTAGACACCTAGATGGGCCAGTCTGGAGATCATAATTGAGAAATCGAGGTCAAGACATACATAATTCTGGTAGTATTTTACAAAAGGCTGTGCCTAATGTGAAGCTTTTTTCTAAAACAACGCAGGAATGCACATGTATTTGCTGATAAGTGTAACTGGAGGACTTATTTAACAAATCTATATCTGAGAAAAAACAACGTGAGAAATTTGGCAACTTCCACATGTAAGTGCTGCCATTTAAATCCAGACAGGACACCTCAAGAAGAGCTCTGTCCCTGGCGGCACCCTCCCTGTGGAACTCTCTCCCCGACGAGCTGAGATCTACCACAGACCTCACAGATTTCAGAAAGTTACTAAAAACAAAGCTTTTCATGGATCATTACAAGGACTTCACCTGAACTAAACTCTGCCATAGCCAAACTGAGGCCTTTACAAACTGTATCTAGACCTGTATATAGCCCAATTGTAGATAGCTCAATTGTATATAGCCCACATTGTCTCGAATAGTTGTACATAGATCATCTGCACCTAAAGCAATCAAATCACTCACACCCCTCGACCACACTCTCTAAGATGTTTCACACTGCATGTCGCACACTCTCCCCCCACCCAACGATTGTTTGCTGTGATAACCGCTTTGATTTAATGATAAAGCGGTAGATTAAATCTGACTAAATAAATAAATAAATACATTTTCCAACCCTACACATATAAATGCAACTAATTAACTACATAGGCTGCTATCTTAAATGTCCATTTGGAGTGGGAAATAAACAATGAGAGATTAAGGAGGATAGCCCCCTTAATCTCACCTGGAAAAAGCTGCCTGAAACAAGCAATTCTGTAAAACCTAAATATCAAGGAGCAGCTGTACACCCCGATATGGACAATAGCAGTCATACATGTATTTTCTGTATGAAATAGGGAATTCAAATGTAGATCTTTGACCCACCCAGGCAACCCCCAAATCATGCCTCTGAATTCCTCCTTGTAATTTCTACCAAGTAAGGTCATCCACATATAAATTCAGCCACCGTCGTTAAACTTTAGACCCACAGATATTCAATGTCGGGGCCATATCCGACCACCGGCATTGAATATCCAGGTCAGCCAGATAGGAATGAAATAACCAGGCCGTGGCAATATTCAGCTACTGCTTGGTCAGCTTCTGTGGAGAAAGTTAGGCCAGCTTTTAAAGGGTCTAACTTTCACCGCATTGCTAAACGTGGGTAGGGGTCCAGAGATGTGGGACTGCCGATGTCGGTACATCCATGGCCCCAGCAATCATTTTAGGTCAGGGGGGCCTGATTGGGGCATGGGGGAGGATTGCCTCTACTGAAGATGGCCACTGATGATTGGCAGCGGCTGTAAAGCAGCCCATGCAGTGTAGGCTGCAGCTAACGCCACCTCTTGAGGTGTATTTGCAGTCACGATCAGGCTGATTTGTGTAGCCATCATGCGGAGGTATTTGCACGGTGGCTGCCAAAAATGAGCACGCCTACTTCCCAGCCTGATCCTGTCCCCCAAACTACAATACACGAAATGCAGCTGTTGCAGAAACGTGCCTACCATATCCACAGTACCTGTGTGATTATTTATTTATGTATTTAACCGTTTTTGTTTTAAATATTGCCCTGTCTTCCATTCAGGGCAATTTACATTATAACTTTAACATTTTTTTTACAATGAACAGGTGAATTAACTTGGATAGGAATACATTTCACCTATGAATTTAGGTAAATTATTATATCTTAGTATTATACAGTGGATTAAATCAAAAGAGCACTTCCTCCAACTACACCAGTCTCCCAGTTGGCTCCTCAGTTGGCGTCAAAGGGGCTCCAAAAAGGCATTCCCCATTGGCTACCCCCATCTGGTCAAGTGCCCATGGACACGTGTCTGCAGGCCATGTACCACAACAAGCCGCTATTTAAATAAGAGATCTCTCTTCTATGATTATGGTGACATCACAATGTTTGCTCAGGTCAGAGGTTGGTTGTTCCGGAGGGCAACATGTATTCACTGAAATCACCTTCAAATGCTCAGGCACTATTAATTGCACTTCTCCTCCAAAATCACGATGGCAAGCACCTGTTAAGAACATAAGATATGCCATACTGAGTCAGATCAAGGTCCATAAAGCCCAGTATCCTGTTTCCAACAGTGGCCAATCCAGGTCACAAGTACCTGCCAAGAACCCAAAAGGTACACAGATTACAAGCTGTTTATCCCTAGGGATAAGCAGTAGATTTCCTGGGTCCTCTTTTATAATGGTTTATGGACTTTTCCTCCAAGAACTTGTTCTAACCTTTAAACCCAACTACCTAACAGCTTTTACTACATCCTCCGGTAATGAATTCAAGAGTTTGAATGCGTGTTGAATGAAAAAAATATTTTCTCTAATTAGTCTTAAAATGTGCTACGTGTCCTCTAGTCTTTCTACTTTTTGAAGGAGTAAATAACCAATTTATGTTTGCCCGTTCCACTCCATTCACTATTTTATAGGCATATATCTCATCTCCTTTCAGCTGTCTTTTTTCCAAGTTAGAGAGCCCAGGGTTCTTCCTGGCAGAACCCCCACACCCCCAATTCCCATTCCTAATCTTACTGAGGCGTTCCTGGTGTCTAGTGGGAGCAGGAGCAATTCCAGGGGTCGGCAGTTGGGAATCTGCTGGGGGCAGCATCTGGGAGGGGTGGTTGTTGTTGAAGGGGTCAAGTAGGCATGTCCACATTCTGGAGGGCTTGCTTGTTGGGTCAGATGAGATACTTTGGTGAGGGTATGGGGATCATATTTATTGCTGCGATCACATGTTAGAGGGGACTGAGGGGGTGGATGGCTTGGGAGGGATTGAGGTCTGGAAGGGGTGATCAGAAGGGGGATCAAAGTCAGGGGGTAATCAAGGGAGCAGATCTCAGCAAATGACAGCTGCCTCTTTCAGCAAGGAATTTATTTGTGCCTTGAGGCAGCTGTAAATACTGATGGCAATACTTTTTCATAGAGATGTTGATAAGTGCTATTTCGTTGGTTCCTAACATGGGGAATCTACATCTATACTATAGGTTCATCCAAACCACACTTTTCCTGCACTAAACACACTCCCTACATGTAGAGCAACCACTTTCAAAATGGCATTTACATGGGTATCCCATCACCATTCCCAAGTGAACTCCCTGAAATTAAATATTGAAAACTTTTATTGTCTGATCCATAAATTACTCAACAGGTATAATTACCCAGTAGTAAATTTATATGTCAATTTTACTTTATGTAATACTAAAATCCATATTCTTCTTCTTTATTTCTCAAATTTTTATATCTCTCTCTTTCATAATAAATAATTCACCATGCTCAACACAGTGCTACTGTAGGCAAGTGCAAAGTTATGCACTTAGGTAAGAACAATCCAAAGTATAGCTACACGATGCAAGGTTCCACATTAGGAGTCACCATCCAAGGAAAAAGATCTAGGTGTCATCATGGATAATCTATTGAAATCTTCTGCTCAGCGTGTAACGGTGGCCAAGAAAGCTAATGGATTGCTAGGAATTACAAGGAAAGGCATGGAGAATAAAACAAAGGATATCATAGTGCTTCTATATTGCTCCATGATGAGACCACACCTTGAGTATTGTGTGCAGTTCTGGTTGATACATCTAAAAAAAAAGATTTATTTATTTGTATATATAATGGAATTAGAAAAGGTACAGAGAAAGAGGGGCTTAAAAGGTTAGGGATCTTCAGTTTGGAGAAAAGAAGGCTAAGGGGGAGATATGATAGAGGTCTATAAAATATTGTGTGGAGTGGAATGAGTAAAGATGAATCAATTGTTTACTTTGTCAAGAAGTACAAAGACTAGGAGATATGCAATACAGCTACAGAGTAATACATTTAAGGCTAATTGGAGAAAATATTTTTTCCTCAGTTGCTGGAGATGTACTAAAAGCTGTTAGTGTAGCTGGGTTTAAAAAAATTTGGACAAGTTCCTGGAGTAAAAGTCCAAGAACCATTATTAAAGTGAACTGAAAGATCCAGGTGAAGTGATTCTAGGGATAGAGAGGAGAATTACAGGGGTATTTTGCTTTCTGACACTGCCTCTATCACTTATTTATTTTATTTATTTAGTATACATTTGTATACCGCTACTTCCAGCGATCAGCAGTGGTTTTTGATTACAGATTGGAAATTGTCAAATCATGACAGGAAATTTTTGAGGTATAAACACATTGATTAGACAGGAAAGCACAGCACACAGAGAACTATTTTACAGGGAACATGGGCTATGGAGGGTTAAGTGGCTTGCCCAAGACCACAAGGAGCACCTGTGGGACTAGAAACCCCAGTCCTTCCGGCCCAAGGTTGCTGTCCTCTAGTGGGATTTGAACCCCTGACCTTCTGGCCTGAAGTACCTTGCCACAACCACTAGGCCACTTAGCTTTTCCTTGAGCTCTAGACACTCGTTCAAGCCTGTCACTTGGTATAATTTGCTGCTCAGACATAGTATAAGAAGTCAGAAAGTCCTCCTCTTCTAGAGAATGAGTGGGGACAGATCCTGAAATATATATATACTTTGGACTCTCTGAAATAGATCTTCCTTTCCCATTTTGAATTTGAGAATGCCTTAAATCTGGACATTGTTCTTCCTTTGTCTTTGTTCTGCTTGCCCTGGTTGTCTTTTGTCAGGGCTTCAATGGATTTAATTCTCATGTTGCAATAAGCTACAGATTAAATTTGCCCATCAATATGAATCTCATTTTGTGAACTCTTTTCCTCCAGAGATTCCAATTTTATCTTGGCTATAATCTTGTGAAAGTCGGTCAGAGTAATTTAACTTCTTTGACTAAGTCAGGGAGGTCTGCTTTGGTTAACAGACAATTCGCTATAGGTCTGTAGAATATCAGTGAGGGTGGCTTTCTTATCTGAAGGGGTGTTTGAAAGTTCTATTATATTTATCCAAAACTTCAGTTTATCTAGCCTTGAAGGTTTTTTTCCATAGACGTGTTTGGAAGTGGTGGCAACCCAAGTAGGGTCTCAACTACTAAACACCACCAGGAGTATCTATGACAAAATCAGAATTCTCCGCAACCTACGCCCTCTTCTACCACATGATACAGTAACTTCCGCACAGTCTGTCAAGCATCAATCATCCCTCTCCTCGACTACTGCAACTCCATCTTACAAGGACTACCCAAGACCACCCTTGCCCCCCTCCAGCTGGCTCAAACACAGCTGCACGACTCATTGCAGGAGCAACCAGGCACACTGACATCACACCCTTATTGAAATCCCTACACTGGCTACCTATCTCATCCCGTATCAGGTTTAAGACCATTGTCCTCACGCATAGAGCCCTCCTCAACACCACAGCGGAACAGCTACAAATACTAATTAAGCGCTGTGGTGAACAGCGCCCTCCTGAGCCTATGGAGATAGTAGAAAATCCTGAGGGTCAGCAGGATTTATACCAAAATGACAGGGCAAGGAAAAAAGAGAGACTCTATTCCTCAGAGCTGAGTAGGGAGACCAGCCCAGGGGAGGAGCCCTGCAGTTCTGATTGGGCACACCCAGCCCTAGGAAGGGGCGTGTCCAAAAGAGAATGTACATTTAAACCAGAGCATGGCTCTGAAGAGAAAGGACGGATAAGAGATCCGAGTGAAGGACGGATAAGAGATCCGAGTGAAGGACGGATAAGAGATCCGAGTGGAGGACGGATAAGAGATCCGAGTGGAGGACGGATAAGAGATCCGAGTGGAGGACGGATAAGAGATCCGAGTGGAGGACGGATAAGAGATCCGAGTGAAGGACGGATAAGAGATCCGAGTAAAGGACGGATAAGAGATCCGAGTAAAGGACGGATAAGAGATCCGAGTGGAGGACGGATAAGAGACCCGAGTAGAGGACGGATAAGAGATCCGAGTAGAGGACGGATAAGAGATCCGAGTGGAGGAAGCACGAGTGGAGGTGGTACAAGGAGTACAAGAAGTACAAGGAATACAGGAGGTAAAGGAAGGAAGGAATATTGGAAGAAGAAACAAGGAGATGGTTGGAAAGCCAGTGGAGTGATTAATGATACTTTGGAACCTGGCATAAGAAGAAAACCTGCACAATCCTATTCCAGGGAAATAAGCAGAAGTCCCACGCAGAGAGGATTTAACCTTGAAGTGGATAGCCCTTGGAAGGCATCGCCTTGGGGGAGAAAGACTTCAGGACAAGCACAGGTGAAAGAGCAATCATTCCCTGAAACGTCGTTTGTGCCGGAGAGCAACAAACAGATCAGCTGGAGAGCCTGGGAGCCATCTGCAGGCAGAAGTGCTGCACAAACAGTGAGTAATTGGTCACCCGGCTGCCAAGCTGAATATAGAGATAATTCTTCCTCCTATGAGTCATTTGCTAAAGAAACTAGCAATTATCCTAATACCTTTATCTTAAAGGAAGAGAAGACAAACAGCCTTGAGCAGAAGGGAAAAGCTATAGCAGATAGTAGTGCCCTCTCTCATAAGGAACAGGCTGAATTGCTACTTCAGAGCTTCCAACAGTTTTTAGACTTACAGGCTAGAAAACAGCTAGTATCACAAGAGGCAAATAATTCAGCACAGCTTGAAGGAGTAACCCAGGGAAATACAAGCATACCTGAGTGTGAACAAATGGACTGTACATTCTGTTGTATAGGAAAGCCAAGCTGAAGGGAACTGCCTTTATCGTGTGTGAGCTGAGTTCTGTAAAGCTGTTGTATTGCCGTGAAAATGGAAGTTCTAATTACCTCCACCTGATTCTCAGCATAGTGAAAGTAACTGTGGCTGTAAGAGGTGCAGTGAAGCCAACTGACCTCTGGAGGCAAAAGAGAGCAATTTGCTGGAAAGTGAAAAAGCAGCATTTGTATTTTGAGTTGCATTTAACCTGAAGTTTCTGTTTGCCTTTTTGAAGCACCCTTGTTTGCATGTGATGGAACATTTACCTTTTACTTTAATAAAATACTTATTATAAAGAAACCACAACTACAAGTTTCTTTAATTCGGAGTGAGAAGAGCTGGAACTACAACTCCCAGCATTCCTGGGGGCAAAGGTTTCCTCCTTCCCTCACGAAGTACAGCGGCTGCTCATGTCCTTAACCCCTTGAGCCGGGCAGGGTCGCCGCAGCGCCCCAACAACAGCAGACTTTGGCGCCAAAACACAGCAAATCTCCTCCTTCTACCTGCACAGAGCTCCAAGAAATCACAACACACCTGCACAAAAACCTTCCAGTTCTATTCCCCCACCAACTGGAACAAACTACCCCCTACCTTACGGGCCCTCCAATCCACGCCCTCTTCAAAAAACATCTTAAGACCTTTCTTTTCGAAGAGCACTTCAACACAGACACTGCCACAAACTACACACAAGAGCACACCCCACCCACCCTCACCACTCAACTCCCATAAGCAGGTGACCACAATGCCTCACCGTATAGCAGCTATGCCATTTGTAAATATTCACTTTATTCTCTTGTTCAATTGTAACAATATAATTGCATACCAGTTATCTGTACATAGTTCCAACTGTTTCATACAAAACGTTACTACTTGTTTCACGTAAATTTCTACCAGTTAACTGTACATAGTTCTAACTGTTCCGTGTAAATGTTACTACTTGTTCATTGTAAACCGTTTTGCCTTGCAGAAAAACGGTATATAAAACCAGTTAAATAAATAAAGAAACTAGGAGAACTAAGCGAGGTCAACAGAGAATAGAGCCATAAGGTGTGAAATTAACCATTGCATAATATGACAAGACTTCAGCCATGCTCCTCTCATCTGATTTTGTCTAAAAAGCTTCACATTTCATGATGAACCAGTGGCCTAAACGTTAGGCCAGAGGAGGAAGAAATACTATAGATTATGGCTAGACTGAAACCCACAGTCAAACTCTACTATCAGCATCAGTCATACTGCATTTTCTCTTTTATTCTTTTTCACTCTTTCCTCTCCCTCTTTCCTCCTTACTGCATTTTTTTCTTGGACTGCTTTTTTCTCTTTTTCATCTTATTTCCTTGATTCCCTCATCCTTCAGCATGTCTTCTTCCGTATTTTTTGATTGTTTTTTTGCCCTTTTACACACTTCACCCTTCACCTTTTTATCCTCCTTTTACTTTATTTATTTATTTGGCTGGATTTACATACCGCTTTTTCACAGAGGCCAAAGTGGTTTACATGGAACCTCGAACATTTCAAACAACGTTTACATTAAATTATCAACTTTATGCTCCCATCTTTATGTTCCATACCGAAGTGAATCAGAAGAAAAAGAAGAAAGGAAAACATATTTTGTAGTAATTCTTAGGTAAGAGAGGTATCTTAGCCCTTTGCTGGTCCCTGGGTCATCCCTAGTAAGTGATTCAATGGATAATCCTTGCGGGACATCTAGGAATGATAGCGGCAGATTCCTGGTTTCTCTGTGCATCAGGTTAAACTAATATTAGGACTGGGCTGTCTCCTCTGATGAAATTTGCAAACTACAGCAGCAGCACTTGTATGCGCCTGACTTCACTCCTCCATTTTTTGGGGGTAGGTTTTCTGGTCCGCTCTCTTGGAGAAGTGTACAGGGTAGATCCCAAGCAAATCCTCCCCTTCATTTTTTTATTTAGAATATTTATATCCTCCTGATTCTACATCCTGAGTGGATTTCGGTTAATATTACATAATTTTAAATACAAAGACAACAAAAATGTTAAAACACCACGTAACACATTGCTAATCATCATTAAAAGCCTCCCTAAAAAAACATGGCCTTAACCAACCTCCTGAAATCAGTATTTCAGATAGTCCTCATAGGGAAGTCGGTAGTTGATTCCCTAACTTAGGGCTAGGAATGAGAAAGGCGTGGCTTCTTGTTCTGGATAAGCTGGCCAAATGAAGGGATGGAACATCCAGCAACCCCTAAGACTGGGTGGGCGTGTAGACAGGCTGCTTAAATCAGCAGAGCTTCTAGAAGATTACAGTTCCTCCTCTGCTTCTTGCAGCCATGTTCAAAGAGTGAGGGCTTGGAACCAATTCAGCTTAATTACATCTGGACTGTTTGATCGGGGCAGTGTAGAAGAGAAGAAGAATCAAGTGGCCATGTTTATGGCTCAGCAGTCTTGCTCCCTTCGTTGTACTTTCTTACTAGTGTAATGACTATAGCGATGTACAGAACAGCCGTAACTAGTAGCCACATGCGGCATTATCACCCATAGCTTCTTCTCCTATAGGGGTCTCAGATCTAAAACGTTTACTTTGTGCTGAGATGAAGACCTGCTTCTCTCTGCTCCATAGTTTCTTGGAGAATGGGAAGCTTCTCTCACTGTCCCTGTACAACAGATGTGGAACTTTCCTTCCAGGCGCACAGAGCAGAAGAGTCGCTACCAGGGATACCCAACCACCTTAGCTGAACTGTACATTTAAATTGTCCATTTACTCCTGTAACAGAATACTGTACAAAGTGTCTGAAAACTGGACAGTTGGCAGCCCTACGAACACCAAAGTCTGGTTCGCATTTTGCATCTCTGTAGCATATCATCAGCGATGGAAGTCTTAACTGCTTGAGTAATGTGAGGCAAAATACACTCCTGCCCAAGATAATAAAAATCCTTTCCCTCATAAGCCAACTCAGATTCCCAGTTGAAACGTTTAGTTCACTGATGAGCGAAAGGTCTAAAACCTGAGCCTTAGCCTCTGATTTCCTGTTCCATTGAATATACTGGCCATGATGCCTATAATGTTACACAAGCTTAATTTATGAAATCTCCAGATCTGTTCCATGGCCTGCCAGCGTAACAATCCATAGAGCTTGTCCTTTCGCATGAAAACCTCAGTTTTTGTAAAAAGCTTTCTAGGGCAATTGTTTGATTTGGAAAGAATTCAGAGTAAATCTGTGACTATTATCACCGAAGCCGTTTTTTTTCTTAAATCATTAATGTTTCCAAATAGTTTCTTTTCCCCTAAGATCCTTACTTGTAATGCATTTATTTGGGGGAAAACATATTGCCAGTACTGCACTTATACACTCTTATTTATATTTGGTAGTACATACCACTGGATTTCTTCAACTTACAGCCCTGACTAGTTCAGACTCCACTGGTCTTAGATATTCAAGCACAGGGACCAGTTGCTTTGGAAAATGCTTAATCCAGCAAGCACGAGGCTAGCAAGTAATCAATACCACGGGACAGGATTAAAAACACATACTTTAAAAACATCTGGCAGGATTAAAAATGGGTCCTCCAGTTACAAGCTGCAGCTGACCCAGGAGCTAAATGCTTGCTGTTTTAAGGTAGTGCTTATTATCTTCATTTTCTTAAGGTTATGTTTGCTATTCACATCAGGTAAATGTGAATGGAAAATTAAACTAAAAACTGAACTTTGTAAGATGCTGTCAGCCCTCACCAACCCCCAGCCCTACAGCTCTTAAAGGATTTCATTTTAAAGAATTAGACATGTGCTTTCATAGGGAAAAAGGGCGGTTCAAGGACACATTTCTTTTCTGTTTATTGCAGCAGAGTTTCCTGTAAGACCATTTTTCATTTGGGCCATGAGGAAAAGTGGTGAAGACCTCGTCAACCAAATGTGATTTATCACCAAAATCAAAGCTATGGGATAATTTGTTGGTACTGAGTAGGTACTGCAAAGTGCTTTTTCAAAAGAGACAAAGAAACATGCATTTAGAAAAATGATTTAGTAGAACTTACAAACCTAGTTTGGTCAAGAGAACTTAAAAATCTTACAGAGACAGTCAGGGGCCTTATTCACATGTTTGAGCAGTTGGTGACTGTGCTGATGCCAAGCTTGCTTTTATTTTTCAAAACATGACACTTATACGTATAACTTTAGACATACCAATTGCAGTAGGCCCATGTTATACATATATATCAGGTCGGGATTTGAAGGAGCCATGGGTGGCTAATTCTGTATAGTACCACAGAGGCAATGCATGCACAGTTTGGGCTTAGTTTATAATATAAAGTGTGTATCTGCTTTGCTTTACAAAATAGGGATATACGGACCTGCTGGAACCTAGATGCAGCAGCTATGCCTAGCGAGAGAGGTGTAACTTGCCTTGCCTAGACTAGAGACCTGTCACGCGTAAATCATAGTATTTTATATAAGAATGTGAGTGGAGGCTGCACCTATGTCTGCCCGAGCACTGCTCTCATGTATGCCCATATGGCACTTACACGGAGTGACATGGACATACGCACGCACTGACGGCAGTCACTATTCTGAACACATAAGTGCTTATTCACATACTTGAAAATAGGGACCAACACACAGTTCTTGTGTGTACATTCCTGTGAAATGTCCTCCATAGTGATGGTATTTGGTTATTACGTTTTATACATATAAGTGGCAACGATTAAAGAGCAGGCTCATCTTTATGAGAGTATTATAATAAATTCATTCCTGAGCACACGTGTCCATGGCCTCTCAGAAAATACTGACTGGCGTAAGAGAACATGCTTTAATATGAAGGTGTGTACTTTGCTGTTAGGCATAGCTGGGGGCATGGTCTGGGCAGAACATGGGCAGAATTTTAGGTTATATTGATTACACTTAATTTACACATGCACTTGGAAAGTTTAAGTGCTTTTATTTACACCTGCTATAGAGCAGGAATAAATGTGCACACCTTAAGCATGATTTTTGTCACTTAACACCAGTAGTATATAAAGTAAGCAGACTTAAAATAGGTGCCTTTTAACTGCCTTAACCTAGGTGCCCCATGTTAAAATCACCCTCCAAACGAATAATGTACATTATAAAGTTATATGCTGGTATTCAGCATGGCACTTACGTATATATATAAGGGGCTCTTTTACTAAAGAGTACTATGGTGTTGCACCTAACATGCCCATAGCACTCAAGGCCATAGCGTGTTAGGTGCAGCACTACTGTGTTAACTGTGGGGGGGGGGGGGGTGTATGGAAAGCATGTTCCTGGTAGTTAATATGGTGCACCCTGCCCTAACGTGGCACAAAACTATTGTGAGTGCACTCACCTCCATCTATGAAGGCAGCAGTAAGTGCGCCCATGCTAATGGCAAGCCTTTCAGTTAGCGCAGGGCATGCTGCAACAAGATGCTCACCTCACCCACTCTGTACCCCAACTTGCCCACTTACTATCCCAATCTGCAAAACACAGTTAGCGTTGAAAGTGGACTGTGCTAAATGTGCTGGCCCCAGGCTAAGACGTACCATGCTTCACAGAACGGGGTTAGTGCGTGCTGTAACCCATGTTAACTGCATAGTGCACTTTAGTAAAAAGGCCCCTAAGTGTTGCTGAAAATACTTATAACTATACATATAAATATATGATTTTAAGGTTTAGAACTGAAAGTTCTTTGTAAATGCTATTGTTATTGTGTAAAAATGATGTCATTGTACAGGTTAATATTAAGTTATTGCTATTGTCATTGTACAGGTTAATATTAAGCGATTGTCTGAAAGACCCCCAATGTATAAGTAAATATTAATGACCCCCAATGTATAAGTTAATATTATAAGTTAATATTAAGTCATCGTTTGAAAAAACCCCAAAGTACCCCCCTACCCCTCCCTGTATATAACCACTTGTATATAGCTCATCCTGCTGTAGCACACCAAGAAATCATCACCTCCACTCAGTGTTAACACAGCATGCCTATCCCTACTGACACTGATTTTTTGATCGGTTGAAGTGTAAACCACTTTGATTTCAGGACAAAGCGGTATATAAATCCTTTTAAATAAATAAATAAAAAATATAAGCTAGGAGGGAAATTTTAGAAGGCTGACTGTGCAAGATTTGCTGCCATATACAAATAAGAAAGATCATTTAGGGAGAGATCCCATGCATATTTTCTAGAAAGTACCTGTCCCTGTGGGTGGAGTGGGGCGGAATTTGGGTATTGCACGTATAGGGGCATGTTTACTAAACCATGCTAGCATACAGGTAGCCATATCTTCCCCTATTGCAGGTCCATCCCTTCAAAAACAGACAGGAAAACTTGTGTTTTTAGGACTGAAAGATAGGTTTTATAAAAGATCTATATATGGATATAGGAGGGGAGGGCTCTCCATAAAGTTGGGGCAGTGAAGAAAAAAACTGATTATCTGATTGATCCAAATTTGGTAGAAGATACCAAGAAGGGGGAGGGGGATAAGGAAAGTATTCTGTAAGGTGGAGCACAGGGCATGCGGTGGGACATAAGAGACAGAGCGTAAAGATTCCAAATTACCCATGCCTACCAATAGCCAGATTAATATTAATAAAATACAGTCTCTAAAATGCTTGTATGCAAATGCTAGAAGTCTAAACAATAAGATGGGAGAGTTAGAATATATAGCACTAAATGAGAGGTTAGATATGATTGCAATCTCAGAGACATGGTGGATAACCAGTGGGACACTGTGATACCTGGGTACAAGCTATATCGTAATGATAGAACTGATCAAATTGGTGGAGGGGTTGCGCTCTATGTTAGAGAGGGCATTGAGTCAGAAAGGATTAAAGTTTTTCAGGAAACAAAATTTGCTGTAGAATCTCTATGGATTGAAATTCCATGTATGAAGGGGAAGGTGATGGCAGTGGGGGTATACTATCGACCGCCTGGCCAGAATGAATAAATGGATGATGAAATGCTCAAAGAAACAAGGAAGCTAACAAAAGTCACAGCACAGTAATAATAATGGGTGATTTCAATTACCCCAGTATCGAATGGGTCAGTGTCACGGCAAGACATGCTAGGGAGATAAAGTTCCTAGATGAAATAAATGACTGCTTCTTGGAGCAGCTGGTTCATGAACTGACCAGAGGGGAAGCCATATTGGACCTAGTCCTTAGTGGAACACCAGATCTGGTGCAGGAGATAAGGATGTTGGGGCCACTTGGCAATAGTGATCATAGCATGATCGCGTTTGATTTAATTAGTGGAGGAGGGATAGTAAGGAAATCCACAGTACTATCTTTTAACTTTCGAAAGGGAGACTATGATAAAATGAGGAAAATAGTTAAGAAAAAACTAAAAGGAGTGGTTGCAAAGGTTAAAGATTTACATCAAGCTTGGGTGTTGTTTAAAAATACTATCCTGGAAGCCCAGACCAGCTGTATTCCACACATTAAGAAAAGTGGAAGAAAGTCCAAAAACTGCCAGCATGGTTTAAAGGTGAGGTCAGAGAGGCTGTTGCTGCCAAAAAAGCATCTTTAAGGAAATGGAAAAAAGAGACAAACGACGAAAACTGGAAACAGCACAAGCACTGGCAAGATAAATGCAAAGCATTGATAAGGCAGACAAAGCGAGAATTTGAAAAGAAACTTGCTATGGAAGCAAAAACGTGAAATAAAGACTTTTTCAAGTACATTCGTAGCAAAAAGCCTGTGAGAGAGTCAATTGGACCGTTAGATGATAGAGGGGTAAAAGGGGCAGTAAGAGGAGACAAGGCTATAGCGGAGAGACTGAATGAATTCTTTGCTTCGGTCTTTACTGAGGAAGATGTAGGGATGTTACCCAAGACTGAAGTGGTATTTAAAGGTGATACTGCTGCAGAGGAATTGAGAGAAATATCGCTATACCGGGAAGATGTACTACAACTATTTGATAAACTGAATAGTAGCAAATCACCTGGACCAGATGGTACACATCCAAGGGTGTTGAAAGAACTGAAATATGAGATTGCAGACCTGCTATTAGTAATCTGTGAACTTTCATTAAAATCATCTGTAATACCTGAAGATTGGAGGATCGCCAATGTAACGCCAATTTTTAAAAAGGGTTCCAGGGGTGATCTGGGAAACTACAGACCGGTGAGCCTGACGTCAGTACCAGGAAAAATGGTAGAAACCATCATAAAAAACAAAATAATTACTCAGCATGTAGATAGTCATGGCCTAATGGGAGACAGCCAACATGGCTTTAACAAAGGAAGATCTTGTCTTACTAATCTGTTATGTTTTTTTGAAGGAGTGAATAATCAGGTGGACAAAGGTGAGTCGGTTAATATAGTGTATCTGGACTTTCAGAAATCCTTTGACAAGGTCCCTCATCAGAGACTTTTGGCAAAACTAAAAAGTCATGGGATAGGAGGCAGTGTACTATTATGGATTGGGAACTGGTTAAAAGATAGAAAGCAGAGGGTAGGGCTAAATGGCCAATTTTCCCAATGGAAAAAAGGTGAATAGTGGAGTACCCCAGGGATCTGTACTGGGTCCGCTGCTTTTTGACATATTCATAAATGACCTGGAAAAGGGAATAACTAGTGAGGTTATCAAATTGGCAGATAACACAAAACTGTTTAAAGTTGTTAAAACTCAAGGGGATTGCGGAAAACTGCAGGAGGATCTGGATAAATTGGAAGACTGGGCATCCAAATGGCAGATGAAATTTAATGTGGACAAGTGCAAAGTTATGCACTTAGGAAAGAACAACCCACACTATGGTTACACGATGCAAGGTTCCACATTGGGAACCACCACCCAGGAAAAAGCTTTAGGCGTCATCGTGGATAACATGTTAAAACCCTCCGCCCAGTGTGCAGCGGCGGCCAAGAAACAAATAGAATGCTAGGTATCATAAGGAAAGGAATTGAAAATAAAACAAAGGATATTATAATGTCTCTGTATCGTTCCATGGTATGACTGCACCTTGAATATTTTGTGCAATTCTGGTCGCCGTATCTTAAAAAGGATATAGCGTTATTAGAAAAGGTACAGAGAAGAGCCACCAAAATGGTAAAGGGGATGGAAGGCTACTCCTATGAAGAGAGGCTACAAAGGCTAGGGCTCTTCAACCTAGAAAAGAGACGGCTGAGGGGAGATATGATAGAGGTCTATAAATTAATGAATGGAGTGGAACAGGTAAACATAGATCAATTGTTTACGCTATCAGAATATAGAAAGACTAGGGGACATGTAATGAAGCTAACGGGTAAACTATTTAAAACAAATAAGAGAAAATATTTTTTCACTCAACATGTAATCAAACTCTGGAATTTGTTACCGGAGGATGTAGTAAAGGCTGTTAGTGTAGCTGGGTTTAAAAAAGGTTTGGACAAGTTCCTGGAGGAAAGGTCCATAAACCATTATTAAAAAGGGACCCAGGATATCAATGCTTGACCCAATACAAGCATTGTGGAACCTGTGTCTCTTGGGGATACTGCTAGGTACGTATGACCTAGATTGGCCACTGTTGTAAACAGGATACTGGGCTTGATGGACCTTGGTCTGACCCTGTATGGCATATCTTATGTTCTTATGTTCTTATGAGATGCTAGATATGGCAGCATTTGAGTATAGAGGGCTTTATGGAATAATAAATGAATTTTGAACTGTATGTGGTATGGTGTATGGAGCATCCATTCATCTATTTCTTCTCCCATATCTCTTCTTCCCCTTCACAAGCATCTTCCCACCTATCTCTTTCTCCAAATTCATTACCCTACCATCAATACCTCTGCCCATCTATCTCAACCTTCCCCTGCATATGCTCCTGTTTGTCTTCCCCCTATTATCTATCTTTCTGCTCCTTCTCATCCCCATCATTGATGAGCATCAGCCCCCTTCTTCGAGCATTAGCATCTGTTAGGGCTGGTCTACAGCCTCCTTCTCAGTTCCAGCCTCTGTGTTAGTCTCCAGCTTCCTTCTCTCATCTCCAGCCTCTGCATTGTCTACCTTCTCCTAACCTCAGCCTCTGTGTTCGTTCCTGGACCCAGTCTATGTCAGCCCCTTCTCCAAGCCCTAGTGTCAGCCCCATTGCCCCCCTTCTCTCAGCTCCATCATCTGACCTGTTCTCCAATTCCCAGCTCCACATCAGCCACTAGCCCCTTTTTCCTCAGCCTCAGCATTGGATCTTTTTCCCAGCCAAAACATCATCCCCCATTCCAAGCATCAGCCCCTTTCTCCTATCCTCATCCTTAGCATTCCCAACCACCTTTTCCCCCGCCCCCAAATCGTAATGTTTTCTACCACCAGCCTCCTTTTCATCTACTCTCAGCCACTGACTACCTTCAGTGGTGGAAGCTTGCCCCTTTGTTCCCTCATCGCCCTGTCTGCCTGAACTGGGCTGATTTCAGGCCAACACGAGCACATTTGAAATGCAAGGGCAGGCATTTCCTGGATCTCGCGAGCTCCAAAGGTGCTCATGTTGGCCTGGAAGCAGCCTGATAGAGGAGACAGAATGGTGGGGAGGGAAGGAGCAGCTCCTGCTGCTGGAGAAGGTTAAAAATGCATTGGGGGGAGGGGGGGATATTCAGCAGTGGTCATTAGCCCTTGGAAAGCGGCAAGCCATTGCTGTTGAACTTTAAACCTGGATATTCAGTGTCAGGGGCATATCTGCATTGGCAGGATAGTGACAATATTTAGCTGCTGCCTGGTTGGCTTCTGCGGTGAAAGTTTTAGGCAAGATTTGAAGGTGCCTAACCTTTGCCGCTTAGGGATAATCGGGCAGCAGCTGCTCAGTTATCCCCAGGTACCCCCTCCATCCTGCTGGCTAGCATTGGGGCGTTTAGAGGTGGCACCTAGAGATAGCCAGTGTTAGTGCCACTAAATATCCCAGTTGATGCAATTAATGTTAGAAGGTCTCCTACGAGTAACTGCATTAATCAAATCACTTTCAATATCAGCCCCATAGTTGGGGCAGGAACCTATGTGGCACACCTCTCCCCAGCACAGCTATTCTGGCAGTTCTGCGACTCTTCAGTTGACGTACATACAGTATGTGCAATGCACAACCCCCCCCCCTCAAACTATGCCCATGTATTCAACCCATATCAACTATACTACTCCTAATCTTCTACTCTGCTCTTCTGACCTATACACAGGGCCGGCTCCAGAGTTGGTTCAAGGTGTTAGTGCCCTAGACACCCCTTGAGCTTTACACCCCCTGGCAGTCAAAATCAATTATTTAGCTTTGAATGCCCTGCTAATGAATCTTTCACTATTCTGAGGTCTCTCTGCTGCTGTATGTTTTGTTTCACTTTACAGGTTTTATTCAACAAAATATTTTTGTACACATGTACAAAAAAGAAAAATTCTTTTTTGTATAAGGCTCTAGATCATTAACAATCTATACAATTCTTTGAGAGGTACTGTCTCCATAGAGTTGGCAGTGCTTGTAAATTACTATTAACACATTTGAAATCCCAAGTCGTCCTATAAAAATGACGTATGTCTTCCAACTGCCCACCATCTGAATCAAAGTCGGCTGCTTTTTATGTTTCCTTGAAATCAATTTGTTTCTGTGATTCATGAGAGTTGTTTCCTTAAAGGGCCAAACTCCCTGATAAAAAAAAGGTTAATGTCTAAAAATTTATGGGACAGGGTACTTATGCTTTAATGGATAAAGAAACACGTGTTGGTTTCTGTAAAGCTGTCCTCTGAATTGATTATCTGCCCACATGGCCTGCTAATTGAGAGTAAAGGGCACACCTGCAGCTTTCACTTTTCAGGGTCATGCTTTCGAGCTCCCTCCATTCAGGCATTGACTGTGTAAAGGTCAAACTCTGGCATAGCATGGCGTAACATGCTGAGCAACCATTAGAGAAAATTAATGTCGTTCCTCGCAGTCTTCCTGAACAGTCATCTGTTTGTTTTTCTCCTTCTTGCAAAAATGTCTATTCTGAACCACACACACATCTTCTTGTGTCCAGCTTCAACAGTTTTTCAATCCTCCATCTAAGTTTAAGAACATTTCTCTCTCCTTTTTTTACATTTTTTG
Source organism: Ichthyophis bannanicus (assembly GCA_033557465.1). Taxonomy (NCBI): domain Eukaryota; kingdom Metazoa; phylum Chordata; class Amphibia; order Gymnophiona; family Ichthyophiidae; genus Ichthyophis; species Ichthyophis bannanicus. The sequence goes on along the minus strand of CM066032.1, from coordinate 307,875,496 downwards.
GTTTGTAATTAACAAAACAGTTTGATGGATGTGTTGGTTTGTGCTGTAATAGGAATTAAAACATGACTGGTGACCATCAAAATTATTTTCTGTAAATGATTCAATCCAGTTTTCTAGGGAGCTAAATCATTTCTTAAAACGTATTTTCTAATCGGTCAAAAAACGTCTTCTTAATGGTGGGAGGGGAGTTGAAATGAAGATGACGGCACATTAGTGTTGTGCTTCTGGGCTGGCTCCATTTTCCTTTTGATATGAGAAAACGAGAAAGGAAGTTATGGAATCTTCCTATTAAATTTACCCTTTGGATCATTATGCAATACATACTACCATGAAGGGTACCTCTGGTGGCTTGCCATAGGAATCGTCAGTGGGGAAAGTTGGGCCGTTGCCCTCCCAGGCATCAGATATGTCATCAAGCCCGAAAGAAAGGAGAATCCCTGCAAACCCCATGGGTGTGCATCTACAGTTCACGACGAGGCAGGAAGTGAAGCAGTCTTGGCTGGATGAAGTAAAACAGCCAGTGAGTTCATGTCTGGATCTGGTTACACCAAAAGACACAGGGGTGCTTTCAGATATCCAGCAGACCATGAGGGGGGACCTAGTTACAGAAGCCACAACCCTCCCTGAGAAACAATGGATCTGTAGGAAGCTCTCTCTCTGCAGCAACAGTTGCTCTTTCAGTTGCAGAAACCAGATTTGGTTTAATTAGACTCTGTGGGGGTCCAATCTCGCTAAATGCCGAGTTGCCGATCTGGAAGATTAAGCTCCCTGCATGTAAAGGCAAGATATGCGGGGTGCTCTGTTCATGGGCGGGAGCAGGTGGGCCGGAGGAGGAGCGGGAACCTGATCCCGTACATATAGGGCCGATGCTGGAGACAGCCCTGGACATCTGGAGTCTGCTATTTGCATGGGGGGGGGGGGGGTTATTCCACTTCAGAGAAGGAGGAAGGATCCAGGGCTAGAAAGGAAGGTGAGGTGGTGTAGGGGGTTCCCTGCAGCCTGACTCTGGCCACGGTGGCGCGATCAGGGGTCGAGCTGCAGGGAAAAGAACTTTGCTGTGGCTGCCAGGGATCGCGTCTCCTGCATGGCAACGGGACACCATGTCACCACGGCTCCATACAGGAGCTTGGCTGGGCTAGCTGGGTAAGTTCCAGGACTTCTGGGGGCCACATCCTGGACGTCCCAGCCTTATACCGTGATTCTGCACCTGCGGGGCCATCTAGTTCTCATGGGAACAAAATCAGGTGCATTCCTGGGCCGTCTGGACGTCCAGATGGCCCAGGGACACACATCTCTGAATTGGCCTCTATATGGATGGCTACTGAAGATCATTCAGTGGAGACTACAACCATACCTCAAATGGCTATGAAGGACCTAGATAAAATTCTCAATTGCAGAGATGTATCTTTTTGTACAAAGATTTGACTTGTCCAAGCCATGATATTTTCATTAATGTCATATGTATACAAAAGTTGAATGGTGAAGAAAGAATTATACTGCTGGCAAAGAATACTGGGCCCGAGATTCAAAGGCATTTACACAGTTTCCAAGCCGGGATATTCGGTAGCACTAACAATGAATATCCATTGATGCTGCCGCTTCATGCTCCAAAGCTAACTGGTAAGCATCGCGGTGTTTCTGGGCATTCTGGGGGTGGTACCCGGCAATAACTGATATTGAGCCACTGCCCAGTTATGGCTATGTGGTATAAGTCAGGGACAGTAAAGGCTGGCCTAATTTTTGCCATGGGAGTTAACCAGGCAGTAGATGAATATTGCCGCTGCTTAGTTAGCTTCCTGCAAATCCGGACAAGCCAGATATTCAATACTGGGACCAGATTTGACCCTGGCATTGAATATCTGGGTTTAAAATTCATTGTTGGCTAGCTGCATTAGATTGGCTAACTGCCGCCGCTAAATATCGGGCCTACTGTGTATACCATGGACTGTCCGAAAAACAAACTGATTGGTACTAGAAGAGATCAAATCTAAGCTTTCCTCAGAAACTCAAATGAGAAGACTGACTTTTATACTTTGGATACATCAAGCAAAGAGACATCATGTTTGGCAGGTTGTAGTTTAATGTAAAAGAGGAAGTCTAGCAAAGAGATGGATCAATACAATAACGTCAGCTATGGATGCAATTCTATCAACAATTATTGTCGTTGCTTGAATGAACACTGAATACAGTTTAGGACAACTATCTACAGGGTCATCATGAGTTGACATTGATGCAATGGCACTTAACAACAACACCACTGTGTCCCCCTCAAAAAAGCATACAGGCAAATACAAAGGTTTTTTTGTGAGCTGCTGTGACGCTGCAAAATGGTAGGAAGGGACATGTTTGTGGTAGAGATACACATGCATGTTCTCGATTACCACCACAGGCACATCTGTGTGCCAATTTTGTAAATGTGTGGGGTTCACATGTGCACATTCTTGAAATTGCCTGTTGATCCTCACTTTTCTGGTGTGCTGTTCTCTAGGCATCCCCCTCCCCTTTCATGTTGATCAAAAGGTTTGTCTGTTGGGGTGAAGATGGATCGATTTTTGGAAGAATTTACACATGCCCTCCTTCTCTTTTGTCCCTTCCATGGTGACTTGGACATTCCAGATGACTCCCTACATGGCCTTTCTATAATGTCACTTCACATGTTTTGAATGGGGCTTCTGCTAAGAAGACTTAGTTTAAACTTTGGTAAGTGTGATTGTTACATTCTTTGCTGAGACCCCAGGATTTCAAAACACTTGTCCAGGTGATGGTTTTAAGTCATCTGGATTACAGTAATGCAATATATTTTGGATTGCCAAAAAAGTCTTTAAGAACGTTACAACAGATTCAAAACCTGTGACTAAATCAATAGCATATACCAATTGGTGTGACAGAGTGATCCCGTAGTTATGATTCTAGCATTGACTCCCTATTGATCTGAGGACTGGGTTTAAGGTTACTTGTTTGGCCTTCTAGGCCTTTCATAATATTGGACCAGGATACTGAGATGAATAACTTACCAGTATCTACAATCTAGTAGACACATGGAATAGAAATATAAGGAAAGCCTCACACTTACCGCCAACTACAAAGCCTCCCAAGAAACATCACACAGCCATATGGCATACTGTAGAAATATGTGATTCCTTACTAAAACTCAGAAAACTTGAGTGAAAATGGTGCCGCAGGACCGCAATGAGCATATGAACAGCCTACAACATTGCATAAAAATCAACCAAAAGCGTAAAGATTACCACACAAATATCTTAGTGTACTCACTAAATAAGCCTCCTAAAGGACCCAACTGAGCAACATGATGCAGACACTACTCACCCGCAAATGTTTGCAAATCACTTCCAGAACAAAGCCACTGGAAACCAACACAAACCAGAAAGATTTCCAAAAGATGACACTACCATATCCAAGTTATCCACTTTAATTCTAAGCTCCCCAGAACACATCAAGAATGTCATAAGGAATCTCAACACCACTACCTCACCAACAGATCTATGCCCCACAAGCAGGGTCAAAATAACATGATCTTACCTAAGTGCATTCATCGCTAGAATCATAAACCTATCCCTAACTACAGGCATCATGCCAAAATTCCTGAAGACCGCATCTGTCAGACCACTACTGAAAAACAACAAACTCGACCCACTTGACACGAATTCCTATAGACCCATATCAAGTCTCCTATTACTGGCCAAAATAATAGAAAAAATAGTTCAGCAACAACTCCAGCACCACACAGATTCCAAAGTTCCTCTGGACCCACAACAGCATGGGTTTAGACAGCATCATGGAGTTGAAACCCTTATGGTTACTCTTCTCAATGGGCTCATAAAGGGCATCAATAAATCAAAGCAAGGATATATCCTCATATTCATGGATATTGCCTCAGCATTTGACAGAGTATGTCACAACATCCTTCTATCCAAATTGCAAGAGAAAGGAATGAAAAATACAGCCCTAAACTGGTATAGATCCTACCTAGCAGGTCACCAACAACAAATACGAATTGGCTCTCACACATCAACCACTTACAAGCAAACACAAGGGGTCCTACAGGGATCATCACTATGATCCCTACTCTTTAACATCTACATCCAGCCACTTTGCTCAATAATAAAATCTTATAACATATTCTACCACATATATGCTGACGACGTCATGCTATATGCACCCTTCTCTACGGATAAACCAAACTACACCATGTGATGGCGAAAGTATTTCTGAGCCTATGGAAATAGGAGAAAAACACCCATTTACCATTAGGGAGAGAGACAGGCAGGAAGGCTGTAGCTCTCATGCTGAAGCTAAACAGAAAAACACACACGTAGCTCCTGGTTACAAGCCACGCCCAAGCTCTGAAGCAAGTAGTAAAGTTAATGAGAGCCACCTGGGGGAGGAGCACGGGACCCTAGTTCAGGCACACTCATTTAAACGCAGGGGAATAGAAGGAAAGAGAACCACCAGGGAAATAGAAGGAAGCAGAAACTCGAGGAAGTCTGAAGGAAGGAAGACCTTCAGGGCAGCTGAAGAGAAGAGTATTTCCAAGGACAACATCAGAGAGGGTTCCAGAGGGAAGGAAGCTGTGAGGCCGAGTCACAGGAAAAGTTTAACCAAAGAGAACGCTGAGGAGTGCAGTGGAGCTCACAGTGGTAGAAGCCATAACCCACAGGAGATTTATAACTGAAAGAAGTCCTGACGAGGAGCAAGGTACTTTGGCAGTAATCCAGGAAGCTATAGGAAATTTGCCAGCTCCAAAAGGGAACGTGAGTAAATCTGTGACTAAAAGTAATTTAAGTCAGTTAGAGGCACTGTGCACTTAATGAGAGCGAAGAGGCTTCACGTGCCTGCTGAAAAGCCTGTGTGCAAAGAGAAGTCTTATTGGAGGAAAGTACTAGAGTTGCTGGAAGGGGTTAAACCTGAGTTTGTACAGGGAGAATTAAAGCAGGATACAGAAAGCACTAATGGTGAAGAAATGCAAACTGAATGTTATGAATCTGACCAGGAATCTGAGTCTTCTATAATGGACTGTTCTTTATGTCATAAGACTTTGTAATGGTCTTAACTGAAAGGAGAAAGGCCTAGAATCTTACTGTCCGGTAAAGCAGAAAAGAAAACAGGCTGGACGTTGTTTAAGTCAGTATTGCTCAAGAATCCTGTTTGCCTTTTAAAAGAAGGAAACAGCTACACGTGCTTTATGCTGAATGCAGAAGCTAAAACCTTATGCTGAAGGCTGGAACTTTAAAAGAAAACAGCTACATGTCTTTAATGCTGAAGGAAGCAATTAAAGCTTTGTTCTGAATGCTGGAAGTTGTAAGAAAAGTAACTACAAAACGTTTTAACCTGACAGAAACAGTTACTATGTGGTGCTGTATGTAAAAGTCTTTTCTTTTGTGGAAAACATGGTTTTGGAAGAAAGAATCCTATATTAATTTGTTTACCATGCGTTGAGCTTTTAAAGGCTCTTTTTGTAAGGTGGAAAACAAAAAATAAATATTCCTGTGTTTGCCTTAAACTCTCGGGTCTCAATATTATTTGAACCCACAACTACAATCCCCAGAAGCCCCGGCTCTGGACTATATTAAGGCACATCCCTTCCTCTAGGCATCCGCCTGGACAGAAGGGGGCGCAACAACCAACATAATAAAATGTTTCAATGCTGCTTCAGAATGGGTCTCCAGAAACAACCTAAACTGAACTACATGAAAACTGAAGTGCTGCTTATAACAAAAGATCAGACTTTCATTCCACCAGATGCTCTAAAAGTAAAGAATGCATGACTGATAATAAAACAAGAAGTGCGCTATCTCAGAATAACCCTGGACCAGCGACTGAACATGTAAACCTACATCAACAAAATCACTAGGGCAGTATATCATAAAACTAGAACCCTCCAACATCTACACCCACTACTGGATTCGCACGACTTCCGCACCTCCAAGCACTCATCTTCCCGCACTTCGACTATGCCAGTATTATTCTCCAAGGCCTACCGAAATATATATTACAGCCACTTCAGATGGTCCTAAACACTGTGGCCTAAATGCTAGAGGATGTGTCCAGGTCCGAATATATTACACTCATCTTAATGCAACTATATTGGCTACCAATAACAAGCTGCATAAAATATAAAGCACTACTGATGACATTCAAAGCAATAAATAATCTGACTGCAGATTTCCTTTCGGATATCATACTCCTAATATCAAACAACAGAATGAGGAGACAAGGCATGGCAAACACACTTAAGACTCTAGCCGTGACAATAAAAAGCATCCAGTATAATCGAGCCTTCTCATTGTATGCACCAACCCTTTGGAACACCCTACCGGATCAGATCCGAGCCGTCTCCGACCTCTCAACCTTTCATGAGGCAATAAAGACCCATTTATTCTGGCAGGTCTATGATCATATAACATAATGTATTTAACAGTCATAAACTGGAGATTCCACGTAGCCGCTTACCCTTATGCTACATGACATCGTAGGAAACATACACCATCATATAATTTATTTACATTCTCTTATATACTGTGCTATTCTGCATCAGTGCAGTTTACATTGAACAAACTGAAATTACATTGAACAGGGCATTATAACTTGGAGATAACTATTTTACAGGGAACATGGGCTATGGAGGGTTAAGCGGCTTGCCCAAGACCACAAGGAGCACCTGTGGGACTAGAAACCCCAGTCCTTCTGGCCCAAGGTTGCTGTCCTCTAGTGGGATATGAGCCCCCAACCTTCCGGCCTGAAGTACCTTGCCCCAACCACTAGGCTACTCCTCCACTCCACTAATATAGTTCAACTCTGTTTAATTACCCAAGTTGACATTCCTGTTTAGTGTAAAATGTTTCAATGTATTTGTTCTGATTTCAAAATAGAGCGGTATATAAAATCAAATCAATAAATAAATAAATACTCTCCTCTAAAAGTGCTTCAATCAAATGCAGCTAATAAACTTTGCATTGCCATCTTCATGGGAATTTTGTTTAGCTACTAGGGTTTGGAATGGACTCTCCAGTGAACTGAAACTTGTTTCTGATTATTTCTCATCAGTGCTTATTGAAAAGTTTGCTTTTTAAACCTTATCTGAGCAACAGAAGGTTCAGTGTTTGCACAGGGGCTGGCTGAGGAGTTGTTATAGAGCCAACTCTTATTCTAGGATGAGATTGCTTAATTCCCGTAGTGAAGGTATGGTCAAAAGAGCATTTAGGCTTGATTATAGAGCTCTCTTGGGCTTGTATTTAAGTGGAAAAATCTGCTGATATATCAGTCCAGTCTCCTTAAAGGTTTTAAAATTCAAAGTCAGGGACAGATGCACATAGAAGCACTGGGCAGGGAGGTGTGCAATGGTTGCACTCTTTTCTGGTCCTACCACAGTCTTCATCCCCACCAACTGAACAGCAGTATCAAGTTACAAAAGGTCCAGTGCAGGACCTTAGAGCTGGCATACAGCCCTGCGGGGCTTTTACAGACTTTCACCAATGAGCTGTACTGCAGCCTTTTGTAACTTGTTATTGCTACAGCAGTTGGTGGAGGAAAAGTGCAGCAGTGGCTTGAATTAAGGCAAGGCAATGTAACTCATGGCAACTCTCTGGTATTGTCAGAATTTAGCATCAAAAGCAGTTGCTTATGCCTAAATCTAGGCCTGGTTAAAACTAGGATTTTGATCCGAATCCTGCTGGCAGTCATAAGCATAGACACAAAGAAGGCGATGTACTAAATTGTAAAGTGACTTCACAAAACCGGGCTTTGCAGTAATGAATTTTCACACATAGTCTGTTCTATTCAAAACATCAAACAAATTACTCATTAATGAGCTGCTGTGATGCAAAAGCATGCAGAGTAGATCAATGGTTAGATTGCCAAAAAGAAACGATAGCTGATCACCCCATGAACTCTGATCCCCCACCCAAAACTCCCCCAGCATGAAGACCCCCATTTGAATTCCCTTGGAAGAACCCCATACCTATGATCGCCTTATTGGAGTTCCTGTGACTAGTGGAAGCAGGAGCAATCCCCGGTCACTTCTGCTCTTACGGCAATAGGTTCCAAAATAGCAACTGTGACTCCTAGTAGTAATCTTATGTTACTACCACTAGGGGTCATGGGCACCATTTTGTAACTTACAGCTGGTGAAAGAGTGGGAGCAACTGTGGGCCACTGTTGCTCCCCCTAGACACCAGGGATCCCAGTAAGGCCAGGGATGGGGATTGGGGGTGGAGGTTCTATCGGAGGGGTCTTGGGGGGGGGGGTTCATTGTTGCTGGGGAGAATGAATGGGGGCAGTGGTGGGATCCAAACTGCCAAGGGACTGGTTCGGTCCCAGTCCCCCCACACATGTACCTGCCGGGTTGCTGCTCCTTGTGTTGTGGCATTGCAGTGGACATACGCTTGGGCCGCTGCCTTCTGCCAAGGGTATGTAACTCCCTGGTGGCCCAGTGGCCTGCTCCCTGCCTGACAATGTTCCAACAGCATTGGGGGCTTCTCCCAATGCCGCAATCCCCTGATGCCATCAAACATTGTCAGGCAGGGGGATACCCGCCTGTATAGAGCCGGTGCTGCAACGCTGTGTTCAGTCTGGTTTGGTGAACACAGGCTGAGGCAGAAACCAGTTTGCGCAAACCGGGCCAAACTGGATGGGGTTTTTTGCTTTAGCAGTGACAGCTGGGGGATCAGATACTTGGGGGGTGGGGGGGTGGGGGGGGTGGGGCTTATTGGAGATCATGAAGGGATTGGCTGTAAGAGGGGGTCAGGAGGAAATCAGATTACTTGAGAGGTGATTGGGGGGATCCAAGTTTGGGGGAGTGATCGTTAGGAATTGAGGTTCGGGGTGACTGATGAGCCAGATATTGATTGCTCCTCCTTCAAACAAGCTTGAATTTGTGCCTTGAGGGAAATGTAAATGCCATCCATATTTTTTCCTTGAGATGTGGATTTCCCCTTATAAAATGGGAAATCCATGTCTATCCTAACAAAAGTTACAACACAGTAATAATGGGTGATTTCAATTACCCTGGTAATGACTGGGTCAATTTCACAGCAGGACATGCTAGGGAGATAAAGTTTCTAGATGAAATAAATGACTACTTCTTGTAGCAGCTGGTTCATGACCCGACAAGAGGGGAAGCTATTTTGGACCTAGTCCTTAGTGGAACACAGGATATGGTGCAAGAGATAAAGGTTTTGGAGCCACTTAGCCATAGTAACCATAGAATGATCACATTTCATTTAATAAATGGAAGAAAGATGGCAAGGAAATCCAGAGTACTACCTTTTAACTTTCAAAAGGGAGACTATGATAAAATGAGGAAAATAGTTAAGAAAAAACTAAAAGGATCAGCTGCAAAGGTTAAAGATTTACATCATGTATTGGCGTTGTTTAAAAGTACTATCTTGGAAGCCCAGACCAGCTTTAAGAAAAGTAAAAGGAAGACCAAAAAACTGTCAGCATTGTTTAAAGGTGAGGTCAGAGAGGCTGTTGTTGCCAAAAAACATCCTTCAGAAAAAGAAAAAAGGAGCCTAATGGCGAACCCTGGAAACAACATAAGAAGTGGCAATTTATATGCAAAGCATTGATAAGGCAGGCAAAGAGAGAATTTGTAAAGAAGCTTGCCGTGGAAGAAAAAACATACAAAAACGTTTTCAAGTACATTCGTAGCAAAAAACCTGTGAGAGTCAGTTGGACCACTGGATGATAGAGAGGTATAAGGGGGCACTAAGGGAGGACAAGGCATAGCAGAGAGACTTTGTGAACACACTGCTAAGACACTTATCAACTCCTTAGTCACCTCCCGTCTAGACTATTGGAACCTACTCCTTGCTGGTCTCCCTTTGAATCATCTCTCTCCCCTTCAATCTGTTCAACACTCTGCTGCGTGGCTAATCTTCCGCCAGCCTCGTCATGCTGATATTTCGCCTCTTACCAAGTCACTACATTGGCTCCCTATCTATTTCCACATCCAGTTCAAACTTCTCCTTCTGACCTATAAGTGCATTCACTCTGCAGCTACTCACTACCTTTCCTCTCTTATCTCTCTCTACACTCCACCCCTCAGGAACTCCGCTCTTCTGGCAAATCACTTCTATTTGTGCCCTTCTCTTCTATTGCTAACTCCAGACTTCGTTCCCTTCACCTTGCTGCTCCTTTGGCCTGGAACAAACTACCTGACTCTGTATGTTAGGTGCCTTCTCTGGCCCTTTTCAAATCCAGGCCGAAAACTCACCTCTTCACTGCTGCTTTTGGATACTGACTCACCTGGTCTTTGCATTTCCTTACCATTCCCCGTAGATGTATCCCATGTGTACTGCTACTGTGTTGACTATCTTGACTAAATTGTAAGCTCTGATGAGCAGGGACCATCTTTTACATGTGTCTGTGTAGTGCTGCGTACATCTTTTAGTGCTATACAAATGCTCAGTAGTAATAGTAGTAGTAGTAGAGACTGAATGAATTCTTTGCTTCGTCTTTACTGAAGATGATGTAGGGAAGATACCCATGCCTGAAATGGTATATAAAGGTGATATAGCAGAAGAATTTAAAAAAATATTGATAAACTGGAGGATGTATTATAACTGATAAACTTAAGAGTAGCAAATCACCTGGACTGGATGGTATACATCCAAGGGTGTTGAAAGAACTGAAATATGAGACTGCAGACCTACTATTAGTAATCTATGAAGTATCATTACAATCCTCTGTTGTGACTGAGGATTGAAGAGTGGCCAATTTTTAAAAAGAGTTCCAGGAGTGATCTGGGAAATTACAGACCAGTGAGTCTGATGTCAGTACCAGGCAAAATGGTAGAAACCATTATAAAGAATAAAAATGACTGAACATGTAGGTTCTCAACCCAGTCCTCTGGGACCCCTAGTCCAGTTGGGTTTTCAGAGTATCCACAATAGAAGCAGTGCATGTAGATCTATCTCATGCATATTCATTGGGCATATCCTGAAAACTTGACTGGCCTGGGGGATCCCAGAGGACTGGGTTGAGAACCACTGATATAGATAGCCATGGTTTAATGGGAGAAAGCCAACATGGATTTAGCCAAGTAAAGTCTTGTCTTACTAATCTGTTATATTTTTTTGAAGGTGTGTGAATAAACAGGAAGACAAAGGTGAGCCAGTTGATATAGAGAATTTGGATTTTCAGAAAGTCTTTGACAAGGTCCCTCATGAGAGACTCTTGGCGAAATTAAAAAGTTATGGGACTGGAGGCAGTATATTATTGTGGATCAGGAACGGGTTAGAAGATAGAAAGTACAGAATAGTGCTAAATGACCAATTTTCTTAATGTAGAAAGGTGAATAGTGAAGTACTCCAGGGATCTGTGCTAGGCCCGCTGCTTTTTAACATATTCATAAATGACCTGGAAATAGGAATAATGAGTGAGGTGATCAAATTTGCAGATGACACAAAATTATTCAAAGTTGTTAAAATGCAAGAGGATTGTGAAAAACTGCAAGAGGACCTTAATAAATTAGCAGATTGTGCGTCCAAATGGCAGATGAAATTTAATGTGGACAAGTGCAAAGTTATGCACCTAGGAAAGAACAACTCAAACTATGATTACATGATGCAAGGGAACCACCTTAGAAACCATCACCCAGGAAAAAGATTTAGGTGTCATCATGGATAATACATTGAAATCCTCTGCCGAGTGTGAAGCAGCGGCCAAGAAAGCAAATAAAATGTTAGGAATAAAGGATAGTATAATGCGTCTGTATTATTCCATAGCGCGACTACACCTTGAATATTGTGTGCAATTCTGGTCGCCATATCATAAAAAGGATATAACTGAATTAGAAAAGAAGAGTGATAAAAATGGTAAAGGGAATGGAAGGATGCCCCTATGAGGAGAGGCTTAAAAGGTTGGGCCCCTTCAACTTGGAAAAGAGATGGCTGAGGGGGGATATGATAGAGGTCTATAAATTAATGAATGGAGTGGAACAGGAAAATGTAGATTAGTTGTTTACACCATCAAAAAGTAAAAAGACTAGGGGACACACAATGCAACCCATTTACGACTAATAAGAGAAAATATTTTTCCATTCAACGCGTAATCAAACTCTGGAATTCGTTTCCGGAGGATGTAGTAAAAGCTGTTACAGAAAACAGATACCGTACATTTTCTAAGAAACACTTGCAACTATGACATAGAAATATAGAAACATGACAGCAGAAAAAGACTATATGGCCTATCCAGTCTTCCCTTTCCCTTTCATATCAACTACTATAGTATCTTTTTTTCCTTTAAAGATCTTCTGGGTTGGTTCCATGGTTTCTTGAATTCAGATACTGTCCGGGTCTCTACTACCTCCACTGGGAGACTTGTCCATGCATCTACCACTCTTTCCGTAAAGAAATATTTCCGTATATTACTCTTGAGTCTGTCCCCTTTCACCTTCATTGTTTGCCCCTTATTTGCAGAGCTTTCTTTCAATTGAAAGAAGCTCTCCTCCTGTGCATTTCTGCCACAGAGATATTTAAACGTCTCTATCATATCTCATCTCTCTTGCCTTTCCCCCAAAGTATATATATTGAGATCTTTAAGTTTGTCCCCATGTGCCTTATGATGAAGTCCATTGACCATTTTGGTAGCAACCCTCTACACAGACTCTGTACACTTTAGACCAGACAAACATTAGAGGGAGGGGAGCATACCATACAAATAAATCAGGTTAATCTACTGAGAAAGCCTGTTCAAACAGCCATGTTTTCAAGCCCAATTTAAATCTCAACCATGAGAATTCAGACTGTACCTACTGTAAATAAATAAATAATTTTGAATTTAATTTGATAGCTTACTGGCAACCGGTGTTGCTCTTTGAAGAACGGTGTCACATGATCAAAACAGTGAGCCTCATAGATCATCTTTGCTGCTGTATTCTGCAGTAGCTGGATTCTCTTTAAGTGTATCCATGGAGCTCCATCCAGAAGAGAATTACAGCAATCTACTCTTTAAGACTAATGCTTGCATCAGTGTCTTCAGAACCTTAACGTCTACACACATTCTCAACAAATGAATTTTACTAAGAGCAGAAAAGTCCTCTGTCACTGCTGAGATATGCATTTTAAATGTTAACTCTCAATCCAGCAAAGGTCTTAGAGACATAATAGTATCTTTATTAGGGATAAGGGGAGAAACATGTTCTCAGTGAATCAAATTGCAGCTGATGTTGAGGGATTTAATTTAAGATTATGAGAAATTATGACCAACAGACAACAACAGATAAAACTAGGAACTAACATATCTATCCCTTACCGTCAAACTCAAGGTGTGCCTCAAGGATCTACCTATCTTCACTCCTCTTCAACATATACCTCCAGCCTCTTTGCACTGTCATCAAATCCCACAGCATCAACTTCAACATCTCCGTTGATGACATTATGGTTTACGGATCCATTTAACACAAGGCAACCTACATACACCAACCTCCTACGATGCTTTACTGAAGTTTCCCAATGGCTAACAAATAACAACCTGGCAATCAACTACAAGAAGACAGAAGCCCTATTCATCATAAAGACAACAGCTTCATATCCTCATCCTTTATCACCTTAAACATCACCCAAATAAAAGTACAATATGAAGTGAATTATCTTGGCGTCACTCTGGATTAACAACTCTCTTTCAAACCACAGGTAAACAAAATCACCAAAGCAATCTACCACAAGGTCAGACCCTGGCAACCTCTTCGCCCTCTCCTCAAACCCCCAGACTTTTGCTTTGCACGTCAGGCCATAATTCTCCCACACTTTGACTATTGCAGTTCTATCTACCAAGGCCTCTTACAATCCACCTTCCTTCCCTTATGCACAGCTCTACATATAACTGCATGCATTTTACAAGGAGCAGCAAAACATGACCACATCACACCCATCCTTAAGCAGCTTCACTGACTACCCCCTGAACAGCCGAATCAAATATAAGATTTTCCTTCTGACCCACAAAGCTATCCACTGCTACCCCACATCACACTTACATACCTTAATCCAAACCTTTCAGCCCAACAGAGCCAGAAGACAGTCCACAAAGAGCTCACATAAAAACAAAAAGCACCCAACAAACGTGTTCGCTTCTTCGAGCTTTATGCACCATCTGGAACATGCTCCCAAACACAATCAGAAATATCACAGATCTCCATACCTTCCGCAAACACCTAAAAACCCACCTATTCACTGAACACTGGTACCTTCACTTAACCCCCCTCCCCAAATCACTCTGTTAAGTGCAAATACTTACCTTCCATGTACCAACTTTCTTAGCTTTGCATTGTGCATAATTCAGATTGACCGTTGACAAAATTGTCCTACCTCTCCAGTGTATGTAACAAACAACCCATGTATATGTTAATTGTTCTATGCAATCTTTTATAACTCTCATTCTTTGTAAACCGCTTTGACCTGGTGAAAAGCGGTATATAAGCATTGCTAAATAAATAAATAAACCAATCTGAAATGATAGCCAGGCCTGTGTTTATACGCCCTTGAAACGTCAAGTCCCTCACTGGCAATGATTTCCTGGAGACCATCAGCATAAGCATATACACTCATATCTAAGCTCTGAATCAGGGTGACTAATGGTGCAAGAAAATATTAAATAACATCAGGGTCAAAATGGAGTCTTGTGGGACCCTGCAAGCCAAAGGAAATACAGGTGAAACCCGACTATAAATTTGAATCTTAAATGTGTGATTAGTAAAGTAAGTGAAGCCAATGTAGGATAATGTATGCCTATCTGATTTCTTCCAATCTGCCCAGCACCAAAGAATGGTCCACCAGATCAAAGACTTTGCTTAAATCTACTTGGAATAGAAGGACATCTTTTTGTGAATCTACTTGAGTGTAAATTTCATTCAACATCTCAAGAAAAGTGGTTTGAGTACTCTGCCCTATTCTAAACCCTGATTGCCTGGGATGGAAAATATTAGTTGTATGACAAAATTTCGCTAACTGCTGGGCAGCGATCTTCTCTGTCAGCTTGGAAACAAAGGGGAGGTTGGAGACGAGTCTATAATTTCCCAAGACAAGTGGATCGAGACCTGATTTTTCTCAGCAGAGAGAATGGATTCCTTCCATAAAAGAGGTTATCTCACCAAAATGTCATGACAGGAGACAATGTTCTCTTGTGGATTGGGAAATGGTTAAAAGATAGAGTAGCAAGGGTAGGTGATAAATGGTTGATTTATCAATGGTGAAAGGTGAATAGAGGAGTACCCCCAACGATCCGTACGGAGACCAGTGCTTTTTAACATATTTATAAATGATCTGGAAAAGGGATTGAGTGATATAATCAAATTTGCAGACGACACAAAATTGTTCAAAGCTGTTTAATCACAAGAGAATTGTGAGAAATTGTAGGAAGACCTTGTGAGGCGACTGGGCATCCAAATGGAAGATGAAATTTAATAGGCACTAGTGCAAAGTGATGCACTTAGGGAAGGAAAACAAACTACAGCTAGGTGATGCTAGGTTCTGCATAGAAGTCACCACACAGGAAAAGGATTTAGGCATCATAGTGAACAAAATGTTGAAATCCTCTATGCAGTGTGTGGCAGCAACCAAACAAGCGAATATTAGTAAAAGATGGAGAATAAAATAGAGAATATCATAATGGCCCTGTATTGCTCCATGGTGTGACTGCACCTTGAATGCTGTAGGCAATTCTGATTACCATGTCTCAAAAAATATATAGTTGAATTTGAAAACTACTAACTTCTAGTAATCATTTATATAGTGCTACAAGGCGTTCGCAGCGCTGTACAAGAACATATAGAAGACGGGTCCTGCTCTTACAGAGAAGGGCAACCAAAACGACAAGGGGGATGGAATGACTTCCTTATGAGGAATGGCTAAAGAGGTTAGGGCTCTTCAGTTTGGAAAAGAGACAGCTGAGGGGGGATATGACAGAGAACTATAAAATAATGAGTGGAATGGCAGTGGGTGAATATGAATTGGTTGTTTACTCTTTCTAAAAGTACAAAGAGTAGGGGTTATGCCATGAAGTTGCTAAATAGAACATTTAAAGCAAATCAAAGAAAATATTTTTTTCACTTGATGTACCATTACGTTCTGGGATTCATTGCTAGAGGATGTGGTAAAATAGCATAGCTGGGTTTAAACAGCTGGAGGAAAAGTCTATAAGTCCTTATTAAAGCAGAGTAGGTGAAATCCACTGCTTATCCCTGAGGTAAGCAGAATGGAATTCATCTACTTTTTGGGATCCATACAGATACTTGTGACCTGGATTGGCCACTGAGGGAAACAGAATACTGGGCTTGATGAACCTTTGGTCTGACACAGTATGGCAATTCTTATGTTATTCATATTCATATTATTTATTATTATTATTATTATTTATTTACAGTCTCTTTTATACCAGGCTATTCGGCATCAGTGCTGTTTACATACAACAACTTACACATCTCAATAGCTGATTCATGTTTCCATTGAACAAGGTAATAGAACTTGGATAACAAGGGGTCAACTATGTACATCTCTATGGCAAAATAGGTATCACCTCGCTGGACGTAGTCATGTTTGGCTGTGTGGTAGGGCTTACTGAACTGTGTCGGCTAAGTGGTGGATGAGGATATTAAGGCGCTGTCTGGGGGTAATATTGGAGGAAGAGATGGTGCTTCAATGCCTTTCTAAACTATGTTAGGTCAGGGATTGCTCGTATGCTGGGAGGTAGGGCATTCCAGCATCTTGGCGCACAGAATTTGAAGGCTCTGTTTACCGTTGAGCATGTGCATAGGGTTATTGATTTCGGGACTATCAGCGTATTAACTGCTGTAGATCTTCTGGACCTATTGGGGGACGTGGTCTGGATCAGCTCTGCCAGTGATGTGGATGAGAGCCCGTTGACGGCCTTTAATGTCAGCAGTAAGATTTTGTATGTGAGTCTGCCACGTATTGGGAGCCAGTGTAGGTGCTTCAGGATGGGGGTAACGTGGTCTTTCCTGGATGCTCCATGGAGAACTCTTGCCACGGCATTCATTGCTAGTTGCAGCGGGTTCAGCGTGGCTTGAGGGAGTCCATGCAGAATTGAGTTTGCATAATCCAGATGTGGTATGATTAGTGCCTGATAGACTGTCCTGAAGTCATTTGGTGTTAGCAAGGATCTTAGGTACCTGAGAGATCGGATCTTGTGATACACTGCTCTCACTGTGTTGCCTATGTGCATCTTCATGTCCAGGTGCTGATCTAGTGTGACTCCCAGGTACCTGATCGTGGGTTTGGACTGGAGTTCTGCTTCATCGACGTTTAAGGAGGGCGGCGTGGAGAAGTTTTGATTCCCTGTAATGAACAGGACCTCTGTTTTCTTATGCTGAATTCTGAGGTTCTGGGTTTGTAGCCAGTTGGACACTGCGTTAAAGCAGTTTGTCAGTGGGGAGAGGTCGGGGTTCTCGGTCGAGAAAGGCATGTATAGCAGTACGTCATCTGCATATATCAGGCAGTTAACGTTGAAGGAACGGATCAGATTACAGATGGGCTGCATGTATATGTTGAACATCAGGGCGGAGAGGGAGGAACCCTGCGGGACACCTTGCTTCTGGTGGAAAGGCTCCGATGATGTAGTCCCTGATCGTACATGCTGCCATCTGTCAGAGAGGTAGGACTTGCACCAGTCTAGTGCTTTGTCTGTGATCCCCTTCTCTTGGAGATGGTCGAGGAGAAGCTCATGGCTTACTGAATCGAACGCTGCCGCAATGTCCATGAAGATGAGGACAAACCCTTGACGGATGTTGTCTATTCCTGCAATTATGCTGTTGAAGAGTGTGGTGAGTAGTGTTTCGACACCGTGGGCCTCTCTAAAGCCATGTTGGCATGGGTCCAGTGGCGCAGAAGCATCTATGTGATCTTGAATTTGACATTTGACTTCCTTTTCAATTATTTTCGCTAGTAGGGGTATGCTTGAAATCGGTCAGTATGAGTCCACCTTCTTGGGGTCCAGCTTGTTGTTTTTCATCAGCGGTCTTATGGATGTCTGTTTGAGGGTTTGCGGGAATGTACCTGTTGTAAAGGATTGGTCCATGAGTCTGGCTATAAAAGGGCTCAAGTAGGATCATAGTTCTTTAATCCAGAACGCAGGGCAGGGGTCGGATTGAGCCGTGGTTGTGTTGATTGCAGCAATGGTGTCTTCAATGTGCTGCTTTGGTGGTGTAGAAAAAATGGAGAGCGGTGTTTTGTGGCTTGGTTCGAGAGAGGTGTTGGAAGATGAGGCCTTGTTGGTCTGACATAACTTGGATTGTAAGTAATCTGCAAATTCTTGAGGGTGGATCTCAACTGGTTGGACTGAGGTTGATTCTATTGTTAAGTTGTTAACGAGAGTGAAGAGGTCATGTGGCTTGTTCAGAGAACATTTTAAAGTGTCAGCATGGAATTGTCTCATGTTCGTCGTTACTGCTTCGCGATGTAATGACAGGTGATCAATGTAAGCTCTTTGGTCGTTGGTTGAGTGGGAGCGGCGCTAGCATCGTTCAAGCTTTCTTGGGAGGGCGAGTGAGGTTTTCAGTTCTGTGGAGTACCAAGATGTGGAGGCTCGCTTCCCTGGAGGTTTGTTAGATGGCAGAAGAAGCGCAATTGAACTAAGGGTCTTATTCCAGTTGGAAACGAGATCCTCAGGACTGTGAGCAGTTGAGGTGAGTAGTGGGTGAGTTGTGCTCAGGATCAGGTCTCTGTTAAAAGCCTGGAATCTTCGTGGTGGTGCTTTGGTAGGACCGCTCAGTCTCCTTGCTTCCTTCTAATTGCCTTTGGGCAAGGGAATTTGGAATACTATCAGCTTGTGGTCTGACCAAGGAACTGCAGTAATGGACAGCTCGGGAATGTTAGATGGAGTGGCAGTTGCCTGGGGGGCGAATACCAGGTCCAGCATGCCTCCTTTGTCGTGGGTAGGTTCCTTGATCAGTTGGTTATATCCTAGTTCTTCAAGAGCTTCAAGAAAAGCTGATGAGTGAGACTCTTGTAGGGAAGGTAGATTGAAATCTCCTAGAACCCAGCTTGGTGTGCATGGGTTTTGGGCATTGGAGGCGAGGTCAATTATTGTTGCGAGAGCATCTGGGTCTGCTGATAGGGCCCTGTATAGGAAGTTAATGGAGCAGCGCTTGTTTGCTATTGTGAGGGCGTCGAGGAGTGATGTGCTGGTTGCATTGCATAGGTGGAACTGGAGGTCCGTTTTGGTGATGGCAAGTACTCCTCCTCCTTTTCCATTCCTGTGGCATGTATGAATAGAGAAATTGGTGGGCAGGAGCTGGTTGAGGAGGACGTTATCATCACTGGAAAGCCATGTCTTTGTGATCAGGAGAATGTCTAGGTCATGGTGGGATATCATGTCAGATACAACGGGCCATTTCTTGCGTAATGAGCGGGCATTTATGAGCGCACATCTCAGCAGTTGGGGGAGGGGGTTCTCAACATGTTTTGCATTCCTGTTGTGTTGTAGGGCAATGTGTAAGAGGTGGTGGTGTATTGTGCGAGTGACTTTCTCTGACCTATGGAAGGGGGCATTTGACCATCTCGTCCTGTGATTCTGGAGAACTGGTATCTGGTTGTGGTTGGTAGTTATGTCTGTAACGCTGCTTTGACCTATATAGAGGAGGTAGAGGGCAATTGTGACAATGCTTAATAGGGCCATTTTAGGTGTGTACCTTGTTGTGTGTGGGCCGGGTCTTACCCTCAAAGCAGGTAAATACAGGCACTTACACCTCCAAGCAGGTAAATACAGGCACTTACACCTCAAAGCAGGTAAATACGGGCACTTACACCCCAAGCAAGTAAATACAGGCACTTACACCTCAAAGCAGGTAGATATAGACACTTACACCTCAAAGCAGGTAAATACTGGCACTTACACCCCAAGCAAGTAAATACAGGCACTTACACCTCAAAGCAGGTAAATACGGACACTTACACCCCAAGCAAGTAAATACAGGCACTTACACCTCAAAGCAGGTAGATATAGGCACTTACACCTCAAAGCGGGTAAATACTGGCACTTGCACTTCAAAGCAGGTAAATACAGGCACTTGCACTTCAGAGCAGGTAAATACGGGCACTTACACCTCAGGCAAGTAAATACAGGCACTTACACCTCAACGCATGTAAATACAATACGGGCACTTACACCTCAGGCAAGTAAATACAGGCACTTAACACCTCAACGCATGTAAATACAAGCCCGTATCTCTCCTCTGAAACGGAAACATCTGCTAGGTTCTAAGCCTTCTAAAATAATTAAAGGAAGCCTTATCCTTACATCTACTCATGGGAAATGGAACCACTTAATGTGGAAAAATCTTATTTTTATATTTCTGGGGGTGGGGAGAGAAAAGTAGATTATTGCACACATTCTATGGGAATCTCGCCTCATGTTGAGTGATGAGGCAGAAGTACGGTCTCCTTTTCAGCACTTCTTTTCAATGGGTTTAGCTTATCTTTTGTATGTACTCAAGAAATACTAACTCATGCCTTTGTCTGGTGTTCAAAAACAATATGCAAAAATTTCAGGCTCTGGGCCTGAGGCTTTTATAAACTTCTTAATAATATGGGGATTAGGCCAAGTGTAGGATACAAATGATCACTGATACAAGCTTTTCTAGGGAAAAATAAGTTGCAGATCTCAGTCTGCCTTTTTTAGCATATTATGCAATCTGGACACCTGTGAAAATGAATAGGACTGACCATGCAAAATTCTCAGCCTGCTGGCATTGTTTTAGTGAGGTTGACACCATACATCATATCTTCTTTCACCGTGTCCATGCCCATACCTTCTTGCAAAATGTCTGGAACATACTCAATTTTTTTTTTTACTTTTCCCAGTGCCGCTTTCCTGGCTGCTAGGAATTTTAAAATCCCTTGTTTTAATGGAGTACTTGAATGTAAATCAAGCAAAATTATTGGTTATTCTTATGTTAGCTGCCTGTCAGGTTGTATTAAGTTGCCAAAAAGATACTACTTAATGTCCACTTTGGTTGAACACTATGGGGGTCATTTTGAACCATGAATAAGCCACCTGGACATGCATGGTGCATGGATATATAGCGAAAACATCTACATCTGTATTCTGTCCAGTGGACCACATGTATGTACATGCCCTGTAGATGGTATCCCTGGACGTACAAAGGAGTGGGATGGAGGTGTGTCGTGTGGCAGGGGTGTGTAATGGCTATTCTGTGCTCTCCTATTTATTTCCCACAGCAGCAACATAAACATGCAAGCTAGACCTACAGAAATGTGGAATAAGGGTGGGACTTAGAAAAAAAACAGCATGGCACGCAAGGTCAATGTTGCAGCAGCAGTAAATGGCAACCCTGCTCCCGTCATGGAAGCTGTCTCAGGAGGGGGCAGTTGACAAGTACCTGCTACCCTGCAACTGTCCAATGACTGCAAATTAGCATGGCAACAACAATTGAGGTACATAGAGAAACGGAGATATGAAGGTGTGAAGCAAACAAATTTACACAGCCCATCAGCTACGGGACATGCAGTATCCCAGACATGAATGGATGACAACCAGTCATAGCCTACCCCACAGAGCTAAACCCCCCACAGCTGCACCCATGTGAACCCCCAGATCCCCCCAGTGCCCACACCACACATTCACACGCCCCCTAGTCCATTGTCCACACCCCCCATACTCCCATACCAAAACAACCACACATACCCCACAAACAAGCCCCCAAGAGTTCTACCTCTGGCCCCCTGGCCTCTTGCCTGCACCTTTGCCCTCCCCCTCCCTGAGGGCACAATGACAGAGGCACATGTCATGCCAGACTCTTGGGCGGAGGGTGGTGGGCTGTCCAAGCTGGAGCTACTGCTGTCCCTGCTGGTCTCCCCAAGAGCCTCCTGGAAGGGGGGAACACCATTGGTGGAACCGCACCATGAGGCACGGGTCCCAGAATGTGCGAGGGCTCCACACTCCTGGACCCTGTGATGGATGTGGTGCAAGCAATTAAGCGAGGGGTGACCCTGATGCTGGATGGCTGTGCTGCGGTCAAAGGAGCACTGGCACTGGCAGCTGCAAAAAG
Source organism: Ichthyophis bannanicus (assembly GCA_033557465.1). Lineage (NCBI taxonomy): Eukaryota > Metazoa > Chordata > Amphibia > Gymnophiona > Ichthyophiidae > Ichthyophis > Ichthyophis bannanicus. The sequence continues at coordinate 307,853,454 of CM066032.1, read as the reverse complement.
AGTAGCAGACACACAATGGGATGTTGGTGGATGTGCTGACACTGGCTGGGTGGCCCCTGAGGGCAGCTCATCTGGAGGGATCGAGACGGGTGGACCCTGTGACCTGTCCAGCTGTGCAAGCAGCTGCTGAAAGTTCCTGTTCAGGTGCTGGACTGATGCATCCAGGTTTTCGGTTGCTGCTAGCTGGTGTTCCTGAAGGGCAGCGGTGTGATGCATCAGTTCCAGTTTGGTATGCCCACCCTCAGTGTATTCCTCATTTTGTGTGAGGAGGTGCTCTGCACAGCAGCAGCCATTCAGAGGTACATTGCCACCGGTGATCCCTGCGTGATGGTGCCTCATGTGGAGCAGGTGGCTCAGGTGATGGGGCGAGCATGTCCTCCCCACTTCTGGAAGTAACATGTGCCTGCTGTGCCTTGATGTTTGGCAATGATGGTATGTCCCCTGGGCCCCCAGTTGGCAGATCACACCCCTCTGTAGTAGCCACAGAGGGCACAGCATCAGGATGCTATGGAAGCACAGGTGCAGGCAGCAGGGCTTTACGGGGGCCTGCAACAGCATCAGCACCTGTGGACAGGAGGAGGAAATAAGTGTCCATCTTTGCATGATGCAGCAAGCGCACAAACACATGGGTGCCAGTGACACACAGAACCACAGATCCTGATACCTCTGTGTGGGGAGAACAGTGCCATGTGGTGTCAGGTATCCCAGGGCAGCATGCAGCAGTATGAAACAGGTCTGAAGCACACCCAGCACAGTGCAGACCCACAACCACAGAGCCTCCCAACAAGTCAGCAGAGACCTATGATAACGCGATGCATGCCCAACAGTGCCCCCAAGGGCAACCACGGGGGGAACAAATAAACACAAATCAGAGGGTGGCTGATGGGGTGGCTGAATCAGAGACACCATTCATGTGCTGAAGCCATGTGGGTGATGTATGGCCCAAAGCAGTCACTCACCCTGGTCCTGTGAGGCACGTGAGGTATCGAGTTGGCCAACAGTCTCCATGGCTGTGGGGTCCAATGTTGATAGTACTCACTGTTTGAGCTCCATCAGCTGTGGCTCCTCACCACTAGCACCCATATCGCGTGCCTTCTTGCAGGTGTCGCAGCGTATCTGCTGCCAATTCTGCTTCACATCCTCTATGTCCCTGTTGTTGTGGAACATAGCATTGAGCTGCCTACAGATGGAAAGTCACCTGCACTGCCACTCATATGCACCTGGTTTTGTCTTCTCAGTCCCCATGAGCATCTGGTAGTCCCTCAGGATCTCTTCAAGAAGGTGTGTGAGCTCCCCATCAGATAAATTGGGCTTCCATGTTGATACCTTGGGAGCCATGCCACAAACCAAGCACTGACAGCAGTGAAACAGCCAAACACCATGGGGGAAGAGGGGTCATGTCTACTGAAGGCCTGAATGTTTTACAGGGTGTAGATGTGCATGCGTGGAGACATCCAAATGAGCGGAATACGTGATGTGCGAAATGCGGATGCATAAATAGCGAACATAGCTGTGGCCGCGTCCCTTTTACAAGTGAGACCCATGCCCTGCAGACAGTGAGAACACATTTCAAGGAGTACCTGAGAAACTGGAGACAGGCAAGGTCGGTGGCAGAAACATCTGTAAATGTGTTCCTATGTGTCCCAACCTGAGCCCCTGTAACCCAGATGCAAGGTGTACTATGCATTTGCCACTGTGGGTCACAATGGCAGCCTGAGCCCAAGGACAGAGGGCAAGTGCCCTGCACACACACCCCTCACGTCAGTCAGAGGAGGGCAGGGGGATGGGTGAATCTAAGTGTGGCTGGCAGACAGCAGGATGATGCATGGCCAGTCGATGCATGCAGTCCTCAGAGCCCATCCCATCCACGCACAGGAGCTGAAATTAGACCAATGTGCACTGTTGCAGGCAGTCCTGTGAGCAATCCGGTGCTGCTGTCCTCATGGCAGTATGAGGAACAGCAAGCCATGGAGTGCAACACGGCGGTGATGAACACAGCCTACTAAGCCAAATTAGAGGGGTTCTGTATCATCATGGTTATTGCAGTGGCCTCATAACTATGTTCATATACCAGTGGCACTCCTAGTTGCCCTGGGCATGTCACTTACCCATACATTGCCCGTGATACATACACATTTGTGTCGCTGTTGCCTGTATGTTACCATTTATTTATTTAGCTGTATTTATATCCCGCTTTTCAACAGGTCAAAGCGGTCAATTGGGGGATACATTTAACACGAGGGGATTTGAGACACATACACTAATACTTACAGGGAACATGGGCAATGGAGGGTTAAGTGGCTTGCCCAAGACCACAAGGAGTGCCTACAGGACTAGAAATCCCAGTCCCTCCGGCCTGAGATTGCTGTCCCCAGGTGGGACTTGAACCCCCGGCCCTCCGGCCTGAAGTACCTTGTCCTAACCACTAGACCACTCCTCCCTCTACCAGGATGTAGCTGTTTCAGTACACAACACATAGGCTGATATGTTCTCTCAGTCTCGCTAACCAGTATATGTGCTGTGATGAAGCTGAAGCCATTGAAGCTATAGACTTAGGAAAAAACACTGTTTATTATAAAGCAACTGACTCACAGAGGGTGCAGTTACCTAAAAGTGCAGCTAGAGGGAGCAGGCATGAGGCTGCAGAAGCTAAGCTGACACACCCAGGTTTTGAGAATGCAGGAGCTAATCAGGTACACCTGAGTAGAGAGCCAGGAAGCTCAGTAGAGAAACGGCTATATAAACAGTGCTCAGAAGGAAGAAAGCAGAGAGGACCTCGAGCTGAGAGAGGAGCTCAGAGAGGACCTCAAGCTCAGAGAGGACCACAAGTTTGGAGAGGAACACAAGTTCAGAGAGGAACTGAGAGGGGACCTGAGAGAGGAACCTCACATACTGAAAGGCAGAGAAGCTTGGAGTACTTACAAGTAAGTTCCAGGGAGAACAAGCCCGTTCCAGAAAGCTCCAGGAGCCAGTCTTCAGGGAAGACGGTGATAGAAGGAGACTGCCGGGTAGAGAAAATACCAGCAGAGCACGTCTCAAAGATCCAAGGTACAGTTATATTTCCTTTCCAAGATGTGAGCCAGCTCCTAGAAAAGCTTCTAACCCAGAGAACCGTACTGATAGGAAACAAAGCTGGGAAGGGCTTGTGAAACCTTTACAGAGAGGCATAGTAAAAAGCCATAACAGTTATTTGCCAAACCAAGGCCAGCAAGGCTGGGGAATATTGGAGAGATCTATTGAACTACAACCTGCCTTATCCAGGGAAAGCTCAGGACTAGCTGACAACACGGCTGAACAGGAACCTATGCAAATAGAGGTGATAGAGCCAGAGCCGTTGCAGTTAGAGCACCCGATGGACTGCTCACTCTGTGTTTCCAAGAGTCTAGAGTCTCTCACAGAATTGTAACCGGCAGGACATGTTTTAACATATCTTTTTGCTTTTGCTAAGCTGAAAGAAGAAGTTTTGTATTTGTTTTTCCTCTTGGTGTTGAGAACCTGTTTGAATGCAAAGAACTGTGAAGCGCCTGTAACAGTTACTGACTTTGTAAATATTTTGGCATAAACCCTGAAGTAAGGTACATTCTGTTTTTGTCTTCCTGGAGAACCTTTGCGCAACAAAGGGAATAAAAAACATTTAAGTTTAACCCTGCACAAGGTTCACAACTATTTCTTTGTGAAGTGGGACTACAAAGACCATGATGCACCTGGTCTACAAAAGCTTTTCCTTCTTCAACCAACAATAAGTGTCAGCCCTCTCCTTTCTGCATGCTGCCCCTAGGAGGGGCTGTGACATAATGGCGTAGTTGGCAGGATAATTGCTGGGAAGCAAAAGGTCAAGTTCCAAAGGAAAAGAAGCACTGAGTGGAAGAAAGAAGTATTGTCACCAGTACTGCTGGAGTACGTTGGACACATCGTTTGCTCAAGGCATGAGTCAACACCTGAAGCAGGTAACATGTAATTGGCATAACCTGTGGTGGATTCAGGTGTGGGTATTGAGAAAAAAAAAAGGAAAGGAAAAAAAGGGGGGACTGACAAAAGAGTGCCAGTGCCACACTTGGGGTTTTTTTTCTCTCTCTACATTTCTCTCTAGGAAGTGGTCGCCATGGACCCAAAGGAGATCCTACAGTGGATGGCGGTACAATTTGACAAGCAACGAGATATGGCTTGCCAAGCGCAGCAACAAGCGGTGTCGGCCATGCAGGCGCAACAAAAGCCTGTGTTGGAGATGATGGAGGCTTGGTTAGCTCAACAGAAGACAGCACAAGCAGCAGCTCCTTCTCTTCAAGGACTAAATGCTATAGCCAGCAACAGTAGGGAAGGACCGTGGTCTTATGAGACACTGACTTTGGGAAAGTTGTCACCTAGCGATGACATTGACGACTTTTTGGAAGCCTTTGATAGGATAGCGCATACCATAGGATGGCCAAAAGAGCAATGGGCTATACACCTGGCAACCTCAGTCACAGGAGAGGCGTTGTCGGCATATAAAGCTATGCCCGCAGCCCTAGCGAATGATTACGCAGAAGTAACAAAGGCTGTAAGGGACCGCCTTGGCTTAACTCCTTTGGTGTACAACCGGATGCTAAGAGCTACCCACCTTAAAGCGGGAGAAACTCCAAAAGCTTTAGGTCAAAGGCTTAAGAGCCTGCCGATAAAGTGGTTGAGGCCCTAGAGTAAGAGCATTGACACCATAGTTGATGTTATTGTATTAGAGCAAGTCATGACTGCTGTGCCCCAGGAGGTGCATACCTTCCTGATACTGCAGAACTGCCATACCACTGAAGAAGCAATCTTATTAACAGAAAGGTATTTTGAAGCACAATTGGCTACTTGCAAAAGTGGTGAAGCTTCAAAGACGGCAGTAGAGGCTATGATGCAGTCATCAGAAAGGATGTCAAGGTATAAACCAGGAGGTTTGGAAACTGGTAGGCCTATGCCAGGAAATCACTCTGAGAAAAAGAGATGTTTTCTTTGTGGGAACATAGGGCATCTAAAGAGTGAATGTAAATCACATACTGCACTTATAAGTGAAAGTACAAAAATGTTGCGAGAAGGATTTTTGTTAGAGGTCAAAGTGCAAGGTATATCTGCGAATGCTGTTCTCGATTCTGGTGCAGACCAGAGCATGATCTCTAAAAAGCTCTGGCGCACAATTGAAGATCAAGCTGAGTCCGCACCGAATCGAGCAGAAGGAAAAGTAAAAATTAAATGCATTCACGGTACTCTTTCTTTCTATCCTGTATACAATTTGGTAGTAAAAGGTTTAGGAATAGAAAAGGATATGCTACTAGCTGTAGTTCCAAAATTGCCTCACGATTTGGTGCTAGGTAGGGACTGGCCCCAATTTAGAAAGGGATTGGAAAAGGGTCTATCTCCCCAAGAAGCCCTCGTATCCACACGCACCCAATCTAAAGCTCCAGGAAAGATCTCCGAACCCCAGGATGAAACTCTAGCTGAGTTGCCCTCACACGAAGACCTAATATCTGCCCCAGCTGAAGGGAATAGGAAGCCTAAGGCAGAAAAACGCAGGGAGAGGAGATGCCGCTCTCAAGGGAGAGCTGAGTTAGAGGCCGGGCAGGGATTGCCCTGGGTTCCGTCGGAGTTGGTAGAGAGGTTTCCATCTTTCGCCAAAGAGCAGAGAGCCGACCCCACACTCGCTAGGGCATTCAAGTATGCCCAGGTGGGAAAGGATACCTTCCCCAGGTTCATTTTGGATAAAGAGATTCTATACAGGGAAAGTGTAGACCCTCAGACTGGATCTGTCCGTAAGCAACTAGTAGTGCCCGCTGCTTTTAAGTCCCTGGTTTTGAGGTTAGCTCATGATCACCCCGTAGGAGGTCACAAAGGGGTACAGGGGACCCTAGACCAAATACTAGCGTGGTTTTACTAGCCAGGAGTCTTCAAAGAGACCTCGCGATTATGCGAGTCATGTTCCTCCTGCCAGAGAGTAACCTCTGTCCGACCACCCGAAGTGCCCTTGTTTCCGATGCCGGTTATATCGGAACCCATTAGAAGAATAGCTATGGCTATAGTGGGACCCTTATTGAAGACGCCTAGAGGTTTTCAATATATGTTGGTCATGGTGGACCGAGCCACAAGATTTCCGTGGGCTATTCCCTTAAGGAATATATCGGCCAAGACTATAGCCTCGGAAATAGTAAAACTATTCTGTGAAATAGGGTTTCCACAGGAGGTACTAACTGATAGGGGCAGTAACTTTATGTCAAAGTATTTGGCCTAGGTGTGGGATGCCTTTGGCATACGACACGTTAAGACAGCCGCCTATCATCCTCAATGCAATGGCTTAGTAGAGAGACTAAACCAAGCTATAAAGCAAATGTTAAGGCGTGCTTTAGACTGTGAGATGGCCGAATGGGATACCATGCTCCTGTTTATACTATATGCTTGCTGAGAACGCACGCAAGTTTCTTTGGGGACTTCACCCTACGAGCTAATGTATGGACGTACCCCATGGGGGATTTTGGATATACTCCGCGAACAATGGGTAGAACCTGTTGAAAAGGAGATAGGAGTACCCCAGTTTTTGCGAGACTTGAGGAGTTGTCTACAGAGAACCTCCCATTTCGCAGAGGAGACATTAAAGATTAGTCAAGGGAGACAGAAAAGATATTATGATAGGGATACAAAACCCCGCCAGCTATCAGTAGGTGAGAAGGTGATAGTAATGGTAACAGGGGCTACCCCAAAATTCGAAGCCCGATGGAGGGGACCATATACAGTGGCTAAACAGATTGGTCCAGTGTCATATATGGTAGAGAATAAAAATGGTCGTCAGCAAGTCTACCACATTAATGTCCTCAGACCATGGCATGAGCGGACGGCCCTAGTTACCTTAGCTGGAGTAGTGCCGAGGAAACAGAGATTGTATAGGGTCGAGCCCAGAGCAAGGAAGATGTATCACAATGCAGAGGCCAGGTCACAGATTACATGCTGTGCAGGTGATGCAAGGCCAGCTCGTAATATCTTAAGAGGGGGGATATGTGATGAAGCTGAAGCCATTGAAGCTATAGACTTAGGAAAAAACACTGTTTATTATAAAGCAACTGGCTCACAGAGGGTGCAGTTACCTAAAAGTGCAGCTAGAGGGAGCAAGCACGAGGCTGCAGAAGCTAAGCTGACACACCCAGGTTTTGAGAATGCAGGAGCTAATCAGGTACACCTGAGTAGAGAGCCAGGAAGCTCAGTAGAGAAACGGCTTTATAAACAGTGCTCAGAAGGAAGAAAGCAGAGAGGACCTCGAGCTGAGAGAGGAGCTGAGAGAGGACTACGAGCTGAGAGAGGAGCTGAGAGAGGACCACGAGCTGAGAGAGGAGCTGAAAGAGGACCTCAAGCTCAGAGAGGACCACAAGTTTGGAGAGGAACACGAGTTCAGAGAGGAACTGAGAGGAGACCTGAGAGAGGAACCTCACATACTGAAAGGCAGAGAAGCTTGGAGTACTTACAAGGAAGAGCTAAGTTCCAGGGAGGACAAGCCCGTTCTAGAAAGCTCCAGGAGCCAGTCTTCAGGGAAGACGGTGATAGAAGGAGACTGTCGGGTAGAGCAAATACCAGCAGAGCACGTCTCAAAGATCCAAGGTACAGTTATATTTCCTTTCCAAGATGTGAGCCAGCTCCTAGAAAAGCTTCTAACCCAGAGAACCGTACTGATAGGAAACAAAGCTGGGAAGGGCTTGTGAAACCTGTACAGAGAGGCATAATAAAAAGCCATAACAGTTATTTGCCAAATCAAGACCAGCAAGGCTGGGGAATATTGGAGAGATCTATTGAACTACAACCTGCCTTATCCAGGGAAAGCTCAGGACTAGCTGACAACACGGCTGAACAGGAACCTATACAAATAGAGGTGATAGAGCCAGAGCCGTTGCAGTTAGAGCACCCGATGGACTGCTCACTCTGTGTTTCCAAGAGTCTAGAGTCTCTCACAGAATTGTAACCGGCAGGACATGCTTTAACATATCTTTTTGCTTTTGCTAAGCTGAAAGAAGAAGTTTTGTATTTGTTTTTCCTCTTGGTGTTGAGAACCTGTTTGAATGCAAAGAACTGTGAAGCGCCTGTAACAGTTACTGACTTTGTAAATATTTTGGCATAAACCCTGAAGTAAGGTACATTCTGTTTTTGTCTTCCTGGAGAACCTTTGCGCAACAAAGGGAATAAAAAACATTTAAGTTTAACCCTGCACAAGGCTCACAACTATTTCTTTATGAAGTGGGACTACAAAGACCATGATGCACCTGGTCTACAAAAGCTTTTCCTTCTTCAACCAACAATAAGTGTCAGCCCTCTCCTTTCTGCACACTGCCACTAGGAGGGGCTGTGACAGTGCATTGCTTACAAATGATGGGAAGGGGTGATGGGTTGGTTGGTGTGTTCTTTTATGCATCTGTGTGTGTGCGTGTGCATATTTTGGTCAGCTGTCCTTTCTACTTGTCTATCCATGTTGTTTATCTTGTGTTTTCCTGCCCTGTACGTTTCTAGTTTCATGTTTCCTGCAGCTACCCTTTCACTGCCTTCAGTGGTCACTGCTCTGCCCACATGAGATTTGCCCGGGGGTCCTTTGCAACTTATTTCCAGGATGTTTGCTCTGTTATGTGTGTCTGTATATTTGGTGGTGTGTTCTCGCTGTGTGTCCCCTCTCTGGGTGCACCGGACAGTCCCCCTATACAGTACCACTCCCTTGAATTTTTGCAGCCCAAATGCATGCCCCTATATAAGTGGAGCTACCAGAAATTGAGCCCACAGTCTCTTACCTACAAAGCCTGCATTTTACTCCTGTGCTACTAGCTGTTTTACTTGCGCATTACATCCTGTCACTCATATAGGGGTTGTGCTGTGGGGCTACATTCCTCACTCTCAGCACTGTACAGGTTCCAGCACATGCATTCATCATGCTCATCCCAGGACAGATACTTTCATCCACTCACTCTGTCCCTCGCTATTACTGCCATGCTTTCCTCAGTACATGTCTGCCAGTTTTACTGTAATTTCTTTACTTACCGAGCTACGGTGGACCTTATCCTCTCCCAGCCCACGTGGAGCAGCACTGCCTCATCCTGCAGGACCAGTGTGCAGAGCAGGCAGGTCTCTGGATTGGAGAAGTTGGGTTGATGTGTTGCCTTTGTTAAAAGTCTCTCTCAGTTTCACAGTTTTGGGGGGGAGGCCTCATTCCATCCTGCTTTCTGTGCATGTGGACCACAGTGCAGGCGGAAACATTTCTGTACTTACATGAGGACGGCAGCATCGAAATCGTGTGCGACTGTAGGCGGGTAGTGCCCATGTATCGCAGGGGTGGTTTCGACGGGTGGCAAGAGGAGATGTTTTCATTGTTTGTACATGAGGCCCATGCATGTACAGTACCCAGTGCTATATGTTCTCACGCAGAGCTGTCTATGTGGGATTCTATGGGCTCGTGTACATACATCCAGGGGACTATGGAATCACACCCGAGGATTGTGAGTCTCTGACATACACTTTTACGCTGTTCCTGCATGTCCTGGTCTGAATTGCCCTCCATGTGGGTAATTTTATATAGAAGCACGTATTTTTACAAGCTAACAACACATGTAAATGCTGGAATTTTAGTCATTTATGTGCATATGTGGCCACATATGCTCGTAAATGACCTCGTAAAATATTGGCAGCATAAAAATATGCACATTAATTGCATGGTGTGCATTTTCACTGAGAGTGTGCACATGGGCAGAGATTGAGCAGAGCATTAGTGGTAAAAGTAAGTACACATGTTGATTGTAAAATATGATAATTTACATGTGTTCTTTGAAAATGTAGATGCGTTTTATTTGCACCAGCTCTAGGTTCCTACTTATCTTTCTAAAATAGGTTTAATTTAGGAATGCTAAATTGTGCTTTAGCTAGGCTGTTATAAATATAGAAACATGATGGTTGCTAAAGACCATGCAGCTTATCCAGTCTGACCTTCCATACCGGCTACTAAGCTCTACAGTGCCTTTTTCCTTTAGAGATCTTCTGTGTGGGTCCCATGAATTCAGATAAAATCTTCGTCTCTACTACCTCCACTGGGAGTCTATGCCACGCATCTACCACTTTTTCTGTAAAGAAATGTTTCTGCATATTACTCCTGAGCCTATCCCCTTTCAACTTCATCCTGTGTCCCCTCATTGAAGAGCTTTCTTTCAACTAAAAGAAGCTCTCCTCCTGTGCATTTATGCCATGGAGGAATTTAAAAGTCTTTATTATATCGCCCCTCTCCTGCCTTTCTTCCAAAGTATACATATTGAGATCTTTAAGTCTGTCCCATATGCCTTAGCTCACTGACCATTTTGGTAGCCACCATCTGCACCAACTCAGTCCTGTTTATATCCTTTTGAAGGTATTGTCTCCAGAATTGCACATAATACTCTAAAGACTAATATAGAGGCATAGGCAGTGGAATATGGTGGGCCAACAGAGGCCATGGCTCACCAATATAGAGACTGGTATGTTTGACACCTCAAACCAAAAAGATGTTCCACTGCCTCTGTATAAGTGCACTATCACCTCTGTCTCCCTTTGCACCAAAGCACCCTTCTATTTTTCACTGTGGCCTTTTCTACTTGTTTAGCCATCTTAAGATCATCAGAAACAATCACCTCAGGTCTTGCTCTTCTTTTCTGGACAGAAGTACTTCATCCCCTATACTGTACTGCTCCCTTGGATTTTTGCAGCGCAAATTCATGACCCCTATATAAGTGGAACTACCAGAAATTGAGCCTACAGTCTCTTACCTACAAAGCCTGCATTTTACTTCTGTGCTACTAGCTGTTTTACTTGCAGAAAAGATCTCTTTGGTCACATCGACAAATATGAGCGGTGCAAGTCCGCATGTGCTTACTGAGCAGGCATACTCAGATAGAAGTTATGGTGGTATGTGGGCAGAGTCGTGATTTATGTATTTTATAATATACATGTGTACGTGCTAACATTTATGCCTGTTATCGAGCAGGTGTAATTTCTGTGCCTTCAGTCTAGGCACGACCTCTGTAGCATTTGTGATAGTATGGGTGCTTTTGTGTCTTTATAAAATAGGCACCTTCCTTAGGCACCCTAGTATAGAATTACCTCCTATATGCCGGCTATATAAATTTGCATCTGTGGCAATTGGGAAATTTGTGACATGTATGTGAAATGGCTCAAGTTTGGGATTCAGTTAACAAAGTTATCACTGCTTCATGGGGTGAGGCGAAAGAGGGGGTGATGGCTGGAGAGTTGGAGGTTGGGATTCAGGGAGGGCATTTCGAATTTTATGTTTTTTAAATTTGTAAACCACAATGGGGGTCATTCTGACTTGCAAATAGTGAGGATATATGTCTGGGTTGGACGTGCAACACCCACTATTCGCAGGGACCGTATTCTGGTGCCGGGGTGGGAGGGAGAGGGCCGGAGGCAAAAAGTGGGTGGAGTGGGGTCGGGTCAATTCACCTGGATGTACAGGGCCAATTCTGGTCACGGCCCTGTAAATTCGGCAGTGGGGAGATGTATGTGGGAGTTATTCCATCTAGGAGGTGGAATTAGTCCCTTCTGGGTGAATGATCCAGCCAGGTAGACCCCCCAGACCTATGGGACAGCAGCAGGTGGGCCTTCACTGCCCGATCCCAGCCCCAGCTGACCCCACCGAGGGTCAGGCAGCAGGGAAAAGTACCTTTGTACACTGGCAGGCCATACGAGCACCTGCTGTGTGTGTCCCGGTGCCATGGTGACGGGATGCCATGGCACCGGCACACAGGCAGGAGCACTGAGCAGGGGAGACAGGCAGGCACTTGGACATCAGCTGGCACAGAATGTGGTGCATGTCAGCCCATTCAAGTGCCCTGATTCTGTAACCATGGTGATTTTTAGCTCCTACGGTTGCAGAATCGGGTATATCTCAGGCCCGTACATTTTCTGCATGTCCGGACAGCCCAGACGTGCAGAGATCAGAATTAGCCTCTACGCATATTTACTTATAATTTGCTGGTATTTAAGAATGCTAAATAAATAAACAAACAAATAAACAAGCATCTAAATTATATTTCTCCCATCCTAAATCAGCAACCCTCCTCTGATCTGATTCCCACTGAAGACTCAACCTTCCGATTCAATCCTCCCCTCCCCAGGCAGTTGCCCCCACCAAGATCTTCTCTGCAAATCCACATCCCCCCCGATCAGCGCCTCTCCATCTGGATAGCAATACCCCTCTGAGGTATACTCTCTCCAGAAGACAGGCCCCCCAACAGAATGTCCCAACAGCATTATCTCATCTAAAGGAACCCCCAAAAGAATTTCCACACAGACCCAATCCAGACCCTCCTCCCCATCCCCTGAGCCCCCTGGAACTCACCCAGAGGTTGGAAAAGTGAGGGGAGGTCTGGGGAGGGTCTGCAAGGGGTCTTCTATGGGGGGGGTTCCTTTTGGCAGGGGGATTCTTGTGGAATGTGTTTGCATTGGGAGGCTGCTCATTAGAGGGGCTGTTGCTATCCATGTTTAGTGTATGCTAAGGATGAACATGGACCTGTGGGAACAGCTAGCGCACAATAAAACCCACACTAAGTGCTGACCGTGCTTTAGTAAATATGTCCCGTAGGTCTAATATGCCTTCATGTTTTATTCAACTTTCTTAATGTGCTCAAATCATTTGTATGCATGTTAATTCACAGGTTAGTTTGTGTTAAATCAATTTTGTGCTCACAAAAATTTTTAAGCCACATTAACGAATCAAATTCACACTTATGATCGTACATCTCTAACAGAAAAGGCGGTAAATATATAGAAAGCCTCTCAATGGTGGATCTGGAGGCCAAAATATTAACATAACACAGGAATGAATGGGATAAGCACAAAGGTTCCTTAGTTGTAAGGATGTGTGAGGATAAAGTCTGAGTTTGGGATCAGGTAAGCCCATTGCTATTGATTCAGCAATGGGCCTAGTATATAAATCTTGCAATCCTTATTTGCTATTATGCTCTTTTTCTCACTTAATAACACAGTTACAAACACAATAATGATCTTTCTTTAGCTAGGACCTTCAGCCACAAGAAATGCTGGAAGTCAACCACTGACATCTTTCACAGGCATCTATTCAGAGAACCAAATACGTTTGGATGTGCCTTTTCAAAGCATAATCCTGTTAAAGCTGAGTAGACATAATAGATAAAAGTGTGATTCGGTTACAGTTATCTTTGGCAGTCGTGAGCAATCAACCTGATAGTTTGATGTGTTGACTTAATGAAAAGGAATGTAGAATTGAACCCAATGAAGAAAATGCTAGACATGATTTTCTCTGAGATTAAAAACATTAGTAGATTCTTTCAAATAAAGAGTCCAAAGAGTTCTATGGTTTTGATTCATGATAAGAAGACATGCAAGATGGATAAACATTTCAAGATGCCTTGTTGCCCTCTTTGATACAGAAATTTGCACATGGTCATGACAATGGTTGTTGTGTTAATTTCCGTGTCAAAAGTACATCATTGAACATTAGAGAATATTTTTCCCATATAACAACCTTGGAAAGAAATGAAGTTTGTTGGTAACCACAAGGATTAATTAAATGGCCGGGCAACTTTAAAAAAATTCTTGATGACATCAAAATGCACTCTGAATACCCTGAGATTTCAACTGAACTGGCCTGTCACTATTTGAAATGAAAGGGGTTCTCCGGAAAATTCACCCCACTACCCCATTACCATGAAGGAAGGGGAGACTCACATTCAGGTGGAGTAATATTGGGGGACTTTTCTGATGTTTTATCTGTCTGTTTTATAGCTTATAGGATTGATGTGATGGGAAGATGGGGTTAAATCTTTATGTCAGTACCAATATGACCTTCTAGGGGAAAGGGATAGAAAGGTCAAATTGGTGGGTGGGGGCACTGACTCCCATTCTCCCAACCCACCAATATTATTTTATTTATTTATTTACTTAACAGGTTTTTTATACCGCTTTATCCTTCAGTCAAAGTGGTTTACATTGTAACTTAAACTTGGTAATGTACATTAAACAGGGACATTGATAACTTGGATTTTTCTGAGGCAATGGAGGGTTAAGAGATTTGCTCAAGGTCACAATATGACTTTCCTGCCTCTTGCCACCTCCAAATGGTCACATCCATCAGTTTGTCCTTCCTCATTCTTCTTCTGGGAGGAAGGATCTTCAGATGAAGTTAAAGTCACTAAGAGCACGTGAAAATTATGAGCCAGACTATGCGTTCTACTATCTGTGGAAGAAAATTGGAATGAAATTGGGTAAATACTTCAAATGTTATGGTAGGGATGAGGATGACAAAGTTATTAGGAAGGGGTAGGAGGACAGACAAACACATAAGGGTATGTTTACTAAGCTGTGCTGTTAACATGGGCTTGAGTGTGCACTACTGCCCCTTGCTTGGCCTGTGCTAACAGTTAATGCGTGCACTAAACAGACAGCATGGGGTTAATTCCATGCTATCTGCATATCGTGTGACAGGGAGGGAAATGGGCTAGGTAGGGGCAGAGCACATACATGTCTGCACAGTACGGTTGGCACGGGCGTTGTCCGCATATATTCACGGTCAATGTTGCAGGAAATGCAGGTACACTTGATGCCACCTCAATTGGGGATGCCACCAGTGTGCTTTAGACCCCAAATCAGTGCAGTATCTGCTAGGGCCATGCTATACATGCCTCCAAAGGTAGCACATGCCTCCAAAGGTAGCACATGCCTTTCGCACGTAGCATGCGTTCATATCTAGCATGAACACACCTACCTACAAAACCCTAGCACGCTTTAGTAAACATGGATCTTAGAAGTCCAGTTTCCCTGCAAGAAACTTAACAGGCACCCGAGGGATGGAAATGAAGCACTGGGAGTTCTGCCAGTACGAGCCCTGCATTCACCTGCTGAGGCACAACTCCTGGAATTACATGCTGTCATGCACAGAAATGAGGGGATCAGATCAGCACACGTTGGAAACCTGAGAACAATAATGCCTCATCAAGGCTTCAGATTCTGTTGTTGTCCATATCCTAAAATCCTACTGGCATTCCGTCTGCCCGAGTAAATAATATATGTAGAGAAAGAACCACAGAGAGAAATTATGTGAGCAAGTGAGGAAGCAAAGCTTAGACCAAAGCTCTTTGTTCTGTACAAATTGTGCAATAACTCAGGTTTCAAGTTTGAGTGAAAACATCATAAATACACTGATCTCTTTTACGTGGATTTGTTCAAAGAGTCTGAGGAACAGGAGCAACCAGCTCAATTGAGGTTAGATAGTTTGGAGCTACCAGCCTTCCTGGAGGGATCAGAGGTTGGACAACTTTCTACTGCTACACTATAAATAACATGTGCTTTAGATTCTGAGAGTTTGGTTGATGAAAATGTTTTTTAAAGCAAAAGATACAGGGCCCAATAGTCAACGCAATTAACTCAGTCAGCAGACCTGTTAACCACATTAATCACACTGACTGGGATTTTCAACGGCACTAACGCTCCAGCATTGATTATCCAGCTCTAGAGTACAGTGGTGACAGCCACTTTAGAAGGGTTCCTCACCGCCACTCAATATCGGGCCCACTCAGTTTATGGGTTGCTCTGTGCTTATTTTTCCTGATACTGCTAAAATAACACAAAAGCAAACGATTTCTTCTGCTGAAGCCAGGAGGAGAGCAGTTAGGGCGGTTTTTCTTTTTATGGTATCTATGTAAGTGTTTAGTGAAGTACCAAACTAAGAAATGTTTTTTTGAGCCTCAACAATTGTCTTTATCTATGAATGCTGCCTTATCTCCTATCACTTTTGCTGCTACATAAGGTATTGTAGGTGACTTACACTCACTATACAATTTGTGTACTCCATTGTACTCAGCTTGCCTGGTTTATGGAACTTTATTCTTTATGCTCTGAGTTTGGTTTCCTCCCTCTATGGTGGACTAATGAAGAATGACCATGGCTAAGACTCTTAATTTTCTTTAGGGGGTACTTTATTCGGGACCCGACTCAGCTGACTTTTGGGAAATCATGCCTGCATCAAAGGTGGAGGTATTAGTCTTTGGGGAAGTCAGCACCATTTCCATATCTTCCACACCGCTTAGTGGTTTGTCTATTAGCCCTGCTTCTGGGAGAGTTGGAGAGCATCAGAAGCAGGGCTAACAGACGAACCAGAAAGCAGTGTGGAAGATTCGGAACTGGTACTGACTTCCCCAGTTGCTGAGGAGGAAGATTTAATGAACATTGCATAACCAGAGTCTGACACCTCCAGACCCATAATGCAGGCGTGATTTGCTGAAACTTGGCAGAGTTGTTTTCCGAATAAAGTACCCCCTAAGGAAAATAAAGTCTTAGCCGTGGTCATTCTTTGTTTGTGAGTTTTCCTTTGCAATCTGCTTTGTTTGGTTATGGAGGGACTAATGAAGAACTCATTTCTTCACATAAGTGGCAGTAGGGAAGTGACTAATTACAGGGCAGTAAGCTTACCTTGGTGGCAGGAAAAGTAATGGAGGCACTCCTGAAAGAGTGAATAGTGGACTTCCTCAAAACCAGCAGGTTGCATGATCCGAGGCAACATGGTTTTACCAAAGGACGATCTTGCCAAACCAATCTAATCGCATTCTTTGACTGGGTGACCAAAGAACTAGATCAAGGGCATGTGATGGATGTGATCTATCTAGATTTCAATAAAGCCTTTGATACTGTTCCTCTTGGGAGGCATCAATAAACTCAACAGCTTGGGGATGGGTCAGAAATTGGTTGACTGACAGATGACAGAAGGGAACGATAAACGGAACTCACTCGGATGAAAGAAAGGTGATTAGCGGTGTGCCCCAGGGTTCAGTCCTGGGACCGGTATTGCTCAATGTATTTGTGAATGATATTGCTGATGGACTGAATGGAAAAGTTTGTCTTTTTGCAGATGACACAAAAATTTGCAACAGAGTGGACTCCTCTGAGAGAGTGGATAACATGAGGAAAGATCTACAAAAGTTGGAAGAATGGTCTAATGCTTGACAGTTAATATTTAATGTGAAGAAGTGCAGTGTCTTGTACTTGGGAAGCAGAAACCCAAGGGAATTGTATGCGATACGGGGTGTGAGGTTGCTGTGCACGGACCAGGAGAAGGACCTCGGTGTGATTGTTTCTGAGGATCTCAAGGTGGTGAAACAGTGTGACAAGGCAGTGGCAAAAGTCAGAAGGATGCTGGGTTGCATACAAAGAGGAATTACCAGCAGAAAGGAAAGGTACTAATGCCACTATACAAGTTGCTGGTGAGGCCTCACTTGCAATATTGTGTTCAGTTTGGAGATCATATCACACAAAGGATATAAAAAGACTGTAAACAGTTCAGAGGAAGGAGAGGAGGGACAGGAGAGATATGATTCAGACCTTTAAATACTTAAAGAGTATTAATGAACAAACAAATCTCTTCCAAATACTGGGGAAGCTGTAAAACTAGAGGGCATAACATGAAACTGCAAGGGGGTAAACTGAAAGGCAATGTCAGGAAATACCTTTCACTGAAAGGGTGGTGGATGCTTGGAATGCCCTCCTGATGGAAGGGGGGGGGGGGGAATACAATGACAGAATTCAAAATGGCATGCGACAGACACAGTGGATCCCTGTATAGCAACAGGATAAAATCAAAACAAACATAACTATCTCTTATATCTCAACAAATAGGGGTGACCTACACGGAGCAGTGGGTATACCCCTAAAGAAATGGGAAGGGGTTGACTTATACAGAGCGGCAGGTGCACCTACTCTTGCTGTCTTGCTGGGCAGACTAGATGGACCATACTGGTCTTTATCTGCCGTCATTTACTATGTTACTATGACTTTTTGGTGGGGAATATGTGATTCATGATTGTTTATTTTTTAATTTTTTCAGTGGGTACTCTACTTTCTTGAACAAGCTTTATGCTTGTATACTATGGTAACATTTCTATAAATAAAAAATAGTAAAAAAAAATTTCCTACAGGTACAAATATTCTGGATTTTTCTGCAGGCAAAAATTTGCTAGAAAATAATAAGAGGTTTGCTTACTAAAGTGCGCTGTTTTGCAGGTAGCATGTGCTGAGAGTAGAAATCAACACATGGTGCATGTACAGTCATACCCTACCTTTTGGGGATGTGAACAGCATAGCTCCAACAGATACCACACTAATTCGAAACCAAATGCATGCCAGTGGCATGTGTACATAATGTGGATGCACTTAACACCACCCATTGAGTTGGCATTAAGGGCATCTGTGCTAACTGCAACATTGACCATGAACGCACGCTATGAATCCCTGCACTAAGGGACATGTTTACTAACATGTGCTACTAGGGTATTGCAGTGTTAGCATGAAGTTTTGGCTCCATGCTGCGAGATAGCACAAGGCCCTGCACTATAAACCCCACGCTAACCTAGTAGCATGCGTTGGGGTGGGGACTGGGTGGGATGAGGGCATTCCAGCATGGCACAGATAGTGATGGCATTAGTGGCCCATTGCATTTGGCACAGATAGTGTGGGTGCAACTAACGCCACCTTATTGGGTGGCGTTAGTTGCCCCTGTGGCAAGTTTGCCGCATTAAAGCATGGAATTCATGTATGAACTGCAGGGAGAGTGATGTACATGCCCCCTGCAGTTAGCCCAAAGCCCTGCACTGGTAACGCGGTCTATACATGGTGCAGGGTTTAGTAAACATGCCCTCAACTCCGTCCCTGCTCTACTCATTTCACTCCCCATCATGCGCTAAGCAGATAGTGCAGAATTAACCTCACGTTGTCCGTTTAGCTTGTGTGATATTTGTTTGTATGGCCCATTAGTTCGTGCTCAAGTGTGTGGTCACAGCTAGCAGAGCTTAGTAAATATGCTCTTCAGTGTAGATTTAAAAGTCTCTGCTATGGGGCCAATGAACTAATTCATGAAAACATTTGGGAGTTAGCATTAGTTTTGGTGAAATACAGCTACAGGATGCAACTTAGCTTTTCGACTCATTTGAAACTTATAGCTATATTTTTTTGTGCATTTCTGGCCTTGGGAATTTGTGAAAAATTTGAAAAAAGAACCCCCTCCTGCAGTGGTTGTGGCTCTTTAAAGGGACCGTTCGCCCTTATTCAGACCATAGCCTTGCCTTTGGGGGGGGGGGGCACAACTTCCAGATGGTCCAGTGGCCCATCTGTTCTTCCCAGCCTAACTCCTAAGGCTCTAAGTTAAAAAAAAAAGTACCCCCCTCCTCAAAAGCCTATCAGAAGACCCCCAGGAGGCTTCTAATCCATGGGGCACCTTCCCTACCACTATTCCTAGGCTTAAAGTGGAAAAGTAGGCCTCCAAATCTCCACTCCCTTGCAGGCTTGACCCTTCTAAAAACAAGGAATTCCTGTTTCTGGTTCCTGCTGCAGCCCCTTCCCTTCGTGAGTCCCCACTCACCCAAGAACATTACCTCCAGTAGGAAGTAGGGGTGATACCCACTTGCTCAGCAGTGCTTGAGTTGAGCACTCCCTTATTTTGTAAACTAACCCCTGGTTGTATGTTCCAAGGTAATGTTAGGGATCAGGTGCCACTATTTTGGAAGATGGCAGCATCAGGGCTGGAACAAGTGGGGATAGGTTTAAGGCCCTCCAGGGGAGCTTCTGGTGAGCTGGACAGTGAGTGGTGGCCAGAGGCCCACCAGGTAGTGATCCCCCCCCCCACAGGGGTTCACGCATGGAGTCATGGTTATTGGCTCTTTTAAAGTGCTAGTGCCATCACATGAAGAAAATTCCAGCAATGCCTCAGTTTGACCTGGATAGGCTACTGTTGGAAATAGGATACTGGGCTGGTCTGATCCAGTGTGGTATATCTTATGTTCTTATGTAACAGTAATCAGCTGCTTTGGATGTATTTGCATAGACTTTCACATGAAGTCCAATTTGTTGAAGGTTTACTACAAAGATAGCTCCTGATGGGACCTTTTTTGCAAAAGGGGCTACATGACAAACATCACAGAGCCTTTGGCAGTTTTGCAAGATTTAATGCATGAAGTCTCCCTTGTGAAAATAATTTAATGCTTCAGTCACTATTATTACCCCAACCCCTCTCTCGACACCCTGCAATCTTCCTTCAATCTGACTGAAAGCGTGTGAGCTGCGTAAGGTCACAGGCACTTTATCTAGGAAGAACAGAACAATTTTCAGATGGGCCAATTTAGCTAGGTAAATGGCTTTGAAAATTGCTGCCATGACGAATGGAGTCGATGTGGAGGCACATTAGTAGAAAGGATGTGGAGATCAGAACTGAGACACTGAAGTCAGGATGGTATGTTAGGAACAGCTCTACTAAACACGAAGCTTTTTCTTAAAGGCACATGCAGCGAGAGGAGCCATTTCGGAAAGGTTCGCATGGGAAAAATCGGTGGGGGGAACTCTGCAATTTACATGTGCAAATGTCAGCATGTATTTGGGCCATTGTGCAAACCTAGATGTGCAGATGCTCTTAAGTAAACCCAGAGGACTCTCTTTTGCCCCCCATTTCAATTCAGAGGGGGAAATAAAGATTGGGGGATTAAGGGGGGGGGGGGATATCCCCGTTTAATTCTTCCTGCAAAGACATGGCCAAAAGGAACACTTTTTAAAATCCCTATTTGTATCAGGGGGCACATGTGACTCCAGATGTGGACAATGCTGGGCTTACACATGCATATCCTATATGACATGGGGGATATATGTGTTTATCTTGTCCCTGGCATGCCCCAGACATGCTTCCATCTACTCTGGACATGGTGCAGCCAGCCATATTGAATTCCCCTCTTTCTAAAATGGCAATTCCAATGTGAATACAATTTACACATGTATATTGCTGCTTGTACACGTGTAGATCATTATCTCAGTCTGTAAACTGAAAATAACTCACACAGGGGAGTATAGGATGTATACTGAGTGTGATTAAAGTAAGGACTAACCAGCCCATATCTGCTAAGCTGTGACTACATGCACTGCTAATCATTCAATAGCTTAATCGTTGTAGAAACTATACTTGTAACTCAGTCTAAAGGAAAGCTTTAACTCAATGGTCTCTGATAATTCACAAAGTACTTCAAAGTATAGAAATCCAAAGAATAGAAATCCCACAAAATAATTTCAAGACAATAGTTCTTCAGTCCCCCATTGCACCATATGTGAAGTACAAGGGCCCAGTTCCTATACGTTTCTGATGATGAGCTTCTTAAAGCAAAGGTCTGTTACTCGGGGACATGTGTCAAATATTTCTGTTTGTCCTTTCAGAAGAGTTCTCAAGAAAGACCTGTCTGGCAGTTACATGTCTTATGCATTATTGAATAATACAGAAAGAAATGAAAACATGAGGGGGTAAGTTTATAAAGCAATGCTGACTTACAGCATGTACACCCAGTCCCTTGGTGCACTCATCTCCTTCCATGGTTTTCAGTTCCATCTTTACGCAGATGACTCTCAGATCTACCTCTCTACACCTGAAATCTTCCTGCGAATCTAGATTCGTATCTCTGCTGCCTATCTGACATTTCTGCCTGGATGTCTCACCGCTGTTTGAAATTGAACATGGACAAAACCAAGCTTCTCATCTTACTCCCTA
This sequence comes from Ichthyophis bannanicus, assembly GCA_033557465.1. Taxonomy (NCBI): domain Eukaryota; kingdom Metazoa; phylum Chordata; class Amphibia; order Gymnophiona; family Ichthyophiidae; genus Ichthyophis; species Ichthyophis bannanicus. Next base: position 307,831,895 of record CM066032.1, on the reverse strand, counting down.
AGCCCAACTCCCCCCTTCCTCCTTCCTCTATTTCTGTGGATAATGCTCTACTCCTCCCTGTTTCATCTTTGACTCTCCGTCTCCTTCTCCACGCACATCCAACTGATAGCTAAATCCTGTTGTTTCTTTCTCTAGAACATCAGCAAAATTCATCTCTTCCTTTCTGAACATACCACTAAGACACTTCTCCAGTCTTTAGTCTCCTCCTGTCTAGACTATGGCAACCTCCTCCTTGCTGGTCTCCCTTGGAATCATCTCTCTCCACTTCATTCTCCAAACGTCAGCTGCGCAGCTAATCTTCCACCAGTATCGCTATGCTCATAACTCCTGCTGCTCCTCACTTTTCCTCTCTTATCTCTCCCTACACCCCTCCTCAGGAACTCCTCTCTTCCGGCAGATCCCGTCTGTCTGTGCTCTTCTCTTTCACTGCCAACTCTAGACTTTGATCTTTCCACCTTGCTGCTCCTTATGCCTGGAACAAATTACTTGAGTTGGTATGTCGGGCTTCATCTCTGGCCCTTTTCAAATCCAGGCTAAAAATTCATCTCTTCCAAGCTGCTTTTGGATCCTGATCCATGTAGTCTCGGGCTCTCCAACTACGTGTTTCCTTACCCTTCCTCTAGATATATCCTAGTCCCCAAATGTTGTGTTGTCTGCTTGATTAGATTGTAAGCTCTGAGAGTAGGGGCCGTCTCTCACATGCCTCTCTCTGTACAGCACTGTTTATGCCTTGTAATGCTGTACAAATGATCAGTGGTAGTCATTACATGATCTGTATATAGGCATTCCTGGGGGTGTGGTTTGAGAAGAGAAGGGGAAGAGTTGCAATATGTGTGCATATTTTATAACTGTTAGGTGGGTCTGTTCGAGAATGGGGGTGGGGGGGGGGGTGGGGGTAGAGATCATATGATATGGCCTGCTCCAGCAGTGGATGATGGTAGTTCAGCATCTGTAGCTGATGAGCTAGAATCTTCAAGAATCTTCAAAGAATCTTCAGGAAGGAACTAAAGACACATCTATTCACCCAGCACTTTCTTGATTTACAACCTACACTCGAACAAAAAGCACAAGATTATGCAACTCTAATATCACAAGCATACCCAACCTAACCCAAAACACATTTTCTCAATTGTAACTCATACTGAATGTTAGCCAATCCTAGTATCACTGTTATAAATTCTCTTTACTGTCAAATTACATACCTCAGTATGATTAATCTCTTTCAATCAATTGTAAACAATTAATGCATATAATCCCTATGACTATCATTGAATTACATACATCAGTATGATCAATCTCTCTCAACCAATGTAAATAGTTAATACGTTTGCAATTTGTATTTTTAGTTTTCTATGTAATGAATTTTTTGCACTGTTAATGTTCCATGTAATGTTAGTGTTAATTCTTTGACATGTTTCTCTGTAAACCGCTCCTGATCTCTGGAAGGGGCGGTATAGAAAAGCACACAAATAAATAAATAAATAAAATAAATAAAGCATGGAGGTCTGGTACTTCTTCCTGCCGATTACACCCAGGATTATGTGATCATATTCTAAGGGGGGGGGGGGGGTATGGCTAGTCGACTTTGTTCTCCTTGGTCTCTTTAGGGTGGCCTGGGAGACCATGGAATGGTGAGGCTATTGTGACTGTAAGTGGCCCTGGCCCTCCATGAGTTTATCTGTTGCTTCTACCCATCACAAGGCTGTCTGAACAGACAGAGGGGTTTGCTAAGTGGCAAAATGTAGATCTTAAAGGACTTCATGAAATGGTAGAGCTAAGACCTTTCTCATGAACTTCAGGATAGACTGAAAATCCTTCCAGGAGTTAGGAGCCTCCATGGCTGCCAGGCCAAGTGATATGGAGAACTCCTTCTATGTTTGCTGTTGAGCCAGTACTAGTCTGGAGGTTCCAGGAGGTTGCGATGGTGCTAAGTCCTTGGAGTCACAGAAGTAAGAGAACTCACTAGCATCACTGTAATAATCTAGAAATGGGGGAGAATTGATAGAAGGCCACAGAGTTGTGGCATCAGGTAAGAGAGAAGAGGCCATGGGCTCTGTCAGTAGTTCTAATAGGGGGAATTATCTTGGTGGGTGGGTTAGAGTACAGGAAGCCCTAAGGGGCCTGGAGTGTGAAGCAGTTATGGTGGGGCTGCACATGTGGAAGCAGCTGAAGTGTGGCTGAGGTCTCAAGCAAGAATCTTTGCATTAATAGCAGTTGAGAGAGCAGCAGTTGAAAGAGCAAGGCTGACATAGAAACATGATGACAGAAAAAGACCACATGGCCTATCTAGTCTGTCCTTCCATATCAACAACTACAACAGTCCACTTTTTACCTTTAGAGATCCTCTGTGTTGGTCCCATGCTTTTTTGAATTCAGTTACTGTCCTCATCTCTACCACCTCCACTGGGAGACTATTCCATGGATCCACTACTCTTTCCGTAAAGAAATATTTCCGCATATCACTCCTGAATCTATCTGCCTTCACCCTCATCCCATGTTCCCTCGGAGCAGAACTTGCTTTCAATTGAAAGAGGCTCTCTCCCTGAACATTTATGCCACGGAGGTATTTAAACATCTCAATCATATCACCTCTATCCCGCCTTTCCTCTAAGGTGTACATATTAAGATCCTTAAGTCTGTCCTCATATGCTTTATAATGAAGCCCACTAATCATTTTAGTAGCCACCCTCTGCACCGACTCCATCCTGTTCACATCCTTTTGAAGGTGCGGTCTCCAGAATTGCACACTATACTCCAAATGAGGTCGCACCAAAGACTTATACAGAGGCATTATCACCTCCTTTTTTCTGCTAGCCATTCCTCTCCGTATGCACCCAAGCATCCTTCTAGCTTTTGCCATCGCCTTTTCTACCTGTTTAGCAACTTTAAGATCATCAGACACAACCACGCCTAGGTCCCGCTCTTCTTTAGTGGACAAAAGTACTTCACCTAATATACTGTATTGCTCCCTTGGATTGCTGCAGCCCAAATGCATGACCTTACATTTTTTAACATTAAATCTCAGCTGCCAAATTCTAGACCATTCTTCAAGCTTAGCTAGATCCCTCCTCATGTTATCTACACCTTCCTGGGTGTCTACTCTATTGCAGATTTTGGTATCATCTGCAAAGAGGCAAACCTTACCCAACAGCCCTTCTGCTGTATCACTAACAAATATGTTAAAAAGAATCGGACCAAGGACAGATCCCTGGGGCACACCACTGGTAACATCCTTCTCCTCAGAGTGAGCTCCATTTACTTGTACTCTTTGTCGCCTCCCACCCAACCAATTTCTAACCGGAAGCAGTAACTTTAAGGTCCATCCCTCGGGTGCTCAGTTTGTTTATAAGTCGCCTGTGAGGAACAATGTCAAAGGCTTTACTGAAATCTAAATACACCACATCTAGAGCTCTCCCTCGGTCCAACTCCCTGGTCACCCAGTCAAAGAAATCAATCAGATTTGTCTGACAATACCTGCCTCTGGTGAATCCATGCTGCCTCGGATCCTGTAATCCGCTGGACTCCAGAAACCTCACTATTTTCTCTTTCAGCAGCGTTTCCAATAATTTACTCACCACCGAAGTTAAACTAACTGGCCTGTAGTTTTCAACCACATCCTTACTTCCGCTTTTGTGTAAAGGCACCACATGAGCCTCTCTCCAGTCCTTTGGCACCACTCCCGACTCCAACGAGGCATTGAAAAGGTCAGTCAGTGGAGTTGCTAGAACGTCCCCAAGTTCCCTCAGTATTCTAGGGTGTATCCCATCCGATCCCATCGCTTTGTCTACTTTAAGTTGAGCTAGTTTCTCACGAACACAGTCTTCTGAAAATTGTTCAAGATGTCCCTCGCTTCTGTTCCTATTTGTAGGTGTTTTCTAAGGTCCTGCTCCTGGTTCTTCATCTGTGAACACAGAACAAAAATATTTGTTAAGCAATTCCGCTTTATCCTTATCAGCTTCTACATATTCCACCCCTGCACCCTTGAGTCTGAAAATACCACTTTTGCCCTTCCTCTTCTCACTAATATATCTGAAAAATGTCTTATCCCCCTATTTTATTGCATTGGCTATTTCCTCCTCCTTTTGAATCTTTGCCTTCTTGACTACTTTGCTAGCTTCTCTAAGTTTTTCCAAATACAGATGCCTGTCTTCCTCTCTCTGTGATCTCTTGTATTTCATGAAGGCCTCCCTCTTTTTCTTCACTTTTTCAGCTACTTCCTTCGAAAACCATAGCGGTCTCCTTTTCCTTTTGCCTTTATTTACCATTTTAACAAAAAGGTTGGTTGCCCTTAAAATACCCCCTTTCTGTTTTTCCCACTGTTTTTCTACATCCCCCAGCTGTTCCCATCCCACTAATGACTCCCTGAGGTATTGGCCCATCTTCGCAAAGTTAGTCTTCCTAAAGTCTAAGATCCTCACCTTGGAATGGATTCTAACAGCCCTAGTCCTAATACTGAACCACACCATCTGGTGATCACTGGATGCAAAATGATCTCCCACTACAACATCAGAAACACTTTCACCATTGGTAAGCACCAAGTCCAGTATGGCCCCTTCACGTGTGGGGTCTGTTACCAATTGCCTGAATAGTTCTCCCTGTAGAGAATCCGGGATCTCCTTACTTCTAGATGATACTGCAGCAGGAATGTGCCAATCAACATCTGGCATATTGAAATCTCCTTTCAGTAGCACTTGCCCTTTCCTAGCAATGCTGCATCTGTCTTGAATTAACTCTCTGTCCACCTCTTCCTCTTGTGAGGGAGGCCTGTATATCAAACCAATGCAAATAGATTTCTCTTTCCCTCTTTCTAGTTTAACCCACAATGCCTCCTCTCTCCCTTTTAAGCTCTGTAATTCCAAAGCTTTAATAGTAGTTTTTACATATAGTGCCACTCCTCCTCCCCTTCTTCCTACCCTGTCCTTTCTGAATAAAGTATTGAGGTAGAAATCCAGGCAGGGCTGAGAGCTGGAAGGGTTAAGTGAAAAGGACACACCCCTCTTGGTGAAGTCATACCCTGGTACATGTTTGTCCCTCCCCTATTCCTTTGTCCTGCTGCTCTCTCTGCTTGCTAGAGATAATTACTCTCCCTCTGCTTCGCTAGAGATAAGAGTACAGTAGACTTTCTCCAGTCGGGACTATACTGTAATAAAGTGACCAATCATGAAGAAATGCTGTAATAATCTGATATGAGGTCTATATAATCTCTCTGAGCCCTCTGGTGGGGGCCCAAAATTTGGAAAAACTATTTTCTCTGGGTCTGTGCACATTAAACCGTTGTTTCCTTCTAAGACTCCTTGGGTGCTTCTTTCTTCACTCGTTTATCTGCTACATTTTTGGTTCCCTGATCCGGCTGAGACAGCGAGATAAAAAAGAAAAGGTTATCTTGCTACCTCTAGGTTCAATCGGTTTGAGCTGGGCTGGTGGCGAATGCAGTGGGGAATACAAAGTGCCACCAGACCAGTTATTCTGGAAAGTATTCCTTCCTGATTTGCCTCTGCCGCTGGCTTTCTCCGAGGGACACCTAAGAACCCGCTCTGGGGTCTAGGAAACAACCCCTTCAACTCCGGAGGACATCTGAGTGGGGTAAGTGATAACGGGGGTCTGTCTCTGTCTGCAGTTCAGGAAAAATCAGTCCTTCCTATGGGGAGAAGGAGAGATTGATCACCTCTCGAGGGAATCGCCCTAGTACCCTGAGCCGAGCTGAGCTGGGGGAAACTGTGTTCCTAATAGTTAGACTGTTTTCTACGGAATTGTTGGTCTGTGCTTGATTTATGTGTTTGGCACAAGCAGAGGCTTGTGCAGTGAGCATAGACTCCTGATTAGTGCAGTTCCTGGCGAGGCGACCACGCCCAGGTCGGGGAAAAATGGCGAAAGCACCATTTTGTTAGGGTATGGTGAAAGCGCCATCTTCTTAGTTACCCTTCTTGAGACTAGAGCAGCCGGATTCCTGGCTGTCTGCATTCCTTTCCCTCTGTGTTTTCAAAGCCTGGAAGAAAGATATGGGGGGATCAGATGAAATGCAGCCCCTTAGAGTGTATGGTAAAGCATTTCAGGAAGGGAGTCTCTGCAGATTATGTAGTTCATATGACTCCATCCAAGAAATATTGTGAGCATGAGTGGCTAGCTTTAATACTGATTGGCCCCGAGAAAGAACATTTGATTATGACTTGGTTAGCCGAGTGCACCATGTTGTGGTAGCTAAACATCCTGATCAATTCCCTTATATTGATTCCGGGCTGGATGTTTGTCGGCAGCGACCTAAATGGCTCCGGAGATGCTACGGGGAACACTGTCGCATACTTTTGTCTCGTAGCCCACAGGAAATGCAGCCTAAATTAAAATCACAATTGCCCGTTTTAGTACCGGAGCAAGAGACAGAAGAATTCCCCCCTTTCCCTCCTCCCAGGCAGATTTCTGTGACTTCGGCTAGGTCGGCAGCCTCAGCAGGGAATTTGGCTAGTTCTCCCCGCCCCTCTCAACAGATACTACATTCTCTGACAGTCAGAAGAGCAGTGGGGAAGCATACAAATGCCAGTTTCAGATACAGACCTGCCCAGCACTTCAGAAAGTTCCCTGAGTTCCAGATCTGAAGAATGTCAGTTCCACGTTCGTACACCCTCCACCCCCCCCATACTAGAGCACTACGACCTCATTTGGGGCCCCCTTGAGAAGCGCTGAGAGACTTTCCTGACCTAAAACCCCACTGGGCGGCAAACAGTGATGCAGGCTGCCTTGCTCTGAATTGCTATCATCGGGGCTTTAAAAGGGGGGCCAGAAAGCGATGAATGTAGGGAAAATATCTGAGGTACTGCAAACCCCTGACGAGATTCCTGGCCAGTTTTATGAAAGACTCTGTGAATCCTTCCGTGTTTACACTCCATTTGACCCCGAAGCACTTGAAAACCAGCGGATGGTGAATACAGCGTTTGTGGGAAAATCACAGAGGGACATTTGAAGGAAACTTCAGAAGCTTGAAGGTTTTGCTGGAATGAATATAGCCCAGCAGATGGAAGATAGTATGAAAGTATTTGTGAACAGAGATCAGGAGATGAAGCATGAGTGTGAACGAAAGATGAAAAAGAAAACTGATATGTTAGCAGCAGCGCTAGTCGAGAAAGGACAAGGAAAGTCGACGTGGGAACCAAGAAGCCGAGGCCGGGGTAGAGGACCCTGGCGAGGATCATTGGAGCAAGGACTATTGGAACGAGATCAATGTGCATATTGCAGAGAAATAGGCCACTGAAAAAGAGAAGAAAAACGCCTGTCCCATCCGTGTTAAGCAATACTCCCTGCCCCAAAGAGCTGTTGAGGGCATTCATAAACATCTCCAGTGATTACTCGAATTTGGACTCCTGAAACCATGCCAATCACCTTGGAATACCCCTTTGCTGCCTGTTCAAAGACCAGGTACTAATGATTACCGACCTGTACAGGACCTACGGAAGGTCAATGAAGCTGTTGTTACCATCCATCCTGTTGTGCCAAACCCTTACAATTTACTGAGTTTGATTCCTGTACAAGCAACCTGCTGTTCTGGACTTAAAGGATGCCTTTTTCTGCTTGAGATTGGTCACTCCTAGCCAGCCACTGTTTGCATTTGAATGGGAAGACCCTATTACTGGCAGTAAGGTCAGTTGACATGGACACTGTTACCCCAAGGATTCAAAAACTCCCCCATGCTGTTTGGGGATGCACTTAGTCAAGATATGCGTCATTTCCAGTCTTGCCCTTCTCTACGCGTGTTGCTACAATACGTGGATGATTTACTCATTGCTGCTGTTTCCCGGGACGAATGTCTGGTCACTACTTCAGAACTTCTCCACCTACTTTGGATGTCTGGCTAGGGTTAAGTGACAAGGACACAACCCTCTTGGTGAAGCCATACCCTGGTACATGCTTGTCCCTCCCCTATTCCTTTGTCCTGCTGCTCTCTCTGCTTGCTAGAGATAACTACTCTCCCTCTGCTTCGCTAGAGATAAGAGTACAGTAGACTTTCTCCAATCTGGACTATACTGTAATAAAGTGATCAATCATGAAGAAATGCTGTAATAATCTGATATGAGGTCTATATAATCTCTCTGAGCCCTCTGGTGGGGGCCCAGAATTTGGAAAAACTATTTTCTCTGGGCCTGTGCACATTAAATCGTTGTTTCCTTCTAAGACTCCTTGGGTGTTTCTTTCTTCACTCGTTTATCTGCTACAGTATAGCCAGGTATAGTTACATCCCAATCATGGTTTTCTGTGAACCATGTTTCTGTAACTGCCACTAAATCCAAGTCAGTCACTCCCACCAAAGCTTCAATATCAGGGATCTTATTTCCCATGCTACGGGCATTTATACACACTGCTTTCCATATGCTTCCCTTGGTCGTGTATTTTTTAGCGGCCCAGGGCACAGAAGGAGCTGGGGGAGCCAGGGTTTATTCCCTGCAGCTCGACCCTGGCCTTAAAAGGCCAGATCGGGGGTCGGGCTGTGGGGAATACACTTTAGTTTCTGGTGGTCGGCATTGCAGCATTTAAATGGAGCTCCGGTGCCATGGCAACATGATACCATGGGGCCATGGCTCCATTTAAATGCCTGAATGAGCTATCCGGGCAGTGCCTATATTTGCAGGCTGGGACTGAATCGCAGTCCTGGCCTGCATGTAAAGGCTTGATCGTGATTCTGATCCCATGAGGCTAGATGTGCTCCGTGGGATCAGAATCACGCTCCCCTTTGTACGTCTGGCTCAGTGTATATATATATTGTGACCTCTGAGGAAGGCGTGGCATCGCCAAAACATGGCCACATAGGGTCTGTTTTTATGTCATTGGCTGCTCGTCAATAAAACAAGTTGTTTTTTCATTGCCTGTTTTGTGGTTCTCATATGTTGGTAGTGAGTTGCCTTTTTTTGGTTGTGGTATCATTTGGAATACAGGATCATGAAGAGCAGAAGTGATTGTGGAGCACTCCTGCTCTTGCTAGCCACCAGGGACTGGGCTAGAGTTGGGATTGCAGGATGGAGGGTCATGTGGGGGAGCCATGGGGGGTGCTTTCTGTTATGGGGCAGTTGCGTAGGGGTACTGGAAGGCTTAGGTGGGTCAGCTGGTTTGGTGGGGGTCTGGTGATTGCTTTTGGGAGCACTAAGGGGGGCCAGACATCAACACTGACAGCTGCCCCTTACAGAAGGCATTTATTCATGCCGCTGACATGGAACCTTGCTGGCACCTGTCTTAATGTGTGGCTGCAGTTCTTGATATTTTGTTGTGGGAGGCATAGAACTTCAGTGGCACTTCACCAACCCTTTTCTGGATGCTTCTCTTCTATGGTTACCAGATTTTTGAGAGCAGATCTGGGACACCTATGCAAGGCTGAATTGGGCTGCGCAAGACAGGGGTTCTCCCTTTTCAGGCATCTTTTCCCCATAGATTTTGAAATGACCAGTCTAGGTAGCATTCAGTAATTTCAAAAGTTTAAAAAAAGACAGTAGCAGTTCTCCTCGAGTTATAAGTGCACATACATACATAGATACCTAAACTTTATTTTATACAAATGGATAACTATTCTAGACATTTCTTTAATTTCCTATCTGTGGCACTATTTCACCAACAGGGACAATCCCTGAAAATCAGACATCTGGTGACCTTATTCTTTTCAGTCTTCAGTGGTGGGGACGCCAGGCCTCACTACAATGCAGCTGCTGATACAGACTCCTGCTTTCATAAGAACATAAGAAATGCCATATTGGGTCAGATCAAGGTTCGTCAAGCCCAGTATCCCGTTTCCAACATGGTCAATCTAGGTTACAAGAACTTGGCAGGTTCCCAAAAAGGCACACAGGTTCCACAGTGCTCATCCTGGGGAAAGCAATAGATTTCCTGGGTCGTCTTTAATAATGGTTTATGGATCTTTCCTCCAAGAACGTGTCCAAATTTTTTTTAAACCCAGCTACACTAAGAAATTTTACTACATCCTCTGGTAATGAATTCCAGAGTTTGATTACACGTCGAGTAAAAAAAAATATTTTCTCTTATTAGTCTTAAGTGGGTTACATGTAGCTTCATTGCATGTCCTCAAGTTTTTCTATTTTTTGATGTCATAAATAACCGATCTATAACCTGTTCCACTCCATTCATTAATTTATAGACCTCTATCATATACCCCCTTCGATTAACTCTTTTCCAAGTTGAAGAGTCCCAACCTTTTAAGCCTGTTGTCACTGGGGTATCCTTCCATCCCCTTTACCATTTGTTGCTCTTCTCTGTACCTTTTCTAATTCTGCTAATTCTTAATCTTCTCTGTACCTTTTCTAATTCTGCTATATCATTTTTAAGATATGGAGACCAGAATTGCACACGATATTCAAAGTGTGGTTGCACCATGAAAAGATACATAGGCATTATAATATCCTTGGTTTTATTCTTCATTCCTTTCCTTATGATTCCTGGTATTCTATTTGCTTTCTTGGCTGCCGCTAAACACTGGGCAGAGGGTTTCAACTTATTATCCACAATGAAGCCTAAATCTTTTTCCTAGGTAGTGCTTTTTCCTAGGTAGTGCTTGTATTGTCTAACCATAGTTTGGGCTATTCTTTCTAGGTGCATAACTTTGCACATGTCCACATTAAATTTCATCTGCCATTTGGACATCCAGTCTTCCAATTTATCAAGGCCCTCTTGCAATTTTTCCCAATCCTCTTGCGTTTTAACAACTTTGAATAATTTTGTGTCATGTGCAGATTTGATCACCTCACTCGTTATTCCTATTTTCAGATCATGTATGACTATGTTAAAAAGCACTGCCTCCAAACACATGACTTTGTAATTTCAAAAGTGTCTCTAATGAGGGACCTTGTCAAAGGTTTTCTGAAAATCCATCATCTGGCTCACCTTTGTCTACCTGTTTATTCACACCTTCAAAAAATATAGAACAGATTAATAAGACAAGAGGTTCTTTGGCTAAATCTATGTTGGCTTTCTACCATTAAATCATGACTATCTTCATGGTCAGTAATTTTATTCTTTATAATGGTTTCTACCATTGTGCCCAGTCCTGGCATCAGGCTAACCAGTCTGTAGTTTCACAGATCACCCCTGGAACTCTTTATAAAATTGGCGTTACATTGATTGTACTGATTTTTGGAAGTGTGTCCTGATTTGAAAAATGTCCTGATTCTGTCATGAATTTGGGTGTTTTGTCCTGACTTGTCTTGAATTTCTGTAAATTTTTGACAGATGGTTAAGATAAACATTATAATAAAAATGAAGTTATTTTTATTTGCTTATTGTACATAAAATGGAGAAATGAAACATTGAAAATTAAAACATATAATTAATTTGTGAGTGTGACTGTTTTTGCCCAAAAACGTTCCTTTTGGCGTTTGTTTGAAAAAGGGGAAACTTGTAGGCTCTTTCCTGAAAATGAGAAAGTTTGGGTTCCATTGTACATACAAAATATAGTGAATTTAAGAAGTACGTAAAGAGGGGGAAAATATAAAATTTTTCTGGAAGTGCCAAGTCCCTCTTGATCGTAGTTTATCATTTGTTAAAATTTTTCAATTTTTGTCTTCATAGTAATGTTATTAATATAAATTAATTTGCAATTATGTATAATGTCCCTAGTGGACAAGAAGCAACGGACAAGAAGCAATGAATGGATGATCGAAATTGATTGGATGTTAAAACTGTAAAATGCATGCTTCAAGTTAAAATAAACTATTCATTACACAGGTACACTACCAAAAAACTGCCTCCAGTTTTGCAACTGATTCCTATAGATTTTGGGGTGCTGAATCCAGGAAAAATAGCCAAAATGTTCCATCACGTCACGTTTTCTTGCAAAATTAGATTTCTTACCCATATAAGGAATGTTCACATAATTTCTTTTTAGCCGACTGCAGTTTATTTTCTTGGCCCAAAATAGAGGTTGTAATGGTAAACTAACTAGAAACACTCCCTCATGATAATTTTAGAGTGTTTTGTATTCATTTTATACATTAACAGGACAATTGGGAGGCGGGGGGCTAAATCCAGTACTCGCGCTGGCGCATGTTCTTTCCTGTTCGCCTCGCCTCGTTCGCTCGCTCAAACACGGTGGTTGCGACATGAACGTTCCTGTCAAATTTCAGTTTCTTGCAAGTTCATTATTACCTTTTGTTTGCTCAGTCATAATCCAGCTTTATTCCGAAGTGGTTCACTACCGTTTTTAGTTTGCAGTGCTGTGTATTTGTGATGGCTCACAGAGCCAGAGGTTGCGTCAACTCTCCGGACAGTTTTTGTTTTATTTGTGGGGAATATACCGTGAAAAAGCGGCAGAGGAACATTTCTGCATTTATTAAAAAAGTATATTTCGCCTATTTCGGTTTGAAGTTAGGCGATCAAGACAAACCATGGGCTCCTCACAAAGTGTGCAAGACATGTGAGGAAGATCTACGCTTATGGATGAAAGGTAAAAAACAAGCATTTCGTTTCGGAATACCTATGATGTGGCATGAACAAAGAGACCACAGCAGTGACTGCTATTTTTGCTCTTGCATTGTGAAGGGATACAACTTAAAAAATAAGAACGTAATAAGTTACCCCAACCTTCCCTCAGCAATTAGGCCTATGCCTCATAGCAACGAAGTACCTGTGCCTGAACCACCAAAATCTTTGGATCATATTTGTGTGGACGGTTCTGATCATGATGAGACTCATCAGATGGCTTTTCCCGATGAGTCCAGTACTTCCGAGTTTGAAACTGAACCAGATCCGAAACCTGAACTTTTCTCTCAAGCTGAATTGAATGATTAAGTCCGGGATTTAGGACTCCCAAAAGATGCTGCCCAACTGCTAGGTTCTCGGCTTAAACAGAAAAATCTATTGTCACCAGGAACAACTTTTTATTGGTACCGCAACCGCGAGACACAATTTTTGAAGTATTTCAGCAAAGAGGAAGATTTGGTATTTTGCAACGATATATACGGAGTGATGGAAAAGTTTAAACTCAAGTATGATCCTGCTGAATGGCGGCTGTTCATTGATTCGTCAAAAGACAGCATAAAAGGTGTTCTTCTTCATAATGGCAACACATTCGCTTCAGTTCCTATTGCTCACTCTGTTATTCTCCAAGAAAAATACGAGAATTTGGCCCTGATTCTTCAGAAGATTTGTTATGATGAGCATAAGTGGATGATTTGTGGAGACTTTAAAATTCTATCCATGCTATTAGGGCAGCAATCCGGTTTCACCAAATATCCCTGCTTCCTTTGCTTGTGGGATAGTCGGGCCCGCGACCTACACTGGGGGAAAAAAGACTGGCCAATTTGGGAGTATTTGAGACCCGGTGAGAAAAATGTTCTTCATGAGAGCTTGGTACCTCGTGATAAAATTCTATTACCACCTCTCCATATTAATTTGGGTCTCATTAAGCAATTCATCAAGTCCCTTCCAAAAGATGGTGAGTGCTTTCGGTACCTTTGCTCAAAGTTCCCCCGACTTTCTGAAGCAAAGCTAAAGGAAGGAGTGTTTGTTGGCCCTGATATAAGGAAACTCATTTCAGATGGAGCATTCGCTGAAACGATGTCTGAGAAGGAAAAAGAAGCCTGGGATTCCTTCAAGGATGTTGTTCTCAAATTCTTGGGGAACAGGCGGGATGAGAACTATAAGGATATTGTTGCCAGGATGCTCAATGCCTTCAAAGAACAAGGCTGTATCATGAGCCTGAAAGTCCATTTCTTGCACTCCCATGTGAACTACTTTCCCGAAAACTTGGGGGCGTACAGTGAAGAACAAGGTGAAAGGTTTCACCAGGACATCAAGGACGCAGAGAGAAGGTACCAAGGAAGATGGAACACCACTATGATGGCTGATTTCTGCTGGTTGCTGCTGCGGGAAACCCCAGATGAAAAATACGCCAAGCAGCGCACCAAGAGAAGCATTCAGGGGAAGAAGAAACGGGCCCACCAGGAGATTGATTGACCCAAGAATGACTTTAAAATCTAAACTGTGTTGACAAATATCGTGTTTTTACTAAACTTTGAAATAAAAATTTGCTAGTTATTACCACAGTGTCGGATCTCATTTATTAGAATTTTATTTTCACACCATCGGGTGTTTGTCTTCATGTATTGCAATGGTGCGGTTTGCGTTTTCTATTCTTACATACATACCTGTACAACATTTTTTGCACATTTCTTTGCTTTGCTTTGTGTCTAACCTCGCTCTTATATGCTCAATGTTTGTGCACATGTATGTGGCTGTTTTAAGTGCAGACAATTTTGCTACCATCACAGTGTGTTTTGTTGACATTACTCTATTCTTATGTGCTGCCTTGTTACAATTTTCTTTATTCTTATTTGAATAACTACTAAACAATTAGTATAAAGAATTCATCCAAGAAACTTTTATCTCGATCGCACTCAATCTGAAACGTTCACCTCAAACTGCTAACCCAATGTAGCAAAAAATCTGTACGTGATGGAGCAAATTGGTTACCAGATTTGGATTCAGCGCACCAAAAAACGTAAAAATCAATCGAAACATTAGAGGCAGTTTAAAAAAAAATTTTTTTAGTGTACCTGTGTTTTCTTGTGGTGATATGTACAAAAATATTTTGGCTTACCAAAATCTGCTAAATCAAATATTGTTGAACAGTGCATACATGTAAATAATGTTTTATTGTGTTTGATGCCTAAGAACACTTTTCAAAAAAACATTTTGTTTTTTAAAAAATGTCCTGATTTTGGACCAAAGGTATCTGGCAACCCTATACATTGGCCATTCTCCAATTTGCCGGTACTATGGATGATTTTAATGATAGTTCACAGATTACTAATAGCAGGTCTGCAATCACATATTTCATTTCTTTCAACACCTTTAGATGTATACCATCTGGTCCAGGTGATTTGCTACTCTTCAGTTTATCAAATAGCTGTAATACATCTTCCCGGTTTATCAATATTTCTTTCAATTCTTCCGATATATCTCCTTTACATACTGTTTCAGGCAAGGGTAACTTCCCTACATCTTCTTCAGTAAAGACCAAAGCAAAGAATTCATTCAGTCTCTCTGCTGTGGCCTTGTCCTCACTTAGAGCCCCTTTTAGCCCTCTATCATCTAATGTTCCAACTATCATGGTTTTTTGCTATAAATGTACTTGAAAAGATTTTTATTATGCATTTTTTGCTTCCACAGTAAGCTTCTTTTCAAATTCTCTCTTTGTCTGCCTTATCAATGCTTTGCATCTAACTCGCCAATGCTTATGTTGTTTCCCATGTGGCTGCTTTTTCCATTTATTTAGCAATGCTTATAATTACACTTTTCACTGGGTCAAAGTGGTGTATGTTCAGGTACGGTATATATTTCCCTTGTCCCTGAAGGGCTCACAATCTACATTTTGTATCTGAGGCTTGCCCAAGGCCATAAGGAGCACCTGTGGGACTAGAAACTCTCTGGCCTGAGGTTAATGTCCTCCAGTAGGATTTGAATCCCCAGCCCTCTGGCCTGAGGCAACTTGCCCCAACCACTAGGCCACTCCCTCCTGAAAGATGCTTTTTTGGCAACAGCAGTCTCTCTGACCTAGCCTTTAAACCATGCTGGCAGTTTTTGGGCTTTCTTCCACTTTCCTTTAAGCATGGAATACATCTGATATGGACTTCCAAGATAGTACTTTTAAACAACGTCCATGCTTGATGTAAATCTTTAACCTTTGCAGCTGTTCCTTTTAGTTTTTTTTTAACTATTGTCCTCATTTTATCATAGCCTCTCTTTTGAAAGTTAAAAGGTAGTACACTGGATTTCCTTGCCATCCTTCTTCCATTTATTAAATGAATTGCAATCGTGCTGTTATTTATTTTTTTATTTAACAGGGTTTTTATACCGTTTTATTCTATGATCACTCTTTCCAAGTGGCCCCAAAGTCCTTAGGGGGTTATTCTGTGTGGTGAAGTTAGTTGGGGGTGGGAATGGGCAGCCCGGGGGCGGAGAGTGGGCGGGCAGTGGGCGGTCGCCGGCCCTGGACATACAGGGCCGATTCTAATGTCGGCCCTGTATGTTGTGACATAGCAAGTCCTTCTGGCCCAGTAGAAATGCTTGAAAACCAGGTAGAAAGTGCAGGGCTGCAAGATAAACAAAGGCACATGGCTACCAGTTGTCAGGGAAACAAAGCACGAGAGAAGGAAACACGCCCCTGCTATCAGTTTAGCAAAGAGTCACGGGGAAAGTTGGAACACCTGCTAGGGGGTGGAGCCAGGCCCTACCCAGGAAGGCTGTCTCATAAGGAGGCCCCAGCAGGCAGAGAAGGGGAGGAGAGAGAGGAAAGCAGACTTCCGGTGAGAAGTTGGAAGGAGTTTTCAGCTGAAGGGAGGTCAGAGGCTCTGGCGGAGAGCTATCGAAGGAGCAGACCAGACCAGCTGAAGCATACAAGGGATTACAAGCAGCCAGGAAGGCATTTGGAAACTGCCTCACACAGGTTCAGCAGGGAACCAACCGGTATTTTTAAACCCCTGAGAAAAGCTTCCACAGCCAGGTCCCCAGGTAAGCCTAAGGGCTGGGATTACAGGAATCCATGTGAATGTAATAACCTGGAAGGTTGGGGCTACAATACTGGCTTTAACCGGTATTTAAATCCTGAATGTTTTGAAAAGGTCAGGGTTGAAGAAAAGGGCGCGGCCCTAGAAAGAACTGGTCAGATTATTCCTACCTCAGAGGTGGAACATATGGACACAGAGCCGTCCTATATGAATTACCCCACAGAGGAAATGGATTGCACGATTACATTAGCTGAACAGATAATATCTTTATGTTAGAGATATGGTGAAGAAAATACAAGCTGGCTGTGAGGGAAACAGAGCTGTATGAAACCATGTGCTGAATTTCAACCTGCTGGAAAGAAAAATGTTTATTTCATGCTGAAGAAAGCTATTCTTATTTTTGTCCTTTTTGCTGCCAGAGAGCAGATATTTTGTGTTACCTTTTGATCCTTGTGAAGTCCAACCCCGGGAGGCGAAATAAATCCCTTTTTGCTTGCAAACATTCTGAGTCACACTACTCTTCATTTGAACTGGTGGTAAAACTACATTTCCCTACGAGCACTGCTCCAGGAAGTAGCAGAACATTGGTTTAAAGAAGGAACTTAAACTCCTTAACCCCTACCTACGGGTACTGGAAAGGGGAGGGATCACAATGTCCAGGGCCGGCGAAATGTCTGGGGTGGAATAACTTTCCTGGACATTTCTTTTTAGCGATGCAGGGGTGCAGATGGGGTTGGGTGGGCCAGGGATTATTCCCCACAGCCCTACCCTGGCCTTAGGAGGCTGGATCGGGGGTCGGGCTGCAGGGAATAATCACTTTAACCTGGTGGCTGGCATCATGGCTTTTAAATGGAGCCACAGTTCCATGGCAACCTGACGCCATGGTGCCGCGGATCCATTAAACAGCCCTGACTGAGTTAGCCGGGCTGTGCCTGCACGTACATGCTTAGTCGCGATTCTGATCCTGCGGGGCTAGACGTGCCCCGCAGGATCAGAATCGCGCTCCCCTTTGTATGTCCGGCTCAGACTGGACATACAAAGGGGATGTACATGTGAGTCAGAATCGGGCCCTTATCTTTTTGCACCAGATCATATGATCTACTAAGGACTAGGTCCAAAATAGCTTACTCTCTTGTCGGTTCATGAACTAGCTGCTTTAAGCAGCAGTCATTTATTTCATCTAGAAACTTTCTCTTTAGCATGTCCTGCTTTGACAGTGATGCAGTTGATGAAATCACCCATTATTACTGTGCTGAAACTTTTGTTAGCTTTCCTTATTTCTTTCAGCATTTCATCATCCATCAGTTCATTCTGGCCAGGTGATCGGTAGTACATCTCCACCGCCATTGCCCTCCCCTTTTTACATGGAATTTCTATCCATACAGATTCTATAGTGTATTTTGTCTTCTTCAAAACTTTAATCTTATGTGACTCGATGCCCTGTCTAACAGAGCGCGACCCCTCCACTGACTTGATCTACCCTATCCTTTGATATAGTTTGTACCCAGGTATCACAGTGTCCCATTGGTTGTCCTCCTTCCACCAGGTCTCTGAAATGCCAATCATATCTAACCTTTGCTATATATTCTAGTTCTCCCATCTTAATTTTTTAGACTTCTAGAATTTGCATACAGACATTTCAGAGGTTGTATTTTATTCATATTAATCTGGTTATCAGTTGATAGTGGTAATTTGGAATCTTTCAACTCTGTACTTAAGGTCATCTGGGTTACTTTTATCTTTATTGGAACTCTCTGTCGGGATGTGCTAACTTCCCTCTTTTGCTAGTATCCTTCAAGGATACATCATTCCAACCATGTGCTCCTGGGCGACTGTCGGCTTTCCCCTATTATCTAGTTGAAAAGCTGCCAGCAGCCTAGTTTCATCCCAGTTAAGGTGGAGCCCATCCCTTTGGAAAAGCCCCTCCCTTCCCCTGAATGTTGCCCAGTTCTTAACAAATACAAAACCCTCTTCTTTGCACCTTCGTCTCATCCATGCATTGAGACTCCGGAGCTCTGCCTGACATTTGGGTCCTGCATGTGGAATGGGAAGCATTTCAGAGAATGCCACCCTGGAAGTTCTGGATTTCAACTTCCTACCTAAAAGCCTAAATTTGACCTGCAGAACCTTCCTCCCACACTTTTCTATGTCATTGGTACCAACATGTACCAAGACAGCAGACTCCTCCCTAGCACTATCTAAAATCTTGTCTAGGTGGTGCGTGAGGTCTGCTACCTTTGCACCAGGCAGGCATGTCACCAGGTGATCCTCACATCCACCAGCCACCCAGCTATCTACATGCCTAATGATCGAATCACCAACTATAATGGCAATCCTAACCTTTCCCTCGTGGGCACATGGCCCTGGAGAAACCTTACTGCAAGAGAATTTTACATCTCCTGGCAGACAGGTCCTAGCTACAGGATCACTTCCTACCACACCAAGGTGATGTTTTCCTTTCGCATGACCTCTCTTCTCCATGCATCTGAAAGGCTGCCAGACTGGAGGTGGGACTTCAGTACTATGTCCCTGTAGGTCTCGTCTATATGCCTCTCTGTCTTCCTTATGTCCTCAAGTCTGCTACTCTAGTCTCCTGAGAGCAAAGAGCTTGTTTCACCTAATGCACATGTAAGACCCCTCATCAACTGGCAGGAAATCGTTCATGTGACACTCAATGCAAAAGACTGGATTGCCCCCATCTCACTGTTGGACTGCTGTCTGCATCTTAGTTTTAAGGTTTTGTTTAGCTATTTAAGTTGCTTACTTAAAGTTGCTAGGGATACTTGTACTGATACAACTATACCAATTAAGTTTAAGGGACTGTTCACCTCAAAATTAATTAATTTCAGGGCCTTAATCTAGACATGTCTAAAATTCCCCCTCTATGACACTATTTCAAAACTGGGGACAATTCCTGGAAATCAGGGACATCTGGTGACCTTACTCTTTTCAGTCTTCAGTGGAGGGGACGCCAGGCCTCACTACAATGCAACTGCTGATACTGACTCCTGCTTTCTCTGTACACATACCTAGTTTCTCTGCTCTAAAATAATATTTTAATTTAATTTACTTTGATCTATTTATAGATTGCCTTTACTAGCCTGGGTTCAGAGCAGATTACAAGTTTCAATAGCGAGCTAACAAAATCATAAAAAAACCCATACGTTAAAAAAATTCAGACCCTCAACTAATACATCAAGGGCCTGACTTTTGAAGGCA
Source organism: Ichthyophis bannanicus (assembly GCA_033557465.1). Taxonomy (NCBI): domain Eukaryota; kingdom Metazoa; phylum Chordata; class Amphibia; order Gymnophiona; family Ichthyophiidae; genus Ichthyophis; species Ichthyophis bannanicus. The sequence goes on along the minus strand of CM066032.1, from coordinate 307,812,186 downwards.
TTTACATGGTTAATTGCCCTAGTTAGCCGTGTAAATGCCTTAATAGGGAATTTTCGAATGCACCTACATGGGTGGTACCTTCGGAAATTTCCTGGCTTGTCCACGCGCCCCGATGCTATGCGGTTAGCATCGGGGTGTGACGGGGCATTCTGGGGTGGAGCAGAGGTGGAGGAAAGGGCTAAGCAGGTAGCAGCAATTTTTGATGCTACCCGGTTAACCCTCGGCGCCTTAAAGATAGGCGAGGGCTTTCCTCGCCTATCTTTGAGGCACTGGGGCTAACTGGGTAGCATCGAAAATCACTGGTACCCACTTAGCCTTGGTGGCTGCCAGCGTGTCCGGCTAAACCCAGATTTTCACTTCCGTCACCGCGGAAGTGGAAATTCGGGTTAAGGGGGTCAGCGGGCAGGCTATGCGCTGATGCGGCTCATAGTCTGCCTAAATGAAAATCGGGTCCATATATCTTATATCAACAAACTGCAGCTACAGACTGCCTGACTTCTAATCTTCAATAACATACATTTAAAATCTACTGCTAACCAGCAAAATAATGAATAGGAATGCGAGAGTTGGATTGGATGGTATCTGAAGAACTGGCTTTTGTGAACTCAAAGGTTCACGTACAGTAATATCTTTGTTTGTGTACATGTCCTTAATCATAGCGAACAAATCGGAAGCCATTGTAATCCTTTTCCACTTCCCATCTGGACATTCTGGTAAAGGGCACAATTTTTTTAGTTACTTGGACTGGAAAAACAGCATGACCAGGGCCCTATTCGGCTCCTATTCTAGTGAGAGTGAACAGTCGGAATATGAACTAGCTCTATCCTTTAAAATGAAATAGGAAATCTCAGTGAAACTTATTTCATTTCATTTAAAAAAAACAAGCAAGACTTCCGGTGACGTCACGGAGCTGATGGCAGCTTAGGTGCCTAGCTCCTGTCCAAACCCCGAAATTTCGCAAAATTCAGGATACCCCCACGGTTCTAAGGTGGAAGGGAAGCGAGCAGAGGAGTCTGCGATGGCTGCACGGAAGAAGTTAGTGACCTTCCAATCCGCCTATGCTCGGCGGGAGCAGCAGGAGACCTCGTCGGACTCCGAGGAGCCGGATGAGACGGAGAATCTAGAGGTGGAGGAGAACCAGGCCGAGACGGAGGGGATGCCGCTGAAATCTTGGCTGACGGTGTTTAAAGTGGAAATGAAAGGGGCGATGAAGGAGATAAGGAAAGATCTGAAAGAGGCGCTGGCGGCGATACAGAAGGAAGTGAGCTATATGGGACAGCGCATGGAAGACTTCGAGGCGCACGTGGACCAACAAGAGGAGGAGATGCGGGAAATGGCGGCTGAACAAGACAAAGCTAAAAAATTGCAGGAGGAGATGCAAGAAAAGCTGGAAGAGATTGAGGATCGGGCCAGACGCACTAACTTCCTGATCAGAGGAGTGCCAGAAACTGAGCTGTTTAAGGACTGTGAGTCTGTGGTGCAACGTTTGTGCCGCCATATCCTTCGGCTGGGAAGGGAGGGAGAGTTCCCAGCTGAAGCTGTCGGGGTGGAGAGAGCACACTAAGTCTTGGCCCCCGGCGAGAGAAACAGGGTAGGGACATTATTGCTTGCCTAAGCAAATTCCCTGTTAAAGAACAGATACTCTCCTTGGCACGGAGGTTTGGTTGGATCGCCTGGGAAGGGCAGGAGGTCGAAGTATTTAATGACCTATCCAAAGGTACTCTGGAACGGAGGAGAAGTCTGAGAGAGGTCACAGCATATCTACGAGGGGAAAACCTGCGATACCGATGGATGTTCCCTTTTGGTCTCTCCGTAAACGGGGTGTCTAAGAAAGTTAAGACTCAGGGGGAAGCCTGGGCAGTTTTGAAAGAATTGGGATGTGCGAACCTACCTCAGGCTCAAGGGCTAGTGCAACGGGAACACCAAGCGGCAGTACCGGGAAAGCAGCATACGCGATCGCAATGGCAGAGAGTGGGAGAGAAGGGGAAGCGCCTGAAAAGGATGGCCCAGGAGCAGGAGAAGGCGACGGCGGATGGACCTGACTGAAGACCCGCTTGCCACGGATATGCACTGGATCAATGGGGGGATATGGACGGTAGAGTCCTCTCCTCCTGGTAATGTGGACACTGGACTCATAGGGCTTTGAGGGGGGTGGGTGCGGGTATGCGGGGGGGTGGAGGGCAGGTGGCTTGGCGGGGCTGATGTGGGGTATGCACTGATTTTTGACGTGCTGGTGGGGGGGTTGTGATGATTGTAGGGGTAGGACATGATGGACTCGGAAGGGATGGAGGGTGGTGGGGTGGAGGGAGGAGGGAGGGGGGCGGGGGGGGTACGGGGGGGAGGGAAGGGGGGGGAGGAGGGAGAGTAAGGGGGGAAGAGGGGGGGAGAGGGAGGGGGGAGAGGAGGGGAGAGGGGGAGAGGGGAGGGGGTTAAGGGCACAGCACATGGGGGAGTAGGGGGGTGGCCGGAAGTGAAATGTTGCGGATAGGGACTGTTAATGTGAAGGGGTTTCCTTAGGTGCGCTCCTTGGGGCCGCTCCATCTGCGTAGGCCTGGTCTCAGTTTGGTTCACTTTGCTGCTTATTTCCTTGATCCCTTCCTGCCACCTCTCACATCAGTTGTTCATACATCAGCCGTTTTCTCCGGTTCAACTTCCACCTCAGCTGTGCACACATCTGCCGTTTTCTCCAATTCTCCTAACTTTAAACTCCTCCTTGACGACGTCATCCTCTTCATTTACGGTAAGCCTTTTTTCTTTTTCTCTTACTCCCTTAATTTATTTCATTCCTTTTCCTCCTCCCTCTTCGATGGCTCATATACCTGTTTTCTGGGGCCGCTGTCCGGCGTCATTTGCAGCGAAGCGTTCTCGCTCTCTACACAATCTTCTTCCGTGCCGTAATGCTATTACTTCCGTTCAGACCCCTCCCTCCTCTCACCCTTCGCTTACTCTTCGGATGGGACTTCTCAATTGTAGATCTCTCAGAACTAAAACTCTTCTGGTTCAGGACCTTATCACTCTAAATTCCTTAGACCTCTTCCTTATCACAGAAACCTGGTTAAAAGAGGGAGAGGCTGCTCTCTTGGCCCGCTCCCTCCCCCCTGGTTACTCCGCAGTTTCTGTTTCCCGTTCTGGCCGCTCTGGTGGCGGGGTAGCCGCTATTCTGCACCCTGCTCTCTCATTTACACAGATCTTTTCTCCTCTGCTTCACTATCCTGAGGCTCTTCTCCTCCAACTTCATTCTCCTTTCCCGCTACACATTCTTCTTGTCTATTTTCCGCCTGCCTCGCAGTCTGCTCTCTGGGACTCTTTACTTCTCACTATTTCTGACCTAACGCTTGCTTTCCCCCAGCTCCTTATCGCAGGTGACTTTAACTTGCACCTCGATTCCCCTATGTCTTCAAGAGATCATGCTTTTCTCTCTCTCTTGGATGACCTCTCTCTCCTCCAACATGTTTTCTTCCCTACCCACGCAGCTGGGCACACTCTTGATCTCCTTCTTACCCTCTCCTCATCCTCACTTTGCCTCTCTGCCCTATCTTCCGTTACCCTCCCTTGGTCAGATCATTACTGCTTATTTTTCCATTGCTCCCTTCCTGATTCCCTTCCCCAGTCATCCGCCTCAATATCTCCTTCTCTTCAGCGCCTTTCTCGTCGTATCACTCCTTCCACTATACAGCAATTTCCCTCCGCGTCCCTTCTTCTTCCCCCTGACTTCCCGTCCCTCTCCCCTAGTTCTCAAGCTACCCTCTGGTTTTCCACTCTCTCTAATGCACTCAACACTGTGGCCCCCTTACAGCCTCGTCCCGTAAAACGTCACCCTTCACAGCCTTGGTATCATCCCGGTCTCAGGCTCCTCCGCTCCCAGCTCCGCAGAGCCGAGCGGAAGTGGCGTAAGGCTCCATCTCCGCTTACTCTTTAAAATCCATCACTCTCACTACCGTACTCAGATACATGCTGCTAAAAGGGAATTCTTCTCTAACGCTATTTCAAATGCTCCTAATCAGACCCGCCATCTCTATAACACGCTTCACTCCCTTACCTCTCTTCTCCCCTCTGCCTCTCCTCCCTCCCTCCATCCATCCCCACCACCGTCACTCCTCGCCACATTTTTCAGTGACAAAATTCTCAATCTTCGGGCTTCCCTTCCCTACTGTCCTTTACCTATCTCCTCTCCTCCTCCTATTACATCTCCTCCGCTGTCTTCGATTCACTCTCATACCTGGTCCACTTTCTCTTTATTAACCTCTGTAGAACTTCACCAACTTATTTCCTCTTCTAACAAGACTTACTGCTCCCTTGATCCTATTCCCTCAACTTGGTTGTTAGATCCATCCCTTGCTCTCCTTCCTCCTCTTCTTTCCATGATCAATTCTAGTCTTTCCTCAGGTGTTTTTCCCCATTCTTGGAAGCACGCATTGATCCGCCCCATTTTGAAGAAGTCTTCCCTTGATCCCCTGATTCCCTCCCACTACCGTCCCGTTTCTAATCTCCCGTTTGTCTCCAAACTCCTGGAAAAATTTGTGTTCTCTCAGCTTTCTCACTACCTTGACGATATTAACTTCCTTCACCCACGTCAGTCTGGCTTTCGTCAGGGTCACAGTGTGGAAACTATCCTTCTTGCCTTTACTAATGCTCTTCACGTAGCTCACGATCGTGGTGACATCTCGGTGGCGGTTGCTCTTGACTTATCTGCAGCTTTTGATCTTGTAGACCACTCTCTTCTTCTTCTTCGTCTCCAAGAGGCAGGTCTCTGTCACACGGTACTTCACTGGTTTCACTCTTTTCTGTCCTCACGGTCTTGTTCTGTCCTCTCTTCTTCCCCCTCTATCCCAGCTTCTGACCCTTTTCCTCTGGTCTGTGGTGTCCCTCAGGGTTCTGTTCTTGCCCCCCTTCTTTTCAATCTCTTCTTGGCTCCCCTCACTCTCCAGATTAAGCAAACCGGGATTAGTGCCTTCTATTACGCTGATGATATTGTTCTTCTTCACCACACTTCCCCCTCTCACCCAGATCTTTCCCCAATTAATTCCTGTCTCTCCATGGTTGCTGATTGGTTATCACAAATCTGTTTACATCTCAATTTTACAAAAACCACTGCTATCTGGTTTTCTCGTGGTGATCCTCCTCCTCTCTTGGCCCCTTCTTTCTTAGGTTCTCCCATATCATTGGTTTCTTCCTTCCGCTATCTTGGTGTTATTTTCGATACCCACCTTTCTTTTCAAGACCACATCTCTCACATCACTAAAACTTCCTTCTTTTTTCTGCGTCAAATTCGTGCTATCCGTCCGTTTCTTACTTCTTCTGCGCTTGCCACACTACTTCTCTCTCTGGTTATCTCTCGTATTGATTTTGCAAACTCCCTCTTTCTTGGTCTTTTTAAGTCACAGTTACATCGTCTTCAGCGTATTCAGTACACAGCCGCCCGCATTGCCACTCACTCCTCTATTCGTGATCATGTTTCACCTCTGCTTTCTCATCTTCACTGGTTGCCCCTACCCTTCCGCTTCCACTACAAACTGCTCACACTGGTCCATCGAGCCTATCATACCAACACTCCGCAATATCTGGCTGACCTTCTTATCTATCACACCCCCAGACGCACTCCTCACTCATTTCACCTCAACCGCCTCACGCTTCCTTCCCCTTCCCTAGCCCATCTACAGTCTACCCGCTCTTCTGCCTTCTTTTTCATAGCCCCTGCTCTCTGGAACTCTCTCCCTCCCGCTCTCCGTCTCAAGCCTCAGCATACTACTTTTAAATGTAACCTAAAAACCCACCTCTTCTCTCTTGCCTTGGACCTTCCCTCCCCTTTTGTGTCTTCTTCGTCCTCTTAGTTGTTGTGTTGTGTTCTTTAATTCCCCCGCTTTATACTTTGATATTGTAACTTCTTTTCCTCTCTTCTGGCTATTGTTTTGACTGTTTTTTAAAGTTTTATTTGTTTTTATATTGTAAACCGCTCTGGTCTTCCTGAATGAGCGGTATATCAAATTTTAATAAACATAATAAACATAAACATACTCCAGCTAAGCGTAGTCTGTTATTTCGAGAAGCACAACGTAATCATTGGGATGTGGTGCTCGTACAAGAGACCCACTTGAGGAGGGAGGAGGTGGGGAGATTGAGGAATCGACTTTTTCCTGAGCAATTCTTCTCTTGCCATGCAGGGGGGGTAGCAATTTTGGTACGGGGAGGGTGTGGTATTCAAATAGGGGGGTCCTTTAAGGATACGGAGGGGCGGGTAGTGGGGATAAAGGGGAGATTTGGCTTGATAGATATAGTGATGGTCTCGGTGTATGGCCCTAACAGAAACCAAGGGACATTTTGGGCAGATTTGGGGCGGTTGTTGGAAGTTGAGGGAGGGGGGCGGTTGCTGGATCCGCGGGTGGATCGAGACTCGAAAGGGGGGGGATGGAGGGAGTAGGAATAGACGGGGTTTAAGAGGGTTGATGCAGCAATGGCACTTAGTAGATGCGTGGAGGTCGCTTCATCCTAACCAGCGGGAGTATACCTTCTTCTCGGCATCCCATCATAGTTGGAGTAGGATTGACATGATTCTCTTGGAGAAGCAATGGATGTTGGAGGTAGAGAGTGGGGGGGTTGTCCCAGTGGGGTGGACGGATCATAGTGCGGTGGAAGTGGTCATACGGAGCCCTACACGGGGAGGGGTGGCCTTTTGGAGACTAAATGAAAGTTTATTGGAGTGTGGAGAAGTGGTGGAGGATGTACGGGCCACGATGAAAGATTACTTAGCTTTAGCTTTAGCTTTAAACGATACGAGGGAAGCTTTAAACGATACGAGGGAAGTGCGAGACGTGGTTGTTTGGGAAGGGTTGAAGGCGGTTGTCAGGGGCAGGTTTATCATGTGGGGGGCTCAGAGGAAGAAGTTGAGGAGGGAAAGAGGAGTTGCGGAAGCGGCTGCAGGTGGTAGAAGGTATTTATAGGGAAAGTGGGGAGATGAGAGACCTCCAGATAGTAGAGCAGGTACGGGCGGACTTACAAGCGCTGCAATTGGAGCAAGTGACCTTTGCTTTACAAAAGGTGAAGCAGGTCCATTATGAATTTGGAGATAAAGCGGGCCGCTTATTAGCACGGCGGCTGAGACAGCGGGTGGGGGCATCCACGATCTTCCAGATTAGAGGGGAGGATGGGGTGACCTATAGGGATGAGGGGAAGATTAGGGACTGTTTTAGGGATTTTTATGGGGCGCTCTATACGGGGGAGAAGAGGGTGGAAGGGGAGGCCATTCAGGAGTATTTAGATGAGATACCGCTTAAGGGGCTTTCGGAAGAGGCGAGGGCGGAGTTGGCGACTTCTATCACTGAGGAAGAAATTGGAAGGGTGGTGAAGGGGTTACCGGGGGGGAAGGCGCCAGGGTTAGATGGGCTGCCGGGCTGTTTTTATAAGGTCTTTTGGGGGGAGATTAGGGGGATATTAGGGAGAGTATTCCATGGGGTGTTGGAACAGGGGGGGGAATTACCACGGGATATGTTGATGGTGGGGATAACTGTCTTGTTGAAGCCGGGAAAGGATCCCCTGAAGTGTGGATCATACCGGCCTATCTCCCTGTTGAACGTGGATGTAAAAGTTTTAGCTAAAGTGTTGGCGGATAGATTGGCGGGATGGATGCCAAAAGTGGTCCACGGGGATCAAACGGGTTTTATTAAGGGGAGGCAGGCTGCCGATAATGTAAAGCGGGCTATAGGGGTGACATGGGAGGCAGGACACGGGGGGGGGGGGGGGAGGAGCTCATTTTGATGTCTATTGACGCAGAAAAAGCCTTCGATAGAGTCCATTGGGGGTTTTTGATGGCGGTGCTAGAAAGGGTGGGATGTGGGCCGAATTTTCTGAAATGGATTCAGGGCCTCTATCGGGAGCCGCGGGCGCGAGTAAAGGTGAATGGACGGTATTCGAGCGACTTTGCAGTTGGGCGTGGGACAAGACAGGGATGCCCCCTGTCCCCGCTTTTGTTCGCTTTGGTGGTAGAACCCCTGGCTGAACGGATTCGGAGGAACACGGGGATAGTGGGTTTGGAGAGGGGGGGGACTTTCCCATAAGATTTCCTTATATGCTGATGATATTCTTTTGTATATGGGTCAGCCGCTGCAGACGTTGCCGGAAGTTCTTAGGGAGGTAGAAGGCTTTGGGGCTGTATCTGGGTTTAAAATGAACATCGACAAGACTGAGGTGATGAAGGTGCAATTAGGGGAGGAATCTGAGCGGCACTTGCGGTCGGCCTTTCCCTTGAGATGGGTACGTAAATCCCTGGGGTACTTGGGGGTTCAGCTGACAGGATGGTATGAGGAGTTGTATAGTGCCAATTATCCAAAACTGTTGGGGACCATCTATACTGATTTAGAGGGCTGGATGAGATTGGAGACGTCATGGCTGGGTAGGATAGCAGCCATTAAAATGAATATTTTACCCCGGTTACTGTATTTGTTCCATGCCTTGCTGATTGAGATCCCGGAGGGCACCCTGCGTGGGTTACAAAGTCGTATATTTAGCTATATCTGGAAGAGGAGACCACCTCGTATTTCTAGAAGGGTTATGTGCACTAGTAAATTGGAGGGGGGGCTAGGGGTTCCTGATCTTAGAGATTATTATTGGGCAGCGCAGTTAAAGCATATTATGGATTGGAGAGCTGGAAAGGATGGAGCTCCATGGGTTAGTTTGGACAGTTATAGGGTTCATGGGGGGAGGTTGGATGCTTGGATATGGGCTCCAGGGAGGGACAGAGGGCTGCTAGGGGGGGGATCTCCTGCAATGCGGCATGTGGCGAAGATCTGGGATGTGGTTAGGGGACCCGTAGCAAAAAAGAGGGGGTCTTGGTTTTCAGTGATGACACCTTGGAGGGGATGGCGGGCTTTTAAACCGGGTTGGGAGGAGGGCCGATTTGACATTTGGAGGGAGAGGGGCCTCAACTGTGGGTTTCAGCTGCAGGAGGAGGGTGAACTGTGGGGGTTTGAGGAGGTGAAGAGGGAGTATGGGTTGGAGGTGGTGGATAGATTTGCTTATGCTCAGGCTCGCTCATTTTTGCTTCGCACTTTAGGTAGGGAGGGGATGGTGAGGGAGGTTTCGGCAGTGGAGGCCATTTGGTATGGGAGGGGAGGCTCAAAGGGTATGATTACGGCTCTTTATGCAGCGGTGCATGAGCAGCGGGAAGGCAAATTTAACTATATGGTTGACTGGGAGCGAGACCTAGGCCACACTATTAGCTGTCAGGATTGGAAATGTATATGGGATTTGATAAAGAAGGGGCCTTGTGCTAGCCAGATTCGCGAAAATAGTTATAAAGTGCTACTACGGTGGTATTATACGCCAGAGAAGCTGCACAGGTTTTTCCCAGAGATCTCCCAGTTGTGTTGGAGAGGGTGTGGGGAGGTGGGATCCTTCTGGCATATATGGTGGGGGTGCCCCAAGGTACAGGGGTACTGGGGGATGGTACAGAATTGGATTCAAGTAAATCTGGGGGTTGTGGTGATTATAACTCCACACATTGCTCTCTTATCTTGGTGGGGGGAGGGGCGGGGGAGGCAAGGGGGATTGGTGGTATTGGCATGTCTCTGCGCAGCCAGGTGCGAAGTGGCGGCGTCATGGAAAAAGAGTGAGATGCCACCATTAGAGGGATTTGTGAAACGACTCCGGAATATGACCCTGATGGAAAAGCTGGCAGCTATTAGGAGAAAGCGGGGGAGGCGCTTTGAGGAAACTTGGGGTGGGCTGTGTCGGGTATTGGGGTTGGGGTAGGGTGGGGGGAGAGGGGAGGGGGAGGGAATGGATGGGGAGGGTGGGGGGAGGGATCTGGGCCAATCCTCTGGGAGTATCTGTCTCTTTCCTGGCCTTGGGTTCCGGTGGGTAGGGTAGGAGAGGAGGGGGCCTGGGGCGGGGCGGGGGGGGGGGATGGGACAAGTGGGTAATTATTAGGTTATTGAAAACTTTTCAATACTCTGGACTATACCATAGGGGGGTGCTGTGTTCACTGTTGGGTGTTTGGCTTTGGCTTAGAACTAGTTTGGTGTTGTTAGCTGGACATGTATATCAGCTTGATGTAGTGGTGTGGGTGTGTATGTTATGCCGGGCTGTGATTTTCTATTTCTGTACTATGTGTGTATTGAATAAAAACATTTTAAACACAAAAAAAAAAAAACAAGCAAAAGAAAAAGAACCTGCTACCACCACAACTTTACAAAGTCTTTTGAATTAGTGCCACCCCCCACTCATTTGAAAAAACAGCACTGTTGGGAAAAGAGCTATTGGGGATCTCTCCTGAAGACCCACAAATAAGGTAAGGGAAATGCTTTGGGGAACCCTAGTGGCTGTTGGAGGGGATTGTGACAAGCTGTGAGGGCTTTTTAAAATTTTGGCAGCCCAGGGATTCTTTTGGCAGAGGTAGGGAGACCCATATTCAACTATATCAGTAAGTCAAAAAGGCATAATAAAATCTAAAAATTCATCTAAAAATAAAAGTTACATGATAAATCCTATAATCTAATAACAGATCAATATGGGAATACCACAGTAGACCTTTAAAAAAGTATATATATATTTTATTTTGCTTTATTTTATTTACAAAAACATTTAGGGGCCTGTTTACTAATCTGCAGTAAGCTTTTGCAACTAATGCGATGTTTTAGTGCATATAGTGTGGTGCTGCTGTAAAAGCAGTGTGGTATCTATTGGGAGCATGGAAAACATTTCCGTGGCAGATATCTCACCAAAAATGCAAATACCATGGTGTGGCAACATTGCCGCCTGTTGGTAGTTGCACTCATGCTATCCGCAACTCCGACAGTTACTGTGTGCTGAGCATATCCGCAGTAACCATGTATTGCAGGCACGCCCACTCTCTTACCACATCAGTCCCACTCACACAAATACGTGGAAAATGCCGACAATGTAGAAAATTGCTGCACTGTTACTACGCGCTATCGGCCACATTAACTGGTCACACAACTTAGTAAACATGCCCCTTATAGTCTTCTGATCCCACATTCTCACTGGGTTACATAAAACAAATAGAATAAGACATTAAGACCAACATAAAATCATAAATAAAACTTGCATGATACAGACTATAAAAACACATTGAGCAGGAATTTGGAATGTTCTTTCAGGATTAGCAGGGTTGCATGGTAGCTAACTCTATTCGTCTCTGTTTTAAGAGTTTTAATCAGACCTTTGCTAACTCATGTTGGTGCTTTTAGATACTAAAAAAATAACAATAATCATCTGCCAAATTGACAGCAAGTTCTTAATTTTGCCAATGCATGACATTTCAGTTTTACACTATCCACTTTCAGGAAGAACACATAGATCAAAAGGCTACACTTGGAACCAGCTATGAAAGCAGAAGAAATGCCAAAATAGTATAGAGATGGCTTGATGCCAGCGTCAGGAACTGCTTTGTACTTTCTTGTTTGGTGCATCACAGAATTTTGTCAGAAGGCTGGGAAGAACATGGCCTAGGCTTAGAAGCCTTTTATTGCTCTGGCTACTGTACATAACGTTTAGCATCAGCAATGTAAAAGATTGTCATGCCTAAGATCTTTATTACGGAGCTATTGAATATTTGACGGGGGTGAAGGGAAATGCTTTGGATTTATAGACTGGAGTCTGAAGCTTATTTCAAGCTCAACAGTCTTAGGGGGCCTTTTACTAAAGGGTGTAAAGGTGTTGCACCTAACGTGCCAATAGCACCAAAACCATGGTGTGTCAGGGGCAACACCATCGTGTTAACTGGTGGGGATGTGGACAGCATTCTCCCGGCAGTTAACGCAGAGCCTTGTCTCTATTGCGACGGCCTTTGAACTGGCACTAATGGCAAGGGTCACAGTTAGCATGTGGTGTTTACCCCCGTGCTAATTATGCCTTGCTCACCACACCCACCTTCCACTCCTCACCTACCCCTTACCAGCCCAATGTGCCATTCACAGCACGGAGCTCAACCCGAGCTGTCATGGTCCTGTGCTATCTGTGAACGCATATCCCAGCGTCCTTTCAACGTGCACCAGAGCACGCACTGACAGCTAGCGTCTTTTAGTAGAAGATCCCCTTTGTGAATATTGGATCTGCACTGGTTTCATAAGCAACTAATGCCTCTGACATTTTTGTAATTACACAGTAACTTTTAAAGCAAACCAGAGGCCTCTGCTGTAGGTACCATCAAAAGTATAGTCATAAAACAAGGACCTAATCACCCCTAGCTGGTCTTAGTAAACACTATTTTATCTTTGGATCTAAGATATTTATGTATTATCTGTGCTGTATATGAAGGCATAAATCTGTCTACAAGGATATACAAACTTGAAGTGTTTTTCCCTTCTGTCTGCTGCTCAGACCTCTTCTCAGTTGCTCCTCTCAGAACAGAAATGCTCTTTGTATTTCAACACAAATATTTAAAGCAAAATAAATTGTGGCACTCTCAAATTAGACTGTATGTTCAGACTTAGCCTTGCTTTTAATTAAATTCATAAAATGAATAATTGCCTCTCCCTGAACAAATCAAGGTCTAGTTCTCGGAGATACGGTAATTTCTAATCATCAGTCACATAAAAAGGTATCACATTATATTCCTTTTTTTGTTTTATTTATTTTTAGTAACACCATTTTATCCCAAAGGATCTTGTGAGACTAGGGTGGTCTTGTACTAAAAGGTGCTTGGACAGATGTTGACAGCTAGTGCGGGGCCATGACAGCCCGGACCGATTTCTATGCTGTGAATGGCGAATTGAGGTAGTAAGGGGGCAGGTTAGAGATAGAGGGCAAGGATGGCGAGCAAGGCACAGTTAGAGCAGGGGTATACACTGCGCGCTGTGACCCTTGCAATCAGTAGGTGGAGTTAAGTACGCCCACACTAATGTGGCCTAGTGGTTGGGGCAAGTTACCTCAGGCCAGAAGTTCGGTGTGCAAATCCCACTAGAGGACAGCAACCTTGGGCCGGAAGGACTGTGATTTCTAGTCCCACAGGTGCTCCTTTTGGTCTTGGGCAAGCCACTTAACCCTCCGTTGCCCATGTTCCCTGTAAAAAATAGTTATCTCCAAGTTATAACGCCCTATTCAATGTAATTTCAGTTTGTTCAATGTAAACTGCCTTGATATCATGAAAGGCGGTATATAAGAAATGTCAAATAAATAAATACAATAAAATAAATAATGTGGCATGCATTAACTGCCAGGAAAATGCTGTCCAAACCCCCAACAGTTAGCACAGTGGTGTTGCGCCTAACTCACCATGGTTTTGGAGCTATTGGCTTGTTAGGTGCAACACCTTAGCATCCTTTAGTAAAAGATGCCCTAAGAGACTGGGGCCCAATTTTCAACTGGGCAGGCTATGTGCCGCTACGGCGCACAGCACTGTCTGCTGACCCTTAAACCTGGATAGTCAATGCAACGGCGATGGCATTGGATATGTGGTGATTGCTGCAAATGCTGGAAGCCGCCGAAGCTCACCGGGCAGCAGCGATATTGGATGCTGCCCGGTTAGCTCCTGCGTCTTAAGATAGGCAAAGGGTTTTCCTCGCCTATCTTTAAGGCGCAGATCACTAACTGTACAGCATCCAATATCGCTGCTGCCCAGTTAGCACCATTCTCCGCCTCCACTCTACCCCGGAATCCCCCAACATGCTCCGATGCTAACCGGATAGCATTGGGAGGCATAGGGGACTTAGATGGGGATATTCAACGGCACTAACCGTGTAAGTGCCATTGAACATCCCGATTCAAGGCATTTACAAGGTTTACTGGGCTGTAAACTGTGTAAATGCCTTTTGAATATTGGGCCCTGGATGTCTGAATGGCAGATGAAATTTAATGTGGACAAGTGAAAAATAATGCACCTAGGAAAAATAATCCCAACTAGAGATCTAAAATGCTGGGTTCCGAATTAAGAATCACCACCCAAGAAAAAGATCTTGGAGTCACTATGGACAATACATTGACATTATCAGCTCTGTATGCTGTGGTTACTAAAAAACAAATAGAAAGTTAGTATTATTTATAAAGTGAAGGAGAACAAAACAGAGAAGATGAAGCTAAACTGGAAGCAATATATTTGGGTAGAGAATAGGATGATTGTCCAGGTGTTTAAAAAGAAGGGGCAAGAGATCTGCAGAAACCCAGGCATTTGATGATACAGTGATTGGACATTTGATGAACATGCTGATAGGTTTGTAGAAATAATCTTTGGACAGCTATGGATGATTTGTCAGTTTCAAGCTTTTCTTGATGTGGATTAACTCTGTAGAGCTGTGCATGTACTGATCTACAGAACGGATTTTGATTATGCGCTATTTGTGAGTCTATAGCAGAAGATGCTACATTGACTACCGATGTTCCAAAATGTTACAGTGTGGTTGGTATGAGAGCTGGGTAGCCAGGAACATGCTAAGCCACTTTTGAAAAGATTGCATTGGCTCCCAGTGAAGTATAGATGTTGGCTTATGATCTTGATTTGTGTTTATGAGCCCATCACTCAGCCTCCAGGCGAGTTGGGGAGTGGGCTGGAAACATGGCTGAGCCCAGCCCTCTTGTGGTAGGCGACGGCCTATGATCCATGCTAATTGAACTAAGCAGACAGGCCTGAGCAGCTTGACCTGTAACTGAAGCCTGTAGTTAGGCCCAGAGGAATGAAAACCCCCCTGAATGATGACACCATAGAATTGAAACTTAACTCAGTTTAACTGAACATAGCTAAGCAGAAACGAAACTTATAAAAGACAGAAAACAGCTCTAATTGGTACTGATAAGAGAGCACAGCTTCTATGGAATTAATTAACTCTGCAAAAAGCAAGGTTACAGTGCCCTGCTTCCCATATGTTTTAACAAGCTCAGCGACCTTGGAGGAGAGAAGTAACAAGTTGGAGACACTGACCATTGTAATTGGGACTAGAAGGGGGGCAACCAGGTGCTGGGCCCAGACCAGAGTCCCGATTGGGTAGCCATATCAGTACCGGGACCAATAGATGGGTGAGAGGGGTACTGGGACCAATGAAAAGTTTGCCTATGCTTAGAATGGACAAGAAAGCTATAAAAGTTGTTGTTTTACTAGAAGCCATTGCTCAGCCATTTTGAAATTGCTTATTGCTTGAGCCATGTGCACATTAAACTGGCTTGGATCCTTGAAAAGACTCCTGGATTTATTTATTGCATGCTTATCTGCTGCTGCACTCTGATTCACTGGAATGAGGGAGGATCAAGGATTGGAAGTGGGGGGGGGGGGGGGCGGAGGGAGTGTTGGATTTTGAGGGTGAGCAGAAGGTAGGAGCTGTGCAGCCTCAGAGTTTGGCAGGCTTTTCTAGGGCTGACATATCGAGAGCAGGAGAGAAGAAAGAGATGTGGAGGCTTGGGCCCAGGACCAGGTTTGTTGCTCCCTATGGGTGGTGTGCAAGAGGTGATGTCCAGGAGCCACGGTAATAGAGTAAGGCACAAAAATAATAATAAACAAATACTATTCAGGAACTAAAAAAACCTCGAATATCAGCTCTTTGCTTGGGCAGAGCTAAAAGGGTAGGCTGGTGGGTGTCGGATTGCTGTGTGTGGCCAGACGGGGAGCTGCAGCGTGGTTCCTTCTCAGCCTGGGTCAGGCCAAAGGTTGGATCACGGCAGTAGTAGTTGGGGGACACGTTCTCGCAAGAATCAGCATTGTGGCCTCCCAAAAACAGTGCAGGCCCAGCACAGCAGAGTCCGATTATGCAATTGTGCCTGCCATCCGCGGGGTCCTAGTGCTGCTGGGTTAGCTGGAAAAAAAAGAGAAAACCTAGCAGCACATTGCTGCCAGTTCCTGCAAGCTGTTATTGGCTGCAGGGCTGGGAGTGTCACAAGTTAGGGGGGCCCAATGGGTGCCCTGCTTGGGAGGGTGGGCCGAACCTTTTTTCTGGGGCTGAAAAAAACCTTCCAGTCCAATGCTTTATACATGAGTGGGTGTTTGCTCAATCTGGTGCTAGAGATGGCCCCAAAGACAGACAGAGGGGGGAAGTCACCCAGCAAACCAGGTCCCTCCAAGTGACTGGCCCATTTAAGTGAGAATGAGGCCTCCAAAGGTGATGAGAGGAGGCTGGGGAGGCAAGAGGAACAGTAGGGCATCTGTTGTGGTTGTTTTGGAGTGATACCCCAGAGGCAATCTTTTTTAAGATACGGCAACCAGAATTGCACACAATAGTCAAGGTGCAGTCGCACCATAGAATGATACAGAGGCATGATAATATCCTTTGTCTTATTGTCCATTCCTTTCCTTATGATTCCTAGGAAGAGAAGTGCTTGCGGTAGTCAGGTGATGAGACAGCAGTATAAATATGGGATTCTTCAGATTCATGGGATTCTTCCAACACTTCCTTCTTGGGTGACTCTGACGTGGACAAGGAGATGAATAACCCAGCTTTGACAAGTGCATGCCCTTGGGCTGCTTTGTGGCATGCGCTTGTTTTGAGACATTTTCCTTTGTATACTGGGCAATACGGCAGGCTCTTCATTTATTGTCCACTATTTGGATGATTTTCTATTCGTGGAAGCAGAGGATTCAGAGGAGTGTACCAGATTTCTAGGGGTATTCCAGCAGCTGGCAGCAGTTTTTGGTTTGCCACTGGTGGTGGAGAAGACAGAAGGGCCGAGTTCCTCTTTTACCCTTTTGGGCATTGAGCTGATTCACTACAAATGGAGTCCCGCCTGTCTGTTGTGAAAGTGCAGAAGATGGTGCAGTTGATCAAGCAGGCTCTGGCTCTTCTATAGTTGAGCCTGGGGCAGGTTCAGGAGTTACTGGGGTACTTCAATTTTGTTTGCTGAGTCATCTCCATGTGCTGGGTTTTCACACAGAGACAGGCGTTGCTGACAAGGGGAGTTGAGAATAAACATTATTTCATCTGGGTAAGCAGTCAGGTGAGGGCAGACTTGGTGATTTGGTCATTTTATTGAGGGACTTTGAAAGTGGTTTTGTGTTTGACAATTGCTCATGGTTTTGCACCATGACCTTGAGCTGTACAATAATAGACTGAGCGACAGTGGGTTCGGAATATTTTGGGTGGGGCTTTATGTACAGAGGTTTGGCAGGTCAGTTAGTGTGACAACGGCTGGAGCTGGAATATCAACTTTTTGAAATCTTTTCCAGACTGGGTGCTATTCTTGATCTGGGGTGATCGCCTGCGAGACAGATGGGTGAACTTGTGTTCAGATAACATAGCTGTTGTGCAAGCAGTCAATAAGCAGTTGGAGAGTTCACCCCTAGTAATTGAGCTGCTGCATTTTTGGTGCTTCATTGCCTGCAATTGAATGTGATGCTGGCGACAAAGCATGCTCCTGGAGTGGATAATGCAATAGCAGACTCTCTCATTTACAATGGGCCAGGTTTCAGGCATTGACGCCAGAAGCAGACGACTTCCCACTGCAGATGCCAGATCATTTCTGGGAGGTCATACTAGGATGGCACCCAATACCTGGAAGGCTTATTTGGCTGGAAAGTGCCACTTCATGGACATGTTGCCAGTCAAAACCATTGTCCTTAGAGGGGTGGTTGCACAAAGTGCGTTGCTTGTGTTCATCAGAGAGTAGTTCAGCTCAGCTATCCTCTCATGGCCTCTTGGATTCTCTGGCCAGTGTGACCTTTGTAGCCAGGATCTAGAGAAAGAGGCATCATGCAGCTTTCTTTTTGGTGCACAGGATGGTGTAGGGTTTCTTGAGGTCCAGAGAGACCTCTGTAGCGTGGATTCCTTGGCAGCTCATCTTGTATAACACACTGGAGGCTTTAATGTGTGCCCTATCAGTGGTGTGTTCTTTGGCTTACAAGTTGCTGCTTTTCAGGGTGGCATTCTCATTCACCTTTTTCACTGCCTTATGGGTAGGTGAGATAGTGGCCACTGCTAAAAATCATGCGGCAATCAGTTTTTTGTGCGATGATATAGTGGTCGTGATGGGGAAGGTGCGATTGTGCATACAGCATTCTAAGACAGATCAGTTGGGCAGAGGCTCATGGGTCTGGCTGTGATGGGACCCCAGGATTGTCTATCTGTACGGTTCAGTGCACGTGGGTCTTTCTAAGCAGAAGGCTGCAGGACTGCCTTTTTGACTTTGCCACGAGAGTTGAGATCCTCTGACTAGTTGCAGACATTTCAAATCACATGCATTAGGTGTGTGACACACGCATTCAACCCTACTCCCATGCTCTTGGAATCCACTTTCACACATTATCTGGCACCATTGGACTCGTTCCTGTCTTCCATTTTTTCCTCTGATTCATCTGCCAGACTCTTCTCTCCATCAGTATCCACCTCCGAAGTTCCACCGCTGCTGCCGGGAGCTGCACTATTGTCTAGCTACATCCCCCCACCAATGCTCACCTCTGCGGATGCTGCTGGGAACTGCGGCAGCAGCAAACATAAAAAACTGAGCAGAGATTGCAAGTTTGTTCATGTGTATTACTCAGGGTTCTACCAGTCCCACCCCTCAGAAACAGGAAGTTTATGTTGGAAGGAGCAGGACAAGCAGAGCCCCAAGTGACATGCATGAACAAACTTGCAAGCTCCGCTCAGTTTTTGATATTGCTTGCCTCTGCCGCAGGTCCCAGCACCAGCAACAGAAGTGGACACTGGTGCAGGGAGGGAGCTAGAAAGTGGTGCGCATCCAGGGAATGGCAGTAGATTCTCAGAGGTTGGCCCTGGCAGTGGGAAGGAACTAGACAGTGCTGCAGGTCCCGGTAGCAGTGGCAGAGATAGGCATTGGTGGGGGGAAGGAGATAGACAGTTGTGCAGGTCCTGGCAGTAGCAGCAGACCTGCAGAGGTGGGCACTGGTGGGAGGAGGGATCAAGACAGTGTCATGGGGAAGAGGAAAGACTTGATCAGGGGTGAGAGAAGACAGTGGACATGGGAGACACTGAGTGCGAGGCTTACTCTAACTTGGCCTGGGGGTGAGGAAGAATATGAATAGAAACATAGAAACATAGAAATATGATGACAGAAAAAGACCACATGGACTATCTAGTCTGTCCTTCCATATCAACAACTACAACAGTCCCCACGGATCCACTACTCCTTCCGTAAAGAAATATTTCCGCATATCACTCCTGAATCTATCTCCCTTCACCCTCATCCCATGTCCCCTCGTAGCAGAACTTGCTTTCAATTGAAAGAGGCTCTCTCCTTGAACATTTATGTCACGGAGGTATTTAAACATCTCAATCATATCACCTCTATCCCGCCTTTCCTCTAAGGTGTACATATTAAGATCCTTCAGTCTGTCCTCATATGCTTTATAATGAAGACCACTAATCATTTTAGTAGCCACCCTCTGCACCGACTCCATCCTGTTCACATCCTTTTGAAGGTGCGGTCTCCAGAATTGCACACTATACTCCAAATGAGGTCGTACCAAAGACTTATACAGAGGCATTATCACCTCCTTTTTTCTGCTAGCCATTCCTCTCCGTATGCATCCAAGCATCCTTTTAGCTTTTGCTGTCGCCTTTTCTACCTGTTTAGCTACTTTAAGATCATCAGACACAACTACGCCTAGGTCCCACTCTTCTTTAGTGGACAAAAGTACTTCACCGCTTATACTATATTGCTCCCTTGGATTGATGCAGCCCAAATGCATGACCTTACATTTTTTAACATTAAATCCCAGCTGCCAAATTCTAGACCATTCTTCAAGCTTAGCTAGATCCCTCCTCATGTTATCCACACCTTCCTGGGTGTCTACTCTATTGCAGATTTTGGTATCATCTGCAAAGAGGCAAACCTTACCCGACAGCCCTTCCGCTATATCACTAACAAAGATGTTAAAAAGAATTGGACCAAGGACAGATCCCTGGGGCGCACCATTGGTAACATCCCTCTCCTCAGAGTGAGCTCCAATTAGGAGATGATGATGACGGGCATGAGGGGGGATGCTGGACATGAGAGGAAATAGGGTACAGGAGAGATGTTGGACATGGATGAATAGGGTCATGGAGGGATCAGATGCTGAACATGGGGGAGAAGGTGAAAGGAAGATGCCAGCACCTGTGTCTGGACGATTAGGGGCACAGAGGTGGTTACAGAGACAGAGAGGGAATGCTAAACACATGAGGAGGAATAAGGTGACAGGGGAGTAGGGTCACACAGAGGGGAGTTGTTGGGCATAGGAGGGGGGATAGGGACACACAGGTGGATGCTGGACATGGGGAAGATGGAGTGGAAATATAGAGGGGAGATACTGGACATAGGGGGGATAAGGACACAGAGAAGGTCTTGGGGGTAAGGAAGACAGCTGGGAGATAACCACAGAGATGTGGAAGAGAGAAGAGATATTGAATGAAGGTGGGAGAGAGTACGAGGATATGCTTGAAGGAGAGTGAGAGAGTGAGAGGAAATGCTAGAAGGAGAGGAAAAGACAGAGGAAATACTGAAGGGGGAGGGGTGGACTGCAGAATGAAAGCAATGGGGAATGGGAAGGCCAGGGTGAGAGAAAAATTTGGACAGTTGTATGTATGTGCAGTAAAAAGAAGATTGAAGAATTGATTTTAAGAAGGAGTGAATCTGAGTGGATAGAGAGACAGAACAATAAATGGAAGAAAGCTTTTAATTACTAGCTTTCTGCCTGGGAGCTCTTAAAAGGATTTTAGTATATATGTTTAGAAGGAATTAGTCTTTTTGGTGCTTTGGGGGTTTTAGTGGTATAGGTTTAAAACTCTGCTGTTACTTTCTCTTTCTCTGCTCTTTGAAGCCACTGACACCTTATCAGGTGTTAGTTCCCTCCCTACCCACCTCGGCTCCCACTCACCCCATGTCAGCATTCTTGCTTTATAGGGCCACCCTCCAATTAGTTACACACATAGGGCTTAGAACAGCACGTTCAGAACACACTTAAAATAGGTTAACTGCTTTTTCTTTGAGAGGACAGCTGAGATACAGGCTGGTACTTTGGTATGTCTCTCTTTTACTGCAATAGGTACCACAGATTCACCAACTGAACGATGGCTGGGAAAGTCATATTGCCAAAGCTATTGCCCCCATTACAGCTTCGGTCTCTGCCCAGACAGACATCCCAATGCCAGTTGAAGGACCGATTCTATGTGCAGGATGCCTACATGTTGAAGCTCTCAGGAAAGAGGTGGAGGAGCTCAAAGAGGTGGCAAGGCTGAGGAGCATTTAAGACAGTGAGAAGTACATTTATGCTTCTTGAAACATCCAAGCTCTCTAGGAGAGATGAAAAGGGAGCCTACAGAAGGATGAAGGTTGGACATGAGTCACCAGGGTCTGCAGAATCACCACTCCAACTCCTCAAGCCCTTGAATTGAAGAACTATTATGCAACTCTGGAAGTGGAGGAGGTGAAAGCATCCCAGGAAAGGGAAGTACCAGAGCTCGAGCACTCCAAATTTGCAGAATCATTGACCACAAGGAAGTGAAGGGTAGTGGTGGTTGGTGACTCTCTTCTGAGGGATACAGAGGAGTCCATCTGCTGACCAGACTTGATGTCCAGAGAGGTATGCTGCCTGCCAGGTGCCAAAATCCAAGATGTTATGGAGAGTTTGCTGAGACTCATCAAATCCCCTGACTATGACCTGATGTTGCTCATCCATGTCGGCACAAATGATACTGCCAGATATCCCTCTGAGTGTATCAAGAGTGACTACATGGCTCTGGGTTAAAGGGTGAAGCAGATAGGGGTGCAGGTGGTGTTCTCTTCAATCTTCCCCGTTGAGGGTAAAGGCCAAGGCGGAGAAGCTTGCATCCTGGAGATAAATGCATTGCTGCATGGATGGTGACATCGAGAGCGTTCTGGTTTCCTGGACCATGGGATGATGTTCCAGGGCTGCAGAGCAGAGATGGCATCCATCTGTCCAAGAGGGTTGACATGTCTTCAGTAGCAGACTGGCTAACCTACTGAAGAGAGCTCTAAACTAGATTTGTTGGGGATGGGTGAAGAAAGCCCCCAGGTAAGTGAAACATTAAATACCTTAACAGAAATAGGTAAAAGGGGCAACATCTGGAAAGCAGTGTCTATAAATGCCCATATCATTGGAAATAAGATCATAGATGTAGAGGCTTTAATGGGAGAGGCTGATTTGGATTTAATGGCAGTTACAGAGACATGTTTAACAGACAACCATGACTGGGATGTAACTATACCAGGCTATACATTATTCAGAAAGGATAGGGTAGGAAGAAGGGGAGGAGGAGTGGCACTATATGTAAAAAATAATATTAAAGCTGTGGAAATACAGGGCTTAAAAGGGAGAGAGGAGGCAGCATGGGTTAAACTAAAAAGATGGAAAGAGAAATCCATTTGCATTGGCGTGATATACAGACCTCCAACAAAGGGAGAAGATGTGGAAGGAGATTTAATCGAAGACATATGCAGCATTGCCAGGAAATCAGAAGTGCTACTGATAGGGGATTTCAATATGCCAGATGTTGATTGGCACATCCCTGCTGTGGTTTCATCTAGAAGCAAGGAGATCCTGGATTCTTTACAGGAGGAACTATTCAGGCAACTGGACAGAACCCACGTGTGAAGGGGCCATACTGGGGAAAATATTTCTGATCTTATAATGGGATATCATCTCGCATCCAGTGATCACTAGATGGTGTGGTTCAATATTTGGACTAGGGCTGATAAAATCCATTCAAAAGCGAGGGTCTTCGACTTTAGGACAACTAACTTTGCTAAGATGGGCCTATACCTCAAGGAGTCAGTAGCAGGATGGGAACAGCTGCGGGATGTAGAAAAACAGTGTGCAAAACTGAAAGGGGATATTTTAAGGGCAACCAATCCTTTTGTTGGAATGGTAAATAAAGGTAAAAGGAAAAGGAGGCTGCTATAGTTCTCAAAAGAGATAGCTGACAAGGTTAAGAAATAGAGGAAGGCTTTCATGAAATACAAGCGATCACAGAGAGAAGAAGACAGGCATCTATATTTGGAAAAACTTAAAGAAACTAGCAAAGTAGTCAGGAAAGTAAAGATACAAAAAGAGGAAAGTCAAATGCAATAAAATGGGGGATAAGACATTTTTTCAGATATGTTAGTGAAAGGAGGAAGGGCAAAAGTGGTATTGTCAGACTCAAGGGTAAAGGGGAGGAAAATGTAGAAGCTGATGAGGATAAAGTGGAATTGCTTAACAAATAGTTCTGTTCTGTGTTCACAGATGAAGGGCCGGGAGCAGGACCTTGGACAACACCCAGAAACAGGAACAAAAGCAAGGGACATCTCAAACAATTTTCAGAGGACTGTCTTCGTGAGGAACTAGCTAAACTAAAAGTAGACAAAGCGATGGGACACATCCAAGAATCCTGAAAGAACTTGGGGATGCTATAGCAGCTCCACTGACTGACCTTTTCAATGCCTCTTTGGAGTCAGGGATGGTGCCAGAGGACTGGAAAGAGGCATATGTGGTCCCTTTACACAAAAGCAGAAGTAAGGATGTGGTTGAAAACTACAAACTGGTTAATTTAACCTCGGTGGTGAGTAAATTATTGGAAATGCTGCAGAAAGAGAAAATAGTGAGGTTTCTGGAGTCCAACGGATTACCGGACTCGAGGAAGCATGGATTCACCAGTGGCAGGTCTTGTCAGACAAATCTGATTGATTTCTTTGACTGGATGACCAAGGAGATGGACTGAGGGAAAGCTCTAGATGTGGTGTGTTTAGATTTCAGTAAAGTCTTTGGCACCGTTCCACACAAGCAACTTATGAACAAACTAAGCACCCCAGGGATGGACTCTAAAGTTACTGCTTGGGTTTGAAATTGCTTGAGTTGGAGGCAACAAAGGGTACAGGTAAATGGAGTTCCGCAGAGATCTGTCCTTGGTCCGATTCTTATTAACATCTTTGTTAGTGATATTGTGGAAGGGCTGTCGGGTAAGATCTGCCTCTTTGCAGATGATTCCAAAATCTGCAATGGAGTAGACACCCAGGAAGGTGTAGGTAACATGATGAGGGATGTAGCTAAGCTTGAAGAATGGTCTAGAATTTGGCAGCTAAGAGTTAATTCTAAAAAATGTAGGGTCATGCATTTGGGCTACAACAATCCAAGGGAGCAATACAGTATAGGGGTGACTACTCAAAGTAGCTAAACAGGTAGAAAAGACAATGGCAAAAGCTAGAAGGATGTTTGGGTGCATAAGGAGAGGAATGGCCAGCAGAAGAAAGGAGGTAATAGTGCCTCTCTATAAGTCTTTGGTGCGACCTCATTTGGAGTATAGTGTGCAATTCTGGAGACCACACCTTCAAAAGGATATAAACAGGTTGGAGTCCGTGCAGAGGGTGGCTACTAAAATGTGGTCTTCAATATAAAGGATATGAGGACAGACTTAAGGACCTTAATATGTATACTTTAGAGGGAAGGCGGGACAGAAGTGATATGATTGAGACATTTAAATACCTCCATGGCATAAATGCACAGGAGTAGAGCTTCTTTCGATTGAAAGCAAGCTCTGCTACGAGGTGACATAGGATGAGGGTGGAAGAGGATAGACTCGGGAGTAATATGTGGAAATATTTCTTTACGGAAAGAGTGGTAGATGCGTGGAATAGTCTCCCAGTGGTAGAGATGAAGCATGGGATAAACACAGAGGCTCTCTAAATGAAAAAAAGGGTTATCTTATAGTGGTTGATATGAAAGGGCATAGAGAGGACATGTGGTCTTTTTCTGCCATCATGTTTCTATGTTTCTATGAAAGGAAAAGATCAATGTCAGAGATGGCTATTAAGGAGAAAATGAGAAGAGAGATGTGGGCAAATGGACTGGAGACCCTGGAGAGAAAGTTAGAGAAGGCAGAGAAAAGCAAAATCCAAAGACTGGGATCAACACGATTAGAAAAATAAAATGGCTAAATAAAGGTAGAAAATTTTTTTATTTTTAATTTAGTGATTGGAATATGTCAGTTTTGGGAATTTATATCATCTGCTGTTTGAATATTTGATGCAGTAAAGGGGGCGGGGGGGATGCATCGCCATTTCTAATTTCACTTGTGTTGCCCTATGTGCAAAGTCTGGCTTCTTGGGATTTCAGTTTAATTTTTGCCTACATATTTCTATTGTCAGTTTGTGGTAATTTGTTCTATACTTGATGAGCATGTATCTATGTTTAGAATGTGCGACTAAGGCCAGATATTCTGTTAGCAGTATCTGTATAGGGATCTGTAGTAATCCAATTTGTTTAATTTTCTCGATAGGTGGTACTGATGCATTTACAGTGCTTCCTTTTCCTAGGTAGGTCCTCATTCATGCTGCAATGGAATGATAGAACAAATCTATTCAGACCAACTTTTGTAGGGTTTTGTCTTACTTCACAATACTCCTGGTAGTGAAGAATGTTTATGCTGTTGTCCTGTCAGACTTTTTTTTCATATGGTGAGTTCCACAGGGAAGTGTCCTAGTTCTGTTCTGGAGGGGGTGAATGAAAAGTTACAAGCTAAAATAAAACCATAGAAAGCTAAATATCATAATTTTGTGGTTCTACTTTCATTTGGAAAGCAATACAACCTGTAGATCTTTCCAAATTTATACAGTGACTGCGCCGTGAGAAAAACCTCACTCATTGGAGAGGTAAATCTCACTCTTTGGGATGGGCCATCTTTAGCATCTCTGTAGGTATCATTTTGCCACCCTGACACATGCTGACATTTATGGACTGCCCCCTGAGCAATTTGGAATGACCTTTGCTGCCACCTGGGGTCTTTTGACACAGGCGATTCAGCACGTTGGCCGTGGGCATTCTAGTACTTACAAACTCTATATTCATTAACTTTGGGTCCTTTTTGGGCCATTAATATGTTGTTTTTCAGTTTGTTCCGCAGATCCAGGGAGGCAAGAATTCCTGGTCTGGATGTACGATCATTCTTTTGTCTTCTGGACCTGCAAGAGAGTGGCAGTGTCGAGATGGGGCTTAAATCTGGGCCTTGCCATAGGTGGTTTGCTGTTGCAATGGATGGGGCTGCAGGACATACGCTGGACCCAGCTTCTGCTGGTGTTGCTGGAGGTTCTCTAGTATAACCAACCGCAGTGTATATTTATTCACTTAGGGGGAAATGATCTTTGTGAGGTTAAGGGTGTTGATCTTATCCGACAAATGAAACAAGATATATTTTTGATTTG
The DNA here is from genome assembly GCA_033557465.1 of Ichthyophis bannanicus. Lineage (NCBI taxonomy): Eukaryota > Metazoa > Chordata > Amphibia > Gymnophiona > Ichthyophiidae > Ichthyophis > Ichthyophis bannanicus. The sequence continues at coordinate 307,786,128 of CM066032.1, read as the reverse complement.
ATGCTACTTTCCAGATGTTACACTCATCTTGTCACAGATCATTCTGTGGAAAATCTGGTGGGATGCCATTAAGTCCAAAGCTGTGGAACACCCGCAGAAGTGAGTGAATGGGGCATTAGCAAAATTTGTAGTTCTGGTGCATAGGCTGGTTTTTGTTCATGATTTGATTTACACAGACTGTCCAAGCTTGTATTGTTGGGATGGTGCTCAGTTGTCGTATATTGATCAAGATATCTTTCTTAGCTCCATACAGGATGTGTTAGAAGGATTGGGTAAAGCATTAATGGCCACAGCTCAGGTTGGTGGTGGTGACATTCAAGTTGCAGTCTCTGTCCATGGCAATAAGGAAAGGAATGAGACTTCCCCAATTGTTAATTTATCCTTCAAGGGTGTGGGGAGCCAGAGAGGGGAAAAATGGACTGTAGCGACCCATACGTGGTTGTCCCACCATATGCAGTATAAGCCTCAAACGTCTCCCAAATTCGGGAGGTAGGCCTTGACCTGGTGCCATTGCAGGTTAGGGGAGGGGGGGGGGGGATATTGAAAATATTTGGCTGAATCAGAAGGAGCAGGGCTAGGACATCACCGTCAAGTCCCTAGGCTGATACTAATTTTCTCATATTTAAATACAGTTGATATGTTACTAAGTTAAATATTATCATTGATGGAATATTGTCATTGATGGAAAGTTGTGGCCATGTTTTTGCCAAAGAACATCTTGACAGTAGTGGTTAATGTACTTAGATAAGGTTGCGTGTGAATGGAGGGTGAAAGTGTGAATGCCAATGTTAAAAAAGTTTGACATGGGGAAGGGCCGTTGTATTTATCATATTGGTCCTGTATAAATTATAGGAAAAACTGAGATCTACTCATAAGGAGTTGTGATTACCTACAATGAAGGATATGCAGATACAGTTTAGTAGGCGTAGGATTTTCCCAGTGGCAATACCAAGCATGTGGAATAAGTCACCAGAGAGGATACGAATAGAGCCAAATTATTTGCAGTTTCTTAAACAGATTAAGGCTTGGTTAGGGGAGCAAGTGTTTGGCTCTGCTTGAGATGGTTGTGATGGGGAAGGAAACGGATTGTGCAGTTTATTTTGTGGGTAGTGAGGGTGGAAGATCAGATAGGAGTACTTTTGTATTATGTAGATAGAAGGGTTTATGTTATCTTGTAAAGTGTTTGATATCAAGTTGCTTCAGGTGTCTGGAAGAGGCGATGGATAAATATGAATAAATAAATAATATCATTATGCCTCTGTATACGTGCCTGGTGAGACTGTATCTGATGTATTATGTGCAGTTCTGGTAACTCCGTCTCAAAAAGGATATAGTGGAACAAGAAAAGATTCAGAGGAGGGGATAGAACACCTCTCTCATTTGGCCTGCCCAGTCTGATCATCCATAAGAACTATTAAGTTCTACCGTCCCTTCCTGTCCCTCAGAGAACCTCTGTTCATGTCTTGTGCTTTCTTGAGCCACAGATGATGCAGTGCTTATCTCTATCATCTCCACTGGGAGGCTGTTCCACACATCCACCAGCGTTTCTGTAAATAAATATTTCCTTACATTACTGCTGAATCTTTACCCTTTCCCTGACCAGAATAAAATTGATTGCCTCACCATCTGCATTGAATGTTGGCTTCATCCTCTGAGATTCTATTCAGCTATTCACTAACAGTGAGATAATAATTCCCTCCTCACCTCCTCATTCAGCCATCTCAAGGATTGAGACCACACTGACTGCTGTACTCACTAGAACTCAAGGTGTGCCTGTTTAATGGAATTTAAAAAGTCATCACAATGGGCCCTCAGGGCTAGTGAATCAAGATTTGCTCGCAGACTACCAAAAAAGACCTTATTCTTCCCTTCAAGAGACTTTGGAAGCCAAATATTCCATTTCCATATGATCAGAGCAGTGCAAGGATACGAGGCATCTTAGGCAAACTCTCAATCCTGCCACCCCCCTGTTCCCATCCCCTACTCCACTGCTGCTGCTTCCAACCCTCACTGGGATCTACAATGACATTAAAACAGCACTGCAGATCTATGACTCCTAATCTTTGCTGCATCTGCCTCATATGCATCCTAGGCTATCCTTCAGCCTTATGTTCCTCCCTCTCCCCCCAAGATTTTGATCATTGAACTCAATAATCATGATCGTCCTAATACCAACACTCCCATGGGCAATCTTACAGAAATATGTAATTGGACATCATAAAACTTTGCTTTGTATGTATGTGTGTGCCTGCTCTCCTTGCAGGTAAAATAATGTATTGATGGCTCTTTGACTTTGCAGGCTGCCAGGTTGTACAATTAGTGATTTGGAATAGGTTTGGTAAATGTTTCTGATAGTATACTTAGAGGTGGTTTCACAGAATTTCTGGCACAAGAACATGGCAGATGTTTACAGATGCAAATTTTGGTGTTTATGTTCCAGCTAATTAAGTGGTTTTTTTTTGTGGGTAGAAAAAATGAGCATTATCTGTATTTTCATGGCACAGCTACAATTGCTATGGTGAGGAATGGATGGGTTAGGGCAGGAGAGTAGGCATAGATAACACATTGCGGTTAGCGCAGGGGAACATATTGTGCGCTGTCAATATTGCAATTATCGTGGATGCACTTAAGGACACTTCAATGGGTAGTGTTAAGTGCATCCACGTTAACTGTAAATGATGCTGCTATTCATTAGGTGATCTCTCCGTATAGTAACTGCTGGGAACATTCTGGCCACACCCCCAAAAGTTACTGTGGTGGCTTTGCACATTTTATGCATTAGTTTTAGCTTGCGGAGAAATATGTAAATGCTGAGAAGGATAAAACAGAAATCATTAACAAGTAGTTCTCGTCCTTATTTTTCATTTAAGATTTGGAAAATTAAATTTCTAATAATAAGAAGGAAAAAGAGACACATAAATATTAATGCATTTCAGGAAAACAAACAAACAAAAAAAGAAATGAACAAATACGAATGTTAATATTTTAGCCCATATCAAGTGAGGAGAGACGACAAACAAAGCTAAGAGAAAAATAAATAGATTAGAGGAAACAAAATTCCTCAAATATAACATCTGACATATTACTAATTATTCCATACTAACAAATCCCTATTCTGCTACCTCCGGAGTGGATCAACAAAAATGTAGTCTAAGGCTTAGTATTTAATTAAACATTTATAGGGATATCTCAAGAGAAAAGCAGCACCTAAAGCCAAAACTTTATCTTTCAAATGGAGGAACTGCCTCCTCCGAAACTGTGTGCCCCGAGAAACATCTGGGAAGACTTGGAGCTTTTGACCATAGAATAATAAATCTCTTTTTTAAAAATAAGATCTCTAAACCAAAGACCTATCCTGCTCAGATAGGAAAGTGATTAGTAGGGTAGCCTGAGAAGCAATGATATCCTGGGATGATTCCAGGAATTCAGTAAGATTAAAATGATCAGGAACCTCTACTATGTCAGGGGCTCCCTCTTTGACATTTTCCTTAACTAACTCAGTAGGAAGATAACACTTAGGGGCATGTTTACTAAAATCCGCAAAATAGCGCGCCGCAAAATAGCGCACGGCAACGCGGCACTGAAACGCGCAGAAACGCGTTTAAACGCCCCGCACACGTGCGTGTCACCCCCGCACAGGTACGCGGCTCACTAACGGGCCCCGTACAAGTGCGGGCCCGCAAATGTCCGATAGAGGCGTGGAACGGCGAAAGGAGGGCGGAGGAAGGCTCCGGAGGGGCGGAGGGACGGGGTCAATGGGTGGAGAGTGGGAGGGGAGAGGCTCCCCGCACAGTATCGGGCCCGAATGTGCATGTAAAAACTACCGCGAGTGAAACACTCGCGGTAGAAAGCATTTAAAGGGAAGAGAAACCATTTCCGTCAGCAATGTACAGGAAAACCGGGGAAACCAGCAAAACGTGAGCAGTGTGATATATGTGCACAGCACAAAAGTGAAAATAAAAATAGAAAATGACCACAACAGAACTATTAAAAATAGTAATTCAGCTGGGGAACAGTTATAGTGATGGGCAAATACAGAAATCACACCCAGCAAAGCTTCAGAAAAAAGAAATGAATTTTGGAAGGGTCTACTGAGAGGAGACTCTTCCAAAAAACATTTCCACGTGTTGGAGCTTTCCTGGGAGTGTTTGCTATGGTTGCCCATTAATATCACTGTTGCCCAGCGTGGTGATATTTTGTCCCACATTTCCCGTGGTCATTTCCGGGGTTTATGTGCACGTTTGTCACCAGACAGGGTGCATATGCCCACAGTAGAATTGCGTAGAGCAGGGTTTGTGACTCCATCCTGCCAGGCTTACTGCCTCCAGGGGCTGCACTGTTTCTGTGGCCAAAGTGTGGTACAGCGGACAGAGTCATTACCTCTAGGACCATAGGGCAGAGGTTCAAAACCCAGCTGGGGCACCTGCCAGCCCAGTCCCTATATTTTACCCACCACTAAATAAAGATAGCGCAGACACCCCTGTATGCATGGGGAAAACACCCATATTTTACCCAACACCGCACACACACCACAACAATGGGCATTACCTACAGTCAAGTCCCCCAAATGCAGTCCCATACTGCCACATTGCAATCAGGTCAACTGCTTTGTCTGAGAGAAGTTCATGCCAGCATGTTGGCGGACAAGTACATGTGGTGCAGGGGGCAGTGGCTGCTAACCACAGAAGACAGAGGCCTAGCCATGTGCAGGCTGGCACAGTCCACTGCAACAGACAGGTCCTGCCGGATCCACAGTCATGGACAGTCCAGGGAATCCAACCAACCTGTGGCTACACAGTGGTGCAGTGCACACAGACAGTGCATACAAGAACAGAAGGTGACAGGTTCAAAGCCCAGCTGGGGCTACTGCCAATCCTGCCCACATATTTTTCCCACAACTAAACAGTGATAGTAAGGACACACCTTTCATGGCGGGGACAGATGCAATGGTAAGACATCTATCTTTTACCCCACTGAGCACAGACACCATGAACAGGGGCAGTACCTAGAGCAGAAGCACCCAAATGCAGTCCTGGTGGGCCACACACCAGTCAGGTTCCATGCTGACACTCATACAAATGCCTGTGCTGTATATCTATGCACCACCCCCATGGCATGTAGATGTAGCCCATGCATATTCATGAGGGATAGCAGGAAAACCCGAACAGTGTGATGCAAACCTGGACTGGAGTTGGGAATCTGTGCCGTAAAGCAGCAGCCATCAAGGGCAGACACACCCACACCCACAGGCCCCATTGGCCAATGTCTCCTGAAAAGGCAGAACATTGGACCGTGCATGCAGCACCCAAAACGAGCACTTGCATAACTTACCAATGTCACCCTACACCTGAGGTATACGGTACACAGCTCGGAGACGTTTGCTAGGAGCACAGGCAGGCAGTTATCCATACGTTACGTACATACTGCTAGTTGACCCCATCCAAACAATCTGTTAGGTGTTTGCGGGGCATGCTCCAGGCCTGGCCTCTGATGGTGCTTACCACCCTGGGGAGTGACCACCAGCTGTAATGCGTACCATATCCATGCCTTGCCGTGCTCAGGACCGGTTTGGTGGGCAAGGCTACTTACCCCCTCCATCGTAGCACCATGATGGCAGAGGTGTGGAAGTGTGTGTCTGTCTATACAGTGGGTGTTGGCTGCAAGCCCCTTCAACAGCCCGCACTGCCAGCACTGTTGCCAGTATTGGCCAGTCAATGTGCATAATGAGGTGCAAGGTACCATGGGTATAGCCAGGGCAGGGTGGCGTGGCCAGGATGCATCTGCACTGGGCATAGGGCCCTGGCAGGGACATTGGCTGGGATATTGTAGTGTCCGGCCACCACCTACACAGACAGGGTGGCCAAAGCATGTCCTTCTGGGGGATCACGCTCACCCTGACTGTGCAGTGACCACAGCATGGCTAGGCCCCCCCATAGTGCTGTATAGTAGTTCTCTCATGTGATAGATATGGGTTTCTCTTTGGGGCCCAGTCACTGATCTATCTGCTTGCTGTGTATGCAGACAGCCCAGTTCTGGGTGCATGCATCTCCATTGGGAACATGCACTATGGACTAACCAGCAGACTGTTTGTAGCTGGTAAATGTCTTGCTATAATGGCTTGCTGCAGGGGAATATCTGGTGGTGGCGTGCAGCTTACCATACCCTGGGCTTATGTCTGTCTGATATTGTGTTATGGCTGTGTATGGAGCTGCCTGCCTGGGGGGTGGTGGTGTTCCTCAGCAGGACTGGGGTTGATGTTGCCCTCTACTGCCACCTTTGCGGGGAGGTAGAGTGTGGATCCCTTGATGGGGACCATGTTTGCCACGGGGGGGTGGTGGTGCCGCCTGATGGCGGCAGACAGGGATATCCATGGTGTTTGTGCAGAAACTAGCTATCTTACACATTAACACTGCTTTGGAACGCCCGCTTGGCCTCCATCAGCCATGGCAGGTGTTGTTGACCTGGTCCTGGCCACCTCATTGCACACTCAGGGTGAGCACAGTACCCGCACGATGTAACGGTGTGTGGCTACTCTGTGCCAGTAAAACACCCGGTCAGTGCCCCCTACTAGGCCAAGGTGCTGTGTGGGTGCACCCGGTCACTTCCCCCAACAGGGCCGAGGTGCTGTGGGGGTGCATTCCCCATCTTGTGTCCATCTGCGGACAGCTAATTTGCATGTGCAGTGCATCATGGGTACGGGTGGCCTAACCCTATCCTGTTGACACCAGCAGACTGTCTGTGAGGTGACCTGTAGGCTATCTGCAGCCAGCCAGGGGCCTGCTTACAGCTACGGAGCTGTAGCGCAATGGTTACATCACTGCCTGTGCAACCAGAGGTCATGGGTTCAAACCCACAGTGGGGCCCTTTGGTAGGGCTGTCCACAGCTTTATTTTTATTTACTGTACATATGTCTATGCCGGCAAGACCACCCTCAGCTTACTATACCCATTAGGTGCCTCTGAGGGTGCTTCATAGGGCGCCCTGTAGGCCACCTTATGGTTGCCATCCCTATAGGGTGCACTATACATTATCCTGTGTCGCAACATACATGCTGCCCTATAGGGGTCATTCAAGGGTGCCTTGGCAAACAGTGCACTGTAACATGTGCCTTATGGGCCGCCGTATGTTAACATGCTGGGAGAGTGCGTTTGCTAGTAGTGATAACAAAATAAAATTATACAGCCTCCTACAGCACTCCACAACATAATACATGCTGCCTCAGCAGGCATTTTTCACTGGGCATTGTGAGGAGTTGAACCCCTGATCCCTGCACCATTGGTCAGTGTTTTAACCATTGTGCTGTGGCTCTGTTCCTGTGCTTGTGCATCAGCGCGCCGCCTTGTGCCTATCAGCGCGCCGCCTTCTGCCGCCCAAGGGGACCAGTGCGCCGCCTTCTGCTGCCCAAAAATAACTGTGCGCCGCCTTATGCCGCCCAAAAAGCACTGTGCGCCGCCTTCTGCCGCCCAAAAATAACTGTGCGCCGCCTTATGCCGTTCCAAATTAATTTGCCTCCTAAAACAATGTTAATCATTACAGTTACTGCCTCAGCTGACCTTTGTTGTTGCGCACACTGGGGGATTGAACCCATGGCCCCTGCACCATTGGTTAGTGTCTTCACCGTTGTACCACGGCTCTATTGTTTTGTATACTCAGCAGCGCGCCACTTTGCCTTTCCACGCGCTAATGTCGACCCCCGCACATTAGCGCGACGCACACACGTCCGGTTGCTTACTACCGTTTTTTTTCTATTTTCTGCCTGAACCGCCCACTCCTTATATGGCACAGGCACACTAGCACGGCCCCGCACGTTAGGAATGTTTAGTAAACATGCCCCTTAGTTATAGTCAATTTATCCACATTAGGTAAAGTCATGATCTCTTGAAAATAATTTTTAAGAAGGAAATCAGGAGAAAATTAATGGCAGACAGGAACGTTCAAAAAAATGCAAGTTCTTTAATCTCCTTTTTCATGGCTTCAGGCCTATGATGGAGTATCAGGCTATTTTTTGGACCAGAAATACTGGGCCCAATAATCAGCTGTGGCTGAGGCAAGGAAACTTAGCTGCCAATACAGCGGTAGATACATCCGACTGCTCTAGGAGGTAAAATCCCTTGCTGCGGAACTTACTACAGGGACTGATAATGACGTCATCAAAAGCACTAGACTAGCATTGTTAATATGAGTAGAAAGATTAGAAGCAACACGCTTGTCCATCGGACCTCCCTTAGAAGCTTGCATATCATTTTTACCCTTATGCTTCCTCTGCAGCTAGGATGAAGCAAAAGCAACCCACCTCCACTAGGTGTCCCTCTGCTGCTAGCTCCTTTGGGCTCCAAAGGGGGTTAGGCTTGCCCCTTCAGGCATGCATCCTAGGCCGCATAAGCGTGAACACACAGGTCGGCAGGACTAGACTTTTCTAGTAATAAGCAGGTCCCCAGCTGATGATATTAGATGCGCTGGTGGTTGTTGTGTGTGTGTGGGGGGGGGGGGGGGGGAGGGGGGGCGGGGGGGTCCAATGCAGGAAGGTAATAGAAATACTTTCTCTGGTAGTTCAATGGCAAACTAAGTCTGAAAGAAGCACCTCTCTCACTCACAGCCAGTGGTGCTTGGTTTTTATAATAACAAGCAGATCTCCAGCTGATGACATCTCTGTTGGTGGGGGGGGGGGGGGGGGGGGGGGGGGGGAGATGAGGAACAATGATGTAGGCAGGCCATACAAATACTTTCTCTGGCAGCACAAAAGCAAACCAGGTCCGAAATAAGCACCTCGTACCAAGCATTTCACTTCTGGGTTCACAGATGAAGGGCCAAGTGTAGGATTTCAGAAAACAAATACAAATAGAAATGAAAGTAAGATAATGTAGCTTCTTCTGAGAAGTGTTAGAGGAAAGGCGGGTTAGAGGAGATATGATAGAGACGTTTAAATACCTCTGTGGCATAAACGCACAATTGAAAGCAAGCTCTGAAATGAGGGGTCATAGGATGAGGATGAAAGGGGATAGATTCAGGAGTAATATGAGGAAATATTTCTTTAAGGAAAGAGCGGTAGATGCGTGGAATAGTCTCCTAGTGGAGGTAGTAGAGACGATAGGCCATATGGTCTTTTTCTGTTTCAATATTACTTAACTCTGCTTTGGGCCTTTATTAAAGTACTGTAGTCGTGACCAAAGTTAAATGATGTTACCTCAGACTTTCACTTCATAGAAAGATATCAGTGAAAACAAACTGCATCCCTCAGCTGCTTCCTTTGGGACCAAAGCTAAGAGAATTAAAATAAACTAAAAAGGATTCCTGCAATCCACCAAGATGTCACAGGTGTAGATGTTAAGCAAGTACATTTCTGAATTTTCTATAAATAAATTCTTATAAGACACTTCAATTGAAATAGTCAAATATTTTTTGCACAAAATGTTAAGTTAAATAAATACTCAGTAGAAGTATGGCTAGTTAAAAATGGCCAATGAGAACAAATAATCACTACAAGTAAAGTGCATGAGATGTTATTGCACTAGAAGAATGGAAATATCACTAACAAATCTATTTCAAGATACTTTTCAGCTTTAACAATAACTGTTGATTCTTTTCCCCTTTTACAGATAAACTCTGGCACATGAAAGTATAACTTTTCAGATACTCATTTTCTTAGTAACACGCATTTTAACTGTTTTTCCCAGCATTGACAATAATCTCAATAGCATTTACAAAACTTCTTTCTCTTTAACTTCATTCATTTTTGTGTTTCCTTTTTTTACAGGAAATACGACAATGGTATCTCAGGACATGAAAACCCAACAAGCTATAAAAGCTCACCTTACACTTTCAATGCTATATAAGAACATAAGAAATGCCATACTGGGTCAGACCGAGGTCCATCAAATCCAATATCTTGTTGCCAACAGTGGCCAATTCAGGTCAAGTACTTGCCAGGTTCTCAAAAAGGCACATAGGTTCCACAATGCTTGTTCCAGGGTAAGCAATAGATTTCTCAGGTTTTCTTTAATAATGTTTTATAGACCTTTCCTCCAGGAACTTGTCCAAACCTCTTTTAAACCCAGCTACACTAACAGCTTTTACCACATCTGTCACTAACGAAGTCCAGAGTTTGATTACGCATTCAATGAAAAAATATTTTTTTTATTAGTCTTAAATGGGTTACATTGTAGCTTCATTACGTGTTCCCTAGTCTTTCTATTTTTTGATGGAGTAAACAACCAATCTACTTTTAACCGTTCTACTCCATTCATTAATTTATAGACCTCTATCATATCTCCCATCAGCCATCTCTTTTCCAAGTTGAAGAGTCCTAACCTATTAAGCCTTTTTTCATAGGGGTATCCTTCCATCTCCATTACAATTTTGGTGATTCTTCTCTGTACATTTTTTAAATTCTGCTATATCCTTTTTAAGATATGGCGACCAGAATTGTACACAATATTCAAGGTGCGCTCGCACCATGGAATGATGCAGAGGCATTATAATATCATTGCTTGTTTTCTCCATTCCTTTCCTTATGATTCCTAGCATTCTATTTGTTTTCTTGGCTGCCGCTACACACTGGGCAGAGGGTTTCAACATAATTATCCACGATGACACCTAAATCCTTTTCCTAGATGGTGATTTCTAATTTGGAGCCTTGCATCATGTAACCATAGTTTGGGTTGGTCTTTCCTAGGTGCATAATTTTGCACTTCTTCACATTAAATTTCATCTGTCATTTGGATGTCCAGTCTTCCAATCTATCGAGGTCCTCTTGCAATTTTTCACAATCCTCTTGTGTTTTAACAACTTTAAGTAATTTTGTGTCATCTGCAAATTTGATCACATCACTTGTTATTCTCATTTCCAGGTCATTTATGAATTTGTTAAAAAGCAGCAGGCCCAGCACAGATCCCTGGGATACTCCACTATTCACATTTCTCCATTGAGAAAATTGCCCATTTAGCCCTACTTTCTGGTTTCTATCTTTTAACCAGTTTCTGATCCACAATAGTACACTGCCTCCTATCCCAAGGCTTTTTAATTTTGCCAAGAATCTAAAGTGGAGATCTTGTCAAAGGCCTTCTGAAAATCCAGATACACTATATCAACCGGCTCGCATTTATCTACCTGTTTGTTTACACCTTCAAAATAATATAACAGATTAGTAAAACATGATCTTCTTTGGCTTTCTTCCATTAAACCATAACTACTGGGGTCTCTAGTCCTATAGGTGCTCCTTGTGGCCTTGGGCAAGCCCCTTAACCCTCCATTGCCTCAAGTACATATGTGGATTGTGAGGCCATTGGGGATGAGGGAATAAATCCAGTACCTGCTTGTAGCATTTGTAAAATGCTCTAATGCTTTTCAGCCTGGTTGATATATCAAGAGATTACATAAAGAAAAAGATAATCTATCTACATGTCCAGTAATTTTATTCTTTATAATGGTTTCTACCATTTTGCCCAGTACTGATGTCAGGCTCACCAGTCTGTTGTTTCCTGGATTACCCCAGGAAGCCTTTTTTTCAAAACTGGTGTTACATTGGCCATTGTCCTATCTTCAGGTACTACAGATGATTTTAATGATAGTTCACAGATTACTAATGGTAGGTCTGCAATCTCATCTCAGTTCTTTCATCACCCTTGAATGTATACCATCCAGTCCAGGTGATTTGCTACTCTTTAGTTTATCAAATAGTTGTAATATATCTTCCCAGTTTATCAAAATTTGTTTCAATTCTTCCAATACATAATTTTAGGCATGGGTAACTTCCCTACAACTTCTTCAGTAAAGATCAAAGTAAAGAATTCACTCATTCAGTCTCTCCACCATGGCCTTATTTTCCCTTGGGGCTCCTTTTATCTCTCTATCATCTAATGGTCCAACTGACTCTCACACAAGTTTTTTGCTATTAATTTACTTGAAAACGTTTTTATTGTGCGTTTTTGCTTCCATGGCAAGCTTTTTTCAAATTCTCTCTTTGCCTGCCTTATCAATACCTTGCATCTAACTCAGGGGTCTCAAACTCAAATTGCTTTGAGGGCCAAATGAGGACTTGTAAAGTAACCCACAGGCTGCATCATCGTAACTTTTTTTACAATGGAAAAAAGTCAATAAAAAAGTCAACATAATAAGAACAAAATGCTGATTCATAGTTCCCAGATGGGGAGTTTACCTTGTGTTCTCTTCAGAGTCACCCACCGGATGTCCACGTCTCCGCCGGTTGGATCAGCTTCCCGCTCGGGCCATGCGGAACGCAGGACCCCTCATGCGTTCCACCTCCTCATGGTAATGGCCGCAGCCATCCAGGGACCGGAAATCACCCTCAGGCAGCCAAATCTCAGGGCCAGAACAGCAGCAAGAGCTCCTCAGTCACCTCTCAACATGCCAGCCTTTCCTGCATTCGATCTGCACTTGGTAGCACTTTTTTTAATACGGGTGAGTTTCGCCATTTAACCGGGCTCTCCGATTCCTCCATCAGCTCATTTCCAATCCCAGCCCCCCATCAGCCCATTTCTAGTCCTTTCCTAGCCCCACCATCAGCCCATGTTAAATCCTAGCTCCCTTCCACTCAGCCCATTTCCAATCCAAGCCCCTCATCAGCCTACTTCCAGTTCTAGCCCCTCCATGAGTCCATTTCAATCCAATCCCCCACCAGAGCCCATTTCCAGTCTTAGCACCTCAGTCTCCATGCAGCAGGAGGACGTAGTGAGCCTGAGTTCTGGGCTCAATAGGAGGAACGGATAAGGAACATTTTAGTTTAGTTTAAATTTCAATTTTAATTGGCTTTGAGGTCTGAGCCCCCTTTAAGGTGGGGGAGTAAAAAAAAATATATATTTTTGTGAGTAATTCTTATTTAGAGTCTGGCCCTTTATGTTTGTGGACAGTCCCGCCTACCTGCTATGCCTGTCATTCTGCCTTTAATTTGGTAATTGCCGGTTTGGATCTCTCTCCATTGGCTGTATGGGAGAGAGCACCAGGTGGGCGACTTCGGGGATTCTTTCCTGCCTGGACCCACATAACATCCGATCAGTGGGTTTTAGAAATAATTTGCGAGGGTTATGCACTGGAGTTGGTGTGGCCGGTGTGGGATTCGTTCATCATGTCTCCCTGCAGAGGTCAACGGAAAACCCTGGTGGTTCGCACTACATTAGATCGGCTCTTGCAATTGGGAGCAGTCATGCCGCTGCCATTGGCAGACTATGGTGTGGGTCGATACTCCATTTATTTCGTGGTGCTAAATAAAGATGGCGCCTCACGTCCCATATTAGACCTAAAAGGGGTGAATCAGTGTCTATGGGTGCCACATTTCAGGATGGAAACGTTGCGGTCAGTCAATGTGGCAGTGCGACAGGGAGAGTACTTAGAAACATAGAAACATAGAAATATGACAACAGATAAAGACCACATGGCCTATCTAGTCTGTCCTTCCATAACAGCTACAACTTGACTTCTCTCGACCTGACGGAGGCATACTTGCACATTCCTATCAGACCGGCTCATCAAAAGTTCTTGAGGTTCGCTCTGCCTTGGGGACACTATCAATTCCAGGCGTTACCCTTTGGCCTGGTGCCGGCGCTGCGAACGATTACCAAGATCATGGTGGTGGTAGCAGCGGCATTACACAAAGAAGGAATTCTAGTTCATCCTTACCTCGACAATTGGTTAATTCGAGCCAAGTCCGAGACCGAGAGTGTTCAAGTGACGGACAAAGTCGTAACATTCTTGCAGAGTCTCGGCTGGGTAGTCAATCCGACCAAGAGCCGCTTGGTACCTTCCCAGGAACTAGAGTATCTGGGGGTGTGGTTCAACATGCAGAGAGGACAGGTGTTTCTGCCGGACCATTGAGTTCAAGCGCTGCGGCAATTGGTACGCAAGTTCAGATCCACTCCGGCTCCCTCAGTGTGGACTTATCTGCGCATGTTGGGAACAATGGCGGCGACCCTGGAAGCAGTGCCTTGGGCCAGGTTTCATATGCGGCCTTTACAGAGAGCGCTGCTGTGCTGTTGGTCTCATCAGTTCGATTCGTTGAACAAACGGCTTTCCTGTCCGCTCAAGGTCAGACAAGCTCTTCGATGGTGGCTGATTCCGAGCTCGCTGAAAGCTGAAATGGCTCTGGAGCAGCTGGAGTGGCTTCCATTATTGACAGATGCAAGTCTCGCGGGAGGGGGAACCCATTGCGGAGATCGTTTGGCGCAAGGCGAATGGTCCAGTCGGGAGAGCTCTTGGTCAATCAACCGGCTGGAGTTGAGAGCAGTATTCCGAGCACTTCTGGTGTTCGAGACAACGGTGACAGGCCGGGCAGTGCGGGTGTTGCAGCCATGGAAGAGGAAGCGGATGCCCTATTCTCTTGGGTAGAGCGTCGGCTGACTGCGATCTCGGGAGCGCACATTGCAGGGAAGGACAATGTCATGGCTGATTTTCTCAGCAGGGTACACATGGATGCCGGGGAGTGGGAGCTGCATCCGGACGTCTTTGCTCAGATAGTTCACATATGGGGTGTGCCAGTCATGGATTTAATGGCGACCTTCACGTCGGCAAAAGTCAGTCATTTTTTTCAGCAGACGGAGAGAGCGAATGTCGGAGGGCATAGACACACTGATGCATCCGTGGCCGTCGATAGGTCTTCTTTATGTCTTCTCTCCATGGGCATTAATAGGCTGAGTGCTTCAGTGCTTCAGCGGATTGAAGCCCTTCAGGGGAGAGTTCTATTGGTGGCCCTCAACTGGCCAAGGCGGCCGTGGTACACCGATCTCATTCAGCTACTCAACGGAAAGCCTTGGAGGTTGCTGGTGTCAGCAGATCTGTTGGTTCAAGGCCCACTTTGCATGACTCAGGTGGATCGATTCTCACTTACAGTTTGCCCATTGAAAGGGCGAGGTTAAGAAAAAAGGGTTACTCAGCAGCAGTCATTGCGACCTTGCTAAAGGCCCGTAAACAGTCCATGTCTCTGCAATATGTCCATGTATGGCGTATATTTGAAGACTGGTGTTCAAGACGGCAAATTCGGGTGGCTACGGTTTCCGTGCCCTTGGTCTTGAGTTTTCTGCAAGACGGGTTTGATAAGGGTGTTGCAGCCAGTTCATTGAGAGTCCAGCTTGCAGCTATTTTGTGCTATAGAGGCAAGGTGCAAGGTGTTGCCCTAGACGCTCATGCTGACGTGTTGCGTTTTCTTAAAGCAATAACCACACTGCGACCATCGCGTAGGGTTCTGGTTCCACCATGGGATCTCAATTTGGTGTTAGCGGCGTTAGCCAAGGGGCCCTTTGAGCCGTTGCACCAGGCCTCGGTGAAGGATTTGACCTTAAAGACCGTGTTTTTGGTTGCCATTTGTTCGGTAAGGTGCATTTTGGAGTTGCAGGCATTGTCGTGTAGAGAACCATTCCTGTCATTTTCCAGAGAGAAGGTGGTGTTGTGACCCATTCCATCCTTTTTGCCGAAGATGGTATCCCATTTTCACCTGAATCAAATGGTGTCTCTGCCAGTGCTCGGGTCACTGGAGGGGAACGACGGGGACCGATCTCTGCATCGGTTAGATGTGAAGTGGGTATTGCGACAATACTTAAAGGTTTCGAAGGTCTTTCACAGATCGGACTGTCTCTTCGTGTTGTTTGGAGGCGTCCGCAAAGGGAATGCTGCGGCGAAGGCTTCCATTTCCAGGTGGATCAGAGAAGCGATTGCATCAGCTTATTAGCTGCAAGGTCGGACAGTTCCGTTGGGCTTACGAGCTCATTCTACCAGAGCGCAAGCGACTTCCTGGGCGGAATACAGTTTGGTTCCGCCTGGGGAAATCTGTAGGGCGGCTACCTGGTCGTCCCTTCATACTCTCAGTAGGCGCTACCGCCTCGATGTAGCGGCGGCGAACGATGACTGTTTCGGGTCGGCGGTGTTACATGCCGGCTGGAAGGGTCTCTCCCAATGATTACTGCTCTGTTACATCCCAGAGGTAGAGGACTGAACTGGAGGAACGATAAGGAAATGGAAATTACACTTACCTGGTAATTGTAGTTCCGTGAGTGACGACAGTTCAGTCCTCATTCCCACCCGGGGTGTTATCGTTCGCAGTGGATGCTGTGTTGGGAGGATGGGAAGATTACCGGTAGGTCTGTTGTTTGTGGAATCTAGCCTACTCTGAGTCTCTTCTTTCTTTGTACCTGTTCATTCTTACTCTTTCTTCTTGCTCAGGTTGCCGGTAGCTGGGGGGAAGTGTATGACAAACTTCTGCCTGGGGAGGAGGCAGGTTTATATAGCAATGTTTGAGGTTAAGATAATGTTAAAGTTTACATGTTAGCTACTTATTGGTTGCTCATTTGAGTCTGCTTTGTCAATAGATCACTGGGACTGATGGGTGAGATCAGCAGGCTATATCCAGTGATGTCACAATTTTGACATGCCCAGTCTCCAAGCTGCAGGAGGAGGTGCACAACCCAGAGGTAGAGGACTGAACTGGAAGAACGATAAGGAACAGCTATTTGCAGTTCAAGCCTCCCCTTCCACTCAGCCCATTTCCAGTCCTAGCAACCCCCCCAACCCATAACCAGTCCTAACTCCCCCACAGCCCATTACTAGTCCTAAGCTCCCCATCAGCCCACTTCCAGTCCTAACCCCATCAGCCCATTTCCAGTCCTAACCCCACCAACAGCCCACAGCCCCTTACCAGTCCTAACCCCATCAGCCCACCTCAAGTCCTAACCCCCCATCAGCCCATTTCCAATCCTAGTCCCCCCCCATCAGCCCACTTCCAGTCCTAACCCCCCATCACCCCATTTTCAGTCTTAGCTCCCCCCATAACCCATTACCAGTCCTAACCCCCCCATCAGCCCACAGCCCATTACCAGTCCTAACCCCATCAGCCCACCTCAAGTTCTAACCCCCCATCAGCCCATTTCCAGTCCTAGCTCCCCATAACCCATTACCAGTCCTAACCCCCCCCATCAGCCCACAGCCCATTACCAGTCCTAACCCCATCAGACCACCTCAAGTCATAACCCCCCCATCAGCCCACTTCCAGTCCTAACCCCCATCACCCCTTTTTCAGTGTTAGCTCCCCCTCATCAGCCCACAGCCCATTACCAGTCCTAACCCCCCTCCCCCTATCAGCCCAGGGAAAGTTTAAAATAAAAAAAAAAGCTGGCTAGCTGCTGCCGCTGCCACCGTGGCAGTGGCAGAATCAAGTGTCCCGTGGCCTCTCCTCTGCCTGGCAGAGCCTTCCCTCCCTCCCTGCATCAGTCCCTTCGGCGCAGCTTTCAGAGCCTTGAAGAGAGAGCTTCTCCCTCGCGCTTCTGTTAAGCCCGCCGGGGCTGATAGGAAATCCCATCAGCCCTGGTGGGCTTAACAGAGTCGCGAAAGGGAAATTCTCCCTTCGCGGCTCTGAAAGCCACGCCGAAGGGACTGATGCAGGGAGGGAGGGAGGGCTCTGCCAGGCAGAGGGAAGGCTGCGGGACACTTGATTCTGCCGCTGCCATGGCGGCAGCAGCAGCAGCCAGCCAGCCATCCGTCACAGACCGCGTGTTTGAGACCACTGATCTAACTTGTACCTCAACACAATGAAAACAAAAATGTTTCTAGATGTGTCTATATTGATAGCTATTTATCTTCGTAGTTCTGTCTTGCAAAGGGGCCTGTAGAGATCCTCGACCTGGTTCTGGAACTAGTACTGTTCCTCAGGTCCTGGTCATCAGGGTCTGGCCCTTCTCCTGGAACTTCTGGATCTTGTCCAGACTGTATCTACTATCTACACTTTACAAACTCAGTATGAAAATCTACCTTTCCTGACAGTTGAGGTGAATTATTTTTCTCTGAAATATCAGAGACAATAGGATTTTTTTAAAACATCACTTGTTCTCTAGCTAATAACATAAAATGATAATTGATATTTCCTATCTAACTGACCCTCTTTCATTCACACCACAGTCACACATTAAACTTAAACCCCTAAATCCTCTCTAGAGACTGGGTTCAGATTTAAAATAACTCTTTTCTTTCTCTTCCTTCTTTTGTCACTTAAACACTGTTCCTTAGAAACAGCTACAGCTGTTTGGTTCTTTCAGCCAGCTAGTACAGCTGAAATCTCATACTTCCTTTTTGAGGAATAAAATACTCTTCTTTACTCCTTTTTAAGTAACAATTCTGACTGAGAAAACATTCGTTTTCTTGAACAATATCAGTCAGACTAACAGTTCTCAGCAGTGCTGCCCTTCTGCATTGCACCTCAGTCAAAGCAGTTCACAAACCAGTAGCAGAAAAAAATTCCTTTTCTCAGGAAAAGATTAAATTACTTCCTTTTCCTTTTAGTCACTGTTAATTTCTCACACCTCCAATTATATAGGTGCCAGCTTTAAACTGGTTCCTTCTCTTTAGATTTGCCTACCAGCAGAACCTTTTAAAGACAAAATTTCTTATAAAGCAGTATTCAAATTAGAAACATAGAAATATGACGACAGAAAAAGACCACATGGCCTATCTAGTCTGTCCTTCCATATCAACAACTACAACAGTCCCCTTTTTACCTTTAGAGATCCTCTGTGTTTGTCCCATGCTTTTTTGAATTCAGTTACAGTCCTCATCTCTACCACCTCCACTGGGAGACTATTCCACGGATCCACTACTCCTTCCGTAAAGAAATATTTCCGCATATCACTCCTGAATCTATCTCCCTTCACCCTCATTCCATGTCCCCTCGTAGCAGAACTTGCTTTCAATTGAAAGAGGCTCTCTCCTTGAACATTTATGTCATGGAGGTATTTAAACATCTCAATCATATCACCTCTATCCCGCCTTTCCTCTAAGGTGTACATATTAAGATCCTTCAGTCTGTCCTCCTATGCTTTATAATGAAGACCACTAATCATTTTAGTAACCACCCTCTGCACCAACTCCATCCTGTTCACATCCTTTTGAAGGTGCGGTCTCCAGAATTGCACACTATACTCCAAATGAGGTCGCACCAAAGACTTATACAGAGGCATTGTTGTTGTTGTTAAGTGCCGTCGAGTCAGAGTCGACTCATGGCGACCCTCTGGATAGCTATCCTAAATTGTGTTCGGTCTTCAGTCAGGCGGCTCATTGTTGACAGACTGGTACCCGTGGTTGCTGTTATTGTATCGATCCATCTCATTGCTGGCCTTCCTCTTTTGCGTTGACCTTCTATCTTGCCAAGCATAATGTCTTTCTCTAATGATCTCTCTCTTCGCATGATGTGTCCAAAGTATGAAAGTCGAAGTCTTGTCATCTGAGCTTCTAAAGAAAGCTTAGGTTTGATCTCCTCTAGTACCGACTGGTTTGTTCTTCGGGCAGTCCATGGTATACACAGTATTCGCCGCCAGCACCATAATTCAAAGGCATCAATTTTCTTCCTGTCTATCTTTTTCACTGTCCAGCTTTCACATCCATATGATGTTATTGAAAATACCATGGCTTGAACAAGTCGAATCTTTGTATGGAGAGAGACATCTCTGCTCTTGAGAATCTTATCTAGGTCTTTCATAGCCATTCTGCCAAGAGCAATGCGTCGTCTGATTTCTTGACTGCTTGTTGCTTCTTTATTGATAGTTGATCCAAGTAGGTTAAAGTTGTTCACAATTTCAATTTCTTCTCCTTCAACGATGAACCTGCTGATTATGCCAGTTGTCATGATCTTTGTCTTCTTTACATTAAGGTGCAGGCCCATTTTGAGACTATGTTCTTTGATTGTGAGAAGCAAATGTTTCAGATCATCTTCACTTTCAGCCAGTAATGTGGTATCATCAGCATAGCGAAGGTTGTTGATGAGTCTTCCACCAATCTTCACACCTCTGTTGTCTTCATACAATCCTGCTTCTCTGATGATTTGTTCTCCATATAAATTAAACAGGTAGGGGGAAAGTATGCAGCCTTGTCTTACACCTTTGCTTATTTTAAACCATTCTGTTTCTCCTTGTTCCGTTCGAACTGTTGCTTCTTGATCAATGTACAGATTGCGCAAGAGAACGATCAGGTGTTCTGGTATACCCATGCTTCTTAATGTGGCCCAGAGTTTCTCATGGTTTACACAGTCAAAAGCCTTGCTATAGTCGATAAAGCACAAATAAATATCCTTTTGGTATTCTTTAGTCTTTTCAAGGATCCATCTCACATCCGCAATGATGTCTCTCGTTCCTCGCCCTTTCCTGAACCCTGCTTGCACTTCAGGTAGTTCTTGTTCCAGGTATGGTTGTAGTCTCTTTTGAATAATCTTCAGTAGAATCTTGCTGGCATGTGGGATCAGAGCGATTGTGCGATAATTTTCAGTCAGTTGGATCACCTTTCTTTAGTATTGGTATAAACACAGATCTTTTCCAGTCAGTTGGCCATGATGTTGTCTTCCATATTTCTTGGCAGAGCCTTGTGAGTACGGTAACAGCTGCATCAGATTGCTGCAATACTTCTATGGGAATGCTATCAATGCCTGGTGCTTTGTTCTTTGATAAGGCTTTCAATGCTGCTTCAACTTCTTCTTTCATCACCAATGGTTCCCGATCATAAGGTACAGGTTGAAACGGCTGTTGGTCCACTTGATCTTTATCATATAAAAACTCTGTATATTCCTTCCACCTTTTCTTGATCTTCTCAGCATCATTCAACATAGAACCTTGAGCATCTTGTAACATTCCAATTCGAGGCTGGAACTTTTTCTTTAACTCTCGTAGCTTTAGGAAAGCCGATCTTGTTCTTCCTCTAATAGTTTCTGCTTCTATTTCCTTGCAAGTGTCATTGTAGTACTTTTCCTTGTCCTGTCTTGCAGCACATTGGAAATCTCTGTTGAGTTCTGCGATTGTCTTTCTTTCTCCTCTGGCTTTAGCTTCTCTGCGTTTCTGGGCAATTTTCAGAGTTTCTTCCGTCATCCATTTTGGCCGTTTTTGTTTTTTCACCTTTTGTAGAGACTTCTCGCTTTCTTCCAACACAACCTTCTTGATGTCATTCCATAACTCTTCTGGAGCTCTGTCATTTGTATCTAAAGCAGCAAATCGATTTTGCAGGCAGTCTTTAAATTCCAGTGGTATATTCTCAAGGTCATATTTTGCTGCATTCATGAGTGGTTTGCTCTTTTTCATCTTTAGCTTGAGTTTGCATACTAGTAGTTGATGATCTGTACCACAGTCAGCTCCAGGTTTTGTCTTTGTTGATGTTACAGAGCTTTTCCATCGTTGACTTCCACAGATGTAGTCAATTTGATTTTTATATAATCCATTTGGTGAAGTACATGTGTACAGTCGCCGCTTGTGTTGCTGGAAGAAGGTGTTTGAGATGAACAGATCATTGGTCTTGCAGAATTCTATCAGTCTTTCTCCAGCTTCATTTCTGTTGCCAAGTCCATATTTTCCAACTACTTTGCCTTCTTCTTTGTTACCAACCTTTGCGTTCCAGTCACCCATGACTATCAGGATATCCTGTTTGCATGTTCTGTCAATTTCAGCTTGTACTTGTTCATAGAACTCTTCAATTTCATTCTCTTCTGCAGCTGTTGTTGGGGCATATACTTGAATTATAGTTGTGTTGATAGGCAATCCTCGTAGACGAATAGAGATTAAGCGTTCGCTGACTGCATTGTATTTCATTACAGTTCTTGCAAGTTTCTTCTTTATTATAAATGCAACACCATTTCTTCTTTGTCTTTCATTTCCAGCATAGTAGACCATGTGATCATCTGATGCAAAGTGCCCCATGCCAGTCCATTTCAGTTCGCTGACACCCAACAGATCAAGTTGTACACGTTCCATTTCATTCTTGACCACCTCCAACTTCCCTTGGTTCATGCTTCGTACGTTCCATGTTCCAATGTGTAAGACATCTTTACAGCTTCTGACTCTCATTTCATGCGCAGCTACATCAGCAGTCAGACTTCCCAAGGGCTTTGATCCAACCACATCATAAATGCTGGCTTTACTCTGAAAAGTCTTCAGCTCTTCCCCAGTAGCTAGTTGAGTGCCTTCTGAACTGGGGGTCTCATCTTCCAGCACCATAGCACAATTTGTTTTGTTGTAACTATCCATTGGGTTTTCATGGCAAGATACAGAAGTAGATTGCCGGGCCTTCCTTCCGCGCAGTTTAAGTTTGGTGTTGTTGCCGTTGTCACAAAAATGTGATCCTCCGCCGTCAACACTGTCCCATTCTGCTGCTGCCCAGATGGGTGGTTTGTCTTGGTCTGGCACCTCAGCTGAGACCTGTCCATCTTGGGAGACCCTGCCAGTAGTTAAACTACCGATAGTTTAGCTCTCAGCATCACTGATGCACGCAAGCCCTCACAGCATGACAAGCTGCAAACCAAGTGAGAGACAGAGGCATTATCACCTCCTTTTTTCTGCTAGCCATTCCTCTCCGTATGCATCCAAGCATCCTTTTAGCTTTTGCTGTCGCTTTTTCTACCTGTTTAGCTACTTTAAGATCATCAGACACAACTACGCCTAGGTCCCACTCTTCTTTATTGGACAAAAGTACTTCACCGCTTATACTATATTGCTCCCTTGGATTGCTGCAGCCCAAATGCATGACCTTACATTTTTTAACATTAAATCCCAGCTGCCAAATTCTAGACCATTCTTCAAGCTTAGCTAGATCCCTCCTCATGTTTTCTACCCCTTCCTGGGTGTCTACTCTATTGCAGATTTTGGTATCATCCGCAAAGAGGCAAACCTTACCTGAAAGCCCTTCCGCTATATCACTAACAAAGATGTTAAAAAGAATTGGACCAAGGACAGATCCCTGTCTGAATCCTTTTTCCCTTGAAGGGAAAAATAATCCCAAACTTCTGCAAATGAATTAACCTCATAAATGTTTCCCTGAAGGATCACTTCAGATTAACTGAGTACCTCTAAATCACTAAACCAATAAATTACTTTACTAAAACAGAGAGCCTTCAAATACTTTTTGATTTTATTGTTTATTCTGACTTCTCTAAACCTCCCAATGTCCACTGTGACATTCCTTTCCAAAAATGAGGGTCCAGACCCCCCCACCCTAGCCATGGGAAGTCACTCCCTCTATTCTCGTCTTTTCCCAGCCAGGAAAAAGATAATGCAATGTGCTCCTTTTGAGTCAATACTTACTCCAGATGACACACAGCAGCTCCTGGGTTTTTTTGGCAATGTGACTGGAAGTAGATTGCCAGGCCTTTTTTCTGAGGCTATGGAGGGTTAAGTGACATGCACAAGGCATGGTCTCTTGGTTTCTAAACCAGTGCTCTAACCACTAGGCTACTCTTCCACTCCAAGGCATGACTCCTTTAATTCCAGCTCCTCCTCCTCCTCTTGCTGGCCCAAGCCAGGGACTCTAGTAATGCAACTGCAGCTGCAGGCTGATCCATTATCTCAGCAACAGCTCAAGCTCTCAGCCTCCCTCTCACTTACTAGTAAAAGTGCAATCCTCAGCTGAAATCAAAACCCTGAGAAGCTAAAATAAACACACTAACTGCAGCAGCCCTGATCAGCCCCTACAAAAGGTAAACATGTCTTTATTTACTTATTAAAATCAACAATGTTTCCTCTAGCCTGATGCCCCCTCACAGCATACCAAAACCCCAACTCTTTTACTTTATTTACAGACTGCTTTCCACCCAGCACTTCTCTAACTCTTTTTAATTTATTTTTAAACTGCTGCCATTTTCTTCCGTTTTACACTTGCTGCAAAGTACTTTTAACACCACCAGGCATCCTGTAGCCCCTTCATGACCACCACCATCCCAGGTAAATACATTTATACTATTTTATTTTTAAACTGGTTACAATAGACCTTGAATGATTCCAGAAGACTGTGTTCTTGAGGAGCTAGCTAAGCTAAAATTAGACCAAGTGATGAGGCCAGATTTATTTATTTATTTAACATCTTTTATATACCGCGCTATTTGTTTTCAGTGCGGTTTACAAATAACAAAGGCTGCACATTCAGAGGACACTTGTGTGCTTACATTATAACAGGAAACTTAAACTTGGAACAACAGGGTAAATTGTAACTATGTACAAAACATATTGGATTCTTTAGTATTCACAGGAGGGCTAAGGCAAGACATCAGAGAACTTGAGGCAGAATTACTTATGAGGGAATTGGGAGTGAGGATTGAGAGTTTGTGGGTTTAGGAGTGCTGATGATCGGATGCGTATTGGATGCTTGTGCAAAGTGGAGAAGGAAAATGTGGTGCTTGATTGCCTTGCGAAATTGAGTGAGGTCTTTAATTGCTCTTATTTCAGGTGGGAGATCATTCCAGCATTTAGGTGCATAGAAGGCGAAGGTCCTTTTCTTGGTTGACTGGGTACATTTGATGGACTCTTTGGGGATGACCAGGGTGTTGTCCGTTATTGACCTTCTCGTTCTGTTTTTTGGGGTGAGGGAGATGAGATCATTGAGAGACGTGGGGGCAAGGTTGTTGATGATCTTGAAAGTGATGATGAGGATTTTATAGGTTAACCTGCAATGAATTGGTAGCCAGTGGAGTTCCATGAGAGTCGGGGTGATATGGTCTGATCTTGCTAGACCACAGAGCACCCTAGCAGCTGCGTTCATCGCAAGTTGCAGTGGATTAATGATGTTCTTGGGGAGTCCATATAATACGACGTTTGCATAATCAAAATGAGGTAGTGTGAGGGCCTGGAAAATGGTCCGGAAGTTGTTATGAGGTAGCATGGGTCTGAGGTGCCTTAGCGTTCTGATTTTATTGTAGACAGATCTGGTGATGTTCCGAATGTGTTCCTTAAAGTCAAAATGCTGATCCAGTGTAATCCCTAGGTAGCGAATAGATGGTTTACTAGGGAGATCCGCATCTCTTACTTTTAGGGAGGATGGGGGGGGAGAATTCTTTGTTTCTTGAAATGAACAGAACTTCGGTCTTCTTGAAGTTTATACGGAGGTTTTTAGATGATAACCAGTCTGTGATGGCGTTGAAGCAGTGAATAAGGTTGGTGAAGTCTGGTTGTTTAACTTTAAATGGAGTAAACAGTAGAACGTCGTCAGCATAGATTAATGAGGAGATATCGAAGGTGCGTATGATGTCACATATCGGCTGTAAGTATACATTGAACAGGAGCGCAGATAAGGAAGATCCTTGCGGAACACCTTGATATTGGTGGAAAGGTGTGGATGTGGTGGGACCGACTCTGACATGCTGCCATCGCTCCGACAGGTATGACCTACACCATTCCCAGGCGAGACCACGGATTCCCTTCTCCAGGAGGCGGGCGAGAAGTTGATTATGATTAACGGAATCAAAGGCAGCGGAGATATCTAGGAATATTAGAGCAAAGCCGTTTTCAGCCTTATCAAGACCTCTATTCAATGCATTAGTTAGGGTGGTAAGGAGAGTTTCTACACCGTGTGATTCCCTGAAGCCATGTTGACAGGGATCGAGCGGTGAGGCTGTATCGATGTGATGTTGTATCTGTCTCTGAACAACCTTCTCTATTATTTTGGCTAATAGAGGTATGCTCGAGATTGGGCGGTAGGAGTCAGGCTTTAGTGGGTCGAGTCTAGAGTTCTTCAGGAGTGGTCTTATAGAGGTTTGTTTGAGGAAAGATGGGAACGAGCCTGTTGCAAAGGATAGCCCAATGATGTTGACTAGGATTGGGCTCAGTTCGGCATGCAGAGATCTGACCCAGTATGCTGGGCAGGAGTCGCTTGGTGCTGTAGAAGTGTTGATGGAGGTGATGAGATCTTGAATGTTTTTCTCAGAGGGTGTGGTGAACATTGTGATTGGAGGAAGTGAGGTGTGAGAGTGGGAGAATGCTGTAACTGAGACTGAGTCAGTTATGGAGGTCTTGGATTGAAGGTAGTCGGTGTAGGACTGGGGGGGGATAGGAACTAGTTGAGTAGGTGATGGTTCTTTAACTAGGGATTTTGCTATGTTGAAAAGGCTCTAGGTTTATTTAGAGAGCGGAGGAGAAGATTAGCATGGTATTCACTCATTCTGAGATATATAGTTTCACGGTGGAGTTTGAGGTGGTTCAAGTATGTTACTTTGTCAGATTCAGAGCGAGACCTTCTCCATTTCCTTTCAAATTTCCTGAGGGAGAGGAGGGATGACCGAAGATCTGCTGTGAACCATGGCGATGGCTGTCTTTTGTTTTGTTTGGTCTTGTTGCTTTTGGTTGAGGCTGGTAGCTGTGCAAAAGACTTTAATGTGGTGTTCCAGTTGGTGATTGCTTCTCCGAGGTCAGAAGGCATTGAATTGAGTAGTGGTAAGGCGTGCTTAATGAATTCTTCTTTGTCCAGTGGTTTGAAGTGAGAGTTAGGTTTGGATTCTGTACTGGAGTTGTTAGGTGGATGTTTAGAATGAAGAGTGGGCATCTGGAACATGATTAGTTTATGATCCGACCAGGGGATGGAGGTGATAGTGGTGTTGAGGTTGGAGTTTTGGCTGAACGCAGCGTGGGGAGCGAAGATTAGGTCCAGTAGGTTTCCTTTATTGTGGGTGGAAGTGTTCACAAGTTGATCAAAACCGAGTGTTTGCATGGCTTCTAGGAAAGCATCTGCTTGGTTGGATTGAAAGGAGGGTAAGTTAAAGTCTCCAAGCAGCCAATTGGAGCTGCACGGGTTGGCTGGGTTGCAGGCTAAGTCAATAAAAGTAGAGATAACCTCAGGTGGAGAAGAGGGGGATCTGTAAAAGAGGTTTATGGTGATGTCCTTATTGGCAATGGTGATTATGTCCGCATGGGTGGAGCTCTTGGATGTGAGAAGTCGAAATTCTAGGTCTGTTTTTGAAAGGATAAATACTCCACCGCCTTTTCGGTTAGTCCTGTGGCAGGTGTGGATGGAAAAGTTGGAAGGTATTAGTTGGTTTATGAGAGCTGTGTCAGTATCCTTGAGCCAGGATTCAGTCACCATGAGGAGATCCAGGTTATGTACGGCTATCAGGTCCGGTATCACTGGCCATTTCTTGCGCACAGAGCGTGAGTTTATAAGGGCACAATTGAGGGAGAGTTGAGTTTTAGGTGGGGCTTTTTTGAGATTGTCTGATTGATTAAGGGCCACATATAGCAAGTGTGATCGTCGCGGGTGTTGTGGGCAGCTGGTTGCAGAGTGATAAGGGTTAGATTGGTTCTTCTTACCCAGATAGGGTAAGGTGGTGATATAGTATTGCCCGGTAGAGAGGGCTATGGAGCATTGCAAAGTGTTTACAGCTAGGAAAATGGTGGTAAGGGTAAGTAGTGGGATGGCTGTTGCGTTGGTCTTGATGTGTGTGGGGAGGGTACTACTTTAGTAATGTGACAGTACAAGTAGCAATAAGGCTCAATATAGTAGTGAGGTACTGTAGGCGAAAATATAAATTAAGATGGAACAGTAGGGAGGTCTGTAGTAGAATGAGGCCTCAGGGTATAGATCGATAAGTATTCAATATCGTAGGTATGTAATCATGTCAAGGAGATATATATAATGATATGATACAATACTGGAATGATATAGTAACAAGATAGGATACTAGCGGACAAGAGACAGCAGTAATGGGATAGGAATTTAACAGATTATATTGTATCTTGAAGGTAAAACAGTAGCAGATCGTAAGGGCTATGTTACTTAGTACCTTTCCCGTGTGAGCATAGATTATTTTAACAGACTGGTTCTTAAGTGGTGCAGGCTTCGGCCTTCCTCTTGGTCCACACCTAAGGGCCACGCCAAAGGGCCCTCTGGCAAGGCCCTCAGGCGCGGGCCCGCCAGGTGCGGGTGCGCCCGATGGCGCGAACTTTAAAGTTCCTGCAGCAAGCCCCGATTGGGCGAAGATGTTACCGCTGCTCCTCCTGCTGCCTGAGGCTCGATCCCCCAACTGGGGAGAGCTGCTGAAGGCGGCAGGTGCACTGGGACCACTGGGACCAGATGGGGTACATCCAACGGTACTGAAGGAAAGGGAAGGTCTGGGGTCTGCTTTCTGACCTTTTCAATGCTTTTTTAGAGTTGGAAATGGTCCTAGAGGACTGGAGAAGGATGGGTATGGCCCCTTTCCACAAAAGCAGAAGCAAGAAGGAAGTATGGAGCTACAGGCCAGTTAGTCAGACCTCTGTGGTGAGTAAATTAGTGGAAATATTGTGTTGCTAAAAGAGGATAGTGCGGTTTCCAGAATCCAATGGTTTATGCTGGAACAGAGGTAGATGATAAGGTAGACCCCAGAGCACCAGAGAAATGTGGCTTCCCTGCATTATATGACCCAAAAGGAGGGTAATTTTTTTTTAATTTAAATTTTTTTTCTCTTTTTATTAATTATATAATTAGTACAACAACCAACTATAAAGTACAAGTCAATCAAATAAGAAATTACATAGATGATTACAAAGAGTACAAGGAAAATTATAATGATACAGCCCACATCACTGGGACCTAGGGGTATGTTTACTAAACGGCGCACTTGTGCGGGGCGCACTTGAGTGTGCTAAAATAATGCACTTAAGTGCTCTTAAGCACCCCGCATGCGTGCGCGTCACATTAACGGGCCCCGCACATGTGCGACGAAAACGCGCACGTGTGCGGTGTGCTCATGTGCGATAGAGGCGGGGGATGGCGAACGGAGGGCGGAGGAAGGCCCCCGAGGGGCGGAGAGACGGGGTCAATGGGTGGAAAGTGGGAGGGGAGAGGCTCCCCACACAGGAGCGGGGCCGAATATTCAAGTGAAAACTACCACAAGTGAAACACTCGCGGTAGAGCACATTTAAAGGGAAGAGAAACCATTTTCGTCAGCAATGTACAGCAAAACCGGGGAAACCTGCAAAACGGGAGCAGTGTGATACATGTGCACAGAACAAAATAGCAAATATAAATTGAAAATGACCACAAAAAATTGCAAATAAATTATAATCCAGCTGGGCAACAGTGATATTAATGGGCAACCATAAAAAACACTCCCAGGAAAGCTCCAAAAAAAAGAAATGATTTTTGGAAGGGTCTACACTCCGTAGACTCGTTCAAAAATCACTGCATTTTAATGGAGCTTTCCTGGGAGTGTTTTTCATGTTGCCCATTAATATCACTGTTGCCCAGCTTGGTTTTGATTTTTTCCACATTTTTTGGAGGTCATTTGTGAGGTTTAATTGCACCCCTGTCCCCATACAAGGTAAACGAGCCCACAGTAAAATTGTGCAGAGCAGGGTGTCTGACTCGTGCGGCCAGGTTTCCTATCTCCAGAGACTGCACTGTCTCTGTAGCCACAGTGTGGTGCAGCGGACATAGCCAGTGCCTGAAGGACCAGAGGGTTACAGGTTCAAATCCCAGCTGGGGCTCTTGCCAACCCAGTCCCCATAGTTTTACCCACCACTAAACAGTGATAGTACAGACACTCCTTAATGGCAGAGAACATAAGCATGGTTCCAACACCTATATTTTACCCTACACCGCACACAAACCATAACAATGGGCATTACCTACAGCCGAGTCCCCCAAATTCAGTCCTGGAGTGCCACAACTCAATCAGGTCATATGCTTTTCCCAGATGTTGGCGGAAGGGTACAGGTGGTGGAGGGGGCAGTGGCTGCAAACCACAGCAGACAGTGGCCTAGGCCTGTGCAGGCTGGCACCGTCCACCGTAACAGACAGGCTCTGTCGGATGTACAGTCATGGACTCCCCAGGGAACACAGCATATCTGTGGCAACACGGTGGTGCAGTGCACACAGACAGCATGTGTAGAAACAGAAGGTCACAGGTTCAAAGCCCAGCTGGGGCTACTGCCAATCCAGTCCACATTTTTTTCCTACAACTAAACCGTGATAGTCAGGGGAAACCTTTATTGCTTAGAACATACGCATGGTTCGTACGCCTATATTTTACCACACCAAACACAGACACCATGAACAGCCGCATTACCTAGAGCAGAGTCTCCCAAATGCAGTCCTGGAGGGCCCCACACCATTCAGGATCCATGCTGCCTCTAATAAGGATGCCTGTGCTGCATATCTATGCACCACCCCCATGGTATGCTGATGTAGCTCATGCATATCTATGAGGGACAGCATGAAAACCCGAACAGTGGTTGGAACACCAGGACTGGAGTTGGGACACTCTGCCGTAAAGCATCAGCCAACAGGGCCAGACACACCCACACACCCCCCCACAGGCCCCATTGGCCAATGCTTCCTGGAGAGGCAGGACATTGGGCCCTGCCTGTATCTCCCAGTACTAGCAGTTGCATACCTTAGCACTGCCACCCTACACCTGGGTATATGGTACACAGCTATCAAACGTTGCCCATGATAACTGGCAGATATCAAGTCCTATGTGAAGCACATTTTGCTCATTGATCTCCACCATAACAATCATTGTGATGTCTGCGGTGTGCGCTGCAGGTCTGGTCTCTGACAGTGTTTACCACCCTGGGGAGTGACCCCCAACAGTAGTCCGTCCCATATCCATGCCTGTACTGTGGCCAGGACTGGTGTGGTGGGTATGGCTGCTGGACTCCTCTATAGTAGCACAATGCTGGCATAGGTGTGGGGGTGGCTGTCTGCCTATCCAGTGCAACCACATTCCACAGCCCACACTGCCAGCAATGTTGCCAGTATTGGGCTGCCAATGTGCATAATGAGGAGCAAGGTACCATGGGTATAGGCCGGACAGGGTGGCCTGGCCAGGGTGCATCTGCACAGGGCATAGGGCACTGACTGGGACATTATAGTGGCCGGCCTCCACCTACACAGACAGGGTGACCTCAGTATGTCCTGCTGAGAGATCACTCTCACCCTGACTGTGCAGTGACCACAGCATGGCTAGGCACCCCCATAGTGCTATATAGTATTTCTCTCATGTGATAGATATGGGTTTCCTTTTGGGGCCCAGTCACTGATTTAACTGCTTGCTGTGTATGCTGACATCCCAGTTCTGGGTGCATGCATCTCCACTGGGAACATGCACTGTGGACTAACTAGCACACTGTTTGCAGCTGGTATGTGTCTTGATGGAGCAGCTTGTGGGGTACAGTGGCTGATGACCTGCTGCAGGAGAATATCAGATGGTGGTGGGGTGCAGCTTAGCATATCCATGCCTAATGTCTGTTGGCTATTGTGTTATGGATGTGTACAGAGCTGCATTGACTGCCCTGTAGGGTGTCTGTTCCCCAGCAGGACTGGGGTTGATGGTCCCCTCTACTGCCACCTTTGCAGGGAGGTGGAATGTGGATCTATTGTATAGGTAGACCCTTTGCCATCCTTGGCTGGGGGGGGAGGGGGTGGTGGTGCCTGGGGGTCCATGGGGGCTACACCTGACTGAAACAGACAGAGATATCCAAGGTGTTATGTGCAGAAACTAACTATCTCACACATTAAAACTGCTTTGGACCTCCGACATGGCCTCTTTCAGC
This sequence comes from Ichthyophis bannanicus, assembly GCA_033557465.1. Taxonomy (NCBI): domain Eukaryota; kingdom Metazoa; phylum Chordata; class Amphibia; order Gymnophiona; family Ichthyophiidae; genus Ichthyophis; species Ichthyophis bannanicus. Next base: position 307,754,872 of record CM066032.1, on the reverse strand, counting down.
CATGGAAGGTGTTGTGGACCTGGTGCTGGGCGCCTCACTGCACCCTCAGGGTGAGCACAGTACCCGCACAATGTGACGGAGTGTAGCTACTCTGTGCCAGTAAAACACACGGTCAGTACCCCCTACCAGGCCGAGGTGGTGTGTGGGTGCACATGGTCACTTCCCTCTACCGGGCAGAGGTGCTGTGGGGGTGCATTGCACATCTTGTGTTAATCTGTGGACAGCTGATTTGCATGTGCAGTGCATCATGGGTATGGGTAGGCTAACCCTATCCTGGTGACCACAGCAGACTGTGTGGTGACGTGCATGCTCTCTGCAGCCAGCCAGGGGATTGCTAGCAGCTATAGAGCTGTAGCCCAATGGTTACTGCACTGCTTCTGAAGCCAGAGATCATGGGTTCAAACCCACAGTGGGGTACTTGATAAGGTTGTCCAATGGATTATTTTTTTTTTAATGTACATATTTTGATGCCAGCAAAAACACCCTCAACGTACTGTACCCATAAGGTGCCTCTGAGGGTGCTTTATAGGGCGCCCTATAGGGCACCTTATGGTTCCCGTCCATATAAGGTGCACTATACATTCTCCTGTGACACAACCTATAGGGTGCCCTATAGGGGACATTTTTGGGTGCTGTGGCGGACAGTGCAATTTATAATGTGCCCTATAGAGTGCCATATAGGGTGCCTTATACGGCACCTTCAATCACGGCACGTGAGGACGTGTTTGCTGGCAGCAATTAATAACATAAATATAAAGTGCTGCAGGCCAAAATATGTACAATGCAAAGCTGATGCCACAGCCAGCCTTACGTATTAGGCACACTGGGGAGCAAACCCATGACTCCTGTATTAGCAGTCAGTGCCTTAACCATTGTGCTCCACTGCTGCTCCTCCTTGCCTGTCAGCGCACCTACGTATGCTTTACATTCCTTAAACTGCACAGTGCTGCCATAAAAAACAGTACACTGACCTTGCGGTACCTCATACGGCACCCTCTAAAGCGCCCTATAAGCAACATTCTAGGGTGCCTTGGCTGACAGTGCACTTTAAAATGTGCCTTATAGGGCACCTGATGTTAACACGCTTTGGGAGTGCGTTTGCTAGTAGTGGCAATTAAAATATGACTAAAATGCCTCCTAAAGCAATCTGCCCCATAATATGTTATGCCTCAGCCAGCCTTGTTCATTGGGCACTTTGGGGGATTGAACCCCTGATCCCTGCCCTGTTGGTCAGTGTCTTAAACATTGTGCTGTGGCTCTGCTCTTCTTCCTACACATCAGCACGCCACTTATACCTCCCAGTATTATACTGCCTCCATAGACATCAGCGCGCCGCCTTATGACGCCCAGTATTAATATGCTGCCAGAAACATCAGCACGCCGCCGTAGGCCGCCAAGTATTAATATGCCGCCAAAAACATCAGCGCGCTGCCTTAGGCCGCCCAGTATGACTATGCCGCCACAAAAATCAGCGCGTTCTTAGGCCGCCCAATATTATGGTGCCGCCCAAAACATCAGCGCGATGCCCAGTATTTCTGCAACTCATAAATTACTGCCTCAGCCAGCTGTCTTTGTTGGGCACTGTGGGGAATTGAACACCTGATCCCTGCACTGTTGGTCAGTGTCTTAACCATTGTGCTGTGGCTTTGCTCTTCTGCTTCCCCATCAGCGTACCACATATGCCTTCCGCGCAGCCATCTGATGCGCTAAGGTGCGGGGCGTACAAGGGCGCCGTGCACCTTAGCGCATATTTAAATTCCGGCTTTTCTTTTTCACGACGGAACGCCCACTCCTTAAATGGCATCCGCACTCTACCGCGGCCCACACTTTAACGGGGTTTTAGTAAACATGCCCCCTAAGTGCGATTATAAAAAGAAAAAAATAAATAAAAGAAAGAAAACAAGGCTTTAAGAAAAGGCCTACATCTAGGGAGGCATAATTAATTATTCACCCCCTTCTACCTGAACCATGCCCTGTCTGTCAGTAATAAATTGCTCAAGATGTGCAACATCGGAAAAAACATACGTTGCACTATTATAATTCACAATACATTTACAAGGGAATCGGAGAAAGAATGTGGCACCCAACTTAAGAACACGAGGCCTTAAAGCTAAAAAAAGCCTCCTTCTAAGTTGGGTGCTACGTGAAACATTCGGGAAAATATTAACTCTATGCCCACAAAAAACTGTTAATTTATACTTAAAGAAAGCTTTGAGTATACGCTGTTTACACTCCAAGGATCTCAATGTAACAATTAATGTAGAGCGAGAGTTAATTATCTCAGCAGAGTCTTCCAGAAAAGCTGTTAAATCTGAAATGGAGGGCTCAAGCTCATCAAGCTCTCCTTCAGCATTCTCATTTCGTTTAAAGCGTGAAATATAATATAAATGAGACACTTCAATAGGATCAACAATAAGCAATACTTCTTTCAGGTATTTCTCAAACAAAATTTTAGGAGCAAGAAAAGAAATATAGGGAAAATTCAGAAGTCGCAGATTATAGGCACGTAAGGATTTTTCAAAAGCTTCTAACTTAGTATGCATAATCAGGGAATCCTTAATACCGGCCACGTTAGTGGATTGCATCAAGGAAAACTGTGACTCTAATCTAACGACAGCTGCATCTACCAAAGAAACTTTTTCATCTAACTGCTGAAAAGTCGAAACAGCATCTTGCGAGAAATCGCATAACAAACTTAAAGTAGAAGATAATTTAACATCAATACCCTGCAAAGTAGCTCAGAGATCCTTTAAAGTTATCTCCTTGTCAGGCAGCAAAGGTGGGAGACCAGAAACAGCACCCTCCTTTACTAGTCGAACCGGCTGAGGCAAAGTAACCAAAACCTTAGCATCAGAAGCTATTCTTACCGAGTCTAAACATTTCCCCAAAGACAACAAAGAAACTGAGACAGCTGGGCAGGAAGGTGGGGTCCGCCCTCCAGAACTGAGGGAGGCACCCTCAGGGGAAGACTGCGCTACCGGGCGAGAAAAATGCTTGTCAAGGGGGCCTACAACAGGTCCGCTATCCGCGGGCATACCCTCCACCCGCCCTGCTTTTGCTTTCCTTTTCCCCATGCCAGGATTTTAACAAAGAACCAAGTAGCAAAGGACACAATACATACAGAACAGCTGTACATACAGAAGCAAAGGACACAATACATACAGAAGCGTCTTCCGCCTTAGTGACGCCGAAGGGGCGCCAAAGGGGTGTGTCCTGCCCCTTTGTACACGCCCCTTCGGATCACGCTCCGCGGACACGCTCCGCGGTCAAAACTACAGAAAACTATATCCAATTAGGGTCCTCGCTGGCTAGAGATGGCCCCACGCTGCCTGTCCACAGCTAAGGGGGAGGCAAGCGTCTCAGCAAGGCACCGTCAGTGGCAGTTCCCAGGGCACACAAGCAGGGCCCCTACACCTCTGACGATCACACCAGGTCCACTGGGCAAACGGCAGAGCAGCTTTTATCCTCACCAGGGTCCTCGCTGGCTAGAGATGGCCCCATGCTGCCTGTCCACAGCTAAGGGGGAGGCAAGCGTCTCAGCAAGGCACCGTCAGTGGCAGTTCCCGGAGCACACAAGCAGGCCCCCTACACCTCCGACGATCACATCAGGTCCACTGGGCAAACGGCAGAGCAGCTTTTATCCTCACCAGGGTCCTCGCTGGCTAGAGATGGCCCCACGCTGCCTGTCCACAGCTAAGGGGGAGGCAATCGTCTCAGCAAGGCACCGTAAGTGGCAGTTCCCGGGGCACACAAGCAGGCCCCCTACACCTCTGACGATCACACCAGGTCCAAATTTAAAATTTTAATAAATTTTCAAAATTTCATAGAGAACCCACATTAAATAATAGAAAACATTTTCCATCATACCAAGCAAAAGCCATACCACATCCATAATCGCAAGTTAAAAAAAACAAAAGAAATCATCACTAATACATATCCATGTCTACAATTTATAATCCAAATAAATTAATTCCCAAGAAACACAGAATGCCATGCTGACAAGACCCATGAATTAACCCTTATACGTTAGGCATTGGAACGGGGTAGGCCATATTTGCCCTAGCCCCACAAAACGTTTACCTGACAATAGTGCACTGCCTCCTATCCCAGGCAGCACAGAAAGCCATTAGGACACTTCCCAAGCAGTAAAATGAAAAACTCAGAACGCATAACTTCAATAATGAACAATTCCACTTTGCAACAAATAACATGAGCAAGTATTTGATTCTCTTACCAGAATCTTCTCTGTGACAAGCACTGCTACAGACACTACAATCAAATGGCAGCAGGGCATATCAACTTGCAACAGGAGTCTTACAGGGTGGTGGAGGTTCTGGACTGGTGTAACAGGATTCAAGGAAAGAAAATTATCAGATAAGATTACTCCATATCATCCAACTAGACCAATCCAGTTAAGTGGGACGTACCCAAGCAGTCAGGACCCAGGGTGGGAAGAAGACAACACTCTGGACAAGATTGCCCTGCCAAAGGTGCAATCTGCTGTGGTTCCCACATGCAGTCTGGGAGCTGGAACAGATTGTACTCATCATGTACTCAGACTTCAGTTGCCACATTTTGTTCCAGAAGGAGTTTACTTATTTAGCTTAAAGAGTATTCAAGTACTGGACTGTAAACTGTATAATTTTCATAACAATCTCTCTCTTTTGCTAGGAGAAAGTTTAAAGTTCAGCACCCTACAGCATACATGCATTGCATTTCCACCCTGGAATTCATTTTTCTTTGTTCTGCGCTGCTTAAGTCTTTAGCTTTACAGTTCCTGATGTGTCTCAAGAGGAATTTTATCATTTATGTGAGATGAACTGTGGCACTCAGTAAAAGCTTGGAAAGAGATTAAACAAGATTATTGAAGACATGCCAATCTGAGGCTTCTAAACTCCAAAGACAGGAATATAAGCTATTTCTCGTTTTAGGATAGTATACCACCTTTCTCCCCCTAAAAGGAGACCCAAAGCAGTTGATACAAACTTCTTAATTTTACAAACAAAAATTAAAGATATCCATAGGCAAGAAAAAGTTGGTTCGTTTTTGTTTAATTTCATGAATTTTTCCTGCTTTTTGGATGATTTTTGGTTAGTTTAACACATTTCTTTTTATAGGGAGTCTTTTTGTGTGCTTAATTGATTTAACATGCACTAATGATGTATAAGACACACTAAGGGCCACCTTTACTAAACGCCACTAAGGTTTCACACTTGATGAACGTTACCAAGCATCCTTATGTCTTGGCTACTGGAAACAGGGAAGGCCTAAGAAATACATTTTCAAATTCCAAGACAGAAGTTATGTAGGATTTATAAAGGTAGAATGGTTGAATCCCAAAAGTAGATTTTCTGCCAACTCGATGTATACACACCAACAACTTGCACAGGGGCATTAATACCTTCTCTTTTCTATAGGAATAATGAGCAGGAAGAAGGAGGTATTAATGCCCCTGTACAAGTTGTTGGTGAGGCCTCAACTAAAGTATTGTGTTCAGTTTAGGAGACGATACCTCACAAAGGATATAAAAAGACTTGAAACGGTTCAGAGGAAAGTGACCAAAATGAGTTGGCGCCAGTGCCAGAAGACATATTTATTTATTTAACCTGGGTCTCCAGGAGTCAGCACTGAGTCGACCGCACATTGCATGCATGCATATACCGCCTTATTCTGAAATCAAAGACGTTTACATTGATCTCAAAACATGAACAGGATGCATTTTAATTGGCAGAGGGTATTTAGCAGGGTGGTAACTATATACAACCTGTTTAACATATTTACATATCTACATGGTTTTTGTCTGTTTGCAGCCCGCTTGTGAGTTTTAAAGAAGACCTAAATATGCATACCCTAGAGGAAAGCAGGGGCAGGGGAGATAAGATACAGATGTTTAAATACTTAAAGGGTGTTAGGGAAGAAGCAAATCATTTTCTAAGAAGGGGAGGCTGTAAAACTAGCAGCATTAAATGAATTTGCAAGGAGGTAAATGTAAAAGCAAGATCAGAAAATAATTTTGGAGTTGATAGTGGCTAAAATAGTGAAAGAATTCAAAAAGGCATAGGACAGACACAGAGGATCCCTATATAGCAAGAGAATGGAATCTAAGCAAACTTAAATAATTTTTATACTTCAACAAATAGAAGGGTGCAACCTGTACGAGAGGTGGGTAGAACCCTAAACAAAGACATTTATTTAACATTTCTTATATACTACCTTTCATGATATCAAGGTGGTTTACATTGAACAAACTGAAATTACATTGAACAGGGCATTATAACTTGGAGATAACTATTTTACAGGGAACATGGGCAATGGAGGGTTAAGTGGCTTGCCCAAGATCACAAGGAGCACCTGTGGGACTAGAAACCCCAGTCCTTCTGGCCCAAGGTTGCTATTCTCTAGTGGGATTTGAACCCCTGACCTTCTGGCCTGAGGTACCTTGCCCCAACCACTAACCCACTCCTCCATGGGGATAACCTGCATAGAGCAGCAGGTACAATCCTAAACAAAAGTTTAGAAGGGGGTGGGTGGGGGGGGTAACCTGCATGGAGCAGCTAGATGGATCATACTGGTCTTTATCTGCTGTTATTTACTATGGAGGTCATTCTGACACGCATATAGTGGGGTTGGATATCCAGGTTGGATGTCCAACCTCTGTTTAGGCCCGGCACGTGATTCTAGCTCCAACTCTCCCCACATGTACAGAGGGTTTGTGCAGGGAGTGCTGGATGGGGGTGGGAGAGGTGGTACAGAGGTAAAGCGAGGGTGGTGCATGGGAGGAGCTAGCAGCCTGGATGTACAGAAGCGATTCTGACCATACCTCTCTATGTCCCCCGCTATTGACTTGGATGTAGCTTATTCCACCACGAAGGTGGAATAAGTTCCGGGCTCTGAGCCAATTGTGGGCTCAACGACCCCCTGCACCACTGTGGGAGAGTTCCCTCCCCCCAATCCCAGCCTTGGGGGCCTCTGGCAAGGGTTGGACAGTGGGGAAATGGGGCCACTCTGTGTCTAGGTCATCAATTACTCCGGCTGGACATGCCAGTGCGATAGCGATGGGATGCCGCTGCCCCAACACACCAGCTGGAATTTATTTATTTATTTAGACAGATTTGTATACCACCTTATCCTTCAATCAAAGTGGTCACAACATAATTGGAGGGATACATTTAACAGGAGGGGATATGACTCACATACGTAAATACTATGTGCTTGCAGGTCTAAATGGTAGTGGGTAGTTAGGGCCAGGTGGTGTAGGTAGCCGTTGGGTCAATTGGGTGGTATCTAGTGGTGGGCACTTAAAGTGGTTGCTCATAGGCCTTGGTAAAGAGAAGAGTCTTGAGTGCCTTGCGGAAGTATTTGGTGTCGTTTAGGGTCCTTAAGTCCATAGGGAGGGAGTTCCATAGTGCAGGCGCCAGTAGCGAGGGAGCTCTCTTAGATGTTGCTTGCTTAGTCTTGTGATAGCCTGCGGGTGTGGTGACCCTGTTGCCATTGTTGGTTCTTCTAGGTCTGTTGTTGACATCCCTGGTTATTATTTCCTGGAGCGCATTTGCTGAGCGGTGGTGGAAGATTTTGAAGATGTTCAGGATTGTTTTGAATTTTGCCCTTGCAATATTGGTAGCCAGTATAGCTGTTGTAAGACAGGGGTGATGTGTTCAGATCTTGCGGTATGTTGCGGAATGTTAGGAGGGCTGGCTGGGCACCTCTTGGGATGTCTTCCCAGATGAATCGCATGTAGGCCAGCCCATCTATGTACCCTGATTCAGCAACCACGGTTGTGGAATAGGGTACGAAGTGGCCATGTCCATTACGTATTTGGCCATCCGGATGGCCTGGCCACGCACATCTCAGAAACGGCCTCCATGTTACTAAGTAACACAGTTTCAAAACATGCACACTTTAAACAGCAACGATAATGAGCATCCTGTGAGGTGTAACTGGGTGAGGGAAAAAACTGCTCTTGCATATTGAAGTTTCAAAAAAAGTACACACGTAATTTTTAAGCATCTGAATGGCAAAAAAACTGTCCAGTAGTTTGTATCTGAAGAACAGATAAGTTTGTGTAGACTGAAAAATACGGTTGTACTTTGTTAATTAGGCACCATATTGAAACATACCTCTTTCTCTAAGCAGTAGCATTATGCAATTGATAAGTAGTAGTAGTGCAAGTTACTCACTGTTGTTGGAAAGAGGATGAGGACTAAATGAACAATTTGGCTTTACTGTAACCAGTAGGTTAAAATAAATAGATTACCTGTTTGGTGCCCCAGAAGGGGTGCAGGGCTTCACTCCCAGGACTCAGAGAGAGCACTGGAGCCTCAGATAAATTAAAAGAAGTGTAATCCTGGATTTGCAGGCTTTAAAAAAGCCTATTTTAATGCTGAAAATGAAGTTTAATTTAAAAACAAGTTCCGGCCCTATAGGAAAACATTAGGTATGCTGGGAGAAGTACAGGAGCTAGGGGAAGTGCAGGAATCTCTTTAGGGAGCAGTCTTTCAAGAGAGAAACTGCAGAGACTGATGCAGGGAGGCAGTATTTAAATTTGCTGCTTCAGAGGCTTATAAGAACAGCACAGAACCCTAGGATATATTCTGATGTGGAAAAATACTTGCATCTGGAGATATGGTTTTTTTCTGCCCTTTTCTAGAGCAGTGCTAGGGTACTATTGGCAGTTCTAGAAGTGGAAGACCACTAAACAGTTGATCTTGAGAAGGCTGAAGTGAAACTGAAAGAAGCAGTTGAGGGCGGGAAAAGAAGAGGGAAGGAGGTCTGTGTGTGCTTTGAAAGTTTAAGGTAACTGGAAATTGGATTAGAAAGATTTAACTTTGTTAAGTCATTGGTCTGCTTATTGTTTGATGCCTGCTTAGAGAGAGAATTAGAAGACAGAGTTAATAGACTGAGTGTAATTGACTGTGCCCTGTATTTGAAGCACAGATTTTCTGGGTACAAGCTGTATTGGAGGGAAAGGATTTGCTCAGACAGCTCTGAGCAGAACTTTCTGACTGAGTTTTCATTTTAAAAGTTCTGGTTTTGGACAGAACAAAGAGAGAGTATATAAAGAAGGAACAGAAGGGAGCTTCTTTAAGATTTTTTTTGAAGTAGTGAAAAGCTTCTAAGCATAAGGAATTGGCTCAGCTTTTGTCTGTTGAAAATAAAATCAAAATCCTGAAAAGGGTTTTTTTGGAGCAGGGTTTGAAAAGGAACAGGGAAACTTTTCCTGCTTTATAAATTGGGAAGTTTCTAAGGAATACTGGATTAAGCTCCTTCAAGGAACTAAATGTTCTGAAAGCTAAGATTGTAGCAAAGCTTCTTAGAAGAAAGGAATATTTTAAATCCTGTGCAGAGGGGCTGGTAGTTCAGCTGGGCTTGGCTGTTTGGAGTTCTCTGAGCAAGGGGGAAAGGGGAAACTGTCTTTCTTTGAAACAGCTTGCGAATTTGGAAAGGAAAGCTGTATTGAGCTCCTCTAAGGAACCTAAGATTACTGGAAGCTGAAACTATAAAGAAGCTCTTGGAAAATATATATGTTTAATCCTATGAAGGAATCCAGATAGCTCTGCTGAGTCTGGCAGTTTAGAAGCCTAAGGGTAGTGACACTGCTGCATGCTATTAGAAGCAGTGCAGAAGGAGAGGCACTGGTTTTAGATTTCTGGCAGAAAGACACTGCCTAATTAAGTTTAAACTGGAAATTTTTGTGACTGTAAAAGGTGTGACTGTTTGTGTGGGCCTAGATAGGAACATTCAATTATCTTTATTATTGGATAGGAGTAGGGACAGTATTCAACAATCAGGTCCCAGTCAACATACCCCCAAGTGACTGTGGACACTGCCTCAATTTAGATTAGTTTTATTTATTAAAGGTTTTGGGGGATTTTTTAGTGCTATCTCCTAGCAACCCAGATGCCTCTGGGTTTTCTTGGCAATGTATCATCAGAAGTAGTCTGGATCATTGCTGGACCAGAGGAATCCTGAGTTCCTGTAACACTGGATCTCCTGGAAGAGGACACCTTGGGACTTCTGGACCAGAGACTGGGCCCATTTGCAAGAAAGTTTCTGGGAAGAAAGTTTTTTTTTTTTTTTTGTGCCATCAAGTCAGTGTTGACTCATAGCAACCCAGCTACCTTTGGGTTTTCTTGGCATTGTATCACTGGAAGTAAATTGCCAGCCTTTTTTTCCCAAAGTCACAAGGAGTGCCAGTGGGAATTGAACCCTTGATTTTCTGGGTATTAGGCAGTTGCTCTAACCACTAGGCTACTTCTCCACCAGCATGCAAACACCCTGAGAGACAAAAAGAACTATATTTCTGAGCTCATACTTAACATTACCAATTGAAATACATACAGAGAACTTTGGATAATAAGAGAACTCACCTGTTAAACGGTGGAAGTTCCTGTATAAAGAAGTATATTCATAGTAAGAGAGAAACTGTAAAGAGTATCATAAAGAGAAAAACTGAAACAATTGAGTATTTTGTATTAGAAGACTACTGTGAACAAAAGAGAAACATTGAATATTGATTTATTTCTGAGTTCTAAGGTGCAACTATGTATAAATACTTGCTCATAGGTGAGGGTAATGCAATCCACCACCCAAGTGGACAGAGTTTGCTTAGTAATTGGGAACCCGAGATGACTGGGATCATAGGATATGAAAAGTTGAGGTACTTTGTGGTGGCCCTGAGTCCATTGCAGATAGAAGGACAGGGCCCCTTTTACAATCCAGAGTATGGAGAATGGTCTCTGCCCAACAGGCGTGAGGCCTCGGAAAGAAGGTGGGGAGTACCACCTCCTGGTTGAGGTGGAAAGGGGACACCACCTTCGGCAGAAACTTGGAATGTTTGCGGAGCACCACCCTATTCTTGTAGAACCTCGTGTAGGGGGCTCTGCCATCAAAGCTTGGAGCTCACTGACTCTGCGAGCTGATGTGAGTGCTACAAGGAATACAACCTTTCAGGAGAGGTACCATAAGTGACAGGTCACCAGAGACTCAAAAGGAGGCTTTGTGAGCTGTGAGAGAACCACATATAGATTCCAATTCCGCCACTGGAGGGTGGATGGGGGTTTTGGATAAAATGAGGACCTGCAGGAATTGGGATACAAGGGGCTGCGCCGAGAGGGACTTTCCCTCTGTGGGATGGTGGTGCGCTGCGACGGTGCTCAAGTATACCCTGACTAAATTGGACTTTAGTCCCACCTGTGACAGGTGGAGCAGGTACTGGCGTACTACTTATACCAAGCAGGGGAACAGGTTTACCCGTCTTTCTGCACACCACACAGAGAAATGGTGCCACTTGAAGGCGTACGCCCTTCTTGTGGAGGCCTTACATGAGGCCAGAAGGACCTCCTCCATGTCCTGTGGGAGGTTGAAGGGAGCTAAAACTACCCTTTCAGCAGCCAAGCTGTGAGTGCCAGGGATCCCAGGTAGGGGTGTAGAAGAGAGCCCAGCTCCTGTAAGAGTAGCCCTGGAGCTCAGCCCAGGGGAATTTGGTGACACCACCGATAGGGAGAGGAGCAATGGGAACCAGGTCTGCCTGGGCCACCGAGGAGCTATCAGCATTAGTGATGCTCTGTTGTGCTGGTCCTTGAATGGAGACTTGGTGACCAGTGGTGTCAGTGGGAAGGCATCCAGGGGGCCTTCCGTACACAGCATGAGGAATGCATCCCTGTTACCAAGGAAGGGTGCGGTTGGCGAGAGCAGAATCAGGACAACTCTGTGTTATCTGAGCTGGCGAACAGGTCCATTGAGTGGACGCCCTGGAGCAGTCAGGAAGCTACTACTAAAAACCACCCTATTCAATGAGAAATTCAATGAAGACCATCAATCACCCTAATCACTTCAAGAAGAGCACTATCACCAATCACTCCTGTGCTCTAGAAATCAACCCCGACCACTCCTGCACTCTAGAAATCACTCCCCAACAGCCTAAGATCAACAAAAGACCTCAAAGACATCTTGAAGACCTAAAAACTATGCTCATCACAGAACACTACAAGGACATGTAAAATATAAATAGCTCATACTGTATATAGCCTACAGCTGTAGATAGCCTGCAGCAAGAAAATGTAAATGTAAAATGTATATTGTTCCTGTACAGAGCTCCTACTGTACATAGTACACTACACAATCAACCTCACCCCACTCACTCAATGTATCACTGCATGCCCACACTCACACACCCTGCCACTTGATTTGTTTGCTGTGTAATCCGCTTTGATTTTAGGATAAAGTGGTATATAAAACTGTTTAAATAAATAAATAAATTTAGGTGCCACTCATGCAGCTGGACGGCTCTGCTCAGTTTGTCTTCCAAGTCATTGTCCTCGCCTGGGTGGTAAAAAGCCCTTAGGAGCATCCCCCTGGATGCCGCAAAGAACTACTCTGTTTGATGAGATAGATCAAGTAAAAGATGGTCTTGGTGCTTCGTTAACAGAATTAAAAGCTTTAAAAAAGCACTTAATATGCACACAATTACATGGTGCATCCATGACACAGTATCTGAAGACATGGATCATCCCTAGGGGACTCCGCATGACGAGAGCTCCTAAGATGTTTTTGTCTGATTTAGATTTTATTTCTAAATGGAATAGGATTTTTAATAAGTGCAATTTCAATCTTATTGCACTCATTTTAGAACAAGAGTGGAGGAGTAGCCTAGTGGTTAGAACACTGCCTTGGTAACCAGGGTTCAATTCCCATTAGTACTCCTTGTGGCCTTGGGCAAGTCACTTAATTCTCCATTGCCTTGGAAGAAAGGCCTGGCAATCTGCTTCCAGTGACACTACCAAGAAAACCCAGGAGCCTCTGGGTCACCAGGAGTCAGGTCTGACTCTAAGGCACACATTGCATTGTATTAGAACAAACCATTCAGGAGGAGGACTCTTTGGGTAAATCAATAGCCAAGTCCAAAGCATCTCTATTAAAAACATTGGATGCAGATGTTTTTCAATCCAAACTTGAAGATATTGACCTGCAGCTTAAGGGATTTTTTGAAAGCCTTCAAATTACGTAAATTCCAACATGATAAGACTGATTATGATTCGGGGAAGGTGTATCGATGGATGTATGAGAGTGGGGATGACAACAATCAAAAACGGGTTACTTTTGAGGCATCATCAGATGACACGGATGACAGCTCGGGTGCATCTTCTGGTTCAAGAAACTGTACTAGAAATCAACAGGATTTTCAGCATGGGCAGGGTCGAGGGCGCAAAGGGAGGGGTTATCATCAGGATGATCGTTGGGATCCTCCGAACACCAGACAGAGGACCAAGCGATCTCAGAATCCATAGTGGTTAATTTGACAGGTTGGCCTCTTGATTCCTCGAGTGAGCGGTTGTTAAATTTTGGACTGTCATTTGCGCCCACTGCAAGTTATGATGGGTTTTGAATGCGGGTGCATTTATATAGATTTTTTCGTAAATTACAGGTCACTCAGTTTTTTGATTCTCGCCCTGATACACCGAATGTTTCTGTGATTAAACCGCCTTCCCAGTGGTTACCTCCAGGCCCCCCTGACCCTATTATTGCTACTTATCAGGATCTTGTGTTGCGGGATTTGGCTCTTTTGGAGTCTTCAGCCCCAAGGTGGGCCTCCAACATCACCAAATCAGATTGCATTTGTCTTCAGCAATTAGCTTCTGACCCTTCTATCACCGTCCGTTGCGCGGATAAAGGGGGCGCAATTGTACTACAGGCAACTGAGGTCTATCTAGAGGGTCTTCATTTTCAGCTATGGGACCAACAGGTTTACAAGAAACTGGACTGCGATCCCACTCCAGCATTGCAATCGGAAATTTCGGTTTTGGTCACAGTGGGGTTGGATCGCAGCTGGCTTACCAGAAAAGAGAGCATTTTTCTTCGTGTTCTCCACCCCAAAATACCCACTATCTATACAGTGTCGAAAATACATAAATTGCTGTCTTCACCTCCAGGAAGACCTATAGTGTTATGCAGGGGTTCTGTCCTTGAGCCCCTGTCAAAATTCTGTGACGTCTTTTTGAAAGTGGAAGCTTCGATGGTTCAATCTTTTTTTTCTTTTTTTAAAGTCATTTTTATTAATATTATTCTCATAAATCCTTACAACATGAACCACCATACAGCTTGCAGCATAAAACACAGTATTCAGAGTGCTCTAAAACAACACATAAAGAAAACATTAAGCAAAAAAAAAAAACAAAACCAACAAGAAAGAAGGTCAATAGACCAGCATGACAATCTTCCCACAAATTACCTTTATGCCCTTAATACGACGTCCGCCACCCACTGTTGTGCCGCTCCTGTACAATACATCAAGACCTTAATCCCTTGTGTCTCTTACTCCTCTTCCTTCCCCCCAACTCCCTCCCCCCGTCAAGCCATGCTTCCCCCCCTTCCCACTCCCCAACCCAGCCCCCGATATCCTGCCTACCAGCGCAATACTCCATCATCCCCACTATCCCAATCACCTATAGGTCTCATTCAGGTCAACTGCACCTTTACTCTCTCCCCACCCCCTAATACCACTCCAAATGTAAACTTCCATGCGCCACTGTGTCCACCTATAAGAAGGGAGCTACCGAACTACCTCCCAAATGTTGTCAGCCTTCTCCAGCTTTCTCCCCCCAACAGATAAGCTGTTTTCTGTTCCATAATCTTTAATTCTCTCATACTTTGCTCCCACTCCTTTACTGTCGGTGGCTTATCTGTTAACCAATGCCTTAAAATACATTGTTTTGCTATTATAAACCCCCTCTCATATAAGTCCCTATATTCCTTCCGCATCCCATCGCCCCCTACATGGACCCCAAATAAGCACCACTCTGGAGAGATCTTCCGATCATGTGGCCACCAGCCCTTCAACCGGTTCTCCACTGCGTTCCAAAAACAGCAAATGATTGAGCAGTACCAAAAGTGGTGGGCCAGCGTCCCTCTCTCCACATTATAGAGTGTACACACATCTGTCGAAGCCAGCCCCATCCTAGCCGCCAACAAATTAGGGACATAAGCTCGCCATAAAAACTTATATTGAATTTCTTGCAAGCACACAGATTCAGAAACCTTCTTAATCTTTGAAAATGCCTCCTTAAGTAAAAGCACTGTCACCTGCGGCATACTATCCTGAGTCCATCTATGCGCTAATCTCTCCAGCGCTCCCCACTCCTCCACTGGCCAGAGCTCCCTCCGCATATTCCACACAGATATAGTCCTCTCACATGAGTTGAGGAACTGCCACATAGCCCCCGGACCCAGCTGCAATCTTAAATTTCTTTGGAGACCTCTGGCATAGTGTCTGGCCTGTAAGTAAAAATAAAACATTTTAGGGCTTAAGCTGTACCTCTGCACCAAAGACTGAAAAGAGTCTAACTCCCTGGCCCCTTCCATCTGCAAATGCCCAATATACCTAATTCCCCCCGTGCCCAGCTTTTAGAAACTGACCCAAGTCTCCCTGGTTCAAAATCTTTATTCCCCAGCAAAGGGAGGCAGTCCGTACACTTCCAATTTACTCCTCTTACTTGGCACAACATCTGCCACACCTGCCTGAGAGCCTTCATGTATATCGAGGTTTTCCAGGCTACTGGCAAAGTCCCACTATCTGTGTGCAATAAATACACTCAGTGAAAGGGTGCAGACATCTCATCTACCAACTCCAGAGGGAAAATACCCCTGTCTCCCACCACCAAGTCTATCAAAGGTCTAAGAAGACATGTCAAATTATAATTCCGCAAAGATGTCAGACCAGTCCCCCCCTCTGCCTCAGTCCGCATAATCGCTGAAAAAGCTATACGTGACCTTCTGCCCCTATGGTTCAATCTTTTATTTGGGATTCAACCCATTTCATGACTCAGCTTTCTGATTTGGTTTTACCAGATTCTGAGTTGTTTCTGGTTACCTTGGATGTAGCAGCGTTGTACACGAACATCCATCAGGGGGAAGCCTTGGACTTATTGCAATCTCTATTTACCACAGCCCCTTCAAGATTACCAAAATCCTTTTTGTTAGACTTGATCACCTTGGTTCCGACAAAAAATTATTTTTTATTTGAGGGTACGTTTTTCCAACAAACGTTTGGCATTGCCATGGGTGCCACGGTGGCCCCCTCCATTGCGACTTTATATTTGGCACAGTTAGAGGAAAGTTATATTTACAAGTCAACTTTTTCGCTCATGTGCGGCTGTGGAGGAGGTTCCTTGATGACATCTTTTTTGTGTGGGTATCGGATTTTTTGGCGTTGCAAGAATTTTTGTCCTGGCTGAATGGGTTGAAATCCAAGATTACGTTTACAGCACATATTGACTCACAGAAGATTGAGTTTTTGGACATGCTAGTTTATAGATGTGGGACTTCTTTCCATACCACGCTATTTCGGAAGTCTGTGCAAAGAAACAGCTTATTGAGTTACCAAAGTTTTTATCCCGCATCTCTTCGACTTGGGCTTCCATACGGTCAATTTCTAAGATTACGTCGTCTCTTACGGATTTCAAGTATCACGCTCAGGAGTTGAAGAAGCGTTTGGCAGTTAGGGGTTATCCCCCTTTAGTTGTGGATCATGCTTATCAACGGGCTCGGTATACACATAGGGATTGGTTATTTCAATCCATTATTCCGGGTCTTGATGATACCACCAATGAACGGATAGTGGGGGTCTTTCCTTATATGGTTCATAGTACTGCGGTCATGGGGATTCTTCGTAAACATTGGTCAATTTTGTCAGTACATTCTTGTTTTGCTCGACCTTTAATGACTGCCTTTACCAAAGCATCAAGTCTACGTGACATGTTGGTGAAATCTACTGTTCAGCTTGACAGACCCATTCGTCCTCGAGAGTCACGGGGTCACTTTCCATGTCAGAATTGTGGCTTTTGCACTAGCACCATTTCAGAGATCACTTGGTTCCTTCCCCAAACTAATCGGGTTTACCATTGTAGATGGTTGACCACTTGCTCTTCCACTTTTGTAGTATACCTGATCCAATGCACATGTTCTTTGATCTATGTGGCTTGTACCACACGGCCAATAAAGATTCGGATAGGCGAACATGCCTCTCGGGTTTGGCAACAAGTGGTTTCTGCACCCATAGTGGAGCATTGCATGGAGAAAGGTGATCAGTTTGGTGAACTATCTTGGACCGTTATTGATCACATTCCAAGTGATCCACGAGGAGGTGATCAGGTAGCCCATTTACAATGGTGTGAGCAAAGATGGATTCATGAATTAAACTCTGTGTATCCCACTGTTTTAAATCGGGAAATTGATTGGTTCATCCTTAAAACAAACTAGCCCAATCGTTAAGGGGTTTCCCATTACAGTGGGTTTCCCCCTTTAAGATTGGTGGTACTTTTTTGATTGACATTAGTTTTCATCTATGATATGGGGATTCCTATTTCATTTTGGAGAGTAGTTGGCTTGTTCGAACCAGCAAAGGGTTTTTTGCTATTTAGCCACCCTTTACTTGTGATTGGTTTTCTTCTATGATTGATGTTATCTATCAGCCAATCATGCATTTACTAGTCCTATCTAGTGATCTAATACCGACTTTGCAGTCGGTTGTTGGAGGTGGAAGGACACCATTGAACACGATCAACATCGGAGCACTTGATACAGGGAATTTATACATCCCGAAACGTGCACGTCAGGTGGAAGGACGCCACTGAACACGATTAACATCGGAGCACTTGATACAGGGAATTTATACATCCCGAAACGTGCACATCATGCTTCAACACATGTAGATCTGCTGCACTGATAAGGACAGCTCGTTGCATTGACACAGTTTGAGATCATTTTTTTCTGGTTTAATACCTTTATATTAATTCTGTCGCACAAAAAATAACTTTTAAATGAATAAAATGGATTTTGTCTGACTGGCGGGGTTAAGTTATACACCTTACCCTTATTAGATGTGATCTGACAAAAATACTAAGGAGTTCACTGGGAACTGTTTCAGGGTCTTTGGTTTTTGGGCATAGGCACAGAGGGCTACTGCCTCTTGGCAGAGGGGGTATGACCCTGTTCCCCCTTGTTTGTTCATGTAGAACATTGCGACCTGGTTGTTTGTCTGGATCAGCACTGAGAAGTGCTGTAGCTGGTGGCGGAAGGCTCAGAGAGCTAGGAATATCGCTTGGAGATTAGTAGGTTGATTTGCAACCGGGATTCCTCCTGGGACCAGCAACCTTGCATCTGGAGGCCCTCGCAATGCGCTCCTCAGCCCAGTAGGGAGGCATCCATGGGGAGGGGGGGGGGGTGCCTGGAAAGGTATTCAGGCCTGGGGGGGGGGGTGCGTAGAAAGGTATTCAGGCCTGAAGGTGACTTGGGATCTGTCACCATCCAAGGGAGTCCATCAGCTGACAGGTCACTTTCACTCTGTCCCTGAGCCTCCCTGGGGCTTGTGTCCACAGAGAGCAGAGGCACCACTGGGCTGCCCTCATGTGCAGGTGGGCCTAAGGGGTCACGTGAACCATGGAGGCCATGTGTCCCAAGAGGCAGAGTAGAAGCTGGGCAGGTAGTGTCTGGCATTGGTGTATCTCTGCAGCCAACTCTTTGAGGCATTCTGATCTCTCATGAGGGAGGAAGGCTTTTGCCTGGATGGTATCTAATTGTGCCCCTATGAACTCTAAGTGCTGGGCCGGAGTAAGGTGGGACTTTGTGTAGTTTATGATGAACCCCAGGTGCTACAGGGTGTTTATGGTGTGCCCAGTGGCGCATTGTGCCTCTGTAGCCTTGTCCCCCTTTATGAGCCAGTCGTCCAGATAAGGGAAGACGAAGGTCCCTTGAAGCCAGAGATGGGCTGCGACCATGGTAAGGCACTTTGTGAAGACTCTTGATGATGAGGCCAGACCAAAGGGCAGCACCCTTATTGGTAGTGCTGTCCCCCCACCATGAACCAGAGGTATTTTCTATGGCTGGGGTGGATTAGGTTGTGTGTAGGCGTCCTTTTGGCTCTGCTCCTTAGACCTATCTCCCTGCTGGAGGAATGGCAGCAGTGTCCCAAGGGAGGGCCTCTTGAACTTCTCCCAGACCAGAAACCTGTTGAGCTCTCGCAGGACAAGGATGGGCCTGAGACCCCTTGTCCTCTTGGGGATGAGGAAATACCTGAAGTAGAAGCCTGTGCCCCAGAGATGTTTTGGGACTGGTTCCACTGCCTTGTCCTGGATTAGGCCTGCTAGTTCGGTGAGAAGCAGGGTCTGGTGAAGGAGAGGTCTGGTTGGCTTTTCTGGGAAATAAAAGGTGATGCCCGCTGTAGGTGAAGGAGGTAGCCCTCCCTGACCACTTGTAGTACCCTAGGTGTCAGTGGTAATTGCTGTCCACTTGTGGGCAAACAGGGCTAGGCGTCCCTCTGTGGGCTGCAAAGGACCCCCTGGTAGGGTGGGGAGGTCGCACCCATGCAGTCAAAAGCTCCCCCCAGGCTGGCCAGGGCTGTTGCCTGGGGCTTCGGGGCCTTTTCCTTTCAGGGACCATGTCCCTGGCCTTTTTATTGCTGGCTCTGTTGAGGGGCTGAGAAGACCTGGAAATGCAGTGTTCAACCAAAGCCCTCCCATCTTCCTCGGGAAAAAGGGCTTCTTCCCTGGGACTTTCTTCCAGGGTTGCACCGAGGTCTTCTTCAAGAACCTGGTCCTTGTCAGGAACTCTATTTCTATCTCTGCAGCCTTGTCTGCCATGGGTTTCCCAAATAGGTTCTCTCCTATGCAGAGGACATCAATCAGTTTGTCCTGCACACATTGTTCTAGGTCAGACGACTGCAGCCATGCTTGGCATCATGCCCCAATGCCTGCGGTGGCCACCCTGGCCAAAGACTCAAAGCCATCGTAGGCTGCTCGAGACAAAATCTTTGAACACACTTTCACTGCCAAGGTTTTAAACCTCTGTAGGAGTTCCCCATTGAGGCCTGTCAAAAATCCACCAAGCTCCTTCAACAGTTCCTTCAGGTACATGCCAATATAGAGCTGGTAGGACTGGATCCGGCAAGATAGCATTAAGCCCTGAAAGGCCTTCTGGCAGAGGGCATCAAGGATTCGGGCCTCCATCCGGGTGGCACTGACAAGTGGGTTTTCTGGTTTTTGAGCCGATGCGTGGCCAACTCCACAACCATTGAGTTGTGGGGAAGCTGGGTCTTCTGGAACTCCAGGCTTCAGCATACCTGGTACCAATGCTGGAGTTTCCCATATCCAGAGGAGGAAGCGATCCAGGATCAGGGGCATCGGTACCATAAGGATTTTCTTAGGGGGTGCCTCATATTGGAGTATCTCCAATTCCTTGGTGTGCGGGTCCTCCTTGGCCTCTCTCTCAATAGTGAGAGCCTTGGCCATGTCCCACACAAAATTGAGGAAAGTAATGTCCTCTGATGGGAAATGGTGTCAGGGCATTGGGGGAGTTGGGTTACAGGGCATGTCTCGTTGTCGCCTCGTATCCAGGAACTCTTCGTCCTCAGTCTCCCATTCAGACTCTAAGTCCGAGTATGAGTCTGATACCACACGATCACCTTGGTCTAGATCTGCTCCAGGTAGTCTGTTGCCTCTGGAGGACCTGCGGTCTGAGTCATGGGTGCTTGCCAAGGAGGATCGGTGTTCCAAGGACTGAGACCTCATCCGGTGCTGGGGTCTCTCTCAAGGCCAGTGACTCTCGAGGACCAGCTCGACATCCAGGGAAGCTCTCGATATCGAGGGCCCCATCATCGGGGCAGATGAACCGGATGAGCTGGACATAAATGCTCGCTGCATGGCCATGAGGGTAGATATATACTGCTCTCTAAGGCCACCATTCTGGTCTCCATACCAGTTGGCTCCGCAGCCTTCAATGTGGGTACCAGGGCTTTGGACCCAGTGTTGACATTATCGAGGGGGAGTGCTTGATGAGGATGGCCTTGGAGGTCCGAGGCAGGTCGGCAGGTGCCAACAAGTCCTTGCATGGCAGCTTGGAAGGCTGCTCTCGCTCCAAATCCTTGGACTCACGCCTTGGACTGCGGGGCCTGGGGTGGGATTTCCCTTTCTTCCCAGATTCATCCTCCAAGGCGGACTTTGAGGGTTTCTTCTTCTTGCACTCCACCTCCGGGGATTTCCGCTCTGTGGAACTACGGCTGCAGGACTCTGAAGAAGCTCTGGCACCAAAGCGGCAGCCGGTTTGTTTTTTTAAATCTACCTGGGGGGAGGGGGGTTAGGACTGGTAATGGACTATGGGGGTGGCTAAGACTGGAAGAGGGCTGATGGGGGAGGGGGTTAGGACTGGTAATGGGCTATGGGGGGTGGCTAAGACTGGAAGTGGGCTGATGGGGGGTTAGGACTAGCAATGGCCTATGGGGGAGCTAAGACTGGAAGTGGGCTGATGAGGGGGTTAGGACTGAGCATCGCTAGCCCTCCAACCGCCCTGGTGAAGCTCCTGCCCTATCTGGGCAGTGGGAGCCTTTCCCCCACACACTCCTGCCCTATCCGGGCAGTGGGAGCCCTCCCTCCACACACTCCTGCCCTATCCGGGCAGTGGGAGCTTTCCCTCCACACACTCCTGCCCTATCCGGGCAGTGGGAGCCCTCCCTCCACACACTCCTGCCCTATCCGGGCAGTGGGAGCCCTCCCTCCACACACTCCTGCCCAATCCGGGCAGTGGGAGCCCTCCCTCCACACACTCCTGCCCAATCCGGGCAGTGGGAGCCCTCCCTCCACACACTCCTGCCCAACCCGGGCAGTGGGAGCCCTCCCTCCACACACTCCTGCCCAACCCGGGCAGTGGGAGCCCTCCCTCCACACACTCCTGCCCAATCCGGGCAGTGGGAGCCCTCCCTCCACACACTCCTGCCCAATCCGGGCAGTGGGAGCCCTCCCTCCACACACTCCTGCCCAATCCGGGCAGTGGGAGCCCTCCCTCCACACACTCCTGCCCAATCCGGGCAGTGGGAGCCCTCCCTCCACACACTCCTGCCCAATCCGGGCAGTGGGAGCCCTCCCTCCACACACTCCTGCCCAATCCGGGCAGTGGGAGCCCTCCCTCCACACACTCCTGCCCAATCCGGGCAGTGGGAGGCTCACACGCACGCAGGCAGAACCGCATAAAAGCGGCGTCCCTATTTCGTGGGAGCCACTGAGCATCGCTAGCCCTCCAACCGCCCTGGTGAAGCTCCTGCCCTATCCGGGCAGTGGGAGCCTTTCCCCCACACACTCCTGCCCTATCCGGGCAGTGGGAGCCCTCCCTCCACACACTCCTGCCCTATCCGGGCAGTGGGAGCTTTCCCTCCACACACTCCTGCCCTATCCGGGCAGTGGGAGCCCTCCCTCCACACACTCCTGCCCTATCCGGGCAGTGGGAGCCCTCCCTCCACACACTCCTGCCCTATCCGGGCAGTGGGAGCCCTCCCTCCACACACTCCTGCCCAATCCGGGCAGTGGGAGCCCTCCCTCCACACACTCCTGCCCAATCCGGGCAGTGGGAGCCCTCCCTCCACACACTCCTGCCCAACCCGGGCAGTGGGAGCCCTCCCTCCACACGCTCCTGCCCAATCCGGGCAGTGGGAGCCCTCCCTCCACACACTCCTGCCCAATCCGGGCAGTGGGAGCCCTCCCTCCACACACTCCTGCCCAATCCGGGCAGTGGGAGCCCTCCCTCCACACACTCCTGCCCAATCCGGGCAGTGGGAGCCCTCCCTCCACACACTCCTGCCCAATCCGGGCAGTGGGAGCCCTCCCTCCACACACTCCTGCCCAATCCGGGCAGTGGGAGCCCTCCCTCCACACACTCCTGCCCAATCCGGGCAGTGGGAGCCCTCCCTCCACACACTCCTGCCCAATCCGGGCAGTGGGAACCCTCCCTCCACACACTCCTGCCCAATCCGGGCAGTGGGAGGCTCACACGCACGCAGGCAGAACCGCATAAAAGCGGCGTCCCTACTTCGTGGGAGCCACTGAGCATCGCTAGCCCTCCAACCGCCCTGGTGAAGCTCCTGCCCTATCCGGGCAGTGGGAGCCTTTCCCCCACACACTCCTGCCCTATCCGGGCAGTGGGAGCCCTCCCTCCACACACTCCTGCCCTATCCTGGCAGTGGGAGCTTTCCCTCCACACACTCCTGCCCTATCCGGGCAGTGGGAGCCCTCCCTCCACACACTCCTGCCCTATCCGGGCAGTGGGAGCCCTCCCTCCACACACTCCTGCCCAATCCGGGCAGTGGGAGCCCTCCCTCCACACACTCCTGCCCAACCCGGGCAGTGGGAGCCCTCCCTCCACACACTCCTGCCCAATCCGGGCAGTGGGAGCCCTCCCTCCACACACTCCTGCCCAACCCGGGCAGTGGGAGCCCTCCCTCCACACACTCCTGCCCAATCCGGGCAGTGGGAGCCCTCCCTCCACACACTCCTGCCCAATCCGGGCAGTGGGAGCCCTCCCTCCACACACTCCTGCCCAATCCGGGCAGTGGGAGGCTCACACGCACGCAGGCAGAACCGCATAAAAGCGGCGTCCCTACTTCGTGGGAGCCACTGAGCATCGCTAGCCCTCCAACCGCCCTGGTGAAGCTCCTGCCCTATCCGGGCAGTGGGAGCCTTTCCCCCACACACTCCTGCCCTATCCGGGCAGTGGGAGCCCTCCCTCCACACACTCCTGCCCTATCCGGGCAGTGGGGGCTTTCCCTCCACACACTCCTGCCCTATCCGGGCAGTGGGAGCCCTCCCTCCACACACTCCTGCCCTATCCGGGCAGTGGGAGCCCTCCCTCCACACACTCCTGCCCAATCCGGGCAGTGGGAGCCCTCCCTCCACACACTCCTGCCCAACCCGGGCAGTGGGAGCCCTCCCTCCACACACTCCTGCCCAATCCGGGCAGTGGGAGCCCTCCCTCCACACACTCCTGCCCAACCCGGGCAGTGGGAGCCCTCCCTCCACACACTCCTGCCCAATCCGGGCAGTGGGAGCCCTCCCTCCACACACTCCTGCCCAATCCGGGCAGTGGGAGCCCTCCCTCCACACACTCCTGCCCAATCCGGGCAGTGGGAGCCCTCCCTCCACACACTCCTGCCCAATCCGGGCAGTGGGAGCCCTCCCTCCACACACTCCTGCCCAATCCGGGCAGTGGGAGGCTCACACGCACGCAGGCAGAAACGCATAAAAGCGGCGTCCCTACAGGGCGCGCCCACGCCTTGCGGGCCCGCGCCTGAGGGCCTCGCCAGAGGGCCCTTTGGCGGTGGCCCTTAGGCGGTGGAGATTAGGCGCAGTTGAAACATCATCCACTCAACCGCAACAAGGCTGCAAGTATCAAGAAGCCTGACTCACATGACCAAAACTCCGATAACGGACAGAAAACGAAAGTGCAACAATCAAATGACTGACGGCTTGAGCTCCCCAGGCCGGGTCTGAGCTCGCCGGTCCTGACCACCACACTCCACGAGATTCCCATAGCTGGACCAAAATTCGACATCAAGAGCTTTCAACTACAACGATATCACCCAGGTAAACAATTACTGGACTTATCTACCTCCTGATGCAAAAGACCACTGTGCAACCCTGGCCTAACCCCCCCCCCCCAAGTAGGAGCCAACATACCTCCGTATATATAATGTGTAAACTCCCCACTGTCACAAGCCCTGTTCTCCTCAAGCCAGCTGTTACATTGTAAACCCTACCAACTCTAAAGGCTACTACTGTTTATTTAGAGCTAAATGAAACAAAGTATCTCTAACCAGCAAGTTGTTACATTTCAATGCAGTAACCCAATAACCTTCTTGCAATAACCTTAAGACTGTATCGCACAATACTGTATCTGTTTATACTGAATGATAGGTAACGATAGGACTGTATCGCACAATACTGTATCTGTTTATACTGAGTGATAAGGAACGTTAGGACTGTATCCCTATTTTGTTTAAGTAATAAGAAACGCTGTACCCCAACCCATCTATCCCTGCTAGACTGTTGGTACCCAACAACTATCTTGCCGGCCTACACTAACTCATCTCTAGGCCAGCTGCCTTGACTTCACCCCACACTGCGCCACTCGAATCCAAAATCCAAGTATTTCTGGCAGACATAAAATGGAGCCTGCTCACACCTTCCTGATTTTGTGCATGTGTATACTAACATCTTCATATAGAACCATCCCACACTCACAATACTGCATTCCTCTACTATATACACCAATCTACCTTCTCCACCCCCCCCCCTCCATTACCCATCCTGCATCAATACAACTTAAATCCTATCACCACCACACAAACACCAAGTAAATTACCCCAACGACACACCCATATCAAAGGGAACAAATCTCAAAAACACCCTAAAACCAAAGCAAAGAACACTATTGGATCTCAAATACAACTCACACGAACCACACACCAAGAACATCACACATGTAACATTATCCTTATTAATGCTAGGTCAATAAGGAATAAAACGCATATTATCCACAACATTCTAACTGACGAACAACCAGATATCCTATGCATAACAGAAACATGGCTCACTGACTCAGACTCTGCAACAATGAACCAAATACAGAAGCCCGGATACCAACTATACAACTGCCCACGCATCAACAGAAGAGGAGGCGGAGTCCTTATAGCAGCCAAAACCAGCCTTCAACTCACAACCACATCTACGGTCACAAATCCAGATCTTGACCTACTTAAAGTCGAGAGCATGGCATTATCCATCTGCCTAATCTATCGACCTCCCTCACCACAGCACGAAACACTAGCCACAGCACTAGAAACCATCACATCCACACAAAGCAAAAAATTCCAGATCATCCTCGGAGATTTGAACCTAGCATCAATTCCTCCGTCCCACACGGACTCCTTCTATGAAGCCATCGACCAATTGGGTCTCCAACAAATAATAAGCAACCCCACACACGATAGAGGAAACATCCTAGATATGATTTTCATACCCAGAAATCCACAACAAAGCAATGAACCACCTATAATAAACATAACTCAAGTACCATGGTCAGACCACCACCAAATCAACTGTAAACTTAAACTACAGTGCCAACCCAAAAACTCAAAGGAGATGAGAATGACCAACCCCATTAGGAAATTCAGCAAACTCAACGAGGAACACCTCATAAGCACCATTGCATCCCACATAAACCTAGATTCCACAGACCTAGACGAACTAACTAACAGATGGAACACACACATCCAAAATACATCTAACCCAACTCTGAAACACACATCAAACCCACATAAGACCAACTCGGAACCCTGGTACACAGGAACTCTAATAAAATCAAAAAGGGAGCTCCGTAAAATAGAGAGAAAATGGAGACAAACCAAATCCTCCGATCTCAAAACTAAATACATGGCCCATCTCGCAAAATACAAAGACGACGTGAACAATGCAAAAAAATTACATCACACCAACATCCTAAACAAGGCAATCAATCGCCCACGAGAGTTATTTGAACTAGTCAAATCACTAACCAAAACCGACCAAAATGCCAACCTCAACAAATCCATCAAGGTCCAAACACTGGCAAACCACTACGCGACCAAACTGACGGCCCCTGGTCCTCCACCCCCCCCACCAACACCACAAATCAGAAGTGAGAACAACACAACGCAAAACCAGTTATGGGAGCACTTCCACAAAATAGGAACCAAGCAAATCACAGCCATTGTCACAAGCCTGAAAAGCACCACCTCCCCACTAGATCCCTGTCCTGCATCCTGGATCAAGGCAGTGAAACAAGACATAGCACCTCACATAGCACACATAGTTAACCTATCCCTACAACAAGGAATCATGCCCTCAGAACTAAAGAAATCAGTCATTAGACCGATCCTAAAAAACACTACACTCAACGGAGAAGACCCAGCCTCCTACCGTCCCATATCAAGTATCTCATTCCTGGCAAAGATCATAGAAAAAACGGTCCTTCTACAACTCCAAGACCATCTGACTGACAGTGCTCCTCTTGATGACCAGCAATATGGCTTCAGGCAACATCATGGAGTTGAAACCCTGTTGCTAGTTCTACTTAACAACCTCCTAAAGGGCCTTGAAAACAAAAAGAAAATGTACATTCTTGTATTCATTGACATCTCAGCTGCCTTTGATACAGTTAATCATGGGACCCTCATAAATAGGATAAAATCAATAGGAATAACAGGAACCCCACTAAAATGGTTCTCATCCTACATCTCAAATCGAACACAACAGGTTCAATTCAACGGAGAAAAAGCAGAATCTTTCTCACAAACACAGGGAATCCCCCAAGGCTCTGCTCTCTCAGCACTTCTGTTTAACATATATATGCAGCCACTATGCAAAATTTTCTCACGGCACGAAATTAATTACCACATCTATGCCGATGATATCATGCTATACACACAACTAGACACTAAAAGCCCAGACTACAACCCACTGGAGACATGTATCGGAGAGATGCAAGACTGGTTACAACAAAGTAGTATGGCAATTAATCACAAAAAAAACGAAGTAATGTATATCTCCAAAGAACCGAATTTTGACCCTCCCACATCAATAACACTATGTAACAACACTTACCAAACAAAAAAAGAAATAAAGTATCTAGGAGTCACATTTGACTGTGACCTAAAGATGGAAAAACACCTCCGAAAGACCAACAGAGCAGTTTTCCACAAGCTTAGAGTGCTCCAACCCATTCGGAATATTATTGATCCCCAAGACTTCAGAACAGTGGCCCAAGCACTCATCATGCCACATTTTGACTACTGCAATGCCATCCTACAAGGTTTACCTAAAAAAACCCTAAACATATTACAAATGGCACAAAATGTAGCTGCCAGGGTCATAATGAAGAAAAATCTAAGTGACCACATCACACCAGTACTAATTCAATTACACTGGCTACCCATAACAGCTCGCACAAAATACAAAATACTAACAACCACCTTCAAACTCATCCACAACTTAGCACCTTCCTTCCTCAACAACCTAGTAAGATTGCAACCTCCTACCCGAAACAGAAGAACCCACAATTCCAACATCCTTCACACTCCAACAGATATAAGATCTGCCAAAGCTAACACCAGCCACAGGGCTTTCTCATATGCGGCGCCAACACTGTGGAACCAACTCCCACCAGAACTACGAGCTAGCAATGACCTTCTAGACTTCACAAAGAAACTCAAAACGCACATTTTCCAATCACATTTCAACCTGAACTAAACCCACAGATGGAGCAGCCCCTGACCACTGTGTCCAAGAAGATTATCCTGTAGATATGTATTTATGTATATATGTAAATGAACTCCCCCATAGCTAAGAAGTGTTAACTCTGTATGATGTGCTTTTCTGACAATCTGTATGTAAACAAAATTTGTACCTGCCTTGATTCGGCAGTTTCACAATAGTAATCCTACCCGCTTCTGATCGCTGGAAGGAGCGGGCTACAAATGCTTGCTAAATAAATAAAATAAAATAGTAATGGGCTATGGCGGGGCTAAGACTGGAAGTGGGCTGATGGGGGAGAGTTTAGGACTAATAATGGGTTATGGGGGTCTAGGACTGGAAATGGGCTGATGGGGGGGTTAGGACTGGTAATGGGCTGATGGGGGGGCTAAGACTGAAAATGGGGGTGATGGGGGGTTAGGACTGGTAATGGGCTATGTAGGGTCTAAGACTGAAAATGGGGTGATGTGGGGTTAGGACTGGAAGTGGGCTGATGGGGGGCTTAAGACTGGTAATGGGTTATGGGGGGCTTAGGACTGGTAATGGACTATGGTGGGGCTAGGACGTAATGGGCTAGGGGGATTGCTAGGACTGGAAATGGGCTGAGTGGAAGGAGGGCTTGAACTGCACATAGCTGATAGGGACGGGGGCTTGGAATGGAAATGGGCTGAGTGGAAGGGGGGGCTTGAACTGCAAATAGCTGATGGGGAGGGGGGCTTGGAATGGAAGTGGGCTGTGAGGGGAGGGAGCTAGGACTGGAAATGGGCTGAGTGGGGGGGGGGCTAAGACAGGAAATGGGCTGATGGAGGGGCTAGGATAGGACTGGAAATGGGCTGTTGGGAGGTGCTAAGATTGGAAATAGGCTGTGGTGGGGGCTTGGATTGAAATGGACTCATGGAGGTGCTAGAACTGAAAGTAGGCTCATGGGGGGCTTGGATTAGAAATGGGCTGAGTTGAGGGGAACTAGGATTTGACATGGGCTGATGATGGGGCTAGGAAAGGACTAGAAATGGGCTGATGGGCTGGGATTGGAAATGAGCTGATGGAGGGACTCGGATAGGACTGGAAATGGATGAGCGAGCTAGGACTGGAAATGGGCTGATGGTGGGGCTAGGATAGGATTGGAAATGGGCTTATGGGGGGCTAGTACTGGAAATGGGCTTATGCGGGTACTAGAAGAGAGCAGATGCTGGGTGGGGCTGGAACTAAAAGGGAGCTGATGTTGGGGGAGGATTAGAATGGGATGGAGTTGGGAGAGTGAAATGGAGAGGGAAAAAATATTTTGTGTGGGAGGGAAGACAAATCTACAATTGGCCGGATATTGGGAGAGTAAGTGGGGATTGAGGATGGAGGGGTAAAATTTGAGTGGATGAAATAGGAATGAGGAAAGAGCAAAAGGAAAAAGATTAGTATGTTAAAGCAGATGTAGAGAGAGAATGGAAAAAAACTAGAAGAGAGAAGAAAGGACAAATGGACAGCAGATGATGGAGAGTTAGCAGAAGACATGAAAAAACCAGAAGAAAGTGGTTGGAGCAATTGCAACTGAAAAAAATGCACAAAAAGGTAGAAAAATCTCTCTTTATTTTGAATTTATTAACTGGAATATGTCAGCTCTGGGAAATGTGCATCATTAACATCTGCACTTTTTTTAGTACAAGAGGAAATTAATTTATAGTTTTATTTCTACTGTGTTGTTGGACATTCCAAGTTTGGCTTTTGGGGTTCCCAGTTTAATTATTATCTTCCTGTTTCTAAATTGTGATTGCTTGTTTGGTGATGGTCTATGTTCTGCATGTGTAACTGAGCTGAGGTATTCTGTTTATGTAATTCCTATTTGACATTGCCACTTGTTCTCTTTCCCCAGTAGGTCATGTATTGTTATTCTCTGAAATGTATTGGTTTAATATTTGCAGTGTTTCCTTTTGATAGGTAGAGTATGGTTCTCTGTGAGTCCTGGTAGTGCTGTTAGGATACGGCGGGTTAGCTATTGGTTCTAAATGGGCAGTTTTTGTAGTAGTTCCTAATCTGCTTATCGGTTGGCACTGGATTATAGCAATGTAGAAATATTTTAGTCTTTCTTTATCCATACACTCATTAAGAGGCATGTTTACTAAAAGTTAGTGTATGGTAACATTATGCAAATATTTATGCAAATGAGGTCCCTTATGCAAATGAGGCCCCGCACCGAGTCTCCGCACATGGCCCTGCACCCCTCCTTGGGCTGCCCCTGCGCAAGATTAGGTGACTACCTAGGGCAGCATCTTCTGAGGAGCAGCAAAGAGCAGCAGCAGTCAAAGCAAAACAATAGATCCTGAGAGTTTTACAAACTCTAGCCCTTAAGCAGTAATTTTATAATAATGTGTCATGGCATAGGCAACTACAGAATCTTTGAAGCACGCTAAATTGTAGACATTTCTACGTGATGAAAATAACTACAAGTAGGGTTAAATTTATTACTGGATGAGCCTAAACCCTTGAACTTCTTTATGGCGAGCAACTTTTGATAGAAGTTCTGACTTGTCTTCTACAGATGGTTCGTCTGAAAGGGACGATTGAAAACAGGAAACCTTTTTGGCAAGGCCCCTACAGATGCAGCAGAGTCAGATGCTTATGTGGGGGTGTGACCAGAGAATGGGATATAGCAGATTCCTTTGCACAAGAGCATCGCCCATGGACCACGTTTTAAGGCCCCAGGAATCAGCATTGATTAACATTTCTAAGATTGCATTGACTGAAACCCAATTGGCTGCATTGGGAAAAGGTTAATCTTTCACTGCAACTCTTCACACTGATGAGTTTGACATACAAAAACACTTAACAAAAGTCTTTTTCATTTATAACATTTAAGATTATATTTTGCAGATCAGCCCTGTTTTGATTCTGGATCCACTTTGTGTAGGAAGCCATCATCGTGGTTACCTCCAGGCCTGGTGGACCCTGCTATCCATATAGTTACATGCCTCATTGAGAGAGACCTGTCACAGGTATTGTCACAATTCAAGATTTGGTATCAAAATTAATCTTATGGTGAGCAAATGGCATTGAAAGTATTGCAAATAAACTCTGACAACATTATTATACCAAGATATACAGCAATTTGCCCTTCTAGCGTATTAGAACTATAATGTGTTCTTCCCTTTAATCACCCTCATTTAAGAAAACATCTGACAGAGGTTGCAAGCCTTTCCTTATGTCATCATTTGCACAAAAAGGAAAAACACAAGAAAATGAAAATAAATATTTCCATATGTACTTCTAAATAATTTCAACCATGAACAAACAAAAACATTTCGCTTGCCATCAGCAATGGCTTAAAAATATACGCGAGGGACTCAGACTTTGTTTGTCCACCACCTTCCAATTTCAGCTAGTTGACCCTTCTTCTGCAGTCCCGTTGCTTACACATACTTTTCCATATTATGCTGCAGAGTGGGCCAGGAACATTAGATGGTTTGTGAGAAATTTTAATCGCTCTCCGACAAAATGCAGGAGATGGAGAGGCCCGATCCCAAGCCACCAACCAAAGCTTCAATCGCTCAGCTAAGTATATCCATGACCCAGAAAGCAGCAGCTGCTACAGCTAGGACCAGCAGCCTCTACTAAATGAATGGCAGATGAAGAAAATCCAAATGATGCTTTACCTTGATCCACATCCCAGTTACCAGACACCAAAAGTCATTTTCATTGCATCTTTAAGGCTTTTTGATCCTCAATAAACTGTAGTAAGGCATTAGGATCTTCAAAGGCTTTGTTATGGTTATCCAGAGTTACCTTGAGTCTAGCAGGATAGAAAAGCCCATAACGCACTTGCAATTGCTATAGTCGGGGTCTCGGGGCCAGAAACTGTTTCCTTTTTTCCACTGTACCTTTGCTAAAATCAGGAAAAAGGAAACTTTGTGCCCTTCAAATGTCAAAGAAGTGAACGATCTTGCAGCAGACATTATCTGTATTGCATGTTGATGTCTCAGCAAGCAAAAAAAATTTTCGGCCTCGGCCTCTGATTATGCGGACCCACCTGTGTTGGCACCCTATGAGCCCTTTCAGTTTCGAGCGGCCTAGCAAGGTTTAAATGAAGCAGTTTGGTAGTAGATTTTCTAGGAATGGTATTGTGTCTGAGCCTTCAGCACCCTCCGGTATGCCTATAACCTGATATTATTGCGGCGTGCTCTATTACTGAGGTCTTCCAGGTTCTGTTCGAGGCGCTCTATCTTTTTGAAGGCCTTGCTAAGATAATTAAGCCGATCTTCATGAGCTGTGAGAGTGGTATCAACCTTGTCCATGCGCCCTGACAATCCCATCATTTGCGTTTTCAAATCTTGCAAATCCGATTGCAGCTGCACCAGTGCGTCTCCATTCGCAGAGACAAGAGCTCCCACTGAGCGAACTTCTACCAAGAGCTCACGCATCACATCGTCCGGTTCCCAGAAGGCAGCCATCTTATAAGGATTAAGAGGGTCCAACTTGGCGCGCTTAGAACCCACATTCGTGCTTGCAGAGAACTCTAATTTTGTAGGTTTGCCACTAGTCATGATCGCACAGGTACTAAAAAAACAGGGGAAAGGCTCAGAGATTGAAGAATACCAAAAGCACAGAGTATAATTGCAGGATTCTTGACGGGTCCGCAAGAGCAAAGCTCCTAAGCAGCCATCTTGTTTCACAATTGACTCCTCCCCCCCACTCTGATGAAATTATTAAAAGTGCGGACAAGGGTGGGGCAGTAGTGATTATGGATAGAGAACACTATGTACAACTACTATTACTACTACTATTAAACACTTGTAAAGCGCCACGCACGCAGCGCTGTACAACCAAAAGTATCAGAGAGAGTCCCTGCTCATCCGAGCTAACAATCTAGTCAAGATAATACATAACATTAGTCAATTCAATACAAAACATTAGTCAATTCGATGGGTTTTACAGTTCGGTCATGAAAATGATGAGGGTTAGGTTAAGATGAAGGATAGAAGTCAGGATCTGAACGCGACAGCGAAGAGGTGGGTTTTTAACCTGGATTTGAAGAGGGCTAGGGAAGGTGCCTGGCGTATAGACACAGGTAAGCTGTTCCAGGCATAGGATGCAGCAAGGTGAAAAGAGCGAAGTCGGGAGTTAGCGGTACGAGTGAAAGGCCTAGATAGAAGTAATTTGTTAGCGGAGCGAAGATCCCGAGCTGGGATATGGGGAGAGATAAGAGATGAGAGAAACAGAGAAGCTATAGAGTGAATGCATTTATAGGTGAGTAGGAGAAGTTTGAATTGGATGCGGAATTGGATGGGGAGCCAATGAAGCGACTTGAGGAGAGGAGTAAAGTGGGCATGGCGGGATTGGTGGAAGATTAGTCGAGCAGCATAATTTTGTATGGATTGAAGGGGGAGGAGATGGCTCATGGTGAGACCAGCAAGGAGTAGGTTGCAGTAGTCGAGGCGAGAGGAGATTAGGGAGTGGATAAACGTTTTGGTGGTGTGTTCTGACAGGAAGGGGCGGATTTTACTAATGTTGTAGAGAAAGAAGCGACAGGTTTTAGCAACGTGCTGGATATGCAAGGAGAAGGAGAGGGAGGTGTCAAAGATGACTCCCAGATTGCGGGACGAGGGAACAGGAAGGATCATAGATCCATCCACGGAGACTGAGAAGGGGGGGAAGAGGAGGAGTTCAGTCTTGGCCATGTTCAATTTCAAGCGGCGATGAGACATCCAGTCGGCGATGTCAGAAAGGCAGGCAGAGATCTTGGTTTGGAGAAGTCTTGTGATAGCTTTCTGTACCTCTGTCTATTGCAAATTAGATCATGATTCTACAAATCAATTTAAAACTGAAATAGATGCTCTTCTGAATTATGGTACATAAAGGGGATATATTACCAAAAAGAATTTGACTTTTTGAACATGGATTTCCAGTTATTCCTGTCATTTACATGCTGCCCAAACTCCATAAAGAGCTGCATAACCCTGTCACCTGCAGTTATTTTGTCTAAGGGCTCTCTTTTTGAGCCCTTCTATGTTTTCATTGACACCTTCTTGAGGTCTTTTGTTTATTTGTTGCCTTCATATATTAGGGATTCAGCAAACTATGGTTTCCCTTGAAAATGCTCAGGATCCATTAAACAATATCCTGCTAGTCACAGCAGTTATTGAATCATTGTAGGCCAACATGCCTCAGGATGCTACTGCCCAAATAGTGTTTGACATTTTAGAGATGAGTGTTTCAGATGACAGATGTGTACTGTCGCGCACCCCCCTGGCGGCCAGTGGTCGCAAGGGCAGGTGGGACATAAAATTTTATTATGATAGGAGAGTCCTTTAAGAACCAAGTGGAATTTGGTCTTAGTGGTTTTTAGCTCCAATCCTTAAAGAAATCCATGAAAGCAGAGTGGTTGGATGAAAAGGGCATTTATTCCCTTTACGCATGGGTTCAAAATTTGGGTTACAACTCAAGCAAATGTCCTTAAATTCAGGAATGAAAGAAACTCGGTGTTTAAGGAAAAACTGTTAAACTTCACAGTATTAGCAGTGCTCAAAAACAGCTTCCAGCTTGAAACCACATTTTCATTATTCTTCTGCTTAGCAAATTAAAGACACTCTGAAGACAATACATGCAGTTCATAAGTCTAGCAAAGACTCTATGCTACTGGAAACACAGAGAGAGCAATCTATCTCTTCCTCTGATAACTGCTCACCCAGTTCCACTTGCATCGGCTCTGGAGAAGATATGTCTAACTCTGTGTCATCAGTTTCTTGGATAATACGTTCTGGAGGTTTATATATCTCCTGAAGCACTTGCCAGTGTCTTGGGCCTAGCCTGGGGCGTTGGCCACGTGCTATATTAGGAGTAGCTGTGCTTTCTCTTCTCAAAGGTTTTACACTACCCTCAAAAGAACTTTTAAAAGGTAAAGCTTTCTTCATAGGAATGTAATTAGCATACCTTGTATTGCAGCAGCATGAAGACGAGAGGTTTTCTCCTTTTGCTTGCTTCCCACACTCAAGCTTGGTGCCAATCTTTTCTTTGAAAGTTTGGTTTACCTTTCAGCCTTGGAATCAATTCCCCTGGTAAGCGCCTGCTTCTGCATAAGCCCAATTCCTGGCTTCCCTGCTCAGCCTGGCTCTGCTTTCCCAGCTGATTCTCCTTTGGTTCCTGCTTGCAATCAGTGTAGTGCTTTCGCCTCTGCCAGCAAATAGCTTTCTCTCCAGCTTGACCCGGTCCTCCCTTAGCTTGAGCAGGACCTTCTTTAGCTCGAGGTGGTCCTCTCCTAGCTTGAGCTGGTTCTCCTCTAGCTCCTGGTGGTCCTCCTTTCCAGTCTTCCTTCCTCTCCTTATAAAGCACTCCTGCCTTTGAGGATTGTGAGCTGGTTGTCAGGTGCTCTTGACCAGCTGGGCGTGGCCCTTCAGTCTCTCTGAATGTACTCCTGCTCCCTCTAGCTGGTCCCTGTGAATATTGCACCTTGTGCACATCTTTTTCTTTCTGACAAACAGCTTCTTTTTTTTCATCTTGGCTTTCATCAGCCCTCGCTGCATGACAGTACCCAGGACCATACCTAGCCCTGTGCAAAGGCTTAATGGGCACATTTTAACTGTCTGCCGTTGCCTGCCGCCACCACTTTTTTCTCTCAGCAACGGCAGGCAATGGCAGACAGCTGAAATATGCCCCTTAAGCCTTCTCGCGGCACACTAAGCAGGTCTGGTCCTTCCCTTCTCTGACTCGGTGTCAGAGGAGGGAGGGACCAGACGTGCTTAGCATGCCAGCGACTTGCACATCCGACACGCCTCTTCTCTCCCACCCCCATCCAGAAAGTGGAGATGCGGGGGAGGGGGGCGCGCCCGATGTGCAAGTCGCACAGGGAGCAATTCATGCTTGGTACGGCCCTGTGTGTATCTCCTGCTTTTCTCAGATATTTGGCCTCCTCGGTTCTCAATAGGCTTATTCCATTCCGGAGATAGATCCCCTCTATATGTCTGTTCTGAGCCGGACGTACAGAGGGGATCACGATTCTGATCCCGCAGGGCACATCTAGCCCTGTGGGATAAGAATCATGAACAGTCCTGTACGTGTAGGCCAGGACTGTGACTCAGACCGGCCTACACATACAGGACTGTCCTCGGCTAACTCAGTCAAGGCTCTTCAATGGAGCCACAGCGCCATGTTGCCATGGCACCGTGGTTCCATTGAAGAGCCACGATGCTGGTCGCCGGAATAAAAAGCTTATTCCCTACAGCCCGATCCCCAATCTGGCCTCCTAAGGCCAGAGTCGGACTGCAGGGAATGTCCTCCGGCCCCCCCTCCCCCGCCCCATCCGCACCCCAGCATCACAAAAAGAACACGTCCAGGGAAGTTCTTCCACCTTGGAGGTGGAAGAACTTCCCCGCACATGTTGCCGGCCCTGGACGTACAAGGCCGACATTAGAATTGGCCCTGTATGTCCAGGGCCAGCATCCGCCCAGACTCTGCCCCTGAGTCACCCCTTCCCTGCCCCAATTTAACTTCCCTGTACAACTGGCGGAGAAGGTAGACGCAGGCTGAGAAGGCACGAATAGTGAGGATGGACTTTGGGACGTCCATTCCCGCTATTCGTGGCCCAGAATTGGACCCCAAGTGTACATGTTCTATGTTTTGTTCTGGTTACTATTTACAGATTAAAGGGACTGCAATTAATGCCACGATTGCATCCAGTGTAGCCAGTCTTTCGTTTTGGTGGAGATTTATTGATGACGCTTCTTTTGATTTGGCAGGGTTCCTCACAGTCTTTGTTTTTTGGGTTGTTAAATGGGTGTGATTAGATCTTGAAGTTTGTTTATTCCTGCCATGCTCAACAAATTATATTTTTGGATTTAATGGTTTCTATAACACAGGTAGGTTTTTCATTTTTCTGGTTTTTTTGGAAACACACTGGTAGGAATAAGATGTTGAGCTTTGATAGCTTTTGCATTTAAGGAAGATATGTTCTACTGCAGAGGAATTTGAAAATCAGTCCAGTATTATGCAACAGAGAGTTTTATTTACAGAGGAGATACCTATTGTCTGTGGTTAAGAAGGCATATACCAGGGCTAGATGATCTCTAACATCTTATGCTACCTAAAATGAAGGAACTGAGTTCAAATTCGGTATGTGTACTGCCATTCTCACCTGTGGCTCAACAAGTTGAGTTTGCCATTTTATAACACTGGCATATGTTGGGTCTTCATAAAGTTTTCTCTTGTACCTCTAGTTTTGCTTTCCATCGGGGTAGAAATATCTGTAATTTGGTAGTTCGGTTGAACTTTCAGGATCCAAAGTCACCATCTGGAGTAGATATGACTTTTAGCCATTATGCTTCTCAACAATGCTCAGTGTGCCCGCAATCCTATAACCAGACATTTTTACCTTT
This sequence comes from Ichthyophis bannanicus, assembly GCA_033557465.1. Classification (NCBI taxonomy): domain Eukaryota; kingdom Metazoa; phylum Chordata; class Amphibia; order Gymnophiona; family Ichthyophiidae; genus Ichthyophis; species Ichthyophis bannanicus. Next base: position 307,717,419 of record CM066032.1, on the reverse strand, counting down.
TTCTAACCATAAACCCATTGTCTTAAAGAGCTTTTCCACTTGCCAAATTGTCAGCATGGGTTATGTGATACAGTGCCCATGTGGCTTGCTATATGTGAAAATTAAGTACCTGGATGATTGAGCATATGAGCTGTTTGAAAACACAAGATCAAAATGGCCCTTTGGTTATCCATTGCTTTCTGAAGGCACATCAAACTGAACAAGGAGATTGATTGATTGTTTTTTTTTTAATTGCAACATGATTTCTGTCCTCTTGCAACTAGCCTTTAAGTTCTCTTAGAACGGAGTGATGTCTGCTTTGATGTGGTGGTAGCTGTCATTTTTTCTTTTAAATGCAGAGTTTATTTTTGCATTCTCTAGAAAAAATCTTTGAACATTTTTGTGTGTAGCCAACAGTGAATATAAATTGTTTTTATGGGTGTGCCAATGAATGCCCAGAGTCACTAATTTGGTGTTTTGTTCTACAGATAAGAGTCCCTGATGCAGGCATTACCTGCCAAAACACCCAGGCCTTCCATGTGTGGTGTTGGGCAGCTGGAAGATGTGAAAGTTGAAACTGCTCACACAGCAAATTGGAAGTTCTGGCTACCTTATACTCGTACTTGAAAATGAGAAGCCATTTTTGTGTGCTTAAGAAGCCATATAAGAGTCAAGCAGGATGCCAAAGAGCGGTATATATTTCATCACTGCAATGAGAGAAGCATATTGAGATAAGTATTTCTGGATGGATAACATTTGAACAACATTTGAAGCTTTTGCATCATTTGTAAGAAATAATTTTGCGATAAATATATGATGCAAAGACTTTTGAAAAAATCGTTGAATACTGGCTCTTTAATCATGATTTGATGAACTATAAAACACAGTTTTCAAAGGACATCCAAGTGCAAAGTGGGATGTTCAAGCCTGAACATCCCTAAAATCAGCAAGCACGTCCAAGTCTGGCATGATTTCACAAACATGTCTCTGTAGCTGCATATCAGGCATGTCCATCTACATAGTTGTCTCTGGTATAATATCACAGGTACACTAAAAAAATTTTTTTTTAAACTGCCTCTAATGTTTCGATTGATTTTTACGTTTTTTGGTGCGCTGAATCCAAATCTGGTAACCAATTTGCTCCATCACGTACAGATTTTTTGCTACATTGGGTCAGCAGTTTGAGGTGAACTTTTCAGATTGAGTGCGATCGAGATAAAAGTTTCTTGGATGAATTCTTTATACTAATTGTTTAGTAGTTATTCAAATAAGAATAAAGAAAATTGTAACAAGGCAGCACATAAGAATAGAGTAATGTCAACAAAACACACTGTGATGGTAGCAAAATTGTCTACACTTAAAACAGCCACATACATGTGCACAAACATTGAGCATATAAGAGCGAGGTTAGACACAAAGCAAAGCAAAGAAATGTGCAAAAAATGTTGTACAGGTATGTATGTAAGAATAGAAAACGCAAACCGCACCATTGCAATACATGAAGACAAACACCCGATGGTGTGAAAATAAAATTCTAATAAATGAGATCCGACACTGTGGTAATAACTAGCAAATTTTTATTTCAAAGTTTAGTAAAAACACGATATTTGTCAACACAGTTTAGATTTTAAAGTCATTCTTGGGTCAATCAACCTCCTGGTGGGCCCGTTTCTTCTTCCCCCGAATGCTTCTCTTGGTGCGCTGCTTGGCGTATTTTTCATCTGGGGTTTCCCGCAGCAGCAACCAGCAGAAATCAGCCATCATAGTGGTGTTCCATCTTCCTTGGTACCTTCTCTCTGCGTCCTTGATGTCCTGGTGAAACCTTTCACCTTGTTCTTCACTGTACGCCCCCAAGTTTTCGGGAAAGTAGTTCACATGGGAGTGCAAGAAATGGACTTTCAGGCTCATGTTACAGCCTTGTTCTTTGAAGGCATTGAGCATCCTGGCAACAATATCCTTATAGTTCTCATACCGCCTGTTCCCCAAGAATTTGAGAACAACATCCTTGAAGGAATCCCAGGCTTCTTTTTCCTTCTCAGACATCGTTTCAGCGAATGCTCCATCTGAAATGAGTTTCCTTATATCAGGGCCAACAAACACTCCTTCCTTTAGCTTTGCTTCAGAAAGTCGGGGGAACTTTGAGCAAAGGTACCGAAAGCACTCACCATCTTTTGGAAGGGACTTGATGAATTGCTTAATGAGACCCAACTTAATGTGGAGAGGTGGTAATAGAATTTTATCACGAGGTACCAAGCTCTCATGAAGAACATTTTTCTCACCGGGTCTCAAATACTCCCGAATTGGCCAGTCTTTTTTCCCCCAGTGTAGGTCGTGGGCCCGGCTATCCCACAAGCAAAGGAAGCAGGGATATTTGGTGAAACCGGATTGCTGCCCTAATAGCATGGATAGAATTTTAAAGTCTCCACAAATTATCCACTTATGCTCATCATAACGAATCTTCTGAAGAATCAGGGCCAAATTCTCATATTTTTCTTGGAGAATAACAGAGTGAGCAATAGGAACTGAAGCGAATGTGTTGCCATTATGAAGAAGAACACCTTTTATGCTGTCTTTTGACGAATCAATGAACAGCCGCCATTCAGCAGGATCATACTTGAGTTTAAACTTTTCCATCACTCCGTATATATCGTTGCAAAATACCAAATCTTCCTCTTTGCTGAAATACTTCAAAAATTGTGTCTCGCGGTTGCGGTACCAATAAAAAGTTGTTCCTGGTGACAATAGATTTTTCTGTTTAAGCCGAGAACCTAGCAGTTGGGCAGCATCTTTTGGGAGTCCTAAATCCCGGACTAAATCATTCACTTCAGCTTGAGAGAAAAGTTCAGGTTTCGGATCTGGTTCAGTTTCAAACTCGGAAGTACTGGACTCATCGGGAAAAGCCATCTGATGAGTCTCATCATGATCAGAACCGTCCACACAAATATGATCCAAAGATTTTGGTGGTTCAGGCACAGGTACTTCGTTGCTATGAGGCATAGGCCTAATTGCTGAGGGAAGGTTGGGGTAACTTATTACGTTATTATTTTTTAAGTTGTATCCCTTCACAATGCAAGAGCAAAAATAGCAGTCACTGCTGTGGTCTCTTTGTTCACGCCACATCATAGGTATTCCGAAACGAAATGCTTGTTTTTTACCTTTCATCCATAAGCGTAGATCTTCCTCACATGTCTTGCACACTTTGTGAGGAGCCCACGGTTTGTCTTGATCGCCTAACTTCAAACCGAAATAGGCGAAATATACTTTTTTAATAAATGCAGAAATGTTCCTCTGCCGCTTTTTCACGGTATATTCCCCACAAATAAAACAAAAACTGTCCGGAGAGTTGACGCAACCTCTGGCTCTGTGAGCCATCACAAATACACAGCACTGCAAACTACAACTGTAGTGAACCACTTCGGAATAAAGCTGGATTACGACTGAGCAAACAAAAGGTAATAATGAACTTGCAAGAAACTGAAATTTGACAGGAACGTTCATGTCGCAACCACCGTGTTTGAGCGAGCGAACGAGGCGAGGCGAACAGGAAAGAACATGCGCCAGCGCGAGTACTGGATTTAGCCCCCCGCCTCCCAATTGTCCTGTTAATGTATAAAATGAATACAAAACACTCTAAAATATCATGAGGGAGTGTTTCTAGTTAGTTAACCATTACAACCTCTATTTTGGGCCAAGAAAATAAACTGCAGTCGGCTAAAAAGAAATTATGTGAACATTCCTTATATGGGTAAGAAATCTAATTTTGCAAGAAAACGTGACGTGATGGAACATTTTGGCTATTTTTCCTGGATTCAGCACCCCAAAATCTATAGGAATCAGTTGCAAAACTGGAGGCAGTTTTTTGGTAGTGTACCTGTGTTTAATTACATGCAGCAATGATGCAAACCCAAAATAAGTTTCCCAAACACACACATTGAGAAGCATGGTCATTGTGAATGGTACTATGGGGGTAATGTAGTGCCATCTTCAACACACTCCAGAGATTTTAGTGCTGAAATGAACACTTTTCCAATGCATATTCATGCCTGGAGCAGGTCTAAATATGGACGCACGTGCAGACATCCAAGAGTTCTAAGATCAATTGAGGACATCTATGTCCGTAGCTCCACCTCTGACATGCCTCCATCATAGCCTCTGCCTATTTAGATGTCCCTGCAGTGGAGACATCTAAAAACCCATTTTTGTAATTGCTCTGGGGACATCTCCATGATTTGGACATCCACTTGCATGTTTTCTATGTCCAAATCACATCTCAGCAATTTAAGATGATCCCCATTGTTTGCAGCTTGAGGTTTTTCATGGTGCCATTGTAATCAAAGTCCCACATCATCACAGTTGAATATAGTGGACATTTTCTGAAATGAACATTCTATTTGTATTGGAGAAGCCTTAAAGATATTTATATATGTTAGGACTATCACTTTGAATCACAGTGTCTTTTGGGATTATTTTTTCATTTTGCTAGTCATTGTGTCTGAGCACAACAATTTTTGTTGTTATGATTATCTACTGGTAGTAGATGATGAGTTTTTGATACACAAGGCAGTGAAGGATTGAGAAGGAGTGTGTATGAGTGCATTGCCATAAGATCTGTGCATTTGCTTAAGTCCAATTGATATTTAATATACCTTCTAATGTTTTTGATACAGGTAATTTTTGGGTTCTACCTTTCTTTTGGATTTATTAAAATGAATGGCATCACTATTAATCTTTTGGGTTATTTTGTGGGAAGGTACAAGAAACAAAGATCTCACTATTGCACTTCTGGAGTAGTTGAGGTCTTCAGCATCCTTCTCTCAATCTTCTGATATTATCTGAGTAGGATTCCATTACATCAGAAAGTTCTGGCTTTCAATAGCAACTACACAATATGTAGGGTTGGTGGCACGTGCAGTTATCTGAGATATGCAAAAATAAATTACCATATAATAGTGGTATTCAGATGTGTAGATTGCTAATGTGCAAAATAGTAACTTTAGAAAGCCACACTTTACGTATGGAGAATTGCACCAAGCCCAGATTGCAAGGTGGTGTGTTTTGGTTGCGCATAGCGTGTAGTTTGGGGCAGCAGAAAATCTAGACACATAAGGTCCGATATTCAGTGGTGGCAGCTAGCTTGATTACAGTGGCTAGCCATCACCGCTGAACACCAAACCCAGATATTCAATGCCAGGGCTCATATCTGGCCACCGGCACTGAATATCTGGGTCAGCCACCCAAGCAGGAAGCTAATTGGGCAGTGACGATATTTATCCACTGCCTGGTTAGCTTCGGCGGCAAAAGTTAGGACAGCCTTTGCTGTGCGTGACGTTTGCTGCTGCTGACTGGTTACCCCCACGTACCCCTTGAGATAGTACCTTTTATTTTGAAACATCTTTTAGCTTGAGAGATCGAGCAGGGTCCAGAACCCCATCAGACTACCCTATATTAGCCTACGTCTGGCCTTTCTAGAACTAGAGACCCTATACACCTTTTATCTCTATCATCGTTCTCTCTTCTATGTTCTATCTCCCGCTTTCTCATTTTTTAATGACATTGTAAACAGCTATGATGGTTCTCAAAGGATAGTATATCAAGAATTTTCATAAACTATAAACCTCAATGATCAGGAGTGACTGGGGATCATTCTTTTTTCTCCTAGGCCACTAGGGACTCCAATGAGAACAAGAATTGGATCAGCGGTTGGGGGATTGTGTCCCAGGGATACCATCAGGAGGAACCTTGATATAAGGAGGCTATGTATTGATCAGGTCATCATTGAGCAGGTCTTGAGGTTGAGGGACCATCAAGGGGAGTCTTGAGATTGGGGGCAATTGAGGAGGTATTAATGTCAAGGATGTCAGGGAGATGAGGTCAGGATGTGTGGTGGTGGTGGTGGTGGTGGGGATTGATGCCATGGATATTGTGGGGACTGACATCAGGGATGGAGAGATCAATGCAGTTGTCAAGAGGGTATTGGGAGTGAGGAGGGAGTGGGGGGGGGGGGATCAAAGCTATCAAGAGGAGTGTTTTTTAAAAGCTGCTCCTATGCCCAATTAGAGGACAGCAGAATGCTCTTTTTCTCTCCATACAGCTTTATACAATCACTGTTCCTACTAGGAACTGCATGTGCGGTCGTGCACATCCTTAAATGTATTTTACAAGATATCCCTCATTTGGCAGAGTCTTTGTAAGATACAGTGGGCATTGTGCATATCCCGACCTGGATGCCTCAATTCTCTTCTCCATGACCTATCTAAAATGGATCTTAATATGTATTTATCATATTGTCTGAGTCACTTTGGGGTAATTTTATAAAGTTTCTCACGCATGTGTGGCCACAGTTTGCATATAAAAGGCCTTTTACAAAATACCAACTGGCTTAAATGTATGCGCCTTCTCATGTAGGTGTGTACTTTGCTGTTAGGCATATCCAGTGGCATGGTCTGGGCAAAGCATGGGCAGAGTTTGCAAATATGCACATAGATTATAAAATACCTTAATTTCCACGCATACTTGCAAACTTTACACATGAACATTTCCTGTTCACAAGCAGGTATAATGTCTGCATCTGCTTTCGAGGTACAGTTTCTACCACTTACATTAGTATTTTATAAAGACATATAAGCGCCCATGGGCCTTTATAAAATAGCACCTAGTAGGCGCCCACTTGGCCTCTTAACATAGGTGCCATGTTATGAAATGACCTTCAAGTCTAATTCTGAGAAAAACAGGATATGCGTATACAATATAAATACAGATATGAAGCAAAATCTGTAGGCCTGTACCAGTTTCCAGGGTCTAGTGGGAGCAGGAGCTATCCCTAATGGCTCCTGCTCATCGCGGCACTAGGCTCAGAATGTCACTGGTGAAACACGTTACTAGGATTGAAAGTGCAAGCCGGTTGGCATTTACTGTTTCTTGTTTCTAGGGTGGATTCAGACAGAATAGGTAAGTTGATATTTTTCTTTTCATGGCTACATCGTTCACTAATAATTGCTGTCCTCTTACCCATGCATGGCCTATCTTCATAGTCAAAGGTTTAAGCAAAAAGATTGATTGCTTTCCCTGGAGGAACGTTTTGTTCCACTTTGCTACACATCTGTCAAAATTTTGTAATTATCATCAGAAGAAATTACGTTTTGATACTGGATTCAGTTCTCCTTCTGTGGGTGTATGATGATACCCGCTTGAGCCCCATCTTGAAATGATTTGCAGAATGAGTCATTGTGCACCAACTTATTCTTTCAATCATTGCATTTTGCTAGAAATTTACCACTCCGTCAATTCCACTTATAAGAAACACCCATCAGAGGAAAATTCCAAGTAACCAATAAAAAAGGATTTCCCATTGGATGCTCTTCTGAAATGTTTGAGGAATGACAGTGTGTTTCCACTTCAGCATGATCGCAAATACAATAAGTGAACATCTAACTCATGGACAAACTAAATATAATAAGTTAATAGATGTTGTTCTCTGGGTATCTTACTATGTTTTTTTGACTTTGTGGTTTCTTTTTGTTCCACTGTGCTTCCAGATTAGTTGCACCAACTTAGTTGATTAATGCATACCAATATACCTAGTGTTCATTGCAGTCCCATGACAATAACTTAATTTATGAAATAATAAATCAAACAACCAAACCTTATTGTAGCATTCTATAATGCATTATACCAACAAAAAATAACCTTTCTTCCACTCCATTTATTTATTTAAAGGATTTCTCATTCAAAGACCACCCAAAAGGGTATACAAAACTAAAACAGTACAACAATAACATAACTACAGCATTAAAAAAACATCAGCAAAATATGCAGACATAAACAATGATATAGACCAAATATAAACACAAGAATTGCAAAACATGGCAAACAAGTAAGGACAAATAGAAATTGCCCACAGCTATTTAATGGGAGTTCCCAGGTCTGAATCTTCAGACATTATTCAGGTAAAAGCCACAGTTTCCCTTTTTTTTCCTAGAACTTATGATAGTTCTGTTCCTGCCTAATGTCATATGGCAACTTATTGTACAAAGTGGGAACTGCTACTAAAGAAATCCTGGATCAGCTTCTAGCTTTACTGATAAATTTAAAAGAAGGAACAGACAGCATCCTTGACCTGAACACCGACAGAGTGAAGGTCTTTGGGTTAAAAAACAGTAGATCAAATACTGAGTAAATGAAACTACATAATTAGCAAGGTCCATTGCTTTTCAACAACTAAAATGCCAGGATTAAAACCTTAAAGTCGAACTGTAAAGTAACCAGCATTCAGTGCAATTGGTGAAGCAGAGGCGGAGCAAGTGGAGAAGAGGCCTAGTGGTTAGGGCAACAGCCTAGAAGCAGAAAGACCAGCATTCACATCCCACTGGCACTCTTTGTGGCCTTCGGCAAGCCACTTAGCCCTCCTTTGCCTTAGGTACAATCGTAGATGGTGAGCCCTTTGGGGACAGGGAAATGCATACTGTACCCGAATGTAACTTGCCTTGATCTTCTCCTGGAAAGATGTGAGCTAAATACTAATAATAAATAAATAAGTACATTTAGATTAACCAGACACCACTGAGGCTATCACCTGGAGCTTGTGCAATAGTATTAAGTGAAGCCCAGATCATAGACCATTGCAATAATTGAGTGAGACAATACTGAAGCACGAACAGCCGTATGAACAGAATTAAAATCCCCAAAAGGGCATAGTTTACTAACCAATTGTAATTTTTAAAAGGAAGCACAGAGCACCTGAGTAGCGAGCCTTTTCAAATTCCACAAAGGATTTGCAATAATTGCCAGATCTGTCACAAATTCTACACCATGCCACGACAATAACCCCTTCTTACAATCTATAATCCATCTCCTGCACATACTGAGAAGCAAACCAGGCAGCATATGCGGAATCAGACAATACCCTACAGGGTTCATAACAGAGAACGGTTCCAGTTTCAAAGAATGATCAAAAAGCACTACAGAAAAAAAAGGTGAATAATAAGTTTACGCATATAATTGAAAAATAATTTTGAAATAAAAAATAGGAGGATTTTTTTTTTATGACCTGTGATGTGTGAGATGATCATGGCATAACATCTTAGTCAACACTGTTCTCGGAGTACTTTTTCCTTTCAACAAGGCTGACTATTTTGTAAAAGTTTTATTTGAAGTACAGAAGAGCTTTCTTATTGATTTGGAAGGTTGGCACCTGTACCGTCTGAGTCATTTTGATTAGGCCCAGGATATGAAGAAGTTAAATAAGGTGCTCAAGGAGGTGTCAGGCCTCTGGGCTGATGTCTGTTAACTTAATGCCAGTAGGGGACAAGGTTTTTGCGGGCCTCGAGTTAGAGCTCCAGAACATCAAGAGTTTCTTGGCCACCTTCCTAGAAAAGAATAGTGGAACATCTCCCACCATCTTCTTCCAGCTTACCACTTCCCTGGTCACCTCCAGTTTTTAGTCCACCTTGGCCCTTCCCCGAGTCTGCCCATCCTAGAGTCAGTAAATAGTGCCTGGGATTTCCCGATTTCCATGGGGACATCAGGCAGGCCTCAGAGGTGGGATGAGGTGAGCCTTCAGGATCTCAGGAGAGTGTCAGATGCAGCAGCCAATTACACACTCCACCCCCAAAGTGGGGGCATGGAAGGGGAAAACGTGTAAATATTGAAAACTAAAATATACACACTTCCACACAAGAAAGGTTTGTGTATGAGCTCATTCCTTGCTGCTACAGTGTGATCGTGGGCTTTGGGGATGTTGGTTCCTGCTGTTGCGCTGACTCCCCCTTCTAATCATCGTCAGGAGTTTGCAGCAGACATTCTGTGAGTGAGAGCAAGGTTGTGGAGCCATGCAGCAGGCCAGGAAAATGCCACATGCTTTTCCTACTGTGTAGAGCAATTCTCCCCCTGACCTGTCAGGTACCTGAAGTGAGTCTTCAATATGCCAAAAGATCCTATATGTAGCCTCTTTATCTGACGGTGGTCTGATAGCTATATGCATATAGCCGATTGCCTTCAGCACTAAAGTTAATTATGCCAGCTTATAACATTTTTATCATATAGTTTCATGTTATGCTGCTCTTGCTCAGGGAAGACAATATATTGTGTGTCTTTCCTAAGAAAAGCATCTAGAAACTGAGTTATACAGTGAACTGGCTGCCTGGCTAATGCCTGCTGTGGTCCTGACGGGTATCTGGAAGGATCCAGTGGCAAGGGCTGTGGTAACCTTCAGGTTCACTGGCAGGGCTTGGCCCCTCTACACAGTAGACTCTAGGTCAGCCTCAAGCTGGGTGCACAGGTGAGTTATTTTCTCCTATTCAAATCTGAACCTGTATATGCATTGGTCCTCTATCAAGTCACAAAACTGTATTTTGGGCCTGTATATCCCCTGGAGAAGTTGCCTCCTCCTCCTCTGTTGCCACGATTTCCTGTGAGCCATGAACACAGAAACCATACCTGGCTTGCACTCATGGTAGAAACCAGTACCAACACCATCCATTACTGGCAGCAACTCCACCAACTACCAACACCAACCCCACCCATTACCAGTCTCAACATCACCCTGACAAAACACTGACACAGGAAGATGTACACAAACACTGAAATGGGCACACGCACACACCTCTTTGGAATAGGAAAGAGGAACGGCTGAAATGGGGTTGTAAAGAGGGGAATTAGAAAACAAGAGGAGATTGTGAAGGAGACAGAGGTAGAGAGAAAGGACCAGAAAAGAGCAGAGAAGGTAGAAATGTGGTTGCAGAATTGTAAAGGAGGACAGAAGACAGGATTTTCTGAGGTGGAAGACAGACTGACCACACACTGATGTACCAAACATTACCAAACATCAACCAAAAAGACAGCTTCCTTCAGTTCTGGGCATTATACAGTATACTGTTGACATAAATGTTGGTATCAACCTTTGATGACATACATGCATACGATGTTTATTGAATACATCATAGCCATGTACTTTCCTGCTCTGCCAAGTGTACGCTCATTGTCCACCCCAAACACTCTATTATCTGGCACATACTTATAGGCACCATAGCCCATATAGGCACCTACTTCTCTTACTTTTCTTACCAATACATTCCTGTACAGTATGTCCAATCTTGGCACATATTTGGTGCTTAGCTTTCATAAAATGACATCCTAAATGCTAGAGTTACTAAGGCGTGCTACTGTATTGCCATGCACTAACATCTTCAATGCATGCTATTAGTAATCCAGTCCCATAGCATAAAATGGGACCTGTGGTAAAATAATGTGTTAATGGAATTGTGCATGTGCTAATATGATAACTCACATTAGTAATATTAACTACATTTTTTAAGATGTACCAAGGAACCAAATGGACATTAATGAATGCACGTCCCTAGTAGATTGTGAAATAGATGGATTAACAATTTTAACTCTCGAAATATCGATGCCACCACACCCTTATTGCCATTCTTTAGCTTGCAGTAATACAGATAACGTGGGAGGGCAGAGTTGAGTAATAGTCACCATATACTGATCAGAGAGCCAGGACTCAGTAAATTAAAAAAAAACAAAAAACCTGGTGATTCATCTATAAACAAATCATTAATCTTTTCAGTCTTGTTCCCGACTGATATGGCATTTAGCAGTAATCAGTTTAATGATAGACAAAAGTTACTTAAGCATCTTCCTACATTAAGCTGTACTCTATATCTATATTTTACCACACACGTATAACAGGGTTGGTTGCGATTCCCTGATCTATCTCATTTTGCCTACCCCTGATCAGTTGACAAGGGGGCAGTTTATACATTTAGATCATGCTTTCTAGTAAACATCTTCTACATATCCTACTTCTATATCTCCCAAATCCTCAGATGACATTACTCTTAGTGGAATTAAAACACATACACTTAAACGTATGGGGGGTGGGGGGGTCGCCAACTTCCGGTGCCAATGAGCTGGTGAGGATACGTCCGAATCGACTCTGGGGTGACCACCCGCAAATCCATTAAATCCAACTCATATGATTTGAATAAAACCCTCTAACTTGGTACCTGCTGAACGCAGATCCCTACTGACGTATATCGCGGTAAAAAAATAGAGCCTCGTACACTCATGGCATCCAAAATCATATGCAAGGACAAAGGTTACGTGCAAGAGGGGAAGATGGCAGAGAGAGCTCCAGCAAGCCCTCAAATGAAAGACAATCAATCAATCTATGGTAAAAGAACTTACCGTAGCTATGGTTGAGGCTATGGAAGGTCAGTTCCACTCGCTATCCGAACAGTTAACCCAAGTAAGCCAGGCAATAAGTGACTTCAAGGGACGCGTGGATCAGACAGAACAACGTATCTCAGATCTCGGACACTCAGCATACACATGCAGATCTATTAAAAACCCTTGAGGATTTGATACAACAACAGAAGGAGAAAATAGATGATCTTGAAAACCACGGACAGCGGAAAAATCTTCGCTTCATAGGAATCGCGGAAACCTTCACAGATGGTGAGTTGCAGGGATACTTGGAGACCCGGATCACACAACACCTTACCAGCAACACGCCATTGGGCCCACGGAAACTAGAGCATATGCACTGGCTGGGTTTTAGAAAGGAGGGATCCCAACGTCTGAGAGCAGTTATCGTATGCTTCTTAGAATTCCGACAAAAGGAAACTGTCTTTCGGGCTGCCCGTGGCCTCACTTGGTTTGCAGCTTGTCATGCTGTGAGGGCTTGTATGCATCAGTGATGATGAGGGCTAAGCTATCAGTAGCTTAACTACTGACAGGGTGTCCCAAGATGGACAGGTCTCAGCTGAGGTGCCAGACCAAGACAAATGACCCATCTGGACAGAAGCAGAATGGAACAGTGTTGGTGGTGGAGGATAAGAACATAAGATATGCCATACTGGGTCAGACCAAGGTTCATCAAACCCAGTATCCTGTTTCTAACAGTGGCCAATCTAGGTCATACGTACCTAGCAGTTTCCCCAAAAGACACAGGTTCCACAATGCTTGTACTGGGTCAAGCATTGATATCCTGGGTCCCTTCTATTTTTTTATTTTATTTTATATTTATGAATTTTACAATAAATCCAAGCAGAAAAAATAACTTGAATGGAAATAAGAATACTGGTAACACAGATAACCAAGTCATCCAGCACAAGAAAACAAAACAGGAAATACAACATACCAGCTCCTTCTAAAGCCCACTATATAGGGAGGAGAAACCTATACATGTCATACGATAAATACAAGAAATAAACTGTAGGAATACAGCCAGAATATTATACTATGCAGTGAATCTATATTACATCAGAGGAACGATGGGCATTAATGAAGGCAAGAAGCTGAGACGGGTCATAGAAAATATACTTAGCAGAATTTAGTTTAACCAAACACTTTGATGGAAATTTAAGAAAGAACTGACCTCCTAACAGCAAAACGCCGGGGCGTAGTAAAAGGAACTCACGTCTACGCTTCTGAGTAGGTTTAGAGAAGTCTGGAAAAACCCCAGTACTTAAACCAAGAAACAAAGAGTCACGCTTCCGAAAAAACATCTTAAGAAACCAATCCCGGTCAGAAATCAAAGCAAAGGTAACAATTAAAGTAGCAGGGGTTACAGTATCACTTAAGGAAGTTTCCAATAAAGCAGATACATTCAGAGAATCAGCAACCCCAACCCCAGGTATATTACCCCCACCCTCAACCTTCTTATTATTAGACAGATAGTAAGCTTTTACCAAGGGGGGGTGTGACTCCCCCGAAACCCCCAACACATCAATCAAATATTTCTTAAACATTTCTTTAGCACCTATAGACTGAGCCTTGGGAAAATTAACCAAACGAAGATTAGGATATCTAGATAAATTCTCCAATTGCTCAACCCTAAATTGAAGAGCCATAACATCTTTTTGATATCCTGAAATTGATGTCCCAACTTGAGCAACTTCTTGTTTAAGCTCAGTAGCTGACGTCTGCAGCGTAGAAATCTCCACTGTATGCTGTTGAAGAAGGCCATAATGCGACTGAATCTGAGATGACAAAGTGGAGACCTGAGGAACCAAAAGTTCAGCAAGCTTCACTATCGCCGACCAGATAGTCTCCAGGGTAAATTCAGTCGGTCTCTCAAAAGAAAAAGGCCTCAAAGCCTGAGAACCCACAGCTCCAGCCTCCATATTTCCACCAGTTACCTCCGACTCTATAGAAGACCCACACGGAACCGCAGATGGAAATGTGGCAACAAGAGAAGCAGGCGCGGCACCACAGCTGAGCCCCAAAGCAGACGTCCCTCCGCTTTCCTCTCCCCTAGAAACCTCTCGGGGAGGAATCGCCGCCTGCTTCAGCCTCTCAGCCAACAAGGGTTCCTTCGGAGGGCGCCATTGCTCCGGCGAGGAGATCTCAGGCCCGGAACCACCCGCCGAGCTTAGAGCAGCCGAGGTGTCCCTAGGGCCGCCAATCACCGGAATCTCCGACTGCTGCCGCGGCGCCAAAAAGGAATCGATCGGTCCAACCGTCTGCACAGGTAAAGGGGTCGAGGTCGCCGGGGTAGATGAGGGCTTCTTCACCCCCTTTGCTTTCCTTTTCCCCATGAAGAAAAAGCCGCCGCTAAGCACTTCCGTCAGTCAGCCATCTTGACTTCTCCCTATCCTGGGTCCCTTCTTAATAATGGTTTATGGACCTTTCCTCCAGGAACTTGTCCAAACCTTTTTTAAACCCAGCTACACTTACAGCCTTCACTACATCCTCCGGTAACAAATTCCAGAGTTTGATTACACGTTGAGTGAAAAAATATTTTCTTTTATTAGTCTTAAATAGTTTACCCTGTAGCTTCATTGCATGTCCCCTAGTCTTTCTATATTCTGATAACTTAAACAATCGATCTACGTTTTTTTTTTTTGAAACTTTTATTTTCATTTTGCAACAAACAAAAGAAACAACACACCAAAGGAAACAATACAATTATACAATAAAGAAAAGTAAACCCAATTACCCCCCACCCCCACGCTTCTTCTCTAGCTGATTATGTCAGCATGTGAGCGCTTCCAAACAAACGTGATTGTACATCAAAACAATCAAAAGAGTATCTGCGATACAGAATAATCATGAGACAAAGATATATATAAATTTAGACAGTCAGATGAGAGCATTGAGCAGAATGTACATAGTCATTGAGCATCTTCCATTTAGACCGATGATGAGGAGTCTGAATGGGGGAAGCAAACATACGAGGTATTTGTTCATATTTACTGTAGAGACAGACATGATTCCACCATTCATTGGGGCTCAACTGGGAGCTATTTTTCCAGTATTTCGTAATTAGGGAAATAGCAATACCTAGCATAAAGTCCAAAAGGAAGTAAGCCGTTTTTGGAAGAGAGGGGATCCCCGCTGCTGAGCGAAGTCCCACTATCCTCCAAGAAAGGGGCTCTTGAAAGTGCAAAATAGACTGGATACGGCCCCAGACCCGACTCCAGTAATACTGTAGTGCGGGACATTCATACATAACATGAGGTAGTGAACCAATGGCCGCATGACATGTCCAACAATTATTGCCCTGAGCAGTGTTCCATTTGGCTAATCTGTCAGGAGTGTAAAAACACCGGTGGGCTAGAAAGAAGAGTGTCTGAGTGAGTGAGGCGGATCGGGAGACCCGTGTCACTCTACTCCAGACAAGGCTCCATTGCTCCGGGGTCAAAGTCACATGCAGTTCTCTCTCCCATGCTTTCTGCGCTATAGGGGTATCCCTAGTTATAGCATTACATAAGGTTTTGTAAAAATTGGATGCTACACCCGGTGAACTACCGATAGAGCGGATAGTCTCCAACCAACCTTGTGTAGGGGAGGCCGATGGCGGGAGCACCTTAGCACTCCTAAGGCAATGCTGAAGTTGCACCAACTGAAAGTAGTGTTTCGCTGGGAGACCAAATTCAATTTGCAATTCACTAAAAGTTTTCCAGCGACCTTCATGGAACAATTGGCTAGGAATCCAAATGCCCCTAGTGTACCAGGGGCTCCACGCCATCGGCTTATTTTGTATTCGAAATCGAGTGTTGTACCAAAGTGGGAGTTTGTCTAACGGACAGAGTCGGGAGTCTAAAGATTGCATGAGATTATTATAGGCACCTAAGGTGTCTAAAAGCATTGGTGGGAAGTGAGAGTCTGATGGGAGAGTCATACCAGGGAGAAAAGTAAGAGGAATCGGTTTGCAAAGGTCCTCTTCTATGTCTAGCCACACAGGTCTACTCGGTACTGGATCTTCCAGCCAACGAGCACCTTGTTTGAGAAGAAAAGATTGATGATACTTCAGGAAATCAGGGAATCTGACACCCCCATATTCCTTATCTGCTTGTAGCTTATGTTTCGCTATCCTAGGTGTCTTATTTTGCCACAAGTATCTAGTCAGAAGGCCCTCGATATCTTTATATATACGTCGAGGGAAGAGACAGGGCACCATTTCTAAGATATAATTCACTTTCGGAACAATCATCATTTTTATGGTTTCTAATCGACCCCACCAGGTAAGCGTTAAAGGAGTCCAGCGGTGAGTAAGCGCCCGGACTTTAGAGGTTAAGTCTTTGGCATTGAAGGAGATAGTGTCTTCCAAAGGAGAACAATAGTGAACCCCAAGGTATTTGACCATGCGAGGTTGCCATAAAAAGGGGAAGGATTGCATATCTGCCTGATGAAGCAGAGGATTTAATGGAAAGGCTACCGACTTGGTCCAATTTATCTTATAACCGGACAGTTGTGAGTATTTACCAATTTGCTCTAGGACAGCCGGTACTGAGTCTATAGAGACAAAGAGCATAAGATCATCAGCATACGCTGAAATTTTGATTTCCCTATGGGTGAAGGGGACTCCATGAATCTCCTCCGATTGCCGGATTAGTAAAGCCAAGGGTTCAAGTGCAAGATCGAAGAGGAGTGGAGACAGTGGGCATCCCTGGCGAGTGCCGCGTTGAAGAGGAAACGATTGAGACTTTAAAGCATTTGCACATATACTGGCTGTAGGCTGAGCGTACATGGTGCGAAGACAACGGAGAAAACCTTCCCCGAATCCGTACCAGCGGAGGACTGCAAACAGGAAGGGCCACTCTAAGCGATCAAAGGCCTTCTCAGCATCAAGTGAGAGGCCAACAAATGGGCGATCAAGATTAACTGCGGTAGTCAATACATGGCATAGAGTCCGAGCATTGTCAGCAGTCGATCTACCAGGAATGAAACCGCATTGATCTGGGTGTATTAAGGTAGGCATCCTATCCGAGAGCCGGGTAGAGAGAATGGTGGCAAAGATTTTATAGTCCGCGTTTAGGAGGGAAATTGGACGATAATTAGCTGTTAGTTGCGGGTCTCTCCCCTCTTTCTCAAAAACTACTACATTTGCCATTGAAAAGGACCCAGAAGGAGAACCCTCCTCGGCCAGAGCAGAAAAATAAATTTTCAAAACTGGAGCTAAATCAGCGTGAAAGGTTTTGTAGAATTCAGCGGGGAGACCGTCTGGGCCTGCGGCTCGACCTGCGGCACATTTCTTGATAGCAGAATGAATTTCTGAGACAGTAAATGGTGTGTCTAAGGCCACTCTATCTTCGTCAGATAGGGTCGGTCTTTGTACTCCTGAAAGTAAGCGTTCAAATACATCTGGCTCAAAATCACATTCAGATTGATAAAGCCGAGTATAAAAGTCACGAAAGAGTTCTAAGATTTCGGTATCTTTAGTGACCAAGCCCCCCCCTGACGGATTGCGGAGGGCGGTAACACGCTTGGCTTCTTTTCGACCTTTTAGGGCATTTGCTAATAATTTGCCAGCACGATTATTTTCCCGATAATAAAGCCCTTGTTGTGATTCAATATTTTTAACAGCAGCAGTGTGCAAAAGCTGATTGTATTGAAAACGCAAGCGTTGTAAACGAAGTAAAATACATGGGTCAGTACGGGACGTGAGGAGACGCTCCCCAGCTTGTATCTGCTGCTCTAGAGTCAGTAAAAGCTGCTTTCTTTGTTTCCCCTGCCGAATTTGATAGCTAGTTATAGTGGCACGGATAGATGCTTTAAAACCCTCCCACCAAGCCCAGCCCGCTGTATCATGGGGTGAGTTAAAATGAAAATAATCTTGGATAGCGGCCTTTATATCAATCTGAAAATCTTTTTGACCCAGTAGGGATCTATCAAAAAACCAAGCTCGGGGAGAATCGTCCCGCGCAGTGACACGTAATGATAGAGATATGGCAGCATGATCCGAAATATGGAGAGGATGAGTCTTAGTCGTGTCTACTTGAGAAATCAGTGCTTTGGAAATGAGAAAGAAATCTATTCTAGATTGGGAGTGATGGGGGGCAGAAAAGAAAGTGAACTCTAAGTCGGAGGGGTGAAGCAGCCTCCATATATCTACCAGCGCAAGATCTTGCATCAGAGCTGTAAGGGTAGCAAGACTCTTGGGTGGACTACACGTTCTTGGCGGCTGTCTATCTATCAGAGGATCTAACACTTGATTAAAGTCACCACCAAGTATTAATGGAGTATTGGCAGAGGCCTGTGCCAACTGCGCAATACTTGCATAGTAAGCAGGGTTGTCCACATTCGGGGCATAAATGCAAATACATGTAAATTCACTATCTCCGACCTTAAGATGTACTCGGGCCCATCTACCCTCCTTGTCAGCGCTAGTATCAATTACAGTAGCTTGCAGAGATTTCTTAACCAGGATGGCAACCCCGCACCGTTTAGAAACGGCGGGAGAATAGGCAGCCACCATGTAAGGCTTGGCATTGAGTTTCAGTGTTTCAGCAGAGTTTAAGTGCGTTTCCTGAAGAAACGCTAAATCAGCATGCTCATGGTTAAGATAGCTAAGGATTTTCTTTCTTTTGATTGGACTATTAATGCCCTTTACGTTGAGTGATAAAATTTTACATAAAGCCATTCAGACAAGTTAAAAATTCTGAGCATGATAGCGCACCTAATTTCACAATGTCCCTCATATTGACTGTATCAGGCTGTACATATGGCATAAAAGAAACTAAGCTTAGATAACACAATGAAGCGCCCCACATTAAAAAAGAAAAACCGCAGCGCGGTGTAGAGAAGAAGCAAAACCCCAAAAATTACTGGCGACCATGTGTCTGCGGGGAGAAGCCCCAGAGAAGGCCAAAATTGAAAAACACATAACCTGTAGGACTGTGCGTGCTCCGAATCCGACCGAGGCACACATCATGGAGGGAGAGGAGACCACAAAACAAGAGTCATAGAAAGAAAGAAAGAAAGTCCAGGAAGTCTCTGTGCTTGACTATGACCGCCGCATCGGGCCCTTCAAAATGGCGGACAGAGCCGGCGAATAAAAGTCCACGTCGTTGGATTAGCGCATCTGCTCTGCCTCTTTGGAGTCTAAAAATGTTGATAGTAGATCAGGATCTTCGAATGTCCTGGTTTGGTTGTGGAGAGTCACTCGGAGTTTCGCGGGATACAACAGGCCAAAGCGAGCCTGTAGCTGTTGAAGTCGAGGGCGAAAAGCAAGGAGTTTCTTCCGTCGGTCAACGGTAGGCTTTGCCAAGTCAGGGAAGAAGGAGACTTTGTGACCTTCAAATTCCAAATGATGGTTCGCCCGGGCAGCATTTAAAATTTGTTCCACTTGTTGATATCGTAGCAAGCGAAAGATAATAGGCCGGGGGGTCGTTCGGTTGAGCGCCATGTGGGTAGGAGCACGGTGTGCACGATCGATTTCCAATTCTTTATGAAAGGTGATCTTCAGCAAGGAGGGAAGAATTTTGAGCAGGAATTCTCTCATATCTCCCGCTTCCGCCCCCTCCGGTATTCCAATGAGCCTCACATTGTTGCGACGGGCTCGATTATTGCTATCTTCTAACTCCTTTTGCAGATTCTGTATCTGGCGCTCGGCCTTGTCCAGTGCGCCCAAGCGCACCGCGTGCGAATCGAGGACCCCCGCCATATTGTCCTGCCGTGATGATGAGAGTCTTTCAAGTCGGTCCTGGAGCACTCCAAAGTCTTCTCGCAGGGCTCTAAGCGCTTCTCCATTGGACTGCACCAATTCCTTCACGCCGCGTAGTTCCTCCAAAATCTCCAGGTGCATTTCGGGGTTTTCACGAAATGGAACCATCTTCTGTGGGGAGGACACCTCTGTTTTGGAGCGTTTTCCGTGAGAAGAAGAAGGAGACCCGAAGTCCAAGCGCGCTGGTTTATGGGCCGCCATCCCCCCCAAGGTACCCCGGTCAACCCGGAGCGAAATAGTAAGTTTGTATAGGTATTAAGTCAGGATTCTAAGTAGGCCTCTCGGGAGCTTCAGCGCGAAGCGTCTTACCCGCTGGACATCAGGCTCCGCCCCCCCCAATCGATCTACGTTTACCCGTTCCACTCCATTCATTAATTTATAGACTTCTATCATATCTCCCCTCAGCCGTCTCTTTTCCAGGTTAAAGAGCCCTAACCTTTTTAGCCTTTCTTCATAGGAGTATCCTTCCATCCCCTTTACCATTTTGGTGGCTCTTCTCTGAACCTTTTCTAATAACGCTATATCCTTTTTAAGATACGGCGACCAGAATTGCACACAATATTCAAGGTGCGGTCTCACCATGGAATGATATAGAGGCATTATAATATCTTTTGTTTTATTTTCTATTCCTTTCCTTATGATACCTAGCATTCTATTTGCTCTCTTGGCCACCGCTGCACACTGGGCCGAGGGTTTTAACATGTTATCCACAATGACGCCTAAATCTTTTTCCTGGGTGGTGGTTCCTAATGTGGAACCTTGCATCGTGTAACCATAGTTTGGGTTGTTCTTCCCTAGGTGCATAACTTTGCACTTGTCCATATTAAACTTCATCTGCCATTTTGATGCCCAGTCTTCCAATTTATCAAGATCCTCTTGCAATTTTCCACAATCCTCTTGGGTTTTAACAACTTTAAATAGTTTTGCGTCATCTGCAAATTTGAAAACCTCACTCGTTAGTCCACTTTCCAGGTCATTTATGAATATGTCAAAAAGCAGCGGACCCAGCACAGATCCCTGGGGTACACCACTATTCACCTTTCTCCATTGAGAAAATTGGCCATTTAGCCCAACCCTCTGCTTTTTATCTTTTAACCAGTTCCTGATCCACAGTAGTACACTGCCTCCTATCCCATGACTCTTTAGTTTTGCCAAATGTCTCTGATGAGGGACCTTGTCAAAGACTTTCTGAAAGTCCAGATACACTATATCAACCGACTCACCTTTGTCCACCTGTTTATTCACACTTTCAAAAAAACATAACAGATTAGTAAGACAAGATCTTCCTTGTCTAAAGCCATGTTGGCTGTCTCCCATTAGGCCACGACTATCTACATCAGCGGTTCTCAACCTGTGGGTCGCCACAGGATTTAGCGGGGGTCGCCTCGTCTTTGCCAAGTTAAAAAAAAAAAATTAAAACGCGCACAAGTTGCTGCCACTGCCTAGTCTGCTTCTCGGCAGCGGCAAACTCACCCCCTAATGCAGCCGCGGCTCCCTGCCTCTTAGGGAACCACGGCTGTGCCTGTAAAATCATTGCGGAGCCTTCCTGTCTTTCAACGGTCTCCGTGCAGCATTGTCCCGCCTCCAAAGGAAGTACTTCCCTTGGAGGCGGGACAATGCTGCATGGAGCCCGTTGAGAGACAGGGAGGCTCCGCAACGATTTTACAGGCACAGCCATGGTTCCCTAAGAGGCAGGGAGCCACGGCTGCATTAGAAGGGAGGCAGATATGGGGAGAGGGAATGAGGAGGCAGGGAACCTGCAACACGGCTGACATCGACAGAGGGGGGGCTGACATCGACCGGGGGTGGCTGACTTGGCCTTGGACCGGGACTGGGGGGACGGGGGCTGATATGGATGGATGGATGGATGGATGGATGGTGGGAGGGGTGCTGACATGGACAAAGAGAGGGAGGGAGGGAGGGGGCTGATATGGATGGATGGAGGGAGGGAGGCTGACATGGAGGGAGGGATGGAGGGAGGGGGACTGACATGGATGGAGGGAGGGATGGGGCTGACATGGAGGGATGGAGGGAGGGGGACTGACATGGAGGGATGGAGGGAGGGGCTGATATGGATGGATGGAGGGAGGGGGCTGACATGGACAGAGGGGGCTGACATGGAGGGATGGAGGGAGGAGGGGTTGACATTGACAGAGGGGGGCTGACATGGAGGGAGGGAGCTGATATGGATGGATGGAGGGAAGGGGGCTGACATGGACAGAGGGAGAGAGGGAGGGGCTGATATGGAGGGATGGAGGGATGGAGGGATGGAGGGAGGGGGCTGATATGGAAGGATGGAGGGAGGGGGCTGACATGGACAAAGGCGGGCTGGCATGGAGGGATGGAGGGAGGAGGGGCTGACATTGACGGAGGGGGGCTGACATGGAGGGAGGGAGCTGATATGGATGGATGGAGGGAAGGGGGCTGACATGGACAGAGGGAGAGAGGGAGGGGGCTGATATGGATGGATGGAAGGAGGGGGTCTGACATGGAGGGAGGGGCTGACATGGATGGAGGGAGGGAGGGATGGGGGCTGACATGGAGGGATGGACGGAGGGGGCTGACATGGACGGAGGGGGGCTGACATGGATGGAGGGAGCTGATATGGATGGAGGGAGGGAGGGGGCCTGACATGGACAGAGGGAGGGAGGGAGGGGGCTGATATGGATGGATGGAAGGAGGGGGACTGACATGGAGGGAGGGATGGAGGGAGGGGGCTGACATGGATGGAGGGAGGGAGGGATGGGGGCTGACATGGAGGGATGGAGGGAGGGGGCTGATATGGATGGATGGAGGGAGGAGGGCTGGCATGGACAAAGGGGAGAGACAGGGGGACATACTGGACAGATGGGATAAATGCTGGACAAAGGCGAGAGACAGTTCGGGTTAGGATTGTAATCAGCTGATGGGGGAGCTAGCACTGGTAATGGGCAGATGGGGGGGCTAGGACTGGTAATGGGTTGATTAGGGAAGGCTAGGACTGGGAATGGGCTGATCAAGGGGGGGTTGGGACTGGTAATGGGCTGATAGGGGGATAGGACTGGTAATGGACTGATGGGGGGGCTAGCATTGGAAATGAGCTGATCGGTGAGGTTAGGACTGGAAGTGGGCTGATGGGGGGATAGGACTGGTAATGGGCTGATGGGGGGGGGGGTAGGACTGGTAATGGGCTGATTGGGGGAGCCTAGCACTGGTAATGGGGTTGAGGAGGGGACTAGCACTGGAAATGAGCTGATTAGGGGAGGCTAGGACTGGTAATGGGCTGATGGGGTGGGGTAGGACTGGTAATGGACTGATGGGAGGCTAGCATTGGAAATGAGCTGATTGGGGGGGGGCTATGACTGGAAATGAGTTGATTAGTGGAGGCTAGGACTGGTAATGAGCTGATAGGGGATAGGACTGGTATTGGGCTGATTAGGGGAGGCTAGCACTGTTGATGGGGTTGAGGGGGGATTAGCACTAGAAGTGAGCTGATTGGGGGGCTTTGACTGGGAATGGGCTGATTGTGGGGAGGGGAGGATAGAGCTGCTGGCCCTGGAAGAAAACTGGGGGCTAAGGCTACAAATGAGCTGATACGAGGGGATGGGAAAATGGAACTGGAAGGGAGTGGATTTGAGAGGGGCTGCCATGGTATTTGTACTAGAAGGGACTGGTCAGTGGGGAAGGAGGGGGACTGGAAGGGAATAGACACCAGTGGCAGTCATGGGAATGCAAGTTGACATTGGAAGGTACTGGGAGTGAGGACTGGAAAGGGGCTGATACTGGGGAGGGTTACTGGGACTGGAAATAGGCTGATGGAAAGAAGTGAAGAAAACGAAAGAAAAGATAAGAAATGGCAGATGGACCATAGACCACAGAAAGAGAGCTAAGGGAAGACAGGAATGCAGAAGCCTCAGATCAGGACCAGCATGATCAGAGAATAAATTGGTCAGACAACAAAGGTAGAAAAAATAATTTTATTTCATATTAGTAATTTGACTGCAAAATCATAATAATTTTGAAATCAAATATTGTTACTTGTTATTGTGATTAATTATTGTGGTTTAAAGAAGTAAATTTTATAAATAAAAACATATTGCAAAGGCCTATAATATATTAATAATTTAACAAATGATTACAGCGACAATGCATTAATGGTAAAGGAAGAGAGACGCATTTGATTTTATCATTGGGGGTCACCACAAGTTGACCAATGGTAAAAGGGTACAAAAAAGGTTGAGAACCACTGATCTACATGCTGAGTAATTTTATTCTTTATGATGGTTTCTATCATTTTTCCCGGTACTGACGTGAGGCTCACCGGTCTTTAGTTTCCCGGATCACCCCTGGAACCCTTTTTAAACATTGGTGTTACACTGGCGATCCTCCAATCTTCAGGTATTAGAGCCGGGGTCTCAAACACGCAGCCCCTGGAACCCTTTTTAAACATTGGTGTTACACTGGCGATCCTCCAATCTTCAGGTATTAGAGCCGGGGTCTCAAACATGCGGCCCGCAAGAGAACTTTGTGCGGCCCGCGACGGAGAGGAAACAAACAAAAAAAACCCCCTGGCTTCTGCTGCTGCCGTGGCAGCAGCAGAATCAGCTGTCCTGCGGCCCCTTCCCATCTGCCCGGAAGAGCCCTCAGTCAGCTCCATCAGCGGCAGCTTTCAGGGCCACCCGCCACTGATGGAGCTGATTGAGGGCTCTACCGGGCAGACAGGAAGGGGCTGCGGGACAGCTGATTCTGCCGCTGCCACGGCGGCAGCGGCAGCAGCAGAAGCCAGGGTTTTTTTTTAAAATTTACCTGGGCTGATGGGGGGGAGGGGGGTTAGGACTGGAGGTGGGCTGATTGGGGGGTTAGGACTGGTAATAGGCTATGGGGGGGGGGGGCTAAGACTGAAAATGAGGTGATGGGAGGGTTAGGACTGGAAGTGGGCTGTTGGGGGGCTTAGGACTGGTAATGGGCTATGGGGGGACTAGAACTGGTAATAGACTGGGGGGGGGTTGCTAGGACTGGAAATGGGCTGAGTGGAAGGGGGGGCTTGAACTGCAAATAGCTGATGGGGAGGGGAGCTTGGAATGGAAATGGGCTATGAGGGGAGGGAGCTAGGACTGGAAATGGGCTTAGTGGGGGGGAGGTAGGACAGGAAATGGGCTGATGGTGGGGCTAGGATAGGATTGGAAATGGGCTGATGGGGGGACTAGAAGGGAATGGATGCTGGGTAGGGCTGGAACTAGAAGGAAGCTGATGTTGGGGGAGGATTAGAATGGGATGGGGCTGGGAGAGTGAAATGGAGAGGGGAAAAATCTACAATTGGCCGGGTATTGGGAGAGTAAGTGGGGATTGAGGATGGAGGGGTAAAATCTGAGTGTATGAAATATGAATGAGGAAAGAGCAAAAGGAGAAAGATTAGTATGTTAAAGCAGATGTAGAGAGAGAATGGAAAAAAACTAGGAGAGAAGAAAGGACAAATGGACAGCAGACGATGGAGAGTTAGCAGAAGACAAAGAAACCAGAAGAAAGTGGCTGGAACAATTGCAACTGAAAAAAATGCACAAAAGGTAGAAAAATATCTCTTTATTTTGAATTTATTAACTGGAATATATCAGCTCTGGGAAATGTGCATCATGGTATGGTAACATTATGCAAATATTTATTCAAATTAGGCCCCTTATGCAAATGAGGCCCCCGTCTTATGCGGCCCACGGATTACTTTACAAGTCCTCATTTGGCCCTCAAAGCAATTTGAGTTTGAGACCCCTGTATTAGAGATGATTTTAATGATAGTTCACAGATTACTAATAGCAGGTCTGCAATCTCATATTTCAGTTCTTTCAACACCCTTGGATGTATACCATCCGGCCCAGGTGATTTGCTACACTTTAGTTTATCTAATAGTTGTAATACATCTTCCCGATGTATCGATATTTCCATCAATTCTTCCGCACCTTTATATACCACTTCAGTCATGGGTAACATCCCTACATCTTCGTCAGTAAAGACCGAAGCAAAGAATTCATTCAGTCTCTCTGCTATCGCCTTGTCGCCTCTTAGTGCCCCTTTAATTCTTCTATCATCTAATGGACCAACTGACTCTCTCAAGGTTTTTTGCTACAAATGTACTTGAAAAAAATCTTTATTTCGTGTTTTTGCTTCCGCAGCAAGCTTCTTCTCAAATTCTCCCTTTGCCTGCTTTATCAATTTATTTATTTTATTTTATTTTTTATATATTTACATTCTCTTATATACCGCGCTATTCTGCATCAGTGCAGTTTACATTGAACAAACTGAAATTACATTGAACAGGGCATTATAACTTGGAGATAACTATTTTACAGGAAACATGGGCTATGGAGGGTTAAGTGGCTTGCCCAAGACCACAAGGAGCACCTGTGGTCTTGGGCCTTGCATTTGACTTGCCAGTGCTTGTGCTGTTTCCAGGTTTCGTCATTTGGCTCTTTTTTCCATTTCCTGAAAGTTGCTTTCAAAAGTTAAAAGGTAGTACTGTGGATTTCCTTACTATCCATCCTCCACTAATTAAATCAAACGCGATCATGCTATGATCACTATTGTCAAGTGGCCCCAACACCCTTATCTCTTGCACTAGATCTGGTGTTCCACTAAGGACTAGGTCTAATATTGCTTCCTCTCTGGTCGGTTCATGAACCAGCTGCTCCAAGAAGCAGTCATTTATTTCATCTAGGTACTTTATCTCCGTAGCATGTCCTGCCGTGACACTGACCCAGTCGATACCAGGGTAATTGAAATCACCCATTATTATTACTGCGCTGTAACTTTTGTTAGCTTCCTTGATTTCTTTGAGCATTTCATCATCCATTTGTTCATTCTGGCAAGGTGGTCGATAGTACACCCCCACTGCCATCGCCTTCCCCTTTTTACATGGAATTTCAATCCATAGAGATTCTACAGCAAATTTTGTTTCCTGCAAAACTTTAATCCTTTCTGACTCAATGCCCTCTCTAACATAGAGCGCAACCCCTCCACCAATTTGATCAGCTCTATCATTACAATATAGTTTGTAACCAGGAATCACAGTGTCCCACTGGTTGTCCTCCTTCCACCATGTCTCTGATATTCCAATCATATCTAACCTCTCATTTAGCGCTATATATTCTAACTCTCCCATCTTATTTTTTAGACTTCTAGCATTAGCATACAAGCATTTTAGAGACTGTATTTTATTCATATTAATTTGGCTATTGGTAGACATGGGTAATTTAGGATCTTTAAGCTCTGTCTGCTCCATACTCGAGGGCATTTGGGCTACTTTACTCTTTTTTGTAACCTCTCTGCTTTTGGTAGTATCCTTCAAGGATACATTCTTCCGAACCATCTGCTCTTGGGAGACTGTTGGCTTTCCCCTATTATCTAGTTTAAAACCTGCTCTATCTCCTTTTTAAAGGTTAATGCCAGCAGCCTGGTTCCATCCCGGTTAAGGTGAAGCCCACCCCTTTGGAAGAGCCCCTCCTTTCCGCAGAATGTTCCCCAGTTCCTAACAAATCCAAAACCCTCATCTCTGCACCATTGTCTCATCTATGCATTGAGACTCTGGAGCTCTGCCTGCCTTTTGGGTCCTGCGCGTGGAACGGGAAGCATTTCGGAGAACGCTAACCTGGAAGTTCTGGATTTCAACTTCTTATCTAAAATCCTAAATTTAGCCTCCAGAACCTCCCTACCACATTTTCCTATGTCATTGTTGCCGATATGTACCAAGACAGTAGACTCCTCCCCAGCACTTTCTAAGACCTTATCTAAGTGGTGCATGAGGTCTGCTACCTTCGCATCAGGCAGGCATGTTACCAGGTGATCCTTATGTCCACCAGCCACCCAGCTATCTACATGCATAATGATCGAATCACCAACTATAAAGGCTGTCCAAATTCTTCCCTCATGGGCACATGGCCCTGGAGAAACTTCCTTGGTGCTAGAGGGTTTTACATCACCTGGAGGACAGGTCCTAGTTACAGGATCACTTCCTGCCACACCAGGGTGATGTTCTCCTGTCACGTGACCTCTCTCCTCCATGGCAACAGGGATGCTGCCAGACTGGAGGTGGGACTTCAGGTCTATATCCCTGTAGGTCTTGTCTATGTATATCTTGTCTTTCTTATGTTTTCCAAGTCTGCTACTCTAGCCTCTAGAGAACGGACTCGTTCCCTGAGAGCAAAGAGCTCCTTGCACCTAGTGCACACGTATTTCTGTGACAATGGCAACAAAACTAAACTTAAACTGTGTGGAAGAAAGGCCTGGCAATCTACTTCTGTATCTTGGCATGAAAACCCAATGGATAGTCACAACAAAACAAATTGCACTATAGTGCTGGAAGATGAGACCCCCTGGTTGGAAGGAACTCAACTGGCTACTGGGGAGGAGCTGAAGACTTTTCAGTAAAACCAGCATTTATGAAGTGGTTGGATCAAAGCACTTGGGATGTCTGACCGCTGATGTAACTGCAATTGAAATGAGAGTCAGAAGCTGCAAAGATGTCTTACATATTGGGACATGGAACAAACTAAGCATGAGCCAAGGGAAGTTGGAGGTGGTAAAGAATGAAATGGAACATGTACAACTTGATCTGTTGGGTGTCAGCAAACTGAAATGGACTGGCATCAGGCACTTTGCATCAGATGATCACATGGTCTACTATGCTGGAAATGAAAGACAAAAGAGGAAATGATGTTGCATTTATAATTAAGAAGAAACTTGCAAGAACTGTAATGAAATACAATGCAGTCAGTGAATGCTTAATTTCTATTCATCTACAAGGAACGCCTATCAACACAACTATAATTCAAGTATATGGATGTAAGTGGATGAACTTGATGAGTTCTATGAACAAGTACAAGCTGAAATTGACAGAACATGCAAACAGGATATGTGGATAATCGTGACTGGAACGTAAAGGTTAGCAACAAAGAAGGCAAAATGGATGGAAAATAAGGACTTGGCAAGAGAAATGAAGCTGGAGAAAGACTGATGGAATTCTGCAAGACCAATGATCTATTCATCTCAAGCACCTTCTTCCAGCAACACAAGTGGCAACTATACATATGGTCTTCACCCAATGGATTGTACAAAAATCAAATTGACTACATCTGTGGAAGTCAACGATGGAAAAGCTCTATAACATCAACAAAGACAAAACCTGGAACTGACCGTGGTACAGATCACCAACTACTAGTATGCAAACTCAAGCTAAAGTTGAAAAAGAGCAAGCCACTCATGAATCTAGCAAAATGTGACCTTGAGAATATACCACTGGAATTTAAAGACTGTCTGCAAAACAGATTTGCACCTTTAGATACAAATGACAGAGCTCCAGAAAAGTTGTGTAATGACATCTAGAAGGTTGTGTTGGAAGAAAGTGAAAAGTCTCTACAAAAGGTGAAAAAGCAAAAACGACCAAAATGGATGACGGAAGAAACTCTAAAATTGCCCAGAAACGCAGAGAAGCTAAAGCCAGAGGAGAAAGAGAGGCAATCACAGAATTCAGAGATTTCCAACGTGCAGCAAGACATTAACAGGTTGCAATTAGTTAATGAATACCTAATCATTTGTTTAGCAATAATACATTTAATCTATAACTACTATTTGGATTGGGAGCTTGATTATTTAGCTATATTCCTATATCATGCAACTTGTGTAACATCACCCTGGCTTTGGGTCCTATATCCAATCCTCTTTTTGGAATTTATTTTCCTCTTATGTTTCTCTTCACTTCACAGTGGAGGAAGATAAGACGAGGTTAGTGTTTTTCTGTTCTTCCCTCATCAGAGAGAGAGAAACAGACTCTTCCCTTGGATACCCTGACTACACTTGAATTATATCTGTACTACTGTAGGAGTCTGACGGTATATATCCGCTCCCTCCTGGGGGAGTGGGGGGTTACATTATGAAGCCTGCTGAGAAAGCAGATGAGTTTGACTTTGGAAACAGCAGGAATAAGACCATCTGAGACAGACTAGACATGGAAATATTAGTCAAAAAGTTGTCAGAAAAGCTGGAAAGGAGATTAACACTGGAAAAATCAATTCAGATGATCAGAAATTCAGAACTGGTAAAAGAGCAGGTGGATGATCTAGAGTCTTTAAAAGGACTTTAAGAAATAGTCAATAAACTTCTCAAGCCTTTCTGTAAGAGAAAGAATTGGCCACAGCACAGATACAGAAAATCAGCATTCCCTCATTCAATTGTAGAGTCTTGGAAAGGGGCATTTACAGAGAGCAAACTGTCTAGGAAAGTCTGCAGATTGTCAGTAATGCAAGAAGACAAGATATTTTTGAGCCTTGTGCTGGATAAAAACAGCGACGGAACTCACAAAAACAGAAAATTCTGTAAAACAATTTTTTGTGGGGCCAGTCACATGTGCAGATGATTCTATAGATTCACAGATATTATGGGGGTCATTCCAATCCCGTTTAGTGGATTTGGATGTCCAGATCCTCTAAATGCCCAGATCGTGCTGCTAGGGACAGCACTCCCCGCACATATAGCATACCTGTACAGAGATCTCTGTTCATGGGCAGGGGGGGGGGGGCCCGGGGAGGAGTGAGGGCAGGCAGTGGGCTGCGCCTGACACTGGATGTATAGGACCTATTCTGAGGTCGGCCCTGTATGTTGGGGGTCATTCTGGTAGACGGGGAATGTATTCCATCTCAGAGGTGGAATAAGTCCCCTTGGATGTGGGTAGACTGCTGAGCCATGGAAGGGCAGATTGGGGGTCGGGCTGTGGGGGAAAGAAGTTCATTGTTGGCGCCCTGTGATCATGGCTCCATTGCGATGGGACACCATGGCACTGAGGCTCTGTTAGCACTGGCACTGTTAGCTATTTGGCCGCATGTCTTGCACCTATTGGAATCGGGACCAGGCCTGCATGTTCAGGCCGGTAGACCCAATTCTGATCCTGCGGGCACATCTAACTCCTGCGGGATCAGAATTGGGTGCTACCGCTTCACGCCCAGATTCTGACTGGCCGTACAGGGGCAGGACATGCAAAATAGAATTGGCCCCTATGTCTTAGATCACTGGTTCTTAACCCAGGACACAACTAGCCAGTCAGGCTTTCAGGAAAACCACAATGAATATGCATGAGATAGAGATTTGCATATAATGGAGGAAGTGCATGCAAATCTCTATCTCATGCATATTAATTGCAGTTACCCTGAGAACTCGACTGACTAGTTTGAGAACCTCTGTTGTGGATCAATGGTATCTCAAAGTTCAAGACTGACACTGGCTCGGATGTGTGATTTCTGAGTATTTATAGAAATCTCCATATGCCACCTCAACGTCTACATGCAAAAGCAATACTAACAGATCCAGGAGGGCAAAATATGACATGCCCTGGATATTTCATGGCTGAAATACATTACAAGGGCAATGACTATTACTTTAAGCTCCATGGACCTGATTTTATAATGGGACACCCATCTGAGAAGTTCAGAAAGGTGCCTATTTTAAATCTATTTTATAAAGGTAACATAGGTGCCTATGGAGGTCATTTTGGAAGCTCTATTCATGATTTGGACATCTGAAAATGCCCCAATTGCATCCATATCCCAATAGTCATTTCTTTAGCTGGTTTGAATGCGCTCTGAATGCTACATTCTCCGTTTGACACGGCTGACTTTGTACTTTGAGGTTCTTCCAGATCTTACATTGTGATCCGTTTTAAACTGGTTTGGTGGGATTTCTACCAACGTGCATATGGTGTTTCTCCCCCTGAGGAAGGCGTTGCCGAAACGCGTTGGGGTGTCCTGTGCACAATAAAGACCCTTCTCTTCGAACATCTCCTGCTCCTTGTGTTTGTTTGGACTCTCTGCGGGAGGTAGCTCCTCCTTGTGTCCCTATACCTATCCCTGGGCATGAATAGACATTTGAAAGTACTTGTTTCTTCCAGCCAACAGCAGTACAGTGAAGTAGAAAAGGCCCCAAGTATTTTTTGTCAACTCAAAAAAAACCTAGAAATGAAGTAAAAACACTGATAGGCCTTTCCCAGTGGGCGTGTCAAGCTGCCCTTAATTGTTTCGCTGCTCGTTGCTTTACCTCATGGGCAAACGTAAAGCTAAGGCCAAGATGTGGAAACTACCCTTGAATGCCCTGACTCAGCCGTGTTGGGTTCGATGGATCTCTGTTTGCATGGGCAGATGTCAGCACCGGTGAGGCTTTGGATCTAGCGTCCTTCTCAGAGCTGATATCAAGCATCCCCCCCCTCCACCTCCTGGGTTAGCGACGTTTCTAGCACCTTGCTCTGGTGGTCCCCGGCCGGAAGGCAGCACGACGGATTCTACCACTCAAAGCAGTGCAACGGCTGCTAGCACCGAAGAACTGGTTGCTCCAGTTGCAGCGCCAGGACGATTTGGGAGAGAGGTTGAGTTGGGCAACTTGAACTGTCCTGGTTTTGTGGCTCCCCCTGCATCTCACCCGGTTCTTTCCGAAGCTCTCTCGTCTGCAGTTACCCTGGTAAGACCGGATAAGTTTACATTGGAGACAATTTAGGATGCAATAGTTAATCTAACTGTAGCTGTGTCCAGCCAGACTCAGCAATCGCAGTTGAAGATTCAAGACTAAACTGATATTATCAGTCAACAACAGACTGCAAGAGAGGGTCTGAAAACTGTTAAGATTGACTCTGTGCGGGACTCTTATATATCTACAGTATTATGAAGGATTTAACCATTATAAGTGCTAAATTGGAGGTCTTGGAGAATTTGTCTAGGGTTTCCAATTTAAGTTTTATTAATTTTCCAAAATCTTCTGTTACATCTGCTCGGGAAATGTTCCGTAGATATCTAATTGAAAATTTTTTGGTGCCCAAAGATGCAGTTCCCCCTGTTTCCCAGATCTACTACCTCCCTGTGGGGAAGAATGTGTCTTTAGGGGAGCCTTAGGCGATGGACATAGTGAATGTTTCGGTGTTATTGGAAGATTTCCAGTCGGAGTCAGTGACTTCTGGAAGTAGCATGAGAGACTCAGAAACATAGAAAAGAATTTTTACATTTGAAGTTGGGCGTTTTGCAGTTAGGAGCCCTTTTCTTTTAAAAAATTCCTTGCAAGTGTCTAGTTAAAAAACATAATTAACTGAATTATATTTATCAGCCTTCTGAATTGTCAACAATTAAATCTAGGCACGTAGTTTCTTCTCCATTCAATCTGCCTTGAGATTTAGATGCTCTTATATAGTTGTATGCCAAGGAGTTCAGGTTAAAGCTGTTTTTTCCTTTCCTTCCCCTTGGGGGATTTCCTTCTCCATGTTTAGAATCATGCTCCCTGTCAAATTGAGGACTTATGGAATCTAGCATTTTGTAATTTTCCTTCACGTGCATTTGATTTATTTTGTATTATTTCATTTGCTGTTTTCCTTTTCTAAACAAGTGGATGCTTGGATATGTACTAAGAACATTCAATAAATATAAAAGTCTAATAAAAAAACCCTAGAAAGTAAATATTGAGGTCTTATTGTCTACTGCTGTGCCACTGTACATCCCTGTTTCCAAAATAGCAGGCCGGGATGTGTCTGTGTGGTGATATAGACTTGTGCATGTTTGGAACAACCAGCGCTGGAACTGCACAGGTCCAGATCTCGCACACACATATTTCTAAAATTTTCCAGCTTTCTGCACAATGTCTGGGCCCTTATTCTGGACATCCCCACTTTTCATCTTGCGATGGACACGTTAATCTTTTTGGGTCAGAGACAGGTCTATTTTTCAAAGCACTTACATGTATCCACTTTCACTGCTGCCCCTCCGACACAGAAACACAGAAACATGATGGCAGAAAAAGACCACATGGCCTATCTAGTCTGCCCTTCCATATCAACTACAATAGTCCCCTTTATCCTTTACTGTTTGTCCCATGC
This sequence comes from Ichthyophis bannanicus, assembly GCA_033557465.1. Classification (NCBI taxonomy): domain Eukaryota; kingdom Metazoa; phylum Chordata; class Amphibia; order Gymnophiona; family Ichthyophiidae; genus Ichthyophis; species Ichthyophis bannanicus. Next base: position 307,683,616 of record CM066032.1, on the reverse strand, counting down.
TTTTTTGAATACAGATATTGTCCTTGTCTCTACCACCTCCACTGGGAGACTATTCCACGGATCCACCACTCTTTCCATAAAGAAATATTTCCACATATTCCCTTTCACCCTCATCCCATGTCCCCTCATAGCAGAGCTTGCTTTCAACTGAAATAGGCTTTCCTCCTGTGCATTTATGCCATGGAGGTATTTAAATGTCTCAGTCATATCACCTCTATCCCGCCTTTCCTCTAAAGTATACATATTAAGATCCTTAAGCCTGTCCTCATATGCTTTAGAGCCAGGGTCTCAAACACGTGGCCCGCGAGAGAACTTTGTGCGGCCCGCGATGGAGAGGAAACTGAAACCCCCCCGGCTTCTGCTGCTGCCGCCACCACCGTGGCAGCGGCAGAATCAACTGTCCCGCAGCCCTTTCCCGTCTGCCCAGCAGAGCCTCATCAGTTCCATCAGCGGGAGCTTTCAGGCTGCCCCGGCAGGCTTAACAGAGCCGCGAGAGGGAAATACTCTCTCTTCGTGGCTTGAAAAGCCCGCCGCTGATGGAGCTGATGATGCTCTGCCGAGACTGCCAGGCAGACGGGAAGGGACCCCGGGACAGTTGATTCTGCCACTGCCATGGCGGCGGAACAGCAGCAGAAGTCAGGATTTTTTTTTTTAATTTTTAAATTTACCTGGGCTGATGGGGGGAGGGGGGTTAGGTCGGGCTGATGGGGGGAGGGGGGTTAGGACTGGTAATGGGGGGGCTAAGACTGAAAATGGGCTGATGGGGGGGGTTAGGACTGGTAATGGGCTATGGTGGGGGCTAGGACTGGAAATGGGCAGATGGGGGTTAGGACTGGAGGTGGGCTGATTGGGGGTTAGGACTGGTAATGGGCTATGGGGGGGCTAAGACTGAAAATGGGGTGATGGGAGGGTTAGGACTAGAAGTGGGCTGTTGGGGGGGCTTAGGACTGGTAATGGGCTATGGGGGGGCTAGAACTGGTAATGGACTGGGGGAGTTGCTAGGACTGGAAATGGGCTGAGTAGAAGGGGGGGTTTAAACTGCAAATAGCTGATGGGGATGGGGTTTTGGAATGGAAATGAGCTGAGTGGAAGGGGGGAACTTGAACTGCAAATAGCAGATGCGGAGGGGGGCTTGGAATGGAAATGGGCTGTGAGGGGAGGGAGCTAGGAATGAAAATGGGCTTAGTGGGGGGGAAGCTAGGACAGGAAATGGGCTGATGGAGGGGCTAGGATAGGACTGGAAGTGGATTGGGAAGCTAGGACTGGAAATGGGCTGATGCGGGGACTAGAAAGGAGCGGATGCTGGGTGGGGCTGGAACTAGAAGGAAGCTGATGTTGGGGGAGGATTAGAATGGGATGGGGCTGGGAGACTGAAATGAAGAGGGGAAAATCTTTTGTGTGGGAGGGAAGAAAAATCTACAATTGGCCGGGTATTGGGAGAGTAAGTGGGGATTGAGGATGGAGGGGTAAAATTTGAGTGGAAACAGGAATGAGGAAAGAGCAAAAGGAGAAAGATTAGTATGTTAAAGCAGATGTAGAGAGAGAATGGAAAAAAACTAGAAGAGAGAAGAAAGGACAAATAGACAGCAGACGATGGAGAGTTAGCAGAAGACACGAAGAAACCAGAAGAAATTAGCTGGAGCAATTGCAACTGAAAAAAAATGCACAAAAGGTAGAAAAATATCTCTTTATTTTGAATTTATTAACTGGAATATGTCAGCTCTGGGAAATGTGCATCATTAACGTCTGCGCTTTGTTTAGTACAAGAGGAAATTAATTTATAGTTTTATTTCTACAGTGTTGTTGTACATTCCAAGTCTGGCTTTTGGGGTTCCCAGTTTATTGTCTTCGTGTTTCTAAATTGTGATTCCTTGTTTGGTAATGGTGTATGTTCTGCATGTGTAACTGAGCTGAGGTATTCTGTTTATGTAATTCCTATTTGACATTGCCACTTGTTCTCTTTCCCCAGTAGGTCATGTATTGTTATTCTCTGAAATGTATTGATTTAATATTTGCAGTGTTGCCTTTTGATAGGTAGAGTATGGTGCTTTGTGAGTCCTGGTACTGCTGTTAGGATATGGCGGGTTTGCTATGGGTTCTAAATGGGCAGTGTTTGTAGTAGTTCCTAATGTGCCTGGCGGTTGGCATTGGATTATAGTAATGTAGAAATCTTTAAGTCTTTCTTTATCCATACACTCATTAAGAGGCATGTTTACGAAAAGTTAGTGTATGGTAACATTATGCAAATATTTATGCAAATGAGGCCCCGCATCTTATGCGGCCCGCGGGTTACTTTACAAGTCCTCATTTGGCCCTCAAAGCAATTTGGGTTTGAGACCCCTGCTTTAGAGCAAAGACCACTAACTATTTTAGTAGCCACCCTCTGTACCAACTCCAACCTGTTTCTATCCTTTTGAAGGTGCAGTCTCCAGAATTGCACACTATACTCCAAATGAGGTTGCACCAAAGACTTATACAGAGGCACTATCACCTCCTTTCTTCTGCTGGCCATTGCTCTCCCTATGCACCCAAGCATCCTTCTAGCTTAGGACTGCCAGCTGGCTCCAGATGCATCTGACAGGCTTGATCCAGTCCTGGGTTTACCCCATTGCATGCAGGGAGTTGTCTTGCTTTTCTTATTGCGTGCAATGGAGAAATCACATGCATGCAATGGAGTAAAGCTAGAACTGGATCAAGCCTGTTGGGTGCATCTAGAGCCCGTTGGGAACCGTATGTGTGTGTGTGTAACAGTGGAAAAACAAAAGTACAAAAGATTGTATTATAGCACATGTTGTATAATAGCGCACAATGTACATAGCTCAATCTATTCTAATACACAACACATCATACTCTCAAACTACGATATAACCCTCACTGCATGATTACACCATCACCTCTTTTGATTGTTTTGCTGTTCTACCGCTTTGATTGTAAGATAAGGCGGCATAGAAATACTATTAAATAAATAAATAAAAGAAAAATTAAACAGGGCTCGTCTTCAAACTTTTGCCCAAAGCCCCATAAGTGGTTAAAGCATCCCTGGAAGAAGCCCCTGTAGCTCAGAATGCCAATGCAAATATTTTTACTTGCTCTGAAGTTGGGGGACAAAAACAAGATGAATCCTTTTCAGAAGTGAAACTACTTTTAACAAGAACACCAGCATACACTTTCTATGATGTCAATCGACCCACTGTTGAAAGTGCTTATGCCAGTAGTTAATGACTTAGAGGAGTGTTACTTCAGGAGCACAAAGGTGAATTAAAGCTAGTAGATTATTGTTCTAGCACCTTGACAGATACTGGCACTTTCGACACTCAGATCGATAAAGAGTGTCTCGCTTCAATATTGGCTTGTAAGAGATATTCAGAATATTCCTTTAAGCTCTACACAGATCACATATCTCAAGTACCCTGGTTAACGCTAACAGTTTAGATCATGCAGCAAGGCAGCACCAAAGACTCCTCATGTGCTGATGCAGTACAATCCTCGAGCAGTGCCCAGGCCTGATGTGACACTTATTGTGGCAGAAGCATTGTCAAGCATTGGAAGCTGCAGACTCTGAGTCCGTCCAGCTAATCCAGGAATCAAAGCTTATTAAATGCTCACAGGCATTAAGGCCACTGTCCAGGTCAATATGTCATCTAATCCAAATTAATACAGAAGAGAATTACAAGCTCCAGTTAGTGCTATCATCTGTAAAAACTAAGCAACATGCCGACAGAACTCACATGCAGGTCTGGCCGAAGGTCATCTGATATCCTTGGCAAACCTTTAGCTTTCTGCCCCCTCCTCTCATGTCCATCATCTCCCCTTCCCCCTTCCATCCCCCTTTCTTCCCCCCATGTACAGCATCTCCCATCCAACCTCTGCTAATCTTGCCTCACTGAAGGAAAAGCAACGCTGCGTGGGGCCTTGAACATAGGTCGGCACTTAAGCACTCCCCCCCAAATCCCACCCCCTCCAACACAGACTTCCTGTCAAAGGGGAGGGGGGGGGGGATTTGGCAGCATTTGAGTGCTGCTCTCCTACTGTGTGAGCCATGCTCTTTCCCTGCCCTGAATCCTGCTGCCCTAGGTGCCTGCTAGTCCACCTTAGTGGCAGGGCCTTGGCTAACTTCTTTGGACCTGGAGTTTGAAGGGGTACTTGAGGGGTGAATCGTGCTTGCCTTTCTGAACTGAAAAAACACCCCCTGTGCAAAAAAGCTTTGAGTTTTTTGGTACGGCTCCTTAATCAGCATCCCGAAGACCTGCAGTTTCACAAAAACATGCTTTTTGGTGGTGATATATTAATTTTAGAAAAGCCTCTTCGAAAATACCAGAGATTGCACGCATGCACGGACCTAAACGGCTGTTTTCTGACCTAGATGACCTTTATAAAATGATTCGCCACATCTGCTTGGATTCTCATGTTAGATCCATAGGCCGGATATTCAGAGCATCAGATATTTAAACACAACGGAGGTCAACCATGGCTTTAAATATCATCCGAATATTCAGCGCTAGTATGCAAATAGTGGCAGGTGCTGAATAGCCTGATAATGCCATCAGAATTGGTGGCTATCTGGACAGCGGAGATAATTAGTTGCTAACTGGATAGCTTTTAGGACAGCTTTTTTGCATAAGGGCGGAAATGATCCAGATAGCGGCTGAATATCTCCATTATCAGTTAGTTGCCAACACCGCCCAGGCACTAACTTAATAGTGCCAAAACGATCTGTAGAGATATTCGCAACACTATCTGGATAGTGCCGCTGAATACCTCTCTTGGCACCCTCCTCTGGATAATAGCTAGGGTTATCCGGATAAGTATTTCTGAGTATCTTCCTCTATGAGGCTGATATTCAGCGGCACAGTCAGTGGTTTTCAAGTGCCGGGCCACCGCCGCCGAAACATCAACTGAATATTCAGTGGTGGAGCTATCCAGCGCCCCTGTTAATGCTGCTGAATAATCAGGCTAAGCAGGTACTGCTAATTGGATAAATGCTTTATACTATTGACCCTTATATTCCTAGACAAATAATCACCAAACTGGTTGAAGAATTCTAGGAAAGATTTCATGACCAATCCATAGAATCTAAGTAGAGAAGATGGCCATCACACAGCCCTACGCAAATTGCTTTACAAACCTTCTTTACATTAGCTGCATGACACCCCGTTGTTACAGATTAATTCCTTCTTAGCAGTCTCAGGAATGCTGCTCTATAGTTATTAACATCAAATCTGTCTATAGTAAACAACACAAGTACTGTAGGTTATTAATGCACACTGTTAGACTTTATTTAGTATTCAGCGAGGGTCCTACTTTCAGTATGTATTAAGGTGCGCCCTGCTAGTGCATCAGGTCTTTATAGCAAACTCATAAATGTAATTAACTGTCCCAGGCTTTATAGGTGTCTTAGCTCAATCAAATGCACGTAAATAAAAACTTAGACCACTGATAATTACAACATGGTCACATACCTTGTCTTTTAGTGCCAAACTTTCAGTATAAATGATGGCTCCTCTACGCCGGCTCCAAATCTAGATGCTGTTACTAGAGAGTGTAAACGCACGGATTGGGTAAGTCTGCTTTATATTCTATTTATATAGTTGATAACATTAGTGCTGGCGTTTCAACAATGTCTCGTTATTTTTTTATTTGTGCACAGACAAGAAAATATAAGCATTGTGGAACCTGTGTCTTTTAGGGAAACTGTTAAGTACTTGTGACCTGGATTGGCCACTGTTGGAAACAGGATACTGGGCTTGATGGACCTTGGTCTGACCCAGTATGACATATCTTATGTTCTTACAATTGATTTCTAATTATTCTGCACCCATTTTACTGTTCACAATGTGGTAAAAACTATGCTATCAGTGTCATAGAGGCAACTTAAAATGCAAGTCAGGTCTGTTTTGATTATGAGGATTTTTTGATCATGATCCCTGTTTGCTCCTAATTAGAGTGATGTTTATATCATTAATAAATTTCTGGGATCCCTTTTCAAGCAATTTCTTTGTTAAAATCTTTTGTTTCAGTACCTTCCTGCCCATTACAAGTTTCCTGACAACAAAGTAAGTTTCCCTTCCCCTTCCCCTCTTCTTTTCCCCTCCCCCCCCTGATTTTTTTTTACCAATGGTGATTTAATATGGTTCTTATGGTAGAGCAGATGGCCCCAATGTTTCTCCTGCCTACTGTCCCACCTGACTGGGGTTCTGAGATGTTTTTATACCTGTTCTAAGAGGTTTTCTGTATGCCTGCCTTGGGTCCCTTAGCTTTAATGGGTACACTAAAGGGGTTCACAGAACTGATGTCTGTCTTCATTATATTTTACTGTTATCCTTTTTGTGTGGATGCTTCATTTTTTCCATGGATGAGTGGCCTTAAATCTTCCCCCTATAATCCTCAAACAGCATGTCCTTCTAAGTGTTACTAATATGTTTTGTTAATAATGTTATGTTGTCCCCTCTGGAGTATTTTTTATATTTTATTGATCTTTTAATGTTTTATACTTTACTAGGTTTGATTTTTTATGTCTGTCTTATTTGATATAACATTGCTTTTATTCTCTTTTTTTCTTTAATGACATATTTTTCTTTATGTTTTTGGTTTATGCTTTTTTAAATATATTAATGTTTATTTATGGTTTCTATTTGTTGGAGGTTTGATCCCCGATGAAGGTGTTCCGCCAAAATATTACCTGTGTAGGGCCGTTTTCAATAAAGCTCGTATTTATACTGATCAAAGGGTTGAGCTTCCTTTTTTTTGCCTTGATCCAGTTTTCTGCCCTGTGTATCCTTGCAAGTGCATGTGCCTTGTTGTGGACTCTTCGATGCATTGCCAGTGAAATTCTGGTTCAGTTAAAGAGGCAGCAGAATCTTTCTGGCACATTCTTCTCTGTTTAAATTCCTGTAATGTTGGGAGTATAGTAGAAAACAAATTAATATATTTATGCATTTTTACAAATAACACAAGCATTACAAACTTGATATAGAAATGAGGATTGACAAAGAAAACAAAAATCATATATCAAAGGGTAATACAACCAATAAACCAAGCAATCCTACCTCTAGCCCACAAGATAGGGATCCATGATGAAAAGGAAATAATAGCAAACACAACACATACAGGAAAAGTTGAAACTGAACAAGCAGCCATCCACAATCACGGAGCAGAAGGACCACCTATCTCCAACTCCAGAGACCAATGGGCATTTAAAAAAATGAATCAATTGTGAAGGAAATAGAAAATACATAAGATTCACCCTGAAGCTTCACAAGCCACTTGTAGGGGTATTTAAGAAAACCTGAGGCCACAGAATGAGAAACTCCCTTCTGCGGCATTGGGCTTCTTTAGCCAGGTCGGAGAAGATCCAGACCAGGCAGCCCTTGAAAGAAACACTTCTCTTTCTAAAAAACATCCTTAGAAACCACCCCCTATCTGAAATAAGAACTAGTGTGATCAAACAAGCAGCAGAAACAATTGTTTCTGTGTCTGAGATTTCTAACAATTCCGAAACATTCAAAGACCTCTGGCTCTCAACCAGCAGATATCTCAGCAGTAGCTGAGACTTTCTGGCTGATAGGAAGATAATATGCCTTCATCAAGGGGGGACAAGACTCAGAGGGAAGCCCTAAGACTTCAGATAAATACAATGTAAACATCTCTTTAGCAGATACATTGGGGAACCTGGGAAAATTAATCAAAGATTAGCCAGTCTACTGCAATTATCCAACTATTCCAATCGAGCCTTTAGATTAGTGTCCTTCTTGAAAGCATCAGAGTAAAGTTCCGAGCTATATATTTTTTTTATCTACCTCTCCCCAAAGATCTGCAAGCAGTCACACCCCTATATACACATCTGATCTACTTGTAGTAATAGAAGCCGAAGTTAGAAGTGCGACACCAAAATAGTCTCTTCACCTATAAATAGAACTGAACTTTAAAACAGCTCTAATAAGGACATTCCCAGGGCTCGTGTATACTTGTCAGGATTTCGATTAATGGAATCCAGTAGCATGAAATACTATAAAAAATGATCTTGCTGAAGCAAAACTTCTTTTTTCCTTCATTTCCTATGACATTTAAGAAAAGAAAAACATTCATACATAATATTTTAAAGGTTGAATATTTGGCTTCCATATTTTTCCAAAATAATCGTTAAAGTTCTAATCTAGAGTGTTCCAGGCCACAGGGCTGGGCAGTTAAATTATATGTGAAAAGAAGACTGGTGTGAACACTCAATGCAAGCTCTATTCAAAGACTAATGCTTCATTAGGGAAACATAGGACAGTTTCCTATATTAATTTTATGGAAAACTGCGTATGTTTTCTCTTTAAATTTGCCCTTCGAAGAGTCTAATGGATTCCAAACACTAATATACATTGCCTGAGTTACATTTTTAGCATTGAAAAATGTTCATGTCTGGAAATATATTATATGAGAAATGAAAACATCTTCCAACATGGAGAGGCATTAACACTTTGGGGCATGCTTACTAAACCATGCTAAACATTAGCGTGGAATTTAGCATGTGGTAAGCGCACCATGCTAAATGTTAGTGCGGTACCCTATGCTAAAAATCCCACACTAACTGTGTAGCACATGATTGGAGACTGAATGGGCTGGGGTAGAATGTGGGCATTAATGATGCATCATGGTTAGTATCGAGTCTGTGTCGACTCATGGCGACCCTCTGGATAGTTGTCCTAAACTGTGTTTGGTCTTCAGTCAGGTGGCTCAATGTTGACAGAGTGGCACGCATAGCTGTTATTGTATTGATCCATCTCATTACTGGCCTTCCTCTTTCCTCTTCACATGATGTGTACAAAATATGAAAGTCGAAGTCTTGTTATCTGAGCTTCTAAAGAAAGTTTAGTTTGATGTCCTCCAGTACTGACTGGTTTGTTCTTGGGGCAGTCCATGGTATACACAGTATTAGTCACCAGCACCATAATTCAAAGGCATCAATTTTCTTCCTATCTTTTTCACTGTCCAACTTTCGCATCCATAAGACATTATTGAAAATACCATGGCTTGGACAAGTCAAATCTTTGTATGGAGAGGCGCATCTCTGCTATTGAGAATCTTGCTTAGGTCCTTCATAGCCATTCTGCTGAGAGCAATGCATTGTAAGATTTCTTGACTGCTTATCCTTTCCTTATTGATAGTGGACAACTTTAACATACTTGGATCAACAATTTCAATTTCTTTTCCATCAATGATGAATTTTACTGATTTTGCCAGTTGTCAGGATCTTTGTCTTCCTTACATTAATGTGTAGGCCCATTTTAAGACTGTTCCTTGATCTTGAGAAGCAAATGTTTCAGATTGTTTTTGTTTTCAGCCAGTAATGTGGTATCATCAGCATAGTGCAGGTTGTTGATGAGTCTTCCACCAATCTTCACACCTCGATTGTCTTCATAGTCCTGCTTCTCTGATGATTTGTTCTGCTTATAAATTAAACAGGTAGGGGGAAAGAATGCAGCCTTGTACACCTTTACTGATTTTAAAACATTCTGTTTCTCCTTGTTCCATACAAACTGTTGCTTCTTGATTAATATGAAAGGCTGTGCAAGAGAATGATTAGGTGTTCCGGTATACCCATTCTTCTTAATCTGGCCCAGAGTTACTCATGGTTTACACAGTCAAAAGCCTTGCTATAGTCAATAAAACACATATAGATATCCTTTTGGTATTCTTATATCTTTTCAAGGATCCATTCACATCCATGATGATGTCTCTCGTTCCTCGCCCTTTCCTGAACCCTGATTGTGCTTCAGGCAGTTCTCCTTCCAGGTATGGTTGCAGTCTCTGATGAATAATCTTGAGTAGAATTTTGTTGGCATGTGGGATCAGAGCAATTGTGCGATAATTTCCAAAGTCAGTTGGATCACCTTTCTTTAGTACTGGTATAAACACAGATCTTTTCCAGTCAGTTGGTTATGATGTTGTCTTCCAAATTTCCTGGCAGAGCCTTGTAAGTATGTTAACAGCTGCATTCGATTGCTGTAATACTCGATGGGAATGCCATCAATGCCTGATGCTTTGTTCTTTGATAAGGCTTTCTATGCTGCTTCGACTTCTTCTTTCATCACCAATGGTTCCTGATCATAAAGTACGGGTTGAACCGGCTGTTGGTCCACTTGATCTTTATGGTATGACGACTCTGTATATTCTCTTCACCTTTTTTTGATCTTCTCAGCATCATTCAACATGGATCCTTGAGCATCTTATAACATTCTAATTTGAGGCTGGAATTTTTTCTTTGGCTTTCCTAAAGCTACGAGAGTTAATCTTGTTCTTCTTCTAATAGTTTCTGATTCTATTTCCTTGCATGTGTCATTGTAGTACTTCCACTTGTCTTGCCTTGCTGCACATTGGAAATCTCAGAGTTCTGCAGTTGCCTCTCTTTCTCCTCTGGCTTTGGCTTCTCCATGCTTCTGGGCAATTTTCACAGTTTCTTCGGTCATCCATTTTGGCTGTTTTTGCTTTTCACCTCTTGTAGAGACTTCTCACTTTCTTCCAACACAACCTTCTTGATGTCATCCCATAACTCTTCTGTAGCTCTGTCATTTGTATCTAAAGTAGCAAATCAGTTTTGCAGACTGTCTTTAAATTCCAGTGGTATATTCTCAAAGTCATATTTTGCTACATTCATGAGTGGTTTGCTCTTTTTCAACTTTAGCTTGAGTTTGAATATTAATAGTTGGTGATCTGTACCATGGTCAGCTCCAGCTTTTGTCTTTGTTGATGTTATTGAGCTTTTCCATCGTTGATTTCCACAGATGTAAAGTCAATTTGATTTTTGTACAATCCATTGGGTGAAGTCCATGTGTACAGTCACTGCTTGTGTTGCCAGAAGGAGGTGTTTGAGAAGAATAGATCATTGGTCTTGCAGAAATCTATCAGTCTTTCTCCAGCTTCATTTCGGTTGCCAAGTCCACATTTTCCAACCATTCTGCCTTCTTGGTTGCCAAATTTTGCGTTCCAGTCATCCATCATCAATTTCAGCTTGTACTTGTTCATAGAACTCATCAACTTCATCCTCTTCTGTAGCTGTTGTTGGGGCATATACTTGAATTATAGTGGTGTTGATGCAAATTCCTCATAGACAAATAAAAATTAAGTGTTCACTGATTGCATTGTATTTCATTACAGTTTTTGCAAGTTTCTTCTTAATTATAAATGTAACACCATTTCTTCTGTCTTTCATTTCCAGCACAGTTGACCATGTGATCATCAGATGCAAAGTGCCCAATGCCAGTCGATTTCATTTTGCCGACACCCAAGAGACTGAGTTGTACAAATTCCATTTCATTCTTGACCACCTCCAACTTCCCTTGGTTTATGCTTTGTATGTTCCATGTTCCAATATGTAAGATATCTTTGCAGCTTCTGACTCTCATTTCATGCGCAGCTTCATCAGCAGTCCGATGTCCCGAGGTCTTTGATCCAACCACATCATAAATGCTGGCTTTACTCTGAAAAGTCTTCAGCTCCTCTTCAGTAGCCATTTGAGTGCCTTCCAACCTGGGGGCCTTATCTTCTAGCAGCATGGTGCAATTTGCTTGTTGTGACTATCCATTGGGTTTTTGTGGCAAGGTATGGAAGAAGATTACCTGCATGAGAAAAAGGCCTGGCAATTCTAGTGTTGTTGCCATTGTCACAGAAATGTGATTCTCCGCTGCCAGCACTGTCCCATTCTGCTGCTGCCCAGATGGGTGGTTTGTCTTGGTCTGGCACCTCAGTTGAGACCTATCCATCTTGGGAGACCCTGCCAGTAGTTAAGCTACCCATAGCTTAGCCCTCAGCATCACTGATGCACACAGGCCCTCACAGCATGACAAGCTGCAAACCATGGGAGTGTACTAACTGCAAATGTTGCTGTTAGTGTGGGTCCACTTAGCACCACCTGAATAGGTGGCATGAAGTGCACCCATGTGCTGAATTACATTGTGCTGTGCATTAGGAATGTGCCAATGGGGGACAGATACACATGTCCCCTTGAAGTTGGCATGGGCCTCTGTGCTAGATTCATGACCCAAAAATGAACTACCGGCTCACTCTTTGGTAAACAAACAGACTCCTTCATGAGCAAACTATCATCTATTTTAACAACCTAAGGACAGGAAGAGAGTATCTCAACAGGTCCCAGTTGGAGAAAAACTCTGCTTTATGACTTTGGTATTGTTTCTGGATATGAAAATAGCTTTCTTAGGCAGTTGTTAGCAATTGTTAAGTGAGACATACAATTTTTTTTTCAGAGGAATGAATGTTGATTCGTTAGTTGATCCAGAATAATGCAGAAGCGTGCATGCTGATTTTCATTTAGAAGAACTAAGACCTTTGCTCAATAGAGTTTATCAGTGATTATTCAGGCTATATGAACACTGCGTCTTGATGATTATAACCATTTTTATTTAAATTTAAGGCTATCTGAAAAAGTTTTGTAAAGGCTTCAACTGATCCAAACCTCTGCAGCTCTGTTTGATGGCCGAATTTGTGTTGGGACATGCGTTGCCAGCTAACACAGGACAGTGACTATTAGCTTGGGATGATTCCTGCACTGTCTAACTCATGTTAGGGTCATGAGGGGGTGGGGTAGGAGTGGAGAGTGGGTGTGATGTGCTCCATGCAGTTAGTGTTGGTTTGCACCATGCACTAACTGCATTAGCGCTGGATCACCTAACGCCACATCAATAGGTGGTATTAAATGCATCCACACTAATGTTGCATGTGATAAGGGACAGGGCACCATTGTTAACAGCTGGAGAAATGCTTTGCACACCCCTGACAATTAGCACAGTGGTGTTGCACTGAGTGCATCATAGTTTATGTTTATTTATTCTTGATATACCGCCCTTTATTACATCAGGGTGGTTCACAATCATTTATAACATTCAGAAATTGGCCCAAAGCTAGGGAAAGGAAAAAGAACTATAATTATTATTATTATTAAAGACTTATAAAGCGCTGCAACATACGAAGCACAGTACAAACATAGAAGAGAGACAGTCCCTGCTCATCAGAGCTCACAATCTAATAAGACAGAAAACAAAATAAGTTACATAATGCAAATAACAAAAATTTACAGGACAAAGTAAGCAAATGTTGATAGAGAGATCAAGATAGGGTAAGACAGGAATGGAAAGCAATAGTGAAGAGGTGGGATTTTAGTCTGGACTTAAAAATGGCCAGGGAGGACGCCTGGCGCACAGAGATAGGAAGACTATTCCAAGCAAAGGGTGCTGCCAGTTGGAAGGAGCGAAGTCTGGAATTGGCAGTATGAGTAATGCAGTCTCGGATTGGCTGCACACACAGAAGCTCAAAATAAATTTCAAAAAGACGGATGGCCTCTTCATCAGCAGAAACCAGGCATTCACCCCACCCCCATCACTTAAGGTTTGCGATGCAAAGCTCCTCACCAAGCCTACGATACGATACCTCGGTATCACACTCGATCAACATCTCAACATGAATGCCCAGATAGCCAACATGGTGAAGGCAATATATCATAAAATTCGGACACTGCGCCATATGAGACAGCTTCTAGAGCCGAATGACTTCCGAACAGTCTATCAAGCTCTAGTAATGCCTCATTTTGACTACGTTAATTCCATACTGCACGGTCTTCCTAAGAGCTCGCTAAACCCCCTGCAGCTCGTGATGAACACTGCAGCCAGAATCCTTCATGGAGCATCTATGAAGGATCATATCACCCCAGAGCTAAAAAATCTGCACTGGCTCCCTGTCCAATGCAGGATTTCCTTTAAGAGCCTAACAATGAAATTCAAGGCCATCAACAAGTGCACGTCCATCTCCCTCTCAGACCTCATCCACCCCACCCCCCTGAACAGGCTGAGGAGATCAGCAGCCACCAACACTCTGCTACTCCCGAGAGCACTCACCAAATGCTCCAAAGCTACGCGAAACTGTGCCTTTGCACTCTACACACCTTCCTGCTGGAACGTCCTGCCACCAGACATCCATGCCATCAACAACCTCCCCCAGTTTAGAAAAGCACGGAAGCACCATCTGTTTCTTCAGTACGTTACCAATTCAGACGACACCACACAGCCATCCATACCACTTGCCCAAGCCAGCACCCCCAGAGTACCCACCTCACACCCCATTCAGATCACCTAACTGAACCCCCACTCCGTAACCAACTCCCTGTGATATCTGACACTAACCTATATAACGATGTGATGTTCCTACTATGCAAAATGCAACTAGAATATATATAGTCATGTCGTTGCTTAATCTGATATATGACACCAACCTATATAATAATGTGACGTCTCTACTATGCGACTTGCACCTAGAATGTATATAATCATGTTGTTGCTTAACCTGTAAATAATGCCAAGCTGCGACTACAACCTTGGCCGACAATTTGTACATAGTTTATGTTTATGCTTATGTTTACTACATTTGATATACCGCTCAGGCTGAAGCATCACACTCGTTACTAGTTCACCTGTTATCCCTGTTTAAATCCCCCGTTTATTGTTAAGTCCAATGTAGACCTCCTACACTGAACGAATATGTTGCCTGTGAACCGCACTGATGACGAATAGCGCGGTATAGAAAAAACATTAAATAAAATAAAAATAAATAAATAAAATAAAGGGCACAGATAAACAAAGACTGTTAGAAGAGCGAAGCAACCGAGAGGGGGTGTAAGGAGAGATGAGAGATGAAAGGTACTGGGTGGCCGAAGAGTGAATACATTTATAGGTCAGGAGGAAAAGTTTAAATTGGATACGGAGATGGATGGGAAGCCAATGAAGCGACATGAGGAGAGGAGTGATGTGAGAAAAATGAGACTGGCAGAAAAAGAGTCGAGCAGCGGAGTGTTGAATTGACTGAAGAGGAAAGAGGTGGCTTGCAGGGAGGCCGGCAAGGAGAATGTTACAATAATCAAGACGGGAGGTGATTAAGGAGTGGACAATCAATTTAGTGGTGTCAACAGAGAGGAAGGGGAGAATTTTGGAAATATTGTATAGAAAGAAACAGGAAATGATAACAGGAAAGAGCAGGGAGTAAGAGACATGGACAGGACATAGAGGAGAGAATTAATAAACATAAATAGACCAGGTCGGTAGTGATTATCTGAGAGATTGTATGCAGCGGAGAATAAATGTGTTTTCAGTAGGCATTTAAAAGTGGAATAAGTCTGTTCCTGACGGAGTGGAGTGAGTAAAGAATTCCAGAGGGCATGGCCAAGGAAGAAAAAGGCAGAATGACGAGTAGATTGTAGATTTGCATGTTATGGGGGGGGGGGGGGGATGGTGTAGGCGATTTATATGATATGGCCGCGTTAGGTGAAACCCCTTAGTGCCCTATGCTAAGAGCCCCCATATCTCTCCAGGTTGGGACAGGCTGCACTGATTGCCGATTAAGAGCAGGATTTTATTTGTTGGCCAATTGCAGCATTATGTTCCCAGATGATCCCTACTCCCTCAAGGTGCAAATTTGTTGGGATTACCTCCAACTAACATTGTTACCCATGACTTTCTCTCATCTTGGTTTACCATGGCTATTCTGGGGCTCTGGAATAAGTTAACCTTCAGAAATTAGAGCTATTATGGATTTAATAGGGTTCCATCAAGCACTAAAAACATGGCTGTTTTAATTCTATTGGGCTGATTTCTGATTATGGTGGGTTTTATGGTGAGAACGGGTTACATGGTGTTAATGAATGCTTGGGTTGCATTTTACGAGATCAATATTGTTTTTTGACATTTATGAATTGTTATTTTTAACACAATGGAAGTTTGGAAAGAAACTACATAAGAGGTCAAGAATGCCCATCTATTTGTCTATCTAGGGGAAAATAAATGTCCAAATATTTTACAAACAGGACCAAATTTGTCATAGGGGGAAAACCTGGGAAAAGACACATTGGGTTAAAAAATGGACTAGATTGGACAAGGGGTACTAGAGAAATAAAAGTTCCCCAAAAAACAGCTCAATGCATTTCAGTGGAAGAGGCAATTACAGCAACTGCAGCAGTATAGAGACAGCAATACACTGAAACATACTGTAGTGATTAAGGAATTGCTTCTTTCGAACTGCCAGTTCCTATTCATCTCCCAGTTGCAGGTGTTGATGAAGTTACCGTGAGTTAAGTGCAATTGCACCCATAGAAATAAAAGGGCTGTAAGCACTTAATGCACGTTAACTTCATTAGCATACATTAAAATCTTTAGTAAAAGAGCCCCATAGATACATATGCATGCACACACATATACACAGACACACATGCACAAACACACACACATGTATACATACATGCAGATGCAGACTCACACACACAGTCTGATACACACATAACCACACACACAAACACACACACGAATAAAATGCAGGGACAGACATACATATACACAGAAAATACCCAATAGCAGTTCTAAAGTTCCTCAAAACCCACTTCTTTAAGAAAGCTATGTATATAGTTGACCTTGTCCATTATCAGGTGAACCACCAATGTATATAGTTAACCCGTTTATCCAAGTTCTACTTCCTGTTAAATGTAATGACCAGACATATGTAAATTGTCGGATGTTTCTGTTCAATGTAAACCGCGCTGATGGCTAATAGTGCGGTATATAAGAACTGTTAATAAATAAATAAATAAATAAATAAATAAAAGCGTTTATGCACTGTTTACTCAGATTTGTTACATGTGGATGCTAGATTGCATGTCTCAGTTTGAAATTTCTGTATTTTGTTGTTTAATTATTCTTATGAGTGTAATTTATGCAAACCGCATAGAATGTTTTGAAATCAGTTTCGCGGTCAACAAATTGATTATAAATTCTCGTAAAATACACCTGCTGTCCCCCACACACAGATGTCTACACACAGACAAAAGCACATATACACAGAAAACACATAAATATATATATGTACACACAGTTACAAGCACACAGAAACACACACACATACATATACACAGAAGGTATGGTAATAATTCCATCAGGTATATTCTGCATGCTTTCCCTTTCATGCATCTTCCTTTCTGCCATACCTCTATCCTGTTGTGCTGCGTTTTAGTGTTTCAGATGTGTATTTCATTTTCTTTCCTGTAAATTCTACTCTGAAACCTAATGACTTTACCATATAGTTTTCTTAATGGTTGTTACATATACGGCTTACTAGTAGAGGGAGAAGCATGGCCATACCTGTCACCTTAGGACAGTAGCACCCTATGTTTAAACTGTTTAGGGCCGATATTCCAAAGCACTTATCCAGTTAGCAGCACTTGCCAACCGGATAAATTCCAGTGAGAAAGATGTTTAATATAGATATTGTGCTGCTCAATATTCCTTCTGAGTGTCTTGGCATAATCCGGGTAGATAGTCCTAGAACAGTCCGTGGATAGAGCTGGGGCGGAGTTCATAGTTATCTGGTTAGCTGTAATATTCAGCAGAAAACTATCTTCATAAAGTTAGGTCAGAAAAAAAGGCTCTCCTAACTTTATGTTTTTAGCTATACAGATAGTGGGCTGAGTATCACCACTATCCAGGTAACGGTGCTGGTCACAACTGAATCCAAATATTCAGCATTGGCTACAATTTGGATACCAGTGCTGAATATTCAGATTTTATTTGGCCCCAGAAGCTGGTGTTAAAACAAAACACTGATCAATGTGGCAGAATATTGACTTCTTTATACTTATGTTTATTTAATTCAATTAATCACCTTTCAAATAAACCAACAAGGCAGTATATTTTGAAAACAACAGAAAGCACATTTAACATGAACGTCAATAAGATAAATAATTACATAAATACATAAAATCAGATAAAATAGTCACAATAAACTGCAAAATTATACAAATTAAAATCAAATAAAAACAATAAATGAAATCTGGTATTGCAGAAATGGGCAGCTAAGGTGCACTCCTATCCAAACCAGCAACCACAAAATATGTAAACCAAGACAAAAATGTATGTATAATATACCAGGCCTTCAATCTTGATCTAAACAAATAAAAAGTTTCAATTTTAAGTTCAAAAGGAAGAGTTTCATAAAAGTTGAGCTAAGTATGCAAATGAGGATCACCAGGTAAGTTCAATCTGAATCCTCAAGGGTGCTGAAAGATAGTGTTTTTTTGTGAGGCTCGCAATAGCCAAACAAGTACTTAAGGAAGCAGTCAATCAAATATTAGGACAACTAGTAGAAAAACTTGATGTGTCAGCAATAAGATTTTAAAATTGTATCTATGCTTAATAGGTAACCACTTATTACTATAAAAAGGAGGCATCACATGATCTGCTCTACCAGCGTGGAATATCTATTTCACTGCCATGTTTTCAATGAACTGTAATTTCCTAGAAACAGTGGGCTCAATATTCAGCAGAGGTGGCTTAGCATGATTACAGCACCTAGCCATGCCCACTGAATACAAAACCAGATATTCAATGCCGGGACCATATCCGGCTACCTGCATTGAAATTCGGTCAGCCACACAGCCCGGAAGCTAACCCGGCAGCAGCAACACTGAGACACTGTTTGGCCAGCTTTTCCCATGCTTGTCTTTACCTGCAGGTCACTAACCAGGGAGCAGCTCGACATCGTCGCTGACTGGTTAGCGATAGATACCGCTCCTGGAACGCCCCGATGCTACGGGGTTAGCACTGGGGCATACAGCAGCAGTACCTGGGATATTCAGTGGCATAAGAACATAAGATATGCCATACTGGGTTAGATCAAGGTCCATCAAGCCCAGTATCCTGTTTCCAACAGTGGCCAATCTAGGTCATACGTACCTAGCAGTTTCCCCAAGGGACACAGGTTCCACAATGCTTGTATCAGGTCAAGCAGTGATATCCTGGGTCTCTTTTAATAATGGTTTATGGACCGTTCCTCCAGGAACTTGTCCAAACCTTTTTTAAACCCAGCTACACTAATAGCTTTTACTACATCCTCCGGCAACAAATTCCAGAGCAATAACTGTTAGTGCCGCTGAATATTCCGCTTAGAGGAGCTTACATGGTTTACAGGTCTGTAAACCGTGTAAATGCCTTTGAATATCAGGCCCACTAGACCTTAAGCCATAATAAAAGAGAATTACAAGAATCTAAAAAGCACAGAACCAAGCAGAGATCAGAGTCTGCACGTTCCTTAACTTCCAAAAGGTCTTGAACAAATGCATCATATGAACAGCTTTAAGAATGAGAGCCTTTAACTATAGAAGGTATTTGTTGATCAAACCAAAGATTAGAATAAGAATAAACTCTCAAAATTCACCCCATATCTTTGACAGGCGTCAGTGTGCCACAAGTATAGGGGCAAGGAAACAATGAAATAGACTTTCTAGCAGAAAGCTTCTGATTGCTAGGATTAAGTTTCAATTTAGGTTTAGAAAACCAACTTTATGCAAACAAATATTCAGTTTACTAATATTTAGTTATTCATCATCAGTATAACCACAACTTTCTTTGGAATTTTAAATATGAATGGTAAGTTACATACCAGATGCTAGTTTAAACGGCAAGTTGAGTTCTTGATTGAAAGGAGACTTTGTAAATCTTTCCAAATGGTTGGAACATAGCCCTGAGAAAAAGACTAGAACAAATCATATATAAGAGACAAGACCTAAGGTAGAATTCTTGAGCAAAAAGGGGGGGGTTACAGGATCCACTATTGAAGTGAATGGTTTAAGGGACATTAATATTTTCTCCATAGGAAAGAGTAGGCAAATCAAATGATCGCCATAAACTCTAAGCAGCAGAAAACCCTTCTACTCTTTCCAGAGGCTCACAAACCAATAACGATGAGACCTCATTCCTAAGATCACTTAGGCATATGTACATGTGTGCATGTTTTCAGGAAAGAAGGCTAAATTAATTCTGTGTGGAACTTCTTGAGGTTGCTATTCAAAGCAGTTTATGTAGTTAATTTCAGTGTTAACTGCAAATTTAAAACAATGTTGCTGGTGAACGAAGGTCTAATCAAACATTATCCATATAAAAAATGGTGGCAAGAGGTGCATTTGAGAGGAATAACTTTAACGGAAGCAGATAACAGATGTATTGTGCTGCTATGCAGTTACGTTTATTCATTTAAGAAGGATTGCATAAATAGCTGTCCTAACTTAAATTCATTATTGTATAAATGTAGGAAAATATATTCAGCAGTCCTAATAATATGTATAGTGCAGCTGAAAATCCACATTTATTAAATAATATCAATCTCCTATGTTAAGATACATGTGAAGGTATAGTTTACATAGTACATGTACCTTGATTGAAGGATAAGGTGGCATACAAATCTGTCTAAATAAATAAATCAATATAGATTGCAATTGAGCATCAAGGTTACTACCTACACGATTTGGGCAGTATTTTAGAAAAGGCTCTGCTAAACTTGGAGTCTTTTCTAAAATAGTGCAGGAGTGCACATGTATGTGCCAATACATGGAGCAGGAGTAGCCATTTTGCAAATCTACATGTGGGAAAAATCAATGGGAGAAACTCGGCAACTGCCTTGTGTAGGAAGAGACATTTACAAATATTAGGAAATGCCAACATTTCCATAAGTTGCTATTTCCCGACTTGTGCGTGTAAGTGCTGGCAATGTGTATGTCAGCCGTTTCACAGACCTACACCTCTAAATGCTGCCAGTTATCTACAGTTGCTGCTATCTTTAATTTCAATTTGGAGGGGGAAATACATTACTGGAGAGTATGGAGGATAACCCCCTTAATCCCTCCCATTAAGGGCTGGTCAAAATGAGCACTTTTAAAAAGCCTTAACATGCCAGGGAGCAGATTTAAAACCCGATGTGCACAGTTCCAGTCAAACACGTGTGTTCCCTGTATGAAATGGGGAATACATATGTAGATTTTTGATACACTCTGGCCACTCCTTAACCATACCTCTGACACAGCCCCTTGCAAACTCCATCCATGTGTAAATTTAGAACCCCCCAAAAAACTAAGGCAATTATTGAGCAACTAATGCCAGCTAACGCACTGAAGGACTAGCCTAGTGTTAGGGCAGCAGGCTGGGACAAGAAAGAGCAGGGTTCAAATCCCACTGGTACTCCTTGTGGCCTTGGGCAAGTCACTTAACCCTCCACTGCCTCTGCTAAAAACTTAGATTGTAATCCCTCTGGGGAGAGGGAAATGCCTACTATACCTGATATGTGCCTTGAATTACTGGGAAGGTATGAACTAAATAATAATACATTTGTTTAATACAATGAAAGAGAAAGAAAACCGAGTGGTCAGCAAACTTTCATATGCACATCTGCCCCATTTCTCAGGAGACAAAGGATTAGTTTAAGGAGTTTGCCCCTAACTATTGGCAGCTTTGATATCTGTTGAGCCAGGAATTGCAGGCTTATGCTCATTTTATTGTAACCAGGGGTTAAAATGCAGACCGATAAAAAGGACTAAAGCACTACCAGAATGAGCCTGATCTCCAAAGCTAAGCTGTGTTGGACCTAGTTAAAGCTTGGAAGGGAGACTACCTTGGAATACTAGGTGCTGTAGACTTACTGTATGGAAAAAAGGCCTGGCAATCTACAATATTTCATGTTGCACCTTACCAAGAAAACCCAGTGGATATGGACAACTAGCCACAGGGTCACTAGGAGTTAGTATCAATTCAGCATTAATAGCTCCTCAAAGGAGGGAAAAATGTATTTGTAATAAGCAGTGGGATACCAAGGGCGACGGCCCATCTGGGGTGACGGCGGGGAAGGGTGCACCCAATGCTGGGCCTATGGAGACAGTGTGACAAACTAACACCTTAAAGTTGCCTTGTTATGCTGTTTCCGCTCTGTGGGCCCACCGCGCTCTTCTCACGGCCAAAGTCTTGTGAATTGCAAAACTTCAGCAAGGAGAGTGATGGACCCACGGAGTGGAGACAGTGTGGGAAGCCAACTTTAAGGTAAGTTAGTTTGCTGTGTTGTCTCCAAGAGAGGGAGAGAATCGTGCTGCTATGCGCCACAGCTCCCAGGGGGAGGGCTCACCGTGGGTGGCCAGGAACGCCACTGGTAACGAGTTGAAAACTGTAAACTGCCCCATTTCCCCCCATTTTCAAAATCAGGCATGAGGGGGTAAGTGTGTGCAATGGGGGATTTTCCATCCCTACCCTTAAATACCTTCCTTCCTGCACCCTCTCCCCCCTTCCTGTCACCCTCCCCTCCCAACCAACACTGCATTCTCTCTCTCTTCCTGTCTTTCACTCAATCTCAAGCCTCAGTCCCTCCTGTAACCCTGCCCCTTCCTAATACTTTACCCCTCCTCCTTCTGCTCTAGCCCCACCCATTCCCTCAGGCTACCTTCCTGCCCCTTCTATTCGTACTTCACCTCTTTAGTGACCCCTTCCGTCCGCGTAGGCAGTTAGGCTGTAACCCTGCTCTTCAGGCTGACAAGGCCTGGGGATTCTCGCCAGCCTTTTCCGCTGGCTGCCTCTCTCTTCAGGCTGGTATGATCCATAGGATTCCTACAGTATCAGCTCTTCACCCTGCTGCTTT
The DNA here is from genome assembly GCA_033557465.1 of Ichthyophis bannanicus. Taxonomy (NCBI): domain Eukaryota; kingdom Metazoa; phylum Chordata; class Amphibia; order Gymnophiona; family Ichthyophiidae; genus Ichthyophis; species Ichthyophis bannanicus. Next base: position 307,661,137 of record CM066032.1, on the reverse strand, counting down.
GCAGGGGGAGGGCTTGTTACGCCACATGTATCTGTTTGTGTTTGCACATGCGCAAACAAACAAATGCATACTGACAGACAACTTTCTCCACAGTCATCTGGAGTCTCCCTAATAGGTACTATTTCTTATGAGAAATGCCTAAAAATGCCTAGGTACTAGACAATAAGGTAGTTCTAGTACACATACTATGCGTTCCTATGTTTTTCTACAGATGCATCACTTCCTGACCAACTACAGGCACTACTTCTGGTTTTTTTCCATCCTTCTTAAAGGGACAGTACACCGACACTCCCTTATGGTCTATCACATACACATTTTTACGAATATATTTTCTCCCTCCTTTTAAAATGTTTGCTACTTGGATTTCCTGCAGATTCTACTCTCTTAAAGTCTGCCGAAACCTGAGCGAAATGGTGCATAACGGAGTTATGAATCTGGCCCAGGAGAGTCGTCAGAGAGAAACAGGCATCTCTGAGTAAGCATCCTGCCCAGTTACAGGCACTGTGCCCACCTGCTCACTATAACCATGCATCTGCAGTCTCGTTCAATACTCTCTCATTCTCTTCCAATTTGCTGGGGTGTGCCTCCTTGTTGCCTCCGGGGGTAGTTTCATTTAATAAAAGGCGCCTATAAACATTTCCAAAAGGTGACTATTTTAATACCCGTTTGACAAAGGCAACATAGGCACCCCCAGAACTATCCCTACAAGCACACAAACCTGTATGTATGTATTCACTGTGTGATATTATAATAGCCGATTTGTGTGTATGTTATACTTCTACGTATTGATAATGCTATATAAAATGCTCCCCTTGCTGTTGAATTACACGCTCTTTTAGCTAATCTATCTACTAAACAGCTGCTCATTTTCAGGCTATTTCCTGGCATTTTCCATCTAAAGTAAGCTTCGATTTTTTTTGTTTAATTTATTTGAATTTTATCCTGTCTTCTCAAAGTGCTCAGGGCAGATTACAAATTACATACATAATAATAACAGATAACATAACCATGTTCAAGTGACAACTTCCTTGTTGATCTTCGGGAAATAAAACTTTCCGAATTCATCTTGTAAAAATGGTTTTCTGTAAAGTGTAACCTCATTTTCTGTCACATTCTTGATTCATCAAGCACTTTACTTCTTACTGCTATTTTACAATTTGTTTTAAATGTTGTGAAGCATCCTGGATAAGGCAATGAATGAATGACTATATTTCAACTTCTCTTCAAAGCAGATAGTCTTTCTCTGACTTTTCTCTTCGTTCTTTATTTCTGTTTACTCAGAGATGCCCGTTTCTCTCCGGTGATTCTCCTGGGCCTGATTCATAACTCTGTTATGCACCATTTCGCTCAGGTTTTGGCAGACTTTAAGAGAGTAGGATGTGCTCTTTCACAATAAAAATATGTGAACTTGCGCAAATGTCATTTTTTCGATTATATGGACCAAGTGGGCACAAAGGAATTGGGTAAAACTGTAACTAGCAGGAATAAAGTCTGTGTCTAGATTGTGTGCAAGGTTTGTAAACCAAAAATGAATATGGTTGGCCTGTTTATAGGAGGAGAATGCCTTGTTGATTTCCTCCTGTCCCCTCTTGGAAACTTTAGGTAAATCAGGAAGGTTGGTAGCTCAAGATATTAAGATATCCAGTGTCTGAAATCATTTTACAAAGATTTATACTGCCTCTGTAGAATACTATTTAAGATACAAAGGCTCTATTTAGCTATGGATTTTCCTCATTTTGTATGTATGGGAAGTAGTATATGGTGATTATCCCTTTTAATAAAGCCCACTAAAGATCTGCAGAAAATACATATAGAGTCCGATTCCAGGAAGGGGGCGTCCGAGCCGTCCGACGAAGACGGGGATGTTTGGACCTGATTCTGGTCTGCAGGAACAAAACATTCCCACAGGAGCCAGAATCAGGCCCGAGGACGGTCCAGGGTGCCCTTTCTGCCTGCGATGACATCCTCCCCACAGTTGCCCCAAACATCCAGGGCTCTGGTCCCCTAAATCCCCGTTGCCCGACCCATGGCTCCGGGGGTGGCTCACCTGCCACAATCCTCCCAATAGTGCTGCTTTATACCACCTGTGAGGTGGTATAAGCAGCACATACCAACAGGCCCAGCAGCACCCTGCTCTTCCCCGATCCCGCCCCCGAGGATCTCCCTATCCTGATGCACAGAACGTATAGGGAGAGCCAATGGGGGAATAGGGTACAGGTGCCTTGCGGGTCTGCATGTCCCAGTGGGATGTGCAGCCCTACAACCCACCTTTCAGAATGACCTCCATAATGCCCCAAACACATGTGTGTTATTTGGAAACCCTCCACGTTAATTGCTCAGAACAAACTGGTCATGCACCCGACAGCTAATAGGTGACAGGCAACTAAAATGCGCTCCACGAAGACGATTATGCTTAGTTGCTCCTATAGAGGAGTTGTTAGGTGCACCCACATTAAGAGCTGCATTGCCACTGAGAGCGCGACAATTGCCAGAATTCCAGCGGTACTGCACTTTCCATGCCTACGCTCCACTTACTCCCCATCCTATTCCATGATTGCCAGTTAATAAGTGTCTTTTTTATATTTTAATCTTTAGCATTTTAACAAATATATTTCACAACAAAGAAAACTAAGAATTACAACGGATGTAAAAATATTAAGAAGGTACTAACAAAACAAAGAAAATATACACTGTTCCAATTAGCATCACAGAGAGAACAAGAAATAGGTAATAATAATATCTTATCCTAATGGTACAAGAAATATTCGACCTCTTAGACCCACAGCCAGCATTAAATAGGGAAGCATTAAGCCACAACCAAACCCTCCCGCTCCAGCAAAAAGGTTAATAATTGCTTTGGATCAAAGAAAAGAAATTGTCTCCCATCCAGGAAAACCAAACAACAACAAGGAAAATTTAACAAAAAAGACCTACCCAGTGCAAGAACCCTTGCTTTCAAATCCTTGAAGTCCTTGCATCTCTTTTGGGTTGTCCTCGAGAAAATCTGGAAAAATTTGAATTCTAGACCCCAAAAACAATACATGCATATACCAAAATAAATAAACGCAACACTGTATTTCGGTTCATCTCTAGAGCAAAGGTGACCACCATAGTGGTACGTCCCGTCAGCACATATAGAGAGGTCTCAAGAAACCCAGTCAAATCTGACAGTCCTTGCTGTAATTGTTCTTGTCCATGTGTACAATCTTCCTCACCAATTTCCAATGCTTATGGAAAGGTACTGGGCTTTGGTAATAGGTGGAAGATTTTCCCCAGACATCCCAAGAACCTTTTGAAGGTATTTCTTGACCATCTCCACTGGTGCAATTAAAGGAGATTTAGGGAAGTAAATAAAATGTAAATTATTCCATCTGGCCATATTTTCCAGGTATTCCATTTTATGTGAGGTAATGGACAAGTCTTTCATCTGCACCTCCACAACCTCACGGAGTTCCCCATGATGAGCTTCCAGGAGGTCCAGTCTGGTAACACTCTTCCTCTGCTCTTGAGACAGAACCTGCTCAAAATCTTTAACTTTATTTATTTCTTAAGAAAAAACACCTACTATTGCTTGAAACAATGAATTCACTGTGGTCACAGCCTCCTAAAGTGAGTCCATTGTTACAACTGCTGGTTTTCTCAATGCCACCAACTCTGTAAGTTCTAGTTCACTGCCCACAGCAGGGCCAAGCTCCTTCACTGCAGCAGTACAAGCTGACACACCCCCTTCTACAACCGGGGACGATGCTGCTGACGGAGCACCCTCCATGCTTTCCAACAGCCCCCCTCCCGATGGGGAAGCCATCGTCACAGGAAAGGACCAGCAGGCCAGACATCCAGGCTGTAGCAGAGCAGTCCTCTCCACAGGGCTTAAAGACGCAGATAGTAATGCCGGGGCTGCTAAAGTGGAGTCCCACGGAGCCACAAGACCCATACCACACTCCTGAAGGGTCCATTGTGATCCTGGCATTGAAAGCCCACTGCCGGAGGGGGAAGGCTCGGGCTTATGCTTCCTGCCCATTGTGGGAATGCCGAAAAAAACTCCAAGACCTCAAAAGCAGTAAGTGCCATGGTGTTACCCAGATGCCATCTTGTTCTCCCCTAGGCTTTAATGTGTGTCTGTGGACTTGCTTGTGCATTAGTGTTCAAAGTACTTTGAATGCTCAGCCTTACTATTGGTATGTGAGTGGACCAGTATTTGTTACTGCTTAACCCACCTGCCTGACAGTACATGGTCATACTCTCTGTTCACTCATGAATTCAGCAAAGTGGATCGCCTGAAGAAGGCATTCGCTGAAACATGGCCTATGTAGGGGTTGTCGAATAAAGCTTTCCTTATGCATTGAGGGTTGAGACTTTTTCTTCGCCTCACTCCCATTTGTACGTCCTGATACCGAAATATTCTGTTGAACATAAGAACATAAACTACAGTATGCCATACTGGGTCAAACCAAGGGTCCATCAAGCCCAGTATCCTGTTTCAAACAGCAGCCAATCCAGGTCATAAGTACTTGTTAGGATCCCACAAGGTACACAGATTTCATGTTGCTTATCCCAGGGGTAAGCAATGGATTTCCCCGGTCCTCTATAATAATGGTTTATGGACTTTTCCTCCAGGAACTTGTCCAGACCTCTTTGAAACCCAGCTACACTAACAGTATTTACTACATCCTCCAGGAATGAATTCCAGAGTTTGTTTACACGTTGAGTGAAAAATATTTCCTCTGATTTATCTTAAATGTGCTGCATTGTAGCTTCATGCATGTCCCCTAGTCTTTCTACTTTTTGAAGGCAGGTGACAGTGACTGGTTCAGGTTCCACTCAGGGATGTTGAGATTACACTCAAATATTTAAAGAGTTCCATAGCCCAAACTGCATAAAATGCCGTCAAATATAACTGGGTATGTGACGGTTGGTTTAGAAAGAATAATAACATGAAAAAAGTGTGATAATGTATCTAGCCATTAGATATCACTGTCAATAGATTTCAAAGGATGCTTTTTTCAGGGCCAAGCCACACCCATTTTACAGCATATTGCCCTGCTTTGCTGCCCTACACTTGTGCCTGGCCGCACGACTAAGCATTGCCTCTTTTACTACATATAGGTGACATTGGTAAAAGCTGTTCCATAAATGCATAGCTAGCTGCAGCATGGTGTATTTGCATTTATGTTGCTTAGTTTTCTTAGTTTTATTCTTTGAAGATTGTCCCACTTTTTTGGACTGCTCTCCACTCTTGTGCTTAGCCCCAGGACTAAGCCACACTCTTGTATGACATGTAGATGATGTCAGTGAATGGTGTTTCATAAATGTGTGGCTTGCTGCGGCAAGCGGCTATTGCTGGAATGCATCTAAGAGCAGGACATGCTCTTTTGGGCGCTCCTTAGGGCCTCTCCTTTAGCATTTCTGACGGTGCTTTTTAGGGTTTTTATCATATCTAGTTTTATTCTGGTGATTGCTATTTTGCCTTTTGATAACAGGAGTGGAGGAGTAGCCTGTTGGTTAAAGCAGTGACCTAGTAACCAAAGCAGTGTTTGAATTCCACTGCAGCTCCTTGTGGCCTCGAGCAAGTCACTTAACCCTTCATAGTACTGCAGAAGCCTAGTTGCTCTATAAAAATAACAAGGTATTTCCTTTGATGCATTTTAAAGACTTTCTTTGCTTTTATGAAAAATAGGAAAGAAATCTGGAAGATGTACTCTTATTTTAATTTGCTGGATAGCACTAAGAAATGCAGCGACCTTTGTCTGTATTGTCATGGTTGAAAGTTTCTGATGCAATGCAAATCAGAGTCTGACCCTGCAGCCCCTGGATTTTCTTGGCAAGGTGTGACTGGAAGTAGATTGCCGGGCCTTCCTTCCAAGACAATGGAGTGACATGCCCAAGGCCACAAGGAGTGCCAGTGGGAAGCGAACACTGGTCGCCAGGCTGCTGCTCTAACTACCAGGCTACGCCTCTTTTAAAAGACCAGTTTTCCTGCTAGGCATGGCAATGTGTACCTATCTCATGCTTACATGGCAAAAACATCCACACCACTTACTTTATTCTAAGCTGCCTCTTTTTCCTTTTCCACATCATCCAAGTCCCTACTAATCCATTGGCTACGTTTTCAGTCTGAGAGGGGTTCCCACTGCTGTTCCCCATGGCGGCCACTGCTGACACTCTGCCTGCTCCCGTAGGGGGCCCCTGTTCCCACAGTTGCTGCATTTTCACCCTATCTCCCACAAAAAGGGCCACAGCATGGTCGCTGACTGAGTAAATCACTTAACCATCCATTGCCTCGGGGATAAACTTAGATTATAAACCCTTTGGAGACATGAAAATACTTCCTCTACCCGAATGCTCGTACTCTGACTTGAATTACTTCTGAAAAAGGTACTGAAAACCCAATCCTTTTCTTAAAGATTGTTTTCATTGTGTGTGTGCATGAGAAAAGATATTGTTACACATCTGACCTTAGCTGCGCTCGAGCAAATATGTTTCAAGGAACTGAGATCCCTTTAAAACAAATCCATTAATTATACTTGCTAAACAAAACTATTTCTTAAACCAGATTCTGACATATTTTGACTGATGTTGAACAATATCCTAGCACTGCCAGGAAGAGGGGTATTTAATGTCTACTGAATTATTTAATTTAGAGCTCTACTATTTGTGTGATTGATTTAGGCTATTGGTTTGTGTGACTGATTTATTTTAATGGAACCAGTGCTAAATCCCCTAGAGCTAGTTATTATGTTAATGTGTGTTCCATGTGCACTCATGGATACAATACCTGGCACTGTTATGATAGGTGTGCCTTATCTATTAATCTTTTCAGGACTTCTAGTGAGAGTTGGAGTATATTTTATACAGATTTCAAGAGGAAGAATAATTCCTTTTTAGGATTTTTCAACCCCCTATATATTTGCAGGCCTAAAATAAAGGGGTTTAGGTAATGACTAGAGGATATAATTCTCATGGCATAAACAAATCTATGAATCTGTGCCATGTCTGAAAGCACTATAGCATTTACTAGGTTTTAGGTCTCTCTCTGACTTTAAATAATCTGGTTAGAGAATTTCAGAGGAAGCCTAGTGGATAAAGGAAACCTTCTCTGACAGCAGGGAAAATACAATCACAATAAGTAACTGTTCTTTTCATGAACCTGAAAGTGTTTATTTTTGTCTCTCTCTGCAAAAGGCTAGATAAACTGTTACAGCAGATGGCGAAAAACAACAGAAACTCCAAGCTCTTGCTTAAGAAGATAAGAGCTTTATGTGTGGTGAATACTTATCATGTACAAACTTCAGCTTTGCAATCCACAGTTCATAAATTACTTCTGAACAACAAAAGGGTTGTACTTTTTATAGTATCATAGGTGTATGCCTTGCTATGTGATAAAGTAGGTGGAAGAAGATTTCCACTTCTCGAAAGAGCAGGATGTTATATAAACCATGATTTGTCTATAATGGCTTGTCCCCAAATCTAGAGTGCCTGGGAAAGTTCAATATCTATTTTGATGTATATGTTTCATCGGTGCAACAGAAGGGCAGAGACATCTCATCAACAGTAGAGTTTTATATTTTAAAATTATCCCCTCCTTTGACATAAAATAAAAACTATCAAAGGTTGTGCCATTCCCATTGTAAATTTTGCCTTGCCCAAATTCCCTCACGAACAGCACTGTATAATCAGGAGGAACATTGTGTTCACAAAAAAACATACCTCTGCATTCTATAGCGCTTAAGGTCTCATTCTCCATGCCAGCCCTCCTAGTATAGCATGCACCAACAGTGATACACTGCACAGTTCAGAGACAACTATTCAAGGCTGAAGAAGCAGTGAAGGTTGAGAAACTGGTGAACACTGAAATCTAGATGGGACACTACAGTCTTCTTCAGATTCACCTCTCATTGAGGAAGTAACATCTAATAGAAACACAATGGTAGTTTTTCTCTATTATATACAGCACATCCATCCCAGGGTATACTGGAGGCCTGTATGTTATTATATTGAATACTTTCCCTTTAAGTATTCACATGGGTAGAATGACTGTCTAAACATTTCGGGCCCAATATTCGAAGGCCTAGGCATGTGCTACATGGGTAAGTGCCGGCCTTACCCATGGAAAACCACCATAACCGTGTAAACCACATATTCAACAAGGTGGCTTGAATCGTTGAGGCCAAGCTACACGCACAATGCCAGGCGCAGAAATCCAGAGGTGGAAGAGGGGGGGGTGTCATGGTGAAACCTGCGTAAAGTGGTTTTACGAAACCCATGTCTGCCCACATTGGATGTCACTAACCGCGTAGCCTTAAGCAACAGAACCTGGTGCATAAAACCCTGATAGTGAGCCACAAATCCATGTAGCGGTGGATCAGGGCACAGTAGAACAAGGGATGTGTGAGGAGGCCTGCATCCAAACCGGGCAGACAAAGCACCGCTGGACAGGCAGAAATGCCATGTGGGCCATGCACAACCGGTGTGGAAGTTAGTCAGGGCATGCAGCCAGCACGAATAGCAGGGAGGGAAAGTCCCATTGGGACTCCCATCCCCGCTATTCGTGTCTCAGAATAGCACCCATACTGTATGTCATGCACCACATGAGCACCACTGCACGCCATCCACAGCAGCCTATGGACCATACCCAATGCACGTACTCACTGCTCACATTGCCCCCATAGGTGACCATGGGTACCCCCTGAGAACCTGGTTGCTGTCCCCAGTGCACCACCCCAGAAGTCAGCAGGAGGAGCGGTACAACAGCGCCCACCAGCAGAAACGGGTGGTTGTGGAGCATGCAATCAGGGTGCTGAAGAGCCGCTTCCAGTGCCTTGACAGGAGTGGTGGCCAACTCCTCTACAGTCTGGAGTGGCTATGCCAGATATTTGCTGCATGCTACATTCTCCACAACCTGGCATGGATGTGTGGAGTGCCAGACCCAGAGCCAGCAGATGTGGAGGAGTGGGAGGCCGCAGAGGCAGCAGATGGTGATGGGGCCGAGTCTGGGAGCCAACAACAGGCCAGGGCACTGGCCCACCATTTGCAGGTGATATGGTTAAGCTTCTGAGATGACTGCCCTGCACCAGCACCAGGGTTGTACATATACAAATACCATGTACCCAGTACCATGTAATGTGCACTGAAGGACCCAATAAAGTGCCCATTAGCATCCATTGTGTCAGAGTATTCATTATTTCCCCCCTTGTGAACCCTTTCCTTAGTACTCACTGCTGGCCATGGGTGCTTGCCCACATGCGCACTGTGACATCGTGGAGTGTTGTCAGAGGACATGCTAGCGGTATCACCACCCTCTCCAGAAGGATGGTTGGACGGACATGATGCCAGGCTAGCAGGTGGCTGTGCAGCTACGCTGGTGGCCCCAACATCCACCCTGTATGCCTGCATGAGGCCCACCAAACTGCGCAGGGAGCCAGCTATGGATGCCTGGTATGCTTCCATCTCCCGCATCAGCCGCAGGTGCCCCTCCATGTGGTGCTCCACGTGCTGTCTGTGGTCCCATCATTCTTCACATTTGGCCTCCCTGGCCTGTTCTGCAGTCTGCAGGTCCTGCCGGATACTCTGCAGTTTGGACAGTATGCCCTCAGTGCCTGCCACCAGGCACACAACCTCCTGTCATAGCTCCTAGTCCAGGTCATCACTCTCTGCACACACAGGCTCTTCCAAGATGGTGAACTGTAGCTCAGCAAGTGGTGCATCATCCACAGCTGGCCTCACAACACTGGCATTCACACTGGCCCACCCCTCTATCCTGGCTGGCGAACACAACAGCCCCTCTGCACTGGCCATTGCAGTGGGCTGCTATGCATGGTTGGCTGGTGGACTGGTATCAAGGGCTGTGCTGCACCCTGGTTGGTGACTGGCATCCTCTATGGTGGACTGTGAAGCTTCCCCTGGTGCATCAGTCCTAGGCTGTGAAGGCGTGTAGCTGGTGGGTCTGTGGGAGAGCAAAGGTGGAAGAGGTTAGTGACATGGCATGCTGTCATGACCCAAGGGGTGGCACCCCAGTCCACCACAGTACCAGAAGCTGTGCATGGCCCACACTGTACCCATCCTACTCAGTATCTGCAGTCTGACAGATAGGCATGGGTTGGGCGGATGGAGGCACGGTGTGGACACAGACATGGCTGTCGCAGCCACACCTGTGCTATGGGGAAACCCTAATCACCCCCATGTGTGCCTGTGGTGGACCTGTTGAAGCCTGGAACCCCTGCAACAGTGACCTCCTTCACATACTGCAGCACCTGCTCCTCCAGTGGTGTGATGCTGTGCTGCTGTGCAGGCAGCAGCCTGCTGTTGCTAGCTCTCTTCTCCTTCACTGCCTGATGGACCACACGCCACTTTTTCTTGGGGTCCTCCACGTTGTGGTTGTGGTGGTGTACTGCATTGACCCTGTTTGTGATGTCCCTCCATGCTACCTGCTGGGTGCTGGCATCCTCAGCTGTGAAGAGGGCGGTGTGCTGCTGCAGGATGAGCCCAGGGCCATGGCTGTCTAGTAAGGAGTGAAGTTAGCCTTCCTCGTGTGCTTTGCCACTGCCAGTGCCTTGTCAGCCATCATGAAACAGCAATACGATAAGGCAGCATTCACTTATCCGTGTAGGTCCTCTTATGCATATGCAGGTAGAGCGTGTAGCTGGGCCACGCCCTGTCCAAAGGCATATCTGGTATGCGCGTAGGCTCCTGAGTGCAGACACTATGAATATCTGAGTTACGGCTCGCCACCGCAGGATGCCATACCACAAAGGACTGAACGATGGCATGATAGCCATGCAGGGATGCCCAGACCGAGATACCCAGGTAAGACACATAGCACTATAGGCAGGCATGGCGACCATGGCATGCGCCACCCTGACAGTGTGCCTTTGCGGGCCAGGGGGCATCCTGCACATGCTGCACTGCTTTGTTGTGGCATCTACCTGGGTAGGGACCATCTGTCATACCCACACAGGATGGCCCTTCTGGTCCGACCTTCCGCTCCAACTACTGTAGTCCCTTTTTCACCATGCCCATGGACCCCTGGTCCCCCTCCCCTGGACCCCACACCACCCACACACATGCGCTGCCATGCCCTCACAAACTGGCTGACACAGTGCTTACAAACATGGAAACATTTATTTGATGATGGTGTCAAGATATTTGCAATCCTGCTAACGGCAACAGAAATTGGTGTACTTTGAACTCCTTGCGACCCGCCCAGGCCCAGGGTGTATGAGACGGGGGGGGGGGGTCGCCCTATGGTGCAGGGGGTCCCCGTCTGTGCCCTGACACAGCTGTTGTGAGGGTGTATGGGTCCTGGGTGATGGTCTGAACTGTGGTACATACCTCCTCCCTGAGGAGGCGCACCTCTGCCACCAGGGCAACCAGGGACCTGTCACTCCATTGACAAGGGGGGGGGGGTGGCGCTGTGGGTCCAGCTGTGACATGGCCAGAGTGCACCCTGGGTGCTAGGGTGGCTATGATTCCTGGTCTCCCCTGGCATGTGCTGCACCATGTGGCAGGCACATGGCCCCTTGATTGGTCAGCTGGTGGATGCATCTGTGGGCTGTGGGCTTCTGCTGAGCATGCAGCTCTTGCCTCACTTCTGGTTGCCTGCCAGTGGTGCCCTGTGCCATGTCGTCATACCTGGGGCGCTTGGTGGGTGGCTCCTGTGTCCCCCCTGCCACCCCTTCTGCTCCCATCCATGCCTCCCCACCCTGCCTCTGGTCCTCTGATCCCTCCTCCTCCTCTGACACCCCTCCACCCTGCCCTGGTCCTCTGATCACTCCTCCTCCTCTGACACCCCCTTCTCCCCACCCTGCCCCTGGTCTTCCGATCCCTCCTTCTCCTCTGTCACCCCCTCCTTCCACTGTGCCTTGGGCCCCTCGCTGCCCCCCTCCTCTGTTGTGGTGTCCTCAGATGCGATGCCACTTGTCGCTGATGACAGCGATGTCTCATCCTCCTCGTCGCTGCCACTGGTGGTACTGCTGCTTCTGCTCTACTCACCTGCTGCGCCCCACCACTCCTGGGTGGCTGGTGTGGTGTCCCAGCAGTCTTCCAGGCAGCCCTGGAGCCAGCTGTGGGGAGAGGGAAGGGAGGGTTACTGGTACACACTGGCATAGCCCTGGGGCGAGATTGGCATACCCCTGCGAAGGCCGACACATGCATCACTCATCTACCTTTGGCCCACAGGGGAATTCCCCCACCACATTGCACACTGTACCCCCCTTTACACACCTCCAGCCTGCTATGTTCCCCCCTCACATGTTGAGCTGTGCCCTGCCGGCCCCCCCAGTCACTAGGCTCAGACAGGTGGCAGCATGGGCAGGTGCACTATGTGCTCCTGTGGCCTTGGCTGGGGGTGTGTGCCCCTGTACTATCCTTATGTGCCATGCCCCAACCAGGTTCACGCACACCTGTGCATCATGTGTCCTGGCTGGTGCACAGGCAGACTGATGGCACCAGGGGATGGTACAGATGTCCCCAGCCCAGTCCCATCATTGCATATTAGGAGTATCCACCACCAGGTAGTCTGCCTGCACCAGTCTTGCAGCCCTGGCTGCCGCCCCCTACATCTGCTGGGCACCACTGTGTATCCCACTGACCTTCCTCAGCCGCAAGCCGCCCTCTGATCCTCTGGAGCTGGTTGGGTGGCCTCCGGTGCAGCATCCTGAAGTGGCATTTCAGGACCTCCAGTGTCCGGCATACTCCATATTCACTGTGGGAGAGAGGGGGAGACATGTGCTCAGTTGGCCAAAACCATTTTGCCTGCTGTGTATACCTGTATCCTGCAACAGTCTAGTGACATGCCCTTCCTAGGGGCAGGGGCACAGCCATGGCTGTGGTAGCAGAGCTGCTTGCAGGGACGCATAGGCACCACCTGTGTGGTTTCTGCCTCCAGTCCCCCCACACCAGGGCACAGGGGCTAGGGGGTGGGGCAGTGTTCAAGGCATCTAAACTGGCTACCTGTATCCCCTGCATTGCCCAGCCCTGCCACAGCACCCCCTGCACCGGACATTTCCATTTCTATGCATGCCCTGTGGCATTGCTACCAACCACCACCAGGGGGTGCAGCATCCTTATCACCTGCTATGTGTGGGTATGCCTCCTGCTGCAGGCATTCAGGGCTGGCACCTATACTGATACATGGCCCATCCCCCACCCCCTCCTCCTGATAGGCACACAGTTGGACAGCCAGCAGCATCTGTCTTGGCATCATGCCCAATCTCCCTGTGCAGACACACAGCTGTGCCCTTCAGAGTGTGTCTGCCTAGCATGATGTTCAGCCCCCCTGCCTGTTGTAGCTTCCTTACCTGCACAGCTGGAGTTGGATCCCCCTCCATAGAGCTGTTGCCAGCCTCAGGTTTGGGCAAAAGCACCTCCTGGGATAGAGGACCCCCTCATGCTGCAGCACAGAGAAAACAAGGCATTTGCTCTTGTCCAGGGAAACGTTCACGCTTCTCCTTGCCACCGTGCTGCTGTGGGGCACAGGGGCTCCTGCACAGGCAGCCCACAGGGCCTGCATGATGGTGTCATCTATGCTCGGGTACACTGGATGGCCAGTACCCAGGTAAACCTGTCAGGCGATACATAGGTTGCTGACCACAGTCCGTCGTGCTTCTCTAGCAACTGTTATTGTGGCCATATACATAGTTATTGCCACTGCCTTCCGCCCCGTGCCCAGGTTATGCGTCTTGTGCTTATCCGTCATTGCTGCGGTGGGTGCCTGCCGCTGTGCTTGGTTTGTGCTACATTTTCGTTGCTTGCCCATTTTGTTGTTGATTCAAGCACTTTTCTTGACCGGGTAACCTTTTGCGAGTATGGCAGATCTCGGTGCCTTGTTGAATATCGGGCCCTTTTTGTTTTCTAAAGCATAGTAGCTGGTAGCATGGGGTTTAGCATGGACTCCGGTGTGTCTTGGCCCCGCTGTAGCCAGGAATGCACAGCAAAAATGCATCCACAGTAAAAATCTGATGCTACCCGAATACCGTGATAGGGCGGAGTTAGGGCAGAGAGTGGGTGGACACAGCTATGCACAGCTAGTATGGGCATATTAGGGCGCTTCTGAGCATAAAAGATGCCTCTAGTGCAGCTGCAGATAATTGTACCCCCTGTGCTAGCGCATTCCAACCTTGCAGTATGAACGTGATTCCACACATGTGTCAGTCCATATGACAGAGGCAGGGCTGCACCCATGGACTCAATTCCTTCCCCCCATGCCATCATCTGCATTATGGCAGATGATGGCTACAGCCTGTGGCAAACAAATAGCAAGGGGAGGGCCTCTGCAACACCAGCAGCAGCAGAAGGATGGAGGTACATTACCGTCTTCCTACCCTGTTGAATGCATGTGTGTTGGCAGGACATAACCTTCACATAGACATTGGTAGCTATGGGATAGCATATGCAGGGTAGTCACACTTAGGTGGACAGCCATTGCTGGCGAGGAGTTGGAAGATAGGGGATGTTCTTAGAGAAACAATCTGAGATGGGCCATATAGGTAGAATTGGAGACAGCCTGTTAGAAGCAGGTTCCATTTGATATCTATTCAGCACCCAAAATACCCCAAGAATATTATGATGCATACATTTTCTAGAGATATGCATTTGTTTGAAACAACATGGGAAGTTTCACATTTCTTTTCTTGTTTCATCTGAAGAAGACATGAAAAAAACCCAGAAGTATGTTTTTCCCCCATCAGCTTACCCTAGCCTCAAACAGTGACTCTTGGGTTAGAAGACAGGCAGGAAGAGCTATTATTTCTCCAAGAGAGGTTACTCTAGCCAGCCTTCTCTTATCTATATTGCATTTCTGGTGCTCTTCATTCCTGTTTTCTGATTGGTACAAGCTTGATTCTTCAAAAGTTTCCTGTGGTTTTTTTTTTGCCTTTTGAATCTATGGATTCCTGCTCTAGAGGCTTACTCCAAAGACTTTCTTTTCCAATGTTCTTGTGCCAGAAATTTTGTGAAATTGTACTAAGTATACAATTAGAGACATTTACAGAGTTTCCAGTTACCCAGTTCAAGAAGTGAGATATTAAACCAGTTCTGGATTTCTGGCAGTCCTCATTCTGATGTATTATAGGAACTATAGAACTGATTCCAATGGGAAAATCAGGACTACAAATACCATACTGCATTGCAATGGAAATTTTAAAGCAGAATTGACAAAAAAAATCTCTCTCCTGGAACTGGATAACTTGGCAACTCTGCATTTACCAAGCCTAATCTGGATTCTGGTTGTCCAGTTAATGATCTAGAGTAGGCTTGGTAAATGTCTCTAATAGAATAATTTTACAGAATTTCTGACACAAGAACACTGCAAAAGAAAAGTCTTTGAGACCTCAGATCACCTGTACTTCCCCGTATTGGTTCCTCCTACAAGGATTTAACCTCAAGTTGCAGAGATTTTCCACATCACAGAATTAATTTTGCACATATCAGTCTTAACAATATGTTCTTTCTATTTAAAATGTGAGCAGGAAGTTTTTAAAGAATTGTGGGATTACATCTTCAATCTGTTATATTATATTTCTTGAAAAGGTACCAAAATATTGACATACATGTAGAACAGCATGGTAAAAAACAAAAAACAAAGCAAACAAAAAAAACCCCCTACCCAATTGGGATAGTTTATCTTAGAGCACGGGTTCTCAATCCAGTCCTTAGGTCACACCTAGCCAGTCAGGTTTTCAGGATAACCACATGAATATGCATGATATAGATCTGTATACAGTGGAGGCAGTGCATGCAAATCTCTCTCATGCATGTTCATTGTGATTATCCTGAAAACCTGACTGGCTAGGACTGTGCATCCCTAAGACTGGGTTGAGAGCCCCTTTCCTAGAGGAAAGATACATACAAAAGTCCAAAGAATCAGGACCAGGTGAAATCTTGAAAAGTTTATCAGTGCATAAAATTCACAAATGCTAACCTGGTATCACAAAAGTGGTAAGGAGTTCATGTGGAGGCACATTCTAATGTGTGCATCCAGGCCCCTGTGCGTCCAGTCGGAATGCCCTGAGATATACCCGATTCTGATCTCGCAAGTGGTTGTGCGTGCAGGCCGGGACCTGATTCCAATTGGCCTGCACGCACAACCACATGCCTGGCAACCTCAGTCAGGCTCCTGAATCGAGCTGTGATGCTATGGTGTCCCGTTGCTATGGCACCACAGGTCCATTCAGGAGCCGCGATTTCTGGCCTCTGACCACAATCTTCTTTCCCCACAGCCCAACTCCCAATCTGACCTTCCATAGCCAGGGTTGAGCTGCGGGGAATCCTCTGCACCCCCTCACCTTTCCGTTGCTTCCCAGACCTGCTGTCTGTCGACGTACAGGGGAACTTTTTCCACCTCTGAGATGGAATAAGTCCCCTGTCCAGTTTGCTGACCTCAGAATTGGCCCTGTACATCCAGGGTCGTGGACTGCCTATGCCCCGGCCTCAGTCCGCCTCCGGAATGCCCCTCCCACCCCTGTCTAAGCCAACCCCTACAAACGCCTTGTTCATATGGGGAGGCTTTGACTGGGACAGCAGGGGGTGAATAGCGGGGATAGACATCCCAACGTCCATCCCCGCTATTCGCGGACAGAATAGACCCAGTAAATTCAGAGCCTGGCCTAACTAGTGACCTACTTTGAGATGTAACTTCTTTACACTGTAATTTCACATAGGAACACCTTTGCAGAATATGGAGAGTGGAGGAGTTGGGCAGTCATTGTTTCTGCTTTCTCTGTCTTTTATTTCTCTTTCCTCCCCTTGCAAATCTTGCATCACTTTTTGCAGGATATTGTACTTTAGTTTGAAAATGTATGATTGTTTATTTAAATGTACCAAGTTGTTTTAACATTTTAATTAGGAAATCTATTTTTATGAAGCTGAGAATAATAAAATTAAACTCATTGTTTAGGAAAATGCTTTTGAATTAACACAATTTGATGCTGATCAGTTTTATTGGCACACTATGTTGATAGGACCTTTCTTTGAATAAGACAAAAGGAAGAAGTGACATTCTGACTATCCTTAGCTGGATTTTTAATGCATTTCTTAGAGCAAAATTTCCAATATCGCTTCCTCCTGTGCCCCCAAAAAGCATCCCCAAAGTTTCAGAACTAAAGTAGTCCAATTTTACCATGATAAGAACATAAATAAGCTATAGTAAGTCAAATCAAGGTCCATCAAGCCCAACATCCTGTCTCTGATAATGGCCGGTCTGGATCACAAGAAGCCAGCAGACCCCAAAAATCAGATCAATTTTATATAGCTCATTTCCAGGGATAAGCAATGGCTTTCCCAAGTCTACCTAATTATCATCACTAATGTTCAACATTTATATGCAGCCGATATGTGACTTAATCCAATCCTTCAACATAAAATGCCTTGCTTACGCTGATCAAGTCACAATGTAACCCCAGACGGTAATCAAAAGATAATGTCCCAGGAAAAAGATACCGTATGTGATCCCTCAACAAATTCTTATTTTTATTTAAGTAAATAAAAATAAGAATTTGCTTACGCTGATGACATCCTCCTTTACATGCCATTCTTGACAGACCAACCAGAACTCTCTCCAATAATTAGTTGCTTCGAAGCAGTAGCCGACTGGCTGCTGTCACAAAACCTACGGATCAATCACGGCAAGACAGATGTCCTATTTGTCACGAGGAACCACAAATTCACACCTCCCTCATCACTACTTGTCAACAATGTAGAGTTGAAGTCCAAATCCACAATCCGTTACCTCGGCATCACCCTGGACCAGCACCTGGACATGACAACGCATGTCAAAAACACCACAAAGGCAATATACCATAAAATCAGAACTCTACGGCACCTCCGACATCTACTGGACTTCACAGACTACCGAACAACCTTCCAGGCATTAGTCCTTCCACATTTTGACTTCGCAAACATCATCCTCCATGGCCTCTCACAATCAACCTTAAACCCGCTCCGCTTAGCCTTGAATGCAGCTGCAAGAGTCCTCTCCGGATCGTCAAGATCCGATCACATAACACCCATCATGAAGGATTTACATTGGCTACCCTTACATGCCAGGCTCCAATATAAGTCATTGGTCCTCACCTTCAAAGCCCTAAATAACTACCCCCCTACGCCAATCAGCAAGCTAGTCCAAAGTACCCTGGAAAATAGAAACAGAAGGTCTACTGCATTGAACACATTAGTAGTCCCCAAGCTAATGACTACATGCACAAAGGCTACCTCTAACAGAGCCTTCTCAATATTCGCCCCTTCAAACTGGAATGCACTCCCCCATGAAATCCGTGGAATTAAAAGCCTCATCCTATTCAGAAAAGCCTTGAAATTCCACCTGTTTACAAAATGCTATCCAGACACTTCTAGTGATAGAAGCGCAACCAGCAAGCTTCCCCCATACCCCAGTCGACCCTGCACGTCAACACCACTGACAATAGGTAGTCCCCACTCAAGCCCAACCAACCACTAATCTCCTTCTCCAAATTCAATGCAACACCCACACATATTAGATTTTTGTACATAGTTTCAAGTTGATATTTATTTAGTTTCCCCGATTTCGATCCCATGTTCAATTCCCTGTTCTTTGTAAACTCAATGTTGCTTGTATGCATTGCAGTACTTTTGTTCGATGTACACCGCGCTGATTCTAATAGCGCGGTATAGAAGAAATGTTAAATAAATAAATAAATAAATAAATAAATACCTGGCTAATCATATTTTATGAACTTTTCCTCCAAGAACTTGTCCGGAACATGAAAGAGGAAGCATTATATTTGAGCAGGTAAAAATGACTTAGTGCGTGTATTTGGAAATAGACACAGCAGAGAAGGTCTGCTCTTCTCCCTTATCCAGTCCCCTCATGGCATGCAGGGAACAGGAGGGAAGGGGTGAACTTGGAGTGAAGAGAGCAAAGAGCTACTCTGCTCCCTATTCCAATCCCCCACCTCCTAAAGAGCTGGGAATTTATGCTTCTAGACATCTCCGAAGCAAACTGGATTCAGTTCTCTTTGTGAGTGTTGGCAAGAATGGGTTTGCAAGTTTATTGTTCATTGATAATTTCCAAAAGGAATTGTTACTAAAGAAGCAGTTAGTTCAGTGGGTTGGCACAGGTTTACGTCTGGGTCATTGGTTCAAATCCACCTGAAAGCCATCCAGTAGCTTATGTGTCATGATTTGCTAGTCTCCATCCTGTTCTCAACGAACAAGTGTTTACAGTTTAACACTTCCGTCCCTCTTTCCCATCTCCTAAACACGTTCAAAGTAATATACTGTACAGCATTACAAAAACACTGAAATGGAATGAACTAAAATGAAGTTGAACCAACACCGATTAAAACCCAAAACAACCACACCCTCCCTCTCTCACTTCCCTCCATTAAAGACAGAATGAAGAAAACAGCATAAACCTGCAGCACATAGATGCCCTCCTCACATCCCCAACTTATTTAGGAAAGAACCAGGTTTTTAAATTACCTCCAGAACATTTTGTAATCCTGCTCTAACCTTAGCTCTTCTGGGAATTAATTCCATAACTCGGAAGCAACACCGAAAAGGCCCAAACTCTGAGCCTCACTCGTCACGTGTCCTTAACCACCTGACTGGGCATGTATCACTTCAGCCTGGTATGTCAGCAGCCCAGACTGGAGTGATACGCAAGGCCAGCAGCTTAAAGTGGATTTGGGCTTTTACCATCACCAGTGCAGGAAGAAGAAGCTGGCCTCCACTTCAGACATCTCATTACTGCTGCTTTCTAAATTACCTGAAGGTAGCCTACCTGGAAACCCCACATACAGATAGTTTTCATAGTATAGATGGGGGATTCAACCCTTCTTGGACTACAGTATGAAATGTGTCATGCTCTAAAAATGACTCAGCTAACACGGTGATGGTCTGACAA
This sequence comes from Ichthyophis bannanicus, assembly GCA_033557465.1. NCBI lineage: Eukaryota > Metazoa > Chordata > Amphibia > Gymnophiona > Ichthyophiidae > Ichthyophis > Ichthyophis bannanicus. Next base: position 307,641,261 of record CM066032.1, on the reverse strand, counting down.
AAATGTATCGATCACTGTTCACATTAAGGGGGGTTCTTATTATATATGCTCTAAAAATGGACATGATCTCCTAGCTGTTTTTTGACTTGTACCAAACTGTTTCCACCACCTTAGATACCTGCATCTGCATAGTTACCTCTTGATCTGACAGAAATACACTCACAGTTAAAATAAAATCTGGATATTGTGACAGCGAGGGGGTGATGTCCGTACTTGTAGAAAAGGATCTCCCTGGAGCCTGGTCTTCTTTAATAGCAGACCCCTTTCCAAATAGTACACATGGGTAACATGAACTTGTATTCCTTGTAACAGAAAAATTCAGTAGACTTCTTATGCTGGTTATACTACGAGCTTGTCGGCTCCCTTCCAGCCCTCTCTTTCCCCCTCTGTCAGCTTCTTTCCAGCCATCTCTTTCCACCCATATAGCTCTGTTCCACTCCCTGTCTTTCCCCCCTGTATAGCTCCATTCCACTACCTCTCTTTCCCACCATGTAGCTCCATTCAGCTCCCGCTCCTTACCCCCATGTAGCTGTGTTCAGCTCCCCCTCCTGCCACCCATGTCAGCTCCTTTCCCTCTCCTTCCCCCCATGCGGCTCCATTCCACTCCCTCTCCTGCCACCCATGTCGTCTCCATTCTGCTCCTTCCCTTTCCTCAGCGGCTGCGATAGAGGTAATTTAAAATGAAATGGAAACCGATGCAGAGCCTTCTGGCCCTATGGAACCTCTGCTGCTGCGTTCCACTTTAGCGTCACTTCCTTTTGAGGGAGGGACTCAGCAGCAGGGGTTCCATAGGGCCAGAAGGCTCTGCATCGGTTTCCTTGGCTGGAAAGGAGCTGGCAGAGGGCGAAAGAGAGGGCTAGAAGGGAGCTGACAGAGAGGGAAGGAGAGGGAGTGGACCGAGGGAGAAAAGATGGCTGGAAGGGGGCTGAGAGTGGGAAAGAGAGGGCTGAAAGGGAGCTGACATGGGAATGAAATGACTGGAAGGGAACTGACAGAGGGGGAAAGAGATGGCTGGAAGAGAGCTGACAGAGGGGGAAAGAGAGGGTTGGAGGGGAACTGCCATGGGGGGAATGTGGGGGCTGGAATGGAACTGACATGGGAGAAAGAGGGAGCTGGAAGGGAGCTGATACATGAGGATGCTTCCGAGGGAGACTGGAAAGGTGATGACACTAGGGAAGGGAGGAGGGGGATACAAGGGAGCTGACATCTGGGGGTGGAACTGGAGGGGGACTGGAAGAGGGCTGACACCTGGGGGTGGGACTGGAGGGAGCTGATACTGGGGATGGGACAGATAGGTGTCTGGGTAATGAGAAGGAGACTGGCAGGGAGTGGGCACTGGGACTGGAAGGGAGCTGACAAGTGGGGACGGTTACTGGGACTGGAAATAGGCTGATGGAAGGAAGTAAAGAAAATAAAAGTAGAAAAGAAATGGCAGATAGAGTGCTAAGAGAAGACAGGAAGGCAGAAACCTCAGATCATGACCAGAGAATAAAATTGTCAGACAACAAAGATTGTAAAAATAATTTTATTTTCAATTTAGTGATTGGACTTTGCACTATCTTTATATTTTACACAGTTTGGGGAACAGATGGACCAACAAGACACTATACTGTGCTGATGGACTACATCTCTCTGTCGCAGGGAAAAGAATCCTAAGTGAAAAATTCAGGGAGTATGTGGATATGCATTTAAACTAGAAAAAGGGGGTGATGGATGTGGAAGGTCAAGATCTGCAAGCCACCCCCTGCAAAAGCAGAATAACATCAGAAACAGCCACACTTTTAAACCATATATCAAAAACAAGTGGGAAGAAGTGGGCAGAACAAAATCAATGCAAAATACACACAAGCCAGGTAAATGCTGGAAAGCAATGAGCACAAATGCTCGAAGCTTAGCCAACAAAGTTCCGGACCTGGAAGCCCTAATGGTGGAAATGGATTTGGACATTGTGGCCATTACAGAAACATGGTTTAATGAATCGCATGATTGGGATATAGCCATAGCTGACTATAATCTATTCAGAAGAGACAGAGAAAATGGAAAAGCAGGAGGAGTAGCCTTGTATGCCAAAAGCAATATTAAAGCTACTGAAATGCAGGGGACATGGGGAAAAGAAGAAGCGCTCTGGATTGCGTTGGAAAGAGGAGATGGCACTGTCATCCATACTGCTGTAGTCTACAGACCTCCGACTCAAATTGAAGAGAGAAATAACGAAGTGATTATAGATATTGCCAAGATAGCCACAAAGGGGGAAGTGATCATATTGGGTGACTTTAATCTACCTGATGTGGATTGGATTACTCCTTCTGCTCATCTGGAAAGAAGCAAAAAAATTGTGGATGCTCTCCAAGATGCATTACTTAGACAAATGATGATAGAACCAACCAGGGAAAGCTCAACGCTGGATTTAGTGCTCACCAACGGTGATAGCATGTCAAATGTCTGCGTGAGTGCCCCTGTGAGCAACAGTGATCATCACACGGTGTGGTTTGAGATAAAAGCCATGGTACAGGCCAATCATAGCAAGCTCAAAGTCCTAAACTTCAAAAACACCAACTTCAATAAAATGGCCAAGAACCTAAAGGAGGAGCTGACAAGGTGAAGGAGATAAGGGAAGTGGAATTGCAATGGGCTAAACTAAAGGTGGCAATAAAAGGGGCAACAGATAAATATGTAACAAAAGTAAATAAAAACAAGAGGAGAAGGAAACCTATTTGGTTTTCCAAAGAAGTGGCTGCTCAAATAAAGGCAAAAACCACAGCTTTCAGAAAATTCAACAGCTTGCAAAGAGAAGAACACAGAAAGGAATACAGGATCAAACTAAAAGAGTCAAAAAGAGAAATAAGGAAAGCAAAATCAAAGGCAGAGGAAAATATGGCTAAAGATGTTAAGGGCGGCGACAAAACTTTCTTCAGGTATATTCGGGAAAGGAAGAAGATCAGAGTTGGAATTGCAGGACTCAGAAGTGCTGGGAAAGGACTCATGGAAAGTGACAATGAAAAAGCGAAATTGCTAAACAAATACTTCTGCTCTGTTTTTACTAAAGAAAATCCTGGAGATGGACCAGCTGTTACTCCCGAATATAAAAATGGGAATGAAGTAGATACCACACCATTCACAGAAGATGAGGTGTTAGAAAAACTTGCTAAACTGAAAGTGGACAAAGCCATGGGACCGGATGGGATACATCCCAGGATACTGAAAGAGCTAAGAGAGGTTCTTGCAGGACCGTTAAAGGACGTCTTCAACAGATCCTTGGAAACAGGAGAGGTTCCTCAGGACTGGAGAATGGCTGATGTCGTACCTCTACACAAAAGTGGTGACAGGGAAGAAGTGTCAAACTACAGGCCCGTGAGCCTTACCTCAGTGGCGGGAAAAGTAATGGAGGCGCTCCTGAAAGAGCGAATAGTGAACTTTCTCAAAATCAACAGGTTGCAAGATCCGAGGCAACGTGGTTTTACCGAAGGACGGTCTTGCCAAACAAATCTGATTGAGTTCTTTGACTGGGTGACCAAGGAACTAGATCAGGGGCATGCAATGGATGTCATCTACCTGGATTTCAGCAAAGCCTTTGATACTGTTCCTCATAGGAGGCTTGTCAATAAACTCAGTAGCTTGGGGATGGGTCCCAAGATGGTAAACTGGATTAGAAATTGGTTGACTGACAGACAACAGAAGATGATGGTACATGGAGCTCACTCGGATGAAAGGAAGGTGATTAGCGGGGTGCCCCAGGGTTCGGTCCTGGGCCCGGCACTGTTCAATGTATTTGTGAGTGATATTGCTGAAAAGTCTGTCTTTTTGCAGATGACACAAAAATTTGCAACAGAGTGGAATCCCCAGAAGGAGTGGTTAACATGAGGAAAGATCTACAAAAGCTGGAAGAATGGTCTAATGCTTGGCAACTACGATCTAATGCAGAAATGTGCAGTGTCATGCAGTTGGGAGCAGAAATCCAAGGGAAATGTACGCGATAGGGGGCAAGAGGTTGGTGTGCACGGTTCAGGAGAAAGACCTTGGTGTGATTATCTCTGATGATCTTAAGGTGGCAAAACAGTGCGACAAGGTGGTGGCAAAAGCCAGAAGGATGTTGGGCTGCATACAAAGAGGAACTACCAGCAGAAAGGAAGAGGTATTTATGCCACTGTACAAGTCACTGGTGAGGCCTCACTTGGAATATTGTGTTCAGTTTTGGAGACCATATCTTGCAAAAGATATAAAAAGACTGGAAACTGTTCAGAGGAAGGTGACTAAAATGATTTGGAGCCTACGTCAGAAGCCCTATGAGAAGAGACTTGAAGACCTAAATATGTACACTTTGGAGGAGAGGAAGGACAGGGGAGATATGATTCAGACCTTTAAATACTTAAAGAGAAATGATGGGAAAGCTGTAAAACTAGAGGGCATAATATGAAGCTGCAAGGTGGTAAATTGAAAGGCAATGTCAGGAAATATTTTTTCACTGAAAGGGTGGTAGGTGCTTGGAATGCCCTCCCGATGGAAGTGGTGGGGGCAAACATGGTGATGGAATTCAAAACGGCATGGGACAAACACAGTGGATCCCTTTACAGCAACAGGATAAAAACAAAATAAACTGAAACATATAACTTCTGAACCATTTAATGTCTCAACAAATAGGGGTGTCCTACATGGAGTGGTGGGTTCAGCCCTAAACAAAGACATGGGGAGGTGTGGCCTGCACCTACTCTTGCCACCTTGCTGGGCAGACTAGATGGACCATGCTGGTCTTTATCTGCCGTCATCTACTATGTTACTATGTTACTATGAACTGCATCTCTTATGCAGAGTCCGGCTTCTTGGAGTTTCGGTTTAATTTCTGTCTAAATATTTTATTTTTTCTTTAGGTTGTGATCACTTATTCTGTACTTTGTGAGAGTCTGTGTTCTGAGTGTGTGACCAAGGCCGTGTGTTCTGTTAAAATGAAATTTGTACACAGGGATCTGTACTGTAGTAATTTGCCTTGTTCAGCTTTTCAAATAAGTGTTAGATGTTCTAGTGTCTGCTGCAGTATTTATAATGGTGCTTTTTTTGTATGAGTTTTGGAAGTTTATGCTGGTAATGGTATTGTAGATTTGGCCTTGTAGATCGTTGGTGACTTTTGTAGGGTTTTATTTTAGTTCCCAGTATGCCTGATACTGGAGAATGTTTGTTAGTGAGATGACCAGAATCAGATTTTTTTTTTTAAGATATTGAGTTCTGTGGATGAATGTCCTAGGTCTGCTCTGCACCCACTGTTGAGGGAGAGGGGTTCTGTGAATGCAAAATATAAGTTCAAAAAGAAAAATTAAGAACCATAACGCAGTTTATAACAAAATAAAAATGAGTTATAATTTAGTTTTAAAAAGTGTGCTATGGTTCTCGCTCATTCCTGGGTATGCAAACATCTTGCATTTCCTCCATATTATCTAATCAGCTTTTTGGTTTGGTTCAGTCCCTGACTGGAGTTTTAAGAAAGCCCCTCCCCCCAACTATACCGGGGGGAGGGGGGGCACAATCTCATCCCTCACCTCAGGCAGCAGATTGCCTTGAGCCGCAACTGGGAAGTACTATAAACACTGCCATTTAGAACCCATAGCAAACCCCCCATATCATAACAGCACTACCAGGACTCACAAAGGACCAAACCCTACCTATCGAAAGGCAACACTGCAAATATTAAACCAATACATCTTAGAGAATACCAATTCATCTTCTACTGGGGAAAGAGATCAAGTGGCACTGTCAAATAGAAACTACATGAACAGAATACCTCATCTTGGTTACACATGCAGAACATAGACCGTCACCAAACAAAGAACAAGGGATCACAATTTAGAAATAGGAAGCCAATAATTAAACTGGGAACCCCAAAAGCCAAACTTGGAACGTACAGTAACACTGGAGAAATAAAACTATTAATTAATTTCCTCTTGTACTAAACAAAACATAAATATGTTAGCGATGCACATTTCCCAGAGCTGACATAGTCCAGTTAATAAATTGAAAATAAAAAGGTATTTTTCTACCTTTTGTTGTTTGGGCATTTTATTTTTCAGTTGCAATTGCTCCAGTCACTTTCTTCTGGTTTCTTCGTGTCTTCTGCTAACTCTCCATTGTCTGCTGTCCATTTGTCCTTTCTTCTCTCTCCTAGCTTTTCCATTCTCTCTCTACATCTGTTTTAACATACTGATCTTTCCATTATTGCTCTTTCCTCTATTTCTTTCTTTATTCCTTTTTCATCCACTCCATCCTCAGTCCCCATTTACTCTCCCAATACCCTGACAATCATAGATTTTTCTTCCCTCCCACACAAAATATATTTTCCTTTCTGTATCCTAACTCCCCCAGTCCCATTCCCTCCCATTTCTCCTCCCAACATCAGCTCCCTTCTAGTTTGAAACCCACCCACCATCCGCTTCCTTCTAGTCCCATTCTCCCATCCCCTTGCATCAGCCATTTCTAATCCTAGCTCCCCATCAGCTCATTTCCAGTCCTAGCTTCCCCATCAGCCATTTCCAGTCCTATCTTAGCCCCCACATCAGCTCATTTCAAGTCCTAGCCCCCCAATCAGTCCATTTCCAGTCCTAGCCCCCCATCAGCCATTTCCAGTCCTATCCTAGCTCCCCCCATCAGCCCATTTTCAGTCGTAGCCCCCCGTCAGCCATTTCCAGTCCTATCCTAGCCCCCCCATTTCCAGTCCAACCCCCCCAATCAATCCATTTCCAGTCCTAGTCCTCCATCAGCCCATTTCCAGTCCTATCCTAGCCCCCCCCCCATGACCCCCGCAGCTCTCTGAGTGGCTTCAGAGGGAGCTGGGGAGACCAAAACCCTGGCTCACCTCTGCACAGCGCCACAGTGAAGAGCGGCATGCTTCTTCACTCCGGTAGCTGTATTCTCGTGAAACACGCTGAGTGCTGGTAACGGTTAAAGGGTATTTCCAGTTTCCCAGCCCTCAGTGCGCTTCATGAGAATGCAGCTACCAGAGTGAAGAAACATGCTGCTCCTCACTCCAGCACTGTTCAGAGGTGAGCCGGGGCTTCAGGTCTCCCCGGCTCCCTCTGAAGCCGGCTCTTTAAACGGATCACATGTGCAGAAAGAAGTTCGCCCTGAAGTGCGGGGCCCTGTGTGAACATCATTCTCGCACAATGGATGGGCCGGCCCTGACTATACATAGTGCTGCTGAAAATCTTGGCTAGTGCTGCTAACCGGATAAGTGCTGCTAAATATTGGACCCTAAATTCATCTGTACTGGAGTTTGAAGAGGGTTCTAACCATACTAGCAAAATTTCAGTTTTACCAGCGTTCATTGTCAACTTATTGGCCAATGGCCAATCAGAGAAAAAGCCCAAAACTGCAATAAAAGAGGCTAATGAACCCTCTCTCTACTTTCCTAAAGGTAAGAAGTTGTTGAATATCATCAGTGAACATAAATCATAGAAATCCCAACTGCGTTATCAATCTACCCAAAGGATAAAAAATATTAAATGATACAGGGAAAGACGACAATCCTGGGGAACACCACTGTACAACTTGATGGTTGGAGCCATCTCACCCCACACACAAGACTTGCTATCTGGTCCTTTAAGAATGACTGGAGCTACTGATGTGCTTTACCAATAACCCCTGAATTCCTACAAGTGCTGAAAGCAACTTTAGGTTCCCTACATCAAAAGTGAAGGTCAGATCTAACAAAATCAGACAGACCCGTCTTCCTTGTCTGTACATTGAAAGATCCTGTTCCTCAACTGCAAACAGCACTGTTTAATAAAATCCTACTTGCACCTTGGCCATTACCAGAAGTCTTCTAAATGCACATCCAACTGTATCATAATCACTCACTTAATCGCCTTTGTCAAAAAAGGTAGGTTGGACATTAGTTTGTAATTAACCCAAGCTCTAGGATCTAACTCAGACTTCTAAGCTGCTTAATGCTGAGCAAGGAGGAATATATCAAATGAATAAATGGAATATAATTAAAAAATAAAAAAGACCGACTTCCGGTGATGTCAGCGCCACGATGGCCGCTTAAGAACAGAGCTCCGGTGAGGATGTAATATAAGTACCCAAAGGAGGGAAACAGATTGAGGAATACAAGTCCCCCCCCACTGAACTGGAAGCTAAGAGTACGAGGCTAGAGAAGTCGGGACAGCCCTGATGGCAGCAAAGAAAGCAGGAGTTGATTTGAAAACGTTCTCCTTCAAGGGAACTGCAGGGGCAAAGAACCACGTAGGGAAAATGGCAGCGAGCAGCGGCGAGCCAGGAGGAACAGAGGAGACCGAAGCTGTGAAAGGTAGCCCGAGCAAAATACAGGTACTTAGGACAGATCTAACGGAATGGTTTGAATCCACTAAGCAAGAGTATGGAGCGTTAAAATCTGAAGTGCATGGATGGCTTCAAGAAATTCAGAGTGACATGGCTTCATTGGGTGCATGGCGTGGAAGAGCAGGAGGATCGGTGTGCACCCTATTAACAGCGGATGGACTCTTTGAGTGAGGCACACGACGAATTATGGCAGAAAGTTGAGGACCTGGAGAACCGGTCTCGAAGATCGAACATTAGCATAAGAGGCCTGCCTGAAAGTGAGGGCACAGTTAACTATATATCTTTGGCAGAGGATTTCTGTAGAGAGGTCCTCAAAGCGGCAGATATGAGTGTGGAAGGAGTGTGCCTTACTGTGGATAGGGCTCATAGAGCTCTAGACCCGAGGAGGGAAAATAAAGTGCGAGATATAGTGGTCTGCATGAATTCAGGTCCAAGGAAATGGTGATGCTCGTGGCAGGGAACTGAGGTGGAAGTGTATGCAGATATATCGAGCATTACGATGAAGAAGTGCCAGGAATATCAGGCAGTGACCAGAAAGCTAAGGGAAGAGGACGTGCACTACAGATGACTGTTCCCAGTGGGTCTACAATTTACTATCAACGCGAAAATGATGGCTGTGCACTCTGTGGAAGCCACGATAGCGGGCATGAAGCAAGCTGGCTGGACTAATATCCCTGTAAGGCCGATGGACAATCAGGGGCCACTAGAGAAGGGGGGGGGGGCATTGCAAAGGACTCACAGAAACAGTGGAGCCGAGTTCCTAGAGGAGAAAAGTGGCTGAGGTGCCAGAGACTGATTAAGTGACTATGGGAAAAAAGCTATGAACCTGTGCCTTTTTTTTTGCTCTGGGGACATTGGGAAGCCAATAGGGCTAAAGTGGCCCGAAATGCTGGGGGGAATTTTTGCCCTTGCAGATAACTGTGCTGTTTAGACTGTGGTATATACTGAAATATTTGGATATTTGAGCAGGTGGCTGTTTGTTCCTTGTGGGAGGTTCGGGGAGGGGTGGGAGCGAAAATTGATTTGTGATGTATTTCTGTTTGCTCTTTATGGGGATAGCATGCTAATGAGAATATTGGGGACCATCTGGCCTGGTGCCACCTGAAGGGATCTATTTAATGGATCTGATGATGGGGGGGGGGGGGGAGGGATGGGGGGACGGAGGGGGAGGGGAGGGGGGATAGACAAGTAGGGAGATGGTAATCGTACGGGGGAGGGATATTGTGAATGCCAGTAATCAATCTGATAACTATTAATGTCAGAGACCTTAACTCCTTTAAAAAAAGACAACTTCTAGTGAAAGAATGCACAAGATTGAAGGGTGATATTGTCTTTATACAGGAGACACGCCTTCTGTCCAGAGATGAAGGGCGGGTGGGGCACTCCCTTTATCCCCAGCAGTTTTTTGCTTCAAACAAACTGGAAAAGAAGAAAGGGGGGTAGGAATTTTGTTATCTTCCAGAATAATGGGGCAAGTAAGGGAAATAATCAAGGATAGAAGGGGGAGATATGTGATTGTGAAATTACATTGGGGACAGATGACTTATACCCTGGTGAGTGTATATGCACCAAACACTAATCAGGCACAATTTTTTCGGGAGCTTCAGAATGTGTTATTTGTTAAAGCAGAGGGAAAACTGATTGTGGGAGGAGATTTTCATAATATCAATCCACAGATAGATACCTTGAAAGGGGCAGCTTCGACATCCAGACCGCATAGAGTGTGATTGAAGCAATTGCTAGATGGGCTGGATTTGGTAGATGTATAGAGGGAGGTGAACGATGGACAGCAAGATTATTCATTCTACTCAGCGGTCCATGAGGTGTACTCTCGAATTGATTTGATCCTTATAGAAATTTTTTTTGTAGCTGAAGTAGGGAAGTGTGAAATCAGGGAGCGAACATGGTCTGACCACGCCCCAGTAACATGTAGGATACAAGTGGGGGATCCAAGATTAAATAGAACCTGATGTAAATTGAATGAGTCTCTATTGGATGATAAGGAGGTAGTGAGACAGATTAAAGCAGGAATAGAAGAGTATGTATTGTTGAATGATACGGGGGAGTGCTCTCCGGGTATAATTTGGGACTGCCTGAAAGCTGTGGTAAGGGGGAAATTTATTGCACTGGGGGCACACCGAAAAAGCGTGAGGTTTCAGCAACAAGCGAAATTGTTGGCTGCAATAGGTGAGGTGGAAAAGAAGCTGAAGAGGGATCCGTGATACTAAGTTGAGGGCGGAGCTGAATGGGCTGCGTGGGGAAATGAGTGAGTTACATATGCAAGATATTAGGTATAAACTTACTATGTTGAAGCAAAAGAGTTTTGAATTTAGCAATAAAGCGGGGAGATTACTATCCCGTAAGGTTAAAAAACTGAATGCTAGAAATACTATAGTAAAAATTAGAGATGAGGATGGGAAATTATTATGGGAGGGGAAAGATATTGAGGGACGGTTTGTCTAATTTTATCAGAAGCTGTACTCCCCGGAAGCTCCAGTGAACGAGGGGAAAGCACAAGAATACTTAGAAAAACTTACATTTCCTCAGCTCACTAGTGAGGAGGCCCAATTGGGGAGCAAGAGATATTGGCTGTAATTAAGAGCTTACATTCGCATAAAGCCCCTGGGTTGGATGGATACCCCAACAGGTTTTACAAAGTATTTGCGGGGGACTTGGTGGGGCCACTTGCGAAAATGTACAATTCCTTTAATAAGGAAAATATGATGCCTGCGTCATTGCTGATGGCGGGGATCAGCATACTGCACAAAGAAGGGAAGGATCCGGCAGAATGTGGTTCATACCGACCCATTTCACTTTTGGGCGGGGACTTAAAGATCTTCACAAGGATTTTAGCGAACAGGTTGATGTTGTACCTGGGTAGATTGATACATCAAAACCAATCCGGGTTTGTGCCTGGGCGGTACACATCTAATAACATTCGAACGGCCCTAAATGTGATGTGCTGTGGGGAAGGGGGGGGGGAGAGTTAGCTTTTTTGGCAGTTGATGCCGAAAAGGCTTTTGATAGGGTAAGCTGGGCTTTCCTATTTAAAGCATTGGAAAAAGTAGGAATAGCGGGATCCTTCTTGAAAATCCTTCTTGAAATGGCCTGTTTAAAAATTGACGGATCGGTAACGAGGGCCTTTGAATTATGTAGGGGGACTCGGCAGGGTTGCCCTTTATAACTCTTGTTATTCATCTTAGCAATGGAGCCCATGGTGCAGCAAATTTGGGACCAGGTAGATATCCCAGGGATGCAAGTGGGGCAGCATTCTCACAAGATTTCATTGTTCGTGAATGATGTATTGTTCTTTATATCTGAGCCGATAAGGTTACTGAATGTGATTTTAGAGGAATTAAATGGATATGGAGAGGTATCGGGGTTTCGTATGAATGCCACTAAGGGGCATGTTTACTAAACATTCCTAACGTGCGGGGCCGCGGTAGTGTGCCTGTGCCATATAAGGAGTGGGCGGGTCAGGCAGAAAAAAGAAAAAAAACGGGAGTAAGCGATCGCACATTTGCGCGGCGCGCTAATGTGCGCCGTGCAAAATAGTGTGTGGGAAGGCTAAGTGGCGCCCTGATATGCACACACAAAGGAACAGAGTCATAGTACAATGGTTAAGACACTGACAGCTGGTGCAGCTGCCATGGGTTCAATTCCCCATTGTGTGCAACAAAAAGGGCTGGCTGAGGCATTAATTTTAATGGGTAAAGGTGCTTTAGGAGGCATATTAATTATGGGCGGCATAAGGAGGTGCACTGTTAATCTTGGGCGGCATAAGGCGGTGCACTGTTAGGTTTGGGCGGCATAAGGCAGTGCGCTGATGCCCAAGCACAGGACCAGAGCCACAGCACAATGATTAAGACACTGACTAATGGTGCAGGGATCAGGGGTTCAATCCCCCACAGTGCCCAATGAAGAAGGCTCACTGAGGCAGTGCATATTATGGGGATGAGTGCTGTAGGGGGCAATTTATTTTTATTTCAGTTATCACTACTAGCAAACGCACTCACAAAGCGTGTTAACATAAGGCGGCCCATAAGGCACATGTTAAAGTTCACTGTCCGCCAAGGCACCCTAGAATGTCCCCTATAGGGCACCATATATGTTGCATCACAGGATAATGTATAGTGCACCTTATATGGACAGCAACCATAAGGTGCCCTATAGGGCGCCCTATAAAGCACCCTCAGAGGCACCTTATGGGTACAGTACACTGAGGGTGTGTTTGATGGCAGCAACATATGTACATTAAATCTAAAAAAAGCTTTGGACATCCCTATCAAATAACCCCACTGTGGGCTTGAACCCATTACCTCTGGCTCCACAGGCAGTGAAGTAACCATTGGGCTACAGCTATATAGCTGCCAGCAAGCCCCTGGCTGGCTGCAGAGAGCCTGCATGTCACCACACAGACAGTCTGCTGTGGTAACCAGGATAGGGTTAGGCCACCCATACCCATGATGCACTGCACATGCAAATCAGCTGTCCACAGATGAACACAAGATGGGGAATGCACCCCAACAGCTCCCCGGCCTGGTAGGGGGACGTGTCCGTGTGCACCCACACAGCACCTTGGCCAGGTAGGAGGTACTGACCGGGTGTTTAACTGGCACAGAGTAGCTACACACAGTCACATTGTGCGGGAACTGTGCTCACCCTGAGTGTGCGATGAGGCGCCCTGGACCAGGTCCACAGCACCCTCCATGGCTGAGAAAGGCCATGGCAGAGCTCCAAAACAGTCGTAATCTGTCAGATAGGTAGTTTCTGCAGGAACACCTTGGATATCTCTGTCTGTCTCAGTCAGGGGAACCCCCACAGACCCCCTAGGTGGGCCATGCACCCCCCCCCCCCCCCACAGGGCAGTCCAAGCAGCCCCACACACACCCAGACCACAATATCAGACCGACAGTAGGCCTGGATATGCTAAGATGCACCCCACCACCATCTGATATTCCCCTGCATCAAGCCATCAGCCACTGCATGGCACTCCAGCAGGGCACATACCAGCTGTGAACAGTCTGCTGGTTAGTCCCGCTGGAAATGCATGCACCCACAACTGGGATGGCAACACACACAAGCAGATACATCAGTGACTAGGCCCCAACAGGTGACCCATATATATCACATGAGGGAAATGCTGTGAAGCACTATGGGGGTGCCTAGCCATGCTGCCGTCACTGCACAGTCAGGGTGGAGTGACAGCCCAGCAGCACATACAGAGGTCACCCTGTCTGTGGAGGTGGTGGACGGCCACTACAATGTCCCTGCCAGTGCCCTATGCCCTTTGCAGATGCATCCTGGCCAGCCCACCCTGTCTGAGCTATACCCATGGTACCTTGCTGCTCATTATGCACATCATCAGGCCAAAACTGGCAACAGTGCTGGCAGTGTGGGCTGTGGACAGTGTTTGCAGCCAACACACACTGTATAGACAGACACACACTCCCACACGTATGCCAGCATTGTGCTACTATAGAGGGGTTCAGAATCCTTGCCCACCACACCAGTCCTGGGCACAGTACAGGCATGGGTATGGTATGCAGTACGGTTGGGGGTCACTCCCCAGGGTGGTAAACACTGTCAGGGGCCAGACCTGACGCACACACCGCAGACATCAGATAGATTGTTATGATGGAGCTCAAAGAGCAGACTGTGCGTAACGTAGGGATATCTATCTGCCAGTACTCATAGCAAACGTTTGAGAGCTGTGTACCATATACCCAGGTGTAGGGTGACATTGCTAAGGTATGCAAGTGCTGGTATTGGGTGCTGCACGCAGGGCCCAATGTCCTGCCTCTCCAGGAGGCATTGGCCAATGGGTCCTGTGGGTGTGGGTGTGTCTGCCCCTGTTGGCTGCTGCTGTACGGCAGAGGTTCCCAAATCCAGTCCAGGTTTGCAATACACTGGTTGGGGTTTCCTGCTGTCCCTCATGAATATGCATGAGCTACATCTACATGCCATGGGGGTGGTGCATAGATATACAGCACAGTTATTTGTATGTGTGGCAGCATGGAACCTGAATGGTGTGTGGTCCTCCAGGACTGCATTTGTGAGACTCTGCTCTAGGTAATGCCTCTGGTCATGGTGTCTGTGCTTGGTGGTGTAAAAGATAGGCGTATGACCCCAGCAATAAAGGATTGCCCTTACTAACATGGTTTAGTTGTGGGGAAAATATGTGGACAGGATTGGTAGTAGCCCCAGCTGGGCTTTGAACCTGTGACCTTTTGTTCCTGCACACACTGTCTGTGTGCACTGCACCACTGTGTTGCCACAGATGTGCTGAATTCCCTGGGAAGTCCATGACTGTACATCCGACAGGGCCTATGTTGCAGTGGACGTGCCAGCCTGCACATGGCTCGGCCACTGTTTTCTGTGGCTAGCAGTCACTGCCCCCTCCACCACCTGTACCCTACCGCCAACATGCTGGCATGTCCGTATCTTGGAAAAGCATATGACCTGATTGCGTTGTGGCACTCCAGGACTGCATTTGGGGGACTCGGCTGTCGGTAATGCCCATTGTTATGGTGTGTTTGCGGTGTTGGGTACAAAATGGGTGTGTGAACCATGCTTATGTTCTCTGCAATAAAGGAGTGTCTGTACTATCTCTGTTTAGTGGTGGGTAAAATATGGGGACTGGGTTGGCAGGAGCCCCAGCTTGGATTTGAACCTGTGACCCTCTGGTCCTAGAGGTACTGCCTCTGTCCGCTGCACCACATTGTGGCCACAGTGATAGTGCAGTCCCTGGGGGTGGGAAACCTGACCAACAGAGTCAAAAACCCTGCTCTGCACATTTGTACTGTGGGCTCCGTCACCATGTCTGGTGACATAAGTGCAAATACACCCCTCAACCGACCACGAACAACTGGGGATAAATATAACCAAGCTGGGCAACAGTGATATTAATGGGCAACCATAGCAAACACTCCCAGGAAGGCTCAGAAAAAAGGAAATGGTTTTTCGGAAGGGTCTCCCCTCCGTAGCCCCTTCCAACCTTCAGTTCATTTTTTTTTAGCTTTCCTGGGTGTGTTTCTTATGTTTGCCCATTATTATCGGGGTTCCCCAGCTGCCTTCCTATTTTTAATATTTTTGTTTGGGTCTTTTTCTATCTTTATTTGCACTTTTGTTCTGTGCACATGTATCACACTGCTCACGTTTTGCAGGTTTCCCCGGTTTCCCTGTACATTGCTGACGCGAAATGGTTTCTCTTCCCTTTAAATGCCCTCTACCGTGAGTGTTTCACTCGCGCTATTTTTAACCTGTGAATTCGGCCCCGATCATGTGCGGGGAGCCTCTCCCCTCCCCTTCCCCGCCCATTGACCCCGTCTCTCCGCCCCTCGGGAGCCTTCCTCCGCCCTCAGAATGCCTTTCCACGCCTCTATCGGACATTTGCGGGCCGGGTACTTGTGCGGGGTGCGTTGGTGCGCCGCGCAATTGTGCGGGGCCCACGCGCACTTTTGCGGGGCGTTTAAGAGCATTTCTGAGCGTTTGAGTGCCGCGTTTCCGTGCGCTATTGTGCGGCACGCAATTGTGCGGCTTTTAGTAAACATACCCCTAAGTCTGAGTTATTGAACCTAACCATAAAAAAGGATGAGGAGGATCACTTAAGGCAGATTTTTCCTTTTAGGGGGCAAAAGGCAGTATTAGGTATTTAGGGGTGCAGATTACGGCAAAGTGTAACGTTGTTTCAGGAGAATTATGTTGCGGCTGAAAACAATATGTTCTGGGAGCTAGATAAATGGGAGAAGTATGAGGTATCTTGCCTAGACAGGATAGAACTAGTCAAGATGATTCTGGTTCCTAGGCTATTATATCTATTTATGAATCTACCAGTGGAAGTTCCTGTAGGGTTCCTGAATAAGTTGCAAGATAGGATTATGAAATTTATTTGGAAGGGGAGGAGGCCCCGAGTGGCCAAAAGCATCCTGTGTGCCAATAAGAGAGTAGGAGGGTTGGGGGAGCCCCTGATGTCGAGATATTATGAGGCGGCTCGAGTGCGGGCAGTGTTTGAATAGGCGTTGAGGGGGTAAGCTGAATGGGTGCAGATGGAGGGACATGCGATGAGCCAGAAGATAAATTTTATAAATGTAATCTGGCTCAAAGGGGAGGATCCCCTTAAGTGGAAGCAGGGAAATCCTTTTATAGTTCTCACATTGCAGTATTGGCGGAAGTGGCAGGGGAGATGGTATTGAGCCCAAGGATGCTCTAAATTTACACCTCTGGTGGATAATCCAGAGTTCCCACCAGGAATGTGTGACCCAACTTTTAAGAGGTGGGCCACGTTGGGGCTGTGGAATGTGGGGCAGTTTAAAGAAGGAGGAGAGTGGGTGAAGTTTGAGGAACTGCAATATGAATATCAGTTACTTAATGAAGATCGATACAGATATATACTAGCAATCCATTTCTGTAGGAAGATAGAGAGGAGGGGGGATGGTCCGAAAGGAGGGGACATTGATGGGTTATTTGAAAATTGAGAAGTTAAGGGCCTCATTTCCAAATTGTATAAGGCAATGGAAGTAGTGAATTGTGATACGTGGTAGAAAAGCATGGTAGGATGATCTTAATATGTGCTGGGATGGGGACCAGTGGGAATGGGTCTGTAAGGGGTTGCTTAAGGGGGTCGGGTCCAGTAATATTTTGGAGCATAATTATAAAATGTTGTACCGGTGGTACTTGACTCCCCAGAGACTGCAGAAATGGCAGGGTGGCTCAGCAGGGTGTTGGAGAGAGTGTGGAGAAGTGGTGTCATTTCTCCACATATGGTGGGGGTGCTCCAGATTAGTTCACCTATGGAAGGGGGTGGCAGAATGGATACAAGAGATTGTTGGGGAAGATATAGGTTTGGGCCCTTGTTTGGCACTGCTAAATGTGGAAAATAAGGAGGGGGAAACAAAAGGGTCATGGATGGTGGGGAATAGTATGTATGGCCACCAGGCAAATGATTGCACGGAAATGGAGGTCGATGGAGGTACACACCCTAGAGGAGGTAAAGGGTAGAGTGGGGCACCTCTGTCTAATGTATTGTCTTACAGCTCTTCGACAGAGGAGGTTATTTTATTATTTATTATTTATTTATTACAATCTCTTATATACCGCACTATTCGACATCAGCGCGGTTTACATGGAACATAACGATCAGAACAACAGGCTGTTCTGTTATACATAGAACAGGTGTGTAGAACTTGGATAACATAGGGTAACTATTCACAGGTAATATTTACATATTGGCATCATGACAAGGTTCATAACATAGGTTGCAGTGCTTCCAAAACATTTGGGGACCATATCTTAAATGGAGAGAGAAGGATGAACCATAAACTGAGCTCAAAGATAGGTTCTATCTATAAGGCGGTGGAGGGTGGCTAGTCTGAGGCTTCTGGCATGGACATAGAGTAATAGAGGAAGAGGGGTTTAAACCTGTGCATGGGAACGGACCGAGGAATGATAGAATGACAATGTGATGATATCCTGTGATTGATATGTTAATGGTTCGTTACTGTGTGTGGTAGATTTTTGATGACCATTCACATTGTTTGAAATATTTGTAATATAGTGATAGGATAAGGATGAGGAATGCCATACTCCTATTGTTTATGCGTACTATCTAGGAGGCGAGGAGGGGAGGAGGGATGCTGTGTTAGGGAAACGAAGGGATAGGCCCTTAAATGCATGTTTGTAATTTGTTGTATTATTGTGCTGTTGATTCCTCAATAAATAGTAAATGGAAAAAATAAAATAAGACCACCCAGCAATCACAAAAACATAGAAAGCTCACTGCTTCCTGTTGATACCTGCTGATTCCTGTTCTCAGTTTTTGTTCTTGTTGCCTCCTGTCTCTAACTCACACTTGCTTGAGCCTCCTTCTTGCCTGAACCTTTCTTCTCTCCATTGTTCCTGGTCCCTTCCTTTTCCTGGAACTTTCCTGTGGATTGATTCTCTGGCTTTGTATTTGGCCTGACCCAAATTTCCTCTGCCTAGCTTGTCTGCATTCCAAAGAGTCCTTTTGTGTCTGTTGCCTTCACCTCAACTGTTACCCATCACGAAAGTGATCTCTGGTAAAAAAATGGTTAGGAAGAAATGAGCACTGAGGTCTAGTATGGGAGGATCAACTGAAAATAAATTGTGGGGCTATGAATACTGTGAGATATCACAGAGACTAAAATTGCATTGCTGTGAACAGTGCTGCCAATGACTGATATAATGTTAACCGTGAGAGCAGGAATTCCCAGGAAATCAAAGGAATTTTTATTCTTTCTAAAGTACTACAGATATAGTACTTTGTCAAGTATGTCAGTTTCTGGGTCATGAAAGGGAAGGGTGGTAGCAAAGTTATGTCTGAGAAGTAAGTTGGAAACTTGTAAATCTAGATTGTGGTTGTAAATTTATAGGCAGAAAAAGAATTCAATGAAAATGTAATATTCCTTCAAATCCAACATATTTTTGGACATGAAAAAATGGAACAATATACAAACAAGAAATAGTACATTACAGAGTAAATTTTGAAGTAGCTGGGAGCATTCCAAGAGCATAATGCATTCGTTTCATCCAAGTACCTTAATAGCACCAGAAAAGTGCATCAAATGCATACCCTAAAGAATTTTATGTTTTTATGAAATATACTGACATAGCATTACCATTTGTCATTAATGAATTGAATGTACAGCAAAGGGATTACAGAAGGAAGAGGAAAATATTTGGAAGGATTGAAGAAAGCAGAGAAGGTAGTGAGGAGAGCAAAGACATGAACAGAGGAAAGATTAGCTAAGGCAATAAAGCAAGAAGACAATATGTTTTATTAGATATGTTAGTGAGCGGAGGGCATGCAGGAGTAGGATTGAAAGGAGTAGGATGAAAGGGAGATATGTGTAGATGGCAGCAAGGAAAAAGTGGATATGATGAACAAATACTTTTGAACATTGTTCACCGAAGAAAAGATTGAAGAAGGACCACAGATAAATGACAGGAGTGCAAATGGAAGAGGCTTGGACTCTAGGCCTGCGCATTAGTTTTCGTACGAACAGAAAAATAAAGAAAAATCATGATTTTTGGTTTGTCCCAGGGCCAACTAACTGACTGCACATGCTCAGAAAAATTTGCTGAATCACAACTTTACTTTCATCAAGCACACAGGTGCTACCAGACACACTGGAGCCAATCTGTGAGGGAGAGAAGGTCAAGGAGGGGTGACCAGAAGCCACATGAGGCACTTCAACCAATCATACTTGGACAGGCAGTCAGAAGAACATATCCCTACTTCAGTTCTGCAAATCTCAAGAGCTGTGAGGTCACAGCAGGGCTGCAAGACACAGCCTAGTCTAAATCCCAGAGAACCATTTTGTGTATAACTTTCAGTCAAGAAGGGGTCTTGGGGCATAGATTTCAAAAGAGAAAAAAAGAATGATAAAACAGAGAGCTTTAAGCCTGACTGAAGCATTGAGGAAGAGCTTTCTAGTGGAAAGTACAGGGTGGCCCAAAAAAAGTGAGAACATCTCGTAAATTAAAAGCTTAAATAGTTTACTTATTTATCTTTTTTAGCTATATAACGTCTTTATTTTGACAATTCCGGTCTCCATCTTTTTTTAAAATTTGTCAATTGTTTACATCTGTCTTTTTGAATTTTTAAATAACTTATATGCTACGAGATGTTCTCACTCTTTTTGGGCCACCCTGTATGATCAAGAAGTTTAACAAAACAGCTTGAAAGGAGCAGAATGTTCTTGCTTCACTGTTTAAACTTTAGGAGTACTGAAGTGAAATTGGCTGATAGGTATGTCTAGTATGGCTGCATCCTTGCCTGAGGCTGTAATACATTATGATGGCACGGAAAAAACATGTGGGCTAAGAAAATGAGTACCCAGAGCCCAGCACAACAAGAGTAAAGCCAGGGGGAACCATACTCTGAACAGAAGTGCACAGAGAATGGACCCAGCTAAGAAACAGGTCAGGCCTGAAAGTGCACAGAAAATGGACCCAGCTAAGAAAAGACATGCCAGGCCTGAACAGATTGAACAGGCCTGAGCAAGCTGGGCAAGCCTGGACAAGTTAAACAGGCCAAACAAAGCTGGTGATACAAAGTGCTCATGAGCCCTGAAGACTACAGTGCCAGTGATTAATGAAACAAAGGGGATGGCAGGGTGTAGCCAGAATGACTCAACACTAGCAAGAATAAAGCCATTAATATGTTAATAAGGGTGGAACCCAGGGAAAGAGCCTTTGCCCCAAAGGAAAGAGGCCTCTGCAGACCCTACAACCTTTTACAGACAGTACAGCAACTTTTACACATGGAACAAAACTTTTGTGCAGGAGTTGCTACAGAGGGTATAGGGTATGTGTTGTTTTAAACTCACTGACGCAAGTGTTTCCATTGAACACTCTATCCAAGACCTACGTGATCCAGTTAATCATATTACTGACCCGTCCATGGGTCCTGGGTGGTTTATGAAGTGGTTCAGTTGGCTAGGGGGACCAAAAATCCTAGTGGTAGGGGTTCTTTTTATTTTACTGCTATGTGCCATTCTGCCATGTTGTATCCCCATTCTTTACCTCTTCATTACCACCACCCTTGATACCCTGGTAGAACGCAAGGCGGCTACCACTGTCATGGCCCTGACCCAATACACCCCTCTGCGGCTTACCTCCAGTAATACTGCCCTCTACTGCCCTAGCGGTTGAGGTCTCACTTAAAAAGGGGGGAGTGAGGCAGCCATGAGGTTGAGCTGTGGGTAACCCTTCCCCCCAAGCCATGAGGATTTTACATAGTGATCAGCTTGCTAAGAAAAGACATAAAGGTTTCAGTAGGCACCCTTCCCCCCCTCCAGGCCTGAGCACAATACCCCCTTGCCCAGAAATCAGCAGACCAGAGCATACCGGTTTGGACAGGTCACCCAGGCACCTTCCCCAGGGGCTGCTGTTTGGTGGACAGAAAATACCTGAGACGAATGAGATTGTAGAATGAGTTTGAAAATGTACTGTATATAAGACAATGTAGGACGTCCTTCGGGGATCAGATTTTTGTGGAGGGTACCGGCTCTCTGTCTGGGCCTGTGTGCACATTAAAAGATCCTGTTTGCATTCCAGCCTGTCTGTGTGCTTCCTTCTGTGGGTGAGTGAGAGAATGAGAGCATTTTCAGCTGCTTGGCTGCAACATTTGGTCACCCCAGGTGGGACCCTTTTAAATTAAACAAAAAGCCTCTCTCATCACACCCACAGTGGGAAGACTTCTGCTCTTGCAGCATCGGGCCTCCGCTGGTCAGGGACCGGCCCCTCCAGGTGATTAACGGTCCTTGGCGCCCCAGGCCCCTTTGTGCTCCAGAAGGACACCTTGACTTGTCTGGTCAGTCGGTCCCTGCGGCTGACCCCCCGATTGAAAACCGGCTGGATAGACTGGCATCCAAACTCTCTCTGATCAGAGGTCTGGTGAGTACTACTGCCTTACTGTTTTACTGTTTGGGTAGTTCTGTATTTCTGTATCTGGAAATTCTGGTAAATCTGGTAAATCTGGTAAATTCTGTGAACCTGTAGCGGCCTGATCACCCGCAACGAGCAGTCCGAGTAAAGGCCCCAGAGTCCCTGAAACCACTGCTCGTCCAGTCTTTGGGGAAAACTCTGTAACTCTGTAATCTGTAGCGGTTTGATCACCCGCACGAGCAGTCCGAGTAAGGGCCCCAGAATCCCTGAAACCACTGCTCGTCCAGTCTGTGGGGAAAAAGGGGAGGGGGAGGGGGCGCTTGCGAGCGCCAAAAATGGTCGCAGTAACCTCGGGTACCTTAAAGCACTTTAAAGCGCTGCCAAAACTTCTTAAAATGACCAAAAACATTTGCACTTGACCCCCTTAAGTGTGCCTTTCAAGCTGTTTATTAATAATTGCGCTGATCGCAATTCTCTGATGATCGGGGCGATTTATTTAGAGCCTACACACGCTGTCTCTAATGAAGCATACTTGGGGGCTTCTTTTGTGTTGCCATGTGCTTCTAGTGCTGGGGGCTTCCTTTGTGTTGCCATGTGCTTCTAGTGTTGGGGGCTTCTTTTGTGTTGCCATGTGCTTCTAGTGTTGGGGGGCTTCTTTTGTGTTGCCATGTGCTTCTAGAGTTGGGGGCTTCTTTTGTGTTGCCATGTGCTTCTAGTGTTGGGGTGCTTCTTTTGTGTTGCCATGTGCTTCTAGTGCTGGGGGCTTCTTTTGTGTTGCCATGTGCTTCTAGTGTTGGGGGCTTCTTTTGTGTTGCTATGTGCTTCTAGTGTTGGGGGCTTCTTTTGTGCTGCCATGTGCTTGTGCTGCCATGTGCTTCTAGTGGTGGGGGCTTCTCTTGTGCTGCCATGTGCTTGTGCTGCCATGTGCTTCTAGTGTTGGGGCTTCTTTTGTGCTAGCGATCCTGGAGCTCCATCTAGTGGACATTAGAAAAATAGCTAGCTATATTTCTCATATTACTATTATCCTCATGGTAAAAGTTAAATCCTATGCTACAGCTAGAGAGAGTGTGTGTAATGTGTATTTGTAACAGCTGCTACTGAGGAAAGAGAGTGTATGAGTATTTGCTGCTGAGACGTCTTTGTTTTCTGTTTTCCCTCTTTCTTTTTCCCTTTGTGGTCCTGTGTGTTTTGCGCAACCAAACTCTGCCTGTTACCTGGATTATATTGTATATTGTATTCCCAGAAGTGAGATTAGAAAATTTACACTGAACATTGCATTCCTTGAATTGAGATAAGAAGATTTACACTGTAAATTGTGATTTGTAAATTGTGATTAGAGCATGGGGTCCGGAGGCTAAATTGTAGTGAAGGAGCATCCGGACCAGTTTCCCTATATAGATTCATGGCTGGTCCATATAGTTAATGTGCTGTTATGTAGAAAGTGTTAGAGTGTCTCTGTAAATGTTAGAGTGTCTCTGTATTTAGTTGTGACATTAGGGAAAGATTAGGGAAAGAGAGTTTTTGTCCAGACATTAGGTCTTTATATTTCAGGATTGATTGGTGTATGCTTGAGACTGTACGTACATTGGTACGAAGCGGGTGTGTGTCCCTATCCATGTTTCCATACCCCCGCTAGGGGATTGGCTGGGTTTGGACGAAGCGCAAGGATTGCATGTCTGTATGAGTCCTGGATTTGTAATATCGCACCTCTGTAGATAAAGAGGTTTGATACTCTATCAGTAAAAGGTGAAGTTATTAACAAATCACCTCTGTGTCCCCAAACAGTGAAAAACACCAGGTCTACTGATTGCAGGGAAAGGGACAGTTTAGAAAATGTTTAAAAAAGGAATCCAAGAAGGGGATAGATAATGAAAAAGGGGACTGAATCCGTCCCCAACCTCATAGCTTCTCCTCTAACCTCTGAAAATAAAGAGGAAAGGGACTGTTCCCTGTAAATAAAAGGGGAGTAGGGTTTACTGTATGTAGACTGTTGTACTAGTATAGCAGTGAAGGAAGACAATTGCTTTATTTAATGCATATCCAGTTTCATTATTATGTTTCATGCATAATCAATAGTCAAAGAACCAAATTTTTGATCATACCTCTCAGCAGTGAGTAAGGGGTGGTTGAAACTTCTGAGCTAGTTTGCATAACTACAGAAAGATACTAGGAATGAAACCACTGAAATTATTTGCATAGCTATAGAAAGATACTGGAAGATCAGGGAGGAGTTTCTTCTTCTAGCAGATGAATGGAGGTCCATTAGAGAGGACAAAAGGACAAATCACCTAGGAGTCTTTCTCCTAGCAAACAAATGGAAACCCATTAAAGAGGACAAAACCCCCCAATTCACCTAGCCTCACCTAGCCTCCAAACAATCCTCTTGTCATCAATTTTAATTGTAGAGTTTTAAGCTTCTAGAACCATGGGGGGGGGGGGGGGTGCCTCCTTTGAGCATCCTCAGATGTCTGACCAGCATCTTGATTGTGTAAGGCTGGGAGCAAACAAAGGCTGGAGAAGGACTGTCAAATTACTGTTAGCAAAGATGCATGGGGTGGAGAATATCTGTAGAGCAAAGCTCATGTGTGAGAGCTAGCTGCCACACATTTGTTGCAGCCTGTGGAAAAAGAGAGAAAATCCTTATAAGATTATGAAGAAATGACGACTTTTTACTTGTCTTTTAAGGTCCCTGGTTTTCCCAAGCTGTTGTTAAAGCATGTTGCTTTTCAGAACTACCCAAGGGGGAGGGTTTAGTGAAATTTATCAAGAAAACCTCCTTATTCCAATCAGATAGGCTGCTAGCTGCTATACTTAAAAGACTAATAGTCTTGTGTTTAAATGTTTTAATCTACAGTAAATATTGTTTTTCTTTCATTGCCAAGTGCCCCTGGATGCTAGATCAAACAAACAAGGCATGAAACTAAGGAAACTGTTTCTGTTTTCCTTTGACCTTCAAAGTAGAGGTTAAGAGCTCTGAATAAAAAGGGTAATCCAGCTTGAATTTTTATCTCTGGTATATATATTTGGTTTTGACTGCATATACAAAATTAAAAGTTAAAAGGGATTTTATATACTGTGGCAAGCACCTCACAGAGGGTTTTCAGATCAGTTTGATGCCAGTCTCAGGTATTATTAGGTTTTAAATTAAATGTGAAAAGTACATTCTGGTTAAAAATATAAAAGGGAAGTGTTTGCATTCCAGATATCCACCAACTTTTTCATGCAAAAGTATCAGTTTCATCATTTGAATGCCTGTTTTCTGAACTATAAGATTTAAGGTAATTACTTTGCATTGTTAAGTTCAGTGCTGATTACTGCTGAACAGGACAGTGGCACCATGGGTGCTAATTACACTTATCTTTCCAGTTTTCAAATTTGGTGGAGAGATGGAACTGAGTTCCCAGAAAATATGGAAATATTTGTAAAATTATTTACAAATATAACGATAACATTAACTTGAGTTGATTGGACAAAACCAAATCTTGCTTGTCAGCAATGATACAGGAGAGGTTTGAGAAAAAGAATGAGAGAAAGAAACAATACTAAATTTTACAATTGTTTGATGTTCTTAGCAGCCTTGCCAAATAAGGATACATTAGTATGGTATAAAAAACATGAAAAGGACCTAGGTATGTAGTTGGTGGAATGATGCAAGTGATAAAAAGTGCTGTGAGGGATGAAGTGGGATATTAAGAGGAAGGACTCTGATGGAAATTAAATTGATGAAGGTAATTTAAAGTGATGTATCTGCTTAATGAATATCAACTATGCCGTCTCCAGAATTTTCAATTTAGAAATTCATCTAAGCCCCGACACATACTCAACAATTAGAAATAGACATCTGGAGACAGTCTGGGTGCACCTTGCACCCTGATAAGCTTTGGAAAACCCACACTGGCCATGTGGTACTTCCAGATGCTTTTTGCCTCATTTTGCCCCTGTATGTCCTGGCCAGGCATGCATGGGCAAAAGAGGGATGATTTGATGACAAATTCTCACAAAAATTGGTATAATTCTAAAAAACCTTGCCAGAAATCACAGAATATGTGTGTGCAACTTGTCTGATCTATAAACATGTAAAGATCAGTCAAGGGCATAATGGAATATTTCTTACCTGCAAAGGAATCTCCAGTGGTAAAGAGACAGAGACAAAGAGTTTATCAAACTGAGAGACATAGTTGACACCATATGAGATAGTTATGATCTTAAGTAAATATGGATGAAATTAAGTTTATATCATTGTGAAATCTAATCCAGCATATTTAGTTTTTTTTCATTCAATATTGGTGCTGCTTTTCTGAATAAGGCCTGAAGCCATGTCACCAATTGCAATCCAGAGAGTCCAGCAGAGGAAATTGGCCAGAGTCCAGATGGAACAGACCATCCCAAGAACTCAGAACTACCCACCGCTGAAATGTGTGAAGGAGTCCCTATCTGGATCAGTGTGTCACATTGAAAAAGGGCCAAGATATCTGCCTATGAGAATGAGAGGTTCATATTTTGAGAGAAACAGAACTTAAACTTCAGAGAAAGGTGAAGCACACTGCGAGGTCCTGGGGAACTGCTGAGAGGCAGGACCACATTGTCTGAGAATGGGAAGAGGACTATTGGACTGACTGGGGGTTTTTGGGGGCTTTTGTGAATGATTGTATCGTTATCCTTTTAATATTGTTTTCTTAGAAAGTAACTGAAATCTACAAGCCATTTCGGCTTCAGCACTTGCAATACCCACACCAGCTCAAGTTTTACTGTACTATTCTCAGAGCTTTCTTTATCACATTATTAAGCACTGCTGCTTTTGATATACTTTCATGTTATGTGTTTTCAATATTATTGAGTTGCTGCAAGAAAATGATGTTACAATGTATGTTGTCTCTAGGGAACAGTACCAGAAGCTGCTTTTCTGATGCCCCCTATCTGTCTCAAATGGTTGTTGTCCATTGCCCTTAGTGGGATTACCTTTGCCCCATTCACAAGAAAAGAAAAAGACAAATTGGGGAATGAAGGGGAATTGGCTGATAGGTATGTCTAGTATGGCTGCATCCTTGCCTGAGGCTGTAATACATTATGATGGCACGGAAAACACATGTGGGCTAAGAAAATGAGTACCCAGAACCCAGCACAACAAGAGTAAAGCCAGGGGGAACCATACTCTGAACAGAAGTGCACAGAGAATGGACCCAGCTAAGAAACAGGTCAGGCCTGAAAGTGCACAGAAAATGGACCCAGCTAAGAAAAGACATGCCAGGCCTGAACAGATTGAACAGGCCTGAGCAAGCTGGGCAAGCCTGGACAAGTTAAACAGGCCAAACAAAGCTGGTGATACAAAGTGCTCATGAGCCCTGAAGACTACAGTGCCAGTGATTAATGAAACAAAGGGGATGGCAGGGTGTAGCCAGAATGACTCAACACTAGCAAGAATAAAAGCCATTAATATGTTAATAAGGGTGGATCCCAGGGAAAGAGCCTTTGCCCCAAAGGAAAGAGGCCTCTGCAGACCCTACAACCTTTTACAGACAGTACAGCAACTTTTGCACACGGAACAAAACTTTTGTGCAGGAGTTGCTACAGAGGGTATAGGGTATGTGTTGTTTTAAACTCACTGACGCAAGTGTTTCCATTGAACACTCTATCCAAGACCTACGTGATCCAGTTAATCATATTACTGACCCGCCCATGGGTCCTGGGTGGTTTATGAAGTGGTTCAGTTGGCTAGGGGGACTAAAAATCCTAGTGGTAGGGGTTCTTTTTATTTTACTGCTATGTGCCATTCTGCCATGTTGTATCCCCATTCTTTACCGCTTCATTACCACCACCCTTGATACCCTGGTAGAACGCAAGGCGGCTACCACTGTCATGGCCCTGACCCAATACACCCCTCTGCGGCTTGCCTCCAGTAATACTGCCCTCTACCGCCCTAGCGGTTGAGGTCTCACTTAAAAAGGGGGGAGTGAGGCAGCCATGAGGTTTAGCTGTGGGTAACCCTTCCCCCCAAGCCATGAGGATTTTACATAGTGATCAGCTTGCTAAGAAAAGACATAAAGGTTTCAGTAGGCACCCTTCCCCCCCTCCAGGCCTGAGCACAATGCCCCCTTGCCCAGAAATCACGAGACCAGAGCATACCGGTTTGGACAGGTCACCCAGGCACCTTCCCCAGGGGCTGCTGATTGGTGGACAGGAAATACCTGAGATGAATGAGATTGTAGAATGAGTTTGAAAATATACTGTATATAAGACAATGTAGGACGTCCTTCGGGGCTCAGATATTTGTGGAGGGTACCGGCTCTCTGTCTGGGCCTGTGTGCACATTAAAAGATCCTGTTTGCATTCCAGCCTGTCTGTGTGCTTCCTTCTGTGGGTGAGTGAGAGAATGAGAGCATTTTCAGCTGCTTGGCTGCAACATTACTGCTGTGTTTCTCTGCTTTTATAACTAGGACTTTGAAAGACTGAAAGTTTTGATGAGCATTCTCCTCCTATCTGCTCCTGCAGGGACTGTCTCTCTAGGGTGGGGGAAGGAGATTAGCAAAGGCAGAGAGAGACGAGGGAAGCTCTGACTTTACAGTTTGCCATTTGGAAAATTGCTTACTGTCCTAAGCATTGCTGGAAGGTCTGCACTGTGCAGAAACATGTCCATAGGTTGCAGTGGTGAAGGACTAGTTATTCTATCTAATCTATCTGTTCCATTGCACAACCAGATGATAGTGACATAATTTTTTTGTAACAGTCTTGTTTGCCAATTGTCAGTAACAGCAGCTATGGGGATGGGAAGGAAGAGCACCTTACTGTAGCTTTCTATTCTATCCCATGCTCATAGAATACAGTTAAATATGCATCTGAGTCAGCATACAGGAGGTGATGGTACTCCTGGTTGGCACAGGCCTGCTGGGTGGGACAGAGTGCTAAAAGACTGGCAACCAGTCTCCCCTCTCTCCAGCCCTTTTAAGAGTGTTAGCAGGCGGGGAGGCAGGGCCTACCCTAGGCTAAGTAGGTGACCTCAGGGCCAGTATCTGAGATAGCACACTTGGAGTTATGGTAATACAGGGCAGCACAGGCCTACTAGATGGGCAGAATGCTAAAAGACAGGCAGTCCCTACTCCAAAGAACTGGAAATCATAGCTAATAAGAGCATTAGCTGGGCAAACAACCCTTCTCTCCCCATCCTTTGAAGAGTGTGAGCGGGCAGGCAGGGTTGTTGGGCATTTCAGGGCTATCTCAAGCTAGGCGAGTGACCCCAGTATCTGAGGCTTCAAATTTGTAGTGAGGTACGTACTGCAGAGCTGTACAGGCCTGCTGGTTGCCACAGGGTGCTAAAAGACAAGCAGTCCCTCCACCCTGAGAGCTGGGAATCTAGTCTGAGCATATCATAATGCTCAGGACGGGTATGTTTGGAAAATTAAATGATCATAGAAGGAAAGAAGGAGAGAAGGTGAAAACAATGCTTAGAAAGAGACAGGGTGTTCCCAACGTATAGTGATGGGCTCGTCTAGTCTTCTGGCAACAAATTCTAGAGTTTGATTATAAGTCAAGTGAAAAAATATTTTTTCTGATTAGTCTTAAATGTGATATATTTTGGCTTCCTTGCATGTCCCCTAATCTTTCTACCTTTTGAAGGAGTAAACAACTAATGTACATTAACTCATTCCACTCTGCTCATTATTTTATAGACCTCTATCATACCTCATCCGTCTCTTTTCCAAGCTGAAGAGCCCTAACTGCACACAATATTCAAGGTGCAGTCGCACCATGTCATGATACAGAGGCATTATAATATCCTTGGTTTTATTCTCCATGCCTTTCCTTATGATTGCTAGCATTCTATATGCTTTTTATGCTGATGCTGCATACTGGGCAGAGGAGTCCAATGTATTATCCACGATGACGTTTAAATCCTTTTCCTGGGTGGTAATTTCTAATCTGGAACCTTGCATCGTGTAACTGTAGTTTGGGTTGTTCTTCCCTAAAGGGGTTATTCCGAGGCACGAATAGTGGGGATAGACGTCCATCCCCGCTATTCATACCTTTTCCCGGTCCCGTCTACCTTACCCGCATTTTGTACGGAGAATGTAGACGCAGGTGGGAAAGGGGCAGATCAGGGGTGGCATTAGGGCGGGCAGTGGGCGGTCATTGGCCCCAAACGTACAGGGTCGATTCCAATGTCAGCCCTGTATGTCTGTGGCTGGCGACTTGCACAGGGAACTTATTCCACCTCCGAGGTGGAATTGTAGCAGCGAAGTGCAGACAATGAATAAATCCAGGAGTCAATTTACAGGGTCCAAGCCAATTTATTGTGCACAAGGCCCAGTTAGTCAAAGCTTCAAAAAGGACTGAGCAAAGTTCTTACAGAGACATATTCATTTATACATTTCTTTTCAGTTTGATACATGCAAACTTTCTATCGGTCCCAACGTCCCCTGCACCTGTCCAGAGATCCCTCCTGGGCCTAGCACCCAGCTCCCTCCTCTAGGACTGTTCTAACAATGGTGCAGTTTCTAGGTTTGGATACTTCTCTACTGCAAGGTCGTTTCTGGCTCTAGGAATGCAAGTATTGAAACAATTCTATTTTCACAGCACAAAAGAATAATGGAAGATTTATGCATTCATGAAAACTTCTTATTAAGCAGTTTAAAACAGCTTTCTCAAACTTTTACAGACTTAGGTTCTTTACTGAGATCAGTGTTGGAATCAGGGCCTAACTTACAGGCCTTTCACATTTGCAGGCTTATTGTAGGCCATAGCCTGCCACATTCCCCCCCTTTGATTATTCTCACCCGCTAGTGAGAAAGGGTGAGAATTAAATCACATATTATACTTGCGTAACAGCATCATCTTGGGATATTGGGGAATATTGCCACATAGCTAATATTTTCGTAGCTGCCTTCCATTCTACAGTGTTATCAATAACTGAGGTTATCATGCGTAATCAACGGGGTAGGAGACATGGGAGAAACAAGCATACAGCCAATATAAGTAATACAATAAGCACAAGGGTCTTCATACCCCCTAACCATGAAAATGCTGAACCAAACCACCCATCAAGCTTCAGGCCA
Organism: Ichthyophis bannanicus; assembly: GCA_033557465.1. NCBI lineage: Eukaryota > Metazoa > Chordata > Amphibia > Gymnophiona > Ichthyophiidae > Ichthyophis > Ichthyophis bannanicus. The sequence continues at coordinate 307,610,482 of CM066032.1, read as the reverse complement.
TGCCAGGTCTGAACAGGCACATAAGCTTGTGTGGGCATCTGAGTAGCGATATCTTCAACAACATGTCCATTATTATCAATCTGCAAACAACAGTTAGTTAAATTCAATTTTCCACACACTCCACCTTCAGCTGCTAGTAAATAATCTAGTGCTAAGCGATTCTGATAAATAGCTGTACGCATTTGTGTACTCTGCTTAGCTAAAAGAGTTAGTGCTTTATTGGTCTCATTGGTTATTATTTCAACAACAGCTTGTAAGCGTATAATACGATTTATCATATACACAGGAGTACGATATCCCCATGTACCATCTTGTTCCCAAGTAGCAGGTCCATAGTATGAAATAATTCTCTCAGGTGGCCACTCCTCCTCCTTCCACTTGTCCCATTGGCCTATCTTCAAGACTTCTCATTTCTGTCGACTCCTGTAAATGGGAAAACCCAGTTGTTCTCCATGGGACGTAGGCAACAGGAAGAAGGAAGGTCGTATGGTTCCCAAGGCACATGCTCCTCCCCAGTGGTGAGGAAACCTAGCATATGCTCGAGTTCCACAAATCCAGTACAGTCCAGGTGGTGCTTGCCAGGAATTATAAGATGCTAGATTAGTCCAGATGCTGGCAAGATTAGGGAAACAAACTAAGGGGTTGGAGGGCTCTGAAGCGTTGATTCCTGACCACCAGGATGTCTTCTTAGTGGTACTGTTGTAAAACTTCTGATTGAGACAGACCAGCTGTCCAACTTCCATAGCAAACTGTGGTCCAAAACGAGCAAAACACAAATTACCAACAATGGGGTGGGCCAATACCCACTCACTAGTAGTCTGATGTAAATCAGTCTGATTATAAGGCATAGAATAGTTCACTTCTTGTGCCTCCCAGGGCCATTGGTCTCCCATCTTAGTCCCTCCACAGTAGAGGCAGTCCGAAATGTGGAGACTAGATGCTACTGCCCCGGCGAGCTCAATGAACAAGTTTTGGGAGGCATGAGGAATCTCAAACTCGGCCTTCATGGCTTCATAGAAAGAGTGATGTATTCGATAAGGTGCAGATGCATGAGTCTTAGTATTCAGCCGTATATGTATAAAAGTTCCAGGATCTACGCCTCCTCCTGCTATCCGTAACCCAAATCTGTACCCCTGCTTCCAGTGGCTAGGGTTAAGTATGATGAGTTGCACTGGATTGCAGACACCTTTCTTACACTTCTTAGGTTCTGGTAATGACAATTTTTCCAGGCTGGCTACACGTTTATCTCCTTCTCGTCCAGTGGGCGCACCAGACCAGGTAGCATAATACACGCATTTCCACTTGGGACAGTAGTAAGCATCTTTGGATGATGCACTGTAGACGGTTGGGGAAGATTTCCCAGTACACTTTCCCCATCTGTATGCTCCTTCAGGACACATATATTTATCATCGTAGTAGTAAGCATACTCCCAATATCCACACTTGTGATAGACATTTCTGTTGATCACCTCACAAGCATCAAAACTCAGGGTAACATGCTTTGTGGGATCAGGAAGCTGTCGTGTGGCATTTATGAGGGCTCCATCCTCATCATTCCATCATATCTCAAGTACATAATAAGAGGGGTTCTGCCGGGGGTTGTAACAGGTCTTACTCTTTCCCTTCATACAGATATTTAACTCTGTGCCATTATAGATACACCGGCTGACTATACCAGTGCAAGTATAGTAGGAATGATAAAGTAAAGTCTGAGTGACCCTCTGTCCAGTTCGGGTGGTAGTTATACAAGCTGCACAAGGGGGTAAGGCAAAAGTCTTTTCCAGGAATCCCAGGACCACCACTCCCACAAGGCAATAGTGGAAGAACATTGTGATTACAGTCTTTGGAGGTCAACTGGAATTTTGGGTACGATGAGCTTGTAGAGTCTTCTTCTTCTCTGTTTCGATTGCCACTCTTGCGTGACAGGGGTGGGATTGTAGATTCTGAAGATTCTTACAATGCCGGTTGTCTCCACAATGTGAGTCACAATGGAGTCTCAGGGTCATTTACTGAAGTCCATTGATCAGGTTCAGGAGTGGCTTCCGGCTTCACTCGACTGTGATGGATCCAGGGTTCGAGTTCTGCGACTTTTACTGCAGTTGGGGTTGACAAGATGACAACATAAGGTCCCTTCCAATGCGGCGCCAGCGGGGTCTTTCTCCACTCTTTGATCCACACTGACACTCCTGGCTTGAAGGGATGCAGAGGCTCTGTTAGGTTGATGGGCAATCAATCTTGCACCCAGGCATGAAGACTCTGCAAAACAGAACCTAAAGCCAACAGTTCTTGTCTAGTTATTTCAGATCCTATTTGTTTCATATCTCCTTTAATTCCCTGTACAATGGGCAGAGGTCACCCATACAGAATCTCAAAAGGGGAAAACTCCCAAAGACTTGGTTGGAGCAGAACGTATCCTAAGAAGGGCTATAGGGAGAACCTGGAGCCACTTTAGGTGTGTTTCTTGACAAAGCTTGGTCACTGAGATTTCAGGATTCTATTCATGCGTTCTACCTTCCCTGAACTCTGGGGTCTGTAGGCAGTGTGCAGCTTCCATTGTATCTGTAGAGCTCGAGCTAACTGTTGAGTCACTTGGGACACAAATGAGGGTCCATTGTCTGATCCTATAGTCAATGGTATTCCAAATCTAGGAATAATCTCATGGAGCAGTATTTTAGTGACTTCTCAAGCCTTCTCAGTTCTTGTGGGACGGGCTTCTACCCACCCAGAAAATGTGCAAATTAGAACTAACAGGTAGTGATATCCATTTGCTCGTGGTATTTCAGTAAAATCTACTTGAATATCACTCATGGGGGCCACCCCTACTGATTGAACTCTTGGGGGTGGAACAGGACCCTTGTCTAGCATTGTTCTTGGCACATGTCAAACATTGCTGTGCCACTGAAGTAGACAGGGGTCCTAGTAGTGAGATGGAAAAATGGGGTCTTAGGGCTCTTTCCATGGCCGTTTTCCCATAATGTGTGGCCTGATGAAAAGCACGAACAAAAGCTGGCCCTAATGCTTCAGGAATGACTGTAGGACCTGGAGGTGAGCTACCCTCTGGAGGTAGCAGCACTATCCAACCTTCTTCTGTTAGGACCCCTCTCTCCTTTTCACAGAAATAATCCAACTCTTTTGTAGTGTATCGGGGAGCCCATGAGCTAAGGGGCACAGGGAATAAGGCTGCTTGTACTGAAGTGTCTTGGGTCACAATTCGTCCAGTTGTGACTGCTTTTCGGGCAGTGGCATCAGCAAACCTATTCCCTCGGGTAACTTCTCCTGCTCCTGCCTGATGTCCTCGACAATGCATGACTGCAACTTGCTTAGGGGCCCATACAGCATCTAATAATATCAATATCTCGGGCCCATACCTAATGGACTTGCCTCCTGAAGTGATCAGCCCTCGCTCTTTATACAAGGCTCCATGTGCGTGCAAAGTGGTAATAGCATACTTGGAATCTGTGTACACATTTAAACGGAGTCCTTCTCCTAATGTCAGTGCTCTAGTGAGAGCTATCAGTTCAGCCTTCTGCGCTGAAGTTCCTGGGGCGAAAGCTGAGGACTCAACTACCAGATCAAGGGTCACCACTGCATATCCAGCACAACGATGTCCATTGATGACAAGACTGCTTCCATCTACAAAGAAAGTCTGTTCAGGATCCTCCAAAGGAACATCAGTTAAATCTGGGCAACTTGAAAATACAGTGTCCATAGTTTCTAAACAGTCATGATCAGGGGGCCCAGGACCAATTGGGAACAATGTAGCAGGATTCAGAGCTTGACTGACTTTTAACTGTATTTGGGGGTTTTCGCACAGCATACTCTGATATTTCAACATTCGTGAATTCGTTAGCCAGAAATTTCCTTTGTGTTCCATGAGGGTCGGGACAGAATGCGGCATAGTCACTTAAAGATTCTGTCCCAGAGTGAGCTTATCTGCTTCGCTCACCAAAAGGGCTGTTGCTGCAACAGCTCTCAAACAAGGGGGCCAACCTCTTGCTACCACATCGAACTGTTTTGACAAGTAGGCTACTGGCCGTTGCCAAGATCCAAGAGATTGGGTTAGTACCCCTAGAGCATTTCCTTGTGACTCATGGACGTAAAGATGGAAAGGCTTCTGGACATCTGGGAGACCCAGAGCTGGTGATGACATCAGAGTGCTTTTCAGAGATCGGAATGCTGCATCCTGTTCAGGTCTCCACTCTAGTGGAGACTTTTCCATTCCTTTGGTAACTTGATAGAATGGTTTTACTAGCAGCGCAAAATTGGGGATCCATATGTGACAGTATCCTGTGGCCCCCAGGAAGGCTCTTACTTGCCTCCTGATGGTTGGAGTGGGAATACTGCATACCGCTTCTTTGCGTTCAGGTCCCAAGCATCGAATTCCACTGGACAACTGGAACCCTAGGTATTTAACTTCAGTTTGACATAGCTGTGCCTTAGCTTGTGAGACTTTGTATCCAGCCTCGTTCAAAAGGTACAGACGTTCACTGGTGGCTTGTAGACATTCACTTTCTGAATTGGTGGCTATGAGCAGGTCATCCACATACTGGAGGAGAACCCTTTGATTCAGGGCATCACTAAAGAGAGTAGGTGAATTCTTGAATCCTTGAGGTAATCGGGTCTAAGTGAGTTGGCCCCGCCTTCCTGTTGTGGGGTCTTGCCATTCAAAAGCGAACAAAAGTTGACTGGTGGGGGCCAGGTGTACACAGAAAAAGGCATCTTTCAGGTCCAGGACGGTAAAATGAGTAGCATCAGCGGGGATCAGTCCCAAGAGAGTATAAGGATTTGGTACTACTGGGTGTATAGTTTCAACTGCATCATTTACCCGCCTCAGATCTTGTACTGGGCAGTAATCCCTTGTCCCAGGTTTCTTAACTGGGAGAAGAGGAGTATTCCAAGGTGACTGGCATTCCTTGGGAAGTCCATACTTCAGCAGTTTCATCAGATGGCAATGGATTCCTTCTATGGCTGGTCGGGGAAGAGGATACTGCTTCACATGCACTGGTTCTGCTCCTGGCTTGAGGGTGACAATGACAGGGGCTATGTTCTTTGCTAGGCCAGGTGGATTATCTTCTGCCCATACTTCAGGCGGGGCTATAAGGTTGGTGGGTATACAGGAACTGGTTGACTTAATTGGAGGTGTACTATAGAACTGCCACTCTTCTTCTTGGGGGACAGTTAGCACCATCAATCCAGCAGGCTTTGGGTTCACAGTCATTCGCATTTCTCCCCCTTCAGCAAAGGATATTTGTGCCTGAAGTTTTGCAAGCATATCTCGGCCCAGAAGTGGAATAGGGCACTTGGGCATATACAAGAACTGGTGCGTTATCTTCTGTCCCCCTAGTTCACACATACGGTTCTGCAGGAATGGCTTGGTGGCTCTGTTTCCAGTGGCCCCAACAATGGTGACAGATCGAGAGGAAAGAGGAGCCACCGGCTTTGCCACCACAGAATGTTCTGCTCCTGTATCTACCATAAAGTCCATATATTGGTCCTCTACTTTCAAACTGACCATAGGCTAATGGGGACCCAGGGTGAACTTGGAGCCCGGTCTGGCCTAGTCTTCATCCATTTCATCCATGTCATAGCCTGTTGCTACTGCCACTCCCTCAATGGCTTCTTCTCTCTCTTGCTGGAACTGTGCTCGGTTCATTCCTCCACGATTTTGAAATCGGCCTTCTGTTCTCCAGGGGCTCCCTCCTCCCCTCCTGGGGGTGGAGTCAAGATGCGGGCATTCATTTCTCCAATGTCCTTCTTCTCTGCAGTGGGCGCACTGATTTGCACCCAATGGAGGCCTGCTATTTCCGCGGCCTCTTCCTCGTTCTCTGGTCCTTTGGTTAGGAAAGCCTCCTCCACGTCGTTCAACTAAAGCAGCAGCAAGAAGATCAGCTTTCTTCTTCATTTTTCATTCACTTTCTCTGTCACGTTCATTTTCACGATTCACAAATACTTTCTGAGCGACTTCCATTAACTGTGCTGTATTCATACCCGCAAATCCATCCAGTTTCTGCAATTTTCATTTTATGTCTCTCTGGGACTGACTGACAAAGGCTGCATTTACCATGCGCAAATTCTCCTGAGCGGTGGGATCGTATGGGGTATACAAATCTATAGGCTTCAGACAACCGCTCATAAAAGGCCGCTGGGCTCTCATCTGGACCCTGGATAACTTCAGATACCTTCCCGATATTCATGGCCCTCTGGCCTCCCTTCTTCAGGCCCTGCAGCAAGGCCTGGCAAAATCACGTTAGGGCCGCTGCCCCCCTGTCATCATTTGGGTCCCATCTAGGATCTTCATTCGGGAAAGCTGCGGCGGCTGCTTGTGGGAGATTCAGATCCCCCCTTCTACGGGATTCTCTTCTAACCAGCGGATGGCTGCTTGCACAATCCTCGCTCGCTCCTCAGTAGTAAAGAGAGTGGACAGGAGCTGGCGACAGTCGGCCCAGGTAGGCAGATGAGTTTGCATTATACTAGACATTAACTCTGTCAATTCCTGGGGTTTTGCTGTATAGGATGCATAATGCGTTTTCCAGTTTAATAAATCAGTAGTGGAAAACGGTACATAGACTAGACTGGTTGGTCCTGGTGCCATCTGGCCCTTTTCATTTAGGATAGGTACCCCAGGCACTTGACGCAATGGCATTAGGCGCCCTGCTTTCTCCTTCTTCTTTTGGGTTATACTTCCTAAATCATATGGCTCCCGGGTATAAGCTTCCTTGGTTGGTGACCCTGAACTGGCAGGAGAGCCTCCGCTTTCTATATCGTCGGAGGACTCAACGTACTTGGGCAGGACTCGGGGCTATCGCTCGGGGAAGTGGGCTTCTTTTGCTGCTGCAGCGGTAATTGCTGAGGTACCTCATCAGGTTCCGCTTCAGGTAGCGGAGCTGGGGGAACTAACCTATGTGGGTACTGGGGTAAACGGGCCAGGATTTCTGGGGACTCTGAGGCAGAATACACAGGCGGCTTCCTCTCCTCAACCTTCTGGGTCCCCCTAGTGGTTGCTACTAATATTCTACACTGTTACTCATAGCAGCGCTTTACCCAAGAGGGCTGCCTTTCGCAAACACCCAAGCAGGAATCTATGTAGGAGAACTGATCAGGGTGAGCTTTTTGTACAAGCTGATGAACACGGGAAACTATTTCTACATCAAAGGTGCCCCCACGGCGCCATGAAGTAGCTAACACAGGCCACTCCCTATCACATAACATTATTAACCTAGATGGAGACATTCTTATGCCGTAGTCTCCTGAAAATCCTTTACGGAAATTCGTGATCATACATTCCAACGGAGTTTGTGTGGACTCCGTCCCTCCCATAATCATAATGGCGTACACGTAATGACGTACAAGATTACAAACAGTAAGGGTAGGTAGTATGGCTGTAGGTAAGGGGTCCGTACAGCCCACAGAACACTGAGGGGAACAAACACCACACGCTTTCTCCTTTTCGTGACCTGGGCACGGTCGCCCGGCCAGGAACTGCGCTACTCAGGAGTCCGCTCTCGCTCGGTCTGTATCTCAAGACCTCTCAATCACACAGACAATCATATCATCACAAGAAATCATTTTTCAAAATGCCCAAGGTTTTCTGACTAACTGACTATTCCCAACCAAAGGGTCCATGGCTTCGGCTTCCGCTAACCCTTGTGCGGAGCGTACTAGGACCGCCCTTATGAGAGGTGATCAGGCTCTCTTGTCTCGCGCACTCATGCGAGATTTTCCCAGTTAGTCTATACCAAATCAGTCTCGCGCACTCATGCAAGACTCTTTCCCCAGGCTTCACTGACTTTTAAACAAGAAAATGTCTACTCACGGGATCCGGTTCCCCATACTAAACCAGTTCTTGGGTTGGATCCTGGACTCCCCTCAGGTTCAGAGGTGTTGGCTGGCTGGACCCAGTGGCCTGCCGAGGCAAGGCAGAACCCTCTCCGATACAAAGGAACCGGTGGCGCCTGAGGTTTCCCTTGCAGTCGGACAGACACGGTTCCGACCGGGCCAAACCTGGAGGCGAATTGCGTGGAATAATCGCTTGACTTCCATTCACTATCCGCACATTCCCGGCCAACGCACCAAGAATATGTAGCAGTGAAGTGCAGACAATGAATAAATCCAGGAGTCAATTTACAGGGTCCAAGCCAATTTATTGTGCACAAGGCCCAGTTAGTCAAAGCTTCAAAAAGGACTGAGCAAAGTTCTTACAGAGACATATTCATTTATACATTTCTTTTCAGTTTGATACATGCAAACTTTCTATTGGTCCCAATGCCCCCTGCACCTGTCCAATCAGAGATCCCTCCTGGGCCTAGCACCCAGCTCCCTCCAATAGGACTGTTCTAACAATGGTGCAGTTTCTAGGTTTGGATACTTCTCTACTGCAAGGTCGTTTCTGGCTCTAGGAATGCAAGTATTGAAACATTTCTATTTCCACAGCACAAGAGAATAATGGAAGATTTATGCATTCATGAAAACTTCTTATTAACCAGTTTAAAACAGATTTCTCAAACTTTTACAGACTTTGGTTCTTTACTGAGATGGGGGTTGGAATCAGGGCCTAACTTACAGGCCTTTCACATTTGCAGGCTTATTGTAGGCCATAGCCTGCCACAGAATAAGTTCCCTAGTTGGCGGGGAGGGAAGGGCCTGGTGTGCAGAAGGGTCAGGGAGGTGCTGAGGACATTCCCCGCAGCCCAACCCTGGCCTTAGGTGGTCAGATTGTGAGTCAGGCTAGGGGAAATCAATGCTGGAGCATGCGGCCAGGGATTGCGGCTGTTCAATAGAACCACAGTGCCATGGCAACCAGACACCATGTCGTCACTGCTCCATTGAAGAATTCTGACTGAGCTAGCCAGACAAGGGCTGTATGTGCAGGTCAGATGGAATCTGGGTCCCAGGCTACACATTTATTTATATTTATTTTATTTATTTATATTTCTTATATACTGTGCTATTATAATCAGTGCGGTGTACATTTGAACAGAACATACCACAATGTAACAGGCCACATTGAGTTTACAGTAAACAGGGGTAGCAAACATGGACGTAACCGGGGGAACTATTTACATATTATGATAACTATTTACATAATGCACATACAGGCCTGTTCACAATTCTGATCCTGCGGAGCTAGACGTGCCCCATGGGACCAGAATCGCGACTCCCTCTGTGCGTCTGGTTCTGGCTGGATGCACAGAGGGCTTGAGCATGCAGGATGGAATTTGGTCCTAAGTGCATAACTTTGCACTTGTCCACATTAAATTTCATCTGCCATTTGGGTGTCTAGTCTCTCAATTTCTCAAGGCCATCTCCAATTTTTCATAATCCACTGTCATGGGGCAGGGGACAGGTAGCATTGAGGGTGAGACATGGTGAATCAGGGAAATGATAGCACTAAATAATGATGCCCTGAAGATGGTTGAAATGGTGAGGCTTAAGAGACTACTGTGTCTCTTAGCTCCTGATTACTGAGCACCCTGTAGGACAACTTTTAGTAGGCAGGTATTCCCCAGCTTGCATAATCAGTTGCTAAACCAGAGGCTGGTACTAGTGTGCATTTCACCACTGACATCTGGGTTAGTTGGAATATTACACAGCACACTAGTAGCAGCTGGACGAATTAGGAGCAGGGTGTAGGTCTAATGGGGGAACAACAAGAGAAAGTTACTGGTGGGCTGTGCTACATAGCCAGCTAATGGAAGACAGTCATACTTGGACCCTTATCTTAGAAAAAATAAGGCCAATGATGCAGGGCTGGCAGATAGGGCACAAACGGAGCACTGTGCTTCCAGGTTTCCTTGTAACAGATGATGGGACAAACATTGTCAAGGCAGTGGAGAGAGAGGGGCTTTCGTGGGATCAGATGCTTTGCACACGGCGCTGCATGAGAAGCAGGAAGCAAGAAGGGCATCTGTGCACCAGCTCAAGTAGGATGTTGGCATCAGATGAATTCAACTTATGAAATGCTAGAGATGCTAGTGGAGCAACGGGAAACCAATATCAGCATCTACAGGCCCTTGGGCCACCAGAGTTCCACAAGGGATTCCCTGAGTCTTTTCATCCCAGTAGTGAAGATTTTGCAAGTGGTGTTAGAGGGTTTTTGGCAGTGGTGAGGATTCACAACAGAGGTTTTGGTAATGGTGGACTGCTTGCATGGTCAAGTGGGAAAAAGATTGCAACCCCTTATGAAGGAGGATGCTCATATGCCAGCTGGTCTTTGTGATCTGCAGATGAAAGGAACTACTACTGCTACTATTAATCATTTATAAAGTGCTACAAGGCGTAAGCAGCGCTGGACAGACATATATAAAGATGGCCCCTGCTCATCAGAACTTACAATCTAATCAAGACAGACAATACAATCTGCTCCTATGACATCTTCAGCCTAATCTACGCAGACGACGTTCTGCTTTTCACCCCGGTCAAAATTATGCATCCTGATGTCTCTAAGCTAGTTGACTGCTTCAACGCAATTACTGACTGGCTCCTATCTCAGAATTTGAGGATAAACTTCAAGAAGACGGAGGTCTTATTTATCTCCAGGAACAAGAACGTCTCCTCCCCCCCCCCCCGCCATCTTGAAGGTACGAGATGCAGAACTCCCATACGGTATCTGGGGGTCACACTAGATAACCAATTTAACTTCAAAGAGCATATAAAGAACATGACCAAATCCATCTACAACAAAATTTTAACATTAAGGCACCTTAAACCTTTACTAGCCCCACATGACTTCAGAACTATCTTCCAAGCACTAGTAATTCCTCATTTTGATTATGCAAATATAATCCTCCACGGTCTCCCTAAGAGCACCCTTAACCCTCTCCAAATGGCCATGAATGCAGCAGCACGCATTTTCAGCGGCATAGCCAGGAGTGATCACATTACGCCCATACTTATGGAACTTCACTGGCTACCACTACACAGCAGACTCACTTACAAAGCTCTACTCATAACCTTCAAGGCCATTAACCGACTGTCTCCTTCATCTATCTCAGCACTCCTTACAATCACCCCAAACAGCAGACTGAGAAGATCAGCAACCGCCAACACTCTATTCCCCACGAATCCATAAAATGTAATCAACTAACCAGGAACAGGTCCTTTACATTTTACACCCCAAGAATCTGGAACAGCCTCCCCCCGCACCTCCGAGCAATTAGTGACCTTCTTCAATTCAGAAAAGCTCTAAAGCACCATCTATTCCTCCTCCATTTTTCGCACCTTAATAACCCCCCACCACACTAATATTCCTTCATCCAAACCTTTACTCCCCACAACCTGATCCATAACTAAGAATATACCTGACCACCACATCAGGTACATTTCACAGTCCCCACATTCTTATACAAGATTCGCTTTTAATTTCTAACCTGTAAATCTGTAAATAGTTCACAATTTAACTCTGTTATTAGCTTATTAGTTTCCTCTTCCCCGTTCAGTCCAAGTTTATTTTCCTGTTACAATGTAAGCATTGATATCATTGTTCTGATGTTATGCAAATGTTATTGTTATATGTAAACCGCACTGACCTTGAATAGCGTGTTATATAAGAATGGATAAATAAATAAATAAATAAATAAATAAATAAATAAAATACAATAGATGAGAATAAGGATCCAAAGAGGGAAAGGTAATGAGACACAAGGAAAACAAGGGGTCAAGATCCAAAAGCAGCCTCATGGATTTGAAAAGGGGGAAAGATGAAGCCTGACGTACAGACTCGGGAAGTTTGTTCTAGGCATAAGGAGCAGCAAGGTGAAAGGATCAAAGTCTAAAGTTAGCAGTAGAAGAAAAGAGCATAGAGAGAAGCAGGCTAATGCAAGAGCGGAGTTCAGAAGGAAGGGTGTAGGGAGAGAGGAAAGGTAGTGAGGAGCAGAAGAATGGATACATTTATAGGTCAGATGGAGAAGTTTGAATTGGATACAGAAACGGAAGGGGAGTCAATGACGTGACTTGAGAAGAAGGGTTATATAAGTATATTGGGGATAGCCAAAGATTGGCTGCACAGCAGAGTTCTGAACAAACTGAAGGGGAGAGAGGTGATTCAAAGGGAGACCAGCAAGGAGGGGATTGTCGAGACAGGAGGTGATTAAAGAGTGGATAAGAGTTTTAGTAGTGGGTTCAGAAACAAAGGGGCAAATTTTGTTAATGTTATAGAGAAAGAAATAACAGGATTTAGCTATCTGTTGGCTACGTGAGGAGAAGGAGAGGGAGGAGTCAAAGATGACCCCAAGGTTGAAAGCTGAGGGAACAGGAAGTAGAAGTGTGTTATCAACAGAGATAGAGAAAGAAGGCAGGGGGGAGGAGGGTTTAGAGGAAAAAAACGAAGAAGTTCGGTTTTGGCCATGTTCAATTTCAAACAGCGGTGAGACATCTAGGCAGCGATGTCAGATAGGCAGGCAGAAATGCAGGCCTGGAGTGACAGTGAAACATCAGATAGATAGATCTGAGAGTCATCTCTCCTAAGGCTCCGCTCTGTTGGTCTTTCTGGTCTGGTTCTTCATTGGTTTCACTCATTTCTTTTCAACCGGTCATTCTCGGTTCTGTCGGGCTCTGATTCATCTAATTCGTCACCCCTTCCCTGTGGTGTTCCTCAGGGTTCTGTACTGGCCCCCCTGTTGTTTAATATTTTTATGGCCCCCCTCGCTTTACTTATTCAGCAGCACGGTATCTCTGCGTATTATTACGCAGTTGATATCCTCCTTCTCTATCACACCTGTCTCCTCACACCTGATATTGGTCCCCTCAACGTCTGTCTCTCCGCTGTCTCTTCTTAGTTTTCTGAGAATTTCTTGCATGTTAACCTGTCTAAGACTTCTGCTATCTGGTTCACTGCTGGTGCCCACATTCCCACCCTCACCCCATCTCTCTCTGCTGGGCCCATCCCTCTTGTCACATCTATGCGCTATCTTGGTGTCACTCTGGACTCAGCTTTAACTTTCAAAGATCACGTTTCCTCTGTTGTTCAGCGTTCCTTCCATACACTACGGGAACTTCGTGCTGTTCGGCCTTTTCTCTCCCTTTCCTCTATGACCACACTTCTTCTTTCCCTTGTAGTTTCTCGACTTGACTATTGTAATGCTTCCTTAGCCGGTCTCCCTCTTTCTCAGCTTCACCGTCTTCAATTGGTTCATCACACTGCTGCTCGTCTTTTGACTAACTCTTCTCGGTCGGCTCATATCACTCCCCTTCTTATCCACTTGCACTGGCTGCCTATCCCTTTTCGTATTCAATATAAAATTCTGATTTTCGTTCACAAGGCTCTTCACACTGGTGTCCCTCTCTATCTGTCGGATCTGGTTCATTTTCACTGCCCCTCTAGAGTTCTTCGGTCAATTCATGCTAATCGTCTTTTTCTCCCACCTCCCTCTAGGGCCCGTCTTGAATCCACACGCTCTTCCGCTTTCTTTTTCCTTGGTCCTCGTCTTTGGAATTCCCTCCCTTTAGCTCTGCGTCTAGAATCCTCTTTCCGCTCCTTTAAAACCTCACTTAAAACCCACCTCTTCTGCACAGCTTTTGATCTCCCTCCTCCCCTTCCTTCCACTGCTGGCAGCTGATTGATCCCTCCTAACCCGTCTGTATGTTCCTTTTATCTTCTCTCCCTGCTTCTCTCTTCTTTGCTGTCCTTTCCTGTAAATGAATTGGCGTTCCTTTCTGTTTCTGACAGTAGTCTCCTTATTTTATTGTACACCGCTGCATGCCTCTAGGTTCAGGCGGTATAATAAGTTTTAAATAAAGATAAAGATAAAGATAAAAATGATATTGAAAGCCATAGGAGGAGAGCAGAGCACCAAGGGACTGGGTATAGAAAGAGAAAAGGAGAGAGCCCAGAAGAGACCCTTGGGGTACACCAACTGAGAGTGGGGTAGCAGTAGAGGAGGAACCACCAGTACAAACACAAAAAGAATGATGAGAGAGATAAGAAGACAACCAGGACAGCACAAAGCCCCTAAAACTAAGTGAAGACGATGTGTCGAGGAGAAGGTGGAGCTCAACAGCATCAAGAGCAGTAGAAAGGTCGAGAAGAATGAAGATTGAGTAAAGACCCTTGGATTTGGCCAGGAACAAGTCACTGGAGACTTTGGCAAGAGCCGTCTCAGTAGAATGTAAGGGGAGAAAGTCAGATTGAAGTGGATCTAGCAGGGCTTGAGAGGAGAGAAATTCAAGGCAACGGCAGAGAACTGCATGTTCAAGAAGTTTGGAAATGAAGGGAAGAAGGGATATGGGTCGATAATTAGAAGAATAAGCAGGCTTAAGTGAAGGTTTCTTGAGGAGAGGTGGGACCACAGCATGCTTGAAGGTTGTAGGGACAGTTGCAGTGGAGAGCAATAGGTTGACTCATTATTATTAATATTACTATTACTGAGCATTTGTATAGTGCTACATGACTTACTGGAAGGAAAAACTGGTTACTGGGAAGGAGAAAAGGGAGCACCAGTGTCAGGGGAGTGGTGGCAATGCTGATGCAGCAGGATAAATAGTTGGCACACTGGCAAGCAGTACTGCTACCTTTAGCACCCCCCTGTCATCTACCACTCCCCCTCCAGCTTTCAATGCCAGTGATCCATAAGCCCCAGCCAGGAAAATCTGTGGTGACTGAAGCCTTAGCTCCAATGCTGAGGTGAAGAGATTAGTCTTCACCAAGTCAGACTCCTGCACAAATTTCTGTGACATGTTGCCTTGCAGAGCCCAGTGAGACCATGTACACAGATTCCTTGTCATACTGGGCACACAAGATGACATTCTGGCCAAGGTTATACAGTTTTTCCTGCCCTGCCCTCCAGCCAGTGTGCCTAGCAAATGTACATTCTCCATGGCAGGGATATTGAGGCTCCCCATTGTTCACGGCCAGCACCAGAGTTGGTGGAAAGGCTTATATTTTTGAAGACAAATCTCCCCTTGTTTGATTTCCCTTCATTTTCATGTAACTGGAAGGAGGAATGAGTGTAGAGCTATACTGAGGGGAAGTTGCACAAACTCTCTGTTTTTAGTGTCTAGCTATGTTTGGACAGTTTGTACTGCAGCCTCTCTGGGATGGTGCCCATTTCCAATGGCTACCTTTCAGCCCCTTGTCAAATCTTTGAAGAAACCAACTAGAAATTTAAAAAAGTGAAAACCAAAGCAGACAGAAAGTAACTAAAACAAGAAGAAATGAATAAAGTCTCCCTCAGATGCTGGTGCCAGTCTCACTGTACTGCCATTTCTGTCATGGCTTGCCTGTTTGTCGCAAATCTTGCTCTTGAAATCCAAACTGCAGCTATATTGCAGTGGTAGCTGGCAATAGAGAGAGAAAGAGTGTGCCAGGGTAGGGGAGGGAGAGAGGGAGATAGTGCCAGGACAAAGTAGTAAAAGAGAGAAAGGGAGAGAGTGCCCAGAGGAAGGAGTAGTGGGGAGGGGAGTGAATATGCCAGGAGGAGGAAGGGAAAGGAGATAGAGAGAGAGAGAACGTGTGCTGGGGAGTGGGACGGTGAGTGAGCAGAGAAATTAGAGGGGAGCTTGTAAGCAGGGGCAAGGAAAGAGGGGGGGGGAGATAAAAGACTGACTTAACTGCGGCAGGCAGGGCGCAAAAACCATCAAGAAGCCGCCGCCGCCACCATCAGCCCGCCCCGATCGGTGTCCAGCATAGGGAGCAGGATCGGGGACTCCTCCTGCTCCCTGCACTGAAGGCTAATCAGGCCCCAGCAGGACTGACTTAACCATGGCAGGCAGAAGTGCGTGCCCGCGCCTGAGAGCCTCGCCAGAGGGCCCTTTCAGCGGGGGACAGAGGCGCACACATGAAAGCAGCGTAAACCTGAGGAACTATCTTACATCCCTCCTGGATGCACAGACCCCCTCCTCCATAAGTCTATCCACCTACCCTGCTAAGGACTTCCTCCCAAGCACCAATCCCTCTCTCTCCTAACATTTACCCCAGCCCATTCACACAAAACAAAGAAATCAAACATGAATACACTACCCAAATACCTCACACTCATATACCTCTCATCTCTACTGGCACACTGCCTCTCAACCTACCTCACCCTTCCCTCATTCATTCGTATCATTTACCTTCCAAAGTCCCTAATCCACTACACCCCGATCCCCTACTACAGCCAGCAACATAGGAGGCAATCACACCTACTCACCATTCCTACCATACCACTCACCACAACAACAATACCTAACACACACCCCATTCAACCAATCAAGTGCAATTTAATCAACACCTGTTCCGCCAGGAACAAAATCCAAACCCTTGCTGACCACATCACCGACAATGCAATTGACCTTTGCATCACTGAAACCTGGTTCAGCGAGATGGACAATGTACTTCTCAACCAACTCAACATCAACACCCACCACATCTACAACTGCCCACAAACTAACAGCAGAGGAGGAGGAGTCTGCATCCTCTCTAACAAACAACTCTGCTTCACCCCCACCAGCACAACATCCTCTCATGGAATCAACATCCTCATCATTAGCAACAAATGCCTCACCATATGCCTCGTGTACAGAGCTCCACACCACAAAGCAGACCAACTGGACTCTCTTTTTGAGGTAGTCTGCTCCACTGTCCCACGCCAACAACACCTTGTTCTACTTGGAGACCTTAACCTCCCCTCAGCTGACTCCACCCACAGCAACGCCTTTCTCCAAGCCATGAGTGACCTTCAATTCACCCAAATCATCAAGACCTCTACTCACCAAAAAGGAAGCACCCTGGGCATGCTCTTCCTACCCAACAAATTACTCTCCTCCCCCCATTCAATTACCCCCACATCCACTCCAGTTTTATGGTCTGACCATCACTTTATTTCCTTCACCCTACCCAACCCCCGACTCAAACATCCCACACTACCCAAACCTCACATGACAAGAAGATTCACAAACTTCCATGAGGAAACCTTCATCCACCAAACCATTCCTCAATTAAAGCAAGCCTTTCAACACTTAGACCTTGATCTCCTTATTCAAACCTGGAACACCATCATCACCACAGCCTCTCAAGCTCCACACACAACCATTCCAAAACCCTCAGGAACCACGCCCCTGGTACTCATCCCACCTCAAAAATCAGAAGCGCCTACTTAGAAAAATAGAACGAAGTTGGAGAAAAACCATAGACCCACAACAGCTGACCATCTACAGTGAACAACATACAGCATACTCTACCAGCACTCTCAATGCCAAGTGGAAACACCACAGCAACTTACTACTCCGTGCCATAAATAAACCCAGAGAACTCTTTCAACTCATCAGGACCTTCACAAATGACCCATCACAGCCCCCCCCAGGAAGACATCATCCACCCCAAGTGATGGCAGATTTTCTTATAGCTAAACACAGCAACTCTGCCACCTCTACCTTAACCATTCCGTCCACCATCTTCACAACCCAACCCTGGACCTCTTTCCGAGATGTCCACCCAGAGGAAATCAAGAACATCATCACCCGCATCAATGCCACTGCTTCCCCCCTAGATCCATGCCCAGTAACATGGATCAAGCAGACAAAGACCCTGATGCTTCCACTTATCTCCACAGTTCTCCACGCCTCTCTCAACCAAGCCTACCTCCCCCCAGAACTCAAAAAAACCTCCATAAGGCCCTTCCTGAAGAAACCCAACCTTGATCCCACCTCTCCTGCATCCTACAGACCCATTGCCAGGGTCCCTTTCCTCTCTAAAATCATCAAAAAAGCAGTACAAATTCAGCTTCAAGAGCACTTGGACAACTTCACACCACTTGACAGCAACCAGCATGGATTTCGCCCACTCCACAGTGCAGAAACCCTCCTCACTTCCCTCCTTAACACCCTCATAACTGGGACAGAGAAACCCCGCTCAGGTTTCATCCTACTATTCCTCGACATATCCGCAGCTTTCGACACTGTATCTCACCAAACTCTCATCAACCAACTCAACACCATTAGCATCCAAGGCACCCCACTACAATGGTTTAACTTTTACCTCTCCCAATGAACCCAACAAGTGAGAACTGGAAACCAATCCTCTTCACCATTCACCCTCCCCCAAGGAGTACCACAAGGATCAGCCCTCTCCTCCCTCCTCTCCAACATATACATCAGACCCCTCTGTCACATCCTCAAGAGTCTCAATATTGAATACCAAATCTATGCGGATGATATAATGCTCTTCACCCCCTTCAACACCACTTCTCCTGATTATTCCACACTTGCAGCTTGCTTCACAGAAGTCACCGCATGGCTACAACAACACAATCTCACAATCAATTTGAACAAAACAGGGCTCCTTTACATATCCAGAGATCCCAGCTTCCATCCTTCACACAGCATCAAACTGGGCAATACTGAAATCCAGATCAAACCCCAGATCAAGTACCTTGGTGTAACCTTGGACCATCTCTTAAACTTCCAGCTGCACATCCTAAACACCACCAGGAATATCTACTACAAAATCAGAATTCTCTGCAACCTACGCCCTCTTCTACCCCACAATAGCTTCTGCACAGTCCGTCAAGCATCAATCACCCCTCTCCTCGACTACTGCAACTCCATCTTACAGGGACTAAGACCACCCTTGCCCCCCTACAGCTGGCTCAAAGCACAGCTGCACGACTCATCACTGGAGCAACCAGGTACACCCACATCATGTCTGTATTGAAATCCCTACACTGGCTACTAATCTCATCCCATATCAGGATCAAGACCATTGTCCTCACTCATAGAGCCCTCCTCAACATTACAGTGGAACAGCTACAACTATTAATTGAGCACCCCAACAACAGCAGACTCCAGCGCCAAAACACAGCAAATCTCCTCCTTCTACTTGCACAGAGCTCTAAGAAAACACAACACACCTGCACAAGAGCCTTCCAATTGTAACAATATACATTTTATACCAGTTATCTGTACATAGTTCCAACTGTTTCATACAAAACGTTACTACTTGTTTCAATGTAAAAGTTTCACTGTAAAATGTTTCAATGCTAATTTTTTACCAGTTAACTGTACATAGTTCTTACTGTTCCATGTAAACGTTACTTCTTGTTCTATGTAAACTGTTTTGCCTTGAAGAAAAATGGTATATAAAACCAGTTAAATAAATAAATTTATAAATAAAGACAGAGAAGGTAGAAGAATGGAAAAAAGCAGGAGGAGAGGGAAGGGGAGGAAGAGAGAGAAGGAGCGAGATGAGAAGAAAGGAAGAGGAACTGAGAGAAGGACAGAGAGTAGAAATGAGTGGGAAGGGGCAGAAGAAGAGAAGGAAGGGCAAAAGAGTGGTGTGAAGGAGAGAAAAGCAAGAAGAGAGGTGTGGAGGAAGGGAAGGGAAAGAGGTGAGAGATAAGGGAATTATGGAGCGGTAGAGAAGAGTGAGCGAGTGTGGAGGAAGTGAGTGTATGTTGGAGAAAAGGAGTGAGTGTAAGAGCAGGAGAGGGAGAGAAGAATAGAAAAGTATATGTGGGATAAAGAGAAACACAAGTAAAAATGTAAAAAATGTGAAAACAACATAAATGGAATCTATAACGAGCAAAAGAGATATGATAAAAGGATGGAAAAATCTAGAGGAAATACTGAGAGCATAGAAAGGGCAACATAAGAAGAAGTAGATTAATAAGGAAAGGCCAAAGAAATAAAAGCAATTCTAAAGAAAAGAATAAAAAAGAAGCAAAGAAATACAACAATTTGAAAATATTTTATTGTGCCACTTGCTGCAGCTACAACTGAACTTTGGTGGTAGCAGTCCTGGGAGGAGAGGGTTTGGACTGAGAGAGAGATAATGTGTGGAAAAGAGCATGCCTGTCAGGGAGGGAAGCTAATCAATGCACATCTAAGGGGAGATGAGGAAGTTCACCTAGTACCCTGGCACTAATCTGAGCTCCCTATCCTTTCCCCACCCATACAAAGTAGCCAAACTATGCCTATGATGGTCACAAGGGAGAATTTATTGACTTTATTTTATCGTTATTTTCTTTACTGACTTCTCCTGAATGATTACCTCAGATGTTTTACAAATTAACCCCCCCTCATAATCACATAACTCTAGGCAACACCTGAATCCCTCTCACAACATTCCTGGCTATGCTAGAAAATAAGGTGTGTGGGTGGTGTGGCTGCCCTGCGGTAGATCTCATGATCTGCTCCATTTGATCCTGCAGATAGTAGGCTTTCTTCTTCAGACCTTCTGTCCATGAAATGGCAGAGAGTGAGGAATATTTTTCACTCAGACGAGATCCTTTAGGCCATGTAGTAGACTTTATTTCTATCTTTCGGTATGACCTAGCCACCTGTTGCATTGTGTTATGCCTTCCATTGCTGGCACGTGTAGATCTTTCATTCCCTGGCCATGCATTCAGTCAGCTGTTTGGCCATATCTGGCAGTAGGACATCCCTGGGGATCCATGTTGTGGAAATTCTTTCCCTGATAATTGTATGAAGCTATAAGAAAAGAGAGTGATCCTTGATTCCAAAATGAGAGATAATCTTCGTAGATTTTGTCTTCCAGTTACCCACAATCCCTTCCCAGCTCTATGACTACACTGTGACTCCTAAGCACACTTCCCTGTGTAGGCTCTTGTCTTTTCTGTAGGATATCCATCTGGTGAATGTTTTCTTCTGGTGTACTAAGGCCTGGATCATCACCTGTTCTAACCAGGAATTGGAAACATTTTCCTGATTTTTTTGGGGGGTTTTACTTGTTAGATGTTTCACACATTCAGTTTAATAAAATAATTTTAACTCACATTAGAACGTTTTAATGAATGAAAATTGATTGTATACCCATTAATATATAAGTTAATATGTGTTAAATTCATTTCAAATGTGCCAAGTTTTTAAAGGTGTGCTAATGAACTGCATGCGCATTAGCAAATGCCCATCCCCAGAAGTCAATGATATACCTGGGAAAACTCTAATCTTATGGCCATGAAGCAGGGAATCCCTCATCCTAAAGTAATATTTCAATATCAAATCTGTCTCCATGATGAGAGAAAAGGAGGCTGCCACAGTTGCTCTCTGTGAAACCTCTAGTCAGTCAGGTTAAGTTTGGGGAGTCAAATATGTTTGTAACATCTCCTGAGCAGATATCATCCTAGGAAAATTCAGAATATGCAAGTTCCTATACTGACCTAAATTTTGTACCTTGGAGTGAAGAGTTGTATTACCAGTGATCATTTAGCGGTCTCCGGGGCCACCACTCTTTTGTCGCAATCTAAAACATAAGAGCAGCATTCCTCTGAAATCTGTCCTGGGAAAATAGCTTAGACGTTTCTCCAGCAAGCCTATACTGGTTTGCTCATGCAGGTTACCCCAATGTCTTCTTGGAAGACCAATACAGTCATACCACTGATGTTAGGGTTGAAACTGGCAGGTTGTGCAGGTAGCCGCTTGACTTTCCTCCTGTGGCCTGTGATGTGAAAGTATCATCAGTACTTTCTGACATATACACAAACAAGTCAAAAAACTAAATCAGTGGTCATTCTGGAGGGGCTAGGACATGGTCATTCTCATTAGAATGTCTAAAACCATACTTTCCTCTTTCTTTCCTTTTCTCTCTGTTTTTTCTCTCTCACTCTCTCTGGATTTTCCTTAAAAAACACCAACTATTTTTTTAACCTTCACTACCTTTCTTCTCACTTTCAGACACTTTTCTCATGTTTCCAGCTTCTCATTTGCTTTGCAGTCTTGGCCAACTTCGCAACTTGAGAGCCCAGTGCAATTATCTGGGTTGAAAGACGGAAGCGCAAAGAAAACAAATGAGAAAACAAGTGCAAAATGGTCATGCAAAATATAGAATCTAAAACTAATTATTTCAGTATGCCTTTCCTCAAGCTTCATGGTTTAATGACTTTATTCCTTTTCCCCCTGGTCAGCTATTTCAAGAGAAGCTGTGTACGTTGCTGTCCTTGATGGGAAAGGTGCCATGCAGTAGTTCCAAGAAAAATATGAAATGTTAAAAAAGCCCAGAGAACTTTACATTTAAAGAACTCAACATCAAAGTAACAACTATTCATAAAACTACTGCACGATAGGGGTTGCCGAAGAAAATTCTCAGTCTGCTGTCTGAGTGGCTTCTGACGACTCTTTTGGTCCCGTGACTTGATTTTTACTTACATTTGGGAGAAGCCTGAGCATAAACGGTAAAATAAAAGCCTCTACGGTGTAAAGAAATCATCTAGAGTTATTCACATACTATTCTTGTTGTATTGTACCCTTGGGTTATTCAACCTAAACCAATTAGGCAACTTGCACAGAATGCCTGAGTCACCCAAATGTCAGATGCTTTTGCAGTGCATTGCACCATTAGAAAGGGAGAGGTCTGCTTCTGATTACCTATAATTACAGATAAGCTGCATTCGACAATCGTTTCTCTGACCACAAACTGAAATCAATCAATTAAAAACTGCATGCAGCAGCACCACATGTAATCACTTCCAGGCACTTAAAAACAACCCAGTAAGGCCCATGTAGCACAATATCAGAGCGGTTGTGCTCACTGCCCTGCCCAGCTCTACAGTTTATTGTCCGCTGTCAAGCCAACTTAAAGCATGTGGTCGAATTTAGTTTAAAATACAATATGCATTTGCTGGTGGGTTTCACTTACGGTTATTGATACTAGCATTTTATTCCTGGTTAATGACCTTCCTGCCTTAGAAATAGAGAGGGATAAATGGTGATTCAGAGACTGTGACCTGCAAAAGCTAATATTTGTGTGATAAACAAGGAATGAGATGGTCGTTTGCATTCACATTTAATACAAAAAGAGTGTTGTCTCAGTTCACATTAATGTAGTGCAATTCAAGTTCTGGGTTTTGCTTTTGTCCGTGATAGATTAGGCCATTCGAAATAACCATGACATCAACTAAACTTAAGAAACTCAGCAATAAATCAGACTGCTTTAATAGTAAAAGTAATGAAAGGGTTTTTCAACACCCTATCATTAATGGGGAACAGATAAACACAGGCCTGCAATGGGCTAATTATCATTAGTTTTCCCTGACCCTTTCTTTATGGATTCAGAAATGTCCTATGTGCTCGAACTGTTGTTGGAAACTGACCTAAGAATTGCAGCAACATTACGGGCTAGAATTCTTCATCTAAAATCCTATGTTCTACAAAATTCTGATGAGAAAATTCTTAGTATTTGACCCAGCAATTGATAGCCTCCTACCGAAATTGACTCGGGGGAAAAATGGACAAACAGGTAGACCTAGTGGTCCTTTTCTGCTGACATCTTTTAGGTTTCTAAAATTCAGTCTTCTATGGAGTGATGAAAGAACACATGAGATACCCTACTAAGTTATCACAAAGTTGCCACAAAATCTTAACACACGTTAGTAAATAGAAGCCTTCATCTTTCCACAGACTAGGAAGGCTCACATTGAACAGTCCTAGACTCTGAGGATAATTTCTTCATTTGATTTTCTTCTTATCTTTTTGCTGCTTTGATATTCTCTCTTCTACTGTTTCATAAATTAGTTTCTTGCTCACCTTTTTTTTAATCATCCTCGCCTTATCTCCCCTGATGTGAGCCTACCTCTTTGTTTTATCACGTTACACTTTTATCATTGTATTTCTTGGTTGCATATTATTTTATAATTCATCTTCTGTGCATGCAGGATTCATAAAATCAGATAGGTAAATGATGAAATAAATAAATAAAATGGGACATACATGTATAGTTTTTCAGCCTGCCCATGATGTGCCCCCTTTGAATCTCTGCTTCCTGGCCACCTACACGAGTAAATGGTGGCTTTTGTAAATCACTAGTTACACGTATAAAGTGGGATTTTAGAAGAGACATCTAGAAAGAATCTGGGACGTGCAGAGCACAATGACCAAAAATCCAGGGGAGTGGCATAAGTGAAGGGTGGCTCATATAAGCGTCTGCTGAAATTGCTCTGTCTCCGATCTGAAGGATGAATGTCCCACTAACCAGTTCTGGTGATGGACCCATGCAGATAGCAAGACTGGGTACATGCATGGGTCTACCATTTCATAAATTGAATGTCCCCACATTGCACGCCTACAGAACCAGGTATTTTGAGGTCCAGGCTGGGGTATTTTAGAAGGGGGGAGATTATGGTACGAGACTAGCTTGTACTAGCCAGCCATTTCAGATAAGGTCAAGTGATGCTGCTCTTTTTTTCTGCACATTTTTTTTGGAAATCATGGCTTCCACCGTACATGCTAGCAAATGGATTTGCCAGTTTCCCATATGCGTAGTTTGCAAACAGTTCTGTGTTTTGGCAGAGCCTTTTGTAAAATACCCAGTTAATGTTACTACCCCATCCTGGGAGTTCTGTTTCCCCCATGGAATCACTATGCAAAATGGGGGCTAAAAGGTTAGGAACTGAACATTTTTCGAATCTCAGTCCTTGTACTTTATCTTGCATGTTAGTAAAATTTCAGCATAAAGTTTAGGGGATCAGCCCAAGAAAGCATCATGCATGGGTGAACAGTAACAATGTTTCCTGTTATTTCCATTCTTTGCCTTCCAGGTTTCCATACTGTAATGCCCTAATTATATCATTAGTTGCTGCAGTAAATGAAAACTATTTTCTAGTTTTTCTGAAATTGTACCTTTCAAAAGATCAAATGAGGTATTGAAATCCCCTCCTAAAACTATTTATTCATACTTTACATTTTTTAACCAGCAGTTCAAAGAGGCTCTAAATTACAAATTAAAATAATAATAGCATAAGAACAGAAAATTTAAAAATAAAAAATATAGAGGAAGTAGGTTTAAATGCAAGTCCTCAGCGCAACAACAAATACTCCATTACAGCATCTTCAAAAGGAAGTAATGATCAGATCTATGACATCCCTAAACAAAACCAAGGTGAAAATTCACACATTACAATGTTTTTCAAAATGTTTTAAGTGCCATGAAATCAATGCTACCTCCTGGCAACCCAGCAACCCCTGGGATTTCTTGGCAAGGTATGACCAGAAGTAGATTGCCAGGCCTTTTCTTCCAAGGCAATGGAGGGTAAAGTGACTTGCCCAAGGTCACAAGGAGTGCCTGATCTCTTGGGTATGTGACTGTTGCTCAGACCACTAAGCTACTCCTTTACTCCTTTACTAAAAATAAGGGGTCGACATTTATTTTATTTCAATTATTTGATTTTTAGCCTGCCTATTGTGTAATGTAATAAGTGGATCACAAATTACATTCATACTAAAACGAAAGACCAACATTTAGGATCATGTTTATTAAATTCCCATGGGAACAGTGGCCAATAGCATGAGCTAACATTTAGCAAAAATGACCCTTTATTAACATAAAACAAAATATACTAAAATCATAAGAATATAGATTAAACTGTAGCTCAACACAGTTCTGATTATATATTTGTTGGAAAAAATGTGTTTTAAGAGGCCCTTTGATTAAAGTGCAGTAACAGTTACTAAAAGCCCACAGTAACTCCTACCGAGTGCTAAGAGCAGTGTGTGGGGTAAAAATCCCATGCTAACTGCTGTCAGTGTGATGGGGCATGATTGGGGTGGGAACAGGGTAGAATGTGGGCTTGTCAGCTGATAACTGCTGTGCATGGGACGGCACCCTGTACTAGCTGTCACTACTGCCAATAGCACAGCTGTACTTCAAAAAGCGACATTAAGTGCAGCTACACTACCCGCAGCTTGGTAACATGGTCACTGCCCATATAAAAAATAAAGAGTCATAGGGGTATGTTTACTAAACTGCGGTAATGTCATTCGCGTTAGGTTCCGCGGTAAAGGTACAGATGCCCATATAAAGGCGTGGGCGGTGCATCGTTACAGCAAGCCGTATCAGCCAACGCATGTTACAAACTAAAGCGCGTTACAAGGCGCTTCATAAGGCACCTTATAAGGCACCTTACAAGGTGCCTTGTAAGGTGCCTTGTAGGGCACCTTGTAAGGTGCCTAGTAAGGTGCCTTATAAGTAAGGTGCCTGATAAGGTGCCTTGTGAGGTGCCCTATAAGGCGCCTAGTAAGGTGCCTTATAAGTAAGGTGCCTCATAAGGCGCTTTGTAAGGTGCCCTATACAGTAGGGCTCCTTAGGCTAAGCACCGTATTAGGCAACCCTGGACAAGGCACCTTAGAGGGCACCCTGGCTTACGGAACCATAGGTTAAGGTGGCCTAACAAGGTTATGGTGCCCTAGGTTAGCATGGCCTAAGGGCTGCAAGGTGCTTCAGGATGACATGCATGACCCACAGAGACAGATGTAGCCCTAACACTAGATAGAGCACTCAGGAAAGGCAATGAACAGGTGAGTGAAGGAGGTAGAGCTGGGAGCCGCTGGACCTGCCATATCTGAGGGCAACCATATGGCTGCCAGTACTGATGACAAACATGGTGGGGGCAACTGTACCACAGCACAGGGTGTTGGCAATGTAAAGTACTGGAAAGCCAGTTGGTGGCAGACGATGGGAATACCTGTCCCCCAGTGGAGGTGGAGGTGGCAGGATAGTTACAATGATGGGTGGACAGAGGAGTGGTGGTGCCAAGCAGATCAGGCACAGGCGAGGCAAGCAAGAAGAGGCACAATGCAGGAAAGGGTAGCAGTGCAGGACATGGGGTGACAGCTTGCACAGGCAGACAGGACTCTACACAGCTGACAGACGCAGATAGACAGACCGAGGGAATGTTGGCAATTGTGGCAAGGGTATTATGGGCTGGCAGCACAAATCTACAAAAATATGCCTGTTACAGGCATGCACACTATTTGAGTAGGACAGGCATGGGAGGAGGGAACAATGAGGAATTGAACCCATGAACACTGCCGAGAATGGCATCGTATTAACTGGTAGGCTATATCTCCGTGGTACGTGGTGTATGTCACAGCAATGGCTGGGTACAGAAGGACTGCAGGTCACTGCACAAACTGTCTGCTGTGAGTGCCAGGATAGGGTAACCCCACCAGTACCCATGATGCAATGCACATGCTGAATAGCTGTCTACAGCTGATCAGCAAATGGGGTCTGCACCTCTCCGGTACCTCAGCTTGGAAAGACGAACTGACAGTGCATGATACTGGTACAGAGTAGCTGTGTTCTCCCTGAGAGATAGGATGAGTGCCCAGCACTAGGTCCACCGTACATGTGGTGCTAGAGATAGGCCCTGATGTACATCCCAGTCATTAACAGTGTGTGACAGGTGTTCCTTGTAGTGCAGCTGAAGGTAATTGGGTGTCCATCTTTATCCTGCAGTCACATGAGGCCCTCTGGGACCAGTCACCACCCAGATTAGTGTGTACCCTGTGTTTGGGACTGGCTGACACAGGCACCTGTTATCAGGGCAGAGGGTTTTCTAGACCTGCATGAGGTGTGCATAGCAGTGCCTTTATAAGGTCAAAGTGGTATACACTACATACCCCAAAGGACCCACATCACCCTTTTTGTAGGTAAGGGACAGGTGCCCCAGCTCTGGTGAAGCAACCTCCATCCTGCTGGCATAAGACAGCCCTCCAGGGTTGGTAGACCAGAGCCATACCTGTGACTGGGGCAGTGGCAGACCAGCAGCAATGTTGGGGTTGGGTCTGGAACACCCCAACTGCCTCACAACACTGTCTGCCAGACACCAGCAGACAGCACAGTCAGACTACACATTATAGGTGTTCCCACCATGCACAGTTTAACTGCAGACAGTCCACTAGTCAGTCCATAGTGCATGCTCACAGAGGAACTATGTGCACCAAACAGGCATCTCAGTGATTGGGGCCCCAGCACTGGGAACACAAAAGTATCACTGGAGACAGTTAATATAGAGCGCTATGTGGGAACCTAGACATTCCATGGTCACTGCTCGGTCAGAGTGAGTGCCCTCCCAGCATGCCATGCTGTGGCCACCCTGTCCATGCAGGCGGTGGTTGGGCACTACAGTGTCCCAGCCATTGCCCTTACCCTGTGAAGATGCATCGTGGCCAATCCACCCTGTCCGGGCCATACCCATGACACCTTGCTCCTTATTATGCACATATTCAGGCTAACGCTGGTAACAGTGGGACATTGTGGGCCCGGTGAGGTGCGGGCAGCCACAAAACAATGGATAGACATACACACACACACACACACACACACACACACACACACACACACACACACTCCTATTGCAGCATTGTGCAAAGATATTACTTACACATCTTAAAAGGCAGGAGGTGCTCTCAGGTGAAGCTCGTTACTGTAGGGTATATTCGTAGCACAAGAATAAGTTAGACTCTGTTGTTGTCTAGGGGAGATAGCTACTAATATGCAGCCCAAAGTTCGGTGAGTTATTCTGGCAATGAGCCACGAAAGAAGTCTGGTCTGCAGATATATATTAGACTTTATTATAGGCAACCAGGTGGAAAAATATACACACACATATATAGCTAATTAGAAACATGAGGTAGAAATTTGTTATAGTACAGATGTACACTTGGACAACGTAATAAATCACTGATTAGTAATCAGACGTCACTGATTCGCTCTGCACTGAGGAAAAGTAAGAAATATATTGCTAACCCCTTTCCCATACGGAGGAGGAGAGATAAGTCAGTACCTTAGTTCCGTCAGGCTCTCAGGAACAATGCAGTCCAAGAAGACAGCTCCTAGCTAATGCAGGCTCTAGCCTCGTCAGGCGAGCCGCAGTAAGTCTGAACCGGAGGTATCTGTGAAAGTCTTATCTCAGACCTGTGGAGGACGGCCTAGCCCACACTTAGTCGCCGTCCTGCGGAAGGGTCAGGTCGTAGGAATCAGGTACGCAGTGCACAGCAGAGAGGAACCAGTGCAGGAGTCTGTATGAACAGGTGGGAAAAGCCCCCAACTCTCTCTCTCTTACTACTACAGTTTCCAGCGCAGAATGCATTATTCTGTGTGAGAATCCTCCGTCATAGATCCGATGATTGGTTGGCACCAGGCAGTCTGAGGTGTTCTCAGCGAATCAGGAGGTAGATGATGAGCAGCTTCTTGCAAACAAAGGAGTTATAGTGAAATCAGGCAGAGGCAACAGTATGTAACTTCTGGGCATGTACCAGTGTCCAAGGCCAGCCACAGACAATAGCTTCTGTATGCAC
The DNA here is from genome assembly GCA_033557465.1 of Ichthyophis bannanicus. Classification (NCBI taxonomy): domain Eukaryota; kingdom Metazoa; phylum Chordata; class Amphibia; order Gymnophiona; family Ichthyophiidae; genus Ichthyophis; species Ichthyophis bannanicus. The sequence continues at coordinate 307,581,484 of CM066032.1, read as the reverse complement.
ACTTAGAAACGCTGCTCCAGCAGTTGCTTGAAGGCCGTTTGTAGCTGAACACAGCAAAAGTGAAGTGAAGAATCCATCTTGTCTGTGCAGTTTGGTTCAGGCCTGAGTTTCTGAGCAGGCCGGAGATTTGCATGTAGAATTGCAGGGGTACCAGCCCTACATCTCCCCCCCTTGTAAGATGGAGGATGCTACAAGGGAGTACACTCCATCGTACAAAGCCTAACTAGCAGTACTACCGTGCAGGTCAGAACCAAATGACAAATGATTGACTAATGCAGGAGAAGTGGATAATACTTCAAGCACAATAGGCATGAAAGCAATACTGCATGAGGAATAATACAGTGAATACACTCAAGCAATAAAATAAGTCAAAATAAAATGACATTGATACAGTCAAGTCAATTCAATCAAAATAATGCATGGTAACTTCAAACTCAAGAGTATATATAGTATCCAAACCAAAAATGCATATCAGTAATGCAATATAATGTGTTAGTGTAACACCAAGGTGAATACGCAAAAGTAATGAGAAGCCATGTGTAACAGTGTTAGTAAAAGAAACACATGCCATCTATAAAAAAAAACACAACTCAATCAAGAGCAATGGATAACTTTCAAAGAAAATGGTGACACTTATTCAAAAGTGTGACGTTCCAGCAAATCCTGCAGATGCATGGCAGGCAGCAGAGGTGCAGGATGCATAGAGCGACGAAGAGCACGAATCTGTCTCTGTTGATACAAAGAGATAAGAAACTGGAGCACCAACAGAAAGAAAAGACCAGGCACAATGACATGTGACATAAAATCAGTTTGTAAAATGTCAACATCTCGTGAATCAAAGTTATAATCAGCAATGGCAAGGTCGGCCTGGTCAATGGACAGTTCAACTGTGTGAGAGTCCTTATAGTCCAAAAGATAGGTCAAGGCTGCAGTGAAGTCAATCTCATGACCTCGAAACACATCCAAAATCTGGAGCTCTGTCGAAACAGGGTCAGCATCAAGATAAAACAAGGAAACTCCACCAACATTAACAATGGAGTTCTTGGGACCATCAATCAAGCAAACATTGCAGGGTAGAGGAACTCTATTATGAATGTCATGTTTATTCATGGTGACCAGGAGTTCACTCAAAGGGGTACTAACCAGCCAAACATTGTTGACAACAGCAACTTTCGTCTCTGAAAAGTCATCGAACTTGGCCATGGTAACTTTACATTGTTCTTTCACATTTGCAGCAGACAACTCACAAAGAGCCGTAGAAGTGTCCTTCAGGAAAGGTTTACCAGGACATAACCAATGAATGTCTTTAGAGCGTAGGCACATGCCAAGATTAGGCACCACGTATATTAGCGATGCGTGCAACAGACGACTCAAAATGCTTCTGTAAAACATGTCGGGGATCTAGGGACACAAAAACTTTCTGTGTGACAGTCTGGGACTGTGTAATCAGGAAACCAGGCACATCCTGTAGCACGACACCAGAAAGAGGGCCAGGTTCAATCAATCTGGCAACCTTGGATCCCGCTAACATCAAAATCAGGAACAGGACCTTCAAAGTCCGGGACTCCATCTGTAAAAGAAAACAAACAGGCTATACTGCCTCAAGGTTAGAATCACTCACTTCAGCAAGAGGTTCGACGGTAAGCACAACCGTCCACATACACCTTGGGGTAGCCTTTACAGAGGTTCTCATCATAAGGACGATGACGAGAAGGCTCAGGCATACATGACTCCATTTCGGTGTCTAAATTACCCACTAAAGGTTCTCTGGCAGTGCAATCGTGCAATTCAGCCAGGCCCTGTGCGGCGGCATCCTTGCGGTTTTGAGCATACCTGACCTCCAGGGGCCATCCCTGAAGTGCTAAGGTCCAGGAGACAATGCGACTGTTTGACACTTGTCCCGATTTAATCCGATCACTGCCTAGGAACTTGATGGGTTGGTGATGAGTCTCAACAACCAATCTCTCACCTTGGATATAACTGCGGAAATATTGGAGGGCCCAGACTGTGGACAACAAGGATTTCTCACAGTCAGAGTATTTCCTCTCCACTTCCGTTAAAGCTGTGCTGGCATAGGCAATAACTTTCCTATCTGTGTCATGCATCTGGCACAGAACAGCACTCATAGAGTGATCAGTGAAACCTAGTTCCACGAAGAATTCTCTGCCACTCTCTGGATAGGCAAGACAGGGAGCTCGACTCAAAGCTGCCTTCAACTCTTCTAGAGCTGCCTCTTGGTCGGGATTCCATGCCCAAGGTTCATCTCTTTTGAGGAGTTTGACCAGGGGTCGGGAAATCTCCGCATATTGATCCACAAATTGGCGTGAATAATTGCAAATGCCCAAGAATGAGCGCAGCTCACTCACGTTGGTCGGACGTTTGAGTTGTTGCAAGGCCGCAATTCTCTTCCTTTGAAGCCGCAGTCCCTCAGCAGAAACTTCGTAACCCAAATAATTGAGGGATTTCCGGCACCATTGGCCCTTTGACAAGGACAGCTTTGCTCCCGCAGCTTTCAGTTGCTGGAAAACATGCTCTATTTCTTGCAAATGGTCAGTGAAACTGGTGCTCTTCACCAGAATGTCGTCTACATAGACGAGGGTGCCTCTAGTCTCAGCATCAGGCAAAGCCTTATGCAGGAAAATATTGAAGTCTGCTGGGGCATTCAAATAACCAAACGGTGTCCGATTCCAAGTATATTGTCGCCTACCAAAGGTAAAAGCCAGCTTATACTGATCTTCTGGATGGACAGGTATAGTCCAAAATCCTGAGGCCAAATCCAGGCTTGTAAAGTACCTTGCACCCTTAATGGTGGCTAAGTTCTGTTCCAGATGTGCCATAGGCCATCTGGATAGAGGTACCTTTTTATTAAGCTGGCGATAGTCCAAAGCTAAGCACCAGCTAGAGTCCTTCTTGATGACAGGCCACAGTGGGGCATTGTAAGTACTGTTGCATTGACGTATAATTCCCTTTTGCTCCAGGGAATTAATGATTTCCTGAACAGATTCATAGGAGGCCAATGGGATTTTATACTGTCTCACAAAGACAGGTTTACTGTTTGGATCCGTAGGAATACGGGTGACATGTAGGTCGGTGAGACCACAGTCATAGGTGTCAGTGGCAAACAGGTCCTTGTGACGGTACAGCAGTTCTTTTAATTGGGCCTTTTCTGACTCATCAGTGCAGGCGTCTGCTTCAGCAAGTTTTCCCGCAACCATTTCGTCAAAGCCCAGAACAGGTTTATTTGAGGGTATTTCAACCTTCTCCTCAATCTCATCTTGGAGAGAGGAGACCTGGATGGCTTGGACAGCATGGGGCTCCCCCCCCTGGTGGGTGAGGGAACTAACAGCCTCATCAAGTTTACTTGACAAAATCAGATGGTCAGACTCGAGGTCCACCTGTGAGGTCACAGCACTATGTGGCCAGACAAACTGTAAGGTGAGGAGGCCTCGGGGTGAGGATCATACACACACAGGGGTCCCCCCCCCTTCACAGATGTTCCAGGAAACAGGGGCTTCCCCAATAATCTGTAGACTCAATTCCACACTTGGGAACGATTCTCCCACTAGGAATCCCAGGGGTTCGCCTTTCACAAGGTGAATGCGATCTGGGTTTGGATTGGTGAGCAATAAGTGTAAGGAGGGAGCTGTGGCCTCCATGCAGGGTATGGGACCCATGGCTAGGCCCAGCTCCTCAAAACGGGAATTTGGACTGAAGAAGACCAAGTTGTCTGAGACCACATGTCCTCGGGTCACCTGTATCGGCAGGGGACAATCCTGTACCCTCCCAGGTATGTGGATGTCTTCTGCACTGACCACTTCACAGACGTGAGGAATAGACTGACCAGCCCGTAGGGATGGGCGGGCACCAGAGAAATCCACCGGATCTCCTTCCATCCTACTCCAGAGGATGTTGTTCACAAAATCCACATAAGTTCCCAGTCGAACAAGGCAATCTGAGCCTAAGGAGAGGGGCACCTCAAGTCCTCTGATGATGGAGAAGGTGTGCCGAAAACCTTTGACCCCAACTTGAAAGGGGAGATTGCAGTAGCCCATTAATGTCTTGAGCCCTTCCCCAGGCACTTGGAACGAAGTCTTCGCTCCCATTACCCAATCAAGGGTAAGCTGTTGTTTGAGCCGATAGAAAAGAGTCTCACTGATGAGGGAGTGGTCACAGTGGGGTAATAGGTAGGCCCTTTCCTTTTGGGACATGCCCACCTGCACATATATAAAGGGACCTTTCTCAGCCGAGAATATGTCCGTCAGTCTCCTAGGGTGATCTAGGCAGGGATGGGATGGAGGAGGGGTTTGCACCTCACAACCTTCCACAGGTTCCCTCAGGAATATCTGCAGGCAGTCAGTATCAAGGACAATGTTAGCTACTGAACCCACTGCAATGGAAACCACGTCGCTGATGCCCTGATCCTCATCTCCAGCCCTTTCATACTGGAGCTGAAGGATTTGGGGATCAGCTGACCTCTGGAAATTAATCCTGATGGACTTGTTTGTGCGTTCCACCAAACAAGGACCACTGACTCTGCTGTCATGTTTTACCCTAGCATAAGGTATGGGATGTGTGACCTGTGCCCAGATCACTTCCTGGACGTAGTCCAGAATGGGGTGTAACCATTTCAGGAGCTCATTGCCAATCAAGAATTCTTCCCCAGGGCACTTAGTAATGATTACAGGATGTTTCACCTGTAATCTTCCAATTTGGAGGTTAAGCCAGACCTGCCCCATAGACTCTATGGGCTGATTCCCATAAGCTGCGAGTGACAAATCACTGGGTGTGACGTGTAGGGTCCTCTGACTCCCCAAGGAAGCAGTGAGTCTATCAAAGAGACTCGAGGTAATCAGGGTAGCCTCAGAGGCTGAATCTATCAGGCCCTCACAGAGAAAAGCCTGCTGAATTCTAACAGGAACAGTATACCTCTGTCCTTTTGGCTTGAGTTTACCCAGAAAGTACTTGTGCTTCCTGATGGTGTCAAAGGCTGGACCCTCGCTGTCCATGGCAGGACTGTCACTCTGTGTCCATGGGGTGGCATCTCCAGCTGGCTGCACCTGTGCAATAGTGACCTGTGGGACAGAAACACAGTCGGTTAGTCATTCAGTCGCATTAGAAGGGGAAGAGGAGTTAACCAGTTCCTCCTCTGGCTTCTGAGGCTTAGGTCGAGGCTTAGGTGGCGCACTACTAGCAGAAGCCTCCTGTGAGGAGCTGAATGCAATGGTAGCCTTCATCATATCTGTCAGCTCGCTTATTCTCTTCTCCAGTTCCAGGTATTTGTCAAAACCGGGCTTTCTATTCCAGTTCCGATTCTGTGGAGTGAAACGCTGATTCCCAGAGCGCTGCTTAGACCCAGATGACTGGTTATTCTGGGGTGGCCTGGGAGGATTCTGTGGAACAGAAGGAGAAGAGTTATTTTCTAACGAAAGGGTAGATTTTACAGCACTAACACACTGTTTTGGCTCTCTGACTTTGCTTGGAGCCCTGACTGTGCTGCCAGTATTAGTTGCTCTCATGTTGGGAACAGCTTCCCAAATCCACTCAGCATGTTCTATCACACGTGACAGGGGTTCGTGACGCTTGTCAGACATATAAGGCTTAATAGATGGAAGGAGCAACTGACAGAAAAGATTACGAAACTCCTGATGGTGCTCTATCGTTTCCCAAGAAGGGTCACTCTGGAAGAAGGTCTGCCTAAGTCTGTAAGCAAACTCTTGGGGTGTTTCATTTTCCCTATGAGTCATACTAAATGCTGCCTGCTTTGCAGCAATATCATCAGGGTATGGCCCATAATGTTTCTTTAGTGCCTGTTCAAAAATGACAATGTCCTTCTTTTCATCATCTGCCATGGCCCGAATAAATTGTTGACAAGGTACATCAAAGGACCATGGAAGATACAGAGCCATGTCCTCCCCCCTGGTAATGTTCAGTGCCCGAAAGGCATCTTTGACTGCAGCTAAATGTTCATTTATGGTGGCATGACCAGTTTTCTCAAAAGGGGTGACCATGCTCCGCAAGGTCTTGATAATTTGTAATTGTGCGACAGAAGCACCTTCATTTGTGTGTTTTCCTTGCAGGACACGGGAGCATAGAGGATTTTGCGTCCCTTCAGCTCCCTCTGGTGGTCGCTGCTGGTACAGTTTGCCATCACTAGGGAGACTTCCCACCCCCCCTCCACCGCTCCCTGTATGGGGAGGGGTCGAGAGTAGGGTGTTTCACTCCGCCCTGTTTCTCTCCTGTGCTCATGCGCTGATGGGAGAGAACTGACTCTGTTCTGGAAAAGCTGCCTTCCTACACTGGGCAGGGTTTCCAGTGGCAAACTGCCGTCATCTACCCTCTGGTACTTCGAGAAGCCTAGAGGGATCAAATTATCCCTGTACTCTGTCTCATTACCCTGAGAGGTAGTCACACCGGCCAAATCAAAACAATCAGCTTGCTGGATTTTGAGGTTAACTCTCTGTATGTCCTGCCCACATTCCTGACGTGCAACAGCTAGCTTTCGTTGGAGACTAGCCGTGTGCTGTCTTGCTGCAATCAGAGCAGTCTCTATCTCATTTAACTGAGCCATCAGAGCACTCTCTCGCTGCTCATAAAGAGCAGCGAAATCCATTAGTCTCCTGGTCTGGGCGGCTAGTTCAGAGCTACACACTGTCAGAAATTGCAATTCCGTTTGATCCAGAGCATTCCGCTTCCTGAGAGCGGAAACCTGATCCAACCAGCCCTCTGTGTGAACCATCGTAAATCAATAGCTGAGACTGTCTGTAAAAACAAACACAGGGCACTGCTAGAATTACTCTAATGCAGAGGTCCTGTAATGTGGGTTCCAAAGCCGTCTCACTAGACAATGCTCTCTTTGCCACAAACCTCAGCATAAACAGCTGCTTTGACCACAATAGGACAATTCAGAAATAATGCACAAATTCTGAGAGGCGTAGCACATTCAGAAATACTCATCCCGGACGAGCCCCCATTATTATGTAGGGTATATTCGTAGCACAAGAATAAGTTAGACTCTGTTGTTGTCTAGGGGAGATAGCTACTAATATACAGCCCAAAGTTCGGTGAGTTATTCTGGCAATGAGCCACGAAAGAAGTCTGGTCTGCAGATATATATTAGACTTTATTATAGGCAACCAGGTGGAAAAATATACACACACATATATAGCTAATTAGAAACATGAGGTAGAAATTTGTTATAGTACAGATGTACACTTGGACAACGTAATAAATCACTGATTAGTAATCAGACGTCACTGATTCGCTCTGCACTGAGGAAAAGTAAGAAATATATTGCTAACCCCTTTCCCATACGGAGGAGGAGAGATAAGTCAGTACCTTAGTTCCGTCGGGCTCTCAGGAACAATGCAGTCCAAGAAGACAGCTCCTAGCTAATGCGGGCTCTAGCCTCGTCAGGCGAGCCGCAGTAAGTCCGAACCGGAGATATCTGTGAAAGTCTTATCTCAAACCTGTGGAGGACGGCCTAGCCCACACTTAGTGGCCGTCCTGCGGTTGGGTCAGGTCGCAGGAATCAGGTACGCAGTGCACAGCAGAGAGGAACCAGTGCAGGAGTCTGTATGAACAGGTGGGAAAAGCCCCCAACTCTCTCTCTCTTACTACTACAGTTTCCAGCGCAGAATGTATTATTCTGTGTGAGAATCCTCCATCATAGGTCCGATGATTGGTTGGCACCAGGCAGTCTGAGGTGTTCTCAGCGAATCAGGAGGTAGATGATGAGCAGCTTCTTGCAAACAAAGGAGCTATAGTGAAATCAGGCAGAGGCAACAGTATGTTACTTCTGGGCATGTACCAGTGTCCAAGGCCAGCCACGGACAATAGCTTCTGTATGCACACTTAGAAACGCTGCTCCAGCAGTTGCTTGAAGGCCGTTTGTAGCTGAACACAGCAAAAGTGAAGTGAAGAATCCATCTTGTCTGTGCAGTTTGTTTCAGGCCTGAGTTGCTGAGCAGGCCGGAGATTTGCATGTAGAATTGCAGGGGTACCATCCCTACATTACCCAAATCAATCATACACTAAGGACCTGAGATTAGTTAAGCTTCAGGTGAACAAGGTATATTACATGTATTAGGTACAGTTTTATTAGTATAAATATCCATAGCAACCCTTAGTAAGTAAAGAACTTAGATCTAAACACAAACTTAAAACTAAGATGCAGACAGCAGTCCAGCAGCGGGATGGGGGCTTTCCAGTCTTTTGCATTGAGTGTCACATGTACGATTTTCTCCCAGTTGGCGCGAGGTCTTATGTGTGCACCAGGTGCAAGGAGCTCTTTGCTCTCAGGGAACGAGTCCGTTCTCTAGAGGCTAAAGTAGCAGACTTGGAAAGCATAAGACAGACAGAGAGGTACATAGATGAGACCTACAGGGATATAGTCCTGAAGTCCCACCTCCAGTCTGGCAGCATCCCTGTTGCCATGGAGGAGAGAGGTCACGCGACAGGAGAGCATCACCCTGGTGTGGCAGGAAGTGATCCTGTAACTAGGACCTGTCCTCCAGGTGATGTAAAACCCTCTCGCACCGAGGAAGTTTCTCCAGGGCCATGTGCCCATGAGGGAAAGGTTAGGGCAGCCGTTATAGTTGGTGATTCGATCATTAGGCATGTAGATAGCTGGGTGGCTGGTGGATGTGAGGATCGCCTGGTAACATGCTTGCCTGGTGCGAAGGTAGCGGACCTCACGCGCCACCTAGATAAGGTCTTAGATAGTGCTGGGGAGGAGTCTGCTGTCTTGGTACATGTCGGTACCAATGACATAGGAAAATGTGATAGGGAGGTTCTGGAGGCTAAATTTAGGCTTTTAGGTAGGAAGTTGAAATCCAGAACTTCCAGGGTAGCGTTCTCCGAAATGCTTCCTGTTCCACGTGCAGGACCCAAAAGGCAGGCAGAGCTCCGGAGTCTCAATGCGTGGATGAGACAATGGTGCAGAGATGAGGGTTTTGGATTTGTTAGGAACTGGGGAACATTCTGGGGAAAGGAGGGGCTCTTCCAAAGGGATGGGCTTCACCTTAACCGGGATGGAACCAGGCTGCTGGCATTAACCTTTAAAAAGGAGATAGAGCAGCTTTTAAACTAGATATTAGGGGAAAGCCGACAGTCGCCCAAGAGCAGATGGTTCAGAAGAATGTATCTTTGAAAGATACTACCAAAAGCAGAGAGGTTCCACAAAAGAGTAAAGTAGCCCAAATGCCCTCAAGTATGGAGCAGACAGAGCTTAAAGATCCCAAATTACCCATGTCTAACAACAGCCAAATTAATATGAATAAAATACATTCTCTAAAATGCTTGTATGCAAATGCTGGAAGTCTAAAAAATAAGATGGGAGAGTTAGAATATATAGCACTAAATGAAAGCTTAAATATTATTGGAATATCAGAGACATGGTGGAAGGAGGACAACCAGTGGGACACCGTGATACCTGGGTACAAACTATATCGTAATGATAGAGCTGATCAAATTGGTGGAGGGGTTGCTCTCTATGTTAGAGAGGGCATTGAGTCAGAAAGGATTAAAGTTTTGCAGGGAACAAAATCTGCTGTAGAATCTATATGGATTGAAATTCCATGTAAAAGGGGGAAGGCGATGGCAGTGGGGGTGTACTATCAACTGCCTGGCCAGAATGACTAAATGGATGATGAAATGTTCAAAGAAATCAAGGAAGCTAACAAAAGTTACAGCACAGTAATAATAATGGGTTATTTCAACTACCCCGGTATCGACTGGGTCAGTGTCACGTCAGGACATGCTAGGGAGATAAAGTTCCTAGATGAAATAAATGACTGCTTTTTGGAGCAGCTGGTTCATGAACCGACCAGAGGGGAAGCCATATTAGACCTAGTCCTTAGTGGAACACCAGATCTAGTGCAAGAGATAAGGTTGTTGGGGCCACTTGGCAATAGTGATCATAGCATGATTGCCTTTGATTTAATTAGTGGAGGAGGGATAGTAAGGAAATCCACAGTACTACCTTTTAACTTTCGAAAGGGAGACTATGATAAAATGAGGAAAACAGTTAAGAAAAAACTAAAAGGAGCAGTTGCAAAGGTTAAAGACGTACATCAGGCTTGGCTGTTGTTGAAAAATACTATCTTGGAAGCCCAGACCAGCTGTATTCCACGCTTTAAGAAAAGTGGAAGGAAGTCCAAAAAACTGCCAGCATGGTTTAAAGGTGAGGTCAGAGAGGCTGTTGTTGCCAAGAAAGCATCTTTCAGGAAATGGAAAAAAGAGCCAAACGATGAAACCTGGAAACAGCACAAGCACTGGCAAGTCAAATGCAAGGCATTGATAAGGCAGGCAAAGGGAGAATTTGAGAAGAAGCTTGCTGCGGAAGTAAAAACGCGAAGTAAAGACCTTTTCAAGTACATTCGCAGCAAAAAACCTGTGAGAGAGTCAGTTGGTCCATTAGATGATAAAGGGGTTAAAGGAGCACTAAGAGGCGACAAGGCGATAGCGGAGAGACTGAATGAATTCTTTGCTTCGGTCTTTACTGAGGAAGATGTAGGGATGTTACCCATGACTGAAGTGGTATTTAAAGGTGCGGAAGAATTGAAGGAAATATCGATACATCGGGAAGATGTATTACAACTATTAGATAAACTGAAGAGTAGCAAATCACCTGGGCCAGATGGTATACATCCAAGGGTGTTGAAAGAACTGAAATATGAGATTGCAGACCTGCTATTAGTAATCTGTGAACTATCATTAAAATCATCTCTAATACCTGAAGATTGGAGGATCGCCAATGTAATACCAATTTTTAAAAAGGGTTCCAGGGTGGATCCAGGAAACTAGAGACCGGTGAGCCTGACGTCAGTACCGGGAAAAATGGTAGAAACCATCATAAAGAATATAATTACTCAGCATGTAGATAGTCATGACCTAATGGGAGACAGCCAACATGGCTTTAGACAAGGAAGATCTTGTCTTACTAATCTGTTATGTTTTTTTGAAGGAGTGAATAATCAGGTGGACAAAGGTGAGTCAGTTGATATTATGTATCTGGATTTTCAGAAAGCCTTTGACAAGGTCCCTCATGAGAGACTTTTGGCAAAACTAAAGAGTCATGGGATAGGAGGCAGTGTACTATTGTGGATCAGGAACTGGTTAAAAGATAGAAAGCAGAGGGTAGGGCTAAATGGCCAATTTTCCCAATGGAGAAAGGTGAATAGTGGTGTACCCCAGGGATTTGTGCTGGGTCCACTGCTTTTTGACATATTCATAAATGACCTGGAATGTGGAATAACGAGTGAGGTTATCAAATTTGCAGATGATACAAAACTATTTAAAGTTGTTAAAACTCAAGAGGATTGTGGAAAATTGCAAGAGGATCTTGATAAATTGGAAGACTGGGCATCAAAATGACAGATGAAATTTAACGTGGACAAGTGCAAGGTTATGCACCTAGGGAAGAACAACCCAAACTATGGTTACATGATGCAAGGTTCCACATTAGGAACTACCACCCAGGAAAAAGATTTAGGCATCATTGTGGATACCATGTTAAAACCCTCGGCCCAGTGTGCAGCAGCGGCCAAGAGAGCAAATAGAATGCTAGGTATGATAAGGAAAGGAATGGAAAATAAAACAAAAGATATTATAATGCCTCTATATCGTTCCATGGTGAGACCGCACCTTGAATATTGTGTGCAATTCTGGTCGCCGTATCTTAAAAAGGATATAGCAATTTTAGAAAAGGTTCAGAGAAGAGTCACCAAAATGGTAAAGGGGATGGAAGGATACTCCTATGAAGAAAGGCTAAAAAGGTTAGGGCTCTTTAACCTGGAAAAGAGACGGCTGAGGGGAGATATGATAGAAGTCTATAAATTAATGAACGGAGTGGAACGGGTAAACGTAGATCGATTGTTTACCTTATCAGAATATAGAAAGACTAGGGGACATGCAATGAAGCTACAGGGTAAACTATTTAAGATTAATAAAAGAAAATATTTTTTCACTCAACGTGTAATCAAACTCTGGAATTTGTTACCGGAGGATGTAGTAAAGGCTATTAGTGTAGCTGGGTTTAAAAAAGGTTTGGATAAGTTCCTGGAGGAAAGGTCCATAAACCATTATTAAGAAGGGACCCAGGATATCAATGCTTGAACCAATACAAGCATTGTGGAACCTGTGTCCCTTGGGGAAACTACTAGGTACATATGACCTAGATTGGCCACTGTTGGAAACAGAATACTGGGCTTGATGGACCTTGGTCTGACCCAGTATGGCATATCTTATGTTCTTATGTTCTTATGATAGGGGTGGTTGGCAATTCTGCCTGCCACACTGGTCCTGATCACAGTGCTGACATTGCTAAACTGTGCAGGAGGTAGTAGTAGTGCCCTGGTGATAACTGCAGCTCAATGCTGGGGCCAACAGCCTGACTCTCTATGCATCTTTGGATTGTGGCGCCTGTGTGAGTGGGTGTTTGTACCCCTGTTTGTACCCCTGTTTGCCGCTGCTTTGGGCTTTGCACATATTGCTGTTGTATCTGTATTGTAGGGAAGAACATAGGGACATGCTCTGCAGGAACCACAGCTGGGGCTTGAACCTGTGACCCTCTGCTTCTGTACACACTGGCTGGGTATACTGCACCACACTGTTGCCACAGATGCATGGTGGTCACTGCGGCTACTGGCACTTTTCCTTAGCCAGACTTTGTGTGTTGCACTGCACACCACGTACTGGTACAGGCCATGGCATAGGTCCACTGCAGGCAGGTGCCACTGCCCTCTCCAGCATGGGCACACCCCCCCCTGCCATGCTGACATGGCCATATGCTGTCGGTGCTGGTAGTGCGCAGTCCCAGGCCATCCATTGTGTGGGTAGGTGGTCGTCTAGAGAGCAGGGTCTGGGGCATGGGGCATACATGAACATCCTCACATCCCCCCCATCACTGCCTACCAATAGTCTGTCCCTTCCGCTTGGGGGAGGGTTGGCTGGGGGGATGTCAGGTCAGTGCCCTGGTAACTGTTAGCTTGGGTGGACCAGGTAGATGTAGGTGCATTGTGTTTGGCCTTTGTCAGCTGCTGTCATGCTGATTTCCGGTGTCTATGTTCCTATGTGCCACCTAGGTGCTTGCCTAGTCCACCCTGTGCCCCAGCTGCCCTCTCTACATGTCCCACCTGCAGCCCCCTATGCCCCACTTGGCCTTTCATACTTGGGCACTATGCTGGTGCTGGAAATGGAGCACTACTATCACATTTCTTGGGCTCCCTGTCTATGCTGTACATTGCTGACACTTAAATGGTTTCTCTCTCATGCAAATGTGCATCTAATGGCGGGTTTTCATTCGTGGTAGGATTCAGCCCTTCAGTTCAGCGCATTAGTGTGCAGGGAGCCTCTCCCCGCCCACTCCCCGCCCATTGACCCCTTCCCCCTGCCCTCTCTCCACCCTCTGCGGTATTTACCGCGGCCAGGGATGTTAACGATCGTTAAGTAACGTTAACGTGTGTTAATGTTACATAACGCCGTTAACGTTACCCAGCGATCGTTAACATTACATAACGTGCGGTCTGTAACGTTACCGCAGTTTAGTAAACGTACCCCATAATGTGTCAGCACTTCCTCCCTCCAAAGACTCAATCACAACCCTCTCTGACCAAACACCCTCCCTCAATCTGAACCTCCAACAATCAACCCCTCCCCAATCTGACCCACCAACACAACCTCGCCTACTGATCAAGCCCCCTATCTGATCCTTTTCACTGATCAACCCCTCTCCCCTCTCATGAAAACTTCCCCTTTCAGAATCATCTTTCTAGAAAGCAACACAATAATCCAGGCCTCTGCCAAGACCCTCCATCCTTGATCAGACCCCTCACACAAGGCTCAAACCTGGACCCTCCACCCATACCATTGAGACTACCTCAGGGATATACATGGGGGTTCCTTGGTGGTCTTAGTAGGAAGGGAGTAGAAGTAGTCTCCCTCCACGCCTGCTCCTGCTGCAGTGGTTGACAAAATGATGGCTCTGATCCATAGCATAGTCTTGCAGTTCTCCTCTCACCCTGTTATATGACAATAATTCACTCAGGACTCTTCCCCAGGAACTGGAATTCTACATAGTAACATAGTAGATGATGGCAGATAAAGACCAGTTTGGTCCATCTAGTCTGCCCAGCAAGGTGGCAAGAGTAGGTGCACCTGCCGCTCCCCATGCCTTTGTTTAGGGGTGTACCCACCACTCCAGGCAGGTCATCCCTATTTGTTGCGATATAAGAGATAGTTAAGTTTTTTTTAATTTGATCCTGTTGCTATAAAGGGATCCACTGTGTCTGTTCCATGCCGTTTTGAATTCTGCCACTGTATTTGCCCCCACCACTTCCATCGAGAGGGCATTCCAAGCTCCACCACCCTTTCAATAAAAAAGTATTTCCTGATGTTGCCTTTTAGTTTATCCCCTTGCAGTTTCATGTTATGCCCTCTAGTTTTACAGCTTCCACGTCTTTGAAAAAGGTTTGTTTGTTCATTAATTCCCTTTAAATATTTAAAGGTTTGTATCATATCTCCTCTGTCCCTCCTCTCCTCTAGGGTATACATATTTAGGTCTTCAAGTCTCTTCTCATATATCTTCGGGCGCAGGCTCCAAATCATTTTGGTCGCCTTCCTCTGAACTGTTTCAAGTCTTTTTATATCCTTTGTGAGATATGATCTCCGAGGCCTCACCAGTGACTTGTACAGTGGCATTATTCCAAGCTTATCCACTCCTTCATTTCTGATACTTCTTGTGGCTATCCTGAGTGGGAACCTTCCTCCTGCTCTAGTAATCTTTCTCAGTGTACCTCGAGCTCATAGTAGCTGTGCTGATGCAGGTCCCCAATACTTCCCTGAGGTCAATCCTGGCTTTGGTGTCATTGGCTGCTGATGGACTCATGAGCATAGTGTCCATTGTGCACAGTGGTGTACATGCACTGCCAACTTTGGGCCACAAAGGGCATAACATCTTTCGGAAAAGCCCTCAAGACTCATATATTCAAAGACTACTTCTCAGACAACATCACATAGCTAACTAACAACCAACTCCTCAGTTACTACTCCCACCTCCCCCTCCCTCTTACCCACCCAAGTTGACTTCCCTCCATCCATTTCACTCTCCTCTGACTACCCAAATGCTAAAAATGTGCTCCTAAGTTCTGTTACTGTTTAATGTTTTCTACAAGTTGATAAACCTGTTCCAATGTATACAGTTGTGTGATAATGTAAACCACTTTGTCCATGGAATAAAGCGGTATAGAAAAACTGTTAAATAAATAAACAAACTTAAATAGAGATGTGCCATGAACTATCAATCAAACATGCCATCGCCAGGGTTCAGTCGTCTCACTTTGCTTCTGGATAAGATGAGATTACTTTTCTTTTGATCTTCCTTTGCTTGGGCCATTGAACAGGCTGCCATCGCAAGGGGAGAGGGGGAAGAAGGCAAAAAATACTTTGTGGCAGAATAAAATGATAGAAACTGTCAGCAAGGGGCCTCAGAGCCTATGAATGTACTCAGTGTCTGCCAATCCTGTCTCCTCTAACACAGAAAGTCTGTAGTGAAGGGGGCAGGCCTGACAGATGCTAAGTACACATGTAGGCTTCAAGGCACTGTGCTGCCAGTTAATTTTGCTTCTGTCACAGGACCTAGAGGATGCTACATGAGAAGGGCAGCAGTGACATGGAAAAGGGGTGTGCAGGCACATGTTGGACATAAGAACATAAGATATGCCATACTGGGTCAGACCAAGGTCCATCAAGCCCAGCATCCTGTTTCCAACAGTGGCCAATCTAGGTCATACGTACCTAGCAGTTTCCCAAAAAGACACAGGTTCCGCAATGCTTGTACTGAGTCAAGCATTGATATCCTGGGTCCCTTTTTAATAATGGTTTATGGACCTTTCCTCCAGGAACTTGTCCAAACCTTTTTTAAACCCAGCTACACTAACAGCCTTTACTACATCCTCTGGTAACAAATTCCAGAGATTGATTACATGTTGAGTGAAAAAATATTCTCTTATTAGTCTTAAATAGTTTACCCTGTAGCTTCATTGCATGTCCCCTAGTCTTTCTATATTCTGATAACGTAAACAATTGATCTACGTTTACCCGTTCCACTCCGTTCATTAATTTATAGACGTCTATCATATCTCCCCTCAGCCATCTCTTTTCCAGGTTAAAGAGCCCTAACCTTTTTAGCCTCTCTTCATAGGAGTATCCTTCCATCCCCTTTACCATTTTGGTGGCTCTTCTCTGAACCTTTTCTAATAACGCTATATCCTTTTTAAGATACGGCAACCAGAATTGCACACAATATTCAACGTGCAGTCGCACCATGGAATAATACAGAGGCATTATAATATCCTTTATTTTATTTTCCATTCCTTTCCTTATGATACCTAGCATTCTATTTGCTCTCTTGGCCGCCGCTGCACACTGGGCGGAGGATTTTAACATGTTATCCACGATGACACCTAAATCTTTTTCCTGGGTGGTGGTTCCTAATGTGGAACCTTGCATCGTGTAACCATAGTTTGGGTTGTTCTTCCCTAGGTGCATAATCTTGCACTTGTCCACATTAAATTTCATCTGCCATTTGGATGCCCAGTCTTCCAATTTATCAAGATCCTCTTGCAATTTTCCACAATCCTCTTGGGTTTTAACAACTTTAAATAGTTTCGTGTCATCTGCAAATATGATAACTTCACTCATTATTCCCTTTTCCAGGTCATTTATGAATATCTCAAAAAGCAGCGGACCCAGCACAGATCCCTGGGGTACACCACTATTCACCTTTCTCCATTGGGAAAATTGGCCATTTAGCCCTACCCTCTGCTTTCTATCTTTTAACCAGTTCCTGATCCACAATAGTACACTGCCTCCTATCCCATGACTCTTTAGTTTTGCCAAAAGTCTCTGATGAGGGACCTTGTCAAAGGCTTTCTGAAAGTCCAAATATACTATGGATTTGGAGTGGAGGAGTAGCCTAGTGGTTAGAGCTCTGGCTTGGTAACCAGGGTTCAATTCCCACTAGCACTCCTTGTGGCCTTGGGCAAGTCACTTAACCCTCCACTGCCTCGGAAGAAAGGCCTGGCAATCTACTTCCGGTGACACTGCCAAGAAAACCCAGGAGTGTCTGGGTCGCCAGGAGTCAGGACTGACTCAAAGGCACATATTGCATTTGCATTTTGCAAATACACTATATCAACCGACTCACCTTTGTCTACCTGTTTATTCACACCTTCAAAAAAACATAACAGATTAGTAAGACAAGATCTTTCTTGTCTAAAGCCATGTTGGCTGTCTCCCATTAAGCCATGACTATCTACATGTTCAGCAATTTTATTCTTTATGATGGTTTCTACCATTTTTCCTGGTACTGACATCAGGTTCACCGGTTTTTAGTTTCCCGGATCACCCCTTGAACCCTTTTTAAAAATTGGCGTTACGTTCACCATCCTCCAATCTTCAGGTATTACTGAGGAGAGGAAACAGGAGAGGTGATAGACAGGAGGAAAAGTGAGTGGAAGATGACTGGATAGAGGAAGGGTGATGATGTGGGCATGGGAGAAAGGAAGAGAGGGACATGGACATGGAGGGGGTAAGAGGGAGAGATGCTAAACATAGAAGGTGAATAAAAGAGATACTGGACATGGAGGGGGAGAGAAGAGGGAGAGTGTTGTACATGGAGGGGGAGAGAGAAGAAGGGCAGATGTTGGAAGTGGAGGGTGGAAGGAAAAGAGGAAATGCTGAACATGGAAGTAGGGAGAGAAGAAGAGGCAGATACTGGCCATGGAAGGGGGGAAGATACTGTATTGGGGGGAAGGTGGGTGGATAGAACTGGGGAGATGCTGGGAAGGAGGGAAGAAATGGGGAAGCGGGAAGTTGTTGGATATGGAAGAAGGAAAGAGAAGGAGAGAAGCTAGATGGGTGGGAAATAAGGGGGAAATGCTGACATAGGCAAAGGGGAGAGATAGATGCCTCACATTCAGGGAGGGGGAAGAAAAAGAGGAGTGATGCTGGACATGGATGGAAGGGAATGGAAGAGAGAGGGGAGATGTTGGGCATGATGGAGCAGAAGGAAAGAGAGGGGAAATGCTGGACCCAGGTAGGGGAGAGATGGAAAGCTATACATAGATAACAATTAAAAGAGGAAGTTTGAAGACTGGATGTGAGAAGGAGGGGTTAAATCAGAGTGGATAGAGAGGAAGAAAAATAAATTGAAGAAAGCTACCATGGCACCAGCAGACCAGCAGGAGCATAGGGTGGAATGGCCATGCTGCTGTTAGGACATCTCCCGTGGCAGATTCAGGGGCATGCTGAGCCATCTCGGTGCCTGATCACGCAACCGCAGGAACGTCTAGCTCCTGTGGAGCAAAATTGGGTACAGTCCGAGCCCATTCAGTGTTTGGATGTCCAGACCACCCAGATGTGCCCCTTTTAGGATCAGGCTCCACATGTTTTTTTTTTGTCTTGAGTGCTCTGCAGTTCTTTGCTATTCTATGTACTAACCCACATTAAGAATTATATTTTATATACCTTGGGCTTCCCTGAAGGCTTAAGAAGAGACCCTCATTTTACTGCTTCCCTGTCTGGCCTTATATTGATGTCCTGAATGCTCTTTGGTCCAGTGGAAGCTGCTATATATGCTCATTTAGGTTGATTTTGTGAATGCTGAAAATCTACTAGAGAGATGGACAGATATAATTCTATTGGAGCATCTCAAAATTCTTGTTTATTCAGTCATATGACTGCAGCAAATTTTCTGGTGTACCACCATCTTAAGCAATCACTCTAAGCCTCTGGATGGACTCCTTTGGTTCTTTTCCCCCTTGAAATAAATTTCTCCCCAAGGTAGTTACTTTACTCCTGCTCTTCACTGCCAGCTATACTGCTCTTCTCTTGAGCTAGTGGGGGGTGCTGGCAGAATTTGCACAATCACAGAGGAATGTTGGTGTAGGCTTGAGGCCAAAACACCTTCCAACTCCGCTGCTCTCTTCTCTTGCAGATTTGGTCTTGTGGCTCCTTCCAGATACAATGAAGGCTTGGGGTTAGCTTGCCTCTCTAGGGCAGACTCCTCTACTTTTACCAAAGAGAGGGTACTAAATATCAGACTAAGAACTCCCTACAAAATACTCATCTACTATTCTACTAAAAAGAAAGTATCTACTCAAGAAGGAATAAAGACCTTAGTACTAGAAGCTTATCTAAGTCAGATACTATAGCACATCATAGGTCTTAAAAAAACCTTCCGAATCATATGAATCTATGAAAATATTTTTTTTAATTTTTAGTAATACCATATTGAGTTAATTATTCACAAAGAATCTTCTAATGATACTTGTTACTTATATTTTGTATGTCTTCTGGGTCAAAGTTCCAAAATTCCATTTGTTGTTTCCCATTGTAGATTGATGCTATGCACCAACTATTGTCTTTCAACTACTTGATCATTCTAACAGGCCCTGTTTCACCAGAGGCTGCGTCAGAGAATCTTTAAGTCAATCATACACAAGCTGTGCTGTCAGCAAGAAAAAATTCCACAATGCCATCCTTTAAATCTTCATTGGGATCTGTAAACCAGAAACATACCATAATAGATGTCTACCTATAGAAAACTCGAATGATGAAGCACAGCTACCACGTGATAATAGTACAAAACCAGTCAGAACATGGTGATCTCAAGGGCACACTTTATTCAATAGAATTCACAAATCAGGGGTGAGAAGAGCCAGACCCGACATGACCGCGTTTCATCAATGCCTTCCTCAGGGATTCTATGGCACTCTAAGAACATAAATATAGACAAAAATTAAACCCCATGATACATATACAAAGTAATTAACATAAAACAATTAATAATAAAATGAAAATAAAAAAATTAAAGACTTAGGGGTATGTTTACTAAAGGGCGCTAACGTCGCAGCAGCGGAATTAGCGCGTGATAAGCTACGTTATCGGGTGATGAAGGTGCATTATCACATGATAACGTACCTTATTGCGTGATAACACGCCTGCGGCATTAAGGCACTCTAACGCCGTGAAATCCGGCGCTGAAGGGCGGAGGAAGTCTTCCCAGAGGGCGGAGAGAAGGTGTCAATGGGTGGAGAGTGGGAGGGGAGAGGCTCCAGGCACACTAACGCTGTGGAATCCGGGTCTGATCACTAACGCCAGTGAAACCCTCGCGTTAAGGCACATTTGCAGGAAAGAGAAACTATTTACGTCAGCAATGTACAGCAAAGCCAGGGAAACCTATAAAAAGTGATAGTTGTGATACATGTGCACTGAACAAAAGGGCAAATCAACATGGAAAATGACCTGAACAAAATTTAAAATCACCATAACCAAGCTGGTCAATAGTGATATTAATGGGAAAAATAAAAAAAAACACTACTGAGAAAGCTCCAAAAAAAAAGAAATCATATTTGGAAGGTCTATGTTCTGTCCCCCTACAAAGTGAATGATCCCACACTGAAATAGCGCTGATCAGGATTTTACCTTTTTATTGGATAGGTTTATTATGGCATGCACATGTATGGCAACAGCAGGGTAGGCATATTGGAAAGGGCAACTGTACAGATGCTGGAAAATGGGATACAGAGGGCTGCAGGCGGCACATGCTGGGGTGCAGCTGGGGCACAGTGCGGACTAGGGAGATGCCTAGGTGGCACATAGGAATGCTGAAACTGTACAGCAGCCAGAGAGCAACTGATTAGGGCCCAACATGGGCACGAGTGTGTTTCTCACAGTGTCACAGGAGATAGTACCCAGCAGGTACCACCAAGGGCACAGAACATTGGCAGGCAGTGGTGGGGGGGAAGCGTGGATGTCTATGCAGGCACCCCTACCCCAGATCCCACACCATAGGCAGCCGCCTACCGGCACAATGGATGGCCTAAGACTGCGCACCACCAGCAGAAGGGCATGTCAGCATGGTGGCGGAGGGGTACTGGTGGTGGAGGGGGCAGTGGCATCTGCCCACAGCAGACCATGGCCTAGCCCTGTTTAGGTGGGTGCTGTGCACTGCAACAGACAGGCTCTATCTGATGAACAGTCATGGTATCCCCAGGGAATAAACTGTCCCTGTGGCAACAGTGTGGTGCAGTACATACAGTCAATGTGTTCAAGAGCAGGTCACAGGTTCAAATCCCAGCTGTGGCTCCTGCCAACCCAGTCCCCATATTTTACCCAGTACTAAACCATGGTAATAAAGACAGAACCTTTACTGCAGATAACATAAACATGCCTGAAATGCCTATATTTTACTCTACAGAGCACAGACACCATAAACATGTGCAATGCCTAGAGCAGAGTTTCCCAAATGCAGTCCTGGAGGGCCAAAAAACATTCAGGTTTCATGCTGTCTCTAATAAAGATGCCTGTGCTGCATTTCTATGCGCCGCCCCCCATGGTATGCAAATGTATCTCATGCATATTCATTAGGGACAGCATGAAAACCCGAACAGTGTTTGGCCCACCAGGACCGGAGTTGGGAAGCTCTGCTCTAGAGCAGCGGCCAACAGGGGCAGAAACACCCGCACCCACAGGCTCCATTATCCAAAGCCTCATGGAGGGGCAGGATGTTGGGCCCTGCGTGCAGCAGCATCTCCCAATACTAGCACTTGCATACCTTAGCAATGCCGCCCTAAACCTGGAAATACATTACACACATATCAAAAGGTTGCTATGATTAATGGCAGATAGCAATTCCTGAGTTCAGCACAATTTGCTGATTGAGCTGCATCATAATAACCTTTCTAATATCTGTGAAGTGTGTTTCAGTTTTGGTTCCTGACAGTGTTTACCACCCCGGGGAGTGACTCCAACAGTATTGCATACCATAGCCATGCCTGCACTGTGCCAAGGACTGGTGTGGTGGCCAGGGCTGCCAAAAGCCTCTATATTTGCACAATGCTGTCATAGGTGTGGGAGTGTGTGTATGTCTATCCCAGGGATCCCCAAACCTGTCCTGGAGGGCCGCAATCCTGGCAGGTTTTTGGGATATTAGACAACTTTTTGGTGGTGGTGAGAATTGAGGAGCAATGTGACAAATTCTGTCTACCCTTTTGATGTCTAGGACATCTGTACCTAGCCCACTCACAATCTTAAACGACAGAGATGTAAGGCAGGGGTCTCCCAATCCAGTACTGGAGGGCCACAAACCAGTCAGGTTGGGAGGATATCTCTAATGTATATATATATCATGCATATTCATTAGGGCTATCCCAAAAACCTGCCAGGATTGCGGCCCTCCAGGACAGGTTTGGGGACCCCTGGTCTATCCAGTGTGTGGTGGCTGCCTACACCTTACTCAGCCCACACTGCTTGCACTGTTTCCAGTGTTAGCCTGCCAATGTGCATAATGGGGAGCAAGGTACTGTGGGTATAGCCTGGACAGGGTGGCCTGGGCAGGATGCATCTGCACAGGGCATAGGGCAATAGCTGGGACATTGTAGTGCCTGGACACAACCTTCACGGACAGGGTGGCCACAGCATGTCCTGCTGGGAGGTCACTCTCACCCTGACTGAGCAGTGACCACGGCATGGCTAGGTTCCCCCATAGTGCTTATATAAAATAAAAACAAGATAATTAAATTATGAATGTACTGAATTACGAATATATGATATATGTGTATATGGAAAAGAGTAAACTACTCAAAAAAGGGTATAAAATAGCACAAGTTTGAAACTGTAGCTAAACAGTTGGCGATATTACTCACAAGTTTCAAATTTATGCTACGTTACTATATGCGTGTACATAATTTTCTGCATAAATATTGTACTTATATAATATTGGTAATCTGTATGCTTAGAATGTTTGCTGTCACTGCTGACCACTGAAAACACATCTGCATCAATATCTTCACAGATATATAATCTGAACTCTGACTGGGCAGCTACTGGTCATGCTGGGATTTTCTCCTAGGAGGTAGATTCTCAGCTTTGTGCTAGAATTCTTAGGAGCCTATAGCTTCATTTCATCAGCCTGCCTGTCCAGAGCCTTTAGCAGAAGTATTGCAAGTAAGATTCACAACTGTTCAGTGAATCTGACTTTTCTATCATCCCAAATTTATGTTTAGCTTCTATTTAGCTGCATTGCCATTATGGGGATGTTTCTAAAGTGTGCTATGTTATCATGCATTAGGGGTGAAAAATTTGCACAGGGGATGGGCTTGTGCCAGCTGTCGCGGGCGTGCCCAGCATGGTCCCCAGCAGAAGCGCTGTGAGAAGTACCCCAGCATGCTAAATCGGCAAGCGCATTTAATGCAAGTGCACGGAACCATCACCCATTGAGGTGGCAGTAAATGCACCCATGCTAGTTGCAGCATTGATGCTCAGTGCACCTTAATTACTCCCACGCTACCCACAATGTGCAGTCAGTGCCCACTTTCTACCCCCTATCCTGCCCATTCTCCACTCCATCGCACACTATGCAGTTAGTTTGGGAGTTTTATCATGCTTGGCGTTTTAATGTGCAGTAACAATTACTGTGGCATGCAAAGCACATGGTAAATCTTGAGCTGTCCACTGGTGCATTTTAGTGAACATATGCAGAATGACGACGCGCATGCTCTTCATTTAGAGTATTCAATGCAATAACAAATTCCTGATGGCCGGTTATAATGTAATCAAAGACTTTTTAAAAAAAAGACAAGACTTAAGTTGTTTCTCGTCTTTCAAAGCAGCAAATCGAAATGGTTAGCTAGAACTAGCAATTGTAAACGTGTTATCTGTTAAGCGACTGCCAATAGTTTAACTAGTGCCTTTCCCAGAGCTGGGTCCTTTTGGTGCAGCTGAGGCTCACATAAAATCTGATGAATTATAATAAAACAATAACAATAATCCCTGCATTGCTTCAAGTATCTGTTATTTGATACCTAATAGAAATATTTTATGAAAAGGAATATGTCAATGGTGGACACCTGTGTCAACTTTGCTCCTCTGTTTGCCCTTCGAGAGGACGATCTTTTGGTAAAGATAATCTGCTTGGATTGCGGGAACGACATAAATTGGCACCCCAGATATCAGTTTCCCAGAGTTTATTTGGCTTTAAGACATGGTCTACTGAGAATGAGCTGTCAGAAAAAGAAATGCTTTCATTTTAACATCAGACAACTATCAAATTAACAACAGGGAGGCTATCAGATTCAATACTGGCATGTATGAAAAGAAAAATAACTCTCACAGGTCCAGTGATGTTTCTTTACTGCTTGTCAGGTGTATGATCCCCTGGAGATTAGAAATCATGGAACAGCATTCATAATAATTCCACTACTGTGGCCAGGTCAGCCCATTTATACACCGCTTTCCAAATACTGCTTAAGTCCTGTCTCATGAGAGCATTACATGAAAAGATACCTCCAGTACTTCTGAAAATGACAGCTTGCAATGTAGTACTAAGAGGGCCTCTTCAATAGCTCTTTCATATGAACAGCTGCTGTGGACTTCTTTTTATATTTGCCCTTGCTCTTACAAACGTGGTCATGTAATCTTATGGTTTTTGTGTGTCTTGAGTTAAGACCAGTTTATAAAAAGTGAAATAAGTATTGCTCTGTAATACAGAGGCCTACTAAGAACTACAGAGGAATGGTTTGCTTTCTAGAAATCCAAACCCGTCCTGTCAGTGTGAAATATAATTTTAAGCTCAAAGCAACCGTGGATCTAATACTGCTCCATGGTAGAATGTGTACAGTCCTTATAGCATGATTCTGACAGATTGCATGATCGTCCTATCCAATATTTCAATGAGCGCTCATGTCACAAAGTAAAGTGTTTCTAAGATTGTCATTGAAAGAAATGTTATATAGAGCTCTCACAGTCCCAGAATAAGACAGGAAAACTTCAGTAATCTGTGAAGGGCAGTCAGCTTGGCCAACATGGAGGTAATTTTTTAAAACATTTTTGCATGTGAAACTATGATTTATGTATGGAAAAGGCCTCTTATAAAATTTGGTCATGCTTAAAAATAAGTGTGGTGCAAGAAGGCATGTACTTGGAGGAGGAGTTAGGTCAGAACATGGACAGAATCATGATATGAATGCGTATTTTATAAACAAAATATGTCTGTGTGTACAGTATGCACTAATATTTATGCCTTCTTCTGAGCAGGCATAATGCCTGCATCTTCATTCTAGGCGTGATTTCTGCAGGATTTGTACTAGTATTTTATAAAGACCATAGGCACTTCGTAAAATAGGTGAGAAATAAGTGCCTTTCTGCTCTATTAAGCTAGGCACCCTGTTTTAAAATTACCCTTCCACATGATTTGAGAGAACATTAGTACAAATAGCAGTATAGCTTACTAGAACATAACCAATCTGGCATCTTATAATGGAATAGAAAGTTATGCACATGTAACCCCCCTTACCGTGCGGTCCCAGCAGCTGCTTTTAGCAGTTTGACAGACAAGGGGGGAACACTAATCTATTGAACAATTTTGCAGTTTTTCAGTCTTGTGCACATGGATTTTAATGATCAGGGTTCTTTGGTGGGGACTGGAATATACTGGGAGGCCATTGGCACTTGTCTCATACCTCTTCCCTTCTCAAATACATGGATCCAGACCGGAAACTGTGTTCTGAACCAAGGGTTTACTTAAATTTTAGGGTTACTGATGAGTGCTTGGGTTTCTTTCTTCCTGAGTGTTGATGGCTTCTGTAAATTCATGTCCCTGAAACTGCTCTGCAGGGCAGCAGGCTATGATGAACAAAGACTGAGTTGTTGATACAGTTCTTGGAACCTTTCTCACAGGCAAAGTCACTCTCCTTATGAGATGGTGGGGCACTGGCAAGTTTTGCACAGATATCAACCCTCTGCTCTCTTCTCCTGTTCTGCTTTGATGTCTGTTGCTCACTCTGGATGGTATGAGTGGCTGTGTGCCAAAAACATCTGTTCAAAGGGAAAACACTTTCCTTAGATGCAATGGCTGGGTGCCAAAGACAGAGTTTTATCTTTGGGAGTGGTTTATATAAGAACTTTGATTTTTCCCTCCAAGAGGAATGTCCTACCAGCATGAAGTGACTGGCAGAAAGAACCTCCCCTGTTCTGGAAATGTTAGGCTTTTTTCTAACCTTTATTGTAGTAATTTAATAGGGACACTGGATGGGGCTGCTGCTCACATAGTAACTTCCCAAGCAGTCTGTACACAAAGCAATGGACAAAATATAAAAATGCACACCTGTCAGGGATTCCTCAGACAAAAGCATCACAGAATCAGCAACACTCAGAGGCAGAGAGGGTACAAGTTGACTCCCTAGCTATTAAACAGGATTAAAGTTGGTTTGAGAAAGAAAAATGTTATTATTCAGTACCATGAATGTGATAGATACCATCAACTGGCCAAGAACTGGAACCTTGCTGTAGTTATAGTTGAATATTTCTGCTTTGGTGGTAGTGTGAACAGGTTCTTGGAAACTAGTAGAAGCTGTAGCCCTGCTGCTAAAGCTTTATCTTTTCTATACAGTGCACTCCTCATGATGTCATTAGTCTTCAAAATACATAGGAGCTGTGGCACAATTATATGCTGCTGTAAATGTTAAATGAGATTTCAATTGAAATCAGCTTAATCTCAAACAGATGTTTCTGGGAAAGAGTAATCCAGAACCAATGATGCAATATGATGAATTAGAAAAATTCTTCTTTTTTTTTTGTCCCAGGTGACCTCTGAGCAACTCATGTAATTGTGTTGCAAACTGACATTTAAACAAAGCTGGGGGTACAATATGATTCTGAGTTCTGAGAACACCTAATACCACAGCTTCCTTTCAACTAGCCACTGGAAACTGAAACTAAATCACACCCAGATCAGAAAGGGGCCAGAGCTTGCAGGAATTTTGTAAACAGTGAATCTATAGAGACATTTTGTGCCTATATGGGCAGATATACTAGAATTCAGTAAGTAGATCTACCCCTTCATGTGCATCCATCCATACCATTCAAAGCATTAGGCTTTGGAAAATAGGCCAATAGTGGAATTTACCCAGCACAATATTTAGTTGACATACTGATGAAAAAGGTTTATTGGTTATTTTTGTGCAGTATCTGCTTAAACAAAATCAAATACAAAGCAATAGATCTATTTTTTTCTGCTATTACCCATTTCATATCATTATCCAGCTAAAAGCAGAGACACAGACCAATATACTACATATAAGCAAGATTCCAGGGGGTCACATCCTATAGTAGAAGGTCAGCTATGATTTTGAGGGGTCCATTTACATCTACCATGGGAAGAATGATACAAAGGGGAGAATCACTTGAAAGTCAATTGCCAAAGAGCCTCTGTATGGAGTCTTCTAGATCATTACCAGACAAGTCTTGGAACGACACAACAGTGCTGCTTTATTGACAAGTGTTTAATTCCAGAAAGTTCTTAGTAGCAGAGACATGAAGGCACATTTTACAAAGGACGTCCAAGTGCAATCTGGGACATCCAAGCCAGAACATCTGAAAAAAACAGGCATGTGCAAGTTCAGGCATGATTTCACAAACGTGGACGTGCCCGATATGGGTATCTATGGGGACATCTACATAGTATTTCAGAATGGGACCATCTAATAGTCTAATCAATGGAGTAGTGGGTTAGGGCCAGGATTCAAATCCCAGTGCTGCTCCTTGTGATCTTAGGCTAGCCACGTCTCTATACCCTCTGGATGTTTTACAGTCAAAACAAGCAATTTCTTCTTGTCTAGTCATGCCCGGAGCAGGTTTAAAGTGGGCAGGGTCACAGACATTGCCGATGCTTCTGAAATCGAGTGGGACCATCTAGGTTCATGGCATCTTTATAGACATGCCTCTGCCATGACCTCTGCCTACTTGGATGTTCCTGCACTGGAGACGTCACTAGAAGTCATTTGTAAAACGGCTCTGGGGATTCTCCATGATTTGGACTTCCACGTGCACATCTTCGGAAGTCCAAATTATGACTAAGACTTTTAAAATGACCCCCACAGGCTATCAACAGTAAATCAAAGCACTCTTCAAAGATTCATAATACTATAAGAAAGATACAATTGTTTTAGTCACATATGTTCTCCCTCTGTTTCTAATCATTTTTCTCAAGGACACACAGGACCTGATTTATTTGTATTATGAGTTTTTTCCTATTCTGTGTCTATGGGAAAAAGGTTTATTAAGCCCAAAATGAGACTAACTCTTCAGTACATCAGGCCAGGATCTAAAACCCCTTTTTACTAAGCTGTCTTAAGGTTTTGCAGTAAATTTTTGTTAACCGCAAAGGTAACAAATTGAGGCTGCAAAATCTCCTAAGTAATTGTTGAGGATGTTCGCAGCACTTGGGGAAAATCAGCGGTGCCACTAATGAGTGACATCGGTCACCACTGAGCGCTGCTAATGCAAATCACGCCTCTGAAGGTTTAGTTAACCGCTGTACACTATCTGCCATATTAGCAGTTAATATAGGAAAAGGATTTAGGCATCAACCTGGACAACACGTTGAAATCTACTGCTCAGTGTGTGGCAGCAGTTTAAAAAACAAACAGAATGTTAGGAATTCTTAGGAAAGGAACAGAGAATAAAACAAAGGATGGTATCGCCATGCCTCTGTATCACTCCATGGGGTGATCACAACTCGAATATTGTGTGATATTCTTGTCACATCTCAGAAATGATACAGTGGAATTAGAAATGGCACAGAAAAGAAAAGGGCAGCCAAAAGTATAAAGGAGATGGAACCACTCTCCTATGAGAAAAGGCTAAAGAGTTTGGGGCTCTTCAGCTTGGAGAACAGATGATTGAAGGAAGAGATAATAGAGGTCTATAAAATCCTGAATGGAGTGGGATGGGTTAATGCAAATTGATTGTTTACTCTTCAGACAGTACAAAGACTATGGGACATGCCGTGAAGTTACTAAGTCGTGCATTTAAAACAAATAGGGAAAAATATTTTCTTCACTCAAAGCATAGTTAAGCTTTGTAGAGCAATGCTGGAAGATGTGGTAAAAAGCAGCTAGCGCATTTGGGTTTTAAAAAAGGTTTGGACATCTTACTGTTATTAAGGTTGACTTGGGGAAAGACACTCTTTATTTTTATGGGTAAGTAAAATGGATCCTAGCTGCTTTTTGGGATCCTGCCAGGGACTTGTGACCTGGATTGGTCACTATTGAAAACAGGAGACTGGGCTTGATGGACCTTTGGTCTGACCCATTATGGCAACTCTTATGCTCTTATGACAGCTGTGTTAACTGCAAGGCAGTTTCCAAGCCTCCTAATATGAAATTCTGTGTTAGGCGTTTGACATGACAATTACAGTACCATGCGCTGTTGATACAATGCATTAACTGTTTTTTGAGCTTCATATTATTTTATTCTTATTTATTCTTTATTTACATTCTCTTATATACCGCGCTATTCTGCATCAGTGC
Source organism: Ichthyophis bannanicus (assembly GCA_033557465.1). Taxonomy (NCBI): domain Eukaryota; kingdom Metazoa; phylum Chordata; class Amphibia; order Gymnophiona; family Ichthyophiidae; genus Ichthyophis; species Ichthyophis bannanicus. The sequence goes on along the minus strand of CM066032.1, from coordinate 307,552,115 downwards.
GGTTTACATTGAACAAACTGAAATTACATTGAACAGGGCATTATAACTTGGAGATAACTATTTTATAGGGAACATGGGCTATGGAGGGTTAAGTGGCTTGCCCAAGACCACAAGGAGCACCTGTGGGTTTATTAACAGTTAATGGCAGCAGTTTAAAAAGCAAACCGCACCAGCAGCTTGAGCTCCCCAATCGGGATTGAGCTCGCTGCCCCCGGACACCACACGCCACCACAAGCCGCCTCCAGCCTCAGCCCGCTCCCGCCGGACCAATCGGAGCCGCTGCCTCCTGCATTAAAGGAGCGCCATCAGGCACCAGCCCGCCAGACCGCACCAGCAGCTTAAGCTCCCCAATCGGGGTTGAGCTCACTGCCCCCGGATGCCGCACGCCACCAAAAGCTGCCTCCAGCCTCAGCCCGCTCCCGCCGTGCCAATCTGGGCCTCCACCTCCTGCATTAAAGGAGCGCCATCAGGCGCCAGTCCGCCAGACCGCACCAGCAGCTTGAGCTCCCTAATCGGGGTTGAGCTCGCTGCCCCCGGATACCGCACGCCACCGCAAGCCGCCTCCATCCTCAGCCCACTCCCGCCGGACCAATCGGGGCCGCCGCCTCCTGCATTTGGCATGGCCCTTAGGCGGAGCCCGTAACGTGAAAGCCACAAACGCAATCCCACTAAGGCGCACACCGTTAAACACTAGATCTCCACCCGGAATCCAGCGCCAGCCACGAATCAAAAGTCAAGAACCTGAAGCCACAAAGACCTATCCAGTGAGACCCAGTGACTAGGAGGCGACCACAGTAAGCCATAAACTATCTGACCTGCCAAAACTTGTGGGATACTCTAGGCCGCCCTACCTGAGGCACATATAATCCTGAACTGCTCTGCCTGTTACTGAGAAAATATTGTCTAATGTACGTTATAATGCTTGCCTAATATACTGACTAGCTTACTGTCTATTGTTGTCTATTACACCAAGCGAAACTAGTGCTATCGACCCTGCACACCACCGGATGTACTAGCTGCAGGTGCCACAATTAAAGTCCCACAATGACTCCCTACCCCGGTGCCTTAACCAGCTGCTGCATTCTCTTAGGTCTGTTCCACAGCACCCCCACCCTCACTCACATCCTCCCACAATCCCATACCAGTCCTACAGGGCTCAGGGAGGAGGTGGTCTAGTTCCCCCCACCATCCAGCATCTGGGGCTAGATGCGTGCCAGGTCCATACCTACTCTATGTCTCCCTTCAGCAGACTAAGCCTTCCCAATGAGAGAAACACACATACCCACACAACTTGAAGTGTGCCCTTATAAATGCACGCTCGGTCCGAAAAAATTGCCATCCGTGGCCGACCTGGTATCCGCCCATGACCTGGACATCCTGCTAGTCACTGAAACATGGTTGTCCACTTCAGACACAGTCCTCCTTCACCAGCTTGTCCCCCCCCCAACTTCTCCATCCATACCTGCCACAGGGCCAATCGTAGAGGTGGAAGAGCACTCATTCTGACCAAGATGGAGCTACAATTCCATTTGATCTCCACCAGCAGCACTATGCACCTCGACTCCATCACCATAGCCAAAAGCACAGCACCATCAACGTAGTCTACAGAGCCCCCTCCCCTTCTCCAGAGGACCTATCAATAATAATCGACCTCGCCTGCAACTCCATGAACCATCGCACATCAAACTGGGTGCTGGGAGATTTCAACCTCCCTGCTCTCCAAGACACCCACGCCAAGGCCTTCCTCGAAGCTCTTCACAAGCTGGGATTTATACAGATAATTGGCGCCCCCACTCACGTAAAGGGAAACATGCTGGATCTGATATTCGCCCCGCAAGCAGTCCTAGACCCGAAGCATGACTTTGATCTATTCATCAGTCCGGTACCATGGTCTGACCACAGCCTGATAAGATTCCAGATGCCAACACACCCTGACCATAGTAGCTCCCAGTCCTCAGTCAAGGCTCCCACAGTATCATCAAGACGTTTCTGGCCATTCAACAAGGAGGAAATCCTGAACAGAGCCCAGCCTCTCCATAACTCGTCAGCACACAGCCTCGACAAGATGATCTCCACATGGAACACGAGCCTGGATGCCATCATCCACCTTCCACCCACTAATAAGTCACCGGGAAGAAGACAGAACGCTCCATGGTATTCCCCTGAGCTCCGGACATCTCTTCTCCACCTTAGAAAGCTGGAGAGACATTGGCGTCGCTCACGAACAACCGAGAACCATGATTTATACCATACTCATCTAGGAAGGCACTGTGCAGCACTTTCAGCGAGAATGAAGCAATTCCATGCAGAGAGATTGCAGCGCTCTCTAAATAAACCACACAAGCTTTTTAACCTAATCAAATCTCTAATGAAAGATCCTGCCCCTACTCAACCAAGCCTTCCTAACCCTCAGGAATACGCCAACTACCTGCAGGCCAAGACGAGCCAGACCGGCAAGACCACAAACCTTTTTCCCTCACAGGGGGCATACCACAGAACCCCATCGCCTTCCTGGACTCTGGCCATGAAGGACACCCATGACATCATCACCACCTTCTCGGCCCCAACCGAGAAAGGCATCCAAGACATCATCACAGTCATAAACACCACCACAGCTCCAAATGACCCGTGCCCAGCATCTTGGGTAAAATCACTGCGTGTTGACCTCAGCCCTTTCCTGGCCAAACTCATAGAACTATTGTTTTCAACTGGGACTTTCTCTCAAAGCCTGAAGCAAACAGCTATCAGACCTCTGCTGAAAAACAACAAGTTAGACCCAGCTAAGGTGGACTCCTACAGGCCAATCTCAAGCATCCCTCTTTTGGCAAAAATTATTGAGAAGGTCGTCTAATGGCAACTTCATCATCACATTGAGACAGGCGCACCCCTCGACCCGTGCCAGGATGGATTCAGGGAGTCTCATGGCGTCGAGACCCTGTTGACCACTCTTTTCAGCTCATTAATTACCAGATTGGAAAACATCAAACAAGGGTTTGCCCTGATCTTCATGGATATCGCTGCAGCCTTTGACTCCGTCAGCCACGAGATACTCCTAACACGCCTCAAGGAGAAGGGCATCCATGGTACAGTGCTTACCTGGTGTAAGTCGTACTTAACAGATAGATGGCAGCATGTCCGAACAGGCTCCTCTACCTCCAAACCTTTCCTGCAAGAGAAAGGCATGCCACAGGGATCATCACTCTCAGCCCTTCTGTTCAATATATACATGCAGCCAATTTGTGAGCTTATCCGCTCTTTCAACATCAACTGCCTGGTCTACACCGGCGATGTTCTGCTTTACATGCCTATCTCAATTGAACATCCTGATCTCTCACTACTGACAACCTGTTTCGATGCTGTTATATGATTGGCTAAATATGCAGAGGCTCAGAATAAATTTCAAGAAAACAGAGGTCCTCTTTATCACCAGGAACCCAGCATTCACTCTGCCCACTGCTCTGAATATACGAGATGCAGAGCTCCTCAGCAAGCCCACAGAACGGTACCTAGGGGTCACGATAGACCAACAGCTTAACATGAAAGCCCAAATAAGCAACATGGTCAAAGCGGTCTACCACAAAATAAGGACGCTCAGTCACCTATGACAGCTGCTGGAACCAGATGACTTCCGGACAGTCTATCAAGCCCTAGTAATCCCACATTTTGACTATGCTAAAGTTATACTACTGCGGCGCTCCTGCCCCGCCTTAGGGCTAAAGACAGGAGCGGGGCCTATTTCCTCGTGAGGAAGGAGTTTAAAACCTATTCCCCTGGAATGCTGGGTACTGTAGTTTTTCTGCTCCTTTCACTCCGAAATAAAATGTAGTTGTGCGCCAGAGACGGTAAGGCTTATTTGCAAGTATTTTTATTATGGTTAAGTTTATTCTTCCATCGCATGACAAATTCAGAAATATGAACAAAACAGGTGCTTTTAACACGAACAGAAAGAACTCAGGTAAAGTCAACTTAAAGTAGAAATTCAGCTTTGTTTCTAAGCAGTTTTACTCAGCTCTGCCCCAAGAGGTCATTCACTTTAAATGCAGCCTCTTTTCACACACTGTTACGTTCACAGTGCTAGGTCACTTCAGGTGCAGGTAATTAAAGCTTTCTAAGCATGGCAGCAAAACAGCTCCGTTGTATTTCAATTCATACACGGCATAACCAGTTTCTTCAGTTTGGCATTTCCACACAACAAATAGTACAGTCCATGCTCTCACAGTCAGGTAAGTCAGAATCAACTGGCATTAATTCCTCAGACTGTGTAGGATTATTAGCTTCCTGCAATACTGTCTGTCTGTTTGCTTTTAGCTTTAAAAACTCTTTAAGATCCTGGAGAAGCAATTCAGCCTGTTGTCTGCTAGATAAGGAATTGTTATCAGTTATTAAACTTCCCTCTTGATTAAGGCTGTTTCCCTTTTCCTCTCTCAGGTTAAGTGAATCAGAGTAACTCTTAGGCTCTTTTGTTAAGGTTTCAAATATAGGAAACTTGAGTTTACCTTCACTCTGGAAAGTCCTCGGCAAATCACTTACTTGTTGCCAAGCCCCTCTTGTCTTAGGTGACTCAGACGTTCTCCAGCTGTGAGAGTTCCCGTGCGTCTCTGGCCCAAACTGTAATTCCCAGAATGAGTTCTTTTTCTCTCTTGCCTGCCGTGAAGGCTTCCTCTCCCAGGGCTCTGCCTTCCTCCAGGTGTCTATTCCAGGGCTAGGTCCACTTTCCTCAGGACTTCCATTTATTGCCTCTGAACAGATTCTTGCAGGTCTTCTTCTACTGCTTCGGCTCAGTCCTTGGCTGCTAGCCTTCTCTCTCTGACTGCTGCTCCTCTGACTGCTCATGCTGCTCTTCTCTGGGCTCTTCTGACTGGTCTGTTTAGCAGAGCCATACTCTGGTTTAAAACCAGGTTCTCTTCTGGACACGCCCCTTCCAAGCACTGGGTGTGCCCAATCAGGACTGCAGGACTCCTCCCCTGGGCTGGTCTCCATGCTCAGCTCAGCAGAACGGAGTCTCTCTTTCTTTCCAGCACTGACACTCTGGCGTAAATCCTGTTGCACTTCAGGATTTTCATCTGTCTCCATAGCCTCAGGAGGGCGCTCTTCACCACACTACATGGACTCTCAAAGAGCTCGCTGAATCCTCTGCAGCTTGCGATGAATGCAGCCACCAGAACTTTGCACGGAGCCTCCAGGAGAGAACACATAACACCAATATTGAAACATCTGCACTGGCTACCGGTCCACTGCAGACTCTCCTTTAAAATCTTATTAATGACCTTCAAGGCCATCAACAAGTGCTCCTTCACCTCCCTTACGGACCTCATCCAGCCCACTCCCCTTAACAGAGCTAGGAGATCAGCCGCCGCCAACACCCTGGTACTCCCGAAGGCGATTACGAAATGTTCACAGTCAACTAGAAACAGAGCTTTCGCGCTATATGCACCCACATGCTGGAATGCCCTCCCACCGGCCATCCATGTTATCACTGACCTCACCCAGTTTAGGAAGTCGCTAAAGCACCATCTTTTCCTCCAGCACTACACCGACCCAAATGACATCTCACAACCAGCTACTCTCAGGAACCAGGTGTCATCCCCAGCGCAGCCACTCTGCACGAGTGCAGCCCCACCCGATAGATCATGATACTCCTGGCAGGTGAAAGTATCTGTCAATCTGTACATAGTTAAGACCTGTCAATCTGTGCATAGTTAAACCAACCTGTAAATAGTTGTGAGCTGACCATGTCGCCTGTGACAGCCAGCTTGCCTGTACATAGTTACCCTGTCAGCCCCGTGAATTAATCCCTGTTCTCTGTAAGTCCAGTGTAGGCCCTGCCTGCACTGCACAAATTTGTTAACTGTAAACCGCACTGATTCTAAAGAGCGCGGTATGAGAAAAGACATTAACACTAGAAGCCTTAAAAGGAATTTTACCTAGAAACCCCAAAGTGCATCAATTGACGCATTATCACGACTGCGTTTAGCATGAAATACAGATGTGAATTAATGTTAAGTTACTTATTTGTTAAATACGTGCAGTATGTGACGTCGTTACATGACATCATCGTGTGTTTATTGTTTGTAATGTTGGAGTAAAACTGTAAACAGTGATTGAGTTGCGCCACCTAGTGGGAACATGAATTTATACCTAGAAGCCCCAAAGTACGTCAATTGACGCAGCCAAGACAATTGAGCGCGTCAATTGACGTACTTTGGGGCTTCTAGGTATAAATTCATTTTCCCGCTAGGTGGTGCATATGTCATTAATTTTCGATGCACATATTTGAACATCCTGACCTTGCTAACAAAGTCATGGAACATGACTGACATGGTTCTAGCAGTGGCGCTGGTATACAACTTCGAAGATGCATTTGCGTCAATTGATGCACTTTGGGGCTTCTAGTGTTAAATAAATAAATAAATTAAAACATGCTAAACCTGTGTTAAATACCTAACATGGCTTAGTAAATGGAGCCATGGAGAAAGCAGCACGTCCGGACCGTCTGGATGGCCGTGAGCAGGACGGGTCCATTAGGACCAGATTCTGTAACACGGGAGCAAAACAGTCCCACAGCATACAGAATCGGGCCCGAGACTGGCCTGGCTTGCCCATGAATGCCTGGGGGGACATCCTCCCCGCAGGCTCCCCTGTCACCCATTGCGCCGACCCTCTTCTTCCCCGCTGCCTGACCCACGGCTGGGCAGTTGGGGCCTGGATCTGGCGACAGGGACCTACCTGCACTTGGCCCCGGCCCTGGGGGGTTCAGGTCCCGATCGCCTGGTTTGTGCTGATTATTCCACCTTCAAGGTGGAATAAGCAGTGCATTCCCCCTGACCCCGCAGGACGTAGAGGGCCATGACCAGAATCAGCCCTGTATGTCCTGCTGCCTCGGACTGACCTGCTCCACCCAGACTCCACCCCATCCCGTCCCCTGCTGGCTCTCCCTGTACTACTGCTCTAGCCGTGCAGGGAGGGCCTAAGGGGGAATAGGGGCAGGACAGCTTGTGGGACAGCCCTACAAGTCGCCTCTCTGAATCGGGCCATAGTGTTTCTAGTCTAGTCAAGGAACCCTCTTTTCTCCCTTCATATTTCACTCAGTCCAAAGTTTATTTATTTATTTAAAAGATCGCTAATCTACCTATTCAATGCAATGCAAAGTGCTAGGCAGAGAACAATAAAAACACACATACATTTCAAAACACATGATGAAAAACCAAATAAATAATTATAAAACTCATGCATAAAAAACTTAAAACCCCTTTTGGACTTAACCATACAATATTTGAGAAGCACCAAAGGCCTCTACAAATGGAATGCCTTCAATTTCTTATGAAAAGTGGCATAGTCCGACTGAGTTCATAAAGTAGACTTTCTCCACTTTGATGTTACTTCTGGTAACCTCCAGTGTCAGTCAAAACTCACATCTTCTTTTCATTAGGATTTTAAGGGCTAAAATAAGGCAAAAATTGTACAAAAAGCTTACATATTTTGTTTTGCACAATTTTTAAATGCAGCCTCTTTTACCAATGGACTTATTTCTTGCAACTTCAGGAGGGTAAAACATTTTCAGCAACATCTGCATCTCTCTGAAAATACTTATCATCCATTTGAAAGGGAATATTTTTGCATGAAAGACAGACAATGTGTTAATGCTGCGGACACTCCATTTTCTTCAGAAAGCTACCGTGAATGAAACTTGCACTAAAGTGGATTTTACTGCCTGTTGGAATAGGTTTTGCACACCCCTTTTCGTCCCCTGTTCAGACCTTTTGCTACAGAAGCATATCTCCTACACAGAAGAGAAACGAGTCTGCAAAAGCTGAATCAGCAAAACGGATGGGCTGACTTGTCTTTCTTTGGCACCCGCTGCCTTTCTGTGTGTGTGGGGGGGGGGGGGGGAAGGCAAGGGAATATGGGGCTGGTAAAGATGGACACCTTCTGTGACCCTTGAAATAACCGCGTTGTAAATTTACTAAGCTAGTTTATAACCTGTTTACAAAAGCAGCAAAACTGTTTAAGCTTCCAAAACTCAAAATGGAAATGTTAATAATGTTCTCTACATCTCTATCTGTCCCACAGGGCATGCACATTATGAAAGCTCCTGCTAGCTGGCCATATTAAATCCTGAACTGCCTCGTCTCCTCCATTATAATTAACACTTACCACCAAAGGAATTTTTTAATCTGAGGCTGTGAACAAAGAACCAGCATTTATATTACTTTCTTTTCCTTTCCTTTTCTCCTTCTAATTAAAAATAGTGGAAGAAATGGTCAGGTTTTGACAGGCCACTCTCATTATTTACATGCTCAATGTTTTTTTCTTGTCTCCAGTTAGGGAACATTTAGCTGATTGGAGGCTTTGAAGGCTGAGGATGGTGAATATTGCATAGGAATTGTACTCGGCTTTTCCGAACAGCTGACAAAATTAATCACAGTTTTTAACAATTGGACAACATCATTGGCTTTGTGAGTGGATAAGAGGGACTCAGAAAGCCCTTTTCATCTTTAGTTAGGGTCCATTATTTCTGTGTACCTCTCCTCCATGCGTTATGAAAAAGTTTGTACACTAAATAATAACTACGTGGTACTCCTTTCTTCTTTTGCCAAGCTCCTTTTTCAGTCCTGACAGCAATTTTGTTTTCCCTGTCATCATCTAATGTCTATTTACTTTGTGTTACTACAGTGCCAGAGAAATCCCTCTGTAAATCCCAGGTTATGAAGAAGCAAGAGCGCAACTCATTTAAATAAAATTCTCCAGTATCTTCCTTTCACTCTCCTGCACAATTCATGTGGACTTCAAAGTGATAAGCAACTTGAAGAGTGACCGGAAAGGAATCAAGTAGGTTAAAAAAAAGGATGTTTGCAGAGCTCGGCTTTTCTATTTGTTTGAGTGCATTCATTTCTTACCCTTTTCATGTCAATAAGGCCTGTGCAAATTCTTGTATATCCTCCTTTGCAGGGACTCTTTATATTTCCTTGAGTTCAAGAACATACCATGGATTTTCCCTTCTTTCTTTCCTTTCCCTCATCCCTTCACCATTTTAATCCTGGCTACTGAGAAAAAAAATGATATACATGTAAGAAATCTGTTTATTGGTTAAACTTTGAACCAAAAATAAGCTTTATTTCTGCTCTCTTGAACAAGTTAGAATCACTAGAATCATTCACTGGATTACAATGGTATTTAAAACATGCAAGAACTGTTGGTATATTTACTATTACACCTTGCCATATTCCCTCTCATTCTCTGTTCTACTACTACTACTACTACTACTACTACTGAGCATTTGTATAGCGCTACCAGTCGTACGCAGCGCTGCACAGACAATCTAGTCAAGACAAAACACAGAAGATGTAGGCAGGGTAAAACCAGGGGCAAGAAAAGGAGATCAGATGTGTCAAGATCCAAAAACAGCAGCGAAGAGGTGAGCTTTCAACCTGGATTTGAAGAGGGTCAGAGAAGGTGCCCGGCGCACAGACACAGGTAGTTTGTTCCAGGCGTAAGGTTCCAGGCGTAAGCAAGGTGAAAGGAGCGAAATCTGGAGTTGGCAGTAGGAGAGAAGGGCACAGATAGAAGCAGTTGGCTAGAAGAGCGGAGTTCCCAAGTGGGGTTGTAAGGAGTGATAAGGGAAGAAAAGTACTGAGGAGCCGCAGAATAAATGCATTTATAGGTCAGCAGGAGAAGTTTGAACTGGATGCGGAAACAGATAGGGAGCCAGTGAAGTGACTTGAGAAGAGGGGTAATATGGGCATGATGAGGCTGGCGGAAGATTAGCCGTGCAGCGGAATGTTGAACAGATTGAAGGGGAGAGAGATGATTCAAAGGGAGACCAGCAAGGAGTAGGTTACAGTAGTCAAGACGGGAGGTGATTATGGAGTGGATAAGCGTTTTAGTAGTGTGTTCAGAAAGGAAGGGGCGTATTTCGCTAATGTTATAGAGAAAGAAACGGCAGGTATTAGCTACGAGATGAATATGTGTGGAGAAAGGGAGAGAGGAGTCAAAGACAACCCACAGATTGCGGGCCGAGGAAACAGATAGGAGTATAGAGCCTTTCACAGAGACTGAGAAAGGAGGAAGAGGAAGGGAGCTTTTAGGGGGAAAGATAAGAAGTTCAGCCTTGGCCATGTTCAATTTCAAGCGGCGGTGAGACATCCAGGCAGCAATGTCAGAAAGGTAGGCAGAGATCCGGGTCTGGATTGCTGGAGAGAGTTCAGGCGTAGCGAGGTATATCTGGGAGTCATCAGCATACAGATGGTACTGAAAGCCATGGGACTGGGTATAGAGAGAGAAAAGGAGGGGACCCAAGACAGATGCTTATTTTATTTATTTATTTATTTAGCCAGTTTTGTATACCACCTTATCCTTCAATCAAGGTGGTCAGGGATAAGACAGGGTTTACATTTAACATAGGGGGTTCCGAGACATACATATATTCCTGGGGGGGACCCAAAGCTGGGTCTTTGGAGTCTGTGGCAAGGTGGCAAAACTGTGGGTGGGGGGGGGGGGAGGGGCGGATTATGGGATTTGATCAAAGGATTTCATGAACAGGTGTGTTTTGAGAGATTTACGGAAGTCCTTGGGGTACACTAACTTGGAGTGGGGTAGCAGAGGAGGAGGAGCCACCAGAGCACACACTGAAGGAGCGATGGGAGAGATAGGAGAAGAACCAGGATAGTACAGAGCCCTTAAAGCCAAGCGAGGACAGGGTGTCGAGGAGAAGATTGTGGTCAACAGTGTCAAAAGCAGCAGAGAGGTCAAGAAGGATGAGGACAGAGTACAGGCCCTTGGATTTAGCCAGGAACAAGTCACTGGAGACTTTGACAAGAGCCGTTTCAGTAGAGTGTAAAGGACGAAAGCCAGACTGTAAGGGATCCAGGAGGGCATGAGATGAGAGGAAGTCGAGGCAGCAGCGGTGAACCGCACGTTCAAGTTGTCTAGAAATGAAGTGAAGGAGAAAGATGGGTCGATAATTAGAAGGACAGGTGGAATCAAGTGATGGTTTCTTGAGGAGAGGTGTGACCACAGCATGCTTGAAGTCTGCAGGATGGTTGCTGGAGAGCGAAATGTTGAGAATATGAGAGATGGAAGGGACAACTGTGGAGGAGATGGGGCTTAGGAGACGGGTGGGGATAGGGTCAGAGGAGCAGGTGGTGAGTTTGGAGGAAGAGAGAAGGTGTGCAGTTTCCTCTTCAGAGAGGACAGTTTCCTCTTCAGAGATGACAGGAAAGGAAGAGAGGGTAGCAGTTTCCTCTTCAGAGATGATAGGAAAGGAAGAGAGGGTAGCAAGGGAAGGGGGGAGAGTTGGGAGTGGAGAGGGGGAGGAGGAGAAATAGCTGAGTTTGTGTGGAATTGGAAGGTGATCTTGTAGATTTTGCCATGGAAATAGTCAGCCAGGGTTTGGGCAAAAAGGGAGGGAGGGATCAGAGGCAGAGGCACTTTAAGGAGAGAGCTGAGAGTAGTAAAGAGACGGCGAGGATCAGAGGCAAGAGAGTTAGTCACATGGACATAGTAGTCTTGTTTGGCAAGAGCTATGGCTGACTGGAAAGAGATAAGCATGAATATGAAGTGTAGAAAGTCCTCAGGGGAGCGGGATTTGAGCCAAGAATGCTCAGCAGAACAAGCACAGGAATGTAGATAGCGGGTAGTGGATGAAAGCCAGGGCTGGGGTGCAGAACATCTCACAGGACTTGGGGTGGGTGGAGCGAGAGCATCCAGAGCCGAGGAGAGTGAAGCATTATAGGAAGTTACTGCCTCGTCAACAGACTTGGATGACAAAATGGAAGAAAGAGATGGGGAAATGGTGGAAGAGAGAGTCAAGGGATCAATAGCATGAAGGTTTCTAAATAGGATGGAGGAGACAGGACGAGGCTGAGGCAGCGGGAGATGAAGATTAAAGCTTAAAAGGTGATGGTTAGATAAGGGAAGAGCTGAGCTATGGAAGTTCGAGGGTAAGGAACTAGAGAAAAATATCAGGTCCAGGCAGTGGCCATGCTGGTGAGAGGGGGCAGTGGAACAAAGTTTGAGGTCAAATGAGGAGGTGAGGGAGAGGAGCTATAAAGCATGAGGATCAGAGGGGTTATTGACATGAATGTTAAAGTCCCCAAGTTCTAGTAATGCAGTGATTGACTATGACCAAGAAACTTGAACTATAGCTAACTAAATAACTTCGAGAGCTATTATATGGCTAACCAGTAGACATTATCACTAAGAGCAGTAATCGGCACTCTCTACCTGTCCAGTGCTAAGAATGCTTGTTCTACAGCATCTCCACTGTCACTTAGTTCATAGAGCAGGAGTCCAGTTTAGGGACACAATCTTGGATTTGCTTCCATGAATTTTGCAATTTCTGCTAAAATATTTAAGGGGCCAATGGATCCTTAACAGGTACTTTATCTCTCTCTAGCCCCATGGTGCTGACTTTTCAAGGTAAGCACCGCAGGGCTGTTTTTAGCCATTGCCGCCACTGCAGGTCTCTAGAGGGGCATCAGCGGTGGCAATGGTGTCCCTGGAAGGCCAGCACTCTAGGCGACCCCTAGTTTGTCCAATGGCAGCATTGGATCTGTTCACTATGTTCTGTTTTGACAAGACAGCCATTCATTGGGAACTAGAGCCTTTCTTTCACTCCACCAAACAAAGGGGCCTGCCCATGCTTGGCTACTTTAAGATCATCATGTCCCTTGCCTTCCTAGCCACTGATTGGCTCCAGTCTCTGTTGGATGTCAATGAGCTATCTCACAGTACATCTCATAGTTTCTGAGGGCCTTTCTAACCCACACTGCACAATATATAGCTTCCCACAGACTATGCAGCAGAGGCAGCTAACCATGATCCAATTCCATAAAGTGGCCCACTTTCTATCAATACTGGGGCTCATTGATTGCACCCATGTGGCTCTCACACGAAGGAGGGAGTCCACCCACAGCAACAAGAAGACATTCCACTCACTCAACATGCAGGTGGCTTGCATTGCAGAGTGGGAGATAACAGATGTCTTCCTAAGGTTTCTGGGTTCCTGTCACAACTCCTACATCTTCACCCACTATGGCCTCTATGAGAGGTTTCCAAATGGAGATATCATGATGGATGGCTGCTAGGTAAGCCCCACACTAGCTCTCTCCATCACCTAGACATGCACATGCTTGAAGATTGCACTGTACCCAGGGAGCTGCAGCACTCTGCCCAAAGAGCTCAGCAATGCAGTGCCCACTGAGCACCTGATATACCCTGGCACACCCCCAATATGTATTCACCCTCCTTCTACCTATGCAGGGGATAGAGGTTACCCCATCATTCTATCACACACAGAGGCAGAGGAATGCTATAACAGGGCCCAAAGGACTATGTACCATTGTCGAGAGGACATTTGGACAGCTCAAGAGCCACTTCTGGTGCCTTGACTGATCTGGGGATCAGCACCAGCCTTGTGCATCTCCCTTAACACAACCCCCCCAACTCGCCAAACACCAGCCCTGTACAACTCCTTTCTCCCATAATTACCATCCCCACCACAGAACCAGCCTAGTGCAACTTCCTCCCCCAACACATAATTTCTACCTCCCAGCACCAGTCCTAGCCAACTCACTCCCCCCAACAGGCTAGTGGGAATACCACCAACCCCTGCAAACATTCCTCATCCCATGTACCACATCAGGCTGCCTCCTACTCTGTCCCAACCTCCCCCCCCCCCCAACTGCCTTCTATCCCTCCCTAAAGGGTACCAATAGAAAGACAGGTTTACTTCTGGTGTCACCTCCTCCAACCCTTGCCCCTCAGCACCTTGATACCTGCCCTTACCTCCTGACCCTGACTATGTTAGAGTGAGGGTGTGCTGGATTATGTCTCACTGGACTCCGAGGAGCTGTTAGAGATATCATCCAGTGCAGCTGACCATTGGGAGGGGGAAGCAAAGGAATAACCCCTTCCATGGAGCATGGATCCCAAAATGTTGAGAGAGGGAGATGGTTGCTGGACAGTTTGTGGCATCAATGTTTCAGAGCTGAGGTGGTGGTGGTGGACAGTGGAGGCACCCTTCTCTTCAGTGCCTATGCAGATGGGGACACCAGAGACACAGATGGCACTGTGGTGGCATCCAGAATGAAAGGGGAACATGCATTGTAGGTCTATGTATTTCTACAGGTCTCTGTACTGCCCCATACTGGGCTCATTGGGTGTCTCTGTTGCCTGCAGTTGTCTCTCCTGGAGATGCATGTAGTGTTCCTGGAGGTGAGTGATTGTCTCAGCATCTCAGTCTTCTTGATGTGCTGTGTCTGATATTGTATTGCAGGGGACATTCAACACAATGCAGAAGTTGAAAACTCCAGTGTCTAGCACTAGGGAGGACCTGGCTGTCATCTGCCCCGCACCATCCCAGATGCTTGAGCATCATCAAAAGGAGAGATAGGTGGGAGCTGTAGCTCAGCACCCTTGATGACATCCTCCAACTCCTTCACTTGGGCAGTGGCATGGTTGACATCCTCGGTGCACTGATGTTCCTGGACTCTGGACTCCTGCTCCTCCACCATGACTGGCCTGCCATCATCATTCCACATAGTAATGGTCAGTGGTGTAGGTCCATCTCCAGGGATCTGATTGCTGAAGTCTGTGCTTCTGCTCTCCAGTGCATCTGAAGACTCATCTCCTTTAAGAAGGACATTAAATGCACTCATTCACATATTTCATCTGTCTACCCACCCCCATGTCGTATTAGTGGTGCACACCCTTTCAGCACATACATACCATCAGATAAGGTGTTCCAGTGTGTGACAGTGGATAGCACTCTGAGTGATAGGCTGTCCCTATCACATTAGCCCTGGCCATGGCAACCTTCAGTATACAAGTGAGAAGGCCATGGCTGTTGTCAGAATCAGAAAACCAAAGACCTCCAACAAAATCTCACAAACGAAAGAGACCAAAACCAAAATCAAAAATACAAAAATAAAAATATGGGCAACAATCCTTAAACACAGCACCAAACAGAACAGAAATCCAACAGAAAAGAAGAGTGAAAAAATAATAAAAAATAATAACAATAGCAATATCAGCAGTAACAGAGGAAAGAAGACCTCAGTCACTCTCCTGCAAATCAGAGCAAAGAGCAAGAGTTAGTCGAATGGCATACCCAGAAATGCCTGATAATCGACACCACTCTAAATTCACATCAGTGGTCAGAAAAACCTCATTCATGGGGAAACACAAAAAAATCCCCCCCCCCCCGAAAAACTGCTGATGCTAATAAACCCAAATAATCCAGCTCAGGAAGGCAACAGAATCCAGCAGCAAAAAAGTAACAAAAGTAACTTAGCTTTAAATAGCAAGAAGAGGCAGCCAAATACAGCAGGAAGCACTCCTTAATGAAACTTCCACGACGGCTTCAGAAAACAGCAGCACTCTTGGCAGCATTACTGGAGCCTCGACACCAGGTGTTTCGCCAACTGGCTTCATCAGGAAGTTCAGTCCAACATCACACATCCTGAAAGCAAGAAAATGGCATTGAAACTCTCCAAAGTCTTAAAAAAGCAGTCATCCAAAAAAGAAAAGAAAAACAGAACAAGGACAAGACCAGAAACACAGCAGTGCTCTGCTCACCGTGAAAGAAAACCGCCAGCCTTCCAAAACTCAAGACACTGAGCATGCGCTAAAAGAAGGGAATCCCGAATGACGTCAGGAGTGTCCCATCAGCACGGATCAATGCTAGGAAGTGCAACAGCCAGAAAGCAAAATAAAAGAAACCAAAAACGAATAAAATGAAAAAAATTTGAAAATAACCACCCTGCCCACCCATACAACAGGAAGACACACATCAAAAGCAAGTCTTCCACTCGATAGAATCCTTTAATCCCGCTGTGACTGCAGTGTTTAGACAATAAATCCATCATTGTTCAAGACGAATCAAAGACCTGTCCCAGTTACCTCCATAAATGGAAGGTAAGTATTGAGTGATCGCTAGACATCTTAAATCTTCAAACTGATGTTGAAGTTGCTGACAATGATGAACCAAGGGTGCTCCTTCAGTCTGACATCGTAACTTGCTCCGATGTTCGATAAGATGAGTTTTTAAAGCACGTTGCGTCTTGCCAACATAACCCAGACCACAGGGACATAAAATCAGATAGACCACCCCAACACTATTACAGGTGGTCACACTATTCAGATGATATGTATGTTGGTCATAATGAAATGAATCACAGGTAAGCATCATAAAACAAATTGAACAATGCGAACAGCTACTGTGACCAGGGGTAATGTACGTTGTGGCAAGATACTAGAGTAGGCAGATGGACATAAAATATCCCGCAAATTATGATTCCTAGTATACACTGTTCTGATGAAAAGATGACTCAAGCCTGGAATCTGCCAAACAATCTGTGAATGTGGTGCATAATCTTCGCTAGATGGTAACTAAGTGGATTAAACCAAGAAATATAATGAATAAAACCGGAATCAACTGACCCAGTATGTACTCGAGGAGCAAGCAGCCACACATGATCATTATAGCGTGCATGGGTGCGAGCCCTACGTACCAGAGAAAGCGGGTAGCCATGGGCAAGACTCCTCAAGACTCCTCAAGAAATGGTAGAGCAATTCCGATGGTAACGAAGAAACTGTGCAAGTGGCAAGCTATTCTTTAAACCTTGAGGATGGGCACTAGAAAATTGAAGAAAAGTCATCTGGTGAGTAGGTTTACTGTATACTGTGGATATAAGGTCATCACCTTGGCGTGTAAGAGAGACATCCAAAAATGAAATTGTCATGGCACTATAATCCAGTGAAAAAAACAAATTAACATCACAAAAGATTTAGCCAGTGATGAAATGACAACAGCTGATCTTCAGAACCCGACCACATTAAAAAAACATCATCAAGGACCACGTGATGCAATAAGCTAGGCAGCAGCAGATCGCCAAGCTTCGGAATACCCCGCTGCAAAAACAGAATTTAAGCGATATAACTCCACCGAAAAAAGCTGACCGTAAGGGCGGAGAAACAGGGGAGTGTTGGAGAGAGAGCGATGGAGCGAGCGCAAACACCGCGAAAACCGATGGCAACGAAAGCTGGGAGGAAGGAGAAGCCCCGTGGTCTGGAAAACAAGATGGCTTCTTCTGCTCCTGCTAGTTTGATAAATAATCAACTTGCTGGGGCAGTAGAAGAGGTAACCAGCGCAGTGGTGGCGGCTCTAGAAGGAAGATTCCAGGTGCTATCAGAGCAGATGTCTCAAGTGGGGCAGGCGGTGGCAGAAATTGGACCGAGAGTGATGCAGGTGGAACAACGGGTGGAGATGGTGGAGGAAGCTCAGCAAAAGCAGGCCCAGACAATAAAGGAGATCGAAGAGAAATTAAAAAGCAACGCAGACAAGATCGATGACTTGGAAAATTGAGGGAGATGAAAAAACCTGAGAATCGTGGGGATATCCGAGTGAGTCAAGGATAGCGAATTACGTGGATTTCTGGAAACGTGGATGGTCTCTCAACTTCCCTTGGAGGCAAGTGTGGGCCCACTGGTCATCAAAAAGAGTGCACAGACTGGGGCAGAAAAGGGAAGGAGCGGGCCGGCCACGTGTGGTGATTGTGAGATTTCTGAACTTTGTTCAAAAAGAAGCAGTGCTGAGAGCAGCTAGAACAAAGAGGAATCAGACCTCGGGCCCACAGAAATTATTGGTATTTCAGGACTATTCGACACAAGTCAGCCTGTGAAGGAGAGAATTTGCTAGGGTTTGCACCACACTCATAAATAGGGGCATGCATTTTGCTCTTATGTATCCTGCAAGATTGAAGGTGGAACATCAAGGCAAGCAGCGCATCTTTAACACTGCTGAAGCAGCGCAGTCCTTTCTGGGAAACTTGGTTGACGGCTGAGATACTGGTCAGTGGCATGAAGAAGCTGGTGAATTCCTAAGTGAATTGGGACTATAAATGTAATAACACGGAGCCTATTATATCAGGCATTGGAGAGAGAGAAGTGGAACAGAATGAATAGAAATGAACTGTGTGTGGTACTTTTGTGTGGAAGAAAATATGGTATGTGCTGGTTAGAGCATGAACACAGAGGACAGCATTTATCCAAGGTGTTTAAGGAGTGAGGTCAGAGGAGATAATGGGAGGAAATGAGACTGAGATAAATGAGCCCAGATAAAAAATTATGTAAAACCCGAGTCAAGAATAAAGGATGAGAGATATTGAGACGGGAAGAGGATGAAGAATATGGGCATGGGAGAGAAGACAATTTTGTTCATGCTCCCTCTGCCTTACGGATCCCTCTCTTCCAGAAGTGTGTTAAGGGTGGGGTGGCTGTTAATATTATGACATAGATTAAGAAGTATTTTTGATGTTTGGAATGTTTTATGTCTGTTGCATAGAATATGTTTGTTGACACTTGGAGAGGGGGGTGAGTAGAGGTGGGGAGTGGGGAGTAATTAGGCCAATTCGATGGGTGAAGGGGTGGAGGAGGGTAGGGGGATAGTGAAGCGGGAGAAGGGCAACTTATAGGATAAGTCCAGTTAATAGAGATAAGGTGAAGAGGGAGAAGTATGGAGAAGAGAGTGTGAGACAATATGGAAGTAACAACTAAACAAGCAGGGAAACAGAGTTGGTGGTGGTGGGTCCGGAATGCATCATTAATGGTCAATGGAGGGGGCCCACCGGGAGGAGGGCAGGGAATGAAGATAAGGGGAGTTGGGAGGGAAGGGAAGGGGAGGCGAGGGAAGTGGGAGGGGAAGAAAATGACTGTTATAGGGGGAGAGAAGATAGGTTTGGGGGGGGGGGTAGAGAACTGTCAAGTAAAAGGAGACAAAGAGAATGTGTTGATGATAGGGAGAGGAGAAAGAGTACCGTGGAGCGCATGGGAGGGTACGGAAGGTGGGGTGGGCCCTGGGCTGGGGGGGCCTACTCCACAACAAGAGTGCGAGATGAATACGAGGATTGTGCTAGTGAGAAAATATAGGAATGGCTATTGATATGCATTTGATCTCATGGAATGTTTGTGGAATAGGGACTCCAGTTAAGAGACATAAGATATTAAGGGTGCTTAGAGATAAACAAGCGGACATTGAGTTTTTACAGGAAATGCATCAGACTGATGTGGAACATGACAAGTTGAAAAGAGGGTGGGTTGGGACTGTCTTTGGAGCTTCTTGGGGGGGGGGTGAAGAAAGCGGGAGTGGTAATCTTAGTAGGGAAGCAGATGGGATTGGAGGTGGAACAGATCATCAAAGACCCGGGAGGGGGGTATATAATTGTTGTGGGGAAGATAAAGGTTAATGAATTGGGTTTGGTTAATATATATGCTCCCAATACCTATGATGCCTCATTTTATGATAGATTAGGTAAGTGTTTGAGTGAACTCAGTCAAACTCCAATTATATTGGGGGGGGGGGTATTAATTTGGTCCTAGAAGATTCAATGGATAGATCAGGTACTAGAGGGAAGACCAGGGACAGGAGATCTCAGTGGGTCAGAGGTATTTGTGAAGGGTATGACCTGGTGGACTATTGGAGAGCTTTGCATCCATTAGACAAAGATTACACACACAGTTCTAGAGCACATGAAACAGGATCCCGAATAGACTATTTTTTGGGGTCCAAGAGGCTTTTTGATAGAGTGAATAAAGCCAAGATAGGTCCTGTGCATGTGTCAGATCATGCGTATGTGTGGATGGATTTAAGATGGGAGCCAAGCAAAAAGGGGAATTTGTGGAGATACCCTCTTGAGAATAATAATGATACAAACTTTAGGGTTTTTTTGTATGCCCATTGGGAGGAGTATGTGCAATTCAATGGGGAACATAAAGATAATCCCACATTATTTTGGGAAACAGCGAAGGCGATGATGAGAGGGCGAATTATTGAATATGGGGCCACAAAACAGAAGGTGTATAATAGTAGACTGCTTCTTCTGGAAAAGGAATTATGTAGGGCAAGGAGAGCTATGTTCAGGAAGCCTACATTGGGGGGGAAGTTGAGTTAGACCGCTTACAAAAAGAGGTGAACTCCATGCTGCAAGAAAAATCATCTCAGTCAATGTTGTATCACCAATATAAATCACATAAATTTCGAAATAAGGTGGGGAGGTTGCTCTCAGAGTTAGTGAAAGCAAGTAGAGGACAGACACATATAGGGGCATTGCGGGATGCAAAAGGTAAGGTGCAGACGGCTCAGGCGGAGATTGAAAAGATTTTTTGAGACTATTATAAGACCCTTTATGATACAGAAAGTAAGAGATACAAATAAGGCTAAGGAATTTTTGAGTAAAGTTGGGTTACCCAGTTTGTCAGTAGAGCAAAGGGATGTGTTGAATGCTCCAATTGGAGATACAGAAGTCTTGGCAGTAATAAAGCGGTTACATAATTGTCGGACCCCAGGGCCTGATGGATATAGGGGAGAATTTTATAAGCTGATGAGTGATCGGGTAGTGGGGCCTTTAACAGAGTATTATACAGACCTGGTAAAACGTCAGGGATTTCCGTATGAGAAGAATAGAGCACTACTCACAATCATCCCCAAACCTGGTAGAGATGGGTTATTACCAGAGTCGTATCGGCCGATTTCTCTACTGAACGTAGACATAAAAATATTGGCAAAAGTGATGGCAGAGCAGGTGGCAGAGTATATAGTACCACAGTTAATTCACGAGGATCTGGTGGGTTTTGTGAAGGGCAGGCATATGGTTAAAAATGTTCGTAAGGTTATTTCATCTCTATATATGACGGCTACAGCGGGAGAACAAGCCGTAATGATATGTTTTGATGCAGAAAAAGCATTTGATCGAGTCGATTGGCAATATATGTATCAAGTGCTGGAAGTTATGTGTACTGGGTTTTTTTTTTAGATACGATTAAGCTTTTATATGCAGACCCTTGAGGGCAAGTGTTAGTAAATGGTTCCATCTTGGGAGAATTTCTAATTCGGAGAGGGACTAGTCAGGGTTGTCCCCTGTCCCCACTTCTTTTTGTTCTAACTTTAGAGCCATTACTGGAGAGAATCCGAACCCATAAAGGCCTAGTGGGGGCGTGGGTAGGGAAGGAGGAATTTCGTATCTCCGTCTTCGCTGATGACATTTTGGTCTACCTAGGGGCCCCCAAAAAGACGTTACCAGTGCTGTTACGAATTTTTAAAAGCTTTGGAGAGTTTTGGGGATTGAAATTAAATTTAGATAAATAGGAGGTGCTGGATTTACATCAGACGCTAAAGCGGGATTGGGAAGGAAACTTTCCATTAAAGTGGGCTGAAAATGGAATTAAATACTTGGGTGTATATTTGCCAATAGACTTGAGAAGATTGCAGACATACAATGTTGGGAAATTAATGGAGCAAACTATGGATCGGTTGCATAGATGGAGAGATCTCCCGCTGTCACTGGGGGGGGGGGGGGGGGAGAATAGCACTATATAAAATGACCATATTTCCAAAGTGGTTATATATGCTACAAACTGCCTGTAGTAATGATTCGGAGGGATGTGGCTAGACTGGAGAAGATTTTAAATATATTTTATTGGAAAGGGAAAAGGCCACGGATTAGTATTAAAAAATTGCAGAGACCCTGGGAATGTGGAGGGATGGGAGCCCCGGATATAAGAAGATACAATATAGCGTGCCTGTTGAAACATTTGTGGGATTAGTTGGGTACAACAGCAGATTATACACCTATAGAATATGAGCAAGAGGTAGCGCGACCATTGGCTTTGAGATATATCCTGAATGCGAAAATAGCGGATTTGCCTCAAGACACTAGTGGCCATCCGATATTTAAGGTGATGCGGAGAATATGGTGGATGCTTTGTCAGAAATGTTCCAGGAATCCTAGGGTGACTCCTTTCCTGCCATTATATGGTAATGGTACATTTATTCCGGGGATGCAGGGGGGGGGGGGGCGTTCCATAGGTGGGAGATCAAGGGAATAATGGCTATAGAACAGATAGTAAATGAGTCGGGAAAAGTAATAGAATTTAATGGGTTGAGGGCTAGGTATGGGCTGACAAGCAAGGACCGTTTCTCCTATATGCAAATGAGACGCTATGTAAGCAGTTTGGGAATGAAGGATTTGCATACAGATCTCTGCACTAAATTTGAGGAGCTTTTATATTCCGGAACAGAATCACAGGCCCGGGTCACAATTTTACAGAAGGAATATTTTAATTTGGAGGGGGAACCTAGGGAGAGGGAATTAGCTTCTTCATGGACATATGACCTGTGTGTGGAGATAGGAGGAATAGATATGATTAGAGCTTTCTGCCGATATACCTAAGGTGAATAAAAATGCGGGTTTTCGGGAAATGCAATACCATATACTGCGAAGGAGTCACTTTGCTCCCTGCTGAGCATTTAAAGCAGGAAGCAGTGCCTCAGCAAGTTGTCCGAGATGTGGGATAGATAGAGCAGATTTGGTGGCAATGCTCGGGAATGGTGCGATTTTGGGGAGCCCTAGTGAAACATCTTACATACGTCCTGGGGATCACGCTGAGGAAAGATCCTAGGGTTTTAATTCTGGGTATGCTAATGTTCGTGGAGGGGTTGGGGAGGGGTCAACGGTAATGGCTGGGAAAGATTTTGCTGGTAGCGCGGAGAGTTATACTGTTAAATTGGTTACTGCTACGGGGTCCCACTATGGGACAGTGGAGGAGAGATGTATATAAGCTATGTATGGAAGGACAGATTAGATAGGCCATGTGGTCTTTTTCTGTCGTCATATTTCTATGTTTCAATGCTTATAGAGAAGGTGGGAGCTTGAACTAATGAGAGAGCCACCAAAATATTCCTGGAAGGATGGGGTCCATATCTACAAACACTGACACCATGAAATAGGAGCAGGATCCTTAATGTACTCCATTGACGATAGAATGATATGTACAGACTGGTATAAGTATGTTTCCAAAAGTGGTAAAGAGGGAAAGGGAATTGGAATTAGGGAGGGGAAGGGGATTTAGTTGAAAGAGGGGGAAGGGAGAAGGAGGGGGGAAGGGGGGCAGATTATGTTTAGAGGCAGGGGGGGGATATCAGAGGTACGTGATATATGAGGTATGTTGATTAATGGTGGAGGTAAGGGATGGAAAAGGCGGGAAGGGTGAAAGGAGGAGAAGATAAAAGCTGAGACAGTAACCATCCTATAATATGTTATTGTTGGAATTTAGAATATATATGGTTCTGTCCCCATAAAAGTATAATTCATTAAAATAAGAGGGGGATGGGAGATAAAAATGAAAATGATGAGACAGAATTCAAATGTTATTGTTGATATTAGTTTATTCTGTTCAATAATGTTTTAGAGGGTGTATAGTTGGAGGGCATATGCCCCTAAGTTGGTATGGAATGTGTAATATTTATGTTTGTGTCTCAATAAAGAAAATTTAACATAAAAGCAGCGGCTTTGTGCCGCTGCTTCGTTGCCTGCGGCGGGCCCTGTGCTTCGGCAAACAGGGGGATCAGAAGTGGCAGGTCGTGTGTGCCAGGGCGCGTGGCCTACCTGAGCGGCGGGGCATCAGCACAGAGTCGCCCACCCAGGTCAGCCACCCTAGGCATCCGCCTAGCTCTTCTGGTGGACAGGCTGACCCTGCTATTATAAGGTTATGTTATTATGCCATGATCCAAGCACAGATTGAAGGAGGGTAGCAGGAAAGGAGTTTATATCTTTTCTGTACATTTCAGCACTTTGTGTATTTTTCGTTGCTAGAAATAAAATTCAGTGGCACTGGTATGAACTTAAAAAAAAACAAAACCAACATCATCAATATACCGAACCCATAAACGAATATGGGATCGAAAAAGTCCATCTTCTAACCACTGCTTCTCAAAATGAACCATATAGAGATTGGCTGCCGAGTGGGCCATTGTGGCCCCCATGGCCACTCCTTTGATTTGTTGAAAAAACACACCATCAAAACAAAAAAAGTTCCTCGTCATGGCGAGAGTCATAAGTTGAAGAATAAAATTAATCTTAGAGACACTCAAATCTGGGCAAGTTGAAAGGGTCTCATACAGCACCATCATAGCAGCATCTTGAGGAATACTGGTGTATAATGCGGTAACATCCATGGTGACCAGCAGCAGACCCGCTGGAAAATCCTTATCATGACCTGCTGCCAAAATCTGGAGAAAATGCATTGTATCCCACAGATAAGATGGAATCTTAAACACAAGTGGTCTCAAAAAAGAATCAACATATATTGAAAAGGGTTCTAGTAGGGAACCTCGAAGTGATACTATGGGTCTACCTGGAGGATCCACCATATCTTTATGGATTTTAGGAAGAATATAGAATTGAGGTGTTCGAGAATATTCCACACAGAGAAATTTGGCTTTTTTTTATCCACCAGAACATGAAGAAGAACCTGGGTAACTCAATCCTTAATGATGGTCTGAAGATGTACAGTTGGATCCTCCGACAAGAGATACATAAGTGGTACCATCAGCTAACTGGCGACGGATCTCAGCCACGTATTTAACCGCATCCAGCACCACTACTGCACCACCTTTATCAGCCCTACGTATAATAATGTTGTGGGACTCACGTAACTCTGATAAGGCTTGTCATTTGGAAAATGAGAGACTGGAAAAAACCTTTCCGTTATTAACAGAAGACTCCAACTTCCGAAAATCAGATAAAACGAGCGCCCAAAAATCCAACAATACAGGAGGTAGAGGGCCCGGCGGTGTCCATGTGGAATGAAATGGCAGTTGGATCTTGTCACAGAGGTCAGTCCTTGGAGTCTCCAATGATATATCAGATGAAGAAGAACATGCAGCGAAAAAAGCTTTCAGATGCAATTTACGTATTAATTGTTCCAGTTTGAGACGTACTTGAAACCCGTCATAAGAAGTGCATGGGACAAAAGGCAGTCCTTTCTCTAGAACCCGTGCTTGTGATGGTGTCAAAGGATAAGAGGACAAATTAACTACAAGCCCTCTGGATCCATTGCAGGTTGAGATCGG
Source organism: Ichthyophis bannanicus (assembly GCA_033557465.1). Lineage (NCBI taxonomy): Eukaryota > Metazoa > Chordata > Amphibia > Gymnophiona > Ichthyophiidae > Ichthyophis > Ichthyophis bannanicus. The sequence continues at coordinate 307,527,208 of CM066032.1, read as the reverse complement.
GTCCAAGGGCGATGAGATGAAGTCTGTCCGTCGGTCTGTTTGCCCCATCCGCGTCCTTTGCATTTGCGAGTGCCCTTGCCCCTTTCTAAAAAATCTTCCGATCCAGATGTAGGATGATCAGAGGGAGCAGAATCATTGGAATACTCGAAAGAAACATGATGTGGTTCCCTACGTTCAGGTTGCATCCATGCATATACAAAATCTGTCTTATAATCCATGTCATCTCTGTGTAATTTTGATAGCTTAAATCTCTTGATCTCTTGATGAAAAGATTCCATCTGAGATTGTAAATGCTGTAGTTGCAGAGAAACCATATCTTCCTGCTCTATGTCTTTAAGAGCAGCTATTTTTCTGATCAATTTCTATGGCTGTTACTTCATTGAACATTTTAGTGGCATTAACTGTCAAGACCATCAGGTCCAGTGAACATTTACTCAAGATCTTATTCCAGTTCTCTACAAAAGTATCATCTTCAACAAATAATTGCGGCTCTTTCATAAGGCGAAAGCCTAGAGGAATTTGTTGTCTGCGAATATACTCTAGTACTAGGAATAGTTCGTCCAATCTTCAACTTCTAGAATAAGTATTGTATTAACACTGATATTAGGTCTCAGATTCGACTAACACTTTTTTCAGGACTTACGTCCTTTCTTACGGTGCTGTCAATAACATCAATGACCTCAGTGTTTCTTAAATTCAAGGTGTGATAACGATGCTGGTTTTCTATCAAAAATACAACATGACTTAACTTAAAACCGCCACCCTTTTATGCAGCTTAGGTGAATTGGATCCCGACGCTCTGCTCTGGCGCCTTATTGGCGTTTCAAACAACTGCTTTCTTCAGGAGATCCTTCCCCAAACCTAAAAACACAAACAACATCCTAAAAACCTTCCCCCTACTCCATATTACTATCACTTATTCTATTAAAACCACACTCTAATATTAACTTACTCTAATTGATGCTGCCCACGCTCTCGTGTATCTCTCTCCCGAAAATGGCTCAGAAGCTCTAAGAGACGCCGCGCATGCGGGGTGGAACTCTCCACCCCAATTTAAACCCCTGCTAATGTCTCCCGGCACAAACAACTGTCATTCCATTGGATACCCACGTTGTCACATGGGTAAACCAAATTTTTATAATATAATTTCTGAATGCAAAACTTATTCCCGTCACTAGTCACTACTATTCACTATCTTCAATGTACTGAACTTAGGTTCATGTGCAAACCTGCCAATCTATGGTTAAATTCAACCCATTCGGGATAACTGTGTCTAGCCTATATATCCAACGCTGTTCATTCAAAAAAAGGGTTTCGTCCAATGTTCGTCCCCCATATGGATATCGTATTTGCTCTATAACAAAACAACTTAACTGCTCGAAAGTATGTCCCTGAGTTAGGCAATGCGCTACAATTGGAGCCTCTAGTCTTCGGCATTTCAAACGACTACGATGTTCTCTTACTCTAACACGTAGAGACCAAAGAGTTTTACCTACATACATCAAGCCGCATGGACACTGAAGGCTATATATAACAGTTTCTGAAGCACAGTTAGTACTAGTTCGAAGAACATAATTATTATTATGATAAGTGAATCGTGTGCGTTCTGACATCACTATACAGACATCACAATCTCCACATCGTTTATGTCCACCCTCTGGTTTGATGGAATTTAACTGTGGAAGTACCGTGGGGCTAAGATAATCCTTTAAGTTCTTCCCCCTCGTCCACACACATCTAATCCGTCTATCGCGTAATCCCGGAACCACTGCCAATACGTTACTATGTCTATGTAACAGTTTCAATATATGATGGCTCATCGGGGAATATGATGTTATTAAGTTAACTGTGTCATTTTCTGATTGTTTCGCTCCTGTCGTCTTCATCGCCAGTAACCCCGACCTATGATTATAGAGTGCTCTATGGTATGCTCGCTGTACCATCAGTCTGGGATAACCTCTCTCCTCAAATTCTCTTTTCAAAACGCTTCCTTGTTTTTTATAGCTGTGAGTGTCATAACAATTGCGCCTAAAGCGTAAGAATTGTGAGAAGGGGAGAGAGTTTTTCAATTGCTGCGGATGTCTACTATGGTAATGAAGGAATGTGTTCCTATCGGTAGGCTTCCGAAACACAGATGTATGCCAATAATCCTCTCCTCTAGTGATATGTACATCCAGATAATTGATATTATTCTGATGATAATTATATGTAAACTGAATGTTAACATCCCTTTGATTTAACCATACAAAAAATTCCAATAACTTTTCTGCAGTACCTCTCCACAGTACAAAAACGTCATCAATAAATCTACGCCATATCAACAGGTGTCCCAAATAAGGGGACTGTGATATCCAGCGTTGTTCAAATACGCTCATATAGAAGTTCGCTATGGACGGAGCACAAGTCGCGCCCATAGCTACCCCACTAATTTGTTGATACAGTGTACCTTGAAACACGAAGTAATTGCGATAAATGGCCAGACGAGCCAAATTCTCTAGGAACACAATATGCTTTGCTGACAAATCTCCTCGTTGAACTAATGTGTCATGTACCACAGCTAATGCAGCATCCTGTGGTATACTAGTATATAACGAGGTGTGACGTCTAATGTAACCAGCCATGTGTCCATAGAAGATGCCCACTGTGCCATGTCTGCCACTATATTCAGAAAATGTGTTGTGTCCCGTAGATAAGACGGTATGGTGGAGAGTCGTGGACGCATAAAAGAATCCAAATAGGTGGAAAGCGGTTCTAACACACTGCCCCTAGTGGACACAATAGGCCTACCTGGGGGATTGTGCCTCCGTTTGTGAATCTTAGGGACTGTGTAGAACCTAGCCACTGTCGGAGAAACCACATTCAAATATTTAAATTCTTTTTTCGAAATTAACCTATCATCTAATGCCTGTCTAGTAAGCCGTTGAATCTCCTTCTGTAATTCTTGTTGTGGATCCTCTTCTAATTTTTTGTATGTTAGTTGATCCCCCAATTTCGGGAGAGAGATACACGAGAACGTGGGCAGCATCAATTAGAGTAAGTTAATATTAGAGTGTGGTTTTAATAGAATAAGTGATAGTAATATGGAGTAGGGGGAAGGGTTTTAGGATGTTGTTTGTGTTTTTAGGTTTGGGGAAGGATCTCCTGAAGAAAGCAGTTGTTTGAAACGCCGATAAGGCGCCAGAGCAGAGCGTCGGGATCCAATTCACCTAAGCTGCATAAAAGGGTGGCGGTTTTAAGTTAAGTCATGTTGTATTTTTGATAGAAAACCAGCATCGTTATCACACCTTGAATTTAAGAAACACTGAGGTCATTGATGTTATTGACAGCACCGTAAGAAAGGACGTAAGTCCTGAAAAAAGTGTTAGTCGAATCTGAGACCTAATATCAGTGTTAATACAATACTTATTCTAGAAGTTGAAGATTGGACGAACTATTCCTAGTACTACAGTAACTCGTTTAGAAAATTAGACCTTATTTGGTTGCGAATATACTCTAGCAGCATGGCTCGATGTAGATCAGCTCTTATTTGATGCTTCCATAACTTCTGCAGAGAAACCCACGAAGCATGTTCATCTGAGGTGTCCACAGAGTCAAAGCATGTTGGTTCCTTCAACAATTGTTGTACTTGATCCACTGAAAAAGTCAAAGTCTCTTGCCAAATAGGTGGAACAGATTCCATAGTTACACTATATAGCAAAAATGTTACTCCTGGAAGCCAAAAACAGCAGACTCAGAAAACCAAAGACCTCCAACAAAATCTCACAAAAGAAAGAGACCAAAACCAAAATCAAAAATACAAAAATAAAAATATGGACAGCAATCCTTAAACACTGCACCAAATGGAACAGAAATCCAACAGAAAAGGAGAATGAAAAAATAATCAAAAATAATAGCAATAGAAATATCAGCAGTAATAGAGGAAAAAAAGACCTCAGTCACCCTCCTGCAAATCAGAGCAAAGAGTAAGAGTTAGTCGAATGGCATACCCAGAAATGCCTGATAATCGACACCACTCTAAATTGACATCAGTGGTCAAAAAATACCTCATTAGTGGGGAAACACAAAAAAATCCCCCCCACCCCCCGAAAAATTGCTGATAGTAATAAACCAAATAATCCAGCTTAGGAAGGCAACAGAATCCAGAAGCAAAAAAGTAACAAAAGTAACTTAGCTTTAAACAGCAAGAAGAGGCAGCCAAATACAGCAGGAAGCACTCCTTAATGAAACTTTCACGATGGCTTCAGAAAACAGCAACACTTTTGGCAGCAATACTGGAGCCCCAACACCAGGTGTTTCGCCAACCGGCTTCATCAGGGAGCTCAGTTCAACGCTGCACATCCTAAAAGGAAGAAAATAGCATTGAAACTCTCCAAAGTCTTAAAAAGGCAGTCATCCAAAAAAGAAAAGAAAAACGGAACATGGACAAGACCAGAAACACAGCAGTGCTCTGCTCACTGCAAAAGAAAACCGCCAGCCTTCCAAAACTGAAGACGCTGAGCATGCGCTAAAAGAAGGGAATCCCGAATGACTTCAGGAGTGTCCCGTCAGCACGCATCAACGCCAGGAAGTGCAACAGCCAAAAAGCAAAATAAAAGAAATGAAAAATGAAAAAAAAGAAAAAAAAAAGAAAAAATGTGAATCCACATAGATGGAGTCTAAAAGATGTGCCTTCCAATCCACACATTCTGCACATCCACAACAAGCCACATGTTCAACACAGTACACTGGGAGATGGTGTTGGCAAGGTGTAGGATCTGAAGATGTTGCATGCATATATCCCATCATCACACCCCAGCATGACATGCTCGCCAAAACCCCAAATCTCATAGATATATGCTGGCCCCAATCCAAGACAGATGTAGCAAACTGTATTGGCAAATGGTGACAAAGCAGTTGGGCAAGAGAGTAAAGATGACCTTGCTGCAGTGCTAGCAGGCAGGCTCAAAAGGTAAGGGCTGAGGTGGATCCTGCTTATGCACTCCTATAGCAGAGAGTCTGGGAAGTGGACTATGTGTCCCTCGGAGGCCCCTTTCAGAAACTTTCATACATCTTTAGCAGTAGAGGTGCTGTGAGGAGAGATGCCTGACTACTGCAACCAAGCTATATGGATCATGACCTTTGCTACCACAGAAAGGACTGGAAGTGAGGTTACCAGAGCAGCAGCTTGCCAGTGCAGCAACCAGCTTCATAGAGTAGGGACACCTAACTACATGCTTGTCAGACACTATTGGTGACTATGACCTGGGTCTCCCCTGCTTCTTGCACCCCTGTCAGGGCATGAAGCATATATTCCAGCAATGGGTATTATAGTTGGGATAGGTGGTAGGTGATAAGTTGTATATGTGCACACATATAGTACCTAGAGTGCAGAGGAGGTAGCAACACAAGGTGGTGTAGCATGCAAAAAAGGGACGACAAGTATAGGAAAGTGCGCTATAGATACTTACTGTGTTTCTGGGAGGTTCTTGATGTAGCTAGGTCACCAACTCTCCTCATAGTCTTCTCATCTATTGGCTGGAGCACTAGTTGCTCCAGGTCAGTGAGGGTCTACAGCTAGCCATCTGGTCCTCTCTCCAAGGCCTTCAACTTAGTCTTCCTTTTGACCTTCCTCCACTTGAGTTTTAGGTCCTCGGACTCTCACTTGCAGTGGTAGATAACATTCATGCACTGACAAATGCCCAGCCAGAGTTTCTGTTTTTGATATGTACTCACACAGAAACCTTTGAGGCCTAGGAATACTCTTTGGTGCTTGAACACCTCCAGCGACATGAATTCCACTTCACCCTGGCAGAAGTTGTTCTTTCTGGTGAGCAACCTTTATTTTGGGTGCCATGAGCTGGTCTGAGACAGAACTGAAGATGGCATTTCTAAAAAGGGGTCAGATATGCCTATGTTCCTGTTTTATAAGCATGCCTAGGGGTTGTCTGCATGTCCCTAATTTGCATGTCTGCTGTTCTGAAATGGGCTGGAGATGGGACTGTGTATGGGATATAAGCATGCATGGTGACCATTTTGGAAACAGGGGAATGTCATGTTTTTAAGTTGGATGTTTCCCAATTCAAAATAGCTAGTTCATGGATAGCAAGTGGCATGCTACCTCACATGTCTCAGATGCTTCCAATCTAGCTAAGGGATTTGGGTGTGGTGCAAGGGCTCTTTTTTTTTTTTGGAGTAGAGGAGCAGCCTAGTGATTAGTGCACTGGTTTGGTAACCAAGAGACCAGGCACTCCTTGTGGCCTTAGGCAGGCACTTAACTCTCCATTACCTTGGAAGAAAGGCCTGGCAATCTGTTTCTGGTTACAATGTGAAGAGAACCCAGGAGCTGCTGGGTCACAAAGAGTCAGTATTGACTTGATGGCATTGCATTGCAAGGGCTCACATGTATGAGGGTGTACTCTGCTTGTTATAGGGTTGGTTTGCCACCTAATATTGCTACACCTGCATATATCTACAGGAGGCTGCCTCACAAAGGTTGGCTGTGTATTGGGAAAGGAGGATAAGATGATGGCTGAGACAGCTCTGTACATTGCAATGTCAGATTGCAGGTACTAAAAATGTTTTAATACAATTTAATGCAAACATTTCTAGCCCGCCATACAGAACTAGTTATAGGCAGGTTACAATAAATGTTTATAAACACTTCAACATAAGTACAGTACAGTTATAACCCATCTTCCTTTGCGTCCCTCTAGTCCAGTCCCGGAACCATAGAGTTGTGAACCTCCACCAGCAGCTTTGGAGACTGAAAGATGTCATCGCTTTGATGTCACTGGTACTAATAGGCAAGAACCGCCCACTTCCACCAGTACTTTCAGTCTCCAAGCAGCTAGGAGATTCTGAGCCTGGGACTGGGCTCAGGAGGGTACAAATAAGCAGAGCTTTCTTTTGAACAATCCTGTAAAGGATTTAACTTTCTCTTGTTAGTTTGTTCTTTGTATCTGATGAGGTGCTTTTTTGTTTGGATTTCAGGTATGCTGCTGCTGCTAAAGGGGTCTTACCTGATTCTCCTGTGGACTTCTCTCTCTCACTGTCTTCCCTCCCTCTCTTGTCTCTCCTTTCTCTCTCTGTGGAGTTCTTCTCCCCAGCGTTTAAACGAGCACAGGGGGGTATTGTGTGGTGCCTCCCTGCTCCCGAACCCGCAGTAAAGAAGGGTGAGGAGCAGGTGGAAGGCAGAGAGCGTGCTTCTGCAGGCAGCAGCACTAAAAGGCCGGAGGGCAGCCTCAGGGGACCGCTGTGGGAGCGGCGCGATTGCAGGCCTTGCTCTCTTCACTGAGACACGCCGGAGCTGAAGCCGCGTGCAGGCTGTGCTCCGGCGTTGGAAGTGTGCTGGCTCCTCCCTCTATCTCCCTCCTTCAGCCCCGGTGCTTCGGAAAGTTGGCAGGGGGTTTCCCAGGTTGGCGCTTCGAACGCGGAGCAGAGGGGGTGTCAGGGAGTCCCCGTGGCTAATTCCGAGGGCCTCGGGGTCTCTGCGGCCAGCCGCGTGTAGTTTGCGCGGGAGTTCTGGCGGCGGCCGCAGAGACCCCGAGGGAGCCGGGTTTTCAACGGCCCGACTTACTCGGTGTCCTCAACGGTTTCCTGAGCTTCGTTTTGAGATCGGGTTAGCTCCATTTTGCTAGTTGACCTCTGCCATTGTGGTTACCAAAAAAAAAAAAAAAACCCTAGCGCAGATCTTTGCGCTCACGGGGCCTGGAGCTTAGTGGTCTGAGGGATTGGTCAGTTCTGTGGCTCTGGGTAAGATGCCGGCTAAATCCCGCTGTCTCATCTGCGGGGTGCGGCGTAGCGAGCTCTTGGAGTCCGGGGTTTGTAAAGCGTGTTCCCTGGAAGCAGTGGTGACGGAGAGGGCTATAGGGGGATCTGCTGAGGAGCAGGTAGCGGGCCCCTCGGAAGCCAGAGAGTCCGGGCCGCCTTCTTTGGCCCCTGCGGAGCCCATGGCGGGTCCTTCCTCGACAGAGAGTGGTGTTTTGGTGCCCGGAGGGATCCGGGGGGGGGGGGGGGTGTTCCCGGGATTCCGCCGGATTTTTTCTCGTTGATGCAGAAGGCGTTGGCCTTGCTGCAACCTGGTATGGTAGCTCCGGCTCGTAGCCCTACGGGGCTTAAGCGGGCAGGATCAGGACTCCTCCCGGAGGAGGACGAGGTGCCTCTCAAGAAGCGCAGAGAGATCCGGGACGACAGCCTGCCATCTCGCTTGGCAGAGGAGGTGGTGGTGGCCGATTTAGATGTGGAGGAGGCCTCTGATGCGGACTTGGAGGAGGGGGAGTTCCCGGATTTGGAGCTACAGAGTAGAGTAGTCCGGGTGTTTCATCGGGGAGAGTTGCCAGCTTTAATTGCTGAGACTCTTAAAGCGTTAAATTTGCCCTCGGTGGCGCAGACGACGGAGGAATCATTGGAGGATCCTCTGTTGCAGGCGGTGCGAACTTCCCAAAAGGTGTTCCCGGTTCATAGAGTCTTTTGGAACATGATTCAGGAGGAGTGGGACTCGCCGGAGTCGGCACTTCGAGGTACTAGGACCTTAGCCCGGCTTTATCCGCTTTCCGAACAGGACAGGGAGATTTTCCGCTCTCCAAAGGTGGATGCGGCAGTGTCGGCGGTCACTAAGAAGACCACTATTCCGGTTGAGGGTGCCGCGGCTTTGAAGGATGTGCAAGACAGGAAGCTAGATACCTTATTGAAGCAGGTCTTCGATGTGTGTGCCCTTTCTCTGCAGGCCTCGATCGCGGGGGCATGGGTAGCGCGTGGCTGCTTGCGATGGTCCCAGCGGTTGCAGGGTGAGCAGTTGGACGGCCACACTGTGGATCTGGCGCGGCTGGAGTCGGGCACGGCTTATTTGTCGGATATACATTACGATCTTATCTGCGGTTTAGCTAAGAGTATGGCGTCCGTGGTGGCTGCCCGCAGGTATCTGTGGTTGTGTAACTGGTCGGCAGAAGGATCGTCAAAGGCGCGGCTTAGTAAGCTTCCCTTTAGGGGGAAGCTGCTGTTTGGTGAAGATTTGGAAAGGTTAGTCAAGGATCTGGGGGAGACCAAGGGGGGTCGGCTCCCAGAGGATAAGCCTAAGCAGAGCCGGGGAGCGGTAGCGTCTAGGGGGCTCTCCAGGGATTTTTGGAGATTTTGGTCCTCCCGTTTTAGCCAGGCGCAGAGGGGACGGTTCCCCTATCGCGGACAAGGTTTTCGAGGTTTCCGGGGGGCCGGTCGGGGTTTTTCTCCCTTTCAAACCTCTACCAATAAGAAGTCACAATGAGATGCGGCGGACTCAGGTGGCGGTGGTGCCTGTGGGAGGAAGGTTGCGGGAGTTACACCCTGCCTGGGTCCAGATTACCTCAGATCAGTTGGTGTTGGAGGTCATTCAAGAGGGCTAGCTCTAGAGCTCCATCGGCCCTTGTTAGATTCCTTTGTCCTTTCCCTGTGCCGGGCGCCGGGAAAAAGGCGAGCGGTCGCGGAGACGCTTCAGCAGCTGCTGCAGCTCAAAGCGGTAGTGCCCATCCCGGCGGACCAGTACGGGTGCTGTCGATACTCTATTTCGTGGTTCCTAAGAAGGAAGGCACGTTTTGGCCGATTCTGGACTTAAAAAGGGTGAATCGGTGTCTTCGCGTGACCCATTTTCGGATGGAATCTTTATGCTCCGTCATGGCAGCCATCAGAGCAGGGGAATTTCTGACGTCTTTGGATCTTACGGAAGCGTACCTCCATATCCCGGTGCACCAAGAGCATCAAAGATTCCTACGGTTTGCGGTACCGATGGGACATTTTCAGTTTCAGGCGATGCCTTTCGGTCTGGCAACGGCGCCTCGAACGTTTACCAAGATCATGGTAGTCGTGGCGGCGGCGCTTCGCAAAGAGGGAATTCTAGTTCACCCTTACTTAGACGATTGGTTGATTCGAGCGAAGTCCAGCGAGGAAAGCGCGACGGCCACAGCTCGGGTGATACGGCTGCTGGAAAGTCTCGGCTGGGTGTTCAACTTGGCAAAGAGCAGGTTGGTTCCATCTCAGGTTTTGGAGTACTTGGGAGCGCGCTTCGAGACCAGGCAAGGGGCGGTGTTTCTCCCAGAGCAGAGAGCGCTGAAATTGAGGACGCTCGTGCGCCAGTTTCTAAGGTGCAGGGCGCCAATGGCCTGGCAGTACTTGCAATTGCTCGGTACAATGGCAGCCACGATCGATGTAGTTGTGGGCCCGCTCTCATATGCGGCCGTTACAGAGTGCTCTTCTCAGGCGTTGGTCTCATCAGAGAGATGCGTTGTCACACCAGCTGGTGTGTCCTCCGGAGGTGCGTCAGGAACTCGGCTGGTGGTTGGAGCCCGCGAATCTGTCCGCGGGAGTGTCGCTGCATCCTCCAGCCTGGAGACTAGTAACGACGGATGCCAGTCTTGCGGGTTGGGGAGCGCATTACGATGGACACTTTGCTCAGGGGCTATGGTCGATCGAAGAGAAGCAATGGCCCATCAAAAGGTTAGAGATGAGGGCTGTGTTTTTGGCGCTTCAGGAGTTTCACGAGTGCCTTCGTCAGGAGCCGGTAAGAGTTCTCTCCGACAATGCGACAACGGTGGCCTATATCAATCGCCAGGGAGGCACGGGCAGTGCGTCGCTGGAGACAGAGGCTACTCTGCTATTGTCTTGGGCCGAGCAGAATTTACAGGCGTTGTCGGCGCAGCACGTGGCAGGCGTGGACAATGTCGAGGCAGATTTTTTAAGTCGCCGCAGAATAGATCTGGGGGAGTGGGCTCTCCACCCGGACGTCTTTGCCATGTTGGTTCGGCTGTGGGGGATTCCGGTCATGGATCTCATGGCGAGCTTTGAGTTGGCAAAAGTAGCCCGGTTCTTCAGCAGGCGGAGAGAACGAATGTCAGAGGATCTCAATGCGTTGGCGCAGCGGTGGCCTGTGGAGGGGCTCCTCTATGTGTTTCCGCCTTGGGCCCTCATAGGCAAGTTGGTACAGCGCATAGAGCGGCACCAGGGTCGTGTGATACTGGTGGCGCCCGACTGGCCCCGAAGGCCGTGGTATGCGGATTTGGTACGGCTGCTGGTGGACAGGCCATGGAGACTTCCTCGGCGGAAAGATCTCTTGCTGCAGGGACCGTTGCGCGTGCCTCAGGTGGATTGATTCTCGCTTACGGCATGGCTCTTGAAAGGGCTAGGTTGACTGCCAGAGGTTATTCGGCGGCGGTTATTTCTACCTTACTGAAGGCGTGAAGACGGTCTACGTCGTTGGCGTACATTCGAGTGTGGCAAGTGTTCGAAGCTTGGTGCGCGGAGCGGTGTCTGCGTCCTTTGGGAGCCTCGGTGCCGCGGGTCCTTTCTTTTTTGCAAGATGGTGTGGAGAAGGGTCTGGCAGCCAGTTCTTTGTGAGTGCAGCTAGCTGCTACCTCGTGCTTCCGGGGGAAGATTCAAGGTCAGCCATTAGGTTCTCACGGTGATATTCGGCGTTTTCTGCGGGCGGCGCTGCTCTTATGGCCGCCGAGACGGTGTGTGGTTCCTCTGTGGGATTTGAATTTGGTACTGGAGGCTTTGGTTGCGGCGCCGTTTGAGCCTCTGGGTAGAGCCTCTCTAAAGGATTTGACCTTGAAGACGGTGTTTCTGGTAGCCATTTGCTCCGCTAGAAGAATTTCGGAATTGCAAGTGCTCTCTTGTAGGGAGCCCTATTTGTCCTTTTCTCGTCACAAAGTGCAGTTGCGTACGGTTCCAGCCTTCTTGCCAAAGATAGTTTCCGTGTTTCACCTTAACCAGGTGGTGTCACTTCCGGTGTTTTCGGAGGAGCAGAACGAAGAGTCAGGTGGCAGGTTGCATCTTCTGGACGTTCGTAGAGTCCTCAAACGGTATCTCCGCGAAACGGCATCGTTCCGCAAGTCGGACAGGTTGTTTGTCTTGTTTGGCGGGCCGCGCAAAGGGGAGGCGGCGGCTAAGGCTTCGGTTTCGCGGTGGTTGAAGGAGGCGATCGCTTCAGCCTACCTTCTCAGGGGGAAGACAGTTCCCATAGGTCTTCGAGCGCATTCGACCAGGGCGCAGGTGGCGTCTTGGGCGGAGATCAGTTTGGTACCGGTGGCAGACATTTGTAGGGCGGCCACGTGGTCCTCGCTGCATTCCTTTGCAAAGCACTACCGGCTCGATGTACAGGCGCGGGAGGACGGGCGTTTTGGGGCCGCAGTACTTCAGGCTGGCCTTGCGGTTCCCTCCTGTTGATATTCACTGCTCTGTTACATCCTCTATGGTTCCGGGACTGGAGTAGAGGGACGCAAAGGAAGAGTAAATTAGACTTACCTGCTAATTGTTGTTCCTTAAGGAACTTTAGTCCAGTCCCGGATCCCTCCCAGTGTGTTGCGCGGGTGTTCAGCCTGAAGTTTTCATTTCCATATAAGAAGACTAACAAGTGGATAAGAGCTTCGGGTTCTTTGGGGGTTTTCTCAGGGGAGCCCCCCTTATTTCTTTGGCGCAGCAGTACCTCATATGCTCGGGAATTCGGACTTTTTTCACGGTTCCCAGAGCTTGCTTCGTTTTTTTCGGTAGGGTTCGCGTTTGCCCTCTGTTTTCAATTGTTGAGTCTCTGACTTTATTATCTACTTATTTGTTGCTCTGCTGAGTCTGCTTTGTCAATAGGTACTGGTGGAAGTGGGTGGTTCTTGCCTATTAGTACCAGTGACATCAAAGCGATGACATCTTTCAGTCTCCAAAGCTGCTGGTGGAGGTTCACAACTCTATGGTTCTGGGACTGGACTAGAGTTCCTTAAGGAACAACAATTAGCAGGTAAGTCTAATTTACTCTTTTAGTCACAGTTTCTATTTAACAAAGATCTCCTAAATGAATTTGTTTTAAATGACTGTTGAAACTTCATAGAATGTAAAAGATTCCTAATCTTGATTGGCAGTCCATTCAATTCAATTGCAGCAGCATAGGCAAATAATTACTTAAATTTAAAATTCTTCATTGATGGAACTGCTAGAGAATTATTATTAGACAGCTGAGAAATTCTTGAAGAGGGTTAAAGAAAATACAGCAGCCATATGAAACAGAATACAACCATTTGAAATCTTAAAAACAAAGCGTAACAATTGAAAAGTAATCCTAGCCATTATTGGGAGCCAATATAACTGTATAAGAAAGATATACCCTGTCATGTTTTTACCTCTGAAAATAAGCTCAGCTGCTGTATTCTGTAAGATCTGCAATTAAGTTACATGTTTCTTAGCAATGCCCAAATAGGCAATATTACAATAATCTAATTGTGACATAACTACTTGTACCGGAAGCTTCAAATGATCAGTTTCGAAGTTTGATCTGATTTATTTGAGATGACACAATTTATAAAATACCTTTCTTGTCAATACCTTGATCTGTTACTCTGTAAACAGAGTGGAATCCAGTCTTTTCACTGTTTACAGTAATGAAATTTCTACACTCAAAATTATAGGTGAAATAGTTCTGGCTGTTACAGAGCAATAGTCTGGGGACATGGTATGCTATGCCACACATAGTGTGCCAGCTGGCATGGGTGTCAGTAGTCCCCCCATCAGAACTGTGTCGGCATATTTGTGGTATTCCCCACAGGACACCTCTGCCCTTCCATTGACATGTGGATGGTGGCAGTAACCATGTGTTACAGGGAAATGGAGCCATAAGTGAGGGGGTTTTGCAGGGGTTGTGTTCCATGTGGGCAGTTCTGAGTTATGTAGCTCTGTGTGAGAGAGGTCTGTTATGGCTGGGAATCCAGTCCCTTACGGTGGCCAGGTGCTTCTCCACTTGTCTCCAAGGTTAGATGGGGTAGCTGGACTGATATGAGTGACTGGGCAGTCATGTGCTCGTGATTTCCAGGGCAGGGCATTATTACATATGTTGGGGTCATAGGATGTAGGGGAGCTGCTTAGTTGCAGTAGTGCATTTGTGCACCTGCATAGACCACAATGGACATATATCATTGTACTCATAAGTATTTATTCTATTGTCCTCCTGGGCCACCTTTCTCGTGGAACACCTACAGTATGTACAGGGTGATGCCCTACTTCCCACTCTGCTGACTGGAATGGCTGGATCAGAGATACATGCCACCAGCCATCACACTTACTTAGGTAAAAAAAACAAAATAAAACACTTCACAGTTTATACAGCCCTTTCCTCAGCATTAAGGTTGTGCAGGGAAAATGCAGCAGGTTTTGCAGCTCCATCCAACTGCGGTCATGTCATGCAACATCTTCCCAATGCTGCTCCCCAAAAGAGCAGTGAAAAGAAAATGTCTCAACACTCTATCACAGTCTGTATCTTGTTCTAAGAATTCGATCTATTCCTCTGCATAAAATGTAGGGAGGTTGAGGCTGTCAATGTCCAGCTCCATACTTTGTTCACTGTCCTCCTGGTCAACTGAGTTCTCCAGCACAGAGACATCTTATGTGACTCTATGGAGTATTTTATCCATTCCCAGGGCATGTCCTCCTCCTTTTTCTGCTCTGTGATATAATCTGACATTCTGGAAGAGTCCTCCTGTTCTCCCCAGCCTGTTTCAGCTTTCTCTACTGACCTACCCTGCTCCAGTTTTCTAAAGGAACCACCTTCTTGCCTAAAAGAGATTCTTTCCCAGTTTCTACCTCCCTTACTTCTGCTTCTCACAGGGCCAGGGACTCTCTCCCAATTCTTCCCAGGTATTTTCTAGCCCTCTTCCTCATCAGAAAAGGCAACAGCATCCCAAGATATCAGGAGTGGAATGAACACTCCCCAGAAGCAATAGAAGAGCAAAGAATATCAATAGTAGCATGAACAACCGAAGCTACTGAGAGAGAAGCAAAGTAGCACAATTACTGGCATGAACATTGTAAAGCATAAAAAGAGGGGGAAAACAGCAGAAACAGTGGAATGAACACTCTAAGGGACTAAAAGAGAGACAAAGGCACCCAACAGTGGCATGAACATTCCAGGATTACTCCAAGATGCATGGAGAAGGCCAAAGCAGCCAGACAAAGGCATGAACACTCTGAAGTTCCACGAGAGTGGCAGAACAATTCAAACAAACTTATGAACATCCCAAGGCAATTGGAGAGAAGCAAGTAGCATAGTGACATGCACACCAAGGTACCAGGAGAGGGGCAAAAGCAGCACAAACAGTGACAAGAATACCTTGGGGCAAAGAGAAGTAAGCAAAGAAGCACTGATATGGTGTGAAGACACCAGGGGATTGAGAGAGGGTCAAAGCAGCATCAGTACTGGTAAAAACACTCTAAAGTACCAGGAGCAAGGCAAAGTAGTATCTGTCAAAATCTGCTCCATAACCTATAAGAACATAAGATATGCCATACTGGGTCAGACCAAGGTCCATCAAGCCCAGTGTTCTGTTTCCAACAGTGGCCAATCTAGGTCACAAGTACCTAGCAGTTTCCACAATGCCATAGCCCATGTTCCCTGTAAAATAGTTATCTCCAAGTTATAATGCCCTGTTCAATGTAATTTCAATTTGTTCAATGTAAACCGCACTGATGCAGAATAGCGCGGTATATAAGAGAATGTAAATAAATAAATAATGCTTGTATTGGGGCAAGCAGTAGATATCCCGGGTCCCCTTTAATAATGGTTTATGGACCTTTTCTCCAGGAACTTTCCAAACCTTTTTAAAATCCAACTTCACTTTTATTACATCCTCCGGTAATAAATTCCAGAGTTTGATTACGCATTGAGTAAAAAAATATTTTCTCTTATTAGTCTTAAATAGGTTACACTGTAGCTTCATTGCATGTCCACTAGTCTTTCTATATTCTGATGACGTAAACAATCGATCTACATTTACTCTTCCACTCCATTCATTAATTTATAGACCTCTATCACATCTCCCCTGAACCGTCTCTTTTCCAGGTTGAAGAGCCCTAAACATTTTAGCCTCTCTTCATAGGGGTATCCTTCCATCCTCTGAGATTGATGTACCTAATGCAGATGTTCCTGACCTTTTTGCTTGTGGGGACCCCTTATGAATCTCAAAAAATTTCCAGGACCTTCAGTTCATCTTCATCACCCTTCCTAGACCCCCATTTCCTCAGTATCAAATCTGTCCCCTCTAGCCCTCTTTATTTCCTTTCTCCTTCCTGTCTCCACCTGTCTCTTTCTCTCTCCCTCTAGTCCCCATCAGTCTCAGTTTCTTTCTCTCTCCCTTTCCCCAATCACTTCTTTCCAGTCTCCGTCTCTTCCCCCAAGCTAATTCCCACCAGTATCTTTTTTTTCTGGATTCTGCAGACCCCTCATAATGGTCTCACAGATCCTCAGGGGTTCACAGACCCCTAATGGTGGATGCCTTCCAAGATGCATTACTTAGACAAATGGTGATGGGACCAACCAGAGAAAATTTGATGCCGGATTTAGTATTCACCAACTGAGATAGCGTATCAAATGTCCATGTGTGCACCCATATGAGCAGCAGCAATCATCACACAGTGTGGTTTGAGATAAAAACCAAGGCAGAATCCAATCACAAAAAGCTCAAAGTTCTAGACTTCAAAAACTCTGACTTCAATAAGATGGTCAAGTGCCTGAAGGAGGAGTTGGCAGGGTGGGAGGAGGTAAGGGAAGTGGAATTGCAGTGGGCTAAAAGGAGGCAATAAAAGGGGCAACAGATACATCTGTAAGGAAAGTAAATAAAAATGAGAGGAAAAGGAAACATATCTGGTTCTCTAAAGATGTAGCTGCACAAATAAAGTAAAAAAAACAAACCTACAGCTTTTGCAAAATTCAGACGTTCTCAAACAGAGGAACATAGAAAAGAATACAGGATAAAGCTAAAAGAGACAAAAAGAGAAATAAGGATAGCAAAATGAAAGGCAGAAGAAAAGATGGCTAAATATCTAAAGCATGATAACAAAACATTTTTCAGGTATATTCAGGAGAAGAGGAAAATCAGAGGTGAAATTGCAAGGCTCAAAAGTGCCAAGAACAGATTCATGGAAAGTGACATTGAAAAAGTGAAAATGCTAAGCAAATACTTCTGTTCTGATTTTACTAAAGAAAATCCTCGAGAAGGACCACCTGTGATAGACAAATATACAAATGGGAATGAAGTAGATACCATACCATTCCCAGAAGATGATGTGTTTGAACAGCTTGCAAAACTGAAAGTGGACAAGGCTATGGGACCGGATGGGATACATCCCAGGATACTGAAAGAGCTCAGAGATGTTCTTGCAGGGCCTTTAAAGGATGTTTTTAATAGATCCTTAGAGACAGGAGAAGTTCCACAGGACTGGAGAGGGGCTGATGTGGTACCTCTTCACAAAAGTGACCAACTACAGGCCAACTATAAGCCAGTTTAAGACTTACCTCAGTGGTGGGAAAAGTAAAGGAGGTGCTCCTAAAGGAGCGAATAGTGGACTTTCTCAAAACCAATAGGTTGCATGATCCGAGACAACAAGGCCGATCATGTCAAACAAATCTGATTGAGTTCTTTGACTGGGTGGCCAAAGAACTAGATCAAGGGAATGCGATGGATGTGATCTAACTAGATTTCAGCAAAGCCTTTGATACTGTTCCTCACAGGAGGCTTATCAATAAGCTGAACAGCCTGAGGATGGGTCCCATGGTGGTGAACTGGATCAGAAATTGGTTGACTGACAATACAACAGAAAGTGATGGTAAACAGAACTCACTCAGATGAAAGGAAGATGATTAATGGCGTCCCCAGGGATCGGTCCTGGGACCAGTACTGTTCAATGTATTTACATAGTAACATAGTATATGATGGCAGATAAAGACCAGTATGATCCATCTAGTCTGCCCAGCAAGGTGGCAAGAGCAAGTGCACCTGCCGCTCCGTGCAAGTCACCCCTCCACATGCCTTTGTTTAGGGGTGTGATATTGTGAGTGATATTGTTGAAGGGCTGAATGGAAATGTCTTTTTGCAGAAGACATGAAAATTTGCAATAGTGTGGACTCCCCTGAGGGAGTGGATAACATGAGGAAAGATCTACAAAAGCTTGAAGAATGGTCTAATGCTTGACAGTTAAGAGTTAATATGAAGAAGTGCAGAAATCCAAGGGAATTGTATGCGATAGGGGGCAAGAGGTTGGTGTGTACAGACCAGGAGAAGGACCTCAGAGGATCTCAAGGTGGCGAAAGTGTAAGGCAGTGGACATAACCAGAAGGATACTGGGTTGCATACAGAGAGGAATAACCAGCAGAAAGGACGAGGTACTAATACCACTGCACAAGTTACTGCTGAGGCCTCACTTGGAATATTGTGTTCAGTTTAGAGACCATATCTCACAAAAGATATAAAAAGACTGGAAATGGTAAAGAGGAAGGTGACCAAAATGTTTTGAAGCCAGCACCAGAAGACATATGAGAAGAGACTTGAAGACCTAAATATATATACGCTAGATGAGAGGAGGGACAGGGGAGATATGATTCAGACTTTTAAATACTTAAAGAGTATTAGTGAACAACAAACCTTTTTCAAAGACGGGGAAGTTGTAAACCTAGAGGCTATAACATGAAGCTGCAAGGGGGTAAATTGAAAGGCAATATCAGGAAATATTTTTTCACTGAAAGGGTGGTGGATGCTTGGAATGCCCTCCCGATGGAGATGGTGAGGGCAAATACAGTGACGGAATTCAAAATGGCATAGGACAGATGCCGTGGATCGTTTATAGCAACAGGATAAAATCAAAATAAAGTTAACTATCTCTTATATGTCAACAAATAGTGGTAACCTGCACAGAGTGGTGGGACACCACTAAACAAAGGCATGTGCACCTACTCTTGCTGCCTTGCTGGACAGACTAGATGGGCCATGCCGATCTTTATCTGCTGTCATACAGACCATATGTTACTATGGTCTGTGCTTTCATTATCTGCTGTCCTCCTACCACCACTGCGGCTTCTACCTTCCACTGACTCAACTTTTTTTTGCTCTGTGTGGAAATGGGAGCAGACAGTTGCTGTTTCAACTTCTCACTGAGCCCTGACTTGCCAGCAACTCCACTCCTTGAAAAAACTCTCTTTATCTTGGTAACTGGACTTTGGAGGATCTTATCTTTGATTGGGACTGCTAGTGCTCTCTGGGATTCCCTGACGCCCCTGCAGAGACTAGCACTTCCCTTCCACGGCTTTCCCAATTCCCCTTCATAGCCAATTCAGCTCTGCCTGCTGCCTTTCTTTCTCCTTCTGCTTTAAAATATAAAGCACCTTTACCCAGGCAGAGAGAGAAAACCCAGTGTAAATAGATGGAATAAATAAATAAAAGAATTACCTGAGGAGAGCTAGCAGCAAAAATAACTTGGCTGTACCAGTGGCAAGGAGGCCCAACATGAAGGAAGCATGGGAGCCATGAGTGAGGCTGCAGCACTGGAAGAGGCCACAGATTGTGGCATTTATAGTTGCAGCAGAGGCCATATTGGTGCAAGCAAGTGGGGCCTTGGGCCTGGGGTAGGTGAACCACTGCAAACTGTGGCGTCTGTGGCGAGTGAGGAGGAAGGCTGGGCCTTGGGCATGATTGCAGTGCAATGAGCAATGCCAGGGCTTTATCTTTATCTTTATTGAAAAATTTAATATACCGCTCTTACTGGAAGTACCAGAGTGGTTTACAATAGTAAATATTTTGAGACTGCTGAAAGGAAAAGAACGCCAAAAATTATAATAGACAAGATAGAGAACAGAGATAGGATGGTGATAAGAGAAACAAGGTAGAGACAAAGTGTATATGCATGGTGTGAAGGGGGTAGAGAGCAATCAAATTCAGCGGGGGGAGAAAGAGGAGCAGAGGGAGAGAGAAGGTTGAAAGCAGAGCAGAATAGGTGTGTCTTTAGCCTGGTTTTAAACGTTTTGTAGGAGGACTCTAAGCAGAGGACAGGGGGAAGCGAGTTCCAGAACCGGGGGCCCAGAAAGAAGAAAGCAGAGGAGCGGGTGGACTCAAGGTGAGCCTGGGACGGAGAAGGAAGGGACATGCGGTTAGAGTGAATTGACCTGAGGGAACGGTGAGATGAGTGAAGATGAATCAGATCTTCAAGATAGAGAGGAGTGCCAGTGTGAATGGTTTTGTGAATATAAATGAGTATTTTGAATTGTATTCGATACATGATCGGGAGCCAATGTAAGTGAATCAGGATAGGGGTAATGTGATCGAAACGTGAGGCATGTGTCAGAATACGTGCAGCTGTGTGATGAACTAGTTGCAATCTTCGTAATTGTGTTTGAGGAAGGCCAGATAATACGATATTACAATAATCTAAGCGGGACACTACTAGGGACGTGGTCATGGAGGGAGCTGATAGGAAAGGGCGAACTGCGCGAATTTGTCTCAGAGTGTAGAATGATCGCTGAACTACTGAGGAGATGTGTTCTTTAAAGGATAGAGCAGAGTCCAGGATAACCCCAAGATATCGCAAAGAGGAAACAACAGGAAGTGGAGAGGAGGAAAGAAGAGGGGCAAGAGAGGGGCCTGGAGCGCCAGAGGTGAACCAGATAGCAGATGTTTTAGAGGGGTTGACGTGCAGGAAGTTAGAGGAGAACCAGGTGACAACAGAAGCTAGATAGGAATTAAGGGACGAAAGATCGGGGGTGGTTGGGTCTGTGTGATGGAGAAGAATAATGTTGTCCGCATAATAATGTGCTGTGATGCTGTGTTGCTGGACCAAAAGGGCAAGAGGGGCCATAAAGACATTAAATAGAAGAGGGGCAAGAACAGAACCCTGGGGGATACCACATGGAAGGGGGGTAGGGGGAGAAGAGGAGGGACCTGTGAGAATGGAAAAGGACCTATTGGTGAGAAACGAACGGAACCAGGAGAGGACAGAACCAGAGAGCCCGATGTCATGAAGGCGAGCTAAAAGTGTACGGTGATCCACGATGTCAAAAGCAGCGGATAAATCTAGGGAAACAGCAATGGAGCAGTGGGCAGTGCGTAAGACATTAAGAAGGGAGAGCAGAATAGATTCGGTACTGTGATTAGGGCGAAAACCAGATTGGCGAGGGTGAAGTGCTAGAGAAGCTTCAAGATGGGTGGAGAGTTGTGCATAGACCGTTTTTTCGAGAATCTTAGAGAGAAAAGGGAGATTTGAAATAGGGCACCAGTTGGCCGGGGAGGACGGGTCAAGGGAGTCTTTTTTTAAGATGGGGCGGATAACTGCGTGCTTCCAGGTGGAGGGAAAGGTACCGGAGGAAAGACTTGAGTTAATGATGGAGAGTATCAAAGGGGAAAGGGTCAGAGAAGTGTCCAGAAGCCAGTAGGAAGGGATGGGATCAGAGGTGCAAATAGTTTTACGAATAGACTTTGGTGAGATCTGACATGGTCACAGGTTGGAAGGAGGACCAACATTAGGAGAGGGGAGGGATGGGTGTGGAGGAGGGAGGGAAGAAGGAGGTTGGAGAGAGGGGAGTTGGGGAAAGGGGAGGAGGGAAAAAGTAAACGAAGGGCACTTACTTTGGTAGCAAAGTGGGAAGCTAAAAGGGCAGGATCAGGAATAGTGGGAGAGGGGGCTGGAGAAGTGAAAGAATGGGAGGCAGAAAGGGAACAGAGTACAGAATAGAGTTGGCGAGTGGAATTGGCTGAAGAGGAATTGCGATTAGAGAAGTAGTCCAACTTGGAGGAGCATATCAGAGAACGGTGGTGGGAGTGACAGTGCTGAAAGTGGGCCAGAGTAGTGGGGGATGGGTTCTTATGCCAGTGATGCTCGGCGCGACGCAAATAGGAACGATGGAGGAATAAACCTAGGTGAAACCAGGGATAGTGATGATGGGTGCGAGAGGGCGGGCGGGACTGGCGTGGGGCAAGATGGTCCAAAGCATCTGTAAGGATGGTATTCCAGGACTGAGCCTGAAGGTCCACGGAAAGGAGGTGGAAGTCAGGGGGAAAAAGGGAATCGGAGGAAGGGAATTGGGAAAGGGTGTTGAGAGTAATGCGGTGAGTGAGGCGGGGGGAGGGAAGGGGGACAGTGTTCTGGACAGTGGAGGGGGGGAAAGAAGGGACTGAGAAAAATAAAAACAGATGATCTGACCAGGGGAGAGGTAAGGCAGAGAGGGAAGAGGGAACTAAAGGGGAGGTGGGATGGGAAATTACCAGATCCAAAGAATGACCAGCAGAGTGTGTAGGCAATAGGCTTTGTTTAAAATTTAAATGTTCTGTTCCCTGTAAACCGCTTTGACCCTGTGAAAAGCAGTATATACAACTAGCTAAAAAATAAATAAAGGGACCGCAGCTGTAAAAAAAAAATTATAAGCATCGGGGATTTTCCCGACGGGGGAGGAAGGGAAAATAGTAACTGCAATGAGCTGCATTTTAAATTTAAAAGGGCAGTGCCCATATAAAATAGAAATTCTGAGATCTGTGAGTCACAATTTTGGCCTATAAAGACCCTGAGCCAGGGATTGGCTCGGTTGGGAGGGGGTGGAGGCTGAGGTGGACAAAGGGAGAGATGAGCAGGGAGGACTAGAAAGAAACAGCAGGTCGGAGCCTGACAGTCTAAAATTTTAAAGGGCCAGCGCCCTGTTTTAAAAATCATGCTAAAAGAATAAGAAGAAAATGACTAAAAACTGGCTGAGAGACTTGTTCTTCGAGAGAGAGACTGCGACCAGGAGGGAGGGTTTTAAAAGTTTTAAACTAATGCAGGATTGTGACAGTGCTGTAGCAGGAGAACACTGGTGCCATGGGGTGGCGTGAGAAGTCATTTTGGGAGGTGAAGGTGTAAGTTTTGTCCAAGCAGCCCCTGCAGTGCAGGGGGACTCCAAGGAAGTAGGGAGTCCACTTGCAGCTACTCCTGTGTCTTCTAAAGTGGATGTCACCTGCTCTGAGGTCCCTTTAGAAATTGTTGCTTGGGGTCCCATAATTTCAGTTTCTGCCACTGTTCGGAGGTGTTTTAGACTCTGACTGTTGAAGCCCAGAAACACATAACTATCCTGAAAGCGGCTTGCTATGAATGCCTTGGAAGAAGGCACAGATCTTGATAATGAATCAGTCCTAAACCCATTCGAGAGGACAGGAAGCCATTGTGCACCGGCTGCTAGCAGCTGCCATAACTTGCCACTGCTTAAGGCCAATAAATGTAATGAGGGTTACATCCAAAGACGTCAACTGCTATACTTGGGGGAGAGAGAATCAAGAGAGAGTGAGTATTTGGTCTACAGGACAGCACTGGTCTCCTGTTTAGGTAGGAAATTCCAATGATCCTTTTCTTTAAAATTAAATAGGGACAGTAGTAAAGATTAGGGAGAAGTTAGCTGCAAAAGTAAATGAAAAAAGTATGAAGGGATTTTTTTTAGCGAATAAAATCTGAGTTAAACCCTTTTATTGAGCCAAGACAGGATTTTATTTTTTGGTTTTTGAGTTGTTCAGAGCTGGTGTAGTAGAAAACGGCTTAGAAAGGAAAAGAAGACGAAGAAGACCACCGCAAGCTACAAGGACATCCTGGGGAGGAGAGGACTGTGAAGCATTAAGACCGACCTAAGCGTGTGCACACCATCACAGTACACCCTGGCCAGACGTCTAGTTTTTTTTTTTTAGGAAACACCACTCAAAGTTGCCAAGTTACCTTGTGCCCAGTTCCAAGATTGAGATTTTAAGCCAGACGTGGATTTCTGACAATCTCCTCCTGAGGCATTATGGGACCTGCAGCACTGATTCCAATTGCAATACAAATTTAAAACCAGAACTGGCTAAAATTCTCACTCCTGGAACTGGTTAACTTGGCAACTCTGTAGTAGTGAAAGATTCTAACAAAGCTTGGTCACACAAAAAAGTTGAGCTTGTTCATTACTTGTAGTAATTTATGGTAACAATTTTACTCTAAAAGGTGATTAGGGGACATGTTTACTAAGCCTCACGTGTTTCTGGGCCATGTTACCAATATGGGACTGTGAGTTAACTGCAGGGGCATGGGTACATATGTCCCCTTGCAGTAACTGTACATCAGTGTGGCAGACTGGCTGTGGGTGCAAGTTATGCTACCCATTAAGGAGGGATGAGTTCCATCTGCACGACCAGTTCTGAGTGCAGGTAGCGTGGGCTACAAATGCCTACGCTAGCTGAGTAACCATGGGAATGTCTCTATCCTGCCAAGTCGCTTCCCCAACACACACTACCAAGGCCCCATGCTACTATTTAGCACAATGCCCCTTTTGCAAACTAATCCCCACACTGCAGGATAGCGTGCTTTAGCAAGCATGCTCCTAGGATGAAATTTTAATAAAATCCTTGTGTAATGTTTATGAAATGAAATTGTTGTGATTTAATTTAATTTGTGAAACTAATAAAAACAAATTTGTGTTGCGCAATCCTTTCTGAAATCTATTTAATTTGGAAACATAGCTAAGGGAAGCTTT
The DNA here is from genome assembly GCA_033557465.1 of Ichthyophis bannanicus. Lineage (NCBI taxonomy): Eukaryota > Metazoa > Chordata > Amphibia > Gymnophiona > Ichthyophiidae > Ichthyophis > Ichthyophis bannanicus. The sequence continues at coordinate 307,502,946 of CM066032.1, read as the reverse complement.
TGGAACAATTCCATAAATGTTTCTTAAATGTGGCTGCGCACTTGCTCAGGAGTGGTAGTCTGAAGTTTCTTTGGACAAGTCATGACACTTGCGAGGAGATCGGTGTAAGATTGCATTCCTGAAGGAGGGAACTCTTATACCAACAAAAAAAGTAACTTTTTTTTGTTAACTGGCAGGATAGAAAATGGGAGGTGGATGGGGGCCCCAAAGCTCCTACTTACCAACCCCACAAGGAACATATAGGACCTCCTTGTTCAAGGGTACTAGAGCCTATTGAGACCCACAGGTCTGACTCCTGCAAGAGGATTCCTCTTGGCTCAGTTAGAGTATAGGACCCAAGACTAAACCCTAAGAGCCATCTCTGGGCCACTAGAGCATGATCGTAGGGCCACAGACTGCAGACTGTGTCTAGAGAGCATGGCCAAATCCGGCTGCACCAGTCCAAACTGCAAGCATTTGCTGGAGGAAGAGAAAACTGGCAAATTCCAGGGCTGCACCAATCCTTTTAGTAGTGATGACATCACTGAAACTCTGTGTTCTCTGTCTCCATCTGCTGGTCTAGCAGGATGAGAAGGAAGAATCCTTTGAAAATGACCACTCATACAGGAAAGCAGGTGGTAAGAGAGATGGGTTAGGGCAGGACTTATAAAGCATGTGCAAGGATTTCATTATGAAATCCCCTCATCTTCTTTATCCTTTGCATTTGCATAGGTAGAAGATTTTCAGGTAAAGGATGCTACTAATCTACAGGCTAGTTTTTTGGTCTTAAATTGAATAACCTCAGAAACAGGAGATAGAGTGACTTACTCAAGTTCATAAGAATTGCCACTGGGAAGGTGGGATTTGACCCTGAATTTCCTGGGCTTGATATTAAGAACATTGAATATTTAAATGCTGCAGCCACAGTAATGGACCTTACTAAGCAGCATTTAAAATCATGTGGACATTCATCACTGATATCCGAGTAGCAGCTGGTGATGAATATTTGGAAACTGTAGTAAATGCTGGTGACTATTCAGATAGTGGAAATATTCAGCCTCTATGCAGTTAGATACCACAGTGGTTTATTATTATTTCATATACCGCCTTTCTTGACAGCTCTTTTGCTGTCCTGAGTTATGTGGATAAACTATCTGCAAAAGAGTAGAATTTATCTAGATAGCAGTGGACTATTGCTTCTGTCTGGTTAGTCACTGGTAACTGCCCTCTCTCCACTCATGGATCACTTCGGCACTATCAAGATAGTGCTGTGGCAGTCTTTAGAAATATTGAGTAGCTTTCTGGATAATGACACTGAATATCTCTCTCTTGGCTCACTTATCCCAATAACTTCCAAGGTTATCCCAATAAGGGCTTCTGAATATTTTATTTATTTATTTAATGCTTTTATAAACCGCGCTCTTTAAAATCAGTGCAGTTTATAGATAACATTTTGTACAGAGCAGGGAGAGCCTGCTTTGCACTTACATTGAATGGGTAATGCAACTTGGATTTAGAACTGGGGTAACTATATACAGTCTAAGCAGGATGTCACTGCACACTTGTAGCGACATGGCTTACCCTAAGAACTATGTACAGGGATGTAGTTTATTTACAGGGTTGTCTGTTATTTACAATTAGCTGGTTGGGGGTATGGCGGATGAGGTTGTGTTGTTGGCCTGTGAGTAGTGTAGGAGAAAAAGGTGGTTCTTTAGTGCCTTTCTGAATTGGGCAAGGTCAGTGATCGCTCGGATGGTAGTTGGGAGCTCGTTCCAGCAAGTGGGTGCGTAGAACATAAAGGCTCTGTTCTTTGTTGCTCGAGTGCATTTTGTTATTTCACTGGGGGTTATTAGTGTGTTGGTGGTGAAGGTCCTTCTTACTCTGTTTGCAGGAGTGGGGCGGAGAAGGTCCGTCAAGGAGGTAGAGGATATTTTGTTGATGGCTTTGAAGGTCATCAATACTACTTTGTAGGTGAGCCGGCAGTAGATTCGTAGCCAGTGCAGGTCCTTGAGGATTAGAGTGATGTGGTCTCTTCTAGAGGCCCCGTGTAGGAAGTGGGCAGCAGCGTTCATTGCTAACTGTAGTGGGTTTAGTGTGTTCTTAAGGAGTCCATGCAGGATCACATTGGCGTAGTCAAAGTGGGAGGTTACAAGTGCCTGGAAAACTGTTTGGAAGCCATCTGGTTGCAGCAAGGGTTGGAGATGTCGAATTGTCCGCATTTTATGGTAGATTTGCTTGATGGTGTTGCCTATGTGCGCTTTCAGGTCTAGGTGCTGGTCTAGCATGACGCCTAGATAGCAGATGGTGGATCTACTCGGGAGCTCGGCGTCTCTCGTCTTTAATGTTACTAGTGGGGATAAGGTTTGTGATAAACAGCACGTCTGTCTTGATGAAGTTTATTCCTGAGACTCTGTGAATGGAGCCAGTCAGTGATGGCATCAAAGCATTTTACTAGTGATGAGAAGTCTGTTTGGTCGATAGTGAATGGGGTGAAGAGTAGTATGTCATCCGCATAAATCAGGCAGGAGATGTTGAAGATGTTGCACATATGGGCTGCATATATATATTGAATAAGAGGGCAGAGAGTGAGGAGCTCTGGGGAATGCCATGTTTTTGTTGAAAAGGCTCGGAGGTCATAGAGCCTGTTCGTACCTGCTGCCATCTATCTGTTAGATACGATTTGCACCAGCACCAGGCTGAACCATGGATTCCCTTTCTCCTGAAGACATATCAGGAGTTGTTCATGGTTGATGGAGCCAAAAGCCACGGTGATGTCCAAGAAGATCAGGGCATATCCTCGTCTGATGTTGTCAATCCCTGTGATTAATGTGTTGAGAAGCGTGGCAAGAAGCATTTTGACGCCATGTGATTCCCTGAAGCCATGTTGGCATGGGTCGAGGGGGGCAGTGGAGTCGATGTGGTCCTGGATTTGACATTGGACGACCTTCTCAATTATCTTGGCTAGCAGCGGGATGCTTGAGATTGGTCGATATGATTCTACCTTCTGGGGGTTCAGTTTGTTGTTCTTCAGAAGGGGCCGGATTGACATCTGTTTGAGGCATGATGGGAAGAGTCCTGTGGAGAAGGACAGGTCCATGATCTTGGCTAGAATTGGGCTGAGTTCATTGCGCAGTGATCTTATCCAGAATGTTGGGCAGGGGTTGTTCAGAGCAGTGGTGGGTGATGACTGCAATGATGTCCTCGATGCCTCTGGCCGATGGTGTTGTGAGAGAGGTGAGTGGCATTAGTTGGTACGGGTTGTGACTAGGAATGGACTTCCCATTTCTCAGCTCTTTGCTTTAACCACCAGAAAACTCCTTTGCCTTGCTAGAAAGAACTTACTGTAATTTGCTCAAGGGTCTGGTGTAATATTTGCATTGTTGCTTTTTAATAAGTAGGGTTGTAGCTGTTTACATTTTGGGAGTTATTTGTGTTTTTGTACGGTACATTTTTTGGGGGGGATGTGTCTGCAAATAGGTTCGTTTTGCATGTACCGTGACAGTAATGGACCTCACTAAGCCAGGGCGTGTGGAGTACGAGCTCAGTCTCCCAAATTTACTGCTATGCTTGGTGTAGTACTAGCATCTTGTCAAAGGAAGCCTTATAGAGTTCATAAGATGTAATACGTGTAGGCAATTTATCAAGGTGTGCTTAAAAATTTGTTTAATCAAGTCTGCGGCACCCAATCCAATGGGAAACATTTCTGTATCCTTCTGCCACATTTTCTTAGTCTCTGACTGGTACTTGAAGATCTCTTTCTCTACTTGATGCACAAAATAATCATTTGGCCTGTATTATCAATGCTATTCTCTTGATTTTCTCCATCACCATGATGTCTGATGTTCTTGCATTTTTTATCAGATGGAATTGGAATGTCCAAGGTAATCATAACCTCTTCATGTTCCATAATTCTCTCCGAATGTTTTTCTGGTTCATCAGTGTTGTAATGTTTACAAAGTTTCCATTGGATGAGATGTGTCACCTTATTGTGGCAGCGGTGTACATTCTACCCAAACAGCCCCTGCAATGTCAGAGGGGGGAGGCCAAGACAAGAGAGGCCCACACAGTGGCAGTGAGGCAGCCCAGCAAACTTACTTTAACATGTTTTCCATGCTGTCTCCACTCTTGTAAGTTTTCAGCAGGCCCAGCAGCTGTTACCTACTGGGCTGAAGTCTTGAGATAATAGCCGCACTGTGAGATTTTGGCCTGCAGGTAACAGCTGCTGGGCCTGCTACAAACTTACAAGTGTGAAGGCAGCACAGCAAACATGATAAAGTAAGTTTGCTGCTATTGCATGAGGAGGGGGCCCACCATCACAATGGAGAAGTCTGTGGGGGAGGGATGCCACCACAACATCTGGGGCTCTCGGCACAAATTTGCTTAGGGGCCCCTCAATGGAATTTATGTCATTGTATTTTGGCTTTCTGTATAGAAATTTTCTCTCATCAGAACTTTTCAGCCAGCTACAAGATGAGTGACTGTATCCAGCTCTTCCTTACAGAATTGTCATATGGCTTTTTTATGGGCTTTTTCTATTCTTGCTATGAACCAACTCATGCATAATCCATTGTCCTGGGCTACTAGTATCAACCTCTCATATTTCAGTTCACCTCTTTTTAGTGTCCTGATTTGACCAATAAAATGGTTCCTGGAATAACTTTATATCTATAATCTATTTATCTATCTATCTACATATATATTTCTATAAAGAGAGAGATAGAGAGATTTTTGCTTTACGATTTGAGTGACTTTTTGAATGGGTTTTGTGTACCGTGTGCCTATTAATGGAAAGAGATTTTGTCCCTGCTACTGAGATAACAATAGAATTGGACTTTTTTTGCATGACTAGTAAGTAACATTCTAATTTAGTTCAGCTAGACATTTCATAATACCTTTCATCAATGCAGTATTAATTTCTTGTGGGGGGGGGGGGGTTGACATTCTCTAAAATATTACATTGAAGTGGACTAACCCTTCTTCCTGTCAGAGAATTCCTGCTGGATTTTCACTCAAATAGAGACTTGGATTCCAGTCTCCTAGCCTACAACATATACCCGAGAGGAGAGCAGTTCCAGGGAGAAACAATTAGCTGATACAGGCAAGTTTTTTGATAATGATTTGATGCTCTGAATAGTTTCAAGAGACCTACTTATTCAAAATTTTAGTTGTGTTTCATGTTAGTTATTGCACAGTTTCATCTTTCGCTGCCTACAGTACGATATGCTCGAACATGCAAGTTGACATAATGCCTAATTTGTTGAAGCACACCTGCCTTCTTTATTAGGCACCTGCTATCAGTTCAAGACATAGGCTTGCTAGTACTGCTCCACCTATATTTTTTGGCTGGATCAGACAGGGCGGATCAGGGAAGTACCATCTAAGAGAGTTAAGCTTTAATTTGCCATCCTATTGAACTAAGAGATTGCGGTATTACTGAGCCTTCATTAACGCTAAGACATTTAGAAATGCAGCCATAGGCAAATCCTGCCTTTGGAATGATATCAGCCTATCGTGCTGTGCAGAGCTGACAAACTACTTACACATAATAAAAATAGAGAACAAGCATTATTCCATTATTTTAAACAAGTATAAGTTTGTGCCCATGTAAGTGGCATTCATAAGCAAGTACAGACTCATGCTATGTTTGAATGAAAAACATTTTTATCAGGCCTATAAATTTAGAACAGCATGGCACCCAAAACCATCACTGGGTGTGCCTCTTCTCTGTGTTGAAACATCAAAGTGAGACCTTTTGGTTCTTATGTTTAGTGCATACTGTTTGTTTTCCCATACTCTAATGGAAACAGTAATGGAAAGGAAAATCAGTAGAAAAAGATAATATCATCACCTGTGTCACCAGAGAGTTGGACTGCGGGAGAGCTGTAGAGGTGGTGAATGTAAATGTCAGTACAACCTTTGACACTGTTCTGTCCAGGCAACTTATAAATAAATTGAGTACTCTAGGGATGGATCCTAAAGTGACTGACTGGGTTAGAAATTGGTTGAGTGGAAGGTGATAAAGGGTACAGATAAATGGAGATATTCTGAGGAGAAGGATGTTACCAGTGGTGTGCCACAGGCATCTGTTCTTGGTCCGATTCTTTTTAAAATATTTTTGTAAGCAATATTGCAGAAGGTCTGTCTGTTAAGGTTTGCCTCTTTGCAGATGATACTAATATCTGCAATATACACCCAGGAAGGTATACATAAATGAGGATGAATCTAGTGAAGAATAGTCGAGAATTGGGCAGCTGAGATTTAACATTAAAAAATGCAGGGTCATGCATTTGGGCTGCAAAAATCCAAGAGAGTAGTACAGTATAGGGGGCGAGACACTTCTGTTCACAATAGAAGAGGTGATTGTTTCTGATGATCTTAAGGTGGCCAAACAGGCAGAAAAGGCGATAATGAAAGCCATATGGATGCTTGGGTGCATAAGGAGGAGAATGGCCAGCAGTAAGAAAGAGCTAATAGTGCCTCTGTATAAGTCTTTTGTGAAACCTAATTTAGAGTATTGTGTGCAATGCTGTAGACCACACATTCAAAAGGATATAAACATAATGGAGTTAATGTAGAGGGTGTCTACCAAACTGGTCAGTGAGCTTCATTATAAGGAAACTGGGGACAGACTTAAAGATTTCAATATTTATACTTTGGAAGAAAGATGGGAGAGGGGAAATACAGTATGATAAAGACGTTAAAATACCTCCGTGGCATAAATGCACAACAGGAGAGCCTCTTTCAATTGAAAGAAAGCTCTGCAATGAAGGGGCATAGGATGAAGGTGAAAGGAGATAGACTCAGAAGTCATTTGCAGAAATATTTCTTTACAGAAACAGTGGTAGATGTGTGGAATTGCCTCCTAGTGGAGGTAGTAGAGATAGAGACTGTATCTGAATTCAAGAAAGTATGGGACAAACATAGAAGATCTTTAAAGGAAAAAACCGACTGCAGAACTTAGTAATTGGTATAGAAGGGCAGACTGGATAGATTGTATGGTCTTTATCTGCTGTCATGTTTCTATAATTCTACATTTCCATTTATGTGAGTAGATGTCTTAATGCTTGTATGTATCCAAAATTGATTGAATCACAGTGCTTGAGAGGAGCTGGCAGAGAAAGGAAGTTAGTTGATGCTTTGCAGAGATCTAGAAGCATTAATGTGGAGGAATGGAGAGGACGGTCTTCAAACACCTGTAGTTCAACAGTCAAACTGGAGAGGTTTCATGAAGAGAGAAGTAGCAACAGCTGCAACTTCCAATGGAAATGTGAAAGACCAATAGTCTGTTTCTATCTCCAGGAACAAGCAGGAATGTAGTCTTCACATATGGGTGACATCGGTACCGACAGAGCCCGCGCAGGAACGCTTCGCAGCATCCAATAGGAAAGCTTTTGGGACCATCCCACTGTGCCTGCATAGCTGCCTTCCTGCCTTTCCAGCTCTTCCTCCTCAGTTCTTCATTTTCTGCAGAGCTGACAAGAAGCAGTTCCTGTCACCGCAAAAAATTTGTGTTTTTTTCATATTTTTTGTGGTTCGTGTCTGCCTTCCCATCGACGCTTATATTGACCCCTGTCGATGCTTTCTTTCTTTCTTTTCAAAAAAAGAAATCTGTGAAGAAAAGAATTATTTCTTTTCTTCAGGCGCATTGATGCCATCTTAGGCCTAGGCCTTCCATTTTGTCACAGACACAATGGAAAAACCATCCAGTGGTTTTAAGAATTGTTCCAAATGTGGCAGTACCATTTCGGCCACAGACACCCATGACTGGTGCCTAAAATGCTTAGGACCAGATCATCAGCCATCAGAATGTCCTTTCTGTAGGAAGATGACAAAGAGAGGCCTAAATAATTGAACTGTAAAGCTGGGCACCCTCTTTGCCTCCAATGCAGTATCTTTAGCATCAACATCATCAAGAGCTTCATCTTCCTCCCAAAAATCTCAGGCATGGAAACCTAAGTCTTCATCGAGGGCTGGCCAGCCCTCCAAAGGTAGATCTCCTTCTAAGCATTGAGATGCCTCGGGCATTGCCCTGGATGGACACACTGGCCAAACAACCCCGGCAGGATGACCTTCCTTCCAAAGCCTTAGTGGGGTCCCAGGATGCTCCCAAGGCCTCCACCTCCGGAGAGCTCCTAGTGCCATGCTCAGGAATCATGGCCCACAATTCGGCAAGCTTTATGGATGAATGTATCCTGGCCATCAAGTGGAGCTTAGCGGCCTTACTGGCGGCCTCGGTACCAGTAAAACCTTTACTGTTGGTTCTGCAGGCGTTGGTACCGGCTTCAGTACTGATACAATACGCATCGACTTTTTTGCCATTTTTCACGCTACCACCCATGCTGGCCCTTGAATCCGTTTCCAGTACTGAGGTTCTGACAGCACAGGATTCAACTACTGTTTTCGATCGGTACCAAGTTCATGCTAAGCGGGAACACCCTGCCCGCCAGATGATGAGTCAGCCGATACCCGAGACATGAGAACTATCCCAGAAGACCCATCTCCACAACATCGCATGTCCCCACCAGAGGACACGCCTTTTCAAGACTTTATTCACGTTGTTGCTAGGGGTTTGTCCATAACAGTAACTGGAGAAAGAGCCTAGGGTTGAAGAACTTGAAATTCTTCAATACCCTACAGCTCCAAAAGGAGGCTGCTACGCTCCCTATCCATCGGATACTTCATGACCTAATGCTTTGTATGTGGGAGACACCTCTTACCATGTCTCCCTATACCCAGCGACTCGATACCATCTACTGGGTACCGGAGTGTCTCAGTTTCCTAAAAACACAATTGCTGCACCATTCCATGGTAGTGGAATTGGCAATGCGTCGAATAAAGAGTGCTAAGACACATTCCTCAAACCCTCCAGATAGGGAATCGAGAACCCTCGATGCCTTTGGTTGACGTTGTTTTCAGGCTTCCATGCTATCAGCCAGGATTAGTTCCGACATACTCTTAGAGATGTCGCTAAAGATTTGGAGTTAATGGCTCTTCTTCTCCCTGATGACAAGAGAGCAGATTATCTCACCCTTGTAAAGCATGTTCAGAATGTTTCAAAGTTTGTTAACAGAGCAACTTTTGACTGTTTTGAGTGCATCAGCGGGACTTCATCCATATGCACTGGTGCACGCAGGATTGCTTGGCTTCAAACATCGGATCTTGAACAATGGGTTCAAGATAAGCTGGGTAATATCCCTTGCACCAGAGAAAATCTTTTTGGCAAAAATTGGTAGGACAAGGCCTCTCAGTTAAAATTTTAGAAATCTAGATCTACTGCCAAGCCAGCTAGGAAAAAAGCAACAAAGAAAGCTTTTTTCATTAAGAAGAAGTACTATCCTTCTGATACCCCTGCTGTTCAGTGTCAGCATCATGCTCCTCAGAAGGGGTAGCAACCACCAAAGCAGCAAAAGAAGGCTCAGATTCCTAAGTCACAGCCACCTCAGCAGACCCAGGCTACCAGGGGCTTTGACTCCTTTTTAATGAACATAGCTGTCCTGCCTCTGGAAACTCCAGATCCCATCCACATTCCCGGCAGACTCTGTCACTTTGCCCACAGGTAGTAGTATCTCATCACATCAGAGCAGTGGACATTGTCCATAGTACGGGAGGGGTACAAGCTTCATCTACAAAGTCTACCCCGCCCCCCCCCCCCGACTTCTCCAAGAGAGTTCCGCTCTCAACCCCCTCTCACTGCTCTTTTGCTACAAGAGGTCACACCTCCCTTCCATTGCAGGGTGCAATAGAAGAGGTTCCATCATCCCAATAGGGAATGGGCTTTTATTCTCCATACTTTCTCATTCCAAAGAAAACAGGGGGATACAAGCCCATTCTGGACCTCAGAGAACTGAACAAATACCTACTATGGGAGAAATTCAAAATGATCTCCCTGGGGTACCTTCTCCCCTATCTCCAGAGTCAGGATTGGCTCTGTTCTCTAGATCTAAAGTATACACATTCATCTGCAGCACAAAAAGTACCTGCCCTTCATGTTCCAAGGAAGATATTATCAATACAGTCCTGCCTTTTGGCCTTGCATCTGCCCCAAGAGTCTTCACAAAATGCATGTTGGTAGTAGCCGCATTCCTAAGGACTCTAGGGATATTTGTCTTCCCTTACTTAGACGACTTGCTCATTCGAGCAAGCACCTCTCTAGAGGCCAGCCTAACCCTCTCACGTACCATGCAGGTGCTACAACATTTGGGATTTGTAATAAATCTTCCAAAGTCCCAACTCATCCCCTCTCAAACTCTAGAGTTCATAGGGGCTCTCCTAGACATGCAGCAATCAAGAGCATTTCTGCCCCAGCTCCACTGTGCTCGACTCAATCAGCATCTCAAGCATGCCTCAAGAACTTTCTCACTGCTCAAGAAATGTTACTGCTTCTGGGCCATGTGGCATCAACAGTGCATGTTGTTCCATATGCTTGCTTACATATGTGCACAGCCCAATGGACACTGGCATCCCAGTGGTCTCAGGCATCGGGTCGCCTGGGAGACAAGATAATGGTCTCTACCCTCCTATTCTCATCTCTCCAATGGTGCTAATCCCCAGAAAACCTCCTTGTAGGGTCACCTTTTCAGATGCCAGCACATCAATGTACCCTGACAACAGATGCGTCCAGATTGGGCTGGGGAGCTCATCTAGACACTCTCTCCACTCAGGTACTCTGGTCTCATCAGGAGTCACAGCTCCACATAAATCTGCTGGAACTCAGAACCATTCTCAATGCTCTCAAAGTGTTTCAGGACCATCTTCGTTGCTGCAGAATCCTTGTCCAGATGGACAATCAAGTAGCCATATTTTACATGAACAAGCAGGGTGGAACAGGCTCTTGGACCTTCTGCAGCGAGACCCTGCATCTCTGGTCCTTTGCCATACATCATCGCATTCACCTACATGCTGTGTATCTTCCGGGCAAGCACAATGTCTTAGCGGACAGACTGAATTGAATCCTTCTCCCCCACAAGTGGTCTCTCCATGTAGACAAGCTCTCTCTCATTTTTCAAATCTGGGGGACTCCAGAGATAGACCTTTTTGCAAGTCCTCAGAATGCCAAGCTTCCCCACTTCTGCACCAGGACTCCTGCACCGGACAGCCAGCAGGTGGATTCTTTTCACCTACACTGGGGTCAGGGCTTCCTATATGCCTTCCCTCCCATACCCCTAATTCCAAAAACACTCTTCACACTCTAGAGAGACAAAGGCTCCATGATATTCATAGCCCCACGCTGACCACGCCAACCGTGGTACCCTCTCCTTCTACGTCTGTCTCGGGCTCAACCCATAGATCTTGGGTCTGCTCCAGAACTCCTCTCTCAAGAGGAAGGGACGCTGCTCCATCCCAATCCGCAGTCTCTCCATCTCACAGCATGGCTGTTGAAAGCATAGCCTTCCAAGACATTAACCTTCTTCAGGAGGTTAAGGACATCCTCTTTGCTTCTAGGAAGCCATCTACCAGAAGCTCCTATGCTTTCAAGTCATGAAGGTTTTATTTCTGGTTCTCGCAGAAGAATCTCAATCCCTTCTCAGCTCCGGTGGAGGCACTTTTAGAGTACCTCCTTCACCTATCATCTTCTGGACTCAAAACCAATTCAGTGAGAGTATACTTAAGTACAATTGCGGCCTTTCACCTGCCCTGTGATAAGGAAGCTTATCATAGCTCAGGTAGGAGCTATAGAAAAGATGATGTGACTCTGAACAAGCAACCTGTCAGTTCTGGTAGAAGCAAGAAAACAGAGTTTTCACATAAAAGACTACCAGCCCCAGAATGCACCAGGTTTCCAGCAGCCATGAGAGGGGCTGAAGTGAGAGAATGTGTGTGCAATCAAGAGAGCTATGAGGTAATCCCTAAGCACTCATCTCAAAGGGCAGGGCCTGATTCAACACAGCTGCGCTGTGTTAGGGAGCAGCACACATTAGAACAGGATAAGAATAGAGCTTATTCTTCAGATAACAGTTTCAAGAACAGCTTCAGGAAGAGATACAGAGGGGAGAGCTTCAGCAACGGCTACAAGCACCAGTATCACCTGGAGAAACAGAAGCCAAGCCAAGCAGATAGAGAGAGAAGGAAACTCTCTGGAAGGAAGAGAAGAAAGGCCATTGGAAGGTCTGGGAGATTCCAAGGCAGTACTCATACTGGGAGGTATTCCAAAAGCCAGCAGAGTCCATTGGACTGGATTCAGCCAGAGGAATGGAGTGGCAGAGATAGGAATCACCAGTGGCTACCTGGAAGAGAGAAGACTGCATGTGGAAGGGACTTTCAGACCAAGGCCAGAAGGTATGTGAGAGAAGATCCAGTGTCCAGGGATCAAGATTGGAAGGCTGGACATCAGAATTGGATTACATATTGGCCAGGCTATACAGAGAGGAATAATGATAGCAGGAGAGGCCCAGGTATGAACACTGATCCAGACCCTATCTATAATAGAGAGTGGCAGCAAGGGAATGAGCATTCTCATGATAGTGCCTTAATGAAAGACTCGTCTGTGCCAATGTATGATAGTGACCATATGCTGATTGATACAGCAGATGAAAATACAGTTTATATGGACTGTTCTCTATCTAAATGCTATTACTAGTTTTCTCTGAGCAAACACATCAGCCATCACAAAGAAACCTAACTTTGTTCCTTATTTCCACTGCAAACAGCTCTTAAAGCAGGATTTGGGCTCACACAGTAGCAGCCAGCCAGCTAAAGGCTTTCAGCTGGTCCATTGATAGTAATTAGGGCTGCACCTGATTGTGGGTGTGAGCAAGGGAGAATCCCTGCTGAGATCGGCGTGGAAAATAAGCAGAAGTTAACCTAACCAGCAAAGTTTATTCTTTACTTTGTGCCTTTGTATTTGGTAATTATTTGCTAAGAAAACATTAGCTAATTGCCTGACAAGCTGAAGGTTGTTTTCTGGTCTACTTTGTGACTTTTTGTTATCCATTTTAAACACTGCAAGCAAGTAACCTCATTTATAGTGCTATCAAGCATACATGTGCTGGGTGAATTAAACCCCATCAATAAAAGAAGTATTTTATTGATCTTACCACTTGGTTTCACAACTCAAATTATTGTCATCAGCTGTGTTTGGGAGTGAATGAACTACAATACCCACAATACCTTGCAAGAATCATATGAATATATGCATCGTCAAGATTGTGTAAGTTCTCACCCTAGGCAGCCGTCTGACAAATGGCGTAGTTTTTCGGATTGCTCTTGCACCAAGAGGATTTACTTGTTGTGGATTACAAATAAAAGTCAAGTTTAAAGCTGTAAGAAGATTTTTTCCCTCGTCTGCACTTTGGAGGAAAAGTGGTTGTTCCAGGAAGCTGTCCCAGAGGAAAAGACCCTGTGCAAAGCTGGATTCATCACTGAGACAAGGTAATATGTACCTGGGCATGTCTAGTGGTGGATGTGTGTAAGCACAGGGGGTAATTGAAAAAAAAAAAAAAAAAAAAACCACACCTGGTTGGAAGGTGCTGCTCTTGGGTTTTTCTTTTTTTTCTTTATCTCTTGCAGGGGTCAAGATGGATCCGAGGGAGATGGCTCAGTGGATGGCAGCCCAATTTTGCAAGCAGCAGGAGCTATCACAGCAGGCCCAGGACACTGCTATGAAGGCCTTAATGGAACAGCAGAAACCAGTGCTTGATCTGGTACAAGCTCTAGTTCAGCTGCAGAGCCAAAGTGGAACAGATGCAAGACCAGCAGTTAGTACTGGTGCACCACATGTGGACAATGTGGGACTCAATCAAGGGATTGGGGCATTTAATTTTGGGAAATTAACTCCAGAAGATAATGTTGATGATTTTCTAGAGTCTTTTGAAAGAGTGGCACAGGCTTTAGCATGGCCAGAGACCCAGTGGGCAGTAAGGCTGGCAGCCTCATTAACTGGTGAGGCACTAGCAGCTTACAGAGCAATGCCAGCAGCCCAGGCTTTGATTTATAAGGATGTAAAGGCAGCTATTAGAGATCGCCTAGGGTTGTCTATTTCAGAGTATAGGCGAATGTTTAGAGCTGTTACATTGAAAGTGGGTGAGACACCCAGGGCTCTGAGTCAGAGAATCAGAAGTTTAGCTGTAAAATGGTTGGAGCCTGAGCAAAAGACAGTAGAAATGTTATTAGATATTATAATGCTGGAACAATTTATGCTTGGGGTACCTAAAGATTTGAATGTTTTTCTTATACAGCAAAATTGCCAAAATCTTGGAGAGGCAACCATGCTAGCAGAGAGATTCTTGGAAGCCACACAGGCTTGCCATAGAATGGGTGGCCCTCTAAAGATGGATGCTGAGGCTAGATGTGCTGTATCAGAAAAAAGAATAATTAAGAATGTTTCTGACAATGAATGTACTGTATCAAACCAGATGAGACAGTGGAATAGAAAGAAATGTTTCAAGTGTGGAAAAGTCGGACATTTAGAGAAGAGATGCCAGACACACACTAGTTTAATGGGTCTGGATTTAAAACAGCCCAAGGAAGGATTTCTTTTGATGGTTGATGTGCAGGGAATTATCACAAATGCATTATTAGACTCTGGGGCAGACCAGAGTATGATGTCAAAAAGGCTTTGGAAGAGGATAGAGGCCCAAGAAAGATTTGTGCCTAGAACCCCTGAAAGCCAAGTTCACATCAGATGCATTCATGGTGCTGCAACATCATATCCCACCTATAGGCTTAAGGTTAAGTGCCTGGGGGAACAAGAGGAAGTCCTATTAGCAGTGGTGCCTAGGCTACCCTTTGATTTGGTTCTAGGGAAGGACTGGCCAAGATTTAAGCAGGAACTAGTGAAAGGGCTAGGAAAGAAGGAGGGAGAAGGTTTAATAATGGAAATAGCTCCCGGGCCTTTCTTTGGAAGTCCTCAGTCCCTAGCTAAAAAGATGGTTAAGCTTCCAGAAGGCCAAACTATGGGTAATAAGAGGGGCCTTGTATCCACCCGCTCGCAGGCTAAGTTAGAGAGCCAGCAGAAGGAGGAGGGGGAGCAGGCAGAGTTATTAGGAGACTTACCCTCTCATGATGATTTAATAACCCCATCATCTGGTAAAATAAGAAAGTTGAAAGCACAAAAGAGGCGTGAGAGACTTTGCAGAGCACAGGGTAGGGCTGAGATGTTAAATGGTCAAAGTTTACCCTGGGTGCCAGCTGAGTTGGTGGCCAAGTTTCCTAACTTTCCACAAGAGCAGCGAGCTGATCAAGCTCTCACCCGAGCTTTTAAGTATGCTCAGGAGGTCAGGGAGGAATTGCCCAGATTCAGACTAGATAATGACATATTATATAGAGAGAGTCAGGACCCCAGAAATGGTGCCATACGTAAACAATTGGTGGTACCCACAACTTTCAAAGGGCTAGTACTTAGGCTAGCACATGATCATCCAGTGGGAGGTCATAAAGGTATGCAAGGAACGCTGGATCAAATACTTGTGCGTTTTTACTGGCCAGGTATATTCAAAGAAACTGCCCAGTTTTGTGCTGCATGTCCAGCATGTCAGCGAGTTACAGCGGCTCACCCACCGGTGGTGCCATTGATCCCCATGCCAATCATCACAGACCCAATTGGTCGCATTGCCATGGATATTGTAGGCCCATTAGTTAAAACGCCCCGAGGTTTCCAATACATCCTAGTTATGGTAGATCAGGCAACAAGGTTTCCCTGGGCCATACCATTGAGGAATGTTTCTGCAAAAACAATAGCTTTAGAGCTAGTAAAATTGTTTTGTGAAGTGGGATTCCCAAGAGAGGTGTTGACTGACCGAGGGTCCAATTTTGTATCCAAATATTTGGCCCAGGTCTGGGATGCCTTTGGCATTCGTCACGTGAAAACCTCAGCCTACCATCCACAATCAAATGGTTTGGTGGAGAGATTCAACCAAACTCTCAAACAAATGTTGAGAAGGGGGTTAGCAGGAGAGGTAAAAGAATGGGATATGTTATTACCCTTTGCCTTATATGCCTGCAGGGAAAGAATTCAAGTGTCCCTAGGTGTAACTCCGTATGAGTTGATGTATGGTAGGGCTCCCCGGGGTTTGTTGGATATTTTGAGGGAACAATGGATTGATCCTGAACCAGGAAGTCAGGAGGTGCCACTGTTTCTACGTGACTTGAGAGCACGTTTGAAAAGGACGTCGCAGGTTGCTGAGAGGAACCTGCAGGACAGTCAAGTTCGCCAGAAAGGGTGGTATGATAGAAAGGCCAAAAGCCGCCAATTAAGCATTGGTGAAAAGGTTTTGGTTCAAGTAGCAGGAACTGCTCCAAAATTTGAGGTACAGTGGAAAGGGCCATGGGAGGTTGTTAAACAAGTAAGCCCAGTGTCTTATATGGTAGAAAATGCCAGAGGGCGTAGGCAGACCTACCATATTAATGTACTTAAGTCTTGGAAGGAGAGGCCTGTAGATAATGACCTTGAACCCAGTCAGGAAGTAAGTGAGCTTCAAGAAGATAACACTCTCGTAGGTATTACGGACTGTAGAGAAGCAGTTTCACCAGTAAAACCAGTCCGTAATAACTTAAGCAGGGGGGTATGTGATAAGGAAGCTTATCATAGCTCAGGTAGGAGCTATAGAAAAGATGATGTGACTCTGAACAAGCAACCTGTCAGTTCTGGTAGAAGCAAGAAAACAGAGTTTTCACATAAAAGACTACCAGTCCCAGAATGCACCAGGTTTCCAGCAGCCATGAGAGGGGCTGAAGTGAGAGAATGTGTGTGCAATCAAGAGAGCTATGAGGTAATCCCTAAGCACTCATCTCAAAGGGCAGGGCCTGATTCAACACAGCTGCGCTGTGTTAGGGAGCAGCACACATTAGAACAGGATAAGAATAGAGCTTATTCTTCAGATAACAGTTTCAAGAACAGCTTCAGGAAGAGATACAGAGGGGAGAGCTTCAGCAACGGCTACAAGCACCAGTATCACCTGGAGAAACAGAAGCCAAGCCAAGCAGATAGAGAGAGAAGGAAACTCTCTGGAAGGAAGAGAAGAAAGGCCATTGGAAGGTCTGGGAGATTCCAAGGCAGTACTCATACTGGGAGGTATTCCAAAAGCCAGCAGAGTCCATTGGACTGGATTCAGCCAGAGGAATGGAGTGGCAGAGATAGGAATCACCAGTGGCTACCTGGAAGAGAGAAGACTGCATGTGGAAGGGACTTTCAGACCAAGGCCAGAAGGTATGTGAGAGAAGATCCAGTGTCCAGGGATCAAGATTGGAAGGCTGGACATCAGAATTGGATTACATATTGGCCAGGCTATACAGAGAGGAATAATGATAGCAGGAGAGGCTCAGGTATGAACACTGATCCAGACCCTATCTATAATAGAGAGTGGCAGCAAGGGAATGAGCATTCTCATGATAGTGCCTTAATGAAAGACTCGTCTGTGCCAATGTATGATAGTGACCATATGCTGATTGATACAGCAGATGAAAATACAGTTTATATGGACTGTTCTCTATCTAAATGCTATTACTAGTTTTCTCTGAGCAAACACATCAGCCATCACAAAGAAACCTAACTTTGTTCCTTATTTCCACTGCAAACAGCTCTTAAAGCAGGATTTGGGCTCACACAGTAGCAGCCAGCCAGCTAAAGGCTTTCAGCTGGTCCATTGATAGTAATTAGGGCTGCACCTGATTGTGGGTGTGAGCAAGGGAGAATCCCTGCTGAGATCGGCGTGGAAAATAAGCAGAAGTTAACCTAACCAGCAAAGTTTATTCTTTACTTTGTGCCTTTGTATTTGGTAATTATTTGCTAAGAAAACATTAGCTAATTGCCTGACAAGCTGAAGGTTGTTTTCTGGTCTACTTTGTGACTTTTTGTTATCCATTTTAAACACTGCAAGCAAGTAACCTCATTTATAGTGCTATCAAGCATACATGTGCT
This sequence comes from Ichthyophis bannanicus, assembly GCA_033557465.1. Classification (NCBI taxonomy): domain Eukaryota; kingdom Metazoa; phylum Chordata; class Amphibia; order Gymnophiona; family Ichthyophiidae; genus Ichthyophis; species Ichthyophis bannanicus. Next base: position 307,485,113 of record CM066032.1, on the reverse strand, counting down.
GGGTGAATTAAACCCCATCAATAAAAGAAGTATTTTATTGATCTTACCACTTGGTTTCACAACTCAAATTATTGTCATCAGCTGTGTTTGGGAGTGAATGAACTACAATACCCACAATACCTTGCAAGAATCATATGAATATATGCATCGTCAAGATTGTGTAAGTTCTCACCCTAGGCAGCCGTCTGACAGCCCTTAGATGGCCAGCCCATCTCTTTTCAGCTGCTCATAGCACACTTCATGAGGGGTCTTCTATTAACAAAACCTCCCATTAAGCTGCCTCCAGTGGCATTGGACCTTAATGTTGACCTAGGACAGCTTCTCAAGCCGCCCTTTGAACCTCTAGCCATTCCTCCACTTAGTTTTCTCATATAGAAGGTCATTTTCCTTATTGCCCTCACTTCAGCAAGGCACATTAGTGAGCTCCAGGCCTTAGTGGCTGACCTACCTTACACACGATTCCACTATGATAAGGTTGTTCTTAGGACTCATCCTCACTTCATGCTGAAGGTGGTCTCACCCTTCCATTTAAACCAGTCAGCCTACCTTCCTGTATTTTTCCCTAGACCTCACTCCTCTAGGGTAGAGGCAACTCTCCACACTCTGGATTGCAAATGTGCCTTAGCTTTTTTATCTCCAGAGAACATGAAAACACCGAAAAGCTTCCCAGCTTTTCATTTCCTTTGACTCGAGTCACCTTGGCTTGCCAGTATCCAAACAAACTCTCTCCAAATGGATAGCTGACTGCATCACTTTTGGCTATGAGAAGGCAGGACTTTCTCTCGAGGGTCACATCACTGCCCATAATGTTTGAGCCATGGCTGCCTCTATGGCAAATCTACACTCTGTAGCTATTAATGAGATATGCAAAGCAGCAAAGGTCTTTGATGCACACTTTTGCTGTTCACTATTGCCTGGACAAGGACTCCCACCTGGATGACTTGTTTGGCCAAGCTGTTCTCCAGCATCACTTTCAGATTTAGTGCAACTCTACCCTCCATTCCGGGTTTCGATACAAGACTTCCATGGAGGCCTCTCTAGTCATACCTGTGTGATCCATAGCTGACTCTGAGGTCACCTCTCTGGCATCTCCTAGCTAGGGAGTCCCATATGTGAAGACTACATTCCTGCTTGTTCCTGGAGATAACGTAATTATTCACCTATAACAGGTGATCTCTGGGAACAGCAGGAATTTAGTCTTTACAACCCACCCTCTTCCCCTAGGAGTTGTAGGTCTTCTTCTCTTTCTCTCCTTTCATCTCAGCTACAAACTCAACTGAGGAGGGCGAGCTGGAAAGGCGGGAAGGCAGCTATGCAGGTGCAGTGGGATGCTCCCAAAAGCTTTCCTATTGGACGCTGGGGAGTGTTCCTGCGCGGGCTCCATCGGTACCAACGTCACCCATATGTGAAGACTAATTCCTGCTGTTCCCAAAGATCACTTGTTACAGGTGAGTAACTACGCTTTCTCCATAGAGGGACAAGAGAGCAGAGGCAGTGCAGGGTGGGGGTAGCATAAGAACAGCGACAGGTAAAGCCATTACCAACAGAGAAGAGTGGCACCCTCTTCGTGCTAAGTGCATGGAACAAGCTCAGGTAGTTAGAGAATCTGATGAAACCTCATTGATAGCTTCCCTGAATCATCAAATAATGAACGTTTCATAGCTGACAAAGGTTTTGAAAATCTATGGGACTGTATTCAAAAAAATGTATGCACTGACTGCCAGGCGACCAATGCATAGATCCCTTTTCTGTGTATTTTTTTAAAAATATACAGATAAAATGAGGTCATATAAATTGCTAAATGGCCTGTTATTATCCATATATTTGTTAAGTGGGTTTGGGTAGGTTGAGGGCATGCAAAAAAATTATGGGGGGATAGTCAAAGGTATTTACACGTTTTGTAGAACTGCAAACTTTGTAAATGCCCCTGAATGGGATATTCAGCGGCACCAACACGATTGGTGCCATTGACATCCATGGGTGCCCTGCTACTTGCCCCGATGCTATGCGGTTAGCATTGGGGTGTGCCACGGACGTTCCAAGGCGGAGTGGAAGCAGCACCCATCGCTATCTGGGCAGTGGCGACATTGAGCCACTGCCCGGTTAGTTTCTGGGTCCAATGCCAGATATGGCCCCAGTATTGAATATCCAGGATTAGTATTCAGCAGCGATGGCTAGGCACATTACCCCCCCCCCCCCCCAAATCTGTTTAGCAGGTCTAAATTTAGGGGTGTAATTTTATAAACCTTTTCCTCAGATGAAATGCTGATTTATGTATGGAAAAGGCCTCTTATAAAATTAGCTCATGCCTAATAGTGCTGGCAGGGGACCTTATATTAACCATTGCTATCTATCTGGCTTGTTATTGTTAAGTGCCATTGAGTCAGTGTCAACTCATGGTGACCCTCTGGATAGTAGCACTAAACTGTGTTTGGTCTTCAGTCAGGCATCTAATTGTTGATAGAGTGGCACCCATAGCTGCTTTTATTGTATCGATCCATCTCATTGCTGGCCTTCCTCTTTGACTTTGACCTTCAACCTTGCCAAGCATGATGTCTTTCTCTAATGATCTCTTTCTTCACGTGATGTGTCCAAAGATGAAAGTCAAAGTCTTGTCATTTGAACTTCTAAGGAAAGTTTATGTTTTAATGCAAGGTTAAAGCTGGATTGTTTGCATTAAGATATCTGAGTGCTTAGGAGAATTAAATAGGCGTATAGAGAAGGAAATGTTTAATTTTCATTTTGTTTCATGTTTTTTTCATTCCATTTTAGCACACACCCAATACACTGTGTGGATTAGAATTTTTAAATTTGATTACTTGCTTTTACAAACGAGAGTTACAAATGAGTTTGGATTTGGAAAAGCAAGTCATTCAATTTAAAAATTCAAATCCACACGGAAGATTGTATCACTATGTGCTAAAATAGAATGAAAAAACATGAAACAAAATGTTCCTCTGCACATTCCTATTTAATTCTCATGAGCGCTTCAGATATCTTAATGCAAACAATCCAGTTTTAATCTCTTGAGTAGATTCCCACAGTTGTGCTATACTATAGGACATGAGAGCTCCCCCATACATCAGTTCTACTGTCCTTCAGTGAAAGGCTGAAACACCTTGGTGCGGTTTTCCTGAAAATCATTCATGCACTTCAAGCTACTTGACAAGATAAATTGTTGGGAAGAAGGAAGGCTTCAGTTAGCATATAACAAGGTGGGAATTTTCATGAGCTGTGTGAGGTCTGCAGATATCTGTCTGAGTTTCTGTGAAGGAACACAAAACACATGGTATAGGGCCATTTTCTTCAACGGTTCATATCTGGCATTCATTTCCTCAGCAGGGCCTAGGTTCTGATGAAAGGAAATCATGCAGAAGCTATGTGCTACAATTGGGAATCATTCTTTGTTATCCTTTTCTTGCAGTAATAAACTTAATAAAGCAAATGCCCCTTTGAGTCAATGCTGACTACAGCTCCTGGGATTTCTTGGTAGTGTAACTGGAGGTAGATTACCAGGCCTTTTTTCCCAGGTAATGGAGAGCTAAGTGACTTGCCTAGAGCCACAAGGAGTGCCAGTAGGAATTGAACCCTGGTCATTTAGTTACCAAGGCAGTGCTCTAACCACTAGGCTACTCCTTAACACCCAAAAGTGTGTTAAGGAGTAGCCTAGTGGTTAGAGCACTGGCCGCAGTTTAAATTGATGTACATAGTTACTCCCAGTTGAAACCCAAGTTTAATTGTCCGGTTCACTGTAAGTGTCTTTATGGCACAATACCGTTATATGTACACTGTGCTGATTTTTAAGAGTGCGGTATATAAGAACAATAAAATAAATAAATAAATAAAATAGTGTACTTGATACTCCAAGGTTGGAAGCACAGATAAGACACAGAGGCTGATGCACTAACTTTCAGGATTTCTCAAGGGTGAGTGCTTTCTTTTTTTGCATACAAATTTCAGAGACAGTTGATAAGTGTGCTGTTTCATGTTATTGTGTGATATATAGTATGCAGTAAATTAAATATTGCACGCTAAATGAAATGGAAACGATTAAACCAAAATACATGTCCCTAGACTTGAACTGTTTTCTTCTGAAACATGTGTTATTCCCATAGAGGCCAATTCCATTGTGTAGATCCCCCACCTGTCCAGCTGGGCAGAATCAGGATGTGCTCTGATGCACCCGATTCTGATCCCACGGGGGCTAGACATGCTGGATGTGCAGGCCGTGCCCCAATTCTGGACACCCGGATGTCCAAGGAACTCCCCGGCAAGCCCAGCCTGGCTCCTCAATGGAGCAGTGGCGGCATGGTGTTCTGTTGCCATGCCATGGAGCCGCAATCCCCAGCGCACACCGCAAATGTCCTTTCCCCACCAGCCAACCCCCGATCAGTCTTGCCATGGCCAGGGTCGGGGCTGCGGGGTACCCCCTCCACCCCCTTACCTCACTTTCCAGCCTGGAGCATTCATGTCCCACCGTCTAGGGGGACTTATTCCACCTCTGAGGTGGAATAAGTCTCCCGTCTAGATTGCTGACACTGGATGTACAGGGCCGACAAAGGAATCGGCCCTGTACATCCAGGGTCATGGCGCAGCCTACAGCCCGCACTTGCTCCACCTGCGGCCTGCCCCCTCCCGTCTACAAACAGAGCTCCCTGCATGTTCAGCTCTGCATGCAGAGAACTCTGTTTCCCGGGTACAGGCCAAGAGTTTAGCAGGTCTGGACGTCTGGATAGAATGTCCAGACCCACTATTCTCTGTTCAGAACAGACTCCCAAAAGAATTGGAGGACTCTTGTCTGAGTCAGGCTGTTTTCCTTTCATTTACAATTGTTTTCTAAAATGAAATGTACTGAACTATAAAAGCATTTTCTGAACTATTGACTTTAGAGTTCTGGTTACTTTTGAATGTTTTACCTAGCCAGGCCATACCTTCTTTATAAACTATGCTGTCATTGCAGAGCATCTTAATTGCTTGATTATTCAAACCAGTGGTAGCGGAAAAGGTTTCTACGGGTTAATTGCAACATTGGCTGGTTAGTGTTACTTTGTGTTGGTTCATATCACTGTTTCTTGCCTTGTGGAGGATAATTTTATAATTAGGAATGGAGATGGAGAAGGCGCCTATTTGATAAAGATACATAAGCATCTATATGTCTTTTTAAGATACTAGCATAGATTCTGGAGAAATCGTCCCTAGACTGAAGGCACAGAAATGACTGCTCAAGAGCAAGTGTAAATATTAATGAGTCCTTTATATACCTACACACATATACATATATGCATACATTGTGACTTTATCCATACTCTGTCCTAACTTCTCCCCTGAGCATGCCTACGCTACAAGTATACGCCATCTTGCACCATGCCTACTTTTGGGTATGACCTACTTCTATAAAAGGCCTTTTCCACATGCAAATCAGCATTTTGCACACAGAAAAAAATTATAAATTACCCTTTTAGATGGAAGTGCCTTAATAAGTACCACTGAAGTGCACTATGGAATTTGTACTATTGGTGAACAGCAGTTTATAGGACAGGACAGGGTATTAAGCTTCTTTCATTTCTTCCCTTAGGGTTGTCAGAATGTAATTCAAGAAACGGATAGGGCTTGACTTAGCCAAGGCAACGTTAAGGCACAAACTAGTGGGCCTCTTTTGTTTACCCTTTCTTTTAAGAAATACCATACATCTTGATAAACTAAACTTTTTAGTGATAAACAAGAAAAGAAAAGTTGAGCAAAATGTATTACTACTCTTTGACTATAGAAATGATATTGTGTTTATTATCATACAGCTTTTTCTGATTTAACTCTTGTAAGCTCAGATCAGCAGCAATAGGCAAGACTCTGAGATTCTCATGATAATGGAACCCCTTCAGCTCAAGAAGGCCATTGCTTGCGCATATAAAGTTTTCCCTCAATAGCAATTGCAAGCTAAATCCTGAACTGCTTTGAAAATGCTTATGAGACTTTACAGAGCTGACATGTTGGTGAATCTTGGCAATTTTCCTCAGCTTCTAGCGAGGAATGTATATGTCACCTTCACGGTGCTCCCACACGCACTCAGCACTTGAACAAAGGATATTATTCTCCCGAGAATCCCACTGTACACAGGCAGCTCGGTTCAGCAAGTACCTGCCAGTAAATCATCTGTTGATAGAATAAACTGTTAAAACTTAAACAGTAAATGGTTTATTTAGGATATAAGTGAACCATTAATTTGAAAAAATATCAAGATGAATGTGCTCTCTCCACCAAACCACCCAATGAGGGCGAATACATAGTAACATACATAACATACATAGTATATGACGACAAAGACCAGTATGGTCAATCTAATCTGCCCTGCAATGTGGTAAGAGCAGGTGCACTTGCCGTTCTGTGCAGGTCACCCCTTCCCATGCTTTTGTTTAGGGGTGTACCAACCACTCTGTGTAGGTCATCCCTATTTATTTATTTATTTATTTAACCAGTTTTGTATACCACCATATCCTTCAATCAAAGTGGTTGACAAGACAACAAAGGCTAACATATTGAGGGTATGGGAAAACAAAAACGATACATTACAATATAAATAAAAAACAAAACAGTATGTTATAGTATTATAACATTAACCGAGGCAGGCGGACCCGGCGCTTCGGGCCCGACCCGGCGCTTCGGGCCCGACCCGGCGCTTCGGGCCCCACCCTTTCCCCCCCCCCGCAGACCAATCCAACCCCCACCCAACCCCCCCCCCCCAACAAAAGACATCACACCATAACTTCATGGAACACAACTGGTCGCAGCTTTTATTAACCATCAACAATTAAAACAAACCAACATCAAACTTCCTAGCCCCCATTAGCGGCACCCGGCTGCACCAGCCATACCTTAGCAAAGTGCCTGCCACCGCTAATGCTATAACTTGCCACCCGGCAAGTTGCCGTGCCCCTCTCCCCGACTTTGCCATGCTATTAGCAAAAGTCGGCCGAGGTTTTGACCGGGTCAGGGGCACCCCGCCCCCGCCCAAACGTAGCCTGCTGCTCCGGACCCCGGAAACCTCCGGGATCCCGCACCCCCCCCCAAGCTGCAACACCCCATACCCCCACCGTCCAAAGACAGGGAGGGAGGGAGGGACGCCGGCACCTGGAACGCAGCCTCCGCACCAACTGGACACACGGAGGCTGCCAGCCGGTATTCTCCCCCCCAACACCCAACAATAGCCACATCGATTGGCTCCCGTACGGCCGCGACCGATGGGAGCCAATCAATTCAAATGCCGCACGCGCACGCCCCGCCCGGGCCGTGCGCAGGGTCCCCGCGCCGGGCAGCACGCCCGGTTAAAGTCGGCCGCCGGGACCCTGCCCGCGGCCTCGCGATAACCGAGGCAGGCGGACCCGGTGCTTCGGGCCCCACCCTTTCCCACCCCCTGCAGACCAATCCAATCCCCACCCAACCCCCCCCCCAACAAAAGACATCACACCATAACTTCATGGAACACAACTGGTCGCAGCTTTTATTAACCATCAACAATTAAAACAAACCAACATCAAACTTCCTAGCCCCCATTAGCGGTGCCCGGCTGCACCAGCCATACCTTAGCAAAGTGCCTGCCACTGCTAATGCTATAACTTGCCACCCGGCAAGTTGCCGTGCCCCTCTCCCCGACTTCGCCATGCTATTAGCAAAAAACGGCCGAGGTTTTGACCGGGTCAGGGGCACCCCGCCCCCGCCCAAACGTAGCCTGCTGCTCCGGACCCTGGAAACCTCCGGGATCCCACCACCGGCAAATAACTCTGTTCATGTGCCGCCCCTCCTGGCCCCAAGCTGCGACCAATGCACATCACGGACAGACATATATTCCAAGGCCTCCTGCCAGTCGTTAAGGAGCAGGTCCATACCAACTGGTGACAAGTGAACCCCATCAGTCCGATAGAGCCCCGAACACCCAACATCCACCCAGTCATGCAAGATCTGATAACCCCCCCTCTCACAGACCCAACGACCAATCTGGCGATTGATCTTAGTCAAGCCCCGAGACCACCGACGCTGGTCCCAGCAAGCCGGCCTTGGAATGATGTCTGACCACAGTAAAATAACACCGGGAAACATCCGAAGCACCATTCCCAGATCATCCTGCACTGCCCGGATCAGCTGCCTACAGGACCAGGACACCAGGTCATTGCCCCCCAGATGCACCATCAGGGCGGCCGGCCACTGCGATGTCCTCCCGTGGCGCTGTAGCAAAGGCAGCAATTGCGACCACCGAAGTCCTCTCATGCCCAGCCATGTCACAGCCACCACCGACGGGTCCATTCCCAAATTAACTCCGATAGGCCGGGCAGCCGCACGCCGACCCGCCCAGTGGACAAAAGAGTGGCCAGCAACCCAACAGTCACCAGGCCCGACACCCCCATCTGAAAAAGAAATAAACAGTTAAAGACCTGACCCCCCAACTCACGCTCCTACAGCCGCACATATCCCTTAAAAGCCGTAGAGCACCACCTACCTATGTCCTGAATCACCTGCCCAGGCAACCCAGCTGCCGCCGCGCTAGTGGCAGCCCCAATACGAAAGGAGTGTGGCGCAAAACGCAGCGGGTCCTCCCCCACCGCACACAAAACCAGGCGCAGTACCACCGAAACCTGAAAACGGGTTAAAATCCGCGCGTCCGAGTGCACGAAAAAACTATCCGCTCTCCCCGGACGCACCGACAAATACTGCCGCACCGCCCGAACTGGGCAAGCCCGCGGGTCCGTGACCTCGCCCAGCAACACCCACAAACCTTTGCCCAGCGGATCCGTCTTGGATCTCGCCAAAAGGATCCGCAACCTCCTCCCTTCCACCCGAATGTGACGCGCCTGCAGCCCCCCAACACCTCCCCCCCGACCGGAGCTCGCGACCAATTCACCGATTCGAAATGCCCCAAAAAAGACTAGGCAAAACACCGCCCGGAACAAAGTAGCCTCGTACGCAGATGACGCCACCTGCTCTAAGGCCCCGCAAACCCTCACCAGGAGCCCATGAGTGATGGGTAACCGCGAGTCCCGCGGTGTAGGCTGCACATGCTCCCAACCTTGCAAAAGCCGTCGCGGCAAAACCCCCCCAGCAGGCGAGCCCCAACCCACCGCGCTCGCAAAAAAGTTAAACCCTGCCAAGTGCGCACGCACCGCCGATCGAGAGAAGCCTGCGCGCTTGGCCTCCACAATGTATTGACCAATCAAGCCCACTGGAACCCCTCCCGGCTGCCACCCATGAGCTACCAAAAAGGCGACCACCCGGTCACAGCCCCGCTGATACGCAGACCAAGTCCCCGCAGACACTGAGTTCTTCAGTAGATCTAGCATCTCTCGAGGCCAATGCTCCACAAGCTCTCTGGGACCACCGATCCATCCTTGTCCGCTTCAGGGGCCAGAGCCCGGAACCGGTCCCACTGAAAATGAGAAAGAGCATCAGCAATCTCGTTAGTACACCCCGGTATATGTCGCGCCTTCACCGACACATTCAACCGCAAACAGGCTAATACGACTTCCCGCATCAAGCCCGCCACCTTCAAGCACCTAGGGGAGTAGCGATTAACCACACTGACCACCGCCTCATTATCGCACCACCAGAGCACCCTTCGGTTTCGAAGCCGCTCCGGCCAGAGCTCCAAAACCACACGAATCGGAAAGAGCTCCAAAAAGGTGATGTTCTTGGTCAAGCCCGCCACGTGCCAAGACTCCGGCCAACGATCCGCGCACCAGGCCCCACTGAAATAAACACCGAATCCTGCTCCCCCGCCGCATCAGTGTACAACTGCAAGGCATCACTGGACACCTCGGACTCCATCAAAACAGAAGTCCCATTGAAGTCTTCCAAAAAACGACTCCACACCATCAAATCCGCCCTCATCGCCCCCGTTACCTTAATCCGGTGGTGAGGCTTCCGCACCCCAGCCGTGGCACATGCCAGCCGACGGGAAAACACCCTCCCCATTGGAATCGCACTACACGCGAAATTTAAAGACCCCAACAGCGCCTTCAACTCCCTCAAGGAAATCTTGTGGGCCGACAACACGTTAGCCACCGAAATCCGCAAACGAGCAACCTTGTCCTGTGGCAAACACGCCACCATCTCCACCGAATCCAACTCCACCCCCAAAAAGGTCAACCGCGTAGTCGGACCCTCTGTCTTACCGTCAGCCAATGGCACCCCGAACTCCTGCGCCAGCCGCACAAATCCAGATAACAGCTCCTGGCATTCCCCCGATTGCGCCGTACCCACAAACAAAAAATCGTCCAGGTAATGCACCACCGAGGACAAGCCGGATGCCTGAACCAGCACCCACTGCAGGAAGGTGGTAAACATCTCAAAATAAGCGCAAGAGACCGAACAGCCCATCAGCATGCACTTGTCAAAATAATACCCCCCTTGAAAGCAAAAACCTAATAAAGGGAAGGAGGATGGATGGACGGGTAACAAGTGAAACGCCGATTCAATGTCAACCTTCACCATGAGGGCAGACCGACCGGCCCCCCGCACCATCAGAGCTGCCTTATCAAAGGACGCATAGCGGACCGTACAAAACTCACGTGGGATGCGATCATTAACGGAAGCACCTATCGGACAGGACAAATTATGAATCAACTGGAACTTTCCCGGTTCCTTCTTGGGTACTATACCTAAAGGAGAAATCACCATGTCGGGAAAAGGGGGCTCCGTGAAGGGACCCGCCACTCTCCCCAACCGCAATTCCCCCAACAACTTGTCCTGGATGACCTCGGCCCAACGTCGGACTGATGGGGAGTTCCTCGCACTCGGCGCCGACACCACACCCCGCACCGGGATAACGAAACCGAACCAGAAACCAAATGACAGAATCACCGCCTCCCGCCTCCGAGGATAGCGGCTCAGCCACCCCCAGAAGGCCTCCACCCAAATCGGGGAGGGGGCACGCCCACGCCACTCATTGACCCTTAGGAGCAGGACCGGCAACGCCAGCGGCGCCTTTCTTAAGGCACTTGGTGGCGGAGTGAGGACCTCCGCACAAGGAACAGGCATGCTGAAATTTGCAGTCGGGAAAGGGGCAAGTGGACCGGTTGAACCGCCAGCACATGTCACTGCTCCCGGCCGTGCCTGCCTTCGGCGGCACCCTGACCGCCCCCACTCGAAAGGAACACACCGCCCCCCCCACCACCCCGCCACTACTTTTCCCCCCGCCCCCCCACCGGCACCCGACCTAGCCGACATCTGAGTCAGCCACAGGTTAATGTCCTGTGTGCCCCACGAAAGCGATCTACTCTCCTCCATCTTGTCCCTGAACTTTTCATCGTAGTTCAGCCAAGCCCATCCGTCATGCGTCTGAGACGCCTCCAGGATGGAATCGGCGTACGCTAACAACATACCATACTGCCCCGGGTCGTGGTGACCCTACACGCTGGCCAACCGCAGAAAGGAACGCGTCCAGTTCACCACATTACGCGCCACCTTCTTAACCCTACCGGCCTTTTCATCCTCCTTCCTCTTCTTCCGACTCTCACCTGAACGCTTCCTCCCCTCCAGCAAGCGGAAGATATCGATGTAGCGCCGCTTCCTAATCTTGCGCCGCAGCTTACGCGGCACCCCCTCCCACAATTCTGGAAAAAACACCACCGAAGTGACCCCCCACCCGCACCGGGGCCCACCCCCCCCCCCCACTTTCCCCAACTTGCCGACCCGGCTCCCTTCCGGACCCTTCGGACGAACCACTCGAAAAGGAAGAAGACGAGGACGACTCAGAGCTACGACGACGCCGACAAGACCGCCTGCGCTTCTTATGCGAACCTCCCCCCACCTTCCCCCTCTGCGACCGCACCCCCACCTCGCCCACATCCCCAAGCAACTCACCAGGCTCCCCACCAGTAGGAGCCGACGCTGCATCCGTCCCAGCTGCCACCGAACTGTCCTCGCCACAGGCCCTCGCGACATCCAGGGGACGACCCCGCGCTGACTCCGCCGCCGCTCCGTGCTGTGTCACCGCTCCCGCCACCAGACTCAACCAGCTCTCACATCCAGCAGCGCTCGAAGTCCATGTTGGCTGCGCCATAACCGGCCCCTGCAGAGACATAAAAGGAAAAACAGGGGGGGGGGGAACTGCCATCGACCAAGCCTGAGGCCAAGGACCATCCCAGTCAGCCCGAGATGGACCCTGCCCCCCACTCAACCACTGTTCCCAAGGTGAAGAACCCCCCGGCGTACCATAGCTACCGGTACCCGGGAGCCAACCTGCGGCCCCACCGTAGTCAGTGCCCCACTGGGCCCCATCCGGCCGCAACCCTCCCCCGGGCCCTGTACCCCCAAAACGCCCCCCGCCGCCCCCACACCCCCCAACGGCCCCGCCCCACTTCCCACACCCCCCACATTTGCGCCCCCCGCCGCTCCGGCTGCTCCCCTAAGCCCCTCACTCACCCCCAGGGTTCCACCGGGAAACGGGCCACTCCTTCCACCTCCGACGCCTCCCCCCGGCCGCCGAACCCCTTTTGCCCCTTTCTGCCCCCGCACAGCACCCCCCCTACCCCTCCGCCCCCTCCCACCCCCAGGACTGGGCAACTCTCTGCCTGTCCCAGCCTCCCCACGAGACCGTGACCCCCCCGCCCCCTCACCCCTGACCCAGCAACACCTGCAGGGGCCAAACCCCTTGTTCTTGCCCGACCGCGTGGTGCAGACATCCCTCACCAGGAACTGAAACACCCTGGGCAGAGACCACAGCAGCAGAACCGAGCCTTGTAAGGTTAAAAAAAAAATAATTTGCTTTGGCCCTGCTGTGAGCACTAACCCCAAACGGGCCACCACCACAGACCCACACCACACTCCCCAAACACAAATCCCCCACTGAAAGCAGGCCCGCCGGACTTGCCTCAGCCTGCCCATGCTGACCGCTTCCCGGATCCGTTGAGAAACTGATGTAAGCCCCGCCGATCCTCAGCCCTCAAAAACGCCGGCACCCGGAACGCAGCCTCCGCACAAACTGGACACGCAGAGGCTGCCAGCCGGTATTCTCCCCCCCACCACCCAACAATAGCCACATCGATTGGCTCCCGAACGGCCGCGACCGACGGGAGCCAATCAATTCAAATGGCGCACGTGCGCGCCCCGCCCGGGCCGCGCGCCTGGTTAAAGTCGGCCGCCGGGACCCTGCCCGCGGCCTTGCGAATTGTTTTGTTTTGTATTTATATTGTAATGTATATTTAATTTCTCTATGATATAGTATTATATCATAGTGAAATTAAATATACATAATGGTTAATTTAAGTAATTTCACTAAATGATTCTATAAATAAGTAAGTCTTTAAAGATTTGCGAAAGTCCTTAAGGTCTTCCTAAGTTCTTAAGTCTTCAGGAATAGAATTCCATAACTCTGGTGCCATAAAGGAAAACGCTCTTTTAGAAGTCATTTGTTTTGATTTGCTGAAGTTCAAAGGAGTATTAAGTTTATTGATATTTTGAGATCGTCTTGGTCTTATGCTCTTGTCTTTTGAAATAATAGATTGTAGAATATCTGCTGAGGATTGGTGAAAAATTTTGAAAATAGTCATTAGGTTTTTATATTTTTCCCTTGCAATAACCGGAAGGAAATGTAACTGTTTGAGGACTGGAGTTATGTGTTCAAATTTTGTAGAGCCAGTTATAATACGCGCAGTGGTGTTCTGAACTAATTGGAGAGGATGGATAGAGTGTTTAGGAAGACCTTGATACAAGATGTTTCCAAAATCAAGTAGAGGTGTTATGACTGCCTGACATACTGTGTGAAAGTGATTTGTATTTAGTATTGGTTTTAGTCTTCTTATAATCTTTAAACAATGGTATGCTTTTGACGCAATTTTGTTTATATGAGATTTTAAATTTAAATATTTATCTAATGTTACACCTAAATATCTTACTTCATCTTTAATTTTTATTTCTCTATTTAATAAATTGATTTCAATTGGTAGCTTTAAGGACTGACATTTAGATATGAACATTGCTTCTGTTTTGTCAGAATTTATTTTTAAGTTGTTGCTATTAAGCCAATCATTGATATCAGCATATTCATATTTGTTGAGATAAAAGAGATAGTTATGCTTATTTTGATTTTATTCTGTTGCTATAAAGGGATCCGTTTTGTCTGTCCAATGCCATTTTGAATTCTATCACTGTGTTTGCCTCCACCACTTCCATGGGGAGGGCATTCCCCCTTGCAGCTTCATGTTATGCCCTCTAGTTTTACACTTCCCCGTCTTTGGAAGATGTTTGTTTGTCCATTAATACTCTTTAAGTATTTAAAGGTCTGATTCATATCTCCCCTGTCTCTCCTCTCCTCCAGAGTGTACATATTTAGGTCTTCAAGTCTCATGCTTATGAGAATTGTGATGCAGGCTCCAAATCATTTTGGTCGTCTTCCTCTGAACGGCATCTAGCCTTTTTATATTCTTTGCGAGATATGGTCTCCAAAACTGAACAGAATATTCCAAGTGAGGCCTCACCAGCAATTTGTATAGTGGCATTAGTTCCTCTTCCTTTCTGCTGGTAATACCTCTCTGTATGCAACCCAGCATCCTTCTGGCTTTTGCCACTGCCTTATTTATTTATTTAGCAATGCTTATATACCACTTTTCACTGGGTCAAAGCGGTGTACATCGGGTATGGTATATATTTCCCTTATCCCCGAAGGGTTCACAATCTACGTTATGTACCTGAGGCAACCGAGGGTTAAGTGGCTTGCCCAAGGCCACAAGAAGCACCTGTGCCTTGTCACACTGTTTCGCCACCTTGAGATCGTCAGAAGCAATTACTCTGAGGTCCTTCTCCTGGTCATAAGAACATAAGATATGTCATACTGGCTCAGACCAAGGTCCATCAAGCCCAGTATCCTGTTTCCAGCAGTGGCCAATCTAGGTCATATGTGCCTAGCAGTTTCCCCAAAAGACACAGGTTCCACAATGCTTGTACTGGGTCAAGCATTGATATGCTGGATCCCTTCTTAATAATGGTTTATGGACCTTTCCTCCAGGAACTTGTCCAAACCTTTTTTAAACCCAGCCACACTAACAGCCTTTACTACATCCTCCGGTAACAAATTCCTGAGTTTGATTACACAGGTACACTACCAAAAAACTGCCTCCAGTTTTGCAACTGATTCCTATAGATTTTGGGGTGCTGAATCCAGGAAAAATAGCCAAAATGTTCCATCACGTCACGTTTTCTTGCAAAATTAGATTTCTTACCCATATAAGGAATGTTCACATAATTTCTTTTTAGCCGACTGCAGTTTATTTTCTTGGCCCAAAATAGAGGTTGTAATGGTTAACTAACTAGAAACACTCCCTCATGATATTTTAGAGTGTTTTGTATTCATTTTATACATTAACAGGACAATTGGGAGGCGGGGGGCTAAATCCAGTACTCGCGCTGGCGCATGTTCTTTCCTGTTCGCCTCGTTCGCTCGCTCAAACACGGTGGTTGCGACATGAACGTTCCTGTCAAATTTCAGTTTCTTGCAAGTTCATTATTACCTTTTGTTTGCTCAGTCGTAATCCAGCTTTATTCCGAAGTGGTTCACTACAGTTGTAGTTTGCAGTGCTGTGTATTTGTGATGGCTCACAGAGCCAGAGGTTGCGTCAACTCTCCGGACAGTTTTTGTTTTATTTGTGGGGAATATACCGTGAAAAAGCAGCAGAGGAACATTTCTGCATTTATTAAAAAAGTATATTTCGCCTATTTCGGTTTGAAGTTAGGCGATCAAGACAAACCGTGGGCTCCTCACAAAGTGTGCAAGACATGTGAGGAAGATCTACGCTTATGGATGAAAGGTAAAAAACAAGCATTTCGTTTCGGAATACCTATGATGTGGCGTGAACAAAGAGACCACAGCAGTGACTGCTATTTTTGCTCTTGCATTGTGAAGGGATACAACTTAAAAAATAAGAACGTAATAAGTTACCCCAACCTTCCCTCAGCAATTAGGCCTATGCCTCATAGCAACGAAGTACCTGTGCCTGAACCACCAAAATCTTTGGATCATATTTGTGTGGACGGTTCTGATCATGATGAGACTCATCAAATGGCTTTTCCCGATGAGTCCAGTACTTCCGAGTTTGAAACTGAACCAGATCCGAAACCTGAACTTTTCTCTCAAGCTGAATTGAATGATTTAGTCCGGGATTTAGGACTCCCAAAAGATGCTGCCCAACTGCTAGGTTCTCGGCTTAAACAGAAAAATCTACTGTCACCAGGAACAACTTTTTATTGGTACCGCAACCGCGAGACACAATTTTTGAAGTATTTCAGCAAAGAGGAAGATTTGGTATTTTGCAACGATATATACGGAGTGATGGAAAAGTTTAAACTCAAGTATGATCCTGCTGAATGGCGGCTGTTCATTGATTCGTCAAAAGACAGCATAAAAGGTGTTCTTCTTCATAATGGCAACACATTCGCTTCAGTTCCTATTGCTCACTCTGTTATTCTCCAAGAAAAATATGAGAATTTGGCCCTGATTCTTCAGAAGATTCGTTATGATGAGCATAAGTGGATGATTTGTGGAGACTTTAAAATTATATCCATGCTATTAGGGCAGCAATCCGGTTTCACCAAATATCCCTGCTTCCTTTGCTTGTGGGATAGCCGGGCCCGCGACCTACACTGGGGGAAAAAAGACTGGCCAATTTGGGAGTATTTGAGACCCGGTGAGAAAAATGTTCTTCATGAGAGCTTGGTACCTCGTGATAAAATTCTATTACCACCTCTCCACATTAAGTTGGGTCTCATTAAGCAATTCATCAAGTCCCTTCCAAAAGATGGTGAGTGCTTTCGGTACCTTTGCTCAAAGTTCCCCCGACTTTCTGAAGCAAAGCTAAAGGAAGGAGTGTTTGTTGGCCCTGATATAAGGAAACTCATTTCAGATGGAGCATTCGCTGAAACGATGTCTGAGGAGGAAAAAGAAGCCTGGGATTCCTTCAAGGATGTTGTTCTCAAATTCTTGGGGAACAGGCGGGATGAGAACTATAAGGATATTGTTGCCAGGATGCTCAATGCCTTCAAAGAACAAGGCTGTAACATGAGCCTGAAAGTCCATTTCTTGCACTCCCATGTGAACTACTTTCCCGAAAACTTGGGGGCGTACAGTGAAGAACAAGGTGAAAGGTTTCACCAGGACATCAAGGACGCAGAGAGAAGGTACCAGGGAAGATGGAACACCACTATGATGGCTGATTTCTGCTGGTTGCTGCTGCGGGAAACCCCAGATGAAAAATACGCCAAGCAGCGCACCAAGAGAAGCATTCGGGGGAAGAAGAAACTGGCCCACCAGGAGATTGATTGACCCAAGAATGACTTTAAAATCTAAACTGTGTTGACAAATATCGTGTTTTTACTAAACTTTGAAATAAAAATTTGCTAGTTATTACCACAGTGTCGGATCTCATTTATTAGAATTTTATTTTCACACCATCGGGTGTTTGTCTTCATGTATTGCAATGGTGCGGTTTGCGTTTTCTATTCTTACATACATACCTGTACAACATTTTTTGCACATTTCTTTGCTTTGCTTTGTGTCTAACCTCGCTCTTATATGCTCAATGTTTGTGCACATGTATGTGGCTGTTTTAAGTGCAGACAATTTTGCTACCATCACAGTGTGTTTTGTTGACATTACTCTATTCTTATGTGCTGCCTTGTTACAATTTTCTTTATTCTTATTTGAATAACTACTAAACAATTAGTATAAAGAATTCATCCAAGAAACTTTTATCTCGATCGCACTCAATCTGAAACGTTCATCTCAAACTGCTAACCCAATGTAGCAAAAAATCTGTACGTGATGGAGCAAATTGGTTACCAGATTTGGATTCAGCGCACCAAAAAATGTAAAAATCAATCGAAACATTAGAGGCAGTTTTTAAAAAAATTTTTTTAGTGTACCTGTGTTACACATTGAGTGAAAATTGTTTTTCTTTTATTACTCTTAAATAGTTTACCCTGTAGCTTCATTGCATGTCCCCTAGTCTTTCTATATTCTGATAACATAAACAATCGATCTACGTTTACCCATTCCACTCCGTTCATTAATTTATAGACTTCTATCATATCTCCCCTCAGCCGTCTCTTTTCCATGTTAAAGAGCCCTAACCTTTTTAGCCTTTCTTCATAGGAGTATCCTTCCATCCCCTTTACCATTTTGGTGGCTCTTCTCTGAACCTTTTCTAATAACGCTATATCCTTTTTAAGATACGGCGACCAGAATTGCACACAATATTCAAGGTGCGGTCTCACCATGGAACGATATAGAGGCATTATAAAATCTTTTGTTTTATTTTCTATTCCTTTCCTTATGATACCTAGCATTCTATTTGCTCTCTTGGCCACCGCTGCACACTAGGCCGAGGGTTTTAACATGTTATCTACAATGATGCCTAAATCTTTTTCCTGGGGGTGGTTCCTAATGTGGAACCTTGCATCGTGTAACCATAGTTTGGGTTGTTCTTCCCTAGGTGCATAACTTTGCACTTGTCCACATTAAATTTCATCTGCCATTTTGATGCCCAGTCTTCCAATTTATCAAGATCCTCTTGCAATTTTCCACAATCCTCTTGGGTTTTAACAACTTTAAATAGTTTTGTGTCATCTGCAAATTTGATAACCTCACTCGTTATTCCCTTTTCCAGGTCTTTTATGAATATGTCAAAAAGCAGCGGACCCAGCACATATCCCTGGAGTACACCACTATTCACCTTTCTCCATTGGGAAAATTGGCCATTTAGCCCTACCCTCTGCTTTCTATCTATAACCAGTTCCTGATCCACAATAGTACACTGCCTCCTATCCCATGACTTTTTAGTTTTGCCAAAAGTCTCTGATGAGGGACCTTGTCAAAGGCTTTCTGAAAGTCCAGATACACTATATCAACCGACTCACCTTTGTCCACCTGTTTATTCACACTTTCAAAAAAACATAACAGATTAGTAAGACAAGATCTTCCTTGTCTAAAGCCATGTTGGCTGTCTCCCATTAGGCCATGACTATCTACATGCTGAGTAATTTTGTTCTTTATGATGGTTTAAGAACATAAGAACATAAGATATGCTATACTGGGTCAGACCAAGGTCCATCAAGCCCAGTATTCTGTTTCCAACAGTGGTCAATCTAGGTCATATGTACCTAGCAGTTTCCCCAAGGGACACAGGTTCCACAATGCTTGTATTGGTTCAAGCATTGATATCCTGGGTCCCTTCTTAATAATGGCTTATGGACCTTTCCTCCAGGAACTTGTCCAAACCTTTTTTAAACCCAGCTACACTAACAGCCTTTACTACATCCTCCGGTAACAAATTCCAGAGTTTGATTACACGTTGAGTACCATTTTTCCTGGTACTGACGTCAGGCTCACCAGTCTGTAGTTTCCCGGATCACCCCTGGAACCCTTTTTAAAAATTGGCGTTACATTGGCAATCCTCCAGTCTTCAGGTATTACAGATGATTTTAATGAAAATTCACAGATTACTAATAGCAGGTCTGCACATGCACATCAGTCTCTCACTCCCTATCGCATACAATTCCCTTGGATTTCTGCTTCCCAAGTGCATGACACTGCACTTCTTCACATTAAATCTTAACTGCCAAGCATTAGACCATTCTTCCAGCTTTTGTAGATCTTTCCTCATATTCCTCACTCCCTCAGGGGAGTC
Source organism: Ichthyophis bannanicus (assembly GCA_033557465.1). NCBI lineage: Eukaryota > Metazoa > Chordata > Amphibia > Gymnophiona > Ichthyophiidae > Ichthyophis > Ichthyophis bannanicus. Next base: position 307,465,452 of record CM066032.1, on the reverse strand, counting down.
CACTCTGTTGCAAATTTTGGTGTCATCTGTAAAAAAGACAGAATTTTCCATTCAGCCCTTCAGCGATATCACTCATGAATATATTGAACAGTACTGGTCCCAGGATCGAACCCTGGGGCACACCGCTAATCACCTTCCTTTCCTCCGAATGAGTTCCGTTTACCATCACCTTCTGTCGTCTGTCAGTCAACCAATCTCTGATCCAGTTCACCATCTTGGGACGTATCCCCAAGCTGTTGAGTTTATTGATGAACCTCCTATGAGGAACAGTATCAAAGGCTTTGCTGAAATCTAGGTAGATCACATCCATCGCATGCCCTTGATCTAGTTCTCTGGTCACCCAGTCAAAGAACTCAATCAGATTTGTTTGGCAAGATCGTCCTTTGGTAAAACCATATTGCCTTTATTTATTTATTTATTTATTTATTTTAATTTCTTTTATACCGCACTCTTCGACATCAGCGCGGTTTACAGAGAACAAAACAAAAAACCAGAACAACAGGATGTTCGGAGTTACATATAACAGGATTATCAACTTGGAAAACAAGGGAGAACTATTTACATGGAAAATGTAATCTATTAACTAGATCACATGCTCGAACTATGTACATGAATTAGCACGATTGTTGGATCATGCAACCTGTTGGTTTTGAGAAAGTCCACTATTCGCTCTTTCAGGAGTGCCTCCATTGTTTTTCCTGCCACTGAGGTAAGGCTTACTGGCCTGTAGTTTGTCACTTCTTCCCTATTACCACTTTTTTGGAGAGGTACCACATCAGCCCTTCTCCAATCCTGTGGAACTTCTCCTGTCTCCAAGGATCTATTAAAAACATCCTTTAACGGCCCTGCAAGAATCTCTCTGAGCTCTTTCAGTATCCTGGGATGTATCCCATCTGGTCCCATAGACTTGTCCACTTTCAATTTTGCAAGCTGTTCTAACACATCATCTTCTGTGAATGGTATGATATCTACTCCATTCCCATTTGTATATTGGTCAATCACAGGTGATCCTTCTCCAGGATTTTCTCTAGTGAAAACAGAGCAGAAGTATGTGTTTAGCATTTTCACTTTTTCAATGTCACTCTCCACGCATCTGTTCCCAGTACTTTTAAGTCCTGCAATTCCACCTCTCCTGAATATACCTGAAAAACGTTTTGTTGCCACACTTCACATCTGTAGCCATCTTTTCTTCTGCTATTCTTATTTCTCTTTTAGTTTGATCTTGTATTTTTTTCTGGGTTCTTCTGTTTGTGAGCTTCTGAATTTTGTGAAAGCTGTGTTTTTGCCTTTATTTTATTATTTAATCAGTTTTCTATACTGCCTTATCCTAATCACTACAAACAGTTGCTGGATACATTTCCTTGTCCCCATATCTATGTGTGCCTGAGGCAATGGAGGGTTAAGTGGCTTGCCCAAGGCCACAGTGAGTGCCTATAGGACTAGAAACCCCAGTCCCTATGGCCTGAGATTGCTGTTCCCTGGTGGGGCTTCAGCCATTGGCCCTCTGGCCTGAGGTACCATGTCCTAGCCAATAGGCTACTCCTCCCCTTTGTGCAGCCACTTCTTTAGAGAACCAAATAGGTTTCCTTTTCCTCTTGTTTTTACTTACTTTCCTTATGTATGTATATGTTGCAGCTTTTATTGCCTCCTTTAGTTTAGCCCATTGCAATTCCATTTCCCTTATCCCCTCCTACCCTACCAACTCCTCCTTCAGGTACTTGGCCATTTTACTGAAGTCAGTATTTTTGAAGTCTAAGACTTTGAGCTTGCTGTGATTGAATTCCACCTTGGCTTTAATCTCAAACCACAGCGTGTGATGATAACTGCAGAGCACATGGACACCCACCTGGATATTCAACATGCTATCTCCATTGGTGAGCACTGAATCCAGCACTGAGCTCTCCCTGTTCGGTTCCATCACCATTTGTTTAAGTAACACATTGGAAGGCATCTAAAATATTACCAAGGTTAGAGCTGCTTGAACCTGTGTGATTAAATCAGATATCTATGTGCTGAGCTCATGTAAATATTATCTACTATGCCTCTTTGGAAGGATGAAGGGATGAAATTTAGATGGGAAGGGGAGGGAAAGAGAGGAAGGGTCCTGAAAATCAAGTGCCAGAATTTCATAGAGAGGAAGATTATGCTTTAAGCGGGTTCTGGCCATTAGGTGCCAGGTAGAGATGTACATTCATTTTTTAATGAATGGTAAAATGCAACAATGAGGACATTTTCATTTTATTTAACCTTTAAACAAACTGAATGGTGGACGGGCCAGTTTGAGCTGAACCCTCATTCATTTCTTTAGAGTATAAACCATACCATGGGGAAGGGGAAAGATGGACAAACCAGAGCCACTCTGTAAAAGGAAGAAGGCAGAAGCATAGACACTTCACCAATCATGTTGAAACTTTTTGACAAGCAGCCACACAAGCCTATCCCTGCCAATCTTCCTCTCAATCCCATGGCCCATCAGTACCTGACTAGGAAAGTGAAACAAAGCTGCAGAAGACAGGGCTGGCCTATCCACAAGGCAGGCTAGGCATATACCTAGAGTGGAAGACCTCGGTGGGGGGGGGGGGGGGGGATTAGCACCATGTTTGCTACACAGATAGCAGCAGAACAAACCACTGTCTGAATGGTGATGGGTCTCTAAGCATTCAGACATACATGTGGTCGAGGTCTGCTGCACTCATCCCTTCTGACAGGAAGTTAGCATTGAAGGAGGCAGGATCAGCAGACCACAAGTATGCACACAATATTATAAGTGGTGAACTAGAGAGTAAGAGGCATCAGGATTAAAAAATGACCTCTTTGAGGCTGCTTTGCATCCTGATGCCCCTCACTCTCTTGTTCACCACTTATGTGCATCTTACCATACTCTAGACCCCAGTTTTGTGTTGTTCTTCATCTTGTTAGAATGTAAGCTCTGATGAGCAGGGACTGCCTATTATATCTGTAGGTACAACTCTACATATGCCTTGTAGTGCTATACAAATGGTAAGTAGTAATAGTAGTAATAGTGCTGTCTTTGTTGACACTTGGATGAGGGGAAGAGAAAGGGAGATTGGACACTTGGGTGAGGGAGAAGGGAAGAGAGATGATGGGAATCTAGGGGAAGGTAGGTTATGGAAGAAGAGATACTGGGGTTTGGGGATAGGGAAGAGAAGAAGAGATGATAGACACATTGGGGGGTAGGGAAGGGAAAAGGAGATGCCGCACATCATGGGGGTAGGGGGAGGAAGAGGAGATGCTGGATATGTAAGGGGATAGGGAAGGGAAGGAGAGATGCTGGACATCTTATTCATTTATTTATGCTGTTTTTTAATACCGCCTTATCCTGGAATCAAAGTGGTTTACATTAAACTTTCAACTCAAACAGGATACATTTAATTTGACTTAGGGTATTTAACAGGTAGTAACTATTTACAAGTTGTTTAACATATTTATATATTTACATAAGTTCTGTCCATTTACGTCTGAGCAGAGTTATCGTGGCTGTTCGTATGTTTCAAAGAGGCTTTTGTTACAAAGTGTGGTGACCCCTTGCCCAGGCAACAGCCTATGGGCTTAGGGCTGCACTTGTTAGTCCTTTAATTAAGGAGTTTTTCCTCACCCAGAGCTAGGGCTGCTGGGATTTGTAGTTGTGTTGTTCAGAAAAACAAGTAGTGTGGAGACCGAGGGTTTACAAGGCGAAACACAGGAATTTTATTTCTTTTCCAAAAGAGCATTAAGGCTCAACGCAAACATGATTCTCTCTCCAAACAATAATCCATAGGCATTTATACCAAACAAACAATGTAACTGCTTTTAGTAGCTTTTTGCACTAGACAAGGTATCACCAATTGGGTTTAATAGAGCAATTTAAATATCAACTCCAAATGCACAAAATTGCTCAACTCACTCACATATTCAGAAAATACTATATCATTTAGGGAACAGGTCTCAGACTAAATCGGGGAAGGATCATGTCAGGTGAAAACCTTTAAACTCCAATCCCCTATGTTGCATCAAGGACCTAAATATTCCCTTTAAAACATTTTTTATAATAAATTATTAAAGAAAGTCATTATCCACATATAGTTCAGCTGGTTATATAGTCATGACTCATTTAACCACTTAAATAAGTAGCAAAAATTGCTTATCTGTAAAAATAGTTTGAGTCAAAACTCGGGTCCCAACGCGAATCTTGAGCGCTGATGCGTTTCACCGACCAAGCGGTTTCTTCGGGGGAATCCAGCTCTTTATAAGCATGCAGCAACTACTCATCTCTGTAAGTTCTAAACAATACAAATAGACAAAGACAGTATTTTTCCTACTAAAGTTCATTATTTTCAGACTTCAATATGTTTCAGAAACCAATCCAATCATACCAACGGGAAAAGTCATACCTCACAGCTCTCATTACAGGCTTGTCATTGCTAAAAAATGCCGCACATGCGTAATGGCGATAAAAAAGACCTGCCTTTATGCAGGATCTGTCTACTAACCCTCTCGCATTAGCAACAGCTGTTGTCACTTATTAATTCATCACGACCATTGATGTTCTGCCGGGCCTTTTCCCACATGGGTGATCCATACGATACAGTCACTATTATCAAACGACTGCTACTATGCAGTCGAGATCATTTCAGCTGATCATCCACAATCACGTTGATATTACATTCTTCCGTCGTTCATATCAATTTTCTTAGTCACGATTTCAGACGCATACCATCCAAGATTTAATAGAATATCTTCGGCGACAACAAATCCCTCGAGGGTTACGTATTTATAAAGAGCCGAAAATGCATCATACTGATACCTCATTCGTAGAAAAATGTAACCAGATTCTAAATAAATGTTCTAGGGATTTGATGGTTTTGATTGTAGAAGCGATGAAAACCACTGTGGAATCTTTGAAAACAGAAGTTGAAGTTCACCTAAAAGATTTGAAAAGCTCAGTAACCTCTGAGGTTTTTCTGAAACATATGGATGAGCATAAAAAACAATTAGAAAAAGTTAGAGAAGATACTAAAAAAATGAAACTGAAAAAATTGGCAAGAGATCACACTGATTATACCACGGGGTACGTTTACCCGTGGATGAACCAAAAGAAGAAAGAAAAATCACAACGGAGACGGGTGGAATTTGAGGACTTGTCAGATGATTCCTACACTTCTGTTTCGAGTAAATGCTTGAAGGAAGATTTTTTAGACGAAGGAGACGACGATTCCAAAAAGAAAAAAATGAAAGAAAAAAACAAAGCACAGAATCGGGTAACCACACACCGCAAGACTTAAATCGGGTTTTGGGACAATCATTAGAGGAAAGTTCGCTGGTGATTAATATCTCTTCTCATCATTTGACCACTGAACAAATTTGTCTTCTGAACAAGGGACTCTCTTATGTACCGGAATTTGTCATGATGGCTTTCAATTTCGTTTAGATTTTGAGCGCCTTATTCGTAAGCTTAATTTGAAAATCTATTTTTCATCGCTAACCGCATCTACCTTGCCAGAACAAATTCCATTGATTAATCAAGTGCCTTTGCCTTTAACATCTTCCTGGAATCCTCCAGGTCCGGTTCATTCATCGTTACTTCTTTATAAAGATTTAGGGGCTTGTTTACAAAGCCGCGGTAGCGGTTTGCGATCGTAATCGGAGCCGCGGCCCCATTGATTTCAATGGGGCCGCGGCTGCGATCGCGATCGCGAACCACTACCGCGGCTTTGTAAACAAGCCCCTTAGTTCTTAAGATGTATATAAATTGGAACAGAGTGCAAAGTGCGTGCGTGATACTCTGTTGAGGGATGAAAGGTTAGCATTGCAATCATTTTTATCCCGTCCTGAGTTGGTGATTCAGAGAGCTGATAAAGGGGGAGCTATTGTGGTACAGGATCGAGAGAAGTATTTACTAGAAGCTCATAGACAACTATTAGATGCTAATACATATCTTATTTTGGAGCAGGATCCTACAATGAGGCTACAAGAGTGTGTCAAAGAATTGACAATGCAAGCTCTACAGGATAAAATTATATCTAGGAAAGAATGGCAATATCTCAATGTGAAGAGTCCATTGCCAGCGAAATTTTACCTAGTGCCTAAAGTTCATAAGCGAGTGGATAATCCTCCCGGCCGTCCTATTGTTTCAACTCGGGGGACGGTCCTAGAGCCTCTATCCACTTTTTTAGATTCTTATTTGAGACCTTTACTCAAGACCATTTCGTCCTATATTAGGGACACGACACATTTTTTGCAGTTACTGACACAGCATTACCAGTGGGCAAGTGACACAGGAGTGTTTTTAGTCACATTGGATGTTACCTCGTTGTACACGAGCATTCCGCAAACGGCGGTGTTCTCTAGTATCTTGTCAGCATTACAGAGTAGAGGGGATTTGACTGAATTACAGTTGAATTTTCTGACCGAAATAACAAAGTTGGTATTGTTTCAGAATTTTTTCATTTTTGAGAATATTTTATACCATCAGATAGCTGGAGTAGCGATGGGGGCCACATGTGCCCCCTCCATTGCCAACCTCTACATGGGAGAAATTGAACAGAAGTGGGTATTATCGTCCCCTTTCCAGCAATATATCCCATTTTGGGGTAGATATATTGATGATATCTTCATGTTGTGGACAGGTCAAGAAAGTCATCTGAAAGTATTTTTTTCTTTGGATAAACCAACAAGATCCTCACATTCAATTTACCTATTCTTATGATAGAGATCAAATTACTTATTTGGATGTGGAAATTAGGAAGGGGACTAGTTATTGGCTCACTTCGATCCATCGAAAGAAAATAGATAAAAACGCCTTGTTACATTATTGCAGTGCCCACCCAATTCAACTAAAAAATAGTCTCCCTTTTTCACAGTTTCTCCGGTACAGATGGAATTGTTCCGAAGAAACTGATTTTAAATCTCAATTGAAGATTCTTCAAAAAAAATTTCAAAATAGAGGATATCCCATACGAGTTATAAAACAGGCATATACTCGGGTGCTGTTTAATAATAGGGACTTGTTACTGTTACAGGGAAGATATAAGGATCAATCTGATGAGGGACAAGTCAATTTCATAACAAAATTTTCACCTTTTAGTTGCCGTCTTAAAAAGATTTTGAAATGCCACATGAATGTGCTCCATAATATTCCAGGGTTGGAGGAGAAATCGATTCGCTTCTGGCGCGCCAACGTGAACGGGCAATCCTGCGGCCTCCTCCCTGTGAACCAGGTGGAAGGAGAGGACAAGAAGGGCAGCAGCGTCGGCAGCGTTTCCAGCCAGCGAACAGCCTCCGGATCTGTGGGGTCAGAGGCGAGAGGACAAGAAGGGCAGCGTCGGCGGCGTTTCCAACCAGCGGGCAGTGTCTGGCGGTGCAGGTGCCCGGAGCTGCAGAGAATTCAAGGGAATCCAAGTCGGGTGAGCTGTGGGAGAGAACAGGGGGGAGGAGGGGGGATAGAAGCGCGAGCGGAAGAGGAGAGATATCAAGCGGGGTGCCTTGCGGCGGAGAGCCCGCTGGGCAGACATGCGGCCCACTGAGTGGGGGAGGCCCACGGGGGGGGGGGCCAGAGGGCTGTTTCTAATGTGTTCCTGAAGCCACGAGGGACAAACCCGATGAGGGAGGGGCGACCATGCGCTTCCAGAGACCCAGGATATAAATAATGATGGACATAATGTTGCCACGAAGTCATGTTAGTGGGGTGATACCATGGAGGGAGGTATGATTCCTGTTTTACTAAAGCAATATGGGTGCCGAAGCATCTTTAGGTACACAGGTCCCGAGAAACAAGTTGTGCACTATCTAGAATTGATACATGGATATGCAGGGCATGGAAAAATGGTCACGAAGCAGTAGTCACGTGTTGGGAAGTGGCTCGTTGCAATAAAGTTTGATAAGGTGATATGGATACATAGAGTGGGTGGAAAGAATGTAACCGGGAACAACGCGGGGGGACAAGGCCAGGTGGTGATGCCATGCTGTGAAGTTACCATTGCTGTAAAGTTTCCCCGAAAGTACCAGGCTGTTTAATGGATATTTCATATTTCATGTTGCCTTGATTATGCCCCCTTGTGTTGTTTTTTCTGATTATGCCCCCTTGTGTTGTTTTTTGTCTCATGTCAGGGAGTATGGCTTGGGGGACTGCACGGGCCATGTGCTCTGGGGGGGGGGCCATCTAGTGGTGTTAACTGGGATAGCCTGTACCTTGCAGCACGGACTGAATTTGTGAGGTAGTGTATGGTACATTGTGTATTGTGGGAGGTCTGGATGGATAAATAACATGTATGCTTATATAGATGTGTATATATATAAATATATATTTATCTTTATATATACATATGTATTTATAGAGGGAAGGGGATATATATTTTAAAAAAAAAAAAGGGGGGGGGGGATAGCGAGCACCAAAGGGCTCCACTGACTTATGGTCAACATCGAGAGGTCCGAGACAATGATGGCAAAACTCCAGACACTAGCAAAAGGGCTTAATATGGGCATTCTGTTTCCCCCCGTTTTTTCCCTCTTTATAGCATTCTTTCAAGCAGGGTAGTATGCCGCGGAAAGTCTCACAGAGTGGTGGAAAGGACCGCAGGGGACAACCGGATTCTGAGAGAGTGGAGAGCATGCAGGGTGCAAACCAGATGACGACATGCGGTGCTGTAAAACGGGCACCGACAGCAGCGACACAGGGAAAAGCAAAGAACAAGTCGCGCGGAAAAGAGGCGGCGAAGTCTGCGCGGCAGAGTAGGCGAGCCCCAGCTCAACAACAAGAACTCACACCTCCGCCAGCAACGTCCAGTCAGGAGCTGGATGAACTTTTCAGACTGATACGCGAACAGGTGAACCAACACGGCCTGAGCGCTTTTAAACAATGGCTGGAGGCATCCAACACAAGATCGGAAGAGCCGCAAGCAGTGAGCAACAGTACAGCAAGCACCAGCGCAGCGAGTGGTAAGTCTATGGGTGGAAGGGGAGCATTTGTAGTGTCATCCTCGTCATCAGAGGAATCTACCTCTGATACGGAGGGCGACATTTCATTAGCAACAGCAATGAAGAGCATTTTGAAGACCTTCAAAAAGAAAAAGAATAAATCCCAAAAAGAGAAACAGTTAGCGAGGGTATGGGCTGAGCGCGGAGAAAACTCCACACGGAGAGCTGAAACAGGGGAGTCCAGTGTAGCAGGGACGGCAACGACGGCCCCGGCTACACTAACAAGCCCAGCAGCGGCGAGCGGAGACCCGCGTTGCGGAGTAAGCTCTCTTGCCAGCGCAGTGCCTAGGAAGATAAAAAAGCGGATCTGGCGGAGGGAATATATTGATATATTCTCCTTGCTGATAAGGGACCAAGAAGGGGAGGCAAACGAAAACAAAGATAAAGATAGGAGATGGGAGAGGAAGCCAAAGATTGTAAAATCTATCAACAATTGGGTGTCGGCCTTTCATATATTTATGAGCGTGGTTCTGGAGCGGGAGCCGGAACTGAGCCAGTATTTAATCAAATACCTAGACACCATAACCCAAGCGCATAAGCGGCTAGGAGGATGGGCATGGCTGAACTATGATGTTAAGTTCAGGCAGAGCTTGGCGGAGGACCCAACCATGACCTGGCAGCACAGGATCGTAGATTTATGGCTTGAAGAAATGGCCCCCAACAGGCCATGGAGTCAAGAAGGGACCTCGCAGTCCTTTCAGGCCCCACAATGGCGGCAGAACTCACAGCTGGCTGGTCGCAGAGCGTGCCGGCAGTACAATACAGGGAGCTGCACATGGAGGCCAGGTAAATTTTGGCATGTATGTTCCAGCTGCGGGGGCAATCACCCCGTCGCCGGGTGCCGGGCCAGCAGGGATACCAAAACATTCCAGCCAGCGCAACCACGAGCGAGCGATGGGCATGGCCCCAACCCCCATCAGGCTTGACCGTATGCATGTCTGGCTGCGAGCCTATCCATTACAGGGAGCTCAGTCAACGACCACATTGATCCGTCCTTATGTTCCGTCAGATACTTGACGATCGATCATGCAGTGAACATCACACGGAAGTTAGGACGACAGGCACGGCTGGTGAAGGCAGATATCAAATCGACCTTTCGACTGCTTCCGGTCCACCCGGAGTCCTTTTCATTGCTGGGCTTCACCTTCAATGGGGAATACTACTATGACAAATGCCTGCCCATGGGTTGCTCAATATTGAGGCTTTCTTAACCAGGGCTCCACACATCAAACAGTAAGTGAGGTTTTGAGGGTTTCTTTGTTTGGTGTTTTTTGTTACATTGCTAGCTCTCTGACTGGGAGCTCTTAAAAGGGTTTTGTGTATATTTTTTTAAAGCAAGGTTAAATTCATTTTTGCTGTTTTAGGGGAATCTGTACTTGAGCACCGTAGTATTGCTGAACTCTGTAACCCCCTCAGGTTCAGGAACTGCTAACACCTAATCAGGTGTTAGTTCCCTCCCTACCCACCCCGACTCCCACCCACCCCTAGTGAGCGGTCTTGCTTTATAGGGCACCTCCCCCTTTATCAAATCACAGTGAATTGGACCAGCACATTTTGAATATAATTAAAGAGATTTAACTGCTTTTTCTCTGAAAGGACAGCTGCGAAACCAGCTGGTACTTCGTAGATCTCTCTCTTTTGCTTTAACAGATACCTAAGCTCCACAAACAGAACAATGGCTGGGAATAATCGTATTGCTAAAGCTGTTGCCCCCGTTACAGCTTCTGCCTCGGTCCAGACAGAGGCCCTATTGCCAGTTGAAGAACCAGTTCCATGTGCAGGGTGCCTGCATGCTGAAGCTCTGAGGAAACAAGTGGAGGAACTCAGAGAGGAGGTGGCGAGGCTGAGGAGCATTCAAGACAGTGAGAAGTACATTGATGAGATGCTGCTTGCAGCAACCAGGCTCTCCAGCACAGGAGAAGATGGGTGTCAACAGAATGTCGATGGTTGGACAAAAGTCACCAGAGCCTGCAAAATCACCAATCCAACTTCTCCAGCCCTTGAATTGAAGAACCATTATGCAGCCCTGGAAGTGGAGGAGGTGAAAGCATCCCTGGAAAGGGAAGAACCAGAGTTCAAGTACCCCATAGTTGCAGAATCAGTGACCAGAAGGAAACGAAGGGTAGTGGTGGTTGGAGACTCTCTTCTGAGGGGTACTGAGGCGTCCATCTGCCGACCAGACTTGATGTCCAGAGAGGTATGCTGTCTGCCTGGTGCCAAGATCCAAAATGTTACGGAGAATTTGCCGAGACTCATCAAGCCCACTGACTATTACCCAATGTTGCTAATCCATGTTGGAACAAATGATACTGCCAGGTATACCTCGGAACGTATCAAAAGTGACTTCATGGCTCTGGGACAGAGGGTGAAGCAGGTAGGTGCACAGGTGGTGTTCTCTTCAATCCTCCCTGTTGAGGGTAAAGGCCAAGGCAGAGAGGCTCGCATCCTGGAGATTAATGCATGGCTGCGTGGATGGTGTCTTCGAGAGCGTTTTGGTTTCCTAGACCATGGGATGCTGTTCCAAGGGTTGCAGAGCAGAGATGGCATCCATCTGTCCAAGAAAGGTCAACACATCTTTGGTAGTAGACTGGCTAATCTACTGAAGAGGGCTTTAAACTAGATTCATTGGGGATGGGTGAAGAAAGCCCCCAGGTAAGTGAAAGCCCCCAGGTAAGTGATACATTAAATACCTTTATGGAAATGGGTAACAGGGGTAACATATGGAAAGCAGTGTGTATTAATGCCCGTAGCATGGGAAATAAGATCTCTGAAGTTGAAGCTTTGGTGGGAGTGGCTGACTTAGATTTAGTGGCAGTTACAGAAACATGGTTCACAGAAAACCATGACTGGGATGTAACTATACCTGGCTATACTTTATTCAGAAAGGACAGGGTAGGAAGAAGGGTAGGAGGAGTAGCACTATATGTAAAAACTACTATTAAAGCTTTGGAATTACAGAGCTTAAAAGGGAGAGAGGAGGCATTGTGGGTTAAACTAGAAAGAGGGAAAGAGAAATCTATTTGCATTGGTGTGATATACAGACCTCCCTCACAAGAGGAAGAGGTGGACAGAGAGTTAATTGAAGACATACGCAGCATTGCTAGGAAAGGGGAAGTGCTACTGCTAGGAGATTTCAATATGCCAGATGTTGATTGGCACTTTCCTGCTGCAGTATCATCTAGGAGTAAGGAGATCCTGGATTCTCTACAGGGAGAACTATTCAGGCAATTGGTAACAGACCCCACACGTGAAGGGGCCATACTGGACTTGGTGCTTACCAATGGTGAAAGTGTTTCTGATGTTGTAGTGGGAGATCATTTTGCATCCAGTGATCACCAGATGGTGTGGTTCAGTATTAGGACTAGGGCTGTTAGAATCCATTCCAAGGTGAAGATCTTAGACTTTAGGAAGACTAACTTTGCAAAGATGGGCCAATACCTCAGGGAGTCATTAGTGGGATGGGAACAGCTGGGGGATGTAGAACAACAGTGGGCAAAACTGAAAGGGGGTATTTTAAAGGCAACCAGCCTTTTTGTTAAAATGGTAAATAAAGGCAAAAGGAACAGGAGACCGCTATGGTTTTCGAAGGAAGTAGCTGAAAAAGTGAAGAAAAAGAGGGAGGCCTTCATGAAATACAAGAGATCACAGAGAAAGGAAGACAGGCATCTGTATTTGGAAAAACTTAGTGAAGCTAGCAAAGTAGTCAAGAAGGCAAAGATTCAAAAGGAGGAGGAAATAGCCAATGCAATAAAATGGGGAGATAAGACATTTTTCAGATATATTAGTGAGAAGAGGAAGGGCAAAAGTGGTATTGTCAGACTCAAGGGTACAGGGGGGGAATATGTAGAAGCTGATAAGGATAAAGCGGAATTGCTTAACAAATATTTTTGTTCTGTGTTCACAGATGAAGAACCAGGAGCAGGACCTCAGAAAACACCCACAAATAAGAACAGAAGCGAGGGACATCTTGAACAATTTTCAGAAGACTGTGTTCGTGAGAAACTAGCTCAACTTAAAGTAGACAAAGCGATGGGACCGGATGGGATACACCCTAGAATACTGAGGGAACTTGGGGACATTCTAGCAACTCCACTGACTGACCTTTTCAATGCCTCGTTGGAGTCGGGAGTGGTGCCAAAGGACTGGAGAGAGGCTCATGTGGTGCCTTTACACAAAAGCGGAAGTAAGGATGTGGTTGAAAACTACAGGCCGGTTAGTTTAACTTCAGTGGTGAGTAAATTAATGGAAATGCTGTTGAAAGAGAAAATAGTGAGGTTTCTGGAGTCCAGCGGATTACAGGATCCGAGGCAGCATGGATTCACCAGAGGCAGGTCTTGTCAGACAAATCTGATTGATTTCTTTGACTGGGTGACCAGGGAGTTGGACCGAGGGAGAGCTCTAGATGTGGTGTATTTAGATTTCAGTAAAGCCTTTGACACTGTTCCTCACAGGCGACTTATAAACAAACTGAGCACCCTAGGGATGGACCCTAAAGTTACTGCTTGGGTTAGAAATTGGTTGGGTGGGAGGCGACAAAGTGTACAAGTAAATGGAGCTCACTCTGAGGAGAAGGATGTTACCAGTGGTGTGCCCCAGGGATCTGTCCTTGGTCCGATTCTTTTTAACATCTTTGTTAGTGATATAGCGGAAGGGCTGTCGGGTAAGGTTTGCCTCTTTGCGGATGATACCAAAATCTGCAATAAAGTAGACACCCAGGAAGGTGTAGATAACATGAGGAGGGATCTAGCTAAGCTTGAAGAATGGTCTAGAATTTGGCAGCTGGGATTTAATGTTAAAAAATGTAAGGTCATGCATTTGGGCTGCAGCAATCCAAGGGAGCAATACAGCATAGGAGGTGAAGTACTTTTGTCCACTAAAGAAGAGCGGGACCTAGGCATAGTTGTGTCCGATGATCTTAAAGTAGCTAAACAGGTAGAAAAGGCGACGGCAAAAGCTAGAAGGATGCTTGGGTGCATACGGAGAGGAATGGCTAGCAGAAAAAAGGAGGTGATAATGCCTCTGTATAAGTCTTTGGTGCGACCTCATTTGGAGTATGGTGTGCAATTCTGGAGACCGCACCTTCAAAAGGATGTGAACAGGATGGAGTCGGTGCAGAGGGTTGCTACTAAGATGATTAGTGGTCTTCATTATAAAGCATATGAGGACAGACTTAAGGATCTTAATATGTACACCTTAGAGGAAAGGCGGGATAGAGGTGATATGATTGAGATGTTTAAATACCTCCGTGGCATAAATGTTCAGGGAGAGAGCCTCTTTCAATTGAAAGCAAGTTCTGCGACGAGGGGACATGGGATGAGGGTGAAGGGAGATAGATTCATGAGTGATATGCGGAAATATTTCTTTACAGAAAGAGTAGTGGATCCATGGAATAGTCTCCCAGTGGAGGTGGTAGAGATGAGGACAGTAACTGAATTCAAAAAAGCATGGGACCAACACAGAGGATCTCTAAAGGTAAAAAGTGGACTGTTGTAGCTGTTGTTATGGAAGGACAGACTAGATGGGCCTTGTGGTCTTTTTCTGTCATCATGTTTCTATGTTTCTATGTTTCTATGTGTACGCGTATTTTGAGCAGTTCAGTGCATTTATACATTGGGTTGTGGAGGACATAGCAGGTCACTGCACCGTGGTACACTATTTAGACGATTTCCTGTTCATAGGAAACGATGGGGAAGACTGCCAAAGGATCCTCAACGTATTTGAGCAAGTTGCCGCGTGCTTTGGGATCCCCCTAATGAAAGAAAAGACTTGCGGGCCCATGGGGACCATCACATTCCTGGGCATAGAGCTCGACGTAACAGCGCAACGGTCACGCCTGCCCGAGGCAAAATCCAAAAGCTGAGAACCGCTATCCATGACATTCAGGTGCGGACAAAGGCAACGTTGGAACAATTCCAATCCATGCTGGGTCTGCTGTGTTTCGCATGCAGGATCATGCCGATTGGAAGAGTGTTCTGCCGTCGCATGGCAATGGCAACAAGAGGGGTCAAGAAAAAACATCACAAGATTAGGATCACAAAGGGCATAAAGGAAGACCTGCGCATGTGGGAGCTCTTCTTGCAATCCTTCAATGGCCTAGCGTTCTGGCAGGAGGGGCCAGTGTCAAATAAGGACCTTGACCTGTTTACTGATGCTGCGAGAGGGATCGGGTTCGGAATCTATTTCAGAGGTGCATGGTGTTCGGAGGAATGGCCCGGCGAATGGCACTCCGTGAGCATCACCAAAGTTATTACTTTCCTTGAACTCTTCCCCATCGCGGTAGCACTATACATATGGGCCCCGCAGCAAGGCAACAAAGCAATCACATTCCACACCGACAATATAGCGGTAGTTTATGCAGTAAATGGAATGCGTGCGCATATGCTGGGGGTTGTGGCACTGCTAAGGCACATAGTAATGTTGTGCCTAAAACATAATATAAATATCAGGGCGGAGCACATCCCCGGTCAGTGTAATAATATTGCTGATGCTCTTTCTCGTTCCAAGATCCTGCTATTCCGATCGCTCGCTCCCGGGGCCGACACAGTCAAGACGACTATACCGGAACAAGTATGGGACCTTGGTCCACTGAAGTTTGGGAGCTTGTGCTGAGCTCTCTATCCGAGCGGACTAGACGGAAATACCTGGCGGCTTGGGAGAAATTTCAAGCTTTCTGCGGAGGAATCGGGATAGAGGACGTCTGTCCCACGATGGAATCCATCCTGCAATGGATCCTACATTCTAGGAGTAGTGGAGTGACAAAGGCAGCGGTGCGAGCGCAACTGGCGGCAATTACTTTCTTTGCGAAAGCAATGGGTAAGGGCAGTCCAAGAGCGGATTTTGTTATCACCAGGGTGATGAAGGGCTGGACGACGGAGCAGCGCTGCAGAGAAGACTGGCAACGCCCCATAACACACAAGATATTGCAGAAACTGATAGCTGTCACGGGCCAGATCTGCTTCAATGATTTCGAGACCCGGCTCTTCAGATGTGCATTTTCTTGGGCATTTTTTGGAGCATTCAGAATAGGTGAACTGGTAGCCTCGGCGAGTCGCGAATCCGCCGAAGGGGGGATTAGGCGGAAAGAGGTCAGCCTACAGAACGGGCTACTCGTACTACAGGTGTGAAGATCAAAAACTGACATGGAGGCAAAAGGTGCACAGATAGTGCTAGCCCCGCTACCAGGGGACCCAGCCTGCCCAGTAAAAAACTATACCGAATACGGGCACATATGGCCGGCAGGTGCTGAGCAATGGTTGGTGCATGCGAATGGGGCCCCCCTATTGCGTTTCCAGTTCGCCAAGGTGCTCAAACTAACGTTGGAGGCAGCGGGTTTGGAGGCGTGCTTTCACGGCACCCATTCCTTCCGTATAGGGGCCGCTTCAACAGCGGCCAGCCTAGGAATGACAAGAGAACAGATTATGAACATCGGGAGATGGCGCTCTGATAGGTACAAATTATATGTACTCCCGGTTTGACGTTGTCTCGAAGCCTGCCTGAATGTGGAATAGGAATACGTTTGCGCAAAACAAAAAATAAATAAATAAATAAATAAACATAATGAAGAAAGAGTTATTGTTAATGTTCATGTGATAGGCAACATAAGAACGCTATGCTTACCATTGTAGTACTTCCTCAAAATGCTATTTAACAAGCTGTTTCTCTTTCTTGATAATAACGTTATACAGGTGCCAATACTCCTTGCGAGGCGTGGATATACAGCCATTCGTTTGTTCATTGGGCTGAGAGGAGGACAAGAGTCAGACCTCAGGGGCTTAATTTGGGCCTCCCCAAGGAGAAAGTGACAGTAAAATGGATGGGCCGTCGGGGTATGGTGTGGGACCAGCTGATGCCCTTCCTCTTGCAGTTGAAGAGAGCAGGTAGACAGCCTTGGGCAATAGTGGTGCACCTCGGCGGTAATGACCTGACGGGTACGCGCAGTGTTGAGCTCACAAAGAAAATGCAGAAGGACATGCTGACACTGACGGGTACCTTTCCGGGAGCATTACTGGTCTGGTCACACATCATACCGCGGCGAATATGGAATGGGGAATGGTCACATCACGTAGTAGAACGAACGAGGAAAAAAGTGAATAGGTGGATGGCCCGATTCATGGAGTCTATCGGAGGGTAGGGCATCGTTCACGACCTCATAGAAGAAAGCTGCCCCGGATTGTATCGTTCAGATGGGATACATTTGTCGGAAATCGGGACGGATGTGTACCTCTGTGTAATACAGGACACGCTTGAACGTCTGTGGCAAAAACACGTGTTGGCCACAGCAGCAAAAGGGGGGTGGGGACCCCCCCCGGCAGCGGCAAGCGAGGAGTCGCTGCCGGGAGGGGTTGGCAGGAGAGATAGGACCCCACCCTTATGATAGAGCGCACAGCCCAGACATCGAAAGGGGGAGCGGGGCACATAGGAACTGACGTGTCCCCCAAGAGTACACAGAAGATGAAGCAGGAGCAGTGCCTAGAGGGCCTCCTGACGCTTTCACGGCGGGAGGGACAAACATACAGTCTCAACGTAGCCCTGCTCATGCCTTTGACGGGCCGTGGGCAGAGGTAGATCCGGACACTGCTCCAAAGAGCAACAGAGCCCTGAAGGGCCGGGTTTTCAACTGAAGCACCCCTTATACGTGGTCATGCTAGAGGGGACCGAGGGCAGTGGGGGAAAAGGCTTGGACGGCCACTTTTCCAATATCCCTGTTGGGCGTCCAAAGATCTGATTAGAGTGGGCTGTGCCTCTTGCGTAGTGATGAGGAGAAATGTTAAATGAATGTATAATTATGCTATTTATGATGGAATGGTATTATAATGTTTGATGTTGATAGGTTGTTATGCTGTGGCCAACAGTTTTTTCGATACTGTATTTCCAAATGTTGTCAAGTAAAATAAAGCCGCCTTTTGGTGGCCAGGCCGGATGCAGAGTGGTTATTTCTGAAAAGGGGGGGAGGGGGGAAAAAGGGGCAGTGACCCGAGGCCGTCTCGCTAGTCGCCTGGCTGAGATCCGGCCGTGAATTACCACGGCCGGACACAGGCACGGCGCCAGCAGGCCAAGGGTTAACCTTGGCGGTGGGCGGCGGGGGGAGGGGGGCGGGTGGCACGGCGTCCGGCTATAGAAGCGCCGGCCGTGCTGCGGCTCGCCCTCTTTTCCTCCTTCCGGCACGCCAACACGAACGGGAAATCACCTGACCGACCCACCCCTAGGTTTAGGATTGTCACGGCATAGCAGGAGAGATAGGACCCCACCCTTATGATAGAGCGCACAGCCCAGACATCGAAAGGGGGAGCAGGGCACATAGGAACTGACATGTCCCCCAAGAGTACACAGAAGTTGAAGCAGGAGCAGTGCATAGAGGGCCTCCCGACGCTTTCACGGCGGGAGGGACAAACATACAGTCTCAACGTAGCCCTGCTCACGCCTTTGACAGGCCGTGGGCAGAGGTAGATCCGGACACTGCTCCAAAGAGCAACAGAGCCCTGAAGGGCCGGGTTTTCAACTGAAGCACCCCTTATACGTGGTCATGCTAGAGGGGACCGAGGGCAGTGTGGGAAAAGGCTTGGACGGCCACTTTTCCAATATCCCTGTCGGGCGTCCAAAGATCTGATTAGAGTGGGCTGTGCCTCTTGCGTAGGGATGAGGAGAAATGTTAAATGAATGTATTATTATGCTATTTATGATGGAATGGTATTATAATGTTTGATGTTGATAGGTTGTTATGCTGTGGCCAACAGTTTTTTCGATACTGTATTTCCAAATGTTGTCAAGTAAAATAAAGACGCCTTTTTGTTGCAAGGCCGGATGCAGAGTGGTTATTTCTGAAAAGGGGGGGAGGGGGGAAAAAGGGGCAGTGACCCGAGGCCGTCTCGCTGGTCGCCTGGCTGAGATCCGGCCGTGAATTACCACGGCCGGACACAGGCACGGCGCCAGCGGGCCAAGGGTTAACCTTGGCGGTGGGCGGCGGGGGGAGGGGGGGCGGGTGGCACGGCGTCCGGCTATAGAAGCGCCGGCCGTGCTGCGGCTCGCCCTCTTTTCCTCCTTCCGGCGCGCCAACACGAACGGGAAATCACCTGACCGACCCACCCCTAGGTTTAGGATTGTCACGGCATAGCAGGAGAGATAGGACCCCACCCTTATGATAGAGCGCACAGCCCAGACATCGAAAGGGGGAGCAGGGCACATAGGAACTGACATGTCCCCCAAGAGTACACAGAAGTTGAAGCAGGAGCAGTGCATAGAGGGCCTCCCGACGCTTTCACGGCGGGAGGGACAAACATACAGTCTCAACGTAGCCCTGCTCACGCCTTTGACAGGCCGTGGGCAGAGGTAGATCCGGACACTGCTCCAAAGAGCAACAGAGCCCTGAAGGGCCGGGTTTTCAACTGAAGCACCCCTTATACGCGGTCATGCTAGAGGGGACCGAGGGCAGTGTGGGAAAAGGCTTGGACGGCCACTTTTCCAATATCCCTGTCGGGCGTCCAAAGATCTGATTAGAGTGGGCTGTGCCTCTTGCGTAGGGATGAGGAGAAATGTTAAATGAATGTATTATTATGCTATTTATGATGGAATGGTATTATAATGTTTGATGTTGATAGGTTGTTATGCTGTGGCCAACAGTTTTTTCGATACTGTATTTCCAAATGTTGTCAAGTAAAATAAAGACGCCTTTTTGTTGCAAGGCCGGATGCAGAGTGGTTATTTCTGAAAAGGGGGGGGGGGAAAGGGGCAGTGACCCGAGGCCGTCTCGCTGGTCGCCTGGCTGTGGTGTATGCCATTCAGTGCCCATGTCAACTGTTGTACATTGGTAAAACTATCCGGCCTTTAAGAATTAGAATTAATGAACATCATAGTCGGTTGCGCTGTAAGAAAACAGAAGCGCCAATAGTAGCTCATTGCTCAACTTTTCACCATCAATTTGATCAACTTCATTGCTTCTGTATAGATCAAGTGACTGCAGGTTTTGCTGGCAAAACGAGAGATCAAAGCCTGTTGATATGTGAACAACGGTGGATATATACATTACGGTCTACCTATCCAGGAGGTTTAAACGCTCAAATCAATTGGACGGTATGCGTCTGAAATTGTGACTAAGAAAATTGATATGAATGATGGAAGAATGTAATATCAATGTGATTGTGGATGATCAGCTGAAATGATCTCGACTGCATAGTAACAGTCGTTTGATAATAGTGACTGTATTGTATGGATCACCCATGTGGAAAAGGCCCGGCAGAACATCAATGGTCGTGATGAATTAATAAGTGACAACAGCTGTTGCTAATGCGAGGGGATTAGTAGACAGATCCTGCATAAAGGCAGGTCTTTTTTATCGCCATTACGCATGTGCGGCGTTTTTTAGCAATGACAAGCCTGTAATGAGAGCTGTGAGGTATGACTTTTCCCGTTGGTATGATCGGATTGGTTTCTGAAGCATATTGAAGTCTGAAAATAATGAACTTTAGTAGGAAAAATACTGACTTTGTTTATTTGTATTGTTTAGAACTTACAGAGATGAGTAGTTGCTGCATGCTTATAAAGAGCTGGATTCCCCCGAAGAAACCGCTTGGTCGGTGAAACGCATCAGCGCTCAAGATTCACGTTGGGTCCCGAGTTTTGACTCAAACTATTTTTATAGATAAGCAATTTTTGCTACTTATTTAAGTGGTTAAATGAGTCATGACTATATAACCAGCTGAACTATATATGGATAATGACTTTCTTTAATAATTTATTATAAAAAATGTTTTAAAGGGAATATTCAGGTCCTTGATACAACATAGGGGATTGGAGTTTAAAGGTTTTCACCTGACATGATCCTTCCCCGATTTAGTCTGAGACCTGTTCCCTAAATGATATAGTATTTTCTGAATATGTGAGTGAGTTGAGCAATTTTGTGCATTTGGAGTTTAGTAGCTTTTTAACATAAGTCACTGTTTCCAAATGATTCAGCAATCAAACATGGTTTTTCTCCTTTCTTCAAACCCAAAAGACATATCCTCTCTTCAGCAAACAGGGTTCTTAGCATTCCTGGCTAAACATAATTCTCCCTGTTTTCACACTGCCTTTTAGGACATTCAGGTTATAAACCTTTCTCTCTTATCGAAGAACTTTTATTCTGCCTTCTGGCATAGAGAACAGTCCATTACTGAATCCTCAGAGCTTTCATCAGATTCATAATAGTCTATCTGCATTTCCTCAGGACCCGTGTCTGGTAAATCTGGCTCTAAACCAGCATGAGAATCTTCAGGCTTAATATTCTCTAAAAGTTCCAGAATCTTTCTCCACTGAGGCTTTTCCCTATGCACAGGGTTTCCACCGGGAACGTGGAGATTCTTTTCTTGCATCAAATGACACAATGCCTCTAACTGGCTTACAGCACTTTTGGCTACCCTTTTATTCACGCACCTTTTTGGAAGTTGCAGCTCTTTAGCTGGTTCAGGAACAGTTGGCACTGCAGCCTGACCCTTATCAGCACTTCTCTCTGGCACAGCTCTCCTAGTTTTAAAACCAATTGCAGTTTCCCTGCAATCCTGGCTTTCCTTCTGACTAGGGCTTTCACCTCTGAGAATCCCCCGGAAGTCTCCACCGTTCTCCTCAACAATGAACTCTCTGGGCCTTTCTCTGGTGCTTCTCTCACCACTGAATTCTCCAGCGTGCTGCTTCCCTGTCTCTCCCTTTCCAGGGTGTCGCTTCGTGTGCTGCCTTCTGTCAGGCTGAGACTCTCTTCCCGTGGTGTTGCCCTTCTCAAACTGAGTCTCTCTGTCCGTCCTTTCCTCCAATATTTCCCTGGGTTTATAAGAGTGTCTCTGAACTACCGTGCACTCCCCTTCACCCAGGTGTCCCTCATTAATTTCCAAGCCTGTCCTTGGATTAGCAGAGCTTGGGTGTGTCCTGTCCTCAGTAGCTGCGTGTTTTTTTTTCTCTGCTTGCAGTTTGAGAGCTACTGATTCCTTGCCTGTCTCTTTCTTTAAAGGTAAATATCTGATTTTCTCCCAATTCCATGGGCTCAGCCATACTCTCCTCATCACAATAGAAACATAGAAACATGACAACAGAAAAAGACCACATGGCCTATCTAGTCTGTCCTTCCATATCAACAACTACAACAATCCCCTTTTTTCCTTTAGAGATCCTCTGTGTTTGTTCCATGCTTTTTTGAATTCAGTTACTGTCCTCATCTCTACCACCTTCACTGGGAGACTGTTCCACGGATCCACCACTCGTTCTGTAAAGAAATATTTACGCAAATCACTCCTGAATCTATCCCCCTTCACCCTCATCCCATGTCCCCTCGTAGCAGAACTTGCTTTCAATTGAAAGAGGCTCTCCCCCTGAACATTTATGCCATGAAGGTATTTAATAAATCAATTCAAAAAGTCATTCATATGTCAATCAATGTTCTTGAGAATTTCTCATCTATTTGTTGTAATCATAAAAATGAATACATAATTATTTAACTAAAGAGGTCTCAGACTGTTGTGGCTCTGCTGCATAGACTTCCGTCTTCTTCAAAGCAGATGAGGTCATTGATGCAAAAGGGCAATCTGCTTTGAAGAAGACGGAAGTCTATGCAGCAGAGCCACAACAGTTTGAGACCTCTTTAGTTAAATAATTATGTATTCATTTTAATGATTACAACAAATAGGTGAGAAATTCTCAAGAACATTGATTGACATATGAACGACTTTTTGAATTGATTTGTTATTCGTTCAAGAACAGACCTTTTGTAAGGTGTAGCCACATAAGAACGGAGGTATTTAAACATCTCAATCATATCACCTCTATCCCACCTTTCCTCTAAGGTGTACATATTAAGATCCTTAAGTCTGTCCTCATATGCTTTATAATGAAGACCACTAACCATTTTAGTAACCGCCCTCTCCACCGACTCCATCCTGCTCACATCCATTTGGAGGTGCGGTCTCCAGAACTGCACTCTATACTCCAAATGAGGTCGCATCAAAGACTTATACAGAGGCACTATCACCTCCTTTTTCTGCTAGCCATTCCTCTCCGTATGCACCCAAGCATCCTTCTAGCTTTTGTCGTCGCCTTTTCTACCTGTTTAGCTACTTTAAGATCATCAGACACAACCACGCCTAGGTCCCGCTCTTCTTTAGTGGACAAAAGTACTTCACCCCCTATACTATATTGCTCCCTTGGATTGCTTCAGCCCAAATGCATGACCTTACATTAAATCCCAGCTTCCAGATTCTAGACCATTCTTCAAGCTTAGCTAGATCCCTCCTCATATTTTCTACACCTTCCTGGGTGTCTACTCTATTGCAGATCTTGGTACCATCTGCAAAAAGGCAAACCTTACCCGACAGCCCTTCCGCTATATCACTAACAAAGATGTTAAAAAGAATCAGACCAAGGACAGATCCCTGGGGCACACTGCTGGTAACATCCTTCTCCTCAGAGAGAGCCCCATTTACCTGTACTCTTTGTCGCCTCCCACCCAACCAATTTCTAACCCAGGCAGTAACTTTAGGGTCCATCCAAAGGGTGTTCAGTTTGTTTATAAGTCACCTATGAGGAACAATGTCAAAGGCTTTACTGAAATCTAAATACACCACATCTAGGGCTCTCCCTCAGTCCAACTCCCTGGTCACCCAGTCAAAGAAATCAATCAGATTTGTCTGACAAGACCTGCCTCTGGTGGCTTCATGCTGCCTCAGATCCTGTAATCCACTGGACTCCAGAAACCTCACTATTTTCTCTTTCAGCAGCGTTTCCAATAATTTACTCACCACGGAAGTTAATCTAACCGGCCTGTAGTTTTCAACCACATCCTTGCTTCCGTTTTTGTGTAAAGGCACCACATGAGCCTCTCTCCAGTGGCACCACTCCCGGCTCCAATGATGCATTGAAAAGGTCAGTCAGTGGAGCTGTTAGAATGTCCCCAAGTTCCCTCAGTATTCTAGGGTGTATCCCATCCGGTCCCATCACTTTGTCTACTTTATGTTGAGCTAGTTTCTCATGAACACAGTCTTCTGAAAATTGTTCAAGATGTCCCTCACTTCTGTTCCTGTTTGTGGGTGTTTTCTGAGGTCCTGCTCCTGGTTCTTCATCTGTGAACACAGAACAGAAATATTTGTTAAGCAATACCGCTTTATCCTCATCAGCTTCTACATATTCCTCCCCTTCACCCTTGAGTCTGACAATATCACTTTTGCCCTTCCTCTTCTCACTAACATATCTGAAAAATGTTTTATCCCCCCCATTTTATTGCAGTGGCTATTTCCTCCTCTTTTTGAATCTTTGCCTTCCTGACTACTTTGCTAGCTTCTCTAAGGGGTATGTTTACTAAACTGGGCTAACGTTTAACCCGGGCTATCTGCAACTTGGTCCCATTGAGTAATATGGGACCTAGTGGCAGATAGCCCAGGTTAACCGTTAGCCAGGTTTAGTAAACATACCCCTACGTTTTTCCAAATATAGATGCCTGTCTTCCTCTCTCTGTGATCTCTTGTATTTCATGAAGTCCTCCCTCTTTTTCTTCATTTTTTCAGCTACTTCTTTCGAAAGCCATAGTGGGCTCCTTTTCCTTTTACCTTTATTTACCATTTTAACAAAAAGGTTGGTTGCCATTAAAATATCCACTTTCAGTTTTGCCCACTGTTTTTCTACATCCCCCAGTTGTTCCCATCCCGCTAATGACTCACTGAGGTATTGGCCCATCTTGGCAAAGTTAGTCTTTCTAAAGTCTAAGACCCTCACCTTTGAATGGATTCTAACAGCACTAGTCCTAATACTGAACCACACCATCTGGTGATCACTGGATGCAAAATGATCTGGCATATTGAAATCCCCTATCAGTAGCACTTTCCCTTTCCTAGCAATGCTGCGTATGTCTTCAATTAACTCTCTGTCCACCTCTTCCTCTTGTGACAGAGGTCTGTATATCATGCCAATGCAAATAGATTTCTCTTTCCCTCTTTCTAGTTTAACCCACAATGCCTCCTCTCTCCCTTTTAAGCTCTGAAATTCCAAAGCTTTAATAGTATTTTTTACATATAGTGACACTCCTCCTACCCTTCTTCCTACCCTGTCCTTTCTGAATAAAGTATAGCCAGGTATAGTTACATCCCAGTCATGGTTTTCTGTGAACCATGTTTCTGTAACTGCCACTAAATTCAAGTCGGCCACTCCCACCAAAGCTTCAACATCAGGGATCTTATTTCCCATGCTACGGGCATTTATACACACTGCTTTCCATATGTCACCCCTGTTACCCATTTCCATAAAGGTATTTAATGCATCACTTACCTTGGGGCTTTCACTTATCTGGGGGCTTTTTTCACCTATCCCAATGAATCTAGTTTAAAGCCCTCTTCAGTAGATTAGCCAGTTTACTACTGACGACGCGTTGACCTTTCTTGGACAGATGGATGCCATCTCTGCTCTGCAACCCTTGGAACAGCATCCCATAGTCTAGGAAACCAAAACGCTCTCCATGACACCATCCACGTAGCCATGCATTCATCTCCAGGATGCTAGCCTCTCTGCCTTGGCCTTTACCCTCAACAGGGAGAATTGAAGAGAACACCACCTGTGCACCTAACTGCTTCACCCTCTGTCCCAAAGCCATGAAGTCACTTTTGATGCGCTCAGAGGGATACCTGGCAGTATCATTTGTTCCGACATGGATTAGCAACATAGGGTAACAGTCAGTTGGCTTGATGAGTCTCTGCAAACTCTCCGTAACATCTTGGATTTTGGCACCAGGCAGACAGCATACCTCTCTGGACATCAAGTCTGGTCGGCAGATGGACGCCTCAGTACCCCTCAAAAGAAAGTCACCAACCACCACTACCCTTCGCTTCCTTGTGGTCACTGATTTTGCAACATTGGAGTACTTGAGCTCTGGTTCTTCCCTTTCCAGGGATACTTTCTCCTCCTCCACTTCCAGGGCTGCATAATGGGTCTCAAATTCAAGGGCTGGAGAAGTTGGATGGCTGATTCTGCAGGCCCTGGTGACTTGTGTCCAACCTTCATCATTCTGTTGGCACCCATCTTCTCCTCTGCTAGACAGCTTGGATGTTTCAGGAAGCATCTCATCAATGTACTTCTCACTGTCTTGAATGCTCCTCAGCCTCGCCACCTCCTCTCTGAGTTCCTCCTCTTATTTCCTCAGAGCTTCAGCATGCAGGCACCCTGCACATGGAACCGGTACTTCAACTGGCATTGGGATCTCTGTCTGGACAGAGGCAGAAGCTGTAACAGGGGCAACATTTTTAGCGATACAATTTTTCCCAGCCACTGTTCTGTTCGTGGAGCTTAGGCTCTGTTAAAGCAAAAGAGAGAGATCTACCAAAGTATCAGCCGGTTTCCCAGCTGTCCTTTCAGAGAAAAAGCAGTTAAATATCTTTAATTATATTCAAAATGTGCTATTCCAAGTCCCTGTGCTTTGTTAAATGGGGAGGTGCCCTATAAAGCAAGACTGCTCACTAGAGGTAGGTGGGAGTTGGGGTGGGTAGGGAGGGAACTAACTCCTGATTAGGTGTCAGCAGTTCCCAAAAGCTAAGAAGGTTAATAGAGTTTAAAACCTACTCTACTAAAGAAAATATTGCCACTAAACCACCAAAAAGAATGTAACTTTGCTTTAAAAATATACCAGAACCCTTTTAAGAGCTCCCAGTCAGAGAGCTAGCAATTTAATAAAAATAAACCCTCAAAACCTTACTGTTGTTTGACCTGTAGAGCCCCTGATTGGAATGTTGGGTCCCGTGTGATTGTCGGGCCACGTGATGTGTCCATAATGTTCTATGAACAGAAAGGTCTTCAATTTTTTTCTGAAAGTCCTTGACATATTCAGTGGAATGGATTTCTTCAGGTAGGGGTACCATAGTTGTGGTCCTGCTAGCGATAGTGCCCTTTTGGAGGTTGATTGCTTGCTTTTCCGGTAGTCTGATGGAACATTAATCATGTGTCTGTTGTTGCTCCTTCTAGGGTGGGTGCTTTCCATGGGAGAAGTCCAGAGAAGGGAAGGAGAGATGGACTATGAGGAGGTTAGGAAAGGGAAGGGAAATATTGGGCTAAGGTGGAAACAGAATCCTGAACCACCCCATGGTATGTTTCCAAAGGTTCTTCTGGGGCAGCAGATACCTTTGGTCCAGCCCTGGTAGCAGAGCATCATTTTCTATCCTACATTCAGACAGAGAGCACAGAGCAAAAGCTGCCAGGAAAAAAAAAATAAAAGATTGCTGTAAGTCCAAAAACTATGATTACTTTCGGACCTTTGGAACTGAAGTGTGCCCATAGCTTTCTGTTTCGTTACAAGGCCAGAGACTTATCAGCCCCCCCCCCTTCCCGCTAGAAATAAAACCAAGAGAAAGCCTTATAAAAGCACAGGCTGAGACCTGGGAGAGAGAAAGAGAAGTAGTAGCTAGGCATGTGCATTAGTTGATGTATGAATTGTCAAGTTGCCAAAAATCGTGATTTTTGATTCATCCTGGTGTCAACTAACCACATGCATATGCTTGAAAAATTTCCACAAATCGCCATTCACGAACTTGGCATGCACATAACAACAAGAATCCAGACTCACCGAAACAAAACTAGGGGGGGGGGGGGGAGATTGAAGAGTGGTCACCAACAGCCAGCACAAACCACTTGAGCCAATCCTGCTTCAAATGCTTGACAAGCAGTCAGAGAAACCTATCCCTGTCTGACTTCTGTAAATCTCATGACTGATGACATCACAGCAGAGCTACAACACACACAGTGAATACAAGGACTAACAAGCTTTTGTGCTCTGATTTTCAGAGGGTTAGAAAGGAATATTGGTGTGGGTTTTAAGATTCTAAGGGAGATGTAGGAGTTTCGTCGTGATGTGGTAGGCGAAGGCCTATGATCCATGGTGTCTGAAATAAGCAGACAGGCCTAACTAGCTTGACCTGTAAATGAAGCCTGTGGAGAGGCCCATAGGAATTGCACATCCCCCAGAATGCTGCTACTATAGAACTGAAACTTAGCAAAGTATAATCAGCTTAGATGAGCAGAATCGAAACTCAGAAAAATATAGAAAAATAAGTTTAATTGCTACTGATAAGAGAGTACAGCTGCTATGAAATTAATTAAATCTGCTGAAAGAAAGGTTACAGTGCCCTGCTTTCCCACATGTGCTAACTAGTTAAATGGCCTTGGAAGAGAAAAGTATCTAAGTTGGTGAACTGACCATTGTAATTGGGACTAGAAGGGGGTAAGCAGGTGCTAAGCCCAGTCAAAGGACATCATTGGATAGCCATATCGGTACCGGAACCAATAGAAGGTGTACGGGAGGGTACCGGGACCAATGAAATGTTTTCCTATGACTAGAATGGAGAAGAAGTCTATAAAAGTTGTTGTTTTGCTAGAAACCATTGCTCAGCCATTTTGAATTTGATTCTGCTTGAGACATGTGCACAAATAAATGATTTGGACCTTCTGAACAGACTCCTGGTATCATTGGTTTGTCTGCGCTCTGCTGCTACATATTCTTGGTGCGTTGGCCGGGAAGGTGTGGTAATAGAGAGTATATAGGGCAATATACCATGACTTTCCGCCTCTACAGGTTTGGTCCTGCCGGGATCGCGCCCTTCCGACGTGGGCTCGTTCCCTGGCGCCACCGGTCCCTTGCATCGGAGGGAGCTGGCCGGACCTCGGTGGGTGCCGGGCCTGGCTGGAACCAACACCTCGAACCCGAGTGAGGGGAGTCCGAGGTCCAACTCATGCGCTTGCTTGGGAACTTTGAGGACCGGATCCGGTGAGTATAGTTTTGATTTGGTATGTCTAGACAGATGAGTCAGAGCAGTACTGCCATTTGAATTTTGAATTTTGAACTTGGAACTTGGTAAGAGAGCTTGATCACCTCTCAAGACGGTCCGACTACCCCTGCATGAGTATTCGCGGGGCGAAACTACCGTCTTCTTGATTTTGGAATTTGAACATGGCCTAGTCAGAATAGACAGGATTGGGCTGTGTTTTTTGGGATACGCTGCTAGCATGATTGTGTGAATGAAGTGTGAATGAGAGGTCTGGCAGCAGGGACCAAGCGAAGGCGGACTCCTGAGTAACGCATTTCCTGGCCGGGCGACCGCATCCAGGTCGTAAAAAGGAGGAAGCGACCGTCGTCTTGTCTTGTTATTTGTTTCCCTTATATGTTTCTAGGGCCGTGAGGACCCCTTACCCACGGTCCGCCCTCCTTTTCCCTTCTGTTTGTTGTTGTTGCGCGCACACATCGATATGGGAGGGGCGGGGTCTACTAGGAACACTCCATTAGAATGTATGATCACACATTTTAAGGAAGGATATTCAGGAGATTATGGAATTAAAATGACTGCGACACGATTACAGATTTTGTGTACTAGGGAGTGGCCCGACTTAGACCCTACATGGCCTCGAGAGGGAACTTTTACTATAGGAATTATTCAGTCAGTTCACCAGAAAATGCGAGTAGCGCACCCCGATCAGTACCCCTATATAGATTCCTGGTTGAGTATTTGTGAGAGCCCGCCCCCTTGGGTGAAGCGCTGTTATGAAGAACAGTGCAGAATAATGTTAGCACGAACAGATCAAACGCAGAAAATAGATCAGACTAAAAAGACAGGGACAGATGAGAAACCCAGACGAAAACCCGTCCTTGCAGATCCTGAGTCCCCAGAAGTGATAACTCGACAGCCCCGAGCACAGCGTCCAGTAAAGGTGCCACCACGTCCCGCCCCAGAGCCACAGAGACAGCGGGATCTGGACCCAACCCCAGAACCATCACCTGAAGAGCAGGCAGATAAGCTCACTTCAGATGAGGAGGATGACTCAACTGAGACTGAGGAGAAAGTTGAGTCAGAGACAGAGGAGAAAGAGGAAGGGTCTTCCCCGAGCGATACTGACAGTATAAAGACGACCGTCAGTGTGAGCTCATCAGTCAAAAGTAAAGCGTCCCAGACTAAGTGCACGAGCAAGAAGAAAGCCCCTGCCAGGAGAGTCTGTAAAATCCCCCTCAGATCCAGAAAGACTTCTACTGCAAAAATGATGCCTTTACGGCAAGTCCCGGGAGTGCCCGTAAGAGATGAAGATAATCAGGTGGTGGCAGGACCCCTAAGTTTAGTATATGTGCCCTTCTCTACTACTGATTTGTTAAACTGGAAGTCACATTACGCTTCCTATACCAACAAGCCCCAGGAGCTAACAGAATTAATGCATACTATTATGGAAACCCACCAACCCACTTGGGCTGATTGTCGTCAGCTCCTGTCTACCTTATTCACTACTGAGGAGCGGACACGAATAAAGCGAGCAGCTGTCGACTGGCTGGCAGATAACCCTTTAGCACCGGGAGATGCACAAGGGATAGACAATCGAGAAGTAGCCCAAAGAGAATTCCCAAATGAAGACCCCCAGTGGGATCCGAATACAGAGAGAGGATCCAAATCTTTATCCCGGTTCCGCCAAGGCCTTATGCAAGGTCTGAAAAGGGGGGGCCAGAAAGCTATGAATCTTTCTAAAGTGACCGAAGTTAATCAGGGCATAGATGAAAGCCCAGCAGTGTTTTACGAGAGATTAGTTGAAGCGTACAGAATGTATACTCCCTATGATCCAGATGCACCAGGAAGCTTATGCATGGTGAATTCTGCTTTTGTAAATCAGTCTCAACCAGACATTAGACAGAAGCTACAGAAACTAGAAGGGTTTGCGGGCATGAATGCAACTCAGTTACTGGAAGTCGCTCATAAAGTGTATGTGAATCGTGATAATGAAAGGCAGAAAGAATGTGAACGAAAGATGAAGAAAGCTGATTTTTTGGCTGCGGCCATAGTTGAACAGAAAAGGGGAGGTTTCCCTAGTCGAAGGAGCAGAGGAAGAGGGCGGGGCCGAGGAGATAGCGGGCCCCAACTAGGCGTGAACCAATGCGCTTATTGCAAAGAGGAAGGACATTGGAGAGATACATGCCCGGAACTCGAAAACGCCCCCCAGGATGACGAAAATAATGCTCAGTGGAGAGAAAGAGAAAGAGGCCGACCCCGGAACCGCGGAGGGGCCAATCGAGAACAGTTTCAGCGAGAAAGAGGAGAGGCCATACAAGCAGTGGCCGCAGCAACCTACGACGTAGATGAAGCAGATTAGGACAGACCAGGCTCTGAATTCGCTTTAGGTCTCCAGGAGCCTATGGTCAGCATACAAATAGGAGACCAAGTTATGGACTTTATGGTTGATACTGGAGCAGAACATTCTGTAGTAGACAAACAGATTGCCCCATTTTCCGCAAGAGCAGTCACCATTGTGGGAGCAACTGGTGCCAAAGCCACAAAGCCTTTTCTTCAAAACCGTATATGCACCCTAGGAGGACAGCAAATAACACATCAATTTCTCTATATGCCCGAGTGCCCAGTGCCATTACTGGGACGAGATATGTTAGCCAAATTGCAGGCCCAAATATCCTTTACTGAGAAAGGAGAGATGCAAATGACAGTGAATTCCCAGACTAAACCTGCTGGATTAATGCTGCTTACTGTTCCTCGAGAAGAAGAATGGAGATATTATAGTAATGAATCTGCCCAGGACACCTATTTTGAACATACTCTGAAAAGCATTGATGCCCTGCCTGGAGTATGGGCAGAAGGCAATCCCCCAGGCCTAGCCAAACATATAGCTCCAATAATTGTGAATCTCAAGCCTAGTGCCGTACCAGTACATGTCAAGCAATACCCCCTCCCAAGAGCAGCAATTGAAGGCATTCACCGCCACTTGTTAAGACTACTAGAGTATGGCCTACTAAAAGTATGTCAGTCACCATGGAACACTCCACTCTTGCCAGTAAAGAAGTCTGGAACAGGTGACTACCGTCCAGTGCAGGACCTAAGGAAAGTGAATGAAGCAGTCGAGACCATACATCCAGTTGTGCCAAATCCTTATACACTCTTAGGATTGATTCCTGCTGAAGCTACCCACTTTACTGTTTTGGACTTAAAAGATGCGTTCTTCTGCATAAGATTAGCCCCAATTAGTCAATTGCTGTTTGCCTTTGAATGGCAGGACCCTGTCTCTGGAAGACGGGGCCAACTCACTTGGACACGATTACCCCAAGGATTCAAGAATTCACCTACCATCTTCAGTGCTGCACTGAACCAAGACCTTTCAAGCTATCCAGTGGCCCCGGGGAAGAGAGTACTTCTCCAATATGTGGACGATCTGCTGATAGCTGCTGTATTAGAAAGTGAATGTATACAAGCCACCAAAGACCTCTTGCAGCTACTGGATGAAGCTGGATACAAAGTTTCCAGAGCAAAAGCACAGCTATGCCAAAAAGAAGTGAAATACTTGGGCTTTCGCTTGACTAAAGGAAGCCGACAATTAGGGAGAGAAAGAAAAGAAGCTGTGTGCAGAATCCCAACCCCAACTACCAGAAAGCAAGTCAGAGCCTTTCTGGGAGCAGCAGGATATTGCCAAATCTGGATTCCCAACTTTGCTCAAATTGCCAAACCACTATATGAAGCCACCAAAGGAGAAGAAAAGTCGCCATTAGATTGGGGACCTGAGCAGGATGCAGCCTTCAAGATGTTAAAGGAAGAATTGATGTCGTCACCAGCACTTGGATTACCAGATGTTCACAAGCTCTTTCATCTATTCGTGCATGAGGTGCAAGGAAACGCCTTAGGCATGTTGACTCAGAAATTAGGACATTGGGAGCGACCTGTAGCATACCTATCAAAACAATTGGACACGGTGGCCAAGGGATGGCCACCTTGCTTGAGAGCAGTTGCAGCTACAGCATTGTTAGTGAGTGAAGCAGATAAGCTCACCTTAGGACAGAATCTACGAGTCACTGTGACACATGCAGTACTTGCCCTCATGGAACAGAAAGCGAATCATTGGCTCACCAATTCCCGAATGTTGAAATATCAGAGTATGCTATGTGAAAACCCACAGATACAATTGGAAGTGAGCCATGCCTTGAACCCAGCCACATTGATACCTGTCAGCGAAGAACCCCCAGAGCATGACTGTATAAAAGTCATGGAGACTGTATTCTCAAGTCGACCTGATTTGACAGATGTGCCCCTAGAGAATCCTGATCAGACCTATTTTGTGGATGGAAGCAGTCTCATCATCAATGGACGACGTTGTGCCGGGTATGCAGTAGTCACCCGGGATGAAGTAATTGAATCATCAGCCCTGGCATCAGGCACATCAGCCCAGAAAGCAGAATTGTTTGCACTCACCCGAGCATTAGTATTAGGTGCAAAACTCTTGTTAAATGTGTACACGGACTCTAAATATGCCTTCACCACTTTGCATGCACATGGAGCTCTCTACAAAGAACGAGGGCTCATTACGTCAGGAGGAAAATCGATCAAATACGGCCCAGAAATATTGATGTTACTAGATGCAGTATGGGCCCCAACACGTGTAGCCGTCATGCACTGCCGAGGACACCAAGCAGGTAAAGGAGATGTTGCCCAAGGAAACAGATTCGCTGATGCCTCAGCGCGAAAAGCAGCCATGACAGGCCAAATTTCATCGCAAGCTATGCCTATGCAGGCAGCATTATTTCCAGTACCCCTTAATTCATGGACACCACGATATACCACCAACGAATTGGATTACTACTGTAATAAGGAAGAGGGAGTGCTGAAAGATGGGTGGATTGAGCTGCCGCCTGCCGAGGGCAGCCAACCCCCAGGACGAATGGTAATCCCTGAATTATTGGGACCAGCCTTTGTCAAGGCTTTCCACCAAGCCACACATTATGGAAAAAGTGCTATGGAAAAAGCACTCAAGCCACATTTTTGCATTGCCTTGTTGGGAGCTCTATCAGCCTCAGTAGCACGCCAGTGTCTAATTTGTGCCAAGAACAATGCCAAACAGGGTCCCACGCCACCACCCCGAGTTCAGTCAAGAGGTGTAACCCCCATGCACCACCTGCAAATTGACTTTACTGAAATGCCAAAAGCCAGTGGATACCGTTACTTGTTAGTGTTAGTTTGTACCTTCTCTGGGTGGGTGGAGGCTTACCCCACCAGGACTGAAAAAGCCTGAGAAGTTACCAAAGTTTTGCTGAGAGAAATTATTCCCAGGTTTGGAATTCCAGCAGTAATAGGGTCAGACAATGGGCCCTCATTTGTGTCTCAGATTACTCAGCAGTTAGCAAATGCCCTGCAGATACAATGGAAGCTACACATTGCATATAGACCTCAGAGTTCAGGGAAAGTTGAGCGAATGAATCGTACCTTGAAAGCCCAAATGTCCAAGCTTTGTCAGGAGACTCGCCTAAAGTGGCCCCAAGTGCTCCCAATAGCTTTGCTCAGAATACGCTCAGCTCCTGTGTAAGCAACAGGATTTTCCCCTTTTGAGGTAGTGTATGGCAGACCCCCACCAATAGTGCAGGGAATTAAAGGAGGTTTAGCCCAGATTGGTTCAGAAATAACCAGACAAGAACTTCTAGCTCTTAGTTTTGTTCTACAGACTCTTCATGCGTGGATCCAAGACCAGCTGCCCATCAATTTGACGGAACCCCTACATCCCTACAAGCCTGGTACCTAGGTGTGGATCAAAGATTGGAAGAAGACACCGCTGGAACCTCATTGGAAGGGACCATACACCGTCATCCTGTCTACCCCAACTGCAGTAAAGGTAGCAGAGATCGATTCCTGGATCCATCACAGCAGAGTCAAGCCAGCAGCCGTTACAGATTCCGAGCAGTGGACAGCGGTACAACATCCTGATGTACCTTTGCGACTCACCCTGAGACGGCAACCAGCGACCTAGATTCTTTTTGGGATTATCCCAACAACCACAGTGCCTTGCGATAGACAAGTCTTTTGAAGAGGATTGCTGTTTCCAATACAGCAAGATTTGCTCAAACAAACCTTATGTGTGCGATTTTGTACACTGATTGATACTATATTGGTTAACAATATTCAGAGCCAACTGTAGTTGATAAGTTAGTTGGCATACGACGGACATTGTGAGGATCTTCAATCAACATTCAACACCCCTTGAATTGCTTCATTAGCAAACGGGACGGCGTTGTGCCAAGAAGAGGACGTCGAGGTCAAGATTTTCAAGTGAGGATTCAGAAGAACTCCAATCAACATGCATCTTTGTTTCTACTTTGTCCTGGTTGCTTGTCTGGGGGGCCTTGAACTGACTTGTGCCTTGCCTCCATGTACTGCTTGCATTACTTCCACTCGGACTGGAATGAAAGTAACGCAGACTTTGCTTTATCATTCATACTATACCTGTACTGGTAAAGTAACCCGGTGTATTTATAACACCACCGAACTGAATGTTTGTACCAAAGGTAATACTAAGGTGTGTTTTAACCCGCATCAGAATCCATCCTATTATACTTTGGAGATACGATGGAATGATGCAGATGGAGACTTACTTAATGCTACCTCCCCACTCACCGACCCTACTAAGATTGCTGTATTATACTTTGATGCCTGTGATGCTATCAATAGGGATAGTCGTTCAAAATGTGCTGATTGGGAGAAAACATATGCTCTTAATGATAAGTACATGTGTCCAGAAGGAACCACTGGATGGGGAGAATGTACAGGTAAACGAGTTTTAGCCAATGAATATAGTACAGCCCCGGTAGCAGACTACTATTGCCCAAAATGGGAATGTGTTTTCTATGCCACATGGAAAACTGGAAAAATGGTAGAAAATACCAGAGATAATCGAATGGCGATTTTGCAAAAGCCATATGTGAAGGATATAGAAAAGAATTGCAAGAAAGGAGCTTGTAATCCGTTAGAGTTTCTTGTAATAAATCCTAGTGCCTGGAAACAGGGATATAAATTTGGACTCAGAATTGCGGGCTCCGGGTCAGATCCCGGAACCATTGTGTATATTAGATTGAACACCCAGGCCCATAGATCATCACGATACCACATACATAACACTTTTTACGAGATTATGCATATAAACAAGTTTGATATCCCTCACCCTTCCCAGA
Source organism: Ichthyophis bannanicus (assembly GCA_033557465.1). Taxonomy (NCBI): domain Eukaryota; kingdom Metazoa; phylum Chordata; class Amphibia; order Gymnophiona; family Ichthyophiidae; genus Ichthyophis; species Ichthyophis bannanicus. Next base: position 307,429,532 of record CM066032.1, on the reverse strand, counting down.
ATTTGTTTCTAGAATTAGCGGGAGCAGTAGTCTCCAGCTTACACATTTCAGATTGCTACTTTTGTAGTGGAACTAAGATGGGTGACCAGTGGCCATGGGAAGCAAAGGAATTAAATTATTCACTGACTTATAACCATACTGAATTACATAAGACTACAAGCGAATGGGTCTTAGCACACTCGATAGTTGGACGTCTATGTTATGCCCGAACTGGACCCCAGTTCACTCTGCAGGTGGGACAGCTGGTCTGTCTCAGCCAAACGTTCTATAATGACACTACGAAACAGACGTCTTGGTGGTCAGGAGTTAATGAATCTGAACCCGCCAATCCATTAGCAAAATTTCCTGAACTTGCTGATCTATGGACAAATCTTGCCCTACCCCATGCTTGGCAAGCCCCACCCGGCTTGTATTGGATTTGTGAAACTTGAGCATATGCCAGACTCCCTATACACTGGGGAGGGGCGTGTGTTTTGGGGACCATTAGACCTTCTTTCTTTTTGTTAACCACAGAACATGGAGAGCAATTAGGATACCCAGTATACACTAAGAGACAGAAGAGAGCAGCTTTACAGATAGGCAAATGGGAGAAATGGGAGGGTGATGATTGGCCACCTGAGCGAATCATTGCCTATTATGGACCGGCCACATGGAATGATGATGGTATGTGGGGCTATCGGACCCCTGTATATATGATTAATCGTATTATCCGCTTACAAGCAGTAGTTGAATTAATAACCAATGAGACTAGCCAAGCACTCACACTTTTAGCTAGACAGAGCACACAAATGCGCACTGCCATATATCAGAATCGCTTAGCACTAGACTATTTGTTGGCAGCTGAAGGAGGAGTATGTGGTAAACTGAATTTAACCAATTGTTGTTTGAAGATAGATGATAAAGGTCAAGTAGTTGAGGAGATTGCTGAAAATATGCGAAAACAAGCTTTCGTGCCAGTACAGACTTGGCATGGTCTTAAGATTCCTAATTGGTTCGCCTCTATTTTCTCAGGTTTAGGAGGACTTACTACTTTCCTTATGCTTATATTAATAATAATTGCTGTGTTTTTACTATTACCATGTATAATTCCATGTTGTATGCGTTCTGTAAACAGTATTATTGAAAACACCGTAGAGCGGAAAACCGCAACTAAGATTATGGCCTTATGGCATCCTCGGCCCACTATATATGGTCGTAACCCGACCCCAGTATAATCAAATTGAGTGATTTAACTCTCACACCTTATTAAGTAATAGGGTGAGATTAATCAAAGGGGGGAATGTGGTAGGCGAAGGCCTATGATCCATGGTGTCAGAAATAAGCAGACAGGCCTAACTAGCTTGACCTGTAAATGAAGCCTGTGGAGAGGCCCATAGGAATTGCACATCCCCCAGAATGCTGCTACTATAGAACTGAAACTTAGCAAAGTATAATCAGCTTAGATAAGCAGAATCGAAACTCAGAAAAATATAGAAAAATAAGTTTAATTGCTACTGATAAGAGAGTACAGCTGCTATGAAATTAATTAAATCTGCTGAAAGAAAGGTTACAGTGCCCTGCTTTCCCACATGTGCTAACTAGTTAAATGGCCTTGGAAGAGAAAAGTATCTAAGTTGGTGAACTGACCATTGTAATTGGGACTAGAAGGGGGGTAAGCAGGTGCTAAGCCCAGTCAAAGGACATCATTGGATAGCCATATCGGTACCGGAACCAATAGAAGGTGTACGGGAGGGTACCGGGACCAATGAAATGTTTTCCTATGTCTAGAATTGAGAAGAAGTCTATAAAAGTTGTTGTTTTGCTAGAAACCATTGCTCAGCCATTTTGAATTTGATTCTGCTTGAGACTTGTGCACAAATAAATGATTTGGACCTTCTGAACAGACTCCTGGTATCATTGGTTTGTCTGCGCTCTGCTGCTACAGTGACAGGGGTAGGATTGCAAATAAAAAACAAGAAACAGGCTCTATAGTGTACAGGGGCATCTGCATGAAGGATTTCATAAGCTATTATGCAAGAACAAGGTACACAGACATCCAAGTGCTAATTCACACAGGACTCATTATTACTGTGTACTAAATAGAATCCTCACTAATGTATGGAACACGTGATTGTATTAGGGGCTACAATTATTATATGCTTATGATATGTTAAAGTAATACAGATTTTGGAGATATGTGTTTGCCAGAGGTTTTTAGACAGCTTTGCTAGCTGTTCCTATGCAGGGCTGGCCCATCCACTAGGCAGACTAGATGGCTGCCTAGGGCAGCACACCCTGATGGGCAGCCCGACTCTGTTTTGAAATCGGCGGTGGCAGCACTTCAGAGATTTGAGCCGCTGCCACTTCCAAAACAGAGTTGGGCCGCTACCGCCCCCCGAATCTATCTCATCTTTCAGCGATGGTGGTGGTTCGACTCCATTTTGAAAGTGGCAGCGGCTCAAAACAGAGTTGGGCTGCTGCTGCCACCTCAAAATGAGAATATGGATTTGAGTGGCGGTAGCAGTGGCGACAAAAATGACAGGGGGAGAGTGATGGCAGAAGGGGGTGGGAGAGGGAGGCAGCAGCAAGGGGAGTAGTAAGGCGGGGGCTTCTGTCTGGGGCAGCAGAAACCCTTGGGCCACCCCTGTTCCTATGGCTTCCTGAATTTATTTATTTATTTAACATTTCTTATATACCGCGCTCTTTGTCATCAGTGCGGTTTACATTGGACAATATCACACTTGGTCAATTGAATTAGACCGTCTACATAGAACAGGGATTTAACATGGAGGTAACTTGGGTGAACTATTTACATTCTTAGTACAAGTACATTTAGGTCTGAATTTGCTGTAGGTTTTTGGATCTTGAATGAAAGTGAGAGGGTTTCAGTGTTGTTTAATTCTTAGACAGCAAAATGGGGTTGGCCACAGCACAGTATCACCAGCTAGAGAGCCTTGTGATGAGGCTGCAGATTACTTTGCCTAGCCCCTCCAACCAAAGAGATGTTGGCTTGCATTCCCTTCTCTCTTCTTTTGAGATTTCCTATGTGGCAGAAATCCAAGAAGGCCAAGTGATCTAATAAAGGGTTCCTTCAGCATGTCTATAAAACTCTGGACTGTGTCTAATAGGTGATACTTATTCGTTTGTACTTGCAGATGTTAAATTGGATCACTCAATTGCTTGAACATGACTAAAAGCATCTTTTTAAAGGCAGCTGTTCAACACATCTGATGGTTTTGACAGCTGTTAAACGTGGTTACCGCTGCTGCTTGTAGTTTAGTGCTGTGAGTCACATTATACGACTTTAGAAAGAGAAAACATGTAAAAATAGATTTACAAAAACTTACCAGTAGGCCTTTTGGCTGCCTTCTACTCAGGATCTAGATGGTTTTGGGCAGAATGCAGCCTCTTACCTGGTGAGCTGCTAGGAGGCGAGGAGAATAGACTAGAATAAAAGTGAAGGGACAGGGGAACATAGAGACAAAATTAAGGTAATCCTTAGGAGACATGTCTATCAGTGCCAGCCCAACCATTGGGCAATATTGGTGGTCACCTAGGGCAACATCTTCTGGGGGAGGCAAAGAACAGGGCATTCAAAGCTAAACAACAGTTTCTGACAGCCGGAAAAGGGGGGGGGGAAGGGGGTGAATAAGGCTTAAGGTTTGCCAGGGCGCCAACACCTTGAATCAACACTGGGGCCTGCCCTGATGTCTATGCTAGTGTTTATGACCTGTCAGATGCAAATCTATGCCTCTTCTCTTCTGGGCTGGCACTTGCACCACTGCCATGATTTTGCCAGTGGTGCTAATGATGTTCCTTCACCATTTGTCTCAACCGCGTTCTCTGGGAGGATATTCTAGGCATCCACCACCTTTTCCAGGCATGAGCATTTCCTGACATTGTATTTGTTTCTACCCTTGCAGCTTAGTATCATGTCCGCCAGCTAGTTCAATGGCTTCATTTCCTTTGGAAAAGGGTTGTTTCTTATTTATTTATTTTAACAATTTTTCTATACCGCCTTTTTCATTTTATCAAGGCGGTTTACATTAACTTCAGCTTTTACATAGAACTTGCAATTAATACCTTTCAAGTATAAAAAAAATATTAATTCCTCCCCTGTACCCTTTTCTAATGTATATATATTCCGGTCCTCCAGTCTCTTCTTGTATGTTCTGTGGTACAGATGCCTGTAGCCTCTTTATATTCTCCCTAAGATAATGACGTCCTAAAAAGAATATAGTATTTCAGGCAAAACCTCAACAGTGATCTGTTTTGGACTTTCATCACCCTTTTTTTCTGCTGCTTATACCTCTCTGTGTTTTCCTGAAAAAGTGAAGAAATTGCACCTCACAAAGAAATAAAAAAGTTTAACTTTCAAATGTTCAGCCAGGTTTCCAGTTTTTGGAAATTGCTCCCCATACCCGCTCCAGATTGTGGACTGTTGCAGATTTCCATGTATCTGTTTTTGATTTTCCCTAGGTTCGGGTTTCTCCGGCCAATTGACTGGTCTTCCATGCAGGGCACATATCCTCTATTACAATCCTTCACTGACTACAGGCTGCATTCTGCTGACACACGATTAGATTGGCCAGTCTTAACCATTGCACAATAGGTCTCCTATGAGAAATCCAGAGCCTTAATTTTCCATTGCAGGCCTGATCTCTCCAAAGTCAGCACTGCTTCTGAACAGCTTGACTGTATTTAAAAGATGAATCTGGTGAATAATTAACATAAGAACATAAGAAATGCCATACTGGGTAAGACCAAGGTCCATCAAGTCTAGTGTTCTGTTTCCAGCAATGGCCAATCCAGGTCATGAGTACCTGTCAGGTTCCCAGAAAGGTACACAGATTCCACAATGCTTATCCATGGGTAAGCAGTGGATTTCCCTGCTCTTATTATTATATTATTATAGTTTATGGACTTTTCCTCCAATAACTTATCCAAACATTTTTTAAACCTAGCTACATTAACAGCTTTTACTGCATCCTCTGGTAACAAATTCAGGAGTTTGATTACTCGTTGAATGAAAAAATATTTTCTCTTATTAGTCTTAAATGGGCTACATTGTAGCTTCATTGAGTGTCTCCTAGTCTTTCTACTTTTTGAAGGAGTAAACAACCAATCTATGTTTACTGTTCTACTCCATTCATTAATTTATAGACCTCTATCATATTTCCTCTCAGCCATCTCTTTTCCAAGTTGAAGAGCCCTAATCTTTTAAGCCTCTCCTCATAGGGGTATCCTTCCATCCCCTTTACCATTTTGGTGGCTCTTCTCTGTACCTTTTCTAATTCTGCTATATCCTTTTTAAGATATGGTGATCAAAACTGCACACAATATTCAAGGTGCGGTCGAACCATGAAACAATACAGAGGTATAATATTCTTGGTTTTGTTCTTCATTCTTTTCCTTATGAATGAGCACCACCAGTATATACATTTGTTCTAATTGCTGTTGCCTAAAAGCAAATAGGACAAGTCACAAGTCTAGGAAAAAAGTTTCTATAATGTTCATTATTCTGGCCAAGTTACAATACTGTTTACTACATTGACCTCTTGGAGTGCACTATGGTGACATCACTATAGCTCACTAACTTGGCAGAACAAGGACACTGATTCAGATTAACCTCTACCTCCAGAATACTGTTGCTTGTCCCAGAACAGATGGAATACATATTAGTCATGTATGACAGGAAAGCATACCAACTCGCTTTAGCCTTTGTGGTGATGTATTAAAGTCAAATAGTGTAATCTGTTTCCCATGACATTATATACTTTCTATCCCTTTAGAGAATGATGCAGTAAATATATTTGGGAGGGTCTGCTAATTGAGTGATGGATTTGCCTAGTTTCTATTTTGTCGGGGCTCTCTGAATCAGATTGCGGAGATGTGCCACGTTTGAAAGGGAACCACATGCGGTTGTGTTGAATCCATTGCTTTCCAGGTAGGAGTCAATACATACGTGCGTGGAGGCAGTGAAATGAAATGAAAACTGTAAGAAGTGTGTGGTAAAGTGGAATCATCTAAAAGTCAGACTCCAGACTCCTGACTCCTAAATTGCGAAGTCGGAGGAGAGCTAGAGCCTGGGATTTTCACAAGGTAGATAAGGGGCAGGTTTACTAAAGCGCAATCTGCTTTTGCAGCTATTACTGAGCGTTAATTGCAAAAGCTCCACGGTACCTGTACCTAGCACCTCCCCAGCAGATAACGTTGTGAAAATGCAGGGATTGCGGTGAGACAGCATCGCTGATGTAGCTGTCAGCACCCATAGAAGTGCCATTAGCTGCGTCAATGATGTCCACAAAAACATGTGGCTACCACATGCCGTCAACATCCACAGTAACCGCATGTTACTGGCACACCCACTCTTCTCCCGCTCATGCCGCTGACTTGCAAAATGCAGCTACCACAGAAATTTGCCTGTGGTTATTTTCACCGTGGCGTGATTTCCTTACATCGGTGCCGTGATGACAGCTATCGCGCTTTAGTAGACATACTCCTTTGTGTCAGTTTATATCCTGGATTAGGGTTCCCATCACTTCAGGTTCTCACAATTAAATTGAAACTAGTATAACTGCTACAGAAAATAAGACCCAGTCAATTCAGAGCCTTTTCTTCTCTCAATGGGGTGGGAACAAAGGCTAGCATGAACTTTCCAACGGCACAAAATCCCATTAGAAAAAAATAATCTTATTTAATATTTTGTGTCTCTGTATGTGTGTGTCATGGCAGTGAACACATTTTTTTTTTCAAGAACTATGTAGCCACAGATTTCCTGTTGACTGTAGTTCTTTGGAATAAGTTTTTCTGTAGTAGGAGACACCTAAGACCATTCTAACATGCACACTGCAGATCTAAGGAAAGTCTATTTACTTAAGCTTCCAAGAAAAATATTGACAGGGCAGTTAAAAATACTTTCCTTGATTGCTCAGCCCATGTTTTAAACCTAAAATTACAGGAGCTTTTCTCTTGGAGCAGTTTATTTTTAGGCGCTGTATATTTTTTTAGTTTTGCTTACCTTTCACATTATGGCCCTACTTCCACAGAGCTTGTAGACCATGCTGGTTCTGCAGGAGAGTCACTGGTTGAAAGACTGTATTTCAAAAGAAGTGTGCAAAGTATAAGGAAAAGAAAACAGACATGACCGTCACTGTAACTTATTTATTATTATTATTATTTGTATTTAGCTCACAGCTTTCCAGTAGCAGATCAAGGAGAGTTACAGTCAGGTACTGTTAGCACGTCCCTGTCCCAGGAGGGCTTACAATCTATGGTGATACCTGAGGCAATGGAGGGTTGAGTGGCTTATCTATTCACATAGACTAGATATTTAAAACTAACAGGTTGATATTTAAACTCTGTAGTCATACTTTATTTAGCTCACACCCAGGGCGGGTGCTGCCTCCCCGACCTTGCTGCACCCCACCCCATGGATTCCAGTGAATCTCTTCACAAATTTCTCTTCTGTAGATGTTTAATATGAGTGTCTGAATACAGTTTACACAGGAAGTCAGGGCCGGCCACAGGGTTGGCATCCTTGGCAAACCTTAAGCCTTATGCATTCCCTGGCTGTCAGAATCTAGTGTTTAGCTTTGAATGCTCTGATCTTTTCCATTCCTTAGAAGCTGCTGCTCTAGGCAACCACCTAGTTCCACTGCTGGTCGGGCTGGCCCTGCATGAAGTAGAATTTGAGTAAGGTTACTGGGTTTCTACACGACTTCTCTCACGTGCCAATCACCAGGTACTTAGGAAGCACTACAAATCCCTGCAAAAAGATCACTAAATTTGCCATACCAGAACAACACTGCCAAGACTCGCACTTCACCAACCCTACTTATGAAAAGGCAGGCAGTACAAATATTGTATCATTCCCTAGAACACCCATGCACATATTACTGAGAAAACAGAGCAAGGGATCACAGCATAGAAACAACATGCAACGTGGTCACACATACAAACCACAGATAGGGCCGGCCCATCCACTAGGCGACCGCCTAGGATGGCCGGCCTGGGTGGGCGGGGGCAGCGGCACGGATGAATGGCGGAGATGGCTATGCTGCCCCCCCCCCCACAGCTGCCTCTGCTGCAATTCCATCTTGGGAGGGGAAGACGGGCAGCGGCAGTATTTTCAAAAGTCGCTGCAAAAGTGGCATCAGCAGGAGAGGGCAGCAGCGGCGGCAGTGGAAGCAGCATCAGTAGGGGGTGTGTGGCAGCAGCAGGAGAGGGCAGCAGCAGCGGCAGTGGAAGCAGCATCAGTAGGGGCGGTGTGGCATCAGCAGGAGAGGGCAGCAGCGGCGGCAGTGGAAGCAGCATCAGTAGGGGGGGGGGTGTGGCAGCAGCAGCGGAAGAAGCATCAGAGGGGGGGATGGCATCAGGGAGGGCAGCGAGCCCGTGGTTTCTGCCTAGGGCAGCAGAAACTCTTGGGCCGGCCCTAACCACAGACATACCCTCACCAAATACAGAACAAGGAATTACAAGTGATAAATGGAAATATTAAGACAAAATTTAACTGGGAACCCTAAAATGTCAGACTCTTCATGTACTGCACCATTGGAGGACTACAAACAGAAATGTTGTTCCTTTTGTATTGAAAAAAATACAGATATTAGAGATATACATTTCCCAAAACTAACTTCCAGTTAATAAAGTCAAAATAAAATATTTTTTTCTATCTTTGTTTTCTGGGCATTTTATTTTTTCAGTCATGTTGGTCTTCTGTCTTCTAAGTCTTTCCAGTGTCTGTTCTTTTGCCATTTCTCCTTTCTCTTATCTTTTTCCATTCCTGCCCCACATCTATCTCTGACATATTGATCTTTCCCTTTTAGCTCTCATACAATATATTTCCTTTTGGTCCCTATGCACTCAAATTTTACCATCAAGTCCTCAATCTCTTTTTACTTTTCAGCTCCTATCAACTTTCCATCTCTTTCTTTCACTTCCTGCCCAGCCTGTTTCCTCTAGCTCTCCCATGTTCTTTGTCTCACTTCTTCCTCAGCTTCTTCTCCCTTTCTATCTCTCACTTTCCAGTTCTTCTCATTACATTTACACCCTCTGTACTAACACTCCCCACCCTCTCTGCAGCAGCCCTCACCAACTCTATCTCTCATCTCCTCACTAGTTCATTTCTTTCCCTGCCAGTCACTCACGCCCCTGCCTCCAGTCTCTTTTCTTATCCCCACCCATCAGTATAATTTGCCTTCTTACTTTGGGGGAGCAAAGGGTAAGGAAGTCATACTGGCTAGTTTGTCATTAGTGCCTGCAATATTTGGGTGGGCATCACCTCAAACTATGCCTATGTCCCCCCTCCCAGTCTCTGATTACCTCCTTTTATGACCTTAGCAGTTCTATGTCTGTCCATCCCTCTCACTCATCTCCTTGCCTATCCTCCATGGTCTCTCCCACATGGTTCCACCTTGCCCAGTATCTACCCCCTCCTCTTGTGCCCCCCTCATTCAGCATATTTTTTCTTTCTCTTCTCCTTTCTCTACCCTAGTACAGTATTTGTTCATCCCCTCCACCCCCGTAGTCTAGCATCTCCATGCCCCCCAGTACAGCACCTTCCCATTCCTTCTCTCTTCATTTCCATGCTCCACTGTCCCTTCTCTATTCTCCCTCTCCCACAGTCCAACAGCTTCTCTCTCCACCTCCTCTAGTATCTCCCCTCTCTCCCCTTCCCTTTCCAGTATCTCTCAGCACCTCTCTGTTCCTTCTCTCTTCCTTTCCTTAATCTACAGTCTAGCAGCACCCTCCTCTCTATTCTCCCTTCCAATATCTCCCTTTTCTCCCCCACCCCCAACAGCTCAGCATCTAATCTGTCTCTTTCTCTCCCTTCTCCATCACTCCCCTGGTCCCCATCCTCTCTGCAATCCAGGCTCTCCTCTTTCTCTTTTCCTCTTCCTTCCAGCATCTCAATTCTCCCCTCCATAGTGACTTCTTGACCACCACCCCATTCTCCCAGTAGTCAGCAATTTCCCTTTTCTTTCTTCCCTCCCCCCCCCATACTTTGCCACCACCATCACCATACCTTAACAAAAAAAGCAAAGATGCATGGCCCATGGAATCCTTCAGGCTCTGTACACGCTGAAGGGCCGATGTATCTCCAACCCCTCTGATGCAACTTCCTGTTACCGAGGGGCAAGTACGCATTGGGTCTTCAGCATGTACAGTGTTGCATGACATCACACTGGAACCTACAGCAGTGGCAATAACAGAAAGGAAGGCATGAGGCTTCTGCTTTCCCCTACTAATGGAAACAGGAAGCCTGGGATGTGGCAAAGGTTTCAGAACACATATGAGCTCAAGGCCCCATACTTCCTTTCTGTTATTTTGCTGCTGCGAGGGTCCCAGAGAGATGACAGTGACAGTAGTACAATGGCGGATGGGGAAGGGAGATGGTCAATAGAGCCACCCCTGATTTTGGCATTTGGCAGACAAATGCCACATACATTAGTTCATGGACTGCAGAATGACTCTCAGATTGGAAGGGGGCAAGCTCTACCTTAACTCCATCCCCAGCTCTGTCCTAACTCTGCCTCCTAGCCCCATAAGAACATAAGATATGCCATACTGGGTCAGACCAAGGTCCATCAAGCCCAGTATCCTGTTTCCAACAGTGGCCAATCTCAGTCATAAGTACCTAGCAGTCTCCCCAAAAGACACAGGTTACAAGGAAAGGAAGAGTTAAAGACCAAGCAACTATATGGAGAAACCCTCCATCACTTTGAATCCAGCCATCACTATGGCAATCTGATTGAGAGGAGGACTGTGGCACCCTATGAAACCTAGCAGAATGTTGTGAGCAAGCGGTGGCTATAGAGAACTTCCCATTCCAGATATAGTGTATCTGGACTTTCAGAAAGCCTTTGACAAGGTCCCTCATCAGAGACTTTTGGCAAAATTAAAAAGTCATGGGATAGGAGGCAGTGTAGTATTGTGGATCAGAAACTGGTTAAAAGATAGAAAGCAGAGGGTAGGGCTATATGGCCAATTTTCCCATTGGAGAAAGGTGAATAGTGGAGCACCCAAGGGATCTGTGCTGGGTCTGCTGCTTTTTAACATATACATAAATGACCTGGAAATGGAAATAACGAGTGAGGTTATCAAATTTTCAGATGACACAAAACTATTCAAAGTTGTTAAAACCCATGAGGATTATGGAAAATTGCAAGAGGATCTTGATAAATTGGAACACTGGGCATCCAAATGGACACGTGCAAAGTTATGCACCTAGGAAAGAAAAACCCAAACTATGGTTACACGATGCAAGGTTCCACATTAGGAACCACCACCCAGGAAAAAGATTTAGGCGTCATCGTGGATAACATGTTAAAACCCTCCACCCAGTCTGCTGCAGTGGCAAAGAGAGCAAATAGAATGCTAGGTATCATAAGTAAAGGAATGGATAAAACAAAGGATATTATAATGTCTCTGTATCATTCCATGATGCAACCGCACCTTCAATATTGTGTGCAATTCTGGTCGCTGTATCTTAAAAAAGATATAGCGTTATTAGAAAAGGTACAGAGAAAAGCCACCAAAATAGTAAAGGGGATGGAATGATACCCCTATGAAGAGAGGCTAAAAAGGTTAGGGCTCTTCAACCTGGAAAAGAGACAGCCGAGGGGAGATATGATAGAGGTCTACAAATTAATGAGTGGAGTGGAACAGGTAAACGTAGATTGATTGTTTATGCCATCAAAATATAGAAAGGCTAGGGGGTATGCAATGAAGCTACAAGGTAAACTATTTAAGACTAATAAGAGAAAATATTTTTTCACTCACTGTGTAATCAAACTCTGGAATTTGCTACCGGAGGATGTAGTGAAAGCTGTTAGTGTAGCCGGGTTTAAAAAAGGTTTGGACAAGTTTCTGGAGGAAAGGTCCATAAACCATTATTAAAGTGGACCCAGAATATCTACTGCTTGCCCCAATACAAGCATTGTGGAACCTGTGTCTTTTGGGGAAGCTGCTAGGTTCTTGTGACCTAGATTGGCCACTGTTGGAAGCAGGATACTGGACTTGATGGACTTTGGTCTGACCCAGTATGGCATATCTTATGTTCTTATGTTTAAGAGAAGGGAATGGCTGCGATCACAGTGGTCTCCTGTCTGCCCACGGGAGATCAGATCCCCACAGGCAGGAGGGGAAAGCCACTGTGATCACAGCAAAGACTCTTTCTTTCTGCCCGCTGGCCTCCTCTGCATAAAACCATCCAGGTTGGCCAAATACTAGCTAGTTGGCAGCCATAGTAGAGACATTTAGGCTATTGGTAAGTGACAAGTGACTTTTAGGATTACCCTAAATGTATATGATAAGAAGTCAATGGGCCTTCCAGGGAGGAAAAGTGCTTTCTTTTGTAGTAGATGACTGTACTTATAAAATGCATCACATTTCTGCACTTTTAAAGCAGGTAGGAAAGTCACAGAAGCCCTAAAATTGTCAGAAATTAGGATTGTAAATCACCATAGTATGATGTCTTGCTTATTCATAGGCAGAAATTCTCTTTAAAATTGTAAGTGTATGTATGATATGATGCACGTAGTCCCTCTTCTGGGTATTCATGTATGACTAAGGGATCACATAATTTGAGGTTCCAGTGCCTGGGAATCTCTGCAAGACCCAGCATAGATTGCCTGACAGGAGGAAGAGATTTTCCACTTCAGGGACCAAGGCACACTGGTTAAAGGAGGCAGCTTCAGACAAAATTAGGGTATTAAAATAAAAAGACATCTACTGAAGAAAATAAACAAAGCATTTCTAGGACACCCTTCCTTCTGTTACCTTTGATTCTGGGCTCCCTCAATACCTTGACCGGGCTCCCTGACTCCTCAAGGATCCTTTTGGTATCTCTTTACATGCAATATAAAAGACATTTATAAAACATATCAGAGATGTGCATTCATGTGCTGCATTTGGTTCATTTGGGTGTTTATAAATTTAAAGGGCACCCAAATTTCTTGTGTGTTCATACCATGAATCAGTGCACCATGCTTTAAAAAGTTTCAGCATGCATATAATGTCTGTCTAAAGAATGACCATGTGAAACAAACATGAAAAAAATACCCAACAATTCAGAAAATGTTTGTTTTAAATGAGCATGAACTGAGCTTTAATTTTGGCTGTGGACACCCCTAAAATCTAATCACCAGCCATTTAGTTTTGTTAGTAGGTGCTTGAAAATAAGTAACAACAAGCAGACACAGAAATGAAAAGGCGAAGTATGAACCAAGCACATAATCAGAAACAGCTATTGGAGCTGAGAAAAAAAAATTAGAAAAATCAACTTATTTCTGCTTACATTTTATTGTAGATATCTTCGTAGAAAGATCAAACATTTGAAGGCTACGGTAAATTGTTTTTGTCAAGGAATCAGTGGTTTCCCACTGATTTGCAGTGAGACATAATTCATACACACCAACTTAAGAAGAGGAAATCTGCAATAGAAATGTATGCTAAGGCAACATTTTGGGTTTTGGCTCAAGCTTGTAAATGCCAGAGATCTCCGACTGCAAGCACGAAATAACAAACAGCGAAAATTCTCAAGTTTTGTCTTCTATAGTCAGTCGAATATTTGTATTATTACATTATACTGTATCCACTTGTAGGGTAGTGGAGAAAATAATCCCAATTCAACACAAAAGCAGCCCTGGTGGAGAGACAGGTTTTCCACTGAATGAGGCGCCCCAGGGTGGTTAGGATGGAGGCTTCCACCTGTAACAGCCATCTTTCTTTTGAGTTGAGCCCTCCAGTGCTGGGGGCCACCAAGTCTTCACTACCCAAACCCACGACTAAAGGTGAGATCAAAGAATCAGGAGAACTCTAGAGGAGACAGGAAACATAAGCACAGGGCACTTACCAAACAGGAGCAAGGCAGAAATGTATTTATTTATTTGGCTGTGCTTTTATGCTGCTTTTCACAGATGTCAAAGCGGTGTACACAGAACTTAAACAGGATAAACAACGTTACAGAGAACAAAGTAATGCACATAGAGCTTGCAACTTAAACAGATTAAACAATTTTACAAAGAATAGTGGCTTTGTACATGATATTTAACAGGGGCATGTAGCCTTAGAACTATTTACAAAGCATTCTTAGTTGGGAGGGGGAGGTTGGATGGGGGGGGGGGGTTTAGGGGGTGGGTCAAAGTGAAGGGTGAACAGGTGGATTTTGAGGAGCTTGTGGAACGTGAGTAGATCTTTGGAGTTTCTTATTGTGTTGGTGGGGGGGGGGGGGGCTACAGATTGTGGGAGCATAGAGCTTGAAAAATCTTGCATAAGCCTGTTGAGTGCTTTTAGTTTTTACTTGGGGGTGGCTAGGGTGTCTCTAGTGGTGCGTCTATGGGGCCTGGTTATTTGGGGTGGTCCAATAAGGGTTTGAAGTTGGGGGGATGATAGGTTGTTGAGAGTTTTGAATTTCATTAATAGGATTTTGAGTTGTATTTTGCTTTGTAGTCAAAGCCAGTGCAGGTGCTTGAGGATGGGGGTGATGTGATTGTATCGGGAGGCTCCTTGGATGATCCAGGCTGTCATGTGGAGGGCAGTTTGAAGAGGGAGGAGTGTCGAGTGTGGTAGTCCATAGTAGATGGAGTTGCAGTAGTCGACATTATTGTTTATTGTTTACTTACATTTGATATACCGCCCCCCATTACATCGGGGCGGTTTACAGTACAAAAATAATTTTGAAATAGAAAAGGAAAAAGAAGTTACAATAATCTGAGAGGTACAGGAGACAAGAGGTAAGGACAGCAATCGAGAAAGAGGAGGGGGATCAGAGGAGATTCATAGAGAAACATTAAAAGCTAAGGAGAAAAGATGGGTTTTAAGAAGGGAACGAAATTTGGGGTAGGATTCTTCTAGTCGGAGGAAAGTGGGAAGCGAGTTCCAGAGGGAGGGGCCCAAATAGAAAAAGGCTGATTTCCGGGTAGATTGTAAGTGAGCTTTGGAGGGAGCTGGGAGGTGAAGACGGTTGACATGGATGGATCGAAGGCTGCGAGTGGGAGTATGGAAGGTTAATAAATCGGAGAGGTACTGGGGTTGGAAAAGATAGATGGCTCGATGTACTAACGTAAGGGTCTTGAAAGAAATCTGGAATTCCAGTGGTAACCAGTGGAGATGTTGCAACAACGGGGTAATATGATCGCGAGGGGAGGCGTGTAATATCATCCGAGCAGCTGTATTCTGTATTAGCTGTAGTCGATGTCGTTGATATTGGGGGATGCAGCATGATCAAAGCTTGTAGGGCAGAGTGGAAGTCAGAAGGGACGAGTAGCGGTTGGAGATGTTGTAGAGATCGGGTTTTGTAATATATCACCTTTGCAGTGTTCATTACTTGGGACCTCAGGGAGAGGTGACAGTCTAGGATGACTCTCAGGTATTTTACTTTGTGACAGACTTGGATTTCATTGTGGTTGAGGGTGCTGGATGTTGGTGGGGTAAATATGTTATTCTTCCTGATGAATAATGATTCCGTTTTTTTGAAGTTTATTGATAGGTGGTTTGTGGCTAGCCATTTGGAGACATCTGTGAAGCATTGTTGTAAGTTGAGGTAGGAGGGTTTCATTAGGTTGATTGATGTATACAGCATGATGTCATCAGCATAGATATGGTAGTTGATGGTGTGTGAATGGATGAATGGGCAGAGGGGTTGCATGTAGACATTGAAGAGTAGTGCAGAGAGGGTGGATCCTTGAGGGACACCTTGAGTCTGGGAATATGGGGTTGAAGAAGATCCAATTCTTATTCATTAGAATCTGTTGTGGAGGTAGGCTTGGAGACATTTTAGTATAGCTCCTTGTATTCCAATGGACTGTAAGCATTGTAGGAGGATGGTGTGGTTGATGGTATTGAAGGCTGCTGAGATGTCGAGGAATATAAATATGAATCCTTGCAGGATGTTTTAGATTCCTTTGACAGGGTTGTTAATGAAGGAGGTCAGGACAGTTTCCACTCTATGTTTATTTATTTATTTATTTAGCTGTATTTATATCCCGCTTTTCACCGGGTCAAAACGGTCAATTGGGGGATACATTTAACATGAGGGGATATGAGACACATATACTAATACTTACAGGGAACATGGGCAGTGGAGGGTTAAGTGGCTTGCCCAAGACCTCAAGGAGTGACAGTGGTGCAGTTGGAATCCATGTTGTTGTGGGTCGCATATGGGGTGAGTGTCAAGGCATTCTTGAAGTTCACATTGGACAGTCTTTTCAATTATTTTGACTATGAATGGTAGACTTGCTATGGGTCTGTAGGAGGAGAGGTCAGTGGGGTCTGTGGGATCCATGTGAAGTTTCTTTATTATGAGGTGGATTGAGGAGGTTTTTAGACAGGTTGGTATTTCTCCATGTTGTACAGATGTTTGGGTGAGTTTGGCTAGGAATGTGGAGAGTTTGTTTCTTGATGTTTTTATCCAGCCCACTGGAAAGGGGTCAGGGGGGGGGGGGGAAATGTGGCATTGAGAGATGAGATGGTGTCTTCTATGTTGTCATTGGTAGCAGGATAAAACATAGAAGGCACAGTTTTTTCACATTGAGGGCCAACAGAAGGTTCTAGGGATCAGTTCCAATAGTCTTCCTAATCTGCGTAGGCTGGGCCACTTGGAATCATATCTCCATTTGAATGCTTCCAGGTAACAAGCACCAGACATGAAGATCCAACCAGCAGAAATAGACCCTGGAAGTTCCATACCATGAGATTATTGGGAAATTTTCTTCAACAATTCTGAATTCATAATATTGGCAATAAACTTAGAAGGAAGTATGATGGGTCCCTTGTTGATTGCATTTGGACTTTCCTCAGTAGTGAATTGTTGAGATAGTACATCAGTTCTGACATTCTTTTAGCCAGGGCAGTAAGAGATGATGAACTGGAATCAAACAAAAAAACATGGCCCAGTGGGCCTGTTGTGGGTTCACATACTTGGTAGCTTCAGTAAATAGTAGATTCATGTGGTCAGTCAGGATTGTGACCAGATATGTAGCACCCTCTAACAAATGTCTCCACTCTTCTAATGTCTCCTTGATGGCAAGAACTTCCCATTTCCCAAATTATAATTGTATTCAATAAGGGAAGATTTCCAGGAAACATACCCACATGGATGAAGCCAAACTTCAGGGTCTGGGGTTTTCAATAAAATTGCCTCAGCTCCAATTTTTGATGCATCTATCTCCAGAGGTAATGACTTGGATAGGTCTGGATGACATAGTACCAGTTCAGCATCAAAGCAGTGCCAGTAGTGGTGCACTGCACTGAATGCATGCATCCCCCCGCCCCCTTTTTGGCATTACAACTAGCAACCTCAGTTTGAATCTTGTCTAAACATTTTCAGGCTCACTCTGAGACGCAAATAGCGGGGATGGACATCCCAATGGGATGTCCAGCCCCGCTATTCGTGCCCCTTCCCACCAGGGTCTAACTTCCCTGCCCTTTGTATGGGGAAGTTAGACGGGTGTGGGAAAGAGGAGAATCGGGGGCAGTGTTAGGGTGGGCAGTGGGCGGTCACCGGCCCCGGGCATACAGGACCGATTCTAATGTTGGCCCTGTACGTCTGGGGCCAGTGACTTCAAGGGGGAAGTTATTCCACCACCAAGGTGGAATAACTTCCCCAATTCTGCAGGATCGGTGGGCCTGGGGCTGGGAAGGGTCGTCAGGGGTCAGAGGGTAGTCCCCACAGCCTGTTCCTGGCCCTGGGAGGCCAGATTGTGGGTCGGGCTAAGGGGAATTAGCTGCAGGAACTGGGGGCTGGGGATCGCAGCTTTTAAATGGAGCCACGGTGCCATGGCAACCAGACACCACAGTGCCGTGGCTCCATTTGAAAGCTCTGACTGAGTTAGTCAGGCATTTCCTATATGTGCAGGCCGGGCTACATCACAGTCCCAGCCTGCACGTACAGGACTGTTTGTGATTCTAATTCTGCGGGACTAGATGTGTCCCATGGGATCAGAATCGCGACACCCTCTGTACATCTGATTCAGACCGGACGTACAGAGGGCTTTTACGTCTGGGATGGAATCGAGCCTTTTGAGTTTATCTTGAAGTAAGAATTTATGATAACTGTACCAACACTATTAGGAAAACTAAGTTTGCCTCGATGAGGCAATACCTCAAGAAGTCATTAGCGGGATGGGAAGAGTTGGGGGATGTGGAAAAGCAATGGGTAAATCTGAAAGGCGATATTTTAAGGACAACAAACCTTTTTGATAGAAAGATAAATAAATGTAAAAAGAAAAGGAGGCCACTATGGTTCTCAAAAGAAGTAGCTGAAAAGATGAAGAAAAAGAGGGTGGCCTTCATAAAATACAAGAGATCACAGAAAAAGGAAGACAAGCATCAATATTTGGAAAATCTTAGAGAAGCCAGGAAAGTAGTCAGGAAAGCAAAGATACAAATACAAGAAAAAAATCCAGTACAGTAAAATGGGTGGACAAGACATTTTTCAGATATGTTAGTGAGAGGAGGAAGTGCAAAAGTGGTATTGTCAGACTCAAAGGAAAAGGGGAGGAATGCTAGAAGCTAGAATTGCTTAACAAATATTTCTGTTCTGTGTTCACAGATGAAGGGCCAGGAGCAGGACCTCAGAAAACACTCACAAATAGGAACAGTAGTTAAGGGGGTCTTGAACAATTTTCTGAAGAGTGTATTCATGAGGAATTAGCTAAATTAAAACAGAGAGAGCGATGGGGCCAGATGGGATATATCCCAGAGTATTGAAGAAACTTGGACAAGTTCTAGCAGCTCCACTCTCTGACCTTTTCAATTCTTCTTTAGAGTCAGGAGTAGTCCCAGAGGACTGGAGAAAGATGGTACATAAATGTAAGGATGAGGTTGAGAACTACAGAATGGTTAGTCTGACCTCTGTGATGAGTAAATTAATGAAAACACTGCTAAACAGAGGAGAGTAAGGCTTCTGGAGTCCAATTGATTGCAGGATCTGAGGCAGCACAGCTTTACTAGGGGAAGTCTTGTCAGACAAATCTAATTAATTTCTTTGACTGGACAACCAGAGAGCTGGACCGAGGGAGAGCCCTAGATGTGGTGCACTTAGATTCCAGTAAAGACTATGCACCGTTCCATATAAAAGACTTTTAAATAAATTGAGCATCCTAGGAATAGACCTTAAAGTGACTGAGTGGGTTAAAAATTGGTTAGGTGAAGGTAACAAAGGGTACAGGTAAATGGAGCTTACTCTGAGGAGAAGGATATAACTAGTGGTGTGCCGCAGGGATCTGTCCTTGGTCTGATTCTTTTTAATATGTTTGTTAGTGATATTGCAGAAGGGCTGTTAGGTAAAGTTTGCCTCTTTGTGGATGATACCAAAATTTGCAATGGAGTAGACACCCAGGAAGGAGTAGATAACATGAGGAGGGATCTAGTGAAGCTTGAAGAATGGTCGAGAATTTGGCAGCTGAGATTTAATGCTAGAAAATGCAGGTTCATGCATTTGGGCTGCAAAAATCCAAGAGAGTATAGGGGGTGAATTACTTCTGTCTATGAAAGAAGAGCGAGACCTGGACATGATTGTTCTGATGAACTTAAAGTGGCTAAACAGGTAGAAAGCTAGAAGGATGCTTGGATGCATAGGGAGAGGAATGGCCAGCAGGAAGAAGAAGAAGAAGGAGATAGTGCCTCTATATAAGTCTTTGCTGAAACCTTATTTGGAGTATTGTGCGCAATTCTGGAGATTCAAAGTGAAGCTCTGTAGGCAGTGCATTCCAGATTGATGGTGCAAGATCATTGAAAGTCCTTTGCAGGAGCTTTCCAATTGCAGTTACGTCTTGGTCAGGACCACTAGACAGTTGGCCTGAGAGGACCAAAGCGTCTGAATAGGGCACTATGGGCTCAAAAGAGAACTCAAGGGATACAGTATAATAAGCTTGGTGGTAAGTATGAGTATTTTTTAAATCTGATCCAGAACTAGATGGGGAACCAATATTGCTCTTGCAGCAAAGGAGTAAGCTGGTCAAAAGTTTTAGCATTATAAAGCAACTTCACCACCGTATTTTGGATAGCCTGCAAACATTTTGCTGATAATGCAGGGCTTCTGCCAGTGAAAAGTTACAATAATCCAGTTGATTTATGGCCAAAGCATAGATTAATGTCTTTAATGTCCTCCTATCCAAAAAGGGCTTAAGAGATTTAGATTTCACAGAGCATAAAGAAAGTTTTCTAACCACCAACTGTATATTGTCTGCATAGAAGAAAGCATTTACTGTAACATTAGCTCTTTTATCAGGCAGCTAAAGGCATGGCGGCACATTCTGCTTTGTACGTCTCCGGTGCATACAGACATCCGGATGGCCGGGAGATGCAGCCAATTCTGCTCCCATGGTGGCTAGATGCCCCCGCGAAAGCAGAATCGCAGCAAAGTGGCTGGAACATCCGGAATGTGCCCCTTATTCAGGCACCATGGACATCCAGCCACTTACCCAGCTAACTCAGTCAGGCACCGTAATGGAGCCGCAGTGCTATGGTATCATGTTGCCATGGCACTGCGGCTCCTTTAAGAAGCCGCAATCCCCGGCTGTCACAAAAATGTTCTTTCCCCGCAGCCGGACCCCCAATGCAGCTTTCTAAAGGCAGGGTCAGGCTGCTGGGAATCTCCTTTACCCCCTTGTCCCATTGACCTGGCCCTATGCCGCCGTGCTCCGATGTTCAGGGGTACTTATTACACCTCTGAGTCCCCCATCTGCCCATACAACCCCGGACGTACAGGGCCGTCCTCAGAATAGGCCCTGTATGTCTGAGGAGATGGCCCGCCCTCATTCCACCCTCGTTCTGCCCTCCCCTACCCCTGTCTAAGGCTCCCTATATGATGCACGTGCGGGGAGCCTTTTTCCAGCAGGCACCTTTGGACGAATATCGGGGATGTACATCCAGGCTAGATGTACATCCCCGTTATTCGTGGTTGGGAATGACCGCCATAAGGAATAGATTATAAAAGAGTAGAGGCCTTGTGGCACATCAATAACAGTAGGTATGTTGCTAATAACAACTCTTGGATAGATACCTGAAACATTTATTTTGAGAGATAAGAAAGGAACCAATTCAAGGCTGAACCAGTTATTCCTACTAAGCAATTTCATACTGTCGAGAAGAAGAGCATGATCCAACTATGTTACATGCCACGCTCAGATCTAAATGGATTAATAGCGCATCTTGATGTCTGTCCTGGAAGCCAATAGTCTCGTCCAACATTGCCAGAAACACTGTTTCTGTACTGTAGCTATTACAAAAGTCTGACTGGCAAGGGCGGAGAAAAGCATTCGCATCCAAAAAACAAGTCAATTGTTCACATAAAAGAAGGCATACACTTTCTGTGCACATATTTTTATATACATAAATGCTCACACAATTTTGAAGTCTTTTTCTGCATGTAAATCAGGCTGTACATGATGAATAAAAGATTTATAAACTTACTCCCTATGCATGTAAATGGTGTCATGCATCATATAAGCACTGTGGTTGAGATCTCCTCTCGCCTGGGCTGCTGTTCACACACTAGCACTGCGGCCATCAGAGACTGGACCCCTGCCATCATTTCTCCACTCTCCTCAAGGCACCTCCACCTCCGACCCTCCTTCTCTCTCTGTCCAAACCCTTGCCGTCTATTTCCATAACAAAGTCCACAAGATTACACTCCAGTTCCCCTCTAAACAGCGTCATCCCTCTTCCCCCTCTTCAATATCAACTTTTCCCCTCAATCTTTGTTTCTCTTTCAACCTTTTCTAAGATCTCCATTAAAGAAACCTTTCAGCTTCTTTCTTCCTCAAAACTTACTACCTGTTCCTCTGATCCTGTGAACAGTATATGATCTTATTAGAGTACCCTATGAAAAATAATCCAGAAGGAATCTGCATAGGTTCACTATAGCTAAATGTCAAAACATATCTATGTAAATAATAAAGGGACCCTCAGAGTATTCAGCAGTGAAAACAGCACTAATACATGCTCAACAGCAGTACCATTAGTCTCTAAAAATGTGCATGTATTAGTGCTGTTTTCACTGTTGAATGCTCTTATTCTGAGGGTCCCTTATTATTGACAGGGACATGTTTTGACATTTTGCTATAGAGAACCTTCTCTAATTTTGTCTGCCCAATCGCACTGGCACCTGGTGATGTTGCGGTCATCTATACGGTACAGGTACTGGCCAGGCTTTAATGTCCCCCCTGAACTGCAGATGAGCATGGCAGATCTTTCTGTGCATCCCTCAGACCACACACACACATACACACACACACTCTCTCTCACTTTCAGTCACAGAAACATAATTCTGCAAAAAAGACGCCCTGACATCTATGACATAACATACGAGTAATAACATGGCGTACCAGGACTTAAAATATGGTCTCCATTTCTCACCTAAATAAGAATTCTTTCCTTATTCACGCTCATACTATCCCTACATCAGCGATCTCATTTTTGAGAACATGGGAATTATTAGTGTCCTCTAGATTGGCTCCTTTAACACAAACAGCACATTTCAGCATTGCCATAACACACGCTATTGCTACTGTATTTTTAATATTCTTAATATTTCTGTAAGGGTGTTTATTAATGTTTCTTTACCTTACAACATTCCCTCACCTCTGCTTTCTGTTGCTTAAAACGGCATCTTGTGTTTTTGCAGACTGCAGTCACACCAGTTCAGCACATACTTGTCACAACCAACCAATCTTCTATATGGGTCGAATTGCAGAACACAGCAGAATATTTTCTAAGTCCTGGCCTTATTCCATGTTTCAGCAGGAATAATGTGGACGTTTCTGGGAAACACTTAATATGTACATGGGCCTTTCCTGAATACACTTTATATATCTCCATGGCTGACTACACCCCTATTCCATCCCTTCTAGGCACGTTCTGAGATCCCTGTGCTAGCACCATGTACATGTATGATAACAGTGCTTCAGAATACAGCCAAGGATGTTTTCAGCACATAAATGTCCCTGCTGCACATACAAACCCCTTATTCGTGTTCTGGAATGACCCCCATATGTGCCTCTACAGTGCTGTGTACGCCTTGTAGTGCTATACAAATGATCCGTAGTAGTAGTAGCAAGTTCAGCTCAAAATAATATTGCTGTGCACCAGATAGCAATATAGCAGATGTGCCCAAGTGCCTTTGTGTGTCTGCAGGATATGGGTGCTGTGGAAGTCAACACTGTGCGCATGTGCCTAGCTTGCGTTCCTGGTTTAGCACATACTTTTTGTGCAGAGCTAGTTTGCATGCTGTTTGCTTACAGCATCGCCATGCAAAACTCTGTGCTAAACCTGCATGAGGAAACCCCCTGCTAGAGCTTTAGTGCTGGGCTCTAGCAGTGGGTTTCTACATCGAGCTGTTAAAAGGTGGTGGGCGCATGGAATGGACTCCCCATAGAGGCTGTGGAGACAACAATAGCACTGGAATTCAAAACAGCCTGGGATTAGGACAAAGGATCCTTAGTGGGGAAAGAAAGGCGGGAAGGTCAGGGAATGGCTGGGCTCTTTGACATAGTGTTACAAGTAAAAAAGGGCAGACTCGATGTACCTGTTGGTCCTTATTTCTTTTCCTGTGGCTGCACAGGTTTGTTTCAAGTCTTTAAGAGGGTAATTTTATAACAGCTTGCCTAGGTTAATTGTGCAAGAAGGTGACCGTCTATGAAATGCTAGCAGAAATCCTGTAGACATGACGCCTACATTGAAGGCGCCGACATTTATGCCTGCACAGGAGTCAGTAGAACTGTTAGCGCGTAAAGTATGCACATCGATTTAAGTCTGCCCATGAGCTATCCAAACTCCTCTCCTGAGGACCCTTTTCTACAAATACTTGCTTACTTGCACCACATACAGCAACTTTTAGGCATGACCTAATTTTACAAAGGACCTTTTACACATGAAAATCAGCTTTTTATATGTGAAAAAGTTCTATGAAATGACCTCCTAATTCTCTAGATTGCTAATTCCAGTCCACTGATCATGACAGAAATATGTGATCATCATTTAAAATGACTTGTAGAGGGTATCAGTGGCAGCGGCTAGTGCTTGTATTTATTTATTTATTTAGCTGTATTTATATTCCGCTTTTCACCGGGTCAAAGCGGTCAATTGGTGGATACATTTAACACGAGGGGATATGAGACGCATACGCTAATACTTACAGGGAACATGGACAATGGAGGGTTAAGTGGCTTGCCCAAGACCACAAGGAGTGCCTATAGATTAGAAATCCCAGTCCCGGGGGGGCGGAGCCTGATGTCCAGCGGGTAGGACGCTTTGCGTTGAAGCTCCC
The DNA here is from genome assembly GCA_033557465.1 of Ichthyophis bannanicus. NCBI lineage: Eukaryota > Metazoa > Chordata > Amphibia > Gymnophiona > Ichthyophiidae > Ichthyophis > Ichthyophis bannanicus. Next base: position 307,405,279 of record CM066032.1, on the reverse strand, counting down.
GAGAGGCCTACTTAGAATCCTGACTTAATACCTATATAAATTTACTATTTCGCTCCGAGCTGACCGGGGCACCTCGGGGGGCATGGCGGCCCATAAACCAGCACGCTTGGACTTCGGGTCTCCTTCTTCTTCTCACGGAAAACGCTCCAAAACAGAGGTGTCCTCCCCACAGAAGATGGTTCCATTTCGTGAAAACCCCGAGATGCACCTGGAGATTTTGGAGGAAATACGCGGCGTGAAGGAATTGGTGCAGTCCAATGGAGAAGCGCTTCGAGCCATGCGAGAAGACTTTGGAGTGCTCCAGGACCGACTTGAAAGTCTTTCATTACGGCAGGACAACATGGCGGGGGTCCTCGACTCGCACGAGGTGCGCTTGGGCAAACTGGACGAGGCTGAGCGCCAGATACAGAATCTTCAAAAGGAGTTAGAAGATAGCAATAATCGAGCCCGTCGCAACAATGTGAGGCTCCTCGGAATGCCGGAGGGGGTGGAAGCAGGAGATATAAGAGAATTCTTGCTCAAAACTCTTCCCTCCTTGCTGAAGATCACTTTTCACAGAGAACTGGAAATCGATCGAGCACACCGTGTTCCTGCCCACATGGCGCTCAACCGCACGACCCCCCGGCCTATTGTCTTTAGCTTGCTACGATATCAACAAGTGGAACAAATTTTACATGCTGCCCGAGCGAATCATCATTTGGAATTTGAAGGTCGTAAGGTCTCCTTCTTTCCTGATTTGGCAAAGCCTACCGTTGACCGTCGGAAGAAACTCCTTGCTTTTCGCCCTCGACTTCAACAGCTACAGGCTCGTTTTGGCCTGTTGTATCCAGCGAAGCTCCGAGTGACTCTCCACAACCAAACCAGGACGTTCGAAGATCCTGATCTACTATCAACATTTTTAGACTCCAAAGAAGCAGAGCAGATGCGCTAATCCCAAATCTTGGACTCTTATTTGCTGGCTCTATCCGCCATTTTGAAGGGCCCGATGCGGCGGTCATAGCCAAGCACAGAAATGGCCTGGACTTTCTTTCTTTCTCTATATGACTTTTGTTTTTTGGTCTCCTATCCCTTCATGATGTGTGCCTCGGTCGGATTCGGAGCACGCACAGTCCTACAGGTTATGTGTTTTTTCAATTTCGGCCTTCTCGGGGGTTTCTCCCCGCAGACACATGGTCGCCAGTAATTTTGGGGTTTTGCTTCTCCTCTACCGTACTGCGGTTTTCTTTGTTAATGTGGGGCGCTTCATTGTATTATATTAGTTTATTTTTCCTATGTCATGTGTACAGCCAGATACAGTCAGTTTGAGGGACATAGTGAAATTATGTGTGCTCTCCTGCTTAGAATTTTTAACTTTTCTGAATGGCCTTATGTAAACTCTTATCATTTACCGCCAAAGGCATTCATGGTCCACTCAAAGGAAAGCACATCCTTAGCTATCTTAGCTATGCGTATGTTGATTTAGTGTTTCTTCAGGAAACGCATTTAAACTCTGCTGAAACACTGAAACTCAATGCTAAGCCTCACATGGTAGCTGCCTATTCTCCCACCGTTTTCAAATGGTACGGGATAGCCACTCTGGTTAAGAAGTCTTAGCACGCTACTGTACCTGATATTAGCGCTGACAAGGAGGGTAGATGGGCCCGTGTACACCTTGAGGTTGGAGATAGTGAATTCACGTGTATTTGCATTATGCCCCGAATGTGGACAACCCTGCTTACTATGCAAGTATTGCGCAGTTGGCCTTGGCCTCTGCCAATGCTCCATTAATACTTGGTGGCGCTTTTACTCAAGTGTTCCCTCAATCTTTTCTTCTCAAACAAGGTGCTCGTTGGTTGGAAGATCCAGTACCGAGTAGACCTGTGTGGCTAGATATAGAAGCGGGCCTTTGCAAACCGATTCCTCTTACCTTTCTCCCTGGTATGACTCTCCCATCCGACTCCCACTATCCACCAATGCTTTTGGACACTTTAGGTGCCTTTAATACTCTTATGCAATCTTTAGACTCCCGACTCTGGTCAGTGCAACTTCAGCATCGCCTTCGGTGCACTAGAGTACTCCCGCCATCGGCATTCTCTACATAAGGTTGATTGGAGACTTTCCGATCTCTCGGTAGTTCACCGGGTGTAGCATCCAATTTTACTAAACCTTCTGTAATGCTATAACTAGAGATACCCCTATAGCGCAGAAAGTATGGGAGAGAGAATTGTATGTGACTTTGACCTCGGAGCAATAGAGCCTTATCTGGAGTAGAGGGACACGGGTTCCCGATCCGCCTCACTCATTCAGACCCTCTTCTTCCTAGCCCACAGGTGTTTTTACACTTCTCACAGATTAGACAAATGGAACACTACTCAGGGCAATGGTTGCTGGACACGTCCCGCGGCCATTGGTTCATTGCCTCCTGTTATGCATGAATATCCCGCACTACAGTATTACTGGCGTCGGGTCTGGGGTCGTATTTAGTCTATCTCGCACTCTCAGGAGCCCCTTTCTTGGAGGATAGTGGGACTTCGCCCAGTTGCGGGGATCCCCTCTCTCCCAAAAATGGCTTATCTCCTTTCGAACTTTATGCTTGGCATTGCTATTTCCCTACTTAAGTAATACTGGAAAATTAGCTCCCATTTGAGCCCCAATGAATGGTGGAATCATGCCTGTCTTTACAGTAAATATGACCAAATACCTCGTCTGTTCGCTTCCTCCGTTCAGACTCCTTCTCATTGGTCTCAATGGAAGATGCTCAATGACTATGTACATTTTGCTAAATGCTCTCATCTGATTGTCTAACTTTGTATATATCTCTGTCCCATGATCATGCTGTATTGTAGATACTCTTTTGATCGTTTGATGTATAATCACTGTTAATTGGAAGCGCTCACATGCTGATATAATCGGGTAGAGAAGAAGCATCGGGGTGGGGGGTAATGGGTTTACTTTTCCTTATTGTATACTTGTTTTGTCTTTTTTGGTGTATTGTTTCTTTTGTTTGTTGCAAAATGAAAATAAAAGTTTAAAAAAAAAAAAGAAATCCCAGTCCCTCCGGCCTGAGATTGCTGTCCCCAGGTGGGACTTGAACCCCCGGCCCTCCGGCCTGAAGTACCTTGTCCTAACCACTAGACCACTCCTCCCACTTGTAAAGTGGTTAGGCATCGCCGCTGAATTTTAACCCTGGATATTCAGTGCCGGGGCTGCAGAACCCGGAAGCTAACTGGGTAGTAGTGATATTGAGCCATTGCCCAGTTAGCCTCTGTGGCTAATATCACTGCTGCCTGGTTAGCAACGGGTACCACTCAGGAATGCCCTCAACATGCCCCTGATGCTAACCAGTTAACACTGCAGCGTGTAGCAGTGGCACCCATGATTATTCACATCTGCAAATTGTGTAAATGCCTTAGACTATCCTCTCCTAATATTCCTAAGCAGATAACAATAAGAAATAATCAAAGTAAAAACAATGTGCAGGCAAAGAAAACATAAATATGGAATAGCTAAAATAATTACATTATCAAGAATATTTACAAAATCATCAAACTACTGCATTTATTTATTTATTAGGATTTGTTAACCACCTTTATGGAGAGATTCACTCAAGGTGATGTAAAGCAATGATCCCACCAATATTTTGATTAACACAGGAACAGCAATTAGAGAGATGGGGGTGGGACTGTAGATTGCTTTGTTTGACCCCTCCAACCAAAAATATGTTCCACTGGCCCAGAGAAAAGATGTCTTTTTTTTCAAGGAGTCACAACTGTGGCTGGCAGCTGGAATTTATCCTTAGCAGTGTGGAGAGCTTAACTGGTCCGCCATCACTTATTATGTTAGTATGTTACATTACTATGTCATTGTGGTGCCACTGACTGACAGATTAAGCTTCTTAAGGGCTAGGCAGGGATTTATCTTGCAAACAACAGCCCAAGATGCTGTTTGTCAGGAATGTACATTGTATTTCCAGAGCTGTTGCAGCACCATCACCGAAAACATTCCGTTTCACAGTTCGACTCCAGAAAGCAAAACAAAAGAGCAACACGTGTAAGTCTTCATTAGTTGGGTATTTTATGGCAGGGTATCTAGGCTGTGAAGGCCTATGTGTCTTTATAAAATTATGCTAGGGAAAGCACATTTACATTTGTTCAGAGGCAGCTGCAAATGGCCAACCTAAGTTTGTGCAGATACTGTACATACCTATTCTACCACATACACACATATCTTGCAACTCTGCCCCACTTTCATACAACTTCTGCCCTCCAGGAATATCTACATGTATACCATGTAAACATGTGCTATATTTTGGTAACACATGCTTTTATGCGCATATACCCCAAAGCTGTTTTACCTACAAAAAAGGCTTATAAAATTATCCCCTAGTTAACTCTGAGGCCAGGACCGGCATTGAGGAATGGAAACAGGTAATTGTCCTGGGCTCCCATCCCACAAGGGGTGCCAAGTCTGCTTCAGTCTGAAGGAGAAATAGCTTGAAGGTGAATTTTGGAGCCCCCTTCCCATTTTCTGCCTTGGACCGCTGTACCTCTAACACAGCCCTGTTTGCAGCTTACTTCACTTTTGAGATTCAAGCCTAACTTGTAGGAAGTTTCTTCTTCCAAGCGGTCGTTCCAGTAATGGTTTCTTTTGACTGTTGACTTTCTTTTACCAAGTCCTGGGAGAACCCTGAGCCTTCCTTCTCCAGGATTCATATACCGTGGGTGAGAAACTGTCCTATGGCCCAGTTGTAGCTCTTGATTTCTCTTTAAAGTAGTCCAGTGCTGATCACTGTAGCTGGTCTCTTAGGATATATCCGCATCCCAGAATGCACTCTTTCACAGTCACTCTCTGACAGTGGCATGAAGAGCACTGAGAGGCTGTAGTACTGAAAAACACCCATCCTTCACGCTCTCAAGCAGAGGCAAAAAGAGAGGCAACTGCCAAAACAACGGGGTGGAGAAAGGAAACATGGCCTGTATGCCATGGGTAGCTAGGCTAATAGTAGCAGGTTATGATGCCGCAAACATCAACTAAGCCAGTCTGTTGGCAGGCTGGTGGCCAGACACTATCCAGCAACCTCATCTCATGGTGACATACTGTAGGAGATATGATGGATGGGCAACTGCCTCATTATTTTTGGTGGTTGTTTGGATTGTTGCAAGGATGAGTTGCGGGGCATGGATGGATGATGAGTGTTCGAGTGGTTATGGGATCTTGTATGATCTGCTTAGTATGATTTTTCAAAGTTATAATGTAAATTTCCAGTTTTGTTCTCTGTAAACCACCACTGATCTTTGGAAGTGGTGGTATATAAGTTCTAATAAATAAATAAATGATTAAAAAACACAACAAGGATTCAAGTAAAAACAGACTTGAACAGAGTGATACCCAGGATGGCAACTGGGATATAAACTTGCAGTGTGAAAAGGAATTAATCAGCAGAATGGATAGGCTAACTAGTCTTTTTCTGCCACCATCTACTATATTACTAAAGAAAATGTTTGAAAAAAACAACCCCATCAATTTCATAGGAAACTGGAAGCAGAATAGACATATTATTAAATAAAGCTCCCTTTGGCCTATTCAAAATTCAATATCAATGCCAAAGGAGGTTCAAACCAATGAGTCAAATAGTTCAAATAACCCACAATAAAACAGAGATGTGACTCAACTCTCAGGATGATGAAAGGCAGACCTAAGGAAAAAAATGAAGTGTATTGAGGTAATCTGATTTCTGCCCATATACAGGACATGCAATTCTTGTCTTTTAAAATTTCAGATGCTGTGGGGAGAGTCTCTTTCAATTGAAAGCAAATTCTACTATGAGGGGACATGGGATGAGGGTGAAGGGAGATAGATTCAGGAGTGATATGTGGAAATATTTCTTTACGGAAATAGTGGTGGATCTGTGGAATAGTCTCCCAGTGGAGGTGGTAGAGATGAGGACAGTATCTGAATTCAGAAAAGCATGGGACAAACACAGAGGATCTCTAAAGGAAAAAAGGGGACTGTTGTAATTGTTGAAATGGAAGGACAGACTAGATAGGCCATGTGGTCGTTTTCTGTCGTCATTTTTCTATGTTTCTATGTTTCTGTCGCGTTCATTGGCTAAGAAATATGCCAGACAACATGGCAGAAACATAACTTACCTTTATGATCAAGTTTACCTTCCTGCAAGAGGCAATGAAGTCCTATTGCAAACTAATAATATTGCATGTACACTTCTTTAAAACACTGATGTGAACCGGAATCAGAACTGATGGGACAGCATGAGTATAGTATTTAACTTCTCTATGGCACATTTTAGTACACAATGATCAGTTGTTACTTAAATACAACAGATTACCACTACTTCATTGAAGCAAAATATAGGGGGTGGGGGGTGGCACAATTTTGAAAGCTGATCCCCACAGCTAAAAAGAAGTTTTGAAAATTATCCACTCTCAAACCCTTTAGGCCAACATTCAGAATATCTAGATGCCAGCACCTCACTTGATTTGCAGCTTGACATGTTGTGCAGGCTTCTGTGCATCAGTGATGCTGAGAACTAAGCTATCGGTAATGTAACAACTGGCAGGGTCTCCAAGATAGACAGGTCTCAGCTGAGGTGCCAGACTAAGACAAACCAGCCACGTGGGCATCAGCAGAATGGAACTGTGTTGGCAGAGAGGATCACATTCCTGTGACAACGGCAACAACACTAGTATTACCTTTGTGGAAGAAAGACCTGGCAATCTACTTCTGTATCTTGCCATGAAAACCCAATGGATAGTCACAACAAAACAAATTGCACTATAGTGCTGGAAGATGAGACTCCCAGATCGGAAGGCACTCAACTAGCTACTAGGGATGAGCTGAAGTCTTTTCAGAGCAAAGCCAGCATTTATGATGCAGTTGGATCATGGCCCTTGGGACTTCTGACTGCTGATGTAGCTGAACATGAAATGAGGGTCAGAAGCTGCAAAGATATCTTACATATTTGGACATGGAATGTACGAAGTATGAACCAAGGGAAGTTGGAGGTGGTCAAGAATAAAATGGAACGTGTACAACTCGAGCTGTTGAGTGTCTGCGAACTGTAATGGATTGGCATCGGGCACTTTGCATCTGATGATCACATGGTCTACTATGCTGGAAATGAAAGACAAAGAAGAAATGGTGTTATATTTATAATTAAGAAGAAACTTGCAAGAACTGTAATGAAATACAATGCAGTCAGTGAACTCTTACTTTCTATTTGTCTGTGGGGAATGCCCATCAATACAGCTATTATTCAAGTATATGCCCCAACAACAGCTGCAGAATAGGAAGAAGTGGATGAGATCTATGAACAAGTACAAACTGAAATAGACAGAACATGCAAAGAGGATATCCTGATAGTCATGAGTGACTGGAATGCAAAAATTGGCAATAAAGAAGGCAAAGTGGTTTGAAAATAAGGACTTGAATACAGAATTTAATTTGGAGAAAGACTGATAGAATTCTGCAAGACCAATGATTTATTCATCTCAAATACCTTCTTCCAGCAACACAAGCGACAACTGCACACATAGACTTCACACAATGGATTGTACAAAAATCAGATTGACTACATCTGTTGAAGTCAACATTGGAATAATTCAATAACATCAACAAAGACAAAATCTGGAGCCAACTGTGGTACAGATCACCAACTACTAGTATGCAAACTCTAGCAAAACCTGAAAAAGAGCAAGCTGGTCACAAATGTAGCAAAATATGACCTTGAGAATATGCAATGGAATTTAAAGACTACCTGCAAAATTGATTTGCTGCTTTGGATATAAATGACAAAGCATCAGAAGAGTTATGGGATGACATCAAGAAAATTGTGCTAGAAGAAAGTGAGAAGTCTCTACAAAAAGTGAAAAAGCAAAAACAGCCAAAATGGATGACCAAAAACATTCTGAAAATTGCTCAGAAATGCAGAGAAACTAAAGGCAGAGGAGAAAGAGAGACAATCACAGAACTCAACAGAGATTTCCAATATGCAGCAAGATGAGACAAGGAGAAGTACTACAATGACACATGCAATGAAATAGAATACAAAACTATTAGAGGAAGAACAAAATCGACTTTCTTAAAGCTATGAGAGTTAAATAGAAAATTCCAGCCTTGAACTGGAATTCTACAAGATGCTCAAGAATCCATGTTGAATGATGCTGGGATCATCAGGAAAAGGTGGAAGGGACATAGAGCAGAGAGGAGTAGCCTAATGGTTAGAACACTGGCTTGGGAATCAAGCAACTAGAGTTTGATTCCTACTGCTTTGAATGAAATGATAAAGCAGTACAAAATCCTGTTAAATAAAATTATACCATAAAGATCAAGTGGACCACCAACCATTTCAACCTGTATCTTATGATCAGGAACCATTGGTGATGAAAGAAGTCAAAGCAGCATTGAAAGCATTATCAAAGAACAAAGCACCAGGTATTGATGGCATTCCCATTGAAGTATTACAGCAATCGGATGTGGCTGTTGCCATACTTACAAGACTCTGCCAGGAAATTTGGACGCCAACTGACCGGAAAAGATCTGTGTTTATACTAATACAGAAGAGACCTGATCCGAATCACTGTGGAAATTATTGCACAATCGCTCTGATCCCACATGCCAGCAAGATTATATTCAAGATCATTCAGCAGACTACAACCATATGTGGAACAAGAATTGCCTGAAATGCAAGCAGGGTTCAGGAAAGGGCGATGAACGAGAGACATCATCATGGATGTGAAATGGATCCTTAAAAAGACAAAATAATACCAAAAGGATATCTATATGTGTGTTTATTGACTACAGCAAGGCTTTGGATTGTGTAAACCATGAGAGACTCTGTGGCACATTAAGAAGCATGGGTATACCAGAATACCTGATTGTTCTCTTGCATAATCTTTACATTGATCAAGAGGCAATGGTTCAAATGGAATAAGGAGAAACGGAATGGTTTAAAATCAGCAAAGGTGTATGACAAGGCTGCATACGTTCCCCCTACCTGCTTAATTTATATGCAGAACAAATCATTAGAGGGGCAGGACTTTATGAAGACAACTGAGGTGTAAAGATTGGTGGAAGACTCATCAGCAACCTTTGCTGTGCTGATGATACCACAGTACTTGCTGAAAGTGAAGATGATCTGAAACATTTGCTTCTCAAGAACAAGGACTATAATCTTAAAATGGGCCTGCGTCTTAACATAAAGACAACAAGGATCCTCACTACTGGCAAAATCAATAAGTTCATCATTGATGGAGAACAAATTGAAATAGTGGACAACTTTAACCTGCTTGGATGAATATTCAAGTCTAAGTGCCCAATTCTGCACCTGCGGGAACATCCAGCTTCTGCTGGTGCAGAATTGGGTACACATTCGGGCCGTCCATATTTTGGACGTCCAGATGGCCGGACCTGCCCTGATTGGAATTGGCCTCTATGGATTTGGGGATGCAGTAAAGTAGGGACTCGGATTTAAGGACAGACTCTAGAATTGGATGGGGACCAGAAGAAGACAAATGATAAGATTGGTTGGGGAGTATAAATGGAGATTCAAGGCTTGGGTGACATTGTGAGTGAGGACTCAGAGACTGGGTAAGACGGAAGAATGGGGACTTGGATATTAGATGGGAGGATAAGGAGGATTAAATTGAGCAGGGACTAGGGAAGACAACGGGGACTACATGATTGGATAAGTGTATGAATATGGCTGTGAAACTGCCATACTGGTTCAGACCAACGATCCTTGAAGCCCAGTGGCCTGTTTCCAGCAGTGACCCAACCAGGTCAGAGGTACTTGACATATTCCAAAAATAGCCAAGTTCCATGCTATTTATCCCCAGGAATAAGCAGTGGTCTAACTTAATAAATTATGGACTTTTCCTCCAGGAAACCACTACCTGCTTGTATCACATCCTCCAGCAATGAGTACCAAAGCTTGATTATATGTTGAGAGGAAAAAAATATTTTCTCCCATCTGTTTTAAAAGTACTACTTTGTAGCTTCATGGGGTGTCCTCTAGTTCTTGTACTTTTTGAAGGAATAAACAATTGAGTCACATCTACTCATTCCACTCCTCCCAGGATTTTATAGACCTCTATCATATCTCCCCTCAGCTGTTTCTTCTCCATGCTGAAGAGCCCCAACCTCTTTAGCTTTTCCTCATAGGAGCATTGTATCATCCTCTTTATCATTTTGGTCACCCTATTTTTTTTTTAAGATGCAGAGACCAGAATTGCACACAATACTCAAGGTCAAACCACGAAGTGATATAGAGGCATTATGATATTTGTTTTATTGTCTATTCCTTTCCTCATGATTCTGTTTGCATTTTTGGCCACCCGGGCACACTGAACCGAAGATTTCAATGTATTGTCTATACTCACTCACACCTAGATCGTTTTCCTAAGTAGTGTCTCCTAATGGAGAACCTAACATTGTGTATCTATAGTTTGGATTATTATTCCCGATGTGCATCACTTTTCATTTGTCCACATTAAATTCCCTTTGTCATGTGGGTGCCCAGTCTCCCAGTCTCATAAGGTCTTCCTGCAATTTCTCATAATCCACATGTGGTTTAACAGCTTTGCATAATTTGGTGTTATCTGCAACTTTAATCACTTTACTTGCTCTTCCCAATTTAGTTTATAAATATGTTAAAAAGCAACCATTCCAGTACAGATTACTGGGATACTCCACTATTCACCTTCCACCACTGAGAAAACTGACCATTTATTCCTACTCTCTGTTTTCTATCTCTCACTCCAGTTTTCATTGTCTCTTATGCCATGACTTTTTAATTTTCTCAGGAGTCTCTCATGGAGGATTTTGTCAAATGCTCAGGAAGACGTCCCAGAACCATTTTAGAAAGCCTGGTATATATACAGTATGTCCCCATCGCGATCACATCCAAGCTGAAAGAGGACATGGTGAAGGCAGACATGGGTGCTGCTATAGAAATGCATGCCACTGTTCAATTTCAGAACAAGAATGTAAAACGGTCTTCTCAGAGTATACAATTAAATTAGACTCAATATAAATACTCTATTATAACTTAATGTCAATATCTAAAAGAAATTTCTATGATGTAACAAAATTTATATTGCCAGTCAATCTTCTTTATATGAAAAGCATAGAAACTCTCCTTAATTTTCTAACGGTAGTCTCAGAACCAGAGGACACTCTACACCACATGCTTTGTGGAAAAAGAGTATTGCCTCATTCACATCAACGACTACCAGGAGACCACTTCTCCTCTCTTCTTATTTTTTTAAATTATTTATGTGATAAAAATGGTGCCAGCAAATAAATATATACCACCAAGGTTTCTCTGCCTCGTGAAATTTCTTTAAAGTGATATATAGTAGGCTTATCTTAGTTTAGTGGACAAGTTCATGTTCCAAGCCAAACGAATAATCATTTCTCAGGCAAATAATTGTTTTACGCCTTCCCAGGGCGCCGCGTTAGCGTTTCTCTCCTTCTTGGAGGTTCTTCAGGAGAATTGTGAAATGCTGCCCACGTCTCTGAAAATACTTTCATGACAGAAAAACGCCGTAGAAATTTCTTTTAGATATTGACATTAAGTTATAATAGAGTATTTATATTGAGTCCAATTTCAGAACAGCCCAAGCTTTTCACTCACCCATGCCTATACCTGCTCCTGACCATGAATAAGCTGTAAAACAGTAAAACGTGCTCATTTCAGTACAGCAATACTTCCAGGGGGAAGAGTGAAATGTGCTCTCACTGCCACAGTAAATTTCATCGGGTCAAAAGAGCCCTTGCATATTACTTGACAGACCATTCATTGTCCTGCCTTGCTGCTGCATGTCTGCAGATCCAATATGGCCTGCTGGAACATGCATGTATCATAGTTTGGACATCGCCATTCTGAAATACCTCAGCCAACACATCTATGTATCCCTTTCTCCAGCCATGCATTTCAGGGGCTTCCACATATCTAAAATGTCCTGCAAACATGCACATACTTGGCCTTGCTATATGTACTGACCCACCTCCAGAAACGTTTTGGGGACATGCAACTTTTGGGGCAGAGATGGAGCAATTTCAGAAGCACTTACTCACGCCTCCCTTCACTGCTGCCACTCCCCCAGTATTTTGGATGTGGTGACCTGGATATCCCAGATGACCTCATCCCCATGGACAACCCTTCTAAAATCCCACTTTATGTGTCTACTCAACTTAGCGCATGAAAGCTTGCATCGACTATGTACGACTTTATAAAATTAATATCTTTCAGTGTATAAAACATGCTGTATACATGGACAAGCTTTATAAACCTACCTCCACATGCTGCAGTTGCTAACTTTCAAAGAGAAACAATAATGGGGGTACTTTTATAAGGGGGCACTACTTTGAGGCTCCCAGTATGTGCCCGTTTGCCACATACACCTGTTAATGTCCTCTTATAAAATACTGACCAGTGTGAAAGTGCACTTGTTGCTTGATGGTTTGTACTTTGCTGATGGGAATGCACAAGGATAATTTACACGCGTTCTTGCAAACATGTAGGCATGGGCATTTGTGCTAGCTCTAGGACTAGTGTCAATACAGTATTCGCGCCTTAACTCAAGGTACAATTTCTGCCACTTATTGTATTATTTCATAAAGAAAAGCAGGCACCAACTTTTCTTTCCAATATAGTGCCTACTTTGATGCTTAACGTAGGAGCCTCCTCATAAAATTACCCTCCAAGGGATCTTTTCTCTAGGGATATTTCTGAGCAGGATATAGGTTAGAACCCCTTGAATATATTATAACTATATAAACTGTTTGAAAATGATCTTTTCTCAAGTGCTACTTGGTGTATGCAGCATTGTAAGGCTATGTTTAAAAGATGTTTCCTGCTCTGAGGACTTCACAGTATAGTTAAGACAAATAGAAGGTTTTTATTCAGCCTCTATTAAGAAAATGAGACTGAATGCATTAAAAAAAGAATAAATTATGCAGATGCATAAAGCAGAGCTGTGATCTCCAGGCAGTCATCTGGAGTCATAAACATCAATGAAAATATATGATTGCATTCATGCCCCCAAAGCAATGAAATAGTTTCAACATTAGGTATTTGTAATGGAGTGAAACCTCCAAGTGACTAGCTAAATTGGCAAGTGCGAAAGGGCTAGGATTGTATCATAGTCCAATAAAATGCTAGTAAAAGAGCCGAAGCAATTCACACATCTGCACTCTGATGGGGCTATTACATAAGATGCGCCGTTGCTGTAATAATCTCACCCCACCTTCTGGCCATTGCAGGACAAAAAATGTTGGTACACAGTCCTTTTGCAATTTTACTGCTTTCCATAAATGCCGCCTTCCTCCAGCAGACATCCAGGACATCTATTAAATACATATAGGGCGTTGTCAAAGGTTAAGAAAATACTTTGAACATGTTGTGTAATACAATACCTTTACTAGATTACTTTATAAAGAGAATGTTTATGTTGGCCACTCAGTACCAAAAAGAATTGATATGGCTCTGCGGGGCCTGTCATTGGACATCTGTCTTTTAAAAAAATTATTCCATACAATATATTTATGTATGATTTCACCACCTATCTGAAGTTCTGCAAGATGTTCTATGCCTTTAATGAGAAGTACAAACCCAGCTACAGATATCTTGGGGGCACTGGTTTTAATTAATAATTTTGGATTAGCTTATATTTTTTCAGTAGTTGCTTAGGGTGAGTTACCTTTATATATGGTAGGAATTTTCCTGTCCTCAGACAGCATTCAGTCTAAGGGGCCTCTGCTATTTAAATGTCATTGAGCCTGAATCCAGGAGAGGGACATCCAGGCTGTCCGGACGTCCCCGATGAAGACGGGGATCTTAGGACCTGATTCTGGTCCATGGGAACAAAATGCTCCTGCAGTTGTCAGAATCAGGCCCGTGGTAGGCCCGGCGTGCCCCTTCTGCCTGCAGGGATGTCCTCCCTACAGACACCCCCAAAATCTGTGGCTCTGGCCTCCAATATCCCCACCGCCCGACCCATGGCTGGCCTGCTGTGGCCTGGATCAGTCGGTGGGAACCCTCTCACATCCGGCCCTGGCCGGGGGGGGGGGGGGTTCCTGAGTTTGATCATCCACAAAGTGCTGTTTATACCACCTTTGAGGTGGAATAAGCAGCACATCCCCATGGACCCAGCAGCACGTACAGGGCCGAGACCTGAATCGGCCCTGTATGTGCTGCCGGGCTGGCTGGCCCACCCCGACCCCCACTCCCACTCTGCCCCGTTCCTGCCCCCTCCTGGTTCTCCCAGTCCTGAGGCATAGGATGTATAGGGAGAGCCAGAGGGGGCATCGACCCCGGATGCCTTGCAGGGCTGCATGTCCTGCTGGCACGTGCAGCCCCGCAACCCGCATTCGGGAATGACCTCCATATTGTTTACATATCCTCCAGATATTCAATGGCAGTATCTGGATAGTGGCTTCTACTGAATAACCAGATTGTAAAGCTACTATCCAGATGATCGCCACATTTATCTAGATAGCAGTGATTGTCAACCACTATCGAGATAATTATCCAGATAGCAATTAAAAATCATCACTTTCAGGATAAGTGCTGGGAATGTCTGGATAGTGGCTGCATTGCCCTTGTTCTGCCCATGAACCACTCTTACCCTAAACAATTAGTAAGGTCAAATATCTCTCTCACTGCCCTTATCCAGATAACCTGGTCCAAGGTCACACAGAGCAGCACTAGGATTGAACCCTGGTTTCACTGGTTCCTCAATCTGCTACTTGAACCACTAGGTTACTCTTCCACTCTCATGTTTACCCCTGAAAAAATATTACACTGAAAAATGTACAACATATAGCAGTCTCTCCACCTTGAATGCTAGAATTTGGGTCTAATGCATGGTCCCTAACTTTTTTTTTATGGAAATATGGTAGGAAGATAGGTTGGGTTGGCTATCTTGAGCTGGTATAAAGTACTTACATACGAACACAGTAAATGACAGCAGATAAAGACCAACATGGTCCATCTAGTCTGCCCAGTGAAATGGCTAGAATTGCACCTTCCACTCCGTGCAGGCTACCCCCCTCTCTTTCTTTGTTTAGGCTTATACCTGCTACTCCTTGAAGGTTACCTCCCTCTGTTTTTTGAAGTTATTTAAGTTTGCTTTGATTCTATCCTCTTGCTATACAGGGATCCTTTGTGTCTGTCTTATGCCTTTTGACATTCCTTCACTGTTTTTGCCCCCACCGTCTCCATTAGAAGGGCATTGCAGGCATCTACCATCCTTTCCATGAAAAATTATTTCCTGATGTTGTTTTTGCGTTTACCTCCTTGCAGCTTCATTTCATATCCTCTAGTTCAACAGCTTTCCTGTCCTTGAAAAAATGTTGCTTGTTTATTAATACCCTTTAAGTATTTAAATATTTGTTACATATCTCTCTTGTCCCTCCTCTTCTGTAGGGTATACATATTTAGGTCTTCAAGTCTCTTCTCATATATTCTCTGGTGCAGGTCCCATATCATTTTGGTCACCTTCCTCTGAACTATTTCAAGTGTTTTTATATCCTTCGAGAGGTAGTCTCCAAAACTGAATACAATACCCCAAGTGAGACCTCACCAACAATTTCTATGGGGACATCAGTGCCTTCTTCCTTCTGCTGGTTATGTTTCTTTGTATGCAACCTAGAATCCTAATGGCTTTGGCCCCTTGTTACTTTGTTTCACTGCCTTGAGATCCTCAGATACTATCATCCCGAGGTCCCTCTCCTGGTCCATGCACAACAGCATCTTTCCCCCTATCACATAAAGCTCCTTTGGATATCTGCAGCTCAAATGCATCACTCTGCTCTTTGCATTAAATCTTAACTGCCAAACATTAGGTCATTCTTCTAATTTTTGTAAATGTTTTCTCATGTTGTCTGCTCCCTCCAAGGTATTCACTCTGCTGCAAATTCTTCATGTCATCTGCAAAAAGGTAAATTTTCCTTTTAGCCCTTCAGCAATATCACTCACAAAGACAATGAACAGTACCGGTCTCAGAACTAATCCCCGGGGCACTCTACTTTCCTTTCTTCTGAGTGAATTCCATTTACTGCCACCCTCTGTCATCTGTCAGTCAACCAGTTTCTGATCCATTTCACCACCTTGTAACCCATCCCCAGGCTGTTTAGTTTATTCACAAGCCTCCTATGAGGAATAGTATCAAAGGCTTTGCTAAAATCTAAATAAATCATATCCATTGCATGCCTTTGATCCCATTCTCTGGTCACCTAGTCGGATCTTCCTGTGGTAAAACCATGGTGTCTCTGATCTTGCAACCCATTGGATACTGGAAAGTTCACAATCCCTTCTTTCAGCAGCCTCTCCATAACATTTCCCACCACCAAGGTGAGACTTACTGGCCTGTTGTTGGCCAGCTCTTCTCTGTTACCATTTTTGTGAAGAGGAACCACATCAATTCTGCTCTAATCCTGCCGAACCTCCCACTTCCAAGGAACTATTAAACAGATCTTTGGGATGTGTCACCTGGGAGTCATGATTAGAGTGATCTAGAAGGAACTCCGGTGTATGGCGCCTAGCCCAAGACCACCTACATGGGTGGCATTAAGTACATCACATGCCAGTTAGCGTGGTGCTTCTGGCAGGGTGGATGAATGCATATGCCCTCCAAAATCAGCGTGAGCCTCTGTGCTAATTTGTGAGAACACCAAGTGCTACCAGTGCTCACCTTAGTAAGCATACTTCTGTTCATGGAGTGGAGGCGTGGTTAAAGCAGCAGCCTCATACCCAAGCAACCAGGGTTTGATTCCCATAGGCACTCCTTGGGCAAGTTACTTTAACCTCCATTGCCTCAGAAGAAAGGGCCTGGCAATCTTCTTCTGGTCATACCCTGCCAAGAAAACCCAAGGGCTGCTGGGTTGCCAGGGGTCAGCATTGACTTGATGGCACTTTAAAAAAAATGTGAACGGTCTATCTTTTAGGTGCAGGTTCCTAACTGGGTAGCATGAAATATTGCTGCTGCCTGGTTAGCAACAGTCTCCGCCTCCGCTCCGCCAAGGAACGCCCCCAACATGCACCCAATGCTAACCGGATAGCATCGGGACTTGTAGGGGAGTTAGGAGGGGTTATTCAACGGCGTTAATCATGTAAGTGCCGTTGAATATCCACATGTAAGGCACTTACATGGTTTATTAGGATGTAAACTGTGTAAATGCCTTTTGAAAATAGGGCCCATAGAAACATGACAGCAGAAAAAGATCATATGCCTTATCTAGTCTGCCCTTCCTTATCAACTTCTACAGTCCCTGTGTTTGTCTCATGATTTCTTGAATTCAGATACTGTCCTCATCTCTACTACCTCCCTCCATTGCCTTGGAAAAAAGGCCTGGCAATCTACTTCTGGCAACAATACCAAGAAAACCCAGGAGCTGCTGGGTCGCCAGGAGTCAGCATTGACTCGAAGGCACACATTGCATTTTTACCACTCTTTCTGCAAAGAAATATTTACCCATATTACTCCTCAGTCCATCTTCTTTCACCCTCTTTTTACATCCCCTCATAGCAGAGATGATTTTCAATTGAAAGAGGCTCTCCTCTTGCACATTTATGCCACAAAGGTATTTAAACATCTCTATCATATCTCATCTATCTCGCCTTCCCAATAACATATACATATTACGATTTTTAAGTCTGTCCCCATATGCTTTATAATGAAGACCACTAAACATTTTAATAGCCACCCTCTGCACCGACTCCATCCTGTTTATATCATTTTGAAGGTGCGGTCTCCAGAATTGCACACAATTCTCCAAATGAGGTTGCACCAAAGACTTATACAGAGGCACTATCACCTCCTTTTTTCTGCTGGCCTTTCCTCTACTTGTGCACCCAAGCATCTTTTTGGCTTTCGTCATCGCCTTTTCTACCCGTTTAGCCACATTAACATCATCAGAAACAATCACGTCCAGGTCCTGCTCTTCTTTCATAGACAGAAATACTTTGCCCCCTACACTATACCACTCCCTTGGATTTTTTCAGCCCAAATGCATGCTTGCAGTTTTTAGCATTAAATCTCAGCTGCCAAATTTTTCATCATTCTTCAAGCTTAACTAGATCCCATCTTATCTACTCCTTCTTGGGTGTCTACTCTATTGCATATTTTGGTATCATCCACCCTACAACCCTTCTGCAATATCACTAACAAAGATGTTAAAAAGAATTGGACCAGGACATATCCATGCAGCACACCACTGGTAACTTCCTTCTCCTCAGAGTGAGCTCCTTTTACCTGTACCCTTTGTCACCTCCCACTCAACCAATTTCTAACCCAGTCAGTCACTTTAGGTCCATCCTTAGGGTGCTCAATTTGTTTATAAGTCTCCTGTGTGGAACGGTGTCAAAGGCTTTACTGAAATCTAAATACACCAGATCTAGGGCTCTCCCTCAGTCCAACTCCCTGGTCACCCAGTCGAAGAAATCAATTAGATATGTCTGACAAGACCAGCCTCTGGTAAATCTATGCTGCCTTGGATTCTGCAATCCATTGGACTCTAGAAACGTCACTATCCTCTGTTTTAGCAGCATTTACAATAATTTACTCACCACAGAGGTTAGACTAACTTGCCTGTAGTTCTCAACCTCATCCTTACTTCTGCTTTTGTGTAAAGGGACCACATGTGGATTTCTCCAGTCCTCTGGGACCACGCTCGACTCTAAAAAAGCATTGAAAAGATCAGTCAGTGGAGCCAATAGAATGTCTTTAAGTTCCTTCAATATTCTTGGATGTATCCCATTCGGTTCCATCACTTTGTCTACTAGCTTAGCTAGTTCCTCACAAACACAGTCTTCTGAAAATCATTCAGGATCCTCTTCCCCTCTGTTCCTATTTGCGAGCATTGTCTGAGGTCCTGCTCCTGGCCCTTCATCTGTGAACACAGAACAAAATAGTTTTGTTTAGCAATTCTGCTTTATCCTCATCAGCTTCTATATATTCCTCTCCTTCACCCTTGTGTCTGATAATACCACTTTTGCACTTCCTTCTCTCACTAACATGTCTGAAAAATGTCTTATTCCCCCATTTTATTGCATTGGCTATTTCGTCTTCTTTTTGTATCTTTGCTTTTCTGACTACTTTCCTAGCTTCTCCAGGTTTTTCCAAATACCAATACTTGTCTTCCTCTCTCTGGTATTTTATGAAGGTCACCATCTTCACCCTTTCAGCTACTTCTTTTGAGAACCATAGTGCCCTATTTTTCCTTTAACATTTATTTAGCTTTCTAACAAAAAGGTGTTTTGCCCTAAAAATATCCCTTTTCAGTTTTGCCCTTTGCTTTCCTCCAGCTGTTCCCATCCTGCTAATGACTCCTTGAGATATTGCTCCATCTTGGCAAAGTTAGTTTTCCTAAAGTCTAAGACCCTCACTTTTGAATGGATTTCATCAGTCCTAGCCTTATACTGAACCACACCATCTGGTGATCACTAGATGTGAAATGATCTTCTACTATGACTTCAGAAACACTTTCCCCATTGGAAAGCACCAAATCCAGAATGGCCCCATCATGTGTGGGTTCTGTTATCAGTTGCCGGAATAGCTCCCCCTATAGAGATTCTAAGATCTCCTTACTCCTAGATGACACTGTAGCAGGGATTGGCCAATCAACATTTTGCATATTGAAATCACCTATCAGTAGCGCTTCTCCTTTCATGGCAATACTGTGTATGTTGTCTATTAAATCCCCATCCACTTCTTTTCCCTGTGAAGGAGATCTGTATATCACACCAATGCAAATGGATTTCCCTTTCCCTCTTTCTAGTTTAACCCACAGTGCCTCCCTGCTCCCTTTTAAGTCCTGTAATTCTATTGCTTTAATATTAATTTTACATATAATGCCACTTCTCCTCCTCTTCTTCCTACCCTTTCCTTCCTCAATAATGTGTAACCTGGTATAATTACATCCCAGTCATAACTGTCCATGAACCATGTCTCTGTAACCGCCACTAAATTGAAGTTAGCCTCTTCCATTAAAGTCTCATCATCTGGGATCTTATTTCCCATGCATTTATGTACACTGCTTTCTAGATGTTGCCCCTTTTACCAATTTCTACAGAGGTATTTAATGTTTCACTTACCTGAGGTTTTTTCTTCACCCATCCCTAACCAATCTAGTTTAAAGCCCTCTTCAGCTGGCTAGCCAGTCTGCTGTGGAAGATACTTCAACACTTCTTGGACCGGCGGATGCCATCTCTGCTCTGCAGCCCTTGGAAAATCATCCCATGGTCCAGGAAACCAACATTCTCTTAATGACACCATCTATGCAGCCATGCATTCATCTCCAGTATGTAGACTTCTCTGATTCAGCCTTTACCCTCAACAGGGAGGATTGAAGAGAACACTACCCATGCACCTATCTGCTTCACCCTCTGTCCCAGAACCATGAAGTCACTTTTGATATGTTTGGAGGTATACCTATCAGTATCATTTATGCCGACATGGATGAGCAACACTGGATAATAGTCAGTAGGCTTGATAAGTCTTGGCAAACTCTTCATAACATCTTGGATTTTGACACATGGAACAGCTCTCTGGACATCAAGTCTGGTCAACAGATGAACACCTTAGTACCCCTCAGAAGAGAGTCACCAACCACCACTACCCTTCACTTCCTTGTGGTCACTGATTCTGCAACTTTGGGATGCTTGAGCTCTGGTTCTTCCCTTTCCTGGAATGCTTTCACGTCCTCCACTTCCAGGGCTGCATACAGGTTCTTCAATTCGAGGACTAGAGGAGTTGGATTGTTGATTCTGCAAGATCTGGTGACTCATGTCCAATTCTCTTCATTCTGTAGCCTCCCATCTTCACCTCTGTCTGATTGCTTGGATGCTTCAAGAAGCATCTCATCATTGTTCTTCTCGCAGTCTCGAATGCTTCTCAGTCTCCCTATTTCTTCTCTGAGCTCCTCTGCTTGTTTCATGAGGGCTTCAGCTTTCAGGCATCTTTCACATCTTCAACTTAAATTTTGTACCCGAGACGATGAAGAGTTAAATGATTTGTCCATGCTCACAAGGATCATAAGTGGGATTTGAACCCTGACTTCCCTAGGCATTTTTTCATATTCCTTTCGCCTATTTGTTCTTTGCACCTGCATTGTATGTGCACTAAACTTTTTTTAAGAGTGCAACTTGATTGTACACACATATAAGCAACTTGCACACAGTGTCAAGTTTTAGGTGCTCAAACAAGCCAAATGTGAACCCACAAAATTTTAAGTTTCTGTTACCTGATTTAAGAATAAAAATATACATGTCATTTAGAGTTTCTGGAGAGAACTGGATTCAGTTTAGATCCCAATACGTTTTGTTGTACCAACAAAAAAGAATAATGATGGTGATTCCTACTATCCAACCAGCAGTACTAAAGGTGAACCTTGATGCAAGTAATTTTGCAGCCCTGGGGACAGCAAGAGGTTCCTGGTTGGTACTTGGATGGGACACCACCTTGAAATACCAAGTGCTGTAGACTTACTGTTTGGAAGAAAGGCCTAGCAATCTACTTCTGGTCACATCGTGCCAACAAAACCAAGGAGCTGGGCTACCAGGACTCAGCATTCTCTGGATGGCACATGCACAAGGTGTGGGTAGAATAAAAGAATGTAATTCTTAAAGCATTCAAATACAAATTGTAAAGTGGTGATAATGTTCCTATACAAATGAAAGAGATGTGCTGTGGCAGCATCAGTATATGCTGGAGTTACAGCTTTTAGAGACTAAAGTCAACATTTTTGGAGTTGAGAGCTTCAGGGATCAAATAATGGTGTGTGTGTATATATATATATATATATATATATATATATATAGGTGAATCAGTTCCAAGAGACAGGACTTTGAACAGAGTTGAAAGCACTACTGAAGAGATCAGTCCTGGAGGGGGAGGCTGGGGGTGGCAAAATGATGTCCTAGTTGGAGGCATTGGTGTGAGCTCCCAGTAATTTCCCTTTTCTCACTGCCTGCCCTCTTACCTGTGGTTGTAATGCCAGGTAAAAGGAAGAGGAAGCCCAGATGAGGTTTCGATGCCAGCAGTGGCCCTTCTAAGGGACAGATGAAGCTGATGAATTGCCTGAGATTTACTTGCCTGGACCCAGCAGAAGCTTACTTCAGTCCATTGCTGCTGGCAATGGACTGAAGTGTTAAAGGGGCTTCGCTAAGCCTCGAGGAGAGAGCAGTCCCCTTGGGACCTGGAAGTGGATCCTTTGGGAGTGCTACTGCTGTCAGGCAGAGTACTAGAGTGCTGGCTGTGAGATATTGGTACAGCCCCTTGCTGGTAGAGCTTGTTGACCTCCTTGCTGGTAGAGCTTGTTTCTAGTGAGTATGGAGGGAGCCCCCCAGTGGTTTTGTGGGTGTAGTGGTGAAGCTTGCTCAAGTGTTGTTGGAGACCCTGTGGGATTCCTTGAAAAGTCTGGAGGCCTCAATAACAGGTTCAGTGTCATCCTTGAGAACTTGGTTGCTTGAGTTCCTCTTCAGGCTCAACGCTTGACTAAGTTGAAGAAAAGATGGAGGACATTGAAAGGCTGAGTGTTGGGCAAAAAGAACTGTTGCTGGCTCAGATTAAGGAGAAGGATATTTTGTATCATAGGAATGATTTCCTTGAAAATTAATTCAGGAAGAACAACTTTCCTAAGTGTCCATTGACTGCCCTTTTGGACATAGTTGGGAAGTATTTGAGGGAGGTATTGAAGTTTCCCGCAGATAACCTCCCGCCTTTGGTTATGGCTTATTACATCTCGCTGCCAGGGAGTAATAAGCCTTCTCCTTCAGAAGATCAAGGAAGTAGCCAGTTGAACTTGACTCACTTCTTGGAATCCTCCTTGGGTCACAGAATGTACTACCTTGTTGGCCACTTTAATGCTTAAGCCGGACAGAGACTGTTTTGAAATTGTGTTTTCATAATATTCATGCCAGCTTTCTGGGTTCTAATGTATGTGTATTTCCTGATCTTTCTCACTCGATGCAAGCCCGCAGAAGAGCCTTCTTGGCTTTGAGGCTGAGGGTTGAGGCTCTTGGGGTTAGGTTTACTTTTAAATTTCCTTGTAAATGTATAATATCTGTTGGAAGTAAAATTTATGTTTTCTTTGATCCCAGTCAGCTGAGTGAGTTTGTTACTGCTAGAGATGGAGCTCAGGGCTCTGTTCCTCACAGTAATGCGCATTCCAGCTGCTCTTGTCTGTACCATGACTTCCTTTATTGTTTAGGAGGGTTTAAAAACTTCTTTTGGTTTTTCATTTCCTTTTACAACCCCCTCCCCCCTTTGGTTTATGGTAGTCCATCATGTGCATATTTTGGGGGTTTACTATTTCCTGGAATATTGCTTTTTTCCTGGTATGTATCTAATGATATGTATTTTTTGAAACTCGGATAAATAAAACATTAAAAAAAAAAGAAAGAATTACTGAAACATCCATGGAAATATCCCCATTCATACGGTACAAATTTCATTTCTTAAGCCTTAATGAAATTATTTTTTTAGATCAGATAACTTTGTTTTACTATAACCAACATTTGCCACAGGTGGTGTTCTCTTCAATCCTCCCTATTGAGGGTAAAGGCCAAGGCAGAGAGGCTCGCATCCTGGAGATGAATGCATGGCTGCGTGGATGGTGTCATCGAGAGCGTTTTGGTTTCCTAGACCATGGGATGCTGTTCCAAGGGTTGCAGAGCAGAGATGGCATCCATCTGTCCAAGAAAGGTCAACGCATCTTCGGTAGTAGACTGGCTAATCTACTGAAGAGGACTTTAAACTAGATTCATTGGGGATAGGTGAAGAAAGCACCCAGGTAAGTGAAAGCCCCCAGGTAGGCGATACATTAAATACCTTTATGGAAATGGGTAACAGGGGTAACATATGGAAAGCAGTGTGTATAAATGCCCGTAGCATGGGGAATAAGATCCCTGATGTTGAAGCTTTGGTGGGAGTGGCTGACTTGAATTTAGTGGCAGTTACAGAAACATGGTTTACAGAAAACCATGACTGGGATGTAACTATACCTGGCTATACTTTATTCAGAAAGGACAGGGTAGGAAGAAGGGGAGGAGGAGTGGCATTATATGTAAAAACTACTATTAAAGCTTTGGAATTACAGAGCTTTAAAGGGAGAGAGGAGGCATTGTGGGTTAAACTAGAAAGAGGGAAAGAGAAATCTATTTGCATTGGTGTGATATACAGACCTCCCTCACAAGAGGAAGAGGTGGACAGAGAGTTAATTGAAGACATACGCAGCATTGCTAGGAAAGGGGAAGTGCTACTGATAGGAGATTTCAATATGTCAGATGTTGATTGGCGCATTCCTGCTGCAGTATCATCTAGAAGTAAGGAGATCCTGGATTCTCTACAGGGAGAACTATTCAGGCAATTGGTAACAGACCCCACACGTGAAGGGACCATACTGGACTTGGTGCTTACCAATGGTGAAAGTGTTTCTGATGTTGTAGTGGGAGATCATTTTGCATCCAGTGATCACCAGATGGTGTGGTTCAGTATTAGGACTAGGGCTGTTAGAATCCATTCCAAGGTGAGGATCTTAGACTTTAGGAAGACTAACTTTGCGAAGATGGGCCAATACCTCAGGGAGTCGTTAGTGGGATGGGAACAGCTGGGGGATGTAGAAAAACAGTGGGCAAAACTGAAAGGGGATATTTTAAGGGCAACCAACCTTTTTGTTAAAATGGTAAATAAAGGCAAAAGGAAAAGGAGACCGCTATGATTTTCTAAGGAAGTAGCTGAAAAAGTGAAGAAAAAGAGGGAGGCCTTCATGAAATACAAGAGATCACAGAGAGAGGAAGACAGGCATCTGTATTTGGAAAAACTTAGAGAAGCTAGCAAAGTAGTCAAGAAGGCAAAGATTCAAAAGGAGGAGGAAATAGCCAATGCAATAAAATGGGGGGATGACATTTTTCATATATATTAGTGAGAAGAGGAAGGGCAAAAGTGGTATTTTCAGACTAGCAGAAAAAAGGAGGTGATAATGCCTCTGTATAAGTCTTTGGTGCGACCTCATTTGGAGTATAGTGTGCAATTCTGGAGACCGCACCTTCAAAAGGATGTGAACAGGATGGAGTCGGTGCAGAGGGTGGCTACTAAAATGATTAGTGGGCTTCATTATAAAGCATATGAGGACAGACTTAAGGATCTTAATATGTACAACTTAGAGGAAAGGCGGGATAGAGGTGATATGATTGAGATGTTTAAATACCTCCGTGGCATAAATGTTCAGGGAGAGAGCCTCTTTCAATTGAAAGCAAGTTCTGCTACGAGGGGACATGGGATGAGGGTGAAGGGAGATAGATTCAGGAGTGATATGCGGAAATATTTCTTTACGGAAAGAGTAGTGGATCCGTGGAATAGTCTCCCAGTGGAGGTGGTAGAGATGAGGACAGAACTGGAATTCAAAAAAGCATGGGACCAACACAGAGGATCTCTAAAGGTAAAGAGTGGAGTGTTGTAGTTGTTGATATGGAAGGACAGACTAGATAGGCCATGTGGTCTTTTTTTGTCATCATGTTTCTATGTTTCTATGTTTCATTACCCAAATATCTGTTGCTATTTGCATTCTGCAGGCCTAAAATGAATTGGATCTCCAAGGGTCAGAATTGCTTCCCACTCTGTTTTCCATTGACCTAATAAAAGAAGTTTAACACTCCAAAATTAGTCACAAATGTATTCTGGGATCAGTTAAAGCAATGAATACTGAGAAAAAAAAATGTCTCTGTGTTAATTATTCACTGAAAATTGTCCTCCATTAGGGACAAAAGATTTTGTTTTGTGGATTTTCAGAATGTTTTCTGTGATTTTTAGATGGTGTTTTGGTTCATTTCACTTCTATAAGAATTTTTAATGTGCATGAGAACTTTTTAATGCATAGAAATCATATGCATGTTAATTAGTGGGTTAATGTGCATTAAATGTACTCTAATGAACACATACCCTTACCCTCCATTAGTGCTGCAAGATGTTTCTACACTGTTTCACAAAGCACATACTTTTAGCTGCATTGAGAGGAAATGGTCCTGGGGGAAAGAAAAGTGTCCATGTAGGTTGTTTAAGTTTTGGGGTTTTTTTGTAAATCTCTTTATTATGGAATCACGGGGTATCCAAAATACAGCATTTAACAAAGCTCTACAATCTCCAACAAAGAAACAGAAACATCTCTGGTACAAAGCAGCTTGAACAATTTGCACAGAGCGAGGTACCCACACTGGCAGCAGGGGGGAGGGGAGAGGGGGGAGAGTTCCCCAGATTCCCCTTTCTTCTCTGTATTCCCCTTTGCCCCTCCCTCCCTCTGGCCCACACACACACTTCCAAGCTGAGCTGATCCATCAGCAAACCTTTACAGATCCCCAGCAAAGGTCTCCCATAGAGCCCAGTACCTTCTCCGAGCTGCAGATGCTCCTGGCATCCTTGCCATCCTCTCACACTCCCCCAGCTCCTCTTGTAGTCCAGCGCTTGCCCCCAGGTGCCTCTAGCATTATCCAATGGGTCAGAATCATTTTTCAAGCTACCATTAAGACCACCATTGTGAATCTTCATTCCTCCTCCCTGAGGTCCCTCGCTCTTAGGGGCGTCTCATCCCCCAACAAAAGCGCAGCATATGTCCACTCCACCTGTCCCAGTAATGCTCTGTAAGTGGTCTAGTACCATCTGCCAGTACAGGTGCAGGCAGCCACACTCTAGAAAAGTGTGCACCAGTGTTCTCTTAGTTGCTTGGCATCTCAGACATTCTGGATGCTCCCATAGCTTCATCCTTGCCTCCCACTCCCTAGTGATGTATGCCCTATATAGGATCTCATATTGTACTTCCTGCAAAACTGTGCTGGGCATTAAGGTGAAGGCATCTCTGAAGCACGTTTAAATGAGGAATTTGTTTACCTGCTCCCCCAGCTTCCTCATTCACGCCTCTGCCATTCCCCATGCCACCCACCTCTGTTCCCTTCACAATTTATTCCAATAAGACAGGCGAATCTGCTTGACTGTTGTTCCCAAAAAACACCTGTTCAGTGCAGTGAAACTCCTCCAGTCCTCTTCCCCCCAAAACTGACTGCCAACATAATGGCAGCTCTGAAGGTACACCCACATATGCTTGTTTGGGATCCCCCACTTCTCCTTCAGATGATTAAATGTCAGGAGCCCCAATGTTTCCAATTCCATTAACTGCCCCACATAGCGACACCCCTGTGAGGCCCAGTAGTCAAAGACCAAGCTGCCAATGCCAGGGATAAACTCGGGGTTTCCCACCAAACACGCCAAAGGGAATAGTCCCTTGCCCCCTCTGACGGTCTTCCGTCACCACATCCACACTCTCCCTAAGGGTTGCAGTAGCTACCCCTTTCCCCCCACTTTCTTGCACCAGTCCGGGGTCACCTGGAGCAGGCTAAACAGCTTATAGGGCTGGCAACTATCATTGAGGAGACCCAGAGGTAAGTACCTTTCCCCCCAATGCAACTCATGCACCCATCGCATTAACGCTGCCACATTGTACAAGCATAAATCTGGTAGCCCCCCCCTTGTTCTTATCCCCCCTAGCTTGGTGATACTAATCCGTGTGCCCCTCCCTCACCACAGGAAGGATCGAAGCATCACTTTGTATGCTCGCTCCTCATGTCTCTTGATTTAGAAGGAAAGCATTTGCAACGGGTACAGGAGGTGGGGTAGTACCACAAGTTTTACTAGGGCGACTCTCCCCAGCAGGGACAAAGGGAGCTCCCGCCAGTGCTCGCAAAGTTCTTTCAAGCTCGTCATTTTTTCCTGAATGTTCTTGTTGTAAACTTTATGCGGATCAGTGCATAGATATAGTCCCAAGTATTTAAGGTAACGGCCTGCCCATGCTAGTGGAAAGTTCACCCGCTCCCGACATTGGCTAGTCGAGGAGGCCACAATAGCCTCCATTTTGCTCCAGTGTATTCAAAGGCCCAAAAATGCCCCAAAATCTGCTATTTTTGCCATTACTCGACCTATACCTTTGCTTGCGTGACCAAGAAATAGGAGGCATATCATCCACAAACAGGATACTGGGCTTTATGGACCTTGGTCTGACCCAGTATGGCATATCTTATGTTCTTATAGATTGATCTTATACGTCTCTCTCCCATTCCTTATACCAACCCATTCTGTGGTCTGCCGCACTTTGCAAGCCAGGGGTTCTAAGATTAATAAAAATAACAGTGGAGATAGAGGGCACCCCTGTTGTGTGCCCTTGTGCAATGGAAACACATCGGTCAACCTCCCGTTAACCAAGATCTGTGCTGTAGGATTATGGTAGAGCATTTCTTTCCACTCCAGGAAAGCCCCCTTGATCCCAAATTCCTCTACCACTGACAACATATATTCCCAAGAGATGTTATCGAACGCCTCGAACATTATCGAGGCTGATAATAAGGTCTCTTCAGAAAAGATAAATGCTGGCATTCTGTGCTCCCCCACCATCTTGCCTTCTCCTTCGTAGTCCTTTAGCATCTGGATTGCCTTCAGTGGCATTGTGAGTAAGCTCTGGGATGGAATCCATTCAGTGTTCTCCGCCACCGCATAGGAGGTCAGGGGAGGGGGTGGTCAGCTACAAAACCACTGATGGGGAGCAGGATTTTAAGCCGGTTTTCAAGGCAGGGGACGGAGCTCGACCCGAAGGTGTCCGTTCAGGCTGCCTTCATCATGTGTCCGCCGTCCATGTAGATTGTATTTTAAAATTCTTGCACATGCTATCCCTGCAAGATCCTTCCCACATAGAAAAGCAGGTATAAATGACCATATATGCTTTATACCTGTAGTGAGTTTCAAAGTTAAAGTAAGCATATACGTTTGCTTTCAGAATTTGTACAGACCCCCTGGCAAAAAGTACAACCCATCTTTGGCCCAGTGGGAGTAATTTCATGAAGCTTTTATTTATTTACATTCTCTTATATACCGCGCTAGTCTGCATCAGTGTGGTTTACATTGAACAAACTGAAATTACATTGAACAGGGCATTATAACTTGGAGATAACTATTTTACAGGGAACACAGGCTATGGAGGGTTAAATGACTTGCCCAAGACCACACGGAGCACCTGTGGGACTAGAAACCCCAGTCCTTCTAGCCCAGGTTGCTGTCCTCTAGTGGGATTTGAACCCCTGACCTTCTGGCCTGAAGTACCTTGCCCCCAACCACTAGGCCACTCCTCCACTCCACCCTTTTTTATGCATGTAAAACTTCTTTTACATGCAAAAAGGGCTTTTATAAAGTTGTACGACTGTATATACACATAGTGGTCCTACTTTTATGTGATCTGCATGTAGGCATTCCCAAGATCATAATTTGGGTGGTGGAAGTGACCTTGTGATATTTGTTAATATTTAATAAAATAAGGAGCATATTTATAGAAGTGTATGAACCGATAGCATGGAGTTTAGCACTCAGTTTGAGGACTGCGCTAAAAAATAGAATGTGCCCCAACACAAAGTCTCACGCTAACCAGGTAGCACATAATAGGGAAAGGACTGGGCGGGTCAGGGGCAGAACATAGGTGTTGACATCAAGTCGTGGCTAGTGTGAGCATTAGTGGCTTGTATGAACCACATTTGCTGCCCATAATGTGGGTGCACTTAACATGACCTCATTGTTTATGGTTTACTTTTATTTACCATACCGCTTTTTACAAAATACAAAGTGGTTTACATAATGGGTGGTATGAAATGTGCCCACGTACTGATTTACGTGGCACTGCATCTTCGCACCATGCTAACTGCGGGAGGATGGAAGTGCACCACCCCTGAAGTTAGCACAGGCTCTCCGCACTGGGAACACGGCCTGCACATGCATTACCAGCACGGGTTTTAGGCCATGCCCTCAAGTGTGTACATATGTAGAGAGCATGCACACATTTACATCTTTATTGCAGCAGGTGTAAATTTATTCATCAACATTCATGTGCTGTAGAGGCTGGATTTGTGAGCCTATTTTATAAAGGCACATAGGAGGTCTTTTACTAAAGGCTGCTAGCTGGCAGCACATGTCTGACATGCACTAAAAGCACACTTTGGTCACGCATTGCCAGCTAGTGTGGGTCATTTCACATGCTAACTGTGCTTCCCATTTTAGGGATGCAAGTGGGTGGGTTAGGCATGGACAGCAGGCTTGATGAGCTCTGCGCAGTTAGCGTGGAGTACACATAGCACATTAAATGCGTTCTGTGCAATTAGCGCAGGTTCACCTAACACCACCTCAACAGGGGGAGTTAAGTGAACTCGTGCTAATATGGCACATATTAGGGGGGGCATGGCTCTTTGTTAACTGCCAGGAAAATAATGCAGTAGTGTTGCAGCTAATGCAGTATAGTTTTGGAGCTAGTGGCCATTAGGTGCAATATCTTAGCACCCTTTAATAAAAGACCCCCATAGATGCCAATGTTGCTTTGATAAAATAGGTGCCTTTTTGGACCTCCCATATAAGCATCCTGTTAGAAAATTAAGCCCAATGTAGATATTAGGAAAATTATCTGCTAAGCGAGTCCAATAAAATGAGATTATTCATACTTGATTGATCTTATATTTTGGCAGTAGGATTATGCATTTGTTAGTACGCTTTTAAAAAGTTAAGGCATGCTAAATTAATTTAACACACACTAATTGACTAGTGAGTCATAATTTGCCAGTTAGTGAGTGTTAAATGAATGTAGTACACAATAAAATTTCCCCATTAAAATGAATCTGTGAAAATTAGAAAAAAAAAAGAAAAAAAGAAAAACTCACCTGAAAATCAGGAATCCTTTGTGAAAAAACCCCAAAAACTAACCGAACTTTTCTTGCCTGTGCAAGTCCCTATTCGGCACATCTTGTTGAAGTACATTAATATGGCAGTTTCATTACTTTATTGAAACCATTAGCTGGATTCAGCTTTTATAAACTATGTAAAATATATAATACAGCACATCTTATTCATTCCAAATTTATGCACTGGATTTCCCCATGTGAAATTTTGATCTGTAGCTTTACCACTATGAAAATCTGCAAGTGTTTCCCTCTAAAGTCTCTGTTCCCATTCCAAAAACCTCTTATAAATTATTTTCAGTTGTGCCCTCAAGAAATTCTGGATAATTCTTGCCATATCAGACAATCATTTCACCCTAATTTCATGTTGAGAACTTGTGGCTAGATCACCTTCCCCTCCTCCTGTTTGTAAAAAATAAAAAGCAATGAATTCAATTTTAGGCATAAGGAATAATGGGAAACATTCTAACAAGAAAAAAGAACCAAACTTTCTTCCTAAACAGCTGTTTCTTTGGATGCACTTGATATCCCATTTATTTGTACACATTTCTTTACAGAACAATGCTGAGGTATAAAGAAATGACTCATATCTATTGGGGTAAAATTTCAAAGGCTTTTGTTACCTGAACACACATGTAATAGGGCTGGCCACAGAGTTGACTGGCCTGGTGGCTTAGAGGTATTGTCAGGCATTTGCTTAATATGGTACAGGTTATTTCCCATATTGTTCATAGTCTGTGCTATCGTTCAACAGTGCGTGCTATCATTCAGTCGCATATACTATAGGTTCCCTATTCTTCAATAACAGTGCATGTTATTGAGCAATAGTGCACATTTAACAAAATCACCTCTGAAATGAAAATTCAAAAAATACGAAGAAAATGCAAATGATATGGGAAAGTGAAAATAAATGTTTTTTGTCTGCCCGGCCCTACTGAGCGCAAGTGCTGTTCAGTTCCATTTGAAAGGTCCCCAGTTTGATTCCTGGATTGGGTCTTTCATAGCCGGTCAGCTGGGGCAGGTGATACTGGCATTCTGGGAATTGTGGTCACCAGTAAGTGCAACATCTGATGATACAGTTAGACTCCAGAAGGAGTATTGAGTATTTTGGCAATGAGAAGACTTGGAGCAGTGTGAAGAAGGATAGGTAGAAGGTAAGAGAGAGAGGAAATGAACTGCAGTAAGTGGATGGGATGAGTGACAGTTGGAGCTGGTGAGGAGAGAGGCAGAGGAAGGTTAGATGAGAGATGAAGAGAGGGTGAGTACAGTAAAGGCAAATAGGGACTTATGAGTGGGTGAAAGATGAGGGAATTGAACACCGGCGAAGGAGTGAAAGGAAAAAGTGGTGAGGGAGAAAATATACCCTGCATGTAAGGGTGGCTAAAGGCAATCAACTGCTTGAGGTGAGTCACCAAGGCATCCAGAAAAGAGAGGGGGGGGGGGGGCTCCTCAAGGCGCATTGGGGCCCTCACTGAGAACACCAGCCAGCTGGTTGCCCCAAGAAAAAAGAAAGCAACTTATATAATTTAGAACAAATCTTTGCAATTGATGGTTTATACTCAGCAAAAATAACAGTATAATTATATAGCCTGGGACTATTGGGATAATATTAACACTCAGAACTGCACACTGTACTGTTACATTGATAATTTAAACATATTTTCCATTCATAGAAACCTCCATGACCCTTTCGCTAAACAATGAATGCAGAACAGAACTAGGACACTTCCTCAGAAAGCTCATCTTACAAAAAAAAAAATCGGATTTTGGTGTCATCTCAGTAAGATAAATCCTTTCCAGGTCCAGGCATATTTTGAAGTAAAACACAATCCTACAAGTCACTCAGGATGTATAGAGCAAATCTACTATTCCATAGTAGCACTAAGTTCCCGGAGTCACACAACAAGGAACTTATTTAGGAAAGGACTGCACCTTAAATATTGCAATGGGATCTAAAACATCAACATACCTATTTGGAAAACATCAGGTATGGACGTTGTTTAAAAATACAATCTTGGAAGCTGAGACCGGATGTACTGTATCTCATGCATTAAGGAAGGCCAAAGGACAGCCAGCTCAGTTGAAAATGTGAAGTGAAAGAGGCTATTAAGGTAATCATCTTTCAAAAAATGGAAAAAGGAGCCAACAAATGTACTGGCAAGGCACTGATAAGGAAGGTGAAAAGAGAATTTGAAAAGAAGCTTGTCATAGAGACAAAAACTCACAATAAAACCTTTTTCAGGTACATACAAAGCAAAAACACGTGGAAGGAGTCGGACTATTAGATGATCAAGGGATTAAAGGAACACTCAGGGAGGACAAGGCCATAGCTCAGAGACTAAATGAATGCTTTATTTTGGTCTATTCCGAGGAAGATGTGAGGAAGCTTCTCATGGCAGAAAGGGTATTTAATGGTGATGAGTCAGTAGAGCTGATTGAAATCTCAGTGAACCTGGAAGATGTAGAAGAACAGATTAATATACTAAAGAGTAGCAAATCACCTGGACTGGAAGGTAAACATCCAATAGTGCTAAGAGAACCAAAGATGAAATTGCAGAACTACTATTAATGATTTTTAACCTATCATTAAAATAATCTATGGTACCAAAAGACCGGAGAGTGATCAATGTAATGCCTATTTTTAAAAAAGTCACCAGGAAACTACAGACTGGTGAGCCTAATTTCAATGCCTGGCAGAATGATGGAAACATTATTAAGAATAAAATTACTGGACATTTGAACAGACATGGGTTAAGAGGGCAAGATCAACATGGATTTACCCAAGGGAAGTCTTGCCTCGCCAATCTGCTCCATTTCTTTGAAGGCATGAATAAAGATGTGGATAAAGATCAGCCAGTTGATATAGTACATTTCGACTTTCAGAAAGGTTTTGACAAAGTCCAACATCAGAGAATCCCGAAGAAGTTAAAAAATTATGGCATAGGAGGAGTCTCTATCTGCTGGCAGGAGAGTATAAACCCATATATCTGGACTGCACTAGAGGAAAAGAAAATTAGCAGGCAAGATCTAATTTCTTCTTAGTGAGCCTGGTGTTATGATCTCTATTTGTTTTCTTAAAGTTTCATGGTATTTATTTTTAAAAACTTCATATTTGTTTTAGGGTTCTTGGTTTTTAGGTAACACCATTTATGGCATCAAATCTGTTTTATAGTGTTTAAAATAAACACTATTAAACTTTGAGTCAAAAAATGACTATCATCAAACCCGAGAACCTAATTTGGGTGCGGTTTGATTGAGATATTATGCCAAGATAAAGATAAGGGCTAAATTTTAAAATATTCTTTTGCAGCATGCTGCTAAATTAGATTTTTTTGCTGTTGCTTAAGCAAAAAAAAAAAAAAAAAAAAGAATCAATTGGTCATGCTTTTTATGGAGCCAACTACTTGGGCATATCAAATTCCAATAAAAGAGTATTTGTCCTACAAGAATCTTTAAACTGTGCTATGAAGTTTATTAATGCCGTATTGAAACTCATATCCTCGCTGCCTTCGTTTTTCTAGCTGCCCTTTTCTGCTAACAGAGCAGTAGATTATTATTGGCAGGAGAAATCAGTCATTCAGTTTTCCCCTGTTAAAATAATTACTGCTCTATTACCCAAGATTAAAGCAACCACTGCATGAAAGCAGCTACAGTATACCTCTTAGGCCCCTGTATTTTCAGTCTTGAAAGAAGAAAGTGGAAGTTTGCATTCCAGTTCAGCAGTACATACCGTAACTGTGAGAAGAGACTATGCTTTCCTCTCCAGTCATTCTCAATTAGGCCTCTTTCTCTTCCTTGCTAGTGATGTGCCTTCTCTGACCTTATATAAACTTGACTCCATTCGGTTACTTGCATTCTCTTTGACATGAATCCAAGGCTCGATTCTCTTAAATTCTGTTTTGCTTCAGAAAGGCTAGTATTGGTTAAATATAAAGCATGACAACTCCCCAAAAAGCAGCTGTTTGGAAGATATCTGACTGAGGGAGAAAATATTTGACATGTCCTAAAAAATGGTATTTGGGGCATTCAGATGTCATCTTAGAGGTCCCATGAACTCCCTTCACTTTGTTCGCAAGCTCTGATTCACACCATATTCTGCAAAGGGATAAACAGAGCCGGGAATAGAAGTCAATGATATATTAATCTATCCCAAAGAGGGACAAGTCTGAATACCTACATAAAAAAGGGATTATTTAGTTTGTTGAAGATACACTAGAGTTTTGAGTTGCATTATTTTAACAGATGGTAGGATATGATCATTTTCTATTTAGTGGATTTAACTCACGCCTTTTCAGTAGTAGTTCAAGGTGAGTTACATTTAGATATGCTAGGTATTTTCCTGTCCTGGTTGTCCAATTGGTTGCCCTAGTTGTCCAGGATCTAGATTAGGCTTGGTAAATGTCTCTGATAAAATACTTAGGGGTGTGTTTACTAAACAGCGGTAGCGCAAGGAGTCTGCTACTGCCGTTTAGTAAACATGCCCCTTAGTCAAGGTTTTACAGAATTTCTGTCACAAGAACATGGCTAAAGAAAAGTCTTTGGAGTAAGTCTTTAACCCTTTCCACTCGGATAAATTTTCTGTCACTCAGGCCAGATTGGAATCAATTTTAAGAAGAAACTGGCCAAATTATAACCAATATGACATACATATTGGTTATAATTACCAATATGACATACATATTCTATAGTAACCATGTTGTATTTGGTTAAGATATTGAAAAAACACGAACTAGCATGTTATTCATATGTCCTGCAGAGTGGGACAGATGATTGGAATGGGAAAATTTAGATGTCTCAAGGAGTGGGACAACCAAGTGGAAAGGTTAAAACAGGAATCAATAAACTCAGAAGGTGAAAATCCAGAAAGGGTTTTCCATGAAGCTCCAGACCAAACAAATTTTAGACCAATCAGGAAACAGGAACAAAGAGTACCAGAAATATAAGACACAGTTAAGAGCAAGCTTGCTCAAACCAAGCATCCTAATGATATAATAGCTTCTCTTGCAAGATGTCTTCTTCTAACCCAATGATTACTAGTTTGAGGCCAACGTGTGTGGGGAAAAATCTTTTTTTTTATTTGCCTGAAACCTCTAGCAACCTTTTAACTATGTTTTCTGTTTGAGCAGCAGCCATAGCCACCTGATTAACTAACAACATTGCCCTGAAATGAAAATTTATAAAAAACAAATAAATATGATGAAAATTTATTAAAACAAACTGCAAACTAAGCAAAAGCAAATTTTCTTTTGCCTGTACACTCCTAATACAAACTATTACAGTAATCTAAGATGGTAGTTACAAGATAGTAAGATCTTTCTGTTCCAGCAAAAGTATAAGCTGTCTAAGTAAACACAGGCTAGCAAAGGAAGCCCAAACCACCAAGGAGATCTGGTCATGCAAAGAGACATCATCATCAAAAATTACACCATGAAACGTGAACAGTCGAGTTAACTGAGGCTTCGCTCAGGTACAGTAGTGAATGCATTCTTTAAGAATAAATCTGGCTACACCCCTAAATTCCAGAGTAATTTAAGTTCTTCCTCCTAGTGAACACATTGGGCAAGGAATGAAATGGACATCATAGGGATGAAAAATTCCACCCCAGCAGAAGTATTCTCATTCCTGATAGACTGATCCATTTCTGGTTTTGTCCCATTGCACTTTTCTATGAAAGACAGGGCTACAAGTTCAATGCAGTGGGGTGAGATCAGAACTGGCTCAGCCTGTCAGGGTTAACCTGTGCCAGAGGGTAACCCTAACTGCTTGTGGCATCATTTATAACATCTATCTAAATGTTTTAGTACACTTGTAAACTTTCTGATAATTTTGTGCTGCATTTTACTCCTACCACAAATCATTTCTGTATTGCTCCTAGACACATGCAATGCTGTACAGCTACACACATGAGATAGCACCTACTCATGATACTTAGAGGCTGATTCTGTACTGGCCGTCCAGCCCCTGTACGGCAGATCTGAATCAGAGCATACAGAGGTAGACCCAATTCTGATCCCGCATGGGCTAGATGTGCCCATGGGATCAGAATCGGGTCTATGACCTGGATGTGCAGGCCGGGCCCCGAATCTGATCGGCCACACGCCCAGCCGTATACCCGGCTAACTCAGCCCGACTCCGTAATGGAGCTGCTGTGCCATGGCATCTCTTGCGATGGTACAGTGGCTCCACTACGGATTTACGATCCCCAGCTACCGACCCAAAATGCCCTTTCCCCACAACCCAACGTCTGATCTGACTTCCCATGGCCAGGGTCGGGCTACGGGGAACCCCCTTTGCCCCTCACCTGTCTGTCCCCACCATCTGCTGCTGTCCCCCGATGTCTAGGGAGACTTATTCCACCTCAGAGGAACACTGCTTTACCTATGGGGAGCCTTTGCCCTGGGGTGGCAGGGGGACGAATAGCGGGGATGTATGTCCTGACAGGGCGTACATCCCCACTACTTGTGACAGAAAATGACCTCCGAACTGTCTAATCAAGGTACACAGACAAGACAAATGCATTTATTAGGGTAAACCTGATCAAAATCAGCAAGTCCCTGGACCTCTCATTTGGCCCTGGACAGATCCCTTGGGCCAAAAAGCCAAAATGCTCTCTTTGACACTATCCATGCAGACAAGCCGTTATCTCCAGAATATGAGCCTCTCGGTCTCAGTTTTTGCCATCAAATATTAGGACTAAAGAAACACCACCTGCACACCTATATGCTTCACCTTTTCTCTTAAAGCCACTTTTGATATTTTGGGGACATACAGTAGTTACTAGTATCATGTGGCATTATGGATGAAAACCATCAGATAGTTATCAGTAAGTTCATAATATCTCAGACCTTGACACTTGGCTGGCAGCCCCCTCCTTCTCCCCAGGACATCATGTTTGATCAGCATATGGATGCCTCTGTACTCCTCAGAACCACTAACCATCACTTCCTAGGAGCAGTGGTTACTGATTATGCAACTTTGAGGTATCAAGTCTCAGTTTCTTCTCATCCTGGGACTGTTGCTCCTCTTCCACTTCCAAAGCTGCATATTGATTCTTAGGCTTGAGTCAAGGTGGAGTTGGGGATGTCAGTTCTACTGGTTTTGGAGAAAGAAGAAGGATGGTGGGTGGGGGTAGGGTTCTTGAGGGCTGCCACTGCTGGTCTTGTCTTCTTTGGGTAGTGGAGCCTGGGCTTCATATCACCCCAGCGGCTCATGGCTTCCAGTTCCACAGTCCTCCCTGCCTATCTGTGCTTTTGCTCCACACATGCTTGTACATATGTATGCACATATATGTATGGAGAAGCAGGCAGATAGATGGACTCTTGATGACAGTTGCTGGTTGAAGCTTCTGAACTCAGCCTTAGAAGAAAGCGTAAGTGAACTAACAGAAAATGTCCAGCCATCCTTGCAAGTAAACAACTAATGTCACGTGCAAGGAGGCAGCTCATGATATGCTACGCTCTTCACATACATGGGCTGGCTTTGTACAACAGCAGCAGATGTTGAGACCACAATGAGGTCAAGTCTCTGTCTCTAAGGGATGGATCAATCATGAGGTGTCAGCAATGCACTGCACTGAATCTCATTCATCTAAGGCCAATGGGCAAAAGATTTTGCAGCTTTCGGCTATAAAAACACTTTATAATAAGGAGTTTTCAGGATGCCAGCCAGTTGAAGAAGATCGTCAGTCTCCAGCAGGGAAGATCTCACTCTTAGCTATGGTGATAGACTTCCATTCAGAGAGGGGAATGGAAAGCACCAAGGGATAAATAAGTAAAGATATTAGGGGCCTGATATTCAGCAGCAGTGGCTAAATGTTGTAAAGCAGTTAGCCATCACCGCTGAACTGAAGACCTGGATATTCAATGCTGGGACCACATCTGGATAGCGACAAAGCTAACCAAGCAGTGGTAATATTCAGCCACTACCTGGATAGCTTTGGTGGCAAAAATTAGACCACCCTTTAAGGTGCCTAACTTCTGCCGCTTAGTGCTAACCGGGCAGTGGCTAAATATCGCCGCTACCTGATTATCGCCGGGCACTGCTTCTGCTCTGCCCCAGAACACTCTGATGTTATCCAGGGATATTCAGCAACAGGTCTGCTAACCACATTAACCGCTTTCAGTATCAGACTTTAGATTTTTATTGCGGACTAAACTGAATTTTCATTGTTGTGACTGTAAGAGTACAAGCCGAAATGCGATACATATTGTGAAATAAAAAGATTATTATCTATCCCACATGTATATGGGTCATAGCATCTGTGGTTGCCCGTCTCTCTCATTAAAATCTCATTTGTGTGAAGGATCCACCTTATTAGGTGCTTGGGCTAGCACAAACTCAGCACCCCATCAAGTGCTACTGCCTGTAATGCAAAGAGTGAAAATGGGTGACTGGAATATAAAATATCTGGAATACTGATCTGTTACTATAAGGATATCCTAACCTCTAGTA
Source organism: Ichthyophis bannanicus (assembly GCA_033557465.1). Classification (NCBI taxonomy): domain Eukaryota; kingdom Metazoa; phylum Chordata; class Amphibia; order Gymnophiona; family Ichthyophiidae; genus Ichthyophis; species Ichthyophis bannanicus. The sequence goes on along the minus strand of CM066032.1, from coordinate 307,366,077 downwards.
GAGTATTTCAGACTCTTTGAAAGGAAACCTTAAACCATTGACCTTATTTGTAGATAAGGATTACTAAACACTGAACCACCACAGATGGGAACGAATTGCTTCAATGAGAGGTAGAGTCATTTGTTAATGAATACTGATGCCTTTCATATATGTAATATATTATGCCAAATTGAAAAATGAGTGACTGTTCTCTGTTCTGATAATCAAACCATTCCCTTCAGCCCACAGGATGCCAGAAAAAAACCCTGCATTTTTGTGTGTTTCCACGTGTACATTTTACCATATGCTTTCTATCAAACTTTCTTTGAAAAATTGTGGAAATCGCTGGACAGCAGGACAGTCATGAAGATGATCTGTCCAGCCTTCGGCAAAGGATATGGTTTCACCATCACAGAGGAGGCTACTGAAGAAATGAACAAAATCAAAGGGAAAATTCTGTGACTAGATTGATGTCTGCCTCCAAGAATAGAAACAAATGGTCAGGATAAAAGACTTTGGCTATAAGGTGATAAGTTGTGCAGATCAGGGTTCAGGATAGCCCAGATCTGGAGTTAGGCATAGACAACATAGGATACCGCCTAAGAATTTTGAGGACACCAAATACCTGCCTGATCCCACTTGATTTAGAACCCTGACCTATAATCAATTCCCCCTCCTCACCACTCTCTGGCCCTGCCTATGGGTGCCAACATTTTAAATCTGACCCAGGGTTAGCCTGTTGTCATGACTTGAGTAATGTATAGAGAACTGGGAGGTAATATTTGCAAATGTACTGAAATAAAAAAAAATGAATATTTAAACTGGGACATATTAACAGAAGTACTAGAGGCAAAATATGTGAAGTAGATTTAGATGTGTGTGTCATTTTGGCCTCCATCTGAAATCCTAGAGATAATTGAGAAGACAATAAAAGAAATGATTAGAGGACTAAACAACAACAACTTTGATGATTCTGTCCTTTAATTCATTTAGGGGTTATTTTCAAAGCCCTGTTCACCTGTTTCGCAGAAATATGTGGAAGCTGCACCCACATCCAAACTCCATTTTAGAAGGGCCACGAGATGCGCATTTCCATGCCGGGCACGTCGATCTCTCCACTTCTCCACAGGGGGCATAACAGAAGCATGGGGCCAGGAGGCATATGCACATGAACATCCATAAACACATCTCATAGAAGGCAGGGTAGATTTTTTAAACATGTCAATCTACACCTGCTATAAATCACAAATAAGAATGGGACTTTCTTGTCTTTTGGGAGTGCTTGTGGTGGTGGTAACTAGAGAAAACTGGCTGGTGAGCTATTGGTGTGACTGTTGTCTGTGTCCATGTTGGTGTCTCTTGTTCCTCTGCTGTGCAACTTCTTCCCTTCCCACACCTATTCACCTCCCCCTTTCCAAGACCCTGTTAGATTCTCATCCCCACCCCTCTAGCTGTGCCAATCCCTAACCCTCTGCTACATACCCCCTGGTGCTTGATGTATCAGTCTCTCCAGTGCCCAGTCTCCTGTTGCCTATCTGGGTGGCCCAGTGTTTACTGCAGCATCTGTTTCTCTGTGTGGTGTCCAGTTGCCTGTCTGTGTAGTTATGTGGGTGTGGATGAACAGGTGCATAAGCAGTACTCTGGATATAGGTGGAAGAAGCCATAGGTGTTGAGGTCGGGGGGCTGGAGACATGAATGAGATGAACACATTGGCTGTGCCGGTTCTGCTGCATGAGGCCCACAGAAAGTACTGGAAAGTCACTAGGAGGCATTCATATTAGAGGGTCTACAGGCCCAGGACCCAGTTTCTGGACTTCATGGATGAGAAGTGTCTCACTAGGTTACATTTTGATAAGGCAGCCATACATCATCTATTCTAGGAACTAGAGCTGCTCTTCCACCCTCCACACAGAGGGGCCCGCCCACCTTAAGATCACCACAGCCTTTCTTGCCACTGGCAGTTTCTAGTTGGTGTTGGCTGCCACTGCGGATCTCAGCCAGACAGCTGTCTCACAGTACATTGTACAGCTTCTGAGGTCCTTTCTAACCCACACTATACAGTATGTAGCCTTCCCACAGACCGTGCAGCAGAGGCAGCAACAATGATCCAGTTCCATGAAGTGGTCCACTTCCCATCTGTCCTGGGACTCATTGACTGCACACATGTGGCCCTCAAGCCCATGAGAGTGTAACACCACCTACTGTAACAAGAAGGCATTCTACTTACTCAACATGAAGGTGGTCTGCAATGAACAGGAGGAGAGAGTTGTCTTCCCAGGTTTTAGGGTCCTGCCATGACTCCTTTATCCCCACACACTCTGGCATCTATGAGAGGTTTTAGAGCAAAGAGATCATCTGTGGATGGCTGTTAGGTGTGTGTTTTCTGAGATCCTACTTCTGGCCTTTCACCTGTGAACATAGAACAGAAATATTTCTTAAGCAATTGTGCTTTATCCTCATCAGCTTCTACATATTCCTGCCCGTCACTCTTCAGTCTGACAATACTACTTTTGCACTTCCTCTTGTCACTAATATATCTGAAAAATGTTTTGTCCCCCCTCTCTCTATTATACTGCATTGGCTGTTGTTTCTTCCATTTGTATCTTTGCTTTCCTGGCTGCTTTCCTAGCTTCTCTTAGCTTTCCCAATGGTAAGAAATAGTTCAGGTACAGTTGCCTATAGATATGTAATATAGTGATACTGGGTCAGCATTAGTGTTCAGATATCTGTGCACCTCATCTGGAGAATAAAAGAGTGGTGTGTTTGAAAATTTTGCTCTGCAGAAAGTGCTTAACCTCTAGAAAGTTCTGAGGCTGTTTTTGTATAGTCTGCAAAATATATTGGAAAATGTAAATTGTGCATGTGTTGAAGTACAGTCATCCTTTAGACTGTATAGCATCCATAATTTCCTCATTTCCACATAGTTGTGCAAGGTCATCCTCTGGGGGCTAGAGTTGGCATCAGATTCCTATGCACCGACCAGTCTTCAGGCAATGGCCGTTCACCTCAAGTCTCAGTGCCTCAGGCAGCCATTTTGCTAGGAAACTGGCTGCATTGCTTCCCTTGGCCTTTTCAGGAATGCCAATTAGCTGCAGTTATTACAGTACCTCTATCTATCCAGTCCTTATACCGATCCTCCAAAACCTTGCATCTTGATACATTATGTGGCACAGGAATCTTCCATATCACTCACTCTGCTGTTGATATTTCCTACTCCTACACTAAGGACGCATCTTAGCTATTTTATTAATAATAATTTTGACTTTTATGTAGATGCTTATAGCTGGTTTATCTGGAAAACTACTGTAGTGCCTGCCTGAATGGTCCAGAGAGGCCAACTGACACTTCCAGATCTGTCAAACTCTCCCCTCTAGAAAAGGATTTCTCTGACAGGCCTACCTCATGTTGCTCTGGGGAGTTTCAGTCCTCTGCTAATTTGATTTTACTGGCCTTTTCTGCCCCTCCCACATATTGTGTATAACTTTCATCACCATAGCTTTAGACATATGTGAATGAGTTAAGAGTGTTGATGTTTGCAAAGAAAAAACAGGAGCCCTATTGCTGCATGTCTTCTGGGTCTAAGGATTCATGGGGGTTATTTTAAAAGCATCCCCATAACTAAAAAGCTCTATTTATATGTGTAGACAAAGAAGCAAAACCCCAGCGTGACCTTAGGTGTGTACTCATCAATGCGTGCTCGGCCCGCAATAAATGGCCTGTAATCACAGACCTAATAGCCACCCACAATCTAGACATACTAATGGTCACAGAAACATGGCTTTCCGACACAGACAACGTCATACTGAATCACCTTACACCACCTAACTTCTCGATCTATACCCGTAACAGGGAAAACAGAAGAGGTGGAGGTGTACTGATACTTGCAAAAACTGCACTACAATATCAGGCTAACTTGACCAAGAGCACACAGCACCTGAACACACTAACTATTTCCAATAAATTCAACATTATTAACTTCATTTATAGGGCACCAGGTACCGGGTCAGATGAACTCTCAGATATTATTGACTTAGCCTGTAACCCGGAAGATCCCTCCGAACCTAACTGGCTGTTGGGAGACCTTAATCTCGCTTCTACTCAACCCGCCCTAGCCAAAACCTTCCTAGAAGCAATGTCCAACCTGAACTACAAGCAAGTCGTGGTTGATCCTACCCATCAAAGAGGGAACCTCCTTGACCTAGTCTTCATCCCCCATCCAGTTATGGGCATGATAAATCAATTTGAACTCTCCATCACTCCAGTTCCCTGGTCAGACCACAACCTGATAACATTTCAGATACCAATGCATCAAACCACATGCCATCGCTCAAATACTACAGTTATATCAAGAGGCACCCGCTTCAAGCAACTTGACAGGGAGACGATCACGAACTACACACTCCCAGAACTTGCTCGACCAACAGTCAATCTCAACGAAATAGTGTCCAACTGGAATGATACCCTCTCATTTTATGCGCAACAGCCGGCAATCATCAAAAAGGCTACACCCGACAGAAGAGCTGCTAAAAAGCAGTCTGCTCCATGGTTCTCCCCTGAGCTACGAGCCTCCCTGCTACACCTCAGAAAGCTGGAGAGAAGATGGAGAATTACCCATAGTACCTTTGACCAAATCATCTATTTAGATTATCTGAAACTCCATCGCGAATCAACCTGGGCAAAGAGGAAGGAATTCCACACTGAGATCCTCAACTGCTCACTAAATAAGCCAAGAGACCTATTCAACTTAGTAAAATCCTTTACCAACCAACCTTCCCCACCTCAACAGGAATGTATTCAGCCCCAGGCATATGCGAACTACATCCAATCCAAAGCAATAAAGATAACTACAACAACATCACAAGAACCCTCCAAGACTCCCCACATGCAGTTTCCAATCACCAAACTCGCACCTCCCTCAGCTAAGACCATCAACGAAGTCATTGCCTCTATCAATGCTACGACTGCACCAACTGACCCTTGCCCAGCCCATTGGATCAGGACTATGCGCTCTGAGCTCAGCCCAATCATAGCCAACATTGCCAAGTTGTCCTTCGCAACCGGAGTCTTCCCAGATGCTCTCAAGCACGCATCCATTCGTCCACTGCTAAAAAACAATCAGCTGGATCCAAAGAAAGTAGATTCTTACCGACCAATCTCTAGTATCCCATTACTAGCTAAAATTCTTGAGAAGTTGATCCAGAGACAGATTCAGCAGCATGTAGATTCACCCTCCCCATTAGACCCTTGTCAACATGGTTTCAGAGAAGCCCACGGTGTAGAAACTCTGCTAACGACATTAACCAGTGCTCTTATCAATGGAATAGACAGCATCAAGAAGGGCTTTGCGCAAATCTTCCTCGATATAGCAGCAGCGTTTGACTCTGTAAACCATGTGCAACTTCTGATGCGGCTTCATGAGAAGGGAATCCGGGACCAAGCATGGAACTGGTGCAAATCCTACCTCGAAGGCAGATGGCAACAAGTCCGTATTGGTAACACCACATCCGAACCCTTCCAGCAGAAACAGGGTGTACCCAAGGTTCCTCCCTGTCTGCTCTGCTCTTTAATATCTATATGCAGCCAATTTGTGACATTACCTGCTCTTTTGGCATTTCGTGCCTTATGTACACAGGTGACTTGCTTCTATTTACTCCTATAACTGTCACTTGCCCGGACTATACAGCGCTAATCAACTGCTTCCATGCAATATCGGATTGGCTACTCACCCAGAACCTCTGTATAAATTTCAAAAAAACAGAAGTCCTAATAATCACAAGAAATAAATGTTTCTCTCCTCCACCAACACTGAAAGTCAGAGATGCGGAACTTCCAGTAAAATCCAATATACGCTATCTTGGGGTCATACTCGATCAACAGTTGGACTTCAAGGAGCACATAAAACGTACTGTAAAAACCATCTACTTCAAGATCAAAACCCTGTGACACTTGAGACCTATGATTGAACCCGGTGACTTCTGTACTATCTTCCAAGCGCTAATCACACCGCACTTCGATTATGCCAATATAATACTGCAGGGCCTCCCAAAGATAACCCTCAATCCTCTATAGTTAGCCATGAATGCAGCAGCCTGTGTTCTTTGGGGAGCCACAAGGAATGACCACATCTCCCCCATCCTAAAAGAACTCCACTGGCTTCCGATAAGCTGTAGAATCTTATACAAGGCCCTCCTCATTACCTGCAAGGCCTTCAACAAAATGTCACCTGCATCTATTTCTGACCTCATCACACATACTGCAAACAACAGATCTAGGAGATCGCTGGCTGCAGACATGCTACTAATACCAAGTGAATATACAAAACTCAACCAGACCACCATCAATAGGGCATTCTCGAACTATGCTCCCAGGTGTTGGAACAAACTCCCTCCCAGCATTAGAGCAATCAGGGACCTTAGGCTGTTCAGAAAAGCCCTCAAACACCACCTTTTTCTCATGCATTTTACACATCTAGATATCCCCCCCCCCTTCACTCTCCCCCACCCTCACAATCTCAAACCACTGCCACATGATTGCAAAAACCTACAGCGAATTTTTCTCCAATATCTAATGTACTAGAATGTATATAGTTTCCCCAAGTTTACCTCCATGTTAAATCCCTGTTCTGTGTAAACGACAGCCAAATTTAATTGACCAAGTGTTATATTGTTTCAATGTAAACCGCACTGATGACAAAGAGCGCGGTATATAAGAAATGTTAAATAAATAAATAAAATAAATAAATAGATTGGCATATATGTGTCAATGCTGACATCTGCTGCCACCCAATCATCCCTCTGACCTCGATCCTACCCCCAACAGCCTCAAAACATCTAAGAACATAAGAACAAAAGATATGCAATACTGAGTCAGACCAAAGGTCCATCAAGCCCAGTATCCTGTTTCCAACAGTGGCCAATCTAGGTCATACGTACCTAGCAGTTTCCCCAAAAGACACAGGTTCCGCAATGCTTGTACTGGGTCAAGCACTGATATCCTGGGTCCCTTCTTAATAATGGTTTATGGACCTTTCCTCCAGGAACTTGTCCAAACCTTTTTTAAACCCAGCTACACTAACAGCCTTTACTACATCCTCCGGTAACAAATTCCAGAGTTTGATTACAAGTTGAGTGAAAAAATATTTTCTTTTATTAGTCTTAAATAGTTTACCCTGTAGCTTCATTGTATATTGCCTAGTCTTTCTATATTCTGATAACGTAAACAATCGATCTACGTTTACCCGTTCCACTCCGTTCATGAATTTATAGACTTCTATCATATCTCCCCCTCAGCCGTCTCTTTTCCAGGTTAAAGAACCCTAACCTTTTTAGCCTTTCTTCATAGGAGTATCCTTCCATCCCCTTTGCCATTTTGGTGGCTCTTCTCTGAACCTTTTCTAATTACCCTATATCCTTTTTAAGATACGGCAACCAGAATTGCACACAATAGTCAAGGTGCAGTCTCACCATGGAACGGTATAGAGGCATTATATCCTTTTGTTTTATTTTCCATTCCTTTCCTTATGATACCTAGCATTCTATTTGCTCTCTTGGCTGCTGCTGCACACTGGGCCGAGGGTTTTAACATGTTATCCACAATGACGCCTAAATCTTTTTCCTGGGTGGTGGTTCCTAATGTGGAACCTTGCATTGTGTAACCATAGTTTGGGTTGTTCTTCCCTAGGTGCATAACTTTGCACTTGTCCACATTAAATTTCATCTGCCATTTTGATGCCCAGTCTTCCAATTTATCAAGATCCTCTTGCAATTTTCCACAATCCTCTTGGGTTTTAACAACTTTAAATAGTTTTGTGTCATCTGCAAATTTGATAACCTCACTCGTTATTCCTCTTTCCAGGTCATTTATGAATATGTCAAAAAGCAGGGGACCCAGCACAGATCCCTGGGGTACACCACTATTCACCTTCCTCCATTGGGAAAATTGGCCATTTAGCCCAACCCTCTGCTTTCTATCTTTTAACCAGTTCCTGATCCACAGTAGTACACTGCCTCCTATCCCATGACTCTTTAGTTTTGCCAAAATTCTCTGATGAGGGACCTTGTCAAAGGCTTTCTGAAAGTCTAGATACACTATAATAAACCAACTCACCTTTGTCCACCTGTTTGTTCACACTTTCAAAAAAACATAACAGATTAGTAAGACAAGATCTTCCTTGTCTAAAGCCATGTTGGCTGTCTCCCATTAGGCCATGACTGTCTACATGCTGAGTAATTTTATTCTTTATGATGGTTTCTACCATTTTTCCCGGTACTGACGTGAGGCTCACCGGTCTGTAGTTTCCCGGGTCACCCCTGGAACCCTTTTTTAAAATTGGTGTTAAATTGGCGATCCTCCAATCTTCAGGTATTAGAGATGATTTTAATGATAGTTCACAGATTACTAATAGCAGGTCTGCAATCTCATATTTCAGTTCTTTCAACACCCTTGGATGTATACCATCCAGCCCAGGTGATTTGCTACTCTTCAGTTTATCTAATAGTTGTAATACATCTTCCCGATGTATCGATATTTTCTTCAATTCTTCTGCACCTTTAAATACCACTTCAGTCATGGTTAACATCCCTACATCTTCCTCAGTAAAGACCGAAGCAAAGAATTCATTCAGTCTCTCCGCTATCGCCTTGTCACCTCTTAGTGCCCCTTTAACTCCTCTATCATCTAATGGACCAACTGACTCTCTCACAGGTTTTTTTGCTACGAATGTACTTGAAAAAAATCTTTATTTCGCGTTTTTGCTTCCGCAGCAAGCTTCTTCTCAAATTCTCCCTTTGCCTGCTTTATCAATGTCTTGCATTTGACCTGCCAGTGCTTGTGCTGTTTCCAGGTTTCGTCGTTTGGCTCTTTTTTCCATTTCCTGAAAGATGCTTTTTTGGCAACAACAGCCTCTCTGACCTCACCTTTAAACCATGCTGGCAGTTTTTTGGACTTCCTTCCACTTTTCTTAAAGCGTGGAATACAGCTGGTCTGGGCTTCCAAGATAGTATTTTTCAACAACAGCCAAGCCTGATGTACGTCTTTAACCTTTGCAACTGCTCCTTTTAGTTTTTTCTTAACTATTTTCCTCATTTTATCATAGTCTCCCTTTCGAAAGTTAAAAGGTAGTACTGTGGATTTCCTTACTATCCCTCCTCCACTAATTAAATCAAAGGCGATCATGCTATGATCACTATTGCCAAGTGGTCCCAACACCCTTATCTCTTGCACTAGATCTGGTGTTCCACTAAGGACTAGGTCTAATATGGCTTCCCCTCTGGTCGGTTCATGAACCAGCTGCTCCAAGAAGCAGTCATTTATTTCATCTAGGAACTTTATCTCCCTAGCATGTCCTGCCGTGACACTGACCCAGTCGATACCGGGGTAATTGAAATCACCCATTATTATTACTGTGCTGTAACTTTTGTTAGTTTCTCTTATTTCTTTGAGTATTTCATCATCCATTTGTTCATTCTGGCCAGGCGGTCGATAGTACACCCCCACTGCCATCGCCTTCCCCTTTTTACATGGAATTTCAATCCATAGAGATTCTACAGCAAATTTAGTTTCCTGCAAAACTTTAATCCTTTCTGACTCAATGCCCTCTCTAACATAGAGCGCAACCCCTCCACCAATTTGATCAGCTCTATCATTACGATATAGTTTGTACCCAGGTCTCACAGTGTCCCACTGGTTGTCCTCCTTCCACCATGTCTCTGATATTCCAATCATATCTAACTTCTCATTTAGTGCTATATATTCTAACTCTCCCTTCTTATTTTTTAGACTTCTAGCATTTGCATACAAGCATTTTAGAGACTGTATTTTATTCATATTAATTTGGCTATTGGTAGACATGGGTAATTTGGAATCTTTAAGCTCTGTCTGCTCCATACTCGAGGGCATTTGGGCTACTTTACACTTTTTTGGAACCTCTCTGCTTTTTTGGTAGTATCCTTCAAGGATACATTCTTCTGAACCATCCGTTCTTGGGCGACTGATCCCCTACTCCCCCAAAGCAACCAATCAGCCTACCCTCTCTCCAAACAACTGATTCCCCCTAAACCACACAACATCTGATCCCCCTGCCCTCCTTTCAAAGCAGCTGGTCCTCCTCCCCCTCTCACAAAGCAGCTGACTTCCCTACTCTCTCTCCTAAAGATCCGACTCTGCTATCCTTCTAAAGCAACTGATGGTCTGTAAAAGGAAATCCCCTAGCACAAGGGTGGGCAATTCCAATCCTGTAGGGCCGCAGACCAGTCAGGTTTTCATGATGTCCCTAATGAATATTCATGAGATCTATTTGCATCCACTGCCTTCTATTGTATGGAAATAGGTCCATGAATATTCATTAGGGACATCATGAAAACCTGACTGGTCTGCAGCCCTCCAGGACCGGAATTGCCCACCCCTGCCCTAGCATGATCCCCTCACACGACACCTTCCAACAATGACAACTCCTGGGGCCCCTACCAACACTGGGTTTACCGGATCCCTGGGCTCTGGTGGGAACAGAAACGATGTCCAGCTTTTCATGTTCGTTTTAGCTCCAGATCTAAAATTACACTGATGACCCCTAGTGGTTATCTTTTGGTACTGCTGCAGTTTTACAAGATTACCACTAAGGGTAGTCGGCACCATTTTGGATCCAGACACAAAATAACTAGGAGCAAGAGGGCATTGTCCCTGCTCCCATTAGACCCCAGGGACCCTGGGAACCCTGGGAAAAAGGATCAGTGGGTGGGATGTGCTGCTGGTGGTGGCTTCAGTAGAGTGTCATTGCAGGAGGGTGTTGGGGGCAGGGGGAGACAAGATAGTGCTCGGTGGGTTCCTTTAGCAGACCATAAGCTACCTTGGGGGGATAGGAAGATTCCTGGGGGAGGGGGATCAGTTGCAATGGGAGAGGGAATACTGTAGCGGCAGAGCGCAAACAATCCAATAATACCAGGAGTCTGTTCAGAAGGTCCAAATCATTTATTTGTGCACAAGACTCAAGCAGAATCACATTCAAAATGGCTGAGCAATGGTTTCTAGCAAAACAGCAACTTTTATACCGTTCTATCCCATTCTGGACATAGGCAAACTTCTCATTGGTCCCGGTAACCCCTTTTACCCCATCTATTGGTCCCGGTACCAATACGTAGCTCCAATGAAGACCTTGGTCTGGGCTTAGCACCTGCTTACCCCCCTTACAGTCCCCATTACAATGGTCATTTCTTGGGCTCTCGTTACATTTTACCTCCAAGATCACTGGCTAACTAAAACATGTGGGAAAGCAGGGCACTGTAACTTTTCTTTCAGCAGAGTTAATTAATTCCATAGAAGCTTCACTCTCTTATCAATACCAATTAAAACTTGTTTTTCTACATTCTCTAAGTTTCGATTCTGCTTAGCTATACTTAATTGTGCTCAGTTAAGTTTCGATTCTATGGTAGCAGCATTTAGGGGAGTGTGTAATTCCTTTGGGCCTTTCCACAGGCTTCATTTACAGGTCAAGCTGTTCAGGCCTCTCTGCTTATTTCAGACACCATGGATCACAGGCCTTCGCCTACCACATTCCCCCCTTTGATTAATCTCACCCTATTACTAATAAGGTGTGAGATTTAAATCACTCAATTACACTGGGGTCGGGTTTCGACCATACGTAGCAGGATTAGGGTGCCATAAGGCTAAGATCTTAGTTGCGGTTTTCCGCTTCACTGTATTCTCAATAACACTGTTAATAGAGCGCATACAACAAGGAATTATACATGGTAAGAGTAGAAACAATGCTAGAAAGAGCAATATCAGCATAGCGAAAGTAGTAAGTCCTCCTAAACCAGAGAAGATAGATGCAAACCAATTGGGTATCTTAAGACTATGCCAGGTCTGTACTGGCACATAAGCTTGCTTTCGCATGTTTTCAGCAATTTCTTCAACTACCTGACCCTTATCATCTATCTTCAGGCAACAATTTGTGAGATTTAGCTTACCACAGACTCCTCCTTCAGCAGCTAATAAGTAATCTAGTGCCAAGCGATTTTGATATATTGCTGTGCGCATTTGTGTGCTTTGTCTAGCTAGAAGTGTAAGTGCTTGACTGGTTTCATTAGTAATGAGTTCAACTACGGCCTGCAAGCGTAAAATTCTATTCAACATGTAAATTGGGGTACGATATCCCCACATGCCATCTTGCTCCCAAGTGACAGGTCCATAATAGGCGATGATTCACTCGGGTGGCCAATCCTCACCATCCCATTTCTCCCACTTGCCTATCTGTAGAGCTGCTCTCTTCTGTCTCTTTGAATAGACTGGCTAGCCTAATTGTTCTCCATGTTCTGTGGGCAATAGAAAGAAAGAGGGTCGGATAGTCCCTAAGACACACGCCCCTCCCCAATGAATAGGGAGTTGGGCATATGCTCGGGTTCCACAAATCCAATATAGGCCAGGTAGGGCTTGCCAGACATGAGGTTGGGCAAGGTCAGTCCATAGAGGGGCAAGCTCAGGAAATCTCGCTAATGGATTGGTGGGTTCAGATTCATTAACTCCTGACCACCAGGATGTCTGTTTTGTGGTGTCATTATAGAACTTCTGGCTAAGACAGACGAGCTGTCCTACCTTCGCGGTAAACAGGGGTCCAGTTCGAGCATAACACAGACGTCCAACTATTGGGTGTGCTAATACCCATTCACTGGTAGTCTTGTGCAGCTCTGTCTGATTGTAGGTTATTGAGTAATTCAGTTCTTGGGCCTCCCAAGGCCACTGATCACCCATTTTGGTTCCACCACAAAAGTAACAATCTGAAATGCGGAGACTGGAGACCACAGCTCCAGCCAACTCTAAGAACAAATTCTGGGAAGGGTGAGGGATATCAAACTTGTTTATATGCATGGTTTCATAGAAAGTGTTATGTATATGGTACCTTGATGATCGATGGGCTTGGGTATTTAGTCTAATATATACAATGGTCCCTGGATCTGATCCAGAGCCTGCAATACGTAATCCAAATTTATACCCTTGTTTCCATGCACTGGGATTGGCTATGAACAATTCTAATGGATTACAGGCACCTTTCTTACAATTTTCTAAATTCTTTACATACGGCTTAGTTAAAGCAGCCATTCGATTGTCTCTGGTATTTTCTATCATACCAGTTTTCCATGTGGCATAGAACACGCATTCCCACTTTGGGCAATAATAGTCTTGAACTGGTGCTGTGCTATATACATTTGCTAAAACTCGTTTACCTGTGCAGGCCCCCCATCCAGTGGTTCCTTCGGGACACATATACTTATCATCATTAGCATAAGCCTTCTCCCAATTGGCACATTTAGAATGACTATCTCTATTAATGGCATCACAGGCATCAAAGTATAAGACAGCAGGCTTTGTAGGGTCAGTAAGTGGGGGTGTGGCATTAAGCAAGTCTCCATCTGCATCATCCCATCGTATTTCTAAAGTATAATAAGATGGGTTCTGATGTGGGTTGAAACAAACTTTAGTAGTTTCCTTAGTACAAACATTCAGTTCAGTGGTGTTATAAATACACTGGCTCACCGTACCAGTGCAGGTGTAGTATAAGAAACAGCAATCCTCTTCGAAAGACTTGACTATTGCAGGACACTGTAGTTCATGAGTGTCCCCGATGAGTTCTAGGTTGCTGGCTGCCTCCGTAGGGTAAGACGCAAAGGGACGTCAGGGTGTGGCTCTGCTGTCCACTGGCCCTGATCTGGAACTGCTGCTGGCTTGACTCTGCTATGATGAATCCAGGAATCGATTTCTGCTACCTTTACTGCAGTTGGGGTAGACAGGATGATGGTGTATGGCCCCTTCCAATGCGGTTCCAGCGGTGTCTTCTTCGAATCTTTGATCCACACCGAGGTACCCAGCTTGTAGGGATGCAAGGGTTCCGTCAAATTGATAGGCAACTGGTCCTGTATCCACGTATGGAGAGTCTGCAGAACAGAACTAAGAGCTAGAAGTTCTTGTCTGGTTATTTCTGAACCAATCTGTGGCAAACTACCTTTAACACCCTGCACTATTGGTGGAGGTTTGCCATACATAACTTCGAAAGGGGAAAATCCTTATGATTTCACAGGAGCTGAGCGTATTCTGAGTAAGGCTATTGGGAGAACCTGGGGCCACTTTAGGTGGGTCTCCTGACATAGCTTGGACATCTGAGATTTCAAAGTTCTATTCATTCGCTCAACTTTCCCTGAACTTTGGGGTCTGTATGCAGTGTGTATCTTCCATTGTATCTGTAAGGCACTTGCTAACTGCTGGGTAATTTGAGATACAAAGGAGGGTCCGTTGTCTGACCCTATTACTGCTGGAATTCCAAATCTGGGGATAATTTCTCTTAGCAAAACTTTAGTAACTTCTCGTGCTTTTTCAGTCCTGGTGGGGAAGGCTTCCACCCACCCAGAGAAGGTACAAACCAGAACTAACAAATAGCGGTATCCATTGGCTTTTGGCATTTCAGTAAAGTCTATTTGCAGGTGGTGCATGGGGGTAACACCTCCTGACTGAACTCGGGGTGGTGGCGTGGGACCCTGTTTGGCATTATTTTTGGCACAAATCAGACACTGGCGGGCTACCGAGGCTGACAGGGCTCCCAATAAAGCGATACAAAAATGTGGTTTAAGTGCTTTCTCCATAGCACTCCTCCCATAATGTGTGGCTTGATGAAAGGCCTTGACAAAGGCTGGTCCCAATAATTCAGGGATCACTATTCGTCCTGGGGGTTGACTGCCCTCGGGTGGTGGCAGCTCAATCCATCCATCTTTCAGTACTCCCTCTTCTTTATTACAATAGTAATCCAATTCTTTGGTGGTATATCGTGGTGTCCATAAATTAAGGGGTACTGGAAACAATGCTGCTTGTATTGGCGTCGCTTGTGGTGAAATTTGGCTTGTCATGGCTGCTTTACATGCTGAAGCATCAGCAAATCTGTTTCCTTGGGCAACTTCTCCTTTTCCTGCTTGGTGTCCTCGACAGTGCATGACAGCCACACGTGTAGGGGCCCATACTGCGTCAAGTAACATCAATATTTCTGGGCCATACTTGATGGACTTGCCTCCCGAGGTGATGAGTCCTCGTTCTTTATACAGAGCTCCATGAGCATGTAAGGTTGTAAAAGCATACTTTGAGTCTGTATATACATTCAACTGAAGTCCAGCACCTAATACTAGTGCCCTTGTTAGCGCTATCAATTCTGCTTTCTGTGCTGATGTTCCTGATGCAAGGGCTGATGATTCAACGACTCTCTCCTGGGTTACCACTGCATACCCGGCACAGCGTCGTCCATTGATGATGAGGCTGCTTCCATCCACAAAATAGGTCCGGTCAGGGTTCTCTATAGGTATATCAGTCAGGTCAGGTCGACTTGAAAATACAGCATCCATGACTTCTATACAGTCATGCTCCGGAGGGTCTTCGCTGACTGGTATCAGTGTGGCTGGGTTCAAGGCATGGCTCACTTCTAGTTGTATTTGTGGATTTTCACATAGCATGCTTTGGTATTTCAACATTCGAGAATTGGTGAGCCAATGATTTGCTTTTTGTTCCATAAGGGCAAGTACCGCATGTGGTACTGTGACGCGTAGGTTCTGTCCTAAGGTGAATTTGTCTGCTTCACTCACTAATAATGCTGTAGCTGCAACTGCTCTCAGACATGGTGGCCATCCTTTGGCCACAGTGTCCAATTGTTTCGATAGGTATGCTACGGGTCGCTCCCAATATCCCAATTTCTGAGTCAACATGCCTAGAGCGTTCCCTTGCATTTCATGTACAAATAGATGGAAAGGCTTGTGAACGTCTGGTAATCCAAGTGCTGGTGACGACATCAATTCTTTCTTCAGGGTTTTAAAAGCTGCGTCTTGCTCAGGTCCCCACTCTAGTGGCGTCTTTTCTTCTCCCTTGGTGGCTTCATATAGTGGTTTAGCAATCTGAGCAAAGTTAGGTATCCATATCCGGCAGTACCCTGCTGCTCCCAGAAAGGCTCTAACTTGCTTCCTGGTAGTTGTGGTTGGGATACTGCACACGGCTTCTTTTCTCTCTCGTCCCAATTGTCGGCTTCCTTTAGTCAGGCGAAAGCCAAAGTATTTTACTTCTTTTTGGCATAGCTGTGCTTTTGCTCTGGAAACTTTGTATCCAGCTTCATCCAATAGTTGCAAGAGGTCAGTAGTGGCTTGTATACATTCACTTTCCGATGTGGCAGCTACCAGTAGGTCATCCACATATTGGAGGAGTACTCTTCTTTCAGGGGCCACAGGGTAACTGGAGAGATCTTGGTTTAGCACGGCACTAAAAATGGTGGGTGAATTCTTGAATCCTTGAGGCAATCGTGTCCAAGTGAGCTGGCCCCGTCTTCCTGAGACAGGGTCCTGCCATTCAAAGGCAAACAGCAATTGCCTAATTGGGGCTAATCTTATGCAAAAGAACGCATCTTTCAAATCCAAAACAGTAAAGTGGGTAGCTTCAGCAGGAATCAGTCCTAGGAGTGTATAGGGATTTGGCACAACTGGATGTATGGTTTCAACTGCTTTATTCACTCTCCTTAGGTCTTGCACTGGGCGGTAGTCACTTGTCCCAGGCTTCTTTACTGGCAAGAGAGGAGTGTTCCATGGTGATTGACATACTTTAAGTAGGCCATACTCCAGTAATCTCAACAAATGGCGATGGATGCCTTCAATTGCTGCTCTTGGAAGTGGGTATTGCTTGACATGTACTGGTTCCGCGCTAGGCTTGAGATTCACAATTACTGGAACTATATGTTTAGCCAGGCCTGGTGGATTGCCCTCTGCCCATACTCCAGGAGGGGCTTCAATGCTTTTCAGAGTAGGTTCGAAATAGGTATCAAGGATTGGCTCAGTACTATAATATCTCCATTCTTCTTCTCGAGGAACAGTGAGCACCATTAGTCCAGCAGGTTTTGAATTTACTGTCATTTGCATTTCTCCTTTCTCAGTAAAGGAAATTTGGGCCTGCAGTTTGGCTAGCATATCTCGTCCCACTGGTGGCACTGGGCACTCGGGCATGTAAAGAAATTGGTGCGTTATTTGCTGTCCTCCTAAATTACATATACGGTTCTGAAGAAAAGGCTTAGTGGCTTTAGTACTAGTTGCTCCCACAATGGTGACTGCTCTTGTAGAAAAAGGGGCTATTTGCTTATCTACTACAGAATGTTCTGCTCCAGTATCAACCATAAAGTCCATGAATTGGTCTCCTATTTGTATACTGACCATAGGCTCCTGGAGACCTAAAGCGAATTCAGAGCCCGGTCTGTCCTAATCTGTTTCCTCAAAATCAGAGGCCGTTGCGGCTGCAACTCCCTGTATGGCCTCCACTCGTTCTCGTTGAAAATGTTCTCGATTGGTTCCTCTGCGGTTCTGGGATCGGCCTCTCTCTCTCTGAGGGGCGTTCTCTCCTTCATCACGGGAAGTGTCTTCGAGTCGCGGGCATGCATTCCTCCAATGTCCTTCTTCCCTACAATAAGCGCATTGATTCACGCCTAGTGGGGGCCAGCTTTCTCCTCGGCCCCTCCCTCTTCCTCTGCTCCTTTGACTAGGGAAACCTCCCCTTTTCTGTTCAACTAGCGCTGCAGCCAAAAAATCGGCTTTCTTCTTCATTTTACGTTCACTTTCTCTCTGCCTTTCATTATCACGATTCACAAACACTCTATGGGCGACGTCCAGTAACTGAGTTGCATTCATGCCCGCAAACCCTTCTAATTTCTGTAGTTTTCGTCTAATATCTGGTTGAGACTGGCTGACAAAAGCGGCATTCACCATGCGTAGACTTCCTGGTGCAGCTGGGTCATAGGGAGTGTACATTCTGTATGCTTCAGATAATCTCTCATAGAATACTGCTGGGCTTTCGTCTACACCTTGGAGCACTTCGGCTGTCTTGGTGAGATTCATGGCTTTCTGACCCCCCTTTCGCAGACCTTGTAAAAGGCCTTGGCGAAAGCGTGCTAAAGCTTTGGATCCTACTTCGGTGTTCGGATCCCACTGAGGATCCTCGTTTGGGAATTCTTTCTTTGCTGCTTCGCGATTATCTATCCCGGCTGGTCCCTCTGCTTGGGGATTATCTGCTAGCCAATTAACAGCTGCTCACATAATTCTGGTCTGCTCCTCAGTAGTAAATAAAGTAGACAGGAGCTGACGGTAATCTGACCAAGTGGGTTGATGGGTCTGCATAATTGTGCTCATTAGTTCTGTTAACTCTTGGGGCTTGTCAGTATAGGAGGCATAATGTAATTTCCAGTTCAGCAAATCAGTAGTGGAGAAAGGCACATAAACTAAACTCAGGGGCCCCAGTACTATCTGGTCATCTGCATCTCTTATGGGAATTCCCGGGACTTCCCGCAGGGGGGTTAATAATTTCGGGAGGGCTTTCTGCTTCTTGGTAGTGACTTTCGATATCTTGAGGGGGCTTTCAGCTTCGAGACTCGCTTAGTCTGGGGAGCCTCGCTTGCAACAGATGAACTAGCACTGACAACTGATTTTTCACTTTCTGTCTCGGTCAGGGAAGATACATCTTCATCTTCCTGCTCTGACTCCTGCTTATCCTCAGTCTCTGTCTCAGACTGATCAGCCTCTTCATGAGACGGCTCATCTAACTGGTCTTCTGGCTGGTGAGGGGTGGACCCTCCCGGTCCCGGGGGCCTGCCACGGGACGCGGTGGTACTCTTTCGGGGCGCTGAGCTTGGGGCTGCCTAATTATAACTTCTGGTGAATCAGGATCAACATAGACAGGTTTCTTTTCAAGCTTTTTTTCTCTCCCTGCCTTCTGTGTCTGCTCTGTCAGCGCTACCATTATTCTACACTGTTCTTCATAACAGCGCTGAGCCCAAGGGGGTGGGTTTTCACAAATACTTAACCAGGAATCTATGTAGGGATACTGGTCGGGGTGCGCTGCTCGCACCTTCCGGTGGTCTGACTGAATAATACCTATGGTAAAAGTTCCCTCTCGGGGCCACTGGGGTTCTAATACAGGCCACTCTCTAGAACACAACAATTGTAATCGTGATACAGTCATTTTTACTCCATAATCTCCTGTGTATCCCTTGTTAAAGTATTTAACCATACATTCTAACGGAGTGTGCCTGGTAGACCCCGCCCCTCCCATATCGATGTGTGCGCGCAACAAACAAAAGGGAAAAGGAAGGCGGACCGCGGGTGAGGGGTCCTCATGGTCCTAGAAACATTCAGGGATACACAAAACAAGACAAGACGATGGTCGCTTCCTCCTTTTTACGACCTGGACGCGGTCGCCCGGCCAGGAAATGCGTTACTCAGGAGTCCGCCTTCGCTTGGTCTGTGTTGCAAGACCTCTCAATCACACTTCATTCACACAATCATGCTAGCAATGTATCCCAAAAAGCCCAGTCCTGTCTCTTCTGACTAGGCTATCAAATTCAAAATCAAAAAGACGGTGGTTTCACCCCGCGCATACACTATGCACGGTTAGTCGGACCGCCTTGAGAGCTCTCTTACCAAATGCAAATTCAAATTCCAAATTGGCAGTGGGTTCACCTCGCGCATACACTATACAAGGTTACTTGGACCGCCTTCGAGAGGTGATCAGGCTCTCTTACCAAAATTCCAAAGTTTAAGGCCTTTCAAATTACAAGTTTACAAGTTCCAAGCTGCAGATCTGACTCATCTGTCTAGACATACCAAGAAAACTATACTCACCGGATCCGGTCCCCACTCCCGGGCAAGCGCATGAGTTGGACCTCGGACTCCCCTCACGGGTTCGAGGTGTTGGTTCCGTCCGGGCTCGGCACCCGCCGAGGCCTGGCCAGCTCCCTCCGATGCAAGGGACCGGTGGCGCCAGGGAGCGAGCCCACGTCGGGAGGGCACGATCCCGGCAGGACCAAACCTATAGAGGCGGAAAGTCGTGGTATATTAGATTATATACCCTCTGACCGACCACACCTTCCCGGCCAACGCACCAAGAATATGTAGCGGCAGAGCGCAAACAATCCAATAATACCAGGAGTCTGTTCAGAAGGTCCAAATCATTTATTTGTGCACAAGACTCAAGCAGAATCACATTCAAAATGGCTGAGCAATGGTTTCTAGCTAAACAACAACTTTTATACCATTCTATCCCATTCTGGACATAGGCAAACTTCTCATTGGTCCCGGTAACCCCTTTCACCCCATCTATTGGTCCCGGTACCAATACGTAGCTCCAATGAGGACCTTGGTCTGGGCTTAGCACCTGCTTACCCCCCTTACAGTCCCCATTACAATGGTCATTTCTTGGGCTCTCGTTACATTTTACCTCCAAGGTCACTGGCTAACTAAAACATGTGGGAAAGCAGGGCACTAACTTTTCTTTCAGCAGAGTTAATTAATTCCATAGAAGCTTCACTCTCTTATCAATACCAATTAAAACTTGTTTTTCTACATTCTCTAAGTTTCGATTCTGCTTAGCTATACTTAATTGTGCTCAGTTAAGTTTCGATTCTATGGTAGCAGCATTTAGGGGAGTGTGTAATTCCTTTGGGCCTTTCCACAGGCTTCATTTGCAGGTCAAGTTGTTCAGGCCTCTCTGCTTATTTCAGACACCATGGATCACAGGCCTTCGCCTACCACAATACTACTACTAATAATCATTTGTATAGCAGTACAAGACATACACAGCGCTTTACATATACTGTAGATGTAAGACACAGTCCCTGCTCATCAGAGCTTAAAATCTAATCAGGGGGTAGGTCATTGGCTGCTTTGGGAGGCGGATAGGGAGATTGGATATTATGAGTGAGTCAGGGCAGATGAGATTTTAGTTGGAGTGATTGAAAAGGGGAGGAACTCCAGTGCTGAAATAGGCTGAATGTGGAAAGCGGGAGCAGCGATTTTAAGATGCTGCTCATGATAGAAATGCAGGGATTTTTTTAAAAACATTTTTCCCTCTCATGCAGTTTGCTAAAATTGTTGTTTCAACTGGACATAGAGAGCCATACCTTTGCAGTCTTGCATCTATTTTACAAGAGGCTCTATGATTGGTAGAGCCTGCTGTAAAATACTTTGGGAATTCTCCACATCCATACCTGGGCATGTGAATTCTCCTTTCCACATTCTAAGTGCCTCCATATGATTGTAAGACCAGACCGTACCAAGCTAGAAATGTCCACTGTGCTACTAACGAATCTGGTGCCTCCCTCCACCCAGCTATGTTTAGTAACTCACTCTTTTTAACTTCTCAGAAGCCCAGTGATGATATCAGTGTTTGTATCCTGTATGCTCACACCGCTCGCACAGCCATTGGTAAGGGCTTGTGCTAGGAAGACATTTTTGATGATTCTAAGGGTATGTGAGCACTGAAGAAAGGTTATTCAAAACAGCGGTGGAATCTCAATAGACAAGGCTTTTCAGAACAGTTTAGGTAACATTTGTATGGGCTGATGGAACTGCAGTACATTTTGCCTAGAATCATGGGGATGAAATCAGGGCTGGTGCAAGAGTAATAAGTGCCCTAGCAAAACATCAGCCTTGCACTCACTTGCGATTAGCTTTTAGACCCCTGATGACCTCTCCCTCAATTGTAATCATCTCCATACCATTGTTCCCAGAACACCACTATAAAAATGCATATTTGGACATCACATTTTCAAATATTAAACTTTATTTTGTAAATATATACATAATGAGAGAGATTTCAAAAGACACAAGGGTAAATGGACTATTTGCTTATCACTCATTCTTCTTGAAGATTAAAGTAAGCACTGATGACTCTCAGTTTGTGTGACTATCAGGACCCATTGCTTTGCTTTGACTGTAGCTGCTCCTTTCTTCTCCTCCAGGAACTACTGCCTTAAGTGATTGCCTAGTTTGCCTAGTGGTTGTGCCAGCCCTGGTTGGAATAGAATGGCATAACAATATATAGTAACATTGTAACTGATGGCAGATAAAGACCACCAGGGCCCATCTAGTCTGCTCAGAAAGGTATTTAGGGTTGAAACGGCTGCTCAAGGCACATTACCCCTACTCTAAGCTTTTTACTTTTGGTGTAATTGCCACTCCATGCAGGCTACCCCTGCTATGCTTTTTAGAAGTGTGAAAGTCATTTAAGTTTTGCATTAAGCAGGAATGCTTTTCTTCCAATATAGGGATCCACTCTGCTTATTCCATGCCTTTTTGAATTTGATCACCATTTTTGTTCCCGCTACCTCCAGTGGGAGGGCATTTTAGGCATGCGCCACCCTTTCCGTGAAAAAAATATTTCCTGATGTTACTTTTAAAAATTTATTCCTTTCAGCTTCATTTCATGTCCTCTAGTTTTATAGCTTTCTCATCTTCAAAAAGGTTTCTTTGCTCATTACTACCTTTCAGCATTCAAAGGTCTGCACCGTTTCTCCCCCCGTCTTTTCTTTCCTCTAAGTCTAAGATTCACATATTCAGGTAAGAACATAAGAAATGCCATACTTCCTGTTTCCAACAGTGGCCAATCTAGGTCACAAGTACCTGGCAGGTTCCACAATGTTCTTCCTGGGGTAAGCAGTGGATTTCCTGGTCCTCTTTAATAATGGATAAGCATTGTGGAATCTGTGTACCTTTTCATGAACCTGACAGGTACTTGGGACCTGGATTGGCCACTATTGAAAACAGGATATGGGGCTTGATGGACCTTGATCTAGTACAGTATGGCATTTCTTATGTTCTTAACTGAGCTTGCTTGCATGGTATTAAAGGGAAGTTAAGAGTAAACCACAAAACGAATGGGGCATGACATATCAAAGTACTTTTCCCCACTGCTTCACCGCTTGTATGATCTTTGATATATTAGGCCCACAAGCTTAGTTTTCTTTCTAACATTTACAGAAATTGAACAAGTAGGATTTTCACTTAGTAAACCTTTCTGGCAAACAGAAAACCAGGTATGCACCCTTGCTTTTTCAGTGGACTAGCGGTCAAGAACAAAACCTTATTTTTAGATAAGGGGAGCACAGTTCACATAGAATACCCCATTTTCTTGCTTTGCAGTTTTACTAGGTGTCACAGACTTGCCAACTGAACGTTCTTTAGAAGGGAGACTCATTCGTATTTTTGTCAAGAATATTATTTTCTACTGTGTCCCTTCCAAAAATTCCAATTAATTTTGATCATAGGTCTTTTTTCATCTACTGTATAACTCCCTTTTAAGAGCTTCCATATGGTCCCATATATGGAGGTCATGCTCTGGGATACTACAGTTGGAGGCTGAGTAGCGGTCGTAAGTGAAGGAAACATAAAACGATTGCATCAATATAAATGTGATATTGAGTAATCCAAAGGATATAAAGCTAGTCAGCACCCTTGATTTACTGTTTGCCTGTACAGATGAGCACAGTTTGGCTTTGTGTCTCACAGAATCTGTTTTCCAAAGCATGATGCATAAGAGGACGAAAAACACGCCAGGATTAACATTTTAGTATATTAAGCAACCTAACATGATTCTGAAAGCAATTAAAGGGAACAGAGAAAGATTAGATCGTCATTTCTTTTGTAATTTTTTGCCTGTTCAAATTACTCAATGCAGTAAAAAACAAAATAACAGCCGAGACTTCATGTTTTCAAGATCACTTTTACAATTTTTTGGGAGCACATTGCATACAACACCGATAAGACCACATTAGGGTTCTCTCTATCATGTGCATAAGAAAAAGAAATGACCCTGCCAGTTTCATATCTATTTAAAAGAAATGAAACAGCATCTCTGTAATGATGCATTTTTATGCATTTTATCACTCGGGGATATTTCAGGAGCTTTATTTGTGATTTCTACATGTAAAATCATACATTTACAGTTGTGATCAACATTATTGACACTCTTGCGTTTTAAGGTATGTTGTGTACAATATCTTGAGAAATAATTGGAAATATTCCAACTCTATGTCATAATATTTTAATGGTATATTAAAAGGTATATAACAAAAAAAAAAGATGTCTGTGCAACTTAGACATAGTAATTTCTGAGAAAAAAAAAACTAAATATGACCTGGACAGGATTAATAGCACCCTTCATTAATATCTGGTTGCACAACCCTTAGCAATGATAACAGCTTCCAAACATTTCTTGTAGCCATCTGTAAGCTTTGTAGTTGGTAGTTTCTTCCACCTCTACAACTGCCGTTTATTCCAGGATTCTTTTTACCAATGGCAGATTTCAGCTCTTGCCAAAGGTTCTCAATTGGACTGAGATTGGGGCTCATTGCTGGTCAGTTTAAAACAGCCCATTTTTTCCTTTTTAACCATTTTTTGTACTTTTCGATGTATGTTTTGGGTCACTATCCTGCTGGAGGAGCCATGATCTATGATCCAGACTTAGCTTTCTGACACTAGGTAGCACATTTCACTCCAAAATACCTTGGTAGTCCTCTGACTTCATGATTCCTTTAATACATTCCAGGCTTCCAGTTCCTGAGGCAGCAAAACAGCCCCACAATATTATGGAACCTCCACCATATTTAACAGCCTCAGTGATCATCGGGGCAGAGCATGAGCAGCCTTTGGCGTGGCCCTTAGGCGCGTGACCTTAGCTACAGGCCACGGCACTTTCGTGATCTGGGGCAGCATCCACACTCGTTTACCTGATAAGCAGATCCGTTTACTCTCCGTTGTTGATTTATCACCTGCTGCATGCTTACTGAACCTATAGCTCCGAAGCGTATCGTATGATTCTATTATAACTTTTGTTTAGCCTTTCTCTTCACTCTGTGCTCCACATCTCTCTTTATTCTCCCTACCTTGTACTCTGCTTCCCTCCTTCTCCTCTTTGGTAATTTAAACCCCATCCTTGGCCCTTCTTTCATCCCATTTTATGATGAGGTCACGTAATTTGGCTAACCTTCCCTAATCCCAGTCTTCCTAGAGTTACCCCTCACTCTCTGAAATTCCCTGCCCTACCTAAACATTTCTCTCAGGTTAGGACAAGGCCTTTTCGCAACTTATCCAACCTTATTCACACTCCTCTCCTCTCCCCCTCTGCTTTCCCCTTCTCATATGCCTTGTGGAACGCTCACTTTATCTCTAACAAACTTGCTTTTATACATCATGACCTTTTTATTTCTCACGCACTTCACCTCCTTGCTTTAACTGAGACCTGGCTTCTTCCTGAAGACACTGCCTCTATTGCCGCACTTTGTTATGGGGGCTTTCAGTTCTCCCACACTCCTCGTCCCACTGGACATGGCGGCTTCTTCTTTCCCCCTCTTGTCACTTCCAGACCCTCATCCTACCTCAGTCTCACTCATCTCTGTCTTTTGAGGTCCACTCCATCCGCCTCTTCACTCCTCTCCCACTTCGGGTAGCTGTTATCTATCGGCCTCCCAACATTTCTGTGTCTACTTTTCTTTCTGACTTTGATTCTTGGCTGTCTACCTTTCTTAACCCCTCCTCACCCACTCTTATTCTTGGGGATCTTAACATTCATGCTGATGTCCCCTCTGACCCCCATGTTTTAAAGCTCCTCTCCCTTACCTCCTCTTACGACCTTCAACTCTGCTCCACTGCCCCTACTCACCAACATGGTCACTGCCTTGACCTGATTTTCTTCTCTATCTGCTCGCCCTCCAACTTCTGTAACTCTGTCCTTCCCTTATCTGACCACCACCTTTTAAATCTTATTATTCATCTTCCCCCACCTCAGCCTCGTCCTTCCACTAATCTTTCTAGAAACCTTCTTGCTATTGATCCCTTAGATCTTTCCTCCATTATTTCCTCACCCCTTTCATCCATCCATTATCCAAATCCATTGACGACGCTGTGACCTCATATAACACTGTACTCTCCTCTGCCCTGGATGCTCTTGCTCCCCTTACCCCACGTCCTGTTAGGCACTCTTCTCCCCAGCCCTGTCTCTCTCCCACTGCCCGCTATTTGTGCTCCTGTGCCTGCTCTGCTGAGCGTGCCTGGCTTAAATCCCGCTCCTAAGCTGATTTTCTCCACTTTAAATTCATTCTGTTCTCTTTCCAATCAGCCATTGCACTTGCTAAACAATTCTACTTCACCCATCTGATGAACTCTCTTGCCTCTGATCCTCATTGTCTCCTTAACACACTCATTTCTCTCCTCAGTGTGCCTCCACCTCTGATTCCTCCCTCCCTTCCTGCTTAAACCTTGGCTGAGTTCTTTCATGACAAAATTCACAAGATCACCCTCCAATTCCCCACCACACTTACTACCCCCTTTTTCCCAATTCTTCTCCCTCACTTCTGCTACCCTTTCTTCCTTCCCTATGGTCTCCGATGAGGAAACTTCACTCCTTCTTTCTTCCTCTAAACTTACTATCTGCTCGTCTGACCCCATCCCCTCCCACCTCCCTTCCATCTCTCATATTCTCAACCTATCGCTCTCCACCGCAACTTTACCTTCTGACTTCAAGCACTCTGTGGTCACACCCCTTCTCAAGAAACCCTCACTTGATCCCACCTGTCCTTCTAACTATTGATCCATCTCTCTCCTTCCCTTCATCTCTAAACTATTTGAGCGTGCAGTCTATCATCGCTGTCTCGACTTCCTCTCCTCTCATGCTCTCCTGGATCTTTTACAATCTGGCTTCCGTCCCTTACATTCCACTGAAACAGCTCTTACCAAAGTCACTAATGATTTGTTCCTGGCAAAATCCAAAGGCCTCTATTCTGTCCTCATCCTTCTTGATCTCTCTGCTGCTTTCGATACTGTTGACCATAACCTTTTTCTTATCACCCTGTCCTCACTAGGTTTCAAGGACTCTGTACTTTCTTGGTTCTCCTCTTACCTCTCCCATCGCTCTTTCAGCATGTGCTTTGGTGGCTCCTCCTCTTCTTCCACCCCATTACCTGTAGGTGTTCTTCAGGGTTCCGTCTTGGGACCGCTCCTCTTCTCTCTCTACTCCCAGTCCCTTGGTGCCCTTATCTCTTCCCATGGCTTTCACTATCATCTCTATGCTGACGACTCTCAAATCTACCTCTCTACACCTGTTATCTCTCCAGAAATCCAGGCTAAGATCACGGTCTGCCTCTCTGACATTGCTAGCTGGATGTCCCTCCGCCGCTTAAAATTGAACATGGCCAAGACTGAACTCCTTATCTTTCTCCCAAATCCCTCCCCTCCTCTTTCCCTTTCTCTGTCTCTGTGGATAACTCTGTTATCCTTCCTGTCTCCTCAGCGCGTAACCTTGGTGTTATCTTTGACTCCTCTCTCTCTTTCTCTCTACATATCCAACTCATTGCTAAGTCATGCCTTTTCTTTCTCTACAATATCTGCAAAATTCTCTCCTTCCTCTCTGTTAACACTACTAAAATGATTGTCCACTCCTTAATCACATCCCGCCTTGATTACTGTAACCTTCTCCTTGCCGGCCTCCCTGCAAACCACCTCTTTCCCCTTCAGTCTATTCAACATTCTGCTGCTCATCTGATTTTCCGCCAATCTCATTTTCCCCACATCACTCCTCTCCTTATGTCACTTCATTGGCTCCCCATCCATTTCCGTATCCAATTCAAGCTTCTCCTACTGACCTATAAATGTATTCACTCTTCTGCTCCCCCAGTATCTTTCGTCTCTTATCTCTCTTTATACTCCCTCTCTGTTGCTTCGCTCTTCTAATAGTCTTCGTTTATCTATGCCTTTCACTCGTATTGCTAATTCTAGACTTCACTCCTTTCGCCTTGCTGCGCCCTTCGCCTGGAACAGATTTCCTGTCTCTGTGCGCCAGGCTTCCTCCCTGGCCATCTTCAAGTCCAGGTTGAAATCCCACCTCTTCACTATTGCTTTTCATTCTCGACTCTGGTGTTGTGATATGACTATTTTATATATGCTGTGTTTGCTCTCTTTAACATTAGATGTATACTTTGTCCTGTTGATCTGTAATTTGTATTATGTAATTTTTTGTCTTGACTAGATTGTGAGCTCTGATGAGCAGGGACTGTCTCTCTTATTTGTGTGTACAGCGCTTTGTATGTTTTCAGTGCTTTGTAAATGCTTAATAATAATAATAATAATAATAATAACTGTAGGAAGAATGCTTTTTTTCCTTATAAGCTTCATTTCTTCGCCTGTAAATATATCGCTGGTCTGCATTGCCAAAGAGCTCAAGTTTGGTTTCATCTGTCCACAGAACATTTTGCCAGAAGGATTGTGGGTTGGGCAAAGATCAGGCGTGCCTTTTTATATCTATCTTTGAGCAGTGGGATCCTCCTTGGCTTTCACCCATGAAGTCCTTCTTTTTTAGTACGCAGCATATGATATGGGTTGAAACCACCACTCCAGATTGCTCCAGGTCTTAAACTCTTTGGATGCTCTACTTGGTGTTTTTCCAACAGTTCGTTCTAATTTTTGGTGGCTTCTCTGATTAATTTTCCTTTTCCCACCACGTCCTGGGATGTTCTTGATAGTTCCGTGAGTAGAAAACCTCTTAGTAACATTGTGAACTTTAGACACAGGAATCCCAAGGTCTTTGGAGATGGCCTTGTACCCCTTTGAAGTTTGATGTTTGGCGATAATGGCTTTTCTGAGGAAGCTCTCTTATCTTCACCATTCTGAAAATGGAACAGGGAGTGAACATGGCCATTTTAAACATTAGAGCTTCTTCAAGTACAGTTTTCAATTTTCATGAGAAACAATTTCCCAGCATCCCCTCCTCCAGCCAACTACCATAACTGCAGGCTCAACATGCCTACCCACAAAAAGATTTGACTAAAGAGTCATCATTTATTGGTTGATTCAAACCATGCGAGTACTGACAATTGATCAAGAGTGTGTCTAATTTTACTGCAATGGGAATTTGGTTCTTCTGTTCAAACTAATATGAATTGTTTCTAAGGATGTAAATAGTCATGTTCTGGCAATGTCCCAGTTTTTATAATATTGCCTACTATTTCCTTTTTTAATTGGTTTTGCTTTATTTGATTTATTTATGTTTAAATATGTGTGCATATACGTATAGTCCAAAACCATTTCACTAGCTACTTTCTTTTAGGAGATATTGGACATTAAGAGGTTGAACTACAAGGGTGCCAGTAATGTTGACAACAACTGTGCATGTGGAAATGGTGTCCAGCTGCAAATGATGAGTTTGGAAAGGGCTCAGTTTGCACATGGATGTCCCTGCTATGTAGAAGCTGCTAGGAGGGTTGGTGTGTGGTTAAAGACTGGCCTGGGCAGGTCAAAATATATATGTGTAGTCCCCATTTCATACAGGGAATACACTGGTTTGGGTACATCTAACCTATACTAGTACCAAGCTATCAACAACATATTTATCACCATTACACATACCTGAGTTCCTTAAAATCCTGTTATTACAAATGTAATCTGTACTGTAAATAATAGCTTACACTGTAAATAGTTATCTGTTCTGTAAAAGTTACATGGGATCAGAGATTCACCTGTCTGTAAAGGTTACTTGCTATTTGTAATGGTTAATTGTTCTATGTAAACCGTCTTGATTTATTGATGGGGCAGTATATAAAATCACACAAATAAATAAATGTGTATGACTGCAATTGTCCACATCGGGATTTACACCTGCTTCCTGGCACATACAGGGTTTTACAGGCCAGCCCTTTACAGGAGGGATAAAGGGGCTGTTCCCCATTGTTTATTTGCCCCTCAAAAGTTAAATTAGACAGAGATAGTGGCATCTGTGGTTAATTGGTGGCATTTGTATGTGTAGGCTTGCAGAATTGCCCCCTACACATATAAGTGGCTGTAGTTACATGTGTAAGTTGTGAAATCTGGCATTTACATGAGCATGGCAGCCATGCTTACATCACTGATTATTCCTACATGTGGTTTGGCAAAATGGCTCCTCCGGCTCCTTGAATCAGCACATACATGTGCAGTCTTGCACCTCCTTATTCTGTATTTTAGAAGAGCCTCTATGATTAGCAGAGCCTTTTCTAAAATACTGCCATAATTGTGAATGTTGCGGCCTTGACATCTCGATTCCGATCTCCGCATCTTTTCTAAAAGTGCCTTCACAAGAGTATGTTTTGCCGCAGTATATCTCCCATGCACCCAAATTTGCCGTTTGCATCATTTTTTGCTCTGTGCATTTAATATCTATAGGCAAAACAATGTAGGAATGTGAATGAGCTTGATGGAGCGTTCTTCTTTTTGAAGATAAGATGATGAAAGGCATTGCTTAGGAGAGCTGTATGAAGCTCTCTCATTCATTTTCTGATCTGTGATGTTTTGTGAAGGAAGGAATCCTTTTAGATTTGGGAGCTGGGATCAGCAAGGATGGCTGCTTTATGCAGAATACCCATGGATACTTAATATTCACAGCTCTCAATGGTTCTTTTGTTGATTGGCAGGCATTCTGATGACGCAACTGCCCTTTTTTGGACTATGTTTTAGTATAAGTTATGTGATTGTCTGATACACATATGGCTCATCAAAAAAGGGTGAATCCCTGATTTTTCAGTTTCTTTTTTGAATAGAAATGATGTGAGGGAAGCCTATTGGACATTCTGAAAATTGGATACGTGAATGTGATTGGATGAAATAGATGGCTCAGTCTCCATGTTGCTTGGTTGCTGATTCAATAGCAGAAGAGGAGAAAAAGAGTCATTGTAAGGATGGATCTGTTCAAATGGATCTATGTGATGTTTAGAAAACCTTTGAGCTTCCTGATATAGATTTTGAAATGTGGTCTTATCTTGAGTCCATGAGGTATTTCACAAAATTCTTTAAGAACATTTCAGCTAAGATATAATATGTGACTGAGGCTAATGAGAGCATGGAGTCAGTCAGTGCTGTTCTCGAAAATGACACTGGCATGGTTGTATCAAGTAGGATCACTCCTGTCTTGTGAAGAGCCCTACCTTTAAGGAATAAGGTGGAAAGGGAACAGAATAGCCCTTTTGGGGGTTAGGATATTTATTTGCTAGAGGACAGGATTGCCCAGAGGAGGGGGGTCTGTGTAAGGGGTAATTTTAAAAGCACTTCAGGGGCACACGGGTGGAAACGGGTGACATTTCATTGCCACAAAGACCACCAGGGAGATATACTATAATATTAGGGAGTAGGGCAGGCCTTGACAAATTTTCTTGGAATCTACTGTAGGAGCCATCCTAAAAATCTAGGAGACAGTCACTGAAACCTAGGCCACAGTGTATGCCCCTACCCCTACCCCTAAACGTATATCACAGTTCCTTTTTAAAGTTTTAGGTTCTGATTTATTAAGACTGTTTTCCCATTTTCCATGGGGAAAAGCTTAATACGTAAATCAGTCTCTTAATGGATCACTGCACAGTGCCAACAAAAGACAGTGGATCTACTCTTCCTCCTCCCTCTGACTCCATCCCCACTGACCCATTAAGCTACATCTGTGTGTGTGTTGTAGGGGGGGTTCCTGTGTGCGTGTGTGTGTTGCAGGGGGAGGATGCCTGCGTATGTGTGGAGTGGAGGTGGGGTGTGTGTGTGTGGAGTGGAGGTGAGAGTGCCTGTGTGTGTGTGTGGAGTGGAGGTGAGAGTGCCTGTGTGTGTGTGTGTGTGTGTGGTGTGGAGGTGAGAGTGCCTGTGTGTATGTGTGTGGAGTGGAGGTGAGAGTGCCTGTGTGTGTGTGGTGTGGAGTGGAGGGGTGCGTGCCTGTGTGTGTGTGTGTGTGTGTGTGTGTGTGGAGTGGAGGTGAGAGTGCCTGTGTGTGTGTGTGTGTGGTGTGGAGGGGTGCGTGTGTGTGTGTGGTGTGGAGGGGTGCGTGTGTGTGTGTGGAGTGGAGGTGGGGTGCCTGTGTGAGTGTGTGTGTGTGTGTGTGGAGTGGAGGTGAGAGTGCCTGTGTGTGTGTGTGTGTGTGTGTGTGGTGTGGAGGGGTGTGTGTGTGTGTGTGTTTAGTGGAGGTGGGGTGCCTGTGTGTGTGTGTGTGTGGAGTGGAGGTGAGCGTGCCCGTGTGTGTGTGGTGTGGAGGTGTGTGTGTGTGTGTGTGGAGTGGAGGTGGGGTGCCTGTGTGTGTGTGTGTGTGTGTGTGTGTGTGTGTGTGTGTGGAGTGGAGGTGAGAGTGCCTGTGTGTGTGTGTGTTGGGTGGCGGGGTGTGTGTTGTGTGGAGGGGTGTATGTGTGTGTGTGTGTGTGTGTGGTGTGGAGGGGTGTGTGTGTGTGGAGTGGAGGTGGGGTGCCTGTGTGTGTGGTGTGGAGGTGAGAGTGCCTGTGTGTGTGTGTGTGTGGTGTGGAGGTGAGAGTGCCTGTGTGTGTGTGTGTGTGGTGTGGAGGGGTGTGTGTGTGTGTGTGTGGAGTGGAGGTGGGGTGCCTGTGTGAGTGTGTGTGTGTGTGTGGTGTGGAGGTGAGAGTGCCTGTGTGTGTGTGTGTGGTGTGGAGAGGTGTGTGTGTGTGTGTGGAGTGGAGGTGGGGTGTGTGTGTGTGTGTGTGTGTGTGTGTGTGTGGTGTGGAGGTGAGAGTGCCTGTGTGTATATGGTGGGTATGTGGGGGTGCCTGTATGTGTGTGATACGGAGGTGGGGGTGCCTATGTGTGTGGTGGAACAGGGGTACGCATTTTACTCATACACATTGTGCTCTTTCCTTCCCATGCTTTCATTTCTTCCCTTCCCACGCCAATCCCCTCCGGCTGTTCCTTCCCCACCCCCAGATCTCCCCTTCAACCTCCCCCCCCCCACTTGCACTCACCCCCCTGCCCTCCCATTCTCCCTCCACCATTCACATGCGATTGCAGCCAGGAGAGCCGGTGACTGCCTATGTGGATCCCAATCCCTGTGGGCAGAAGCGAAAAGGGTCTGATGTTGGCCGGGAGAGCCGGTGTCTGCAGAGCTTGCAAAAAACAAAGGTTATAAGTTTGCAGCACAGATGGCTGAATAAATTAAAACCTACTGCCCCTTTAATTTATTCAGTTGTCCGTGAAGCAAACGTATTAACTTTTTTTTTGCAGGCTGTGCAGACATCGGCTCTCCCGGCCAACATCAGACCCTTTTCGCTTCTGCCCACAGGGATTGGGATCCACACAGGCAGTCACCAGTTCTCCTGGCTGCAATCCTCATTTCAGCTCTTCTGCCAAGTGCTCTGAGCCTCAGGTGCCAGGTCTGGTTTTACAGTTGCTAAGGTGACCTGGTACCTGGTGTTTGTCGAGCCTTGGAGTAGGGTGTTAGGGAACTGTTGCCCCTTTAAAGCTATGATGGCTCCCAGATTGGGGACTGCAAGCTGTAACAATTTGATGTGCACTGCTACAACCAGGAATGCGCCACGTTCCCAGCCCTGCAATGCACATCAAATTTCTCACACGATTTTGCTGCAAACGCAAATAAGCAAAATTTCACAATGAAAACTGCTAACTTATGATATTTACTGTGGGTGAATAGATCAACCTCTTCATGAGACTTCTGATATTCTATATTTAATTTTTCAGAAAGAATTATTCATTTTGTTTTAACAAAAAATAAAAGTATTTAAAAAAATTGTCTTTGTTCCACTGCATACATACGCCCGGTGAGAATCCGTTTGAGCGAGCATGCCTCCAGGATTCGATCCTCTAACCTTTCTGCTGTAATAGTAGAGCATTGCATAGCGAAAGGCCACAAGTTTGACGATTTAAAGTGGAGGGTCATTGATTGGGTCCCTCCTGATGTCCGGAGGGGGGGGGGGGGAAGGGGGAGGGGAGACCGTGAGCACAGGTTGCAATGGCGTGAACAGAAATTGATCTTTTGTCTCAACACAGTTGTTCCTAGGGGACTCAATTTGGAACAAGAGTGGTGGAGTCTTTTTTGAGATTTTTTGAGATTTTTCTGAGTTATATTCCGACCGTTTAGTCTGACCCTGACGATCCGGTGTTTCCCCCGCTGACAGCCATTCCTCCTTTTGGATTGACGTCATTATTACAGCCAATCACAAACTGGCTTCGGCTACAATTTGTGAACCGTTACAGTTTAGCGTTCTTCTGTGTGCAGCCTTTTACCTGACATCATGAGGAAGTGCGAGTTTCGCCGTGGATTATGATAAGTGTTTGTTTACACTATCTTGTGTTTGGTCAGATGTTTAGACATCACACTACTTGAATTTTCTCAGAAAAAGGGTTTTCCTGACACAGAGCAGAGAGCTTCTCTCCCTCTAGCTCCAGTCTGTTTGAACCTGACCAAAAACAGTAAGGGCAGCTTGACAGCATGATATTTCTCCGATGACCTTTTTCTGGACTATATTTGTTCCACTGCAGGCAATGTAATTTAAACTAGATATTGTTATGTGCACACTGGTGCACCATCAGTGGGGTATGCTAATGAGGATTTAGCACCTTTTTTAACTAGCATACAGTAATGTATTAATGCACATTAAGGCAATTTAAATAACACAAGTCCCATTTAGTCTCAATGGGCATGTTTACTAACTAGGCACTTAATTCAAATTAACGTCACCTCCTTCAGGAGAACATTCTAAGTATCCACCACCCTTTCCGCAACCTCAGGAAATATTTTTTCACAGAAAGGGTGGTGGATGTCTGGAATGCCCTCCTGAAGGAGGTTGTAGGGGCAAAAACAGTGATGGAATTTAAAAAAGGCACAAGACAGATAGAGAGGATCACTATATAGGAAGAGGATGGAATCAAACCAAACAAACAACTTCATAAATAGAGAGGGTTAATCTGCATAGAGCAGCAGGTACAACCTTAAGCAAAGGCATAGAGGGGAGGAACCTGCATAGTGTAACAGGTGCAGCTCTACAACTCTCGTCACCTTACTGGGCAGACTAGATGAACCATGCTGGTTTTAGCATGTGAGAGCATTTGATTTTGTGTATTTCAGGATCTGCAACGTTACTTCAAAGAGCTCCCTGAAGAAGCCGCCTGGCGAAAGACCTGGTGTCTGGCTTCCAGATAGTTGCTTTGATCGCTGCTGTATATTGCCTTGCTGAGCCTGCTGATTTTCAGTTAAGTTTTTTTAGGCAGGTTCTTTTGGAGGCAGATTCATTGGTTTTCCAGTATGCTGCCATGCTGTGCCAATAAATTCATTTGCACTCTTGAAGACTACAGTTGCTGATGTTACGTGACTGTTTCATCAATTTGTTTTTTCTATAGAGCTTTTTTTGACCACTGATGTCTTTTTGAGCTCAGTTCAATTGTTGTGGCACCATTTGGTTACTGTTTCTGCCTGGTTTGCCCATCGACTGGCTCTTCCTCAACTGCATTGGTAGGAGGGTTGACTGAGGTCTTTTTTCCTCTATATATGTATATATATTTTTTTTTAGTTGGTTCCAAATTGTTTTTTTTCTCTCGCATGTTTTTTTTTCTGTTTCTTTTGTGCCTGGTTTGGAGTTTTGTTTTCTTTTCTACTTGATTTTTTGGCTCCTTGGGGGATATTTTGTTATATGGTATTTATCTGTCAACGATATGAGTAAAGTACAAAGGAATGTCGTCAGCATATATAATAATTTGTGGTATACAAAGGGTCTTTCTTGTGCAAGGAGACTTCCAAGAAAAGCCCAGAAGCTAGATTCTCCTGAAACTAAGCACTGTAGAATTTCAATAACCAGGCCGACAGTAACTGGCCTGAAAAGCTTCTATAAAATTTAGCAGTCCCTGCCTGACCAGTTTCCAGGATGGTGATGGCAGCATTCACAATGCTAGTTTGTGATGGATCGAACTTAGGGCTCTTGATTTTAGCTAAAAATGGTCAATCACAGAGTCACTGGGATTGCCCTCAGAGCTGTGTAACTGGGTATAATAATCAAGGAACTGATGCTCATAAACAGCATGGATACATGACTCCTTGTGCTTAGTTTTGAGATAGTTGGTCAGCCATTTCCCAATTTTATTACAAGCTGCATAAGAATGTGCAAAAACACTTGTTTACCTGCCAGTGGTTTAGGAGGGTATTATATTTAAACATGAGTTTATGTAAGGCCGATAAGATATCCTTTGTATTTGTTTGCACATATACAGCAATCTCTCCAACCACTTGATCACAGTCTCCAAGTGAGCCTCTGTATTTCTGAATTCTTTATACTTACATGCACTGAAACTCAGTTTCATCCTGTAGCACATCTTTGAATGCATCCTGGATTACACCAAAAGATAAATCTGATGTATTGCTACACTGAAAGTAATCCACAATATAGTTTTGAATCTTTCGCTTACGTTCCTCCTCCCATAGCAAGGCTGCATTGAATCTCCAAACCTATGACCCTTGGAAGTACTCCAAAGTCAAGGTCCATCGCAACACATGAGTGGTCCGCAATATGGATAGCTTCAATGTTAGCACTCAGAACACCTTTAAGTAATGGCTTAGAACTAAGAAAGCAACCCAAGAGAGAATACATTTCATGTAGCTGAGAAGAAAAAGTAAACTCCATTTCTGTGGGATGACCATCTTCATGGTTTGACTAGGTTTAAATTGCCAATCAAGTTACAGAAGGTCTGGTGAGCCTTACATGACTTCACTCAGAACCTTATTTCCTGTCAAGAATACCATCCAAGGCCATACTGAAGTCTCCCTCCCAAATAATGGGATATGAGGCCACCACACTGCCAAGAAAACCCAGGAGCTTCTGGGTCGCCAGGAGTCAAGACTGACTCGAAGGCACACATTGCATTGCATTGCATGCAATCTGATGGGCCACTGTTTGAAAGAACTGTGGTGAATCAGAATTGGGTGCATATATATTTACTAAGGTGGCAGGGCGCTGATCAACCTCCACAACTATCACCACCTTTTGCCCCTCTTTGCAAAGAATATTGCCACCCCATTCTTAAGCTTATTGAAACATGAATAAAGTGTATTTATTCATGTTTAAACACACATGAATAAAGTGTAAAGTGTATTTATTCATGAATAAACACACATGAATAAAGTGTGTTTTTTCATGAATAAAGTGTATTTATTCATGTTAGTGGAACATGAATAAATACACTTCTGGAACCAATCCCTCTGCAACTTAATAGATTCAGCCATAGAGAAATGGGTCTCCTGTAAAAAGACAATCCCAGCTTGCAAGGTGCTCAAGTAATTTCGAACTTTCTTTTAATAGAGTGGTTGAGACCCTTACATTTTATGACAAACATTTAAACAGCAGAAAAGCATGCCTCCCTTTAGAGCACTGGCCTTGTTCTACTCATAACCATATGCTAGTTATTCTCACCCACCCTATCACACTTGACCCAGCTCCCATCACCATGCATCACAAACATTTGCATTAATTCACCACTCATTCTTAAGGCAGCAGTCCTGGGCATCTATTGTGAATGCACACACCCTTCCACTACACCCTTGCATTTCTCCAAATCTGATACAAAAATCTGATACAATCAACAACCAACAGCCAGGCACTCCCTCACCCCCCTCCCAATACCCCAAAACAACAATGAAAAACACAGAAAGCCCAGGAGCCTACCACACAATGCACAAACAACCTCCAGAGGAGTCCCTTACAGGTAAAACTGAGGCCCATAGAAGGCACACTCAGAAAGGCTTAAAACTCCTTCTGGGAATTATCAAAAACTGTACCAGTCCATTATATCAGCAATATAAAAACCATCTCAGCTCCTTTTGGCCAGCACTGTAGTAGTCATTTATAGATTCTCCTGCTTCTGCAAGAATACTATTAAGTCCTTAGGGTAGGTGTATGTCTTTGCAGCATTGTGACACATCACCTTCATCCATGCACGTGCAAGATGCCCATATCATGCCTCCAGTGCCTTGAGCAGAGGCGGGAGCACTAGCTCCTTCCCAGCTAAAGTTCTGCATCTATCAGACCTCCAGGACCACCACTACCTTCCAATATCTCAGACGTTTCATAACAAATGGTCAGGGAGAGTTCTAGCCCCAACCAGGAGTGGCAAGAATCTGATGGGCCCTCAATTTCGACTGCATGCTGAAAATTCAGCTGCAGCAATTGGGAGAGCAGTAACTCCAAGAAGCTAACAGGATCATTTCCTTCTTTTCTTCAGGAATACCTATGATCATTAGGTTATTCCTTCTAGAAGGATCTTTGAGGACCACAACTAGGCCAGCAACCTTTTTTGCCACTCCATCCATTCAGGCCAAAACATCCTCCACTGCACTTGTACAGCATTCCAGCTTCTCTACCCAATTTTGTAGGTGGTAAGTTTTCGTTGATAAGTGTGATCTCCATGTAAGTCTCCAAGACATTCAATATTGTTTGCACCTGCTTGGAGATGCTGCCAAGTTACCATTCTCTGGTCAACTCTTGGCCAGTTTACTGAGAGATGGCAGATCAGATCTGGCTCTTTTTATTCCCATTCTAATCAGAAAGGCCATTTAAATATTGCTGGCTGTGGCTATAGACATCTTCAGAAAGATTATTATCCACCTCTGGCATGGGTAGTAGAATATTACTGCTGAAAAATATGCCAAGAACGGAATAACCTATTCCTTATGTTACCATCCACCATGCCTCTGTTCATGTTAAGGTTTTATGAAAGGGGTGGCCAGTGTACTTTGTTGAAACCTTACAGTGGTAAAACCCAGGGCATTGCCCGGAGACCAAGTAAGGTTTTTTTTTTGTTAAAAATGTCCTCATGATCTCAGATCCATCTGCAAAGATGATGTACTAGAACCTTTTTAATCCTTACTCTCACCTTATGGAACAACTTACCTCTGGGCTTTAAGGGAGGAGATAAACTTGTTAATATTTAGAAAGAAATTGAAAATTTTTTATTTCCAGTAGGATAGTCAGTTTGATGGTTGCTGGGATTGACTTGAGATGGTTTGCCTAGATTACTTTGTGTCTTTCTATTTTTTATTTTGTGCAGTAGATGTAAGCTTTTGTACTTTCTAGTAGATGTCTCATGATTTGGGAAAGCAACATAGTCCTGTATATTGGTGTGTTCATATTTTGTATTTATATTTCTATTATTCTGTTACTGTAATTTGAATTGTTTTTACTGTTTTAATGGGCATTTCATATATTGTGGTACGTAAATGATTTTAAATAAATCCTAACAACCCCCTCCCCGAGCAACATCCTTACCCTCCAATCTCACTGATCAACATACTGACCCCATGTTCTTCCCAAGCAAAATCCTCGTCTCTCATCAACATCCCAATACCCCAAGAGCACCTGAACCTACCCGCACCCACTGCTGATGCCACCCAACCAGCATTGGTAAAAGCAGCATCCCTCCCATCACCCCGCCTCCCCCCACACTTACCTGGATTTCCCTTATGGGATGGCAGGGCAAGAGCAATTTGAAATGCCACTTATATCCCACTTCTAACATAAACAGTTTCAAATATAGGCTGCAACATGATAGTGCAAATTTCTGTAAAAAGTCATGGGCCCGATATTCAATTGGGATGGGTGCATAGTCATCGCCGCCAACCTCTAACCCCAAATATTCAATACTGGGTCATAAGAAGCCCCGGCATTGAATATCCGGGGTCTTTGCACAGCCTTCGACACCGCAGAAGCTAAATGGGTAGCAGCAATATCGTACCACTACCCGGTTAGCTCCTATGGGTAAAATTAGGCCAGCTTTTGCTTTGCCTAGTTTTACCCGCAGGTCGCTAACCAGGTAGCAGTGCAATGCTAAGCATTTAGCATCGGGGCATATAGCGGCATTAGTTGGGCATATTCAGCGGCACTGACTGTATTAGTGCCATTGAATATCCCATTCAGTGGCATTTATATGGTTTACAGCTCAGTAAAAGCCTTTAGAATATCGGGCCCCTTATTTTTAAATTTCTTCTGAAGCAGATTAAAATTATGCTCAAGAGGGAGAATCTTAGGGATTTATTTCCATTCTAGAGTTCCTACCCCTGTTAATGTTTTCTTTCTCATACTAATTAATTTAAACGCATTTTGTGATGGCAAATTAAGTTGACGATCTCTCTCAGAATGAAGGGAGCACTGCAGAGAATAGA
Organism: Ichthyophis bannanicus; assembly: GCA_033557465.1. Lineage (NCBI taxonomy): Eukaryota > Metazoa > Chordata > Amphibia > Gymnophiona > Ichthyophiidae > Ichthyophis > Ichthyophis bannanicus. The sequence goes on along the minus strand of CM066032.1, from coordinate 307,326,336 downwards.
TTAAAATATGCGAGGTTGATATTCAGCAGTGGCGGTCAGCATCTTTAAAGTGCCTGGCCGCCACAGTCAGAACTAAATCTGGATATTCTTGTCCCTGAATATCCAGTTTTGCCAGCCAGAAGTGTTGCTGTCTAGTTAACAGCAATATCCAGTCACTAACCAGATAGCTAAACCGCATAAAGTTAGGACAGCCATTGACCTGTCCTTACTTCATGTGGTTTAGCTGTCCAGTCAGTGGCTCAATATTGGATAGCTGCCAGGACTCTCCCTGCTCCTCCCATAGGCCACCTGGAATTAACTGGATGTCTTTACTGCAGTCTTTGGAGATATTCAGTGACACTATCTGGAAAGTGCTGCTGAATATTGGATCTGAATCTCAACCCCTATGTAAAGCAAGCTCATTGCCTGTGGCTGCACTGAACAGCCTGAATAGGACCTGATGGAGTGGGAGAGAGGTCAATACACTTGCCGTAAGATATCCACCTGTATTAGTATCTTGGTATAGTTTATGCCTTAGCCAGGACTGCCCATTTCATTGTACTACCTCTATGGATGGGCCCATACCTAGAGTTAAGTCTATTCCTGTCAATTGGGATAAACAGTCTGTCTCAATACACAAATCTTAGGTCTTGCACAGCAATGAAGGTTTCCCTCATGGGTATGCTAGCACCTCTATGCACTGTTGAAGCTACTCAGAATGTTCCCACCTGTCCTAATTCCATAACACAGATGCATCTCCAAAACATTTCACAGTTTCCACTGCCACTAGAGAATCTGCCAGTTTTTAAAACCATTCCCTTTGCATTGCCCATTTCACTATGTCCTCCTACAAAGCTAGCTCCATCACGGCCACCTCTGCCTCACCCATATATCTATACATTCATGTACTCCTAGACAACTTGCTTTCCAATCTCTCTCCAGATTAATCTACTCCTCCTCCTGCCATCCTTTTCACATCAGCTTGCTTTCAGACCAATCCAGTCTTGCCCCTAATAACTCATTCATCCCTAATGATGGAGACTTGCACATCCAAGCTTTTGTCCAGTGCAATTAGCCCTCCTTTTTTCCCTTTTCCTAGGTGATCATCAGATTCCTCCTGTATTTCCTGCCGGCAACTACAAGGTCAGGCCCAGCATCCCAGTACCAGCACCAGTGGCAGAAGACCCCAGACCTCCACCACTGTCCTCCATCTTGTTTTCCCTTTCTCTGTGCCTTTCTCCATAGGACCACCTTCCATTCTGTCTCTGAGAGATGAGGATGGGGATCAGGAATTCCATTTGGAGGTTCTCCCTCACTCTGCTACTAATCAGCTGTCCTTGCTATCCCAGAGACAATTACAGCACCATCTTTTGCAGGGATGAGTTGGAACCCAATGGGAATGGTGTCATTTGTAGAATGCTAAGTAGCAGGTCACCATCATCTAAAGAGTGAGGTCAGGGGACTGGGGGTGAATTTAGAGAGAATATCCCATGTTCAGGTGCCAGCAATGGATCTTATTACTCAGATCACATCTGCTCTTGAGCACTAATGCATCCTCTCGATGCCCACACCCTGGTCCTGTTAATTCCCCCTCCACCTTCTTGGATATCTCCTCTTCATCTTCCTGGGGTCCTACATATTTTCCTCTTTTTTGATATCCTTAGATCTTCCTTTCTGCTACCCCTTTCTCTCCCATTGTTTTATCATAACAAATAAGTGCTGCTATTTTTGAATTTGATGCTGGCATCTCTCTTTTTATATCCATGGGACCTCATTAACCTTGACTCAAGACTATTACAACAGGTGACAGCAGGTTTGCAGAGAAGGAAAAAAAAAGAGTATGGAATTCCCTTGGGATGTGGAATCTACTAAGCATCCTCCCACATAGATTTAATGGAAGGAACCTCTCTCTATTCTAGAGCTCTCCATAGATGCATCTCTTGGATATTCCTTGACCAATATGTGTAAAAGGTCAGGCAGCTGGGACAGGATTTACTCTTGGCTTTGGCAGCTAGGGAAAGCCTCTTTTTCACCCAGCCCTCTAGACCCTTTCCCTAATGCTAACAGAGTCCATGAATGCCTCCTCAAATTAGTTCAATACATATAGACAGTCATGTGTGCAGGTTTTAGAGTTCAAGCATCAACAAATGACTGTACTCTAGGCCAAATCTATTGGTTACTGTTAGAAGCTACTATAGCTCATACCTCCACCTCTAAACTTTGAGGAAACATGGATTCCTTTTGATACACCCATCTCAGCTCTCTCTCCATTTTGCTGCAACATTTATCTAATGCCTTTACCTCTTTACATCAATGGATCATTATTCCTTCACAAACAAAGGCTATACAAGCAGTTACATCTTCTCAACTGGTACTTTAATTCAGTATTTCAAACAGACACTATAGAACAAGCTATAGCTACCTGCTTCTGCAACTTCTGTGTTCTCCGACAATATAAGCAGAATCCAGCATTTACAACAGCATTGAAAGATTCACTCATTACTAAGTCAGTGAAAATCCTCGTAGACAAAAGAAGAATGCTAAGTGGTATATAAGAATTGCACAAGAATGTGCAGGTAAGACTTTCCTTTTACTTCTGCCCAAATACTGCTCAGGTGATCATAAAAACAAAGATATGCCATATTGAGTTAAACCAAAGGTCCATCAAGCCCAATATCCTATTTCCAAGAGTGGCCAATCTAAGTCACAACTACCTGTCAAGTTCTCAAAAGGTAGACAGATTCCATGCTGCTTATTCCAGGTGTAAATGATCCAAAAGCCAAGATCGTTTTTTGGCAAGCAAATATAGATTATACCAAACAAGAAGTTGTCGGGTTCAGCGGACCGGAGAGAGCCAATAGAGTATATCGTCTACAGTGGCTTGAGCAACAATGGATCTTTCGTCTATGTACTGTGAGTCCAGAGGGTTTAAATGTGGAATTAGTGTGGTGGAGTTTGTTTTGAATCTTCCCTCACTAGGTTGCAGCTGTCATTTATTACCCAAGAATAACTCGCTATTTATCCAGGTTACTGGGGAAGCCTCTCCTACAATGTGATGTCATTTGTAAGCCACTCCTTCTCTGGCGAGCATTATAAAAAACCTCTCGCGATCTTCGGACGCTTACCTGCGACCTTTGATTACACAGCGGTTGCACTTGAAACAGGGCCAGCATGGCCCAAAACACATGTGTTGTGTTTTTGGATTTCAGAAGCCTGTGTTTGCCAGACTGTGTTATGATAAGCTAAGTACAGCTCTCAACTGAAACTTTCGAGTATAGCACTATATATGCACGTATTATAATACAAAAAAATATTAAAAAGGGCACAGCGGACAACCGGGGGTGGAGCAAACGCCTACTTCTCTCCGGTCCACTGAACCGACAACTTCTTGTTTGGTATAATCTATATTTGCTTGCCAAAAAACGATCTTGGCTTTTGGATCATTTATATAGTGATCGTTTTTGTGTGTGTGGGGGGGGGTTGTGTTTGTTCGGTATTCATTTGGACCCCATTTCGTTATGGCTGCTGACACATTTGCATTTTCTGAGGAGCATTTAGAGCGGCTTCGTCAACACTCTTCCATTTTAGAAACTAATGATGAATCTTTAGATCAACACGCTCCTACAATTACCACTTTGAAAACTCTATGAAAGCGCGCTATGAGAGCACATTTGCATGGCACTTCAATGATACAATATTTAAAGACCCGCACGATTCCTTGGGGATTATGCATGCCCCGTCCCCCCAAATTATTCCTTTCTGACCCAGCGTTCATTACTCAGTGGAACTGTATATTAAACAAATGCAGCTTTGATTTAATAGCTTTGATAATTGATCGGACCACTGAGGAGGAAAAGACCTTAGCTTTTGAGGTTGAAGCTATAAAAACAACATTACAGGATTCACTTTCAGTGGATGAATATAAAAGCAAGATAGACGATATGGAACGTCAACTTCATGGCTTCTTTGATTATCTGAAAGGCATTAAACTTAAGAAGTTCCACTGTGACAAAATGGATTATGAAGCTAATAAGGTCTATAGGTGGATATATGCTAAGGAGGAAGGTGATGAGAAATCTGAATCTCGGGAGAAACGTGTAACGTTTCACCATTCATCTGATGACACAGATATGAGTGATGATCATAGAGAAGGACCACAGGATCATAGGGCCATGCTCGGGATTTTTGGTCAGGCCATTTTAGAGGCTGCCGTCAATGACGATCGTACCAGGATGACAGGAGGGATCCCCCTGCTATGTGCCAACGCACCAAACAAATGTTGTCAACCTCTCAGGAGTGGAATTAAATCCCACACAATTGGATGTGTTGAATTTAGGACTCTTTTGTTCCCACGATATGGCATGACTCTTTCAAAATGAGAGTACACTTACAAAAATTCTTCAGGAAATTACAAGTCATTATTGTTTTTATGGACAGTCTACAAGAGACACTTCGGTTTTACGTCTTCCATCTAAATGGGTCCCTCCTAGTCCCATCGATCACGCATTGGCTACATATCATAATTTGGTCTTGCGAGATCTTGGGTTGCAAGAAAGACGTTTTAAAAATCAATATTTTAATATCACTCGAGTACAATGTGAGGCCATTAAACAATTAGCCAGTGACCCTCGATTTGTGATCCGAAATGCGGACAAAGGTGGAGCGGGGGTATTGCAGTTCACACCCTCCTATCAGGATGGTATAACGTTACAATTAGAAGACACACATTATTATTGCTTATTACATGAGGATCCCACTCCACAGCTACAGGATACGATCCATTCTTTGGTCACTAGGGCACATCACTGTGAATGGCTCACGACTCAGGAGGTGTCCTTTTTGATTAAATCACATCCTAAGATACCAGTGTTGTACACGGTCCCTAAAATCCACAAGTCTATGACAATGCCACCAGGCAGACCCATCGTGTCATGTAGGGGTTCGGCCTTGGAGCCCCATCGCAGTTTTGCAACGCTTTTTTGCGTTTTGAAGCACGTAAAATCCGCTCATATTTACGGGACACTTCCCATTTTTTACAGTTGCTATCTGATTATGCAGGACCCATTGATCAACTTTATTTGGTAACATTAGACGTTACATCACTCTATCTTTATCTTTATTTAAAAACTGAATACAGTGGAACCTCGGTTTTCGTAATTAATCCGTTCGAAAAAGTCTGACTAAAACCGAATGTATGAAAATTGAAGCAATATTTCCCATAAGAAATAATGTAAATCCAATTAATCTGTTCCAGACACCCAAAAATATTAACAAAAAATACATTTTATAGATAACTATATTTTTACATACAGAAAACAATGAGAAATAAATATAAATGACTAATGAAATGGATAAATGAACATTTAACATCACTTTTACCTTTCTTGAAGACTCTTGTTGGCATATGGAAGACAGTCAATCAGCAAGAGAATCAAAATAAAGAAAATCCCACTTCTGGCCACAAGATGGTGCTCCATTTTCAACTGTACGAAAACTGAGACAATGTACGAAAACTGGGACAAAATCTTGACGAAAAAAGTCAACGAAAACCGAATCATACAAAAACTAGGGCATACAAAAACCGAGGTCTGACTGTATACCGCCTAAAACATAGGCATATAGCGGTTTACAATAAAATCATAAAAGCACTGCCAAAAAGAAAGGAAAAGAACGCCATAAGATAAATAGGAAAGAGATAGTCAGAGAGAACAGGGAGAAAGAAAAAAGGGGGAACAGCCAAGAACAAAACAGACAGAACTAAATATCAGCTGGGGGGGGGGAGGGAAAGAGGGGAAGAAGGGGGAGGAAGATCAAAAGCTGTGCAAAAAAGATGTGTCTTAAGACTAGCTTTAAAGGTAGAAAAAGAGAGCTCGAGACGAAGCGTAGGTGCTTAAAGAAAAAGGCAGAAGAGCGTGTGGACTCCAGATGGGCCTGGGAAGGGGAGGGAAGAGATAACTGATTGGCATGAATTGATCTGAGAATTCTAGGGGGACAGTGGAAATGAATAAGATCAGAGAGATAGAGAGGGATACTGGTGTGAAGTGATTTGTATACAAAAATGAGAATCTTATATTGAATCTGGAAAGGAATGGGAAGCCAGTGCAAATGGATGAGAAGGGGGGTGATGTGAACAAACCGTGAAGCGTGAGCCAGAATGCGGGTGGCGGTGTGATGTACCAGTTGGAGCCTACGCAGTTGGGAAGAGAGGAGACCAGCTAGGGATGCGTTACAATAATCTAAACGTGAGATAACAAGAGAGAGAAGCAATGTTGTTAAAGAAGACATAGAGAGAAAGGGGCGGACCGCACAAAATTGCCTTAGGGTGTAAAAAGAACGCTGGACGATTGAAGAAATGTGATCCTTTAAAGTCAAGGCTGAGTCAAGTGTAACACCAAGATATCGTAGTGAAGTGACAATAAGAATCAGAGCAGATGAAAGAAACAGGACAAGAGAGGGGCTAGGTTTAACAGCAGAGAACCAAATAGCCAAAGTTGGTACTTACCCGAAGTTATTTTTTGTTTAACAGGAATTTTTACCTACAATGTGGCGGAATTGCCATGGGAGCAACTGTGGTTCCTTCTATTGCCACTTTATATCTGGCAGATATTGAAGAAAGGTTCATCTATGTAGCTGAGAATTTTCAATTTGTGCATCTTTGGTTGAGGTTTCTAGATGACATTTTTTTCTTGTGGTCATCTACTATTGATAATCTTCAAACCTTTATTTCCTGGCTTAACACTTTAAAATCTAACATAAAGTTCACTTCTCACATTGATTCACATCAGTTGGATTTTTTGGACGTCATGGTTACAAAATCTACAAATGCTTTTCATACAACATTGTACCAAAAACCTAGCCAGCGGAATAGTCTGCTGAGATTCGACAGCCACCATCCTACTCCATTTGCGGAGAGGTCTTCCATATGGACAATTTCTGAGATTAAGATGCATTTGCTCCACTATAGAGGACTTCAAGTGTCAGGCAACTGATTTATACAATCGCCTACTGGAATGTGGTCATCCCGATAAAGTAGTGAAACGTGCATACACAAGTGCTCGATATTGCCATCGGGAATGGTTACTACAGAACAGAGTGAATGATATGGCTATTATGGGTGACCGGATAACGGGTATCCTTCCCTTTATGTCTCATTCTGCAGACGTGGTTAAAATACTCTGGAGACACTGGGTTATCCTCTGTTTACACTCTTATTTTTGCAAACCTTTAAGTTTTGCATTTACACGGGGACCCAATCTAAGGGACCATCTGGTCCACTCTGCAATGCTAGTGGACCATCCGGCACACGATTCCCAATTTCGGGAACATTTGGCATGTAATTCCTGTCAATTTTGTGAAACTACCCTAGAAGGCATCTGCTGGACTCATCCTGTGACAGGTTGCACTTATTGGTTCATGGGCACTAGCAATTGTTGCACAAAATTTGTGGTGTACTTGCTTTGTTGTCCTTGCAACCTTTTGTATATAGGTCGTATCACCCGTCCAGTAAAGACTCATTTAGGGAACATTCTTCTCGAATAAGAACTTCCAGGTTGTCTGCTCCATTGGTAGAGCATTGTGTTGCTCATGGTCATACTTTCGCTGACTTTCATTGGGGGAGTAATTGATATGGTTCCTGCAGACCTGGGGGGGGGGGCAATAGAGTATATCGTCTAGAGTGGCTTGAGCAACAATGGATCTTTCGTCTACGTACTGTGAGTCCAGAGGGTTTAAATGTGGAATTAGAGTGGTGGAGTTTGTTTTGAATCTATCCTCACTTGGTTACAGTTGTAATTTGTTACCCAAGAATAACTCGCTATTTATCCGGGTTATTGAGGAAGCCTCTCCTACAATGTGATGTCATTTGTAATCCGCTCCTTCTCTGGCAGGCATTATAAAAAAACTTCTTGTGATCTTCGGACGCTTACCTGCGTCTTTTGATTACACAGCGGTTGCACTTGAAACAAGGCCGGCATGGACCGAAACATGCGTGTTGTGTTTTTGGATTTCAAAAGCCTGTGTTTGCCAGACTGTGTTATGATAAGCTAAGTACAGCTCTTAATTGAAACTTTCGAGTATAGCACTATATATGCATGTATTATAATAAAAAATATTTAAAAGGGCACAGCGTACAACCGGGGGTGGAGCAAATGCCTACTTCTCTCCAGTCTGCTGAACCCGACAACTTCTTGTTTGGTATAATCTATATTTGCTTGCCAAAAAATGATCTTGGCTTTTGGATCATTTATATAGTGATCGTTTTTGTGGGGGGGGGGGGGGGGTTTGTGTTTCTTCTGTATTCCAGAGGTAAAGCAGTGGATTTCTCCAATCCACATTAATAATGGTTTATGGACTTTCTTTCTGGAAAGAGTGGTGGATGCATGGAGCTGATAGAGATGAGAACTGCATATGGATTCAAGAAAGCATGGGGCAAGTACAAAGGATCTCTGAGAGGAAGGAAGAGATTGTAGAACTTGATAGTTCTTATGGAGGGGCAGACTGGATAGGCCATATGGTCTTTATCTGCTGTCATTTTCTATATTTCTGTATTTTATTTAGCAGGCAATAATGACTTTGGAATAAACTGTAAAGCATAAGTTGGGAACAATTCAAGAAGCTGTGGGCATACTTTACGGTCTGTACCAGATCACCCTAGGAAGATTGATGCTCTTGAAGCCCAGCGTACAGCTTTACAAACATCTAATTCTGTCTTCATTCAGGGTAGTTACTCAGTCCATTATAACGTTGAGTTTTTGGAAAATAGGTTGAGACTTTTGAATTTAATGGCCCTCTACTTCCCCTAGGAGTCCACAATATCTCTGAGAGAGATGTTCCCCCTCTTTATAAGGTATTCTATCTTCAAGAAATGAGTGGAGAAGAAGGAAGTAGAGGCAGCAACTTTTGAACTTTCTGAAATTTCTGTGGACTTAAAGATGCGAAGAGAGAAGGGATTAACCTTGGGAGCAATTTCTTCAAATGACTTAGTTTTGTGCTTACCATAATAGTAATGAACCTCACTCCTAAGCCAGGTATGTGGAGTATGATCTCAGTCTCTCAGGTTTAGTGCTAACTCTTGGCGTGGTACTTTTATCATGCCAAAGAGAGCCTCCTTCTGGAGTTCATAAGATGAAACATGTATAAGCAACTTGTCATGGTGTGATTGGAAATTCTTCTTAATCAGGCCTGTGGCTCCCAATATGATGGGAAATATTTCTGTATCTTTCTGCCACATTTTCTTGGTGTCTGATGGCATTTTCTTGGTACTTCAGGATCTTCTTCCACTCCACATGATTCACAGAATAATCTCTTGGGACGACACCTCTATCATCAATGCTAGTCTGGTATTTTTCTCCGTTACCACTAAATCAGGTTTCCTTGGATTCACCTGCTTATACGTGGAATGAAGATGCCTCAAACACTTAACTGTGTAACTCTGCTGGTGTTCTTTGTTTTTGAGCTGGATAAAAATTGTATTTTGAGATGCTTCTTACAAACAAGAAAAAGTTTGCTATAGGTCAAAAGATTAAATATTCTGGAAGTAAGTATTTATTTTTTTTCCATTAGAATTTAAGATCCTTTCTGGATAATAAGTTTGCTGTATAAAATTATGTTGCCCATTACGAACTAGGGTTGGTGCTTCTCTGAAAGAGGATAATGTTCATTGTATTTCTTGACCTATAAGGTTTTTATTTCTTTTTCTTTTTGTTTATTGAAGACCTTTCTCTCTTTTGTATCTGTAGGATTTCCTTTTTATATTTCAGAAGTTAAGATGAGTTTGTATTGTTTGTATATTTATTCTGTATGATTATTCCATTTTCTTTGCAAGCTGTAAGTGCAAAAGCCTTGCCCATATTCCCACAGTTACCACACTGAAAGGTTCCTTAATACACAGCAACGTCATTCACAGTTAATGCGGCTGCATTTATCACCTCCGCTTCAAGTTAATGCTGTATTTTCACCATTCTGGCTGCTTTTAGTGCACATTCACCATTTGAAAAGTGAAAGTGTGTGCTGCCGAGTCAAATGCTGACGCCTGGTGACCCAGCTGCTGGGTTTTCTTGGCAAGGTGCAACCAGAAGTACAATTTACAGTTTATTTAAAACTTGATATAATGGTCTTTCATGAGATATGTCAAAGCGATTTACAACTTTAAGATAAAAGCTAATTGCTAGGCCTTTCTTCTGCACAGTAAGTTTATAGCACTGGTATTCTATGGTGGTCTCCCATCCAGGTAGTAGTCAGGCTCAACCTTCCTTAGTTTCTGAGATCAGACTCATTCAGGGAAGCAGAGCTGTAGTTACTGAGCATGTGCTAAAATGCATTTTAGCCTTTAGTACACTGGTAGAAGAGCCCCTCTGTAAATTGATAAATAGAAAATTTATAAATGCATATAGATATCCAATATTGGGCTCTCAGTGTTAGAAAACAGTTGCACTGAATGTTATGTGAGGTGGTATAGTGCACAAGTCCTGTATAACCTGGCTGCTGCTAGGAGAAACTACCACGGAGAAGCAACAATCTGACTGGCACACTTAATGACTGTCCAGTCTATGGATTGTATCTTGTTCCAGTAATTTGGTCATTGTTGAATTGTTAGGATTCAGTTTGAATCAGTTTCAGTTTTGAAAAAATAACTGAGGGGACTGTAGCGTAGAGACCCGTGCTGTTGTCACCATCTGTTGGTGCTGTGATGTACTGCAGGTGCTAATTACTTCCTGGGACCTTGTTGACCCCAGAGCTGATTAGTTTGGGCACTTCTTTTCACCTATCCAAGCTCTTGTATTTCTGCCTCCTTTGCCCAATACTGACACTGATACTTCCCTCCCCTCAAATTATGCAAACCTGAGGTGCTAAGGAAGAGGAGGTGCCTTCAACTATGTCTGCTGAGAGGAGAGTAAGTACTATGAGCAACCTGCATGGGCTAAACAATTGAAAGAGGTAATGGACTAGTGGGTGGGGTGGTTTGAGAAAGAGGTTTGGTGCAACCCTCCCCCCAACCTAGTATTTTTTTAAAATTACCCCTGAATAGCACTAAAGGTCGACAAATACATTTTACTGCGCTAACTCCGACTAGCTTTTGAGATGCTCTTTCTCTTTGTCAGGTCAGTGAGGGGATGACAGTTGCACCATGAGGCTCAAAGGGGTGGGGGTGGGGGGGGGGGAGAGAGACTCTGCGCTATTTAAACCCAGGCTAACTCTCAAAAGCTATTTGCAAATAAATATACTGTTTTAGTCCAATAAAAGATATCACCTACAATTTGCTCTTGACCTTCCTTTCTACATTGTTAAATGGATGAAATGAAAATAGTGTAATTCAAAGAGAGCCCAGGGGACATTTAAACAGTAGAACCCTGTGTCCTACTCTATAGTCTGAAAATAAATATACAGCATGGAATGTACATGTTTGTATCCCTAAGGTTACTGGAAAGCAGTAATGGGTATAAAATATCCATATTATCAGGTTGCTTCAAATTAAGAATAGTGCCCTAGTGCCAAGTATGACATAAGCTGTAATGTGTACATCGTTAATATATCCCCAATAGTGATCTGCCCATGGAAAATCTAAAAAAATAAATAAATAAAAGTACACTCATAAAGATATTCGATCCATTAATTATCAACAAAAGAATATGTCTGGATCAGATGTCTGCTACCATAATTTTGTAACTGTTCCCTGTATAGTACTTTTGGCAGAGATTTTCAAATGGAAACTAGGAAATGAGTTTGGAAAAGATGAATAAAACTTGAGCACATCAGTTTTAAGTGCCTTGTACTTAATCTACACTTCCACCTCCATTTAAAATGATGTGGGTTTTGGAAGCTAGAAGCAAAACAACAATGAGAGCAGGACACAGAAGAAGAAAAGCAAGGCTTTGTTATTTTCATTAGTGTCACATGCCTTAAAGCAGAAGCGTGATTTTGGTGCACTTACATTCATTTAATTAATCACGTATTTAGCCATTTTCCTGGGTGGGTGTAGCACCTGTGGTAAGGACAAATGCCTTTGGACACAAGACAATGACTTCTCATGGCATCACGTCTGTCTGCTACCATTTGTATGAGTGAATTTGTGCACGCTTTTGGTCAGTAAGGCATGTAGTGTTACTTAGTCAAACGCGGTGGGATAAATCCTTCAGATGAAGTTCAAAGGCTCAAATTTGGCATTGCCGTTCAGCCTTCCTGTACAATTTGGCAGAGGTGTCTCCAAGTAAAACAGAATAAAATATGCACTCCACCCATACTTGCTATTACATTTTACCCAGGTCCTCATGGAGATTTTAGCAATATCCAGTTTGAGATTTTCAAGGATTTAAGTGTTACAGCTCTTGCAGACTTACGTTGAAGTAATGTCTTCACATCATCTAAATATAGTGGAAATAAACATATACTCTCTTATTAGTTTAATCAGTCCTGGAAACCAGGACTCCCTGGTGGGGTGGCGGGGACAGGAGGTATCCCCAGTGGTTCCTGTCCATGCAGCTGCCTCTTAAATAATGGCAGTGCCAGCCCCTAATAGCTGTATCACACTACTACTGCTAGGAATCAGACTGCCAAACAAGGGAACCAGGGTAGGTGCCAAAGGGAGAGTTAAGTGGGTCCAGGGGGAGCCCACCTTTTTTTTTTTCAGGAATCAGAGGAGTGGGGGATGTCATCTTTGTCTTCAAAAGGGATCAAGGTAAGGGCAGGGGCGGCCCAAGGGGGGTGCGGGGCCATGTGCAGAGACTCGGTGCGGGCCCTCATTTGCATAAGTGGCCTTATTTGCATAAATATTTGCATAATGTTACCATACACTAACTTTTAGTAAACATGTCTCTTAATGAGTGTATGGATAAAGAAAGACTAAAAGATTTCTACATTACTATAATACAGTGCTAACCGCCAGGCACATTAGGAACTACTACAAACGCTGCCCATTTAGAACCCATAGCAAACCCGCCGTATCCTGACAGCATTACCAGGACTCACAAAGCACCATACCCTACCTATCAAAAGGCAACACTGCAAATATTAAACCAATACATTTCAGAGAATACTGGGGAAAGAGAACAAGTGGCAATGTCAAATAGGAATTACATAAACAGAATACCTCAGCTCAGTTACACATGCAGAACATAGACCATCACCAAACAAGGAATCACAATTTAGAAACAGGAAGGCAATAATTAAACTGGGAACCCCAAAAGCCAAACTTGGAATGTACAACAACACTGTAGAAATAAAACTATAAGGGGGGCGGAGCCTGATGTCCAGCGGGATGGTCGCATAATGCTGAGGCTCCCGAGAGGCCTACTCAGAATCCTGAATTAACACCGTACATACTTGGAACTTCTACTCTGATCTTGCTGGGGCACATTGATGAGATGGCGGGGACCAAACCCACGCGCCTGGAATTTGGATCTCCAGCGGCTTCTCACGGCAAACGTTCCAAAACTGAACCCCCGTCCCCGCAGAAGGGGCTGGCCTTGCGCGAGGGCCCCGAAATGCAGCAGGAAATCCTCGCAGAGATTAAAGGGGTCAAAAACCTCGTGCAGTTAAACGGTGAAGCACTTCGAGCGCTGCGGGAAGATCTCGGGGTGCTGCAAAGCAAGCTAGAAGGGCTTTCTTCGCGTCAGGACAAAATGGAGAGCATATTGGACTCCCATGCGGTCCGGTTGTCCAAACTCGACAAAGTTGAACGTCAGGTACGGGCTCTACAGAAAGAAGTGGAAGATGGCAATAATAGAGCGCGTCGCAACAACATACGACTCGTGGGCATACCGGAGGGAGCGGAATCGGGAGACATGAAAGAGTTTTTACGCAAAACCCTCCCTTCCCTGCTCCAAATCACCTTTACTAAAGACTTGGAGATCGATCGCGCTCACCGTGTACCCACAAGCATAACGCTCAACAGGAAGACCCCGCGGCCTATCATCTTTCGACTTTTGAGATATCAACACGTGGAGCAAATTCTAAGTGCCTCTCGGGCAAAGGGCCATATGGAGTTTGAGAGCCACAAGATCTCCTTCTATCCTGACTTGGCTAAACCCACGGTCGACCGCCGAAAGCGCTTTCTGGAATTTCGGCCGAGGCTTCAACAACTACAAGCACGCTATGGTCTGATGTACCCGGCCAAGCTCCGAGTCACGCTTCACAATCAGACAAGAACATTTGAGGACCCTGATCTACTAGCGGAGTTTTTGGATTCCAAAGAAGCCGACTTGATGCGCTGACTTCCAGAATATTCCTGCAAGTATTCTCATATCCGCTGTATCTGCCATATTGGATCTGCTGTAGCCCAGCAAAGAGTCTGGCGAGGGCAGTTTGTTTGCCTTACTTTTGGTGATATCTGTGACCCGACTCCATCTACCCACAGTAGCCTCGATGAATATCAGAGACAGTGTTAATTATGGACTCTGGTGTTTCTTTTCTCTTCTTCACGTCTTTTTATTTCCTCTCTAGGGCCTCCTCCCGCAGACATCAGGTCGCCATATTCTTTGGGGGTTTTGCTTCTTCTCTAAGATACAATGTACATACTTTTCAATATGGGGTGTATTAGCCAGCATCTTCGGTGATTATGTCATTGTTGCACAGATTCTGATTATGTTGTATGTTTTCAAGAGCCCTACCTAAAGTGTCCATTACCGATTGATGGCACCATGTAAGATTTTCTCTTTGAACGTAAAAGGAATCAATAATCCGATAAAACGGAAGAAAATCCTAAGCTACCTAAGTCAAGAAGCTGCGGATCTGATTTTCTCCAAGAAACGCATTTAAATTCGAAGGAAACTCTTAAACTCAATATTAAACTTTACATGGTGGCCGCCTATTCCCCAGCCGTTTCCAGGACATGTGGGGTTGCCATACTGGTTAGTAAATCTTCGCATGCTACTATTATTGCGACTAGCTCAGATACAGAAGGTAGATGGTCCAGAGTTCACCTTAAGATAGGTAGCCTTGAAGTTACATGTATATGCCTTTACGCTCCTAATGGGGATGACCCTGCCTTTTTTGCTACCATTGCTCAGGTTGCGCAGGCCTCTGCTAATACTTTATTGATAATTGGAGGGGATTTCAATCTAGTCCTTGATCCCCTGATTGACAAACAGCCGTCTAGGACAAGTGGTCCCCCCAAGAGTCACACCATGTTTACCTCCCTGATCAAAGATCTTGCCTTAGTTGATCTATGGAGGCTACTACACCCCAATGAGCTTGACTTTACCTTCTTCTCTTCCCCTCACAAGTCCTAGTCTCGCATAGCACGGCCACTTTCAAAGCCCAGCGGGCCTGGGAGCGTGAGCTGCAGACCACTTTAACCCCTGTGCAATGGAGCGTTTTCTGGAGCAAAGTAGCGCGGGTTTCCCGGTCTGCCTCTGCTACCCAAACTCTCTTCTTTTTGCACACAGCTGCTTTCATACCCCAGGAAAATAGCCAAATGGAACACAACTGCTGGGGACCAGTGTTGGTCTTGCCATACTGCTGTGGGAACCTTCGCTCATGTTACTTATGAATGTCCTCAACTACCGGTTTATTGGGGGCGGGTTTGGGGTTGTATTCAATTTATCTTATACCTTCACGAACCTCTCTCTTGGAAGATTGTGGGACTCCGCTCTGTGGCGGAGGTCCCCTCTCTTCCTAAGAAGGGTCGCTTTCTCCTTGATTTCATGCTGGGTATAGCCCTATGCTTAATCACGAGGCATTGGAAGGATAGCTCTCGACTTACCGTCAATGAATGGTGGAACCTCGTCTGCTTATATAGTAAATATGAGCAGATGCCTCGGAGAGCTATTCCCCATGCCCAAACTCACTCTCGCTTGTCTAAATGGCAGTTGCTCAATGATTATGTACAATCTGCTCATTGTTCCGATATGCCTGTTTAATGTGTACTCATCATGTTTTAGATCACCGTTCGGTTTTGTAACACAATAATGTAAATACACGCCCGCTTCGGGAATGATTAGTTTTCTAGAGAAGAAGCAGGGGGGAGGGGGGTGGCAGGGGTTTACTTTGATGTATGTATTACACTTTATGTATCTGTCTTTTAGCTGTATGTCTTCCTTCTCCTTTGTTGTTATAAAACGAAAATAAAGAATTTAAAAAAAAAAAGAAATAAAACTATAAATTAATTTCCTCTTGTACCAAACAAAGCGCAGACGTTAATGATGCACATTTCCCAGAGCTTTCATATTCCAGTTAATAAATTCAAAATAAAGAGATATCTTTCTACCTTTTGTGCATTTTTTTCAGTTGCAATTGCTCCAGCCACTTTCTTCTGGTTTCTTCATGTTTTCTGCTAACTGTCCATCGTCTGCTGTCCATTTGTTCTTTCTTCTCTCTTCTAGGTTTTTTTTTCCCATTCTCTCTCTCTACATCTGCTTTGACATACCAATCTTTCTCCATTTGCTCTTTCCTCATTCCTATTTCATCCACACAAATTTTACCCCTCCATCCTCAATCCCCACTTACTCTCCCAATACCCAGCCAATTGTAGATTTTTCATCCCTCCCACACAAAATATTTTTCCCCTCTCCATTTTACTCTCCCAGCCCCATCCCATTCTAATCCTCCCCCAACATCAGCTCCCTTCTAGTTCCAGTCTCACCCGGCATCCATTCCCTTCTAGTCCCTTCATCAGCTCATTTCCAATCCTAGCCCCCATCAGCCCATTTCTAATCATTTCCTAGCCCCACCATCAGCCCATGTCAAATCCTAGCTCCCCTCCATTCAGCCCAATTCCAGTCCAAGCCCCCCATGAGCCTACTTCCAGTTCTAGCCCCTCCATTAGTCCATTTCAATTCAAGCCCCCACCACAGCCCATTTCCAATCTTAGCTCCCCCCAACAGCCCATTTCCAGTCCTATCCTAGCTGCTCCATCAGCCCATTTTCAGTCCCAGCTCCCTTCCCTCACAGCCCATTATCATTCCAAGCTCCCTCCCCATCAGCTATTTGCAGTTCAAGCCTCCCCTTCCACTCAGCCCATTTCCAGTCATAGCAACCCCCCAACCCATTACCAGTCCTAGCACCCCATCAACCCACTTCCAGTCCTAACCCCCCCCCATCAACCCATTTTCAGTTTAAGCCCCCCCCCCTATAACCCATTACCAATCCTAACCCCCCATCAGCCCACTTCCAGTCTTAACCCCATCAGCCCATTTCCAGTCAGCCCCCCATAGCTCATTGCCAGTCCTAAACACCCCCCAATCAGCCCACAGTCCATTACCAGTCCTAACCACATCAGCCCTCCTCAAGTCCTAACCCCTCCCCATCAGCCCATTTCCTGTCCTAGCCCCCCATAGCCCATTATCAGTCCTAACCCCCCCATAGCCCATTAGCAGTCCTAACCCCCCATCACCTCATTTCCAGACAGCCCCCATCAGCCCACAGCCCATTACCAGTCTTAACCCCCCATAGCCCATTACCAGTCCTAACCCCCCATAGCCCATTACCAGTCCTAACCCCCCCCCCAACAGCCCACAGCCCATTACCAGTCCTAACCCCTCCCCATCAGCCCATTTCCTGTCCTAGTCCCCCCATAGCCCATTATCAGTCCTAACCCCCCCATAGCCCATTACCAGTCCTAACCCCCCATCACCACATTTCCAGACAGCCCCCATCAGCCCACAGCCCATTACCAGTCTTAACACCCCCCCTATAGCCCATTACCAGTCCTAACCCCCCCCACAGCCCACAGCCCCTTACCAGTCCTAACCCCTCCCCATCAGCCCATTTCCTGTCCGAGCCCCCCCCCATAGCCCATTACCAGTCCTAACCCCCCATTGCCCATTACCAGTCCTAATCCCCCATCGCCCCATTTCCAGACAGCCCCATCAGCCCACAGCCCATTGCCAGTCTTATCCCCCCCAGCCCATTACCAGTCCTACCCCCCCCCCCTATCGGCTTATGGCAAAATTTAAAAAAAAAAAAAAGATGGCTCTGGCTGCTGCTGCTGCCGCCGCGGCAGCAGCAGAATGAAGTGTCCCGCGGGGCCTCCTCTGCTCGCTGAGCCCCTCTGCAAGGGCTTTCAGATTCGCAAAGGGAGAGTGTCTCCCTCGCGTCTCTGTTAAGCCCGCAGGGGCTAATGGTAAATTTCCCATCTGCCCCTTTAGATGCGAGGGGCTGATGGGAAATTTCCCATTAGCCCCTGCGGGCTTAACAGAGACGCGAGGGAGACACTCTCCCTTCGTGAATCTGAAAGCCCTTGCAGAGGGGCTCAGCGAGCAGAGGAGGCTCCGCGGGACACTTCATTCTGCTGCTGTTGCGGCGGCAGCGGCAGCAGCCAGAGCCAGCTTTTTTTTTTAAATGTAATTTTTAAAAAAAGCAGAATGTTCTTTGCGCGGGGCCCCCTGAAACGCGGGGCCCTGTGCAAAAAACATTCTTGCTCAATGGACGGGCCGGCCCTGGGTAAGGGGGTGCAGGTGTTGGCCAGCAAAGGGGGGGGGGGGAGATTGGGGATCAGGAGTTGGGTGGTTTTGGGAGGGCCTGCACATTTTTGTAAAGGGATCAAGGAGTGGACAGTCAGCTTTCTTTAATGCTCACCTTGGCCCTTCAAAAGATAGTGGGTCTGACTTGGGACCTACTAATCTTTGTGTTGCTGCAGCTGACACACAATATTTCCAGCTATAACAATGCAAAACCAAATTAATTATGGCACTTTTTCAAGGTAGGTTTCCGAGTTTGTAACTCTAATGGAGTATTTTACACAGTCTCTAGAAACCATGAACATGTATCTGGCTCTGCAGTGACATACTGGGAACAGAAGAGGGAAGCACAGAGATGCTATGGTGAACAATTAGGATTGGTCTGCCAATGTGTTCTCACACAATGGATGGAATTCTGAAGAAAACACTGGGACCTATCGATTATGTTTTATTTTATTTGACATACCACCTTTTTCAAAACATACAAAGTGGTTTGCAGCTCGAAAAAATAAAAAAAGAATGAAAGTGGTGAAAAGAACTCCAAAATGTTGACAAGAGGAAAAGCAGATAGCAAAGAACCACACAGTCCAACAGCAATTCTGATCATCCTTTGGGAAATCTAAAATCATGCACATCACCATATTTCATCTGAGGACAAAGAGCTCAGAGACAGAAAAATTGCAGACCTCATTCTGAAACAAAATAGGACTTAATTTGGTGGTTCAACCTTTTTATGAACTCTAGAATTATTTAGTCCGACTTCACTTCCAAAAAGGTTACAAGGAGGCATCTAGGGAAGTGAACGTAACAACAGATAAGTTGGCGAAAGCAGATGGGTTATATAGATAACACATAGTAGGGGTAGTTTTATTAGAAACTGCCTAAATTTAAGTAGTAAATATGTGCGCTGTTTGTATCGTGTGCACTTTCACTATGGGGGTGTGTGAGCAATTACACACATTAGAACATATTTGCTGAAGTGCACTACCCAGGAGTGTGTGATTTGAGGGCCCCCATGCTAAACTTCCTACGTTAACTGGCTAGCAGTGGCAGGGACTGGGTGGGTCAAGGGTGGAACAGAGGCATTGATGGATAGGCGCAGCTAGGACAGGTGTTAGTAGCTCATGCAAACTGCGCTTGCTGCCCTTAGCGCGAGTACACTTAAGCATCTTTGCACCACACTAACTGCAGGGGCACAGAAACAAATGCCTCTTAAAGTTGCTGTGGGCCTCCCTGTGCTAGTAACATGGCCTAGATGCACGTTACCAGAGCAGGCTTTAATAAACATCCCTCACAGAATATAAAAGTCTTTAATTTACACACATTATTACAAAAATTAAATGCAGCATTTAACCACCTCTATGGCTGGTATAAGTGATTCTGCCGTCCCAAATGCGCACACTTAGAAACATAGAAACATGACGACAGAAAAAGACCACATGGCCTATCTAGTCTGTCCTTCTATATCAACCAATACAACAGTCCCCTTTTTTCCTTTAGGTATCCTCTGTGTTTGTCCCATGCTTCTTTGACTTCAGATACTGTCCTCATCTCTACCACCTTCACTGGGAGACTATTCCACGAATCCACCACTCTTTCCATAAAGAAATATTTCCACATATCATTCCTGAATCTATCCCCTTTCACCCTCATCCAATGTCCCCTCATAGCAGAGCTTGCTTTCAATCGAAAGAGGCTCTTCTCCTGTGCATTTATGTCACAGAGGTATTTAAACACCTCAATCATATCATCTCTATCATGTCTTTCCTCTAAGGTGTACATATTAAGAGCCTTAAGTCTGTCCTCATATGCTTTATAATGAAGACCACTAACCATTTTAGTAGCCATCCTCTGTACCGACTCCAGCCTGTTTATATCCTTTTGAAGGTACGGTCTCCAGAATTGCACACAATACTCCAAATGAGGTTGCTCCAAAGACTTATACAGAGACACTATCACCTCCTTTCTTCTGCTGGCCATTTCTCTCCCTATGCCCCCAAGCATCCTTCTTGCTTTTGCCATCATCTTTTCTACCTGTTTAGCTACTTTAAGATCATCAGACACAATCACGCCTAGGTCCCGCTCTTCTTTAGTGGACAAAAGTACTTCACCCCCTATACTATATTGCTCCCTTGGATTGCTGCAGCCCATATTCATGACCTTGCATTTTTTAACATTAAATCTCAGCTGCCAAATTTTTGACCATTCTTCAGGCTTAGCTAGATCTCTCCTCATGTTATCTACATCTTCCTGGGTGTCTACTCTATTGCAGATTTTGGTATCATCTGCAAAGAGGCCAACCTTACCAGGCAGCCCTTCCGCTATATTACTAACAAAGATGTTAAAAAGAAACAGATCAAAAACAGATCCCTGGGGCACACCACTGGAAACCTCCTTCTCCTTAGAGTGAGCTCCATTTACCTTTACCCTTTGACGCCTCCGACTCAACCAATTTCTAACCCAAGCAGTAACTTTAGGGTCCATCTCTAGGGTGCTCAGTTTGTGTATAAGTTGTGTGTAAGTGTCAAAGGCTTTACTGAAATCTAAAAAACTACATCTGGGGCCCTCCCTCAGTCCAACTCCCTGGTCACCCAGTCAAAGAAATCAGATTTGTCTGACAAGACCTGCCACTAGTGAATCCATGCTGCCTGTGATCCTGTAATCTGCTGGACTCCAGAAACCTCACTATTTTCTCTTTCAGCAGCACTTCCAATAATTTTACTCACCACGGAAGTTAAACTCACCAGCCTTTAGTTTTCAACCACAGCCTTACTTCCGCTTTTGTGTAAAGAGACCACATGTGCCTCTCTCCAGTCCTTTGGCACCACTCCCGACTCCAACAAAGCATTGAAAAGGTCAATCAGTGGAGCTGCTAGAATGTCCCCAAGTTCCCTCAGTATTCTAGGGTGTATCCCATCCGGTCCCATCACTTTGTTTACTTTAAGTTTAGATAGTTTCTCATTAACAGTCTTCTGAAAATTGTTCAAGTTGCCTCTCACTTCTGTTCCTGTTTGTGGGTGTTTTCTGAGGTTCTGCTGCTGGTTCTTCATCTGTGAACACAGAACAGAAATATTTATTAAGCAATTCTGCTTTATCTTCATCAGCTTCTACATTTTCCTCCCCTTCACCCTTGAGTCTGCCAATACAACTTTTGCCCTTCCTCTTCTCACTAACATATCTGGAAAATGTCTTATCTCCCCATTTTATTGCATTGACTATTTCCTCCTCTTTTTGAATCTTTGCTTTCCTGACTACTTTGCTAGCTTTTCTAAGTTTTTCAAAATACTGATGCCTGTCTTCCTCTTTCTGTGATCTCATGTATTTCATGAAGGCCTCCCTCTTTTTCTTCACTTTTCCACCTATTTCTTTCGAAAAACATAGCGGTCTCCTTTTCCTTTTACCTTTATTTACCATTTTAACAAAAAGGTTGGTTACCTTTAAAATATCCCCTTTCAGTTTTGCCCATTGTTTTTCTACATCCCCCAGCTGTTCCCATCATGCTAACGACTCCCTGAGGTATTGGCCTATCTTGGCAAAGTTAGTTTTCCTAAAGTCTTAGTCCCTCTCTTTTGAATGGATTTAAACAGCCCCAGTCCTAATACTGAACCACACCATCTGGTGATCACTGGATGCAAAATGATCTCCCACTATAACATCAAAAACACTTTCACCATTGGTAAGCACCAAATCCAGTATGGCCCCTTCACGTGTGGGTTCTGTTACCAGTTGCCTGAATAGTTCTCCCTATAGAGAGTCCAGGATCTCCTTACTTCTAGATGATACTGCAGTAGGAATGTGCCAAACAACATCTGGCATATTGAAATCACATATCAGTAGCACTTCCCCTTTCCTAGCAATGCTGCGTATGTCTTCAATTAACTCTCCGTCCACCTCTTCCTCCTGTGAGGGAGGTCTGTATATCAGTTAACCCATAGTGCCTCCTCTCTCCCTTTTAAGATCTGTAGTTCTAAAGCTTTAATATTATTTTTATATATAGTTCCACTCCTCCTCCCCTTATCCTACTCTGTCCTTTCTGAATAAAGTATAGCCTGGTATAGTTACATCCCAGTCATTTTTTTCTGTGAACCATGTTTCTGTAACTGCCACTAAATCCAAGTCAACCTCTCCCATTAAAGCTTCAACATCTGGGATCTTATTTCCCATGCTATAGGTATTTATACACACCACTTTCCATATGTTGCTCCTTTATAAAACTACCCTCAAGATTTATTTTAAAATGAAAACTAAGAGATCGATATTATTTAATATATGTGTATCTCCAACACTAACTGGGTCATTCTGAGGCACGAATAGCGGGGATGGACTTCTCATTAGTATGTCCATCCCTGTTATTCAGGCCTTTCCCAATCCTGTCTACCTTCCCCGCACTTTGTTCAGGAAAGATAGATGGGGTGGAATAAGTTCCCTTAGTCGGTGGGAGACGGTGGGCCCGGGGTGCGGTAAGGGCAGAGAGGGCAGAGGACATTCCCCGCAGCCCAACCCTGGCCTTAGGAGGCTAGATCGGGGGTTGGACTGTGGGGAAAGCAGCTTTGGAGCCACTGGCCAGGGATCATGGCTTTTCAATGGAGCCACAGTGCTATGGCAACCGGATGCCATGGCGCCGTGGCTCCATTGGAAAGTCCTGACTGAGCTAGCTGGGCAAGGCCTGTATGTGCAGGCTGGATGGAATCAGGGCTAGACGTACCCCTTGGGATCAGAATCGCATCTCCCTCTGTTTGTCCAGTTCTAACCAGGCACACAGAGGGCCAACATGTTGATGCTGGAATTGCACTCTAAAGATTTAAGCAGAACTGCTGAATATGCTTTTCTAAACTTAAGCGAGAGAAAAAGAGAGCAGGAGAAATGTGATAAGTTCTTCACCAGTCTTTGCACAAACTGTGACGGCATAAATGTGATAAAAATTGAGAATAAAAACTTAGCAATATGCCTCCTATACAGACCTCCTACCAATAACCACCTCACTCTCACTACCATTCTGGAATCTGCATATACATCCCCTACGAAGAAACCTCACATCATTCTAGGGGATGTCAACTTATCTACCCTCGCTACTCAAACTACTGACTTCCTTGACTTTATGAAGGACATGGGCTTTCATGAAATAGTAAAGCAGCCTACCCATACAAAAGGTAATACTCTAAATCTAATTTTCATCCCTAGATCTTTAATCTTACACCCATATTTCACTTATCCAACAGCTGCACCTGTCCTATGATCAGACAACTATATCTTAAGGACGAACCTCCCAATATGCATCTCCCCAAAAGAAACTGCCCACTTAAACTTTTTAAAGTGTGGTTTATGATAGGCTAACAAAGACACCTTCATAGCAGATATCATCCCAAAACTCACCACCACTAGACAGGACCTTGATGATTCTATGAAAAACGGGCTGACACAATTAACTAAGCAGCAATTTCAAAATATTCCAGCAAAAAAGCCTCCAAAAAACCAACTGAACAATGGTACAGTCAAGACTCACATACCCTTAAAAGAACACTTCGTAAGCTCGAGAAGAAATGGGGGTCCTCCAAACACAGGAAAACAAGGATCTTTATAATTCGGCATTAAATAACTGCAAGAAGGTGACTCAAAATGCAAAAAGAGAGCACCACTCTTCCATTTTAAATAAGGCTATCAATAGACCGAGAAAGCTTTTGGAAATTGTCAAGTCTCTTGCTACGTCTCACACTAACCCGCCAAATAACACTCCCATCAAGTTTCAGGCCACAGCAGACTACCTAGCATCTAAGTTAAAAAGAAAAAAACAGCCCTTCTTTGCTCATCCATAATAACTCTCAAACGCAATCAATTAAATGGTCAGTATTTCATCCCATAAAGGAAAACAACTACTAGAAACTATAACCAAGATCAACACTACAACATCACACCTCGATCCATGTCCAGTCTCTTGGATAAAGACAACAAAAGCTGAACACCTGTGTTACTCAACATCGTTAAAGACTCGCTTTCCCAAGGAACAATGCCAAACTCACTGAAACTATCCATCATTCGTTCCTTACTTAAAAACATGGTACTCAACAATGATGACCCTGCTTCATACCATCCAATAGCGAGCATTCCATTTTTAGCAAAAATAATTGAAAAATTAGTCCAGTTTCAATTACAAGACTTCATTGATCTCAATGCACCTCTTGATCCCCACCAATATGTTTTTCACCCTTTTCATGGCGTTGAAACACTCCTCTTAGTCTTATTTGATACACTAATCTGTGGTCTGGATGATTCGAATCAGGCATCCATCATGATCTTCCTAGATATCTCCTCCGCTTCTGACAGTGTTAACCATACCATCCTCCTAGACAGACTAGCAAGCTCAGGTATTGCTGGAACAACCCCAAGTTGGTTTAAATCCTACATATCTAACCACCACCAATACATAAAAATCAACCAAGAAGCTTCAGCAACTTTCCCACAAGAACAAGGTATACCCCAAGGTTCGCCCTCTCAGCATTACTATTTAATCTATACATCCAGTCTATTTGCACAATATTCAAAAAGTACAATATCAAATATCATACCTATGCCAGCGATATAATGATTTATGTCCCAGTTGACATAAAAAATTCACAATACAATGAGATTACTGACTGTATAATTGAAGCAAAATCCTGGCTTAATGCAAACAACATGCAAATAAACCTCAAGAAAACCAAAGTCTTATTCACAACTAAAAAACAAAACTTTTTGCCCCCCTCTTCAATCAAAATTCATGACATTGAACTTCCAGTCAAACAGGAAGTAAAGTATCTGGGTGTCATAATCGATAGGGCACTCACATGACTGCCCAAGTCAAACAAACTGCTAGAGCAATATTCTTTAAATTACAAAATGATAATCACAACTTTTAAACTACACAACAATATCTCCCCCTCCTACCTTTCCTCCCCGATTCATCCACAATCTGATTTCAGGATTAGAAGAAAATGTACCAAAGACCTCCTAGCCTTACCCTCCTCAGTAAGGAAAACTAAGAAGGCAACAAGCAACAGAGCCTTCAGGTATTCTGCCCCTGCTCTATGGAACTCTCTTCTTACACTATCAGATCTGTGAAGGACCTTCAGAACTTTCGTAAACTACTTAAAACCGTCCTCTTCTCAGAATACTACAACTCTCTCCCCCCCACCCTCGCTAGCAATGACCTATCCCCCCAAGTATAAATAACCACCTGTAATCTGCTCTGTTGTAAATACAACATGTGAATAGTTTAAACCTATCTGCCATGATACTTCGGTACTAGTGCCTAACTGATATGTAAATAGTTTATTGTATTTATAGTTTGAAACGTTCTTTGTAACCACTACTCTGGAATGTTGTTCAATGTAAACCACTCCTGATCGATGGAAGTTGCAGTATATAAGAAATGTTCAAATAAATAAAATAAAATAACCATTTAATTAGGCATTTAGCAATTTTTACAGTATAAAAGCAACAGGATAGCACATTGTAAAAAGTATATTTGCACACTCAAAAAAAGTTTGAATTTTGTTGCCTGCACACTACTGCTGCCTTGAGAACATATTTTTATTTATTTATTTATTTATTTATTTACATTCTCTTATATACCGCACTATTCAGCATCAGCGCGGTTTACATGGAACAGAAACGCTCAGTACAGTTAACATGTATGAGTTTACAGATAACAGGGCAAGTAACTTAGATAACAGGGGTAAACTATTTACAAAAATAGCAGGACATGGGAAAGAGAGTCATGTAAATTTGACTAGAATGTATCTCCATTCCCCATTGTCAGACAACTTTCTTTCTTCCATAATTTAACATCAACCTAAACTTCCCAGAGGCTGTGGAGAGAGCCTTATGGATGTCAAAAACATGTGAAGATAGCGTGAAGAAATGCTATCCTTGTAGTACTAAAATTGAGAATAAAGGATATGGTGGAACTCACAGGATTGTTAACATGTGCTTCAGTTACAACTGTTCTGCAGGGTTGTCACTTTCCCTTTCTGCGAATTATCAACGCTGCAATACAGCCCCACCGCTTAATGTTCTAAAGGCGTGCTAAATGGATTTTTGCACCGTGCACAAAATCAGCCTATCTGGTTATGGACCGGCATTCCCAAGTCTCGGTCAGCTCGCAGGAAACATATTTTCCATCAAGTAGATAAAAATTATTCTTAAAAAAAAAGTCTCTGCTGAGAATACATTTATGTAAGGCACTTGCTTCTATTTTACTATAGCCCAAGTTCTATATTTGTGTACGTGTGTGTAAAGTGTGCATTTAAGTCATGGTGGTTGCATTCATCAATGCCTCATTTGTTTCCCACCCACAAACCATTCACATGGCCACTGTCTGAGCGAACCTGTAGGGAATAAAAACACAGTTCTCCATTGTCTATGGTCAGGGAGGGTAAACCGATAAAAGCAGGACTCTGATCATCCCCCTATCTTATGGCAGCATTTTTACAGTAGTCGACTTGCAAAGTCACATCATCCTATAGAAATATTTGTTCATGGTCTGAAGTGGATAAACCCTTTACAATAAAACTCTAATTTCAATGGCTTTGAGAGGGTTAGACGTAACACTGAAAAGTGACTCACAGTTACTGTAATATCTGCAGACAAAAATAATTTAAAGGGAAAATATGCCATTATGGAGTCATTTGTTTGGGTGGAGCCATTGCTCGCTTTATGCTTTATGCAAAAAATGACTAAGAGGGGATGTGCTTTGGTTTTTGCTAGTGCAGACTACAGTCTTAAAGCATATTGTGATTGGAACAAACAGTATTTTCCCATTCTATTTAAAAAAAAAGCTTAACCTGTTTTCTGGTTCCCTGAGACAGAATTTTGTCTGGCAATGAATTGAAAGCCAGCAAAAGAAAATCAGCAGAAAGTGAATAATGTTGACTGATATTCTGTCGTTCTTGCTGTTCCCGTTACTGAATGCTGAAATACCAAAAGAAAACAGACTGGCGTCTCAAGAGATGCTATGTCAACATAGCCTCCTTCCGCTGGCAAGTTACAATATCTGTTTTACTAATCAGAGAGAAATTTATCATGCAGGATTTGGTGGGGATGTTTATGGAATCTTTAGTACAATGGTGTTGGACTTTGACTTGTCAGTCTTGCTCTTCAGCGGATGAAACGCCACAGCTGTATGGAACCAAAGCAGCTGCCAAGGGCTAGATTTTTCAAAACAGAGGACTTTGTTTAAAACAATATTATTTTCTTAATGAGATTTTAAGTTTATTCTTCCTAGTGCAAGGGAACAGGTGCTGCTTGAAACTACTAAGAGGGCTGTGTGATCCATTTCATGCTGTGAAATGAGTGATGATTGCTTCTTCTGGGTCATGGATAAAGAACTTAGATAGCTTTCCCTTTGAATCCTATGGCTAACTGAAACACCAGATCACAATCTTTTTCAAGAATTATCAAAACCGTAACTAGCAAAAGCTCAAGAACTGGATCGAGCTCCCCTTCGATCCAAGCAGAGAAAAATCCTTATTTTTGCAAATAGTTTTGCTATTACGATTTATTTACTTAGGCTTGATTCAACTGCATTTTGAGCTTAGGGATATACTCCATGGAAAATTATTTGTCGACTTCAAAGAATAAAAATAGTCATATCTTGAAGCCTAATGGTTAGAGGTACAGGCTGAGAATCATGGAAATCAGAGTTCCAGTCCTGCCAGGGCTCCCTGTGACCCTGGACAAGTCAATTCACCCTCTGTAGGATAGGTGCAAACTTAGGGGCATGTTTACCAGACTGCGTAGGCTTGTGCAGATAATGCATGGGTTTTGCAGCTAACACTGTACTATCTGTTGGGGGCAATACACAGCATTTCTCCAGCAGATAACATACTTAAAGTGCAGAGATTGTGGTCAGGTAGCATCACGGATGCAGATAACACCAAACATTGAGTTGGTATTAGCTGTGCCCACAGTCTGCAGATCCAACAGTTACTATACACAGTTGAGGCCTGTGGTAACCTGAACTGTAGACATGCCACTCTCTGTCCTACTCCCATCCACTTCTGGAGATAATGCACTTTCTGCAATTAGCATAGAAAATCGCCGCGTTATCTGCACTTGCCTCACATTAACAGTGCATGCTATCTGCTACAGTAGCAGCTTACATAGTTTAGTAAACATGCTCCTTAGAGAGCTATTTACTAAAATACATTAGAAGGGCAATTCTATAAAAGTTGGCTAGATTTATATTTATTTATTTATTTGTTTAACTTTTCTTATGATTTATATTTATTTAACTTTTCTTATGTACCGCCTTTCAATGTTATCAAAGCGGTTTACATTTAACTCAACAATTATACATGGAACAATTACTGGTATAACTATGTTACATTTAACTCACCTATTATATATGGAACAGTTACTAGTAAACTATGATACATCCTAGGAAATTAACTGTTACACTAACAGGGGCAACTATTTACATTTCAATGTCAATGGTTGACATTAAGAGTAGGGGATGGTCAATCAGGTTTATTTACAGTCTGGATGTGTGTATTATTCAAGTGAGGAAGGGGCGGTAATGAAAATCTTAGGTATTAGATTTGTGGTTAGGTATCAAGTGTTGGTCTGTAGTATTCAGTGAACAGAAAGCTCTTCTGTTTTAAATTTAAACTGAAAGCTCTTTGCTGCTACTAGGCCCTGACTGAATATTAAATTTAAACTAGAAGCTCTCAGCTGGGTAAAGCCAGCATTTGAGATGTGGTTGGATCTGCTGATGTAGTTGCGCATGAAATGAGAGTCAGAAATTGCAAAGATGTCTTACATATTGGGACATGGAATGTACAAAGCATGAACCAAGGGAAGTTGGAGGTGGTCAAGAATGAAATGGAACATGTACAACTTGATCTGTTGGGGTCAGTGAACTGAAATGGACTGGCATCGAGCACTTTGCATCTGATGATCACATGGTATACTATGCTGGAAATGAAAGACAAGAAGAAATAGTGTTGCATTTATAATTAATTATTTATTTATTTATTGTTCTTATATACCGCACTCTTAAAAATCAGCGCGGTTTACATACAACAGTATTATGCAATAAAAGCACTTACAATGAACAGGATAGAATAACTTGGGGTTCAACAGGTGGTAACTATGTACATCAATTTACATCTATCTACAGTCTGTATTAAGAAGAAACTTGCAAGAACTAATGAAATACAATGGAGTCAGTGAACGCTTAATTTCTATTCATTTACAAGGAATGCCCATCAACATAACTATAATTCAAGTATATGCCCCAAAAACAGCTGCAGAAGAGGAAGATGATGAATTCTATGAACAAGTAAAAGCTGAAATTGACAGAACATGCAAACAGGATATCCTGATAGTCATGGGTGACTGGAACGCAAAAGTTGGCAACAAAGAAGAAGGCAACGTGGTTGGAAAATATGGATTCAGCAAAGAAATGAAGCTGGAGAAAGACTGATAGAATTCTGCAAGACCAATGATCTATTCATCTCAAACACCTTCTTCCAGCAACACAAGTGCCGAATGTACATGTGGACTTCACCCAATGGATTGTACAAAAATCAAATTGACTACATCTGTGGAAGACAACAATGGAAAAGCTCGATAACATCAACAAAGACAAAACCTGGAGCTGACTGTGGTACAGATCACAAACTACTAATATGCAAACTCAAGCTAAAGTTGAAAAAGAGCAAGCCAATCATGACTGTAGAAAAATATGACCTTGAGAATATACCACTGGAATTTAAAGACTACCTGAAAAATTGATTTGCTGCTTTGGATACAAATGGCAGAGTTCCAGAAGAGATATGGGATGACATCAAGAAGGCTGTGTTGGAAGAAAGTGAGAAGTCTCTATATAAGGTGAAAAAGCAAAAACGGCCAAAATGAATGACTGAAGAAACTCTGAAAATTGTCCAGGAATGCAGAAAGCTAAAGTCAGAGAAGAAAGAGAGGTAATCCAGAACTCAACTGAGATTTCCAATGTGCAGCAAGACTAGACAAGGAGGAGTACTACAATGACACATGTAAGGAAATAGAATCAGAAGCTATTAGAGGAAGAACAAGATCAGCTTTTCTAAAGCTATGAGAGGTAAAGAAAAAATTCCATCCTCGAATTGGAATGCTACAAGATGTGCAAAGATGTTGAATGATTCTGAGAAGATCAAGAAAAGGTGGAAAGAATATACAAAGTCATTATACCCTAAAGATCAAGTGGACCAACAGCTGTTTCAGCCTGTACCTTATGATCCAGAACCATTGGTGATGAAAGAAAAAGTCAAAGCAGCACTGAAAGCTTTATCAAAGAAGAAAGCACCAGATGTTGATGGCATTCCCATAGAAGTACTACAGCAATCAGATGAAGCTGGTACCATACTTACAAGACTCTGCCAAAATATTTGGATGACAAATTCATGGCCAACTGACTGAAAAAGATCTGTGCTTATACCAATACTGAAGAAAGGTGACCCGACTGACAGTAGAAATTATCGCCAATCCCTCTGATCCCACATGCCAGCAAGATTCTACTCAAGATCATTCAGCAGAGACTACAACCATACATGAACAAGAACTGCCTGAAGTACAAGCAGGGTTCAGGAAATGGCGAGGAACAAAAGACATTTTTGCAGATATGACATGGATCATTGAAAAGACAAAAGAATACCAAAAGGACATCCATATGTGTTTTATTAACTTCAGCAAGGCTTTTCGCTGTGTAAACCATGAGAAACTCTGGGCCACATTAAGAAGCATGGGTATACAAGAACACCTGATTGTTCTTGTGCACAACCTTTACATTGACGAAGAAGCAACAATTCGAACGGAACAAGAAGATACAGAGTGCTTTAAAATCAGCAAAGGTGTACGATAAGGCTACATACTTTCACCCTACCTCTTTAATTTGTATGCAGAACAAATCATCAGAGAAGCAGGACTGTATGAACACAATCAAGGTGTGAAGATCAGGGCCAGCCCGTCCATTGAGCGAGAATGTTTTTTGCACAGGGCCCCGCGTTTCAGGGGGCCCCGCGCAAAAAACATTCTGATCTAAAAGTAAAATTAAAAAAAAAAAAAAAAAGCTGTCTGCTGCCGCTGCTGGGGCCGCTGCGGCAGAATCGAGTGTGTCGT
The DNA here is from genome assembly GCA_033557465.1 of Ichthyophis bannanicus. Taxonomy (NCBI): domain Eukaryota; kingdom Metazoa; phylum Chordata; class Amphibia; order Gymnophiona; family Ichthyophiidae; genus Ichthyophis; species Ichthyophis bannanicus. The sequence goes on along the minus strand of CM066032.1, from coordinate 307,294,831 downwards.
GGGGCCCCCCCTGCCCAGCAGACCCTGCCCTCCCCTGTGTCACCTCTCTCTTTACAGCTGCAGTCACACGCGCCGGCTTTCAGAGCGCGAGGGGAGAGTTTCTCCCTCGCTGCTCTGTTAAGCCTGCGGGGGCTGATGGGAAGTTCCCATCAGCCCCCGCGGGCTTAACAGAGTCGCGAAAGGGAAACTAGTTCCTTCGCGCTCTGAAAGCCGGCGCGTGTGACTGCAGCTGCAAAGAGAGAGGTGATACAGGGGAGGGCAGGCTCTGCTGGGCAGGGGGGGCCCCACGGCACACTCGATTCTGCCGCGGTGGCCCCGGCAGCGGCAGCGGCAGCAGACAGCTTTTTTTTTTTTAAATTTTCCCTAGGCTAGGATGGGCTGGGCTGGGCTGGGGGGTTAGGGGTGGTTATGGGGGGGGGGGGTTAGGAGTGGTGATGGGCGATGGGGGGCGGGGGGGGTTAGGAGTGGTGATGGGCTATGGGGGAGCTAAGTCTGTATATGGGCTGATTGGATTAGGACTGGAAGTGGGTTGATGGGGGTTAGGACTGGTAATGGGCTATGGGGGGGCTTAAACTAAAAATTGGGTGATTGGGGATTAGGACTGGAAATGGGCTGGTGGGATTAGGACTGGGAGTGGGCTGATGGGGAGGTTAGGACTGGTAATGGGGTATGGGGGGCTTAAACTGAAAATTGGGTGATGGGGGATTAGGACTGGAAATGGGCTGGAGGGATTAGGACTGGGAGTGGGCTAGGGGGGCTAGGACTGGTAATGGGTTGGGGGGGTTGCTAGGACTGGAAATGGGCTGGGGGGATTAAGACTGGAGGTGGGCTGATGGGGTTAGGACTGGTAATGGGCTGTGGGCTGTTGGGGGGGTTAGGACAGGAAATGGGCTGATGGGGAGGGGTTAGGACTTGAGGTGGGCTGTTGGGTGGGGTTAGGACTGGTAATGGGCTATGGGGGGCTAGGACTGGAAATGGACTGATGGGGGGGTTAAGACTGGAGGTGGGCTGATGGGGTTAGGACAGGTAATGTGATCTGGGCAGATGGGGGGTAAGGACTGGTAATGGGCTATGGGGGGGGCTAGGACTGGAAATGGACTGATGGGGGGTTAACACTGGAGGTGGGCTGATGGGGTTAGGACTGGTAATGGGCTGTGGGGGGGTTAAGACTGGTAATGGGCTGTTGGCTGATGGGGGCTGTCTGGTAATGGGCTATGGGGGGGGTTAGGACTGATAATGGGCTATGGGGGGGGGTTAGGACTGATAATGGGCTATGGGGGGGCTAGGACAGGAAATGGGCTGATGGGGAGGGTCCTATGCCAGCATTCCTGCCTGTGGGGGGAGGGGCAGAGCGTCGATTGCTCTGCACCTCCCCCCGCCAGCAGGAATGTTGGTGGTGGACCCAGCTCTGGTTAGCGGGAACATTGCTTATGACCTAGATTGGCCACTGTTGGAAACAGGATACTGGGCTTGATGGACCTTGGTCTGACCCAGTATGGCATATCTTATGTTCGTATCCCTGGGGTACACCACTGGTAAGTTCCTTCTCCTCCAGGTGCAGCTCTTAAAAAATACTGACACCTGTACATATATATATATTGCAAAAAGCAAATGGAGATGTAAGATGCTCACATGCAAAGGGACAAGAAAAAGAGAACCACTCCGCAGTTTCTAACGCCAAAATAAATTAAAAGTATGTTTATTTTGGCAATAGAAACTGCTATGGTTCTCTTTCTTTTTCAGCATCTATTTTGCATCCAGCAAAACCCCTTCTCCAATAGTAGGTGCATAGCCAGAAGTAGGACTTTTCACCATAGAATCCAACATACATGAAAAAAAATCCTATTCCAGTGTCATCTCATTAACAGCTTCTCCAGTACTAAGCAGATTGTGAACTAAAACACCCTACAAAAGTTACTGAAGACCTATAAAGCAAAAATACCATTCCATAATGAAACCAGCTTCCAAAATTAACACAATAAGGATATTACCCAGAAAAGAGCAGCACTATACATATTGCAATGAGTCTTAGAATATCCTACACCTATTTGGAAAACTGAATAAGCCATATTACTACAGATCCTACCTAGAAACACCATGCTGACAGAACAGTTGGTCTCAGTCACACAGGCAGAACATAGACCCTCACCAAGTACAGAATAAATTATAACAAATTCGAAGTAGAAATATCTAGACAAAATTAAATTGAAAACCAAAGGCAGGCTCTGCATGCAGTGTAATACAAGAAAGAGTGGAGACAGGTAACACTTTACCTCTCTTCTGCTGAGCAGTAGCACGAGATGCACAGGCTTCTCCGATCCCACACACAGCAGCACAGCCTCTCCCCATAGTCTTCCCCTTCCATTGATCTCAGTGCTACTTGTTCAGAGGGGGCCATGTCACTGATTAGGTGCAGTTATGGCTCTCCCCACAGTCCACTGAACAAGAATCACTGGGATCGAGGATGGGGTAGACCATGGGGAGAGGCAGTATTGCCCGCATGTGGGATTAGAGAGCTGTGCCTCATGTTACTGCTCAGCAAATGTAAAAGCAGCAGCTAGCAGAGAGGTGCACATGGTGACAGGACTTTATTATGCAGCTGTGCAGCCTATGGATGATGCCATAATTCCAAATGTGCTGTGCTTGTGTAGATTTAGGAACCAAGCCAAAATCTTAGGAGCCAGTGCTTATGGGCCTCCTTGTGCCCATTGTCTCTCATGCTGGTCTCATGTTCTCAAGTCTCATGAGACTAGTTCCAGAGTTCCTGTACCACATGGCATCTTTAGACATAAATAAAGATAACAGTTATAGCTTTAGATATTAATTGGCTGTATATGCGTGTGTGTGTTGCAATGTTGGTGTGCCTGTTTGTGCATGGGATGTGGTGGTAGGTGCTTTTGTGTGGGTGGGGTGCAGGGCTGTGGTGTCTGTTTGTGTGTGTGCATGTGTCTGTCGTGCAGAGATGAGGTGTCTGTGGGGGTCCTTGTGTGTGTTCTGGGGGGAGGGAAATGTATCTTTTGGCAAAAACTTTCACTCTTCTGTCCCCCCCAACACCTTTCCTGCTGGATCCCCTCCTCTGTAACCCTCTCAGACTCTTCCCCCTTCAACAAACCCCTCAACGCTGCCATCCCCTGCCCTAAAATCCCCCATCCTCATTTTTTAATAGGCTCCCTGGTCTTCTCTATCTCACTTCCAAGCCCCCCCCCCAAAACTATTTTATTGCAGGCCACCACCATGGCCTCCCTCTTCTCTTTTGTCCACAGGGATCCTATCTTCCATGGGCAGATAGAAGGGAATTTTGCTGCAGTCACAGTCATCTCCTTCTCTTCTGCCCATGAGAGATGGGATCCCCATGAGCAGACAAAGGGTCATGATCTTCATCGAGAAAACTTGTTTGGGGGTGGCAATGGTCCCCTTACCCCCAAACTATACCATGGGCCCCACCACATAGCAGAGACTGCTTGGGTAGAATTTACACCTCTGTGCACATCTATTTAGAATGTGAGAAATTGTAGGAGGCCCTTGCGAGACTGGGAGGCTGTGCATCCAAATGTCAGATGAAATTTATGAATGTTGGGAATAACCACCCAAATTATATCTGCAGAGAGATAAAAGATTTAGGTATCAACATGGACAATACGTTGCTCAGTTTGTGGCAGTGACCAAAAAGTAAATAGAATGTTAAGAATTATTAGAAAAGGAATAGGAAATAAAACTAAGAAAATCATAATCAATCTCCTTGATCGCCCTGAAATCTCCTGAACATTTGATGTGGATTAGATCATAAATCCAAAAAGATATAATAGAATTAAAAAAGGTATAAAGAAGGGTGAACTCCTATGAAGAAAGACTAAAGATGTAGGGCTCTTCGGTGTTAAGAGATGAGTGGAGTAAATCAGGTAAATGCAAGTCGGTTATTTGCTCTTTCAAAACGTACATAGACTAGGGGACACGCTATGAAGATATTAATAGTGCATTTAAAACAAATTAAAGGCAGTAGGGGGACTGGTTTGTGGCGGCGCTGCGAGACTACCAGGGCCAACTGCATAAAGAAAGGCGAGCGATTGCTCAAGTATATCGGACGTTTTACCAGAAGCTCTATGCAAGGAGAGTTGGATCTCATACTGACATGGTAGAGTACTTGAAACAAGTGAGACTGCCAAGGTTAACGATGGTTCAACAAGCACAGCTGGATAACCCAGTGACTGAAGAGGAGGTTCAAAGGGTCATTCTAAGAACGGGTTGTCACAAAGCGCCTGGCCCGGATGGGTTTGGGGCGGAATTTTATAAGTTATTAAGGGATGAGTTGGCCCCTTCCCTAGTGGCGACATATCATAGAAGGGTGGATCAGGGGAGATTCATGTGGGGGGAGAATCGGGCACACATTATACTTATACATAAACCAGGGAAAGATCCTTTACAAGCTGCCTCTTATCGACCTATCTCCTTGCTGAATTTTGACATGAAAATACTGGCTAAGGTGCTGGCAGACCGTTTGGGCCAGGTATTAGGAGAGCTTGTGCATGATTCTCAAGTAGGTTTTGTAAAAGGGCGATATGCGGTGCAGAATTTACGTAAAATTGTGGCATCGCTGGAGTGGGTAAGAGATAGGATGCAACAGTCGCTTTTGATTAGTTTTGATGCAGAAAAGGCTTTTGATCAAGTGAATTGGGATTACCTCAGATTTCTCTTGCCACATTACGGACTTGGCGCCTCTTTTTGCAATATGGTAGAGCTTCTATATACGAAGCCCACAGCTAGAGTGTTATGTAACGGAGTGCTATCAGATGAGTTTACCCTGGAGAGAGGTACAAGACAAGGATGCCCGCTCTCACCATTGCTTTTTGTGCTATCTCTTGACCCACTGGTATGACGAATAGAGACATCTGATGAAATACAAGGTATAGGCATAGGGAATCATATGTTTAAGCTGGCAGCATTTGCAGACGATATACTGGTTCATTTGCTATCTCCTCGGACGTCGTTGCCCAATTTATTAAAGGAATTCTCTTGTTATGGGGGTTTTGCTGGGCTTTGTATTAATATGGATAAGTCTGAAGCCATGGATGTGGCAGGGACAATAAGGGGACAATGGAGAGGAAGTTTTCCGCTTAAGTGGGCAGGTGATTCAATTGTATATTTAAGGATACTCTTGACAAGAGAACCGCGGGAGTTGTATAGGAAAAACATGGAAAGAATCCTTGTAAAAGTTCAATCACAGCTTCAGGTGTGGTCTCCACTGCCTCTGTCCTTATTGGGCAGGGTGGCGGCACTGGGAATGGTGATTCTGCCTCGTGTGCTTTATTGGCTGCAAACTCTCCCAGTGTGGTTATTGAAGCGTGATTTAAATGCTATTGACCGTGAGATTGGGAATTTCCTTTGGAAAGGGGCGCGAGCTCGCATCCCCTTACATAGATTGAGAAGGAGATGGAAGTCTGGAGGGATAGGAATCCCAGACATTCGGACTTATGCCCTGGCATGCCAGGCACAGCATATTGGAGACTGGCTAGGAAATACGGAGGTGTATACGCCAAGAGCGCTGGAAGAGGCTCTTGTGGCTCCGCAGACCTTGTTGGCAGTGTTGCACCAGGAAAGTAGGCCCCTGCCTGGTAGAGTGATTAGTAGTGAATTGGTTTTCCCGGCATGAAGGGTGTGGCAACATTTGAATAGGCTCTGGGGTGAACCATCAGGGGTTCCAAGCTGGCTACCCATACAGGAGAATGATCAGTTTACACCAGGATCAGAAACGCCAGCGTTTGCATATTGGAGGAGACAGGGCATATGTAACATTGGACATGTGGTGGATCAAATGGGGCAGTGTAAGTCTTGGGAGACTTTGCGCATAGAGTATGGACTTAGTAGTCGGCATTATTTCGCTTACGTGCAACTCTCTCACTATGTGGCTTCCCTCCCACAAGATGCACTGCGGTGGAAAGATCGGCACAGATATTAGAGTTCTTTGCACTGGGAGAGGAGTCACCGCCTACAATTGGAGTGGAGGAGTGGCCTAGTGGTTGGGGCAAGGTACTTCAGGCCGGAAGGTCAGGGGTTCAAATCCCACTTAAGGACAGCAACCTTGGGCTGGAAGGACTGGGGTTTCTAGTCCCACAGGTGCTCCTTGTGGTCTTGGGCAAGCCACTTAACCCTCCATAGCCCATGTTCCCTGTAAAATAGTTATCTCCAAGTTATAATGCCCTGTTCAATGTAATTTCAGTTTGTTCAATGTAAACCGCACTGATGCAGAATAGCACGGTATATAAAAGAATGTAAATAAAAAAAATAAATAAATAAAATTGCACAGCTGAAAAGACAATTAGATGGCTATAGTAGTTTGCCTGACTATAGGGTGGAAGAAGCTTTGTGGGCACAAGAGTTGAATATGTTGGTAACTCCTGATTTACTCCTTCAGGCCTTGAGTGGGATTGCGGGGCTGGTGGGGGGAGCTTGATGGCGGGAGGTACAGTTTAAATGCATCCTACGGGCACATTTCTCTCCAAGACTAGCGTTACGATCCCATCTCACTGAGTTGGGTAGATGCCCAAAATGTCCCTGCCCTTTAGCGGACTTAGGGCATATGTGGTGGGGGTGTCCGATAGTTCGCCTATACTGGAAGAGGATAGCTGATTTTATGAGTAGGATTGTGTTACAGCGAATCCGTTGGACAGCAGCGCTTGTGGTGTTAGATCAGCTTGGACCACTCCACCCGAAAGGGAAATGGGAACGCCTTTTGGTCAGGAAGGCATGTCTGGTGGGTAAAGGCTCGATACTTCATAGGTGGAGAGAAGCGTCAGGTCCCACCTTTTGGGAATGGCGCAACAACTTTCACCAGCTGATGCTTATGGAAAGGAGAGAGGCTAGTGGAAGTGCTCGACGTAGGGCCTTATTCCTGCTAATTTGGGAACCATATATTCAGATATTGAGGCCTCGTGTCCGGAATGAAGTGCTTCAATTGGGTTGAGAAGGTCGTGGGATACTAATAATATAATTACTATGCATGTTCACTATGGGGAGTTGGTTGCTGAAGGGGGAGGCTGAGGGGTGGGAGGGAGGTTGGTGGGGGAAGGTGGGGGGGGGGGAAGGGAGAGAGAGGGGAATATTGTACTTTTTTTTTTTGCTGTATTTGTATAATTGATTTGCTGAGGAATCTTGGGCTGAGAGATCACCAGGAATGCCATTTTTTTAAATATTGTTTTGCATGTTCTGTATTATTTGGTTTTCAATAAACAGAGTTTACAAAAAAAACAAATCAAAGAACATATTTTTTTTCATTCAATACAATTAAGCCCAGGAATTCATTGCTGGAGGATATGATAAAATAGTATAGCAGAGTTTAAAATAGGTTTGGGAAAAAGAGATTAAGATAGTTGCCTGATTGCTTTGGCATGTGGCTGCTCTTCATTTCTATCAGAGCTATGGCAAAGTGTAAAGTTATTGCGCCTAACATTAATGGAGAGCCACACTAGCTATCCATTCTTCCCTTTCTCATCAAGAAAGGGAGTTTGTCTGGGGAACTGCCCAGTGCCTGTAGAGGTCTCAGTTTGCCAGCTCAGGCTTCCCGACATGATTCAGGTCCCAGTCCTGAAATATTTTCTGCGGCAAGAGTCATCCAATACTCAAACTCATTGATTTCCTCGTTGGAGCAACATACCTCTGATTCATCAAGAGTTCACTTTTCCGGAGCGGCTTCTGCTGCCTTGTCTGCCGACCCAGACTTGTTTGATTCTGATGATGATCTGGCTGCATTGTTGGACGCATTTGAGGCTGTGGGATCCACTGTTTCCTCTCAGGAGTCTGCTGGCAGTTGGTTTCCATCTCCAGGTCTGCGTCTCAGTCATCATTCACTCTCCTCTGGTCACGTGCATATGCTGTCACCCCAGGCTCAAGACAATAGTCCTGCTTCATTAGCAACTGTGGAAAGTATGCCTTTGCTCAATAATAAATCTTTGGAGAATCAGCTTGTTTCTACTCCTAACTCTTTGGCACTAACAGAGAAAACAGATTTAAATGTCTCTTCAGTTGATAAAATTTTGAATGCATGTTTGCAACTTGAGGAACTTCTGACAAAGCTTGAACTCCAGCACGTTGTTAAGTTTGAACAATGTGCTGAACACTGAGAAATTTGTTCAGCAGTGCGTCTCTAGCGTTTCAAACCTTCAAGCCAAAGTTAAGTCAGTGCAAACCACCATGGATACTTTGGTGAAGTCTTCTGCTGATATGGCTGAGAAATTGGAACATCTTGAGAACTTGTCCAGATGTAAGAATATTAGACTTCTTAATTTCCCCAAGCATTACAAAGTTTCTCCTGTAGACATGTTTAAACATTCTTCTTTACAATTTGTACCAGATAGAGTAACCACTGCGACATTAATGGTGTCTTTGACATAGAATCTGACCGTGATTGGCTCTTTAGATTTGTTTTTTTCTATTTCATGATAAGAAGTTTTTAGGAAGAGCTATTCATATATTCCCTGCTGTGTCCATTGGCAATTTCTTTCTTTATGACCTTATAATTGGCACTATATTTAATTTATATTAATTATCCTTGTTAGTGTCGGATTAAGTATGAATCAAATGTTTATGTTTTCTCCCAACCTGAACAACTTAGTACTTTTCTTCATGTAAGAGCTTCACAACAATGATCCAATGGGGATGACTAATGCCTTTTTTCTCGCTTTTTGTGATAGCTATCAAGCTTGAACTAGATTTCCTTCTTCTGTTAAAATTATATCTTGGTCTCCTATTTAGAGATATTAGGTTTAGTTTTTACTATTTAGAGATTATTTTTGGTTTTTCTTTCTGATTGATTGTAATGATTCAAGATGATAACATAATGGAACTTACTGTATGATAAAATAAAAATATTTGAATTGTTGGCTAAAATAGGTTTGAACAATTTTCTGGAGGAAAAGTCTATAAACCATTATTAAGGGAAACCATTTTTTAATCCTTAGGGGTAAACTGCATATACTGTAATCTATCTACTTTCTGAGATCCTGCCAGATACTCGTGACCTACTTTAGTAACTGTTGGAAAGGATACTAGATTTGATGAACCTTTGGTCTGACTCAGTGGGGCAATTTTTATGTTCATATGTAATTCATCTTAATGTAGGCTGTTAATGTGTATTTGATGCAAAATCTTAGGGGCATGTTTACTAAACCTTGCTACTGGGTAGTGCAGAATTCAGGGCATGCCATGGAAAACTTTACCATGTGCCAAAAATGTGACCTAATAAAAATACCATGCTACCCAAATAGCACTTGTTGGGGTAGAGACTGGGTGGTTTGGGGAGGAGGGAGCATGGACATCTTTGGTGCACAATATCAACTAGCTTTATTCATGCCTTCAATAAAATGTTACAGATTGGTGAGGCAGGAATTCTTTTGATTAAAACCATGTTGCTTTGTCCTATTAGACCATGTCTATTTATGCGCTATTTATTCTGTAAGACCAATGATCTATTCATCTCAAACACCTTCTTCCAGCCATACAATCATTGACTGTACACATGGACTTCACCAATGGACTGTACAGCAATCAAATTGACTACATCTGTGGAAGACAACAATGGAAAAGGTTGATAACATCAACAAACACAAAACCTGGAGCTAACTGTGGTACACATCACCAACTACTAGCATGCAAACTCAAGCTAAAGTTGAAGAAAGGCAAGCCACTCATGAATGTATCAAAATATGACCTTCAGAATATACCAGGGGAATTTCAAAGGCTGCCTGCAAAATCGATTTTATGCTTTAGATACAAATGACAGAGTTCCAGAAGAGGTATGGGATGACATCAGGAAGGTTGTGTTGAAAGAAAGCGAGAAGCCTCTACAAAAGGTGAAAAACTAAAAACGGCCAAAATGGATTTATTTATTTAGCTGTATTTATATCCTGCTTTTCACCGGGTCAAAGTGGTCAATTGGGGGATACATTTAATACGAGGGGATATGAGACACATACGCTAATACTTACAGGGAACATGGGCAGTGGAGGGTTAAGTGGCTTGCCCAAGACCACAAGGAGTGCCTATAGGACTAGAAATCCCAGTCCCTACGGCCTGAGATTGCTGTCCCCAGGTGTGACTTGAACCCCCGGCCCTCCGGCCTGAAGTCCTAACCACTAGACCAGTCCTCCCACAGGTTGGGATGACTGAAGAAACCCTGAAAATTGCCCAGAAATGCAGAAAAGCTAATGCCAGAGGAGCAAGAGAGGCAATTACGGAACTCAGAGATTTCCAACATGCAGCAAGACAGGACAAGGAGAAGTACTACAATGATGCATGCAAGGAAATAAAATCAGAAATTATTAGAGGAGAAGCTTGGTGGGAGACAAATCAACAACCTTCGCTTTGCTGATGATACCACACTACTGGCTGAAAGTGAAGACGATCTGAAACAATTGCTTCTCAAGATGAAGGAACATAGTCTTAAAATGGGAATGCACCTTAATGTTAGAAGACAAAGATCCTGACAACTGGGAAAATCAATAAGTTCATCATTGATGGAGAAGAAATTGAAGTAGTTGACAACTTTAACTTACTTGGATCAACAATCAATAAAGAAAGGACAAGCAGTCAAGAAATCTGACAATGCATTGCTCTTGGCAGAATGACTATGAAGGAACTAAACAAGATTCTCAAGAGGAGAGATGTCTCTCTCCATACAAAGATTTGACTTGTCCAGGCCATGGTATTTTCAATAACATCATATGGATGCAAAAGTTGGACAGTGAAAAAGATAGACAGGAAGAAAATTGATGTCTTTGAATTATGGTGCTGGCGATGAATACTGTGTATATCATGACTGCCTGAAGAACAAACCAGTCAGTACTAGAGGAGATGAAACCTAAGCTTTCCTTAGAAGTTCACATGACAAGACAGACTTTCATACTTTGGACACATCATGTGAAAAGAGAGATTGTTAGAGAAAGACATAATGCTTGGCAAGATAGAAGGCCACCATAAAAGAGAAAGGCCAATGAGATGGATCAGCAGCTATGGGTATCACTCTATCAACAATGAAGATCGAACACATTCTAGGTCAACTATCCAGAGACAGTGACTTGACAGCACTTAACAAGAACATTTATGTTTTCAGTAATTTTGTTCTTTATAATAGTTTCACCCATTTTTCCCAGTAGTGAAGTCTGGATCAATTGTATGTTTTTCAGATCACCCCTGGAGCACGTTTGAAAGCCTGGTGTTAGATTGGCCATTCTGATATCTAAAGGTACCATAGATGATTTTAATGATAGGTTACAAATTATCAATAGTAGATTTACAATTTCATCATCTTGAGTTCTTCTAATACTTCTAGGTGAATACCATTTGGTTCAGGTGATTATCCACTCTTTAGTTTGTCAATTTGTTTCAACTACATCTTCGAGGTTCACTGAAATTTATTTTTTCAGCTCTTCAGACTCTTCATCATTAAATACCTTTTCTGGCATTGGTAACTCCCTCACAGTAAAGATCAAAGCAAAGAATTCATGCAAAGGCACATTTTATATAGGATGTGAAGATCAGAATTGAGATGCTGAGGTCAGGACATTCTCAATTATGAGGTACAGCATTATAGAAACAGTTCTGCTACAGGTGGAGCTATTTCTAAAATACACAAAAGGAAGGGCAAGAATGCTATGGGATTTCACAAAATACATGTGGAAAAATTAATGAAGGAAGCCCAGCAATTTATACATGTACTGTAAATGCCAGCATTTACATTTGTATCTGAGACATTTTGCAAGCCTTGACGTATAGATTCTGATAATTAACTACAGAGGACTCTATTTTTACCTCATCCCTCTAAAGGAGAGTTTTTAAATAACTATACATGTCAGGAAATGGACAATTTTGGGCTTATATGTAAATATCAGAAGCAACCCAGATCTGGGGCCCTCCAACCCTCGCCTCACACTCCCCTATTCCCCCCCCCCCCCCTCCTCACCTTTCCAAGACAGATCCACTCAACGCAGCTTATGGATGAACAACTGGTCACAGATTTATTCTTGAACAGGCAACAAGTAGTAACAGCTTAATGAACATCTACTTGACATAACCATCATCACCCTAAAACCCCCCTCCCTCTAGCCACCAAATTGTTTCGGGATACCAAATTCATACCCACCATACTACTAAGCATGGTAGAATTGCATTCTTCTCTACTTCTGCCACTGTACCCACCAGCAACACTCCTGTGCACCACCACTGGCTTTGCCATATTACTAGCAAAGGCTAGCATACTCTCGGTAAGGGCCCCAAGCCCGGGGCTTCACCTGCTCCTAGCCCTAGTAATTCCAAGCTGAGATTACCTGATCCCAGTCCATTGGCTACAGTCATAAGTCTCTGGCTAATCCAAATGACTCAGGTCCCCCCACCCCATTAGCTGTAATTATCCACCCCCATGCTCTCGCAAAAGTGGAGGGAATTGTCACCAGTCTTTGCGTACCTGCTTGGTTGGTTTTCCTTTCAAAAGGATGACGACAGAAAAAAAAACCACATGGACTATCCATATCAACTATAATAGCCCCTTTTTTCCTTTGAAGATCTTCTATGTTTGTCCCATGCTTTCTTGAATTAAGATACTGTCCTTGTCTCTACTACCTCCACTGGAAGACTATTTCACACATCTACCACTCTTTCCATAAAGAAATATTTCTGCATACTACTTCTGAGTCAATCCCCTTTCACTCTCATCCTATGTCCCTTCGTAGCAGAGCTTGCTTTAAAACTAAAGAGGCGCTCCTCTTATGTATTTATGCCATGGAGGTATTTAAACCAGAAACTTATACAGAGGCACTATCACCTCCTTTTTTATGCTGACCATTCCTTTCCCTATGCACCCAAGCATCTTTCTGACTTTTGCCATCACCTTTTCTACCCATTTAGCCACTTTAAGATCATCAGAAACAATCATGCCCAGGTCCCGCTCTTCTTTCATGGACAGAAGTACTTCACCCCCTACACTGTACTGCTCCCTTGGATTTTTGCAGCCCAAATGCATGACCCTGCATTTTTTAGCATTAAATCTCAGCTGCAAAATTACTACTACTACTACTACTATTGAGCATTTATATAGTGCTACCAGTCGTACGCAGCGCTGTACAGACATGTAAGAGACAGTCACTGCTCATCAGAATTTACAATCTAGTCAAAACAAAACACAGAGCTAACAATCTAGTCAAGACAAAACACGGCACTTACAATCTAGTCACGGCAAAACACAGAAGTCAAGATCTGAAAGCAACAGTGAAGAGGTGAATTTTCAACCTGGATTTGAAGAGGGCTAGAGAGGGTGCCTGGCATACAGACACAGGTAGCTTGTTCCAGGAGTAAGGTGCAGCAAGGTGAAAGTAGCGAAGTCTGGAGTTAGCAGTAGGAGTGTTGAGCATAGATAGAAATAGTTTGTTAGAAGAGCAGAGTTCCCGAGAGGGGCTGTAAGGAGAGATAAGAGATGAAAGGTACTGAGGAGCCGCAGAGTGAATGCATTTATAGCTTAGGAGGAGAAGTTTGAACTGGATGCGGAAACAGATAGGGAGCCAGTGAAGTGACTTGAGAAGAGGAGTAATGTGGGTATGGCGAGGCTGGCGGAAGATTAGTCGCGCAGCAGAATGTTGAATAGATTGAAGGGGAAAGAGATGATTCAAAGGGAGATCAGCAAGGAGTAGGTTGCAGTAGTCAAGACGAGAGGTGATTAAGGAGTGGATGAGCGTTTTAGTGGTGTGTTCAGAAATAAAGGGGCAGATTTTGCTAATGTTGTAGAGAAAGAAACGGCAGGTCTTAGCTATGAGATGGATATGTGTGGAGAAAGAGAGAGAGGAGTCAAAGATAACCCCCAGATTGCAGGCCGAGGAAACAGGAAGGATTACAGAGTTATCCACAGAGACTGAGAAAGGAGGAAGAGGAGGGGAGGTTTTGGGGGTGAAAGATAATGAGTTCAGTCTTGGCCATGTTCAATTTCAAGCGGCGGTGAGACATCCAGGCAGCAATGTCAGAAAGGCAGGCAGAGATCCTGGTCTAGATTGCCGGAGAGATTTCAGGCGTAGAGAGGTAGATTTGGGAGCCATCGGCATAGAGATGGTACTGAAAGCTATGGCAAGAGAGAAGCGCACCAAGGGACTGGGTATAGAGAGAAAAAAGGAGCGGACCCAGGACGGATCCCTGGGGTACACCAACTGGGAACAGGGTAGCAGAGGAGGAGGAGCCACCAGAACACACACTGAAAGAACGATGGGAGAGGTAGGAGGAGAACCAGGATAGTACAGAGCCCCTAAAACCAAGCAAGGACAGGGTATTGAGGAGAATGTTGTGGTCAACAGTGTCAAAAGCAGCAGAGAGGTCAAGAAGGATGAGGACAGAGTAGAGGCCTTTGGATTTTGCCAGGAACAAGTCAATGGAGACTTTGGTAAGAGCCGTTTCAGTAGAGTGCAAGGGACGAAAGCCGGACTCTAAGGGATCCAGGAGGGCATGAGAGGAGAGGAAGTCGAGGCAGCGGCAGTGGACTGCACGTTCAAATAGTTTAGATATGAAGGGAAGGAGAGAGATGGGTCGATAGTTAGGACAGGTGGGATCAAGTGAGGGTTTCTTGAGGAGGGGTGTGACCACAGCATGCTTGAAGTCTGCAGGGAAAGTTGCAGTGGAGAGCGATAGGTTAAGAATAAAAGAGATGGAAGGGACAACGGTGGAGGTGATGGGGCTTAGGAGACGGGTGGGGATAGGATCAGAGGAACAAGTGGTAAGTTTGGAGGAAGAAAGAAGGAGTGTGGTTTCCTCTTCTGAGATCACAGGGAAGGAAGAGAGGGTAGCAGAGGTAGGGGGAGAGTTGGGAGTGAAGAGGGGGAGGGGGAAATAGTTGAAGTAGTGGGGAATTGGAGAGTGATCTTGTGGATTTTGTCATGGAAGTACTCAGCCAGGGTTTGGGCAGGAAGGGAGGGAGGAAAAGAGGCAAAAAGAGGCGGCGAGGATCAGAGGCAAGAGAGTTAGTCAGGTGGACGTAGTAGTCTTGCTTGGCAAGAGCTATGGCTGACTGGAAAGAGACAAGCATGAATTTGAAGTGTAGAAGGTCAGCACGGGAGCAGGATTTGAGCCAAACACGCTCAGCAAAATGGGCACAGGAATGTAGACAGCAGGTAGTGGATGTGAGCCAGGGCTGGGGTGTAGAACGCCTCACAGGACGTGGGATGGGCGGAGCGAGAGCATCCAGGGACGAGGAGAGTGCAGCATTATAGGAGGTTACTGCCTCGTCAACGGATTTAGATGACAAAGTGGAAGAAAGAGGTAAAGAAATGGCGGAAGATAGAGCTAAGGGATTAACAGCATGAAGGTTTCTAAATAAGTTGGAGGAGACAGGATGAGGCAGAGGCAGTGGATGATGAATATTAAGGCTTAAAAGGTGATGGTCAGATAAGGGAAGAGCTGAGTTACAGAAGTTCGAGGGTGAGCAGTTAGAGAAGAATATCAGGTCCAGGCAGTGGCCATGCTGGTGAGTGGGGGCAGTGGAGCAGAGTTGGAGGTCAAAAGAGGAGTTAAGGGAGAGGAGCTTTAAAGTACGAGGATCAGAGGGATTATTGACATGAATGTTAAAATCCCCAAGAATAAGAGTGGGGGAGGAGGAATCTAGAAAGACAGATAGCCCTGAGTCAAAGTCAGCGAGAAAGGTAGAAGCAGACTTGTCAGGACGACGATAAATAACAGCTACCCGGAGAGGAAGTGGAGTGAAGAGGCGGATGGAGTGGACTTCAAAAGAGAGAAAGGAATGAGACTGAGGTAGGAGGAGGGGTTGGAATTGGCAAGAGGGAGAAAGTAGAAGCCTAACACCAACACCACGGCCAGTGGGACAAGGCATGTGGGAGAACTGATAGCCCCCATGACAGAGAGTGGCAGTAGATGTGATGTCATCTGGGAGAAGCCAGGTCTCAGTTAAAGCAAGGAGGTCAAAATGATTGACCATTCTTCAAGTTTAGCTAGAACCCTCCTAATTTTATCTACTCTTTCCTGGGTGTCTACTCTATTGCAGATTTTGGTATCATCTGCAAAGAGGCAAACCTTACGCGACAACCCTTCAGCAATATCACTAACAAAGATGTTAAAAAGAATTGGTCCAAGAACAGATCCCTGCAATACATCACTGATAACATCCTTCTACTCAGACTGAGCTGCATTTACCTGTACCCTTTGTTGTCTCCCACTAAACCAATTTCTAACCCAGTCAGTCACTTTAGGGTCCATCCCTAGGGTGCTCTATTTGTTTATAAGTCACCTGTGCAGAATGGTATCAAAGACTTTAATGAAATCCAAGTGCACCACATCTAAGGCTCTCCCTTTGTCCAACTGGCCTGATCACCCAATCAAAGAAATCAGATTTGTCTGACAAGACGTTCCTCTGATAAACCTATGCTGCCACAGATCCTGCAATCCATTGGGCTCCAGAAACCTTATTATTCTCTATTTTAGCAGAGCTTCCAATAATGTACTCATCACAGAGATTAGACTAACCTGCCTGTAGTTTTCAACCTCATCCTTATGCCTGCTTTTGTGTAAAGGGATGACATGTGCCTTTCTCTAGTCCTCTGGGACCACTCCCGACTCTAAAGAAACACTGAAAAGGTCAGGCAGTGGAGCAGATAGAACTTTCTCAAGTTCCTTCAATACTCTCTGATGTATTCTATCTGGCCCCATCGCTTTGTCTAGCTTTATTTTTAATCTAGCTCCCCATGAACACAGTCTTCTGAAAATCATTCAAGATTCTCTTCCCTTCTGTTCCTATTTGTGGGCTTTTTCTGAGGTCCTGTTCCTGACCCTGACCCTTCAGCTGTGAACAGAAAAGAAAAATATTATTAAACAATTCAGCTTTATCCTCATCAGCTTCTACATATTCCTCCCCTTCACCTTTGAGTCTGACAATACCACTTTTACACTTCCTCCTCTCATTAACACATGCAAGTAGTCATATTTATATGTATAAATTGAGAATAAAGTGTCTAAAATAACCTCTTTAGTCTCTCCGCTATGGCCTTGTCTTCCCCGAGTGTCCCATTTATTCCTTGATGGTCCAGCTGGCTCCTCCACAGGTTTCTTGCTTCAAATGTACCTGAAAAAGTTTTTATTAGGAATTTTTGTCTCTATAGAAAGCTTCTTTTCAAATTCTCTTTTGCCTTCCTTATCAATGCTTTGCAACTAACTTGCAGTGCTTTTGCTGTTTCCTATTTTATTCATTTGGTTCTTTAAAAAAAATTCTAGATATTTTTTTGGCTCTTTCACTTCCTCTTTTAACAATGCCATCTGACATTTGATCTTCCTTCCACCTTTATTAATACCTGAAATATATCTGGTCTGGACTTCCAAGATGGTATTTTTGAAGTCTGAGTTTCCAAGATGATATTTTTAAGCAAAGTCCTTGCCTGAGGCAAACTCCTAACCTTTGCAGAATCTCCTTTTAATTTTCTAACCATTTTCTTCATTGTATCATAGCATTTGACATGGCAAAAGAAACATCTTGGAGTAGATTTCTACTGCAGGGGTCCATAAATTTACAAGGCAAAAAATCTAGTTAGCATTCTACATGAAACTGCAAACCAGAATAACTTTGGGCCAATCAGGAAACAGGAAGGCAGATCACCAGCAATAATGAACTGGTTGGCTAGAGCCAGCCCCTATGTAGATGTGATGGCTTTTATACAAAATATCTGCCTTGTAACCAGAGGTCATTGGTTTGAAACTACTCTCTGAGTGTGTGTGTGGGGGGGGGGGGGGGGAGCTAGTTTTTATTTGCCTGAAACCTCTAGTAAACTTTCAACTATGTTTTTCGGTTGGGCCGCAACCACAGCTTCTACTTTAATTAGCAAAATTGCCCTGAAATGAACATTTATAAAAATGGAACAAAACAAAATGAAAATTAAAACAAAATAAAATAAAATGAAACAAACTAAAAATGACACAGAAAATGAAACAAAATGAAGGGTTTTTTCCCCTGCACACCCCTATAAGACATCATCCTCTTCCTTTACCTGTTCATGTCATTTGGATCTGAGGATAGATGTGCAGAACCCAAAATATAATTCAGTTCATGTTAGTTTAAAACAAATGTTTCCCAAAGTTTTCATGCATTTTTTCATGTTCTTTTCACCTATTCATTTTTTTAGGTGTGCATTATGTGTGCACAAGAACATTTCTTTGCACACAATTGATTGTACACATGTTAGTTCATCAGATACATGACTACAGTGGTGTGCAAAAGTCTGGAATTACTTGTGAGTTTTGAGTTTTTTGTACTTTCTAACTTTTTTTTTTTAAATTTTGCGTTAACCCAGCATATTCATCTTTCTACCATGTTAAAAGGGATACATTTGGCTATTAGAGTTGACTTTTTTGCATTCCTTGCTTCCAATTTAAATACTTTACAGACACTGGGAGATAGCTACTGTGATTTTTGTGGATCCTGCGTCAAAACTGGATCGAGATTATCCAGTATGCACACGTTATTTCTGACCAATCAGGAGGCTGGTTTCACTAACCAATCACAATGCAGATATCTAGCCAACAGTGCAGCTATAAAAATCGCCTTATTTTTGAATTTCATACGCTTTCTGGATCGACCATGAAGATGACTTGGACCCTGATGTTGGAGGAGCGTGTTCATGTGTCCTTTATGAGCGAGGAAGGATTTTCAAGCCGCCAGATAGCCAGGAAAGTTGGCTGCAGTCAGAGCGCTGTACAGAAGAAGAAAGAAACAGGTTCAGTGGTGGACAAGCCTCGTTCAGGTCGTCCACGTGCATCAACATCAGGGCCAGGACCGCTCACTATGACACATTTCACTGACCTCTCCTCAGCTACTTCGAGAATGGTCAGACAAGAGTGAGGTCAGTGTCAGCTCATCAACAGTTCATCGCCGGTGCCTGCAGTTTTGTCTCCAGGGCTGCAAAGCACGGAATAAGCCACTGGTGACTGACATACAAAGGCGCAACTGGTTCGTGTGGGTGAGAAAGCACTCAACCTGGTCGACTGAAATGTGGGAAAAGGTGCTATTCAGCGAAGAAAGCACCTTCTACCTGTTTGGTAACCAGGCCCACATCTATGTGAGGAGATTTCCTGGAGAGGAATTCAAGCCTGAGTGTCTCAACCTCTCTGTGAAGCATCCTTTGAAGGTCATGATCTGGGGCTGCATGGCTGCCAGTGGCGTTGGATGTCTTCACATCGTTGATGGAATGGTTAATGGAGCCAAGTACATCACCATACTGCAAAAGTGCATGGTGCCATCAGCACACCAGCTGTTTCCTGGCCAGTTCCTGTTCCAAGATGACAATGCACCCTGCCATTGCTCCAGACAGGTGATCAACTGGAAGCAGAACAACATCAAGTCAATGGACTGGCCTGCCCAGTCTCCAGATCTGAATCCAATCGAGAACCTGTGGAACAAGGTGGCCTTGGAAATATCCAAGAGACATCCGACATCAAAGCGTCACTCATTGCAACTTGGAACTGCGTTGTCACCAACGATCACCTTGTCAGACTGGTTCATTCAATGCTGACAAGGTGCAGTCAGGTGATCAAGAACAAAGGGTGGCCCATCAAATACTGAGCCATCATGGACACATAAAAACGGCCTTTTTCAAGGCCACATACATTAATTTGAAGGAAACCTGGCGTGCGTCCATAATATTTTAAAGCACACTTACAATAATATATCGTACATTATGCAATTTTCACAGAAAATCTATCAACAGGACAACTATGGGTAACAAACTCAGAAAATAAGGGCCAAACCAATACTAAAAGTTGGCCCTAATAGCCAAATCTATCACTTATCATGAGATGCACAGAAAAAGCCACTGGGAGGAAAAAGAAATTAAGATATAAGGTCCCGAAGTTAAAAATACGTCAAATTTAGAAGTGATTCCAGACTTTTGCACACCACTGTACAAGCAGTTTGTACATCTAAAAATTAAAAATGTGCACAAGCATGTGCTCAGGATTACACAGTCCTAGAAGGAAGCTAGTGAAGAAATGCATTTAGTCCAATAAGAAGGTTCCTTTATTTATTGACTTTTATTTCTATTCTAATAAAACAAGTAGACATGTAAGAATGTATTTATTGATAAATAGTGCAGAAGCATCTGTCTTCTTAATTTTACGTTTCAGTTCAATTGGAACTAGCCCCTGCTGGTGTTATCACAACTAGATGTTTGTATGTATCTACTGGCATTTGTTGGATCACTGTCAGGGTGTTAAGGTAAGTTAGTGTGAAGTAGCATCTCTCTCCAATATTAGTTGTCCTACATTGACTCCTTGTTATGAAGAGAATCCAATTTGAGGCTTTAATGTTGGCATTTAATGTTTTGGATGGAATGGGCCCAGGTTATCTTCTTAGAAAATGAAGTTGGGATTCTTAGGTCATTTCATTTCATTTTATTTATTTATATATGTATCCTGCCTTTACAAGAAGTTCAAGGCAGGGTATAATGAGTACAATCATAAAATAATACAACAATCATGACAACATTAAAACAGATAATATAACAAGACTTAAGAATACAAAAACCATAAAAACATAATAAAACAAAGCAGTAGCAAGAGTGACTAACAATTCTCCTATAACGTTATTGCAGGATAGTTTCCAATTTGAATATATTTTTTATACTGGAAATACATGAATTTTTAAATTTTGCCAAAATTTGCTTAGCTCATTTTCTAGCTTCAGAAAGGAGGGAAGGTAATGCTACAACCTTTGTACTATGTGAAAAAAGGCATTAGCTCATGCTTTAGATGGCTGTAAGCATTTGACAGAAAGGAATACCATGGGCTTAGCATCCTGGGAATACAAAGTAAGTTTTGGACAGTATTTAAACAGCTTGCCAGAGAAATACTTCCGTCCTATTTGATGGTATGCATTAAATCAAAGTGTTAATATCTTAAACTGAGTGTTCAACTATAGACAGCCAATGAAGAGCAGCCAAGATGGAGAATGCCCAGCCTCTTAGACCTGCATTTGCTACTAATTTACAGCTCCTGAATTTTGGGTACACTGTAAACTTTTCAGTTCTTTCTCAGGCAGTCCTACATACATCACAATACAATAATCTAGCTATGAAAATAAATAGGCATAGATTATAGTTAGAAAATCTTAAGACATAAAAACAGATTGAGTTTTTCTAAGTTGGCAAATATAATAAACAGAGGTTTTAATGACATTAGAAACTTGAACAGTGAAAGTTAGACCACTATCTAGAAGTATTGCCAAAGTATAAACTTGATCCTTAGGCATCAAGGAGGTCATTTTATAAGGAGCTGGGTAAAGTTACATGAAATTAACATGCACAATAACCAAGGCAAGTCAGACTCGGTGCTACCCTGCACCCCCCCACCCCACCTCCCCTTTCCCCCCTTCCCATCTAACTAGCCCCCCCCCCCCCCCGACTCCAACCCTTCCATACAAAATAACACTGACACAGTCCTTTGGGCTCATCTGGTCGCAGCTTTATTAACAATCATAACATTCCATAACATTTCCTTAAAACACAAACTTCTTAATAACCCACGAGCGGAACGAGCCCTCACCTGCCATAGCATTAGCAAGGTGACCTCATTCCACTTCCACCGTGGCTGGGCCAGAGGCAAACGTCAACCCCCCCCTTTACCCGACCTCGCCATATTACTAGCAAAGACCGGCCAGGGGTCATCAGGATTGGGGGCAACCGCCCCAATTCCAGTTTAAGGCTCCGGACCCCGGAAACCTCCGGGATCCCGCTACCTCCCCCAGCTATGACAACCCATTCTTAATCCTACCCACCCCCACAAAAAAAAGGGAAGGGAGGGAGGGTGGGCAGCAAGAGCCCCCGCACCCTTCCCCTACCCCTGCTACTGGAGACTGGCGCCATCCACGCGCCTCCCCACCATGCCCCGGGCTCGGCTCCTCCCATTGGCTCGCCCAGCCGTCCATCCCCGGCGAGCCAATGGGTTTAAATGATGCGCCCCAAAGACCCCCCCTCGCGTGGCCACGAGCAGGGTCCCCACACCGGGCCACGCGCCCGTTTACCATTGGCCGCCGGGGACCCTGCCCCGCGACCTTACCAGTATTTCCCATGATTTAGGGATGGGCCTTTAAGTTTGTACTTTGTTGTTTGTGTTAGTGTTGCATCAGTATCGACTCATGATGACCCTGTGGATAGTTGTCCTAAATTGTGTTTGATCAGTCAGGTCGCCAATTGTTGATAAAGTGGCATCCATACCTGCTGCTATTGTATTGTATCAGTCCATCACATTGCAGATCTTTCTCTTTTCCATCGACCTTCAAGCTTGCCAAGCATGATGTCTTTCTCTAATGTTCTCTCTCTTTGCATGGTGAATTCAAAGGATGAAAGTTAAAGTCTTGTTATTTGAGCACCCAAGGAAAGCTTGGGTTTGATTTCCTCCAATACTGATTGATTTGTTCTTTGGGCAGGCCATGATATACAGCGTGGCCCTTAGGCGTTGGTCCTGGGCGTCTGTAGCTGAAGGTAGCACTGATGTTATGATTTGGACTGGGGTGACATGCTGCTGTTTTGTGGTAACTCGCTGTTCCATGTTCCTCTTCTTCTCTTATCTGTTTAACTGTCTCTGTCCTCTTTTCTGTCCTATCATTTAAATGGCGTTCTTTTCCTTTTCTCCTTAAATGATATGGTATTGTAAACCGCTCTAATGCCTCTGGCCTGAGCGGTATATCAAATTTAAAATAAACATAAACAAACATGTATTATCCTTCACCAGCAACATAATTCAAAGACATCAATTTTCTTCCTGTCTTCCTTCTTCACTGTCCAACTTTCACATCCATATGACATTATTGAAAATACCATGGTTTAGATAAGTTGTATCTTTGTATGCAAAGATTTATCTCTGCACTTGAGGATCTTGTCTAGGTCCTTCATAGCTGTTCTGCCAAGAACAACGTGTCATCAAATTCTTGACTGCTTGCCTTTTCATTATCAATCTAAGCAGGATGAAATTATTGATTTTGCCAGTTGTCAGGATTTTTGTCTTCAAGTTAACGTGCAAAGCCCATTTAATGACTATGGGCACGATATTCATCTGTGATGGCTATATGCCTTTAAAGCGCATAGCCATTGCTGTTGAGCCTTAACTGTGGATATTCAAAGCCGGGGCAATATCCGGCCACTGGCATTGAATATCTGGATCTGCCGCAAGGCATGAAAGCTAACCGGCAGCACCAATATTGGCCGCTGCCCAGTTAGCTCCCACAGGTAAAGATAGGCCAGTTTATCCCATGCATTTTACTCACAGGTTGCTAACTGGGCAGCGGTTCAATATTGGCACTACCCGGTTAACGATTGGTGCCCCCACCGCTCTGACCCAGAATGCCCAAGACATGTCTGGATGCTATACAGTTAGCATCATGGCATGTAGCAGCGTTAATCGGGGATATTCAGCAGCGTTAACCATGTTAGTGCCACTGAATATCCCTCTAAGCAGCATTTACATGCTTTACAGATCTATAAACTATGTAAATACCTTTGAATAATGGGCCCTATGTTCTTTGATCTTGATAAGCAGATGTTTCAGATAGCGATGTGATGGTTGAAAATGAAGACTATCAGCACAGAGAAGGTTGTTGATGAGTCTTCCACCACACTTTGGTATTCTTCATAGATTAATAACATAAGAACCTAAGATATGCCATACTGGGTCAGACCAAGGTCCATCAAGCCCATTATCCTGTTTCCAACAGTGCCCAATCTAGATCATATGTACCCAGCAGTTTCCCTAGAAGACACAAGTTCCACAATGCTTGTATTGGGACAAGCAGTGGATTTTCCAGGTCCCCTTTAATAATGGTTTATAGACCTTTCTTCCAGGAACTTGTTCAAACCTTTTTTAAACCCAGCTACACTAATAGCTTTTACTGCATCCTCCAGTAATGAATTCCAGAGTTTGATTACACGTCAATTAAAAAAATATTTTTCTTATTAGTCTTATATAGGTTACACTGTAGCTTCATTGCATGTCCCCTAGTCTTTCTACGTCTTGATGGTGTAAAAAATCAAGTTACGTTTACCCCTTCCACTCCATTCATTAATTTATAGACCTCTATCATATCTCCCCTCAGCCTTCTCTTTTCCAGGTTGAAGAGCCCTAACCTTTTTAGCCTCTCTTCATAGGGGTATCATTCCATCCCCTTTACCATTTTGGTGGCTCTTTCTCTGTACTTTTTCTAATACCTCTATATCCTTTTTAAGATATGGTGACCAGAATTGCACACAATATTCAAGGTGCAGTCACACCATGGAATACAGAGGCATTATAATACCCTTGGTTTTATTCTCCATTCCTTTCCTGATGATTCCTAGAATTCTACGAGACATTTGCTTTCTTGGCCATCACTGCAACCTGGATGAAGGTTTCAATGGTTATCCATGACGACCCCTAAATCTTTTTCCTGGGTGATGGTTCCTAAGGTCGAACCTTGATTCGTGTAACCATAGTTTGGATTGTTCTTTCTTAGGTGCATAACTTTGCACTTGTCCACATTAAATTTCATCTGCCAATTTATTAAGGTCCTCTTGCAATTTTTCACAATCCTCTTGGGTTTTAACAACTTTGAATAATTTTGTGTCATCTGAAAATTTGAATAACTCACTCATTATTCCCATTTTCAGGTCATTTATGAATATGTTAAAAAGCAGCGGACCTAGCACAGATCCATGGGGTACTCCACTATTCACCTTTCTCCATTTGAAAAATTGGCCATTTAGTCCTACCCTCTGCTGTCTATCTTTTAACCAGTTTCTGATCCACAATAGTACACTGCCTCCTATCCAATGAGTTTTGAATTTCACCAAGAGTCTCTCATGAGGGACCTTGTCAAAGGCTTTCTGAAAATCGAGATATGCTACATCAACTGATCAGCCTTTGTCTACCTGCTTATTTACACCTCCAAAACATACGTATAACAGATTAGTAGGACAAGACCTTCCCTGGCTAAAGCCATGTTGGCTGTCTCCCATTAGACCATGATTATCTACACATTCAGAAATTTTGTTTTTAATAATGGTTTCTACCATTTTTCCTGGTATTGATATCAGGCTCACTGGTCTGTAGTTTCCCGGATCACCCCGGAACCCTTTTTAAAAATTGGCATTACATTGGTTTTCCTCTAATCTTCAGGTATTGCTGATGATTTTAATGATAGTTCACAGATTAATAATAGTAGGTATGCAGTCTCATATTTCAGTTCTTTCAACACTCTTAGATATACACTATCCAGTCCAGGTGATTTGCTACGCTTCAGTTTATCAAATAGTTGTAATACATCTTCCTGGTTTATCAATATTTCTTTCAATTCTTCTGCTGCATCAGCTTTAAATACCATTTCAGGCATGGGCAACTTTCCTATATCTTCTTCAGTAAAGACGGAAACAAAGAATTTATTCAGTCTCTCCACTATGGCCTTGTCCTCAGATTCCTGCTTCTTTGATTTGTTCTGCATATAAATCAAACATAGCTATGTCACCCTGAGTGCACCTGATCTTGTCTGATCTCAGAAGCTGAGTAAGATTGGGTCTGATTAGTACTTGGATCGGAGACCACCTTGGAATACCAGGTGCTATAGGCTTACTCTATGGAAGAAAGACCTGGCAATCTACTTCCAGTCACATCTTACCAAGAAAACCCAAGGGATAGTCACAACATACACAACTATCTATAGAGTTGCTAGGACTCAAGGTCGACTCAATGGCACTTAACAGCAATATAAACTGAAAAGGTATTTCCAAAGTATACAGCCTCATTGCATACCTTTGCCAGTTTTAAACCATTCTGTCTTCTTTAGGCAGGTACTATTCTGCAAGTATGCATGTCAGATCTATGACATGTACGTTCAATGTGGGCATGCATGGAGTAGAGCATGAGTGGATTGCAAATTTACACACACTTTCTTTACAAATCTAGGCATGGCAATTTACACCAGCCATAGGGTTGGCATAAATGATTGCACCTAGATTGCCATGTGTATCTCACCACTTATGCCTCCATTTTATGAGGTGCATGCATATGTTACTTTATCAAATAGGCATGAAATACATAAGGGTCATAAGGGTTTCCGTGCCATGATTGGGTCGGAATACATGTTGCTTTGCATTTAATGGTGCATAGTGGTCTATGTGATCTTGGAGTTGTGTTTGTATGGCTTTTTCAATGATTTTGGAGATGAAGCATATACTGGTTATGGGTCTGTAGGAGGATGGAGAGTGTGGATCCAGGTTTGGTTTCTTCAGGAGCAGTCTGATTGAAGCTTAGAGGGAGGGAGGAAAAAACCCTTGGATGAAGGAGGAGTGGACAATGTCAGATATGAATAGTAGGACTTGGTCCTTTGTAACTTTCAGCCAGGAGACTGGATATGGATCAAATGAGGAGGTTGAAGTGTTGAGGTTGCTGAGGATTTTGCTGAGCTCCTTATTTGAGAGAGTGTTGAAGGTAGTCCAGTGGTAGTCTTGAGTAGTTTCCTCATTTGAAGTTGGGATGTGGAGGCTGGTGTATGGTGTAGGTTTGCTCTTGACTATTAGATATGAAGCCTTGTCTTGTGGATTGAGAGTGTGGTCCTGGTTTGATTGGGATGGATCTTTGGTGAGTGATTTAACAATTTCAAAGAGTTTTCTAGGTTTGTTGATGGACCGTATGAGGTTGTTGTTGTAGCATTCTTGTTTGGCCTGGATGGCAGATTCATGGCATAGTTTGAGTTCCTGTAGATATTGAGACTTGAGTTGTGAGTTTTGTGTCTTTCTCCAGAGACATTCAAGATGAAGCAAGTTGCATTTCTGTGTTATTAAGGCTGAGGAGTACTAGGGAGCGCATGATCATTTGGTTCAAGTAGAGACTTTTGGCAGGGCTATAACGGCGGCTAAGATGGTTGAGTTCCATGAGCATACTTTGATTTCAAGGTTTTTCTGTGCTGGTAAGGTGTTTAAAGCTGGGACAGTTTCTTGGATGAAAGTTTGTTCATTAAATGAGAGAACTTTCTGAATTGCTGGAGGGAAGCTCTGAGGTGAAGTTTGTGGGCAGAAGCTGGGTATAATGAATGAGTTTAGGTTGTGATCAGACCAGGGGACTAGGAGCATTGATGGTGGGGTATATCTGTGGGCATTTAGGGGTCGATTTGAGAAGAAAATCATGTCCAGGATGCCATCCTTAACGGGGTAGGGGTTGATATGATCTGTGTGAATTGTAGATCTGTCATAGCTTCAAGAAAGGCTGATGAGTGGGTGGATAATGCAGATTTAGATCTCTGAGAGGATGAAGTCTTTGTGGATGGACGAGTGGGAGCAGATTTCTTCCAGTAAAGTGGTGAGCTCTTCAGCGTTGGTTAGAGGTGGTGAGCGTAGGAAAGGCAAATGGAGAGGTAGCAGTTAGAGATTGTGATGATGTCAAGGTTAGGGGTGGAGGCATGATTTATGGTGTTGAATTCAAGGCTCTTGTGAATATACAAACTCTGCCTTCTCTACTGGATGTCTGAGGACAGTTATGGAAGATGTAGGTGGATGTGTTAAGATGGTTGATCAGGACATTGTCATTCTCAGTGAACCAGGTCTCGGTGATACATAGCACGTCGATCTTGTTGTCTGCTATGTAGTCAGCTAGGGTTTGAATTTTGTTGCGGGTAGAGCATGAGTTCATGAGGGCACATCTTATGGGATTGAGCTGCTGTATGGGTTTCTTGTGCTTGGCTGTAGGCTCACTTGAAACAGCTGTGTAAATTTTGATGAATCATCCATATTTTCTGTAGTGATGAGTGCTGGATGGGTGCAATATGTTTGGTGGCTTGTTTGTAGGAAAGGGAAATAGGTGAATGGGAGACTGAGTGAATATGAACGCATGGGAATGAAAAGAGGAGAGGAAATGACACTCAGGATAATCAGACAGTAAAGTGAGATTATCATTTTGCTATGTGATGGGATGAGGAATACCTTGATTCTAGTGGATGATTGAGGGCATTGAAATCCTTGGAGAGGAGCTTGGGAATGGTGGAATTTTCAAGAGCTGGAGTGGAATTGTTGTATTTGATTTTGTGTTAATTTTTTAGTCCTTGCCAAAGGGTCCTCTGGTGAGGCCCTCTGGTGCGGGCCCGCCAGGTGCTGGCATGCCTGATGGTACCTCCGGATTCAAGTCTGCAATGGGAGACTCTGATTGACCTTGTGATGATGAGTGGGAGGGGTTTCTGCCTCCTTCTTGCTGTCCTAATGCCGATCGGGGCTCTGGGGATGCAGCAGTGCTGTGCTTCACGCCTGATGGCGCCTCCATATTCAAGTCTATGGTGGGAGGCCCTGATTGGCCTTGCGATGCTGAACAGGAGGGGTTTCAGCCTCCCGCTTGCTGTCCTGATACCGATCGGGGCTCTGGGGATGCAGCAGTCCTGTGCATCACGCCTGATGGCGCCTCCATATTCAAGTCTATGGTGGGAGGCCCTGATTGGCCTTGCGATGGTGAACAGGAGGGGTTTCATGATAACTGATCTTAGCTTCTCACAGCCTGTTGTATTATCCAGAAGAGACCCATTCAGGCACCATAAATTATTTCCCCTCTGCACCATCCACCTCTTATCCTTTCCCCACACGGCGGTATTATCTGACCATGAAATACAGTCAATTTTGCATTCTCCCACTTAAGGAAAGAGGCATCTCCTCTACCCACAGGTAGCCAGTCCTAGAGTATGAATTATGTGGTTTGTAGTAAAAAGTGAACTTCCATTCACTGAAAAGCCGTCCTCTCCACATATCTAATCTTGACGTTTATTATATATTTGCTAAATTCAGTTCAATGTAACGTTTCTAGTTCTATGCACAAGTTCAATGTACAAGCTCTGTTATGTTCAATATAAACCACACTTTATCTCTGGAAGAGGTGGTATATAAAAAACACACAAATAAATAAATAATCTACTAGGTCAAAAGCGTCTATAAATGCCTTAAGACTCTAGGCATGTTTTCAGCACTCAAGTGGGTCCTTTGTGATGTATCGACCCATCGGACATTTTTTATTTATTTATTTATACTTTTCTTCTATACCGCTTTTTCCCAAGATCAAAGGCGGTTTACAAATAACATAATGAACAGTTTACAATTAACATAATGAACATTGTTTTACATAGAACATAGTGTTTTCTTTAAATTATGTACAATTAACTTTTTATGAACAATAACATTAACTTTTCATGAACAATAACATGGCGCATATAATTATACATATGCTGAACTATTTACATCAGTCAAATATTTACATTAGTCAATTATTAATCATGGTTTCGAAGGGTTGTTTTTCTTATGTGTGTTGAGGTTTGAGGCTTTTTGATCTGTGTTTAGGGAGGATTTTTATGTAGGTGTGGTGAGGAGGATGGAGGGGGTTCATTAAGGTTTATGAAGTGTTCTTTAAACAGATATGTTTTTAGTTCTTTCCGGAATGTCTGAAGATCCTTTATTTTGCGGAGGTTTAGTGGGAGTTTATTCCATATGGTGGGGGCTGCATATGAGAATGCTCTTGAGCTTGTGGTTTTTTTTGTTTTTCGAATTGATTTTTTTATGTCTAGTGAGTGGGTTGCATTTTGTCTGCGGGTTCTATGTTCTTTTGGAGCATGTAGTAGAGTGGTTAGATGTGAAGGTGATATGTCGTTGATAAGTTTAAATGTGGTTAAGAGTATTTTGTATGATATTCTACTATTTATGGGAAGCCAGTGTAGTTCAGCGAGGATGGGAGTTATGTGGTCAGTGAGGCGGGCTTTTGCTGTTACTCGGGCACAGATGTTTTGAGCTCGTTGGAGTAAGTTAATATTTGTGAGAGGGAGGCCGATGAGTAGACTATTACAATAGTCAAAGTGGGGAGTGATGAGTGTGCTGATAACAGATCTGAAGTCATGTGTGTCTAGTATTGGTCGTAGGTGTTGAATGGTTTTGAGTTTATAGAATATGGTTTTCACGGTTTGTTTTATGTGAGGGATCATACTAAGTGTGTGGTCTATTATGATGCCTAGGTATTTTACTTCCTTTTTGATTGGGATTATTGTATCGTTAATTGTTAGTCCGGGCCTCAGAAAAAGTTTGACCTTTGGTATCATTTTTTAGTATCTTTTCTCCTTTTCTCAGTCGCGTGTCAGTCACCTTCTTTTTGCCCGTGCCCTCGAGCGACGGTGCCTTCAGGTTTCTTTTTCTTTTGAGGCGCGCGGGTCTTTTCTCTCGCACCCTCTGGTCAGCTGGAACATTGGAGTCTTTTGACCTGGTGGAAGCCATCTTCCCCAACATGTCCAAGTCATTCAGTGGTTTTAAAAAATGTACTCAATGTGGCCAGACCATCTCGGTGGCGGATCATCACAACTGGTGGCTTCAGTGCCTCGGGCCATACCACGAGCCTTCTAATTGTACTCTCTGTCTTCAGATAATGCACAAAGAGCTCGGAATCAGGTGAGACAGAGGGAATCGCTGTTTGGAGCTTCAGACTTTGGCACTGCCATAGACATCGGCACCCTCAAAGACTCATCCTGAGGTGCCTCATTTGGAGGCCAAGCTCACTTGGAGCTGCGAGGTCTCAGGACGTCAGACCAGAGGCTCTCCTTTGAGGAGGAAGGCCCCCAGAAGGATTGGCCTTCAACCCCGTTGACATTGAAGGGGGATGCGAAGGCCCAAGGGCATCAGCATCACAGTGCTCAATGAAACTCGGAGGTTGAGAACCGGGAGCAACCTCCCAAATTGCACGGGTGGGAGGAGTTGCCTCCCAAATCTCCTGAGGGCCAGCGGCTGACTCCTAAGGTAGTTAAGATCATGGAGTTCCCAACTAGGGAACCGGCATTGGTGCCAGTGGCTGCTGCGCCAGCTCCAGCATCGGACACCACGCTCTTCACACAGCACATGGAAGCCCTCAAGCACAGACTGTCTGCATTCCTTGCTCAGGAGGCCAGCCAGGAACCGATTACCTCAGGTTCCTCGGTGCTGGTGATGGCCCCATCCACTGCAGCAGCCTCTCTTTCGGAGGTGCAATCAGTCTTGGTGCATGCTCTCCCTCGAAGTGTCAGTGGTTCCAGGAGCCACCCAAGATTGCTCTTGGTGCCCCCATTTCTTTCCACTGAGTATTTCGGGGTCAGATCACTGAGAGCCTTGGCCACCTTCTACTCCTTGGCCAACACTGATGTCAGGAGGAATCGTGTCGGTATTTTGAGTTCCTCTCGGAGTCGGACTTTGACGCTTAGGAGACAGAGGAGGAGGAATCACCCAAGACCATGTGACATTGGGACATCCTTTCCAATCCTTCTCCACCCTATTAAAGGAGGAAGTTCCCCTTGGAGGACTTGTCCTTCCAGGAGATTTTGAGGGATATGGGAAAGGCCTTGCCCTTCACTATCAAAACCAAAGAGGAGCTGAGGGCTGAGGAACTTGATATCCTCCAGTACTCTTCTTCCCTAAGGAAGCAATCATGGTGCCAGTGCACCAGATCCTTGAGAGGCTCCTTTTTCGAATGTGAGAAACATCTCTCATGGTGCCAATTGTGAGTCGTCATCTCGATTTCCTCTACAGGGTGAGCAAGAGACCCGGCTTCAAGAAGCCACAGCTCCTCCATAACTCTATGTTGGTGGAGTCGGCCATGTGCCTCATCAAAAGCTCCAAGACGCACTCTTTGTTTCCCCTGGGCCGGGAGGCATGCACCATGGATGGCTTTGGTAGAAAATGCTACCAAGGCTCAATGCTGTGGCCCATAGTGAGGCCTACCAGCTGTTCATGGGGATGTCAGGGATCAGGATGGGTTCTCCATGGAGCTGTCTGAGGAGCAGCTCCAGTACTTAGCCCTTGTTGCAAAAACCAAAGACTGCTCCAAATTCATGACTCGAGCAGCTTATGATGGCTTCGAGTCGGTAGCCCAGGTAGCTGCGGTGGGCATAGGGGCCTGTCACCTTGCGTGGCTGTAGTCCTCGGACCTAGAGCAGTGGGTCCAGGATAAACTGTTGGATGTCTCCTGCAGAGGTAAGAACCTTTTTGGGAAGCCAATGAAGGAGAAGGCTGATGAGCTGGAGAGAGAGCAGCTCACCATAACTTGGCTCTCCAGAAAGATCTCTGACCCTTCCTAGCAAACTTCCTTGGGGAAGAAGTCCTACTTCCCTAAAAAGAAGAAGTCCTATAGCTCCTATAACTTTTACCAGTCCTACCAGCAGCTACAGTAAAGCCAACAGCAGAAAGGTCAGGGACAGCATCCACCACGCCATCCTAAGACCCCGAAGCCCAAACCAGCACTGTAACCACAGCCAAGGGGTGGGTTTTGACTCTCATCAGGGACATGGCCCTTCTTCCCCTCCCGGAGACTGCTCCCTTCCAGATTGGGGAAGACTGATCCACTTTGCCCACAGGTGGCCAAAAACAACAACTGACTGCTGGGCCTTCAGGATCATCCAGGACGGCTACCTACAGCAGAAGGTCCACTTCCTCCTACCCAGCCAGGCGGTAGAACCAGTTCTTCCTTCATAGACGGGGTCAGGTTTCTACTCCTGCTACTTTCTGGTTCCAAAGAAGATAGGAGGGTTCTGGCCCATTCTGGACTTCCAAAACTTCAACCAATTTCTAGTGAGGGAAAAGTTCAAGAAGGTGCCTCTAGAAACATTATTACTCTACCTCCAGCCTCAAGATTGGCTATATTTCCTGGATCTCAAGGATGCGTATGTTCATATCCTCATTCACCCCCTCCACAGGCAATATCTCTGCTTCATTCTCAGCAGATGTCACAAACAGTACTAAGTACTTCCCTTAGCCTTACCTCTACCCCCCAGGGTCTTCACCAAATACCTGGTGGTGGTGGTGGCAGTTTTTCTTCATACCCAGAGGATCTTTGTCTTCCTTTATCTGGTTGATCATGGCCAGAACACCGGCAGAGGTCCAGAACTCGACCCAGCTCACCATCCAGGTCCTGGAGAACCTCTTTCATGATCAACTACCCCATCTATAGCCCGCCCAGTGGCTACAGTTCATTGGGTTGCTACTCAATATCACTCGGGCTCAGGCTTATCTGCTGCAGGACAGAGCCCAATGCTTATTAGCCCTGTCGCACAAGATCCAGGACATACAGCATAGTTCATCAGATACTGCAACTCCTGGGCCATATGGCCTCCACAGTCTATGTTGCCCCACTAGCCCTGCTCCGGATGCATCTGGCGCAGTGGACGATCTGCACTCAATGGTGCCAGGCGACTGGCTGCCTTGGGAACAGGATCAGGGTAACTCCCCCACACAAGGAGTCCCTCTCCTGGTGACAACAGCCCTCCAACCTTCTTGCAGGGCTTCCCTTCCATCCTCCGATACATCAATGTGTCCTAATCACAGATGCCTCCAAGAAGGGCTGGTAAGTCCTTCTCAATGGCCTCTTTATGCAAGGACTCTGGACAGCTCGGGAGAGCCTCCACCAGATCAACTTCTTTGAACTCCAAGCCATCTCCAGTGCCCTGCAGACCTTTCAGCAGCAGCTCTCCAACCAGGTAGCCCTCATCCAGATGGACAACCAGGTGGCCCATGAAATTGCTCAAATAAAGTCATGAGATGACCTCTTCAGACACTCCCAGTTGGTCAGCAACTATTTAAAGAAAGCTGTTCACTCCACATTAGGTGCATAAAGACACACCAAACACCAAAGTTGTTTTGATTTTGATTAGCAGTAGCTTAACAAAGAAAAATGTCTCTGTGAATCACGCTGCACCTCGGACTCCTACAGATGTACATCCACAGCAATCAAGATGGCAACTGCCCCTGTTTTCTTATTAACCTGATTAGATGCAAACCACTGCTTATCATATTTTTCTTGACTTCACCTGAAATTCATCCCTAACCCATAGGTGAGTTTCCTGGACAAATGCAACATGCAATTACAAATGGGACAATTCCTTGAATAGCAGCTGCCTCTTAAAGAGTGTGTTCAACCAACACATATTAAGCATACCAAAGCCCAATCCCCTCATGTCTCAGAAACCAAGCATGCTCCCATAGCACAGGATTCCCACCCTTCACTCCAGTCCTTCCCTCTCCCTGCAAACCGTCCCCCCTCATCACCCCCTTCCACATAAAGGCACACCATACCATATAACCGCACTCTGAGGTGTGACGCACCCGCCCATGGGCCACAAGCTCACACACAATACCTCCACACTCACTCACCCCAAATGCGCAATCCTATAGTACCTCTATCCATTTGCATTCCCCCCATTACACAGAAAGCAAGAGCATATAGAAAGGCATTACCCCCCGCACCCCGACATTGTCACTCTTTGTACAATAATCCTCTCTTCCCCACTCCGCGCATCTTCCCTAAAAGCAAGTCTAACAACTGCAGCAAGGTCCATTCATGATCCAGAAGGAAGGTCCATCTGTCACTGGCTGATCTTCCTGCTTCCGTAATCATTTCCCTTCTTGTTTTGCTCACTGCCAGCGTGTTGTAGAACGGTCTCCCTTCCAGCCATGCACAGTTCCAGAGTCTTGCAACAATGGTAGAATTAGTCCACCCAGCTCCCTGCAGGCTTGCAAAGACCTTCTCAGAGGTGTGAGCCCTAATCTCCGAACCAGAGATCGTGAACTACAAGCCCACTGGGAAAGTCTACCAATAGCACACATTCAGCCTGCAGTCACCTTGTAACCTCCTGAAAGTCTCTCCACTTCCTCATGGTGATGGTGGAAAGGTCAGAATAAATTTCAATGGCAGAGTTCTCACAGTGAATCGTCCCCAGCCTCTGCATTGACCGCACCAGTGCTTCCTTTGTGGCAAATTCATGAAAGCACGCAAGCACATTGCAGGGGCCTTTCGGACCTCTGTGGTCCCAGCGTGCAGTGGGCATGTCAATTTTAAACAAAAGTCTGCTGTGTCCACTTGGGCAGCCTCAATGACAGCCACACTAATTTGCTTGGCTATCTTTTCAAAATCTTCCATCCATAGCCTCCATCTCCGGCAAACCCCGGATACATATATTGCTATGTCGAGATCTGTTTTCTAGATCCTCCATTTTTTTTAATGCCAACTCTTCATTCTGCTTCATTACCTCTTGCTATTTATGGTTTAACTCCGAGTGTGTGCTGTCCCAACTATCCATGTGGGTCTCCACCTCATCCACTCAATGAGCCAGCTCACCAAGGTCCGTGTGGAGATCCCCAATCCAAATTTGGGCCTCTTTTTTAAATGAAGCTAAGGTTTTATTTTAAGTCCCTAAACTACTGTTTGAGTTCTGTGCAATGCTGTGCCACTTCACTCGGTTGATCTGCTGATTTCAGTGGCATGCTCACCAGAACCTCTGCCTCCACGTCGTTTTTACCAGTCACCTTTTTGCTGGACCCTGCTGCTGGTGCTCCACTGCTTTTGTAGGGAAAGACTTTAAGGTCCAGAGGGACTTTCTTTGCCTCCATCGACACTGCACCTGAGTGTAAGTGTAAACAAAAGATAGAGCTTAATGTGGCGTGCCAAAGGCACTAAAATCAGGGGTTTTTACAAACGCCCACCGGGAGCTCTTGGCGTAATCCTCCATAGTGATTGGTGACATCACATCCTCTTCTATTTTAACTACTTTTAAGAAGGAATTGAAAATGACTTGTTTAGCAGGGGTTAATGCAGGATTTTAGATTTTAGATTTATTATGTTTTATTTGAAGGGTCTGGTTGCTCCGGCTGTGGGGAGAGGGGGGTTTCAGGGTTGTTGGTTTGTGTTGTATTGGTTTTATATGTGTGCTCTATTGTAACTTGCCCTGGGTCTGGTGTTAGGATGGAATAGATAAATAAATACATACAATATGTGGGATTTCCCTCTTGTTTTTCCACCTCTGCTATATAGCCCAGCCATCATAGTGATGTGTCAGAGACTGGAACCTGGCATAAGTGCACTTATAAACCAGCCAGTAGATGTCACTGAAGCACAACCTTTGGGACGTCCATCCTTGTAGCATTCTCAGCTCTGGCAGCTTAAAGAACATAATTCAGGCTCAGGAACTGAGCTTGGCTCTCCTGCTTGACTGCATTATGCACTATTGCTGATCCATTTGTCTGTTCCCAAAACACATGTTTTCTGGGATATCCTTTGCCATTTCTCGAGCAGAGGGGGTGTCATTTTCAGAGTTCCTCCCACCCTTCCATCTGTTTTGAGTCCCATTTTGTCACTCTTTTTTTTTTGCTTTTGGTCATGAAACTCATGAAATCAGGCCAGTAACGTTCTCCCCCCTCCTCTGTTCTTCCCACTCAACACACACCAAATGACAAATATTCTCCACACACCTTCTGGGAACAATAAAGATCTTTGGACGAGTTCCCAGAACCCTTTGGAACACCACAAAAATCTTTGGAGAGGAACTGAAGTTTGATCTCCAACAGCTTACATGTGCAATTTATACAACAGCAATACATGTTAAACACTGAAAATAATGCAAAAACAACACAAAGGTTTGGACAGAAATCCATATTTAAGGCTATCAGAATGTTATAAGCTTAATGCATGATAGTGTAACTGGACAGTGTATACAAACTGTATTTCTACTATCACGGATTTATTTAGTATATGGCTTTTCCCATCTTTTTGTCTATAGCAAAATTAATAGGAAATTAGACACTAGAGGGCACTAGAAATAGTGGTGAAGTCTGCATGCACAGTCAATTGGTTTATATTGAGTGGGAAACAACCATTTGCTTCTCCTTGATACTGTATTTTTATTCCCCCTTATCTCTCCTACTTGTGTCACTTGTTCTTGGGGTTTTTTTTTTTATTCAATATATTTACATTTTACAATACAGACATAGCACAACATAACCAAACGCCTGTTACACACACACTTATTCAAACATTAAGTAACCTCCCACCCCCCCCCCCCCCCCGACACCTTGCAGGCCCAGACTACCCCGCCTCCTAGCACCCAGCCACATTTGAATATCTATCCAGTACAGACCACTTTTTATTGTCTCCCATAATACCCCTGGAAGCATAAATATTGTCATATGCCTTTTCATATCGGCTGTATAAACAGACTAAGTTCCACCAGTGTATCCAACTTAACTTCGCAGAGTCTTTCCATCTCATAAGAATTACTTTTATGGCAAGCGCCAACATAAAATTTAGCGCAAAGAAATTTTCCTTGGCAACATTGGGTATTTCAGCTGCAGCCCTCAACACTATTATCTTCCAGGAGAGTGGATGTGTAAAATTTAACACCTGCTGAATCTTCTTCCAAACGGCCCCCCAATACACCTGAAGGCTTGAGCAATCTAATAGCATATGTCTTAGCGTGCCAATCTCCTTGTGACAAGTCCAGCAATATTGGGACGCTTCTTTGCTCCACTTAGCCAGTCTGACTGGCGTAAGGAATGCCCTATGGGCCAAGAAAAACATTGATTGTGTAAGGGAGGCCGATCTAGATGGCCGCACCAGCGGCCCCCAATTGGAAAAGCAGTGGTCCTGAGGTAGACAAATGTCTAAATCTGCCTCCCATACTTTCCGTAATCCCAATGTTTGGACGGGCCTCTTACTTCTGAAAAATCCGTAAATATTTGATGCTCGGCCTTTCTGCAGAGCAAGCTCTCTTACAAACTCCTCCAAGCCCCATTTGTCCCATCATTAGCTCAAGCTTCTGTATTTTCTGCCCCACACAATGCTTCAATTGGAGCCATTGATAAAAACAAGAAATTATTTATTTTTTATTTATTTAACAGTTGCTTATATACCGCTACCTTCCACAGATCAGGTGCGGTTTACAATGAACGAAAAATGAACAGAGTAACAGATCTGTTTTACATGAAACATTAGTTAACTAGGTACAAGTTTGCTAAATACATTAAACAAGATTGAACTATGTATGATAATTTGTTCTATAACAAACGAACTATTACATATTTCGAACTATTTACATATTTCAATTTACAGGATTTACAAATAGTTATTAAATCAACTTTAAATTATAGTTTAATTGAGGAAAAATTGGAATTGGTATTCGCTGAGATATCTATTAGCCATTTCCTGTTAGTGGTAAGGTATTTTCTAGTGTGCCGAAATGGGAGATGAACAAATATGTTTTCAATTTCTTGCGGAGCTCCTTTGCATCATTTAATGCTCTTATTTCTTCAGGGAGGGAGTTCCATAGGGTGGGAGCTGCATGCGAAAACGCTTTTTTATTAGTTGTTTTTTTGGTAGCTGTGAAATCTTTTGGGATCCTGATTTTATTCGTGTGGCCTCTCTGTAGCGCTGTTTGAGATGTGTCTTTAGTGATAAGTTTTGTTAAAGAGACTGGGGCCATGTTATTTAATGTCTTAAATGTAGTGATAATCAATTTGTGCTTTATTCTGGATTGTATTGGGAGCCAGTGTAGGTTTGCGAGTATAGGTGTAATGTGTTCAAATGGTGGGACCTTCATTACAATTCTTGCTGCTGCATTTTGGGCAAGTTGGAGTCTCTTAATATTTTGTTTTGTTGTGCCTAGTAGAGTGAGATTGGCGAAATCAAAGTGTGGCGTAATGATAGCTTGAATAATATTCAGAAAATCGTGTAGAAGTACAAGTGGACATAATTGCTTTAAAATTTTGAGCTTAAAGTAGACTTTTTTAGTAATGTTTCTAATATGTGTGTCCATACTAAGGTGTGTGTCAAGGGTGACACCTAGGTATTTTACTTCGTTTTTTATAGTAATGTTGTGATTTTGGAGAGTGATGTGTGTTGGAGGTATGTAGGATTGATTTTTAGTTACTATTAAAATATCAGTTTTAGAATGATTGATATGGAGATTGTGATCTTTTAGCCAGATTGTTAATTCAGAGAAGCATTCTGTTAACAGTTGTAATGGGAGTGTTGGGATTGTGAATGGTATGTACATCATCATATCATCTGCATATATGTGATAGAGGACTTTAAATTTTTTGAAAATGTCGCAGACTGGTTGAATATAGATATTAAATAGGAGGGCAGAGAGGGCGGAGCCTTGGGGGAGACCAATTTCCTGTTTGTATGTTTTAGAAGTTTGTGTGTTAGTTCGGACGGTTTGGGTTCGATCAGTTAGATATGATGTGAACCAATTATGTACAGTTGAGTGGATTCCTATTTGTTTTAATCTGTTAAGCATTACAGCATGGTGTACACTGTCAAACGCTGCAGAGATGTCTAGAAAGAGGAGGATGAAGGCTTGTTTAGGGTTATCGATACCTCTTATTAAGGTATCAAGAAGTACTGTTAAGAGAGTGTCTACACCAGGGGTCTCAAACACGCGGCCCGCGGGCCGCATGCGGCCCGCGGGAGAAGGTTGTGCGGCCCGCGACGGCTTCTGCTGCTGCCGTTGCCGCCGTGGCAACGGCAGAATCGACGGTCAATTTTAAAAAAATAAAAAACTGGCTTCTGCTGCTCTGTCCTGCGGCCCGTTCCCCTCTGCGCGAGAGCCCTGAATGTGCTTCCTCTGCGGCGTGCTTTTCAAGCCGCGAAGGGAGTATTTCCCTCTCGCGAGGCTTGAAAAGTGAATAGGCTTAAGCCGCGCGAGAGGGAAATACTCTCTTCGCGGCTTAAAAAGCACGCCGCAGAGGAAGCACACTCAGGGCTCTCGCGCAGAGGGAAAGGGGCCGCGGGACAGCTGATTTTCTGCTGCAGCAGCAGCAGCAGCAGCAGAAGCCAGGTTGTTCTTTTTATTTACCGGGGGGGGGGGGGTGTATGACTGGAAATGGGCTATTGGCAGGGGGGGTGGGTATGACTGGAAATGGGCGATTTGCAGGGGGGGTATTACTGGAAAATGGCATTTGGCAGGGGGGGTGGGTATGACTGGAAATGGGCTATTGGCAGGGAGGTGTAGGACTGGAAATGGGCTATTGGCAGGGGGGGTATGACGAAATGGGCTATTGGCGGGGGGGTTATGACTGGAAATGGGCTATTGGCGGGGGGGGGGTGTGGAAATGGGCTATTGGCGGGGGGGGGGGTGTAGGACTGGAAATGGGCTATGGTGGGGGCTAAGAATGGTAAAGGGCAGGTGTGGGTTAGGAATGACAGGAGGTGGGCTTAGTGGGGGAGTTAAGACTGGTAATGAGCTATGGAGGGGCTGACTGAAATGGGGTAATGGGGGTTAGGGCTGGAAGTGGGCTATTGGCAGGGGGGGTTATGACTGGTAATGGGCTATGGGGGGGTAAGACTGAAAATGGGGTGATGGGGGGTAAAACTGGAAGTGCGCTATGGGGAGGTTAGGACTGGTAATGGGCTATGGGGGGTCTAGGACTGGTAATGTACTGGGGGGGTTGCTAGGACTGGAAATGGGCTGAGTGGAAGGGGGCTTGAACTGCAAATGGCTGATGGGGAGGGGGGCTTGGAATGGAAATGGGCTGTGAGGGGAGGGAGCTAGGATTGGAAATGGGCTGATGGGGGGCTAGGATTGGAAATGGGCTGATGGTGAGGCTAGGATAGGACTGGAAATGGACTGATGCAGGGACTAGAAGGGAGCGGATGATGGGTGGGGCTGGAACTAGAAGGGAGCTGATGTTGGGGGAGGATTAGA
Organism: Ichthyophis bannanicus; assembly: GCA_033557465.1. Taxonomy (NCBI): domain Eukaryota; kingdom Metazoa; phylum Chordata; class Amphibia; order Gymnophiona; family Ichthyophiidae; genus Ichthyophis; species Ichthyophis bannanicus. Next base: position 307,254,345 of record CM066032.1, on the reverse strand, counting down.
ATGGGATGGAGCTGGGAAAGTGAAATGGAGAGGGGAAAAATATTTTGTCTGGGAGAGAAGACAAATCTACAATTGGCCAGGTATTGTGAGAGTAAGTGGGGATTGAGGATGGAGGGGTAAAATTTGAGTGGATGAAATAGGAATTAGGAAAGAGAAAAAGGAGAAAGATTAGTATGTTAAAGCAGATGTAGAGAGAGAATGGAAAAAAAACTAGGAGAGAAGAAAGGGCAAATGGAAGCAGACGATGGAGAGTTAGCAGAAGACATGAAGAAACCAGAAGAAAGTGGCTGGAACAATTGCAACTGAAAAAAATGCACAAAAGGTAGAAAAATATCTCTTTATTTTGAATTTATTAACTGGAATATATCAGCTCTGGGAAATGTGCATCATTAATGTTTGCGCTTTGTTTAGTACAAGAGGAAATTAATTTATAGTTTTATTTCTACAGTGTTGTTGTACATTCCAAGTTTGGCTTTTGGGGTTCCCAGTTTAATTATTGTCTTCTTGTTTCTAAATCTTTTAGTCTTTCTTTATTCATACTCATTAAAGAGGCATGTTTACTAAAAGTTAGTGTATGGCAACATTATGCAAATATTTATGCAAATGAGGTCCCTTATGCAAATGAGGCCCGCGTCTTATGCGGCCCCCGGGTTACTTTACAAGTCCTCATTTGGCCCTCAAAGCAATTTGAGTTTGAGACCCCTGGTCTACACCATGATAGGGACGAAAGCCATATTGTTGGTCATCAAGGGGGGCTGAGTTTTCTATGTGGTCCTGTGTTTGAGTTTGAACGACCTTTTCAATTAGTTTAGCCATAAATGGAATGCTAGAGATAGGTCTGTAGGAATTAGGTGATGTTTTGTCGAGGGTGTTATTTTTGATTATCGGTCGGATTTGAGCATGTTTGAGGGAAGGTGGTAAGTACCCTTGGCGCAGCGAAAGATTGACTATAGGAAGGATAAAGGGGGATAGTGTAGGGAGAGTATGCTTAATCCAGTTTACCGGACATGGATCAAGTTGAGAAGTCGTAGTGTTCAAGTTTGAAATTGTATTCTTGAGAGTGTCTTTAGTTATAGGGTGGAAGTCGGACCATTTTTCCATTTGATGTTGGTGGGAAAGGGATAGAGGATTTGGTGTGAATGCAAAAGTTTTTGATTTATTTATGTAGTGGTTGGCTAGAGTCTGTGCAGAGATATCGACAATTTCATTGCTGGTCCCATATGAGTTATTAGTTAAGTTTTGGACGATGCTGAAAAGTTCTCTAGGCCTATTAATGGATTTGGTTAGTATAGTTGAGTGGTAATTTTTCTTTGCGCAGTCTGAAGCTTCTTTGTACTTTTTAAGGTAGCTGTGATAAGCGTCATATAAAGGGGTAGATTTGGTTTTGCGCCATTTGGATTCAATATTCCTCAAATCTCTCTTCATTCATTTTAAGGTGCTGTTGAACCAGAGGGCATTACCCATTCTATAGCAGTGTTTCTTCTTGGTGGATTGTTTATATGTAGCTGCATTATTAATTGTATTGTGCCAAGTTGCGACTGCTTCATCTAGGTCAGTTGGTAATAATGTGAGATAGGGAATAGTTAGATCGATGAATTCATCAGCGTTAAACTTTGTGAATCTAGGTGGATGGGTTATTTGTAAGTTATTTTTGTTGTTTCTTCCAGTGTAGGCTAAGGTAAATTTGATCAGGTGATGGTCTGACCAAGGAATAGGTGTACTCTCGAGCGATGACCGGTTAAAATATTTTTGAAATACTTCTGGTAGAAAGACTAGGTCAAGGGTTCCACCTTTATTGTGGGTCTTTGTATTAATGATTTGGAGGAAACCCATATCGACTAATGATTCCATGAAAAGAGCTGAGTGTGAGGTGGGTAGTGATGGGAGGTTAAAATCTCCTAGTAATATTATAGGGTTGGTGTCTGTGGATGAACTGAGGAGTTCTATTAGAGCATCTAAGCTTTCTGCTTTTTGATCTGGTGGTCTGTATAATAAACATATTCTAAAATGAGCAATTTTTATGATGAGTGTGTCAATGTTATTTGGGAGATCAGATGGGTGTGGTTTAGCCTTTAGTTCTTTTTTTGTCATTATAAGGACTCCACCTCCTTTTTTAGTATTTCTGTGTGTATGAGATATGTCGTAGTTGTTCGTATTGAGCTGGTTTAGGAAAACAAGTTAAAGTTGGCAGGTTAAACTCCTCATGCATCATTTGGAAGGACTTCCACTGTGTGTTTTGGAACAGCTGACCCAGTCGCCAAATACCACATTGTTGCCAGACTTTCCAAGCGATTGTCTGATGATTTATTTTGAAGGCCAGATTATTCCAGATGGGCATTCTTCTAGAGATAGGGTTATTAGCAACCAGGCAGAGGGAGAGACCATGAAAAGCCTTTTGTGTAGCTAAAATGACACGCCCCACCTTGGAGATCTCTGGCAGATGCATTCCCATGGCCAAATGAATTGGACGCGGAGAGATCAAACACTCTTCTATCTCTAACCACATAGGTCTCTGAGTACCTGCGCCCTTAGCGGCCCACAAGACGCCTTGGCTTAATAATGCTGCCTGGTGATACATGTAAAAATCTGGGAATTGCACACCCCGGCTTCTTTGGAGGCTTTCAACTTCTTCAACACGATCCTGGGTGTCTTCCCCCTCCAAAGGAAGTGGCAGAGAATCCTCTCAATCTCTTTGTATAAAGATTCCTCAAAGAATGCTGAAATCATCCCCAAGATATAATTTAATTTTGGCACTAGCACCATCTTCAGAGAGTCCAATCGCCCCCACCACGTGAGATGTAAAGGAGACCATTTTTCTGTAAAAAGACGTGCTGTTTCCTTCATCCTTGCCCCATTTATTCTGAGAGTTTCTTCCATTGGACTGCCAAATTGTACCCCGAGATATTTGATTGTTGCTGGCTCCCATTGGAAATCAAACTGATGTACCATCGACCGAGTCCCATATTTATTGAGGGAGAATGCAACAGATTTTGTCCAGTTAACCTTATAACCAGAAAGGTCGGAATATCACCCTATATGATGGAGCGCTGGGGAGACCGAGTCCGGGGTGAGGAATAGCAACAGGTCATCCGCATACGCCGAGGCTTTCACCTGAAGATCCTCAACTACAACACCTCTAAACTCGGCCGACTGTCGCAGCAGTAGCAGCAGTGGTGGTTCCAATGCCAAGTTGAATAGCAGGGGGGACATAGGACAACCTTGTCGCGTGCCTCTATGTAAGGACAGAGGTTGAGACAGCACTCCATTAGCTAGGATCCTAGCCCCGGGCTTGGTATATAACAACTGCACCATTCTGATAAATGAGGAGGGGAATCCAAACCATTCCAGCGCTTGAAATAAGAAGGGCCATTCCACCCTGTCAAAGGCCTTCTCAGCGTCTAGTGAGAGTCCGATATAAGGAGAGTCCAATCCATTGGTAACCTCCAATATATTGCATAGTAGCCGAGCGTTGTCCACAGTGGACCTTCCTGCAACAAAGCCGCATTGATCCGGATGAATCAGTAGGTTCAGAACCTTCTTGAGCCGTGCAGCAAGAATGGAGGAATACAGCTTGTAATCAGCATTCAGCAGCGAGATGGGCCTGTAGTTACCTACCCGGCTTGGATCTCTCCCAGGCTTCGGTAGCACCACTATGGTAGCCTCTGCAAAGGCTCCAGGGGAACATGTCTGATCCTGGAGCCTCTGATAATAATACAGCAATGGCGGGCCCAGGTCTTGGATAAACATCTGATAAAACTCTGCTGGAAACCCATCGGGGCCCGCTACTTTCCCACTCTGCATCGTGCTTAACACCAGCTTGAGCTCTTCCAACTGAATCGGTTCTTCCAGTGCTGCCTTCTGGTCAGGCTCTAAAACTTCGTATCTCCGCCTGTTCACTGACTCCTTCAGACATATATAACTGACGGTAGAATTCCGAGAAAGCATCCGAAATGTCTTGATCCTTATATAAAGGGCCGGCTTGCTCATCTTCTATTACCACAATGCGAGCTTTATCTGCACGAGGGTTGAGTTGTGCCGCCAAAACTTTCCCTGCTTTATTTGCCTCCACATGGTATCTCACTTGCAAATGAAATTCAGCCTGCTCGACCGCTGCACTAAGAGCTGAATTATATGCATATCTCAACTTTTGCAGCCGGGCCAAGGCCCTGTTGTTAAATTGCCGCTGTAGGATTTGCTCTCCAGCCCGAATCTGTTGATCGAGGGTCTTCAGCATGTAGAAGACCCGCCTTGTTTTTAGCAATCACATAGCTAGTTATCTGTGCTCGCAGTGAGGCCTTAAATGCCTCCCACCAGGCCCACACAGGAGTATCACTTGCCAAATTACTCCCAAAGTACTCTTTTATAGCTGTCCGGAGATATTCCTTAAAGGACTCATCCGCTAACAAGTACCGCGGGAAGAACCATGATTCCTTTTTGCAGGACTCAGCCATGATGTCCAGGGTAAGCACTATTGCAGCATGATCAGAAATGGTAGTGCTGAGTATATCAGATACACTTATACATTGGACTAAGGTTTTGGAAACTAGGAAAAAATCAATTCTCAAATGAGAACCGTGCGGGTGTGAAAAGAATGTGAAATCAGTTTCTGTTGGATGATGCAGTCTCCATATATCTACCAAACTTAAGGTCTCCATGATCGAATGCAACACTTCCAAGGCTCTCTCCCTCCGATGAGGTCTGCTGGGCTTGCGGTCGATTAGGGGGTCTAGAGCCAGATTAAAGTCCCCTCCGATGATTACTTGATAACTTGCATATTCTTGAACAACATCAGCTAACGACTGAAAAAAAGCAGGATTATCATTATTAGGAGCATACACATTAAAAATACTCAACTGTTGACCTTCCAGAAGAAGATGCACACCTGCCCATCTGCCTTCCACATCTGCCCGAGAGGACAAAATTTGATATTTAATCGATTTCTTAATCTAAATCGCCACACCATTCTTCATGCACGTAGGAGCATAAGCCACAAGACAAAATTTGCCCTGAGCCAACTTTAGCGTCTCTTTGGAAGACAAATGAGTTTCTTGCAGGAGAACTACCTCAGCATCTTGTTTTTGACAGTATAATAATATTTTTTTACGTTTTTACGTTTAATCGGATGATTGATTCCCTTAACATTTAGGGATAAACATTTAATTACACCCATCTTTATCAGCACTGGAGCCTAACCCGCCCCCATCCCTGGTCTGCACTTCCCTTCCAAAAACTTCTAGGGTAACCAGGTAGTAAGAAACATAGCCAGGCCTGCAAGGTGTCAACTGTGTCTCCGAAGAGAAAAAACATAATGGGTGAACTCGCACATCTACCACGATAGCCCTCAAGACCCCAACTATCACCCGGACCTAATAAAAGCTAAACAATCAGTTTTCATCTGAGAAAACCCTGCCTTCCTAAACATCAGGTTCTATCTATCTAGGTACAACAATTGCATCCGCTACCATACTTAATTGCGCACTATTGACAGTATCCCTTATGACCCACATCCAACTCACACAGTTAGCCCTTGCCCAGCTGTAATGGGGGCAAGGAAATGTGTATATGAAGGGATAAGGCACATACCAAACAACAACTCCGCCCCTGCCATATTGCATTTGTCTTGCCCAGCAACCTTTTCCCCAGGCAGAGAAGCCATTATTATCATTATTACCCCCCCCCCCCCCACACCAAGCTTCAGAGCCCAGATGTCCCCTTCCTTTTTTCCCTTTTTTGTATTATAGACTGCCTTTGAGTGCCCCAGAGGGCAAATTGCTGCAGCCCAAATTAAGAGATATCCCATCTTACAAACACATTAAATATACCCATTGCTACTGGGAAACCAGAAAAAGGGAGAAACCATGCACCGCAGCAGCTTCTGCCCTTAAACAATCAAGTCTTACATCCCAGTATACACAGTCACTGCATCTGCAGAACTTCCTGCTCTTCAATATACTTTGCCGCAGCCGCCGGGACATCAAAGGATTTCGTTTGATTATTTAAAGTAATCTTAAATCGGGCAGGGTGGAACAGCCCGTACCGGGCCTGCAGCTGCTGGAGGTGGGGTCGCAATGCCAAAAACTGCCTCCGATTTTCAAACGTCGCCCTGCAGAAGACGGGGAAAAATAAAACTTTATGGCCCTCAAAATTAATCGACTTCAGAGTCCTTGCCGCTTCTAAATTTGTGCCGCTTGCTGGTATCGGAGCAGACAAAAGATGATCGGTCGAGGGCCTCGGGCGTGCAGGTTAGGCTGCGCTGGTATCCTATGCACTCTTTCAATGTCAATCGGGCCTGTTGTTTTCAAATGCAGCATCGAGGGCAGGGACCGTGTCAAAAAAGAAATCATGTCCGCCCCCTCAGCGCCCTCCGGAACACCTAGCATTCGAATATTATTTCGGCGATTCCTGTTGGCAACATCCTCCAAACTTAACTCCAACCTCTCCATCCTTTTTGCCATCTTATCCACACGTGCAAGCTTTTCCTCGTGGGCAGCCACTGTCGTCCCGATAGAGTCCAATCTTGACGTAAACCGCTCCATTCCATCCATAATGTCCTGCATTTCGGTTTGCACCTTCCCTATCGCCTCTCCATTCGCCAGCACCAGCTCCTTCACCGATCGCAACTCCCCCAACAGCTCCCGAATCAGCTCCTCCGACTCCCGCACGGCAGCCATCTTGTGGGGAGACAGGGGATCAGACTTTGCCCTCTTGGATCCCGAGTTACCGCCTGCCCCAAAGTCCAGCTTCGCGGGTTTAATGTTGGCCATATTGTAGCAGCAGAACGCAGACAAACCAATGATACCAGGAGTCTGTTCAGAAGGTCCAAATCATTTATTTGTGCACAAGTCTCAAGCAGAATCAAATTCAAAATGGCTGAGCAATGGCTGTTAGTAAAACAACAACTTATATACTTTTCTTGTCCATTCTAGGTATAGGCAAACTTCTCATTGGTCCCGGTAACCCCTTTCACCCCATCTATTGGTCCCGGTAACCTTACGAAGTCATTCAATTAGGACTTTGGTCTGGGCTCAGCACCTGCTTACCCCCCTTCTAGTCCCAATTACAATGGTCAGTTCTTCCAACTTTGATACTTCTCTCCTCCAAGGTCACTTAGCTAGCTAGAACATGTGGGAAAGCAGGGCACTGTAACTTTTCTTTCAGCAGTGTTAATTAATTCCATAGAAGCTGTGCTCTCTTATCAATACCAATTAAACTTGTTTTTCTATATTTTCTAAGTTTCGATTCTGCTTAGCTATACTAAATTGTGCTCAGTTAAGTTTTGATTCTATGGTAGCAGCATTTAGGGGAATATGTAATTCCTTTGGGCCTCTCCACAGGCTTCATTTACAGGTCAAGCTACTCAGGCCTCTCTGCTCATTTCAGACACCATGGATCATAGGCCTTCGCCTACCACATTCCCCCCTTTGATTAATCTCACCCTATTATTAATAAGGTGTGAGAATTAAATCACTCAATTACACTGGGGTCGGGTTCCGACCATGTATAGTAGGATTAGGGTGCCATAAGGCTAAAATCTTAGTTGCGGTTTTCCGCTCCACTGTATTCTCAATAACACTGTTGATAGAACGCATACAACATGGGATTATATATGGTAACATAAAGAACAAAGCTACAAAGATTAGTATTATCATAGCAAAAGTAGTGAATCCTCCTAATCCAGAGAAGATAGATGCAAACCAATTGGGGATGTTAAGACTATGCCAAGTCTGTACTGGCACATAAGTTTGCTTCCGCATGTTTTCAGCAATTTCTTCAACAACTTGACCCTTATCATCTATCTTTAAGCAACAATTTGTGAGGTTCAGCTTACCACAAACTCCTCCTTCAGCAGCTAATAAGTAATCTAATGCCAAGCGATTCTGATAGATTGCAGTGCGCATTTGTGTGCTTTGTCTAGCTAAAAGTGTAAGTGCTTGGCTGGTTTCATTAGTAATGAGTTCAACTACTGCTTGCAGGCGTATAATTCTATTCAACATATAAATTGGGGTACGATATCCCCACATGCCATCTTGCTCCCAAGTGGCAGGTCCATAATAGGCAATGATTCACTCTGGTGGCCAATCCTCACCATCCCATTTCTCCCACTTGCCTATCTGTAAAGCTGCTCTTTTCTGTCTTTTTGAATAAACTGGGTAGCCTAATTGTTCTCCATGTTCTGTGGGCAATAAAAAGAAAGAAGGTCGGATAGTTCCTAAGACACACGCTCCTCCCCAGTGGATAGGGAGTTGAGCATATGCTCGGGTTCCGCAAATCCAATATAGGCCTGGTGGGGCTTGCCAGCCATGATGCTGGTTGAGGTCAGTCCATAAAGGGGCAAGCTCTGGAAACCTCGCTAATGGATTGGTGGGTTCAGTTTCATTAACTCCTGACCACCAAGATGTTTGCTTTGTGGTATGATTATAAAACTTCTGGCTAAGACAGACAAGCTGTCCTACCTTAGAGATAAACTGGGGTCCAGTTCGAGCATAACACAGGCATCCAACTATTGGGTGTGCTAATACCCATTCACTGGTTGTCTTGTGTAGCTCTGTCTGGTTGTAAATTACTGAGTAATTCAATTCTTGGGCCTCCCAAGGCCACTGATCACCCATCTTGGTTCCACCACAAAAATAACAATCTGAGATATGGAGATTGGAGACCACAGCTCCAGCCAACTCTAAGAACAAATTCTGAGAAGGGTGAGGAATATCAAACTTATTTATGTGCATGGTTTCATAGAAAGTGTTATGTATATGATACTTTGATGATCGATGGGCTTGAGTATTTAGTCTAATATATACAATGGTCTCTGGATCTGATCCAGAACCTGCAATGCGTAATCCAAATTTATATCCTTGTTTCCATGCACTGGGATCGGCTATTAACAACTGTAGTGGATTACAAGTACCTTTCATACAAGTGTTAGAATTCTTCACATATGGCTTGGTTAAGGCAGCCATTCGATTATCTCTAGTATTTTCTATCGTGCCAGTTTGCCATGTAGCATAGAACACACATTCCCACCTCGGGCAATAATAGTCTTTAACTGGTGCTGTGCTGTATTTGTCTGCTACACCTCGTTTACCTATGCAGGCACCTCATCCTGTGGTTCCTTCAGGACACATATATTTATGATCATTAGCATAAGCTTTCTTTCTCCCAATTGGCACACTTTGAACGACTATCTCTATTGATGGCATCACAGGCATCAAAATACAAAATAGCAGGCTGTGTGGGATCAGTAAGTGGGGGTGTAGCATTGAGTATAGCTCCATCTGCATCATTCCATCTTATTTCTAGGGTATAATAAGATGGGTTCTGATGTGGGTTAAAACAAACTTTAGATTTACCTTTAGTATAAACATTCAGTTCAGTGGTGTTATAAATACACCGACTTACTGTACCAGTACAGGTATAGTAAGAATGATAAAGCAAAGTCTGAGTTACTTTCATTCCAGTCCGAGTAGTAGTAATGCAGGCAGTACATGGGGGTAAAGCATAAACCAGTTCAAAACTCCCCAGGCAAGCAGCCAAAGCAAAATAGAAACAAAGATGCATGTTGATTGTAGTTCTTCTGGATCTCCGCTGGAAAGTCTTGACCACGACGTCTTCTTCTTCTGGCGCAATGCTAACCCGTTTTCTAATAAAGCAATTCAACGGGTGTCAATGTTGATTGAAGATCCTCCAAAAGTCTCGTTATGCGATGATGCCAACTTAGCAAGTGTAGTTGGCCTGACGAGAGTCTATAAAGGCACAGTTAGTCGATGAAGAAAACAAATGTCTTTGCTGTAATGGGAACAGCAATCCTCTTCGAAAGACTTGGCTGCTGTAGGACACTATAGTTCATGAGTGTCCCCGATAAGTTTAGGCTGCTGGCTGCCTTTGTAAGGTAAGACGCAAAGGGATGTCAGGATGTGGCTCCGCTGTCCACTGGTCCTGATCTGGAACTGCTGCTGGCTTGACTCTGCTGTGATGAATCCAGGACTCGATGTCTGCTACCTTTACTGCAGTCGGGGTGGACAAGATGACGGTATATGGTCCCTTCCAATGAGGTTCCAACGGTGTCTTCTTCCAATCTTTGATCCACACCGAGGTACCAGGCTTATAGGGATGCAGTGGTTCCGTCAAATTGATAGGCAACTGGTCCTGTATCCACGTGTGGAGAGTCTGCAGAACAAAACTAAGAGCTAGAAGTTCTTGTCTGGTTATTTCTGAACCAATCTGTGGCAAACTACCCTTAACACCCTGCACTATTGTTGGGGGTTTGCCGTACACAACTTCAAAAGGGGAAAATCCTGATGATTTTACAGGAGCTGAGCGTATTCTAAGTAATGCTATTGGGAGAACCTGGGGCCTCTTCAGGTGGGTCTCCTGACATAGCTTGGACATCTGAGATTTCAAAGTTCTATTCATTCGCTCAACTTTCCCTGAACTTTGGGGTCTGTATGCAGTGTGCAACTTTCATTGTATCTGTAAGGCACTTGCTAACTGCTGGGTAATTTGAGATACAAATGAGGGTCCATTGTCTGACCCTATTACTGCTGGAATTCCAAATCTGGGGATAATTTCTCTCATCAAAACTTTAGTTACTTCTCGGGCCTTTTCAGTTCTGGTGGGGAAAGCTTCCGCCCACCCAGAGAAGGTACAAACTAGTACTAACAAGTAGCGATATCCATTGGCTTTTGGCATTTCAGTAAAATCTACTTGCAGGTGGTGCATGGGGGTTACACCTCCTGACTGAACTCGTGGTGGTGGCGTGGGACCCTGTTTGGCATTATTCTTGGCACAAATTAGACACTGGCGAGCTACTGAGGCTGACAGGGCTCCCAATAGAGCGATACAAAAATGTGGTTTAAGTGCTTTCTCCATAGCACTCTTCCCATAATGTGTGGCTTGATGAAAATCTTTGACATAGGCTGGTCCCAATGATTCAGGGATCACTATTCGTCCTGGAGGTTGACCACCCTCGGGAGGTGGCAGTTCAATCCATCCATCCTTCAGTACTCCCTCTTCTTTATTACAGTAGTAGTACAATTCTTTGGTGGTATATCGTGGTGTCCATAGATTAAGGGGTACTGGAAACAATGCTGCTTGTTTTGGCATGGCTTGTGGTGAAATTTGGCCTGTCATGGCTGCTTTTCGTGCTGAAGCATCAGCAAATCTGTTTCCTTGGGCAACTTCTCCTTTTCCTGCTTGGTGTCCACGACAGTGTATGACAGCTACACGTGTCGGGGCCCATACTGCGTCTAGTAACATCAATATTTCTGGGCCATATTTGATTGATTTGCCTCCTGAGGTAATGAGCCCTCGTTCTTTGTAGAGAGCTCCATGTGCATGCAAAGTGGTGAAGGCATATTTTGAGTCTGTGTATATGTTCAACAGAAGTCCTGCACCCAATACTAGTGCTCTGGTGAGTGCTATCAATTCTGCTTTCTGTGCTGATGTGCCTGATGCAAGAGCTGATGATTCAATGACTTTTTCCTGGGTTACGACTGCATACCCTGCACAATGTCGTCCATCGATAATGAGACTACTTCCATCCACAAAATAAGTCTGGTCAGGATTCTCTAGGGGCACATCAGTTAAATCAGGTCGACTTGAAAATACAGTATCCATGACTTCTATACAGTCATGCTCTGGAGGGTCTTCGCTGATTGGTATCAAGGTAGCTGGGTTTAAGGCATGGCTCACTTCCAGTTGTATTTGTGGATTTTCACATAGCATGCTTTGGTATTTCAACATTCGAGAATTGGTGAGCCAATGATTTGCTTTTTGTTCCATAAGGGCAAGTACCGCATGTGGTACTGTGATGCGTAGATTCTGTCCTAAGGTGAGTTTATCTGCTTCACTTACTAATAATGCTGTAGCTGCAACTGCTCTCAAACATGGTGGCCATCCTTTGGCCACAGTGTCCAACTGTTTTGATAGGTACGCTACGGGTCGTTCCCACTGTCCTAATTTCTGAGTCAACATGCCTAGGGCATTTCCGTGCATCTCATGCACGAATAGATGGAAAGGCTTGTGGACATCTGGCAACCCGAGTGCTGGTGACGACATCAATTCTTCCTTCAGGGTCTTGAAAGCTGTATCTTGCTCAAGTCCCCATTCTAGTGGTGATTTTTCTTCTCCCTTGGTGGCTTCATATAGTGGTTTGGCAATCTGAGCAAAGTTAGGTATCCATATCCGGCAGTATCCTGCTGCTCCCAGAAAGGCTCTGACTTGCTTTCTGGTAGTTGGAGTTGGGATACTGCACACGGCTTCTTTTCTCTCGCGTCCCAATTGTCGGCTTCCTTTGGTTAAACGAAAGCCCAAATATTTTACTTCCTTTTATTTATTTATTTAAACAGGTTTTATAACCCGCCTTTTCCTTCAATCAAAGCGGTCACAGTACAATACAATACATTACAATACAAGGTTGAACAGAGGTGAGGGAAACATGTACCACTCTTCATTACATCAGAGCAGTAGTTAATGGGATTACATAACACATGTACTACTCTACCTTACAACAGGGATTACCTAACAAGTTTTGTATCCCGCCTTTTGGCATAGCTGTGCTTTGGCTCTGGAAACTTTGTATCCGGCTTCATCCAATAGTTGCAAGAGGTCAGTAGTGGCTTGTATACATTCACTTTCAGAGGTGGCGACTACCAGTAGATCATCTACATATTGGAGGAGTACTCTTCTTTCAGGGGCTACTGGATAGCTTGAAAGATCTTGGTTTAGTGCAGCACTGAAAATGGTAGGTGAGTTCTTGAATCCTTGAGGTAATCGTGTCCAAGTGAGTTGGCCCCGCCTCCCCGAGACAGGGTCCTGCCATTCAAAGGCAAACAGCAATTGGCTAATTGGGGCTAATCTTATGCAAAAGAACGCATCTTTTAAGTCCAAAACAGTAAAGTGGGTGGCTTCAGCAGGAATCAATCCTAAGAGTGTGTAGGGATTTGGCACAACTGGATGTATGGTCTCAACTGCTTCATTCACTCTCCTTAGATCCTGCACTGGGGGGTAGTCACCTGTCCCAGGCTTCTGCACTGACAGGAGAGGTGTGTTCCATGGTGACTGACAAACTTTGAGTAGGCCATACTCCAGTAGCCTTAACAAGTGGCGATGGATGCCTTCAATTGCTGCTCTTGGGAGTGGATATTGCTTGACATGTATTGGCTGTGCACTAGGCTTGAGATTCACAATTATTGGAGCTATGTGTTTGGTGGATTGCCTTCTGTCCATACTCCAGGAGGGGCATCAATGCTTTTCAAAGTAGGTTCAAAATAAGTATCAATAATTGGCTCAGTACTATATCATCTCCATTCTTCTTCTCGAGGAACAGTGAGCACCATTAGTCAAGCAGGTCTTGTCTGGGAATTCACTGTCATTTGCATTTCTCCTTTCTCAGTAAAGGATATTTGGGCCTGCAGCTTGGCTAGCATATCTCGTCCCAGTAATGGCACTGGGCACTCTGGCATGTAAAGGAATTGGTGCGTTATTTGCTGTCCTCCTAAATTACAAATGCGGTTTTGAAGAAATGGCTTTGTGGCTTTTGCGCCAGTTGCTCCCACAATGGTGACTGCTCTTGTAGAAAAAGGAGCTATTTGTTTATCTACTACGGAATGTTCTGCTCCAGTATCAACCATAGTCCATAAATTGGTCTCCTATTTGTATACTGACCATGGGCTCCTGGAGACTTAAGGCGAATTCGGAGCACGGTCTATCCTAATCTGCTTCATCCAAGTCATAGGCTGTGGCGGCTGCCATTCCCTGGATGGCCTCCGTGCGTTCTTGTTGAAAATGTTCTCGATTGGTTCCTCTGCGGTTCTGGGGTCGGCCTCTCTCTCTTTCCCTCCAAGGGGCGTGTTCCCCTTCATCCTGAGAGGCCTCTTCGAGTCGCGGGCATGCACTTCTCCAATGTCCTTCTTCTCTGCAATAAGCGCATTGGTTCGTGCCTAATGGGGGCCGGTCATATCCTCGGCCGCGCCCTCTTCCTCTGCTCCTTCGATTAGGGACACCTCCCCTTTTCTGTTCCACTATGGCCGCAGCCAAAAAATCCGCTTTCTTCTTCATCCGTCGATCACTTTCTTTCTGTCTTTCATTATCACGATTCACATACAATTTATGAGCGACTTCCAGTAACTGTGTTGCATTCATGCCCGCAAACCCTTCTAATTTCTGTAGCTTACGTCTAATATCTGGTTGTGACTGGTTTACAAAAGCAGAATTCACCATGCATAAGCTTCCTGGGGCATCTGGGTCATAGGGAGTATACATCCTATACGCTTCAGTCAATCTCTCATAGAACACTGCTGGGCTCTCATCTATTAACTTCGGTCACTTTAGAAAGATTCATAGCTTTCTGGCCCCCCCTTCTCAGACCTTGCATGAGGCCTTGGCGAAACCGGGATAGGGCTCTCGATCCTACTTCAGTATTGGGATCCCATTTTGGATCTTCGTTAGGGAATTCTTTCTGAGCTGCTTCGCGATTATCTATTCCTGCTTCAACTCTCTCTACCAGGGGATTGTCTGCCATCCAGTCGATAGCAGCTCGCCTAATTCGTGTCCGCTCCTCAGTAGTAAATAAAGTAGACAGGAGCTGACGGCAATCTGCCCAAGTGGGCTGGTGAGTTTCCATGATCGTATGCATCAATTCTGTTAACTCTTGGGGCTTATTAGTGTAGGAAGCATAATGTATCTTCCAGTTCAATAAATCAGCAGTGGAGAAAGGCACATATACTAAACTCAGGGGTCCCGCTACTATCTGATCATGCTCATCCCGCACGGGCAGCCCTGGGACTTGTCTTAAGGGGGCTATTACTTTCGGGGTGGCTTTCGGCTTCTTAGTAGTGACTTTCGGGATCTGGGTAGGGACTTTCAACTTTGAGACTCGCCTAGTCTGGGGAGCCTCACTCGCAACAGATGAACTAGCACTGACAACTGATTTTTGTCTACAAACTGCATCCTGTCACAAGTATCTTGAGCCCGCTTTAGACTTACTGTATATACAAACCAAATCTAATTATATTTTGTACATATGTTTATAGTTTCTCTGTTACTCCAAGTTTATGCTCCTGTTACAATGTACTGTCCAAGTTTAAACTCCTGTTACAATGTAAGCACAGAACAGTTTTCTGACTGTGCACCCTTGTTGTATGTAAACCGCACTGATAACAAATAGCGCGGTATATAAAAGCTGTTAAATAAATAAATAAATAAAATAAATTTTTCACTTTCTGTCTCTGTCTGGGAAGATACATCTTCATCTTCCTGCTCTGACTCCTGCTTATCCTCAGTCTCTGTCTCAGACTGATCAGCATCTTCTCTGGACAGTTCATCTGGCGGGTCTTCGGGTTGGTGAGGAGGTGGACTCTCCCGGTCCCGGGGGCCTGCCCCGGGGCGCGGTGGTACTCTCACTGGGTGCTGGGCTCGGGACTGCCTAATTACAGTTCCCGGGGACTCAGGATCTACAAGAACAGGTTTCTTGCTAGGTTTCTTAGCTGTCCCTGTTTTCTGGGTCTGATCTGTTAATGCTAACATTATTCTGCACTGCTCCTCATAACAGCGCTTTGCCCAAGGGGGTGGATCTTCACAAATACTTAACCAAGAATCTATATAGGGATACTGATCGGGGTGCGCTATTCGCACCTTCCGATGAACTGACTGAATAATTCCTAGGTTAAATGTTCCATCTCGAGGCCACATGGGGTTTATGACGGGCCACTCCCTAGTACACAAAAGCTGTAATCGTGAGGCAGTCAGTTTTACTCCATAATCTCCTGAATATCCTTTACTAAAATGTTTGATCATACATTCTAACGGAGTGTTCCTAGTAGACTCCACCCCTCCCATTTCGATGTGTGCGCGCAACAACAGACAGAAGGGAAAAGGAAGTCGGACCGTGGGTAAGGGGTCCTCACGGCCCTAGAAACATTCAAGGGAAACAAATAACAAGTCAAGACGACGGTCGCTTCCTCCTTTTTACGATCTGGACGCGGTCGCCCGGCCAGAAAATGCGTTACTCAGGAGTCCGCCTTCGCTTGGTCTGTATTGCAAGACCTCTCATTCACACAACCATGCTAGCAACGTATCCCAAAAACAGCCCAATCCTGTCTCAACTGACTAGGCTATATCAAATTCCAAATTCAAAAGACCTTGCGTATACTCATGCAGGGTTCTAGTTTCTCCTTGCGTATACTCATGCAAGGTTCAAAAAGACGATAGTTTCACCTTGCGCATACTCATGCAAGGTTAATCGTACCGTCTTGAGAGGTGATCAAGCTCTCTTACCAAATTCCAAATTCCAAAGTTAGAAAATCCAAGTTTCAAACAGCAGTACTGCTCTGACTCATCTGTCTAGACATATCAAAACTATACTCACCGGATCCGGTCCTAGTTCCCAAGCAAGCGCATGAGTTGGACCTCGGACTCACCTCACGGTTCGAGATGTTGGCTCCGTCCGGGCTCGGCACCCGCTGAGGTCTGGCCAGCTCCCTCCGATACAAGGGATCGGTGGTGCCAGAGAGCGAGCCCACGTCGGGAGGGCACGATCCCGGTAGGACCAAACCTGTAGAGGCGGAAAGTCGTGGTATATTGCCCTATATACCCTCTATTACCACACCTTCCCGGCCAACGCACCAAGAATATGTAGCAGCAGAGCGCAGACAAACCAATGATACCAGGAGTCTGTTCAGAAGGTCCAAATCATTTATTTGTGCACAAGTCTCAAGCAGAATCAAATTCAAAATGGCTGAGCAATGGCTGTTAGTAAAACAACAACTTATATACTTTTCTTGTCCATTCTAGGTATAGGCAAACTTCTCATTGGTCCCGGTAACCCCTTTCACCCCATCTATTGGTCCGGTAACCTTACGTAGTCATCCAATTCGGACTTTGGTCTGGGCTCAGCACCTGCTTACCCCCCTTCTAGTCCCAATTACAATGGTCAGTTCTTCCAACTTTGATACTTCTCTCCTCCAAGGTCACTTAGCTAGCTAGAACATGTGGGAAAGCAGGGCACTGTAACTTTTCTTTCAGCAGTGTTAATTAATTCCTTAGAAGCTGTGCTCTCTTATCAATACCAATTAAACTTGTTTTTCTATATTTTCTAAGTTTCGATTCTGCTTAGCTATACTAAATTGTGCTCAGTTAAGTTTTGATTCTATGGTAGCAGCATTTAGGGGAATATGTAATTCCTTTGGGCCTCTCCACAGGCTTCATTTACAGGTCAAGCTACTCAGGCCTCTCTGCTCATTTCAGACACCATGGATCATAGGCCTTCGCCTACCACAATATCAAGGTATATGTGCCGAGGCAATTGCAGCGCCTGCTAATTTCCTTTTCACCGGGTTTCTCACAGGATCCGTGCTGGGGTCCGGGGAGCTAAGCTCTCAAGCTGCCATCATGGATTCGCGCAGGCTCCGCCCCCTGGTCTTGGGTTTTTATTGTTGTTCTACATGCATCCCTTCCTAGTGTTCTTGTATTGTACTTTTGGTATATATATATATATATATATATATATATATATATATATATATATATATACATACAAACACACGAGTATATATGTGTATATATATATTATACATATAGTCCCATAATTGTGTCGATATTCATGACTGTAAATCGCTGTGATATATAAACAAATGGTGGTATATCAAATGATTTAAATAAATAAAAATAAAATACTTAGGATATATTGATAAAAATTTACTATCAATGTTAGAGTAATAGGGTGAAGGCCAATTTTAGATCATGAAGAGGGGAATTGAGATGTCCAGATTGGGACTTGCACATTGGGTATTGCAGATTGGGGTTTGGGTATTTTACAAAAGACTCTGCCGGCTGCAGATCCTCTTGTAAACTATATTTAAGGACATGTAGGATTATACATGGATTTGCAATTTTACCCCGAGATGAACCCTTCAATTCAAATCCACCCGATTGGTTTCCACTGACATCAACACCACCCTGATGGCCCTCGACCTCAACCCCCCCCCCCCCTCAGTGGTTCCTTTGGCATCAATCCTCCTGATGGGCTCCACTGGCAGACTCCCTACCCCAATCCCATCTTCAGCTCTAACTGGGGTCCCTGTAGTGTGGTGAGAGCAGAAGCGATCCCCAGTTGTTCCTGCTTATCATGGTGCTGGGTTCAAAATGGTGCCCTTGACTCCTAGTGTTAATCTCATGGTACTATCGCTAGGGGTCAGGATGCCAAATAAGGGCAAAATATATTTGGGAACCTGGAATATGAGAAAGCTCTTGAGAAGCCAAAGAGCAATTGCCTGGAACTATGAACTGGAATTGTGGTGGGGGAGAGGAAGGGTGGGAAAGGACAGGAAAGATATGGCTGACACGAGGAGGGAAAGGAAATAAAGTAGCTGATAACAAGGGATGGGAAGGAAGAGGAAGTAATGCTAGGGGGTCTGGTGAGAGAGGAGAGGGAAGTGAATATGAACAAGTCAGGTAGGGGGGAATGGGAAAGGTGATACTGTACCATGTCAGAAAAAGGTTTGGAACCACGTCTCTAGCTGACAGATGAATCTATCCTATACCATCCTCCTGGTTATTTTGTGACCTGTGCTGATAGGAGTGGTACTGAATAGCGTCAGCTTTTTCTGCTATGTGGGGCAAATAAGGCCCCATACTTATTCCAATACTAATGCAAATTATGCCCCACAATGAATCTCTGCACATGGCCCCACATCCCCCATAGGCCACCCCTGACTGTATTCTCAGCAATGTTGTTTGTATGCTGCTTTGAGTCTCTAAGGGAAGGCCATTTTATAAGTGTGACAACAATTCTTTGCTTGATAAGTAGATAAAAATAAATACATACATATAATTCCAGCCTATCAATATTTTTAAAACATGGAAAATTAAAGGAGGCAACTTTTTTGTTGATGAGAAACATTTTGAAGATTCTAGTTCTTTTGACTGTGATTAAACCGTCTTTCAGCACTGTACATGGCTTTGGAATTTGCAATTATATTGTATGTTTGTAATTATGTAGTCATTTTTGTATTATTCTTTTCATGTAATCTTCTCTGAACTATTGGGATATAGCAGAATATAAAACCTGTATTTAATTTAATTTAATTCCTAGTTTCTGCTCCAAAGTAGAATTAGCTGGAGACTGAACAGTACCTTAAGCTGCATCCAATGTCTGATCTTTAGTTTTCAGCGTATCGGGCAAGCAGATTCCCTGAAGATCTTGAATTGCCTTTCACAGTGTAGCTAAACCAACATCCTCTCTTATACTGTAACATTCTCCATTGAATGAGTCAGGCCAAGATGCTTCTTAACTTCTCAGGGTGAACATTAATACTGTGGGAATTTCAGGTCCAGCACTGGAATCCTCCCCTTTGAAGCAGCGATATACGGGTCCAGTGGTGCAGGGAATTTGGTGGGTGGCCAAACATCCAAGTTCTGTAATTCTCTAGTCTTGGCTGCCATGTTACCTCCTGGTATTGCAGATGCTGACATCGATGCAGCTTCAGTCTTACCACTACAGTCACACAACTGTCATAAGGCATGTCAACATTGCTGGATTCATCTCCATTGGACTGATCAATGGGGCAAATGATACGGTCCATAAGCCTACAAATGGCATTCTCTTAGGGTAAAAAGCATGAGGCCTGCTTATGCTTTTGCATCGTAAAGAAAAGAAATGCTGAAACCAAAATCAGAAGTATACTGCAGAAACCAGGTGAAGTTGTCTTCCCCCCACCCCCATGAATCGTTGCAAAGGAGGATTAAAATGTGTTGTCTCCTTCTAAATTATTCCTCATCGGAACGTACAAATACTGCTAGCACCACTCCTAATGCCCAATAATTTCATGAAGACTCCAAGTTGATGTGAAGCAATAGTAGTCATTGATTATATTTCATTTCATTTTTGGAACATTGTAAATGGCATTTTAGAAAGAATGTCCAAGTCACATCTGGGGTATACTGGGCACAACGTGCAGAAAAATGATGGGAACGTCTATGTCACTGGCTGATATTTCGTGATTGGAAGTCTGTGCGGCGGCCACATAGACGTCCCATTTAGGAAAGTGTGTGGTGGGGACATCCATCTCATGCAAGCTAGGCTGTCTAGCAGTATATCAAAATGTAAATATAAGCTCCCATTCCTTGTTGGTGTTCACTGTTGTATTGCACAATGAAGGGGCAGCTCTGTCTCCATACCCTTCAGGTATTTGCCTGACAAAAAAATCACTTCAGATGTTTGTTCTTGCCTGGGGCAGGTACTACCTTATGCGCAATGTCGGACATCCAGGATGTTTGTGAGATCAGGTGGGGATGCCCAAGTTCTTGGGAATGCACCAGCTATGCCTCCGCCATGCTCTCATTCAGACTTGGAGATCCTTGTGCTGGCGATGTCCACAGACCGGGCTTCTAAAATGGTGCTGGAGACATCTCCATGCTTTGGACATCTCTATGCCCATTTCCACACGTCAAAAGCAAACACGATTTCACAAATATGAACATGCCCAGTATGGATGTCTGTGGGGGCAGCTATATAGACATCTTTGGAACCATATTTCAGAACCCAGATGTCTAGGATAGCCTAATGGTTAGAAGAGTGGGCTAGGAACAGGGCAGCCAGTGTTCAAATCCCACTGCTGCTAGCATTGACATTGCACTGAGTACTGGGGATGATGTCATGTTTTCTTCTTGAAATCCCCTGGATGTTTTTCAGCCAAAATGAGCCCTTTTCAGATGCTTGTTCTTTTAAAATGACTTTGGAAGCCTCTATGCCCGTTTTTGGACATTCAAAGCACAAATAGGGCTTCCAAAATGACCCCCATAGAGTAAAATGAAACTAAAAACAAGCTAAATGGTTTGGGTTTTTTTCTGTTTTAAAAGCAAAATGGAATAAAACAGGAAATTCTGTTAACATTTTCTGCTTCATTTCCATTGAAAGCACATTCTTATGGGTATGTTTACTAAACCGTGTTAGGCTTTTGCAGCTAACGTGCTATTTTTGTGCAAGTAGCGCTGTGTTAGCCGCAAAAGCTGTGCTTTACCCGTTTGAGTAATGCACCGAAATGCACTGATAATGCACCGAAAATGCAGAGAGCACAGTCTGACAGCAGCCTGGACACAGCCAACGCCACCCATTGAGGTGGCGTTAGTTGCTCCTGAGCTGTCTGCAACTTTGATGGTTAGCATGCAGAATATGCCCATGGTACCTGCACATTCCAGACATGCCCACTCTCTGTCCATATCCTCCCCACTCCAGCACTTAGCACGGGATCTGCAGATAGCACAGTGATTTTTTTGCGCTACCTGCATTTTCCATGCTAACGTGGTCGATATCGTGCACCATCAGCTGCATTAACAGGTAGCGCAGCTTAGTAAACATGTCCCTTAGTAAGTATATGAGACGACCAAAGATCAGGCCCTCTTCAGTAAAATATCAGATTATTCTCACATGGTGTTGATCAATTTGTTGTTGTTTTTTTTTAATGCAAATAGCATATTTTTATAGCATAAAAATGCAGCAAAACATACTCAGGTGGAGAGTAATTTCATAAGCTTTATTAGTTTGGGAAATCAACTTGGCTCCTATTTTAAGGTTACTTCATAAAGATGCACAGATGCCGATGTCTAGCATCTTTATAAAACAGCCCCACAAAACCTACTAAACTTGCAGCTAAAATGAAGCCATGTGCATTTATACTTGTCCAGGAGAAAGAGTAAATATATGCATAAATTTATATTTTATAACCAATCTAACATCCTCGAAGAAGTGGGTTTTTATAAGACTGGCTAGCTTAGGAAATCAACTTGGACCCTATACTCTGCCCAAAGTACAATCCCCCAAAACACCTATACGTTGTACATGTAAAAGTACATGGAGAGCCGTCCCAACCATTAGGCAAACCTAGGCAGTAGCCTAAGGCAGCAACCTCCGCCATTGTCGCTCACGTAAGCCCTTCTTCTCAAATCACTTCATTAACTGCCTGTTTCCACATACAGCTGAAACATCTCCTAGTGATCTACAAATTCATTCATTCTGCAGCTCCTCATTAATCCTCTCTCATCTCTTCCTACAACCCTCCTTGGGAACCCCTTTCATCAAGCAAATCGCTTTTATCTGCGCCCTTCTATTCTACTGCCAACTCCAGACTCCGTTTGTTCCATCTTTCTGCGCTGCATGCCTGGAACAGACTACCTGAGTTAGTAGGTCAAGCTCCTTCTCTGGCCTTATTCAAATCCAAGCTAAAAAAAACACCTCTTTGAGGCTTTTTTTTTTTAAATTCTAACCTCCTTATTCTTCTTTTTAAACATCCATATGTTTTTAAGTCAAGATCTACACTACCCTCCTGTTCGTTCATGTTGGATAGATTGTAAACTCTGTGAAGCAGAGACTGTCTCTTATGTTTTTATTTACAGCACTGAACATGCCTTGTAGCACTATAGAAATGATTAGTAGCAGCAGTAGCAACATTTATTTATTTATTTATTTAACAGTTATTTCTATACCGCTCTTTCCCAAGTATCAAGTGCGGTTTACAAGGAACAGTAAGTTATATGGTATGAGATAGAGCATACCTAGTCGTTTTACAAAGAACAGGTGAAACTATTTACAAGTAACAATATAACGTTTGAACAGTAAAATATTAGAACATATATACATTGGAGGTACTTACAAATTATATCATGGATCGATATTTTAATGCATAAATTATTTTAAATGTGACAAATCACATAATTATAAGGTTAGGGGAATCGTTATCTGTATATATGTGTGGTATGGTTAAGTATGGTTAACTTCAGCATCTAGGGGGCAACAAAGAGCAACAGCAGTCAAAGCACAACAATAGATGCTGACAGCCTCACAAACTCAAAAGAGCCATCAGCACATTCTATCAGCTGCAGGGAGAGGGGGCCACACACAAACATACAAAGCAAACTTTCGTATTTAGAAGTATGATTTAACCAGAAAGTTCAGTTCTGCATTTCACAGGATTGTTCTGGGACAGGTGGTGTTTCGATGATCATAATTGAGTTTAATTATCAAAATCTTGAGGGGGAGGGAGTGCATACTGCTGAAGGTTCCCCTGGGACGCTCAATACCCTTGCCGCAACCCTAAGGACCTGCCTTCTACCACTACTCATGCCTATATGTATGAGATCCATAGGGTAATTTTATAAGAGGCTTTCTTGCACATAAAATAGAGCTCATGCATGAAAATGCCTTTATAAAATTGTCTTCAAAATGCATGTTTCTGACCATGCAGAAAACCTACATCACATCTTACTGTATGGTTTGACTTCAGATCTCAATTAATAACGTTTCCTAAAATGAGAAATGGAGAACCTAAATAGAAAGTGGGTTAACATGCTACAGTCATGTTCTTAACCATGCTCTCCGTTTGAAAGGATTAGTATATTCATTCACAGGTTCACTGAAAGCCTATTGAGTAAGACCAAAAGTGTGAGTTATTCAGATAAATTATCTCCATAGGCTGCAACTTCAACAAAGGTAAAACCAAGAGCCCCAGCACTGTAATTATATTTCCCGGGGACTGAGATTGATTTGGTTCAGGCAGCGTACAGGTTATTGCAGGAGAAATTTCTTCAAATTTAAAACAATGTATGTTGTTGTTGTTAAGTGCCGTCTAGTCGGTGTCGACTCATGGTGACCCTCTGGATAGTTGTCCTAAATTGTGTTCGATCTTCAGTCAGGCGACTCATTGTTGACAGACTGGTACCCACAGCTGCTGTTGTTGTATCTATCCATCTCATTGCTGGCCTTCCTCTTTTCTGTTGACCTTTTATCTTGCCAAGCACGATGTCTTTCTCTAATGATCTCTCTCTTCGCATGATGTGTCCAAAGCATGAAAATTAAGGTCTTGCCATCTGAGCTTCTAAAGAAAGCTTAGGTTTGATATGCTCTAGTACTGACTGGTTTGTTCTTCGGGCAGTCCATGGTATATGCAGTATTGGCCTCCAGAACCATAATTCAAAAGCATCAATTTTCTTCCTATCTTTTTCACTGTCGAGCTTTCACATCCATATAATGTTATTGAAAATACCATGGCTTGAACGAGTCAAATGTTTGTATGGAGAGAGACATCTCTGCTCTTGAGAATCTTGTCTAGGTCTTTCATAGCCATTGTGCCAAGAGCAATTCGTCGTCTGATTTCTTGACTGCTTGTTGCTTCTTTATTGATAGTTGATCCAAGTAGATTAAAGTTGTCCACGATTTCAAATTTCTTCTCCTTCAACGATGAACTTATTGATTTTGCCAGTTGTCATGATCTTTGTCTTCTTTACATTAAGGTGCTTGCCCATTTTAAGACTATGTTCCTTGATCTTGAGGAGCAAATGTTTCAGTTTGTCTTTACTTTCAGCCAGTAATGTCGTATAATCAACATAGTGAAGGTTGTTGATGAGTCTACCACCAATCTTCACACCTCTGTTGTCTTCATACAGTCCTGTTTTTCTGATGATTTGTTCTGCATATAAATTAAATAGGTAGTGGGAAAGTATGCAGCTTTGTCGTACACCTTTGCTTATTTTAAACCATTCTGTTTCTCCTTGTTCCATTCAAACTGTTGCTTCTTGATCAATGTACAGATTGTGCAAGAGAACGATCAGGTGTTCTGGTATACCCATGCTGCTTAATGTGGCCCAGAGTTTCTCATATTTTACACAGTCAAAAGCCTTCTGTAGTCGATAAAGCACAAATAGATATCCTTTTCGTATTCTTTAATGTTTTCAAGGATCCATCTCACATCTGCGATGATATCTCTCGTTCCTCATATGCATTTATTTATGTATTTATTCAGAACATAACCACTTCTCATTGGCCTAAGCAATTTATATTTTATAGCAGTAAAATTAAAATAAGATCATCATAAGATATCATTCTTCATAATATAAGCACTGCCCACCAGGGCCATACCAAGGGCTGCGTGAACGGTGTGGCTGCACAGGACGCAAATACAGAAAGGGCACTGATAATCATCACCGGGCTTCCAGGAAGTTCTAAATGAGTGCATTACTACTTGGGGCTGGGACAGAGGGGGTGTCAGATTCGTTAGTTGCACAGGGCACATGTCCAGCTTGCTACAGTCTTTCCATCCACCAAGATATTCCAGCAGCCATAATACCATCCAATCATGTTCCAGACCTTGTGAGGCCTATGATTAATATCTCAGCCATTGGCACAGCTCTCTAGGAAAGGAGTAACCACTGAAAATGCTTTCTTTCTGGTTCCGGTTGGTTTTTGGGGGGAATTGCTAATGTAGATTAAGGGAGCAACACATGAATTTTGCCTCTTAATATGGATTAAATGGCAGAATTGGGCTTAATTTTACCATAATGCACATTAGCTTACTGCATCATGAATTACTTAATAATGCAATGCAAAGTATGTAAATGCATACAAATCTCTCATTATTACCTAAATCGAATAACGGAACTTATGCTGAACTTCACAAACTGCGTTATTCCTGGAGAAATAACGCTGGCTCAAAGGTGGTATGTTTCCTCCTGGAAGCATAGGACTGCAAACCTTAAAGGACTCCCCTCCTCCTCAGTCAGCATTCACCCCAAAGATATCCTGCAGATCATCTCCTCCCAATAAAGAAGTCGCCTACTAACCTCTCCCTTGAAAACCCCCCACCCCCATGTCACATGCTCTTGTATCTTTTGAGGATTGTCATACAATTTTATTAATACTGAAGCTTTATTGCTTAATCAGGGCAATATGAGTATCCTCCCTGGTGGAATTATGGTAAGGGATATCTGGGCCTGTCACAGTGTGCACGTTGATTTCAATGCATATATTCTGCTGTTAGGCATAGCTGGAGGTGCTTAGGGGCGAAGTGTGGATGGAGTGCACAAGTACGTGAGTTGATTATGAGATTCCTTAATTTACATGCAGATTTATTGAATGCATATTCATCTACATGTGCTATAGAGCAAGCGTAAAAACTTTTAAAGTCATGACCTCTGCCACTTACTCTAGTATTTTATAAAGACAAATAGGTGGCTATGGGCCCGATTCTGATCCAGACGTACATCTCCTTTATACATCCAGGCTGACCCGAACGTTCAAAGGAGATCAAGATTCTGATCCCGCGGGGCACGTCTAGCCCCACGGGATCAGAATCAAACAAGCCTGTTCACGCAGGTTGGGACTGCGATTCAGTCCCAGCCTGCACGTACAGGCACTGTCCGGCTAACTCAGCCAGCTCTTTTAAATTGAGCCGCGGTACCATGGCACTGTGGCTCCATTTAAAAGCCGCGATGCTGGCCGCTTGCCCAAAATGTTAATTCCCTGCAGTCTGACCCCTGACCCCTCCTAAGGCCACGTTCGAGCTGTGGGGAATTAACACTGCACCCCCAGCCCCTTCTGCCCCCCGGAGCAGCAAAATTGAACTGTCCAGGGAAGTTATTCCACTCTGGGGGTGGAATAAATACCACGGCCATTTTGCCGGCCTTGGACGTACAGGGCCGACAATAGAATTGGCCCTGTACATCTAGGGCCGGCAACTACCCACTGCTTGCCCACTCTCTGCCCCTGTGCCACCCCTTCCCTGCCCCCGTATAAAAAACTTCCCCCCACAACCGACGGGGAAGTTATACAGGGACAGGAGCCAGCACGAATAGCGGGGATGGATGACCATTCCTGTTATTCATGCCTCAGAATGACCCCCTATGTGTCTTTATAGAATTAAGAGTCACCTGCTTACCCTCTTATCCTAGGTGCCTTGTTATAAAATTACCCTCATAGCATATAGATTCCGCTGACCAACATGTGAACATCTGCTCTGGAGACGCTGGTATAAATGTGTGTGTCTGCTGTATGCACATACCAGCATATTATATAAAATACAACTCCACTCCTCCACCCAGACTCCACCCCCGGGAAGGTCTGCAAGCAGTGCACCTATAAGTACTCACCATTTTGTTGCCACACATATATGTGAGCATAGACCTTCACCAATTTTTTAAAAGGCCTTTTCCACATGTAACACAGGTATTACGTGCGCATCACAGTGACAACTTCCATCAGTACCCTCATGACTTGCCCCTTGTTTAACAGGCAAACGCCTCCCCTTCCCTTGTCAGTCCTGCTAATTACAGTATTAGTTTCAGATATACCAACCCCTGCTTTTCCATCAGTGCCTGGAGTATGTACACATTTTAGCCATTATCCTTATATCAATACCACTGGTAATAAAATATCCATTGAGTCATTACCTTCTGTTTGTTGCAGTGTGACCTCCCTAATTCCTTCTCCAGACTGCAGGCTTTATTTACTTTTCTTGACTTTATGAATTTGATAGCCCATCTTTCGCCAACTCATAGCAAAGTGGTTTACAAGATTAAAAAATGTAGGAAAGATAAGAGAGGAGGAGAAAAGCAAGGGATGAAAGGGCAACAACTTATGAAAAAGTACAGGAATAGAACTACAGGGAGGAAAGACAGTACTGCACTGACTCTTCAGCTAAATCTCTGGGAGACTTGAATGAATAAGCACGTTTTTAATATTTATATGAGGATTCACATCTCAGGCTAGGAGGCAAATAATTCTATAAGGTCAGAACCTGATAGCTAAAAGATAGATTCTAAGCAGATTCAGCTAGGTGGCAGGATGAAGAGTTTATGTTGCAGACTGGACCTGAGAGGTCAAGACAACGTATAAGGGATGATCCATTCATTCTTTTAAGCTGTACTTTAAGATCATTATAGTATGCAAGATGAGTCAAAAGCAACCGTTTTTATTTCAGTCTCTCTTTAACTGGTTGCCAGTTTTGCTCTTTCAGCAAAGGCCATACTTTCGAGATCCATACTGTACAGGATTCACAGAGCAGTATTTTGAACCTTCTGAAACGGATTTATTTATGTGAACCCTTCAAGACAATCAAAAGGGAATTGCAATAATCTAATTGATTCAGAGCAAGTGAGAAGAGTTAGCATATGCTTAATATCGAAAAGTGAGCAAACAGAGCGAATTTGTCAAAGAGCTAAAAAGGGTTTTTTTTAACGAACATCATATGATTTGCAAACTCAAATTGACTACCAAGAAGGATGCCCAGAATACAGATTGAAGTTTTCAAAAGGACCGCAGCGTCCACATTGATAAACGTCATTCTTGGGAAGCTTTCTTCCTAGTAAACAATATTGTCTCTGATTTTGAGGGATTGAACTTAAGTCCATGATTGTAAGGGATTTTAGGAACTCAAAAGGGAGCGTCTCTCTTAAAATACTCTGATAAACATTTAGGCCTGATTCCATGCAGAGTTCTAAAGACAATTTAAAATAATAGGTTTTTAAAGGATTTTTCTAAAGAATGCCTTTTCAAAGCTGCAAATGAATTTAATTTATCATAAACTGAAAATACACTGTATCCTTTATTTAGGAAAATGAACCTTTGAGACTGGGGCAGGAATGTGATCTTTTTAATGTGGCCCTAATGCTAAGAAAAACACACTGCATATGATTCACTAAGGTATGCACCAATCAAGGTGAAGTGACTCCACCTTAACATTCATGCAAGCTAAGTTTCTGCTTCAGTAAGCTGTTTAAATAAGTTTCAGAGACTCCCGCACAAGCCGAACACCTGGTTTCAAGCCTTCAGAAATATTCCTTCAGTCATAGTGTGCAATTGTGTATATTTTGAGAGGAATCTGTGACGTGCAGTTTTCAACAACTTCAACTATATCGTTGAAATATTCTCTAAGGGTAGTTTATGACCTCCAGATGAGAAACAGAAAAAATCTCGACGGCTTCTGATCTATAAATATTGGTCATAAGAAGGATTTTATTTTAGAAGCATTTTAGTTTGTTTGCTCATTTCACAGTGTACCAGTTGAAAAATAATTTCATTTACTAAGGGGCATGTTCATTAAAATGCTGGTGGTATGTGATAGAGACCCATGTTAATTTTGGAGAACATTTGCAGCTGTCCCGCTACCGACAGCACAATGCTAACGTACAGCATCATGCAACCTGCAATGTGTATGCACTTAAGACTACCCATTGAGGTGGCATTAAGTGCACCCATACCAATGGCAACAGGGTTTGTTAGCATGATCATATTGGGCATGCACTGTGACATGCTGTCTACGCCCACATTATGGCCCACATTCCCAGTCCCTGTTCAATCGCATGCTAACCGGTTAGCATGGGATTTTTAGTGTAGGGTCCCAAGCCATTAGCGCGGGGCCCTTAGCATGCATCAGAGCCTACACTAACAGTTAGTGCACCTTAGCAAACATTCTCCTAATTAGGCGAGATATAAAGGTGGCAATTTTATAAGGCGAAACCTATTTTGAGGCACTAAGAATGTGCATAAAATACCTGCATTTTACTCATTTACATGCATTATGTCATATATGCTCTTAAATAACCTCATATAAAATACTGACCACTGTCAAAACACATGTGTTAATTTGATGGTGTGCACTTTCACTGTATGCATACACATGTGACAAACGTCTAGGGGAGGGGGGGGCCAGGGTTGAGGTCGATATCTCTGGAAGAGAGAAGGAGGAGGAGTAGAAGAGTGCAGGA
This sequence comes from Ichthyophis bannanicus, assembly GCA_033557465.1. Classification (NCBI taxonomy): domain Eukaryota; kingdom Metazoa; phylum Chordata; class Amphibia; order Gymnophiona; family Ichthyophiidae; genus Ichthyophis; species Ichthyophis bannanicus. The sequence continues at coordinate 307,224,819 of CM066032.1, read as the reverse complement.
CAGAGGTAACAAGGGTGAGGTTGTTTTAGAGAGAGAGAGAGAGGAGATGGCTGAATGAGAGGGAGAATGGTGAAGCTCAAGAGCTGATATGGTAGAGGATAAGATGGTATGGTGAAGTGAGGATGGTAAAGGGGAGATAAACAGAGGAGGGGGAGAGCTTGAAGGTGTTGGTAGGAGGAGAGACAATTAGGGAGTATGAGGAGTAAGAATAGAAAGCGATGAGGAGTCATAAAAGAGAGAGATGAAGAGGAGAACAGAAGTCAGAAGAAATAAGCATAGGCGGGAGAGAGATCACAGGGGATTAGGTGCACATGTGAATAATTGCGGTAATGAGCAGAAGATGGCTATAAAAGACTGAATGCCACGGGGTGGGTGGGTAGAGGGGTGGGAGGGAGGGATAAAAATTATGAGGATATGCAGAGATAGATACAAATAGAGAAAACCGAACAAACGTACAATGATAAAATAAATATACCAATAGATATACTATTGCACCTATCAAGCTTAAGGTCCAATAACATTATCCTAGAGACTCTAAGAACCTCTCTCACCTAGGTCCCAGTAAGACATTAACCCAGGGACTCCGGTACCGATCCTCCCTAGAGGCCAATAGTGCATTATTCCAGAGATTCCTGTATCTATTCCATCTGGGGCCAAATAAGACATTTTTCTCTGAGGAAGTGATTTTGGAAATAGCTGGTGTCTTTTTCAGTAGTAGCTCAAGGCAAGTTACATTCAGGTACAATAAGTATTTTCTTAGCCACTGAAGGCCTAAAATTCAAGTTTATACCTGAGGCAGCAGAAGGTTAAGTGACTTGGCCAAGATCACAAAGTGTGCCAATGAAATTTGAACATTGGATTTCCTCGTTCTCATTCAACTTCTCTAACCATTAGGATGAGGAGGGCAGCAAGCAGTCATTCAACAGAGCCAGCATGAGAACTTTTGAGAAGCACTGACACACATGTGCATGATTCATGCCTTGCGCCATCGCTTGGGACCACCTCAATCTTTGTTTTTCTGTATAGCCAATAAGATGTACCTTTTCTTGGGAAAAACCTTTGCTCTTTGAACTGTGTTGTCACACTTGGAGTTGTGGGTATACCCCTAAACAGAGGCATGGGGAGGGGTGACCTGCACGGAGCAGCAGGTGCACCTACTCTTGCCACCTTGTTGGGTAGACTGGATGGACTGTGCTGGTCTTTATCTGCCGTCATATACTATGTTACTATGTTAGCATGCGAAAAGTCTGTGCAGAGCATGGGAGGTGTTCTTCCAGTCAAAATGGAGCCGGCACCATGCCAGAGACACACACACAAGCACATTGCTCCAGTCTCTGACATCTTCACATCCCTACAGATAAACAGATAAACTATGTACATGGAGATATAGACACTACCCATACTACGAGGTGCGATCAAAAAGTATTGAGACTTGTACAATAACACAGCAAGTATAACTGACAGTTATTGCACTCAGTCTCCTTCAAAGTAGTCCCCTTCCCATACAACACCTTCCTCCAGCATTCCTGCCACTGCTGGAAACAATTTTGAAATGCCTCTTTCGTTATGCTGTGAATCTGCTGTGTTGAATTTTGCTTAATATTCTCCAAGTCATCGAATCTCCTTCCTTTCACCTACTCTTGCTGTCTTGCTGGGCAGACTCGATGGACCATACTGGTCTTTATCTGCTGTCATATACTATGTTACTACGTTATGTAATTTCAGTTTTTGAAACAAGAAAAAGTCACAGGGTGCGAGGTCAGGTGAGTACAGAGGCTGATGGACTTGCTCGATTTGGTGTTGTGCCAAGAACGTCTGGACAAGATATGATGCTTGAGCTGGGGCGTTATTGTGACGAAGCAACCATTCACCATTCCTGTGCAACTCTGGCCTCTTACGACAAACTGCATCTCTCAAATGAGTCAGAACTTGGATGTAGTACTCCTTATTGATCGTTTTGCCCTTTGGAGCATACTCATGATGAGCAATACCCTGGTAAAGAAAACTGTGAGCATAACCTTGACATTGCTTCTTACCCGACGGCCTTTCTTGGGTCTGGGAGAGTCTGGTGTCTTCCATTGCGAGGAATGAGCCTTAGTTTCTGGGTCATAACCATAAACCCATGATTCATCACCAGTAATAATCTTTTTGATGAAATCTGAGTCATTTTCACCACAGCGCACTACCACAGGCGGGACTAGCCACTCCCTGGCTGCAGACAGTCGATCTTCTTTTTGGTCAGGGGTTTCTGCATGAATTATGCAGACACATATTCCTTCCCCAAATCGACAGTAAGAATGGACTGCACTAACCCAAAACTGATATCCATGTCCTCAGCAAACTCCCTGATAGTCAATTGACGATTTGAGCGTGCTGCGGCAAGCACTGCTAAAACTTTGTCTTCATTCCTGCTTGTGAATGACCTTCCAGAACATTTGTCACCGTCAACACTTTGGTGGCCCTCTTGGAAACATTTGTACTAGTCAAACTCGAGCATGACTCATGCATTGTCATACATGCTGTTACTTATCATATGTCTCTTTGCACAAATCTCCAAGTTTCTGGCAGAATTTAATGCAAATTCGCCGTTCAATTTTTTTCACTCATCATATATCTGACAAACTTCTTTTACAAGATACCAAACATCACATGATTTCAAAAAAGTATAGGTGTGTTGCAGCCACGCAACACTCTGCACATACAGAGCACATAACTAGCTCATTGCATGCTTAATAACATCACGGTGCAACCTATTGTTATATAGCTACACAACAAGTCGCGATACGTTTTGATCACGCCTCATATGCGCACATGTCAACTCGCATATCCCCTTTCAACCAAATCCCCCACACTGACATACCTGACTTTGTGATTGGAGGAAAGAGAAAATGCATCAGCAGGTCACACTACAAGCGTACACTTTTGAACTTGTTCTCTGTCCTCTTTGCACACCTTATTATCGCAGCATTTCTCCCCTTCCTGTCTCAGGTGTTATTTTCCTCTTATCTGACTCTGTTCCATGTTCTATCATCCTTCCTTCTCTCACCCATCTCGTTTCCTCCTCACCCTTCCCTCTTCTCCTATGCCTTTCCTCCTCCCTTCCTTATAATCTTGTCTTCACTGTTTGTATCTTCCTCTCCTTTAGTAGATCACTCTTTTCTCTTCTTCCCTCCTTTTTTGTATTTTATTCTTCTGCTCCAATGACATACAGTAGTTGCTACAGGTTCCTTTCCTCTGTGGGGCATCATTCAGTGGAAAGTATCTGCTACAGCCAGGGGCCAGCCCTACAGTTTGTCCAAAGTGTTGGAGCCCTAGGCGAACCTTGCATTTTACACCCCCCTCTGGCTGTCAAAATCTATTATTTAGCTTTGAATGGCCTGCTTTTGCTGCCTCCAGAGGTTGCTGCCCTAGGTGACTGCCTAGTTTGCCTAGTGGTTGGGCCAGCCCTGAGATCCTATAAAAAAGGAATCGGCGATGAGCCACTTGCAAAAACTACTGGAATAAAGCAGCGAGTAGTGTGGATTCAGGGAGAGACAGTGACATGCAAGTCAATGGGGGGTGGGGAGGAAGATACAAGAGGCCTGAGCCACAGGTATCCTTTAAAATAATGGTCAGGTATTACAGGAAGTAAACTAAAAATAAGTGCAGTGAAAATACCTTGATAGTCTCATATATAGTTACAAGAAAGTCTGAGCTCACTTGTAAAAGAAGACTAAAGTGAGCACACCGTACTCTATAATCCAGGAGGCAATGAGGCATGCACGTCTTCAGTTTATTAAACTAAGGGAGTCTTTTGTAGTAAACGTAAAAGGAATAAGAGAGTATATGGATGCCCTTATATAGTGGATTAGGGACCAGAGTCAGCAATAATGTTACTATTCTAAAAAGGAGGCAGTACTAGAGTAAAAAAGTCCAACCAAAAAGCACTATACCACGTGCAGCAAACAACCCAGTCTGAGCATGGTAAGCAAAACACACTTTATTAGGGTATCTTCAACAGGGGTAACAATGGTCAACCCATCAGTGGTAACTCATAGCCAAACCCGACATAGCCGTGTTTTGGCTATGCCTTCTTCAGGAGTTCTTTGGCGTTCATTGCTGATAATACCTCTGACCAGACCCTTTGGTTATGTATTAAAACCTTTTGACATGCAGTCTCTGGCTTAGTGAAGGGCCATTTATATATTTTTGTTTTCATTTTTTGTGCACATTCATCTTAAGTGCATACCTATTATGTGTGCTACAGCGTTTTTGTGCACACATACTTATTGAATGTGCATTAATGTGTAGATATGCATGCACACAAGCCATTTGTGTGTGCTTTCATTTTTTGGTGCCCAAATGAGTCCAAAATATACATGCCTAAAGCATATGGAGGCATGCTTACTAAACTGTGCTACCAGGGTAATGAGGGTTAGCACGCGGTTTGGTTGCTGTGCTAAAAGTAGCAAGGCGGGGACTGGGTGGGAGGGGGTGTTCCTGGCATGTTGTAGCTAGCACTGGTATTGGTGGCCCATGATAGCTGCGCTCGACACAGGTAGCGTGGGTACAACTAACTCCACCTCAATGGGTGGCTTTAGTTGCACCCATAGTCCAGTCTCCATGATACTAAGAACATAAGAACATAAGATATGCCATACTGGGTCAGACCAAGGTCCATCAAGCCCAGTATTCTGTTTCCAACAGTGGCCAATCTAGGTCATAGGTACCTAGCAGTTTCGCCAAGGGACACAGGTTCCACAATGCTTGTATTGGTTCAAGCATTGATATCCTGGGTCCCTTCTTAATAATGGTTTATGGACCTTTCCTCCAGGAACTTGTCCAAACCTTTTTTAAACCCAGCTACACTAACAGCCTTTACTACATCCTCCGGTAACTATGTGGCTTGTCTGCGCTAACTGCAGGGGTGGATGTACATATCTCCTTGAAATGAGTGATAAGCCCCTCATTGGTAATGCTGCCCATATGTGCATTACTGGGGTGAAACTTAGTAAACATGCCCCCCGGTATCCTGAAGGAAATGCTGGTTTCTGAGCTCCTAATAAACACTCTATGATGGCTGTTAAGGACATGTAGTTGTTAGTATGCATTTGGTTCATTAGCATGCCTTAAAAAAATTTAGTGCATGCTAAATCAATTTAACGCATGTTAACCCATGAACACACATTAAAAGTTCTAATGTACATCTGAAAAATTGCATTAAAATAAATGTGTGAAATGAACCTAAAAATGTCCAAAAACTGTTGGGGTAGGTTCCAGGTGTTCTCTGGTGTGAAGAAAGGCAAGTCAAGCCAAAAAAATACACAAAAATGCTTAAAGAAATGAGAAGAATCCCTGGCAATGAAGGAAAAGTGAGCTTCACGATGAACAGTCTAATTTCATTTGGCACCTAGATTCCTAACCTGCTAAGCTCCCAGAAACACCAGCCTTTCTCTCCTGCAAAAGCAGTCTACAGTACTAGACAGAACGAAGAGAGTATTTGGTGAAGGAAAGTTTGGTTTCTCTTTGGGCACAGGTTCAGATCTCCAAGTTTAGCCTGAAACTGAACTTCCAAACATAAACGCCAATGTCTTTTAATGATTTTACAAACACTGACATCATTGTATGAAAGGCTGGTATTTCAAAGGTTCCAAATAGAAACTTGGAAATGCCAACATAAAAGTTTAGCTCAAAGAGTCGAACCATGCCCAGTTTTTTCCCCTTCTTTCATTTTAAACTGTGCCCTACGGAACATTTGCAGAGTAGCCGAAAAGAAAATATTAGAAACACGGGAGACATTCACTGTCTATTCAACCGGAGCTACTGGAACAAAAAATTCCTGACTCCTCTGTATACGGCAGAATAGCTATATCTTTTTTTTTAATTCCTTTGTTGCATTTTTTAAATTTACTTATCAAAAATGAAAGTTACTTGACAGACTTTGTTTAATAGAATTCTGTCATTGTCAAATGTTCATCTATTAGGGGTCATATTCAGCTATGATGGCCAGTGTTTTTCCTAGATATCGGCTGCTATGGCTAAATTAAATCTGGACTTTCAGTGCTGGGATCCAGATAGCAGACGGTGGTGAACATCCGGATTCAGCATCGCTATTCAGATAGTAAACTGCATCGGGGTAGCAAATCTTTTGTCTGGCCGACCTGCATGTGATTATCTGGTTAGCAGATTGAATATCACTGCTAATCAGATAACCTCAAACGTAGCCCCAACTCTGCCCCCGACATTATTTGGATAGTGCTGAAATGGTCAGAGGGACTATTCAATGGTGCTATCTGGATAGCATTGTTAAATACCGCGCAGGCCAGCACTTATCCGGTTAATGTGTGTTGAATATTGGCTCTACAGGGCCAGATATTCAAAGCAAGTTATAGATTTGCTAGCAGGTGACAAATGCATAACTCTCTTACATATTTTTAAAAAAGGTTATACAGATAAAATCTTGCTAGTTAACTTGCTAAATGGCCAAATTGTGTCCATTAAATGGCCAGCATTTGGGAGAGAAATGTGTAGCAGGTACTTGTATGTTTAGCCAGAGGGAGATGCCGAATCTGGCATTCAATAATATAAAGCCTCACTCCACTGTCTTAACAAACTTTATAGTATATTTCTTATAGGATATAAAAGGAGAAAAACAGGTCTCAGAGTCAACAGGGTTACATGTGGACTGTGGTAAAAACCACTCTCACCACCTCCCCCAACACATCAACGGCCTTGTGAAAAAAACTCATTTTTTATATAAATCTTCAACACTTCATTAGATCCATTTTTCCTTAAATGAACTTCAAAACTTCCAAGCCTGATTGATTCCACTTTTTCAGGCACACAGCTATCATAGTAACATAGTATACGGCGGCAGATAAAGACCAGTATGATCCATCTAGTCTGCCCAGCAAGGCGGCACGAGCAGGTGCACCAGCTGTTCCATATGTTTTTGATCTAGACACTCTGGTATGTATTTTATAAGAACTGTGGGAGTTCTATTTGAGGGCAGCTTGCTGGCTTAGTTGTTGTGGGTATTTTTAGGTGCCTGGATAGATGATGACTTGCATGCTTTAATAACGTGACAGTGTATGATGGGTTTAGCTCCCTGAAGCAGCATTAGTCTTTCTTTATTCATACACTCATTAAGAGGCATGTTTACTAAAAGTTCGTGTATGGTAACATTATGCAAATATTTATGCAAATGAGGCCCCTTATGCAAATGAGGCCCCGCACCGAGGCCCCGCACATGGCCCCACACCCCCCTTGGGCCGCCCCTGGGTCCCAGAGGACTTGAGAAGGGTGTATGTGGTCTCTCTCTACAAAAGTGGAAGTAAGGAGGAGGTTAGGAACTACAGGCCAGTTAGTCTGACCACTGGGGTGAATAAATCAATGTAAATGTTGCTAAACAGAGGATAGTGCAGTTTCTGAAATCCAGTAGATTGCAGGATCCAAGGCAGCATGGTTTTATTAGAGGTAGGTCTTGTCAGGCGAATCCGATTAATTTCTTTGACTGGGTGATCAGAGAGTTGGATTGAGGGGGAGTGTTAAATGGGGTGTACTTAGATTTCCTCAAAGCCTTTGACATTGTTCTACATAATAGTTTAGGGATGGTCCCTACAGTGACTGACTGAATTAGAAACTGGCTGAATGAGAGGTGACAAAGGGTAGTGGTAAATGACCTTCATTTTGAGGATAAGGAAGCTACTAGTGGTATGGTTCTTGTGAACATTTTTGTAAGTGATATTATGGAAGGGCTGTCGGATAAGATTTGCCCCTTTGCAGATGATACTAAAGTTTGCAAATGAGAGCGATGAAACCCTGGAAGGTATACATAACATGAGGGAGAATGTAGCAAAGCTTGAAGGATAGCCTAGAATCTGCCAGTGAAGATTTAATGCTAAAAAATGCAAGGTCATGCATTTTGGCTACAAACCCCCAAAGAAGCAGCGCAGAATAGAGGGGTGCAGGAAAGAAGAGCATGGTTTATAGGTGACCATATCTGACATGCTGTGGTCAAACAGGTAGAAAAGGTGACAGTAAAAGTGGGAGGGATACTTGAATGCAAAGGGAGAGGAATGGCCCGCAGGAAGAAAGAGGCGATAGTGTCTCTGTAAGGTCCTCACATGGAGTTCTGGGTGCAGTTCTGGAGACTGCACCTTCAAAAGATATACAACAGAATGGAGCTGGTGCAGAGAATGGCTACGAAATGATCAGTGGGCTTCGCCATGAGGCATATGGAGACAGACTTGAAGATCTCAATATGTATACTTTCAAAAAGGCGGGAGAGGGGAGATATGATAGAGATGTTTAAATACCTCCATGGCATAAGTGCACAGGAAGTGGGCCTCTCTCAATTTTCTTTATAGAAAAGGTGCTGGATACTTGGAAAAGCCTCCTAGCAGAAACAGAGACTATATCTGAGTTCAAGAAAGCGTAGGAGAAGCACAGAAGATCTCTAAGGGATTGTAGAGCTTAGTTTTGGAATGGGTGGGCAGACAGGACAGATCATATGGTCTTTATGTGATTTTTCTGTTTCCATCTATATCCTTTTTCTAAACAGCAAATGTTTTTAGATAACATGTTAGCCTTTCCTTTGGCTATTGTCGCTGTCAAGTGCTTTGGTGCTCAAGCACGGCGCACGATCATATACCTTCTGTGTGACTCTTCCGCTATCTCTTCTTCTCTTGATATAGAGTAACATAGAAACAGAGAAAAATGAGATCAGATAAAGACCATACGGCCTATCCTGTCTGCCCTTCCATACCAACTACTAAGCTTCATAGTTCTTTTTTTTATCTTAGAGATCCTTAGAGAACAGATGTAAATATAAATGCTTAAAAGATTTTAAAGCAGCAGGATGCATGTATTTTTGCTTTGAAAATCAGGCAAAGTCTGCACAGAGAAAAACACGCATGTACCTTTCATCCATTTGTGCAGTTATAAAGAAGAGTAGAACACAAGAAAAAATAAATTTAAAAAGAAGTCTTGTATGACATGAACAAACTCTTTTGTTTGGTGGCACACTGAACCTTCTATAGGTCAGTTCCTTATCTTCCTTCTGAGGAAAGTTGAGTGAGTAGAAGGTGGTACCACGTTTTGAAAAAGAACGAAACAGCCTGCTTTTTCTTCAACCCTGAAATGAATCAGGGAGCATATCACATAGTGTCATTCCATTTTTCCCACATCTAAAGAGTAAGGAAGATCAAAAAGCTAGTCTGAGGACAGGGTGTAGATGATTAAGATGGCATAGTTAAGGAACAGTAACACTTATTAGATTTTTTAGCTAGCATGTCCCCACCCTTTCGTCTTATTATGCTTGTGCTACTGCACATTATCTCCTGTTTTGAACCAGATTATAACTTTTATCTTTGTATCCGTCTGACTAAAATATAATAGCATGCGAGAGAGGAGACATATATGCCTGGATAAAAGAATCTGCTGCCATTAATCTGATATAAACATACTTTAGAATGAGATCAATTGCAAATGAAAGAGGGAGACTGTCTTTAAGATACTTCTGGCATGAAGTATTCACTCTCAGTCCTTGAGGGACACAAACTAGTCAGGTTTTCAGGCTATCCCTAATGAATATGCAAGCGATAGATTTGCATACCAGGGAAGAAGTATGCATACAGCTCTGTCTCTTGCATATTCATTTTGGTTAGCCTGAAAACCTAACCCACTTTGCGGCCTTCAAGGACTGGGAGTGAATAGAATATCACTGCGATAAGAATTGTCTAAAAGTAATTTCAAGAGTCTTGCAAGAAACAGGAAGTGCTTGTTATCAGCTTTAGAAATGCCATGGTCCAGCGGCTTGTAAGGCAGCACAGCCACGGGAGCAAAGTCAAGTGCTCCTGAAGCTGTTTAAATCGGCTGCGAGAGGAGGTGAAGAATGACTTTGGGACTGTGCCTGATGCAGGTGAGTGAAGAGGGGACTGGAAGGGAGCCGATACTTGGGGATAAGACTGGGAGTGGGACTGGAAGGGGGCCGGGAATGCAAGGGGCTGACATTCAAAGGTACTGGGAGGGGGGTTAATGGGACTGGAAGGGGACTAATGCTGGGGCTGGAACAGGAAATGAGCTGATGCAGGGGAGGAACTGAAAAGGGGCTGGGCTAGGAAAGTAACTGATGCTGGTAGATGCTGAGGTCGGGTGGGGAAAAGAGGCAGCAACTGGGTTAATGAAAAGGGAGAAGGAAAAGATATTGTGTGTTTGAAGGAGGGAAAACAAGGTAATATATGGGGGGAGATTGAGAGGGAGGTACAAGAATGGATGCTGGGATTCAGAGGAGGAAAGGCAGGGTAAATGTATTTTGAAGAAAGAAGTAGATGGGTGAGTGCTGGAACTAAGAAATGAGCAGAAATTAGGAGGACAATGGGACTAGGTGATGTTGGGTATAAAATATGTGAGAAATATGGGGAGGGGTTAGGGTTTGAAGATTTAGAGTTTGGAGAGTGATTGAGAGGCAGTGGAAAAGGAGAGAAAGAAAGGCAACAGGTCATTGAAGGTGGTAAATGGTAGAAATGAGGGAGATGAAAGGAGAAATGGAAGCCTAGATAGGGTTTGGAGGTGGAGCAGGGATGAGTGATAGGGAAGGGGTTGGGGAAACAGAAGAAAGCAGATGAGACTGGAGAGGGGATGAGTATAAAGGGAGGAAATGGGGGACTATAAAGTGGGTGAAAGATCGGGGAACAGGAAGTTGTTGAAGGAATGAGACAGATGGGTAATGGGAGGACTGGGGAGGTAAGAGTAGGAAATGGAAAGCTGGTAAGTGGTGAAAGCTGAGAAAAGTGAGAGACAAGGAGGAATGAAATCTAGCTATAGTTTAGGTAAAAAGGCAAATACAAGAAAACAAATATGCCAGATGGATCAATGTCAGAGAAAGATGTAGGAAAGGAAGGGAAGAAGACAGGGAGAGTGAAAACACAGAAAACGGAAAGGAGATCCTGGAAAAGAATGTAGAAGATAATCAAAAAGAGGAAGTGGTAAAGAAAGACCAGGGTCAACCCAGTTGGAAAAATAAAAATGATCGGACAACAAAGGTACAAAAGAATGTCAGTCTAGAGAATGAAATATGCCAGCTTTAAAAATGTGCATTTCTTATAGCTCACTACAGGAGGAAATGCTTCAGTTTCTTTTTCTTCAGTGTTCCATTGCTCAGAGTCTGTTTTTTGGGGGTTTCCATTTCATTTTTTTTCTGCATATTTGTTTCTAACTTGTAGTTTGTTATTCATTACAAGATGATGGTCTGCTTTCTATGTGCTCTTAAAGTGAGGGATTCTGCTAACATGTTGGTTCTAGATAGGACTATGTAGCAGTCTGACTTGTTCTTTCCCTACTGGAAGTGTGATGATGTACTAGAATATTTGCACTACTGACTTTTCAGTTTGAATTTTCAGACTTGGTGCTGATGTGGTATGGTCAGCCTTCGAGTATTCATTTGCAGGGTTTTGTGTTACTACACCCTGCAGTGTCTTACAGTGGAGGGAGTTTATGGTGTCACTGATGTGACACCAAAATTTGAACAGAATCTATATCAAGTCTCTGCATCTGTTGTTGGAAGCTGCATGCACAAACACATACAGTTGTGGTCAACATTACTGGCATCCTTGCAGTTCAAGCCCTTAATAACCTATATTTCCTAAAAATAAATATGGCCACTGAAATGGTTTTGGACTATATATGCACACATATTTGACACATAAAATAATCAAATAAAACAAGACCAATTAAAAAAGGAAATAATAGGAAATAGTATAAAACCTGAGACATTGCTAGGACATGAATATTGGTACCCTTATAAACAATTCAAATCAGTTTGAACAGAACCACATTCTCACATTAAAATTAGACACACCTGTGATCACTCAATGACTTGAATCAACCAACGAATAATGGCTCTAATGTTTAAAATGGCCACATTCACTCCATCTTCCATTTTCACAATAGTGAAGACAAGAAAGCTGCCTGAGACCATCAGAAAAGCCATTACCACCAAACATCAAACTTCGAAGAGGTACAAGGCCATCTCCAAAGAACTTGGAATTCCTGTGTCTAAAGTTCACAATGTTATTAAGACGTTTCTGCTCAATGAACTGTCAAGAACTTCTCAGAATGTGGTGGAAGAAGAAAATGAATCCAAGAAGCCTTCGTACGTTAATGCGAACTGTTAGAAAAACACCACATACAACATCCAAATAGCTTAAGGCAAACCTGGAGCAATCTGGAGTGGTGGTTTCAAACCACACCATATACCATGCACTTTATGGCGAAGGCCAAGGAGGACCCCATGCTCAAAGACAGACATAAAAGGCAAGCCTGATCTTTACCCAAACCCACCTTGAGAAACCACAATCCTTTTGAGAAAATGTTCTGTGGACAGATGAAACCAACACTTGAGCTCTTTCGCATTGCAGAACAGCGATACATTTACAGGCAAAGAAATGATGTTTATAAGGGAAATAACATCCTTCCTACAGTTAAATATAGTAGAGGTTCCATAATGTTGTGGGACTGTTTTGCTGCCTCAGGAACTGGAGGCATGGAACATATTAAAGGAATCATGAAGTCAGAGGACTACCGAGGTATTTTGGAGCAAAATGTGCTTCCTAGTGTCAGAAAGCTAGGTCTGGGTCAAATGTCCAGCAGAACAATGACTCAAAACATACATCCAAAAATACAAAAGATAGGTTAACATGGAACAAATGGATTCTTTTAAACTGGCCAACAATGAGTCCTGGATCTCATTCAAATCGAGAACCTTTGGAAACAACTGAAATCTGCCTTTGGTAAAAGTAACTCTGGAAAATTTCATGAGCTGGAACAAATCACAGTTGATGAGAGGGAGAAATTACCAGCAGACAGATGTATGAAACTTATAGATGGCTACAAGAAATGTGTGGAGGCTGTCATCATTACCAAGGGTTGTGCAACTAAATATTAGTGAAGGGTGCCATTAGTCCTTTCCAGGTCATATTTTGGGTTTTTTTCCTCAGAAATTACTACGTCGAAGTTGCAGAGACATATTTTTTTGTTGTACGACTTTGAACATTCTATTAAAATATGATGATATACAGTTGGAATATTTCCAATTATTTCTCAAGATATTGTACACAACATAACTAAAATGAAAGGGTGCCAATAATGTTGACCACAATTGTATATGCATATGAACAGAGAAACCAGAAAAATAATACGAATGAACCCTCCATCATAAGGCATTATCATTTATGCAAAATGTGTCTAAAAACCCATGAGATCAATTTTCAGAAAGCCAGCAAGTGGTAAAATGAAGCAAATAAAGTTATACATGTAACTTTATCCAAACATTTAGTGGGATTTACAAGTACTGTATAAGGGGTATGCTTACTATGCTAAGCTAATGGTTATGGTGTTCTATTTGTAACTATATCCCATTCAATAAACATGAGATCTAGTTACAAGTGAGATAACTGAAGCACTAGTCTGGCTTAGTAAAGATAACCACAGAGTCTGTCGTTGAATTTATTTGGATAAAATTACATGCATAACTTTATGGGGGTAATATTATAAGGAGCCACATAAAAATATGTGCCATCAATGCATGTAAATCACTTATTTTCAATGATTTTGACTTTTATACACGTTCTTTCAGTCATCACTGGTCTGTTAGTATGTGCGTTAAGCCAATGGCGTCTACTTTCATTGTTGATGAAAACATATGGGGGGGGGGGGGGAAGCATGGATAGAGCACAAATTTATGTGAGTAAATGATAACATAATTTATAGTATGTGGTTCTTCAAATATCTAGGTGTGGGCATTTATGCCAGCCCTAGAATTGGTGTAAGTGCTCTCGCCTAGATTTGCCACACACGTAGCCCACCACTTATGCCCCTATTTTCTAAAGTCTGCACATCCTTGACTTTATAAAAATGCACAATTAGCACATGTCATTAACTGGTGCTACTTTAAAAAATTACCCTCTATCTATATCACTTTAGGATGGACTGACCAGAATAATGTACGTTAAGTTTATATGCACGCGTTCAAGAAAGAGCTGCATCATAAGACAAACTATGCATACAAGTGGAAGCATAGAGAGTTGTATGTGTAGTGATTCTGCTACATAAATGTGTATGTAACACACATACATATATATATGACTTGGGGTGGGTAGTAGGTGTTCCGGGAGTAAGGTGCTGTGCTCCGCTTAGCAGGCGCAAATAGGACACCGGGTAGTAAGGTGTCAAGCAGGTAACTTAACGCCCAAAAATGTCTGTAACATTAATGCTAGATAAGGGAGCCCCAGCAAAAGTCAATGTAAAAGTGAGTGATGGAGGGACAGGTGGGAGCTGATGGACATGACAGATCCAGGGATACGCTACGTGGCAGTCAGAAAGTGGGATGAGCATGCGGGGGGGGGGGGAGGAGGCAGGTTAACTGAACCAGTGAGGGGTCCCCCAGTAAACTGCTCTAATGCCAGTGTGTGGCAGATGATGGGGAATATGTACCCCCCTGTGGAGCCACAAACGCCACGATGTGTGCATCAAAGGGATGATGGAACAGGAGGCGACGTGCACAGTAATCACAGGAAAGGCGCGCGTGATAGAATGAAATGATGAAGACTGTCCTGTGTGGGCCCTGGGGTAGCAGGTGGCAGCAGAAGATATGACTGCACAGAGCCGGCAAAGGCCAATGTATGGGCCTAGGGAAGGAGGGAGGTAGATGAGAATGTGGTAATGGACTGCATCACTGATGCGCCAGAAGTGACATCACCAGTGCAGGTGCAGTGTCTCAGGTGGCATGGAGAAGCCCCAATATGAGCTATGTGCATCCCACAGCTGTCCTGGCCTTGCAACCAAGAAAGAGCTCTCCCGATGATTGCACATACAAAACCTGACAAGAATAGCTCAGGCAGGCTATATAGAACAAGTAAAGATGCGTGATGATCCCTGTAGGTGGCCATCCCTGGGGTAGGATGTGGCTGCATGTAATGCAGAGATGTGATGGAGCCAAAGCTGTACAGTCACAGTGATGATGAATCAGTCCAATCACAGTTCTCATGTATGTCAGATATTTGCTATAGAACCAGTTGTGCTGATACTGCTGTAGCATGTCAGGCAAGGTGGCTCACATTGCAGCCTAAACATGGTAATGAACATTTAAAACAGGAGCATTGAGAACCTGGAATAGCATGAGCTAATAGAGGGTTAAGTGACGTGCCCAAGACCACGAGTAGTAGAGGATTGTACAGACATAAAAAGCCTCTGTAAAATGCCCCCACCCCTTGCACAAGGTGCGCTAGTGGGAATTGAATCCTGGCCTCCTGGTTCTCAAGCCAGTGCTGTAACAATTAAGCTACACCACCTCTCGGTTACTGTATATCTATTAACATCTTTGTTAGTGATATAGCAGAAGGGCTGTTGGGTAAGGTTTGCCTTTTTGCGGATGATACCAAAATCTGCAATAGAGTAGACACCCAGGAAGGTGTAGATAACATGAGGAGGGATCTAGCTAAGCTTGAAGAATGGTCTAGAATCTGGCAGCTGGGATTTAATGTTAAAAAATGTAAGGTCATGCATTTGGGCTGCAGCAATCCAAGGGAGCAATATAGTATAGGAGGTGAAGTACTTTTGTCCACTAAAGAAGAGCGGGACCTAGGCGTGGTTGTGTCTGATGATCTTAAAGTAGCTAAACAGGTAGAAAAGGCGATGGCAAAAGTTAGAAGAATGCTTGGGTGCATACGGAGAGGAATGGCTAGCAGAAAAAAGGAGGTGATAGTGCCTTTGTGTAAGTCTTTGGTGCGACCTCATTTGGAGTATTGTGTGCAATTCTGGAGACCGCACCTTCAAAAGGATGTGAACAGGATGGAGTCGGTACATAGGGTGACTACTAAAATGGTTAGAGGTTTTCATTATAAAGCATATGAGGACAGACTTAAGGATCTTATGTACACCTTAGAGGAAAAGTGGGATAGAGGTGATATGACTGAGATGTTTAAATACCTCTGTGGCATAAATGTTCAGGGAGAGAGCCTCTTTCAATTGAAAGCAAGTTCTGCTACGAGGGGACATGGGATGAGGGTGAAGGGAGATAGATTCAGGAGTGAGATGCGGAAATATTTCTTTATGGAAAGAGTGGTGGATCCGTGGAATAGTCTCCCAGTGGAGGTGGTAGAGATGAGGACAGTAACTGAATTCAAGAAAGCATGGGACAAACACAGAGGATCTCTTAAGGAAAAAAGGGGACTGTTGTAGTTGTTGATATGGAAGGACAGACTAGATAGGCCATGTAGTCTTTTTCTGTCGTCATCTTTCTATGTTTCTATAGGGTGAATATGTCCGACTCTCTGCAATGGCCTGCAGCACAGTCAATAAAGTCATGCTCCCAGAAGGGCAGGATAGCAAATAGCATGTGTACAGACCCAATGTGCTCTTGGAACACAAAGCAGAACATCATGTGTCCACCAGTCAAAGCAGACCCTGGACTATTCATGGCATCAAAATTAACTGCATATCCCACAGCCACAAAGAGAGCAAGTGGAACTTGAACCCTCATCCAAGAATTACTGAGCCAGTGCTCTAACTGATAGGCCAAACCCCCCACACCATCCTGTACAACTATGCCCTGTATCAAAGAGACAGCAGGTCCCTTCCTGCAATGGGTGAAATCCAGGACATGAAATAACGTGGCAGGAACATTGTGGTACTGCAGTACCGCACATCTGAGCCCTGCCCAAAGTGCCGCACATGCAGTACTGCAGCTGCTCAGTAGACACACTGCTGCAGGATACATCTCTTGTCCAAAGGTCAAAGCACAGGTGAAGGCAAGATGCCCATCTCCCCACTGTTCCCCACCTGCGAACAACACTCATACGCATGGGGCCTCTGTGCCACAGATTGCCACGCACCCCAGAAATGGCACATATGCAGGGCATGCATTCCCGTGACCTGCTACACACACTGAGTTCGGTATATCTGCACACACACAGAACACAAACTCATTACAGACACATGCAGTCTGTTGCAGACCATACTGGCCTCCCCGGGGGACCATGTGCACATCACCCACCATCATAGATGACGACCAGATATTGGGCAATGCCCCAATGATCACAGTCACCACTGTGGCTGCATTATCTACCCTGTGTGATGGTAGAGGCACATTCTGCACATCATTCTGCAACTGATCACCAAAGTGGCCACAATCACACAGGGACATTGTGTGCATTGGGCACATAACAGCTGCAAACTGTGCTATTGGTTTCAGGGGTCATCTTGAATGTGAGGGGGCTCTCATCAATTGGTCCACAGAGCCTGCACTGCAATAGCAGAACCCTCCAGTTTCTGGAGCAGATCTATATCACTGTCTGTGTGCTGCAGTTATTGTCTGCAGTGTATGCTGCTAATCACTTGGTTGTCTGCACAATTGAGGCACACCAAAGTGGCAAGTCATATCTGGGTTGTGTGTCCTGCTCCCTTTGGCCAGGGACTCTACAATAATCTCTCATTACAATCCCTAAGGTTGCAGCAGCTGTTTCCAAGGAACCCGAATGCATTGACGTATGTCTAGGCAGGAGGATGGGGGTGACATCCAATGTACTACAGCAGACACAGTCAGTCTACCTGTGTTAGCCACCACAAGGCTATATCAGCCATGCACATCCCAACTGTGCCCAACCCGCTGCTCATCACACACTACATGTACACAGAGCGACCATGTACACACTGGCTTGGTACACACAGCATGGACATCCAGCAGCCGGTGCAGTGATTGAACTGCCAAGAGAGGAATGACACCCACATACCCACAGCCTAAACACTATCTTTATCTTTATTGGGGTGCTTAATATACCGCTCATTGCAACAGCGTCTGAGCGAGTTACAAAATACATAAAAGGGCTGCATAGAAAGGGAAAGGAACGCCAATTGTACTATAGGACAGGAAAGAAAAGGTTAGAGACTGTAGAGGGAGAGCAGGAGTCAGACAGATTGAGGAATGTCATCGGGGAGTGGAGAAAGAGGGGAGGGGGTGGGGGAAGGTCAAAGGCTAGGCAAAAAAGGTGTGTTTTCAAGTTAGCTTTAAAGGTTTTGAGAGAGGGTTCCAGGCGGAGGTCTGGGGGAAGCGAGTTCAAGAGATGGGGGCCAAGGAAGTAAAAGGCAGAGGAGCGTGCGGATTTGAGGTGAGCTTGGGAAGGGGAAGGCAGGATCATACGATTTGCATGGATAGTGCGGAGGGAGCGGTGGGAAGTGTGGAGGTGAACCAGATCAGCAAGGTAGAGGGGAGTGACAGTGTGAATAGACTTGTGAACGAAGATGAGAAATTTATATTTTATACAAAAAGGGATTGGAAGCCAGTGCAGAAGAATGAGGAGGGGCGTAATGTGGTCGAAGCGGGAAGAGCAAGCAAGGATAAGGGCGGCAGTATTGTGGAATCTCTGTAGGCGTTGTAGCTGGGATTGGGGGAGACAGGCTAGGGAAACATTACAGTAATCAAGACGGGAGACGACAAGGGAAAGGAGAAGGGTGGTCATAGATGTGAAAGAAAGGAAGGGGCGAATGGAACAAAGTTGTCTTAGGGTGGAAAAGCAGCGTTGGATGACAGAAGAGATATGGGCTTTGAAGGACAATGATGAATCAAGAACCATGCCAAGATAGCACAAAGATGTTACAATGGGGATCGGGAAGGAAGAAAGCAGAGGAATGAGGTGGGGGTGGGGGGGTGGGGGCAGGACTACCGGTGGTAAACCAAATGGCTGAGGTCTTGGAGAGGTTGATATGTAGGAAGTTGGAGGAAAACCAGGATGCCACAGAGGAAAGACAGTCATTAAGAGGGGTGATGTCGGGGGAGACTGAGTCAGTGTGGTAGAGAAGAAAGATGTCATCGGCATAATATTGGGCAGAAATACCATGTTGCTGTACCAAGAGAGTGAGAGGAGCTAGAAAGACATTGAACAGAAGGGGTGCAAGAATGGACCCTTGGGGGACACCGCAGGAGAGGGGAGTGGAGGGAGAAGAAAGAGAGCCAGAAGAGACTGAAAAAGACTGGCTAGAGAGGAAAGACTGAAACCAGTGAAGCATGGTGCCAGCGAGGCTGGCATCGCGTAGATGTGAGAGAAGGGTGCGATGGTCGACGAGATCAAATGCGGCAGAAAGATCAAGAGAGATAGCAAGAATAATGTGAATATTTAGCCATGACATGGTCACACTCGGTCAGAGTGAGTGTGGCCTCTCGGCATGAACTAATGTGTGCACTTTGGCCATGCTTCTTGCAGATACCTGTTAAGATGGCTATGCCAGTTACCTGAACTCTGACTCATATATATCCTGTGAAATTGCCTCTGTTTGCAACAATGCCCAGAATCCTCTTCCCTTCATTTGCGTACCCTTTGAATATAGACCTGTGTCACGTGAATGCAATGCAAGGAGCACTGGGAATTGGCCCACAAACAGATTGTGGGTGCAAGTTAGGCAACTGTCTACATCTGACACATTCCCAAACAACGTGTCCCCCTACACAGCTTGTGGGACTGAGCATGGCACATAATATGGTAATGCAAGTATGGCACTATGTTGTGTCCCTTGCCATGGACCCTGCTGAACTGGCCAGTGCAGCACATGCACTCAACCACACTGCAGACTCCCACCAAGGGTGCATATAAGGATGGAAGCTTGTACATGCAGTCTCATACTTTTTTATTTATTTATTTAATACTCTTATATACCACGCTATTCGACATCAGTGCAGTTTACATAGAACATCAATGGGATTTTACGGTGTGGGTTACACCGTAATTACAGATAACAGGGCATTCAACTTGGATAACATGTTAACTATTTTACACAAGAATACCAGAACATATATACATATATACATCACATTGCGGTAAGGTTACTGGGTAGTCATGGATCAGTGATTATGTGCGGGCACTGTGGGGTACCTACTTCCGGGTAGCACTTGATGAAGAGGTGGTGCTTAAGTGCCTTCCTGAATTTTGTTATCTCTGAGATTGCTCATAAGTGGGGTGGCAGGGCGTTCCAGCATCTCGGTGCACAAATACTGAAAGCCCTGTTTGTGGTTGACTGTGTACACTGGGTTATTGTTTTGTGGATTACCATAGTGTTTATTGCTGCATGTCGTCTGGTTCTGATGGGGGGAGTCATGAAGGTGATGATCGCCAGGGATGAGGGGAGAGCCCGTTGATGGCCTTGAATGTCAGTAGTAAGGTCTTGAAGGCGATCCTGTAGTGGATAGGGAGCCAGTGGAGACTTTTGAGGATAGGTGTTATATGTTCTCATACTGTATGTAGAGTTGCTGAAGAGCTGACCTGCAGCATGTTGTATGCACAGACACAGAGCCTGGCCATCGTATGCATGCCCACTGCATTGCTGCAGCTCACATATCTCTGTGGGCACACACACACGACCACACTGTCCAAGAGTGTTGCATGTTGTCAGTGGTACCTGCCCCTTCAGTCTCCTGTAATGCTCATCCATTGTGAATGCCTGCTCAATGTGCAGGTATTATTAGCATGCTCTGCAAAGTATGGATGCTACCAATGCCTGCTTAGAATGCTAGTGCTGTTAGCATGCTCTGCCATCTAGCCTTACATTGTGAAGTTTCCCAGTGAAAGGCGAGTACTCAGGTTGGATGAGATGTGGGGGCTTGCACATGTTGCTTCTGCACAAGGAGGATACCTAGGCATACCACTCCTCAGCTGCAAGCTGGCCTTGAATCTGTGACCCCTTGCTCATACACACACTGGCTATGTGTTTGGAGCCACAGAGCAGCTTTGTGGCTTTATAAGTCCATGGGTATATGGGTGGTCATTCTTAGGGTGCATGAAGATGCATTCTCAGGACACATGATGTCTATGTCTGCTTAGCTTTCTACAGGCTCTGTGCGATACTTGTCTGATGGGGTCCATTATGCAGATGTGTGAGAGGGACCTCTTGTGAGGTCTGTATGTTGCACAGCCTTGCTATGCTGCTGGTGCAAATGACCTGCGGGTCGTACATATGGTATCTCTCCAGTCACAGGGGAAGGGCATGATACCTGTCCACACACATTCCAGCCTATGGGCATCCTAGCAGTATGACCATGTACCCATTGAATGGTGTGTTCTTGTGGGCGACTTATGGACTATGGTCATATGTTGCAGAGCAAATGAGGTCATCTAGATTCACATGTGGCTCAGATTGTTCTGACCGACTTGATCCTGAGCTATGGAGGGGTCACCGGAGCATGCACAGATTCTGGTCATCATTTGGCAAGAGCAGGGTGCTCATTTTTTCCTCTGACATGGCCTGTGCTCATATTGCATGGTGTTTCTGCCTCAATGAAATCTTTACACACTACATGCAGAGAGCCACTCACTCTGCGCATGTGGGGGGGCATCCTGATCACAGAGCCAGACCATCCAGTAGGCACTGTAGCCATGTCCCAAGGTCCGCAACTGATGGTAGGCAGCATGTCTTTCCTGTCTTTCCACTGTGGCGGATTGGTTGACTCTTAATTGCCTTCACCTTAATCTCACCAAGACTATTGCTATCTGGTTCTCTCACAACAATCCACCCCCCCACACTGGCCCCCTCCTTCTCTTCTGTTCCCCTAGTCTCCTCCTTTTGTTATCTTGGGGTTCACTTTGATTCTGACCTATCTTTCCATACTCATATATCACATGTCACCAAATCCTCCTTCTTCCTCCGACAAATCCGTGCAGTCCGCCCTTTCTTATCCCCTTCAGCTCTCACCACTCTGTTGCTATCCTTGGTTATGTCACGGGTGGATTTCGCGAATTCATTCTTCGTCTGCCTTTCCAAATCCCAACAGTCCCGGTTACAACGGATTCAGAACACTGCTGCTCATCTGGTCACCCATTCTTCTCCCCGTGATCACATAACACCCCTACTATTTCGTCTTCACTGGTTGCCCTTTCCCCACCATGCTCATTTCAAGCTTCTTATCTTGGTTCATAAAGCTCTCCATACAGGCACCCCTCAATACTTAACAGACCTTCTTTCTTTTCACTCTCCTAGGTACACCCCTCGCTCCTTCCACCTTAACCGCCTCACTCTTCCCTCCCCTTCCCGCGCCCACTTACAATCTACTCGTTCCTCTGCTTTCTTTTTTGCTGGCCCCGCCCTCTGGAACTCCCTCCCCTCCTCACTCCGCCTGGAACCTCACCACCCCACATTTAAACAAAACTTGAAAACCCACCTCGTTTCCCTGGCGTTTGATGTTCCCTCCCCTTTCGTGTGAATCCCACTTGCCCTATCCTCTGCTTTCCTCATGTTTTGTTCTCATTTATATTTTGGTCTTGTCTCTCCTGTTTTTATTGCTTTTCTATCAAGAAATTGTAATTCTTTTCCACTTCGTTGGCTTTGGCCTTCTTTTAAATTTGGTTTTATTGTACACCGCTTTGCTTGCCACTGAAAGGCGGTTTTTATCAAATGAAATAAAACAAACATAAACATAAACATGTGGGCCAATCACTCCCTCCCTGTAAATGTGCCCCAGCTGCCTCCTCTGTGCTGCTGGTTGTCTTATATAAATAGCGCACATGCAGCTAGTCACACCATATCGCTCCTGCCCCCCTCCACAGGGGTATGTGGGCAGATGTGCTGCTGTCTTAGACCTCAGGAGGGAGTGAGCAGCAGGTACAGTGTGCTCCACTGTACCTGCTGCTGACCTGCTTGTCATGTGACTGTCAGTGGCATCATTAGCGTTGCACCTGACACGCAGTACCGGGCAACTTATTTCTCCAGCTGCAGGAGCTGCACCACTACCCGCCTCCCCCTCACACAGTGCTAACATGGCAGACTCCCTTCTGATTGTGGCAGCATGTATGTGTGCTGCTGCTGTCACAGCAGAGTTATGCCAGCCATCACAGATGTTCTCCCTAGGTGGCTGCCTTGTCAGCCTAGTGGACCTGCCAATCCCACAGCATCACCCAAGTGACACCTCCTTTGGCACGTTTGCACCATCAACATAGTGCCCTGCCATAGTAGGGCACTATGCTGTTGCTGCTAATGGAGCACTACTATCAATTTCTTGGTATGCCCTGAGTGTGGAGCACATTGCAGACATTTAAATATGCTCTCTCCCATCAAAATTACCCCTTTTAGCGAGGTTTTACTTGGGTTTGGGTTCCCAGTGCAGGAGCCTCTAACATGCGATAGCGCAACCCAGTGGTAAGGGAGCTCCCGCTATCAATGCCCACTCTCTGCCCTATTAATGCTCACTCTCCGCCTCATTTGCCCTTAATGTTGCGGGACCCTCTAATGCTTGTTAATGTAGCATTATCAATGCCTTCTGCAGCATTAACCACTTACAGTGCTGATAACAGGGCGTTAAAGGCACACTTGCTCCCTTAACGCCCTTTAGTAAACATACCCCTTAGTATAAAACCAGGAGCTGCCTTTGAAAAGTCAAGCTTTGTCCTAAGAGAGGAGGTTTTCAACATCACAGATGTGAGCACATTTCCCCATAAGAACATAAGAGATGTCATATTGGATCACACCAAGGTGCCAACAAGCCCAGTATCCTGTTTCCAACAGCAGCCAATACAGGTCACAAGTACCTGGCAGGTTCCCAAAAATGTATACAAGTTCCACAATGCTTGTCCCGGAGTAAAGAGTGGATTTCCCCGGTCCTCTTTAATAATGGTTTATGGTTTTTTCCTCCAGGAACTTGTCCAAATCTCTTTTAAACTCAACTACATGAACAGCTTTTACTACATCCTCCAGTAACAAATTCCAGAGTTTGATTACATGTTGAGTAAAAATAAATACTTTCTTCGATTAGTCTTAAATATGCTACATTGTAGCTTCATTGAATGTCTCCTGGTCTTTCTATCCTTCCCCCCCCCCCCCCCCTTCAAGCACTTTCAAGACAAAGGTCCTAAAGACAGCATAGTCCAGGGTTATGTGTGATCTGGAGCAGATGTAAATGCCAGTGGAGAAATTTTGCAAGGTTCTGTAATATGGAATACATGTATACTTCAAATGACTGCCCAAGTCACAAATAGCTATTTATATGTGTATGCTGTTGTCCACATCTTAGTCAGCTATTTATATTGCAAATAGCATCTAAGGCTTCCAACAGTTATTCCTTTAGGGAGTAAAAAAAAAGTAGAAAAAGTAAAATATGAAGGGAAGTCTATAAGTTGAGCTTTTAATTTTAGATCTTAACCAAGAAATCACACCTAGTGAAATAAATAAACAATACTAGTATTCTCTCACTCCTCTCCTGGCTTATCTGATCTTATATCCTACCCTCCATTGTTGTGCCTTTTCTGTGCTAATGACTCCTAAGTAACAAAACATATATATGGAATTAGACGTGTTAAAAAGTAACCCAGCATGAGTACTTGTGGCACGGAAACACCAATAAATACCAAGGGGGAAGGATTTTCAAAGCAATTAGTGCAGCCAGTACACCTGTTAACAGCGTTAATCGCAGCGAACAGGATATTCAGCCGCTGAATATCCACAGCTAGCTTTGGGGCATTCTGGAGGTGTATCAGAGGTAGCATACAGGGATAACCGGCTAACAGTGATATTCGGCCGCTCGCCCGTTATCCCTCAGTGGCAAAAGTTAGGCACCTGAAAGGTCGGCCTAACTTTTACTACTGAATATCACCACTACCCAGTTAGCTTCCACGGAAATGGCCTTGGCATCGAATATCTGGGTTTAATGTTCAGTGGCGGTAGCTAGCTGCTTTTTTAGTGCTAACTACTGCAACTGAATATTCCTCCCTCCCCCCCCTCCCGACACACAAATTTTATGTGCCCTCAAAGAACTCCTAACTACATGTAGCTGGAAAATAAACATCTAAATTACAATTTATAAACAGCTAGGAATAAAAGCCTATCTATAAAGCAGGTGAATTTAAGTATAGCAGCAAAACAGTAAAAATTCACCTTATCTGTTGATCATCTTTCTAGTATATGGATACAATGAAAGTCACATTCAGAAATCAGTTCAGGAAGTGACAGACTGAAAATCCAAGATCCTTTTATCTACAGCATATTCCGCTAAGCTGTGCCAAGCTCCTTTCCATTGGTATGTATCACACGGAAGCACCAGCCACCTAGTCAAAACCCAGCCGGCTGTCCCCTTTGATTAGGTTTCAATGATTCAAGCTGGGTTGTTTGTGTTTTGACTGGTTGTTTAACAGCACTGGCATTTAACCGATTAGGACAAAAGTCTTTGAAGTTAATATCCTATTAGATAAAGTACACAGAATGAGTTCACACCTCAGCTGTTTCTTTCTGTCTGTCTGGAGACCCAACAGAGCAGCACTTCATTTGTTTAAAGTGTTATCCGGAGTTACACACTTGGCAAGCGAAGCTGCAGCCAAATAGCTTTGTGGATTGCGGGCAGTGCAGATAAAGCAATTAAGCAAATAATCATTAAGATCTTCTCCTTCCTATTCTTTTTAGCTCTTGCCTAAGGGAAAATATGTTTTTTGTGGTTTCTATTCATTTCTTCTTTCAAAAGGAGGGGGATGAATGGTAAGTCAGGACAAGGAAGCAATGGAAGGACTGAACAACAGTGAGAGGAAATATGCAGACCATGAAGAGAAGACAATACCAGTATTAAGAAACTTGAGAAGCAAATAAAAGGACACCGACAGAGAAAAAAAAGAAGAGGTGAGGTTGTCTTCAGAAGAAGAAAACCCAGTTGCATTTATGTTATTGTGGTGTGCCTTAGGGTTGGTGCTGCCTGTTTTGCCGGCCTGGGCAAAAATTACAGTGATGTCTGGTAGCAAAGGGTAAAATCATGGAGCACAGGGCTTGTGTGACCCTACTTGCATTTACAGGCTCTGCAGTGACCCTGCATCTCAAATATTTTTTTTCATGACTAGGAAGCTTGTGCATGAGAAGGATGAAACCGCTGAGGGAGCTGTGAGTGCATATGAAGGCCTTCCACTTCTTCTCACCCTTTTTCCAGTCCCATTACCTACTCCTCTGGTTCACCTATCCTGTGACCCACCTTCTCCAGTTCATCGTCCCCCTTCTACTTACCCATCCCCTAATTCGGCACACATCTCCTCTGATCCATTGCTCCCCCATCAACTCAACCCTCATTTGGTTCATCGTTTCATTTTCTATACAATCTTTTTTGGTCCATCACCTTCTCCTTCTTCATTTGTACCTTCCCCCTCAGTCCAGCCCCGAAAGCCAATATAGAGAATTGCTCAGCCAGCACCACCTGTACTCCAGAAGTTGTCTTACTACTCTAGGCCTCCATCTACTCATCTCATCTCCCTACTTTCATCCCCTTTTCTCCTTTCCTAAATTCCTCCTCCTTCCTGCACTTTCTTCCACACTTCCCCCTTTCCTACTCTTCACTATGTTCTTTGCCCTACTCACTCCTCTTCCCATTTTCTTAAATTCCTTCCCCCTGCTGATTTCCTTCTCCTCTACCAACTTCCTTCTTCTATACTGCACTCCCTCATCCCCCTTTTCTCCTGCTTCACTTCCTTTTCTTCTCTTTCTTCCTTTCCCCCTCAAGGAGCAGACTCTTGCAACCTGCTCCTTGTTGGTCAACTGCTGTCTCTCTCCTTCAATCTATTCAAAACGTAGCTGCCTGGCTAATCTTCTGCCCATGTCATTACATTCACACTCACATTCCCTCTTTACGAGTTGCTTCATTGACTCCCTATCCATTTCCACATACTGTTCAAACTTCTCCTACTGACCCTACAAGTGCATTCACTCTACAGCTAGGCATTACCTTTCCTCTCTTATCTCCCCCTGCACCCCTTGGGAACTCTGCTCATCAAGTCAATTTCTTTTTATCTGTGTCCTTCTCTTCTCCAGATTCCATTCTTTCCACTTTGCTGTGCCGTATGCCTAGAATAGACTAGGCTACTTGGAACGGTACTGGCTCTATTCAAATCCAATCTAAAAACCCACTTCTTGGATGCTTCTTTTGCATCCCGACACTTTATTCTCCTGTTCATCATCCATGTGTGTTTTCTTAACTTCCCTAGACCCCTGTTTGTTCCGTTTGCCCATCTTGAATAGACTGTAAGCTTTGTGGAACAAGAACTGCCTCATACGTGTATATGTACAATGCTATGCATGCCCAGTAATGCTATACAAATGATTCGTGTTTAGTAGTTTGTTCATCCTGTCTGTTGCACACTTTCTCCTCTTCCCTTGCCTTTAAATGTTTCTCTCTGATGTTCTCTTCCTCCTCTCTACTATGCTCTTTCCCCCTCTTCTCTACTCCTTTCCCCTTTCTTCCTGCCACTGACCTCGCCGCCTTTTCCCTCTTCTTTTCTGCGCTCTCTCCTTGGTTTTCCCTTCCCTCTTCCCTCCTACTTCTTTCCCTGGTATGCCTGCACCGTGTGGGACCCGATATAAGGTAGTCCAGAAATCCTTTGCCTTTTATTTTTTTCATTTGACAGTCATTAAAGTACTGCTGGCATCCTGTGTGTAGCAGCAAAAACATTAGCGACAAAAGAAAAGAAAAAGTCAATTTATTGCTATAGACACCATAATCGCATCTCTTTTGGTACCTCTGTCACATCTCTACTACAGTTGAGAGAGCATTTTAGCTAACTGACAACAGCAATAGTCAGACACTGCCTGGTTAGCTAAACTGGCTGAAGTTAGCCCAGCCTTTTAAGAGCCTAACCTTAGCCGGTTGAAGTTAACTAGCCAGTGGCTGAATATTGCCGTTGCCCAGTTAACTTGAGTGCTGCCCCCAGAACACCCCCCGATGCCCTAATACTATGTGGTTAGCAGCAGGGCAGCTCCTCACTATCCCTCCTCTCTCATCTCTCCTTCCACCCCTCCTCGGGAACTCCACTCTTCTGGCAAATCGCTTCTATCTGTGCCCTTCTCTCCTATTGCTAACTCCAGACTTTGCTCCTTTCATCTTGCTGCTCCTTATGCCTGGAACAAACTACCCGAGTCTACGTCAGGCGCCTCCTCTGACCCTTTTGAAATCCAGGCTGAAAACTCACCTCGTCGCTGCTGTTTTTGGATCTTGATTCACCCAATCTCCTTTGTGTTTCCTTACCATTCCCCCTAGATGTATCCCATATCTATAGCTACTAGGTTGTCTGTCTTGACTAGATTGTAAGCTTTGATAAGCAAGGGCCATCTTTGACATGTGTCTGTGCAGCACTGCGTACATCTTGTAGAGATATACAAATGTTCAGTAGTAGTAGTAGAAGAAGAATATGACCCTCAGTACTTTTAGTGACGAAGGGAAAATGTTGGTTAGGCAGAAATCCAAAAGAAAATTATCCATATATTTCAAAGAAAGCACATACATAGAGCTAGGAGTAGCAGCCTAGTGTTTAGGGTAACAGTCTGGGACCAAAACAACCAGGGTTTAGATCTCACCGACACTCCTTGTGGCCTTCGGCAAATCACTTAACCTTCCACTACTTCAGGTACAAACTTAGATTATAAGCCCTCTGGGGACCAGGAAATAATTACTGTACCCGATTAGAACTTGCCTTGAACTACTACTGGAAAAGTGTGAGCTGAATAATAACAGCTACTGAAGCATCTGCTCAAGTATTTTTCTGTAGGCTATGCACAGGGCAAAAATGTTTGTTCATTTTTGGTTTGTCTGAGCTTCTTCCTTAATTTCATATGTTTTTACAGTTCATTTTACACATTTGTTTTAATAAAAACTTTTATAGTGTCTTAGAATATCTTAATATGTGCTGATGGACCTAAAGCTTGTTAGGTCAATTAGCACACATACTTCAATTCGTAGGTCAATTTAGCACATCTTAAAGTCTTGAAGGAGCATTAACAAAGCTAAAGGGTCCTTTTATTGAAGGGTGCTGTCAGCGTAGGTCTGCCGTGCACTAAAGACCAGCTAGCATGGGCCACGAGAGTTAGCATTGCTGGATTTTGGTGATAGCTGTCCATGGCGTGTTAGAGTTGCAAGGGGGAGGGGTGACTACCACACAATCAGCACACCCATGCTACCTGTATGGCAGGCAAGTAGCACGGGTGTACTCGCCACCAGCTCCATAGGTAGTGTTGAATGCACCTGCACCATTGTTGTGCTGCAGCAAGGCCACATGCATTGCAGTAATTGCTGGGAACATGCTTTCCATGCTTCTGGCAGTTAACGTTGTGATGTTGCCCTAACATGCTGTGCACTTGTGCATTAATCGACGTGTTAGGGGCCCTTTTACTAAAGAGTGCTGTGGTGTTGCACCAAAGAAATGCACATTCCTATTCTTCTGAATCCTGGGATTCTTCAGATAAATCGGCAGGTTCTGAACCAGATACTGAATTAGCTACTAGGTTGGCAAAAGCCTCAGGGTCTGCTGGGTTTTCCAATGCTGAGCTGAGCTGAGCTGAACGTTAAAGTGCTCTTGCAAATGTATATGTTTTCTCTGGGACTGTTCCTTTAGGTATATATGTATCTCAGAAATTGTGATGAAAGGTTTCATGATATATATTTTATGATATATTTTACTTGTTAGTGAAGGACTCTGGTGAAAAGAAAAATGCTAATATGCTTTCTACGTCCATGCTCTACCCATTCTTCACCCCATTCCTTGATGGCTGATTAACAAGCGTATTAAAGCACGGTTGCGGACCACTTCAACCATAAGTGTCACAGACACTATGTTTCTGTTTGTCAAAAGCCTGGTCTTTCTGGGTCCCATGCTGCTCCTTCATTCTGCACATAGAACTTATGGTGGGTGCTCTTGATTAAATGATGATGAGCAGTTTAGGAAATGTTTAGCACATGACAAGTCTAATTCATAGGGTTATAGAGATGTTGATGTCTGGTTGTCTGAGATATTGCTGGATAGAGCTTGGTCCTTTCAGGAAGCATCTCGGCAAAGTGCAGGAATCTACCTTCGGCCATGTGGTCTGTGCCCTATACTTCAGCACCTGGCATCTCAGTTGGGGCCTCCCAATAAAGTTCAAGCTTGCCAGTTGGTTATTTCAAAAGGTATGATATTTGGTAGATCAGAAAGGGGGGAGGCAGTCACTCAGCAATTTAAATATAATTCCCATCCCATTAATTCAGGAAACAGACAGGGTCTCTGTCTCCTCATCTAAGATGGTCTTTAAAAAAAGCTCCTTTGCCTATTAATTTGTGGGCATTGGAGGGCTGGTTGAAATTTTATCCCAATAGGAAGGATGCTGTAGCTTCTTGAAAGTTTTCAGATTCCTTATGTAGGCCCAGAGCTTTGGTATAGGTCTTGCCATGCTGCCATTTTTATTTTTAAGTGTTGTGAAGTCAATGCTGAGGCAACACAGATCTTTCAGCATTTCGAAAAGATCTTAAAACTCACCTATTTATAGAATACTTTGGAGACTCATTCCCAATAGATGAAATATTCCCCACTTAAACTCATGTATACTCATATTCATTAATTCACAACTTACTTTTTCCTTTTTCTTACTCTATCTTACAATACCCAATTCTCCACATTATCACATTTACTCTTTACACTAATAATTCTAGTGAATTACAATACATTTTTCCTTGCTCAGATAAGATAAGATTTTTGAAATTTGTAATTATTTAAATCTGTATATATGTTTAAACTATCTATATACGTAATCAGCATTTACTCAGCATTGTAACCCTCAAATTATCATTTTTATTATATACAATTTAATGTTCACTGTAATTTCAATTGTTTGAATAAGTTTCAATGTAATGTTCAAGTTTTGTTCTTTGTAAACCGCTTTGATTTTTCTGAAAGGCAGTATATAAAACCTTTCAAGAAATAAATAAATAAAAACCCAGCAGCTCCTGGGTTTTCTTGGCAAGGTATGACTGGAATTTGATTGCCAGGCCTTTTCTTCCAAGGCAATGGAGGGTAAAGTGACTTGCCCAAGGTCAAAAGGAGTGCCAGGAGGAAATCAAGCCCTGATCTTTTGGGTACTAGGCTGTTTCTCCAACTAACTAGGCTGCTGTCAATAAACACTAGAAAAAACATGGATAATGAGATGGTTTTGAGGAGACTTACACACTCTTTTTCCAATACTTCCAATTTCTCCTTAGAGTAGAGTATTACACCTAAAAAAGAAGAGGGAAAATTTCATTTGATTCGTAATTCATCTTATCCTGTGGGTAAGAGAGTGTGGATGATTTTATTAAGCCACTTGCAAGTCACTTCTTTGGATCAGGACTTCTGAAACTTTGTGGTGCTGGTGCATTGATGGTGACATTTGTCATCGAAGCAGATTTGTGTTAGAGATAATCGGGGTGAAGAGACAACTATTTGCTTAGGTTTAAGTCTGCTTCTTAGTACTTTCTTGGTAAGTGTATGCCCATGGAGAGTTCTGTGGCTTAGTCTTGCTTTGAGGCTTTTTCTATCCTTTTCCACTCAGGTGCTGTAATTTAATTCATTATTTTGATGACTGCGTGGGCCCAGAAGATTTAAAATATGCCCTCCCTTGGTTTCAGCTATTGACTTATGGAGTTAGATATTTCTTTAGCTGTTGATAAGCTGGACCTTGTTCTGTGCTTACTTTTAGGGTGTGGTCCTGGATTCCAACTGGATGCAATCATGCTTGCCCATGGAAAAAATACTAACACTCAATCCATTGCTTTTGCTATGCAGCTTTGAGGCACAGAGAGCCCTTACTGGAATTACTGAATTTTGTATGTAGTGTAATTCTAATGGAGAGAGATTTTGAGAGGCATTTGACTGAACTGATTAAAGGAGTTATTCAGCAGCATCATTTTGGGAGGATATCATAGAAAGTAAAGGCTGATTTTGGTGTAGGACATTAATTTTTTGCTTCGCTTTAATGATATATGTATTTGGCAAGGGAAGAACTGGGATTTAAAGTGTATTCTGATGTTTCAGGGGGTATAAAGGCCTTTTACTAAAGTGTACTGTTAGCGCACAAATGCAATGACCGTTCCCACATTGACATGACAGCGTGCGCTGATTCACGTGCTAGCTGCATGCTGAAGTATGAGGTGGGAACTAGGAGGGTTTTGATCATAGAATGGGCATGTAATCTATTGTAAGAAGATGTAATTGTTAATGGGACAGACATAGTGGATCTCTTTATAGCAACAGGATAAAATAGCCTAGTGGTTAGAGCAACTGCCTAGTACCCAGAAGATCAAGGGTTCAATTCCCACTGGCACTCCTTGTGACTTTGGGCAAGTCACTTTACCCTCCATTGCCTCAGAAGAAAAGGCTGGCAATCTACTTCCAATGATACATTGCCAAGAAAACCCAGAGGTAGCTGGGTCACTATGAGTCAACACTGACTTCATGGCACTAAAAAAAAAAAAAAAGAAAAAGGGTGACCTACACAGAACAGTGGGTACATGCCTAAACAAAGGCATGATGAGAGGTGACCTGCACAGAGCAGTAGGTGCTCCTACTCTTGCCTCCTTGCTGGGCAGACTAGATGGACCATACCGGTCTTTATCTGCCGTCATATACTATGTTACTATCTTACTATGTAATTGGTGGAGCGCTTGTGAGTTCAGTTGCTGCTGAATCAATTGATAAATATATAATCAGACTCGGTAAATATATTATTTTGCAATATCTATTGATTAATATTTGTTTCTATTAAAACTGCCTATAGCTTCTACCAAAGATTGGGGAATTATTTAATTTTTAAAAAGTTGATATGGGACCTTTGAAGAGCTATGAGATTGTATTTGGACAAGGGTTCTTACAGTAGTGTCTGATGATAGTGTATGAGAAAATATTTTTTTCACTCAACATGCAATCATACTCTGGAATTCGTTACCAGAGGATGTAGTAAAAACTGTTAGTGTAGCTTGGTTTAAAAGAGGTTTGAATGAGTTCCTCAAGGAAACATCTATAAACCATTATTAAAGAGGACCGGGGAAATCCACTGCTTACCCCCTGGAAGAAGCAGCATGGAATCTGTCTACCTTTTGGGTACCTGACAGATACTTGATGGACCTTGGTCTGACCCAGTATGGCATATCTTATGTTCTTAAATTTTCAGGTGTGGGACATGCTGGGCACCTAAGGTTCAACTGAAAAGAATGCAAGACTGAAAGTTTGCCTAGGGGAGCCTGGGGCTAACATAAATCAGTCACTGTGCAAAGGGTAGTTGTGAGAAGAGCTGAAAAAGGCAGTAATTTGGCCATTTTTAAAAATAGGGGGGGGGGGGGGGAGGGAAGAGAGAAAATATCCAGGTCGTTTTAGAAGCTCTATTTGTGATTTCGACATCTGAAAGAGAACATCCAGACATGCAAATTACAAAGATGTCCCCTAAGTCATTTTAGCTACCCCTTGCTGCCTCTACAGCTGCCTCTCCACCAATCAATAGTTTCCTCAAGGTGGCCAGTCTGTTTAAATTGAAGTCTGGTGTGGCATTCTGCGCCATGCCGGTGCACGCTCAAGGAGCTTGAAGGGCTCCTCGGGGGAGCTCCTTGGGGCAAGTCCAGGGGCGAGGACCTGGAGCTTCGGTCTAAATCCATCCACATTCATGATATAGTTAATTCACATTCCATTAAAGACTTAGTAAGACATCTGCATTCACAAGCTGGAGAAATATTTGGAGGAACCTCTGATAAATGCTCATTAATAATAATAATTAGTGTAGTGTGACGGGCTGCTATCAGAAATCATGCCATCTTTCTAGTTGGGTCATCTCTGTAGAACTCCATCCCAAGGGAAATTAGAGTAGAATGGCATCTTAAAGTATTCTGGAGAAAAATTGAAAATGTATTTATGTGAAGGCACATCTTAGATAGGATATGAAGATCAGAACTGAGATGTCAAGATCAGGACGTACTCGGTTCGACAGTATTTTAGGAACAGCCCTGCTAAACATGGAGCATTTTCAAAAACAGACATCCAGGTGCAGAAAGATACTAGGGTTGCCAACCGGCCGGTTTCCAGCCGGCCTGGCCAGTTTTTCCATGGCCAGGCCGGCACAGATGTAAAACCAGCCCTTGAAAAGCTGTTTTTTTGCTCTGGCCGCAAGATCGGGAGTGGCCAGAGCAAAAAAACGGCTTTTGTCCCGACTCCCGAAGTCTGTGGGGGAGGGAGCCGGGGAAGCCCGCGCGAGGCCCCGTCTCCTTCTGCACAACCACCAGCATGAAGATCCTTTTCCCTCACGCTGGCGGCTGTTTGTGTGAAGCCGCGAATGCTGGGAAAGGTTAAAGGGCATTGTCTTTAACCTCTCCCAGGAGTCCCAGCAATCGCGGCTTCACACAAACAGCCGCCAGCGTGAGGGAAAAGAATCTTCCCACTGGTGGTTGTACAGAGGGAGCCGGGGTCTCACACGGGCTTCCCCGGCTCCCTCTGAAGCCCCTCAGACAGCCACGGGGCTGGTCGGGGGGGGGGGGAGGCCAATGACTGAATGGGCTATTGGGGGGGGGGGGAAACTTGGACTGGAAATGGGCTGTGATGGGGGGGGACCTGGACTGGAAATGGGCTATGGTGGGGGAACTTGCTGGAAATGGACTGTGATGGGGGGGGGGGGACTAGGACTGCAAATGGGCTGTGATGGTGGGGACTTGGACTGGAAATGGCCTGTGATGGGAGGGCTAGCACTGGAAATGGGCTGATGAAGAGCTGGAATAGGACTGGAAATGGGTTGATGGGGGCTAGAATAGGACTGGAAGTGGACTGACGAGGGGGCTAGGATTGGAAATTGGATGATGGGGGAGCTTGCAGTGGAAAGTGGGGGGCTGGAATGGAACTGGAAAAGAGCATATGTGGGGCTAGAATTGGAAATGGGCTGATGAGGAGCTGGAATAGGACTAGAAATGGGCTGATGGGGGGAGCTTGAGCTGCAAATGGATGATGGGCTAGAATAGGAGTGGAAATGGGCTGATGTGGGGGCATGGGAGAATGGGACTAGAAGGGAGCGGATGCTGGGTGGGTCTAGAACTATAAGGGAGCTGATTTTGGGGGAGGACTAGAAGGGATGGGGAATGAGAATGGAGAGGGGAAAAGATATTTTGTGTGGAAGAAAAGTCTACGATGGGCCGGGTATTGGGAGATTAAGAGGGGATTGAGAATGGAAGGGTGAATTTTGAGCGGATGATAAAGGAATAAGGAAAGAAATGGGGGAAAGTCAAAAGGGAAACGATCAGTATGTTAAAGCTGATATATAGAGAGAATGGAAAACATCTAAAGGAGAAGAAAAGACAAATGGATAGCTCGCAGAAGACACGAAGAAACCAGAAGAAAGTGACTGGAGCAATTGCAACTGAAAAATAAAATGCCCAAACAGAAGGTAGAAAAATACTTTTTATTTTGAATTTATTAACTGGAATATGTCTGGTCTGGGAAGTGTGTATTGCTAACATCTTCACGTTTTTGTTTAGTGCAAGACGAAATTACTTTATAGTTTTATTTCATTTCATGTTTGGCTTTTGGGGTTCCCAGTTTAATTATTATCTGACCAAGGGAGTTAGCCTACACTTATCCTCGGTAATTTCTGTGGGTGGGGCTGGGGTGCCGCATGGGTGGGGCTGGGGGCGGGGCAGGGGTGGGACTAAGGGCAGAGAATGGGTGGAGCATGGCGAGCCACAGGTGTCGGGTTTTTCTCGGTGAAAAAGTTGGCAACCCTAAAAGATACACATGGGAAAAATTAATGGAGGCAATCTGGAAACGTGTGTGTCTAAGTGATGACTGTATAGAGGTGTTTATGGGCCAATCAATTTGTTTTGCTGCTGCATTGGCCCTTCCTCCGTTGTCTTGGGCCCTTGTAGTCAGTGCTGCCATGTCAGCCCTTTCATCCATTACCACTGCTTTTGAGGCCTTTTTACCACAGTGCATATTTTGATGTTCATTTGAATCTTTTAGGATCTTATTCCAAACACTCCATCAGGTCTTCCCCCAGCACAGAGGGATCTTCATGAAAGACAAAAGCCCTTAGTGCCAGGACTGTCACTTGCAGGCATGCGGCTTAACTCTCCTCATTCCACTCCTGCTGCCTGGGTTCTTCCAGCCTATCTTGCTGATCTGCTGGGCCTCTTTGGATGTTTTAGAGCCTTGCAGTCTGTCCTGGTGCTGTGATATTCCATGGGACATTTGCTTTACAGATAACACAGAGATTTGCAAAGTTCTGCCCTGAATTGTACAGTTTACAGGGTTAAGCCCAGCAAAAAATGATCCAGAAATATTTAGCAAGGAGTGAAATTACCACTGAGGTGAAACCGTCTCAAAACAGTTTGTAAGTTTTAATCATGATTATAATACCAGCAGCTCTAACTACCGACCGTTCTGCCTCCTAAATTTACATTTAAAAAGCAGTCCTAGCTTCAGAGTCCGTCTTGTGATTAATAAATCCCGATTAGTCAGGTTTTGCTAAAAACAGACAAACATTTGATGCAATTATGAGAATGAATCATGGTTTTTTTTCTTGGCCAAGTCAAATACCAAGCAAGTAATATTCTTATCTTTTGATGCCAAAAAGACATTTGACCAGGTTGTATGGGCCTTTGTTATGAGCTGTACTGGAAAGAGCTGGAATGTGTCCAAACATTTCTTATATGGATCCTTTAATTCTATGTGCATTCACCTGAAAGGATCTTAGTGAACGGGTCTTTTTCTAATCAATTTCTGCTACTAAAATGTGCTCAGTACGGTTGCCCCTTGTTCCCACTGATGTTTGTGTAGATCATGGCGCTTTTCAGATAAAAGATTAGAAAGCAACATGATTTCTCGGGTGCCGACAGCTTGAAGCAAAAGCCAATAACCCCTCAGCTCTGTTAAGGTTCAGTACAGCTGGGGGAGCATTGGCTTTTGATAATGGAGGACGAAATGACTTGCACTTTAGTCACAAAAGGAAAGCGCCTGCCAAAAAACAGGCCACAGTGAAAAAAAAAGGCAATCCCCAGCACCTGCAAGGCTGAAACCCAAGGGGAAAGCCCAGCCAACCCTGTATTGAGGCCCAGCTGCCAACGAGAGAAAATGATTTAATAGAGGCACAGCTGGGGAGGCAGAGGGCAGGCTGGAAGCGAGCCAGTGAGGCAGGCTTCCTGCGCCCCTCCCTGCGTCTCACTGGCTCCCCTCTTAAGTCAGCCCTGCTGCTCCACGCTCCACATTCTGGCACTGAGACACTGACAACCCCTGCCTGAAGAACAGGATGCAACAGACCCAGTGAAGGGCAAAGGCAGGAGGGTACTAGCCAACTGCAGGAGTGGCTGCAAGTGAAAACAAACAAACCCTTCACACACAGGCACTTTATGTGAAGGTAGGTGTTTAGCTCACACACAAAAATATATACAGGAGTGCCCCATCCTCTGCCGTACCACACCCACCTCCATGCCCACACCCCACCCCCATCCCCTAGCACCTGCTTTGTATAACATCCCTGTCTCCCACCAGCTAAGTGACAGTACCACCAACCTCCTTCCACCCTGTATCTATCCCCCCACCCCCCAATCCCCACAGATCAACCCTCTGTCCTTTTCTCATCCCCCCACAACAACCGCCCTCTTCCTCCCCCTGCTAAAGGTGCCCATATGAAGACAGTTACTTCTTCCTGTGTTCCTTTCCCCTGCCCCTCAGCACTTTACCACCTCCCCACCCCCTTCTCCTAACCCTAACCACATTGGCATGACGACGTGCTGAATGATTTCTCACTGCCCACAGAGGATTTGTTGGAAATACCATCCAGCAAACCAGAGGGTTGCGATTAAAAACAAAATGGCAAATATACAAATACAGTGGGAAATACAGAGTGTTACTCTGGGAACCTTTTGTCAATCAAAAATGGATATATGGCTGGTTAAGGAAAGGTGGACTGAAACTAAAGGATGAGATATTGATATTTGCAACCCAGGATGAGGATTATAGACAAGATTGTTTACAACGAGCATTAAAAAAAACTGGCAAAAGAGACATACAGGTGTGGTCAACATTATTGGCACCCTTGCATTTTAGGTATGTTGTGTACAATATCTTGAGAAATAATTGTAAATATTCCAACTGTTTGTCTTCATAATATTTTAACAGTATGTTCAAAGGTCTACAACAAAGAAAGATGTCTGCAACTTAGATGTAGTAATTTCTGAGAAAAAACCCCAAAATATGACCTGAATAGGATTAATGGCACCCTTCACTAATATTTGGTTGCACAACCCTTGGCAGTGATGACAGCCTCCAAACATTTCTTGTAGCCATCTATAAGTTTCGTACATCTGTCTGCTGGTAATTTCTCCTACTCTGGAACTGTGATTTGTTCCAGCTCATGAATGTTTCCAGGATTCCTTTTACCAATGGCAGATTTCAGCTCTTTCCAAAGGTTCTCAGTTGGACTGAGATCAGGATTCATTGCTGGCTAGTTTAAAACATTTGTTCATTTTTAACCAGTCTTTTGTACTTTTAGATGTATGTTTTGGGTCATTGTCCTGCTGGAGGACCCATGACCGTCAACCTGGACCTGGACCTAGTTTTCTGACAGTAGGTAGCACATTTCATTTCCAAAATACTTTGGTGGTCCTCTGACTTTATGATTCCTTTAATATGTTCCAAGCCTCCAGTTCCTGAGGCAGCAAAACAATCCCACAACATTATGGAACCTCTACTATATTTAACTGTAGGAGGGTATTTTTTTCCTTATAAGCTTCATTTCTTTGCTGGTTTGCATTATGTTTATGTTTCTTTATTTGCTTAATCGCTCTTCATTGGAAAGCAGAGCGGTTTACAATAAAATCAAAAATAATAAGGCACAAGGCCGGAAACTGAAAAGGAAATTACATTGTCAAAAGAGAAAGTGACAGAGACAGGAGTAGATAGGGCGAAAGGAGGGAGAGAGGGTAAGGCTAAGGGGGAGGCAGGTCATAGGCAAGGGAGAACAAGTAGGTTTTAAGGGAGCGTTTAAATATAAGGTAGTGGGGTTCAAGACAAAGAGGAGGGGGAAGTGAATTCCATAAGGCAGGGGCTACAAAGAAAAAGGCAGAGGAGCGCGTGGACTGAAGGTGAGCATGTGAGGGGGATGGTAAAGCAAGACGGTTAAGGTGAAATGAGCGGGGAGTGTGACGTGGAGTGTGGAAGTAGAGAAGGTCAGCCAGGTATTGCGGGGTAGAGGTGTGGAGTGCTCTGTGGGCTAACGTGAGGAGCTTATACTGAATGCGGAAGGAGACGGGAAGCCAGTGCAGTTGTAGGAGGAGGGGAGTGACATGATCTCTGAAGGAGGAGTGAGTGGCTAGACGAGCGGCAGTGTTTTGGATGCGTTGTAGGCGAGAAAGCTGCAATTTAGAGATACCAGAGAAGATGGAATTGGAAAAATCAATACGAGAAATAACCAGGGTGAGGAGCAGAGTGGTTAAAGCAGAGGGAGAGAGGAAGGGGCGAATAGCGCGGATCTGACGAAGGTGAAAGAAGGAGAGTTTGGAGACGTGAGAGACGTGTGCGGAGAAAGAAAGGTCTGAGTCAAAAAGTACCCCGAGATAGCGAAAAGTGGTGACCAGTGGAACTGGTGCATTAGAGAAGGAAGGAGCCAGGGGCGGGGGTTCACGTCCATGAGAGAACCAGATGGCTATGGTTTTTGAAAGGTTAAGGTGCAGACAGTTTTGTGTTAACCAGTGGGAGACAGCAGCTAAGCAGGCGTTCAGTGGAGTTAGATCGGGTGAGATGGGAGAAGTGTGGTGAAGGAGGAGAATGTCATCAGCGTAGTAGAAGGCTGTGATTCCAAACTGTTGGACAAGAAGCGTGAGGGGAGTGAGAAAAATGTTAAAAAGGAGAGGGGCCAATACAGAGCCTTGAGGGACACCGCAGGCTAGTGAAAAGGACTCAGAGAGGGAGGGGGAAGAGGAGGAGGAGGCCACGGCTGCTGAACGAGAGTAAAGAAAAGAATGAAACCAGTGTAAGACAGTACTACGGAGTCCGATATCATGGAGTCGAGACAGAAGAAGGGAGTGGTCAACCAAGTCAAAAGCAGCGGAGAGGTCAAGTGCAACCGCCACCGAAATATCACCTCGATCGTGAGCAGAGTGCAGAGAGTTGGAGAAAGCTAGAAGAACAGTTTCGACACTGTATCCAGAGCGAAAGCCAGATTGACGTGGATGAAGAAGGTTGGTGGAGTCCAGATGGTGAGTGAGCTGTGCAAAGACAATTTTCTCGAGCAGTTTGGAAAGAAAAGGAAGGTTGGAAACTGGGCGGTAATTTGTGGGGTCAAGGGGGTCGAGAGTGGGTTTCTTGAGTATTGGACGGATGAGAGCGTGTTTCCAGGAAGTGGGGAAAGAGCCTGAGGAGAGACTGGAGTTCAATAGGACTTGTAGAATGGGAAGCGCAGAGAGAGAGGGAACAAGCAACCAGGAGGATGGAATGGGGTCAAGAGAGCAGAAGGTCTTGTTGGAAGTGGTGATGAGGTGATGCAGTTCAGTAGTAGAGGTAGGGGAAAAAGAAGACCATGTATGAGAGATAGGAGAAGTGGGAGGAGGGGATGCCACTGGGGGGGGGGAGCGGAGAGAGCAGGGGGGTGGTGGGGTAGAGAGGCCCTCAGGACAGAGATCTTGTTGGAAAAGGCTGAGGCTAGAAGGGAAGGGGCAGGAAGAGGGCGAGCAGATTGAGTTGATGTGGAAGGGTGAAGGGAGGTAAGAAAGTTTAGTGTGGAATACAGATGGCGAGTCTGATTGGGGGCTGCGGCGATAGCCGCAGAGAAGAATGAGGCCTTGGCAGAATGAACTTGGGAGCGGTAGAAAGAGTGTTGAGATTTGAAGATGGAGAGGGTTCGTGGTGATGGGGATTTGCGCCATTGTCGTTCGGCTCTGCGGAGTTGGGATCGGAGCAAGCGGAGGCCAGGATGATACCAGGGGTGCGAGGGCCGGTGCGTGGAGGGGTGTGGACGAAAGGGAGAGACGTGATCAAGGGCGTTAGAAAGAGAGGAGAACCAAGTAGAGGCTTGAGAAGTAGGAGACAGGGTGGAGAAGTCCGCATTGCCGTAGAGCTCAAGTTTGGCTTCATCTGTCCAGAGAACATTTTCCCAGAAGGATGGTTGTTTCTCAAGGTCGGTTTGGGCAAAGATCAGGTGTACCTTTTTATATCTGTCTTTGAGCAGTGGGGTCCTTCTTGGCCTTCACTTATGAAGTCCTTCTTTATTTAGTGCACGGTGTATGGTGCAGGTTGAAACCACCACTCCAGATTGCTCCAGATCAATCTTAAGCTCTTTGGATGTTGTACATGGTGTTTTTCCACAGTTCACACTAACCTTTCAAAAGACTTCTTGGATTAATTTTCCTCTTCCTAGCATGTCCTGGGAAATTATTGACAGTTTCATGAGCAGAAAACTTCTTAACAACATTGCTAGCAGTAGACACAGGAATCCCAATTTCTTTGGTTAAAAGATAGAAAGCAGAGGGTAGGGCTAAATGGCCAATTTTCCCAATGGAGAAAGGTGAATAGTGGTGTACCCCAGGGATCTGTGCTGGGTCCGCTGCTTTTTGACATATTCATAAATGACCTGGAAAGTGGAATAACGAGTGAGGTTATCAAATTTGCTGATGACACAAAACTATTTAAAGTTGTTAAAACCCAGGAGGATTGTGGAAAATTGCAAGAGGATCTTGATAAATTGGAAGACTGGGCATCAAAATGGCAGATGAAATTTAATGTGGAGAAGTGCAAGGTTATGCACCTAGGGAAGAACAACCCAAACTATGGTTACACGATGCAAGG
The DNA here is from genome assembly GCA_033557465.1 of Ichthyophis bannanicus. NCBI lineage: Eukaryota > Metazoa > Chordata > Amphibia > Gymnophiona > Ichthyophiidae > Ichthyophis > Ichthyophis bannanicus. The sequence goes on along the minus strand of CM066032.1, from coordinate 307,183,255 downwards.
TTCCACATTAGGAACCACCACCCAAGAAAAAGATTTAGGCGTCCTTGTGGATACCATGTTAAAACCCTCGGCCCAGTGTGCAGCGGCGGCCAAGAGAGCAAATAGAATGCTAGGTATGATAAGGAAAGGAATGGAAAATAAAACAAAAGATATTATAATGCCTCTATATCGTTCCATGGTGAGACCGCACCTTGAATATTGTGTGCAATTCTGGTCGCCGTATCTTAAAAAGGCTATAGCGATTTTAGAAAAGGTTCAGAGAAGAGCCACCAAAATGGTAAAGGGGATGGAAGGCTACTCCTATGAAGAAAGGCTAAAAAGGTTGGGGCTCTTTAACCTGGAAAAGAGACGGCTGAGGGGAGATATGATAGAAGTCTATAAATTAATGAACGGAGTGGAACGGGTAAACGTAGATCGATTGTTTACCTTATCAGAATATAGAAAGACTAGGGGACATGCAATGAAGCTACAGGGTAAACTATTTAAGACTAATAAAAGAAAATATTTTTTCACTCAACGTGTAATCAAACTCTGGAATTTGTTACCGGAGGATGTAGTAAAGGCTGTTAGTGTAGCTGGGTTTAAAAAAGGTTTGGACAAGTTCCTGGAGGAAAGGTCCATAAACCATTATTAAGAAGGGACCCAGGATATCAATGCTTGAACCAATACAAGCATTGTGGAACCTGTGTCCCTTGGGGAAACTGCTAGGTACGTATGACCTAGATTGGCCACTGTTGGAAACAGAATACTGGGCTTGATGGACCTTGGTCTGACCCAGTATGGCATATCTTATGTTCTTATGTTCTTATGTTTGGAGGTGGCTTTGTACCCCTTTGAAGTTTGGTATTTGGCGATAATGGCTTTTCTGATGCTCCCAGGCAGCTCTCTTGACTTCACCATTGTGAAAATGGATCAGGGAGTGATTGTGGCCATTTTAAACATTAGAGCCATCATTCGTTGGTTGATTCATGTCATGTGAGTATTGACAATTGATCACAGGTACGTCTAATATTACTGCAGTGGGAATGTGGTTCTTCTGTTCAAACTGATTTGAATTGTTTATAAGAGTGCCAATAATCATGTCCTATCAAATAAAAAAAAGAGGGTTCACTACAATGATATCCAAAAAATTAAGTGACAACTCCATTCAATGAATCACATTCTAAAACAACACTCGCTTGCCTAAAATAAATCTCAATTTTTGTTGGATCACTTGCCTGGAGAGGAAACCTCTCTTGTAGCAAGCCCTCCTTTTTATTCTTTTAAATATTGGCTACATAGCCTAAAAAGTAATCAAAGAGGTAGCACAAATTCGGTTGAGAAAGAGCCGAGAACAACTGGAGGCTTGGAACACAGCATTGTGTTGCGGTTCCCAGCCAAGGATTAACAACTTCCAACAGGAGAGCAGGAAGCTCCCTTATCATTATTTGGAGAATGGATCAAGAAATGTTTTGACCTTTTGAATTGGATAAAAACGGCAAAGTTGATTCCGTCTTGGTCTTCTGAAGTGGAGAGTAGAAAGGCATGATAACTTCTAATGGTGGTAGAGATGTAAGGCGGACATCGGATAAGTTAAGCATATCTGGGGGCCCACAATTTTGTGCTACCCCTTTGATTACTTTTTAGGCAATGTAGCCAATATTTAAATAGACCAATTTCATGCATTCCATTTGTAGCAAAAGTTATTAAGAAAGCGGTTCAGCATCAACTCCAGGATTTCATAGACACGACAGATGCAATAGATGAGCAACAGTATGGATTTTGACCATTCCATGGAGTCGAAAGCCTCCTTCTAGTTCTACTCAACACAATTATCAAGGGAATTGAGAACACCAAAAAAGTGTTCATCCTAATTTTCCTGGACATCACTGCTTCTTTTGACAATGTAAACCACAAGACCCTCATCTCGAGACTTGACTCCATAGGCATAAAAGAAAACACCCTCAAATAGTTCACATCTTACATGACTGATCACCTTCAATATGTTCAAAGAGAACAACAAACATCCTCAACTTTCCTCCAAACCCAGGGAATACCCCAAGGCTCGGCACTATCTGCCCTATTGTTTAATTTATACATAAAACCAATATGCACTATATTCAAAAAACATAAAATAAATTACCACATATATGCTGACAACATTATGTTGTACACACAGCTGGACATACTCAATCCCACATATGATAAACTAGCAGCATGACTAAGAGAAACTAAAAACTGGCTCCAGGCAAACAACATGACCATTAACTTCAAGAAAACAGAAGTTATGTTCATATCAAAAAACCCTGAGTTCAACCCACCATCAACAATCTAATTATACAACACTCAACTCCCAGGTAAGGAGGAAGTTAAATATCTCAGAGTTACTTTGGATAAAAACACTCAGTATGGAATCCCACTTAAAACAACTAAACAGAACCATATTCTTTAAATTATGGATCATACAACACTCAGAAACCTCATTGAACTCAATGACTTTAGAACAGTAGCCCAAACCCTAATAACACCGCATTTCAAATACTGCAATAGCCTCCCGCAAGGGAATACCCAAAAAGACAATGAACATATTACAAATGGCCCAAAATTTAACAGCCAGAGTCATAATGAAAGCACGACCCGCAGACCACATTACACCTATCCTATATGAGCTCCACTGGATCCCAGTTTCCTCAAGAGTAAGATACAAAATAATGACCACATTCAAACTGATACATAACATAACCCCCCTCCCACCTCTCTTCCCTCATCCAAATCCAATCGACCGACAGAGCCAGCAGAATGCCCAACCAAAACTCTCTTATGATGCCTCCTTCAATATGCAAAACCACACCATTCACTAGTAAGAAGGCATTTACTTACATAGCCCCCACACAATGGAATGCCCTCCCTGAAGCACTAAGAGGAATAAAAGACTTTCAATCATTCCGTAAAGAATTAAAAACCCACCTTTTCAAAGAACATTACACCAACCCCAGCACCAACAGCACATAAGTATCCCCGCTTCCCTGGGTCTTATTCCCTCCCCTTGCCACCCAGCCACCCTACAGCCTCCAACGTTATAATACCCAAATCTTTGAACATACATCATAGACCTCAGTTGCAGGACACACAATCAAGAATGCCAACTATGGACTTATATCCAACTGTACATTTATTTATTTATTTATTTTATTTATTAACAATTCTTATATACCGCACTATTAGACATCAGCGCGGTTTACATTGAACAAAAAACATCCGACAATTTACATATGTCTGGTCAATTACATTTAACAGGAGATATAAACTTGGGAAATAGGGGAAACTATATACAAAGGTGTGTTATCTGACAAGATACATAGCTCGTTGTAAATAGCTAATTGTTTTACTTTTACAATACCTTTCTATGTAATTACTAGAATTGTTAATTCAGTTATACTGCTCTATAAAAAAGTTCAGTTGTGTTATAATGTAAACCACCCTTGGTCTCTGGAAGGGGCAGTATAAAAATACATTCAAATAAATAAATAAATAAAAATAGAAGAAACCTCTATAATCAATGCCATTTTGGTTATCAGTCCCAAGTGACTATTCTGGGAACCGTGTTGAGAGGGAGAAAATCTTCAAGTACCAAGAAATGCAGTCAGAGACCAAGAAAATGTGGCAGAAAGATACAGAATTATTTCCCCATCATGTTAGGTGCCACAGACTTGATTAAGAAAAAATTCAAAGCATACCTTAATATATTATCCATAAAATTGTAGATATTTGAGGTGGAAAAAGCAGGCACTTGGGAAGGGGGTCCGGAGGGGTGGGCGAAAGCAAAGAAAGATAGGATCAGTACTGTAGAACTCTGGCAGTAAGGAATGTGGGTGGAAAGCAAGGGAAGAATGACGATTAGGGACTTGAGGGAGAAGGAATGCAAAGGAAGAATTTGATAACTGTAGAAGAAAGCTCACAATCAGATTATCCACATTCCCATGCTTTCACCCAGACTGGAAGGCAGAGCAAGGACTCAAAGATGGGGACTCAAGCAACTGAGTAGGAATTTGCAGAGGACAGTAATTGATAGATATGAGGGTAGGTGTGAGATGGAGGTAAGAGAATAGGAAAAAAGGTTGAGACCAGATGAGAATGATCTTGGAGGAATAGAGGGCAAGGGATGGATTTTTGAAGGAGGAGGGAGAGAGTAGAAAGTGTGGCTGGGGAGATGGTGAAAGAGGGTAATAGAAGGTTGAAGAGGGTGAGAGACTGAAGATTAAGCTGGGGGCCAGTAAGGGAGTGATGAATGATATGAAAGGGCTGGAGCTGGTGATGGGATCAAATGCAGAGGATGGCAGACGAAGGTTGAGAGAGTGAGAATCGAGGATAGAAATAAGGAGCTAAGGAGTGGGTGAAAGGTAGAGAGTGTATAGGAAGCAGGGGCAGGAGGGAGACACTGAGGGCAATGGGAGCACTTGAGAGGAGGTAAGTATGGAAGATAGAAAGATGGTAGATAGGTGAGAGGTAAAATATGAGACTAAGGAATGGAGAATGAAAGAAAAGGATAGTGAGGAGTAAAAGCTGGAAATGAGTGGATAGAGAGGCAGAAGAGAGCAAACTGGAAAAAAAAAAAGATAAAAAAGGAAAGATCAGACATGTAGAGAAGTAAGAAAAGAACGAGAAGAAATGGAAAGGGGTCAATGAGAAGATAGACACAAGGAATGTGGGAAAGAAATTAGAACCAGTTCCATCAGAAATATAAAATGGTCAGACAATAAAAGGTGGAAAAATAATTTTAATTTTCAGTGAGTGTTTGGGATATATGTAGTTTGAGATGTTTGCCAACCTGAAATACAAATATTCACAATCATGATGTTGGATTGTTCTCAGAGCTGGACCTAGGAACAGCAACCACACCCCAACAACCCTCAGGGAAACCAGTCAATCAGTCCCCGTGGACCAAAGAGCCAAGTCACCACCAACCCCAATATAAGTACAAATGCAAGCATTGAGGCACCATCTGGAATCCTGCACTGATGATGTTCCCTCGAATGGTGACAAAACAAATGGAGAACAATCCAACATCATGATATATGTAGGTTTTTTTTAAAATTAATGTGCTGTCTTTATATGCATCTTTCTGATTCTCTGGTGTTGTAGTGCCTGGCTTCTTGGGGTTTCAGTTTAATTTCTGTCTACATATTTCTATTTTCAGTTGGTGGTTCTTTATTCTGTACTTGGTGAGGGTCTATCTATCTATCTTCTAAATGTGCAACTGAGGCAAGGTATTCTGTTAGCAATGGTTTTCTATAGAAAGATCTATAGTAATCTGGCTCGCTTGGTATTCCTGGTAGTTGTATGGATTTTTTAGGACTCACAGAAATATTTATGGTACTGCCCTTTTCTAGGCAGGCTCCTTGTTGTGGGAGTTTTGGAAGTTAGTGCTGTTATGGAATGATAGACTTTCTCTATAGGTCCATTGCTGTGGCTCTCACTTTTTCATTTTGTTTCCTGTGTGGAGTCAACAGTAGGGTGGTGTTGGGGGAGGGGGGCGGGGTACTAGACTATGAATAGTCTTTAAGGTTTGCGGTTTTGTGTTCTTGAAGCTGCTAGACTGATCTTAAAATTACAACTATTTTGTTTGCTCAGATTCAAGGAAATCTCAGACTTTAAAGGAAGATCTCAGTTTAAATTTCTCTTGTGGCCCGATAGGCCCAGAAATCGAAAACAGTGAAGCTTTCCCCAACTCTGGCACAGTCTAATCTGGCCTGAGCATCATGATTTGAATTCATAACACTGACCAAATAAGTCCAGTTGTCATAGTTTTACAAATACTTATGCAAATAAGACCATGTGGATATGCAAATATGTACATAAATGAGGGTTCATAATGAGTCTCTGCACATGGTCTCGGGCCACCCCTGAGAATGAGCCTTTATTATATAAAATTGTGTAATTGAAAGAATTGATATGACATACATGGATTCAGTCTGTGACTATTATTAATCAGGCTAATCTTTTATAGGCCAAAAATAAGAACTAAACAGCATTGAAACTTAAAGAATTGCAGAAGTCATTTTAAGAACAGAGAAGTAAAAGACATCACTTTAAAAGATGCTCCAGGGAAATCTTGAGAAGACCTCTGCCCTGACTTTAATAACAAATATAATTTTAGGAGTAACGGTTTCACACTTGCACAAAACAACTTTCTTCTTTTCTATTGGATGTGCCTATAAGACCATACCTTGTCATCATGATTAACCTGACCACTACAGACGACAGTTTATCCAACATACAGCCAACTGACCCCCAACACAGATTTTTCTGTTTCTCCTTTTTCTCTAAATAACTTAAGCTTAGCACGTACATAGGCCTTGTGATTTCTCTCTCTCTCTAACATTTGCTACTATTTATAACAAGCATTTTTAACCATTTCTTTCCTCAAGCAGCTCTCCATGTGTTAAAAGGAGGGAAAATCATAGCTTACTATGATAAATGAGACTGTTTCCAAGAACTGTATCACAAAACTCAGCTTTCCAGTCCATCAGAGCCAGGAGCCCTGCAGAGCAGTTTCAGGGACCTGCATCTACAGAAGTTCCCATCTCTCAGGAAGGAAGGATACCAAGCACTCATCATATACCAGTGACACTAGATCCAGGAATGAGTCCAGCACAGTATCAAGGGCATGTGTCTGCAATATCATGAGCTTCAAGTATACTGGGAAAGGAGTATTAGAAATAGCAGAAAGGGATTCTCACTCAGAAAAACCAGACTAAATAAGAAAGGTGCAGGACTGTTGAAAAGTAGAGCAACTATTTATCTTAAGCTGAAGAGCAATTGAAGGGAGTATAGTAACATAACCAAACTGAGAGGAGAAAGGAGAAATTTACATGTAACCAATTCTGACTAAAGAGAAGGTGTTAACAGCCTGTAACAGAGATCTTATTTGTTGCTTCTGCCATTGTTATTATTCAGTGACCCTAAAATTAAGTAAACTCTTGGCTCAGAACACAAATTTTTGGCCTGGATTCTTTTTATTGAGAAGGGAAGAGGTGTGAGATTGTCACGTGCTAAGGGCTTCCCGATGTACGCTGGTCCCCATCAACAAACCTTGATAATTAAAATCCATGAGCACAAGATTGAAAAATGCTAAAAGGCTCTTAGATTAGTGTTCCCCCCTTGTCTGCCAAGTGGCTAGTAAGGCAGCTGTCTGGATCAAACAAAAGGGAGGCTAGACATCCAATGTACATTATTATGACTAGCGCCTGAGCAAGATTAAATAAATACTATTGCTGTGCAGAGTACAAATTAACATAATGAAAAAAAGGAAGCAGAATATAGATGTTTGTTGTTTGTAAGAAGGCAAAAGCCCAACACAGTTGCTACAGATTAAAATCCAGACATTAGCCTCTGCACTAAGTTTTGCCATTATAGTGGAAACCAACAAACCTTCGCATGTAAAGAGTGAAAATATAAAGAGAAACCCACAAAATGATTTTAAAAAGTATTGACATTAACTTGGCCTGTTCCTTTAAATCACATAGCAAGCATGTCTGAATTTCAGCATTTCAAAGTTTTCTTTAAAAGAAGAAAGTAAGTTTATGGCATTAATACTGTTGGGAATTTTTTTTCCTGAGCAAATGGTGCTCTGGCAGCTTCAGTAGCAGAAATGCAAGACTCTCTTTTAAGCAAACCAAACTATTTTGGTCATAGAGCGCTGACAGGTGTTAAAATAATTGTAATAATATGAATAGCTCCTGGATCTCCATCTAGGTTTTCAGACTTTCAGTGAAAGAAAGGATTTAGAGAAAAATTAATGAGCGAGGGAAGACCTCTGCTAACAAGCAGCCTGACCTGGGGGTAATTCTCTTGATATTACAGTGAAACCTTTACAGAAGTAAAAAATATATACAGCAAATAGTTATCCTTGCTGTGATTTCATCTGACCTTTGTCATGTTTCTAAGGCATTCTTGCAAACGCTATTTTTTTTATCATTAAAACCACTCACCCTTAATACAGAACTGTGACTTTTCAAACATTAGCAAATGGTGTGAACCAGAAGGATGAGACGACTGCAAACCTGCCATTTCAGCTTTGCCAAAATGTGGCGCTTAGTGAAATGGCAGTCCATGGAGGAACTATAGCCCATTATCCCTTTCAAATGTCTTATAAACTGGCAAGATGTAAAAAGAGAGCAGAATCCTAGAGTACCAAATAAAAGTAACACTTGTTCTGTTTATTTAGGAAAGAACAGTTTAGAATGCTTATAATGACTCAGCTTTGTCTCAGGTCCTTAAGTTCTTTTTAAGTATTTAGCAGATATGTAAATATTGCCATAACTACCATTATGAGGCCTACCCATGAAAACACATTCTAAAATTGTATTCCTTTTCATCCTGCTAGACCAGCCTAGACAAAAGGGTTGTGCTCCCCAAATAGCAGATGGAGGCAGAAAACACTGACTTTTAATGACATTACCACCAGAATGAAGACGCAGCACTGAACCCGACAGTATTCTCGGTCCCCAGCAAATGGTTGCAGGTGGACTGATGCAGTAGGATTCAGGCTTGGCAAATAGTCACAAAGATAGTTCTGTTGTGGACTAGTTGAATGTCTGGCATATAGGGATTGGTCAATGGGCCTTTACCCTAATTAAGCTTGGGGGTGGCTGCCAGTGCTAGAACTCTTACAGGTTTCAGTCCTGTGAGGTTTAGGCAGGGCTGACCCCAGAGTTGGTTCAAGGTGTTGGCACCCTAGGCAAACCTTAAGCCTAATGCCCCACCCCTTGCTATCAGAATCTATTGTTTAGCTTTGAATGCCTTGCTGTTTGCCACCCCCCAGAAGCCACCATCCTAGGCAACCACCTATTTTGCCTGATAGTTGGACTGGTCTTGGGCTTAGAATTGCTACATTATCTTTTTGGGAGGGGGGGGGGTGTTAAACAGGTGGCTTGCCATATTCAATCATTCTGCATATCTTTCTTTTTTCCTTCCTTCCACCCTACCCCATCCCCTCTCCTCCCTTTTTCCCCTCGCTACTCTGCTGTATTTTTAAAAAAGGAAGAATCCGATAGCAGAAGGAATTGTATGCTTGTGAACTTCTACTGATGGGAGTCTGTTGCTCCAGTGGGACAATTCAGAGGGGGTGCCACCGAGTATTGAGACCGCATTATAATTGACGATTTTATCATTAGGTATATAGATAGCTGGGTGGATGGTGGATGTCAGGTTTGCCTGGTAAAAATGCCTGCCTGCTGCAAAGGTAGCAGACGTCACGCGCCACCTAGACAGGGTTTTAGACAGTGCTAGGGAGGAGACTGCTGTCTTGGTACGTGTTGGTACCAATGACATAGGAAAGTCTGTGAGGGAGATTCTGGAGACCAAATTTAGACTTTTAGGTAGGAAGTTGAAATCCAGAACTTCCAGGGTGGCATTCTCTGAAATGTTTCCCATTCCACACGCAGGACCCAAAAGGCAGGCAAAGCTCCTGAGTCTCAATGCGTGGATGAGACAATGGTGCAAAGACAAGGGTTTGGGATTTAATAGGAACTGGGGAACATTCTAGGGAAGGGAGGGGATTTTCCAAAAGGATGGGCTCCACCTTAACCAGGATGGAACCACACTGCTGGCATTAAAAACTTTTAAAAGGAGATACAGCAGGTTTTAAACTAGATAATAGGGGAAAGCCGACAGTCGCACAAGAATGCATGGTTTGGAAGGATGTATCCTTAAAGGATACTAGCAAAAGAGGGAAGTTGGAACTTCTGTCGGGATGCCCTAATAAAGATAAAGTAATCCAGATGTCTTTAAGAGCTGAAAGATTCCAAATTACCACTATCAACTGATAACCAGATTAATATGAATAAAATACAAGCTCTAAAATGCCTGTATACAAATGCTAGAAGTCTAAAAAATAAGATGGAAGAGCTAGAATATATAGCATCAAATGAAAGGTTAGATATGACTGGCATCTCAGAGACTTGGTGGAAGGAAGACAACCGATGGGACACTGTGATACCTGGGTACAAACTATATTGCAATGATAGGATAGATCAAATTGGTGGCGGGGTTGCGCTCTATGTTAGAGAGGACATTGAGTCACATACTGTAGGATTAAAGTTTTGGAGGAAACAAAATACAATGTAGAATCACTATGGATAGCAATCCTATGTACAAAGGGGAAGGTGATGGCAGTGGGGTGTACTACCAACTGCCTGGCCAGAATGAACAGATGGATGATAAAATGCTAAGATAAAATCAGGGAACCTAAGAAAAGTTACAAATACCCCAATATCGACTGGATCAATATCACAACAGGACATGCCAGCGAGATAAAATTTCTAGATGAAATAAATGACTGGTTGTTGGAGCAGCCAGTTCATGAACTGATAAAGAGGGGAAGCTATGTTGGAACTAGTCCTTAGTTGAACACAGGATCTGCTTCAAGAGATAAGGGCTTAGGGCCACTTGGCCATTATGAACATAGCATGATCGCAATTGATTTAATAAATAAATAGAGGAAGGATGGCAAGGAAATCCACAGCACTACCTTTTAACTTTCAAAAGAGAAACTATGATAAAATGAAGAAAATAGTTAAGAAAAAACTAAAAGGAGCAGCTGCAAAGGTTAAAGATTTGCATCAAGCATGGGCATTGTTTAAAAATACTATCTTGGAAGCCCGGACCAGATGTATTCCATGCTTTAAGAAAAGTGGAAGGAAGGCTAAAAAACTGCCAGCATGGCTTAAAGGTGATGTCGGAGTGGCTGTTGCAGCCAAAAAAAGCATATTTCAGGAAATGGAAAGAGGAGCCAAATGACGAAAACGGGAAATAAATATAGGCACTGGCAAGTTAGATGCAAGGCATTGATAAGGCAGGCAAAGAGAGAATTTGAAAACAAGTATACTATGGAAGCAAAAATGCACAACAAAACACTTTTTTTTTGTATTTTCATAGCAAAAAGATAGAGTCAGTTGGACCACTGGATGGTAGAGGGGTAAAATGGCACTAAGGGATGACAAGGCCATAGTGAAGAGACTGAATGAATTCTTTGCTTTAATCTTTACTGAAGAAAATGTAGATAAGTGGTCAATTTACCATGTCCTGTGTTAACCTTGACAGGCAGGTGGTATTGACGGGAAGGGGGGGGGGTTCGGGGTGGGGGGGGGGTTCATCTGGAACTGGAGGGCATGTTTGGGTTTGGGGGGAGGGGCTATGGCTTGTACTTCTGGAGGGTGGAGGGGGTGGGCCTGGATAACTAGCCCCTTGGGCTTGCTGGTGGAGGGAGGTCCCTGGGGTGCCCCGGGTAGCTGGAGGATAAGAGGGTCTAGACTGTAATTACCTATGGTGCACCTTATCTCTTTAAATGTTAAGGGACTTAACTCCCCAAGGAAGCGGTCGCTGCTGTTCTCGGAATTGCGCACGTTGCAGGGGGACATTGTTTATCTACAGGAAACCCATTTACAGACTTGCAAGCAGGGTTGGCTAAGGCGGACACCATATACTGAGGTGCGGATGGCCTCAGATACGCAGGGCCGGAAGAAACGGGGAGTAGCCCTACTATTTCACCAGAGCCTCTCTCTAAAGATTGAAGAGGTACAACGGGATCCCCTGGGGAGGTGGCTTTTTCTGAATATTCGTCTGGAGGGGCACTTGCTAACCTTGGCTAATGTTTATGCGCCCAACACGGGTCAGGGGTCCTTTTTTATACGATTGAAGGCTTTACTGGCGGATTTTGCATGGGGCCCGATTGTTTTGGGCGGGGATTGTAACACCCCCCTGGTGCCCCACTTGGATTCCACGGGCCGAGCAGGGGGGGGGGAGTGGGGGGGTCCGCAAGAGCCCTTCAGCGTTTCATGCTAGATTTGGGTTTACGGGACGTTTGGAGGGACACCCATGGGGGAGAGAGGGGCTATACGTACTACTCTCCGGTCCATCGGGTTCATACCCGCATTGATTATTTCCTCTTGGACCAGCGCCTGATGGACGGGAGAGTGACGGCTGGACATGGAGCGTTGACTTGGTCGGATCATGCCCCGTGCTGGCTTGCTCTTCCAGCCGGATTGTATAGCGAGCATCAACGTCTTTGGCGCTTAGATGTGAGGTTCCTGCGGCGGCAAGGTGCCATGCAGGATCACGTCCGCTTTATTACTGAATTTTTTGAGCTTAATGGCTCCGGGGACGTTTCCCTCCCCACGGTGTGGGATGCTTACAAGGCGACGGCTCGAGGCCAACTTATGGCTGAGGCGGCCCGCACGCGCAAAATGTGGATGCATGACCGTGATCGGTTGGTGCAGGAGTCTTCCCGGTTAGGTTTGGAACATGCCCGAACTGGCTCGCGGCAGGTTCTGCGTCATTGGCGAACTGTTCGAGCCAATTTGGATGCTTGTCTGCAGAAAGAATTAGACAATAAACGCCGGAAACTACGGCAAACTTTTTATGAGCATGGGAATAAAACTGGTCGCTTTCTGGCTTTGCGTCTTCGACAACAGCAGTCCACGCGAGTGGTTCATGAACTACGTGACTCTGGGGGTCAGAAGAGGGTTATTTCCAGGGAGATACGCGATCTTTTTGCTGACTACCTGGAGTGGCTCTACACGGCAGAGCCCTTCGACCGGGAACGTGTGCAGGACTATTTACAGAGGACCGCACTGCCGTGTCTCTCGGATTCTGATCGAGCTCAGTTAGATTCTGAATTGACGGTAGACGAAGTGGAGAGTGCGATCCGGCGACTGAAAACGCAGTGCTCCGGGTAGTGATGTTTTCCCGGCGGAATATTATAAGAAGTTCGGGGCACACCTAGCGCCTACCTTGACTATCCTGTTCAACGAGGTCTTGGGGGGGGCCTCGCTCCCTCCGTCCCAACGAGAGGCCTTGATAGTGATGATACCCAAACCTGGCAAACCATTGCATGATGCGGCGTCCTATCGCCCCATTTCCCTGTTAAATGTCGATGTTAAAATATTTGCTACTGTGCTGGCTGCGCGTCTTAACCGAGTCCTTCCGGGCCTGGTTCATCCAGATCAGGTTGGCTTTGTGCCGGGTCGCCAGGCTGCGGATAACATTAGGCGTATGTTGCAGATCATACACGTGGCACAGCGGGAACCGCAACCGGCTTTGCTGGTGGGGATTGACGCAGAGAAGGCCTTCGATCGGGTTGATTGGGAATATCTTTGGAGCGTTCTGGAGGCCATGGGCTTTGGCTCTAACTATATCTGTTGGGTTCGTAGCCTTTATCAGTTGCCCCAGGCGTGCGTACGGGTTAATGGGGGACATTCGAGACATTTCTCTCTGGGGAGGGGCACGCGACAGGGTTGCCCCCTTTCGCCTCTGCTTTTCGCACTCGCGATGGAACCCCTGGCTCAGAGCTTTCGCGCACATCCAGGCTTGCAGGGGGTCCATATCGGTCTTGCGGACTATCGGATTGCGCTCTTTGCGGATGACATCATACTGTCCCTGGTAGATCCGTCTGCTTCCTTTCCAATTGCGATGCAGCTGTTTGAAGATTACTCTCGGGTATCTGGTTTCAAAATTAATTATGCTAAATCGGAGATCTTGAACGTTGGGGTTCCTGGGGCGATCTGTGCGGAACTCCAAGAGGCTTATACTCTTCGCTGGGTCTCCGGAGCCCTGCGTTACTTAGGGGTGCACTTGACTGTGGAGCGGGCGGACCTCTTTAAAGCCAACTATGATCCCTTGCTCCGTCAGGTTCGACGGGACTTAGAGACTTGGAATGGCCTGCTCCTTTCCTGGTTTGGGCGTATAGCCGTAGTTAAGATGGTGGTTGTTCCCCGCTTTCTTTATCTCTTTCAAGTTTTACCGATTCCCATTACACGGGCCACTTTGGCAACCTGGCAGCGACTGCTCATGAAGTTCATATGGCATTACCGTCGTCCGCGCTTGGTGCGCTCTGTTCTTTATGCTCGTACGCGCTCTGGAGGTATGGGAATGCCCAATTTGCATTTGTATTATGCGGCGGCCCAGTGTCGAGCGGGGGTGGAGTGGATGATTGCGGATAGTGCCAAGCGATGGGTGCAACTGGAAATGAGCCTGGCAGGGGGAGCGGGACTGGGAGACTGGCTGTGGCTTGGTCCCAAACTTCGATGTGGTAAATGCACCAATAATCCCTATGTCCTTCATACCCTCCGATGCTGGGACCAGCACTTTCGGTCCCGAGATGCGGATTTAACTCCGTTGGCTCCTATAGTGGGTAATGCTTCATTCCCGCCGGGGCAAAGTGACACAGTCTTTCGGTAGTGGGGACATCTAGGCCTTAGCCGAGTCGGGCACTTCTTTGAGGACGGCCGGATACGGTCTTTTCGTGCGATGCAAGATGAATTTGACATTCCAGATAGGCATCTCTATCAATACATGCAGGTGACACATTGGGTTCGATCTAGGCTGGTACGCCCCCAGGTGGCTCGGGATCTGACCGATTTGGAACGCTATTGTGAGGGGTGTACTACTACTAGGGGACTTGTGGCCACCCTCTATGCCCACCTGCAGGGCTCTCAGCCACGCTCTGCGAGGCATAGGGAGCTTTGGAACTCTGATTTGAATCTTTCCTATACCGAGCAACAGTGGGAGACGGCGGAAACACACTTGTGGAAGAGCTCGGTAGCGATTAATGCTCGTGAAACTAATTATAAAAATACTGTACCGTTGGTATATGACCCCGGCGCGGATCGCACGTATATACCCTGGGGCTGCGGACCTTTGTTGGTGTAATTGTGGGCAGCAAGGTACCCTGGGGCACATCTGGTGGACCTGCCCCCGCATTCGTCTTTTCGGAAGGGGGTGCAATTCCGGTTACAATTGCTTCTGGGAGTGAGCATACCTTGGGATCCGGGGATCTTCCTCTTTGGGGCCTCGGTGCCGGGTGCACGGACTTTGCAACTTGTTCTACTACGCCATGGCCTGAATGCGGCACGCTTATCTCTTGCGGCAGCTTGGAGGCGTGCTCTGGTCCCCTCCTTTCAGACTTGGTTGGAACGGATGTGGGATATGTATACCATGGAGCGGGGGGTGGCTGTCAGCAGGATGCGCTTGGCGCGCTTTGAGTTGGTGTGGGCACCTTTCGTCTCTCGTTATGGTGCATGAATGCTTAGGACAGGAGGGGGGGGAATATGCGTACTTTACTGGGAATCTGTCCCTTGTGTGTATTTTCCCCTATTTATTTTTGCTTACCGTCTTTCCGTGCTTAATGAATGCTACGCCATAGCCTGGATATTGGGAGGTTTGGGGGGGGGAAGGGAGGTTGGGGGGATGGTTGCTCCCCGATTCTTTAATTCTAAAACTATAAAAAATGAAGGCATAATGCAGAATATTATAGTGACCTGAAGTTATGCTGTTATTGATGCAATTATTTTGTAGTTCTATGTGGTTCCTGTTTATCTGCATCTTTTGGAAGCCTTTCAATAACAAAAAAAATAAAAAAAAAAAGATTAGGGCTCTTCTACTTGGAAAAAAGACGGCTGAGTGAAGATATGATAGAGGTCCATAAATTAATGATAGAGTGGAACGGATAAATGTAGATTGGTTGTTTACACCATCAAGAAGTAGAAAGACTAGGGGACATGCAATGAAATCTAAGAAGAGAAAATATTTTTTCACTCAACGCATATTCAAAATCTGAAATTCGTTACCGAAGTAAAAGCTGTTAGTGTAGCTGTGTTTAAAAAAAATGTTTGGATAAGTTCCTGGAGGAAATTTCCATAAACCATTATTAAAGAGGACCCAGGATATGCACTGCTTACCCCAGGACAAGCAATGTGGAACTTGTGTACTTTTTGGGAACCTGCCAGGTAACTGTGACCTGGATTGGCCTCTGTTGGAAACAGGATACTGGGCTTGATAGATCTTGGTCTGACCCAGTATGGCATTTTTTATGTTCTTATGTGCCAACGTATTTTCTCAGCATGGTAAGGATATAGCAGTGAGGAATTCGCTATGCCATGAGTGCTTCTGAGCCACGATTTGGTTCTTGTTAATGCCAGGAAGCAGGCACTGTGTCAGCTCTCGGTGGGGTCCTTTTATCTGTCCTGCAATGGTGAGCAGTCAGATGTTGGAGGTGCACCAAGGTTCTGTACTTGCTGAAGAACCACATACAGAGCAAGAGAGAAGTGCTACAGTCTCTTTTCCTAACAAACGGGAACAGCAGCCATGCTGGCCACGTATCACGGATCCTTTGAACATACTGGAGTGCTGGGGAGAACCTCTAGTGAGCAGGACAGCCAGGAGGCTCAGATGTGTGTGCTTTTTGGCCCGATTGTGCTAGGAGCCAAAGATATGCCATACTGGGTCAGACCAAGGGTCCATCAGGTCCAGTATCCTGCTTCCAACAGTGATCATTCCAGGTCTCAAGTATTTGTAAGGTTTTCAAAGGTATACACATTCCATGATGCTTGTCAGAGGAAAGCAGTGGATTTCCCCAGTCCTCTTTAATAATGATTTATGGACTTTTTCTCCAGGAACTTGTCTAAACATGTTTTGAACCCAGGTACACTGGCTCTAGTAATGAATTCCAGGGTTTGTCTATGTGCCGAGTAAACAAATATTTTCTCCGATTAGTCTTAAATGTGCCATATTGTAACTTCATTGCGTGTCCCCTAGTCTTTCTACTTTTTGAAGGAATAAACAACCGATCTACATTTATGCGTTCCACTCCATTCATTATTTTATAGACCTTTAGCATATCTTAGCCATCTCTTCCAAGTTGAAGAGCCCTAACCTTTTAAACCTGTCCTCATAGGAATATCCTTCCTTCCCCTTCACCATTTTGGTAGCTCCTCGGTACCTTTTACAATTCTTCTATATCCTTTGTAAGATATGGTCACTAGAACTGCACACAATATTCAAGGTGCGGTCACACCATGGAGCGATATAGAGGCATTATAGCATCCTTGGTTTTATTTTCTATTCCTGTCCTTGATTCCTAGCATTCTATTTGTTTTCTTGGCCGCTGCTGCACACTGGGTGAAGAGCTTCAACGTACTATCCAAGATGGCACCCAGATCCTTTTCCTGAGTGGTGATTCCTAATGTGGAACTTTGCATTGTGTAACTGTAGTTTGGATAGTGCTGCTCTTATTACATAAATTTGCACTTGTCTATATTACATTTCATCTGTCATTTGGATGCCATGTCTTCCAATTTTTCACGATCCTCTTGCGTTTTATCAATTTTGAAGAATTTTGTGTCATCTGCAAATTTGATCAGCTCACTCATTATTCCTATTTCCAAAATCTTTTACAAATATGTTAAAAAGCTGTGGACCCAGCACAGATCCCTGGGGTACTCCATTACTCATCTTTCTTCATTGAGAAAATTGTCCATTTAGTCCTACTGTTTGTTTTCTTACTTCTAACGAGTTTCTAATCCACAATAGTGCAATGCTTCTTATTCCATGACTTTTTAATTTCTGCAAGAGAGCATCTCAAGCGGGACCTCGTCAAAGACTTTCTGAAAAAACAGATGCAGTATGAGTGTCATTTCGAGATGCGTTTAGTGGGGATGGATGTCTGGGTTGGACATCCATCCCTGTTAAATACTTGGACCGTATCTCCTGCCCAAGGCTCCCCGCACATACATAGGAGATATGTGGGGAGCTCTGGAAGGGGCGGGAGGAGGCAGGCCGAGGGAGGAGCAAGGGCGAGCATTGGGCAGGGATGCAACCCCGGACGTAAAGGGCAGATTCTGAGGTCAGCCCTGTATGTCTGGGGTTGCCATCGATGAGGGACCTATTCCACCTCTGAGGTGGAATAAGTCCCCCTGGATGGCGGCAGAGGGCCAGGTCAATGGGGTGAGGGAGTGGAGGAGCTTCCCGGGAGCCCGACCCTGCCTTTGGAAGGCCGCATCGGGGGTTGGGCTGCAGGGAAAGAACATTGTTGCAATGGCCGGGGATCGCAGCTCCTTAATGGAGCAGTGGTGCCATGGCAACATGGCTCCATTAAGGAGTCTGACTGAATTAGCTAGGCAAGTGGCTGGATGTCCGGGGTGCCAGAATCAGGGCACCTACCTGACGTCCAGACACTGTGCTATGATTCTGCTCCCGCAGGGGCATCTAGCCTCCGTGGGAGCACAATCGGGTGCATCTCCGGGCCATCCAGATTTCTGGACGGCTGGACGGCCCAGACGTGCACCTTCAGAATGGGCCTCTATAATCAACTGACTCAGCTTTACCTGTTTATTCACACCTTCAAAAAATAACGCAACAAACCAAGGGAACTCTTCGCTATAGTAAACGATCTAACAAAAGAACCAGTGGAACCAGATGATCCAAACTCCATATCCCCACAAGACATGGAGGACTACATACAGCTGAAATACACATGGATACCACTCAAAAAACTGACCAAATCCAACCTACAGCATATAAAAGATGAAACATGGGACACATTCCACATCCCATCAAGAAAACAGCTTGACTCCATCATAGACAACATTAACATAACAACCTCACCTATTGACCATGCCCAGTTATCTGGATTAAGCAAACAAGAGAATACCTACTACCATATCTACAAAAGATTGTTGAATCCTCACTCACTCAAGGATATCTCCCCCTGCAGTTCAAGCAAACATCTATTAGACCAATCCTTAAAAACAATAACCTCGACAAAAAGGACCCAAGCTCCTACCGTCTAATATCCAGCCTCACGTTCATAACCAAGATAACTAAAAAAATAGTTCAGCATCAACTACAAGACCATATAGATACCTGTGCTCCTTTGAATCCCGCCAACATGGTTTTAAACAAAATCACAGTGTAGAAACACTTATTACATCAGTCATGGACACCCTTCTAACAGGCTTAGACAATATACACCATGGCTTCGTTTTATGCTTCGTAAATATCACTGCTGCTTTTGACTCCGTTAGCCACAACACCGTTACAAAGACTTCAAAACACAGGGATAAATGGTACAGTGCTAGACTGGTTCCTCTCATACCTGTCCTACCATAGCCAGCAAGTGAGTAACAAAAACCAACAGTCCAAACACTTCATCCAAAACCAGGGTGTCCCACAAGGCTCAGTTCTCTCAGCACTACTATTCAATTTTTACATTCAACCAATATGCAACATTATAAAACACAATATCCATTACAGAATATATGCAGATGATATCATGGTATTCGCCCCCATAAACATCAGACATCCAGATTACTCACAAATCAAAGCATGCCTTGAATCAATGACAAAGTGGCTCAATGGACAGAACCTATTCATAGCGGTATGTTTACTAAGGCGCAGTAATGTCACCGTCGATAAGTGCCACGCTAATGTTACGGATGCCCATATAAAGAAGTGGGCGGTGTGGCGTTAAGGCAAGCGTGGACCATTAACGTGCGGTACAGGGCGCCCTGGCCATTAACATGCGGTATAGAGTGCCTTGAACAATTACTGCGCATTAACATCACAGCCGACGGGAAGCTGCAGTGCACACAAAGGGGTTGCAATCAAAGGCGCGCAGACAGTAGAAGACACGCTGAGGGATGTGAAGACATAGTGCCATATGAAGAACAGAGCCATAGGTGGAAGGCCGTAGAACACAGGCAGCTGATATCGCAGTCTGTAATGGGGACGTGAGCCACAGATACACATGCACACACACCATAAAATGGTGTGCAGTGAAAACAGCCTGCAGAAAAGTTAACAAATTAAACGGAAAGGGTGTCAGGGGTCTGTCTGAAGGGCCAGCTGTGTGGATGGTGTGTGTACAAGGGCAAAATGGGCAAGAGATCCAAAAAAGAGTTTGAGAGGATTGAACTGGTACACTGAAGAGTCCAAACACAGCTTACCAACAGCAATACCAAACCACTGAGCCAACTGCCCACCCAGACAGCCCAAAGAAAGGGACCATATGTAACAGCTAATATGTGACAGATAGGCTGCATGGAGGGGACACTGCAGTGTACAGTGAAGAGAAGGTTGGGTGTGTGGAGAAGTGACGAAGCCGGAGCCATTGTATTGTAAGGTTAGCAGAACATAAGAAAAGAAAAGGAAAGGAACATGTGGGAATCAAACCCGCAACCTATGGTGGCTCAACGCACATCTGTAACCACTATCCCAAACAACCACAACAAGCACATATCCAAATATGTTCCACCAAAGGGAATGTGTGTATGGAAACCTGTAGCACCCTGTGAGGTGGCAGAATGCTGGCACACAGACAGCTGCCACCATTCATGGATGTGAGCTCAGATGGGCAATGTACATCTGCAGTATACCACTAAATACTACATACTGAATATGCTCTGCTAGCGTGAATGTTGGTTTTCGTGACCCGCCCGCCATTTTGTCTGCTGTGTTTTGAGCGGGGCCTCATGACGCTGAACAGTCGCATATGCATAGTAATGCGCGTTACTACGCATGCTGCATCACGACACACCCATAGCGCGCACAATAATGCATGTGACATTCCATTCACATGCATTATTGTGTGCACTGCGCGTCTGCGGCATTGCACTGTGCGTAGCGCCACAGTACTGCATCTTGATGTAACATGCACACTACAGTAGACTACCTGTTCATTGTCTTTCCTTTTTGCTCTCTCCAGTTTTAGGGATACATCTGGTGCTCTGCCTTACAGCTCACGCCTGTCAACCTGATGCATCTTACAGTCCTTACGGTACCTTAACCAAAGGTGCCTTAGGTTGTGGATGTCGTCAGGGGGGTTAGACAGATCTGGACATGTTGCTAGGGCACTGGCAGACCAATAGTAGTACTGGGAGCCTCCGCTGCCTCCAACCATGGTCTGACATTCACCAGAAGCAGGCACAGTCAGTCAGACTGTGATGCTGCACCCCGCCAGGTGTTCCAGCCATGCACATACAAATTGCAGACAGTCCGCTAGCCAGTCTATATTGCATGTTCACAGAGGAACTATGCACACACAGACTTGGGTTGTATGGCACAGACACCTGGCAGGTGCCTCAGTGATTGGGCCTCCAGAAAAGGGGGCACACATATATCACTTGAGACAAATACTATGTAGCACTATGTGGGTACATAGCCGTGCCATGGTCACTGCTCGGTCAGAGTGAGAGTGTCCTCCCAGCAAGATGTTCTGTGGCCATCTTGTCCATGCAGGTGGTGGTTGGGAACTACAATGTCCCAGCCATTGCCCTACCACCACTGCAGTCGCATCCTGCCTGATCCGCCCTCTCTGGGCCATACCTACAATACCTTGCTCCTCAGTATGCAGATTTGCAGGCTGGTGCTGGCAACAGTGTACGTTTTGTGGGCCCACTGCAGAGTAGGATGCCACACCACAATGGATAGACATGCACTCACCCACTCCTTTTGCAGCATTGTTCAAAGATAGGGGTGGTTGGCAAACCTGACTGCCACACTGGTCCCGATCACAGTGCAGGCATTGCTATGGGGTGCAAGAGCTAGTTGTGGGCTCTGCTGATAACTGCTGTTCCAAGCCAGTGCAAACAGCCTGACTCTCCATGGAGCTTTGGATAATGGGGCCTGTGTGTGTGTGGATGTTTGTACTCCTGTTGTCTGATGCTTTTGGGATTGCACATGTTGATGTTCTATCTGCAAAGTAGGGTAAAATGTAGGGACATGCATTGCAGGATCCACAGCTGGGATGTGAACCTGTGACCTTCTGTTCCAAGACACATTGGCTTTGTGTACTGCACCACACTGTTGCCACAGAGGCAGTGCAGTACCTGGGGCTACATTTGCTCTTTTAGACAGACCTTGTTTATTGCACTGCACACGGCACACTGGGGCAGGTCACGACCTTGGTCTGCTGCAGGCAGATGCTGCCGCCACCTGCCATGCCCATATACTGTCAGTGCTGGTTGTGTGCAGTCCCAGGCCATCCACTGTGCAGGTAGGCGGGTGTCTAGGTTCAGGGTCTGGGGTGCGGTGGCATACATGGACATCCAAGCATCCCCCCTCATCACCGCCTGCCACTGTTCTGTCACTTCCACATGGGGGTGAGATGGCTGTGGGGTGTGTGGTGTGTGATCTGGCAAGAATTGGCTAGGGTGGACCTGGTTGATTGATTGTGATCTGCCAGCAGACTGTGGTCAGGCTGGGGCATGCAATGCGGGTCTGGTGTCTCCATTATGGACTACTGGGTGTTTACATATATTTCACCCAACATGTGGTCACACCCTGTACTGCCTTACCAAGGGCTGTGATAATGGGTGTTCATTTTGCTGGGTTTACGGACAGTTTGGGACTTTACCTGGGGAAGGTCTGTAGACCCTTGTTAGAGTGGTCCCCAGATGTTCACTGCTTGCCCCATTACGGGCATTGTGGTTCCTGTGTGATGTTTGGGGTACATGCTGGGTACGTGTCCCCTGGATGGGACACTGAGGTACACAGAGTACTGGGCATTTTGACCTTGCTCAGATACTGTCATGCTAATTTCTGGTTTCTGTGTTCCTATGTGCCACCTAGGCGACAGCCTAGTCCACCCTGTGCCCCAGTTGCCACCACTGCATGTCCCGCTGTTGCCCCATCACCATAGTGGCCTTTCATACTTGGACACTATGCTGTTTCTGCAAATAGAGCACTACTATCACTTTTTCTTGGGCTCCCTAAATGTGCTGTACATTGCCAACAATAAATGGTTTCTCTCTCCTGCAAATGTGCATCTACCGACAGGTTTTCACTTGTGGTAATGTTCGGGCCTTCATGCTCCAGCGTTAGTGTAGCAGGAGCCTCTCCCTGCCCATTGACCCCTTGTCTCTGCCTTCTCTCCGCCCTCTGGGACAGTTACCACTGCCAGTGATGTTAACGCGCATTAACGTTACCGATGCTACGTTACTGCGCCTTAGTAAACATACCCCATAATCTTTCAAAAACTCTGAATTGATGATTATTACCAGGCATGCTAGATTCTCTCCACCGGACTCAATTAAGATCTTAGACCACACCCTAAACAATAAACAGGAAGTCAAATACCTTGGAGTTACCTTCGACCAGCAACTCAGCTTCCAACCTCACATCAAAAGAACAACCAGATCAGCCTACCACAAGCTGAGAACATTACACAAACTCAAACCACTACTCACCGACAAGGACTTCCGAACAGTATGCCAAGCCATAATAACACCCATAATAGATTATTGCAACGCAATTTACCATGGCCTTTATAAGAAAACAATACTCCCCCTGCAATTGGTACAAAACACTGCTGCAAGAATAATTACTGGAACAGCAAAATACAGCCATATAACCCCTATATTCCACCAACTACACTGGTTCCCTATCACTGTTGTACGCACTAAATACAAGAACATAATAATAATCTTCAAAATATTAAAACAACCTATCTCCAGCAACTCTTCAACCATTGATCAGGAAAACACCCCCAGCCAGAAGAAGAAGAGGAGCAGACAACATCCTGGAGACCCCATCAAACTTCAGACCCTGCAGTAGAGCCTTCTTCCTGTACGCACCCCAGCTGTGGAACGATCTTCCCACCTCAACATGTGCAAAGACCTACTGGATTTTAGAAAAGCCATAAAAGCTCCTCTTTTACTAGAATACTTTGGCCCCACGCTAGAAGAACATGATCCATAAGAAATTGTACCTCATCACACTGCAACAATTTATTTGTATATAGTTAGCAATTGTTAATTAGCATTATACCCCAACTAATCCTCCAAGTTTTATTTCCCTGTTCGATATAAAGCTGGTTGCTGTAACTGTTCTATGTAAACCGCTTTGAATGTATGATAAGGCGGTATAGAAAACTTGTTACATAAATAAATACATTTCTGGCATGGGTAAGTTTCCTACATCTTCTGCAGTATAGACTGAAGCAAAGAATTCATTCAGTATTTCCTCTATGGCCTTGTCCTATCTTAGTGTCCCTTTTACCCCTCTATCATCTAATGGCCCAAATGGCTCTCTCACAGGTGTTTTCTAACAAATGAACTTGAAAAAGTTTTTATTATGCACTTTTACTTCCACCTAAACTTCTTTTCAAATTTTCTCTTTGCCTGCTTTATCAGTGCCTTGCATTTAACTTGCCAGTACTTATGATGTTTCCGGTTTTCATTATTTGGCTCTTTTTTCCATTTTCTGAATAATTTTCTCTTAGCTATAACAGCCTCTTTGACCTCACTTTGAAGCCATGCTAGCTGCCATTTGGTCTTCCTTCCACCTTTCGTAAACCATGGAATATATCTGTCCTGGGCTTCCACTCTCTCCTTCCTGTCAATTTCCAGCCCACCTGTTTCAGTCTCACTCCTTTCCCTCCTTTGAAGTCCACTCCATCTAGCTTTTTACTCCACCACTTTCTCTGATTAGCTGTTATTTATTGACCCCCTGACAAATCCATCTCTACCTTTCTCTCTGACTTTCTCATGGCTTTCCTTCTTTCTGGATTCATCTTCCCCCTCCCTTATTCTTGGGAATTTTAATATTCATGTTGATAACCCCTCTGACCCTTATGCTCTAAAGCTCCTATTGCTTACCTCATCCTTCAACCTCCAGCTTTGCTCTACTGCCCCTACTCAACAGCAAGGCCACTGCCTCAACCTTGTATTCTTCTCTAATTGTTTACCCTCAAACTTCTGTACCTCACTTCTTCCCTTATCAGACCATCAACTGCTAAGCTTCGCTCTTCATCACCTCACCTTGTCTCCTCCGACCTCTTTAGAAATCTTCATTATATTGACCTGTTGGCTCTCTCCTCCACTGTCTCATCACCTCTTTCCTCCACTATGTCATCTGAGCCTGTTGATGAGGCAGTAGATTCTTATAACACTGTACTCTCCTCTGCTCTGGATGCTCTTGCTCCGCCCATGCCACATCCTGTAAGACATATTGTACCTCAGCCCTAGGTATCTTCCACTACCCCCTATCTTTGTTCCTGCACCAGCTCAGCTGATTGTGCTTGGCTCAAATCCTGCATCCTTGAGGACTTTCTGCACTTCAAATTCATGCTTGTCTCTTTCCAGTCAGCCATAGCACTTGCCAAACAAAACTATTAAGTCCATCTGACTAACCCTCTTGCCACTGACCCTTGCCATCTCTTTCAACTCCCTCCTCTGCCTCTGACCCCTCCCTCCCTTCCTTTCTTTCTGCCTAAACCCTGGCTGACTACTTCCATGACAAAATCCATAAGATCACACTCCTCCCATTTGTTCAGCTACTCCCCCTCTTCTCTCCGAACTTTCTTCCCCTACCTCTGCTACTCTCTCTTTCTTTTCTATGATCTCTGAGGAGGAAACCACTCACCTTCTTTCCTCATCCAAACTCACTTCTTTGTCCTTTGATCCTATTCCTACCTGTCTCCTTAGCTCCATCTCCTCCACTGTAATCCCTTCCATCTCTCATATTCGCAGCCTATCGCTCTTCACTGCAACTTTCCCTGCAGCCTTCACGCCTCTCCCTGCAGCCTTCACGCCTCTCCTACTTGTCCTTCTCACTATCAACTCATCTCCTTCCTCCTCTTTGTTTCTAAACTACTTCAACTTGCGATTCACCACCATTGCCTCAACTTTCTCTCCTTTCAAGCTCTTCTGGGTCCTCTACAGTCTGGCTTTATCCTTTACATTCCATCAAAAACAGCTCTTGCCAAAATCTCCAATGACCTGTTCCTGACAAAATCCAAGGGCCTTTACTCAATCCTCATCCTTCCTGACCTTTCTGCAGCTTTTGACACTGTTGACCACAACCTTCTCCTTGATACCTTGTCCTCGCTTGGTTTTTAAGGGCTCTGTTCAATCCTGGTTCTCTTCTTATCTCTCTCATCGCTCTTTTATTGTTTGTTCTCGTGGATCCTCCTCTACCACTATTCCACTCTCGATTGGGTCCAACTCCTTTTCTCTCTATATACCCAGTCCCTTGCTGCAATCATCTCTTCCCATGGCTTTTAAAACCATCTTTACACTGATGACTCCGAGATCTACCTCTCTATACCTGAAATCTCTCTGGCAATCTAGGCCAGGATCTCTGCCTGCCTTTCTGACATTGCTGCTTGGATGTCTTACTGCCACTTGAAATTGAACAAGGAAAAAACAGAGTTTATTTTTCCCCCTAAACCCTCCTCTCCCTCCTTTCTCAGTCTCTGTGGATAACTCTCTACTCCTCCTTGTCTCCTCAGCTCGCAACCTTGGGGTCATCTTTGACTCCTCCCTCTCCTTCTCAACACACATCCAACTGCTACCTAAAACCTGCCATTTCTTTCTCTACAACATTAACAAAATTTGCCCATTCCTTTCTGAACACACTACCAAGACACTTATCCACAGTCACCTCCCATCTACACTATTGCAACCTACTTCTTGTTGTTCTCCCTCTGAAACATCTCTCTCCCCTTCAATTTTTCAACACTCTGCTGCGCAGCTGATCTTCCATCAGCTTTGTCATGCTCATATTACCCCTCTTCTCAAATCACTTCATTGGCTCGCTATCCATTTCCGCATCCAGTTCAAACTTCTCCTGCTAACCTATAGGTGCATTCACTCTGCAGCAATTCACTACCTTTCCTCTAATCTCCTCGGGAACTCCGCTCTTCTGGAAAATCGCTTCTATCTGTGCCTGTCCCTTCTATTGCTAACTCCAGACTTTGCTTCTTTCACCTTGCTATTCCTTATGCCTGGAACAAACTACCTGAGTCTGTATGTCAGACACCTTCTCTGATCCTTTTCAAATCCAGGCTGAAAACTCACCTCTTCGCTCCTGCTTTTGGATCTTGACTCACCTGATCTCCTTCGTGTTTCCTTACCATTTCTCCTAGATGAATCCCCTGTCTACAACTACTATTTTATCTGTCTTGACTAGATTGTAAGTTCTGATGAGCAGAGACCGTCTTTTACATGCATCTGTGCAGTGCTTCATACATCTTGTAGTGCTATACAAATGTTCAATAGGAGTAGTAGTAAATAATGCCTAAGTCTGATGTAGACTCTTAACATTTGTAATTGCTCTTTTTATTTTTTTCTTAACCATTTTCCTCATTTTATCATAGTCTCTCCTTTGTGAAAGTTAAATGCTAGGATAGTGGATTTCCTTGTTATCCTCCCACCATTTATTAAATCAAAATGTGCTCATGTCA
Organism: Ichthyophis bannanicus; assembly: GCA_033557465.1. NCBI lineage: Eukaryota > Metazoa > Chordata > Amphibia > Gymnophiona > Ichthyophiidae > Ichthyophis > Ichthyophis bannanicus. The sequence continues at coordinate 307,156,257 of CM066032.1, read as the reverse complement.
TGATCTATATTGCCAAGCGGCCACAATACCATTACCTCTCGCACTAGATCCTGTGTTCCACTAAGAACTAGATCTAAAATAGCTTCCTCTCAAGTCGGTCCCTGAACCAGCTGCTCCATGAAGTAGTCATTTATTTCATCTAGAAACTATATCCTAGCATGGCTTGATGTAACATTGACTCAGTCGATAGTGAGGTAATTGACATCTCCCATTATTACTGTGTTGCTAAAAAAAATTAGGGAAGCTTGCAAAGTTTACATTTCATCACCTGTCTGTTTATTCTGGCCAGGCGGGCAGTAGTACACCCCCACTGCGATTCCCTTACCCTTTTTAAATGGAATTCCTATCTGTAAAGATTTTACAGTGTATTTTATTTCCTGAAAAACCTTTCTCCTGTTTAACTCAATGCCCTCTAACATATAGTGCGACCCCTCCATCTATGTGATCTACCCTATCATTGACATATAGCTTGTAGCCTGGTTTCACAGTATCCCATTGGTTGTCCTCCTTCCACTGGGTCTCAGAGATGCCTATAATATTTAGCATTTCATTCAGTGCTTTATATTCTAACTCTCCCATCTTATTTTTTAGACTTGTAGAATTTGCATACAGGTATTTCAAAGGGGGTTTTTTTGGTCATATTAATAGTCTGGTTATTGAATGACAGGGATCATTTGGAATCTTTCAACTTGGTCTGGTTTTTACCTTAAGTGCTGTTTACAGCAGAATCTGACAGAGTTGCATTTTTCATCTAACCTGGGCGATTTTGCTGCTCTGCAGCACAGTAACCAAGTGTTGAAGCTGAAGGAAAGTGCAGGAATCTCAAGCATCTCAGGTTGGAGAAAGGCCCAGCAAAGGGTTGGGGGGGGGGGGGGAAATCAGACCGCTGAGTATTGGAACTTGGATAATGAGGAAGTCAAGCTGCTGCCTTCTGGCAATTCCTCCGGAAGAGGAGAGTTATCTCCAGTGGAGAAGGGCGGGGGGGCTCCCAATTATTCACCATTTCTATAGGGATGAGCTCACTTCTCTCATTACTCATGCAATATCAACACTCCAAATCGTGGAACTGGTGGTGGACAATGTGATGCAGGATGATCACATCTTGGGCTTACATAAACCCTCTAGATCCTTTCCGTTGCATCAGACTCTGTGCAAGATGACTACCGCTGAATGGGAGGCACCTGAATTGGTGTTGAGGGGCACTCAGTTTTTGGAGTAGCTCTATTCCTGCCTGTCAACAAACTGGGCCAATTGTTCTGTTTAATAAGAGTGGTTGCCTTGGTAACAGTGGCAACTAAGAAAACATGGATCCCGCGGAAAGTTGTTTGGCCTTGAAAGATTTGCAGGATAGGAAGGTAGAACATCTCTTGAAGCAAGCTTTTGTTTCCTCCACCATGGGGGTGTAGATAGCTTCAGGTAGACCCAGCAGCTTCCAGAGTCCCAGGAATCTGCTAGGTTAGAATCGGTTGTGGCTTTTCTCTCTGATACTCCCTATGACCTGGTTCACATTGCTTTCAAGTTGATGACATTGGTAGTCATAGCCTGTAGGTGGCTCTGCCTCTGCACTGGTCAGTATACTCTGCTTTGAAATAACACCTCTATAGATTATCCTTAAGGGATAGGTTCCTGTTGGGGGAAGACTTACATTTATATTTATTAATATTTAGCTCACACCTTTCTAGGTAACAGTTTAAGGTGAGTTACATTCAGGTACTGTAGGCATTTCTCTGTCCCCTGAGGACTTATAATCTAAGTTTGTATCTGAGGAAGTGGAGGGTTAAGTGGCTCACCCATGGCCACAAAGAGCATCAGTGCGATCTGAACCCTGATCTTTCCAGTTCCAGGCTGTTACCCTAACCACTAGGATACTCTCTTCTCCAAGCATATTCCAGAGGATCGTCCTTGTACTTCAAAAAAAGGTTCCTCTGGTTGTGTTTGAATCAAATGCCTTCAACTTCCACCTCTTCCCATGTTGCCAATAAGTTTAGGAAAAGCCAGCCTTTTTGAGGAGTGCACAAGAGGCCAAGACACTGCAGGAATCTTAGCTGGAGGTTCCAAGAGTTCCTAACAAGTCACAGTTCACCTACTCTGACATGGTAAGTGTTGGAGGTTGACTGCATCTTTTTTACTTGGGGTAGATCCGAATCACTTTAGATCAGTGGGTTCTGAAAGTGATTTGAACAGAATATGCACTAGAATTTGCAGAACGCCTTTTATTTTTATTTTTTTATTTTTATTTACAATCTCTTATATACCACGCTATTCTGCATCAGTGCGGTTTACATTGAACAAGCTGAAATTACATTGAACAGGGCATTATAACTTGGAGATAACTATTTTACAGGGAACATGGGCTATGGAGGGTTAAGTGGCTTGCCCAAGACCACAAGGAGCACCTGTGGGACTAGAAACCCCAGTCCTTCCGGCCCAAGGTTGCTGTCCTCTAGTGGGATTTGAACCCCCGACCTTCCGGCCTGAAGTACCTTGCCCCAACCACTAGGCCACTCCTCCACTAGGCCACTCCTCCACTTTTAGTCGTCTTTTTGGAATCCCCGTGTGGATTAGTATCAAAAAGAACAGAAATAATCTAAATCTTGACTCACCTTTGGTAGCTAGGTACAGCAGTCCCGGTACCAGTGTGAGACCAGGAAACAGGCCATTATTTCATTTACTTCATGCTTCCCAAGAAGTGGGATATGTTTCAGCCCAAATTCGACTTCTGCAAAGTCAAGAAGGTTCTGTGTGTGCCCAGCTTTCACATGGAAACTTTGTGCTCAGTTTTGGCAGCAGTCCTGGAAAGGCAAATTTCTGAATTCACTAAATCTTATCATTCCCATTCATCTGCAGTCCCAAAGGTTTTTGTGTGTTGGGTAATCATTTTAAATTTCAGGCTCTTCCCTTCAGGCTTGCTATGGCCCCATGAATGTTTTCTAAGATGACGGTAGTGGTGGCTGTCTTTTTGCACAAACAATGAATAAAAGGTACATCTCTGTTTGGATGAATGGTTAATCCAAGCAGATTCTGAAGAGGGAGCTTGGTCAGCAACTACAGAGTCCCTCAATTGTTGGACAGACTAGGTTGGGTGGTGAATTATACCAAGTCAATTGATTCCCTCCCAGTCTCTGGAGTATTTTAAGGCTTGGTTCGATACCCAGCTAGGCAGAACATACCTAACACAAAGAGTTCAGGTGCAGCTTTTCAGGTTTTCCACCCAGAATGCCCCAAGTACCTATAGTTACTGGAAACAATGGTGGCATTCTTGATCTTATTCCCTGGGTGAGAGCACATATGTGTCCTCTCCAGAGAGACTTCTCTCCAGGTAGGCTCCTTGGACTCAGGGTTATAAGAATAAGAAGGAATGAGACTTTACTAAACAGTGGAAGATAGTGTTTATTCTTAGGATCCCACTCAACCTTCCAGCACCACTCAATCAAAAACGGTATTCTACCGAGCTTGCGCATCCAAAGAGCAATGCTTAACAAAGGAATGCAAGGCTGTCCAGGTAGCTTTTCTGCAAATTTCAGCTGATGGTACCACCCTTGCCTCAGCAGAGAGGCTGATGAGATGGTTTCATGGATCCAGTAAGACACCGAAGGTTTTGATGTCACTTGACCTTTGCAAGGATCAGAAAATGAAACGGTTGATAAAATTTCTGAAAAAATAATTAGCTACCTTCAAATACTCAATTAACTCCTAGAAATATCTAAGGCATGGAGACCCTAGAACCATCAATCCTGGCCCTAGTAAGGGTGGTAAAAGGACCAACTGATTGAGATGGAAGTCAGAAAGGTCCTTCGGCAAAAAAGAAGGAACTGTATACTAAGCAACCACCTCAGAAGAAATTAAAAAAAAAAAAAGATAGAGATCCTGTGACACCAAGGCTTTCAGCTCAGAAATATACCATATTGAACAATCTTTAGTGTTAAGTCTTTCACCAAAGTGAACAAGGGGCTCAAAGGGCATCCTGCTAAGTCATTTAGATCCCACAGTGACATTAGGAAACAAAAGGCAATCTAATACTTTTAGTTTCCTTGAGAAAGATGGCCACATTTGAGTACACTGCCACAACATGCCATCAGTATGTCCCCTTTGATAGACTAAGGCCACGACTTGTACCTTAAAAGAATTAAGAACAAACCCTTTATTGAGATCACAGGCGACAAGGCGATAGCGGAGAGACTGAATGAATTCTTTGCTTCAGTCTTTACTGAGGAATATGTAGGGATGTTACCCATGACTGAAGTGGTATTTAAAGGTGCGGAAGAATTGAAGGAAATATCGATATATCGGCTTATGGCTTGCCTCTTAAAAGGAGATGGCTGAGACTTCCGGTTGGGCAATGAGCTGATCAGACCGCACACGATCAGCTCCGGGTAATCTGCCCCATAAAACGGCTACTATTCTTTCTAAAAGTGGGCACCAATTCCATAATTCTCTCATTTGAGATACGGGAGATCTTGGATGGTGGGAGCAGCCACTAAGTGACACAGAGAGCCCGATGGCAGCGAAACCGCCAAGGAAGGAGAAGCTGAGGGCTGCAGAGGGCAAAATGGCGGAGGGAGCACCGGCCAGCCCGAAGCCTAGTGGTTCCACGGACCTAGTGAAAGAAGTGAGCGCTGCAGTGGTCCAAGCGCTGGATACCCGATTTCAAGAATTAGTAGATCGGATCCAGAATGTCAGCCAGAATCTCACTGATTTTGCAGGGCGCATGGACCAAATAGAAGCCCGGGTCTCCGACGTGGAAGATGCTCGGCACTCCTTGGAAACCAAAGTGGAGGCCCTAGAAAACATCATTAAACAACAGGGCGACAAACTCGACGAGCTCGAAAACCGCGGGCGGCGAAAGAACCTACGGTTTATTGGAATCCCAGAGAGCGTGGCTGATGGCGAGCTGTTTGCCTTCCTGCAGACTTGGATAGAGAAACTGCTACAGGGAAAAAATGATGATCCTGTAAAACTGGAGCGTGTTCACCGGCTGGGCCAGCGGCGGGAACAGCCGCGGAGTCCGAGAGCAGTCATCGCTCGATTTCTGGACTACCGACAAAAAGAACTGGTGCTGCGAATGGCCCGCGGCCGAAACATACAGCAACAGGACCCGCCACAAATATTGGTATTCCAGGACTATTCGGCGTTAGTGAGTCAGCAGCGGCGAGCATTCTCCGAGGTCTGCACACAGCTCCGGAACCAGGGTGTGCGCTTCTCCCTGCTCTACCCGGCTCGATTGAGAGTAGAGATAAATGGACAGATTCGATACCTGACAACACCGGCGGCGGCGACATCCCTGCTTGGACCTGCACCATCTCAACGTGCCTCTCCTCCGTGAAAATTGTACTGGATATTTGGACGGAGAAGTGCTCTCTTGCTGGAGGAGTGAGACTCGGGACCTGGTCGGGGCCTGCCTTGTAGCGGTGCTCTCATCGAGGTTTCAAGGGCTATATTGTTGCAATTTTTGCTTTGTTCAAACTGGCCCTGCTACATCTGGAGACAGTGTTGCGCTGCTGCATTGAGAGAAAGTTTCATGCCTCTCCTACTTTTCCTGCCTCACTGTTGCTATTTTTGTTTTCCCATACGGGCTGTACGGTAGGGGTGGCCCCCTGGATATTTGTAGATGATCTTCAGTGAGAGGACTGTAAAGGGGGCCAGATAGGTGGTTGATTTTGGGAGGAGGGGGTCCTTTTTAATTTTATTTATCTTCCTTTAAGTGAATTTCTTCTCTAAGTTTAATTTCCCTATATATACCTTGGGGTGGGGAAAGATCACTTGAGCCGCGTGCTGGCACTGCCCCCCCCCCTCCCAGCTTAATTTAAAAACCTGACCAGGTCCCCGAGATGGAGGGGCGGAGAGCGGGCCTGCAGATTGATCCCTCGCGGGTGTGTAGTATCACACGGACTATAACGGTGAACTGGACGCTCCCTGAGCAGGCAGCCCCGACGGAGCCGGATGCACCTTTGAAACCCTGCAGCCTCAGCCCAGGACTCTGTCTGGAGTAAAAGTTTAATGTTTTATTGTTTCTTTGATGCTATTGTTCTTTTACCTTAGGGGTTGTAATATAGAGATAATCTTATTGATAATTGTGGGCGATATTTGGGTGGAGGGAGGACTAAGAGGGCGGATGATTGGTTGATTCTGCGAGAAGGGGTTCTTTTCTAATTTTTATGATGATTATTTTATGTTATTTGTTATTTATTGTTGAATGGTATCCTTCCTATATATAGTTCGCTCATCCCCCTGTGGTTGGGAGTATGAGGGGGTTCCCTGAGTCACGTGCGGGCCCTGCCCCCGCGTGTAAGTTTGTTTTACCTTTACTTAAAACTCGGGACCGAGGGGCGGGGAGTAGGTTAGTGGAGTGCCCCCGCGAACATGTAGGAAGTAGTGGTGCGCTGATTCCAACTCTGAGATAGGACGGTTCTCGTGTAAGTAGACCCGGCGGAGTCAGCTATAACACTGGGGCCCCACAATCTCCACCTGAATGGAAGTTTAATGTTTTTATAATGTCATTCTTGCCATCTTTGCATTACCATGTGGGTTGTGACGAGGGATAGTCTCATCACTAATTGAGGACGATAATTGGTGTGAGGGATGGGTAGGGGGGCGGGGGGGTAGTCGATTTTGGGTGGAGGAGTGTTGTGTTTGTTTTGTTGTTGTTGCTGGGCTTGCCTGTCTGTTGGATTTCGCCGCACAATCCCAGGGTCAATATAGCGTTAATCCTGTGGGGAGTGAGGAAGAGGGATATGGGACACAGCTTTGACCCACTTATAAGTTTTAGGAAGGGTGGTAGCTGTTCTTAAGGAGTTATGCTCACTGTACACTTGGGGGATTGGGGGGGTAGTCCCGATGCCCATAGAGAAGCCGTCCAACTTGGGTGGACCGGATAATCGATTAGTGGGAGGGCAGGGGGGGGTGGGCTGGGAGGGGGGGGGTTGGTCGGGAGGGGGGGGAGCGTAGGGGGGGGGGGAAAGCACACACTTTATTGTTCTATGCGATACAGCTCTATGCAGCTCAGCTGTGTATTAAGAGGGAACTCCAGGCTGGGGGAGCTCCCTTGTGGTTGAGGTTAGGTTTCGCTTCCTGGACACACTTTGACACTGCCCCATGCCGCTGAAGATTATTACGTGGAATGTCTGCGGATTGGGGACCCCCATCAAGCGCTATAAAACCTTGCAGGCCTTGGCCAGACAGCATTGCGATGTGGCATTCCTGCAGGAAACCCATCAATCTGAGGCAGAACATAATAAACTCTGTCGGGGCTGGGTGGGGCAGGTCTGGGGATCCCCGGCATGTGGGAAAAAGGGGGGCATAGTAATTTTGATCCACAAGCGAGTGCGTTTTGCTATGGACAAGGTAGTGGCCTCAGCGGATGGGCGCTCTCTTCTGTTGGTTGGTAGACTGGAAGGGAAGCCGGTGATTTTTGGTAATCTTTATGGCCCTAACAGGATGGAGCCTGGCTTTTTCAACGGTCTCGCCTCTCAAATTGAACAGCTCCCGGAGTTTCCTTTACTCCTGGGGGGGGATTTTAATGGGGTTCTCGACGTCGACCTAGACTCCTCTAGAGGGGGAGAAGCGAGAGAGAGGACTCCATTGGCGCAGGTGTTACAGCGCTTTCGCGATAGGCTCGGACTAGTGGACCCATGGCGCTTGCTGCATCCCTCGGAGAGGGATTTTACCCACCAATCCCGGGCCCACGGGTCTAGCGCTCGAATTGACTATTTTCTAGTATCAGGAGCCATGTTTGCTAAAGTGGGGGAGGTGCAGATCGGCCCATTGGAAATCTCAGACCACGCGTTGGTCGGGATGGAGTTACACTGGGGGGTAATACAGAACCGGACGAGACTTTGGAGACTTCCATTGGGGCTGTGCCAGGATGTTAAATTCCAGCAGTTTTTGAAGCAGCGCTGGCGGGAGTTTCTGAGTAACCACCAGTGCCATAAGGAGGACCCGGAATTGGTATGGGAAACAGCAAAAGTAGTGCTACGCAGTGACATCATTGGGTTCGCTGCCCGAAAGCGACGGCTGATAGCAGAGCAAGTGATTGGCCTGGAGCGAGTGGCTACCCGTCTGCGCAGGGTGTGTGCTCGACACCCGACAGCTGCGAATAAGAAGAAACTTTGGGAAGCACAGGTGGATCTCAATGAATTATTACACCAAAGAGCCAAGAAATCTGTCCTTTATTATAAATATCGGCTACATTGCTTTGGGAACAAGCCAGGGAAGCTACTGGCGCGCTGTCTGAAGGGGCAGCGGGGGTCCCCCTTGGTGACGGCCATCCGGGACGCACAGGGACGACTGTTGAAAGACTCTGTGGACATTGCTGGGGCCTTTCGGGATTTTTTTCAAGACTTATATCGGGCGCAACCCCCATCTCAGGTAGACCTTGATGAATATCTGAAATCATTGCGCCTCCCACAGATCACTGCAGAACAGAGTGAACTTTTGGAACAACCTATTACCGCACAAGAGATATCTACCGCGATCACTGCAGCTAGTGGTAATAAGTCACCGGGACCGGATGGGCTGGGGGCGGAGTTTTATAAACTTCTTGAGGAACCAGTGAGCCCCCTGCTGGCGGAGGTTTTTAATAGGAGGGCGGAGAGAGGAGCCTTCCGATGGGGAAATAACCATGCCCACCTAACGCTGATCCCTAAGCCGGGTAAGGACCCGTTGCTGGTAGGGTCCTACCGTCCTATATCCCTGCTTAACTTCGATATCAAATTAAACGCGAAGGTCTTGGCAACACGGCTAGCAACAGTCATAGGCCAATTAGTTCATGATTCCCAAGTGGGGTTTGTAAAGGGGAGGCATGCGGTTCGTAATTTGCGTAAGATCTTAGCGTCGTTAGAATGGGTTCATGCTCATCGACTGCCCTCACTGCTTATAAGTTTTGATGCAGAAAAAGCCTTTGATAGGGTGGACTGGCAGTTTCTCCGTCAAATTCTCCCGCGATATGGGCTGGGGGAAAACTTTTGTAAGATGATAGGGAGTCTCTATGTGCGGCCTACGGCGGGGGTACTGTGCAACGGTATCCTCTCCGAAGAATTTCTTTTGGAATGGGGCACGAGACAGGGCTGCCCCCTATCCCCTCTACTATTTGTCTTGTCACTAGACCCCTTGATTCGGACTATAGAGGCTTCCCAAGGGATACAAGGAATCCGTATGGGCTCACAGGAGTTTAAACTCTCGGCCTTCGCGGATGATATCTTGGTTCATCTGCTCTCCCCAGAACGGTCACTGCCGCAACTTTTAGAGGAGTTTGTGCGCTACGGTGGCCTCGCTGGGCTGCGCATTAATAGGGATAAATCAGAGGCATTGGATGTCTCTGCGCGGTTGTGTGGGACTTGGGCGGGCAACTTCCCCCTTAGGTGGGCGGGCGAGGAATTTATCTACTTAGGTATAGTGCTGACTCGCAACCCTCAAAGGCTCTATTCGCGCAACCTGGAGCGGTCCCTAAAGAGGCTTCAACAACAATTGAAAGCGTGGGAACTACTCCCGCTATCCCTATCGGGGAGGATAGCAGCGATTCAAATGGTAATTTTACCACGATTGTTGTATTGGTTTCAAACGCTGCCCGTTTGGGTGCTCCGACGCGACATTCGACGATTTGAGGTCGCCCTTCGACAGTTCCTCTGGAAAGGAGGGAAGGCGCGTATCTCGTGGGCACGAATGGTGGGGCCTTGGCGGGAAGGGGGGATGGGTCTCCCGGACCTTATGGGATACGCTATGGCGTGTCAGGCTCGACACCTCGGCGATTGGCTGGGTGGGACAGAAGTGTATACTCCGCGAGCTCTGGAGGAGTGTTTTGTGGCGCCCTTGACGTTGTTGGGGGTTCTACATGGGACCGGCCATACCCTTCCTCGCCATGTCGTGCGTAGTGAGCTGATTGGATCTGCTCTGCGAACCTGGAAGCACCTTAACCTCCGTTGGAACACCTCATGGAGGGTTACCAGCTGGCTCCCCTTGCAAGGCAACGCTACCTTTCTCCCAGGCTCGGAGACGACGGTTTTCCGGGAGTGGGCCGCCCGGGGTATCCAGAACGTCGGGCACGTGGTCGAGCCTTCTGGGCTGTGTAAATCCTTCTTGGCTCTAAGCAGAGAATACGAAATATCTTCTAGGCATTGCTTCGCTTATATGCAGCTTGCGCACTATGTGTCTTCCCTTCCCTGCGATGCGTTACATGTGGATCGCTCTGCGCAGATACTGCAGTTTTTTAGTCTCGGGGAGGAGCGCCCCCCAACGATCTCGGATTTCAAGAAGCGTCTGGCTAGCCTTTGTCTTGCCTTTGACTATCGGGGAGTTGAGGCAGCTTGGGAAAGGGAATCGGGGGAGGAAGTGCCCCCCGGGACTGTGCTTCAGGCCTTACGAAGGATAGTAAAGCTGTCCCTGGAGGCCCGCTGGAGGGAGACACAATTTAAATGTGTAACTAGGGTGTACTTTTCCCCACGGAGGGCATTACGTAGTCGATTAACCATGGACGGGACTTGCCCGAAATGTTTAGAACCCTTGGCAACTCTCTACCATATGTGGTGGGGTTGTCGATCAATCCGCCTCTACTGGACAAGGATAAATACCTTTCTGAATAGCGTACTACAGCGACGTGTGAGATGGACTGGGGCCCTTGTGGTGTTTGATCGGCTTGATCCCCCCTGCCCAGTGGCGGAGGGGGAAAGACTGTTGGTGCGTAAGGCCTGCTTGGTTGGGAAGGGGCCCATTCTGCATCTTTGGAGGGAAAGTAGCCCACCTTCCTTTGGTGAATGGTGCAATTGCTTCCATCAAATGATGCTTATAGAGCGCTGGGGTGCACGGGGCAGTGTCAAACGCTGGACAATATTTATGCGTGTCTGGGAGCCTTATATACAACAGTTGAGTGCTCGATGTCGGAATGAGGTCTTACATGTTGGTAGTTAAGGAGACAGCTGGTTGGTGAGTGAAGTAGAGCATATGCTGCACAGTGGGTGGGTACGGAGGGCATAGGGTGGTGTGCTTTGGGTAAGGGGAAGCGGGGGGAGGGTAGCGGGGTGGGGGGGGGGGGGAGTGGGGGACTGTATTGGGAGAAAACATTCCGCCTGTTATTTTTGCTTTGTTTATCCTCTGTGAGGGGATCAGAGTACACCCCTCTGAGGAAAATTTGTACATTGTATATGGAATTTGTTGGTGGTTATTAAATAAAGTATATAAAAAAATAATAAATATCGATATATCGGGAAGATGTATTACAACTATTAGATAAGCTGAAGAGTAGCAAATCACCTGGGCCGGATGGTATACATCCAAGGGTGTTGAAAGAACTGAAATACGAGATTGCAGACCTGCTATTAGTAATCTGTGAACTATCATTAAAATCATCTCTAATACCTGAAGACTGGAGGATCGCCAATGTAACACCAATTTTTAAAAAGGGTTCCAGGGGTGATCCGGGAAACTACAGACCGGTGAGCCTGACATCAGTACCAGGAAAAATGGTAGAAACCATCATGAAGAATAAAATTACTCAGCATGTAGATAGTCATGACCTAATGGGAGATAGCCAACATGGCTTTAGACAAGGAAGATCTTGTCTTACTAATCTGTTATGTTTTTTTTGAAGGAGTGAATAATCAGGTGGATAAAGGTGAGTCGGTTGATATTGTGTATCTGGACTTTCAGAAAGCCTTTGACAAGGTCCCTCATGAGAGACTTTTGGCAAAACTAAAGAGTCATGGGATAGGAGGCAGTGTACTATTGTGGATCAGGAACTGGTTAAAAGATAGAAAGCAGAGGGTAGGGCTAAATGGCCAATTTTCCCAATGGAGAAAGGTGAATAGTGGTGTACCCCAGGGATCTGTGCTGGGTCCGCTGCTTTTTGACATATTCATAAATGACCTGGAAAGTGGAATAACGAGTGAGGTTATCAAATTTGCAGATGACACAAAACTATTTAAAGTTGTTAAAACCCAAGAGGATTGTGGAAAATTGCAAGAGGATCTTGATAAATTGGAAGAATGGGCATCAAAATGGCAGATGAAATTTAATGTGGACAAGTGCAAGGTTATGCACCTAGGGAAGAACAACCCAAACTATGGTTACACGATGCAAGGTTCCACATTAGGAACCACCAACCAGGAAAAAGATTTAGGCGTCATTGTGGATACCATGTTAAAACCCTCGGCCCAGTGTGCAGCAGCGGCCAAGAGAGCAAATAGAATGCTAGGTATGATAAGGAAAGGAATGGAAAATAAAACAAAAGATATTATAATGCCTCTATATCGTTCCATGGTGGGACCGCACCTTGAATATTGTGTGCAATTCTGGTCGCCGTATCTTAAAAAGGATATAGCGATTTTAGAAAAGGTTCAGAGAAGAGCCACCAAAATGGTAAAGGGGATGGAAGGATACTCCTATGAATAAAGGCTAAAAAGGTTAGGGCTCTTTAACCTGGAAAAGAGACGGCTGAGGGGAGGTATGATAGAAGTCTATAAATTAATGAACGGAGTGGAACGGGTAAACGTAGATCGATTGTTTACCTTATCAGAATATAGAAAGACTAGGGGACATGCAATGAAGCTACAGGGTAAACTATTTAAGACTAATAAAAGAAAATATTTTTTCACTCAACGTGTAATCAAACTCTGGAATTTGTTACCGGAGGATGTAGTAGAGGCTGTTAGTGTAGCTGGGTTTAAAAAAGGTTTGGACAAGTTCCTGGAGGAAAGGTCCATAAACCATTATTAAGAAGGGACCCAGGATATCAATGCTTGAACCAATACAAGCATTGTGGAACCTGTGTCCCTTGGGGAAACTGCTAGGTACATATGACCTAGATTGGCCACTGTTGGAAACAGAATCCTGGGCTTGATGGACCTTGGTCTGACCCAGTATGGCATCTCTTATGTTCTTATGTTCTTACCCTGCAAAAAAGCCAAAAGATCTGACATGCCTGCTTTTCTGCTGAAACCATGCACTCTGCATATCAAGTTTCAAAGGGTCACCAAACCTGAACATAAACTACAGAAATATCCATTTTATGAGCTTTCAAAAGCATGCCAATCACAGCTGAGAAGTATCTTTTCTGCCTCTACTTCTTCCTGTCAAGGGCCACGGTGTAAGCATGAAAGGAGTCTGGTTGTGCATGTCACCTACACTTGCAAGAGCATGTCCAGTATCTGAGGAAATCTCAGTGGCTTCTCATTCAAGAGATCCATCAGATCCACATACCAAGGACCCCAGAGCCAATGTAGCACCATTAGAATCATCCATCCCTGGTTCCTCACTATTCTGAGCAGAATTTGGCTCACCAGTGGCCAAGGAGGATGAATCAGAGCATTTATGCCCTCCATCTTTGGCTTCCGTCTTCTGCTGAAGAAAAACAAACAAACCCTACCTCTTCCCAAGTGTTCTGATGGGAGTCCATCAGATCCAAACTGGTTAACCCCAGCAACTGGAAGGCCTAGGGGACCAATGCCTACTCTCCGTTTGCTGTATTCTCTTTCAAATACTTAGTGAATACAAAGCTTTAGACTTGGTGTTCCTTCCCTAACTCCTTGAAAGAGGGAAGGAAAAAAACCACTATTGTTTGGGCCTAGGGTTGCCAACTGGCTCCAGATGCGCCCGACAGGCTTGATCCAGTCCTGGGTTTACTCCATTGCATGCAGGGACATGTAGTTCTGATTTCTCCATTACATTCCATAAGAAAAGCAAGACTACAAGTCCCTGCATGCAATGGAGTAAACCCAGGACTGGATCAAGCCTGTCGGGCGCATCTGGAGCCAGTTGGCAACCCTATTTGGGCCTGCAACAGCTACAAAGAGGTCTGTGTGACTGGAAGGATGAAAGACTTTGAATTATCTAGAACACTAGGGATTCTTTGTAAACCATCACAGGAAGAGTCCATCAAAGCATATACCGAAAGAGGTGCTCTTACAGAATGAACCATATCGCCTACTCCTTAATACCCGAACAAAGTGAGCAGCAGCAAAGGAGGAAAAGATATACTAAAGAAACATATAAAGAAAATTTAATGATACAATGAGAGTACAGTTAAAAGCAAAATCAACATTATCTATTCGAACTCAGCATGGGCATGTTTCAGCTAGCACTCACCTCAGAGGGTGTAAGATGTTAAAGTCTCACACTGATCATAATAGTTCAGTAGCCCTTTTCTTAACAGAATAGTTTGAAACCTTTCTTGTCCAGAGAAAAATATTATCATCATCGGGTCCTTTAACCAAAACACCATGCAAGGGGTATGTTGTATCTCCTATAATTCAGCAGAGGAAAGTAGGTGCACCAATTTATATCTAAAAAGGGACACTATATATGTTGTACCCATGTTTAGGGACTTAACTTGTTTTCTCTTTCCAGAGTAAACTGTTAGGAGGGGCCCTTGTCTTTCTTTAGAGAACTGCTAAGTAGGAGCAGGACAGTGAAAACTATCACTTCTCTTATAATGATCTCTTTCCAACTGCAACAGCTCCAGATCTGTTCCTACTTCTGAGGGCACTGAAGAAAGACAAGGAGACCTTCCCAATGGCTTCCTTTGGCAACAGAGGACAAATTCAGGAAACCAGGGTGGGTCCATATAAAATTAAAACCATTGAAGATTTCTAATCAGCTTACCTGCTGCAAGAGTTCCCAGCAGAGAGTCAGCTCCTGCTTTTCTCTAGTAAGGAGTTTTCTGTTGTCTAGATGTTTTCTTAAACAGCAGACTCCAACAGATGGAAGGAATATCAGCAGATTTCATGAACCAGCTTTCTACTGGTTATCCAGGATGGTTTTAAATCACTAACCTGCCTCTTGCCCTCAGGAATTCTCCCAAGCAGCCTGAGACAGTGATCAGACATCACTCAATATTACCATCTATAGACCTCTGCTGCAGAGACGACGAATTACCTAGTTTCAGGAGTGAAATTTGTCAAGCAGTTCTGATTTTAACTTCCCATTGCAAAGCAGTGTGGTGTTTGTAGTCCATGATTTTACCCATTGAAATCAGTGCTGCAGGTCCCATAATGCATCAGGATAAGATTGTCAGAAATCTGGGATTGGCTTAAAATTTCACTCCTGGAACTGGGTAACTTTGCATTTGTGCTGCTGGTGGATCCCTGACTTTCTGTTTTGGTTTTTTTTTTTTTTTGAAGATTGAAGATTCTCAATGGGCAACACTTTTGAACCAAATTACAAATGGGTTGTATAAAGAAGGTCACTGTAATAGTGCAAGGATACAAAGCTACAATCTATGTCTCAATCTAGGTTGGGATTTCTAATTCTGCTACTGCAAGCTGGCTCAGGCCTAGGGTTGCCAACTGGCTCCAGATGCACCCGACAGGCTTGATCCAGTCCTGGGTTTACCCCATTGCATACAGTGACTTGTAGTTTTCCTTTCCTTTTCTTATGGAGTGCAATGGAGAAATCAGAACTACATATCCCTGCATGCAATGAGGTAAACCCAGGACTGGATTGAATCTGTCAGGCGCATCTAGAGCCAGTTGGCAACTCAGGCTAGAGCTAGGGTTACCAACTGGCTCCAGATGTGCCCGACAGGCTTGGTCCAGTCCTGGGTTTACCCCATTGCATGCAGGGACATGTAGTTCTGATTTCTCCATTGCACTCCATAAGAAAACCAAGACTACATGTCCCTGCATGCAATGGGGTAGACCCAGGACTGGATCAAGCTTGTCGGGCGCATCTGGAGCCAGTTGGCAACCCTAGCTAGAGCAGAAATCCAGGAAGCAGGGTATGGACAGCTATCTCCTGCTGCAAGCTTAGGACAGTGGTTCACAAGATAGTCCTTAGAATATGCCCATTTAGTCAGGTTTTTAGGAAATCCACAATGAATATGAATGAGATGGATTATACCACAATGGAGGCATTACATGCAAAGCTATCTCATGTAGAGTTGCCAAGATACCCAGATCCAGAAGTGAAATTTTAAGCCATAAGATCATAACATATGCCATACTAGGTCAGACCAAGGTCCATCAAGCCCAGTATCCTGTTTCCAACAGTGGCCAATCTAGTTCACAAGTACCTAGCAGTTTCCCCAGAAGACACAGGGTCCACATAGGGTTGCCAACTGGCTCCAGATGCGCCCGACAGGCTTGATCCAGTCCTGGGTTTATCCCATTGCAGGTAGGGACTTGTAGTTTTCCATTTACTATGGAGTGCAATGGAGAAAGTAGAACTAAATGTCCCTGCATGCAATGGGGTAAACCCAGGACTGGATCAAGCCTGTCGGGCGCATCTGGAGCCAGTTGGCAACCCTAGGTCCACAATGCTTGTATTGCGACAAGCAGTGGATTTCCCGGTTCCTCTTTAATAATGGTTTATGGAACTTTCCTCCAGAAACTTATCAAAATCTTTTTTTAAACCCAGCTACATTAACAGCTTTTACTATATCCTCCAATAATGAATTCCAAAGTTTGATTATGTGTTGAGTGAAAAATTATTTTTTCTTATTAGTCTTATATGGGTTACATTGTTGCTTCATTGCATGTCCACTAGTCTTTCTACTTTTTGATGGCATAAATAATCGGTCTACGTTTACCCATTCCATTCCATTCGTTAATTTATAGACCTCTATTATATCTCCCCTCAGCCATCTTGTTTCCAGGTTGAGGAGCCCTAACCTTTTTAGCCTCTCCTCATAGAGATATCCTTCCATCCCTTTTACCATTTTGGTGGCTCTTCTCTGTACCTTTTATAATTCCACTATATCCTTTTTAAGATACAGCGACCAGAATTGCGCACTATGGAATGATAGAGGACAATTCTAATATCCTTTGTTTTATTCTCCATTCCTTTCCTTGTGATTCCAGCATTCTATTTGCTTTCTTGGCCACCACTGCACAATGGGCAGAGGGTTTCAATGTGTTATCCACGATGACACCTATATCTTTTTCCTGGGTGGGAGTTCCTAATGTTGAACCTTGCATCATGTAACCACTGTATAGTTTGGTTTGTTCTTTCCTAGGTTCATAACTTTGCACTTGTCCACATTAAATTTCATCTGCCATTTGAACATCCAGTCTTCCGATTTATTAAGATCCTATTGCAATTTTCCCAATCCTCTTGGGTTTTAACAACTTTGAATTATTTTGGTCATTTGCAAATTTGATTACCTCACTCATTATTCCCATTTCCAGGTCATTTATGAGTATTTAAAATGCAGCGGACACAGCACAGATCCCTGGGGTACTCCATTATTCACCTTTCTCCATTGGGAAAATTGGCCATTTAGCCCTACCCTCTGCTTTCTATCTTTTAACCAGTTCCTGATTCACAATAGTACACTGCCTCCTATCCCATGACTTTTTAAATTTGTCAAGATTCTCTCATGAGGGACCTTGTGAAAGGCTTTCTGAAAATCCAGATACACTACATCGACCGACCCACCTTTAGTCTACCTGTTTATTTACACCTTCAGAAAAATATAACATATTAATAAACAAAACCTTCCCTGGCTAAAGCCATGTTGGCTGTATCCCATTAAATTTTGACTATCTATATGTTCAGAAATTTTGTTCTTAATAATGGATATCAATGCTTGAACCAATATAAGCATTGTGGAACCTGTGTCCCTTGGGGAAACTGCTAGGTACATATGACCTAGATTGGCCACTGTTGGAAACAGAATACTGGGCTTGATGGACCTTGGTCTGACCCAGTATGGCATATCTTATGTTCTTATGGTTTTTACCATTTTTCCGGGTACTGACATCAGGCTCACCGGTCTGTAGTTTCCCGGATCACTCCTAGATTTCTGACAGTCTCATTATGATGCATTATGGGACCTGTAGCACTGATTCTAATGGGTATAATTAGAGACTACAAATACCATACTACATTTCAATGCAAATTTAAAACCAGAACTGGCCAAAAAATCTCACTCCTGGAACTTGGTAACTTAGCAAGTCTTACTCATGTATATTTATTTTATTTATATTCTCAGAGTTGCCAATTAACCCAGTTCCAAGTGTGAAAATTTTAAACCAGTTCTGGATTTCTGACAATCCCATTCTGATGCATTATGGGACTTGCAGCACTGATTCCAATGCGTAAAATCAGGGATTACAAATACCATATTGCATTGCAATGCAAATTTAAAACCAGAACTGACAAAACATCTCACTCCTGGAATAGGGTAACTAGCCAACTCTGTATTCTTAATCCACCTTTCCCAAAAGAGGCTCAGGACAGGGCAAATATCTTGAAAAACCCTACTTGCTGGGTATGTCCTAAGAATTGAGTTGAGAACTGTTAGCCAATTAATTTTCAGGAGCTGCAGGATACTACTTGAGCGAGGGAGGAGGGAACAAACAAATCAACCTCCACCCTAGCCTCCACATAGGGTTGTCAACTGGCTCCAGATGCGCCAGACAGGCTTGATCCAGTCCTGGGTTTACTCCATTGCATGCAGGGACATGTAGTTCTGATATCTCCATTACATTCCATAAGAAAAGCAAGACTACAAGTCCCTGCATGCAATGGGGGTAAACACAGGACTGAATCAAGCCTGTTGGGCGCATCTGGAGCCAGTTGGCAACCCTACCCCCACACTAAGCTCTTAGGTGCTGTGTGGGACAAAATGCTGGTTATGCCATGGCTACAGTGTTTGACTTTCTATGGTAATTAGAATATCTGAAGAGTCCCTGGCTCGTGGTACACGTTCTATCAATAAGAGCAAAAGACTTTCACTGCACAGTTAGAAGTCATTTTTTTTCCTTTACTGGTTGATTCATTGCTGATTGGCATTATGTGGATACAGAGACGAGCACTAGCTGTGTAATAGGCAGTTATGAGTCTGCTGGGTAGGGAGTATTAGGGCAATAATCTGATATTGCTAAATTTTATTGGTGGTGGTATTATGACTGGATGTTACGCTGCTTCTCTACTACATGATAGCTGCCTGCCGGTTTTGCTCTTGTATATTAACATGGGCCTATGATAGTTAATTTCTTTGGTTTTGCTATGGAAATAGGGTTGTCAACTGATTCAGATGCACCCGACAGGCTTGAGCCAATCCTGGGTTTACCCCATTCCACGCAGGGACATGTTGTCTTGCTTCTCTTATGGAGCACAACTGAGAAATCAGAACTGTATCCCTACTTGCAATGGAGTAAACCCAGGACTGGAACAAGCCTGTCGGGAACATCTGGAGCCAGTGGCCAACCTTATATGGAAGTATTATGTATTTTATTGTATGTGATTTTATTGTATTTCATTTTAAAATTAAAAAGGTGAAAGCAAGCTATGATTTTTGTGTTCTTGTGATTGACAAAGTTGTTCCATTTGAGGTTTAAAAGTGCCAGATAAATCCCATTTGGACCATGTACTGGTGGGACAAAACTGGGTTTTCAGCTGCCACTAGCTCACACAGTCCTTATTTGAGATTTTAAGAGGTTGGGAACCAACCAAACACATTCTTACAGACACATCTAAGATAGTAAGAGGAATGCTTGAAGAGCACATGGTTCTACTCGCCCTTCTTTTCTTTGTTAATGTTTCACCAAATTCTTAAGAGAAGCTCTTGTTTTTTCATTTAGGAAGTTTACACAAGTAATGGATGAAACCTTCCGAGATCATTAAACAAACAAAATAAAGAGCAATATTGTCCTACAAGGAGAGAAAAATATTTCAGAACATTTTAATAGAATGACTTAGAACATGTACTATCCATTGCAAACTTATGACTTCAGTGTAGATGCTAGAAAAATGTTACAGAATCTGTCTGTGGAAATCAATACATCTCTCAGCATGACTGATAATTAGCTAAAAGTGTAACTGGTAGCTCCGAATGTCTCCTTGCTGAATCTAATTGCCAGGGTTTTGCTCTGCCTTTTGCTTACTTAAGCATGATGTAAAGTTTCTTCTGGAAAATCCCCTAATAACTGACTTATCTAGTTTAGGTAATGCTGCTCCTGGCCTGAATTTATGCTACTAATGACTTTTGCATGTGATAAACTCATTTTGTAAGAACTTGCGAACAGAGTGTTCTGACTGTACCTTACTCTGACAGAGCATTCATCATACATACCCAGCTAAAATGCAATAATAAATGTGAAATAAATATCTTTTATTCTGAGAACTAAACTTACATAATCTCTAGACTACATTTCATAATGGTGAGAAACACTTGTCTGTTATTGGGAAATGGAAGCATCTAGCAGCACATGGACTAGCTTCTGTCATCGATAGAACAGCTGTCCAACAAACATGGAGAATGAAAAAAACTTAGAGGACATGATTTCAAAAACATTTTTGCCATGGGCACTGATTGGGAGAAAGTAGTATTTTCTTTTAAACAAATGCCCAGTGCTTTTCTGCTGCTGAGAGTATATAAAGGCTTACTCGCAGTTTCAAGTCAAAGTTAAGACGATTCACCAGGGCATATTTTAATGTGGTTAATTGAAATAGGAAATCTTAGGAGCCTGGTCATGTTATCATCATTGTCAGAGCTGATTGATTATCCCTACTGGGTGCTTTAATTTTGCAACAAAATATCTTAAGGCACTGTGATGGCTTCCAGACTCAAGTATATGTCTGCACATAGAACTGCAAACCTGGGGACTCTGGTTCATTCTTGTGTGGACTACCTATTCTATAGAATTGACCAAGACAATTAGGGGTTGATTCTATTTAGGGCATGCAGAGATTTATGTACTTGAAATGTGTCATTCTGAAGGACTTACGAATATGAATTGGCATTCAGGGCCAGCCCGTCCATTGTGCAAAAATGTTGTTCACACAGGGTTCCGCGCTTCAGGTGATCCCGTGCCAACAACATCCCGCACATGCTGTTAGGCTCCCAGCAGGGCCAGTTTCAGAGGGAGCCGGGAAGGCCCGAGCCCCAAGCTGACCTCTGTACAGCTGCCAAAGTACAAAAACACTGTTTTTCTTCACTTTGGTAGCTGTATTCCAGTGTAGGCTGCTGGCATGTGGGAGGTTAAAAGGCATTTCCTGTTTCCCAGGACTCAGTGCGCCAGCAGCCTATACTAGAGCACAGCTGCTGAAGTGAAGAAAAATGGCGCTCTTCACTTTAGCGGCTGTACAGAGGTCAGCCGGGGCCTCTCCAGCTCCCTCTAAAGTCAGTCGGACAGCCATGGGGATCTTTGGGGGAGGAGGCTAGGATTGGAAACAGCTGATGGGGGGGAGGGGTCTAGGACTGGAAATGGACTGGTGGGGACTAAGATAGGACTGGAAATGGCTGACAGGAGAGCTAGAACTGGAAATGGGCTGATTGGGGGGGGGGCTAGGATTGGAAATTGGCTGATGGGAGGGTTTGGACTGAAAATGGGCTGATAGGGGATTAGGACAGGACTGGAAAGGGCTGATAGAGGGCTAGGATTGGAAATGAGCTGATGGGGGGCTTGGATAGGACTAGAAATAGCTGATGGGAGGTCTAGGATTGGAAATGGGCTGATGGAGGGGCTAGGATAGGACTGGAAATGGCTGATGGGGGGGCTAAGACTGGAAAAAGGCTGATAGGGGGCTTGAACTGGAAATGGGCTAATGGGGGGCTAGGATAGGACTGGAAATGGCTGATGGGAGGGCTAGGATTGGAAATGGGCTGATATGGGCTAGGATTAGAAATGGGCTGATGGGGGGCTTGGACTGCCAAGGGCTGATGTGGGCTAGAATAGGGCAGGAAATGTGCTGATGAGGGGCTAGGATAGGACTGGAAATGGGCAAATGGGCTGATGGGGGGGGGGGGTGTTGAACTGGAAATTGGTTGATGGGGGGCGAAGATAGGAATGGAAATGGCTGATGGGAGGGCTATGATTGGAAATGGGCTGATGGGTGGGCTAGGACTGGAAATAGGTTGATGGGGCTAGGTTAGGACTGGAAATGACTGATGTGAGGGCTAGGATTGGAAATGGGCTGATGTAGTTCTAGGATTGGAAATGGGCTGATGGGGGGGGGGCTTGGACTGCAAAGGGCTGATGGGGGCTAGGATAGAACTGGAAATCACTGATGGGGAGGTTAGGATAGTACTGGAAATGGCTGATGGGAGGGTTAGGATTGGAAATGGGCTGATGGGGGGCTAGGATAGGATTGGAAATGGGCTGATGGGGGTCTAGGATTGGAAATGGGTTGATGGGGGGGCTTGGACTGCAAAGGGCTGATGAGGGCTAGGATAGGACTGGAAATGGCTGATGGGAAGGCTAGGACTGGAAATGGACTGATGGCTGGGCTAGGACTGGAAATGGGCTGAAGCGGGGGAATGGGAGAATGGGACTAGAAGGGAGCAAATGCTGGATGGGGCTCGAACTAGAAGGGAGCTGATGCTGAGGGAGGACTAAAAAGGGATGGGGCTGGGGGAGTGAGGATGGAGAGGGGAAATGATATTTTGTATGGAAGGGGAAAAAAATCTACAATTGGCCGGGTATTGGGAGAGTAAGTGGAGATTGAGGCTGGAAGGATGAAATTTGAGTGTACAAAAAAGGAATAAAGAAGGAAATGGAGCAAAGAGCAAGAGGGGAAAGATCAGTATGTTAAAGCAAATGTAGAGAGAGAATGGAAAAAAAACTAGAAGAGAGAAGAAAGGACAAATGGACTGCAGACAATGGAGAGTTAGCAGAAGACATGAAGAAACCAGAAGAAAGCAACTGGAGCAATTGCAACTGATAAATAAAATGCACAAACAACAAAAGGTAGAAAAATACTTTATTTTGATTTTATTAACTCAGCTCTCCTGCATTGTTAATGTCTTTGCGGTTTTTTTAGTAGAAGAGGAAATTAATTTATAGTTTTATTTCTCCAGTGTTGTTGCACATTCCAAGTATGGCTTTTGGGGTTCCCAGTTTAATTATTATCTTCCTATTTCTAAATTGTGATTCCTTGTTCTTTGTTTGGTGACGGTCTATGTCCTGCATGTGTAACCAGGCTGAGGTATTCTGTTTATGTAGTTTCTACTTGACAGTGCCACTTGTTCTCTTTCCCCAGTAGGAGATGTATTGATAATCACTGAGATGTATTGGTTTAATATTTGCAGTGTTGCCTTTTGATAGGTAGGGTTTGTACTTTGTGAATCCTGGTAGTGCTTTTATGATACGGTGGGTTTGCTATGGGTTCTAATTGCCGTTTAAACTACTTGATAACCAAAACCCACCGGATAGTGCTGTGTAAGACTACCTGAAAATCAACTATTTTTGTCGGATTGCTCACCGATGAGTAGAAATTTCACTACTCTCGAAGTGAGCTCCCCATTTTATTCAAGAATTATTTAAAATGGCCCATCACAGGTCATTAAATCAGGTGCACAGCACAACCAGCCGTAGCTCCTGCACTGCGAGAACCAAAGTATGCTGTAAGGACGTTTCCAAAATGCTCTGATATAATTATTTCATGGTCTTGAACAAGAATAATAAAGAAGTACTCATCTCAAATCCTTCAAGACGATAACGCCTCTGTAACAGTGGCAAAGGTCCAAGACAAAAACCAGAGCATAACCCGAAACTGTCTCAATCTTCTGTATCAGATCTTCAAAACCAGTGAAGGAGTTGTATGATTCAAGGCGCAACACCAATCAGTGTTTCAAGCCGCTCAGCTTTGCAGCTCTTCTTCAGGCGAATGAATCATACCGTCCAGCGCTCCCATTTATAGGTCGCTCTTAGTGACAGAGGCGTTATCGTCTTGAAGGATTTGAGATGAGTACTTCCTTATTATTCTTGTTCAAGACCATGAAATAATTATATCAGAGCATTTTGGAAACGTCCTTACAGCATACTTTGGTTCTCGCAGTGCAGGAGCTACGGCTGGTTGTGCTGTGCACCTGATTTAATGACCTGTGATGGGCCATTTTAAATAATTCTTGAATAAAATGGGGAGCTCACTTCGAGAGTAGTGAAATTTCTACTCATCGGTGAGCAATCCGACAAAAATAGTTGATTTTCAGGTAGTCTTACACAGCACTATCCGGTGGGTTTTGGTTATCAAGTAGTTTAAACGGGATCTAGTTGGGTTGATTCCATTGGGTGTATTGTTTGTTTAGATGGGTTCTAATTGGGCAGTGTTTGTAGTTCTTCCTAATGTGCCTGGCAGTTGGCACTGGAAAGAGTAGTTACTCACCTGTAACAGGTGTTCTCCAGGAGCAGCAGGAATAAGTCCTCACATATGGGTGACGTCGGCGCCGATGGAGCCCCCAGGCGGAGCATTTTCCCAGCTTTCAAAGAAAGCCTTTGGGACTGCAGCATGCATGCACGGTCCCCTTCCCGCCCAAGGGTGCCATCTTGCTCAGTCAGATGACATAGCTAAAAGACAGCAAAAAACAAAAATAAATCATATGACTGCAACTCCAAGGGGAGGAGGGAGAGTTGTGAGGACTGATTCCTGCTGCTCCTGGAGAACACCTGTTACAGGTGAGTAACTACTCTTTCTCCAGGACCAAGCAGGAAGTCAGTCCTCACATATGGGTCTCCCCAGCTTAAGGCTACCGGGGACCCAAAGCTGAAAAATTGAGCTCCCTCTAGAGCCTCAGCATGTATGAAAAGAATCTTCTCTGAGAACGCCCCCGTACGGTAGCTCAACACCAAGGCCGGAGGGTAGGAGTTGCCTATACCTCAAAGAGATTACGGAGTACCGCCTGTCCGAAAGCACTGTCCCTGTGGGACTCCCTCTCAAGGCAGTAGTGGGCCGCAAAGGTCTGGCTTGAAGACCAAGTAGTGGCCCGGCAGATGTCTGCCAACGGAACAGAGCGGAGATGAGCCACTGATGCAGCCTTCACCCTGACACGATGAGCCGTGACTTGACCCTGCAATGAGAGGCCGGCTGCCCTGTACGCCCAGGTGATACAGTCTGCTACCCAGATGGACAGGGTTCGCTTGGAGACAGGTAACCCCAACTTATTAGGGTCAAAAGAGACGAAGAGCTGGACAGCCCTTCGATGCTCCTGCGTACGGTCAAGGTAGAAAGACAACGCCCTCCTACAGTCCAGGGTATGCAAGACAATCTCAGCCCGGCTGGCATGCGGCCTGGGAAAGAAAGTCGGAAGAACAACCTCCTGATTGAGATGGAAGGAGGAGACAACCTTGGGAAGGAACTTGGGGTGAGTCCGTAAGACTACCCTGTTCCTATAGAACCTAGTGTATGGTGCCTCTGACACCAGGGCTTGAAGCTCGCTCACTCGCCTTGCTGAGGTAAGAGCTACCAAAAACAAAGCTTTCCAGGTGAGAAAACGCAAAGGATAAGTAGCCATAGGCTCAAATGGTGGGCAAGTAAGCTGCTGCAAGACCACATTCAAATCCCACTCAGGGGCAGGTGGACGAATTGGAGGCTTAAGCAAAAGTAGGCCTCTGAGGAAGCGAGCCACCAAAGGGTGGCTTGAGAGAGACTGACCCTCCACCGGTGAATGGTGCACAGAGAGAGCACTGAGATGGACCCTAATAGAGTTGGATTTAAGGCCCAGATTGGACAGGTGAAGCAAATATTGCAGCACCACTGGTACCAGGCAGAAGAAAGGATCCTGCTTGTGTTGAGCACACCAGGTGGAGAACCTACGCCACTTGAGGGCATAAGACCTCCGGGTGGACTGCCTCCTAGAGGCCAAGACCACATCCTCCACTTCCCTAGGCAGCATTAAGGGTGCTAGAACTACCCTCTCAGCAGCCAGGCCATCAGATTGAGGGACTGGAGGTTTGGGTGTAAGAGAGATCCCTGCTCCTGAGACAGGAGATCGGGTTGCATCCCCAGAGGAAGAGGAGTGTCCACCGCCAGTTGCAAAAGAAGCAGGAACCAGGGTTGCCTTGGCCACCTGGAGGCCACCAGAATCACCGAGGCCTTGTCCCAGATCACTTTGAACAGTGTCTTGGGCACTAGAGGCGTGGGAGGAAACACATATAGGAGGCCTGTAGACCATGGAATGAGAAACACATCCACTGCTACTCTGAGAGGATGCGGTTGTCTGGAGCAGAACCTGGGGATTTGACGGTTCAGTGGACTGGCAAAGAGATCTATGGTGAGAAGACCCCATCTTAGGAAGATCTGTTGAACCACCAGAGGATTCAACTGCCATTCGTGAGGCTGTAGAATCCTGCTCAATCTGTCTGCCAGGTAATTCTCTTGTCCAGGGAGATAGACCGCCCTGAGAAGTATGCCATGATTGACTGCCCAGGAGCACAGGTCCTGTGCTTCCTGACAGAAAGGTTGGGACCCTGTGCCCCCCTGCTTGTTCACATAGAACATAGCAACTTGATTGTCCGTCTGAACTAAGACGTACTGGTGAGAGAGGCCATGAGAGAAAGTCTGCAGGGCTAAACGGATCGCTCTGAGCTCTAGGAAATTGATCTGCAGTGTGGCCTCCCAAGGAGACCAGAGGCCTTGAGTGCATGCTCCTTGGCAATGTGCACCCCAACCTTGAAGAGAAGCATCGCTTGTCAGCACTTGAGAGTATGAAGGTGCTTGAAAAGGCACCCCTTGCAGCAGATTCGGAAGATGAAGCCACCACTGTAGAGAAGAGGCTAGTAGCCTAGACACCCTAACCTTGTCCGTCAGGTTCCCCGTGGCCTGCAGTTCTGAGGCCCCACTGGGCCGGCCTCATGTGCAGATGGGCATTTGGAGTTACATGGACCGTGGATGCATGTGGCCTAAGAGCCTCAGGAATTGTCTGGCAGAGACCAGAGAATTGCTGTGGAATTGTCTGGCCAGATCCATCAGTCTGTGGGCCCTGTCCACAGGTAAAAAGGCCTTTGCCTGAAGGGTGTCTAGTCTTGCCCCGATGAACTCCATGTTCTGTGAGGGGCGCAAAGCGGACTTTGCGAAGTTTATGACAAACCCCAGATGCTGGAGAAGAGAGACAGTGTGGAGGGTGGCTTGATTGGTCTCCTGTGGAGACTACATAAGAACATAAGATATGCCATACTGGGTCAGACCAAGGTCCATCAAGCCCAGTATTCTGTTTCCAACAGTGGCCAATCTAGGTCATATGTACCTAGCAGTTTCCCCAAGAGACACAAGTTCCACAATGCTTGTACTGGGTCAAGCATTGATATCTTCTTTCACTTCTTAATAATGGTTTATGGACCTTTCCTCCAGGAACTTGTCCAAACCTTTTTTAAACCCAGCTACACTAACAGCCTTTACTACATCCTCCGGTAACAAATTCCAGAGTTTGATTACACGTTGAGTGAAAAAATATTTTCTTTTATTAGTCTTAAATAGTTTACCTGTAGCTTCATTGCATGTCCCCTAGTCTTTCTATATTCTGATAACGTAAACAATCGATTTACGTTTACCCGTTCCACTCCGTTCATTAATTTATAGACTTCTATCATATCTCCCCTCAGCCGTCTCTTTTCCAGGTTAAAGAGCCCTAACCTTTTTAGCCTTTCTTCATAGGAGTATCCTTCCATCCCCTTTACCATTTTGGTGGCTCTTCTCTGAACCTTTTCTAAAATCGCTATATCCTTTTTAAGATACGGCGACCAGAATTGCACACAATATTCAAGGTGCGGTCTTACCATGGAACAATATAGAGGCATTATAATATCTTTTTATTTATTTATTTTATTTTATTTTACAGTTTTTATATACCGCGCTTTTTGGTATCAGCGCGGTTTACATATAACAAATTTTCGCATTAGAACAATCCTTTGCTTACAATATAACAGGGTCAGTAACTTGGAATAAAACATGGGAAACTAAATACAAACTATGTACAGAAAGATATTTTACCTCTGGCAATTTGCAGTTCAAGTTGGGATTAAAAATTGGGTGTGCAGAGGGTCTAGTTCGTGTTTAGTAATGACTATGTTGTTGGAATGTCAGAGGCTGTGTGGGTGATTTGCGAGATGAAGGGAGGAGGTGTAGAGTTGGAGCCTAAAAGGTAATGACAGAATAGGTAGTGTTTAAGGACCTTCCTAAATTGAGAGAGGTCTTTTATTGATCGGATATGAGGAGGGAGATTATTCCAGCAAGTTGGAGCGAATAAGGTAAAGGCCCTGTCTCTGGTTGCTTGGTTACATTTAGTGTACTCCTTTGGTACGACGAGGGTATTAGCGGCTGCAGATCTTCTCAGTCTGTTCGTGGGGGTGTTGATAATAAGCGAGGAGAGGGAGGCTGGGGCTATTTGATTAATTGCTTTAAAGGACAGCAGAAGTGCTTTGTAAGTTATTCTGGCTTGCAGGGGTAACCAGTGAAGCTCTGTTAGTATGGGTGTAATGTGGTCCCTACTGGAGGTACCGCAGAGGATGCGGGCTGCTGAGTTCATCGCCAATTGGAGTGGGTTGAGGGTGCTCTTGGGTAGACCATGCAGGATGATGTTAGCGTAGTCAAAATGTGGTGTTACAAGGGCTTGGAAGATTGTTCGGAAGTCATTAGGGGCGAGTAGAGGTCTTAAGGGTTTCAGCGTTCTTAATTTGTAGTAAATGGATTTGACGGTTAGCTTTATGTGATCTTTGAAGGTCAGTTCTTGATCGATGGTGACTCCTAAGTAGCGAATCGATGATTTGCATGGTAGTTCCGCATCTCTCACCTTCAATGTTGCAGGGGGGGAAAATTTCTTATTTCTGGTTACGAATAGGACTTCTGTTTTCTTGAAGTTTTATTTTTGTTTTATTTTCCATTCCTTTCCTTATCATACCTAGCATTCTATTTGCTCTCTTGGCCGCCGCTGCACACTGGGCTGAGGGTTTTAACATGGTATCCACAATGACGCCTAAATCTTTTTCCTGGGTGGTGGTTCCTAATGTGGAACCTTGCATCGTGTAACCATAGTTTGGGTTGTTCTTCCCTAGGTGCATAACCTTGCACTTGTCCACATTAAATTTCATCTGCCATTTTGATGCCCAGTCTTCTAATTTATCAAGATCCTCTTGCAATTTTTCACAATCCTCTTGGGTTTTAACAACTTTAAATAGTTTTGTGTCATCTGCAAATTTGATAACCTCACTCGTTATTCCACTTTCCAGGTCATTTATGAATATGTCAAAAAGCAGCGGACCCAGCACAAATCTCTGGGGTACACCACTATTCACCTTTCTCCATTGGGAAAATTGGCCATTTAGCCCTACCCTCTGCTTTCTATCTTTTAACCAGTTCCTGATCCACAATAGTACACTGCCTCCTATCCCATGACTCTTTAGTTTTGCCAAAAGTCTCTGATGAGGGACCTTGTCTGATGAGCCAGTCATCCAGGTAGGGAAACACAAAGAGTCCCTGAACCCTGAGATAGGCCGCCACCACCGCCAGGCACTTGGTGAAAACCCTGGGGGTGGAGGTTAGGCCAAAAGGGAGTATTTATTTATTTATTTTATTTATTTACATTCTCTTATATACAGCGCTATTCTGCATCAGTGCGGTTTACATTGAACAAACTGAAATTACATTGAACAGGGCATTATAACTTGGAGATAACTATTTTACAGGGAACATGGGCTATGGAGGGTTAAGTGGCTTGCCCAAGACCACAAGGAGCACCTGTGGGACTAGAAACCCCAGTCCTTACTGGTAATGGTTTCCTCCCACGACAAATCGAAGATATTGTCTGTGGTCTGGATGAATAAGGATGTGAGTATAAGCATCCTTTAGGTCTAAGGAGCATAGTCAATCTCCCTGCTGGAGGTAGGGCAGCAGGATTCCAAGGGTAAGCATCTTGAACTTTTCCATCTCCAGGAACTTGTTGAGATTCCGCAAGTCTAGGATGGGCCTTAGGCCTCCTGTCCTTTTTGGTACTAGAAAGTACCTGGAATAGAAGCCTTGACCTCTCAGGTGGTGGGGCACCGGTTCCACCGCCTGTTCCTTTAGAAGACTTGCTAACTCTTGCAGGAGTAAGTCCCTGTACAGAGGGAGTCTTGGAGGCTCCCCTGGAAAGTAGGAGGGAGGTACCTGGTGGAAGTGGAGAAGATAGCCCCTCTGGACTATGCTGAGCACCCAGGTATCCCTTGTTACAGCTGACCACCTCTGGGCATACAGGGTCAGCCAGCCTCCTGTGCTTAGGGGGGCCAGCTGAGGAGGAGAGGCTATGCCACTGGAATCAAAACCCCGCTCCCTGCTGTGCAGGAGCCGGAGCTGGTGGCTTGGGGGTTTTCTGCCTACAGGGCCCATGTCCCTGCCCCTTGGCCTGCTGACCCTGCTGGGGAGTTGTGGAGGCCTGAAAGTGAGGGTATGATTTGTAGGCAGATGACTTCCTCGGATAAAAGGTCTTTTTTCCCGAGCCCTTCTTCTTCTGAGAAGGGGCAGAGGTTTTTCTGCACAGCCTTATCCGGGTGAGAGTCTCGGACTCGAGTTCTGCAGCCTTTTCAGCCATAGGTTTGCCAAAGAGGTTTTCACCTCGGCAGGGGATATCGACCAACTTGTCCTGCACCCATGGCTCGAGGTCCGATGACTGTAGTCAGGCCTGACGGCGTGCACCGATGCCGGCCCGGCTACTCAGGCTGAAGCCTCGAAGCCATCATAGGCTGCTCGAGAAATAAACTTCGAGCACTCTTGGATCCCTGATGACAGGGCATTGAACCTCTGCAAAGGTTCCTCGGAGAGACCAGCAGAGAACCCGGCAATCTCCTTTGCCAGGTCTCGAAGGTACATGCCCATGTACAGCTGGTAGGTCTGGACACGGCAAGCAAGCATAGAGCACTGGAAGCACTTTCTACCGAGGGCATCCAGGTTCCGGGCCTCCCGGCCAGGAGGCACCAAGGAGTGCATCTTCTGACTCTTCAAATGATGCATGGCCGATTCCACAACCATGGAGTGGTGCAGTAGCTGTGCCTTCTGGAACCCGGGACTCTTGCGGACTCGATAGATGGAATCGACCCGCTTGCTCAGAACCGGTGTCGAGACCGGCGCCTCCCACATGCGGAAGAGCAACCGTTCCAGCATCGGAGGAACTGGTACAGTAGAGGCCTCCTTGGGAGGAGAGTCATACTGCAGGGCCTCGAGCTCCTCGGCTCGAGGCTCCTCCTTGGGGTCCCTTTGGGCTGCCCTTGTTGGCATCTACATCTGCTCTTTAGGCAGTCACTATTCTGCAAGAGCATGCATCTGTTTGGTTGGTGTGTGAATGGAAGCGGAGCCTGGGTCATATATAGGTGGGGTAAAATCTATACACGTAAGTTATAGAATACTGTGACATGCTCTAGAGCAGGCATAACTGCCATGACTAGATTCAGGCGCGTGTGTATGCCCTTATTCTATATAGCAAAGCCCTCATATTCCTTATTTTATAGTATACAGTCAACTGAATCTCCACAGAACTTAACTATTCCAAAAGATGATACCCACAAAAGTTCTGCTAAAGTCCAATGTTCACATTCAATAAAATAATTTTTTTGTCACACCAAAATATCCAAAAGCCGCTAATGGTCAGATTTCTTTATTAGATCAGTCCATTTTTTTCTTTATTAGTGATTAGATATATCACAAAACTACAATTTCAGCATTTTTTAGTTTTTCCAATAAAGAATCATTCATATAATGCCAACTAGGACTGTTGTGCTTCAAAATCCTTGTTTCTGCATCAGGGCATGAATGATCAAATATAAAAATTACTTAACTGTTCGCAGTCATGCTTTCAAATCCTGTTGATAGTAACACATTTTCAAGCTTTAGTAAACTTTTCACTCAATCACAATATATCATGGCTTATCCTCAGTGAGCTCTCTCGAATAATGATTCCTCAGGGCTTCAACAGCCATTAAAAGCTCAGAACATCCCAGAATTGTCTACTCCCATTGGACGAATTCAAACGTCAAACGCCCAATGAGGGAATCACAGCAATGTACTCCATTCCACTTGTCAATTAAGACCATAAGGTGTAATTGTGTTCAAATTGAAAATCCACCATTGCTTTCTATAGTTTAACCAAACTTCTCTATCTCCTCCATGCCAAAAAGGAGGAATATATTCTAAAACTTGCCAGCGAAAATCAGCAAACAAATGATTATAATATAAACAGTGTTCCACCAAGGGTGCTGTCACAGTCCAAGTTTGGATCCTAGATCGATGCTTTCTTAATCTAGATCCTAGATTGTTTTGTTCTCCCAATGTAAATTTTCTTACATGGACACATAATTGCATATATTGCAAACATTGTTTTACAATTAGTGACTATTTGGAACACAATGCAGGTTTAGATGGAGAAAATATACATGTATCTCCCCCAATGGTAAATATACAAAAATGACAATGATGACATGCGTAATGGCCAAGTACTGTAAGATGATCAAGATCAATAGGTTTCCAGGTAATCAATCTGCTGACATAATTTGCTATGATCCTTTCACATTTATAAGTTATTATTGGAAATTCTCCCAAACAAGTATGAGACTGAAGTATTTCCCAATGTTTATAAATATATGAAGCCACTATAGGGGCTTTTACTGAAAAAGGTAACATTCATACCAAAGGAGACATATTTCCAACAGAATTCCTCGATAACTGAATCAATAGTCATCTCTGAGCATATAGCCCTCTTTTATACTCTGCTAGCGCCACTGTTTTAGGATAACTCTGATACAAATATCATTTCATTAGTGCAATTTGTTTTATTGTGACTATCCATTGGGTTTTCATGGCAAGATACGGAAGTAGATTGCCAGGATTTTATTCTGCGCAGTTTAATTTAGTGTTGTTGCTGTTGTCACCTCTCCTCTGTTTCTCTAACCAAATCAGAAATTGATCTTTTACAGAAAGGTCTGTCATTTGTTCCTACAGCATCATATGATGCGTTTCAGACTCGAATTGACCTTCATAAGATTGCAATTTTTTTTTCGGATAAATCCTGTGTCCCAAATGATCCCTCCGTAATACGTAACAAATCTCGTTGGTATCCTCCTGGCCCTGTTGATCCTACTATACAAGCTTTTATGGATTGCATTTTACAAGATGTACATTTGATGGAAAAGAAATCTAAATGTAGATTTTACAATCTTACACGTGACGAACGATCCGCAATACGTAGCCTTAGCGAACAGTCTGATATCATTATTAAACCTGCGGATAAAGGTGGTGGTATTGTCATTTTAGATCGTTCATATTATATTCATGAACTCTCTAGTCAACTTAATGATAAGAATTTCTATCAAACTTTAACCTGTGACCCTAAGTCTTCCATTAAACAAGAGACTGATTCTCTTTTGTCTTATGGCCTCAATGCAGGTTTCCTCACACAGCGGGAATATTCTTTTTTTATTGGTCAAACATCCAGTTGTTCCAACGATATACACTATTCCGAAGATCCATAAGTCCCTCACTTCCCCTCCAGGCAGACCTATTGTATCTGATATAGAGTCTGTCCTTGAACCACTTTCAAAATTCATTGATATTTTCTTACGGCCTTTTGT
Organism: Ichthyophis bannanicus; assembly: GCA_033557465.1. Classification (NCBI taxonomy): domain Eukaryota; kingdom Metazoa; phylum Chordata; class Amphibia; order Gymnophiona; family Ichthyophiidae; genus Ichthyophis; species Ichthyophis bannanicus. The sequence continues at coordinate 307,123,024 of CM066032.1, read as the reverse complement.
TCCCCTTATTGCATCGTATATTAGGGATTCTGCAGATGTTATTTCCTTCTTAGATGGTTTCGGTGGCAATACTTCTAACATCATTTAGGTGACATTAGACATTGAATCTTTGTACACCAATATACCTCAGGAAGATGCTCTTGCAGTAATCACCAAATATCTGAATTTACGCCCTCTACCAGTTCGCATACCCACACAATTTTTGATAGAACTAGCACAATTTGCTTTGACTCGCAACTATTTTCTTTTCAATAACCAATTTTACCAACAAATTAAAGGTGCAGCCATGGGAGCAGCTATGGCACCAGATATAGCTAACCTATATGTTGCGGAATTTGAAGAAAGTAATTTAAATAGATGTCCTTTCTCTCGCTTTGTTTTATCCTGGAAGAGATATATTGATGATATCCTCATATTGTGGAAGGGCACTGATATTCAGTTACATGAATTTCATGACTGGTTAAATACTTTAGACACTAATCTCAAGTTTAAGATGCAATTTAGTTCTACAGAAATACCTTTTTTGGATATCCTCATTAGGAAATTTTTTACTGGTTTTAACACTACAATTTTTCGAAAACCTACGGATAATTACTTTTACCCAAGGATAAAACTTTAGACAATAAGTTTGTTTGCATTTTACGGTTTTCACATCTCTCCTGGAAGATACAAAGAATTTTGAAGGCTCATTGGCATATTCTTCAAACATGTTCCTGCTTCCATAATCAACATTTTACCATTGCCTATAATAGGGAATGCAATTTAGCTGATAAATTGGTTTCCTCTTATATGTCTCCGGTTTTAGGTTCCACTATAACATAGAAGGAACATTTCAAATGCAACAAATGTTCTGTCTGCATACATGCTATTGTGTTACAGGGTCTGCTAATAAAGTTTTTTGAACACCCCTACTGTGTTTGCCGTGGTCTTTGGCTTCCGCTTTTACCTACTGTATTCTCTGCGTAAGACCCCCTTCTCCTATTGTTTAGCTTCTGAGAACAGCCAAAACAATGCTCATTCAGGGCAACAAAGTCATAGCTTTAATAAGATTTGATAATATAGCAACACCTATCTTCTTAGTGGATCCTTTCTTCACTTTATTAATATCGATGAAAGTTAGTTATGTCAGTTCAGCATATAACATACCATATTCTCCAAATATCAATTCTCCATACAGCATTATTTATCGCATTCGGTTGTATCATTCCCTCACTTAACATCATTGCTGCCGCATATTAATATCTCAATGTCATAATTCCACAACTCCAACCTGGTCAAATGATTTTGCGCATCAGAGAATGATCAATTTTCCTGCAAGATCATGAAATATAGAATGATTTTAAACCAAGAAGCAGTACCATTAATAACTTATTAAATGCTTGCTCAAAGACTAAGTTTTCTTAAATACGCGCTTGTGTAATTTGTCCCTTATGTGCTGACATACTGTATCCCATACTAGATGTTTATTCAGTCCTTTCAATTGTATAATTTCAAAAAATTCTTCCAATAATTTATTAGATGGCTTGACTCAGTTGACATTCATGAGTACATCCTGTTTTATATACTTTGGTAAAACCACTGCTCTTTAATTTCTTGGTTGAGGTCCTGTAGAATTAATGTTTGCAAGGGGAAAATATATTCCTGCTTTCATTTATATACAAATGTAGTTTCATAGAGACACTAACTGTCATAATATCATCACAATTATATTTTGGGATTATTTTTAATGGTATTTTTCTGTGATATTTTGAGTATTTTCTGGTTAGGCCTTAAATTTGGCCAGGAGGACCACCACAGCACCAAGATTTCCTAGAAAGTTCTAAATTATGCCAGGAGACACACTACCTCACAGTACCCAGATCGGCTAGAAGGTCCACAATTATGTCAGGAGGACCAACAAAGCACAACACTCATATTGACTGGCAGGCCCTACATTGTGCCAAGATGAAAAGCACAACACCCATATCAGCTGCAAGGCTCTAAATTGTACCAGGGAGATCAACACAGCACAGAACCAAGATTGCATGAAAGGCCCTTAAGTATGCCAGAAGGACCAGCATAGGACCCAGATCTACTGAAAGGCCATAAGTTATGCCCAGAAGACCAAGACAACACGGCACTCAGATCACCAGGAAGGCCCTAAATTATCCCAGGAAGGCTCAAACAGCACTGCACCCAGATAATCTAGAAGGCCCTATATTATGCCAGAAGGACCAATACAGCACAGCACAGCAACCAGATTGACTGGAAGGTCATGCCAGGAAGGCCAACTCTGCACAGATTGGCTAGAAAGCTCCAAAACAGCAAAGAAGAGCCAACACAAGAACAGAAGAGACAGCATGACCCCAGACCAAAGGAGTGGGTTCAGTTCAGCTAAACTGTGTGCCCGCAAGTTAGAGTCCTGGCACTGAGAATTTCGACCTCATCATTGGATGGAAAAAGTATTCATGGAGAGCACTCCAGTCATTCAGAACGATCTAAGGGTTTTTTAGTCGATGACTTAGTGGGTAGTTTCTTAGTCAAGAAGTACAGTAGTGGAGGATGGTGGATAAAAGCACAATTTGTCACCCTATTATAGCTGCGGTTGTTTCAGCTACAGGCTAGCTAGGTGGGTTTCCCCTTCTTCTGTCAGCATTCCTTGCTCATCCCTCCTAATAGAAATACCATTCTTTGGTCAAAGGTATATCAGTAGCTGCATTCCTGTGTTAGAACCACCAAACAAATACAGTAAAGGAAATGTAAAAAGATCTCTAAAGAGAAAATTCAAGGCATGTCAACAGTGGTAGAATGGGGTTCAGTTTCTCCTGAACTCAGGTTCTTAGGAACTGCATGTTAAAGTGGATAGCATAGCAGAACAGAGACATATAATAACAAACCAGAGGGACCCACAAAGATGCAAAACAGGAGGAGGAGGAAGATCCAGGAAAAAATAAAACACACGGATTGCAGAGCCACACAGCTAGAAATATGGCGACAAACTGTCATGAACATAAGAACAAAGGGCCCAATATTGAATTCAGCTGGCTATGCGCCGCCAACCTCTAACCCCAGATATTCAATGCCAGAGTCATATACGGACCCGGCATTGAATATCCTGGATCACCGCACATTTCCCAGAGCCGCAGAAGCTAGCTGTGTGGTGGCGATATTGCACTACTGTCCGGTTAGCTCCTTTGGGTAAAACTAGGCCAGCTTTTGCTTCACCTCATTTTACCCACAGGTCGCTAACTGGGTAGCAGTGCAATATCACTGCTACCCGATCAACGACTGTCGCTGCCGCAGCTCCAGTCCAGAACACCCACAACATACTCCAGTGCTAAGCGGTTATCATCAGGGTGTGTAGTGGAGATAATCATGGATATAACCGAGTTAGTGCCGTTGAATATCCCATTCAGCGGCATTTACACAGTTTACAGGTCTGTAAGCCATGTAAATGCCTTTCAAATTTTGGGCCCATAAGAAATGTCATACTGGGTCAGACCAAAAGTCCATCAAGCCCAGTGTCCTGTCTCCAACAATGGCTAGTCTAGGTCACAAATGCCTAAGATATCCCAAAATTAGCCAGTTTCCTGCTTATCAGAGATAAGCAGTGATTTTCTCTTGGACTACCTTAATAACAATTTATGGACTTTCTCTCCAGGAATTTGTCTAAACCTTTTTTAAACCCAGCTACTCTACCTAATTGTAGCACATCCACCAGCAATGAGTTCAAAAGACTACTTATAAGTTGAAAGAAAAAATATTTTCCCCTATCAGTTTTAATATACTACTTTGTAACAACATGGTGTGTCCACTAGTCCTTGTATTTTTTGAAAGAGAAAACAATTGATTCACATCTACCTGTACCACTCAATTCAGGATTTTATAGACCTCTATCATATCTCCCTTCACTGAGGGTGAAAGTCATACAGTGAAGAGACTAAGGCATCCACAGAGGAACAAAGCAGGAGGAGAAAGAAGAGTGGCCCAGAAAAAGTCAAAGTAATGGAGCATAGAGGAAGAGAGGACTGTGTCCCTGACCCAAGTAGAACGAATACAGTTCAACAGGAGAATTGTCTGCTGGACCTGACTGTTGCATCTGTACTGAGCATCTCTCTCTGCACATCCAACAAAGAAATGAGGGCAGATCAAGGAGGAAGATGTCTGCCACTCTGAGGAAAATCTCTACCACTGATCCAGAAAGAAAAGAAGCCTGTGACAGAACTGCTCTCTGGATAGGCATTCGGCAGAAGCAACAGGTGCCAGCACTATGGGAAGGCTTCATCCAGATGCTCAACATTAAAAGGTTTGGGGTAAAAGCATATCCTCTTTCAGCCCGTGACGGCTTTCTTTGTCAGTTTTGCCAGAAGTGATTGAGTTCCAGGCTTTCTTCTTCCTCAGGCTATCTGGGAGTATGTGGATCTAGGGTTGCCAACTGGCCGGTTTTCAGCCGGCCTGGCCGGTTTTTCCATGGCCAGGCCGGCTGCCGGCGCAGAGGTAAAACCGGCCATTGAAAAGCCGGTTTTTTGCTCTGGCCGCAAGATCGGGAGCGGCCAGAGCAAAAAAACGGCTTTTCTCCCAACCCGTCCAAAAAAAAAACCCTTCCCCGGGGCGGCCCACACACCGGAGGGCTTCAGAGGGAGCCGGGGAAGCCCGCGCGAGGCCCCGGCTCCCTCTGTACAGCCGCCAGCATGAAGAGCATTTTCATTCACGCTGGCGGCTGTTTCTGTAAAGCCGCGATTGGTGGGAAAGGTTAAAGGCAATGCCCTTTAATCTTTCCCAGCATTTGCGGCTTCACAGAAACAGCCGCCAGCGTGAAGGAAAAGGCTCTTCATGCTGGCGGCTGTACAGAGGGAGCCGGGGCCTCGCGTGGGCTTCCCCGGCTCCCTCTAAAGCCTCAGACAGCCGCGGTTTTGGTGGGGGTGGGGGGGGGGCCAAGAACTGCATGGGCTGTGATGGGGGGAGGGGACCTGGACTGGAAAAGGGCTGGGGGGGGGACTTGGACTGGAAATGGGTTGTGATGGGGGGGACCTGTACCGGAAAAGGGCTATGGGGGGGGGGGGACTTGGACTGTAAAGAAATGGGCTGTGATGGGGGGGACCAGGACTGAAAAAGGGCTATGGGGGGGGGGGGGGGACATGGACTGTAAATGGGTTGTGATGGGGAGGGGGACCTGGACTAGAAAAGGGCTATGGGGGGGGGGGGGACATGGATTGGAAATGGGTTGTGATGGGGAGGGGGACCTGGACTAGAAAAGGGCTATGGGGGGGGGGGAGAACATGGACTGGAAATGGGCTATGGTGGAGGGAGGGGGAACTTGGACTGGAAATAGGCTGTGATTAGGGGGACTTGGACTGGAAATGGGCTGTGAAGGGGGGGGACCTGGACTGGAAAAGGGCTATGGGGGGGCATTGGACTGGAAAGAAATGGGCTGTGATGGGGAGGGGGACCTGGACTGTAAAAGGGCTATGTGGGGGGGGACATGGACTGGAAATGGGTTTTGATGGGGAGGGGGACCTGGACTGGAAAAGGGCTATGGGGGGGGGGACATGGACTGGAAATGGGCTATGGTGGAGGGAGGGGGAACTTGGACTGGAAATAGGCTGTGATTAGGGGGGCTAGGACTGCAAATGGACTGTGATGGTGGGGGGGGGGAGCTAGGACTGCAAATGGGCTGTGATGGTGCGGCGGGACTCGGACTGCAAATGGGATGTGAGGGTGGGGGGCCCAGAATTGGAAATAGGCTGTGATGGGGGACTTGGACTGGAAATGGGCTGTGATTGGGGGGGGGGGGGGCTAGGACTGGAAATGGTCTGTGATGTGAGGGCTAGCACTGGAAATGGGCTGATGAAGAGCTGGAATAGGACTGGAAATGGGCTGATGTGGGGCATGGGAGAATGGGACTAGAAGGGAGTGGATACTGGGTGGGTCTAGAACTATAAGGGAACTGATTTTGGGGGAGGACTAGAATAGATGGGGAATGAGAATGGAGAGGGGAAAAAATATTTTGTGTGGAAGAAAAGTCTATGATGGGCTGGGTATTGGGAGAGTAAGAGGGGCTTGAGAATGGAAGGGTGAAATTTAAATGGATGATAAAGGAATAAGGAAAGAATTGGGGGAAAGAGCAAAAGGGAAACAATCAGTATGTTAAAGCAGAAATAGAGAGAATGGAAAAGAGAAGGAAGGACAAATGGATAGCTCGCAGAAGACACAAAGAAACCAGAAGAAAGTGACTGGAGCAATTGCAGCTGAAAAATAAAATGCACAAACAGAAGGTAGAAAAATACTTTTTATTTTGAATTTATTAACTGGAATATGTCTGGTCTGGGAAGTGTGTATTGCTAACATCTTTGCGTTTTTCTTTAGTGCAAGAGGAAATGACTTTATAGTTTTATTTCTCCAGTGTTGTACATTTCATGTTTGGATTTTGGGGTTCCCAGTTTAATTATTATCTGACCAAGGAAGTTAGCCTACACGTATCCTCGGTAATTTTTGTGGGTGGGGCTGGGGGCAGGGCAGGGGTGGGACTAGGGGTGGAGAATGGGTGGAGCATGGCGAGCCACAGGTGTCGGGTTTTTCTCGGTGAAAAAGTTGGTAACCCTATGTGGATCACATCTGTCCAGCTGAATCCAAGTATATAGGATTGATGCAGCCCAATAACAGCAGCAACAGAGATTACTAGGCATGTACCATTTTGTACTCTTACCTGAACAGCGATCAGATATGTCACTGTGAACAGCAACAGAATAGAGGTGTACATTATAACTCTACTAGCCTTCCACAGTCCCATCCAAACTGCACTCACTAGAGGGCCCAGGACTGAAAGTGACACACAACAATTTGCTATTGGCACTCATGCTCCCTCAGAACTCCTCCTTGGCTCTTGGTGTAGAGTGTGGGGTCTGATAAACTGAGAAAGAGAAGAATTGTCACATTTCAAGAGCTAACCATGAGAAAACTTTAGGTCTTACCTCTTGCCCAAGAGTCCCAAAATAGTAGACCAAAACAGCTGTTACATACACAGTTCTGCTGTGTGTTTCCAGACTTTTATCCGTTTGAGGAAGAGCTGCAGAGACAGTCCATGAATTCTCTACTCTCTTTTTGGATCTTGAAGACTATCTGGCCAATGAGAGTGTAGCAGAGGAAGCCAACAGGTTAGGCTTACATGATGTTCTGCAGTCACTTAGCAATAGCCTTCTGCTGATGGGCCAACACTCTGGCTCACTGAGCCCTGAGGGACCAGCAATGTTCCAGAATGCAAAAGGGCCACCAGTGCCCTCCGAATGCAGTTTGCCAGGAAGTCTTCCTTCCTCCCTCGGAATCTCTTATACAGTGATAGCTATTTTTTCTTACTTTTTTGCTTTTAAATTGTGGCATAGGGGTCTAAAAGGAAGCCACTGGATATGAGCACCATCCCAGAGAGATTGTGGTGCCAATTGTCAAAAACACAGCTAGTAAAAACACTGCACTACACTCAGTATAGCTCTATACTTCGTCTTCCTCCCAGTTGCATATCAATGAAGGGAAGCCAACCAGGAAGAGTTTTGTCTTTGGAAGACAAGCTTTTCTGCCAAGGCTGGTGCTAGTTTTGAATAATGGCTAGCCACAATATCCTGTGCCATGGAGAATATACATTCATTGGGTATACTGGCTAGAGGGCAAGAGAAGAAATGCTGTGCAACCTTGGCCAGCTCTGGCCAGACTGCCAACTTGGGTGCCCAGTATGCCAATGGGTCTGTGTGCATGACCTCAGTAGGCTATGCAAGGTAGTGTATCATTGAAATCTGTGCAGGAGTCTGACTTGTGGCAGCTTAGCATTTTAGCTAGGACTTCGGTCACCAAATATTGCCCCTGGCTGAGGCTCATGAGGTAGGCGATAGGGTGGTACTCATGCTGGCAATATTGCTTGCTGGAAATTCTGATATTTCCCCTGCTGCATCTCCATCGCCATTATTCTCTCCCTCTGGGGCTCCCTTTCCTCCACCTTAGTCACCAACTTCTCCTTCCAGTAAGTCAGTGAGCTGCAACGAAGAGAGAAAGTTCCTTTCATCCGCAGGTCACAGAAACTAGCTAGCATATAGGCATCCTCCTTCATAAGGGGTTCCGACTTTTTTATAGTTGAATGCGTACTTCATACACCGCTTCTTTTAAAATTCAAAGTGGTTTAAATCTTTAAAGCAGTTAAAATCAAATTGCAAATGAAAACAAAGGAAGCAGGACGTCACTCCCAGCAAAAACATATTAATATTGGAAACCACTGCAGTATTAACCCACACATCAGTGCCAAGTGGGAAGAGGAATGTAAAACAAAATTCAAGCAAAATACAGACAAACCAGTCAACAAATGCTGGAAAGCAATGAGCACAAATGTTCAACGTCCAGCCAACAATGTTCCTGACCTGGAAGCCCTAATGGTGGAAATGGACTTGGACATTGTGGCCATTACAGAAACATGGTTTAAAGAGTCACATGAATGGGATATAGCCATAGCTGGCTATACTTTATTTAGAAGAGATAGAGAGGATAGAAAAGGAGGAGGAGTAGCCTTATATGTCAAAAGCCATATTAAAGCTGCTGAAATGCAGGGGATGTGGGGAAAAGAAGAAGCACAGTGGATTGTCTTGGAAAGAGGAGATGGCACTGTCATCCATACTGGCGTGGTCTACAGGCCTCCAACTCAAACTGAAAAAATGAATAGCGAATTGATTATTGGTATTGCAAAGATAGCCATGAAGGGGGAAGTGATCATATTGGGTGACTTTAATCTACCCGATGTGGATTGGAGTATTCCTTCTGCAAATCTGGAAAGTAGTAAAAAGATTGTGGATGCCTTCCGAGATGCACTACTTAGACAAATGATGATGGAATTGACCAGGGAAATCTTGATGCTGGATTTAGTACTCACCAACGGAGATAGCATGTCGAATATCTAGGTGGGTGCCCATGTGAGCAGCAGTGATCATCACACGGTGTGATTTGAGATAAAAGCCAAGGCGGAGTCCAATCATAGCAAGCTCAGAGTCCTAGACTTCAAAAACGCTGACTTTAATAAAATGGCCAAGTGCCTGAAGGAGGATTTGGCAGGGTGAGAGGGAATAAGGGAAGTGGAATTGCAGTGGGCTAAACTAAAGGAGGCAATAAAAGGGGCAACAGATGCCTATGTAAAGAAAATAAATAAAAACAAGAGGAAAAGGAAACCTATTTGGTTCTCCAAAGAAGTGGCTGCACAAATCATCTCTATGCCGACGACTCTCAAATCTATCTTTCTGCACCTGTTATCTCTTCTGATATCCAGTCTAAGATCTCACTCTGCCTCTCTGACATTGCTGCCTGGATGTCCCACCGCCGCTTAAAACTGAACATGGCCAAAACTGAGCTTCTTATCTTTCCCCCGAATGCTTCCACTCCTCTTTCCCCTTCCTCTCTCTCTGTTGATAACTCTGTACTCCTCTCTGTTTCTTCAGCACATAACCTTGGTGTTATCTTTGATTCCTCTCTCTCTTTCTCTTCACAAATCCAGCTCATTGCTAAAACTTGTCGTTTCTTTCTATACAATATTTCCAAAATTCGTCCCTTCCTCTCTGTTGACACCACTAAATTGATTGTCCACTCCTTAATCACCTCCCGTCTTGATTATTGTAACGTTCTCCTTGCCGGCCTCCCTGCAAGCCACCTCTTTCCTTTTCAGTCAATTCAACATTCCGCTGCTCAACTCATTTTCCACCAGTCTTGTTTTTCCCACATCATTCCTCTCCTCATGTCGCTTCATTGGCTTCCCATCCGTCTCCGTATCCAATTTAAACTTCTCCTCCTGACCTATAAATGTCTTCTGGCCCCCCCAGTACCTTTCATCTCTCATCTCTCCTTATGCCCCCTCTCGGTTGCTTCGCTCTTCTAATAGTCTTTGTTTATCTGTGCCCTTTACTCATACTGCCAATTCCAGACTTCGCTCCTTCCAACTGGCAGAACCCTTTGCTTGGAATAGTCTTCCTATCTCTGTGCGCCAGGCGTCCTCCCTGGCCATTTTCAAGTCCAGACTAAAATCCCATCTCTTCACTATTGCTTTCCATTCCTGTCTTACCCTATCTTGATCTCTATCAACATTTGCTTACTTTGTACTGTAAATTTATGTTATTTGTATTATGTAACTTATTTTGTTTTCTGTCTTATTAGATTGTGAGCTCTGATGAGCAGGGACTGTCTGTCTTCTATGTTTGTACAGCGCTTCATATGTTATGGCGCTTTATAAGTCTTTAATAATAATAATAATAATAACAAATAAAGACAAAAATACAGCTTTCACAAAATTCAGAAGACTGCAAACAGAGGAACACAGAAATGTATACAGGGTAAAATTAAAAGAGACAAAAGAGAAATAAGGATAGCAAAATCCAAGGCAGAAGAAAAGATGGCTAAAGATGTGAAGCATGGCGACAAAATGTTTTCCAGGTATATTCGGGAAAGGAGGAAAATCAGAGCTGGAATTGCAGGACTCAAAAGTGCTGAGAACGGATTTGTGGAAAGTAACATTGAAAAAAGTGAACATGCTAAACAAATACTTCTGTTTTTACTAAAGAAAATCCTGGAGACAGTCCACATGTGATTGATAAGTATACAAATGGGAATGGAGTAGATACCACACCATTCACAGAAGATGATATGTTAAAACAGCTTGCAAAACTGAAAGTGGACAAGGCCATGGGACTGGATGGGATACATCCCAGGAAACTGAGAGAGCTCCGAGAGGTTCTTGCAGGACCGTTAAAGGATGTTTTTAATAAATCCTTGGAGACAGGAGAAGTTCCACAGTACTGGAGAAGGGCTGATGTGGTACCTCATCACAAAGGTGGTAGTAGGGAAGAAGTGACAAACTACAGGCTGGTAAGCCTTACCTCCGTGGCGGGAAAAGTAAGGGAAGTGCTAAACAAAGGCATGGGGAGGGGTAACCTGCACGGAGCTACAGGGGCACGTACTCTTACTGCCTTGTTGGGCAGACTAGATGGACCATACTGGTTTTCATCTGCCATCATATACTATGTTACTATGTATACTATTTTTAAAAAAGGAAATGAAGAACCGAGATAAAGTCACATAAACAAAATGACTAACATACTATAGATGAGAATATTTTAGATAACAAAAGAAACACCGTAACTATTAGTTGCCATAAGCTAAAGAAAGCAGGTGAGCTTTCAAGGTTGCTCGGAAGGCTTTATGAACTGGAGCAAGAAGATTATTCCATGGAAGAGGGCTCTGAAAAAAGAAAGCTGTAGATTGTGTGGATTCAATTCGGGAGAAAATGCAATTGATTGTCATGAATGGAGTGCAAAAAGCATCCAGATACTAGATGTGGGATGGTTAATGCAGAAACATAAGAAGGTGTACCAGTAAATAAGGATGCATGTACTAAACCTGCAACCCTGAACTGTATTTCAAAAGCAACAGGAAGCCAATGATATTGCATAAAGAGAGATGTGACATGATCAAATTTCTGTGCCTGAGCTAAAATATTGGATGACAGTATTTTGTACAGTATTTTCCACCATCATTAAAGCTCTGCTATGAATCCCTGTCGCTGCCAAAGAGCCTGTAACTTGGCCTGTAAAATATTCACTCCTGGGATGAGAAGGGTCAACGGAACTCAGTTCCTCCGTGGAACCCTAAAGAGCTTTGGCACTTCCATCACTTGTGTGCCCAGTTCTAGTGACTCTGGAGCCTGTCAGTACTGATCTTGGTCTCTGATGCCATCTGATACAAGCCTTCCCTTTGCTCCAATAACCTCTTCTGCATGTCATAAGAGGAAGTCCACCTGGTGCTAGCATCTTGCTTGATCTGGTATGCAGGCGCCCTTCCTGCTTCTCACACAGCTCACGTCCAAACTCTGGAGAAATTACCCAACTATTTCTTGCCACTTCTGATCAGTTCCCTGAAGACAGGGCTGCCACTTGTCCCCTCTTTCACTGACTTGACCAGTGGAAGTTAGCTCTGTGAGGACTTTCCTGGGGAACTCCTCCCCCTTCTCTCCCTTACATTCTTTCAAACTACCGGTAGCTGTAGAAAGGAGAAGCCTTAGCTTGGGAACTCTGAGCCTTAAAGGGACATTGCTTTTCTTTCCCGAACCTATCTCTCGCTCTCCCTATTCTCCTGAGTTTTTTTCTTTACTTATGGTTTTAAATGGGCTTATTCTTCCAATTAGGGTATTATATCCCACTGAGGCCATGACCCTTGAGGGTCACAGCATATTAATGTATAGGTTAATGAGCTTACACTAAACTTTTTAATGTATGTTAATGAACAAACATCTGCTAATGAATGCACATCCCTATGGCAATCAGATGGTGGCAAAGAAATGAGCAAATATTGGAAAAAAACTGTAGAGATGGGCATTACCGTTAAAGACAATAAAGAAAAAAAATCGCCTGTCTCGGTGATATGCCACATATGAGCAATTCCTGTTTGTTTATTTATTTATTTATTTTTGATATAAAGATGAGGTATCCATTGAATTATTTTGCCCTTCTGTTGACCTGCTTTGAACATTTCCCATACAACAGTCACATGGAAAAGTGAGAATAAGGTTAATCGCAAAGACAAAAATTTGTAACTGCAAAAAGAGAAATTTATTAAATTTCATTATCTTAAAAAAACACTTCATTAGAGGAATGCTGTATTGTGCCACCCACTGCGATTTGTCACCCTAGGCAGCTATCTAATTCTCCTGGTGGCGGTCTGATCCTACATAATTGTTCACCATGCTCTTTAAATATCAGCGGTAGTATCCTGATAGGAGCTGCCATATTTGAGCTAAACACTGCTATTTGGATAAGTGCCAGCACTTAACTAGTTAACATGATATTCAGCCAGTACTTATCTGCATTGAAACTTAGGCCTGCTTTCTATGCAGCCTACGTTGTCTAGATAAGTGCTGACTGAAATATCATGTTACCTGGATAAGGGCAAAGATTTATCTGGATCATATCAACATGATATTGCTTTGCCACGGACCTCCCCGGTACTATCAGAATAGCACTGGAGTGCTGTGTGGGGATATTCAGCTGGATAGTACCGGAGTGCTGTGTGGGATATTCAGCTGGATAGCACCAGAGTGGTGTGTTTGGATATTCAGCTGGATAGCGCCGGAGTGGTGTGTGCGGATATTCAGCTGGATAGTACCAGAGTGGTGTGTGGGATATTCAGCTGGATAGCGCTGGAGTGGTCTGTGGGATATTCAGCTGGATAGTACCAGAGTGGTGTGTGGGATATTCAGCTGGATAGCGCTGGAGTGGTGTGTGGGATATTCAACTGGATAGTACCGGAGTGGTATGAGGGGATATTCAGCTGGATAGTGCTGGAGTGGTGTGTGGGGATATTCAGCTGGATAGCGGTGGTGTGTGGGAATATTCAGGTGGATAGTGCTGGAGTGGTGTGTGGGAATATTCAGCTGGATAGTACCGGACTGGTGTTAGGGGATATTCAGCTGGATAGTATCAGAGTGGTGTAAGGGGATATTCAGCTGGATAGCGCTGGAGTGGTGTGTGGGGATATTCAGCTGGAGAGTGCCGGAGTGGTATGTGGGGATATTAAACTGGGTAGTAAAGGAGTGGTGTGTGGGGATAGTCAGCAGGACAGTGCTGGAGTGGTGTGTGGGGATATTCAGCTGGATAGTACTGGAGCGGTGTATGGAGATATTCAGCTGGATAGCGCCGGAATGGTGTGTGGGATATTCAGCTGGATAGCGCCAGAGGTGTGTGGGATATTCAGCTGAGTAGTACCGGAGTGGTGTGTGGGGATATTAAGCTGGATAGTGACGGAGTGGTATGTGGAGATATTAAGCTGGGTAGTACCGGAGTAGTGTGTGGGGATAGTGAGCAGGACAGTGCTGGAGTGGTGTGTGGGGATATTCAGCTGGATAGTACCGGAATGGTGTGTGGGATATTCAGCTGGATAGCGCTGGAGTGCTGTGTGGGATATTCAGCTGGATAGCACCAGAGTGGTGTGTTTGGATATTCAGCTGGGTAGTACCAGAGTGGTGTGTGGGGATATTCAGCTGAATAGTACCGGAGTGGTGTGTGGGGATATTCAGCTGGTTAGTGCTGGAGTGGTGTGTGGGATATTCAGCAGGATAGCAACGGAGTCGTGTGTGGGATATTCAGCTGGATAGCGGTGGAGTGGTGCGGTGGAGTGGTGTATGGGGAGATTCAGCTGGATAGTACCAGAGTGGTGTGTGGGGATATTCAGCTGGTTAGTGCTGGAGTGGTGTGTGGGATATTCAGCAGGATAGCAACGGAGTCGTGTGTTGGGATATTAAGCTGGATAGCGCCGGAGGGGTTAGTGGGGATATTCAGCTGGATAGCGGTGGTGTGTGGGAATATTCAGCTGGATAGTGCTGGAGTGCTGTGTGGGAGATTCAGCTGGATAGTACCAGAGTGGTGTTAGGGGATATTAAGATGGATAGTACCGGAATTTTGTGTGGGGATATTCAGCTGGATAGCGCTGGAGTGCTGTATGAGAGATTCAGCTGGATAGTACCAGAGTGGTGTTAGGGGATATTCAGCTGGATAGTACCGGAGCGGTGTGTGGGGATATTCAGCTGGATAGTACCGGAGCGGTGTGTGGGGATATTTAGCTGGATAGCAGTGGAATGGTGTGTGGGGATATTCAGCTTGATAGTGCAGGAGTGGTGTGTGGAATATTCAGCTGGATAGCACCGGAATGGTGTTTGGGATATTTAGCTGGATAGCACCGGAGTGGTGTTTGGGATATTTAGCTGGATAGCACCAGATTGCTGTGTTTGGATATTCAGCTGGGTAGTTCCGGAGTAGTGTGTGGGGATATTCAGCAGGATAGTGCCAGAGTGGTGTGTGGGGATATTCAGCTGGATAGTGCCAGAGTGGTGTATGGGGATATTCAGTTGTATATTGTGCGATGCTTCCGCTTGGGCCCAAGAGCTTACAAGCAGGAAACAGCCTTATGTTGTCCACTTTTGAATAAAGCTTCCCTTGTTGTCACCAGAGGTATTCTGGGACTTGTAGTTAGTTTATTCTTTAAGGACAAATTGTAGTTGTGAGTCAGTGGTTCAAGGCAGCAAGAAAATTTATTTTGTGGGGATTTCCAGGGCATTTAAGCTCAATACACAAACAAGTCAAAAGGATGCTTCTCCAACATAAAGGATAAATCAGGTAACAGAGTGATGTAACAAAAACCTCTTTTCACTGTTCAGCTGTTCTTATTCCCACAAGCTTACACCGAGGACTGCCTCGTGTGGTCATTCAACAGAAATACTGATAAACTTGCAACAGCTGTGATTTTCTTTTCTCAAAGCAAACTTCTTCTAAGCACTGCTTCTTAGCTTCAGAAGGCAATTAAGCTTAGTAAAACACAGTATTAGCTTTCCTTAATTCGAAGCAGGTATTTCACTTATTCTCTATATTGTTTCACAGTCTCTCAGCTCAGTTCAATAATGCAGACTCTTCTTTTAAACACAATGAGCAATCCATTGGTACAGGTTCACACTCAGAGCTTGGCAAACAGGAATCTATTTGCATTCCTTCTATGGCATCAGGATATGTGGTATCTCTATCAAAGTTACAAACTCTCCAAGACTTTCTCTCCTTTAGAAATTCCTGGAACTGATTCCACAGCAATTCAGCTTGTAAAGGCACAGTTGTATTAGGGGAGTGAACTTTTCCTCAGCAAACAACTCTCTCAGTGCTTCTAGCTTTGAAGACTCAGCTGTTCTGCTTTTATCAGGGCTATGACTTTTCCCATACGTAAAACTTTCCACCCACCTCTTAGCAGTAGACGGTGAGGGCTCTGCTTCCTGGACCTTAGCAATAGCAAACTGTTTCTCTGTTGATTTCTCAGCTCTGAAACTGCTGGCTTTACCTTGGGGATGGTTCCTCAGACAAGCGCTGATTTCTCTCTTTCTGGGATCCACCAGGCTCTGAAGTTCAGCCTCCTTATGTCTTTCTCCAGGCCCTCTTATGTAGCTGCTTTCCTGGGAGTTTTCTTCTTTCTTTCTCCTCCAGCTATGCTTAGCCTTGCTCTCTCTGTTGTCCTTTGCCTTCCTCCTTCCTCCCTCTTTCTGCTCTGCTCGTGGTTTTAAGAACCGTTGGCTGCTAGGCACTCCCTGTTCTCTGCACCTGTGTGACCAATCATCAGGCAGGCTTGTCTCTACCCCTGAGCTAGGGCGTGGCCTGACCTTAGCAGGGATCTGGGTTTTTTCCTGACCTGGCTTGCAAGTCTTATGCACAAGTGAACTGTCATTCATTTCAAAGGGGAAACTAGGATTTTCTTCCACTTCCATGTCTTCCTGGGAGCTTTCATCACTACAAATGCCGGAGTGGTTTGTGAGGATATTCAGCTGGATAGTGCCAGAGTGGTGTGTGGGAATATTCAGCTGTATAGTTCCGGAGTGGTTTGTGGGGATATTCAGCTGGATAGCACTGGAGTGGTGTGGGGATATTCAGCTAGATAGTGCTGTAGAATATCACGGTCGGCACCCTTATCTGGACAGCCTCCTTTTGGTTGAGCTGCTAAGAGTTTATGAATATCAGGCCCTCTATATCCTTTTGAAAGCCAAATATGGTGACTAAGGAATACGAATTCCCACATAAAATGGAGGACGTAATTCTCAGATGGCATCGGTACATATTCCCATTTGAACATACAGATACAGTAAATAATACTGTAAGTCATGATTCATTATGCAGTTAAACAGATTTTACTCTATGCCTTAGGAGAGTATGAAAAGAAAGAACCCAAAAAGAAAAACCTCATGCCAGGTCAAAAACAACAATAACCAACCAAAACCCAGCCTAACTTAATAAACCACTTAGCGGATAGTATTTTTTTGTCGGAATGGCCAGCTCAGTGAAGAGGAAACATCCACTCACCGCCGTGGCCCGTCCTTTTTAATAATTCAAAAAAACGCTCTGTTAGTAAAAGCAGTGACTTAGCTTGTGTAATGCAGACTGTCCACAAACTCACAAACAGTGGTTTTTCAAAACGACAACGTGTCACGTTTCGGGGTATCAGCAGTAATCCCCCTGCTTCAGGTCAAAACACTGATCGGTAACCATGTACCTGTGGGAAAAGCACATATGTCTGTACAGCGCTGCGCACACCTTGTAATGCTATACAAATGGAAACATTGAAACATGACAGCAGAAAAAGACCACATGGCCTATCTAGTCTGTCCTTCCATATCAACCACTACAACAGTCCCCTATTTCCCTCCAGAAATCCTCTGTGTTTGTCCCATGCTTTTTGAATTCAGATACTGTCATCATCTCTACCACTTCCACTGGGAGACTATTCCACAGATCCAACACTCTTTCCGTAAACAAATATTTCCACATATTACTCTTGAATCTATCCCCGTCACCCTCATCCTATGTCCCCCTCGTAGCAGAGCTTGCTTTCAATTGAAAGAGGCTTGCCTCCTGTGCATTTATGCCATGGAGATATTTAAACGTCTCAATCATATCACCTCTATCCCACCTTTCCTCTAATGTATAGATATTAAGATGCTTAAGTCTGTCCTCACATGCTTTATAGCGAAGACCACTAACCATGTTAGTAGCCACCCTCTGTACCGACTCCAATTTGTTTATATCCTTTTGAAGGTGCGTTCTCGAGAATTCCACACAATGCTCCAAATGAGGCCACACCAAAGACTTACACAGAGGCACTATCACCTCCTTTCTTCTGCTGGCTATTCCTCTCCCTTTGCACCCAAGCATCCTTCTAGCTTTTGCCGTCACCTTTTCTATCTGTTTAGCTACTTTAAGATCATAAGACATCTATAATGAGGCCGAGTGAGGTGGTAACCTCAGGCGGCATTATTTGGGGGTGGCAAAAATTGCCCCCAAAAAGATTGCCTCACTCGGACTTCAAAATAGTAATAAAAAAAAATGGCTGCAAATGCTGCTGCCGCAGCAGCAGCAACATGTAGTGCCCCACGGCGGCCGCCTCCCCATTAGAGCCCTCACTCAGCATCCCCCTCCCCTCCCCTGCGCCGGCTCAACTTTGCAGCCCCACCTCTTCCTCCCCATACCTCCGTTCAGTGCTGCCTGCTCTTTCCCTGCTGCCGGCATCGCCTTGAAAAAAACAGAGGGCGGCAGCAGCAGGGAAAGAGCAGGCAGCGCTGGACGGAGATATGGGGGGAAAAGGGGAGGCGTGCGCCCAAGCTGCAAGTCACACAGGGCGCAATTGCAGCTCGTTGCAGCCTTGTGTGCAAACATCTTGCATTTCCTCCGTATAATCTAATCGGATTTTTGGTTTGGTTCAGTCTCTGATTGGATTTCTGAAAAAGCCCCACCCCCTCTAAGGTGGGGGTGGGCGCCATCTCATTCTTCGCCTCAGGCAGCAGATTGCCTTGAGCTGCCCCTGATCAGATACAATCACGCCCAGGTCTCGCTCTTCCTTTGTGGACTGAAGTACTTCACTCCCTATACTACATCGCTCCCTTGGCTTGCTGCAGCCCAAATGCATGACCTTGCAATTTTTAACATTAAATCTCAGAAGTCAAATTCTAGACCGTTTTTCAGACTTAGCTAGATTCGTCCTCATGTTTTCTACACTTTCTTGGGTGTCTATTGCAGATTTTGGTATCATCCACAAAGAGGCAAACCTTACCTGATAGCCCTTCTGCAGTATTGCTCTCAAAGAAGATAAAAAGAATTGGACCAAGACAGATCC
Organism: Ichthyophis bannanicus; assembly: GCA_033557465.1. Lineage (NCBI taxonomy): Eukaryota > Metazoa > Chordata > Amphibia > Gymnophiona > Ichthyophiidae > Ichthyophis > Ichthyophis bannanicus. Next base: position 307,104,343 of record CM066032.1, on the reverse strand, counting down.
CTCGGGCACACCACTGGTAACCTCCTTCTCCTCAGAGTGAGCTCCATTTATCTGTACCCTTTGTCGCCTCCCACTCAACGAGTTTCTAACCCAAGCTGTAACTTTAGGGTTCATCCCTAGGGTGCTCAGTTTGTTTATAAGTCGTCTGTACGGAACAGTTTCAAAGGTTTTACTAAAATCTAAATACACCACATCTAGGGCTCTCCCTTGGTCCATCTTCCTGGTCACCCAATCAAAGAAATCAATCATATTTGTCTGACAAGACTTGCCACTAGTGAATCCATGCTGCCTCGGATCCTGTAATCCGCTGGACTCCAGAAACCTCACTAGTTTCTCTTTCAGCAGTGCTTCCAATAATTTATTCACCTCCGAGGTTAAACTAACAGGCCTATAATTTTCAACCACATCCTTACTTCCATTTTTGTGTAAAGGCACAACTCGTACCTCTCTCCAGTCCTCTGGCACCACTCCCGACTCCAACGAGGCATTGAAAAGGTCAGTCAGTGGAGCTGCTAGAATGTCCCCACGTTCCCTCAGTATTCTAGGTAGTATCCCATCCGGTCCCATCACTTTGTCTACTTTAAGTTTAGCTAGCTTCTCATGAACACAGTCTTCTGAAAATTGTTCTAGATGACCCTCACTTCTGTTCCTGTTTGTGGGTATTTTCTGAGGTTCTGCGCCTGGTGAACACAAAACAAAAATATTTGTTAAGCAATTTTGCTTTATCTTCATCAGTTTCTACATATTCCTCCCCTTCACCCTTGAGTCTGATAATACCACTTTTGCCCTTCCTCTTCTCACTAACATTTCTAAAAAATGTCTTATCTCCCCATTTTATTGCATTACATTAACTATTTCCTCCTCTTTCTGAATCTTTGCCTTTCTGATTACTTTGCTAACTTCTCTAAGTTTTTCCAAATATAGATGCCTATCTTCCTCTCTCTGTGATCTCTTGTATTTCATGAAGGCCTCCCTCTTTTTCTTCACCTTTTCAGCTACTTTCGAAAACTATAGCAGTTTCCTTTTCCTTTTACCTTTATTTACCATTCTAACAAAAAGGTCGGTTGCCCTTAAAATATTCCCTTTCAGTTTTTCCCACTGTTTTTCTACATCCCTCAGCTGTTCCCATCCCAGTAATGACTCCCTGAGGTATTGACCCATCTTGGCAAAGTTAGTTTTCCTAAAGTCTAAGACTCTCACTTTTGAATGGATTTTATCAGCCTTAGTCCTAATAGGGCCCGATTCTGTCCTGGATGTCGATCCCTTCTGTACATCCATTCTGAACCAGATATACATAGGGGATCAGAATCGTGAACAGTCCTGCATGTGCAGGCCGGACTGCGATTCAGTTCGGCCTGCACGTGCAGTACTCTCCCCGGCTAACTCAGACAAGGTTCTTCAATTGAGCTGCGGCACCAGGCGTCATGTTGCCATGCACCACGGCTCCATTGAAGAGCCGCAATGCTGGCCGCCGGAAATTAAAGTGAATTCACTACAGCCTGACCCCCCAATCTGGCCTCCTAAGGCCATGGTTAGGCTGCAGGGAATGTTCTCCAGCCCCCCTGCCCCATCTGCACCCCGGCATTTAAAAAAGGACAAGTCCAGGGAAGTTATTCCATCTCCGAGGTGGAATAACTTCCCCGCACATATCGTCGGTCCTGGATGTATAGGGCCAATAATAGAATTGACCCTGTATGTCCAGGGCCGGTGATCACCCAGACTCCACCCCGAGCCGCCCCTTCCCTGCCCCCATCTAACTTCCCCGCACAACCGGCGGGGAGGTTAGTCACAGCCGGGCAAAGGCACGAATAGCTGGGATGGATGACCCGTTGGGCCATCCATTCCCACTATTTGTTGGCACAGAATAACCCCCATACTGAAGCACACCATCTGGTGATCACCGGCTGCAAAATGATCTCCCACTATAACATCGGAAACACTTTCACCATTGGTATGCACCAAGTCCAGTATGGCCCCTTTACATGTGGGTTCTGATACCAGTTGCCTGAATAGTTCTCCCTGTAGAGAATCCAGGAACTCCTTACCTCTAGATGATACTGCAGCAGGGATGTGCCAACCAACATATGGCATATTGAAATCCCCTATCAGTAGCACTTCCCCTTTCCTGGCAATGCTGTGTATATCTTCAATTAACTCTCCGTCTACCTCTTCTCCCTGTAAGGGAGGTCTGTATATCATGCCAATGCAAATAGAATTCTCTTCCCCTCTTTCTAGTTTAACCTATAGTGCTTCCTCTCTCCCTTTTAAGCCCTGTATTTCCATAGCTTTAATATTATTTTTTACATATAGTGCCACTCCTCCTCCCGTTCTTCCTACCCTGTACTTTCTGAATGAAGATAATGATCAGTAGCAGTAGTAGTAGTAGTAGTGAGGAGGGTCAAGATGCCTTTTAATTTAATTTTTAAAAAATTGGTGAAAGATACCCTGGATGACTATGTGGTTCTTTTCTACATGGTCATGTGATCTCATTCCATCAATCAAGTGCAAAGAAACCACACTTCTTGAGTATTGTAGTTGAAGAATACTAGATCTATCATGCATCTCAGTGCATTGTGGTTTTTAAGCTAGTTATTTGTGAATACATATTTTCTAGTAGCTTATCCATTACAGCATATTATTATTTACCAATATATTTCTCTGAAGTAGAGTCTTCAGCTGTTGTGAATGAACCTGCTCTCAGCTGATCTCTGAAGCTACGCAGAGTTGGGCCTGAATAGTATTTGGTTAGATGACTACCTTGGAATACCAGGAGCTGTAAACTCATTGTGCAGAAGAAAGACCTGGCACTCTTCTTCTCGTCACACCGTGCCAAGAAACCTAGGGTCACCAGTAGACAGCATTGACTCAAATGACACACATTGGGGGATGTTTACTAAACTGCGGTAACGTTACATAACGCGCGTTATGTAACGTTAACGATCTTTAATGCATCATAACGCGTGTTATGATGCGTTAACGATCGTTAGCATTACATAACATGCGTTAACCTAAATGAACGATCGTAAAGTTCCGCGGCGCGGTAAAACACCGCAGAAGGTGGAGAGAGGGCGGAGAGAAGGAGTCAGTGGGCGGAGAGTGGGTGGGGAGAGGCTCCCTTCACACTAACGCGCTGATCTGAAGAGCTGAATCCTAACGCAATTGAAAACCTGCCGTTAGATGCAAATTTGCAGGGGAGAGAAACCATTTCAGTGTCAGCAATGTACAGCACAGGCAGGGAAACCTACAAAAAGTGATAAGTGTGATACATGTGCCCAGAACAAAAGGGCACAGAAACATTGAAAATGCCCCCAACAAACTGGAAAAAAAACATAACCAAGCTGGCCAATAGTGATATTAATGGGAAACATCAACCCCCACCCCCCGAGAAAGCTCCACACAAAAGATAGTACTCGTTGAAGGGTCTATGCTCCGTCCCCTTACAAGGTGAATGAGCCCTCAGTGAAATTGCGCTGTTCAGGGTTTTCCCCTCCATCGGACAGGGTGCCCATGGCATGCACATGTCCCGCAACATCAGGGCGGGCATGTCGGAATGGCAACTGGACAGATGCTGGAAAAGGAGATACAGAAGGCCGCAGGCGGCACATGCTGTGGTGCAGCTGGGCCACACTGCAGACTAGGGTGATGCCTAGGTGGCCCATACGAATGCTGAAACAGCAGAGCAGCCAGATAGCAACTGCTGAAGGCCCAACATGGGCACGAGTGTGTTTCCCACAGTGTCAACAGCTACCCCCAAGGGCACGGAACATTGGCAGGCGGGGCTGGGGGGGGGAGCGTGGACGTCTATGCAGGCACCCCTACCACAGAACCCGCACCATAGGCAGCTGCCTACCTGCACACTGGATGGCCTGAGACTGCGCACCACCAGCACCACCAGCAGAAGGGCATGTCAGCATGGTGGCAGAGGGATACTGGTGGTGGAGGGGGCAGTGGCAGCTGCCCAGAGAAGACCGTGGCCTAGCCCTGTGTAGGTGGGTGCCGTGTACTGCAACAGACAGGCCCTGTCTGAAGAACAGTCATGGTATCACCAGGGAATGTACTGACTCTGTGACAACAAGGTGGTGCAGTGCACAAAACCAGTGTATTCAGAAGAAGAAGGTCACAGGTTCAAATCCCAGCTGTGGTTCCTGCCAACCCAGTCCCCATATTTTACCCACTACTACAGCGTGCTAATACAGACAACACCTTTATTGCAGATGACGTAAACATGCCCAAGACACCTACATTTTACCCTACAGAGCACAGACACCATAAACATGTGCATTACCTAGAGCAGAATCTCCCAAATGCAGTCCTGGAGGGCCAAACACCATTCCGGTCCCATGCTGCCTCTAATAAAGATGCCTGTGCTGCATTTCTATGCGCCACCCCCATGGTATGCAGATGTATCTCATGCATATTCATGAGAGACAGCATGAAAATCCGAACAGTGTTTGGCACCGCAGGACTGGAGTTGGGAACCTCTGCCGTAAAGCAGCAGCCAACAGGGGTAGACACACCCGCACCCACAGGCTCCATTATACAATGCCTCCTGGAGAGGCAGGATGTTGGGCCCTGTGTGCATCTCCCAATACTAGCACTTGCATACCTTAGCAATGCCACCCTAAACCTGGGAATATGGTACACAGCTATCAAAAGGTTGTTATGATCACTGGCAGATAGCAATTCCTATGTTTAAGCTCAATTCACTGATTGAGCTGCATCATAGCAACCTTTCTGATGTCTGTGGAGTGTGCCTCAGGTCTTGAGTCTGACAGAGTGACCCCAACAGTATTGCGTACCATAGCCATGCCTGCACTGTGCCCAGGACTGGTGTGGTGGCCTGGGCTGCCAAACACCTCTATAGTAGCACACTGCTGGCATAGGTGTGGGAAGTGTGTGTCTGTCTATCCAGTGTGAGGTGGCTGCCAACGCCCTCCACAGCCCACACTGCTAGCACTGTTGCCAGTATTGGCCTGCCAATGTGCATAAGGAGGAGCATGGTACCGTGAGAATAGCCTGGATAGGGTGGCCTGGCCTGGATGCATCGGCACAGGGCATAGGGCAATGGCTCGGACATTGTAGTGCCCGGCCACCACCTGCACGGACAGGGTGGCCACAGTATATCCTGCTGGGAGGTCACTCTCACCCTGACTGAGCAGTGACCATGGCATGGCTAGGTTCCCCCATAGTGCTATATAGTATTTCTCTCATGTGATATTTATGGGTTTTCTTTTGGGGCCCAATCACTGACTTATCTGCTTGGTGTGTATGCTGACATCCCCGTTCTGGGTACATGCATCTCCTCCAGGACCATGCACTATGGACTAGCTGGCAGACTGTCTGCAGCTAGTATGTGTCTTGCTGGAACACCTTGCAGGCACTGTTCCCTCTAAGCTGTGCGCATGTGCGCGCGCACACACCTCGCCGAGCGAGCGCACATACTTTACAACAGAGCGCACAAAAATTACGGTTCTGATTCTGATAGAAAACAACACAGACGTCTTAAAATTTAAAAGTTGTTGTGTATTTATGGGGTTTTCACAAGTTCTACAATATTTTCTAGTGCAATCAATGTGGTGTACATACAGTATTCTGACGTGTAGTCAAATTTTAAAGTATATAACTCCGATTGTCGTTATGTGGCGCACAAAAATTTAACCTTCCTTCAAAAGCTGCACAGCTGATATTTTATGCGCCCATAGCCTACAGAAAATTAGAGGGAACATTGCTTGCAGGGTGCAGCGGTTGGGGGCTTGCTGCTGGAGAATGTCAGATAATGGTGGGGGGCAGCTGAGCATTTCCAGGCCTACTGTCTGTCTGCTATTGCATTATGGATGTGTACCGCTCTGTCTGTTCCCCAGCAGGACTGGGGTTGATGGTCCCCTCTACTGCTACCATTGCAGGGAGGTAGAATGTGGATCTATTGGTGGGTGATCCTGTTTCCCACCTTGAGCCCCAGAGGGTGGGTTGTGTGGTGGTACATAATCTGCCTATGGGTCCAAACACCCCCCACCCCACCCCACCCCACCCGACCCCACCCCAGGTAACCATGGCACCAACACAGGATATGCACTATTCTGGGTGCATCATCGCCCATAAGGGCTAGACATGACTGAGAAATACAGAAGGACACAGATGTATCCCAGGTGTGTCTAAAGGAACTACCTATCACACACTGATGGGGACCTGCAGCATGGTGTATTTCAGCCATGAAAGGTGCTGTGGACCTGGTGATGGGCGCCCCACCTCAACCTCAGGGTGAGCACATTACCCGCACAATGTGACTGTCTGTGGCTACTCTGTGCCAGTACCACACACGGTCTGTTCTGCCTACCAGGCCGAGGTGCTGTGGAGGTGCATACCCCATCTAGTGCCCATCTGTCGACTGCTGCTTTGTATGTGCAGTGCATCATGGGTACGGGTGGGTTAACCCTATCCTGGTAACCACAGCAGACAGTTTGTGTGGTGACGTGCAGTCCTTCTGCAGCCAGCCAGGGCTTTGTTCACAGCCTTATAAGGTGTCCTATAGGGGACATTATAGGGTGCCTTGGCGGACAGTACACTTTATAATGTGCCCTATGGAGTGTGTTATGGGGTGCCTTATGCGGCACCTTAGGTTATGCCACCGTGAGTGTGTGTTTGCTGGTAGCACTAATTAAAATACAGGTCAAATGCCTCAACAATCACTACTTAAATGTAAAGTGTGATGCCTCAGCCAGCCTTATACTTTAGGCCCACTGGGGAATCGAACCCATGACCCCTGTACCATCAGTTAGTGTAATAACCATTGTGCTATAGCTCTGTTGCTTTGCTTGCTTGCCTGCCTGCGCGCCTTCTTAAGATTAACGAGCGGTAACGTGCCATGTAGTGCTCGTTATTTTATGGCACCTTGTAACGCGTGTTATCAGTAACGATGTACCGCCCATGTCCTTATATGGGATTTCTGCTTCTACCGCGGATCCTAACGCGAATCACATTACCACAGTTTAGTAAACATCCCCCATTGTATTGCATTTTGTCTCTGAAGTTTTCATTTCAGATGGGCACAAGGATATAGCTAAATTGCAGCTGTCTCCAATGAACTCACACAGAAACAGATTTCCAGTAAAAAAAAATGCCACCCAACCATACAAACATAAGATTTCTGTGCAGTGTGAGAACCAAGTAGTAAAGCAAGAGTGAAAGTCCTAGAAGAAAAATTAAACTTTCCACCCACAAACGTTTTCCTGCATTTTAACTAACCATTCTGAAGTCATGACTGCTGTTTTGGCAACCGTAGCAAACCCACACAAAATGAATTTTATGTTTCATTGACATGAATTTTTAGAATTTTGTGTGGCCATGATGTGCTCAACTACAGTAAGATGCAACAAACAATATATCTATGGCCACTAGTTCTTCAGAAACTGCTTTATATCTGACAAGCAAAAGAGTATAAAGATGATCATTTAGGTAAAAGAAGTTGCCATGTCAGAACTTTAATAACATCTAACAAAATTATAAGTTTAATAGATGATAATAGCATAAATATTGTGTTGCATGATGAACTTAAAGTTTTAGACTGTTCCAATCAGGATTCAAAGCAACACATTAATGATGTGGTTTATCGCTCTGCAAACGCTATAGCTTCTCTAAAAATTGACCAATTAGTTCTGAACTTGGGGTGAAGGTAAAGCAATTATCATACTAAAAATGACCTTATTCTGATAAGGATAAATTATTGTTAATAGGTTGACACCCACTTAACCGAGGCAAGCGGACCCGGTGCTTCGGGCCCTGCCAGCATCTACCCTCCCCCCCTTCCTCCCCTCCTCCAACCTCAAGAAGAAAACACTACACAAGACTCTCATGGGAACAAACTGGTCGCAGCTTTATTAACCATTAACCATTTAAACATTCCAACATCATAAACCTTAACCAGCCTCCTAGCGGAGTAGTGCCACACCAGCCATACCTTTAGCAAAGTGCATTACCACCGCTACGACCATAAACTTGCCCCCGGCAAGCTTCCTATCCCTTTCCCCGACTTCGCCATGCCCATAGCAAAAGTCGGCCAGGGTTTGTCCAGGTCAGGGGCACCCCACCCCCGCCCAAGTGTACCCTGAGGCACCGGACCCCGGAAACCTCCGGGATACCGCCCCCCCCCCCCCCAAAGCTGCAACACCCCCATTTTACCCCTCCCCCCATCCCGAAACTTCAATGGGCGGGAGGGAGGGAAGCAGCCACCGCTCAGGCCTCCTCACCCGCAACTGGCCACGCGGAGGCCCCGGCTGACTCCTCCCCCACTGTGCCTACCCGACAGCTTCTCCATTGGCTCCTGAGCGGCCGCATTCGCCGGGAGCCAATGGATTAAAAATTTTTCCGCCCACGCGCCTCCAGCCTCGGCCGCGCGTAGGGTCCCCGCACCAGGCCGCGTGCCCGGTTACGGTCGTCCGCCGGGACCCTGCCCGCGGCCTCACTAAGTAAGAGTAAAGTAAATGGTGCCAGAATAATAATGGGTAATTTCAGTTGCCCTATTATCAACTGGGTTAATGTTACATCGGGACATGCTAGGGAGCTCAAGTTTTTAGATGAAATAAATGCCTGCTTCATGGAGCAGCTGGTTCAGGAACTGACATGAGGAGCGCTATTTTAAATCTAGTCCTTAGTGGAATACAGTATGTGGTGTGAGAGATAATGGTGTTAGGGCTACTTGGCAGTAGTGATCATTACATGATCACATTTGATTTAATAAATGCAGAGAAGATAAGAAAATCCACTGTGCTAGCATTTAACTTTCAAAAGGGAGACTATGATAAAATAAGGAAAATGGTTAAGAAAAATCTGAAAGGAGCAGCTGCAAACATTAAAAATGTATATTAGACCTGGGTGTTTTTAAAAAAATACTATCTTGAAAGCCCAGAACAAATATTCCATGCTTTAAGAAAGGTGGAAGAAAGACAAAATGACTGCCAGCATGGTTTAAAGGTGAGGTCAGAGAGACTATTATAGCCAAAAAAAAATCATAAAGAAAATGGAAAAAGGAGCCAAATGATGAAAACAACAAACAACAAACTGTAAGCACTAGCAAGTTAAATGCAAAGCCTTGATAAAGCAGGCAAAGGGAAATTTTGAAAAAAAGCTTGCCATAGAAGCAAAAACTCATAATAAAAACTTTTTAAAGTACATATGTAGCAAAATGTGCCCTGTGAGAGAATCAGTTGGACCATTACACGATAGAGGGGTAAAAGAGACACTATAAGGGATATGTTTACTAAACCGTCTTAATGTGCGCTCTGTAACGTTATCGCGCGATAAGGTACCTTATCACGCGATAATGTCGCATCTTGCGGTGCACAGGTACCTTATCGTGCGATAATGCGCGCCGCGGCGAAAACGAGGGATGAAGGCGGTCAAAGGCTCCCGGAGGGCGGAGGAAGGCTCCCCAGGGGCGGAGAGAAGGGGTCAATGGGTGGAGAGTGGGAGGGGAGAGGCTCCTTGCACACTAACGCTGTGAAATCCGAGGCAAAAAAATATCGCCAGAGAAACCCTTGCGTTACAGCCGATTTTAAAGGGAAAAGAAATCATTTCCGTCTGCAATGTACAGCAAAACCAGGGAAACCTACAAAAAGTGATAAGTGTGATACAGGTGCACGGAACAAAAGGGCAAAGAAACAGTGAAAATGACCTCAACAAAATGGAAAAAAAACATAACCAAGCTGGCCAATAGTGATATCAATGGGCAACATAAAAAAACACTCCCAAAAAACCTCCAAAAAAAAGAAATGAATTTTGGAAGGGTCTACGCTCCGTCCCCATACAAGGTGAATGAGCCCACAGTGAAATTGTCCAGAGCAGGGTTTCCGACCCCATTGGCCAGGTTTCTGACCCCATTGGCCAGGTGGTGCAGTGAACATAGCCAGTGTGTTCAGGAGCAGAAGGTCACCAGTTCAAGTCCCAGCTGGGGCTCCTGCCAATCCAGTCCCCATATTTTAATCACCACTAAACCGTGAAAGTACAGACAAACCTTTATTGCAGAGAACATAAGCATGGTTCAAACGCCTATATTTTACCCTACAGAGCACAGACACCAGAAACATGGACATTACCTAGAGCACATTCCCCCAAATGCAGCCCTGGAAAAGTAGCAGCACAGAAATGCAAATCTCCACATCACCATGGGGAGAATTCACCATACCATCTCATAAACAAATCGAACAAATAATCACCTCACTCAACACTACCACTTCTCCAAAAGACCCCTGCCCTGTTCAATGGATAAAAACCACTAAGGAACAACTCGGTCTATATATACAAAAGATAGTCAAATTATCCTTACTCCAAGGACATATGCCAGCCTCCTTTAAACAAGCATCCATTCAACCAGTTTTGAAAAACACTTCACTCTGTAAGACAGATCCTGCAACATACCGTCCGATCTCCAGCCTACCATTTCTTGCAAAGATCATAGAAAAGGCCATTCAGATGCAGCTCCAGGAGCATATAGACCACAATGCACCACTAGACCTACAACAGCATGACTTTAAACTGCATCATAATGTAGAAATATTCCTAACATCACTCTTCAATAACATCCTGAAGGGAATGGCAAGCCAAAGTATGGATTTCTACTAATTTTCATGGACATCTCATCCGCCTTTGATTCAGTTTCACACCCCATCCTGATCCAACACCTCCAGGAAATTGGCATCTACAACAACACACTAAAATGGTTCACCTCATACCTAAAGGACAGGCTACAACAAGTTAAATGTGGATCTAACTACTCGGCACCCTTCTCTATACTACAGGGCATCCAACAGGGCTCGGCACTCTCATCAATACTATTCAATCTATACATACACCCCGTCTGTGACATCATCAAGAAACATAAAATTCTGATTGATTGTAAGACTTCCCATTTCCCCTAGCCCCATGGTAATTTGTGGTCACTAACCTTGAAATAACCTATACACCGATGACCTTATGGTATACACCCCGATTGACATGGAAACACCAAACCTTATGACTATCACCCAATGCCTGGAAGAGGTAGCCACCTGACTCAGTAGCAACAACCTCATATTAAACTACAAGAAAACAGAAGCACTCTACATCAACAGAAGCATCATCTTCAGCCCACCCAACAAATCCAACTATCGAACCAAGCCATACCTGTAAAAGATGAAGTGCACTACCTAGGCATCACTCTAGACAAAAACATCCACTTTCAATCACATATAAACAAAACAGCAGCAAAGGCATACTGCAAACTCAGTCCCATAAGAAGACTAAAGCCACTTTTACACCAGGATCATTTCCGGACAGTATGCCAAGCTATCATTACACCATTACTAGACTATGGCAAGGACTACCAAGGACTCACAAAGCACGCCACACACCAACTACAGATGGTTCAAAACACAACAGCATGGATCAACAGCGGAACCAGATGGACACACCACATTATACTGGTATTACACCAACTACACTGGCTCCCAATCCAAGCCCGCGCCAAGTTCAAAACAATACTAAATATCTTTAAAATCATCCACCACTCCTCAGCAGATATCCTAGAAACCCTAATCACAAGAGAAATCAGCACCCACCCTAGACAGAGCAGCAATAGACACATAATTAATGTACCAACAGACTACTGGAAAAGTACACAATCAACATCCAAAACAGCACTCTCGCTAGCCGCACCACAACTATGGAACACCCTCCCTGAAAAAATCTGTTCCACTGAAGATGTTAAGGACTTCAGGAAAAAACTCAAGACCTTTCTATTCATAGAACATTATGGAAACATCCTGTAGTCCGACAACAACAACGGCCCCAACCAAAAACTCCTTGAAACACTAGAACAGCTCCCAATATCCCTACTCAGCTGTAAATAAACTGAAACAATGTAAATAAGTTAAGCAAATTGTAAATAGTTTACTACCCTGTCAAATACCCTATGCTTAGTTAAATGTACCCTGTTCGAGTTTGAAATTTAATGTAAACCGCTTTGATTTCAGAATAAGTTGGTATAAAAAAAAACAAGTTAAATAAATAAATAAAATATTTTTTCACTCAGGGCCCGATTCCATTCCACACATCCAGGCCTTCTGTGCATCTGGCCGGAACCGGACGCACAGAAGGAGTCACAATTCTGATCCCGCGGGGATCAGAATCGCGAACAGGCCTGTACGTGCCGGCCGGGACCCTGATTCCATCCGGCCTGCATGTATAGGCCTTCCCTGGCTGTCAGGTCTCTTCAATGAAGCCGCGGTGCCATGGCATCCAGTTGCCATGGCACCGCAGCTCCATTGAAGAGCCGCAATCCCTGGCTACCGGCTCCAGAAGCGAATTCCCTGCAGCCCAACCCCCACACTGGCCTCCTAAGGCCAGGGTCAGGCTGCGGTGAAGGTCTTCAGCCCCCCCCCCCCCGCCCCATCTGCGCCCCAGGCATGCCATTCCCCACAGAATAGGGGAACTTATCCCACTTCGGAGGTGGGATAAGTTCCTCGTGGAAGTCGCCGGCCCCGGATGTACAGGGCCAACATTAGAATCTGTCCTGTGCGTCCAGGGCCAACAACTGCCCACTGCCTGCCGTAGCACCGCCCCAGATCCGCCCCTTTCCCACCCCATCTACTTTCACCATACAAGACGCAGGGAAGGTAAACTGGACTGCTACTACTGCTGCTGTGCATTTGTATAGCGCTACAAATCATACACAGCGCTGCACAGACATGTAAGAGACAGTCCCTGCTCATCAGAGATTACGATCTAGTTAAGACAGACAACACAGAAGGTGTAGGCAGGGATAAAACAAGGGGAAAGAAAAAGAAAATGGAGATCAGGTGAGTCAAGATCCAAAAGCAACAGCGAAAAGGTGAGTTTTCAGCCTGGATTTGAAGAGGGTTAGAGAAGGTTCCTGGCATACAGACACAGGTAGTTTGTTCCAGGCGTAAGGTTCAGCAAGGTGAAAGGAGCGAAGTCTGGAGTTAGCATTAGAAGAGAAGGGCACAGATAGAAGCAGTTTGCTAGAAGAGTGGATTTCCCGAGGGGGGTTTGTGAGAGCCAGAAGGGAAGGAGTTAACAGTACAAATTGCTGGCATTTGTTCTGCATGTGCGTTGTGGGATGCTAGAGGTATTAGGTGATATCAGATGGAAGAAATGTGAGAAAAAACACACTTATCTACAGAGCACAGGAGAGAGAAGGCATCATTAGCATGGTTATGCCAGTTTGGCATGGGGGTCTCCTGAGGCAAGTGGGGAAACTGTCAGAATATCAGAGAACTAATAAGATATATTTTCTATATTTCTTAAAAATAGAGGATGGAAAAACAGACCGGGTGGAAGGTTGAAAAAGTGGGAAAAGGGTCAGATAACAAGGAATAAATCTGACAAAGGCCTGAGCACATGTTTATACAAAAGGCCATAAGGGTCACAGGTCAGCAGGAATGGGAGTGCAGATATGACAGGACAAAGAAAGGAATGAAAGAGAGAATCCAGATGCCTGGAATCAAAAACAAAGGGACTATTTGGGAAAGAAAACTATACAACAGGACAGAACCTTTAAAGATTGGGAATTTACACCCCATTTTCTGAAGACGGTTTGTAAATTCTCACTGTATGTCTGCTAATGAGTGAGTGGGTATGATTTTGATTGTCTGTGTGAAAGTCTCCTTAATTTATCTTTGAGTGTAGCTAGGAACCATATATCCTTCTCTTTCACTGTGCTAGAATCTGTTGATAGACAGGAAAACTCTTAATTACTTTATAGCTGTAAACTTGTTAGAAGAGGGTGAGGGAATTCTCCAAGTTACTTTGTATTTAGCTAGTTTTGGTTGCGCTTCCTGTATGTTTGCTTCTGTGATATAATAAATAAAGGATTTTATTTGTAAGAAGAATCTGTGAGAATTTTGTGCCAGGTACGAGTATATTCTACATGAGGTGTGGTTTATTGGGAGGAGGTGGTAGGCCCTTCCTGTATGTAAGGTTTTATTTCCCTCTACCATGGAGGAGGAGGGGTGGCATCCGCCTAGCCAACGGATTGGCCCCCCCCCCCCTCCTCTCCCGGTTCCGTACATGTTGTATGGAGAGATAAGAGAAGAAAGGTAGTGAGGAGCTGCAGAGTGAATGCATTTATAGGTCAGCAGGAGAAGTTTGAACTGGATGCGGAAATGGATAGGGAGCCAATGAAGTGACTTGAGAAGAGGAGTAATATGGGCATGATGAGGCTGGCGGAAGATTAGCCATGTAGCAGAGTGTTGAACAGATCGAAGGGGAGAGAGATGATTCAAAGGGAGACCAGCAAGGAGTAGGTTACAGTAGTCAAGACAGGAGGTGATCAAGGAGTGGATAAGCATCGTAGTAGTGTGTTCAGAAAGGAAAGGGCGGATTTTACTGATGCTATAGAGAAAGAAACAGCAGGTCTTAGCAGATGGATGTGTGTGGAGAAAGAGAGAGAGGAGTCAAAGACAGCCCCAAGATTGCGGGCCGAGGAAACAGGAAGGAGTACAGTTATCAACAGAGACTGAGAAAGGAGGAAGAGGAGGGGAGGTTTTAGGGGGAAAGATAAGAAGTTCAGTCTTGGCCATATTCAATTTCAAGTGATGGTGAGACATCCAGGCAGCAATGTCAGAAAGGCAGGCAGAGATCCGGATCTGGATTGCCGGAGACATTTCAGGCGTAGAGAGGTAGATCTGGGAGTCATCAGCATACAGATGGTACTGAAAGCCATGAGAAGAGATAAGCACACCAAGGGACTGGTTATAGAGAGAGTAAAGGAGCGGACCCAAGACAGATCCTTAGGGTACACCAACTGGGAGCGGGATAGCAGAGGAGGAGGAGCCACCAGAACACACACTGAAAGAGCGATGGGAGAGATAGGAGGTGAACCAGGATAGCATAGCGTCCTTAAAACCAAGTGAGGACAGGGTATTGAGGAGAAGGTTGTGGTCAACAGTGTCAAAAGCAGCAGAGAGGTCAAAAAGGATGAGGACAGAGTAAAGGCCTTTGGATTTTGCCAGGAACAAATCACTGGAGACTTTGGCAAGAGCCATTTCAGTAGAGTGTAAAGGAAGAAAGCCAGATTGTAAAGGATCCAGGAGGGCATGAGAGGAGAGGAAGTCGAGGCAGCAGCGGTGAACCGCATGTTCAAATAGTTTAGAAATGAAGGGAAGGAGGGAGATGGGTTGATAATTAGAAGGACAGGTGAGGGTTTCTCGAGGAGAGGTGTGACCACAGCAAGCTTGAAATCTGCAGGGATTGTTGCAGTGGAGAGCGATAAGTTGAGAATATGAGAGATGGAAGGGACAATGGTGGAGGAGATGGGGCTTAGGAGATGGGTGAGGATAGGGTCAGAGGAGCAGGTGGTGAGTTTGGAGGAAGAAAGAAGGTGTGCAGTTTCCTCTTCAGAGATCACAGGAAAGGAAGTGAGGGTAGCAGAGGTGGGGGGGGGGAAGTTTGGCGTGAAGAGGGGGAGGAGCGGAAGTAGTTGACTTTGTGGGGAATTGGAGGGTGATCTTGTGGATTTTGTCATGGAAATAGTCAGCCAGGGTTTGGGCAGAAAGGGAGGGAGGGATCAGAGGTAGAGGCACTTTGAGGAGAGAGCTGAGAGTAGTAAAGAGACGGCAAGGGTCAGAGGCAAGAGAGTTAGTCAGATGGACATAATAGTCTTGTATGGCAAGAGCTATGGCTGACTGGAAAGAGACAAGCATGAATTTAAAGTGTAGAAAGTCTGCAAGGGAGCGGGATTTGAGCCAAGCATGCTCAGCAGAATGGGCACAGGAACGTAGATAGCGGGTAGTGGATGAAAGCCAGGGCTGGGGTGCAGAACATCTCACAGGACGTGGCATGGGCATAGCGAGAGCATCCAGATTAGAGGAGAGTGCAGCATTATAGGAAGTTACTGCCTCGTCAACAGACCTGAATGACATAGTGGAAGAAAGAGATGAAGAAATAGTGGAAGAGAACCAAAGGATCAATAGCATGAAGATTTCTAAATAGGTTGGAGGAGACAGGATGAGGTTGAGGCAGCAGGCGATGAAGATTAAAGCTTTAAAGGTGATGGTTAGATAAGGGAAGAACTGAGCTACAGAAGTTCGAGGGTAAGCAACTAGAGAAAAATACCAGGTCAAGGCAGTGGCCATGCTGGTGAGTGTAGGCAGTGGAACAAAGCTGGAGGTCAAACGAGGAGGCAAGGGAAAGGAGCTTTAAAGCCTAAGGATCAGAGGGGTTATCGACATGAATGTTAAAATCCCCAAGAATAAGAGTGGGGGAAGAGGAATCCAGAAAGAAGGAAAGCCACGTATCAAAGTCAGTGAGAAAGGTAGCAGCAGACTTGTCAGGAGGTCGATAAATAACAGCTACCCGGAGAGGAAGTGGAGTGAATAGACGGATGGAGTGGACTTCACAAGAGAGAAAGGAGTGAGACTGAGGCAGCAGGAGGGGTTGGAATTGGCAGGAGTGAGCAAGTAGAAGCCCAACACCAACACCACGGCCAGTGGGATGAGGCGTGTGGAAGAACTGATAGCCCCCATGACAGAGAGCAGCAATAGATGCAGTATCATCTGGGAGGAGCCAGGTCTCAGTTAGAGCAAGAAGATGTAGAGCATTAGAGATAAAGAGATCACGAGTTAAAGCAAGTTTATTAGAGACAGAGTGAGCATTCCACAAGGCACACAAGAAAGGGAGAGTGGAAGGGAAAAGGAGAGGGATATGAATAAGATTAGACGTGTTGCGTGAAGATCTCTTCTCAGATTGAGATAGAAGTCTAGGGGGCCAGGATTGGGGTTGATATTTCCGGATGAGAGAAGGAGAATTAGTAGCAGAGTACGGGATAGAGAGGAGACAGTACGTCGGAAACGAGGGTGAGGTGGCCTTAAAGAGAGAGGAGATGGTTGAATGAGAGGGAGAAAGCAATGAAGCTCAAAAGCTGATGATAGGGTAGAAGACAGAATGGAGGGGTAAGTGAGGATGGTAAAGGGGAGATAAGGAGGGGAGGAGTGAGGGTGCTGGTTCGAGGGGAGACAGTTATGGAGTATGAAGAAGAGGAAGACAATGTGATGAGGAGCCATAGAAGAGGACTAGAGAGGAGAACAAAGGCCAGAGGATATAGAAGGTGGGAGAGTCAAAGAGATTGGGCACACCTGTGTGTAAAGTAGGTAATGAGCAGATTTTATTTTTTTTTTTATTTACATTTCTTCTATACCGCACTATTTGCGATCAGCGCGGTTTACATAGAACAAACAGTATCCGACAATAAACAAGAGTCAGGTCATTACAAAGAACAGGAGCAATTAACTTGGATAACAGGGGAAACTATCTACATGTGCAGAAATTTGAAATAGATAACTATGTACATGTGAGATGACAGCTATAAGAGACAGTGAGCCACGGGGTGAGTGGGTAGAGGGGAGAGGGGTTGGGGTATAAGTTATACAGCTAAGAAAGCAGAACAAAAATACAAAATAAGGGGCAGAGAGGTAAGAGAACACACTAACAGTGACAAATAAATAAATAAGTGGAGACAGACAGATAAAACTCACAGCAAATTCACTCACAGGAGCTAAACTTCATCTCTCTAGCAGAGCACTGTGAGGGCACTGCTCTTCCCAGAGCACAGAGAGGCAGAGAGCTAGGCACATGTGGGAAACAGGAAGAGGGGCTGGACAATACCTCAGCAGGAGGGGAGGGGTTAGTCACTCAGGTAGACTAAGATCAGAGACAGGGAAAAAATATAGACTCAAACTATAGAGACAGAGGAAAGATATATATTGAATTAAAAGTAAAAGTTAAGCTGGCCAACACAGACAAGACAGTCTTAGGACTGGGAAGAGGCATGAATATTCCCCACTAATCGTGCCTCAGAATGACCCTGTCAGTGTGCAGTCGAACTCTGGAATTCATTACTAGAGGATGTAGTAAAAGCCATTAGTGTAGCTGGGTTTAAAAGAGCTTTCAACAAGTTCCTGGAGGAAAAGTCAATAAATCATTATTAAAGGGGACTGAGGAAATCTACTGATTACCCCTGAGATAAGCAGCATAGAATCTATCATGCAATAATTTGGGAACCTGACAGGCACTTGTGACCTGGATTGGCCATTATTGGAAACAGAATAATGGGCTTGATGGACCTTTGGTTTGACCTAATATGGTATATCTTGTGGCTCTTTATTTGTATTTAAGAACATAAGCAGTGCTTTATTCTAAGTTAGCAAACATTGCATATTAGCATAATACACTATAATGATTTTTTTATTATGTTTAACCTCTGCCCTAGCATTCCATTATCAAGCTGTCATCAGAAATGTTGGATTGTGTTACAGCTCAGCAATGGAAAATCCATTCATATCTTGTATCATATTTATTGAAACACTTTTCAAAGTTTTGCAAACTCAAAATCCAGTTTAAACCAATTGAGCAACCTTCAGTCTTCCTGGAGTCAAAAATGGTCATGACATTGTTCCATTGCTGATACCTTCCAAAGTAAATCAAAAAATACAATCCTGCTTCACCAAAAGCTCTGTAACTTGGTTTTTTTGTTTGTTTTTTTGGTGTGTGTGTATTGCTGGTGGTGGGGGAGACTTGTGCTTTTTTCCAGGAGCATTACTCCAGTAAGGAAAAACCCAGAAGGTATATGAAAAATCTTGTAGTACAAATTTTTGTGGTTAACCGAGAAAACACTATGAGTCAAACCAATGGAAAGAGGCTAATAATTAAAGACAAATGCTATGACATAATCACTTGCACACAGCTGAAACGTTTTAGATGAAGTAGACCCAGCCAGCTGCTTAACAAGTGTTAACTGTAATTGTAGAACATCTTTTATTTGTTTACAACTGATACAGTACGGCCCACGTGCTTTGCAAAAATTAGAAGCGTATTTGTCAGTGGTTCCCTAGCCTGCCCAGTTGGCCTCACAGCCATTGAGGGTTTTCAGGATATCTACAACTTTCTCAGTAAACTGGATTCAATAATACCTGCAGATTTATCTCATGCTTATCCAAATATGCATTTGCAGGTATTGGAGAAGCAAACACATCAGCTAGGGAGATACTCGTTAAGCATCTGAAAAATAGATGAAACCTTAACATCATGGGAATGAATTAATTTCAGTGCTCTCGAGTTATTTCAAGGTTAGTGACCAGAAATTACTATGGGGCTATGGGAAGTGGGACGTCTTACAATCAATCAGAATCATACATTTGTGGCCAGAGAAAGCAGACATGCCTTGGCACAAAATACTAGGTAAATTCAGAAATCCATCCAATAATCTGACTTATTATGATTCGCACAGACAAAGACACTAAGGGGTTTGTTTACTAAGCTGTGGTAGCAGCTTCTGACCGATATCGGAGCCGTGGCCCCGTTGAATTCAATGGGGCCGTGGCTCCGATATTGCATGGAAGCCACTACTTCTGTTTAGTAAACATGCCCCAAGGCCCCCAATAGATTATTACTGAAAAGACCATCATAAATGGATCAACTTGGTAGTTCTAGTGCAATTGCGAATACAAATTCTTCAATAAAATCAATGGTCCAACAGTTACAGTCCTTGGGATTGTTATTAATTTTTTGTTGTTTTCTTAATTCAATCTTTTTATTAAAGCTTCATACAATAGGAAGATAAACAACAAATCAAAACTTACAGACTTACTTATAAAGCATAGGAGAGAAATATTTACATGCTTTCTTTTCAGAGCTGGTACTTCTTTATATTTACGAGTGAGGCAAATCTGATCCTATTCGACATACATAGACAGTGCAGTTATCTTTCCAAATAGAAAAAATTAAACAAATAGCTAATGTGATAAGTATATTAAAAAGCAGGACAATGAGGCCCTAGACCTCCAAATAACAACCTTATATATGAGGTCTTCTGCTATCGATAGGCCCCTACAGATCCTCCACCAAATTTGCTGCCAAAAAGCCTGAAGGTTAACATAGTAAAATAACATGACCAGATGACATGACTAACAATTTTTCCCCTTACACCTGACAGTTTAGCAATCTTAGACATATTCCAGAGGGCTCTATGAGTTATAAAATATAACGACTGAGTAACAGCTGCCGACAGAGAGGGCCGATTCGGCTGAGACTGGAAAACATTCTGGTCTGCATTCAACAACGGTGCCTCAAAGTCATATGCAAAACTTTTTTCTGTTCCCAAACATGGGTGATCTGTACTTGCCTGTAACATATGATACAGTCATGAAACCCTTTTTGCATTAGCTAAAAGAGTTATACAAAAAATGTCAACATCTGCTTCCAAATCTAGGGTCTTCAGCTGTAAAACACTGATAAAAACAATTTGGAGGTAGTTTCTAGTTTCTAGTGCATTAACAGTTTGATATATTGTCTTTCAAATATTGGCAAAGCAGTTTACAAATTAAAAACTTAAGATAAATTCAAACCACAAATTATCAAGACTTTATCTGACCACCTGAAAGTATATGACCCAAATCCCTCAAATCTGCCACCTTAGGTCAATTAATCACTGTACTATGAATCCCTAAGCTGACTTTAACCAAAGTGGGATCAACTGAGACACTGTCAAATCCTCATCTAAATGTGTCATAAAATAGAGAACTGATTATGATGTTGCTTCTAAAATCTTAGTCTGGAAGTATATCTAAAGGACAGGGAGCTGTCAAAGCCCTTTGTAAATATAGCCATTTCAGCAGGTTGGCTTCTGATGCTGCTTAAAAACCTATGGGTTGCAGCTGATGTCGGGAATGCATGACAATGCTGTCTAAACCCAGGAACTACACACCCTTCTAATGTTTGGGCAATTACATTTTTTTCAGTGCAATCCTAGGGTGGGGGGGGGTGTTCTTCCAAAGAAAATGCACCATTTCTATCTCTAAGATCTGATAGATCGAAACAGGAAGATAGAAAGGTATCATGCTAAGAAGATAATTTACAGTATCTTGGAAGCTATAGTCATCTTAATAACCTCCAAATGATCCCACCAACTGAGAAACAAAGGGGACCATTTAATAAATACTGTAAGTCTTTCATCATGCTAACAAGTATCTCACAGTTAAGCGCTATGGAATTCTCGCACCATTCTGCTATACCAGACATACAAATACCTGAGTTTATCATTAGCCTATATAAAGGGCTAATTAGCAAATTCCCGCAGAGAGATATAATGATCTCAATTGATCTTGTAACTGGATAGTTCAGAAAATTGGTCAATAAGATGAAGCGTAGACATCAGATGAAGATATAACAAAATGTCATCTGCATAGACAGTTTACATTCAATATGATTATTTTTAACTCCCATATAGCAATTGTTAATGGCTCCATAGCTAATTTAAATACTAAAAGAGAAAGAGAGCATCCTCGTTTGATGCCTCAAAAAATATGAAAGGACTGTGGGAACATTCATTGACAAAAATGCTAGCCTTTGTGGATGAAGTCAAAAGTTGAACCATTTTAACATATTGTTGCCCAAACCCAAACTATTGCAATGTCTTAAAAGTAAGCCCCACTCTATTCTATCAAAAGCCTTTTGGCATCCTTCTTTGCTGACCCCACTTGTGGCTCTAACATCTGGATATGCCAGAAAATTTGTTGAATATCTCCCAGGAGTATATTCATTCTGATCTTGGTGCATAAAGTGACCAAGCACTCAACTAAGTCTGGTGGCTAATACATTTAGTGTAAATTTAGTGTAAATTTAATACATTTAGTGTAAATTTTACTATCTGAATTAAAAGGCAAAATAAGCCTATAATTTTCTGCCCTGGTGAAATCCCTATCAGATTTAGGAATAACCACAATTTTGGACTCCAAGAAAGACCCCAGTGCCAACCTCTTTTGCAAAAAAGTCCTAAAAGAGAAACAATAATTTAGATGCCAAGATGTCAGAAAACATCTGATAAATTTCAGAAGAAAAGCCATCTTGTCCAGGGATCTGCCCAACAGGAAGGGATTTGATGGCTACCTGCACTTCTTCCAAGGACAATTCTTGATCTAATAAATTCTAAGATCAGGATGTATGAGCCCACCTAACAGATTAGAAAATTTAGACTCCATAAAGGTAACTGCAGAGGAATACAAGGCCTTAAAAAATTCCTGGAATTGAGTAGTGATCTTATCATCTTCATGAATTTCGCTTCTGGTAGAATCCACAGTCTTGAAAATATGTATCCTAATACCTTTAGCATTAAGATATTGAAACATAGAAACATGACGACAGAAAAAGACCATATGGCCTATCTAGTCTGTCCTTCCTTATCAACAACTACAACAGTCCCCTTTTTTCCTTTAGAGATCCTCTGTGTTTGTCCCATGCTTCTTTGAATTCAGATACTGTCCTCATCTCTACCACCTCCACTGGGAGACTATTCCACGGATCCACCACTCTTTCCGTAAAGAAATATTTCTGCATATCATTCCTGAATCTATCCCCCTTCACCATCATCCCATGTCCCCTAGTAGCAGAACTTGCTTTCAATCGAAAGAGGCTCTCCTCCTGAACATTTATGCCATGGAGGTATTTAAACATCTCAATCATATCACCTCTATCCCGCCATTCCTCTAAGGTGTACATATTAAGATCCTTAAATCTGTCCTCATATGCTTTATAATGAAGACCACTAACCATTTTGGTAGCCACCCTCTGTGCTGACTCCATCCTGTTTATATACTTTTGAAGGTGTGGTCTCCAGAATTGCACACAATACTCCAAATTAGGTCGCACCAAAGACTTATACAGAGGCACTATCACCTCCTTTTTTCTGCTAGCCATTCCTCTCCCTATGCAACCAAGCATCCTTCTATTGATCTAATAAATGGCTGGATCTATTGGTTTCTACATAATATATACATTGAGGCATAAAGATTTATGAGCCATTTTATTTAGTTCAACATTGTAGATATAGTGAGAATGCTGCAACCTAAAAAACATCTGTCTTCCTCCTCTATTCCCCCTTTACTTTCTTTCCTTACATTGGCCTACAATATATTGCTCCCCTCAATGTAACCTTATACACATCCCACGAGATATCAGATGGGAACTGAGTCCTATTATTTAATTGAACATATTCCTCTGAAGTCCACTTTATCAGATCCAAAAAGTAGATTCCTTTAAGAAAGAGGTCCGAAACACAAATAACGCTTCTAAAATGACTCCCTTGAATCATGGGCTAGTAGACAGTCTATCAAGATAAGGATCCAAAATTTGATTCAAATCTCCCATAAGATCAGAGACAGAGGTCACTTATGTTAATAAATTGACAATCTCCATTCCAGCATATCCATTGTGGGACATGAATGAAAACAAAATAAAATAACCTGTCACAATGTTTGGCCTCTAACATCACCAATCTACCCTTCCTGTCCATTGCTTGAGATACTATTTCCAATGGTAAAATCTTTTTAACCAATATTAAAATGCCATTATGCTTCCCCACTATTTCAGAAATCACTTTCACTCCATATTTCTTGTCTTTTAAGTGCAAGGAATCCCTATGAGATAAATGGGATTCCTGAATAAAAGCTACATTGGACCAAAGCCTGTTTAAATACTGGAGTAGCTATTTTATTTTAATTGGGTTATTCAACCCTTTAATAACACAGGTACACTAAAAAAAATTTTTTTTAAACTGCATCTAATGTTTCGATTGATTTTTAAGTTTTTTGGTGCGCTGAATCCAAATCTGGTAACCAATTTGCTCCATCACGTACAGATTTTTTGCTACATTGGGTTAGCAGTTTGAGGTGAACGTTTCAGATTGAGTGCGATCGAGATAAAAGTTTCTTGGATGAATTCTTTATACTAATTGTTTAGTAGTTATTCAAATAAGAATAAAGAAAATTGTAACAAGGCAGCACATAAGAATAGAGTAATGTCAACAAAACACACTGTGATGGTAGCAAAATTGTCTGCACTTAAAACAGCCACATACATGTGCACAAACATTGAGCATATAAGAGCGAGGTTAGACACAAAGCAAAGCAAAGAAATGTGCAAAAAATGTTGTACAGGTATGTATGTAAGAATAGAAAACGCAAACCGCACCATTGCAATACATGAAGACAAACACCCGATGGTGTGAAAATAAAATTCTAATAAATGAGATCCGACACTGTGGTAATAACTAGCAAATTTTTATTTCAAAGTTTAGTAAAAACACGATATTTGTCAACACAGTTTAGATTTTAAAGTCATTCTTGGGTCAATCAATCTCCTGGTGGGCCCGTTTCGTCTTCCCCCGAATTCTTCTCTTGGTGCGCTGCTTGGCATATTTTTCATCTGGGGTTTCCCGCAGCAGCAACCAGCAGAAATCAGCCATCATAGTGGTGTTCCATCTTCCTTGGTACCTTCTCTCTGCGTCCTTGATGTCCTGGTGAAACCTTTCACCTTGTTCTTCACTGTACGCCCCCAAGTTTTCGGGTTGGACTTTCAGGCTCATGTTACAGCCTTGTTCTTTGAAGGCATTGAGCATCCTGGCAACAATATCCTTATAGTTCTCATTCCGCCTGTTCCCCAATAATTTGAGAACAACATCCTTGAAGGAATCCCAGGCTTCTTTTTCCTTCTCAGACATCGTTTCAGCGAATGCTCCATCTGACATGAGTTTCCTTATATCAGGGCCAACAAACACTCCTTCCTTTAGCTTTGCTTCAGAAAGTCGGGGGAACTTTGAGCAAAGGTACCGAAAGCACTCACCATCTTTTGGAAGGGACTTGATGAATTGCTTAATGAGACCCAACTTAATGTGGAGAGGTGGTAATAGAATTTTATCACGAGGTACCAAGCTCTCATGAAGAACATTTTTCTCACCGGATCTCAAATACTCCCGAATTGGCCAGTCTTTTTTCCCCCAGTGTAGGTCGCGGGCCCGGCTATCCCACAAGCAAAGGAAACAGGGATATTTGGTGAAACCGGATTGCTGCCCTAATAGCATGGATAGAATTTTAAAGTCTCCACAAATCATCCACTTATGCTCATCATAACGAATCTTCTGAAGAATCAGAGCCAAATTCTCGTATTTTTCTTGGAGAATAACAGAGTGAGCAATAGGAACTGAAGCGAATGTGTTGCCATTATGAAGAAGAACACCTTTTATGCTGTCTTTTGACGAATCAATGAACAGCCGCCATTCAGCAGGATCATACTTGAGTTTAAACGTTTCCATCACTCCGTATATATCGTTGCAAAATACCAAATCTTCCTCTTTGCTGAAATACTTCAAAAATTGTGTCTCGCGGTTGCGGTACCAATAAAAAGTTGTTCCTGGTGACAATAGATTTTTCTGTTTAAGCCGAGAACCTAGCAGTTGGGCAGCATCTTTTGGGAGTCCTAAATCCCGGACTAAATCATTCAATTCAGCTTGAGAGAAAAGTTCAGGTTTCGGATCTGGTTCAGTTTCAAACTCGGAAGTACTGGACTCATCGGGAAAAGCCATCTGATGAGTCTCATCATGATCAGAACCGTCCACACAAATATGATCCAAAGATTTTGGTGGTTCAGGCACAGGTACTTCGTTGCTATGAGGCATAGGCCTAATTGCTGAGGGAAGGTTGGGGTAACTTATTACGTTCTTATTTTTTAAGTTGTATCCCTTCACAATGCAAGAGCAAAAATAGCAGTCACTGCTGTGGTCTCTTTGTTCACGCGCCACATCATAGGTATTCCGAAACGAAATGCTTGTTTTTTACCTTTCATCCATAAGCGGAGATCTTCCTCACATGTCTTGCACACTTTGTGAGGAGCCCACGGTTTGTCTTGATCGCCTAACTTCAAACCGAAATAGGCGAAATATACTTTTTTAATAAATGCAGAAATGTTCCTCTGCCGCTTTTTCACGGTATATTCCCCACAAATAAAACAAAAACTGTCCGGAGAGTTGACGCAACCTCTGGCTCTGTGAGCCATCACAAATACACAGCACTGCAAACTACAACTGTAGTGAACCACTTCGGAATAAAGCTGGATTACGACTGAGCAAACAAAAGGTAATAATGAACTTGCAAGAAACTGAAATTTGACAGGAACGTTCATGTCGCAACCACCGTGTTTGAGCGAACGAGGCGAGGCGAACAGGAAAGAACATGCGCCAGCGCGAGTACTGGATTTAGCCCCCCGCCTCCCACTTGTCCTGTTAATGTATAAAATGAATACAAAACACTCTAAAATATCATGAGGGAGTGTTTCTAGTTAGTTAACCATTACAACCTCTATTTTGGGCCAAGAAAATAAACTGCAGTCGGCTAAAAAGAAATTATGTGAACATTCCTTATATGGGTAAGAAATCTAATTTTGCAAGAAAACGTGACGTGATGGAACATTTTGGCTATTTTTCCTGGATTCAGCACCCCAAAATCTATAGGAATCAGTTGCAAAACTGGAGGCAGTTTTTTGATAGTGTACCTGTGTAATTAATGAAACAATTTTCATGATGGCAATGAAATAAAATCTCTTGTCTCCTTGGACACCTAAAACAACATGTGCATGCGGAAGCATCAAAGTATCAGAACATCCGCCAAGGATTCGCCCTCATCTTTCTGGACATCGCAGCAGCGTTTGATTCAGTGAATCACGATCTCCTTTTTTTTTTTTTTTTTTAATATTTTTATTTATTGAACATTCGCCACATGTAAATAGGTACAATTTGCCAACTTCAACCAACTAAATGTTATACATGAGGAAAATGTAAATTTCAATATTGTATGAAAGCAATACAAACACTCTGCAAGAACTTTAGATTCACTGGCCCCCACCGCTCCCCCCCCTGTATAACCCGGGAGCGCCACCCCTCTCTCCACCCCACCCCTCCCCCCCTCTCCGACCCTTGGGTGAATCCCCCCACCCCCCCCCGCCCCAACCCACCCTAGCACCCCTACCCCCCCTACCACGCCCTATCCTCCTTCCCCCCCCTACCCCCCCCCCTCTTGTATACCCACCCGTGAGGGCTCAGAGTGGGTCACCCCCCCCCTGCAAATATGTAAGCAACAAGCACCATTGATCCTGAAAGTGGGCACGCCGTTGGCGCCTAATCGCGGTCAACTGCTCCATCAATACAATCCGTCTGAGCCTACGTTGCCAAGAGACGAGACCCGGTAGCTGGGGTTGTTTCCAGGCCCGAGCAATCTCGCTGCGAGCAGCCTGAAGACAAGCCCCGACCGGGTGGGTAAACCCCCGGGGCCACCTCGCTCCCCGTATCCCCAGCAGGCCCAACCCCATATCCACCTCCACCCGCTGCCCCAGGATGCCCTCCAACTGTCCCTCTACCAAAACCCAGTATGCTCGCACTATAGGGCAGGTCCACCAAACATGCAAAAATGTTCCCCGCTCCCCACACCCCCGCCAACATAAGTCGGAGGACCCGGGGTACATCCTACTCAGCCGCTCCGGGGTATAATACCATCAAAACAAAAGCTTATAAGACGTCTCTCGGAGGGCGACCGACAGCGCTTGACGGCCGATATTGACGTGCAATGTCCGCCACTCCTGCACCTCCAACTCTCTACCCAAATCCGCCTCCCACTGCACCTGATGGGGGAACTTCCCCGGCTGCTCCACCTCCAGTTCCCGATATAAGCGAGAAATCAAACCCCGGGAGCCCTCCCATGTCAGCCACAAAGTCTCCCCCGGCCCCGGAGCTCCCTCCCAACTCGATCGAATCCGGGCCTGGAGCAAGAAATGACGCACCTGGAGGTAAGGGAAGAAATCACTCCCCCTCAACTGATACCTTAACCGGAGGTCCGAGAAGGGGATTAACGAGCCCTCCTGAACAAACTTCCCGAAGGTATCCAGCCCCCTCCGTTCCCACCTCCGAAACACCCCTTCTCTGCCAGGGCCAAACTCACTCGTCTCCCGCACTGGGGTCAACATCGAGAACACCCCCCCAGGGGCCGCCCAACGGCGGCGTGCCTTCCGCCAATGCATAGTAAGGTGCCACATAAAAGGGTTTGCTTTCCATCTACCCGAGGGTAACCGACCAAAGATCCAAGGCAAGTACCACAACGGAAGCCCCTCAGCCCAGTGTCGCTCAATGGCCCGGAACCGCTTTTCCACTCCCCCTCCGTCACGCCACTCAAAGACCTGCCGCAATTGGGCAGCCTGATAGTATCTAGCCAAGTTTGGGACCCCCAATCCCCCCGCTTCCCGGGACGCATACAGTACCCGTCTGCTCACCCGCGGCCGTGACTTCCCCCAGATAAACGCGAAAACCTGGTTCTGCAAAGTCCGGAGGGATCCTGCCGGGATCCCCACGGGAAGCGATTGAAAAAGATAGAGCAGGCGCGGCAGCAGGTTCATCTTCACCACCGCCACCCTACCCAGCCAGGAAAGTTCCACCGCCCGCCATCGCCCCATATCCTTCTGCAGCTCCTGGAATAATCCCGGATAATTGGCCTTGTATAATCGCAGGGGGTGCGCCGTAATCTGCACACCCAAATACCGTAGCGAACCCTTCGCCCACCTAAAGGGGAAGGAGCTGCGCAAGCTGGCCACCACGGTCGGGTCCAATGAGAGTGACATAGCCTCTGTCTTATCCCAATTTACCTTAAACCCAGAGAGGTGCCCATACCGGTTAAGCTCACCCATCAGTATGGGGAGGGACACTATGGGGCGGGTCACGGCAAACAGGACGTCGTCTGCAAAGAGTGCCATTTTATGCTGTTCCGTGCCGACAGGTATTCCCGAGATGTCCCCATTAGAACGAATATGCGCCGCCAGGGGCTCCATAACTAGGCAAACAACAATGGGGAGAGCGGGCATCCCTGGCGAGTGCCCCTCCCAAGGGGAAAAAACTCCGAAAATCCACCATTAACATTCACCGCCGCCACCGGCGCTGCGTAAAGTGCTTGAATCCAGGCCCTAAACCGTGGGCCCAGGCCCACGTGCTGCAGCACCCCCTGTAGGAAGGGGAAGCTGACCCGGTCAAAGGCCTTTTCTGCATCAATGGAGAGGAACATGGCTGGGTGCTGGACCTGCCGCGCCAGCCACCCAAGCTGGATCACTCTTCGAATGCCATCAGCCGGCTGTCTCCCCATGATGAACCCCGATTGATCCGGGTGGATCAGATCCGGCATGTACGGGGCTAAACGCAAGGCCAGTACTTTAGATAAAATCTTAACATCGATATTCAAAAGAGAGATGGGACGATAGGACCCACACACCGCTGGGTCCCGGCCTGGCTTAGGTAACACCACGATTGCGGCTTGAGCCATGGAGGGTGGCAAGGCCTCCCCCCGCAGGACAGCATTAAACACCCGCACCAACAGGGGTGCCACCGTCTCCCCCATTGCCTTATAAAAGAAGCCCGTATACCCGTCCAGGCCCGGAGCCTTCCCGGGGACCAAGGCCCTAATGGCACCCTGCACCTCCTCCAACGTAATATCAGCCTCCAGGGCGTCGCCCTCACCCTCGCCCAACCGAGCGCTGCCTTTCCCTGCATTCTCCAGATAACTGGCCATCTCCTCCCCCCCTCCCGGAGCCTCCGCTGCATAAAGCTTCTGGTAATAAGTTTTAAAGCAGTCCCGAATCTCTTCTGTCTTATAAAGCAATTGATCCCTGGGCCCTTTAATTTTGGCAACCATGCGCTTCTGCCGCTGATTCCTAAGTTTATTAGCCAAGAGCCGCCCGGACTTATTGTCAAATTCATAGTATCGTTGCCCAGCCCTATCCATCTGACTAGAAATCTTTTCCAACTGGAGGGCATTCAACTGTCTACGAGCCTCCTCCATCTGGCCACGTACCGTCCGTCCCCCCGTCCGTTTATGCTCCCTCTCCAAAGCTATCAAACGCTCCTGGAGTAGCCTCTCAGCCTCAGCCCTCTGCCTCTTCCGCCGCGCCCCCATCTGGACCAGGTGGCCCCGCACCACCGCCTTAAGCCCATCCCAAAGTATACCGGTCATGACCGCGCCATTATCGTTAAGGGCCATATAGTCCAAAATCACCTCACGTAGCTTCGAGGCCGCTCCCCCCTCCCGCAGCAAGTAATCATTCAAACGCCAAAAAGTCCGCTTTCCGCTATCCCCGGGACCCCCCAGCATGACCTGCACCGGGGCGTGGTCTGACCAAGTCACTGGCCCAATACTCGCCCCTTCCAATCGATCCCCCCAATAACTATCACCCATCACATAGTCAATACGGCTATAGGAGCCATGCACTGAGGAGAAAAAGGTATAATCCCGAACCGAAGGGTTCGCCAACTTCCACAGGTCAGCCACCCCCAAGTCCTTCATCCACTTGCTAAGCTCGCTTCCCCCTCCCCCCCCCCCGGGACTCCCCCTTGTATCGTCCAAGGCGACATTGCAATCCCCCCCTACTAACACCCTCCCCTGGACCTTCCCCCCCAACCAGGAGCCAAGCTCCCTCCAGAAGACCCCCTTACTAGAGTTAGGGCCATAGACAGAAACTAAGGACATCTTATCCCCCCCCAAATCCCCCACCACTACCACCGCTCTCCCATCCGCTTTCTGATATATTTGCTCCACGGTAAGAGGGACCCCCTGCCCCACCAGAATGGCTACTCCCCCTTTCTTCCGTCCCCCCTCCTCAGCCGCAAAGTACCCCTGATAAGTCCCCGAGCGCATAAGCCTCTCATCAGCTTGTCGCAAATGCGTTTCCTGAAGAAAGGCTATCTCCCACCTCCGTGCCCTGAGCTCCTTCCACAGCAATTTACGCTTTTGGGGGGAGTTCAGACCCCGCACGTTAAGGCTCCCAACGATCAGGCCCGACGCCATAATGCTTGTTCACCCCACCCATCTAGCCCACTGTACGCACTCCAAACCTGCTGGCCCTCCCACCCCCCCACCCCCCCTCCCCCCTCCCCTCCCCTCCCCCCCACCTCCCCCACCCCTCCCCACCCCCACCCCCCCACCCCTCCCCTCCCTCACCCCCCCTATGACTACAGACCCTGTGTCCGTCCTCCATCGAGGAAGTGGCTCTCCCCAGGACGCTGCCCCTCCCTGCTCCCCGGCCTGCCCCTCCCCCTCCCCACTACCCCCCCCCCCCTACGCTCCCGCACCAACCCTTTCGCCCCGATCCCTCCACCTTCAAAACAAGGCAATAATAAGCATTCTACTAAGCACAGCAAACACTACCCCAACATTCAACATAGCATAATTCCCCTCCCGTCCCCCTCCCCCAACCCGCCAGCACCCAGGGGCAACACAACCCCTTCACTGTCCCGGGTCCACAAAATTTTTCAAAACACATGTCCTAGGCCACGGAGCGCGATCACCCAGTGTCATTGGATGAGCCTCCCGACGGGCCGGCGGGGGTATCTTCTACCTCTGCTTCGCCAGATCTCCGCCGCAGGCGTTGGCCCCGCACGGGCACTCTTTCCCACACTGATCGCCGCTCCTTGCCAGCGGCAGCGCCCGCATCCACACTCAGCTCCGGGAGCCTAGGGGCCCCCTCTTTACGCAAAATGGTCCAGGCGTCTTCTACTGTCCGGGCCCGAAAGCTACGGCCATTAACATCAAACATCAACGCAAACGGGAACAACCACCGATAACGCTTCTTCTCTCCTTGCAAATAGGAGGTCACTGGTTTCATCTCGCGCCGCCGTTAAAGGGTGGCAGCCGAGAGATCGTGGAACACCTCCACTTTCTGACCCTCCCATTGGAATGTCCGGCGGGCCGCAGCCACTCGCATCACTTGTTCCTTCACCATGAACGATCCCAAACAGGCCACGATATCCCGGGGCTGCCCTCGTCGAGCCGGGCCCAAAGCCCGGTGGGCCCTCTCAACTGCCACCTCAGTAGCCTCCGCGGCCGTTCCGCGCTCCAGCAGAAAATCACAAAGTCTCTTCACCACTGCTGAGGCATCGCCAAAGGCTTCCGTCTCGGGCAGACCCCGCACTCTCAGATTGTTCCGCCTGGAGCGATTCTCCAGGTCCTCAAGTTTATCGCGCATCAGCCCCTGATCTAAAAGGCACTGCTGCAGACGGGCCTCCATCTCAGAGTCTTTCTCATCTCGGCGATCCGCCTGTTCCTCCAGGGTCTCTACGCGACCGCCAAGGTCTCTCACTTCCTCCTTAAGGGTGCCCAGGGTCTCCTTTAATTCAGTCCGCATCGCTCCCAGGTCTCGTCTGAACGAGCGCATCCAACCCCAGAGATCGCCACGGGTGCAGGCGTCCCCAGCACGCTCTAGCTCTCCCTCCATTTCCTCGGCCAGCTCCTCGTGGACCTCGGCCGCACAGGCCGACTTCTCATTTTTGGCGGCATAGGAGGACTGGAACCGGGCCAATTTTTTGGTAACCGACATCTTATCACCTCCGCACCTCGATGCCACCAAATAGCCGTTGAGGGGGAAAGGCTGACCGCTAAATTTCACCTCTAATGCTGCGTCCCAACGGGAGCTCCAAACTCAGGCAGCCATCTCCGAGGTGACGTCACTTCCTCCTCCGCAGTGTTCACGATCTCCTTTTAATGAGGCTAACTGAGAAGGGCATCTCTGGAACAGCACTTGAATGGTGCAGGTCCTACTTATCCGGAAGATGGCAGCATGTCCGCTCAGGAGGCAGAACTTCAGAACCCTTCCACCTAGATCAGGGAGTCCCTCAAGGTTCTTCACTCTCTGCCCTTTTATTTAACGTCTACATGCAACCAATCTGTAAGATCATACGGTCATTTAATGTCGACTGCATGCTTTATGCCGATGATGTTCTACTTTACACCCCCATCTCCACTGACCATTTGGATCTCTCCCCTCTAATAAACTGTTTTCAATGCAGTTTCTGACTGGCTGCTCTCCCAAAACCTCCGTATACAACATAAGAAAACTGAAGTTCTCTTTATCACAAGGAATCCCAACTTCATCCCACCCCAATCTATCAGAACTAAGGAAGCTGAACTGCAATCCAAACCCTCAATACGCTACCTAGGAGTCACTCTGGATCAACGCCTGGATATGAAGCCCCACATAGGAAACACAGTCAGAACAATATATTACAAGATCCATTCCCTGAGACACCTACGCTCCATGCTAGAACCAAAAGACTTCAGGACTATCTACCAGGCACTGATAATACCCCACTTCGATTACGCCAATGTCATTCTCCAAGGTCTCCCTCAATCCACCTTAAACCCTTTACAGCTGGCTATGAATGCCGCAGCAAGGGTACGCCCGGGGGCCGCCAGGACTGACCATGTTACTCCTTTGCTGATTCAATTACATTGGCTACCCATTCAGGCCAGAATTATCTTCAAAACTCTACTTCTCACGTTCAAAGCTCTCAACAAGCTTTCCGCTCCTTCCTTATCTGACCTTATTCATACTACCACACCAAACAGAGCAAGAAGATCCTCAGCCATCAACTCCTTAAAACTCCCAAAGGCCCTTACAAGCTGCTCTTCTTCCACAGCCAATAGAGCCTTTATCCTCTGTGCCCCTAGGTGCTGGAATACACTACCTCCTGGCATACGGGCTATCAACAGTTTATCACAATTCAGGAAAGCCCTCAAATTCCATCTCTTTAACAAACATCTTATAGAGCCATCGACACCCATTGACATCAGTGATTCCACCCAGCTATTCAGTTTCGTGGTTTCTCAATAACAGACATAGGATGAATCGCTTTGATTATTGAATATATTCTTAGCACCTGTTCCTAATAACTTGTATCCATGCAGTAGTGTTACATATGTAAATAGACTGTAAATAGTTTCCCTTGTTATCAAAGTTCCTTCCCTTGTTATCTGTAAACTCATGCTTGTTATTGTACTGAGACTTTTTGTTCTATGTGAACCGCGCTGATGCCGAATAGTGCGGTATATAAGAGAATGTAAATAAATAAATAAACCTGTTACAAAGTTTTTCCATCTGTTAGTTAACTCCCATGCAAAAAAAAACCCAGTCATCCAATCCAGGAACACACATACTCAACCATCCCTATACTGCAACAAGCAGTCGCATCATACCCATGTGCCAGCCAGCCAAAAACCACCCAATCACAATTGCATTCTTTCTCCATAGCTTAATATAGAGTAGTCTAAAATCCCCATGCACACAATCATATAGTTGTGGTCAACATTATTGGCACCCTTGCAGTTCAATCCCTTAATGTCCCATATCTCCTTAAAAAAGTGGTCAGTGAAATGGCTTTGGATTATGGGGGTCATTATGTCCATTTCCGCTATTCGCCCCCTGCTGGCCCTGTCAAAAGCCTCCCCATATGAACAACACATTTGTATGGGGAGGCTTAGACAGGGGCAGGAGGGAGTGTTCCTGAGGTGGAGCAAGGACAGGGCATGGGCGGTCCGTGACCCCGGATGTACAGGACCAATTCTGAGGTCGGCCCTGCATATCTGATGGGGCCATGAATGTATACGGGGGACTTATTCCACTGCAGAGGTGGAATGTCCCCCTGGTCGTCGTGGGATCCTGTGCCAGGCCTGGATCAGATGGTGGGGGGGGGGGGTGCAGGAAGGGGGCCATGGGAAGCCGGATCAAGGGTCCGGCTGTGGGGAAAGAACTGCATTGGCTGCGGCAGGCGTTTGTGGCTCCTGAATGGAGCCGCAGTGCCATGACGACGGGATGCCATGGCACTGCTGCTCCATTCAGGAGCCTGACTGAGGTAGCTGGGCAAGTGACTGTGCATGCAGGCCGATCGGAATCAGGGCCCGGCCTTCACATTCACTCCCCAGACCCGATTCTGATCCCGTAGGCACGTCTAGCCCCTGTGGGATCAGAATCAGGTCTACCTCTGGGCGTCCCGATTCCGATCAGCCACACAGGGGCCTGGATGCCCACATTGGAATGTGCCTCCACATATGCACATGTATTTGACATATAAAAGAATCAAATAAAACAAGACAAATTCAAAAAAGGGAATAGTAGGAAATAGTACAAACACTGGAACATTACCAGGACATGATTATAGTCTCAATAAACTTCTTAACAAAAGACTTAGCTTTATAAAGGAAGACTGTCATCCAATTGCCAAAAGCGATATCACAGGATTTTCACTGTAACGGCAAAATTCAACTTCATAGCCGTGCAAGCTTAGTAAATCCTCTTGGTGCTCTTTAACTAGGCGAAAATTGACCAGGTCCTGCAACACCACATAATGTTTCAGCATCCTGAAGAAGAGCTAAGAAGCTACTCAGCTTGAAACACTACGTGGTGTTGCAGGACCTGGTCGATATTCGCCTAGTTAAATTTAGGACATGATTATTGGCAACCTTATAAACAATTCAAATCAGTTTGAACAGAAGAACCTCATTCATACTGCAGTAAAATTAGGTGCACCTCTGATCAATAGTCAGTACTCACATGACTTGAATCAACCAATGAATGATGGTTTAATATTTAACCCTGGGAATACCGATGGGGTCAAAAGTGACCCCATTGCAAGTTTCACAACGCGTATCTCGGAAACTAGTTGTTCAAGAATGCAATCTTTTTATGACTTTTCACATGTCAATATTCTCTTTATATTGCGCCATGAGAGGAATAATTTTCATCCGCTAGGTGACGCTAGTCATGAATTGCAGCACAGAGTACCAGTGGGGTCATTTTTGACCCCAATTGCTTACGTCCGGTTTGGATTGTGATACAATTTTCAGTTTTGAGACTTTTTTGATCTGACAAAGGTATTTATCATTAATTATGTATCATTTATTTTTTGAACTCTTATTTTATGAAAATTACAAATTTTCTGTAATTGATATCATACGTTCTCTCATTATTTCCGATGAAATCTAAAGGCTTTCAGCTCGTTCATCACAATTATTGTACACCTATAGTAAAACTGCTTTGCGTTTTATTCAACTTTATCTTTGTTTATTTATTTTAGGTTATTGTTTATGATGTCAAAACAAAAGTATTCAGCTGCCCAAGTAAGAGAAATATTGCAACGAGATGATGACAGTGACGGCTCTGAGTCGTCTGATGATGCAGCATATTCAGCAAGCGAAGAAGCATATCAGCCAAGTTCGGGCGATAAATCTGATGATGACAGTCATGATTCAGATGGCGACAGCAGTTGGTCGCTAAGTGAATGTGAGACTGATGTTGAGCCGGTAACATCGCCTGCAACAAAGAGTCAAGTTACAGGTCGAGGCAAAGATCGAGGCTGTGCTGGACGGGGAAGAAGGCAGGAGTCCTCGATGTCAGTATCATCTTTGAGGTGTCAGTATCATCTTAGTTGTGGTCATAGAGGAGCTAAGAGGTCATCAACTCTAAGCACAAATGTTGGCATTGAAGCCTATGTATCTGATGCCACATCATGGAACAGGAAACCTATAAAGCAAGCTGCTGGATGATACGCCAGAGCTAACGTCATGCCAGTACAACAAGGTCCTACAAGGTATGCTGTACGAAATGTTGATGGCCCTCTCGCAGCATTCCACTTGTTCATGAGGAAGAACTTATTGAATGAAATCATGATATGGATGAGCAAACAAGGAAGACACATTTATGACGACACCTGGAAAGATTTGACAGATGGAGAATTTCAATGTTTTCTTGGACTTCTGATCCTCTCAGGCGTGTACAAGTCACGAAATGAATCCATAGTTCAGTTGTGCAACCTTGAAGATGGTCATTCTGTTTTCGGCAAAAATATGGCCCGTAACCATTTTCAGCAAATTTCTTGTGCTCTCAGATTTGATGATGCAACCAACAGACATGAACAACGAGGCGTGGATAAGCTTGCTCCAATCAGACACGTTTTTGATACCTGGGAAGCAACTTTAAGTGACGCCTTTGTTCCTGGTGAAAATGTTACCGTGGATGAGCAACTGCTTACATTTTGTGGCCGTGTTCTGTTCAGACAATATATTCCCAGCAAACCTGGGAAATATGGCATAAAGCTATGGATGTTGTGTGACAGTGCAACATCATATGTTCTGCATCTTCAAGAATATATGGGAAGGGAACTTGGACAAAACAGGGAACAGAATCAGGGTGAAAGGGTTGTGCTGCAACTCACTGAAGGATTGACGCGATCTGGCAGAAATGTTACTGTTGACAATTTCTTCTGCAGTTTATCCCTGTCACGGAAAATGCTAGAAAAACAAATGAAACCTTTGGGGACAATTCGAAAGAACAGAAAAGAATTACCTCCAGAATTTATAACAGCAAAGGGCAGAGAGGTATTCACTTCACTGTTTGCCTTTCGCGATGACGCCACTCTAGTTTCCTATTGCCCGAAGAAAGGAAAAGTGGTTCTTCTTCTGAGCAGTTTGCATGATCAAGAAGAAGTAGATTACACATGTCCAGACAAAAAAACAAGCATGATCTTGGACTATAATTCTAGTAAAGGTGGAGTAGATACGGCAGATCAAATGTTGCGCACGTATACCACAAAATGAATGACAAGACGGCGGCCAAGAAAGCAAATAGAATGCTAGGTATCATAAAGAAAGGGATGGAGAATAAAACAAAGGATATTATAATGCCTCTGTATCGCTCCATGGTACGACCGCACCTTGAATATTGTGTGCAATTCTGGTTGCCGTATCTTAAAAAGGACATAGCGTTATTAGAAAAAGTACAGAGAAGAGCCACCAAATTGGTGAAGGGGATGGAAGGCTACTCCTATGAAGAGAGGCTAAGAAGGTTAGGGCTCTTTAGCCTGGAAAAGAGACGGCTGAGGGGAGATATGATAGAGGTCTATAAATTAATGAATGGAGTGGAACGGATAAACGTGGATCAATTGTTTACGCTATCAGAATATAGAAAGACTAGGGGACATGTAATGAAGCTACAGGGTAAACTATTTAAGACAAATAAGAGAAAATATTTTTTCACTCAACGTGTAATCAAACTCTGGAATCTGTTACCGGAGGATGTAGTAAGGGCTGTTAGTATAGCTGGGTTTAAAAAAGGTTTGGACAAGTTCCTGGAGGAAAGGTCCATAAACCACTATTAAAAAGGGACCCAGGATATCAATGCTTGACCCAGTACAAGCATTATGGAACCTGTGTCTTTTGGGGATATTGCTAGGTACGTAGGACCTAGATTGGCCACTGTTGGAAACAGGATACTGGGCTTGATGGACCTCGGTCTGACCCAGTATGGCATGTCTTATGTTCTTATGTTTTTAAGTCAAAGCACGGATGTCGTCTATTCCTCTTGGAATTAGGAAAGCAGCTGCTTCAGAGTAATTGCAGCGAGACTTCTTCCAGCATTGAAGAAGCCACTGATGCCCAAACCCTCCTTGAAAAAACCACAATCCTTCTGGAAAAATGTTCTGTGGACAGATAAAACCAAACATGAGCTCTTTGGCAATGCACAACAGCAATACATTTACAGGCAAAGAAATTAAGCTTATAAGGAAAAAATCACCCTTCCTACAGTTAAATATGGTGGAGGTTCCATAATGTGGGGCTGTTTTGCTGCCTCAGGAACTGGAGGCCTGGAATGTATTAAAGAAATCATGAAGTCAGAGGACTGCCAAGGTATTTTGGAGTGAAATGTGCTACCTAGTTTCAGTAAGCTAGGTCTGAGTTGAAGGTTATGGGTCCTCCTGCAGGACAATGACCCAAAGCACATATCCAAAAGTACAAAAGAATGGTTACAAAGGAACAAATTGACTGTTTTAAACTGGCCAGCAATGAGTCCTGATCTCAATCCAATCAAGAACATTTGGAAAGAGCTGAAATTTGCCATTGGTAAAAAGAATCCTGAAAACATTCATGAGTTGGAACAAATCACAGTTGAAGAATGGGAGAAACTGCCGGCAAACAGATGTAAGAAACTTATAGATTGCTGCAAGAAACGTTTAAAGGCTGTCATCACTGCCAAAGGTTGTGCAACTAAATATTTGTGAAGGCTGCCATTAATCCTGTCCATATTTAGTTTTTTTCTCAGAAATTACTACGTCTAAGGGTATGTTTACTACTCGGCGGTAGCAGCTTCCGTGCAATATCTTTGAACATACTTTTACAATATTATGATGACATATTATTCCAATTATGATGACATATAATATTTCCAACTATTTCTCAAGATATTGTACACCACATACCTAAAATGCAAGGGTGCAATAATGTTGTCCACAACTGTATATTCCATACATCACACCATTGGTGTTTGCTCTTGTCACAAAATCCCAGGCATTCATTTACTCTAAGGGAGTTATTTTAGAAGCTCTATGCATGATTTGTACGTCTGAAAATTTCCATTCAGATATGCCAGTCATATCCACGCCCCAAAAGCCATTTTATAAAGGACCAAATTTATACATGCCCAGGGCAATCACATCTATATCGCACAAGGGTGTGACGGAGGCATGTCCAAGGTGACAATGAAAAAATCCACATGTATCTCCAATTCCAGAATGGTGGAATTGTCCATATCTATTCCTGCTTTTTAGTCCAAATAGGAATTTGGAAAGTGCTCATTTTGGCCAGATTTTAACATCTAGGATAACAGGGCCATTCCCTTTTGTCACTACATTAATTTTTTCCTCTTCATACTGTAGATGGATAGCAGTGGAGAGGCGTGAGCTTAATACTAATAAGTAATCTAGCAGAGGGACAGCTCTATAGTGCCTAAATCATATTAAGAAAACTCTCCCGAAAGCCAAACCACTTCAGCATATGGAATAAATAGAGCCATTTGACCCAATCAAATGATTTCTCCACATCATTAGATGCAGAGAAAGCATATTTGTTTGGTGAATTGCATCAAATGAAGGCACAGCATAGTATTGGACAAGCTCCTTGGAGTGACTCGAGAAGTGGACAATGTCTTACTTAATAAGTAATTTAATTTAATATGGCATTTTATACTGCTTCAGCCCATTGACTGGTTCGAGATGGTATACTGTATATTAATTATCTATTGTATTTCAAACAATATAAATAATAATAGCAAACTAGAAATAAGATAAAAACTCCCATAGCAATGTCTCATGCCCCTTCTTTCTTCAAAAGATCAAACAGTCCTGTCTTTAGTTTCTTGCAGAACTCTATGTATGTAACCTCATTTTTAAGTTCTGACTGCGGTGATGGGAGATCTTCCTCATATAGTACACTTTTGAATAGTCACTAGTCTGAAAGCCTTTGCTGAGGGGAGTGCCAATCAACAGTCTTTTTGTAAGTGCCTATTTCGGACAATATCTTTGGACATAACCATGTAAATATGTGGAGTCTATAATACCATTCAATATCTTAAAGACCAATGTCAAAAGTTTAA
Source organism: Ichthyophis bannanicus (assembly GCA_033557465.1). Classification (NCBI taxonomy): domain Eukaryota; kingdom Metazoa; phylum Chordata; class Amphibia; order Gymnophiona; family Ichthyophiidae; genus Ichthyophis; species Ichthyophis bannanicus. The sequence continues at coordinate 307,064,248 of CM066032.1, read as the reverse complement.
ATAAAATTCTGCATTTGATAGGCAGCCAGTGTAATGTGACAAAAACCAGTTGCCCCACCCCTTCTCTTTCCTTACCATTTTGAGCATCAAATTTTGCAACACATTCCTTGTGGCCCACCTGGGTCTGCCTTTTGTTTCCTCGCTTGTTATTTTCATGTGTCTCAATGCTGCAAGAAATAGCCATCCTGGTCCTTTGGGGCCATCACATTTCATCTTATAACAATATTCACCAATCACCACAGGTAAGGACACTAATTCCTTGCTTCCCTACAGGCACCAATATTTCTGGATTGACCAAATCTGCTTCTCCCCTCACTTCAGCTTTGAATATGACCCTCATGAACTCGGTTCAAAAACATCTGCCGTTCATGCCATTACACTTGATCACTCAGTTGATTTACTATATCTTAATGAAACCTAGCTAAAGGATGGAGAGGAATCCATTTTAACCCAATGTTTGCCACGAGATTACACATTTCTTTGCTGCTAATAGAGCCAGAAGTGGTATAGCCATTACATTTTCTAATTCTTTCTGAATTATAGAACTATCAAAAACTTTCTAAATACTCTGAGGCTTTATTAAGAATGATTAACTCTGTGCCCATTAATCATCGGCTGTTTTGCTCTCCCTCTTTAAATGCTGCAGCTTAGGATATTTTGTACTCCTCCCTTTCAGAAGCCTCAGCATACTTCTCTAATCTGCTCATTTTAGGGGATTTAAATGTTCATTTTGAGAATCCCTGCAGACCTTGTGATTCTGTCGTCACCACCTCTTTTACCGATATAAACGTCACCCAACACATTTCTTTTCCGAAGCATTCAGTTGGACATTGGATTTAGTTCTGTCCCTAACCTGGTCTCTATTTGGCTTGCCGAGGTGACTGGTTTGACTTTATCTTGGACTGCCCACTGCTCGATTACCTTCATCTTAGATAGTTTCCACATTTCATCCCCTTTAAACCCCCATGTATGATATCTTAGAAATCTCGACCAGACAAGCTTAGTACCTCTATGTGCCGTTCCAAAGGACTTTGATGGTCTTCCCCTATCCAAGCAGGTTGCTCTTTGGAAGCCAACAATGAGTAGATGCCATTCCTCCATTAAAAATGAGTTCCTGCCCACACAATGCCACGTTGGTGTCACAGAGAACTCCAGTTTCTTAACTATCAAGCCAGAAGAGCCAAGAGAATTTGGAGGAAAATTAAAAGGTTACATTGCCTTTTCCATCGGTAGGCATCTCCATTATTTTCACTATCTGGAGGTGAAACTAGTTAAGAAATCATTTTACCAGAGCCATTAATGCATCCTCTTACTACTACCACTATTTATCATTTGTGTAGTGTTACATGGCTTACACAGCACTGTACAGACACATGCAAGAGACGGTCCCTGCTCATCGGAGCTTACATCACAACAAATGGGGACTAGGATATGTCTAGGGGAATGGTAAGGAAACACATCGAAGAAGAACAGGAGGATGAGGGGATCAGGATCCGAAAGCAGTGTCAAAGAGGTGAGTTTTTAGCCTGGATTTGAACAGGGCCAGAGATGGAGCCAGATGTACTGACTTAGGTAGATTGTTCCAGGCATAAGGCGCAGCAATGTGGAAAACATTGATGTCTGGGACTGGCAGTGGAAGAGCAGGGAACGGATAAAAGGGATCTGCAGAAGGGTGTAGGAAGAGATAAGAAAGGTCATCTTCCTAGGAAACATTTTGCAGTGATATCAAGTTTGTCTTCTACTAGCAACAATTCAGCTTTGGTTCAACTCATATGCCATCTGCTTTCAGCTATACCATTAACAAACATAGACAGTGTAATGCAGTTCTTTGAGTCTCCACGCCACCCATGACATGGATTTCATCCCTGCAAGAGGCTTTTAAAGAAGGCATAGGCCTGACACTCATTAAATGTTACATCAGGATAAAAAAAAAAGGTGGCTACCCAAACGCATGGAGCTAAGAGATATGAGCGTGAAACCAAAGCCTGTGCCCCTCCTCCCATCCCCTTTGCAAGGGCTTTTGGGAGTATCCATAGAAAAAGAAATCTGTGAGCCATACTCAGAGGGCATGAGAGCCTCATGTATAGGTGAAGGACCACATCTTGGGTAGCAAAGCTTTTCATTGGCCTTCTCTCACAGATGTTCTTTACTATCGCAGCATTCATTAGCTATCCTTCCCAATAGTCCAGGCTTCAGAGATGCATATATCATGACTATTGAAAGCTACATATAGAGGAATCTATATTTTAAAACAAAGCACCACCTACCCCCAGAGAAAAAAAGGTGGCATTGCGCCTTTACAAAGCCGTAAGTCTTGTGATCCCAGTATAAGGTATGAGGTGTCCAGCCAGTCACATCATTTGGCTAAACTTTAGGGCAACAGTACAACCACAATCGTGGCTGGAGGGTATATGGGACATCATTGCATTGGAGACAGTAGCTATGGGACACACATGAAAAAAAAACATGGATGACTTGGGATAGGCTTTAAGAGATTAAAGAGTAGGCTGAAGTGCAGAAGGCTGAGTTGTGACCTCCATAAGCAGACAGGGAGGTTGCATGAAGATGCCTAGGGAAGCTGCGATGCCTTGTTCTTAATTAGTCCAGAGGGAAGTATCTGGAACCCCTCTAGAGCCATATATAAAAGGGTGAATAGGTGCACAGGAAGTAGAAGCAATAAACTGCTTTGCCACACAGGTGTGCACACTATCAAGCCTTAAAGCCAGAGTAGGCTCTAGCAAACAGAGAGGTACTGTATCACGTGGACCTTATTGACCCTAGCACACCATTATGAAAGGAGGGAAATGGGCACCTATTACAGGATGAAAGCAGGCTCCACCAATTGTTGCTCCTAAATCCAGACCTAATTTTGTAATCATAGGAACTAAAAAATGGTTGAATGTTCTTTAATAACATGGGATGCACTTTTCACTTAACTACGTGCACTTATAAAATAGGTGTGTACGTGGATTTATTATAACAGAGATATAAAGGATGTGAAAAAGAAATAGAGAGATGTGCATGGGATTGCATGCAAGAAGATGCTCTGTGAAGACACTAGCAGCCAAATTACATTCACACCAATACACTGTGAGGTTCTATCAACCTGTCAATTTAAGAACATAAGATATGCCATACTGGGTCAGACCGAGCTCCATCAAGCCCAGTATCCTGTTTCCAACAGTGGCCAATCTAGGTCATACGTACCTAGCAGTATCCCCAAAAGACAGGTTCCACAATGCTTGTACTGGGTCAAGCACTGATTATCCTGGGTCCCTTTTTAATAGTGGTTTATGGACCTTTCCTCCAGAAACTTGTCCAAACCTTTTTTAAACCCAGCTACACTAACAGCTCTTACCACATCCTCCGGTAACAAATACCAGAGTTTGATTACACGTTGAGTGAAAAAATATTTTCTCTTATTTGTCTTAAATAGTTTACCCTGTAGCTTCATTGCATGTCCCCTAGTCTTTCTATATTCTGATAGCGTAAACAATTGATCCACGTTTACCTGCTCCACTCCATTCATTAATTTATAGACCTCTATCATATCTCCCCTCAGCCGTCTCTTCTCCAGGCTAAAGAGCCCTAACCTTCTTAGCCTCTCTTCATAGGAGTAGCCTTCCATCCCCTTCACCAAATTGGTGGCTCTTCTCTGTATTTTTTCTAATAACGCTATGTCCTTTTTAAGATACGGTGACCAGAACTGCACACAATATTCAAGGTGCGGTCATACCATGGAACGATACAGAGGCATTATAATATCCTTTGTTTTATTTTCCATCCCTTTCTTTATGATACCTAGCATTCTATTTGCTTTCTTGGCTGCCGCTGCACACTGGGCAGAGGGTTTTAACATGTTATCCACGATGACTCCTAAATCTTTTTCCTGGGTGGTGGTTCCCAATGTGGAACCTTGCATTGTGTAACTATAGTGTGGGTTGTTCTTTCCTAGGTGCATAGCTTTGCACTTGTCCACATTAAATTTCATCTGCCATTTGGATGCCCAGTCTTCCAATTTATCCAGATCCTCCTGCAGTTTTCCACAATCCTCTTGGGTTTTAACAACTTTAAACAGTTTTGTATCATCTGCAAATTTGATAACCTCACTCGTTATTCCCTTTTCCAGGTCATTTATGAATATCTCAAAAAGTAGCGGACCCAGTACAGATCCCTGGGGTACTCCACTATTCACCTTTTTCCATTGGGAATATTGGCCATTTAGCCCTACTCTCTGCTTTCTATCTTTTAATCAGTTCCCGATCCACAATAGTACACTGCCTCCTATCCCATGACTTTTTAGTTTCGCCAAAAGTCTCTGATGAGGGACCTTATAAAAAGCTTTCTGAAAGTCCAGATACACTATATCAACCGACTCACCTTTGTCTACCTGTTTATGCACACCTTCAAAAAAACATATCAGATTAGTAAGACAAGATCTTCCTTGTCTAAAGCCATGTTGGCTGTGTCCCATTAGGCCATGACTATCTACATGCTGTGTAATTTTGTTCTTTATGATGGTTTCTACCATTTTCCCCGGTACTGATGTCAGACTCGCCGGTCTGTAATTTTCCGGGTCACCCCTGGAACCCTTTTTAAAGATTGGTGTTACGTTGGCGACACTCCAATCTTCAGGTATTACAGATGATTTTAATGAAAGTTCACAGATTACCAATAGCAGGTCCGCAATCTCATATTTCAGTTCTTTCAACACTCTTGGATGTATACCATCCGGTCCAGGTGATTTGTTACTATTCAGTTTATCAAATAGTTGTAATATATCTTCCCGGTGTAGCGATATTTCTCTCAATTCCTCTGCAGTATCACCTTTAAATACCATTTCAGTCTTGGGTGACATCCCTACATCTTCCTCAGTAAAGACTGAAGCAAAGAATTCATTCAGTCTCTCTGCTATCGCCTTGTCTCCTCTTACTGCCCCTTTTACCCCTCTATCATCTAATGGCCCAACGGACTCTCTCACAGGCCTTTTGCTATGAATGTACTTGAAAAAGTCTTTATTTCGTGTTTTCGCTTCCGTAGCAAGTTCCTTCTCAAATTCTCGCTTTGCGTGCCTTATCAATGCTTTGCATTTAACTTGCCAGTGCTTGTGCTGTTTCCAGTTTTCTTCGTTTGACTCTTTTTTCCATTTCCTGAAGGATGCTTTTTTGGCAGCAACAGCCTCTCTGACCTCACCTTTAAACCATGCTGGCAGAAGCTCAGATGAGTAACATAGTAACATAGTAAATGACAACAGATAAAGACCAGCACAGTCCATCTAGTCTGCCCAGTAAGATGGCAGGAGTAGGTGCACCCCTCCCCATGTCTTTGTTTAGGGGTGAACCCACCACTCCATGTAGGACACCTCTATTTGTTGAGAAATTAGATGGTTCAGTTTATTTTGATTTTATCCTTTTGCTGTAAAGGGATCCACTGTGTCTGTCCCATGCCATTTTGAATTCCGTCACTGTATTTGTCCCCACCACTTCCATCGGGAGGGCATTCCAAGCATCCACCACCCTTTCAGTGAAAAAGTATTTCCTGACATTGCCTTTCAATTTACCACCTGGCAGCTTCCTGTTATGCCCTCTAGTTTTACAGCTTCCCCGTCTTTGGAAGAGGTTTGTTTGTTTATTTTTTCTCTTTAAGTATTTAAAGGTCTGAATCATATCTCCCCTATCTCTCCTCTCCTCCAAAGTGTACATATTTAGGTCTTCAAGTCTCTTCTCATAAGGCTTCTGACACAGGCTCCAAATCATTTTGGTCGCCTTCCTCTGAACAGTTTCCATTCTTTTTACATCCTTTGCAAGATATGATCTCCAAAACTGAACACAGTATTCCAAGTGAGGCCTCACCAGTGACTTATACAGTGGCATTAGTACCTCTTCCTTTCTGCTGGTAATTGCTCTTTGTATGCAGCCCAGCATCCTCCTGGGTTTTGTCACCACCTTGTCACTGTTTTGCCACCTTGAGATCTACAGAAACAATCACATCAAGGTCTTTCTCCTGATCCGTGCACACCAACCTCTCTCCCCCTATCGCGTACATTTCCCTTGGATTTCTGCTACCCAAGTGCATGACACTGCAATTCTTTGCATTAAATCTTAATTGCCAAGCATTAGACCATTCTTCCAGCTTTTGTAGATCTTTCCTCATGTTAAACACTCCCTCGGGGGAGTCCACTCTGTTGCAAATTTTTGTGTCATCTGCAAAAAGACAGACCTTTCCATTCAGTCTTTCAGCAATATCACTCACAAATACATTGAACAGTGTTGGGCCCAGGACTGAACCCTAAGGCACCCTGTTAATCATCTTCCTTTCATTCAAGTAAGCACCATTTACCATCACCTTCTGTCGTCTGTCAGTCAACCAATTTCTGATCCAGTTTACCACCTTGGGACCCATCCCCAAACTACTGAGTTTAGTGATAAGCCTCCTATGAGGGACAGTATCAAAGGCTTTGCTGAAATCCAGGTAGCTGACATCCATTGCATGCCCCTGATCTAGTTCTCTCATCACCCCGTCAAAGAACTCAATCAGATTTGTTTGGCAAGATCGTCCTTCGGTAAAACCATGTTGACTCAGATCTTGCAATCTGTTGGTTTTGAGAAAGTTCACTATTCGCTCTTTCAGGAACGCCTGCATTACTTTTCCCGCCACCAAGGTAAGGCTCACAGGCTTGTAGTTTGACACTTCTTCCCTGTCACCACTTTTGTGTAGAGGTACAACATCAGTCATTCTCCAGTCCTGAGGAACTTCTCCTGTTTCCAAGGATCTGTTGAAAACATCCTTTAACGGCCCTGCAAGAACTTCTCTGAGCTCTTTCAGTATCCTGGGATGTATCCCATCCAGTCCCATGGCCTTGTCCACTTTCAGTTTTGCAAGTTGTTCTAACACATCATCTTCTGTGAATGGTGTGGTATCTACCTCATTCCCATTTTTATATTTGGGAGTCACAGGTGTTCCTTCTCCAGGATTTTCTTTAGTAAAAACAGAGCAGAAGTATTTGTTTAGCAATTCCGCTTTTTTAATGTCACTTTCCACGAGTCCGTTCCCAGCACTTCTGAGTCCTGCAATTCCACCTCTGATCTTCTTCCTTTCCCGAATATACCTGAAGAAAGTTTTGTCGCCACACTTAACATCTTTAGTCATTTTTTCCTCTGCCTTTGATTTTGCTATCCTTATTTCTCTTTTTGTCTCTTTGAGTTTGATCCTGTATTCATTTCAGTGTTCCTCTGTTTGCAAGCTTTTGAATTTTGCGAAAGCTGTGTTTTTTGCCTTTATTTGAGCAGCCACCTCTTTGGAAAACCAAATAGGTTTCTTTCTCCTCTTGTTTTTATTTACTTTTCTTACATATTGTCACCCGTGAAGGTCCCCAGAGGCTATAAGTGGGGGTATTTCATGGGGCGTCTTCCTAAGTAGCAATGGGAGTGGTACAAAAGGCGTTGCAGTGCCCTCTGGGAGTAGTAGTCCCCCAAGCTAACAAAAGAATTAAGTTGTAGTCGAGCAGTAAGGTTTTAAGACAGGACTTTTTATTCCCCTTCCCGGGCGGATTTTCAAAGCAATGGAAATAAGGACAAAAGGACCATACAGCTGGTACAAAATAAACGGAACAACCGGAACAAAAATACTGCTTATCTTCAGCTTATCAGTGGAACAGAAAAAGGTAATTTAAACAGTCCTTTTCACTCAAGGTAAGTTTCTTCACTTCCTTTCCTTATCAAAAACTTCCAGAAACCTCTTCAGCATAAAGAAGTGATTTCGGAGGCGGAGCCTGCGAGGAAGCAAGATGGCTGCTTAATCTTTTAAGCTCCTGCATCCCCTGGTCTGAATCCTGAAATAGAGTATTATTTTCCCCAGCTAACTTACTTAACCGGCTTGGTCTGGTGTCTAAAAGCACTGGCGCCATGGCAGGGGGAAAACCGACTAAGTTGGACTTCGCCGCGGCAGTGAATTCCGGGACGAAGAGAGCGAAATCAGACCCCTTATCACCCCAAAAGATGGCGGCCCCTCGGGACACGGGTGAAAATATGAAGGAACTGCTGGCCGAAATCCGGGCGGTCAAAGACCTTGTGCTGGCTAACGGAGAAGCGTTGGTCAGGGTACAGTCGGAGCTCGGGGACATGAAAGTGCGCTTCCAAGCTCTATCGGACCGCCTAGATAAGGCCGAAAACACCATTGTGGTACACCGCGAGATGCTGATGCCCTTGCCTAAGCTGTGTAAGCGTATGGAACGCCTCGAGCTACACATCGAAGACTTGAGCAACCGCAACCGGAGGAACAACATCCGGCTGGTGGGTCTACCCGAGGGTGCGGAGGGCCCGGATATCTTCGCATTCCTGGTAAAGCTTCTTCCTTCCCTACTCAGAGTGCAAATCACTGGCCTGCTGGAAATCGAGCGCGCCCACAGAGTGCCGTCACAGAGGCCGGCACATGGGAAATTCCCCCGCCCGATCATTTTCTGCCTGCTTCGCCATCAGCACGCCCTTCAAATTCTGATCGCGGCCAAAAGGCAGGCAGTGTGGGAATACGAGGGCAACAGGATCTCCTTCTTCCCTGATGTCTGCAAAGCCACGGCGGATAAACGTCGGCAGTTCCTGGCTTTAAGACCCCGGCTTCAGTGACTCCAGGCAAAGTTCGGCCTCTTCTATCCTGCCCGCCTGAAGGTCACACATAACAACAGCTCAAGAGCGTTTGATGATCCGGATGAAGCTCGCCAATTCCTAGATGAGCAGGAAGCCCTCCAAATGCAGTGACTTTTGGGACTTTGCTACTGTATGATTTTTTGTCTCTAGGAGTCTCCCCCCCCCCCCCCCTCCGTATTCTACATGGGGCTTTTCTCTCTGCGGAGTTGTGAGGCGTGTAAGTCCCATTTTGGCCTGCACTGTATATCATGCATAGGGTGGATGTAAAAGATATGTGCAACAATGTGTATTTTTTACCTGATCTGTCCCTCTAGATGCCCCATTTTCTCCTCCTGGTATATTGGGAGATATGAGAAGGGAGGAGGGGGCAGACCTGAAAGAGTAGTATCTAGCTAGTGTTGCTGGGGATGCTACTTCATTGTGTTTCATTGTATCAAGTTTTCTTTTTTAAACTTGTGCTTACTGAGTACTCTGTTTTTACTTAGTTGTGGTGTAAAAGATGAGATGCAGGGTTGCCTCTTGTATACCTGGGTTGGCTCACCCTGTTGGTAGTCTTCATATTGTAATGCCTCAGACCTCAGACATTTTTCTGTACGATGCAGGCCTGCTTGTTTGAAGCGATCCGGGGCTTGTGGGCCCTCCAGTATGACAATACAAATGCTCTCTCTTAAAGTCCTGTCCCTGAATGTGAAGGGCATTAAACTTCCTGCCAAACGTAAAAGGATCCTCGCTTACTGCCATAAACAAGGCGCTGACATAGTGATGCTGCAGGAAACGCATTTGTCCGCTGCTGAGACGGTGAAGCTGGGTTCAGGCAAATACAACCTGGTGGCTCAGGCTCCAGCACTTGGGAAGAAAAACGGGGTGGCAATCCTATTTAATAAGGCTGTAAAGGCTCAAGTTCAGATGCTCCGAGCTGACACTGAAGGGAGATGGGTTTGTGCCCAAATTACTGTAGGCCAGCAGCAACTTGTGTTCCTGAATGTTTATGCACCCAACTGTGACAACCCTATTTTTTTTCAAGGGTTGGCAGAGATGCTCGCGGAACATTCTTCTTTCCCTATCGTGATGGGTGGCGATTTCAACCTGGTCCTAGACCCTCTGAATGATTGTCAGCCCTGTAGGAGAATCAGGAGGAACAGAGCTCTTGAAGTTTTGGAGTCTATCATGGAAGAATTGGGCCTTGTCGACATATGGAGAATCCTGCATCCCACCGAAAAAGATTTTACTTTTTACTCCTTTCCGCATGCGTCTCACTCGCGGATTGACTTTTTTCTCGTGCCACGCTCGCTGGTTTCCGATATTCCTTGCGCGGAGATTCTCAGCTCCCATATCTCCGACCACGCTGCCATACGGCTTATAATGGAAGTCTCCAAATCACCGTCATCCTCTGGCGGATGGTTTTTCCCACGATACCTTTTGGCAGATGAGTCCTTCAAGCAATTTATCCGGCAAGAAATCCAGGCTTTTTTTGAGATTAATCAGCCAGAAGATACCCCGGCTTGGGCATGGTGGGGAGCTTTCAAGGCCTCCATTAGAGCGAAGATCACCAGCTATAATATCGCTTTCAAGAGGAAAGCGAAGGAGGAATTGCGGGTCCTTGACTCTCAGATCAGGGCTGGAGAACGTCTATTACATCGGCAGCCTAACCCCTTGGTTCTATCCAGATTGCAAAATCTTAGATTCCAATATAATGCAGTGCTCAGTAAAGAAGTGGAACAACACTCTTTTGAACAAAAGGCGCGCTACCATACGGAGATGAACAAGTCGGGTAAACTTTTGGCTGCCAGCCTGAAACCTAAGCGTGAAAAAGCGTATGTGGTAGCGCTGTCCGATGAGAAAAACGGCCAGGTGTCTGGAAACGCGGAGATTCTTGATATCTTTAGAAACTTCTACAACTCCTTATACACCTCAGAGGTGGAGAGTGATGCGTCCAGCATGAGGGACTGGCTACAAACAATAGAACACCCGACATTGGGCTCTGATCAGGCTGCGGACCTCGAAAGTCCTTTGGAGCTATGGGAACTTGAAGAGGTCTTGGCAAGTCTACAGGGGGGTAAGGCGGCGGGACCAGATGGAATCCCGATTGAATTCTACCAGCTGTTTACAAAAGTCCTATCTCCATTTTTGCTACGATATTTCCAACTTCTCCAAGAGCTGGACAAAGCCCCCGGTGCCTTTGCGGAGGCTACGGTGGTCATCCTGGAAAAACCCGGAAAGGATCCAAAGTTGGTGGGCAGCTATAGGCCCATCTCCCTCTTAAATGCAGACTACAAGCTTTATGCTGCGATTCTGGCTAATCGACTTAACAAAGTATTGCACCTTCTCATCCATCCAGATCAATGTGGCTTTGTAACTGGGAGGTCAACGGCAGACAATGCCCACCTGCTATGTAATCTCCTTGACTTGGCAGAACACGTTGATGAGCCCTTTTATCGGGTTGTCTTTGGATGCAGAGAAGGCATTTGATAGGCTGGAATGGCCCTTCTTATTCCTTGTTTTAGAGTGGTTTGGTATTCCTGCTGGATTTGTTGATATGATTCGTCCCATGTATGCTCGACCTGTGGCTAGGATTTTTGCTAACCAGGAGTTGTCCAGACCTTTCTCTCTGCACAGAGGCACGCGGCAAGGCTGCCCCATGTCCCCCCTGCTATTCAACCTGGCGCTGGAACCACTTGCCTTGTGTATTCGACAGCTACAGACCATCAAGGGCTTTGAAGTGGCCGACCTGCATATCAAGCTTTCAGCCTACGCTGATGATCTTCTCTTTTTTTTGCGCCCCTCTTCGGTCTCTCCCCTCCTTCAAGTGATTGAACAGTACGCTCGATTCTCAGGATACAAGGTCAACTGGTCCAAGTCAGTGGCCTTCCCCTTGAATCTGCGGGCTCATAGCAATCTGCTTCAGGAATTCTCATTCCAGTGGGCTGGATCAGCCATACAATACCTCGGAGTGCAATTCTCAACACCGTTGGAGAAGACAGTGCAGCTGAACGCCACGAAGATTGCTGACGTCGCCCGATCCTTTACTACGAAATGGTCGCCCTTACATCTTACCTGGTGGGGTCGACTAGAATCGATCAAGATGGTACTCGTGCCTAAAATAAATTACATTCTCGGGATGGTCCCGGTCCTGTTTGATGCTGATGTCTATAAGAAGGTGGAGCGGATCCTGAACTCCTTTCTGTGGAAAGGGAAGACGCCCAGAATTGCGCTTAAGAAATTGAAGGCGCATAAACAGAATGGTGGGGTACAATTCCCTGACTTTCATTGGTACCACCTCGCTGCGATATTAAAACAGGGGGGGATGTGGGGAGCTGATCTTATTCCCTCTTCGAAGTCCACCTGGCTTTCCCTGGAAGAACGTCTCCTCCTCCCTTGCCCAGCGCAGCTGTGCATGAATATGCGGCACCCTATTTCTGGGATGGGCAGGATAATTGTTGATACGCAACAAGCGTTCCAAAAGTTACTTCCTCTCATAGTTCAGGAGAATCCACTCTCCCTACATATCCCTATCTGGCGTAATCCTGCCATCAAGATTAACAAAGTCCCCTTCTCATGGCCATCCTGGCAACGCTGTGGTATCTGGACCGTGGGCCACTTGATTCTGAATGGAGTTTGGAAATCCTTCAGCTTGCTTCGAGAAGAATTTAAACTTCCTGCGTCCTGTTTCTACCAGTATCTCCAGCTCCGACACTATCTGGCTCAGTTGAAGATCAACCCACAAGATCTTGATACGTCCTGGGGCCTATGTAAGCTCGTCACGGATTTCTGCCTACAGCGAGGGGGCACATCTCGCTTTTATGCTCTTTTTCGGGACTCTCACCCAGATCAGCTTCTGGGTCTTCGAAAGATCTGGGAAGATGAAACGAATTTTACACTTACCACCCCTTCTTGGAACCTACTGTGGGGTCCCGTAATTCGTGCCTCGCGATCAGCTCCCCTCACGCAAGCTATGTTCTTTTTTGCTCATCGGGCATTTATTACTCCGGTAAAGCTTGCCAAATGGGACTCTGGGCAGACATCGCAATGCTGGTCCTGCCAGAGTGCGGTCGGCACGATGAGCCATATGTTCCTGGAATGCCCCTGCGTTCAGGGATTCTGTTCTCACGTTTGGAAGAGAATTCAGAGAGTGTTGGGGTTCTCCTTCCCCCTGTCCTGGCGCATAGTTGCGCTACGGTCTTCGTCAAGCATCCCTGGCCTGGACAAAGAGCACTTTTTCGTACTGAATATTATGCTATCTGTCGCCATAAAGGAAATTTTGTTTTCCTGGAAAGACCCCTCGAACCTGCATTGGGGCAGATGGTGGAATCAAGTTTGTCTCTACAGTAGATACGAAAGAGCCTCTGATCATTCCTCTGTCCTGGGGGGGCGGGGGAACCCCAAGGCTAAGTGGGCCGCCCTGGATCGCTTTACTTCTATTTCTGATGTCACGATAGGCTAATTTGCATGGTTAATTACGGCCTGTGAGGTGCTGGGGTGGGATTAGGTTCTTTTTCCTTTCATTTACTGTTGTTAATAGGTTTTTACATCATATGTCTGAAGAATGATGTTTTTGGATTTGTTTGTACTCTGGCTACAATGTAACTGCTGGCTCATGTACTCGTTGTATTCTACAAAACTGGAATAAAAATAAATTTAAAAAAAAGAAAAAAAAGAAGTGATTTCATCAGACAAAGTCAATGTACAATCCATACAATTATCAGAAGCAGGTTCCTCATATAAATCACATTGCATTTCTTCACATTCCTCTTCTGTATAAAGTCCTTTTGGATTGTAACTCACGTTATTCTTAAACAGTCTCTCTCTATGGCTCAGAGAGTTCCTCTCCTCCTCACAGCTAGAGTAGAATGCAAAATTACCACACTCTCTGAAGTTGCTATTTTGAGAGCCACATAACTCTTGGTAAGTACAGGGAAAGTCTTCACTTTCTATGTCTCTTCTATTAGAAGCAATACCCCTACCTTCACAGTCTCTCTGCTCAGCATTTCTCGGTACAGCAGAGCCTGGCCAGGACGAAAGCGTTTTTCTGCTTTTCTCTCCCTGTTTTCCCTTGGGCCTGAGACTCCCTTCAGGGTAGAAGCTCTCTCCCTCCTTGTACCTGTTACTTGGTAGGTTGGCCTTCCTAAGCCTGGGTCCAGGAATGTCTCCTCTGGCCCCTTCTTGGTAAAGTTCACTGGGCTTCTGTTTAGCCGTGCACTGCTCTCTGAAGCAGTTCTTCTGAGTTCTTTCAGCTGCCCTGGTTCTACCGGGTTTCCAAGTTCCTCCCGTCCTCCACTTACCAGCTGTCCTCTCCCAGCTACCAACAGCTCTTGAATTCCCTGGTGGTCTCTCCTCACTAACCTCCGGTAAGTGAATTTTATCTGCATGTGGCTTAGTGTTTGCTTGGGCTCCGCCCCCTCCCAGCTGCCCCTCATTACCTAATGAGCTGTGAGCTAGCTTGCTGTTTGGGTGTGCTCTCACACCTTGTGATGCAGTCTGTGTATGTTGCCTATAGCAACTCTGGGCCATGTGCTGCACTGGGCTGTCAATGTCAGATCTGTTTTGCTCAGCTTTTCCTATCTCCATAGGCTCTGACTGATCTACCCCATGACAATATTTATCTGTTGCCCCTTTTATTGCCACCTTTAGTTTAGCTCATTGCAATTCCACTTCCCTTATCTCTTTCCACCCTGTTAACTCCTCCTTTAGGTACCTGGCCATTTTATTGAAGTCAATGTTTTTGAAGTTTAGGACTTTGAGCTTGCTATGATTGGACTTCACCTTGGCTTTTATCTCAAACCACATTGTGTGATGATCACTGTTGCTTACAGGGGCACCCACCCAGACATTCGACATGCTATCACGGTTGGTGAGCACTAAATCCAGCTTTGAGCTTTCCCTGGTTGGTTCCATCACCATTTGTCTAAGTAACGCATCTTGGAGAGCATCCACAATTTTTTTTGCTTCTTTCCAGATTTGCAGAAGGAGTAATCCAATCCACATCAGGTAGATTAAAGTCACCCAATATGATTGCTTCCCCCTTTGTGGCTATCTTGGCAATATCTATAATCAATTCGTGATCTATCTCTTTGATTTGAGTTGGAGGTCTGTAGACTACAGCAGTATGGATGACAGTGCCATCTCCTCTTTCCAACACAATCCAGAGTGCTTCTTCTTTTCCCATGCCCCCTGCATTTCAGTAGCTTTAATACTGCTTTTGACATACAAGCCTACTCCCTTTTCCATTTTCTCTGTCTCTTCTGAATAGATTATAGACAGCTATGGCTATATCCCAATCATGCGATTCATTAAACCATGTTTCTGTAATGGCCGCAATGTCCAAGTCCATTTCCACCATTAGGGCTTCCAGGTCTGGTGCTTTGTTGGCTAAGCTTCGAGCATTAGTGCTCATTGCTTTCCAGCATTTAACTGGCTTGTGTGTATTTTGTATTAATTTTGTTCTTGTTCTTCCCATTTGATTTTGATGTGTGGTTTAAAAGTGTGGCTGTTTCTGATGTTATTCTGCTTTTTCAGGGAGTGACGTCCAGAACTTGGCCTTCCCCATCCATCACCCCCTTTTTCTAGTTTAAATGCATGTCCACATACTGCCTGAATTTTTCACTTAGGATTCTTTTCCCTGTGACAGAGATGTAGTCCATCAGCACAGTATAGTCTCTTGTTGGTCCGTTTCCCCAATTGCCTATAAATCTGAATCTTTCCTCTTTGCACCAGGTCTGGAGTCATGCGTTAAAGCTGTTTATGCAATGTAGCCTTTCTGTCCTCTTATCAAGAACAGGTAGAACTTCTGAGAATGCTACAGTGTTAACAATGGACTTTAGTTTCGCCCCCAGAGTTTGAAAGTCCCTTTGAACTGTAGTGGCACTGTTTCTAGCCAGGTCATTTGTACCCAAGTGGAGGACAACATCAGTTTTGGCGTGCTCACTTTCAGCGCTAAGTACATGAACAATTTGGTTTGTATTCTTTCTAGCTGAAGAGCCTGGGAGGCATTTGACTAACTTCTCTCCTTTGAACTGTGTTTCCAAGTTGGTGCCTCTGATGATGGAATTGCCAAGTAGTAGTAGTTTTCTGTTCTGTGAGTTTTTCTTCATATTTGGTGCTTTATCAGGAGATTGGGCATTGACTGTCTCATTTGAGGGCCCTTCAGCTTCCCTGGATTGGGCATCCTCATAACCAAAGCAGAGAAGGCATTATGCAGAGATATCTCATGATGTACAGGGTGTTTCTGCATTACAGTACACAGTCTACCAGAGCCCACTGTGATCCATTTGTTCCTGGGATGTTTGATTCTCTGTGGGAGCGGCGGAGGACTTTGTTTGGTTTGTATCCTAGAAGAGGTGTGTTTCATTGCAGCTACTTCTTCCCTTAATAGAGTAAATTCTTTATGTATGGCTGCTAACTTGAGGCATATAGGGCATGCTCTTAGGTTCCAGATGATTTGTCTCAGAATGAAGGTGCCACAATTATTGCACTGAATGCAAGACATGTGTGGTCCTAGAAGGAGAGGAGAAGGTGGACCTATCACCAAATTAAGAGGATAGGTGTCAATGTATATGACCACTAGATAGGCAATGCAGCCCTGGGGTGGGTGGGTGAGGGGTAGGGTGGGCGGGAACCTAAGTGTCCTTGGCCAACAGGTCTTACATGAACTGAGGGCACACAGATTTCTGATTTGAGGGCTACATAGGAATGTAGGCAGTCAGAATATTCCCAGAAGTGAATGTAAAACCAGCGGTTAAATCTTATATCAGCTACACAACCAACAGGATAGGTGAAGGGTACAAAGCTGGAAGCTTATCTGTTTGCTGGAGAAGCTGTGGAGCCCAGGTTCGACCAGATGGCTGCAAGACTTCCGTCTTGCTCTAGTCTTCACCATCCTTTTGCCCCTTATGTTGATGGTGATAGAGACCCTGTAAACCACTAATTCCACCACCCCCTTCCCGAACCTGTCCCATAATTAACCATTGAATTTTAGCATGCATGTGATTTTGGTTATATGACATCCTCTTTGACATTGCTCCTTGACTCGTCATGCTACTAGCCAATAAAAACAGCAGCATACAGCTCATACACATTAATATCCCCTAAACGCCTAACAACTTCACCCTCCTCCCCCTTGAAATCTCTGCAAACCATATCTTGGAGCTTATAGTCTACCCATATCAATACAACTGGCTCCCTTCTTAATGTTCTAACAACCCTGGGTTTTTCTCCAGGCACTATATGGTATGACTATCATCATCCTGGTGCAATTTGCAGCTTGTACTACCTATAGTTATGACATGCTCTGACCTGTCAGAGCACCTGGTGAAGGACATACAATGGGAAGGTACCACACCACTACCTGTATACATTTGGATTTAGCTCACATCTTTTTCAGGCGTTGCTCAAGGTGAGGTACAATAGATATTTTTATATCCCTTGGAGGGATTGCTCAAAATCACAAGGAGCAGTGGGATTTGAACCAAGCTTCCCTCATTCTTGGCCCACTGCTGTAACCATTAGATGATTCCTCCACTTACCATTACAAAATATCCTTTCAATTACAGCCTTTTACCTTAGAGTGAACTATGGGGGTCATCAGCCAGGTCTAGAGGGAATAGTCTCTGTCACCTACAAGCAGAAAAACAAAGGAGATATGGAGTACGTACTTCATTGGTGATAGGTTAGAACATTAAGTCACAGATGGTCCTTGACTTTATTGCATATTCTGAGAGGTTTCTTTATTTTTAATTGAAAAAGTTTTAATCTCAATAATGAAAACACATTCACAAGCAAAAACAAATCATGTTTCTTTGCCCACATCACGAGAAGAGAGGATTCCCCCAATAGAGTCAAAGCAAAATAGAAAAGAATCCCCTAAAGCTAGGAAATATACCATTCCTCTTGAAAAAGAAAAATAAATTTAACAGGAAATTAGAGGTAAACAAAACAGTCTAAGTTACAGCCACAGGCGATAAAATCATTTATCTGCCAAGAAATTTTATAATCGTAGAGGATCCATAAATACATACCAAGTTTCCTGAAGAACTATAAAACACTAACAAGGAAATCAAAGAAAGAACAATGCTATAGCTGCCAAAACACAAGGTTTAGGTTGGAGAATGTTCTCTCTTCAAATCAATGTGGATTATGCCACGCCCGGAATACAGTAACTTTTCCACCACAAAAGAAACAATCCTTTTTCAGAAAATATGCTTTAAATAGTGAGATTTTCTCCAGTTCCTTAGTAAAAGTAACCACTATAGTTTCTCTAAAGGAAATTTCATCTTTAGACGATACAAGAATACTAGTCAAATCCAAATATGAAGCTTCTGTAACTACCTGAACCTGGCCCTTTTCATCTTGCAGTAATGACCTAATAGGCAAAAAGTACAAATTTGGTATAGATAAATTGTCTGTCTCTGTAATATCAAAACTTCTTTAAAGTACTTTCTAAGAAATATCAATGGTGAAAGCAGATGAGTCTTAGGAAAATTCAAGAAATGTAAATTCCTACTTTGCATTGAATTTTCCAGAGACTCAACTTGCTTAAACAGGAGCCAGCTATCCTTAGGGCTGGATAAACCAGCTGACTGCAAAGTTTCCATCTGTGAACCAATTTTCTCTACTTCCTGCTAGTCTATTCCTGAAATTTATTAACTGAGTCAGTGGAGAATTTTATAGTCTGATCAATAAACCCCCTCAATATTTATTTATTTAACTGGGGTTTTTTTATACTACTTTTCACCGGGTCAAAGTGGTGTACATATAACAGGGGTCGCGAGTTGTTACACTGAAACAGTAAACAAAACTTATGTACAGTAACAGTAACTTCTATACATTTTACAGGGGTTACACTTTGGTAGAGTTAAACAGAACTTATGTACAGCAGTGAACAATGCGAGCCAGGGGATAACTGAAATGGAGAGTGAGCCAGGTGATTAGTTGGATGCATTAGGAGAATTGTTTGAGTGGCTAGACTTCGGGATGGAGGGCGGGTGTGAAGGGGTGTTGAATAGGGGAGTGGGTGGGATGGGGGGAAATGGGGTTAATAGACAGTCTGTGTCACAATCTTCAAAATATCCGATGAAGTAAGATTAGAAGCAAAATCTTCAGACATCAGATCCAAAACAGTCTCACCAGGAATTTGTTAAGGTGTAGGCACTTGAACTGAAATAAGTTGCTGTTGTATTGGGTCTTAAACAAAAGAAATTGGCAAATTCACCTCCAGACCCATTAAGGGGAAAGCAAAACCCCTCTCCTTAGAAATGTGTCTCTTCATCAGTGGGGGAGTGATAGCCTAGCAGCAGGACTTAAGGATACCACAGACATTGTGGAAGAGGAAAGGTCCATGACTTTAATCAAAGGCCCTAAAATACCACCTGGTACGTGATGTAAATGTTTATGCATAGCCCTTGTTAAAGTCTTTGATGTAGATGATGCCAATAAAGTCTTCTTACTCTTACTTTTTTCCCCAGATCCTTTGGGCATCCTTCAAGTCAAAAAGGCCCAAAGATGGCACCCCTTTGCCATGTGCTCCTTTGGGCATGCACCTGCAGCCACGATACAGCTACACCTTGTTTTAAAGTCGCTGGGCATGGTGCTCTTCATAAATGCTCACTCCCCATCATCTGCCCTCCAGTACAAGCAGCCTGTTGCTCCAATTCACAGGGGTATGTTGACCAATCAGCGGTAGCGGCTTCCTTACGATATCAGAGACGCAGCCCCATTGAATTCAGGGATGGCTTCTAGATGAATTCAATGGGGCTGCATCTCCGATATCACACGGAAGCTGCTACCGCCAATTAGTAAACATACCCCACAGTGTGTGGGGCGATTCCTTCTCACCTGCCCTGATGCATCTGCACCTGGTTTTAAAGTCCCAAGGAGCTGAAAAATGACCTCAATAGGAGGCAGAGCTAAACACCTTCTCTCAATCTCCTGGTGCTCTTCAGAAACACACTAACTCCATCAGCCGCCCTCTGGTACATGCAATCCGACGCTGCAACTCACAGGGTAGGCGGTGGAGAAGGGGGAATTCTTTCTCACCTTGTTCTGATTGTTTTTTTATAGGCAGAGAAAGTGTTGGTTTGTTAGTAGAGAATGTATGCAGGTTGTGTGTGCTCATCTAGAAGCTATCCCTGGTGATCTAGCCACTTTCTGTAGGCATTGTGGCACAAGCTTGATAGCTGGTATATAATGTACCATATAATGTGTGAGATTCTGGGAGTTAAAGGTCTTTTGGATGTGACATGCTGTCTCTTTACTTACAGTTTGAATGATAGCGATCTAAGTGCAGTCTATGGCTCTAAGCACAGAAGGGGAGCGCTCAGACTCCTCAAATTCTGTCATTGTATCATGTTGTTGCTGCTGTTGCTCCGGAAAGGCAATATATTGAGTGTCTCTCTTTGAAAAAGCATCTAGAAACTGAGCTGCCTGGCTAATACCTGCTGTGGCCCTGAAATGCCAGAACTGTGGTCACCTTCAGTTGCACTCTATGCAGTGGGATCTAGGTCTGCTTCCAGCTAGTTGCACAGATGAAGTATTTTTTTCCTTGTCGAATCTGAACTTGCGCACACATTCTTCCTCTGCGAGGTCCAGGAACTATGTCCTGAGGCAGTATAGTGTATATTTGCTTCTCTCTCCTGCACACCAGAACATACAAGAGCCATCCTTGACTTGCACTCATGGTACCTACAAACACCACCACCAACATCCACTACCAGCCAAGGCACAGGGAGAAAACCACAAAGAGAAACACAGGTGCATTGGCACAGGGGCACACCCACAAACATTGGCACACATACCCAGACATGCATACACATAACATACACATACTCTCTTAGAGAGAAAGAGAGTCAGACACACACTCACACAAACAGAATGCAGAAAGAGCTTTGGAGTAAGTGAGGGGAAGGACAGAGGTGGGGGCAGGGTGGGCCCCAGAATTGGTTCAAGGTGTTGGCACCCTAGGCAAACCTTAAGCTTTGCGCACACCCTTCTGGTTAGCAAAATCTATTGTTTATCTTTGAATACCCTACTCTTTGCCACCCCTCCCAAAGAACTTGCTTCACTAGGCAAGCGCCTGGTTTGCCTGATGGTTAAGCTGGCCCTGAGTGGGAAGGATGTAGACGGAGTAGTTAGAGGATATTGTGAAGGAGAAGGTGTTGTACAGAGAGAGACAGAAGCGCACTCATAGACCAAACCAAAATCACAGGCCTAATAATCAACTCCTGTTTCAACGTTATTAGCAGTTAAGGTGAGACACCCATACCCTCCTCACACCCACAGATTGTACAGCAATAAAAACAATAGTACAGCGATCAAAAAAATACTGAAAAGCCCAATGACACATTAGTAGGCCTGTGATTTTGATCGATCAACTATTTTAACTAAATGTTTTTTTGAACATAATACAATACACATCGGTCAGAGGCATGAAGTTTTTTAATGATGCCTGTTATTGCCCACTAGTAACGTCATTCTTATTCTGGTTCCCATGTGATGGCTGGCACTCTTTAAAAAAAATGCCGTGAAGATCTGTGAACAGTAGCGCCGGTGACCGAAATCTCTCACCAGAAAGACCAGAGTTGACCTAGACCTAGGATCTGAGTATTGATCTTCTGAGAAAAAGGCCAGAGTCCCATTTAGGATGTATTAATTAATCTGTGCTATCATAGCCTAATCAACTAAGACAATGAGCTGTATCCTTCTTCCATCCTGGGCAGTCACCCATGAAATTACTTATGAGAACGGCCTCTCAGACTATGCATTGTTCCTACTCCCTCCCATAGCAAGAATATAAACATTTTAGATCTGCCCCCCCCCCCCCCCTATTTTTATCTATTATAAGCATTGATACACAAATCCATTTCAAATTAATCTGCACTATTGGGTCCCTCTCTGATGCTTCAGCAGTGCCACAGGCTTGCCAAATCCATGTGAGAGTCCTATTGTGAAACAGACTCATCACTGCTACTCTCCAGCAAGATTAGTACAGTCTGCCAGGAACAGTATGAGCACTACAGAGTCTTCAAAGCTAGGGAAGGCGTTGTCCCATGTGACCAACAACCGAGCGGGTAAAACATTCCATGCCAAGCTCCTAAGATTTTTAGTTGGCCAGGAACTGTTTTCACTATGCAGCAGTCTGCTTTAAGAGATCCAGGAGAATCAGTATTTTAGTTCTTGCCAAAATGGCTATTGCCACTGGATGTGCTGGTGCTTATGTGTGTATTTACCACTGCCCTTATTTTACAAAAGGCTTCATGTTCAGCGAGTCTTTTGTAAAATGCTTAAAAAATTCTGAATGCCTTGACTTCGTACTTTATCCCACAACATATCTGATCAACTACAAGCACACTTCCTACAAACACCCCAAGAAGAGACCAACCAGATATATCTGTATACAGACCTCCTCACCCACAGCCATACCTACCACACAACACACACATATCTCCCACATAACTACAGTCAAACCTCGGTTTTCATGATTAATCCGTTCTAAGAAGTCTGACTAAAACCAAAACGTACGAAAACCGAAGCAATATTTCCCATAGGAAATAATGTAAATTCAATTAATCCGTTCCAGACACCCAAAACTATTCACAAAAAATACATTTTATAGAGAGTCAATCCCACTTCTGGCCACAAGATGGTGCTCCAGAGGTATTTTTGGCAGACAAATTGTTTAAACTGCCTTCCTCTCTGTGCAATCCTTGCATCTCTGGCTCGAGGATGTTGCTCACCTGACTTTCGCATCTCAACACGCGATCGGTGAGTCCGGGGGGGTAGTGCTGCCGGGACTGGGCAGGCAGTGTATGCAGACCAGCGTGAAGGTGTATGTACACTATTGCAGTACTTTTGTTTTTCAGATCTGGCACACGCGATCGGTGAGTCCGGGGGGGGGGGGATATAGCTGCCGGTAATGGGCAGGCAGTGTATGCAGACCAGCGTGTATTGCAGTACGAAAACCGAGGCGATAGACGAAAACCGAGACAAGATTTCAGTCTGAAAAGACGTCGAAAACCGAAACCGATGAAAACCGGGGCCAACGAAAACCGAGGTTTGACTGTATAGGCTTAATAAATGCAAGATCCATACGAAACAAAACAAACACCATCACAGATCATATACAAAACAACCACATTGACATCCTATGCATTACAGAATCATGGTTAAAGAGCTCCGACCAAGTCATCCTGAACCAAGTAACACCCGCCCCCCCCCCCCCCCCATTCACGGCATACAACTGCTCTCACACTCACAAACAAGATGCTGGAGTACTTATCCTAGCCCGTACGGATTTGAAGCTCAAGACACACAAATTTAGAAGCTCCGAATACTGTGACATCATCAGCACAGAGAATAATCACCTATCCATCTGTCTAATCTACAGAGCTCCCAACGCCCCCACAACGGACACTTCCAACATTCTAGACTCAATATACTCAGCTAATTCACCTCATAAACCCCTTATAGTACTAGGAGACCTGAACCTCACATCAGCATCCACCAATGATGAAAAGACTTTTCACAAAGCAATAGAGTCCATTCACATTAAGCAAATCATCACAGGTCTTTCCCATCGCTCTGGCTTCACCCCAGACCTCATATTCACTCCAACAAGAATACTAGACCATGGCCACGTAACAGTACCAACAATCACACCAATACCCTGGTCGGACCACCATGCCATACTCTTCAAACTCCATCTCAACAACCAACAGAAATCTCAGAGAAAAGATAATCCCATCAGATATTTCAAAGCATTCGACAAAGAGCAATTACTCAGTGACACACTTCAATTCCTACCCCAGGACTACACCAATCTAGATGATGCTGTCAATGCCTGGAACACTACCATCAGCGTTGCAGCAAAAATCCCAACCCAAAAAAGCTTAAGTCACAACAAAAACAGGCTAAGTCCATCACCATGGTACTCCAATACATTAAAAGAATCCAAAAGGAAACTACGTCAACATGAAAATCGTTGGAGACATAACAAATCTGAAATCACATTAAAGGAATACCAAACAATGCAACAAGACACCAACAACAATACCACTCAAATCTCATTCTAAAAGCCTGCAACAAACCTAATGAGCTCTTCAACATAGTACGCACTCTCACGAAAGGCCCAACCTTGAAGGACGAAGACAACATACACCCTCAAAACTTTGCCGACTTCCTCAGAGCTAAGAACAATCCCCTTCAAACAACACCACAAAAAGGACACCTCTAACAAGGATACCTCTGCCATAGAACCTGGCTCACGAACAACAACCTCAATACCAATGTCATAAAAACAGAAGCAATCATCATCACACAGGAAACTGTGTTCACCCCCCCCCCCCACCACCTCAATCAATATTGCCAATATGCCAATTATTTATTTATTTTTTATACCACGCTCTTTAGAATCAGTGCAGTTTACATGTATACTAACAGGTACTTTTTATTCCTTTTCACCGAAGGGCTCACAATCTAAGTGTACCTGAGGCCATGGAGGGTTAAGTGGCTTGTCCAAGGCCACAAGGCGTGGCCATGGGACTAGAGACCCCAGTCCCTCCAGCCTGAGGTTGCTTGTTCCCATGCGGGAATTGAACCTCTGGCCTGAGGTAACCTGTCCCAACCACTGAGCCACTCCTCCCTATAATAAAAAAATGAAGTCCAGTACCTTGGGGTCATCCTTGACAAGCACCTTACACTACAAGCACATATCAATAAGACCTCCAAGACCACCTTCTACAAACTCACAATGATCCGAAGATTAAAACCCCTCCTCAGCCAAGAACATTTCCGTAAAGTATGCCAAGCCATCATAACACCGACCTTAGACTACTGCAATACCTTTTCCAAGGATTACCCAAGCAAACCATCCGATCCCTTCAACTAATCCAAAACACTGCTGCCCAAATCATCATTGGAGCATCACAATATGACCATATCACTCCCCTCCTGTACAAATGTCACTGGTTACCAAGTTACCTCACACATTAAATACAAATCCTCTCTCATCATCTTTAAAATCAATAATAATATTACAGCAGGAATTCTACAGGACCTAATCGGTAACAAACCCAGCAACAGACCTGAGAGAAGCAGAACCACAAACACCATACCAATCCCAAGCTTATTTACAAAAGCCAAACAATCCACCACCAAAAGGGCTATCTCACTTGCTGCTCCCACAATTTGGAACTATCTCCCGGAAAAACTAAGATCGACCAAGGACTTAAAGGACTTCCAGAAAAAACTCAAGACTCTCCTCTTCACTGAACATTTCAATGAACAATCTCAGAACCCCAGTTAACCACTCGTCTCATTCCCACATCTCATGAGCAACTATTTATACATCACAATGTACATATGTTTGCTCCCTAAGGAAAATTGTTGCTATTGTTTGATTTTTTAATGTTTAATGTTTACTTTCAAGTTCTCTGTAATAGTTGATGTTTCAATGTAAACCGCCCTGATTATATGATAGGGCAGTATAGAGAAATTGTTAAATAAATAAATTAATTAATTAATTAATCCTGTTTCCCACCTATAAGTCCCAATCTATGTGGCATTTGTTATGTTTCTTTCATGTAGACATAGAGGAAAATGCCTTAGCAAATCAGACCCTAAGTTTGTTCTAAGGGGGCTAGTTACTAAAATGTATTGCACAATAGCTATGTTATTTGGCCCTTAATGCACATTAAAGGTCAATAACACATGTTAATTTGCTGTTACCTATGCTCTGCTCAGAATTAAGGCAAGACAGTATTGTGACCAACCTTCGCTCTGGTCATCCCATATTCTACCATATAGTTGTTATTGACGTACGTTTACGACTTACCCCTGATGTAGGCCACAGTGCCGAAACTTGGCCAAGTTGGTTCCTTTCAATAAACAGTTTGTTTTTTGAAGATACTTCTGGTGTGGCCATAGTTTCTCTCCATTCTTGTGCTGGACCAATTTACTGTAACGCACAATTTGCTACCCCACAAGCAAATGCATGTAAAACATCTAATTAGTATTCCAATAAATTCTTAGAAAAATAAGGCCAGCTTAAGCTGGTGTTATTCTTCTGCTGGGAGCATCAAGCCAATACATGAGGCCCAGTGCTTCCAGCCACAATCTTACAGGGACAGTGCCGCAAAATTCCGGTGTCTGGGATAACCCTTCCCCCAGCACTACCAATGACTCAGGACTCCCCTCCATCAGCCCAATAGAGACCCCCTCTAAGGCCCCTAGTTCCCCATCTTGATAGATAGCCCCCAATCCCAGTAGGCCACTGGGTTTACCTGTCAATGTCCCTGGTGGTCTATTGAGTTAGACCATCAGGAGCAATCCCCTCTGGCTCAGGGTTTAAAATGTTGCATGTTTTTTGCATGTTGCATGTCACTATTTGCTTGTATAGATGCCACCCAAAGCTTCTAAAATGACCTCTTGTGCCACTTACAATGAGCAAGTTTGTTGGAAAAATAAAGCTTTCAATTATTTTCTGAAAATCATTGTATTTGCTATTATTCTTAAATCCACTGGTAAAATGTTCCATTTTGCTGGAATAACCAATGGAAAAAGCGTGGAATCAAGTTTCACTCAGATACAATTTCTCTATAAATGAAATATGGAACAGGCAAATACCTTCAATCTCAGGGAGTAAATAGGTTTATAGTTTTTCAAAACTGTGCTAATGTACTGTGGTGCATCCCTGCTTAAAACCTAGTAGATCAAGAGTTAAGATCTTCAGCTTGATTCACTACCCAACTAGAAGCCAATGCAGCAATGACATACCAGGTGTAATATATTCGAAGCACTGTATGTCAGTAAACAGACACACAGCTGCATTCTGCAAAATGTGTAGTATTCTCAAAGAAATGCCTGGCAACCCTAGGATAAGGAGATGTCCAGCAGTGTAGCAAAGACATGAGCCCCATTCCCTGTCAGTGTTACTTCTGGAGAGAAATCTGCAACTGTGAGTATATACTTCTGGTAATTTTCTAAAAAGAATTCTTTGTATTAAAGCTACTTAATCTGTGAACCCACTGTTTTTTGTTGGATCAGTTAGGGCCTAGTAGCAGCAATTAAAGTTTGAATTTAAAACATAGAGGAGAGCTTTCTGGTTACATTTCATACCCAGCAGAGAGCTTGTAGTTTGAATTAAATAGTCACTCAGGGCCAAGTAACAGCAAAGTACTTTTAGTTTAAATTTAACACACAGAAGAGAGCTTTCTGGTTAAATTTAGTACCCAGCAGAGAGCTTGTAGTTTAAATTTCATAAGAAGTTAGAGCCTAGCAGCTGCTAAGAGCTATAATTTAAATCAAATCAGAATTTAGCTTACCTCAGCAGCACAACACAAGGTACTGTGTAGCAGCCCTCTTTTAATAAGTGTTATTTCCCTCCCTCCCCTGGGATAATCGTAGCTTTATAGGTACTTACATATCTTAAAAGACAGGAGGTGCTTTCAGGTGAAGCTCATTACCCAAATCAGTCATACACTAAGGACCTGAGATTAATTAAGCTTCAGGTGAACAAGGTATATTAAACGTATTAGGTACAGTTTTATTGGTATAAATACCCATAGCAACCCCTAGTAAGTAAGAACTTAAAGATCTAGACACAAACTTAAAACTAAGATGCAGACAGCAGTCCAGCAGCGGGATGGGGGCTTTCCACTCTTTTGCATTGAGTGTCACATGTATGATTTTCTCCCAGTTGGTGAGAGGTCTTACGTGTGCACTAGGTGCAAGGAGCTTTTTTCTCTCAGGGAACAAGTCCGTTCTCTAGAGGCTAAAGTAGCAGACTTGGAAAACATAAGACAGACAGAGAGGTACATAGACGAGACCTACAGGGATATAGTCCTGAAGTCCCACCTCCAGTCTGGCAGCACCCCTGTTGCCATGGAGGAGAGAGGTCACGTGACAGGAGAGCATCACCTGGTGTGGCAGGAAGTGATCCTGTAACTAGGACCTGTCCTCCAGGTGATGTAAAACCCTCTCGCACCGAGGAAGTTTCTCCAGGGCCATGTGCCCATGAGGGAAGGGTTAGGACAGACGTTATAGTTGGTGATTCGATCATTAGGCATGTAGATAGCTGAGTGGCTGGTGGACATGAGGATCGCCTGGTAACATACCTGCCTGGTACGAAGGTAGCGGACCTCACGCGCCACCTAGATAAGGTCTTAGATAGTGCTGGGGAGGAGTCTGCTGTCTTGGTACATGTCGGTACCAATGACATAGGAAAATGTGGTAGGGAGGTTCTGGAGGCAAAATTTAGGCTTTTAGTTAGGAAGTTGAAATCCAGAACTTCCAGGGTAGCATTCTCCGAAATGCTTCCTGTTCCATGCGCAGGACCCAAAAGGCAGGCAGAGCTCCGGAGTCTCAATGCGTGGATGAGACAATGGTGCAGAGATGAGGGTTTGGGATTTGTTAGGAACTGGGGAACATTTTGGGGAAAGGAGGGGCTCTTCCGAAGGGATGGGCTTCACCTTAACCGGGATGGAACCAGGCTGATGGCATTAACCTTTAAAAAGGAGATAGAGCGGCTTTTAAACTAAATATTAGGGGAAAGCCGACAGTCGCCCAAGAGCGGATGGTTCGGAAGAATGTATCCTTGAAGGATACTACCAAAAGCAGAGAGGTTCCACAAAAGAGTAAAGTAGCCCAAATGCCCTCAAGTATGGAGCAGACAGACAGAGCTTAAAGATCCCAATTTACCCATGTCTAACAATAGCCAAATTAACATGAATAAAATACATTCTCTAAAATGCTTGTATGCAAATGCTAGAAGTCTAAAGAATAAGATGGGAGAGTTAGAATATATAGCACTAAATGAAAGGTTAGATATGATTGGAATATCAGAGACATGGTGGAAGGAGGACAACCAGTGGGACACTGTGATACCTGGGTACAAACTATATCGTAATGATAGAGCTGATCAAATTGGTGGAGGGGTTGCACTCTATGTTAGAGAGAGCATTGACTCTGAAAGGATTAAAGTTTTGCAGGAAACAAAATCTGCTGTAGAATCTATATGGATTGAAATTCCATATAAAAGGGGGAAGGCAATGGCAGTGGGAGTGTACTATCGAGCACCTGGCCAGAATGACCAAATGGATGATGAAATGCTCAAAGAAATCAAGGAAGCTAACAAAAGTTACAGCGCAGTATAATAATGGGTGATTTCAATTACCCCGGTATCGACTGGGTCAGTGTCACGTCAGGACATGCTAGGGAGATAAAGTTCCTAGATGAAATAAATGACTGCTTCTTGGAGCAGCTGGTTCATGAACCAACCAGAGGGGAAGCCATATTAGACCTAGTCCTTAGTGGAACACCAGATCTAGTGCAAGAGATAAGGGTGTTGGGGCCACTTGGAAATAGTGATCATAGCATGATTGCCTTTGATTTAATTAGTGGAGGAGGGATAGTAAGGAAATCCACAGTACTACCTTTTAACTTTCGAAAGGGAGACTATGATAAAATGAGGAAAACAGTTAAGAAAAAACTAAAAGGAGCAGTTGCGAAGGCTAAAGACGTACATCAAGCTTGGGTGTTGTTGAAAAATACTATCTTGGAAGCCCAGACCAGCTGTATTCCACACTTTAAGAAAAGTGGAAGGAAGTCCAAAAAACTGCCAGCATGGTTTAAAGGTGAGGTCAGAGAGGCTATTGTTGCCAAAAAAGCATCTTTCAGGAAATTGAAAAAAGAGCCAAACGACGAAACCTGGAAACAGCACAAGCACTGGCAAGTCAAATGCAAGGCATTGATAAGGTAGGCAAAGAGAGAATTTGAGAAGAAGCTTGCTGCGGAAGCAAAAACGCGAAATAAAGACCTTTTCAAGTACATTCGTAGCAAAAAACCTGTGAGAGAGTCAGTTGGTCCATTAGATGATAAAGGGGTTAAAGGAGCACTAAGAGGCGACAAGGCGATAGCGGAGAGACTGAATGAATTCTTTGCTTCGGTCTTTACTGAGGAAGATGTAGGGATGTTACCCATGATTGAAGTGGTATTTAAAGGTGCGGAAGAATTGAAGGAAATATCGATACATCGGGAAGATGTCTTACAACTATTAGATAAACTGAAGAGTGGCAAATCACCTGGGCCGGATGGTATACATCCAAGGGTGTTGAAAGAACTGAAATATGAGATTGCAGAACTGCTATCAGTAATCTGTGAACTATCATTAAAATCATCTCTAATACCTGAAGATTGGAGGATCGCCAATGTAACACCAATTTTTAAAAAGGGTTCCAGGTGTGATCCGGGAAACTACAGACCGATGAGCCTCACGTCAGTACCGGGAAAAATGGTAGAAACCATCATAAAGAATAAAATTACTCAGCATGTGGAGAGTCACAACCTAATGGGAGACAGCCAACATGGCTTTAGACAAGGAAGATCTTGTCTTACTAATCTGTTATGTTTTTTTGAAGGAGTGAATAAACAGGTGGACAAAGGTGAGTCGGTTGATATTGTGTATCTGGACTTTCTGAAAGCCTTTGACAAGGTCCCTCATGAGAGACTTTTGGCAAAACTAAAGAGTCATGGGATAGGAGGCAGTGTACTATTTTGGATCAGGAACTGGTTAAAAGATAGAAAGCAGAGGGTAGGGCTAAATGGCCAATTTTCCCAATGGAGAAAGGTGAATAGTGGTGTACCCCAGGGATCTGTGCTGGGTCCGCTGCTTTTTGACATATTCATAAATGACCTGGAAAGTGGAATAACGAGTGAGGTTATCAAATTTGCAGATGACACAAAACTATTTAAAGTTGTTAAAACCCAAGAGGATTGTGAAAAATTGCAAGAGGATCTTGATAAATTGGAAGACTGGGCATCAAAATGGCAGATGAAATTTAATGTGGACAAGTGCAAGGTTATGCACCTAGGGAAGAACAACCCAAACTATGGTTACACGATGCAAGGTTCCACATTAGGAACCACCACCCAGGAAAAAGATTTAGGCGTCATTGTGGATACCATGTTAAAACCCTCGGCCCAGTGTGCAGCGGCGGCCAAGAGAGCAAATAGAATGCTAGGTATGATAAGGAAAGGAATGGAAAATAAAACAAAAGATATTATAATGCCTCTATATCGTTCCATGGTGAGACCGCACCTTGAATATTGTGTGCAATTCTGGTCGCCGTATCTTAAAAAGGATATAGCGATTTTAGAAAAGGTACAGAGAAGAGCCACCAAAATGGTGAAGGGGATGGAAGGATACTCCTGTGAAGAAAGGCTAAAAAGGTTAGGGCTCTTTAACCTGGAAAAGAGACGGCTGAGGGGAGATATGATAGAAGTCTATAAATTAATGAACGGAGTGGAACGGGTAAACGTAGATCGATTGTTTACCTTATCAGAATATAGAAAGACTAGGGGACATGCAATGAAACTACAGGGTAAACTATTTAAGACTAATAAAAGAAAATATTTTTTCACTCAACGTGTAATCAAACTCTGGAATTTGTTACCGGAGGATGTAGTAAAGGCTGTTAGTGTAGCTGGGTTTAAAAAAGGTTTGGACAAGTTCCTGGAGGAAAGGTCCATAAACCATTATTAAGAAGTGACCGAAGATATCAATGCTTGACCCAGTACAAGCATTGTGGAACTTGTGTCTCTTGGGGAAACTGCTAGGTACATATGACCTAGATTGGCCACTGTTGGAAACAGAATACTGGGCTTGATGGACCTTGGTCTGACCCAGTATGGCATATCTTATGTTCTTATGTTCATTGACATACTGTAAAATAAAGGGGTGTTAGTGTAACTCCTTCTTCTCACCTTTCAGACATTTGCCTGACAAAACAATCACTTTTCAGACGCCTGTTCATGCCTGGAGTAGGTATAACCTTAGACGCAACTCCAGATGTCCAGGACATATCTGAGATCAGACAGGGATGCCTAAATTCTTAGGAATACCACAGCTGCACCTGCACCATGCCCCCATTCAGACCTGGACATCCTCACGCTGGAGACATCCACAGACCTGGCTTCTAAAATGGCTCTGGAGATGTCTCCGTGCTTTGTATGTCTCTATGTCTGTTTTCAGATGTCCAAAGCACAAGCAGGGCTTCTATAATGACTCCCTTATCAGGAGCAAGGAATGGTTTCAGTCTACTAGGGTTGTGCATTCATGGGCACACACATTCACTTTGTTTTGGAGTCTAAAAATTTTAAGTGTGCACAGATCACTTGAATGCATATATATCTATGAATTAACACATATACAATCAATTGCGTGCATTTTTACATTCTTGCATGCATATGATGAACAGCTGAAAGAATGAATAGGTCTAAAGGACATGAAAAAATGTACAAAAATCTGTAGAATTTAATTTTAAACAAGCTCAAACCAAATTTATTTTTGGCCGTGCACACCCTACAATCTACCTAACAGACACAGTTCCTGGTCTCTTTAGGTCAGGGTAGGTATGATAGGCAAAGGCTATCACTCATTATTCAATTCTTAGGCCTTGAAACTGAGAAACTAAAGGGTAGCAAATCAGTGGGGCCAAATGGTATTCATGTCAGAGTTCTGAAGGAACTCAGATATGAAAATGCATACCTGCTACTGGTAATCTGTAATCTATTATTAAAATCTGTTCCTGTGCCTATAGACTGAAGGATAACCAATGCAACACCAATTTTTAGGAAGGACTACATGAGTGATACTGGAAAGGACAAACTACTGAGTTTAGGTGAGCAAAATAATGGAAATTATTGTTAAGAAAAGGATTACTGGGCCTATGGATAGCTAGGATATAATGGAGAAGAGGAAGCATTGATTTAGCACAGGGTAGTCATGCCATGCTAATGTATAAGGGTGTGCATCATTAGTAAACATTCAGTTCATTAGGGCCCCTTAAAAAAAATATAAAATTTTATATTTATGCAATTCCAACATTTTAACAAGCCTTTACACTTGTAAAGAGAAAAAGGCTATGCAAAGGAAACAGTCACAACATACATGTATCCACATTTCAAGGAAAAATCAAGTAAATGTAATAGCCCACTAGCCCAGCAACAAGACTGTACAGGATTCAAAGATAAGAACTAAACACCAAGCAAAATACATAGAGAAAACTTTCCAACAAACCTATCTAATTGCTTCACTCAATCTCATACTGTTGGTGGAGGCGCACGTGAAATGATAAACACACCAAGCTGGGAGGGCTCATAGAAAATATAACTTTCAGAAGCATTTACAAGAGAATTTAAGAAAAAAGAGACCTCCCAACTGGGCAATGGCTGATTTATAAAACAAAAACTCACGTTGCTGCTTTTCAGTTTCACGAGTCGATTCAGGATAAACTCTAACTTGAAGTCCCCTGAATATTATAGAACGCTTACTAAACAACACCTTGAAAAACCATTCCTTATCTGTGGGCAACACAAATGTGATTAACATTGTAGCAGGAACAACAGTAACCTCAGAATCTGAAATTTCATGCAGCTCTGATACGTTTAAAACATCCATTTCTAGAGGCTCAGAAGGAGAAGTCTGCAGAGAACCAGCAGGACTCCCCCTTCCAGTAGGCACATAATAAACTTTGGATAAGGAGGCAAAGTTTCTGTGGCAATGCCCAAAGTCTCTATCATACAACGTTTCGACATATCCCTTGTTGCAATCAAAGGAGAACATGGAAAATTCACCAGCCGGAGTTTAGAGGAGCGAATCTGGTTTTCTAAAAGTTCAATTTTAACTTTCATCGCAGCCATGTCTTTAACAAGCAAAGAGTAAAAATGATCGTGTTTTACACCCTCCAACTGCAAATTCCTCACTGACTCCTTAACCCCAGCAAGCTCCTACAAAAGTCCAGTCACTGAGGCCGTATTAGCAGAAACTTGCGAGGCCAACTTATTGAACTGTTGCACCAAAACGTTACCCAGTGAAGAAATAGCCGTCCAAACAGAATCCAGGGAAATCACTGCAGGCTTCTCCAAATTAAAAGTAAAAGCGAAATCCTGTGCAGAAATCATCTGGCCCTCCGCAGGCAAAACCGATGTCAAAACTCCAGCCACAAGTTCTTCAGCCCCATCACCCTTCATTTTCTCCGATGGAGAGACCCCTCCTGTTGCAGACTCCATGGCCATATCTGGAACAGGAAAACTGCCTCCCACCGAGGTCTCAGCCCGGTCTCTCACCTGGCCAGATGCCTCGAATGCTCCTGCAACAGTCAAACCAGCCACAGTACCGGATGGGGCATGCAGCACCGGTGAAAGTTCACAGCTGAAGGATGACGCCCAGCTCTCCAGCCCCGGCGTCATCAAGTCTGACAAACCTCCGGATTCTTGTTGCTGGCTCCCCGGACACAAGAAACAATCTAAGGGACCGGAGGTAACCGCAGGCAAAGGGGTTCCATCCTTCAAGGGAGGCTTCCAATGGGTCTTCCCTTTCCATTTTGGCATATTGAAGGAAACAGCCCGGTGAAGCAGCAGCCATCTTGAATCCCCCTCAGGGCCCTTCAAATTTTTAGTGCACACAATACCAATATAATGCACATGAACCTATGAACTAATGTAAATACAACTAATTTCCACACAATAGAAAGTTATAATGTGTGTTGTCCTTATTCAACTGAATATTTGAGAAAATTGAAAAATACCCCAAAAAGTAGGAAAAAACTCAGAAAACAAAGTGAACATTTTTTTCATGCATATCCTAGTAAAACATCAGAATTTTTTTAGATCTAATTCATGGCTTTTCAGTATTAGTTTGAGGCAAGTTACATTCAGGTACAATAGGCATTTCTCTGTCACCAGAAGGCTTGCAATCTAAAATCCTCATTTACTAAGCGGGGCTAATGTGTTCACACATGGTTATGCACATTAATGTGCACTAATGTGGTGTAGTTCATTGTACCCAATTTAAGTTGTAAGTTATGATGCAAACCACCTTGATTGAAGGATAAGGCACTATAAAAATTTGATTAAATAAATGCATAAATAAACAGTACACATTGTAACTTAGTAAGATAGCAAATGACAGCACATAAAAACAGCATGTTCCATCTAGTCTGCCCAGTAAGGTGGTGAAAGTTGTAGAATCATGTATGCCCCATTATTTTCAATGGGGCCTATTTACATGCATGTAACTCTTATTAAGACATTTTAATGTGACTATAACAGGTTAAAACATTAGAACAGCTTAGTAAATTAGGGTTTAAGCGTGTACCTAAGATAGTAGAGGGTTTAGTGACTTTCCCAAGGTGTAAATAAGCATGGGGTCTATATTAAAAAAGTCTAATTATAAAATAGAATGTAATGTATACAGTAGTACACATAATTTGTTAAGCTATTCCATGTAAAAAGTTAGAAAGTTTCCTGTTCCATGTAAAGTATACAATTAGTATACATAACTTGTTCCATGTAAACTGCCCTTGATCACTGGAAGGGGCGGTATAGAAGAAATAAGTAAATAAATAAATAATTAGGTTAGCAGCTGAATATGTGGACAGTGCCCCTGAATATTTCCATAGATTGCCTCAGCACTATCCTGATAGCACCTGGGCACTCTGGGGATGGAGACTTCACTTATCCGGATAACGTAGGATAGCAAAAAACCTGTCCTACGTGCTGCCTGGATAAGCTATCTGGATACTGTCGCTGAATACCTGGATATTTTTACCCAGGGTGTTAAAAAAAATGCTGATGGCTGCAGGATCACTATTAACCTCCCCCTCCCCCACGTACTATAAGGGGAAGTTGGTCAATGCATTTTATCTGGATTCTCAGAAAGTATTTGATGAAATTGTTCACGAGAGACTCTCGTTAAAAAATTGTGGATTAGTAGGCAATGTTCTATTATGAACTGGTAACTAGTTAAAGAATAGGAAACAAATAGGACTAAATGATTAGTTTCCCCAACGGAGGTGAATAGTGAAATGCCTAGGGAACCTGTTTTTAATGTGTTATTCTTTAAAGGCATAAAAAATGGGTGACCAAATCTAACGATGAGAGAAAGTTATTCAAGGTAGATGTAAAGTGAGTGAGTATGCTGAAGAACTGCAGAAGGGTCTTGCAGAGTGCTAGAGAGAGCTTGTTCTAATATACTGCTTAAAAACCAGATAAAGCAGGAAACTAAGACAGGACTTTATTTGGTACATAGGGCTTGCCATCTTCTTGCAACTTGAGATAGGGAATGATCAGCAACTCTTCAGAGGATCAGCCAGAGTAGCAACTGATCACAAAATAACACGATACTTCAATCCCTAAAATAGAACAGTGCCATCTGGTGGCCCTACAATAGCATTGTTTAAATATAATAGGCTTTCCAAACTTAAGGCTATTGCATATTTCAACAGCAAAACTGGAAAGCTGGGCACGTCCTGCTTTTCTGCTGCATCTCCACTGGTGTGCAAGCTATTGTTCTGGCTGGCTGCACAAGAAGATCTCAAGACCTGGACCAAGTACTTCACTGTGGCTTTTTCTGTGAGATTGGTTCAGTATGAACAAAGGTAAAGGTTTCTAGACTTTGGCCTGTCTAATTTGAGACTAAAAAGGATGGGTGCACCACCTTTTTGTGCAGATACATTTTCTGAATAAAATTATTAATGGACTTTTTATAATTCAAAATTACAACCGTATTTCCAAACCCCACCCCCACCCCATCCCTAAGAGCATCTCCCCCCTACTGCTGGTAAATTACATCATCAATGGCACTAAGGCATACTTTCACCTGCATATAGGGTTATCAATATTTAAAAACACATTTCTTCAGGTAAAACATTGCTTTTTCTTTGAAATGACTTTCAAAATTGCTCCCCTGCTGCCCCAAATATTCAACTGACATAAGAACATAAGGAAAGCTATGCTAAGTCAGACCAAGGTCCACGGAGCCCAGCATCCTGTCTCCAACAGTGGGCAGTCCAGGTCACAAGTGTCCAGCAGATCCAGCAGTAGGGTTATTTCTAATTGTTTTTTTCCATGTACGAGCAATTGGTCTCCCAAGTCGACCATATATTTCTTCTTGGAACTTGTCCAAACCTCTTTCAAATTCTGCTGTCATTTACCTTGGCCACATCCTCCAGCAACAGATTCCATTACCTAATTATGTACCTCATAAAATCTGCTGGTCGTGAATTTTATGGAGTGTTATCTTGTTTTTGTGCTGTTTGAAAGGTTAAACAACCATTACTTTTTTAACTGTTCCAACCCACTCATGATTTTATAAACTTCTGTCATCCCCTCTCAGTCAACCTTTCTCAAAGTCGAAAAACCCTAACCTGTTCAGCCTTTATCAATTCTGTCACCCTTCTCCGAACCTTTTCTAGTTCTGCTATATCCTTTTTGAGATGGGGTGACCAGAACTGTACACAATGCTCAAGGCGCAGTCACACCTGGGACCTATAAAGAGGTGTGATGATATTCTTAGGTTTGTTCTCCATCCCTTTTGAATGATCCCTAACATCTACTGGACTGAAAATGTCAATATATTGTCCACAATACTCCAAGATCTTTTTCTTTGGTGGCAACTCCTAAATCAGAACCCAGAATTTTGTACCTTTAGTTTGGATTATTTTTTCCCTATGTGCATCACTTTGCACATTTCGACATTCATTTCCTTTACCATTTAGAATCAGCATGTCTCCTAGTCTCAAAAAAATCCTTCTGCAAATCCTTGCAATCCTCTGCCATTGTAATGACTAAGTAATATCTGCAAAATTTACTTGCCTCACTCTTCACTCCTGTTCCTAGATCATCTATGAATATATTAAACATCACAGGTCCCAGTGGAGACCCTTGGGGCACTCCCCTTTTCCATGTGGATAACTCACCGTTTAATCCTACTCTCTGTTTCCTGTTTGCAATCCACAAAACAGCATGACTTTCTATTCCATGTCTCTGTAATTTCTTAAGGAGTCTCTCATAAAGAACTTTGGCAAACACCTTCTGAAAATCCAAATGCCCTATAAATGACTCACCATCATCCACTTGTTTGTTTACATCTTCAAGAAAATCATATAAACTGGCAAGGCAAGACTTGCCCTTGCTGAACTCATGCTTGTTCTTACGCCATGTCTATCTATATGGTTAGTAATTTGGGAGTCAATATTCAAAATGATTTTTCAGGCTAGCAGGACCTGCTAACTTGGTAAGTCTCTGAGAAGGATGTTCAGTGACACTACTTTGAAGGGGAGCTGAGGCAGAGATGGCGCTTAGTGGCTATTTTCACTGCCACCATCCTGATAACATTTTGCATAACTTAGGACAGCAGAACAAAACTGCCCTAAGTGTTATGGGAGTCATTTTGGAAGCCCTATCTGTGCTTTGAACATCTGAAAGCAGGCATAGAGATGCAGGGGCGGCCCAAGGGGGGTGCGGGGCCATGTGCGGAGACTCGGTGCGGGGCCTCATTTGCATAAGGTGCCTCATTTGCATAAATATTTGCATAATGTTACCATACACTAACTTTTAGTAAACATGCCTCTTAATGAGTATATGGATAAAGAAAGACTAAAAGGTTTCTACATTACTATAATACAGTGCCAACTGCCAGGCACATTAGGAACTGCTACAAACACTGCCCATTTAGAACCCATAGCAAACCCACCATATCCTAACAGCACTACCAGGACTCACAAAGCACAAGACCCTACCTATCAAAAGGCAACACTACAAATATTAAACCAATGCATTTCAGAGAATACTGGGGAAAGAGAACAAGTGGCAATGTCAAATAGGAATTACATAAATAGAATACCTCAGCTCAGTTACACATGCAGAACATAGACCATCACCAAACAAGGAATCACAATTTAGAAACAGGAAGGCAATAATTAAACTGGGAACCCCAAAAGCCAAACTTGGAATATACAACAACACTGTAGAAATAAAACTATAAATTAATTTCCTCTTGTACTAAACAAAGCGCAAAAATTAATGATGCACATTTCCCAGAGCTGACATATTCCAGTTAATAAAGTCAAAATAAAGAGATATTTTTCTACCTTTTGTGCATTTTTTTTCAGTTGCAATTGTTCCAGCCACTTTCTTCTGGTTTCTTCGTGTCTTCTGCTAACTCTCCATCTGCTGTCCATTTGTCCTTTCTTCTGTCTTCTTTTTTTTTTTCCATTCTCTCTCTACATCTGCTTTAACATACTAATCTTTCTCCTTTTGCTCTTTCCTCATTCCTATTTCATCCACTCAAATTTTATCCCTCCATCCTCAATCCCCACTAACTCTCCCAATATCCGGCCAATTGTAGATTTGTCTTCCCTCCCACGCAAAATATTTTTCCCTCTCCATT
This sequence comes from Ichthyophis bannanicus, assembly GCA_033557465.1. NCBI lineage: Eukaryota > Metazoa > Chordata > Amphibia > Gymnophiona > Ichthyophiidae > Ichthyophis > Ichthyophis bannanicus. Next base: position 307,025,392 of record CM066032.1, on the reverse strand, counting down.
TCACTCTCCCAGCTCCATCCCATTCTAATCCTCCCCCAACATCAGCTCCTTTCTAGTTCCAGCCCCACCCAGCATCTGCTCCCTTCTTGTCCCTGCATCAGCCCATTTCCAGTCCTAGTCCCCCATCAGCCCATTTCCAATCCTATCCTAGCCCCACCATCAGCCCATTTCCAGTCCTAGCTCCCCCATCCATTTCCAGTCCTATCAGTTCCTCCATCAGCTCATTTCCAATCCCAGCCCCCCATCAGCTCATTTCTATTCCTTTCCTAGCCCCACCATCAGCCCATGTCAAATCCTAGCTCCCCTCCACTCAGCCCATTTCCAATCCAAGCCCCCCATGAGCCTACTTCCAGTTCTAGCCCCTTCATGAGTCCATTTCAATTCAAGCCCCCACCACAGCCCATTTCCAACCTTAGCACCCCCAACAGCCCATTTCCAGTCCTATCCTGGCCCCTCCATCAGCCCATTTCCTGTCCTAGCCCCCCCCCAACTCAGCTCATTTCCAGTCCTAGCTCCCTCTCCTCACAGCCCCTTTCCATTCCAAGCCCCCCTCCCTATCAGCTATTTGCAGTTCAAGCCCCCTTTCCACTCAGCCCATTTCCATTCCAAGCCCCTGTCCCCATCAGCTATTTGCCGTTCAAGCCCCCCTTCCACTCAGCCCATTTCCAGTCCTAGCAACCCCCCATCCCATTACCAGTCCTAGCTCCCCCATCAGCCCACTTCCAGTCCGAACCCCCTATAGCCCATTACCAGTCCTAACCCCCCCATCAGCCCACTTCCAGTCCTTACCCTCCCATCAGCCCATTTTCAGTCTTACCCCCCCCCATCAACCCATTACCAGTCCTAACCCCCCATCAGCCCACTTGTAGTCTTAGCCCCCCATAGCCCATTACCTGTTGTAACCCCCCATCAGCCCATTACCTGTCCTAACCCCCCCATAGCCCATTTCCAGTCCTAATCCCCACATCAGCCCACTTGTTGTCGTAGCTCCCCATAGCCCATTACCTGTTGTAACCCCCCCATAGCCCAGTACCAGTCCTAACCCCCCCAGCCCATTACCAGTCCTAACCCCCCCCCATTCCATTACCAGTCCTAACCCCCTATCAGCCTACTTGTAGTCTTAGCCCCCCCCATAGCCCATTACCTCTTGTAACCCCCCATCAGCCCATTACCTGTCCTAACCCCCCCATAGCCCATTTCCAGTCCTAATCCCCCCATCAGCCCACCTGTAGTCGTACCTCCCCATAGCCCATTACCTGTTGTAACCCCCCCCCCATAGCCCATTACCAGTCCTAATGCCCCCCACAGCCCATTACCAGTCCTAATACCCCCATCAGCCCATTTCCAGTCTTAGCCCACCGCCCCATAGCCCATTTCCAGTCCTAATCCCCCCTCAGCCCACTGGTAGTCGTAGCCCCCCATAGCACATTCCCTGTCCTAACTTCCCCCATCCGCCCCTTGCCCGTCTGAGCCCCTCCATAGTCTAGTACCTGTCCTAACCCCCCATAGCCCATTCCCAGTCTTAACCCCCCCCCCAACAGCCCACTTCCAGTCCGAACCCCCTATAGCCCATTACCAGTCCTAACCCCCCCCCCATCAGCCCATTTACAGTCCTTACCCCCCTCCCTCCCCATCAGCCCATTTACAGTCCTTACCCCCCCCCCCCATCAGCCCAGCTAAGTTAAAAAAAAAACCCCAGAAACCGGCTGCTGCTGCCGCTGCCGCCGTGGCAGCGGCAGAATGGAGAATCCCGCGGGGCCCCCCTGTCCTGCAGTCTTCTATGCAGCCTCAGCGCGGGCTTTTCAGAGCCGCGCGAAGGGAGAGTTTCCCTTTCTCGCGGCTCTGTTAATCCCGCCGCGGGGCTGATGGGATTTCCCATCAGCCCCGCGGCGTGATTAACAGAGCTGCGAGAGGAGAAGCTCTCTCTCTTCGCGCAGCTCTGACAGCCGACGGAGGCCGCATAGAAGACTGCAGGACAGGGGGGCCCCGCGGGATTCTCCATTCTGCCGCTGCCACAGCGGCAGCAGCAGCCGGTTTCTGGGGTTTTTTTTAAACTTAGCTGGGCTGATGGGGGGGGGGGGGGTGGTAAGGACTGTAAATGGGCTGATTCTCGATTCTGCCGCTGCCACGGCGGCAGTGGCAGCCGCAGCCGGTTTATGATTTTTTAAAACTTTGCTGGGATGCAAGATGTTTTTTGCGCGGGGCCCCCTGAAACGCGGGGCCCTGTGCAAAAAACATTCTTGCTCAATGGACGGGCCGGCCCTGTAGAGATGTCCAAAGCACAAAGCTGTCTCCAGTGCCATTTCAGAAGCCAGGTCTGCGGCTGTCCAAGTCTGAACAGAGGCATTTAGGAGGCACGGCTGGGTGTTCCAAGGAACCTGGACATCTCCACTTGATGTCAGAAACGTCCTGGATGTCCAGAGTTGCATCTAAGTTTAGACCTGTTCCAGGCATGCACAAGCATTGGAAAACTGCTAGTTTTGGCTGAAAAATATCCAATAATCTGCACAATCACAATAATAGCAGTGATGGGATTTGAACCTTGGCCCTAACCCACTACTCTGATCATTAAGCCACCCCTAGGCATCCACAGTCTGATAAACTATTCTGGGGATGTCCATGTGGATGGCCCTGGAGACATCCATATCGGGCACAGCCGTGTTTGTGAAATCATATCTGTACCTGGATATGAAAGCTTTTTGTTTTTCAGATGTTCTGGCCTAGATGTCCCAGATTGCACATGGATGTCCCTTCTAAAATCCCCCTCCATGTGGGTTGTCTATCCAGATAGCAACTGAATATCATCCTTAACCGGATAGTGCTGGCAGTGTCTGCTAAGTCTGGATATTCATGGCCAGCTGTTATCCGTATATCGGCATTGACTATCTGGATAGTTTTTCCCATGTTGGCCGGCATTTCAAAAAACGCTGATTATCACAGGCTGAATAATATACCCTTTGTTTTTTATATTTATTTAAAACTTTTTTATACTGGCCTACACAAATCAGTATCAGAGTGGTTTACACAACCAAAATTAAATAAGAAAATAAAAGAGCTTTAATAAAAGCAGAAAAGAGACAATAGACGAGAAAAGGTTTAACAGAGGGGAGAGAAACTAGAACATACTCTTGACCTACCCTGCGCAACTCTGGAAAGCGAAAGCAAAGAACAGGGTCTTTAGAAGAGTTTTGAATTTTTTGCAAGAGGTATCTATGTGGATGGGTGTAGAGAGAACATTCCACAAAGCTGGGGCCAGAAAATAAAAGGCAGCAGAGTGTGATGCCTACAAATGTAGGTCGGATATGGGAGGAATAGTCCGTAAGTTGGTATTTTGAAAATGCAGTTTGAATCATTTGCATGGCATTGATGTCAGCCTTACCAGGCTATAGTTTCTCAGATAATCTTGGCGCCCTTTCTGAACTGACATTACATTGGCTATCCTCCAAATCTCACGTATGCCAGGTGTTTTGAATAAGTTAGACTATTAGTAACAGGTTGCATATTTGAGCTCATTCAGGACTCTGGCATGACTATTATATGGTCCTGGTGATTTTCTGCTCTTGAATTTGTCAATTTGATCTGTGGCATCTTCTAGACTTATAATGAGGTGCTTTAGTTATTTGGAATCATTGCCATCAAACAAGGTGACCCCCAACATCCTCCTTGGTAAAGACGAGGCAAAGAAATCATTTAAGGGTATGTTTACTAAACCGTCCTAATGTGCGCCCGGCGCTAGTGTGCAGGATGCCATTAAGGAGTGGGCGTTTCAGTCTTAACCTAGCAAACCGGGATTATCGCGCGCTCATGTGCGCCAAGCGCTAATGTGCGCCACGCACATTAGCGCATGAGAAATGCGCGCGGAAGCATAAGCAGGCGTGCTGATGTGCAAACAGAGGAACGGGCCTACAGTACAATGGTGAAGACACTGACAGATGGTGCAGGGGTCATGGGTTCAACCCCCCACTGTGCCCAATGAATTATGCTGGCTGAGGCACTACCTGTTATGTGTAATATTGCATTATGAGGCATTTTAATTTTATTTTAATTACTGCTGCTAGCAAATGCACCCTCAAAGCGCTGTAACATAAGGTGCTGCATACGGCACCCCATAAGGTACCCCAGAGGGCACATTTTAAAGTGCACTGGCCACCATTGCACCCTACAATGTTGCTTAAAGGGTGGCCTATAGGGCACCATATAGGGTGCCCTATGAGGCACGGCAAGGTCATAGCACTGTTTTTGATGGCAGCACTGTGCATTTTAACGCATGGAAATGTTAAGTAGGTGCGCTGACATGCAAGGAGAAACAGCAGTGTAGCACAATGGTTAAGACACTGAGTGATGATGCAGGGGTCATGGGTTCAATCCCCCACTGTGCCCAATGAATAAGGCTGGCTGAGGCACTACCTGTTATGTGTAATATTGCATTATGAGGCAATTTAATATTGTTTTAATTAGTGCTGCTAGCAAACACACTCTCAAAGTGCTGTAACATAAGGTGCCGCATCAGCCGTCCTATAAGGCACTTCAGAAGGCATACTATAAAGTGCACTGTCCGCCCGGGCACCCTATAATGTCCCCTATAGGGCACCCTATAAGGCGCTAAATAGGACACCTTATAAGGCACCTTATACGGACTATAACCATAAGGTGCCTCAGAAGGCGCTTTATAGGGTGCCCTATAAGGCGCCTTATAGGGCGCCCTCTGAGGCACCTTATGGTTACAGCACCCCGAGGGTGTTATGCTGGCAGCACTAATGTACATTAAAAATAGACAATGCTTCAAACAGCCCTATCAAATAACCCCACTGTGGGATTGAAACCATGACCTCTGGCTCCACAAGCAGTGAAGTAACCAGTGGGCTACAGCTCCATAGCTGCTAGCAAACCCCTGGCTGGCTGCAGAAGGACTGCATGTCACCACACAAACAGTCTGCTGTGGTCACCAGGATAGGGTTAACCCACCCATACCCATGATGCACTGCACATGCAAATCAGCAGTCTACAGATGATCACAAGATGGGGTATGCACCCCCACAGAACCCCGGCCTGGTAGGGGGAACTGACCATGTGTGGCACTGGCACAGAGTAGCTACACACCGTCACATTGTGCAAGTACGGTACTCACCCTGAGGGTGAGGTAGGGCGCCCAGCACCAGGTCCACAGCAGAAATAGGACATGCTGCAGGACCCCAGCAGTGCTAATGTCTGAGATAGGTAGTGTCTGCAGACACACCTTGGATACATCTGTATTTCTCAGTCAAGGTTTAGTCCTTATGGACCCATAGGTGTATTATGTACCACCCCCCCCCCCCCTTCTGGGGCTGAGGGTGGGAAACAGGGTCTCCCACCAACAGATCCACATTCTACCTCCCTGCAATGGTGGCAGTAGAGGGGATTATCAACCCCAGTCCTGCTGGGGAACAGACACCATACAGGGCAGTCAATGCAGCTCTGTACACATCCATAAAGCAATAGCAGACAGACATTAGGCCTGGATATGCTAAGCTGCACCCCACCACTATCTGATATTCTCCTGCAGCAAGCCTTCAGCTGCTGCACCCTGCAAGGTGTTCCAGCAAGACCCATACCAGCTGCAGACAGTCTGCTAGTTAGTCCACAGTGCATGTTCCTGGTGGAAATGCATGCACCAGAGAACTGGGATGTCAGCATACACACCAAGCAGATAAGTCAGTGACTAGGCCCCAAAAGGGAACCCATAAATATCACATGAAAAAAATACTACATAGCACTATGGGGGAACCTAGCCATGCCGTGGTCAATGCTCAGTCAGGGTGAAAGTGATCTCCCAGCAGAACATGGTGTGGCTACCCTGTCTGTGCAGGTGGTGGCCGGGCACTACAATGTCCCAGCCATTGCCCTATGCCCTGTGCAGATGCATCCTGGCCAGGCCACCCTGTCCGGGCTATACCCATGGTACCTTGCTCCTCATTATGCACATTGGGAGGCCAATACTGGCAACAGTGCTGGCAGTGTGGGCTGTGGAGGGTGTTTGCAGCCACCACACACTGGATAGACAGACACACACTCCCCACACCAATGCCAGCATTGTGCAACTATAGAGGTGTTTGGCAGCCCTGGCACCTGCACCAGTCCTGGGCACAGTGCAGGCATGGCTATGGTGCACAATACTGTAGGAGACACTCCCCAGGGTGGTAAACACTGTCAGACACCAGACCTGAAGCACATTCCACAGACATCAGAAACGTTGCTATGATGCAGCTCACTCAGTAAATTGTGATTAACTTAGGAATTGCTATCTGCCAGTAATCATGGCAACCTTTTGATAGATGTGTACCGTATTCTCAGGTTTAGGGTGGCATTGCTAAGGTATGCAAGTGCTAGTATTGGGAGATGCATGCAGGGCCCAATGTCCTGCCTCTCCAGGAGGCATTGGCTAACGGAGCCTGTGGGTGCAGGTGTGTCTGCCCCTGTTGGCTGCTGCTTTACGGCAGAGGTTCCCAACTCCGGTCCTAGTGGGCCAAACAGTGTTCGAGTTTTCATGCTGTCCCTACTGAATATGCATGAGATGCATCTGCATACCATGGGGGCGGTGCATAGAGATGCAGCACAGCCATATTTAGTGGAGACAGCATGGAACCTGAATGGTGTTTGGCCCTCCAGGACTGCTTTTGGGAGACTACTCTAAGTAATGCGCATGTTTATAGTGTCTGTGCTCTGTAGGGTAAAATGTAGCCGTTTTGGGCATGTTTACGTTATCTGCACTAACAGCTCTGTCTGTAATACTACGTTTTAGTAGTGGGTAAAATATGGGGACTGGGTTGGCAGGAACCACAGCTGGGACTTGAACCTGTGATCTTCTGCTCTTGAACTCACTGGCTGTGTGCACTGCACCACCGTGTTGCCATGGAAATGATGCATTCCTTGGGGATTCCATGACTGTACATCAGACAGGGCCTGTCTGTTGCAGTGCACGGCACCCACCTACACAGGGCTAGGCCATGGTCTGCTGTGGGCAGCTGCCACTGCCCCCTCCACCACCAGTACCCCTCTGCCACCATGCTGACATGCCCTTCTGCTGGTGGTGCTGGTGGTGTGCCATCTCAGGCCATCCAGTGTGCGGGTAGGCGGCTTCCTATGGTGTGGGTTCTGGGGTAGGGGTGCCTGCATAGACGTCCACGCTTCCCCCCCAACACCGCCTGCCAATGTTCTGTGCCCTTGGAGGTACCTGCTGGGTACTATCCCCTGTGACACTGTGATAAACACACTCATGCCCATGTTGGGCCCTCATCAGTTGCTCTCTGGCTGCTGTACAGTTTCAGCATTCCTAGGTGCCACCAAGGCATCTGCCTAGTCCGCACTGTGCCCAAGCTGCACCACAGCATGTGCCGCCTGCAGCCCTCTGTATCCCATTTCCAAGCATCTGTCCAGTTGGCCGTTCCGACATGCCCGCCCTGCTGTTGCCACACATGTGCACGCCATAGGAAACCTGTCTGATGGTAAGAGAAACTCTGCACAGTGCAATTTCACTGTGGGCTCATTCACCTTGTATGGGGACGGAGCATGGACCCTTCCAAAATTAATATCCTTTTTTTGGTGCCTTCATGGGAGTGTTTTTTGATGTTTCCCATTGAGATCACTATTGCCCAGCTTGGTTATTTTATTTTTCCATTTTCTGCTGGTCCTTTTCACTGTTTATTTGCCCTTTTGTTCCATGCACATGTATCACACTTATCACTTTTTTGTAGGTTTCTCTGATTTTGCTGTACATTGCTGACAGAAATGGTTTCTCTTCCCTTTAAATCAGCTCTAACGCCAGGGTTTCACTGGCGTTAGTTTTGAGCCTCGGATTTCACAGCGTTAGTGTGCAGGGAGCCTCTCCCCTCCCACTCTCCACCCATTGACCCCTTCTCTCCGCCCCTGGGGAGCCTTCCTCCGCCCTCCGGGAGCCTTTGCCCGCCTTCATCGCTCGTTTTCGTCGCGGCGCGCATTATCGCGCGATAAGGTACCTGTGCGCCGTAAGATGCGACATTATCGCGCGATAAGGTACCTTATCGTGCAATAACATCGCAGAGCGCACTTTAAGACGGTTTAGTAAACATACCCCTTAGTTGTTCTGCTATTACCTTTTATGCTGTAATTCCTTAAGGATTTAATATGAAGATCAATTGGCATTCTTTTCATTAATTAAACTGTGATCATGAATATATCAATATCATACTGTTTTAACATAAATCAACAAAGGTAAGTATGATTTAATATTTATGGGTTTAATTCATGTTTTGCCATCAGATACAATTGTTTTTATATTTTCATGTTTATATTCAGTACATATCAATTTGGCCACATTTGGCTCACATCAGTTGATATTCATTTCATGACATTCTTTATTTTCACTCTATTCTTTGGTGTAAAGTAATTATTTTGATGACGTGAGTCAACAGTTGTATGAAATTTTATTCATTGATTGGCTTTGTAGTTTGCTATTTGATTTCATGAAATCCATCATCAGTTTCTGTAAATCTCATTGATGAACATGTTATATGGTTTTTCAGCATCACTTTGAATGTGAATTGATGTCATGACTGTGTCAAAGCAGCTGGTAGACAACACAATAGTAAGTGAATTGGAAATGTTCAATCCATTTCTCAAGTGACTGTAATTTGGTCTTTTCATCTTGATCTTCATGGCACCCTGCAGATGTGTTTCAAAACGCAGACCACATCGATGTTTTGATATGGCCCCTTAGCATTATGGAGCATCCTTATTATGTGACTTTTCTTTACAAAATAAACAATCATGGGCCTAATGATGTTGTTAAGTGCCGAAAAGTCGGTGTTGACTCCTGGCGACCCTCTGGATAGTTGATCTAAACTTTGTTTGATCTTCAGCCAAGCGGCTCATTGTTGATAGAGTGGTATCCATAGCTGCTGTTATTGTATTCATCCATCTCATTGCCGGCCTTTCTCTTTTATGGTGAACTTCTACCTTGCCAAGCTTTATGTCTTTCTACAATGATCTCTGTCTTCACATGATGTGTCCAAAGTATGAAAGTTGAAGTCTTGTCATCTGAGCTTCTAAGGAAAGCTTAGGTTTAAGCAGTCCATGATATACACAGTATTCATCGCCAGCACCATAACTCAAAGGCATCAATTTTCTTCCAGTCTATCTTTTTCACTGTCCAACTTTCACATCCACATGACATTATTGTAAATACCATAGCCTGGACAAGTCGAATCTTTGTATGGAGAGAGGCATCTCGGATCTTGAAAATCTTGTCTAGATCCTTCATATCCTTTCTACCAAGAGCAATACATCATCTGATTTCTTGACTGCTAGCCCTTTCTTTAATGACTGTTGATCCAAGTAAGTTAAAGTTGTCAACTATTTCAATTTCTTTTCCATCAATGATGAACTTACTGATTTTGGCAGTTGTCAAAATCTTTGTCTTCTTAATGTTAAGATGCAGACTCATTTTAAGACTATGTTCTTGATGTTGAGAAACAAATGTTTCAGATCATCTTCACTTTCAGCCAGTAAAGTGGTATTATCAGCATAGCGAAGGTTGTTGATGAGTCTTCCACCAATCTTCACACCTCGGTTGCCTTCATACTCTCCTGCTTCTCTGATGATTTGTTCTGCATTTAAATTAAAGAGGAAGGGTGAAAGTATGTAGCCTTGTCATACACATTTGCTGATTTTAGACCATTTTGTTTCACCTTGTTCCATTTGAACTGTTGCTTCCTGATCAATGTAAAGCTTGTGCAAGAAAAGGATCAGGTGTTCTGGTATACCCATGCTTTTTAATGTGGCCCAGAGTTTCTCAAGGTTTACACAATCAAAAGCCTTGCTCTAGTCAATAAAACACTTAAGGATATCCTTTTGGTATTCTTTTTTCTTTTCAAGCATCCATCTCATATCCGCAATGATATCTCTCGTTCCTTACCCTTTCCTGAGCCCTGCTTGCATTTCAGCAGTTCTCATTCCAGGTATGGTTGTAGTCTCTGCTGAATGATCTTGTTGGCATGTGGGAACAGAACAATTGTGTGATAACTTCCACAGTCAGTCGGGTCATCTTTTTTCAGCATTGGTAGAAACACAGATCTTTTCCAGTCAGTTGGCCATGAATTTGTCTTCCAAATTTCCTGGCAGAGTCTTGTAAGTATGGTAACAACTTTATCCAATTGCTGTAATACTTCATTGAGAATGCCGTCAATGCCTAGTGCTTTGTTCATTGGTAAGTTTTTCAGTGCTGCTTTGACTTCTTCTTTTATCACCAATGGTTCCTGATCATAAGGTATAGGTTGAAACGGCTGTTAGTGCACTTGATCTTTATGGTATAATGATTCTGCATATTCTGTCCACCTTTTCTTGATCTTTTCAGCATCATTCAACATGGATCCTTGAACATCTTGTAGCATTTCTGATTCTATTTCCTTGCATGTATCACTGCAGTACTTCTCCTTGTCTTGTCTTGCTGCACGTTGGAAATCTCTGTTGAGTTCTGCGATTGCCTCTCTTTCTCCTCTGACTTTAGCTTCTCTGCATTTCTGGACACTTTTCAGAGTTTCTTCAGCCATCCATTTTGGCCGTTTTTGCTTTTTCCCCTTATGTAGAGACTTCTTGCTTTCTTCCAACACAACCTTCTTGATGTCATCCCATAACTCTTCTGGAACTCTGTCATTTGTATCTAAAGCAGCAAATCGATTTTTCAGGCAGTCTTTAAATTCTAGTGGTATATTCTCAAGGCCATATTTTGCTACATTCATGAGTTGCTTTCTCTTTTTCAACTTTAGCTTGAGTTTGCATACAAGTACTTGGTGATCTGTACCACAGTCAGCTCCAGGTTTTGACTTTGTTGATGTTATAGAGCTTCCCCATTGTTGTCTTCCACAGATGTAGTCAATTTGATTTCTGTAAAATCCATTGGGTGAAGTCCACGTGAACAGTCAGCGTTTGTGTTGCTGGAAGAAGGTGTTTGAGATGAATAGACCATTGGTCTTGCAGAATGGGCCTGACATTCAAAGGAATTAACTTGGTTAGCAGACCTGCTAACCATGTTAATACCCTTATCTGGATATTCAGCGGCATTAACACGGTTAGTGCTGCTGAATAACCTTGGGTGTTCAGGAGATGGCACCCAGCCATAAGCAGTCAGTGGTGATATTACTACTACTACTATTGATCATTTATATAGAGCTACAAGGCATGCGCAGTGCTGTACAGATACATGTAAAAAAAGACAATCCCTGTTTTTCAGAGCTTACAATCTAATCACGACAAACAAAGAAATAGATGAGAATAAGGGTACAAATAGGGAAAGATAAGGAAGCACAAGGAAAACAAAGGATCAGGATCCAAAAGCAGCCTGAAAGAGGTGAGCATTCAGCATGGATTTTAAAAGAGGGAGAGATGAAACCTGACGTACAGGTGCGGGTAGCTTGTTCCAGGCATAAGGAGCAGCAAGGTGAAAGGATCGAAGTATAGAGTTGGAAGTGGAAGAAAAGAGCATAGAGAGAAGTAGGCCAGAAGAAGAGCGGAGAACTCCATTGACTAATTTATAGACCTCTATCATTTCTACCCTCAGCTGTCTCTTTTCCAATTTGAAGAGCCCTAACCTTTTAAGGCTTTCATCCTCTTTACCATTTTGGTGGCGCTTCTAGGGACTTTTTCTAATTCCACTATAACCTTTTTAAGATACGGCAACCAGAATTGCACACAATATTCAAGGTGCGGTCGCACCATGAAATGATACAGATGCATGATAGTATTCTTTGTTTTATTCTCCATTCCATTCCTTATGATTCCTAGCATTCTATTTGCTTTCTTGGCATGCACCTGCACACTGGGTGGAGGGTTTCAAAGTGTTATCCACGATGATGCCTAAATCTTTATCTGGATGGTGGTTCCTAATGTGGAACCTTGCATTGTGTAGCCATAATTTGGGTTGTTCTTTCCATAATAACATAGTAACATAGTAACATAGTAAGTGACAGGAGATAAAGACCAGCATGGTCCATCTAGTCTGCCCAGCAAGATGGCAAGAGAAGGTGCACCTGTCACTCTGTGCAGGCCACCCCTCCCCATGTCTTTGTTTAGGGGTGAACCCACCATTCCATGTAGGACACCCCTATTTGTTGAGACGTTAGATGGTTAAGAAGTTAGATGGTACCGTTTATTTTGTTTTTATCCTGTGCTGTAAAGGGATCCACTGTGTTTGACCCATGCCATTTTGAATTCTGTCATCATGTTTGCCCCCACCACATCCATCGGGAGGGCATTCCAAGCATCCACCACCCTTTCAGTGAAGAAATATTTCCAGACATTGCCTTTCAATTTACCACCTTGCAGCTTCATGTTATGCTCTCTAGTTTTACAGCTTCCCCGTCTTTGGAAGAGGTTTGTTTGTTCATCATTTCTCTTTAAGTATTTAAAGGTCTGAATCATATCTCCCCTGTCCCTCCTCTCCTCCAAAGTGTACATATTTAGGCCTTCAAGTCTCTTCTCACAAGGCTTCTGCCGCAGGCTCCAAATCATTTTGGTCGCCTTTCTCTGAACAGTTTCCAGTCTTTTTACATCTTTTGCAAGATATGGTCTCCAAAACTGAACACAATATTCCAAGGGGTATGTTTACTAAACTGCGCTAATGTGCACGGCGCACATTAGCGTGCGCTAAGGTACCTTAGCGCATGCTAATGATGCGTTACGGGGCACAAATGTGCCCCGCACAGGTGCGCAGCGCACTAAAGTGCACGCTCATGTGCGCGGCACGCTAATGTGCGATAAAGGCGTGGAAAGGCTCCCGGAGGGCGGAGGAAGGCTCCCCAGGGGCGGAGAGAAGGGGTCAATGGGTGGAGAGTGGGAGGGGAGAGGCTCCCCGCACACGAGCGGGGCTGAAATACAAGGCAAAAAATACCGCGAGTGAAAACCTCGCGGTAGAGCCGATTTAAAGGGAAGAGAAACCATTTCTGTCAGCAATGTACAGCAAAACCAGGGAAACCTACAAAACAGTGATAAGTGTGATACATGTGCACGGAACAAAAGTGCAAATAAACATTGAAAATGACCCCAAAATAAAATAAAATTATACTCAAGCTGGGCAATAGTGATAGTAATGGGAAACATCAAAAAACACTCCCAAGAAAGCCGCAAAAAATAAATATGAATTTTAGAAGGGGCTACGCTCCGTCCCCATACAAGGTGAATGATCCCACAGTGAAACAGCACTGATCAGGGTTTCCCTCTCCATTGGACAGGTTACCTATGGCATGCACATGTTCCACAACAGCAGGGCGGGCAGGTCAGAATGGGCAACTGGACAGATGCTGGGAAAGGGGATACAGAGGGCTGCATGCGGCACATGCTGTGGTGCAGCAGGGGCACAGTGCAGACTAGGCAGATGCCTAGATGGCACTTAGGAATGCTGAAACTGAACAGCAGCCAGACAGAAACTGATGAGGGCCCAACATGGGCACGAGAGTGTTTAGCAGGTACCCCCAAGGGCACAGAACATTGGCAGGCGGTGATTGGGGGACGTGCGGACAGATATGCAGGCACCCCTACCCCATAACCCGCACCATAGACAGCCGCCTACCCACACACAGGATAGCCTGAGACTGCATACCACCAGCACCACCAGCAGAAGGGCATGTCAGCATGGTGGCACAGGGGTACTGGAGGTGGAGGGGGGCAGTGGCAGCTGCCCAGAGCAGACCATGGCCTAGCCCTGTGTAGGTGGGTACAATGCACTGCAAGACAGGCCCTGCCGGACAAACAGTCATGTTATCATCAGGGAATGCACTGTCTCTGTGGCAACACAGTGGTGCAGTGCACACAACCAGCATGTTTGGAGACAGAAAGTCACAGGTTCAAGCCCCAGCTGGGGCTCCTGCCAATCCAATCCCCATATTTTACCCACAACTAAATCGTGATAGTAAAGACGAACCTTTATTGCAGAAAACATAAGCATGGCTCAAACACCTCTATTTTACCCTACAGAGCACAGACACCAGAAGCATGCACATTACCTAGAGCAGATTCCCCCAAATGCAGTCCTGGAGGGCCACAAATCCTTCAGGGTTTATGCTGTCTCCAATCTAAAGATGGAGCGGTACTGGTGGTGGAGGTGGCAGCAGCTGGTGGCCACAGCAGACCATGGACTAGCCCTGTCCAGGTGGGTGCCGTGCACTGCAACAAACAGGCCCTGTCGGATGTATAGTCATGGACTCCCCAGGGAATGCAGCATATCTGTGGCAACACGGTGGTGCAGTGCACACAGACAGTGTGTGTAAGAACAGAAGGTCACAGGTTCAAAGCCCAGCTGGGGCTACTGCCAATCCAGTCCACATATTTTTCCCACAACTAAACCGTGATAGTAAGGACAAACCTTTATTGCAGAGAACATACGCATGGTTAATACGCCTATATTTTACCCCACCGAGCACAGACACCATAAACAGGCGCATTACCTAGAGCAGAGTCTCCCAAATGCAGTCCTGGAGGGCCAAACACCATTCAGGTTCCATGCTGCCTATAATAAAGATGCCTGTGCTGCATATCTATGCACCACCCCCATGGTATGCAGATGTATCTCATGCATATTCATGAGGGACAGCATGAAAACCTGAACAGTGTTTGGCACACCAGGACTGGAGTTGGGAACCTCTGCTGTAAAGCAGCAGCCAACAGGAGCAGACACACCCACACCCACACCCACAGGCCCCATTAGCCAATGCCTCCTGGAGAGGCAGGACAGTGAGCCCTGCGTGCCTCTCCCAATACTAGCACTTGCATACCTTAGCAATGCCACCCTACACCTGGGTATACGGTACACAGCTATCAAACGTTTGCTATGATTACTGGCAGATAGCAATTCCTACGTTAGGCACAGTTTGCTGATTGAGTTCCATCATAACAATCTTTCTGATGTCTGTGGTGTGTGCTTCAGGTCTGGTCTCTGACAGTGTTTACCACCCTGGGGAGTGACCCCCAACAGTATTGCGTACCATATCCATGCCTGTACTGTGCCCAGGACTGGTGTGGTGGCTAGGGCTGCTAAACTCCTCTATAGTAGCACAATGCTGGCATAGGTGTGGGTGTGTGTGTCTGTCAATCCAGTGTGTGGTGGCTGAAAACACCCTCCACATCCCACACTGCCAGCACTGTTGCCAGTATTGGCCTGCCAATGTGCATAATGAGGAGCAAGGTACCATGGGTATAGCCCGGACAGGGTGGCCAGGCCAGGATGCATATGCACAGGGCATAGGGCACTGGCTGGGACATTTTAGTGCCCGGCCACCACCTACACAGACAGGGTGGCCTCAGCATGTCCTGCTGGGAGATCACTCTCACCCTGACTGTGCAGTGACCACAGCATGGCTAGGCACCCCCATAGTGCTATATTGTATTTTTTTCATGTGATATTTATGGGTTTCCTTTTGGGGCCCAGTCACTGACTTATCTGCTTGTTGTGTATGCTGACATCCCAGTTCTGGGTGCATGCATTTCCACCAGAAACATGCACTATGGACTAGCTAGCAGACTGTTTACAGCTGGTATGTGTCTTGATGGAGCGCCTTGCAGGGTGCAGTGGCTGAAGGCTTGCTGCAGGAGAATATCAGATAGTGGTGGGGTTCAGCTTAGCATATCCAGGCCTAATGTCTGTCTGCTATTGTGTTATGGATGTGTACAGAGCTGCATTGACTGCCCTGTAGGGTGTATGTTCCCCAGCAGGACCGGGGTTGATGGTCCCCTCTACTGCCACCATTGCAGGGAGGTAGAATGTGGATCTGTTGATGGGAGACCCTGTTTACCACCCTCAGCCCTGGAGGAAGAGGGTGGTGGTACATAATCCTCCTAGGGGTCCATAGGGGCTACACCTGACTGAGACAAACAGATATATCCAAGGTGTTTCTGCAGAAACTGCCTATCTCACACATTAGCACTGCTGGGGACCTGCAGCATGGTCTATTTCTGCCATGGAAGGTGCTGTGGACCTGGTGCTGGGCGCCCCACTGCACACTCAGGGTGAGCACAGTACCCGCACAATGTGATCGTGTGTAGCTACTCTGTGCCAGTAACACACATGGTCAGTTCCCCCTACCAGGCCGAGGTGCTGTGGGGGTGCATACCCCATCTTGTGTTCATCTGTAGACAGCTGATTTGCATGTGCAGTGCATCATGAGTATGGGTGGGCTAACCCTATCCTGGTGACCACAGCAGACTGTCTGTGTGGTGACATGCAGTCCCTCTGCAGCCAGCCAGGGGCTTGCTAGCAGCTGTAGCCCACTGGTTACTTCACTGCCTGTGGAGCCAGAGGTCATGGGTTCAAACCCACAGTGGGGTTATTTGATAGGGCTGCCCAAAGCATTATCTCTTTTTAATGTACATTATTGCTGCCAGCAAAAACACCCTCAGCATACTGTACCCATAAAGTGCCTCAGAGGGCACTTTATAGGGCACCTTATGGTTACCGTCCTTATCAGGTGCACTATACGTTATTCTGTGGAGCGACTTATAGGGTGCCCTATAGGGGACATTATAGGGTGCCGTGGCGGACAGTGCACTTTATAATGTGCCCTATGGAGTGCCTTATAGGGTGCCTTATGCGGCACCTTCAGTTACGGCACGTGAGGGCGTGTTTGCTGGCAGCAATTAATAAAATACAAATAAAGTGCTGCAGGAAACAATACATACATGTCAAAGCTGATGCCTCAGCCAGCCTTATGTATTAGGCACACTGGGGATCAAACTCATGACCCCTGTATCAGCAGTCAGTGCCTTAACCATTGTGTTACACTGCTGCTCCTCCTTGTATGTCAGCGCACCTACTTATGATTTTCATTCCTTAAACTGCACAGTGCTGCCATCACAAACAGTGCTGTGACCTTGCGGTACCTCATACGGCACCCTATAAAGCGCCCTATAAGCAACATTCTAGGGTGCCTTGGCACTCTAAAATGTGCCCTCTGGGGTAACTTATGGGGCGCCTTATGTTACAGTGCTTTCAGAGTGCGTTTGCTAGTAGCAGTAATTAAAATAAAATTAATATACCTCAGACTGCAATATTACCTTTAACAGGTAATGCCTCAGCCAGCCTTCTTCATTGGGCACAGTGGAGGATTGAACCCATGATCCCTGTACCATTGCCAGTGTCTTCATCACTGTACTGTGGCTCTGTTCCTGTGCTTGCACATCAGCGCGCCACTTATGCTTCCCGCGCAAGTTTCTCATGCGCTAATGTGCGCGGCGCACATGAGCGCACAGCGCACATTAGCGCATGATTAATCCTGGTTTGCTTTTTCAGACTGAAACGCCCACTCCTTATATGGCATCCCGCACACTAGCGCGGCGCGCACCTAACGGGGTTTTAGTAAACATGCCCCCAAGTGAGGCCTCACCAGTGACTTGTACAAGGTGCATAACTTGTGCATTTGTCCACATTAAATTTCATCTGCCATTTTGATGCCCAGTCTTCCAATTTATCAAGGTCATCTTGCAATTTTTCACAATCCTCTTGGGTTTTAACAACTTTGAATAATTTTGTGTCATCTGCAAATTTGATAAGCTCACTTGTTATTCCCATTTCCAAGTCATTTATGAAAATGTTAAAAAGCAGCAGGCCCAGCATAGATCCCTGGGGTACTCCACTATTCACCTTTCTCCATTGAGAAAATTGGCCATTTAGTCCTACCCTCTGTTTTCTATCTTTTAACCAGTTCCTGATCAACAATAGTCCACTGCCTCCTATCCCATGGCTTTTTAATTTTGCCAAGGGTCTCTCATGAGGGACCTTGTCAAAGGCCTTCTGAAAATCCAGATACACTATATCAACTGGCTCACCTTTTTCTTTTTATTTATTCACACCCTCAAAATAATATAACAGAACAGTAAGACAAGACTTTCCTTGGCTAAATCCATGCTGGCTTTCTCCCATTAAACTATGACTATCTACATGTTCAGTAATTTTGTTCTTTATAATGTTTTCTATCATTTTGCCAAGTACTGATATCAGACTCACCAGCTGGTAGTTTCCCGGATCACCCTTGGTACCTTTTTAAAAATCGGTGTTACATTGGCCTTTCTCCAATCTTCAGGTACTACAGATGATTTTAATGATAGTTCACAGATTACTAATAGTAGGCTTGCAATCTTATCTTTCAGTTCTTTTAACATCCTCGGATATATGCCATCTGGTCCAGGGGATTTACTACTCTTCAATTTATAAAATACTTGTAATACATCTTCCTGGTTAATCAATATTTCTTTCAATTCTTCTAATATATCACCTTTAGATACCATTTTAGGCATGGGTAACTTCCCTACATCTTCTGCAGTAAAGACCAAAGCAAAGAATTCATTCAATCTCTCTGCTATGGCATTGTCCTCCCTTAGCACCACTTTTCCCTCTCTATCATCCAGTGGTCAAACTGACTCTTTCACAGTTTTTTTGCTAGAGTCAGGTGGACCATTGAGTATTGAAGACAGCCAGGGCTGAGGTACAGTGTGCCTCACAGGACATGAAATGGGCAGAGCAAGAGCAGCAAGAGCAGAGGAGAGAGAAGTATTATAGGAAGCTAAAGCCTCATCAACAGACTTAGAAAACAAGGTGGAGGAAAGAGGTGATGAGACAATAGTGGAGAGAGCTGATGGATCAATAACCTGAAGTTTCCTAAAAAGGTAGGAGGAGACTGGGTGAGAGTGAGTCAGAGAGCGATGAAGAGTGAAGCTTAGTAGGTGATGGTCAGATAAGGGAAGAACTGAGGTATGGAAATTAAAGTGTAAACAGTTAGAGAAGAAATCAAGGTCAAGGCAGTGACCATGCTGATAAATGCGGGCAGAAAAGCCAAGCTGGAGGTTGAATGAGGCGGTAAGGGAAAGGAGCTTAGAAGCATAGGGATCAGAAGGGTTATCAACATGAATATTAAAGTCACCAAGAATAAGGGTGGGGGAAGAAGAATCCAGGAATAGGGAGAGCCAGGAGTCAAAGTCAGTGAGAAATGTAGAAGTGGACTTGTCAGGGGGTCTATAAATAGCTATCTGAAGAGGTAGGGGATTAGAATGGCGGATGGAATGGACTTCAAAGGAGGAAAAGGAGTGAAACTGAGGTAGAAAGAGTGGCAGGAAGGATAAAGCAGAAACCCAACACCACCACCACGGCCAGTGGCATGAGGAGTGTGGGAGAATTGGTAGCAACCGTGACAGAGAGCAGCGACCAAAGCAGGGAGGAGCCAGGTCTCAGAAGATGGAAAGCATTGGAGATGAAGAGATTGCGAGTAAAGGGGAGTTTATTAGATATGGAATGAGCATTCCATAAGGCACATGAGAAAGGGAAGAGGAGCAGGAAAGGAGAGGAATATAAATGAGATTAGAGTGGTTGAGTGAGGAGAGAAAAGTCTAGGGGGGGGGGCTGCCAGGATTAGGATTAATGTCTCAGAATGATAGAAGAAGAAGGAGTAGAAGAGTGCGTGGCGGAGAGGAGACAGAATGGCGGAAGGGAGGATGAGGTTGTTTCAGAGAGGTAGGAGAGGGATGGATGAGATGAAGAAAGAGGCAAGTTCAAGAGCTGAAGAAAGGGTGGAAGACAAGATGGGAGAAGAAATGGGGATACTGAACCGCTGCCCAGTTAAAGCAAAGCATCAAAAGTCAGGCACAGCAAAGACTAGCCTAACTTTTGTCGCGGAAGCTAACCAGGCAGCGGCTGAATATCACAGCTACCCGATTAGCTTCCTGACAATCCAGACCACCCGAATATTCAATGGCAGGGCCTGGATATGACCCCAGCACTGACTATCCAGGTTTAAGTTTCAGCGGAGATGGCTAGCCGGTGAAACCGCTGCTAAATATCCCCCTCGTATATTTTTGCATGAAAGTTGCCCTTATTTCACAAAAAAATCATAGAAAAAAATATTTTTTAAAAAATATACTTTTAGAACATGTTCAGGAGCCATGATTATAATGTACCTACAGGGATGATTTATCACTGATGGATAGTTTTTGAAGTCACCACTTTTGCCCAACATTGAAGTGCTTTCACCACATTTTTCTCTATCTCGATCTTTGTGTGGTGTGTTTATCCTCCCATTTTTCACGTTTCAGGATGTGTGCAGTTGATGTGATATGACACTATTAGCACATTCCAAAATGAACCTGAATGGTGTCGACCGATTCAGCAGATATGCTCGAATTGATGCAAACAAACTTCCATTTCTTGGACACATACTACCTGAGCCATTCATCAAGCACTGAGTGTCATTTCCAAGTATGTGAAAAGCAAATACCATTTTTGGTGTGTTACTAGGTCAAACGTAATTGACTGGGCCCAGCTTTTCTACATTGCTAATGCACCTAAGGCTGGTTTGTCCTGAATAACAGTAAACATTTTTATAAAGAATAACATTTAAAATATTCAACGTTCTTTACCCGGGTAAGAAGATTGTAAAGCAGAGAAGTGTAACTGAACGACTTTCTTGGTTTTGTTAGTACTCTATTTATTCAGGATAGCTTGAATCAGACAGGAAAGATGCCTTGGTCATGAGTAATCGCTTGGCAATCGCACTAAAGTCAGCTCCTTTCCATGGTAGCTTTTGCTTTTAAGTAAACCTTGCAAAATCAAGATTTATAAGCTAAGACTGAATGACAAAGCATGTAGCCTTCTTCCAAATTTAAATTCTGGGTTCAAAAGCCCAAAGTTCATCGGTAGTAACAGCTAACCTCAGGATAGAGAGGAAGCACAAGGCATCCTCAATCCCCAATGGAATTTCAGATCTCAAAGGAGAGCCAGGAGCATGGGGCGTGGAGAGGGCAGACAGGTTCTGTATAATTTGATCAGTTTGATCAAGGATCTCCAGGGCTCACAGGGCATCAGCCACAATAGCGGTACTTGAATGTTGCCTCTCTCTGACTTTAATAGTGAGACAAATCCAAAGCTACTACACTTGAATGATTTTCATCCATTTTAAATTGCAAGTTAACTATCAGCCTCATTTTATTCTGTTTACCAAAAGAGTCAAATGGAGGTTCCCAAGCCAGAAATTATACATCATTTATGTGGAGGATTGCCACCTGATCCTGATCTGATTTTACTTTTATGCATTTTGGTTTTATAGTTTCTGCCTTTCTTAGAAAAACTGAAACTATAAGTCCATAGATGCAATGGGACAACACCAGAACTGGATGAACCTGGCTGAGTTGACATTATAGGTGCTTTAACGTTCCTGTGCTCTCGAGCAGCACGTTTACTGTATTAACAGACTATGTATTTAAGTCTGATCATCTGCTGAAATATTTTATCCTTTTATGAGGGTGAATCCACAGTGCGGTGAGTAATGCATATAAAAGTAATTTGACCGACAAAAGGATAAGCACAGTAAAATGAGGTTCAAATGACTTCATCACTAAGTAATGACTTTTACTGAGTAACTGCATTGTAGTTTTATCATTTTCCTACCAAAGGCTGGGTTAATGCTCTAAAATTAAATCTCTTGTGAAAGTTATCTGGAATTTCTCAGAGAGTTTTAAAGGGGTTTATTTTTTCATCAAAGGTCATGCCTGAAGAATTTGTAGGAATTCCGCCTGGAAACTAATAATCAGTGGAAACTGGCAGTCAAACCTAACTCATATTACTCTTCCAGATAAAAATTCCTTCCATCTTAAACCCTCGGTTCAAAAAAGTGATTATTATCACTCTTGAGAGAATAGATTAGTAAATGAGAAAAGGGAATAAATGATTTACATAATGTCTATAATGCTACTTGGTGATTTTTATCTTTTTGTCCAAAGATTTGTGGGTTTTCTACTTTTTTCTATTTTTTCTTTTGCTAAAATGCTTTGACAAAAGGACCTCTGACTTATACAAAAAGGAGTAATCTCTACCAATCATAGTTCACCTTAGGTGAAATAGAGCACTTAAATCCAGTGTAGGGATGTACATTTGATTTGGAAATTTTATGCATAAAATCTCGGAATGAATGCGCATGGGGCATGTTTATTAAAGTGCATTAACGGTTAGTGTGGGGTTTAACATTTGCCACGTGTACTATGGTAACCTTTACGGCATGCCAAAAAATGCGGCCATGCTAAACATCCCACACTAATTGTTTAGCGTGGGTTGGGGTAGAGACCGGCTGATTCAGGAGCAGAGCATGCACGTTGCGACTAGCATGGCCATCGTTAACGCACGCTAAATGGCAATTTTCTCTTAGCATGCATACATTTACTGTCACCTCAATAGGTGGCATTAAATGCATCTGCACTGACTGCGCCAAATAGAATAAGCGTGGGGGTGGCATGTAACCCATGCTACCTACATGGGGAGGCCGGGCACGGCTCCATTTTTTAATGTGGATCCAGGGCCACCCCCGCATTAATATTTGTGGCTATACATACGATAAGCAAGCACTTGTTAGTAAACATGCCCAATAAAGTTGATTTACTTATCGTATTCAAATTTTACATGCATTCATTTCTTAAATACACAGAAAAATGAGCACAAATTTGTTTCTGTGCACAACTTCTAATTTGTAATGGCAATATATTTCTAAATGAAATTTTGTTGCTTTCATATATACGAGGGGTGTCCGATATTAAAGGTACAGGTGGAAATCATACCGGCTTCGCATGCGCAATAGTGCCGTCATATGCAGGACTACTTGTATTCGTAGTAGGAGAGTCTGTAGCATTGTTTTTTTAAACACTCAAATTATGAGTAGTTTATGTGTGTAATCGCAGAGTATTTAAAGTTTGAGGTGCGTGGAGTTATCAGATTTTTGTAAGCCAAAAGAGTTAAGCAGAGCGAAATTCATTGCAGATTAGAGGGTGTGTATGGCCCAAACGTTTTAAGCCTAAAAGAAGTCAGCATCTGGTGTAACAAGTTTAAAGATGGCCGAACGGAGTTGAATGATGATCCGGGAAAGAAAAGAGGCAGACCAAGGACCTCACACATGGATGACAGCTGCGCAATTGTCGAACGTCTGATTAGGGAGGATCGTCGCATTAATGTTCGTGAAATTGCTGAAATGACTGGCATTCCTAAGAGTTCTGTTCATGAAATCATATGCGATCTCAACTTCCGCAAGATCAGGAGGAATTGCAAGACACCGTTATGGACTACTTCAAGCAACTTGACACGCAACTGTACTGTGAAGGGATGTTCAAATTAGTGTCACGCTGGGATAAATGTCTCAATGTTTATGGCGATTATGTGGAGAAGTAAACAAAAGTATGTAGTTTTTGGTGGAATGTACTGAATAATTTCTTTAAATACAAATGTTAGTGAGAACATCTTGTAAATTAAAAGCTTAAGTAGTTTACTTATTTACCTTTTTTAGCTATATAACATCTTTATTTCGACAAGATGCTCTCCCCTCCTTCTCTCTGCCCCAAACCCATCCACTTGCTCCCCTAACGCACCATGGACAGTTAGCACAGAAATCTTGGCTGCGCTGTCATGGCCCTACGCTAGCACATCAGAATACTCGCTGACGGCTAGTGCCCATTAGTAAAAAACTCTATTACTGAGCAAACAGGAAGTTAGAACCAACAGAATCACACACCTACTCTGTTACTTTGTTGCAATGTATTTTAAGATTCACTTGTTTTTTTCTGGCAGTGTCATTTGTTGCTCGTCCTGTTTGGAACCAAGAGAAGGATTGTTGATTCCTGACAGCTAATTGAGATGTATTAAGTGAGTCCAATGAAACGTATCCTCTGATGTTATTTTATGCTCATTAAGCTTTATTTCCATATATTCCCATGGGAAAACATTTGGAAAGTTCTTTTTACAAAAGCCACACTCACGGTTTTTCTTTCCGTTTCTTATCAGATATCTGTGCTGCTGCTACCACTGTAAGAGACCCTTTTGCTAAAGGGTTTTAGGTTTTAGCACTTAATGTAAGTTTCGTGCTAAAGCTAACGCAAAGTCAAAGCCTCCATGGTAACTTTTGAGGGTGTGGCCCAGCATCTTTCCAGCAATTACCATGTGCACATGTACCCTAGCTTGATGCACATTTAATGCCATCCATTGAGATGTCATTAAGTTCACCTGCGCTAACCGCAGCAGTCATAGCGCGCCATGTTCTCTCGTGCTAACTTCAATATGCTCTCTCTGCCCACTCTCCACCCATAACCTGCTCGTTTCCCTCCATAACGTACAATTGCAGGTTACTGCAGGAATTATCATGTGCTAATTGTCATTCCCATACAGTAAATGTTATTGCATCCCGGCGCCAGTCACCATGGCCTAAAACACTCATTAAACACTGAGCACACTTTAGTAAAAAGACCCCAAATTATTTGAAACACAGGCAAAATGAAAAAGAAATAGCTTACAGAACTCAAGAATAACTTCAGAGGAAAGAGAGATTTCAAAAATGTTGGCTGGTGCATCATTTGTAAAGTATTAGTACTTGTCTTCTGTACCTGAATGTAACTCATCTTGAAATACTCTTAAAAAAGGCATGCGCTAAATCTAGAGTCCCTTTTCTTCCTGGTTTCTGTGAAGAAAGAGAACTGGATTAAACTTACAGTATTTCTTTTCATTAACCAAGTTTCAGTTATACACAATGAAGCAAATGTCAGTGTGGCGCTGTCCACACTTAGAAATATATTCAGCAGTGGTATACTACTACTATGATCATTTGTATAGCGCTACAAGGCATACGCAGTGCTGAACAGACACATGTAAAAGAAGTCCCGGCTCATCAGAACTTACAATCTAGTTAGGATGGTCAACACGAACAGCTGAGGACAAGGAAATGTCAAGGGGAATGGTAAGGTGACACATAAGAGCCGAAGTGGATCAGGATCCAAAAGTCGCCTCGAAGAGGTGAGGTTTTAGCCTGGACTTGAAAAGGGACAGAGATGAAGCCTGATGCACAAACTCAGCTAGTTAATTCCAGGCATAAGGAGCAGCAAGGTGAAAAGATTGAAGTTTGGAGTTGACTACTAGAGAAGGGCACAGATAGAAGGGATCTGCCAGAAAAGCGGAGATCCCAAGGAGGGGTTTAGGGAGAGATAAGAGAGGAAAGGTAGTGGGGAGCAACTTCTCAGCAGGAGAAGTTTGAACTGGATATGGAAACGGATAGGGAGCCAGTGAAGTGACTTGAGGAGAGGGGTTATATGAGCATAACGAGGCTGGCAGAAGATTAGCCGTGCAGCTGAGTTTTGAACAGATTGAAGGGATGATTCAGAGGGAGACCAGCAAGGAGGAGGTTGCAGTAGTCTATTCGGAAGGTGACTAAAGATGGATAAGTATCTTAGCAGTGTGTATAGAAAGGAAAGGATGAATTTTGCTAATGTTATAGCGAAAAAAAGACAGGTTTTAGCTATCTGTTGGATGTGTGCAGAGAAAGAGAGAGTGGAGTCAAAGATGACCACAAGGTTGCAAGCTGAGTTCACAGGGAGGAATGTAATGTTATCCACAGAAATAGAGAAGGAGGGAGGTGGGTTAAGGGGGAAAGATAAGGAGCTCAGTTTTGTCCAGGTTCAGTTACAAACGGCAGTGAGACATCCAGGCAGCAATGTCAGATAGGTAGGCAGAGATTAAGGCCTGGATTGCCGGAGAGATTTCAGGTGCAGAAAGGTAGATCTGAGGGTCATCAGCATAAAGATAGTACTGAAAGCCATGGGAGGAGATGAGTGTACCAAGAGACTGGATATACAGGGAGAAAAGGAGTGGACCTAAGACAGACCCTTGGGTATACCAACTGAGAGAGAAACAGCAGTGAAGGAAGACCCACCAGCACAAACGCAGAAAGTGTGATGGGAAAGATAAGAAGAGAGCCCTTGAAACCAAGGGAGGACAAGGCATCGAGGAGAAGGTGTTGATCAACAGTGTCAAAAGCAGCAGAGATGTCAAGAAGGATGAGGATAGAGTAAAGGCCCTTGGATTTTGTCAAGAGCAGGTCATTGGAGACTTTGGCAAGAGCTGTTTCAGTAGAATATAAAGGATGAGAGCCAGATTGCAGTGGATCAAGAAGGGCTTCAGAGGAGAGAAAGTCAAGGCAATGGCAGTGAATCGCACATTCAAGTAATTTAGAAACGAAGGGGAGGAGGGAGATGGGTCAATAATTAGAAGGACAGGAAGGGTCAAGTGAGGGTTTCTTGAGGAGAGGTGTGACCAGAGCATGCTTGAAGGCTGCAAGAAAAGTTGCAGTGGAGAGTGAGAGGTTGAGAATGTGAGAGATGGAAGGGATAACAGTGGAGGAGATAGAGATTAGGAGATTGGAGGGAATAGGATCAGAGGAGCAAGTTGTGAGTTTAGAGGAGGAAAGAAGATGTGTGATTTCTTCTTCTGAGATCTTAGGAAAGGAAGAAAGGGTGGCAGAGGTTGAGGGGGAGAGTTGGGAGTGAAGAGGGGGGAGGGGTGGATCTAGTGGGGAATTGAAGTGTAATTGAAGTGTAAATTTGTGGATTTTGTCATGAAAATAGAAAGCCAAAGTTTGAGCAGAGAGGGAAGGAGGGATTGGGGGTGGAGGCACCTTGAAGAGAGAGTTGAGAGTTGTAAAGAGAAGGCGAGGGTCAGAGGAAAGAGAATTAGTCAAACTGGACTTAATAGTCCGGTGAGTGCTATGGCTGACTGGAAAGAGGCAAGCATGAATTTGAAGTGTACAAAAGTCTGCAAGACTGCAGGATTTGAGCTAAGTGAGCACAGGAACATAGATAACAGGTAGTTGAAGACAGCCAGGGCTGAGGAGCAGTACGTCTCATTGGCCGTGGCAAGAGCATCCAGGGCAGATGAGAGTGCAGTGTTATAAGAAGTACTGCCTCACCAACAGACTCAGATGACATAGAGCAGGGGTCTCAAACTCAAATTGCTTTGAGGGCCAAATGAGGACTTGTAAAGTAACCCGGGGGCCGCATAAGACGCGGGGCCTCATTTGCATAAATATTTGCATAATGTTACCATACACTAACTTTTAGTAAACATGCCTCTTTAATGAGTATGGATAAAGAAAGACTAAAAGATTTAGAAACAAGAAGACAATAATTAAACTGGGAACCCCAAAAGCCAAACTTGGAATGTACAACAACACTGTAGAAATAAAACTATAAATTAATTTCCTCTTGTACTAAACAAAGCGCAAACATTAATGATGCACATTTCCCAGAGCTGACATATTCCAGTTAATAAATTCAAAATAAAGAGATATTTTTCTACCTTTTGTGCATTTTTTTCAGTTGCAATTGTTCCAGCCACTTTCTTCTGGTTTCTTCATGTCTTCTGCTAACTCTCCATCGTCTGCTGTCCATTTGCCCTTTCTTCTCTCCTAGTTTTTTTTCCATTCTCTCTCTACATCTGCTTTAACATACTAATCTTTCTCCTTTTTCTCTTTCCTCATTCCTATTTCATCCACTCAAATTTTACCCCTCCATCCTCAATCCCCACTTACTCTCCCAATACCTGGCCAATTGTAGATTTGTCTTCTCTCCCAGACAAAATATTTTTCCCCTCTCCATTTCACTTTCCCAGCTCCATCCCATTCTAATCCTCCCCCAACATCAGCTCCCTTCTAGTTCCAGCCCCACCCAGCATCCGCTCCCTTCTAGTCCCCCCATTAGTCCATTTCCAGTCCTATCCTAGCCTCACCATCAGCCCATTTTCAATCCTAGCCCCCCATCAGCCCATTTCCAATCCTAGCTCCCTCCCCTCACAGCCCATTTCCATTCCAAGCCCCCCTCCCCATCAGCCATTTGCAGTTCAAGCCCCCCTTCCACTCAGCCCATTTCCAGTCCTAGCAAACCCCCCAGCCCATTACCAGTCCTAGACCCCCCATAGCCCATTACCATTCCTAACCTCCCCATAGCGCACTTCCAGTTTTACCCCCCATCACCCCATTTTCAGTCTTACCCCCCCATAGCCCATTACCAGTCATAACCCCCCCTGCCAATAGCCCACTTCCAGCCCTAACCCCCATTACCCCATTTCAGTCAGCCCCTCCATAGCTCATTACCAGTCCTAACTCCCCCCATCAGCCCACCTCCAGTCCTTCCTAACCCCCACCTGCCCATTTCCAGTCCTAGCCCCCACCATAGCCCATTACCAGTCATAACCCCCCTGCCAATAGCCCATCTCCAGTCATAAACCCCCCCCCCTGCCAATAGCCCATCTCCAGTCATAACCCCCCCCTGCCAATAGCCCATTTCCAGTCATACCCCCCCTGCCAATAGCCCATTTCCAGTCATACCCCCCCTGCCAATAGCCCATTTCCAGTCATAACCCCCCCTGCCAATAGCCCATCTCCAGTCATAACCCCCCCCTGCCAATAGCCCATCTCCAGTCATAACCCCCCCCTGCCAATAGCCCATCTCCAGTCATAACCCCCCTGCCAATAGCCCATCTCCAGTCATAACCCCCCCTGCCAATAGCCCATTTCCAGTCATACCCCCCGGCCAATGGCCCATGTCCAGTCATAACCCCCCCCTGCCAATAGCCCATTTCCAGTCATACCCCCCCCTGCCAATAGCCCATTTCCAGTCCTACACCCCCCCTGCCAATAGCCCATTTCCAGTCATAACCCCCCTGCCAATAGCCCATCTCCAGTCATAACCCCCCCCTGCCAATAGCCCATCTCCAGTCATAAACGCCCCCCTGCCAAGAGCCCCTCCCCCGTCATAACCCCCCTGCCAATCGCCCATCTCCAGTCCTAACCCCCCCTGCCAATCGCCCATTTCCAGTCATACCCCCCTGCCAATAGCCCATTTCCAGTCATAACCCCCCCCTGCCAATAGCCCATTTCCAGTCATACCCCCCCCCTGCCAATAGCCCATTTCCAGTCCTACACCCCCCCCCCCAGGTAAATTTTAAAAAAACCTGGCTTCTGCTGCTGCAGCAGAAAATCAGCTGTCCCGCGGCCCCTTCCCCTCTGCGCGGAGAGCCCTGAGTGTGCTTCATCAGCGGGTGCTTTTTAAGCCGCGAAGAGAGTATTTCCCTCTCGCGCGGCTTAAACCTAGTCACTTTTCAAGCCTCGCGAGAGGGAAATACTCTCTTCGCGGCTTGAAAAGCACCCGCTGATGGAGCACTCTCGGGGATCTCCGGGCAGAGAGGAAGGGGCCGCAGGACAGCTGATTTTGCTGCTTGAGCAGCAGAAGCCAGTTTTTTTTTTTTTTTAAATTGACCGTCGATTCTGCCGTTGCCACGGCGGCAACGGCAGCAGCAGCAGAAGCCGTCGCGGGCCGCACAACGTTCTCTCACGGGCCGCATGCGGCCCGCGGGCCGCGTGTTTGAGACCCCTGACATAGAGGAAGAAATAGGTGATGAGATAGTGGTGGAGAGAGCCAGTAGGTCAATAGCATGGAGATTTCAACAGAGGTTAGAGGAGACTTGGGGGCTTGTTTACAAAGCCGCGGTAGTGGTTCGCGATCGCAACCGCGGCCCCATTGAAATCAATGGGGCCGCGGCTCCGATTACGATCGCAAACCGCTACCGCGGCTTTGTAAACAAGCCCCTTGGCCAGGTTGAGGCAGGGAGTGATGAAGTCTAGGAGGTATTGATATCTCTGGAAGACAGAAGGAGAAGAAGTAGAAGAGTGCAGGGCAGAGAGGAGACAGTATGGTGGAAACGAGGGTGAGGTTGTTTCAGAGAGAGAGGAGATGGCTGAATGAAAAGGAGAAGGTAGTGAAGTTCAAGAGCTGATGATAGGGTAGAAGACAGGAAGGTGGGAGAAGTGAGAATGGTAAAGGGGAGAAAAGGAGTGGGGGGCTTGAAGTTGTCGGTAAGTGGTATCCGCAAAGCTTGTAGGTATAAAGTTAAACATACTATTTGCACATCAGAACTTATGCAGATAATATCTATGGTTAACGATTAAATGGTGCTGCTATCTGTATAAGCCTTCACTCCTCTCTTGGGCTGCCCCCATATCCCATCCAAAATTAAAAGTTAACTTTGGTCATGTGGAGGGTAATTTTATAAACTCCCATGGAGTAAGCGAACTTTGCAACATGCGAATTTCATGCCTATTTTATAAAGTAAAGTACACACATACTTTATAAGACAGGGGCACAAGTGGTGAGATATGTGTGCCCAATATAGGCACCATTGCTTCCACCCGTCCTAGA
This sequence comes from Ichthyophis bannanicus, assembly GCA_033557465.1. NCBI lineage: Eukaryota > Metazoa > Chordata > Amphibia > Gymnophiona > Ichthyophiidae > Ichthyophis > Ichthyophis bannanicus. Next base: position 306,995,356 of record CM066032.1, on the reverse strand, counting down.
CTTGGTGCAAATGCCCATGTCTAGATTTCTAGAGAATGCGCATGTTATAATATTTTATAACTTATGCATGTAAATTGATGGTCCGCCTATGCTCTGCCCAAGCTCCACCCCTAGCATGAGTGCATTGAAAGTACGTGCTATTGGCTGGATGCACATAACTGCAGATTAGTGCCCATCCTAAAGTACGTGCCTAAAGGTTCACCCATGTGCATAAATCATTGAAATATGTAGGTTTTACATGCATTGATGGTGCGTAACCTTATGTGGTTTGTTATATAATTACTTTCATAGTGCCTTATTGAGCCAAATGTTAGTCATTCTCTGAGTAGGCCTTATCTGATCCGACATGCTTACAATCTCTACTTTGCTCACTATAGTCCTTGTGGGCAGCATTTTCAAAGGCATTTACCCGGGTAATTTAACCCTCTGTGCCTTAAAGTTAAGCAAGGCTTTTCCTCCTTTAAGGCGCAGGGGCTAAGCAAAGGGGCTAAGGGGGTAGCATTGAAAATCGCTGTACCTGCTTAGCCTCGGTGGCTGCCAGCGCATCCAGCATAACTCAGATTTTCACTTCCATCGCCGCGGAAGTGAAAATCTGGGTGAAGGGGGTTGGCAGGCAGACTATGCGCCAACGCAACGCATAGCCTGCCTAAATCAAAATCGGGCCCTGCATTTATAATCACCACCTTTACAGACTCCCTCAGTTCCTCTCTTGTCTGATTCTTAGCCTCTGGGGAATTATGTGATAAAATCCTAGGATACTTTATCCTTTGTAAACCATGCAGATATTTGCATCATGTGTGGGATATCAAATTTGATGAATAAATAAATAACCCATAATATCTTGCCTGGCCTCCTCTCCCAAAATGAGGGGAAGAAATCCAGAGCACTCATACTGCTCAGCACTCATACACGGCACAAGACTGCACAAAAGGCTAAGCAATTAGATGTTCCCCTGTACACACCCCTTCCGTAAACTGCTTGTCTGCATCTTCTTTTTCACTGCAGAAAGGGCCACCTCTTGATAAGGTCACTGGTGGAACTCAAGCTTTACATAGCCCCATGGGACAACAGCTTTATGTGGCCATACGCAGATGCAGTCCTTCTCACTATACCTCAAAGGCTAAAGTGCATAGTGCATAGGGATAGTGTAAATACTGCAAGACTAGCTGATCAGATACAGAGAAGTTTGCAGTGAGGTTTGAACAGCGTCGCTCGTTTGCACATAGAATTTACCAGACCGACTGACATTTTGAAAGATTTTTTGTTAATTCTTGTGGACTCTAGAACATTGGTTCTCAGTCTGAGGTCCTTTATGCCAATGGGTGTATGAGACACTGAAAGAAGAAAAAAGAGATAGAGGATGGTGGGGATTGGCTGGGGGAAAGAGAGGGAACTGTCAAGGAGGAGGAAGGAGGAAAGACTGATGCTGATGGAAACTGGTTGGAGGGAAAGCAAGAGAGAAAAAGAGAGAGAGAGACTGATGGTACAGGAAGGGAAGGGAGATAGAGGGCCAGTGGGACAGCCTTGGGCCCTGAAGGAAATGGATCTGTTATTAGTGGTGGGGATAAATTAGGGGGCCCTGAACCTTTTGGAAGGTAATAAGGCATCTGCACAACCAAAAGGATTGTCTTCTAGAATATTATTTTTAAAAAAGTGATTTACGTTTATACAGTGCTGTTAGTTTAACACAGCAATGCAAAAAAAATATACAGGCAGAAATATAAATTATTATGTGAAACTGGGTGTGTACACATAAGAACAGTGATAATAAAAAGTGCACATCTCTGCCATCACAAATCTGCAAGATCACCCAATACACTACCTTGAGGGCCTTCACGCTTTATGCCCCCACACTCTGGAACGCTTTGCCCCCCAAATTTCGGAGCATCCAATTACCTCATACCTTTAAGATGCACCTCAAGACACACTTTTTCCAGGATCATTACAGCATAGACCATCAAATCGGACCACCATATGGACCATAATATTCCTCCCACCCCTCCCCCCTAGGCATCTGCATGGCAGACGTACCCCTGCCCCCACCCATCGTGCTCTCATTCAGGTGAGGAAGATTTATCTGATTGATTCCTCAACTAAAGACTCTTGTTCTACTGACGTTTTATGCGAACCGATTTCCCTACTCCCCGCACCCTGTTTGATGTATACTGTACTACTCACCTTTGTTTATTGTGCACCGTTTTGACTGGTAGAAAAATGGTATATCAAATCCAGTTAAATAAATAAATACTCTTAGCAGGCCCAATGGAAACCTTCCTAAGCCTCTAAGAGGAGATTGTAGATCCATAGATAACATTACCAAACGGCTTGGAGACTATAAACTAATTTAAACAGCTTTTCCCTCTTAGAAACAAGGCAAGAAAAATCCCTTTTGCTCAGGATCTACTTTTATATATTATCAAACAACATTTTCTTAGCGTCTATAGTAATTGGTACATTAAGGGTCCCTTTTACTAAAGCCCGGTAACATGTTAATGTGTGTTTTAACTCATGGCAATTGGCAGCCGGAACACTAATGTGGGGGCACGCAAGCAATTACGCAGTATGTCATATGGTAATCGGCCATCACGCAATGCAGCCAGAAATGGGCAGAGTGTGGCTGTGAAGAGTACATTGCCACCAGTGTGAGGGCAATTGCTGAGAGCTCAGTGGTAATGTGGAAATTAGCACCTCTCTGGGTGTTGTTAGATGCACCTACATAAGTGAGCCACACATTAAGACAGCCTGTCAGGAACATACTGGTCACGCCCCGGCAGCTAATATGGAAGCTTTGCACTTAAGGTGAGTTTGTTTCGCATGTCAAGTGCAAAACCTTAGCGGACTTTATTAAAAGGGGCTCTAACTCTTGAGTGTCACCTAGGAAGTTTTCAATTTAGTTACATCTGGGTTACAGGATTTTGAGTGAAGGAGAGACCCAAGGGTAGAACAATGGACTGAGAGTCAGGAAGGCCAGACTGCAAATCCCACCTTTCCCACTGAGGCTTCTGTGACTTTTGGCAAGCCATTTCATGCTCCACTGCCTTAGGGAGTCCAAACTTAGGACTAGATTTCCTTATGAGTTAATATGATTTAACATAAGCCCCTTTATTGTCAATGGGCTTATATACTAACTTGTACAAATACCAGTAAATCAGGCTTTTAGACTGTAAGCTCTTTGGGGCTAGAAAATACCTCATTTGTAATTAGCCCTGAGCTCTGATTTAGAAAGGCAAGTCATTAGATTCAATAAATCATATTTTTTGGGGCCTCGCATCATCTTTCTGCACCTTTGGGTTTTCATCTAATCAGCAGCAGCCTCTATTTCACTATTGCATCACGAGCCTGCATTTGAAACTACCTGGGTTATTTTCCCCTATTTTATATGCCATCACTCTTGCCCCTCCCACTCAACCAACCATCACAATGATAGGCCTTGGCCAGGGACCACAAATGTTGGCTCCTTATAAGACTTGACAAAGAGTGACTAGCCAGTAGGTGTCACTGCTGCATAATGACTGGGGCTAACCGCCCAGAATTGTACACGATACCTCCACACCATCTTCAGGAAGCCAGGTCCTCTTCATAGCTGTGCACAGCACTGTCACTGAGTCCCACGCTGGCTTGCTAAATCATGTTTTCTGAGCAAGGACCTCTGTAATCCTGAACTGCTTTCAGAGAGCAGGTAATTCTCTAAGCATGGAAAAAAAAGATTGCATCCAATTGTGATCTCATTCTTTGTTCACTCCGGAAGGCAGATGAAGGTCCAAAATAAACAATGGATGAACTGCATGATGTATTTTTTTCTTTCCGGATACCCAGCACTGGAAAAAGAAGAAGAAATTTGCCATGCTCACCTTAATATAGTTCAGGGGAGCTGGTTGCCTTCTATTTACGCCACTCTTTGATGACATGTTTTTCATTTTTAATATCAATAGTAAATAAAAGTTCAGGACCCTTTTGTAGTATATATAAAGGTTCACACATAAACACACTGTGCACTGCAGTTCTCTCTTCAAAGCAAATCAATTATACACTAAAACAGGGATGGCCAACCTATAGCCCATGCGCCAAAATTGGTGCATTGCATGATTAGAAGTGGTGCGTTGCCACGGTAAGCAATGGGAGTTAAGAGCTGCTTTGGAGCATGTGGAGCTGGACAGCCGGACAGTGCATTAGAGCGGAAGTCAGCAGATGAGTGGGCTGATTGCGTGGTGCAGTAAGGGGTCATTTTAGGATAGCTCTGCTATTTGCCGTGAGGGATGTTTGGAGGGAGGGAACAGACATGGGGGGGGGGGGTTCTCCTTGTGTTTTCTTGTTTTGGAGGGGGGAAAGCTTTCATACTCAAGTTTTTTGATAGAGTTAAAAAAAAATGAACAAAAAATATTCAGCTTCACTTTGTGAACAATTGAAATTTTGTACTTTTTGAAATTTAAGCTTTGTTTTTACAGTCAGTTACCCATCACAGGGCAAAAGAAAAGCAGAAATTGACAGTAAGCATCAATTTTGTGAACAGTGGGAAAATGAGTTCTTATTTATTGAAGGTCCGTTAGGAAAACCGTTGTGCATTGTTGATGAAAACACTCAGATAATAGAAGACATGATCTTAATAGACACTATAACAAACATCAGGCTCAAATAGAAGAAAAACTGAAGTTAGTGTTTGGGTCTGAGTTACAGAAAGAGTATGTGATTAAGAAAAAGGATGAAATAAAAAGATGACAATATATTTGTTAAAAGAAGTTGTGAAAGTCTGACGTTGATGGAAGTGTCCTATGAAATTGCCTTTGCACTAGCTAAAAAACGGAAGCCTTTCTTTGATGGGGAACAAATTGTTAAGTCTTGTCTCCAAATACACTGGCCAACAAATGTTTACAAAAGTCATGTTACTGAAATAAAAATAGTCATTTCTTTTCAATTTTTATATGCTGAACATGAATATGACAGTGAAATTGCAAAGTTGGCTCTAGATTTTTTGTAATCTACAAGATTTAATGTTTACATCACGAAATGCATGTCAATAGTAAATATATAATAGGCCTTCGGTTAATACCTGTAAAAAACCAAGTCATAGACTACTTCTTAGATTTTTTTCACCTATCTTTTGTACAGCTGTTCGGGAGCTTCTCTGGGGAGTGTCCAGCAGTAGTCAGCCAGCATTGTAGTGGACCATTTTCCCTGGTATCTTTGCTCCATCGTTGTGATATCCTGGTGAAAACGTTTGCCCTGTTCATCACTGACCATACCACAGTTGTCAGGAAATAAATCAAGATGAGGATCAAGGAAATGGATCTTTAGAGACATATTGCAGCCGAGTTTCTGATACTGCATCAGCATGTCTTCTACTAGTTCCTTGTAGTTTTCTGCCCTAACATTCCCAAGAAAGTTTGTTGACACTAAGCGAAAAGCATTCCATGCTTGTTTCGCATCACCCTACAGCAAGTTGTTGAACCGGTAATCTTTGAAGAGCTCTCAAATCTGAGGACCCACAAAAACTCCCTCTTTAATCTTTGCTTTGCTGAGTCGAGGGAATTTTTCATGCAGGTATCGGAAAGCCGATGAAGTGCAGTCCATGGCTTTCATGACGTTTTTCATCAAACCTAGTTTGATGTGAAGGGGTGGTAGCAGGATTTTGTGAGCCTCAATCAGAGCTGGGTGCTGGATATTCTTCCAACTGTTACATTTTGTCTGCGATTCCATTCCTTCCGCAAGTTGTGCCAATCCCTTGCTCGGCTATCCGATTCACATAAGAAACACATGTATTTTATATATCCCTGCTGCAGTCCCATTAAAAGGGCAACTACCTTCAAGTCACCACAGTGGTGCCAGCTGTACTTGTTATAGTTAATGGAAGTCAGTAGATGCTTTAAGTTATTGTATGTCTCTTTCATGTGGACGGCATGCGCTACTGGAATAGATGGAAGATGGTTTCCATTGTTCAAAAGCACAGCCTTCAGACTCAGTTTCGAAGGGTCTATAAATAGTCTCCAGTCTTGTGGGTCATGAGTGATTTTTAAGGCATTCATGAGGCTTTCAATATCGGAACAGAATACCAGATTACTTTCCTTTCCGACTGCGTATAGTACACTGCTGACGTCAGATGGCTTCAGCAGCCGTCAGGCAATAGTATTGCATTGCATCAGAAAATGATGCATTCAACTCTGGATGATGTGTGCATGCTGGTATTATGCAATGTGATGCAATATCACATCATTCAAGGCTTATTTGGGATGTTGTTGATGTCCTACTAGATAAATTTACACGGTGAAACGTCAAAAATGAACTACATGCAATATCTTCAAAAACGAGAGCCAATAAAAACTTTGTAATGTTATATTCGTGTTCAGCTCACCAAGATACTACAGATTAGAGCCTTTTAAAGTCAGTATCGATTTCAGTGTTGACCAGTGATATTTGCAAGATGATAAAAATATTGACAGAAAAGCAGACAAACTTTCTCTGTCAGTCAAAGCAAACAGTTACAAGACGCACCGAAGATCTTTCCCGTGATGTATCTGTGCAACTGGAAGACCTTGCCCATGCTTATGCTTTCTTTTCTTTAGCTTTGGACGAATCTGCTGACATATGTGATGTAGCCCAGTTAAGCATTTTTATAAGAGGAATTGATGATCATTTTAAAATCTTTGATGAACTTCTCGGTCTTGAGTCACTTCATGGAAAAAAAAGAGGATCAGACATATTTAACAACGTAAAGTCATGCCTAGAATATCTGCAACTAGATTCTAGTAAACTCACCAGGGTTTGTACTGACGGAGCACCATCAATGATAGGTAAAGCAGCTGGGACTGCAACTTTGCTTGAAATCTTTTTAAGTTGTCCTCTACTAAAATATCACAGCATTATTTCAATGGGGCCGGGGCTCCGATATCGCACGGAGTCCGCTACCGCCGTTTAGTAAACATACCTCCAAGAGTCAATGTATGGGAAATCTTTAAATTTGCAGCATGTTATGCTACTGGTTGTGAAATGCATGAATAAAATTAGAGCAAGAGGATTAAGCAGAAGAGAATTCAGAGAATATTGTGAATTGTTAGATTTGGAATATGGTGATCTCATCCTTCATTGTGAGGCGCGCTGGCGTTCTAGAGGACAGGTTCTCAGTCGATTTTGGAAACTGAAAAATAATGTTCATAATTTTCTATAAGAGAAGAAGGAGCTGCCTGATGAAAAGAGCCCTTTTATGTGATAACAAATGGCTATTTGATTTAGCATTTTTAGTTGATATTACCAGCCATCTCAATGATCTAAATTTGAAAGTGCAGGGCAAGAACAAATTGTTTCCTAGCTTAGTAAATGATAACAGCGCATTCAAGATGAAGTTAAAACTCTTTACCTCTCAGTTAGAAAATGAGGATTTGAGCCAGTTTCCACATTTTAAAGAACTGAGTGAATGTGCTGAAGATAATGGCAAGTTTAAAGAATATATTGAAAAAAGTCAGATTATTGCAAGAGTCATTTGAAAGTCGTTTTAGTGATTTTGATAAAGAAGAAGACTGCATACTCACATTTATAAATCCATTTTCACTTAGGGCCCAATTCTGTAAATGAATAGCGGGGATGGATGTCCATTCCCGCTATTTTTGCTTCCCCCCACCACGTCTAACTTCTCTGCCAGTTGTGTAGGGAAGTTAGACGGGGCGGGGAAAGGGGGTGGCTCGGGGGCAGAGCCTGGGTGAGAGGTGGGCAGTCACTGGCCGTAGACGTACAGGGCCGATTCTAATGTCGGCCCTGTACGTCCAGGACCGGCGACATGTGCGGGGAAGTTATTCCACCTCTGAGGTTGAATATCTTCCCTGCACGTCTCTTTTTCGGTGGCCTGGGGCACGGATGGGGAGGAGGACCTGAAGGCATTCCCCGCAGCCTAACCCTGGCCTTAGAAGGCTGCATCGGTGGTTGGGCTGCGGGGAATGAAGCTCTGAAGTCCGGCAGCCGGCATCGCGGCTCTTCAGTGGAGACACGGTGCCATGGCAACATGATGCCATGGTGCCACGGCTCTATTGAAGAGCCTTCACTGAGTTAACCGGATACAATCCTGTACGTGCAAGCCGGGCTGAATCACAGTCCCGGCCTGCATGTACAGGACTATTCGCGATTCTGATCCTGTGGGGTTAGATATGCCCCACTGAATCAGAATCGCGATCCCCTCTGTATATCAGGTTCAGAGGGGATCTAAGTCCAGGATTGAATAAGCCTGTTAGTGAACAAAAAATTCCAAAGATGCCTAGTAACATACAAATGGAACTTATTGATTTGAAAACAAATTCATTATTGAAAATGAAATTTGATGAGCTTCCCTCAGTCTCAAATACTTCTGACATAATTTTTGGCAATCATTACCCTGTGAACATTTTCCCGAACTAAGAAAATTTGCCCAGAGTTATATCTGTCATTTTGGAACAACCTACAGAGGCGAACAAGCATTGCCATCCATGAAATTGATTAAAAACAAACTGAGGGCACGACTGACTGATTCAAATTTGAAGAATTCTCTGCTGCTCTCATTAACTAATTTAACAGCAAACATTATAAGCCTGGCAAAATCAAAGCAGACTCAAAGTAAGTAATGTTTATCTTGCCTTTATATTAAATCATTTTATGTAAAAATGTAAATATGTCCATTTTAACATATTTTTAAAGAACTGAATGGGGGTACAAGTGTCATATGGCACATCTGAACTAGAGCGTGAAAAAAATTGGTGTATGGAATACAAAAGGTTGGCCACCCCTGCACTAACAGAACGTTAACTTGAATGACTAAACAAATTTGCCTCACTGCCACAATATTTGTAACTTTTGATTTCTCAGTGTATGCTAGACACACACATACACACACACACACACACCCACATGCCGTACACTTCATTCTGCATCTCTCTCTCTTCAGAGCAAATCAGTTATACACTAACTTGGATAACTAAACAAGTTTGTTCTACTTGTTTGTAACTGGTGATTTCTCAGTGAATGTAAGGTAAATGACGCAATATCCTTAAATTCAGTTCCTTTGGCCTATGAAAGATCTGATCAATGCAGAGGAGTAATAATGAACTGTAATAGAGCTTTCTGCTTTCTTTTACCAGCACATGGAAAGCCGCAATATCATTTACACAGCATCACCGCATGCCTTTGCAGCCCATCTGAATCCTTTTCATTTGACCCTTGCACCAGTTCTCACAAGCAGATTCGTGCAGAATCGTCCCGGTTGCCGGCTGATTTGCAGTAATGTGCTGTGTGCCTCTGCTTTCGGAAAGCAATTGGCATTGAATTAAAGCATATAAACATGGTCACTACTATCCCGTATTAAAATTTCATAAATTAGGTTGCAGCATGTGTTACCAGTGGAATAAGGGATGAAGTGGGGCAAGCAGGAGGCATGAATGACATTATAAGTGCCTTAGACTGCCTCTGTAATTACTTTGACAATTTATATTAGGCCTGACAGGAAACGGCATTAACATTCATGGTGGCATTGTGATGAGGAGAAAGGTTGGCAAGTGACCATTTACAGAGACAAGCTCTCCTGTATCTTCTAGGAGTCACCGGCATCAAGAGACTCCTGCCGTCCCACCAGGGAGATGGGGGGAACCAGTCAGCAAAGAGTGGAGCCAGCTGTAGCAGAGGAAGGGATTGGAGTGACAGCTGACAAGTGCCAAGAGCAGCCAGCTCGAGAACAGAGACATGTATGCTGCAGCCAGTCACACCGGAGGTAGGGGCTTGTGTGGTCAGCACTATCAATATCACATGCAGCCAACCTTGGCAGACATGGTCCAGATATACAGACAGGGTTCAACCAAAACTGGAGTGTGGAGCCGCAAGAGAAATAACTGGTAAGTAGAATCATTGACTGAAATGAATAGAAGGGAGATAAAAGAGGGTAGGGAACAATGATGGAAGGGGTTAAGAGAGACAGTTTGGATTCTGAAGCCCCAGCCACCTTGCCCTTTTATGTCTATACAGTCAGCATGCTGAATTCCAGCCTTCTGCTTATGTAGCCCTCTTGCTTACACACTGGGGGAGGGGGGGGGGTAATTTGATAAGGACCCTCCAAAACATTCATGGCGATTACAAGAATAAATCATAGTATTTTAGTGATTTCTGCATGTAAATGAGCATATATGCATGGAAATGATGAGGTCGAGAATTTATAAGCACTCACTTTCCTCACGGTACGCACTTTCACTGTGGGCATGTGAATGGGTCCAGCTTGAGCAGAGCATGGGCAAAGTGCACAACTATGTGAACAAATGATAAAATTGTACCATTTACGGGTGCTCTTTAAATATCCAGGCAGGGCAATTTACACCAACTCGAGGGCTGCTGTTAGTGATCATGCCTTAAATTAACATACATATTTTCACAACTACAAATGTGCTTGACTTTATAAAATAGGTCTGATGTATGCACACAAAAACGTGTGCTAACTAGATGCCATTTTATAAAATTGCTCTCTTACTACCCCTTTTCCCTGCATGTTACTACCCCCCCCCCCCCTCTTGGTTATATTTATGGTCTGCGGTCCTACCCTCAGCCAAAGATTAAGCCTTCCTTCCTGCTGCAGGTTATCTCCCACCTCATGTTTTCACATGCTTACCCATGCAGAGTCACCTGCTCACCATTTTTTTTTTATTCAGTTTCAAAAATGATCTTACAATACACATTATAAGATAAGAAAACAAATGAATTCATGCCTAAACCCAAACTAATGGGGAGAAGCACACATTACATAATTCAGGAAATATAGTTATACCCTCAAGCCTACATCAAGAGAGCTGGGAAAACCAATAACAATTCTCAAAACCTATTTAAATAGCCATCACAGAGGAATAATCTAGAGGAAAAAGAAAATCTAACAAAATAACATTACATTACTTGCCCTGCAAGAAAGACTCTAGCTGGGAGGACTCAAAAATTACATACTGAGGCCCATTCTAATCAGGGCCATCTGGTCTGTCCAGACATCCAAAATCTGGATGGGTCGGATTTGCACCCAATTCTGCACCTACGTGAGCTAGACGTTCCTGTGGGAGCAGAATTGGGGCAGAGGGCTTAGATGGGCCGAACGGGTCCCGATTCAGTAGCACTGCACATCTGGCAACCTCCCCACCTAGCCCTGCCAATGCTCCTGCATGGAGCCTCGGTGCCGCCGCATCCCATCACCATGGCATCAGGATGCCATGAGGAGCCCCGCTTCCCCGTGACACATTAAACTGCTGTTCCCCGCCGCCCGACCCCAGACAAGCCTGCCAAGGCCTGGATCGGACTGCAGGGAACCTCCTGCTGCTCCTCATCTTGTCAGGGGGGCGGGGATCCTCCATGGCCGGCCGTTGACATCCTCTATTTCCTCCAGACTAGAGGGCTGTGACTGGAATTGGCCCTATATATCCAGAATCATAGGCCACCTCCGCCCTGCCCATGCTCCTCCTCCGGCCCACCCCCTCCCACCCCCATCCAGAACTCCCTGTACATCTCTTCTGTACGTGCGGGGAACTTTGGGATCGGCATCAGCCCCAGTCTTTTTCACTGTCCAACTTTCGCATCCATATGATGTTATTGAAAATACCATGGCTTGGACAAGTTGAATCTTTGCATAGAGAGAGACATCTCTACTCTTGAGAATCTTGTCTAGGTCCTTCATAGCCATTTTGTCAAGAGCAATATGTCATTGGATTTCTTGCCTGCTTGTCCTTTCTTTAATGATTGTTGATCCAATTAGGTTAAAGTTGTCAACTATTATAATTTCTTCTCCATCAGTGATGAACTTATTGATTTTGCCAGTTGTCAGGATCTTTGTCTTCTTAATGTTAAGGTGCAGGGTCATTTTAAGCCTATGTGCCTTGATCTTGAGAAGCAAATGTCTTCACTTTCAGCCAGTAATGTGGTATCATCACCATAGCAAAGGTTGTTAATGAGTCTTCCACCAATCTTCACTCCTCGTTTGTCTTCATATAGTCCTGCTTCTCTGATAATTTGTTCTGCATATAAGTTAAAGAGGTAGAGGGAAAGAATGCAGCCTTTGCTGTTTTTAAACCATTATGATCAATAGGGGAACTAAAAGAAATAATTAGTGGCACGAGAGGGAATATTATCAACTAAACTTTCTAAAAAAGCAGACAGGTCTAAAGTAGCAATAGGAGAAAGCTTGTCCAAATCTGGACCTTCTGAATCAGGAATTAACCTTCCCCTCAAGAAGGTAATAAATATTTTAGATTTTTACAGCTTCCACCTCTGCAAAACCAAGGATCTCCTTGAGATATTTCTGAAGGAGAAGAGTAACAGAACGATAAACGGTGGCAGTTGGGCGGGGAAGGCGGCGCAGGCTGCCCATGTGTGCTGCCGCCACCCAAGTGTGCCGCTGCTGCTGCCCACTGGGGCCGGCTGCCCTAGGCTGTTTCCTAGCTCATATAGTGGACGGACTGGCCCTAAGCAGCCACCACGCTGGTGTTCTATTCCCCCTACAAAGCTTCCCCTTGCCGGACAGAAGTAACAGAAGTAGGCAGCATGCTCTCTGAGATGGGAGAGGGACTGCCAACCTCTACCGACAACACACTGGAATATCAGGGTAAAGTAGTGACACCTGAAAGTGGAGAAGAGTCCAAAGTAGTTCCAGGACGTACTAGGGGTGTAGAAGACCTGGCAACCACATGACGATCCATAGGACGACCACAGTCACCATTTTTTCCCCAGGCTGTGAAGAATTTCTTCTTCCTCTTACCAATGAGACGTGACTCTTCTGGCGGTGGCAGCTGGGGGCGGTATCAGTGGGGGGGGGGGGCCAGGCTGGGGTTTTTGCCTAGGGCAGCAGAAACCCTTGGGCTGGCTCTGACTCTATCATTATCACTTGGATGATTTACATAAGAACATAAGATATGCCATACTGGGTCAGACCAAGGTCCATCAAGCCCAGTATCCTGTTTCCAACAGTGGCCAATCCAGGTCATACGTGCCTTGTTTATAGGCAAAACTCATGAGGAATGCAGTAGGTTATTATCCTGTTCCAAAGTGTGGCAGCACAATTTGGTATACTAGTAGCATAATTAAAAATGGAAGGTCCTACTGCTTCTATTGTGTGCTTAGGGATAAAGACTTTCTAGGCTCCTGCAGGGCAAAACTGGGGAAGAAATCAGGTCATTAATGACTATTAAAAAAGGGACACTGTTATTTCCAGTCTCTGATTGGTCTGTTCAACTTTGCTTGCAGAGTCATCCCAATGGGTAGAGTTTTCATGCACCAATTGGCTATGGTGCTGTAGCCCAAACAGAACACGGCAATGACTCCAGAATGATGGAACAAACAGTGAGAATGCACGATCCCAGGTAATTTGTTTTCTTACTTGATTTATTTATTTAGCTAGGCTTAAATATACTGCTTTTCTACAAATCAAAGCAGTGTACATTCAGGTACTGTATATATATTTCCCTTGTCCCTGAAAGGCTCACAATTTACATTTTTGTATCTGAGGCAATAGAGGGTTTAGTGGCTTGCCCAAGGCCACAAGGAGCACCTGTAGGACTAGAAACCCCAGTCCTTCCAGCCCAAAGTTGCTGTCCTCTAATGGGATTTGAACCCCCGGTCCTCCAGCTTGAGATAATTTGCCCCAACCTCTAGGGGGAACTACTGAGAACAAGCTCTAATAGGACAATGTGAGACCAATAGATGCAAAAGACAGCCTAAGTAACGTGATGACATGCACATGTGCAGTCTTCAAAGTAATCATTAACACTTTGTAATTTACTCTATACTTCACTGGATTCTGGTGCAGTTCCATCAAACTCGAAGTAATATGGTGATAGTTAGCTTTGCATATTAAGACCCTTGCTGCCGCATTCTGTATCACCTGTAGGGCCTGGAAGCCCATATAGAACGATATTACCATAGTCTATACATAGAAAGATTATGGCTTGGAAGATGATTCAAAAATCACTATCAGATATGTTCATCTTATAAAAAGATATTCATATCACCTTGTCAATGTATGGGCACACTGTTAACATTGAATCCAAGGTGACACCAAAAAACACAATCTCTGACTTCAAATCCATAGTGACATCATTTAACTGCAGAGTGTGGGGGCTGTTCAATTCATTTCTGATAACAAAGAGCGCCTCTGTTTTAGCAACATTAAGCTTCAGCTCACTAGCCAATAACCACTTTGTAATTTCGAAAAAACATTTTGAGATATGTGTAGCATATATCCCCTCCTCAGTTGTAAATGGTGTATTAATCATAATATCATCCCAAACCTATTTATAAGCTAAAAGAGCTGACACTTGGAGAACCCCTGACTAAGTCTGGAACTACATACGTTCCTTTCCCCCACTCTAACTTGCTGCACGTGGTCAGCTATGTATGAAGCAAATCACTTCAACACCGTAGCACCAGTTCCTAATGTATTCAGATGATGTAGCATAAGGTCACATCAGACTGAGTCAAACACAGATACTATATCCAAAAATATTATAAGGAACCCAAGCAAGTGAACCAGCATGAGTCCCCAACATCAGTAATGGCACTACGCCTAGGAAGCAATGACATCACAACAACACATAGCATGAAACTGATTCAAAAGATACAGCATGATTGCCTAACTATGCAGGACTCTTCTCAGCAGCACGCATTGTCTGGTCCGAGATAATTCCTAAGAGAATTTGGTGTGAAAAATCGCATGGAACTATTGAAAAAACTAGGAAGAAATTTAAGAAATGGATATACAAATTCATTCATAACATCCAGGGTTATACCTTTCCCAGGACATCATTATTGAGAACTGCCCTGAGCTGCATAGGCCAGATGGGGCCCATTTATCTGAAGTGGGATTACATATATACACAATTAATATACAGGATGTTTTGGATTTCAATATTGATCATTATGGCCACAGCAGTTAGGTGCAAGAGGAGTCCATGGCAAGCGAAGAGTCGCTACTGTGGGCCATGGTGGGTATGGCTATCATTCGGACAGACTGGATGAGCTTATGCCACATAAGCATACACAAATACAGAGAAAGGAGCTTTGACAAGATTAAAGAAAGAACAATGTGATTCTGAATGGACACAAAAAGCCTGCTTTGACAGCAGGGATGAAGGAACATATTATACAAAGTCTCGAAGTTAAGGACCTTTTATGCATCAGGAATATGACAGATGGGACAGTGCACAATATGTTTGGAAGGTGGCAAAGCTTCAAAGGCTGTGCCCTCCACATCGCTTGGATTGCCAAAGGAGCAACACCCTAGGGAATTAAAGACCAAAGGGGCAGCTTGCTTCAGCTGGCACTCAGGAAAAGAGATAGTCCCGAAATTAATGAAGTCACCTCAAGAGCTAGAATGTTTAATGTTAACCAGGTTGTAGGTAGGATAACCGTGAAGAATATGCATGAGAGATATTTGCATGTAATATGCAAATCTCTATTGTGGTTATCCTGAAAACGTGACTAGCTAGGTGTGTCCCAAGGAATGAATTGAGAACCCCTGCTCTAGAGGAAAGTTTCATAGGCACTCAATAAATTGCTTCTTCTAATGGTCAATAGGTTTTTGAACCAAAATGAACTGTGCTCTGTTCTTAGTAGACTGATTTGCTGACTAATAAAGTGCATTCCTTATAATGATTATGTGTTATTTGATGTGTGCTGGAATCAATTGATGGCATTTTACTAGACTAAATATATATCTCAAACCTTGTAATAAATAACTTGTTAACATAACTGTAATAACAGTATGAAGAGAAATAAAAATAACTTTTAGAGAACAGTGATTTTTCTGTCTGGTTTCTTGACAGATGTTCAGTGTTTGAAGTGGAGAAGGGACGGGGATTTCCCTTGCTCCAGTGGAGATCATTGTCCCTTTTTGCATGCAGCCTAAATGTTCTTGGTATGAGAATCTGTTTCTCTGAATATTTTATCCAAAATCAGAGAACTGTACTCTCAGTGAAGTTCAGGAAAATTCATTTAGAGGCCAATTCTAAGCCCTATACATCTGGGCCGTGGGTATGCACAAAATGTGGATGGGGCTGAGTTGTACCCAATTCCGCCACCGCAGTGTCTACATGCACCTGTGATGGCGGAATTGGGGAGTTGGATGGGCTGGCAGATACCATATTCCATATGGGTGTATGCAGCCAATTCTGTCCATCCCCATGCGCCAATGCAAATGGTGGAACAAGTATGCCGTGGCATCCTGTCGCCATGGCAGAACCCCACCCATCATGTGGCACAGAACTGCCAGCCATCCTGCGGCCCCTGCATGCCGGTGCCCACTCGCTGCTGGTGGTCAGCAAGGGCTGGAAGAGGCCAGCAGAAGCCGCAGCTGGCCACATCAGTCAGGGTGCTGGGGAACATACAGAGGCCTTTCCTGAATAGGCTTTGTACATTCCGGCAGCTGGCAACTCCCTCATTCTTCCCCCACACCGTCCCCTCTTGCCCATGTACAGTGCTCCCTGTACAAACGCTGTGTATGTGCGGGGAGAGAAGGCAGCGGAATACCCCTTGAGGGCTGTTCACTGGCTGCCCTTCCGGCTCGCATGTACACAGCCGTTATTCGCCAAATGGAATGTCCTCCCTAGTGTTTGGTATAGGGCAGTGGTTTACAAACCTTGCTTGGGGAACCCTCAACCAGTTGAGTTTTCAGGATATCAACAATAATTAAGAAAGAGAGAAATTTGCATGGAATAGAGGTAATGCATGCAAATCTTTCATGAATATGCATTGTGCATATCATATTTTGTTTATTTATATACAGTATATATATATATATATATATATATATACACACACACACACATACATATGAAAAGAAAGGACTGAGAAGCTAGTTTTTTGCCATTTAGTAGGGACTAGTTTGTGTATCCCTCACCTGGTTTGCAGCTTGTGTGCATCAGTGATGCTGAGAGCTAAACTATCAGTAGTTTAACTACTGGCAGGGTCTCCCAAGATGGACAGGTCTCAGCTGAGGTGCCAGACCAAGACAAACCACCTATCTGAGCAGCAGCAGAATGGGATAGTGTTGACGGCAGAGGATCACATTTCTGTGACAATAGCAACAACACCAAACTTAAAATGCGCAGAAGAAAGGCCCGGCAATCTACTTCAATATCTTGCCATGAAAACCCAATGGATAGTTACAACAAAACAAATTGTGCTATAGTGCTGGAAGACGAGACCCCCAGGTCGGAAGGCACTCAACTAGCTACTGGGGAAGAGCTGAAGACTTTTCAGAGTAAAGCCAGCATTTATGATGTGGTTGGATCAAAGCCCTCAGGACGTCTGATTGCTGATGTAGCTGTGCATGAAATGAGAGTCAGAAGCTGTAAAGATGTCTTACACATTGGAACATGGAACGTACGAAGCATGAACCAAGGGAAGTTGGAGGTGGTCAAGAATGAAATGGAACGTGTACAACTTGATCTGTTGGGTGTCAGCGAACTGAAATGGACTGGCATCAGGCACTTTGCATCAGATGATCACATGGTCTACTATGCTGGAAATGAAAGACAAAGAAGAAATGGTGCTGCATTTATAATAAACAAGAAACTTGCAAGAACTGTAATGAAATGCAATGCAGTCAGCAAACGCTTAATCTCTATTCGTCTATGAGGAATGCCTATCAACACAACTATAATTCAACTATATGCCCCAACAACAGCTGCAGAGGAGAATGAAATTGAAGAGTTCTATGAACAAGTACAAGCTGAAATTGACAGAACATGCAAACAGGATATCCTGATAGTCATGGGTGACTGGAACACAAAGGTTGGCAACAAAGAAGAAGGCAAAGTAGTTGGAAAATATGGACTTGGCAACAGAAATGAAGCTGGAGAAAGACTGATAGAATTCTGCAAGACCAACGATCTATTCATCTCAAACACCTTCTTCCAGCAACACAAGCGGCGACTGTACACATGGACTTCACCCAATGGATTGTATAAAAATCAAATTGACTACATCTGTGGAAGTCAACGATGGAAAAGCTCTATAACATCAACAAAGACAAAACCTGGAGCTGACTGTGGTACAGATCATCAATTACTAGTATGCAAACTCAAGCTAAAGTTGAAAAAGAACAAACCTCTCATGAATGCAGCAAAATATGACCTTGAGAATATAACACTGGAATTTAAAGACTGCCTGCAAAATCGATTTGCTGCTTTAGATACAAATGACAGAGCTCTAGAAGAGTTATGGAATGACATCAAGAAGTGTTGGAAGAAAGCGAGAAGTCTCTACAAAAGGTGAAAAAGAAAAAACAGCCAAAATGGATGACAGAAGAAACTCTGAAAATTGCCCAGAAACACAGAGAAGCTAAAGCCAGAGGAGAAAGACAATCACAGAACTCAACAGAGATTTCCAACGTGCAGCAAGACAGGACAAGGAAAAGTACTACAACGATGCATGCAAGGAAATAGAAGCAGAAACTATTAGAGGAAGAACAAGATAGGCTTTCCTAAAGCTACGAGAGTTAAAGAAAAAGTTCCAGCTTCGAATTGGAATGTTACAAGATGCTCAAGGTTCTATGTTGAATGATGCTGAGAAGATCAAGAAAAGGTGGAAGGAATATACAGAGTTTTTATATGATAAAGATCAAGTGGACCAACAGCTGTTTCAACCTGTACCTTATGATCGGGAACCATTGGTGATGAAAGAAGAAGTTGAAGCAGCATTGAAAGCCTTATCAAAGAACAAAGCACCAGGCATTGATAGCATTCCCATAGAAGTATTACAGCAATCTGATGCAGCTGTTACCGTAATTACAAGGCTCTGCCAAGAAATATGGAAGACAACATCATGGCCAACTGACTGTAAAAGATCTGTGTTTATACCAATACTAAAGAAAGGTGATCCAACTGACTGTGGAAATTATCGCACAATCGCTCTGATCCTACATGCCAGCAAGATTCTACT
Source organism: Ichthyophis bannanicus (assembly GCA_033557465.1). Taxonomy (NCBI): domain Eukaryota; kingdom Metazoa; phylum Chordata; class Amphibia; order Gymnophiona; family Ichthyophiidae; genus Ichthyophis; species Ichthyophis bannanicus. Next base: position 306,976,453 of record CM066032.1, on the reverse strand, counting down.
GAAGATTATTCAAAAGAGACTACAACCATACCTGGAACAAGAACTACCTGAAGTGCAAGCAGGGTTCAGGAAAGGGCGAGGAACGAGAGACATCATTGCAGATGTGAGATGGATCCTTGAAAAGACTAAAGAATACCAAAAGGATATCTATTTGTGCTTTATTGACTATAGCAAGGCTTTTGACTGTGTAAATCATGAGAAACTCTGGGCCACGTTAAGAAGCATGGGTATACCAGTACACCTGATCGTACTCTTGCACAATCTGTACATTGATCAAGAAGCAACAGTTTGAATGGAACAAGGAGAAACAGAATGGTTTAAAATAAGCAAAGGTGTAAGACAAGGCTGCATACTTTCCCCCCTACCTGTTTAATTTATATGCAGAACAAATCATCAGAGAAGCAGGATTGTATGAAGACAACAGAGGTGTGAAGATTGGTGGAAGACTCATCAACAACCTTCGCTATGCTGATGATACCACATTACTGGCTGAAAGTGAAGATGATCTGAAACATTTGCTTCTCACAATCAAAGAACATAGTCTCAAAATGGGCCTGCACCTTAATGTAAAGAAGACGAAGATCATGACTACTGGCATAATCAATAGTTTCATCATTGAAGGAGAAGAAATTGAAATCATGAACAACTTTAACCTACTTGGATCAACTATCAATAAAGAAGCAACAAATGCAATATGTGCCTTTGAGTCACTGCGGACCCAGAAGCTCCTGGGTTTTCTTGGTGGTGTGACCAGAAGTAGATTACCAGGCCTTTCTTCTGATGCAATGGAGGTTTAAGTGACTTGCCCAAGGCCACAAGGAGTGCTAGTGGGAATTGAACCCTGGTTACTTGGTTACCAAGCCAGTGTTCTAACCACTAGGCTACTCCTCCATGTAGCAACAAGCAGTCAAGAAATCAGATGACGCATTGCTCTTGGCAGAATGGCTATGAAAGACCTAGATAAGATTCTCAAGAGCAGAGATGTCTCTCCCCATACAAAGATTCGACTTGTTCAAGCCATGGTATTTTCAATAACATCATATGGATGTGAAAGCTGGACAGTGAAAAAGATAGACAGGAAGAAAATTGATGCCTTTGAATTATGGTGCTGGCGGCGAATACTGTGTATACCATGGACTGCCCGAAGAACAAACCAGTCGGTACTAGAGGAGATCAAACCTAAGCTTTCTTTAGAAGCTCAGATGACAAGACTTTGACTTTTATACTTTGGACACATCATACGAAGAGAGAGATCATTAGAGAAAGACATCATGCTTGGCAAGATAGAAGATCAACGCAAAAGAGGAAGGCCATCAATGAGATGGATCGATACAATAACAGCAGCTACGGGTACCAGTCTGTCAACAATGAGCCGCCTGACTGAAGACCGAACACAATTTAGGATAGCTATCCAGAGGGTCGCCATGAGTCGACTCCGACTCGACGGCACTTAACAACAACAACAGTTTGTGTATTTGAACTTATTGGCTATTACTAAAAGCAGCCTACCAACTTTCATGTCTATCGGTTTGGTTGTTAAAATCTCTTCAGAAATTCTTCTATATAATAAAATAATCTAAGGGGCCCTTTTACTAAAGTGCGCTAAGTAGTTAGCACATGAATTAGTGCCCACTATTAGAGCTTGCTTGTGATAACTGTTACTAGGCTGGAAGAACAGTTAGTGCATGCTAATTTGTAGGCTAACTGCATATTGTCATTCTGGGTGGGATCTGGGCTGAAAGTGGTATGCAAGCTGATGACACCAAGCTTACTGGACAGCACTACTTGTGCTAGCTGTCATGATTGCTGATGGTGTGGCTGCACTTAATGCCACTGAGGAGGTGTTATGTGCAGCCATAGTACTGGCAGTCCAGTACTGCGGTTGCTGCCTCGATCCCCATGTCGCACAAAAACAATCATGATAGCAAGCGCTGCTGACAGCACTTTCCTTCCACCCACCCTATCACCAGTTGTATGACTTGGCAGAGCCGCTCCCCTACCCAATGGCCAGGCAGAGCCCCTACTCAACCGAATGCAAGTTGTATGACCAAGCACTTCCTTTCCACCAACATGATTTGAACCCCTTCTTCGTATAAGACCCTCCTTCCAATCTCCCCTCCCATAAATGCTTCACTGCCATGGATCCCTCTATACACATTATCCACATCACAAACCTCTCCCCCCAGTTGCATCCTCCACTCACCTGAAATCTTTCAATACCCCACACTCACCCAAAATGATCCCTTGTTTAGTGGACAAGACAGGAATGATCTCCACTACCGCTGCCCCCTTGCTGCCCAGTTTCAAAATGGCAGTACCACAAAATTGCCATTAGGGTGAATGCCTGGGGAGGATCGAGAAGGTTGTGGGAGATGGAAAGTACAACCAGGGGTAGGGTTGTGATGGGGTTAATGTGTTCAGAGGGATCAATGGTGGGGACATACATACATAGGAGGGAGGATCAGAATCGGGGAGTCTGTATGAAGGAGGGGATCGGGTGGGTGGAAGGGAAGCATCCAGCCATACATCTTGCAATCAGGTTGATGAGGGTTCTGCCCAACCATACAACTGGTGGTCAGGTAGGTGGAAGAAAAGCACTTTCAGCAGTGCTTACTGTATAGTTTTCTTATAATCTTTTCAAGGCAGGGGATTAAGGCAGCCTCGAGCGACACGTTACATGCATTGGCAAATAGCTCAGTTGCACCCATTCTATCTGCTGCTGCAAGGAACATGGGGCCATGCAGTAAATGTCTGCCCTGCATAGTACTTGCACACCCCTTTCACTTACCATGGAGACTTTGCACTTACCGGGCATTATTTCTAGCATGGTACATGTAAAATCCTACTACGCTTTAGTAAAAGGGCCCCTAAGTTAATTCCCACTGGTACTCCTTGTGGCCTTGGGCAAGTCACTTAACCCTCCATTGCCTCGGAAGAAAGGCCTGGCAATCTACTTCCGGTGATACTGCCAAGAAAACCCAGGAGCTTCTGGGTCGCCAGAAGTCAGGACTGACTCGAAGGCACACATTACATTATTAAGTTAATGGTTGAATATTCTGTCCCATGACATCTTAATTTCAGTTGCATCATACTACACTGCATGCATCATGATCAAATGATACACCATCATGCAGTGTGTTCAGTCATCGCCACAGTCATAAGGGTAATATTTTAAATCTGGGAAGTCTGAGAGTCACCCAGATTATGGATCTGGTTTTGGATGCTCGTTCTGTCTGCTCTAGAATGAACAAATTAAGAAGACTGTTCCCCAAGCTGTACACAATGATGGTCATTTTAGAACCTCTATTCATTTATTTTTTATTTATTTATCTATTTTTCTATACCACTTTATTTATGAGTCAAAGCGATTTACAGATAACAATTCCGATTCACATGCGATTTTTACATAGAACTGTTTTTTAACATATTTGATTTAACAGAGGATATATACGCATGGAAGCACATTCCACAGTGTGCATACATACAACTATGAGGCAGACCCTATTCTGATCGTGCAGGGGCTAGACATGCCCCGATGGATCGGAATTGGGCCTAGGGTCTGTACGTGCAGGCTGGTCTCTATTCTGATCAGCCTACACGTGCTGAGCCAAGCCTGGCTAACTTAGTCAGGCTCCTGAATGGAGCTGTGGTGCCATAGCGTCCGGTTGCCATGGCACCGCTGCTCCATTCAGGAGCCGCAATCCCTGGCTACCAACCACTGTCCTTTCCCAGCAGCCCGACCCCCGATCTGGCCTCCCATGGCCAGGGTAGGGCTACGAGGAATCTCCTGCACCCCCTCACCTGTTTGATGCTGGCCAGGCCTCCCATCCCCCCCGATGTCTAGAGGGATTTATTCCACCTCCAAGATGGACTAAGTCCCCCATCCAGTCTGCTGGCCCCAGACGTACAGGGCCAACTTCAGAATCATCCCTGTACATCCGGGGTCGTGGATTGCCCACTGCCTGCCCTAACTCCACCTCTGCACCGCCCCTTCCCGCCCCCGTACAGGGAAGCTTAGTTGGGGACAGCAAGGGGGACGAATAGACCCCACACTAACCAAGAAAAAATTATAAATTAACTGTTGAAAGTAAGGCTGTGAGCCCTAGAGAGTTGGGGCAATGAGATCTTATGATCACAGGTAATCAATATGGGGAAAACATGATGGGGCAGAGTCATAAGTTGGATTTGATCCTATGGGCAATTAAGCTTTCCCTTCAAAATGGTCTACGAATAGGTGGGTTTTTAGTTCTTTGCAGAAAGCTCTCAGGTCGGATAGATCCCTTATTCTTTCAGTGAGGGGATTTTAGAGAATGGGTGCATAGAACAAGAATGCTCTTTTGCAGGTGGTTTGATTGTTCCTTGTAAGTTCTGTGGGCAAGGTTAATGTGTTTTGGAAACAGTGCCTTCTGGTTGGAGCTGTCTGTATGATTGACTCTAAGTAAGTTGAAGATAGGTTCTGTATGATTTTCAATGTATTTAGCAGGACCTTGTATTTAATTCTGCTTGTGATTTGAAGCTAGTGTAATTATTTTAGTATTGGGGTAATGTGTTCAGATTTTGGTGCTCTGTAGATAAGTCAGGTATGTTGTGCCATTTGTAATTGATATAAGGCATATTTTGTTATACCCTGGTAGATATTGTTACAAGCATTGAAGTGTGGGAAGATCATTGTCTGGAGTACTGTGTGAAAGTCTTGTGGTGACAGAAGTGGCCATAAGTGTTGTAGGATTCTTGTTTTGTTGTAAATCGCTCTAGTTGTCTTGCTGATGTGAGAGATTAGGTTTAGTTGTTGATCAAGGGTTATTCTAAGATATCACACTTCTTATTTCACTTCCAAGTTTGCATCCTTGACTTTTTGTGTTGTTGGTGGGGTGAAGGCATTATCTCTAGTTATATATAACATCTCTATTTTTTTGTAATTTATTGTTAACCTGTGTGTCAATAGCCAATGTGTAATTTCATTGAAGCATTTTACTATTTCAGTATGATTTGGTTTTGAGGTGTCATAGGACAGGTACGAGGGTTATTTTTAAAGTAAGGTCCGATTGGCTGTAGCTTTGTAAATTTTTCCCCCCTGTAGAAACAAGCATGTGTGCTGGCTCCTGGCATGCCTTGTGCAAAAGCAGATGCCATTTGCAGTCGTAGTGTCACTTTGTACGGTTTATACTGAGAAGTTAAAATGTGTAAGACAATTGAGCGGCCCTCCGACTGTGAAATATAGTCTGTGATTTGGTTTTTGAAAGCAAGGACCGTGTCATCAGTGGACATTCATCGCCAGATATGTGAGGCATATGGCCCCATTGCGATGAGTGACAGCAAAGTGCATAAAAGGTGAGATTGTTCAAGGACGGGCGGGACAATGTCCATGATGAACTGCGATAGGGTCGACCTTCAATAATCACAGAAGATTTGGTGCTCACAGTTGACGTAAAAATTCATGATGAATGGCGATTCACGATTTCCACTTTGTCACTGAAATTTCCACAAGTTTCAAGGTCAGGGCTATACAAAATTGTTTTTGAAAAATTGCAGTTCAGAAAACTGTGCTTGCGATGGGTTCCCAGGCTGCTTTCTGAAGAACACAGTTGCCATAATCTTGCATGTTGAGATTGTCTGTTTGGCTTTCACTTTGACTGGAGATGACGTGTGTCCCCATTTCATCGACTGCTGCTTTGATTCTGGAGTCATGTGAGAAACCCATGTCTCGTCCCCTGTGACAATGTGGTCCAAAAGTTCATCTCCTTCCTCATTGTATTGGATCAAAAATGTCAAAGCACTAGCCATTCTTCTTTTTTGGTGTTCCTCAGAAAGCAGCCTGGGAACCCATTGTGAGCACAGTTTGTCCCGCCCATCCTTGAACAATCTCACCTATTTACGCACTTTGCTGTCACTCATCTCATTGGGGCCGTACACCTCACATATCTGGTGATGAATGTCCACTGATGACACGACCCTTGCTGTCAAAAACCGAATCACAGACCTATTTCACAGTCGGAGGACCGCTCAATTGTCTTAAACATTTTAACGTCTCAGTATAAACTGTACAAAGTGACGCTATGACTGCAAATGGCATCTGCTTTTGCACAAAGCATGCCGGAGCCGGCACGCATGCTTGTTTCTACAGGGGGAAAAAATTTACAAAGCTACAGCCAATCGGACCTTACTTTAAAAATAACCCTCATACATCATGATGTCATCTGCATAAATGTGGTAATCTACCTTGTGATTCTGAATTATATTGCAAATTGGCTGAGGGTATATGTTAAATAGTAAGGAGGCTTGTCCCAAGCCTTGTGGAACTCCTTGCTGTTGCTTATATGGCTCAGATTTGTTTGGTCCTATTTTCACTTGTTTAATCTGATAGGTATGATCGGAAGCAGTGTAATGTTGTATTTTTTATTCCAATTTCTTGTAGTCTTGATAATAGGATATTATGACATATGGAGTCGAAAGCAGCAGCAGTATCCAAGAATTATTAGTATAAATCCTTGTTTTGGTTTTTTTATATCTTTAATGAGTTTGTCCATGTGTGATGTTAACTGTGTTTCCACCCCATGGTATGGTCTGAAACCATGCCACTGTGGATCCAGTTGGGCATATTTATCAATGTGCTCTTGGAGCTGTTGCTGCACTACTTTTTCTATTATTTTTACTAAAAAGAGTAGACTAGATATTGGCCTGTATGAGTTTGGATTTGCTTTATCTAGTGTAGAATTCTTTAGTGTTGGTTGTACAGAGGCCATCTCGAGATCCGTGGGCATGTAATCTTGAGTTAGAGATAACTGTATTATTTTGAGAAGTGTGGGTGAGAGCTTGGCTCTAGCTATTTTGATCCAGCTTACAGGGCATGGGTCAAGGGGAGATGTGGTAGTATTTAGGTTGCTAATTATATTTTCTAGGTTTTCTGTAGATATTGGCTTGAAAGACTGCCATAGTATGGTAGTGATGTTGCTCGGGTGCTATTGGTGTTGTAGAGCTGAGGTTGCTCACTTTGCTCTGAAAGAAGAGGCTAGTCTTTTTGGGCTAGGAGTAGTGTGATTTCTCACTAGGGATTTTACTATTTTGAATAGTACCCTGGGCCAATTTAGTGAGTTCATGATAAGCTTTGTATGGTATTCCTTCTTACTGTTGGTGATGCTGTCACAGTATTCCCAGAGTTTAGCCATATACTTGTACTGGTCATCTAGTAATTTTGAATGTCTCCACTTGTGTTTGAGTTTTCTTAGTTGTCTCTTAATATCTCTTAGTTCTTTTGTGTACCAGATGGTGCTTTGCTTTAGTGTTTCTTGGTTGTGGAGCTAATGCCGCTTGTCCTATGACTTTGTTCCCTTTATTTATGTGCACATCAATGTCGGATGTTTCAATAGTACATTGTGGTATAGATTCGTCCAGGAAAGTTTGCTTGTTGAAGTGTCAGAAACAGTGAGTTGGTGGTGGGATTTGGCTCAGATTGGGTGCGATTTGTTTGTAAGGTATATGGAAGTTGATTGTGCAGTGGTCACACCAGGGAACAGGTTGCAGCTGCAGTGTAGGAAGGTTGGAGCTGTTGAGCATGTCATTAGTAACAAATATGAGATCTAGTGTATTTCCTTTGATGTGTGTTGGTTCATTGACTATTTACTAATAATACAATGCATTCATTGCTTCCTAGAATGATTGTGTATGTTTTGTCGATGCTTATTTTGTGTGGTATATGTACATACTTATTTGAGTATTGCTTTTAGGTCCTCCATGTCAGATATTGGTGACCTGTACAATAGGCATAATAATAAGTGTTTGTTTTCTATCATGAGTATGTCTAGTCCTTCGGTACTCTCTGCTAAGCTAGAGAATTTTAGGTTGCCTTTCGTTATAACTCCTTCCCCTCTTCTGTCAGATCTTGGCAGGTAAATAAATCGTAATCTGGTGTTTTCAGTTGGTTTATGAGGACAGTATCAGCACTTGCAAGCCAAGATTCTGTTATGCACATGATGTCAAGATTATTGTACTGAGGTAGTCTGACAGAAGTGGTATTTTGTTTTGTACAGATTGTGCATTGATAAGTGTACATTTTAGGTTATTTGTATTAGTTGGTCCTACTTCAGTTCTATAAAGCGGTAGGTTGTGCATTTGGATCTGAATTCGTCTGTGCATGTTTCTGTTCCATATTTTGTGGTGCATTGTGTCTAACCTGTTGCACTTGGATCTATGTATGATTGGAATAGGTTGTGTAGAGAATATTAGAGATCCAGCTTGCACTGCCCGAATTATGATTCCCAGTATGTTACAAAGTATACAGTGCACTTTGCATTCCATTTTGTGTTCTATGTTTAGACCAGGAGCTGCTGGATATGGTTCGTGTGTTTTTGTCGACTGATGCTACTGATGCTAGTAAGAGCCATCTAGGCAGCTGTGGGTGATTCCCCTGCCTTATTTTAGGTTGGGAGAGCATGTATTCGATATTATTGTATAGCTTCCCTTAAAGTTGTAAGCAGTCTTGAAGGGCACTGTAGGTTATTTTGTAGAATGTCGTCCTGGGTCCACACTAAGGGCCATGCCTAAGGGTCCTTTGGCTAGGCCCTTAGGCGCAAACCCACCAAATGGGTGCCCACCAAGGGTGCAAATTTTAAATTGGTGCTGACATTCCCACCTGATGATGCCTTCTGGGGTGGAGTTCACTGCTGCGTTGCTAGTTGAGATTGGGTCTATTGCTGGAATCAATCCCCTTCACACACTGTGATGTGTGCCGGTGAATCCCCTTGGGCTGATTCGGAGTTGGGTGCCTGCCTAAGAGTGTGAATTATAAATGGGTGCGAGCGTCCCCACCTGATGATGCCTTCCAGGGCAGATCTCACCGCAGCATTGCTGGTTGAGGCTGGGCCTATTGCTGGAACTCGATCTCCTTCACATGCTGTGATATGTGCTGCTGAGTCCCCCTTGGGCCAATTCAGGTCCATGATTTGGGAGTCTGAAAGTTGGCATTCAAACATGTAAATCACAAAGATGTTCCAGGAGGAATTTTAGAAAGCCTGAAGATACATGTTTAGGTGTGATCACATCTAAATCGGCTGTGGCCATGCTGGGGACATGGCAGAAGCGAGTTCATAAACAAACATATGCACACACAATTTCTGACCAGAGCTGCATATCTGCTATTGCTCCATGGCACGAATAGGATTTGTAAAGATGCTCATTTCAGCAATGTAAAACTTCATTGATACTTTTCACTCACTCAAAGACCCCTGCCAGTATTTACTGTAAGACAGACATTTCTCCAGGCATCCATGTAGCAACATGTCCCCATTTGCAAAATACAAATCAGCCCTAAACCTCCAAAGACAGGATAACCTCAATAATAAAGTCCAACGACAGAGAGTCACCCGAAACACAGCGGTGCACCAAAATTGCAAATATCTATATAACGTTTGTCGGGTTGAACAATCAGGAGGGGAGCTGGAAACCATTCCGTTTGTATGATTGTAAAGCCTTTTTAATTATTTTTATATATAGTGAAGAAACTTATCTGAAAAGTGATGAAACTCATAATGCAGAAGCATCTCTTCCAAAGCAGTCAGTTCCCACACAACATGCATGTTTCGGGCCGACTCCGGGCCCTGCTTCAAGTTTCAGACAAGCTGTAAACTGGGATCCATGAACGCCCAAGCACAGAAACGCCGGCGATCACATGAAAATCTATAAAGTGCCTGCAGCCTTCCTGATTGGCTGGAAAATGACATCAGAACAGAGGAGGTGCCACAGCAGAGAGAGGGTACCCTTCTAGGGTCATCAAACAAGCTTAAACCAGGACCAGGTTTGTCCATTGGGAATGGTAATTGGTGGTAATACAAGGACTGGAGATGCCAAAACCACACATGCAGTTCTAAAAGTAAAAATAAGAATTCATCATACTGGTACCAATAATCAAATACCACCAAACAATCATCAAAAAAACTCAAACACCTGTCCAGCAAACCAGATAAAATCAAATACCGCCAAACAAGTTCAAATACCACCACATGCTATTTAATAAATTCTGCACACAGTGTAGAATCAACGCAAAGGCAAGGCAAAATAAAATTGCAGTGTAGAATCAATGCAAAGGCTAGGCAAAATAAAATTGCAGAGGCAAGCAAAAATCACAGTGGTTTGAACCAATTCGAAGGCAAGGCATAGGCAAGTTAGATCAAAATTGGAAAAGCCCGCCAAAATCACCAAATTCCTGACACTTTGTTGTGTCTGCACGAAAACGTTTAATGAAAGCGAACTATAAAGCGACCAACAACCAGCACATGACACAACTAATACGGTAAGTGTATTCAGGTAAAGCCTGGGTGAATGGATATCGCCCAGTATATAACACACTTCTAAGGGGTGTTGGGGTGGGGGCAGGAATGGGTGATTCTGAGAGGCAGGAGACCAGGTATGACACCGGGCGCGGGCGGCAGCCCCCTGGGGTACCCACAAACTATTGGCACGAAAACAACAAGCGCCCTCAATACACCCGCAGGCAAGATTTCCGCAGGCAGGGAAAAAAGGCAGGCAAAGGATCAGCAGTGGCGGCAAGTCCTCGGCAGACAACCTGCCAGCACGAGCTCTCTGCTAGCGATGGGGCGAGCTGCTGGAGAGATGAAGCCAAGTGGGGCTGGCGATCGACCTCTGACCCCTCTGCGATCTAAAGGTAGATTGCGATTTACCTGTTGGACATGCCTGTTCTATTGGATTCGTATCTGAGCTTTCACCGGTTTACTCGAGGATGTTCAGTTTCTGCTTGCTGAGTCAGTTCATTTTTTAATTTATAGGTAGAGCCAGTCTAACCATAAGGCAAATCAGATGGTTGCCTAGGGCAGCAACTTCTGGGGGGTGATAAAGGACATGGCATTCAAAGTCAAACAATAGATTTTTGTATGTAACAAATGCAATTTTGGTCTTTTATACAGAGTTAAATCTTGACGAACAAAATTGGATACTAATATTTGCTCTATTACACAGGAACTTACAGAATTTAACTATCATGGTAAAAAATACACAATAAGGAGTTGGACATCATGTACTTCTACTTATGTTGTTTACTGCATTCGCTGCCCATGTGGGTTATTTTACATTGCAAAAACAACTAGATCACTTCAAATTAGAATGAACGAACACAAAAGTAGATTGAAATGTCAGAGAAAAGAGGCTCCTATAGTTGATCATTGTTCGCAATTTCATCATGAAGATCTGAGAGTTTTCTGCATTGATCAGATAATGACACCTTTACGAGGGAAATCAAAGGATCAAACTTTAATCTATCGTGAGCAACAATGGATACATAGGCTACAAACTGTCCATCCACAAGGGTTGAATGAACGAATTGAATGGGAAGCGTGCATTTAATTCATTGAACAATCCCTCGTGAGTGATGTTTTTGCCTTGATTCAGGTGACCGTTGATTTGTTACCCTATATAATTCGCATGCACATGCGTAGTTTAGATCAGAAGAGATTTCTGGAGAACGGCGTCGGCTGGATCTAAGGTACTTCATTGTAGCTATTTTTATATCCGTTATTCAAAACAAACCAGTACTTTATTGCAAGAAAGTTCTTATACTACAGAAACTTATTTTATATCTTACAGTGCTGTTTATATGTTCCCCTGAGGAAACCATAAGGGTGAAACGCCAATAAACCGCGCGTTGAATAGCGTCGGGATCAGCATTTAGAAGCACTTGAAAGGAACCGCCGCCTGTGTTGAAGTCATGCAAGTCAAGCACTGTTTTTCAAAATAATTTTTTTAAAAACGTTTGGGTCAGAAAATTCAAAAGGCTTGTAGCCATGTATAAATAAGGTCATTGATGTTTGGTAGCAGCAATTCGTTTGACGGAGAATCAAAGTCAACGATTGCAGCTAATTCTGAGACCTTTGCTGGCTACTTTAGTCACTGTGAGTTAGTTCTGAGATTTGATCTATTTAGATCTCATCAAGTTCCAGTATATATAAGGTATACTTTCATGGTAAAATTTACAGAGTATCCTATTTTGTTCGTCAAAACAATAGATTTTGACAACCAAGGGGGTTGTAAAGCTTAACGATTGCCAAGGGCACCAAAATCTTTAACCAACTTTAGGGCTGGTCTTGCCTATGGGAGTGTGCACAGAAAAACCTTTCAGATCATTTTTGGATTTTTGGTTAGTTAACCATTTTTGGTTAGTTAACCATTCTTTTCAGAAATTAATGTGGGTGTAAAGTTTGATTATGACTGTAAAATAGCTTTTAATTTTATGTGCATTAATTCAGATATTTTATGCAAACAAAGTTGGTATAGTGCATGTTGTTTAGTCACAACATATTCCAAAACAAACCTGGAAACTAACGCACATCCCTATAGCTCTGTGCTTACAACCATTGCCCTTCTGAAAGGTGAAGTTTCTCCCCTGTCCCAGGTCTGTGGCAGAATGGAACGAGTTTTCTCCAGGATCTGCCAGTACTTTGCACCATCAATTTTTCCCTTTATCTTTACAAGCCTCTGTATCTCTGCAGCCGCAGATCTTCCTTACAACATCATGCAGCCACCCGCCATTCTTTACTGTAGGGATGGTGTTAGCAGGATGATGTGCTCTATTTCTTTCATGTAACACATATTGCTTAGCACTAAGACAAAAAAATCCCCACTTTGATCTCATCAGATCGCAAAACCTTCTCTCAGATGAATGCAATGTCCCCTAAGTGGTTTGTTTGTTTTTGCATATGCTATGGGGCATATCATATGTAGGCTTTCTGTAAGTGGCAACTCTTCTTGTACTCTCCCTTACAAGTTATATTTGTGGACTAATCTTGAAATATTTGACAAGGCAACATTTCCTCAGTCTCAACCAAAGACCTTTGCAGCTCTTTTAAACTAATCCTAAGTCTCACTGTGACCTTAACCCATAATTACTGACTTTACAGGATGGGGTGATGGAGGCAGTTTCTTTCTGGTACCAAACTGTTTCCACCTTAAAATAATGGTCTTTGCACTACACCAAGGGATATTCGAACACATTGACATTTTCTTATAACCTTCCCCCAGCCTGTACAGGGACATAGACAAGCACTATTAGAACACATTTAAAAGAAGTTAGCTGCTTTATTTCTTAAAGGACAGCTGAGGAACAGGTAGGGACTCCACCAACTAACCAATGGCTGGGAAAACTCGTATTGTTAAAGCTGTTGTCCCTGTTATAGCTTCTGCCTCTGTCCATACAGAGACTCCAATGCCAGTTGAGGGACCGGTTCCATGTGCAGGATGCTTGCATGCCGAGGCTCTCAAGAAACAAGTGGAGGAGCTCAGGGAAGAGATGTTGAGACTGAGAAGAATTCGAGATGGTGAAAAGTACATTGACGATATGCTTCTTGAAACATTCAGAGGTGAAGATGGGAGGCTACAGAAGAAAGACGGTTGGATACGAGTCACCAGAGCCTGCAGTTTCAACACTCCAACTCCTCCAGCTCCTGAATTGAAGAAGTGTATGCAGCCCTGGAAGTGGAGGAGGTGGAAGCATCCGAGAAAAGGGAAGAACCACAGCTTGAGCATTCCAACGTTAGAAAATCAGTCACCATAGTGAAGCGAAGGGTAATGGTGGTTGGTGACTCTCTTCTGAGGGGTACTGAGGTGTCCATCAGCTAACCAGATTTGATGTCCAGAGAGGTGTGCTGTCTGTCAGGTGCCAAAATCCGAGATGTTACGGACAGTTTGCCAAGTCTCATCAAGCCTACAGACTATTATCCTATGTTGCTCATCCATGTCGGCACAAATGATACTGCTAGGTATCTATCCAAGCATATCAAACATGACTTCATGGCTCTGGGACAGAGGGTGAAGCAGACAGGTGCACAGGCAGTGCTCTCTTCAATTCTCCCTGTGGAGAGTAAAGGCTGAGGCAGAGAAGCTCACATACTGGAGATGAATGCATGGCTGTGTGGATGGTGTCATCGAGAGCGTTTTGGTTTCCTAGACCATGGGATGATGTTTCAAGGGCTGCAGAGCAAAGGTGGTGTCCATCTGTCTAAGACGTATTGAGGCTTTTTCAGCAGCTGACTGGCTAACCTACTGAAGAGGGCTTTAAACTAGATTTGATGGGGATGGATGAAGAGAACCCCCAGGTAAATGGTGAAAGCACCGAGGTAAGTGAAACATTAAATACCTCTGTAGAAATGGGTAATAGGGCTAAACATATGGAAAGCAGTGTGTATAAAGGCTTTAATGGAAGAGCCTGACTTGGATTTAGTGGCAATTATGGAGACATGGTTCACAGAAAACCATAACTGGGATGTAATTATACCAGGCTATACTTTACTCAGGAACGACAGGGTAGGAAGAAGGGGAGGTGGTGTGGCACTATATACTAAAAATAATATTAAAGCTATAGAATTGAAGGGCTTAAAAGGAAGAGAGGAGGCACTGTGGGTTAAACTAGAAAGAGGGAAAGGGAAATCCATTTGCATTGGAGTTAAATACAGATCCTCCTCACAAGGGGTAGAAATGGATGAAGAAGTGCTACTGATAGGTGATTTCAATATGCCAGATGTGGATCGGCACATTCCTGCTGCGGTGTCATCTAGAAGTAAGGAGATCCTGGATTCTCTACTGGGAGAACTATTCACACAATTGGTAACAGAACCCATACGTGATGGGGCCATACTGGACTTAGTGCTCACAAATGGGGAAAGTGTTTCTGATCTTACAGTGGGAGATCAACTCACATCCAGTGAACACCACATGGTATAGTTCAGTATTAGAACTAGGGTTGATAAAATCTATTCAAAAGTGAGGGTCTTAGACTGTAGGAAAACTAACTATTCAAAGATGGGACAATACCTCAGAGGGTAATTAGTGGAATGGGAACAGCTGGGGGATATAGAAAAACAGTGGGCAAAATTGAAAGGGAATATTTTAAGGGCAACAAACCTTTTTGGTAAAATAAATAAAGGTAAATAAATGTAAAGGAAAAGGAGGCTGCTATGTTTCTCAAAAGAAGTAGCTCAGAAGGTGAAGAAAAAGAGGGAGGCCTTCATGAAACACAAGAGATCACAGAGAGGAAGACAGGTATCTATATTTGGAGAAACTTAGAGAATCTAGCAAAGTAGTCAGGAAAGCAAAGGTACAAAAAGAAGAAGAAATAGCCAGTGCAATAAAATGCAGGGTTAAGACATTTTTCAGTTATGTTGATGAGAGGAGGAAGGGCAAAAGTGGTATTGTCAGACTCAAGGTTGCAGGGAAAAATATGCAGAAACTGATGAGGATAAAGCAGAATTGCTTAACAAATATTTCTGTTCTGTGTTCACAGATGAAGGGCCTGGAGCAGGACCTCAGAAAACACCCACAAATAGGAACAGACGTGACAGGAATCTTGAATGCTTTTCAGAAGACTGTGTTTGAGAGGAACTAGCTAAACTAAAAGTAGACAAAGCTATGGGTCCAGATGGGATACATCCAAGAATACTGAGGGAACTTGGGAACATTCTAGTGGCTCCACTGTCTGACCTTTTCAATGCCTCTTTGGAGTTGGGCGTGGTACCAGAGGACTGGAGAGAGGCACATGTGGTACCTTTACACAAAAGTGAAAGTGGTTAGTAAATTATTGGAAAGGCTACTAAAGGAGAAAATAGTGAGATTTTTGGAGTTCAAAGGGTTTCAGGATTGGAGGCAGCATGGATTCACCAGAGGCAGGTCTTGTTAGACAAATCTAATAGACTTCTTTGACTGTGTGACCAGGGAGTTGGACTGAGGGAGAGCCCTAAATGTGGTGTATTAAGATTTCAGTAAAGCCTTTGACACCGTTCCACAGAGCCGACTTATAAACAAACTGAACACCTTAGGGATGGACCATAAAGTTACTGATTGGGTTATAAATTAGCTGAGATAAGGGTGTTGGGGCCTCTTGGCAATAGTGATCATAGCATGATCGAGTTTGATTTAATTAGTGGAGGAGGGATGGTAAGGAAATCCACAGTACTACCTTTTAACTTTCGAAAGGGAGACTATGATAAAATGAGGAAAATAGTTAAGAAAAAACTAAAAGGAGCAGTTGCAAAGGTTAAAGACTTACATCAAGCTTGGGTGTTGTTTAAAAATACTATCTTGGAAGCCCAGACCAGCTGTATTCCACGCTTTAAGAAAAGTGGAAGGAAGTCCAAAAAACTGCTAGCATTGTTTAAAGGTGAGGTCTGAGAGGCTGTTGTTGTCAAAAAAGCATCTTTCAGGAAATGGGAAAAAGAGCCAAACGACGAAAACTGGAAACAGCACAAGCACTGGCAAATTAAATGCAAGGCATTGATAAGGCAGGCAAAGGGAGAATTTGAGAAGAAGCTTGCTGTGGAAGCAAAAACGCATAATAAAGACTTTTTCAAGTACATTCATAGCAAAAAACCTGTGAGAGAGTCAGTTGATCCATTAGATGATAGAGGGGTTAAAGGGGCACTAAGAGGCGACAAGGCAATAGCGGAGAGACTGAATGAATTCTTTGCTTCGGTCTTTACTGAGGAAGTTGTAGGGATGTTACCCATGACTGAAGTGGTATTTAAAGGTGCAGAAGAATTGAAGGAAATATCGATACATCGGGAAGATGTATTACAACTATTTGATAAACTGAAGAGTAGAAAATCACCTGGACCGGATGATATACATCCAAGGGTGTTGAAAGAACTGAAATATGAGATTGCAAACCTGCTATTAGTAATCTGTGAATTTTCATTAAAATCATCTGTAATACCTAAAGATTGGAGGATCACCAATGTAATGCCAATTTTTAAAAAGGGTTCCAGGGGTGATCCGGGAAACTACAGACCGGTGAGCCTGATGTCAGTACCGGGAAAAATGGTAGAAACCATCATATAGAACAAGATTACTCAGCATGTAGATAGTCATGGCCTAATGAGAGACAGCCAACATGGCTTTAGACAAGGAAGATCTTGTCTTGTTGTTGTTGTTACGTGCCGCTGAGTCGGAGTCGACTCATGGCGACCCTCTGGATAGCTATCCTAAATTGTGTTCGGTCTTCAGTCAGGCGGCTCATTGTTGACAGACTGTTACCCATAGCTGCTGTTATTGTATCGATCCATCTCATAGCTGGCCTTCCTCTTTTGCGTTGACCTTCTATCTTGCCAAGCATGATGTCTTTCTCTAATGATCTCTCTCTCCGCATGATGTGTTCAAAGTATGAAAGTCGAAGTCTTGTCATCTGAGCTTCTAAAGAAAGCTTAGGTTTGATCTCCTCTAGTACAGACTGGTTTGTTCTTCGGGCAGTCCATGGTATACACAGTATTCGCCGCCAGCACCATAATTCCAAGGCATCAATTTTTTCCTGTCTATCTTTTTCACTGTCCAGCTTTCACATCCATATGATGTTATTGAAGATACCATGGCTTGAACAAGTCGAATCTTTGTATGGAGAAAGACATCTCTGCTCTTGAGAATCTTATCTAGGTCTTTCATAGCCATTCTGCCAAGAGCAATGCGTCGTCTGATTTCTTGACTGCTTGTTGCTGCTTTATTGATAGTTGATCCAAGTAGGTTAAAGTTATTCATGATTTCAATTTCTTCTCCTTCGACGATGAACCTGTTGATTATGCCAGTTGTCATGATCTTTGTCTTCTTTACATTTATTTATTTATTTATTTTTATTTGTTATATACCGCGCTATTAAAATCAGTGCAGTTTACATTAGAACTGAACAGTGCAACAATGCATTAATATCACAATGTGCTTACATAGAACAGGGGGACAATCATGAAGGGGATAACTGGGGAAACTATTTACACGATATATACATAATATTTACATAGAGCTATATACACTAATAC
Source organism: Ichthyophis bannanicus (assembly GCA_033557465.1). Taxonomy (NCBI): domain Eukaryota; kingdom Metazoa; phylum Chordata; class Amphibia; order Gymnophiona; family Ichthyophiidae; genus Ichthyophis; species Ichthyophis bannanicus. The sequence continues at coordinate 306,958,658 of CM066032.1, read as the reverse complement.
TTAAGATCTATGGGTGAGCATAGCTAGGTCAAGTGGGAACCCGGATAACAACTATAGGGCGAGGAGCGACTAACCATTCTCATGACGTATGCAGCGCTGCACAGACACATGTAAAAGATGGTCCCTGCTCATTAGAGCTTACAATCTAGTCAAGACAGACAATACTGGGATAACTGAAATCTCCCATTATTACGCTGTTGTAAACTTTGCTAGCTTCCCTAATTTCTGTTAGCATTTCATCATCTGTCCAGGTAGATAGTAGTACACTCCCACTTCCCTTTCCTTCTTTACACTGAATTTCTAATGATAGATATTCTGCAGTCTGTTTTGTTTCCTGCAAAACCTTTATCCTGTCTGACTCAATGCCCTCTTTAACAAATAGATCTACCTCTCCAGCAATGTGATCTACCCTACCCTTAGGATATATATTGTAGCCTGGTATCACAGTGTCCCATTGGTTTATTTAACCAGTTTTCTATACTGCCTTATCCTTCAATCAAAGCAGTTTTCCTTATGTAATCACTACAAACAGGTACTGGTTATATTCCCTCATCCCCAAAGGGGCTCACAATCTATGTGTACCTGAGGCAACAGAGGGTTAAGTGGCTTGCCCATGGGACTAGAAACCCCAGTCCCTCTGGCCCAAGAGTGCTGTCCCTAGGTGGGACTTTAACCTCCAGCTATCTGGCCTGAGGTATTGTGTCCTAACCACTAGGCCACTCCTCATACTGAAATAGTAATTATATCTAACCTTTCAATCATTGCTATATATTCTAACTCTCCTATCTTATTTTTTAGACTTCTAGAATTTGCAGAAAGGCATTTCAAAGTTTGTTTTTTGCTAATATGAACAGTTTGGCTATTTGATGACTGGGTTAATAAAAGAATCTTTCAACTCTGATTTTACTTAAAGGCACTTGAGTTAATTTTACCTTTACTAGAAGCTCTCTATCGGGATGCCCTGACTTCCCTCTTTTGTTAGTATCTTTCTTCGGCAACTGTTGTGTTTCCCCAATTATCTACTTTAAAAACTGCTCTAGAATACTATGGTGATAATACATAGACACAAGATACAAATTTAAAAGATTCCAGTGCACTCCCTCTAACATCATTACAGTTGATCTCACCTCTCATGACACCCCCTATTTCAGCTAAGCTATCATATAAGCACCTTAGTAAATGACCATTTATAAACTAGATAATTTGTGCTGCTCCCTAAATTATAATTATTTGATACTCTGTATTGTATATAGGATTCTATTTCTTTCCCCCGAAATTGTACTTCAAATCCTAGACTCCCTATAATTTTCAAAGGAATTTCTTTATTTCACATAGTTAAGCAAGCCAAGTCCTATGGTCCCCTGTTCAATGTAAGACATCACTGTTGTTAAACTGTAAACCGCTGTGACCTGTGGAAGAGCAGTATAAAGGAATAGTTAAATAAATAAGTAAAATCTCCTTTTTACAGGGTTAATACCAGCAGCCTGGTTCCACTCTGGTTAATGTGGAGCCCACCTTTTTGGAAAAGCCCCACCCCCTTCCCCAGAATGTTGCCCAGTTCCTAACAAATCCAAAAACCTCTTCCTTGCACCATTGTCTTATTTACACATTGAGACTACGTAGCTCTGCCTGACTCTTGAGTCCTGCGTGTGCAATGGGAAGCATGTCTGAGAATACTACCCTGGACGTTCTAGATTTCAACTTTCTACCTAAAAGCCTAACTTTGTCTTCCAGATCCTCCCTCCCACATTTTTCTATGTCATTGGTACCAACATGTACAAAGAGATCAGGCTCATTCCCAGCACTATCTAAAACCTTGTCTAGGTGGTGCATAAGATCCACTACCTTCTCACCAGGCAGGCATGTTACCAGGCGATACACACGTCCACCAGTCACCCAGCTACAGTATATACATGCCTAATGATCAAATCGCCAACTATAATGGCTGTCCTAACTCTTCCCTCATGGATACATGGCCCTGGAGATATATCGTTGGTGTGAGAGGGTATTACATCACTTAGAGGACAGGTCCTAGTTACAGGATCACTTCCTGCCACACCAAGGCGATGCTCTTCTTTCATGTGACCTCTTTCCTCCATGGCAACAGAGAGGCTACCATATTGGAGGTGGGATTTCTCTACTATATCCCTGTAGATCTCATCTATATACCTATCTGTCTGCCTCAGCTCCTCCAAGTGCACTACCCTAGCCTTCAGAGAACAGACTCATCCCTGAGAGCAAAGAGCTCTTTGCACTTAGTACACAAACAAGACCTCTCACCAAATGCAAGAAAATCATACCTGTAACACTCAGTGCAAAAGGCTAGATAGCCCCCATCTCGCTTCTGGACTGCGGTCTGCATTTTAGATTTAAAGATTTCTTTTAGCTATTTAAAGTTCTTAAACTGTGCAAAGTTACAAGGAGACTAGAGATTCTTGAACCAATGCAATTATACCTAATAAGTATAAAGGACTTTTAGGAGGTCATTCTGAGCCATATGTAGCGGGTCTGGACATCCGATCCAGACGTCCAGACTCGCTAAATGCCCCGATCTTGTGACCATCAGTAGAGCTCCCCGAACTTATTGCTGATTTGTGCAGGGAGCTCTGTTCATGGGTGGGAGGAGGAAGGCCGTGGGAGGAGCGAGGGTGGGTGGTGAGTGGGAATGCGACCCCAGATGTACAGGGTTGGCCTGGTAGATGGGGGACTTAAGTGGAATAAGTCCCCCTGGATATCAGTGGAGAGCTGAGCCCGGCAGGACCAAAGAGGTGAGGTGGTGCAGGGAGTTCCCCTCAGCCCGACCCAGGCCATGGAAGGCCCAATCTGGGGTTGGGCTGCGGGGAAAGAAGACAGTCCTTTGCAGCTGGCTGAGTTAGCTGGGGATAGGCTGGGCACGCAGCCCATCAGAATTGGGGCCCAGCCTGCATGTACAGGCCATGGGCATGTCTAGCCTCCGCGGGATCAGAATCGAGTGCTACCGTTGTATGTCCCGATTCTGAGGGGTCGCACAGAGGCTGGATGGCCAGAATAGAATTGGCCTCTTAGTGTTTATTTATTTATTTTATTTATTTAACTGGTTTTGTATACTGTCTTTCAAGTTGTCAAGGCAGTTTACATGGAACAATTGAACATGGAGTACAAGCAGGGGCGGCCCAAGGGGGGTGCGGGGCCATGTGCGGAGACTCAGTGCGGGGCCTCATTTGCATAAGTGGCCTTATTTGCATAAATATTTGCATAATGTTACCATACACTAACTTTTAGTAAACATGTCTCTTAATGAGTGTATGGATAAAGAAAGACTAAAAGATTTCTACATTACTATAATCCAGTGCCAACCGCCAGGCACATTAGGAACCACTACAAACGCTGCCCATTTAGAACCCATAGCAAACCCACCGTATCCTGACAGCATTACCAGGACTCACAAAGCACCATACCCTACCTATCAAAAGGCAACACTGCAAATATTAAACCAATACATTTCAGAGAATACTGGGGAAAGAGAACAAGTGGCAATGTCAAATAGGAATTACATAAACAGAATACCTCAGCTCAGTTACACATGCAGAACATAGACCATCACCAAACAAGGAATCACAATTTAGAAACAGGAAGGCAATAATTAAACTGGGAACCCCAAAAGCCAAACTTGGAAGTACAACAACACTGTAGAAATAAAACTATAAATTAATTTCCTCTTGTACCAAACAAAGCACAGACGTTAATGATGCACATTTCCTAGAGGTTTCATATTCCAGTTAATAAATTCAAAATAAAGAGATATTTCTACCTTTTGTGCATTTTTTTTCAGTTGCAATTGTTCCAGCCACTTTCTTCTGGTTTCTTCATGTTTTCTGCTAACTGTCCATCGTCTGCTGTCCATTTGTTCTTTCTTCTCTCTTCTAGTTTTTTTTTCCATTCTCTCTCTCTACATCTGCTTTAACATACTAATCTTTCTCCTTTTGCTCTTTCCTCATTCCTATTTCATCCACACAAATTTTACCCCTCCATCCTCAATCCCCACTTATTCTCCCAATACCAGGCCAATTGTAGATTTTTCATCCCTCCCACACAAAATATTTGTCCCCTCTCCATTTTACTCTCCCAGCCCCATCCCATTCTAATCCTCCCCCAACATCAGCTCCCTTCTAGTTCCAGTCTCACCCAGCATCCATTCCCTTCTAGTCCCTGCATCAGCCCATTTCCAGTCCTAGCCCACCATCAACCCATTTCCAGTCCTAGCTCCCCCATCCATTTTCAGTCTGAGTCCCTTCATCAGCTCATTTCCAATCCTAGCCCCCCATCAGCCCATTTCTAGTCATTTCCTAGCCCCATCATCAGCCCATGTCAAATCATAGCTCCCCTCCACTCAGTCCAATTCCAGTCCAAGCCCCCCCCATGAGCCTACTTTCAGTTCTAGCCCCTCCATGAGTCCATTTCAATTCAAGCCCCCACCACAGCCCATTTCCAATCTTAGCTCCCCCCAACAGCCCATTTCCAGTCCTATCCTAGCTGCTCCATCAGTCCATTTTCAGTCCTAGCTCCCTTCCCTCACAGCCCATTTCCATTCCAAGCTCCCTCCCCATCAGCTATTTGCAGTTCAAGCCTCCCCTTCCACTCAGCCCATTTCCAGTCATAGCAACCACCCAACCCATTACCAGTCCTAGCCCCCCATCAACCCACTTCCAGTCCTAACCCCCCATCACCCCATTTTCAGTTTAAGCCCCCCCTATAACCCATTACCAGTCCTAACCCCCCATCAGCCCACTTCCAGTCTTAACCCCATCAGCCCATTGCCAGTCCTAAACCCCCCCCCATCAGCCCACAGCCCATTACCAGTCCTAACCACATCAGCCCACCTCAAGTCCTAACCCCTCCCCATCAGCCCATTAGCAGTCCTAACCCACCCCCACAGCCCATTAGCAGTCCTAACACCCTCCCCATCAGCCCATTAGCAGTCCTAACCCCCCCCCACCCCCCAGCCCATTAGCAGTCCTAAACCTCCCCATCAGCCCATTAGCAGTCCTAACCCACCCCCACCCCTCCAGCCCATTAGCAGTCCTAACCCACCCCCACCCCCCCACCCCATTCGCAGTCCTAACCACCCCCCCCCCCCAGCCCATAATCAGTCCTAACAACCCCCCCAGCCCAGCCCAGCCCATTAGCAGTCCTAACAACCCCCAGCCCAGCCCATTAGCAGTCCTAACAAACCCCCCCCAGCCCAGCCCATTAGCAGTCCTAACAAACCCCCCCCAGCCCAGCCCATTAACAGTCCTAACAACCCCCCAGCCCAGCCCAGCCCAGCCCATTAGCAGTCCTAACAACCCCCCCCAGCCCAGCCCAGCCCAGCCCAGCCCATTAGCAGTCCTAACAACCCCCCCCCCCCAGCCCAGCCCAGCCCAGCCCATTAGCAGTCCTAACAACCCCCCCCCCAGCCCAGCCCAGCCCAGCCCATTAGCAGTCCTAACAACCCCCCCAGCCCAGCCCAGCCCAGCCCAGCCCATTAGCAGTCCTAACAACCCCCCCAGCCCAGCCCAGCCCAGCCCATTAGCAGTCCTAACAACCCCCCCCAGCCCAGCCCAGCCCAGCCCATTAGCAGTCCTAACAACCCCCCCCCAGCCCAGCCCAGCCCATTAGCAGTCCTAACAACCCCCCCCCCCAGCCAAGCCAAAATTAAAAAAAAAGAAAACCTGTCTGCTGCCGCGGTCGGGGCCGCCGCGACAGAATCGAGCGTGCCGCGGGGCCCCCTGTGCACCGCAGAGCCTGCCCTCCCCTGTAGCAGCTCTCTCGTTGGAGCTGAAGTCAGAAGCGCCGGCTTGCAGAGCAGAGCGCGAGGGACGAGTTTCTCCCTCGCTGCTCTGTTAAGCCCGCGGGGGCTGATGGGAACTTCCCATCAGCCCCCGCGGGCTTAACAGAGCAGCGAGGGAGAAACTCCTCCCTCGCGCTCTGCAAGCCGGCGTGTCTGACTTCAGCTCCAAAGAGAGAGCTGCTACAGGGGAGGGCAGGCTCTGCCGTGCACAGGGGGGCCCCGCGGCACGCTCGATTCTGCCGCGGCGGCCCCGACCGCGGCAGCAGACAGGTGGGGTTTTTTTTCCAATTTTACTTTTCAAAAGAATGTTTTTTGCGCGGGGCCCCCTGAAACGCGGGGCCCTGTGCAAAAAACATTCTCGCTCAATGGACGGGCCGGCCCTGAGTACAAGAAACATTTAATAAGAATACATTACAACTGAGCAAGGTAGAAAAACTTCATAAGGAACATTATAAAACAAGGTAGGGTGGTGCTTGGAAGGTACTATGTGTATGAGTAGGTGCTCATCAAGATGTACTTCGATAACTATTACTAGTGTTCAACTCAAGGTAAACTACAAGGACATAATTAATCTACTCCTAAGGCCTAATAACCTGTTAATGAAGATAATCAATTAAACCTGAAATTGAGTTAGATCACCTCTTTCCCCTTATCTGGTTTGGGAGGCTATAAATCAAGGATTATGCCTGGGGTGGGTGAGAGGGATGACTTATTTGTATCTGTGCTTCTGGGTGGTTCATACTATCCTTGCTTTGATACTTTCAAGTTGTTCCTTTGACCATCACTTGACTTTAACACCTATTTAAAATAATTTCCTAGTTCTCTTGCCTCCTAACTGGAAGGCCGTTTTGTAAAAGGTCTCTAGAAAACAATTTTTCTCTATATACTCAAAAAATATTTACCCTATTCTATTCTCTATGTTAATATATAGCCTAACTGACTTTAAATGAAACCTTTAAGTGAAAACTGGCTTTAACACACTTAAGAAAACACTGAATTTTAAAATACACAGATTTTATCAGTTTTAACCCAGAGAATTCCCTTTTCCCCAAGATTTAGGGGTATGTTTACTAAACTGTCTTAATGTTACCGGCGTTAGTTGCAGTCTTACTGTGACGAATGCCATATAAGGTAGTGGGCGTTCCGGTCTTAAGGTAGCATTTCGGGTTATTGTGCAATAAAGTCCATTATCAAGCGATAGAGGGAGCCATGGCACATTAATGCACGTTAGCCTTAATTAGGCGCGCTGACCAGTAAACACAACAATAGAGGTGCAGCACAATGGTTAATACATTGACTGACGAAACAGGGGTCATGAGTTCAATCCCCCAGTGGGCTCAAATGAGTAAGGCTGTCTGAGGCATTTTCTTTTTTAATTTAAATTAGTGCTGCCAGAAAACACACCCTCACAGTGTCGTAACCTAAGGTGCCGCATAAGGCGCCCTATAAGGCACTCCAGAGGGCACATTATAAAGTGCACTGTCTGCCAAGGCACCTTATAATGTTCTCTATAGGGCGCCTTATAAAGTGCCTTATAGGGCGCCTTATAGTGCATTATGAGGCACCTTAAGGTTTCAGCACTGTGAGGGTATTTTTGCTGGCAGCACTAATTTAAATTAAAAAAAGAAGATGCTTCAGACAGCCCTATCAAATAACCCCACTGTGGGATTAAACGCATGACCTCTGGCTCCACAGGCAGAGAAGTAACCAGTGGGCTACAGCTGCTAACAAACCCCTGGCTGGCTACAAAAGGACTGCAAGTCACCACACAAACTGTCTGCTGTGGTTACCAGGATAGGGTTAACACACCCGTACCCATGATGCACTGCACATGCAAATCAGCAGTCTATAGATGATCACAAGATGGGGTATGCACCCCACAGCACCTCGGCCTGGTAGGGGGAACTGACCGTGTGCACCCCCACAGCACCTCAGCCTGGTAGGGGGTACTGACCGTGTGTGTTACTGGCACAGAGTAGCTACAGACCGTCACATTGTGCGGGTAATGTGCTCACCCTGAGGGTGAGGTGGGGCGCCCAGCACCACGTCCACAGCACCTTTCATAGCTGAAATAGGCCATGCTACAGGTCCCCATCAGTGTGTGTGGTGAAGGGGGGGTTTGGACCCAGAGGTGGATTATGTACCACCACCCAACCCACCCTCCCTCTGTGGCTCAGGGTGGGAAACAGGATCCCCCTGCAATGGTGGCAGTAAAGAGGACCATCAACCCCAGTCCTGCTAGGGAACAGACACCCTACAGCGCAGTCAATGCAGATCTATACACATCCATAAGGCAATGGCAGACAGACAGTAGGCCTGGAAATGCTCAGCCGCCCCCCCCCCAATCACCATCTGACATTCTCCAGCAGCAAGCCTCCAGCCACTGCACCCTGCAAGGTGTTCCAGCCATACACATATAACTGCAGACAGTCTGCTAGTTAGTCCATGTTCCTGGAGAAGATGTGTGCACCCAGAACTTGGATGTGAGCACACCCACCAAGCAGATGTCAGTGATTAGGCCCCAGAAGGAGAACCCATAAATACCACAAGAGAAAAACTATATAGCACTATGGGGGAACCTAGCCATGCCGTGGTCACTGCTCAGTCAGGGTGAGAGTGACCTCCCAGCAGGACATGCTGTGGCCACCCTGTCCGTGCAGGTGGTGGCCGGGCACTACAATGTCCCAGCCATTGCCCTATGCCCTGTGCAGATGCATCTTGCCCAGGCCACCCTGTCTGGACTATACCCACAGTACCTTGCTCCTCATTATGCACATTGGCAGCCTAACACTGGAAACAGTGCAAGCAGTGTGGGCTGAGTAAGGTGTTGGCAGCCACCACACACTGGATAGACAGACACACACTCCCACACCTATGCCAGCATTGTGCAAATATAGAGGCTTTTGGCATCCCTGGCCACCGCACCAGTCCTGGGCACAGTGCAGGCATGGCTATGGTACGCAATAATGTTGGGGTCACTCCCCGGGGTGGTAAACACTGTCAGAAACCAGAACTGAAACACACTCCACAGACATCAGAAAGGTTGCTATGATGCAGCTCAATCAGCAAATTGTGCTGAACTTAGGAATTGCTATCTGCCATTAATCATAGCAACCTTTTGATATATGTGTAACGTATTCCCAGGTTTAGGGCGGCATTGCTAAGGTATGCAAGTGCTAGTATTGGGAGATGCTGCTGCGCACAGGGCCGAACATCCTGCCTCTCCATGAGGCTTTGGATAATGGAGCCTGTGGGTGCGGGTGTTTCTGTCCCTGTTGGCCGCTGCTCTAGGGCAGAGGTTCCCAACTCCGGTCCTGGTGGGCCAAACACTGTTTGGGCTTTCATGCTGTCCCTAATGAATATGCATGAGATACATTTGCATACCATGGGGGCGGCGCATAGAAATGCAGCACAGGCATCTTTATTAGAGACAGCATGAAACCTGAGTAGTTATTGGCCCTCCAGGACTGCATTTGGGAAACTCTGCTCTAGGGATTGCACATGTTTATGGTGTCTGTGCTCTGTAGGTTTAAAATATAGGCGTTTCAGACATGTTTATGTTTTCTGCAATAAAGGTTCCGTCTTTATTACTGGGTAAAATATGGGGATGGGGTTAGCAGGAGCCACAGCTGGGACTTGAACCTGTGACCTTCTGCTCCTGAACACACTGGCTGTGTGTATGGCACCACACGGACAGTTCATTCCCTGGGGATACCATGACTGTTCATCAGACAGAGCCTGTCTGTTGCAGTGCATGGCACCCACCTAAACAGGGCTAGGCCGTGGTCTGCTGTGGGCAGATGCCACTGCCCCCTCCACCACCAGTACCCCTCTGCCACCATGCTGACATGCCCTTATGCTGGTGGTGCTGGTGGTGTGCAGTCTTAGGCCATCCAGTATGCCGGTAGGTGGCTGACTATGGTGCGGGATCTGGGGTAGGGGTGCCTGCACAGATGTCCATACTTCCCCCCCACCACCGCCTGCCAATGTTCTGTGCCCTTGGGGGTACCTGCTGGGTACTATCCCCTGTGACACTGTGAGAAACACACTCGTGCCCATGTTGGGCCCTCATCAGTTGCTGTCTGGCTGCTCTACAGTTTCAGCATTCCTATGTGCCACCTAGGCATCTCCCTAGTCCGCACTGTGCCCCAGCTGCACCACAGCATGTGCCGCCTGCAGCCCTCTGTATCCCATTTTCCAGCATCTGTACAGTTGCCCTTTCCGACATGCCCACCCTGCTATTGCCGCACATGTGCATGCCATAAGAAACCTGTCCAATAAAAAGGGAAAACCCTGATCAGCGCTATTTCAATGTGGGATCATTCACCTTGTAGGGGACAGAGCATAGACCCTTCCAAAAATGATATCTTTTTTTTTTAGCTTTCTCAGTAGTGTTTTTTTTATTTTTCCCATTAATATCACTATTGGCCAGCTTGGTTATGGTGATTTTAAATTTTGTTCAGGTCATTTTCCATGTTTATTTGCCCTTTTGTTCTGTGCACATGTATCACAACTATCACTTTTTTGGGGTTTCCCTGGCTTTGCTGTACATAGCAGACGTAAATGGTTTCTCTTTCGTGCAAATGTGCTTTAATGCGAGGGTTTCACTGGTGTTAGTGATCAGACCCGGATTCCACAGTGTTAGTGTGCCTGGAGCCTCTCTCCTCCCACTCTCCATCCATTGACCCCTTCTCTCCGCCCTCTGGGAAGCCTTTCTCCACCCTTCAGCACCGGATTTCACAGCGTTAGGGTGCCTTAACGCCGCAGGCGCGTTATTGCACGATAAGGTACGTTATCGCGCGATAACAGGCCTTCATCGCGCAATAACAGGCCTTCATCGCCCGATAATGTACCTTATCGCATGCTAATTCTGCCACTGCGACGTTAGCACCCTTTAGTAAACATACCCCTTAGAGAATTTCTTAGGAGCTACTGTAAGTACTTACAAGTGCAGATTTCTTCCCAGCAGCAGCAGTCCTCTTGGTAGTCCTTCAAGACTTGGCAAAGCGTGTTTAGGTAAGGGGGTGCTGTGGAACTTGTCTGGAGCAGACATGTGGGTTGAGCTCTCCTGACAATTTGAGCCAAATATAAATAATACTGACCTTCTTAGAGATCAATTGCTTTACTGGTGATATTTAATATCTAATATCAATACTGCAGGCATGTCAGGTATATTGGATGCACAATTTGCAACAGTGTTGGCACTAAAATGCCAGAAGGCTGATCACCCCACAACCCTGGAGAAAATGATTATGGGTAAGATATGACAACCGGTTGATAACTACACTGCTTCTGTTTGATATTTATGGTTCTCATCCTTGTATGTTGCTTTTGAATAATGCTTGCAAATGGAGGTTTCACTGAAAGATAGATATTCCCTTTTTCCTCATTTCTCTCTATTTTCAGTATGTTATATTCTCTTGTTTTGTATTTGTTTTGTATAACTCAATAAAAATATTCAAACTTTAATAAGGGTGTGAATATTAATACAATTGGGACTTTTTTGCTTTCTTAGTTTCACTTTTAAGATATTTCTATAATTGTCTTTCATACTGAAAAAGTAAAGGATGTTATGTAGATTAATGAAACAAACTCATCTTAATTCAATTTAATTGTATTTTTTAGACAGCAAAATATAAAAAAATTTACAAGGGTGCACTGACTTTTACAAGGCACTATATCAAAACGTGGCTACGACAGCCAATGAAGCTAAAGATTTATTCTTTCTTCACTTCATCATCACTGAAGAAATAAAAATACACACTAAATGATGACTGTATATTGCATGAGAACTATTAACTTCCAGAGCAGCTGTCAGGTCTGGGCCGGGATAAGGACGGCCAAAATCCTTAACTAAACATATGGTACCTTTTACTAAAGCGTGCTAAGTGCATGAGCACAGCGACTTTAACATAGTGGCATGACAGTTAGTGTGTGCTAAATTCTTGTGCTATCTGGGGCAGGAAATGGACACAGGCAGCATATAGCACATGATACTTTACCACCCACTATCACTTGTGCACTCTGAGTGGATGCACTTCTACTTCCTAAACGGAAGCAGCGATTGCATCCTCATTCATTGTCAATTCACTTGCCATGCCGTAAAGTACTTTTTCCATGTTATAACTCAATAGGAACATGATGGAAATGCGCCAAAAGTTAATGCAAAGGGTTTGCACTTGCTGCCTGTTCATTTTTGTATTTATTTATTTCGCTATTTTTATATACCGCTATATCTGAAAGTCAAAGCGGTTTATAGGTTGAACAATAATAAGCTCAATATAGCTTTACTTCAAACACAAATGCAGGGAAGTAAAACATAACTTTAACTTTTTAATCTTAACATGGGGTGAGGGTACAAGAGGGCCCAAGAATGGAAGGTTATGCTGAGACATTGTGACATCAGCGTTCCTTGAAAGGTATTGTGGTATGCTCTCATTACCGAAGTGCTCCATAAAAAAGATAGGTTTTTAGTTTTGAAAGTCAGTTAGGTTAGATATGGCATGCATGCTCTCTGGAAATGCACTTCATAAGATTGGAGAATGGAGCAAAAAGGCCCTTTTGGATGTTGCTTGGTTGTTCTTCATATTTGTAGCAGGTATGATGAATGAATGAAGGAAGTTTGCCCTTCTAGATCTGTTGCTAGGCGGTCTTTTTAATAATGATTGGAGGTAGACTGATGAGAGGCTGTGTTCTGCTTTGAATACTGTGAGTATTGTGAGGAAGACTTTCTATCTTGTTCACTCTGTGATAGGCAGCCGTGCACCTGTGTAAGTACTGGGGTTATGTGGTCAGCTCTAGAAGCATTGCAGAGCATACAGGCAGCCGTGTTTTAGCCCAGCTGTAAAGGATGGAGTGCATACTTAGGTAATATCTGGAAGAGGATATTACAATAATCAAAGTGTGGGAATATTATTGTTTGAAATACTGTGTGGACATCTTGTTTATCCAGTAGTGGTTGAAGGTGTTGCACTGTTTTTTGTGGTATACGAGGTGTGACAAAAAAGAAATGAGACTGTCCCATAAATGTTTCATTACAAAATCTACAGAGAAATTACGCATTGTCCCCTTCAAAGTAATGCCCCCCAGAGTTAATGCACTTCTGCATTCGCTTCTGCCATGTACGGAAGCACTCGGTAAAGTCCTCGTCCTTGAGGTCCCTCAGCAACCTTGTCAAAGTGGCCTGGATCTCTTCTACAGAGGTGAAATGAGTTCCTTTGAGCACAATCTTTAGTCTGGGGAAGAGCCAGAAGTCACATGGTGTGAGATCTGGGGAATAAGGAGGGTGGTCGAGAGCTGTGATCTGTTTGTTGGCCAAGAACTGCCTCACACTGAGCGCGGTGTGTGCAGGCGCGTTATCGTAGTGGAGCAGCCATGACTTGTCTCTCCACAGAGCCAGCCTGCTGCGCTGAACCCAGTCATGGAGGTGATTGAGAACCTGCTGGTAGAAGTGCTGGTTGACTGTCTGACACTTAGGCACATGATGGACCACTACCTTCTGGTTGAAGAATGCGATCAGCATGACCTTGATCCTTGATTTGGACATGCACGCCTTCTTGGGTCTGGGTGACAGTCAAGTCTTACACTGCAGGCTCTGTCTCTTGCTTTCAGGGTTGTACTGGAAGACCCAAGTCTCATCTTCTGTGATGACTCGGCCAACAAACTCTGGATCTTCTCTGATCTTTTCTAGCAAGTCTCGACAAACATTGACCCAGTGCTCCTTCTGGTCGTCCGATAAAAGATTGGGCACCATCTTGGTGCACACCTTCCGCATCTCCAGCTCCTGCACCAAGATGGTCCACACTGACTCCCTGTTCAGGCTGAGCTCCTTAGCTATCATCTGCACTGTCAATCTGCGATTACTCTACACCATCTGGTTCACTCTGTCAATGTTCTCAGCCATCTTTGACGTGGAAGGCCGTCCTGACTTGGGGTCATCCTCCATCTCTTCGCGGCCAGTCTTGAGGCATTTGTGCCACTTGAAGACTCACGGCCTTGACATTGCATCTTCTCCATAAGCCTTTTGGAGAGGTTGGAGGCACTCAGTTGGGCCCTTCTCCAACTTAACCTGAAATTTCAAGTTGATTCTTTGCTCCATATTTCTGCCACCTCCAGTTGCATGACAAAGCGATGGAGCAGTGTGCTACAAAACAACCTGAAAAAGAAAAACAGAGTGAGAGAGAGGAAAATATTATAGCAGAATAGTGGCGAGATGTTGCACAACACAGTGACATAAGCGGTTAGCCAATTGGCATTGAGTCATGGGCGTGGCTGCCACAATCTCGTTTCTTTTTTGTCACATCTCGTATAGTCCTTGTAATCTTACTATTGTGTAGGAGTGAGGCCAGCGGCTGGTCCAGGATTACTCCCAGGTAACATACTTCAGGCTTCACCTCTAGTTGTGCTCTGTATCACCAAAGCCACTAGTTTCAGCCCCATGTCAGTGGGCTGAAACTGATGTGGAAATAAGTCAAAAGGTGCTTTGATGTCCAGAAATATCAGGATAAAACCTTGGTGTGGCTTTCCAGTGCCCCTTACAAGCCTGTCCATGAGAGCTATTAACAGGATTTCTACACCATGGTTGAGCCTTAAACCGTATTGGTATGGGTCCAGAGGGGCATGCATGTTAATGTAGTCTTGTAGTTGGAACTGTACAATCTTCTCAATTATTTTTACGAGGAAATGTAAACTAGTGATGGGTCTATATGAGCTAGGTTGCTTTGAGTCTGATCCTATTCCTTTTACTATCAGGCGGATGGTTGCGCTTTTGAGTTCAGTGGGCATATAGCCTTGAGCAAGAGACAGTTGAGTGATCTTGAGTATAGTGGAAATCAGTTCTGTTCAGGCATCTTGATCCAGCTCATAAGGCAAGGATCAAGTGGGAATGTGGTGGTGATAATATTGTTGATAATATTTTCTAGATGTTCAGGCAAAACAAAGTAAGTACAAAACCATACTGCACATCAGTATAAGGGAAAAACAATTAAACAAGAAAGGCAGTACTTTAAGGTCAATCCATTGTTGTAGATAAACCTAGACAAAAATATAGTCAATCAGCAAACAGCCTCGCCTCCCTAGTAGAGAACAGCTACTCCAATAGACCCAGGAGAACAGCTACTATCAAAAGGCTTGAAATAAACACAGACAAACCTTCAAACAGCCAAAGAACCAACAGCAGGGCATTCTCACTATATGCCCCCACCCTTTGGAACTTGCTACGACCCCAGATTAGATCCATCAAGCTAACCAGCCAATTCTGCAAAAACCTAAAGACGCTGTTGTTCCTAGAGTATTATGGGTCAGATACTGAACAAGGAACACCCGGCTAAGCAACAACCTCGACCCATTAATACACTGTAAATAGTTATATCTTAAGTTTGATGTTGAACAACTGCTAAACTATGGGGTATGTTTACTAAACCGTCTTAATGTTACCGGCGCTAGTTGCAGCGATAATGTGAAGAATGCCATATAAGGAGTGGGTGTTCCGGTCCTAAGGTAGCAAGAATCTATATCGCGTGATAGTGGGTGCCGTGGCACGTTAATCCTAAGTACATGCCAGCACAGTGTTAGAAGCTATAAAGATGTAGCCCACTGGTTACTGCAATGACAGTGGAGGCAGAGGTTGTGGGTTTGATCCTGCAGTGGTGTACTCTAAAAAGGCTGTCTGAGGCATTTTCATTTAATTTAAATCAGTGCTGCCAGCAAAAACACCCTCACAGTGCCGTAACCTAAGATGCCTCATAAGGCACCCTATAAGGTGCCCCATAGGTCACAAATAAATAAATAAATAAACATTGTAAAGTGCCCTGTCCACCAAGGCACCCTATAATGTACCCCATAGGGCGCCTATGAGGCACCTTAGGCTACAGCACTGTGAAGGTGTTTCTGCTTGCAGCACTGATTGAAATGAAAAGGAAAAGCCTCAGACAGCATTCTTAAATAACACCACTGTGGGATCAAACCCATGGCCTCTGCCTCTACAGTCATTGAAGTAACCAGTGGGCTACATCTCTATAGCAACTAACACACCGCTGGCTGGCTACAGAAAGACTGTAGGTCACCACACAAACTGTCTGATGTGGTTACCAGGATTGGGTAAACCCACCCGTACCCATGATGCACTGCACATGCAGATCAGCAGCCTACATCTGATCACAAGATGGGGTATGCGCCTCTATAGTACCCCGGCCTGGTAGGGGGAACTGACCGTGTGGGTTACTGGCACAGAGTAGCTACAGACCGTGACATCGTGAGGTTCCTGTGCTCACCCTGAGGGTGAAGTGGGGGGCCCAGCACCAGGTCCGCAGCACATGGCATGGCTGAGATAGACTGTGCATCCCCATCAGTGTCAGTGTGTGATGGGTAGTCCCTGCAGACATACCTAGGATACACCTGTGTTCATCTGTATTGTCTAGGCCTTGTGGACTATGATGTACCCAGAATAGTGCATATTCTGTGTGGGTGCCATGGTCACATGTTATAAGTGAAGGGTGATGTTTGGACCCCAAAGCGGATTATGTAGCACCATCCAACCAATCCCTGTGGGTCAGGGTGGGGGACAGGATCTCCCACCAACAGATCCACATTCTGCATCTCCGCAATGGTGGCAGTAGAGGGGAATGGGAACCCTCCAGGGAGGTCAATGCAGATCTGTAAGCATCATATAGGGCAGTAGGCCTAAAAAAGCTCAGCTGTCCCCCCACCTCTATCTGACATTCACCAGCAGAGGGCACAGTCAGTCTCCACCCGCTGCACCCTGCAAGGTGTTCCAGCCATACACATACTAACTACAGACAGTCTGCTGGCTAGTACATAGTGCATGCTCCTGGAGGAACCTTGCGTACCCAAAAATGGGATGTGAGCACACACACCAAGCAGGTATGTCAGTGATTGGGCCCCAGAAAAGGGAACCCAGAGATACCAGATAAGAGAAATACTATATAGCACTATGGGGTAACCTAGCCATGCCGTGGTCACTGCTCAGTCAGGGTGAGAGTGAACTCCCAGCATAACATACTGTGGCCACTCTGTTCATGCAGGTGGTGGCTGGGCACTACAATGTCCCAGCCATTGCCCTATGCAGATGCTACCTACCCAGGCCACCCTGTCCGGGCCATACCCACAGTACCTTGCTCCTCATTATGCACATTGGCAGGCTAACACTGGAAACAGTGCAAGCATTGTGGTCTCAGTAAGGTGTAGGCAGCCACATAACACTGGATAGTGTGGTAAGGAGAGTGTAGCTCAGCATGGAAATAAAAGAGAAAGAAGAACTTTTTCTTCTTTTCGGGGGATGGGTGCACTAGAACACATACACCACAGCAAAATCCCTGAGAGAAACCAAGAGGGTAGAGCTAGGTTTAAGCCACTCCCAGACTCCATGACAACCCCAGGTAAGAGTAGGAGGTACAAGTGGGTGGAGTCAGAGAGGGAGGTGCCCTGCTCAACGTTTAAGTTTGAGAAAACAAACAAAGTTAGCAGAAGCAGCCAAGAGGGAGGCAGCCAAGGGAAAGGCAGCCAAGCAAGAAGCAGCCAAGAGAGAAGCAGCCACAAAGAGAGCAGCAGCAGAGACAAGAGCAGCCAGCACTGCAGCCAAGGAAGCTACAGAGAAGGTTCCAGGCAGAGGACCAAACAGACTGGCAAGAGGGAGAGAGAGAAAAGGTTGGCTTTGAGAAGGCTAAGGCAAGAGTGCTTAGACTCCTCTGATGAAGGGTCTGTCTGCAGGCAGCAGAAGCCCCAGGAAGGGAAGTGGAGATCTTACCCTGATTCCCTGTCTAGCTCAGAGGCAGAGAAAGTCACAAGCCACAGAAGCCTCAGCCAGGAAGGTGCTGCAACAAGACTCCAAGGTAGGAGAAAGAAAGCAGTAAACCCAAAACCCTGTGTTTCTTACTCTGACTCTGAAGAGAGGTTTAGGCCTGAGAAAACCCCGATTAGGAAGAAGGGGTTTTCAGGAGAAACTGAACAGGAGAAGCCCGTTGAAGTCCTACCTAGAGGAGAAGGGGCCATTCAGTGGAATAGGCTGTTTAACCTGTTAAAGGACATTAAGCATAAAGTGCCAGAGCGTTTTCAAACTTTGCCAAGATATAGCTCAGCAGAAAGCATGGAGTTAGAAAATAAAGAAAGTGACCTGACTTCAGCTTGTTCTGAGATGGACTGTGATATGTGCATTGTGGCTAAGTAATGAAAGCCTGAGAGCAGTGAGAAGTTAGGAATTGTAAATACATGTGCTTTATGATTACGGAATTGAGAAGCATCATAAAGGGAAAAGAAAAGAAAGCCTGTGTAAATAATTCTACTACAACACTGGTTGTAAGCTTTGCTTTAATGGGGAGAAGATTATCCTTTATTTTCTTTGACTTGAGTGTACAACTGCTTTAAAGATTTGTTACCCACTTGCCACGGAAGCTAATAAAATTCCTGTGTGCGTGAAACAACCACTTGGTTCATTTATCTCTATACACAACTACAATCCTTGGTAAAGAGGAATTCAAGATGGCTTCCCGTCCCTACTAGGCGACCGCCTGGTAGGGGCGCGACCACCACAATAGACATACGCACACTACCACACCTATTTCAGCATTGTGCAAATATGGAGGTGGTTGGCAGCCCTGGCCGCCACACCAGTCCTGGGCACAGTGCAGGCATTGCTATGGTACTCAATACTGTTAGGGTCACTCCCCAGGGGAGTTAAACACTGTCAGAAACAAAACCTGAAACACACTCCACAGATATTAAAAAGGTTGATATGATGAATCCCTGTCAACAAATTGTATTCAACTTAGGATTTGTTATCTGACATTATTCATAGCAACCTTTTGATATAAGTGGAACATGTTTCCATGTTTAAGACGGCATTGCTATGGTATGTAGGTGCTAGTATTGGTAGATGCTGCTGCGCGCAGGGCCCAACAGCCTGACTCTCCATGAGCACTGCATAGTGGGGCCTGTGGGTGTGGGTGTTTGTGCCCCTGTCGGCCACTGCTCTAGGGCAGAGGTTCCCAACTCCAGTCCTGCTGGGCCAAACACGGTTCAGGTTTTCATGCTGTCCTTAATGAATATGCATGGATACATTTGCATACAATGGGGTGGTGCATGTAAATGCATCTCATGCATATTTATTAGGGACATCCTGACAACCTGAATGGTGTTTGGCCCTCCAGGACTGGAGTTGGGAAACTCTGCTCTAGGGATTGCACATGTTTATGGTGTATGTGCTCTGTAGGGTACAATATAGGTGTTTATTGCATGTTACTTTTATCTGCAATAAAGATTCTGTCTTTATTACCACAGTTTAGTAAGGGTAAAATGAGGGGACATGGTCTGCAGGAGCCACAGCTGGGACTTGAACCTGAGACCTTCTGCCCCTGAATATACTGGCTGTGTGTACTGCACTAAACTGTTGCCACAGAGGCAGGTTATTCCCTGAGGATAGCATTACTGTTCATCAGACAGCCCTTGTCTGTTGCACTGCACACCACCCACCTGAACAGTGCTTGGCCTTGGTGTGCTGTGGGCAGATGCCACTGCCCCCTCCACCACCAGTACCCCTCCGCCACCATGCTGACATGCCCTTATGCCGGTGGTGCTGGTGGTGCACAGTCCCAGGCCATCCAGTGTGCCAGTAGGTGACTGCCTATGGTGTGGGGTCTGGAGTAGGGGTGCCTACATTGACATATGTGCTTCCCCCCAGCACCGCCTGTTAATCTTATGTGCCCTTTGGGGTACCTGCTGGGTGATGTCTGCTGGGACACTGTGGGTCACACACTCGTGGGCATGTTTGCCCTTGGTCAGTTGCTGGCTTGCTGTTTTTCTGTTTCTGTGTTCCTATGTGCCACCTAGGCATCTGCCTGGTCCACCTTGTGCCCCAGCTGCCCCACTGCATGTCCCGCCTTCAGCTTGCAGCCTCACCGTCGTGCCCTCTCGTACTTGGCCACTATGCTGCTGCTGCTGCTCATGTATCACTACTATCATTTTTCTTGGTTTCCCTGCCTTTGCTGTACATTGCTGATTGAAATGGTTTCTCTCTCCTGCAAATGTGCCTCTAGCGCGAGGTTTTCACTGGCGCTAATTTTCAGACCTTCATTTCACGGCATTAGTGTGCATGGAGCCTCTCCCCGCCCACTTTCCGCCATTGACCCCTTCTCTCCGCCCCTGGGGAGCCTTACTCTGCCCTCTGGGGAGCCTTACTCCACCCTCTGTGCACCTTAATGCCGCTGGCCACATTATCGCGCGATACGTGATGATCTCACATGGTAATGCGCCATTATCGTGCGATAATGTCACTTATCGCATGATAACGTCACAGCTGCACCGTTAGCGCCGTTTAGTAAACATACCCCTATACGTTCCTTGTAATGTGCACCTTATTGTTCTAGTGTTAATGCTACTGCACAGAGTTCTCTGAAAACTGTCTTGACTTGTAGAAAGACGATATAAAAAAAGATGTTAAATCAATCAATCAATCAATCAATAAATAAAGATGAGTTCCTGATTGCATCAATAGATACATTTAAGGAGATACTGGATAAATTCTTGGTGCACAAAAATATTGGTGGCTACAATGGTTTCCTTAAATTCTAGATTGTTCTCTGAAAATTGAATAATGATCCAGAGATTTTTCACTGTGCATCATGAAGGTCTTTCTCCTATTATGAGGAGAAACTGTGTCTACAACAACAGTGTTTCCTTTTTTTCAATCTGGATAATAACCAGGGAACTGCCAAAAAAGCAGGAGAAGAATGAATATGACAGACTTAGGGTCTACTTTCAAACTAAGCACTTCATCACAGTGTTAAACTTTTTATATACGCAGGCCAAAGTGCAAAAGAAGGACATCAAGGCAACATCCTGTCATATAATCTTTTAACTCAATGGTTTGTTCTGTAAAGGTGCCAACATACAAAAAAATAAGAAATGAAGTGCATATTGTACTCAGAACTATAATATTATTTTAATACAATTATTATAAACTAATGAATTGCTCAACTGGACAAAAGTGACTTGTTAGAAAATGGATAGTTTGACCATTACCTAACCAAGCAGATGTTAAAGACCGATAACAGATGGTTGAGGTCTACTGCCGAAGAAACTTCTGGAATAGTTCTACATTACTTTAGCTTTAACACTGCAAAAAAAGACTTCTACTGTAGGTCATTCCCTGGCAGAGCAGCTTACTAGTCAGATGTCAGGAAAAACAACAACATTTCTTCACACTGTAAGATAAACCACAATTTTGAATTTTTCCATATGACATTCATCACAACAACATGTCTACCAAGCTTCTTTCAGTCTCCCCATTGACCTAACAAAGCAAAAGGAAGTTTATAAATGGCCAAACATCTTGCCAAGTTGGTGTCCAACATCGTTCTTTGTTTGATATTAATGTGAACAAGAGTCACTAAAGTTTAATTTTTAGATTTGGAAAAGAAGCGCTGGTTGGAGATATGGTAGTTCAAAATCACCAAGGGATTACAGATATGGTAGGTTAAATTTTTTAAACAAATTATTTTTCCCCATAGCCTTTGAAAATGCTTTATAAATTTTATTAAATCTAATTTAATAAATTAATTTCAAAAACATATAAATACTAGAAATGTGAAGGGTAATTTTAGAAGGGACATCCAAGTGTGATCTTGGACTTCTAAGCTAGGACGTATGAAAAAATTGCAGGCACGTCCAGGAGCAGTCTTGATTCCACAAACGTGGATGGGCCCGATATGGGCATCTGTAGTGATGTCTACATAGATGTCCCCAGAACTATATTCCAGAACCTGGATGTCTAGAATAGTTTAATGGTTGGAGTAGTGGATTAGGAATAGGACAGGCAGGATTCAAATCCCACTGCTGCTCTCATTGACATTGTGCTGAGTACTGGGGATGATAAAATGCCTTCTTCTCAAAACCCACTGGATATTTTCCAGCCAAAACAAGCACTGTTTATGCCTGGAGCAGAGGTCTAAACTTAGATGCAATACAGGACATCTATGATGTTTCTGAAATCAGGTGGGGACATCCAGGTTCCTGGAAATGTTCTGGGCATGCCTCCATCATGCCCCTATTCAGATTTCGACATCCCCAGATTCAGCTTCAAAAATGTCTCTGGAGATGTCTCTGTGCTTTGGATGCCTCTGTGCTTGTTTTCGGCCATCCAAAGCACAAATAGGGCTTCTAAATAGATCCCCATAACTAGTAGTTCAATACATTAATCAAAAAAGAAACATAAGAATAGTCTGTGAAGTATCTGCCATAATAAATAAATCCATCTAAACTGATCATAATTAAGGGGTATGTTTACTAAACTGTCTTAATGTAACCCCCATAAGGGGTTAAGATTTTTTTTACCTGAGAGGCAGGCAGCAGCGTCTAGCCGCGATCTTTTCCGACGTGAGGAAGGGTCGAAATAGGGCAGAGAGGCAGCCATAGTTGTAGAGGATGTCGGGCCGTGCATGTGCGCGTCACCGCGTGCACGCACGCGTTCGCGGTAGGCCTGGAGTGAAGCCGGGGGCCTCGAGTTAGCTGCTGCTCAGGTAGAGTTCCAGGCGAGTTGGAGGAAGGTGCCTCGGATTTGATTTAGGCACCCGACGGGATTTAGGGGTCCTAGAGATTCGGGAAAAGGGTTGACTTTACGTAAAGGGACCATGGGGAATCCGATTCCGGGGTCAGAATTTGGAAAATTTTAATGTTTTATGGTTCAATTTTACAGGGTTGGTAGTAGAAGGGGTTTAATCGGTTGGAAAATTATAGATTTGGACTCATATAAAATCGGGGGTCCTAAGTAAAAAATTAAAAGCAAGTTTGGTAAGAAAAGTTTACTTTAATTTTTTAGTTATAGCCTATTTTGTGTAATGAGGGAGTATGGTGGTTCCGATACTCCGATTTTAATTTGGATTGCGTGAGGTGAAAGCTGAGATTCCAATTTAATTTTAGAAAATGAAATGGGATTTCAGAAATTTATTGGGTAATGTTAAATTGATGAAATGTCATAGCGGAGAGCTGTTTAGGGTTAAAAACTTGTGAAAACAGTGTTTAATAGTCAGTCGGTGATTAATAAGAAAGGGATAATTTTTTTGGAGTATATACTATTTTTCCTGTTTAAATATGATATAGAATTTTGATACCATTATTTCTAATGGGAGTTTTGAAAGGTAAAATGGAGATTTTAGCTGCAAAATAGAATTCATGGCAACTGATGTTGTTGGAGTGCTGGTGCAAGCATGCTTTTCATTGGCTGGAGGACCCTGGATGATGTCATTTGAGGCAGCGTTGCCTTGGTTGCGGCTGGGAGGGAGAAAAAAAAAGAGAGAGAGCTGTTTGAAACCGTGGGCAAGTGTGTATTAAAAAGAGCTCCTGGGTGAGTCTAGCGACTGAGTGACCTGTGTAAATATGATTTTGGTAATAGAGCGGAATTTTGCTTTTGTATGGTGGCAGAGTTTCTAAAAGGGGATGCAGAGATTTGGAAGACAGTGAGAATCACACCTTTACTTATAAAAAGCCTTGTATATTATTATATACTGTATAATTGACTCAGGTGAACATATCTTATAGTGATGCAAGTTATAGTGTGGCAGGTGCAGGCCTGTGATCCACAGTGTCTGACATAAGCAGGCAGGCCTAACTAGCTTGACCTGTAAATGAAGCCTGTGAAGAGGCTCATAGGAATTACACATCCCCCAACATGCTGCTATTGTAGGATAGAACTCAGTAAGAGTACTAAACTAACTTAGATAAGCAGAACTGGAAGATGGAAAAACGCAGAAAAATATGTTTAAAAGTTACTGATAAGAAAGTACATCTGCAAGGAATATAATTGGGATTGCTGACAGATGAGTTGCAGAGCCCTGCTCCCCTGCATGCACAAATTGGCTCTATGGCCTTGAGAGTATGAAAGTAACAAGTTGATGAACTGGCCATTGTAATTGGGACTAGAAGGGGGGTAAGCAGGTGCTGAGCCCACTGAAGGAACATAATTGGATAATCTTATCAGTACCGGGACCAATGGAAGGGGTACGGGAGGTACGGGAGAGTACCGGGACCAATGAAATGTTTTTCTATACCTAGAATGGAACAGAAGTCTATAAAAGTTGTTGTAATGCTAGAAAACTTTGCTCAGCCATTTTGAAATTGACTTTGCTTGAGACTTGTGCACAAATAAATGATTTGGACCTTCTGAACAGACTCCTGGTATCATTGGCTTGTCTGCGCTTTGCTGCTACATATTCTTGGTGCGTTGGCCGGGAAGTTGTGGAATCAAAGTGTATATAGGGCAATATACCACGACTTTCCGCCTCTATAGGCTTGGTCCTGCCGGGATCGCGCCCTTCCGACGAGGGCTGCTCCCTGGCGCCGCCGGTCCCTTGTATCGGAGGGAGCTGGTCGGACCTCGGCGGGTGCCGGGCCCGGCTGGAGCCAACGCCTCGAACCCGAGTGAGGGGAGTCCGAGGTCCAACTCATGCGCCTGCTTGGGAAGTTTGAGGACCGGATCCGGTGAGTATAGTTTTGATTTGGTGTCTAGACAGATATAGAAAGAGCAGTACTGCCATTGGAACTTGAAACTTGGAATTTGTAATCTCGAGAAATTGGAAATTGGTAAGAGAGCTTGATCACCTCTCAAAGAAGGGCCGAGTAACCCCGCATGAGTATTCGCAGGGCGAAACCCCCATCTTTTTGTAATTGTAATTGGGAAATTGGTAAGACTAGTCAGAATAGATAGAAACGAATGCATTCTGGGATACGTTGCTAGCATGATTGTGTGAATGAAGTGTGAATGAGAGGTCTGGCAGCACGGACCAAGTGAAGGCGGACCCCTGAGTAGCGCATTTCCTGACCGGGCGACCGCGTTCAGGTCGCGAAAAGGGGGAAGCGATTGTCGTCTTGTCTTGTTATTTGTACTCCTTATACGTTTCCAGGGCCGTGAGGACCCCTTACCCACGGTCCGCCCTCCTTTTCCCTTTTGTCTGTTGTTGCGCGCACACATCGAAATGGGAGGGGCAGGGTCTACTAGGAACACTCCATTAGAATGTATGATCGCACATTTTAAAGAGGGATATTCTGGAGATTATGGTATTAAAATGACAGCAGCCCATTTACAGATATTGTGTACTAGGGAGTGGCCCGATATAGACCCTACCTGGCCCCGAGAGGGAACGTTTAATGTAGAAATTATTCAGTTAGTACACCGTAGAGTGCGGATAGCGCACCCCGATCAGTACCCCTATATAGACTCCTGGTTAAGTATTTGTGAAGATCCGCCCCTCTGGGCGCAGCGCTGTTATGAGGAACAGTGCAGAATAATGTTAGCTAAAACAGATTCTAGACAGAAAACAGAACAGCCTAGAATGAAAGAGCAGGATAAGAAGTCCAGGAAGAAGCCCATCCTGGTAGATCCTGACTCCCCAGAAATAATTCCCAGACAGCCTCGAACCCCAGGTCCAGTAAGAGTAGCCCGGCGTCCTGCCCCAGAGCCCCAGAGACAGCCGGAGCGGGACCCAACTCCTGACCCACCTCCCGGAGGGCGGGGAGAGGAATTTCCCTTAGTTGAAGAAGGTGATATTACAGGAACAGAAAAAGGCGAGTCAGATATAGAGATAGAGGAGGAAGAAATTGAAAATGCCCTAAGCGAGGATGACAGCGTACAAGTGGTTGCCAGCACTAGCTTGCCAGCAAAATGTACACCCAAAGTGAAACCTGTCGAGAAAATGAAAGTGACCTCTGGAAAGACAGTTACGAAAACAACCCTTAGATCCCACAAGACATCTACTGCCAAAATGATGCCTTTACGGCAAGTCCCGGGGGTGCCTATAAAGAACGAAAATGATGAGGTGGTAGCGGGACCCCTAAGTTACGTGTACATCCCTTTCTCTACAACGGATTTGTTAAATTGGAGGTCGCATTATGCCTCCTATACTAGTAAGCCCCAGGAACTTACAGAATTAGTAACTACTATTATGGAAACCCACCAACCCACTTGGCCAGATTGCCGCCAGCTCCTGACCACCCTATTCACGACAGAGGAGCGAGCACGAATTAGAAAAGCAGCTATTGAGTGGATGGCAGATAACCCTGTAGCTCCGGGACTGGGGCAGAACAGAATAGACTATTGGGAAGCGGCCCAGAGAGAATTCCCGAATGAAGACCCCCATTGGGATCCAAATACAGAAGTAGGATCCACAGCCCTAGCCCGTTTTCGCCAAGGCTTTTTACAAGGCCTGAGAAGAGGGGGCCAGAAAGCTATGAACCTTTCCAAAGTTGCAGGAGTTATCCAAGGTGTAGATGAGAGCCCAGCAGACTTTCATGAAAGATTAATTGAAGCATACAGAATGTATACTCCCTATGATCCCGAAGCACCAGGAAGTTTATGTATGGTGAATTCTGCTTTTGTAAACCAGTCTCAACCAGACATTAGACGTAAATTACAGAAATTAGAAGGGTTTGCGGGCATGAATGCAACGCAGTTACTGGAAGTCGCTCATAAAGTGTATGTGAATCGTGATAATGAAAGGCAGAGAGAATGTGATAGAAAGATGAAGAAGAAAGCTGATTTTTTGGCTGCGGCCATAGTTGAACAGAAAAGGGGAGGTATCCCTAGTTGACGGAGCCGAGGAAGAGGGCGGGGCCGAGGTGGAGGCCGGTCCCAGCAGCTAGGCGTGAACCAATGCGCCTATTGCAGAGAAGAAGGACATTGGAGAGATGCTTGCCCGCAACTCGAAGATGCCCAGCAAGATGACGACAACAATCATCAATGGCGAGAAGAAAGACGAGGCCGTCCCCAAAACCGCGGAGGAGCCAATCGAGAACAATTCCAGCGAGAAAGAGGAGGAGCCATTCAAGCATTGGCCACAACGATCCATGATGAAAATGACGTGGATTAGGACAGACCGGGCTCCAAGTTTGCTTTAGGTCTCCAGGAGCCTATGGTCGGAATACAAATAGGAGACCAAGTTATGGACTTTATGGTTGATACTGGAGCACAACATTCAGTAATAGACAAGAAGATAGCCCCATTTTCTACAAAAGCAGTCACCATTATAGGAGCAACTGGTGCCAAAGCTACAAAGTCTTTTCTTCAGAATCGTATATGCAGTCTAGGAGGACAGCAAATAACTCATCAATTCCTTTACATGCCCGAATGTCCAGTGCCACTACTGGGACGAGATATGTTAGCCAAACTCCAAGCACAAATATCTTTCTCTGAAAAAGGAGAAATGCAAATGACAGTAAATCCCCAAGCCAAACCAGCAGGAATAATGCTGCTGACAGTTCCCCGAGAAGAAGAATGGAGGTATTACATTGATGACTCTATCCAAGACACTTATTTTGAACAAACTTTAAAGAACATTCATGCACCACCTGGAGTATGGGCAGAAGGCAGTCCCCCAGGCCTAGCCAAGCATATAGCTCCAGTGATTGTAACCCTCAAGCCTAGTGCTACACCAGTACACGTCAAACAGTACCCTCCACTTTTGCCAGTAAAGAAACCTGGGACGGATGATTACCGCCCAGTACAAGACTTAAGGAGAGTAAATGATGCAGTTGAAACTATACATCCAGTTGTACCCAATCTTTACACTCTTCTAGGACTGATACCTGCTGAAGCTACCCATTTCACTGTACTAGATCTAAAAGATGCATTCTTTTGCATAAGATTAGCCCCTGTAAGTCAAATATTGTTTGCATTCGAATGGCAGGACCCCATCTCTGGAAGAGGGGGCCAACTCACATGGACACGATTACCCCAATGATTCAAAAATTTGCCTACCATCTTTAGTGCTGCACTGAATCAAGACCTTTCAAGTTATCCAGTGGCCCCGGGGAAGAGAGTGCTTCTCCAATACGTGGACGACCTGCTGATAGCAGCAGTATCAGAAAGTGAATGTATACAAGCCACCAAAGATCTCTTGCAGTTACTAGATGAAGCTGGATACAAAGTTTCCAGAGCAAAAGCACAGCTATGCCAAAAAGA
This sequence comes from Ichthyophis bannanicus, assembly GCA_033557465.1. NCBI lineage: Eukaryota > Metazoa > Chordata > Amphibia > Gymnophiona > Ichthyophiidae > Ichthyophis > Ichthyophis bannanicus. The sequence continues at coordinate 306,930,888 of CM066032.1, read as the reverse complement.
AGTGAAATACTTGGGTTTTCGTATAACCCAAGGAAGCCGAAGACTAGGTAGAGAGAGAAAAGAAGCAGTATGTAGAATTCCAACCCCAACAACCAGAAAGCAAGTCAGAGCCTTTCTGGGAGCGGCAGGATATTGCCCAAATTGCCAAGCCACTGTATGAAGCCACAAAAGGAGAAGAGAAGTCGCCACTGGAGTGGGGACTTGAGCAGGATACAGCCTTCAAGAAGTTAAAGGAAGAATTGATGTCATCACCAGCACTTGGACTACCAGATGTTCACAAGCCTTTCCACTTGTTTGTACATGAAGCACAGGGAAATGCCTTAGGCATGTTGACTCAGAAATTGGGAAATTGGGAGCGACCTGTAGCATACCTATCGAAACAATTGGACCCTGTGGCCAAAGGATGGCCACCATGCCTGAGAGCAGTTGCAGCTACAGCACTATTAGTGAGTGAAGCAGACAAGCTCACATTAGGACAGAACATACGAGTCACTGTGCCACATGCAGTCCTTGCCCTCATGGAACAGAAAGCAAATTATTGGCTCACCAATTCCCGAATGTTGAAATACCAGAGCATGTTATGTGAAAACCCACAGATACAACTAGAAGTGAGTCATGCCTTGAATCCAGCCACTTTGATACCCATTAGCGAAGAACTCCCAGAACATGACTGTATCGAAGTCATGGAAACTGTGTTCTCCAGTCGACCTGACTTGACAGATGTGCCAATAGACAATCCTGACCAAATCTATTATGTGGATGGGAGCAGTCTCATCCTCGATGGACGACGCTGTGCCGGATATGCAGTCGTCACTCAACACGAAGTAGTTGAATCATCAGCTCTAGCCTCAGGCACATCAGCCCAGAAAGCCGAATTGATAGCACTCACCAGAGCATTAGTATTAGGAGTGGAACTTGTGCTAAATGTATATACAGATTCCAAATATGCCTTCACTACTCTACATGCCCATGGAGCTCTCTATAAAGAACGAGGGCTCATCACGTCTGGAGGAAAGTCAGTCAAATATGGTCCCGAGATATTGATGTTACTTGATGCAGTTTGGGCCCCAACACATGTAGCTGTCATGCATTGCAGAGGACATCAAGCAGGAAAAGGAGAAGTCGCCCGAGGAAATAGATTTGCAGACGCTTCAGCACGACAAACAGCTATGACAGGACAGATTACACCACAAGCTATGCCAATGCAAGCAGCATTGTTTCCAGTACCTCTGAATTTATGGACACCACGATATACCACCAAAGAATTAAATTACTACTGTAACAAGGAAGATGGAGTACTGAAAGATGGATGGATTGAGCTGCCACCAGAAGAGGGCAGTCAACCCCCTGGGCGAATAGTAATCCCTGAACTGTTAGGACCATCTTTTGTCAAAGCCTTTCACGAAGCCACCCACTATGGGAAGAGTGCGATGGAGAAAGCACTCAGACCACATTTTTACATCCCTCTATTGACAACCATATCAGCTTCAGTAGCACGTCAATGTCTAACCTGTGCCAAAAATAATGCCAAGCAAGGCCTTATAACGGCACCCCGAGTTCAGTCAGGAGGTGTAACCCCCATGCACAACCTCCAAATTGATTTTACCGAAATGCCAAGAGCCAATGGATACCATTACCTATTAGTATTAGTTTGTACTTTCTCTGGGTGGGTAGAAGCCTTCCCAACCAGAACTGAGAAAGCCCGAGAAGTTACCAAAGTTTTAATGAGAGAGATTGTCCCTAGGTTTGGAATTCCAGCAGTAATAGGGTCAGACAATGGACCCTCATTTGTCTCCCAGGTTACTCAACAGTTAGCAAAAGCTTTACAGATACAATGGAAACTCCACACTGCATACAGACCCCAGAGTTCAGGGAAAGTTGAGCGAATGAATCGTACCCTAAAAGCCCAAATGTCTAAGCTTTGCCAGGAGACACACTTGAAGTGGCCCCAAGTGCTCCCGATAGCTTTACTCAGAATACGCTCAGCTCCTGTAAAGTCAACAGGTTTTTCCCCTTTTGAAGTTCTGTATGGTAAACCCCCACCAATAGTGCAGGGAATCAAAGGAAGTTTAGCCCAAATTGGTTCAGAAGTAACCAGACAAGAACTCCTAGCTCTTAGTTTTGTTCTGCAGACTCTCCATGCGTGGATCCAAGACCAGCTGCCTATCAACTTGACGGAACCTTTGCATCCCTATCAGCCTGGTACCTCGGTGTGGATCAAAGATTGGAAGAAGACACCGTTGGAACCCCATTGGAAGGGACCGTACACCGTCATCCTGTCTACCCCAACTGTAGTAAAGGTAGCCGAGATCGACGCCTGGATCCACCACAGCAGAGTCAAGCCCGCCGCTGATCCTGAACCTGAGCAGTGGACAGCAGAGCAGCATCTTGATGCACCCTTGCGAGTTACTCTGAGACGGCAACCAGCAACTTAGACACTTTGTCACAGTGCCTTGCAGTAGCCAATCTTTCGAAGAGGATTGCTGTTTTCCATGCAGCAACAGTTTTGTTTCAACGAACTCAATCTGTGCGTGATTCTGCACACTACTTTGATACTACATTGATTAGCCAGACTTCACAAGCCAACTGAAATTGCTAATAAGTTGGTTAATGTGTATTGGACAACCTGAGGATCTTCAATCAACACTCAGCACCCGTTAAATTGCTTCATTAGCAAACGGGACGAAGAAAAAAAGAACGTTGTGATCAAGATCAGCAAGCTGAGGATTCAGAAGAACTCCAATCAACATCAACATGCATCTTTACTTTTGCTTTGCCCTGGTTGCCTTCTTAGGAGGTTTTGAACTGACTTATGCTTTACCTCCATGCACTGCTTGCATTACTTCCACTCGAACTGGATTGAAAGTAACTCAGACTTTGATTTACCATTCTTACTATACCTGCAAGGGAAAAGTGACTCGGTGTATTTATAACACCACTGAACTAAATGTTTGCACTTATGGCAAAATTAGAGCATGCTATAATCCGCATCAGAATCCATCCTATTACACGTTGGAAATACGATGGAAGGATGCAGATGGACCTATAATAGCTGCTACGCCACCACTTAAGGACATTACTAAACCTGCTGTTTTGAATTTTGATGCATGTAATGTCATTAACAGAGATAGTTATTCCACCTGTGGTACTTGGGAGAAAGCGTATCGAAATTACCATAAATACATGTGTCCAGAGGGTGCCACAGGATGGAGGAAGTGTACAGGTAAAAAGGAACCAGGCTATAGTACTGCCCCAGCAGCAGATTACTATTGCCCGGATTGGGAGTGTGTTTTTTATGCTACCTGGAATAATGGTATAGTTGACGAGAAGATAGATAAACGAATGGCCACTTTAACCAAGTCAACAACAAATGATAAATGTCAGAAGGATGCTTGTAACCCTTTACACTTACGCATACACAATCCCTATGCATGGAAACAAGGATACAAGTTTGGTTTACGCATTGCTGGAGGGGCAATAGATCCAGGAACCATTGTGAATATCAGATTGAATACCCAAGCCCACAAGTCATCTAAATATCATATCCATAATACCTTCTATGAGGCCATGCATGTAAATAAGTTTGAAATTCCTCATCCTTCTCAGAATTTATTTTTAGAATTAGCCGGAGCAGTAGTATCTAGTCTTAAGATCTCAGATTGCTATTTCTGTGGCGGAACCCAAATGGGAGACCAGTGGCCATGGGAAGCCCAAGAATTGAATTATTCTTTGATTTACAATCAGACTGAATTACACAAGACTACTAGCGAATGGGTGTTAGCGCACTCAATCGTTGGACGTCTTTGCTATGCCAGAACTGGACCCCAGTTCACCCAACTAGTAGGACAGCTGGTCTGTCTTAGCCAGAAATTCTATAATGCCACAACCAAAAAGACGTCATGGTGGTCAGGAATCAAACACCCTGAACCTCCTAACCCATTAGCCAGATTTCCTGAACTTGCTGATTTATGGACTAATCTTGCCAAAGCCCATGCTTGGCAAGCCCCACCTGGCCTATATTGGATCTGTGGGAACCGAGCGTATGCACAACTCCCGCCACAATGGGGAGGAGCATGTGTCTTAGGAACCATCAGACCTTCTTTCTTTCTTTTAAACACTGAACATGGAGAACAATTAGGATACCCTGTATACACTACCCACCGACACAAAAGAGCACTAAGACAGAAGAGATCACCCCTCCAAGTAGGCAAGTGGGAGAAGTGGCAAGGTGATGATTGGCCACCAGAAAGAATCATTGAGTATTATGGGCCTGCCACTTGGAATGATGATGGTATGTATGGTTATCGAACTCCAATCTATATGATTAATCGTATTATCCGCTTACAGGCAGTAGTTGAAATAATAACCAATGAAACTAGTCATGCTCTTACACTTTTAGCTAGACAAAGTACTCAGATGCGCACTGCTATATATCAGAACCGCTTAGCACTTGATTATTTGTTAGCAGCTGAAGGAGGAGTATGTGGTAAACTGAATTTAACTAATTGCTGTTTAAAAATAGATGATAAGGGTCAAGTAGTTGAAGAAATTGCTAAAGATATGCAAAGACATGCTTATGTGCCAGTGCAAACTTGGCACTCATTGAAATTCCCTAACTGGTTTGCTAACCTTTTTTCATGGGTGGGAGGCTTTAAAACTTTCATTATATTGGTACTAATTCTTGTTGTTGTTATTTTCTTATTACCATGTTTAATGCCATGTTGTATGCGTTCTATTCATAATGCTATTGACAGCACAGTAGAGCGGAAGACCGCAACTAAAATAATGGCCCTATATAGAGCCAGCCCTAGTCGAAATCCTTCGATCATGATGTGATTCTTCTAAAGGTGATTTAATTCTCACACCTTATTAAGTAATAGGGTGAGATTAATCAAAGGGGGGAATGTGGCAGGTGCAGGCCTGTGATCCACAGTGTCTGACATAAGCAGGCAGGCCTAACTAGCTTGACCTGTAAATGAAGCCTGTGAAGAGGCTCATAGGAATTACACATCCCCCAACATGCTGCTATTGTAGGATAGAACTCAGTAAGAGTACTAAACTAACTTAGATAAGCAGAACTGGAAGATGGAAAAACACAGAAAAATATGTTTAAAAGTTACTGATAAGAAAGTACATCTGCAAGGAATTTAATTGGGATTGCTGACAGATGAGTTGCAGAGCCCTGCTCCCCTGCATGCACAAATTGGCTCTATGGCCTTGAGAGTATGAAAGTAACAAGTTGATGAACTGGCCATTGTAATTGGGACTAGAAGGGGGGTAAGCAGGTGCTGAGCCCACTGAAGGAACATAATTGGATAATCTTATCAGTACCGGGACCAATGGAAGGGGTACGGGAGGTACGGGAGAGTACCGGGACCAATGAAATGTTTTTCTATACCTAGAATGGAACAGAAGTCTATAAAAGTTGTTGTAATGCTAGAAAACTTTGCTCAGCCATTTTGAAATTGACTTTGCTTGAGACTTGTGCACAAATAAATGATTTGGACCTTCTGAACAGACTCCTGGTATCATTGGCTTGTCTGCGCTTTGCTGCTACAATAGGGCTCACTACAAAAAGGTATGTTGGTTTAAATGCTCTAAAGGTGACAAGAGTAATGAAATGAGCTGAATAGACATTTTAATGAGAACAGGTGTAATATAACCTGTACCAGAAACTGTTGTTTAGGGAATAAACCCATAATGTATGTGTAACAGCTCTACAGAGATTACATAAGTTACTACAGTTTCAGTGCACAAGCTATGTTGAAAGATGGAATGAATTTAAATGTTGTGGAATGGACACGTAGTACTGTAGCTCTGAGTTCAAGTCTGAGTAAATAAGGTGCAAGGATGGTTGTATGAAAGAAGGGGGTTCATTAAGCTCTTCAGTATAGGGACCTAAGTTCAGACAGGTGACCTTAGCTAGGGACTTTGCTTAATTTTATTTCATTAGTTAGGGAACTTAACAAAGTTTGAGGGATAAGAATAAATTAGGTTGTTATATACCTACATTAGGGAAAAGTTAGGGTTTTGCTCCCCTTTATTTTGATTAAGTTAGGGAGCCAGGTACTCCGGATTCCGAGGTGCGGCGGTTCCTGCGCGAAACTTGGGCCCCTACACTTCAACCTCACAGTTATCTGGACAAAGAGTCAGCTTCACATCTTACCTGAACGTCTGAATAAAGTTAAGTGAAGTACTTAAAATAAGCTTTGTTGTTTAAAACAAGGAAAAGGAGAGCAAAAGAAAGAGAGTGAACAATTCTTACCTGTTACTGATGTAATACGTTTTCACCCTAAAGAAAAATAAATCTACAAAAAGCATCAGAACTTACGAGATAACAATTGAAGTTAACAGAGAGTTACACTTCATATGCTGCATTAGCCAGAAGAGATACTTATCTGGTTAGAATAGTTAGGGTTTCCTTCATTAGAGTTGTAACATGTTGTGGTTGATCTTCTGTAAAAGAAAATATTGGGTTTTTAAAAAAATAATAATTTATACTTACCAGTTGGTGCAATAAAAGATGAAATGTATGCTGGGTTATTCTTTCATGTCCTCCTGAGAAACTGGAAAGATTATTTCAGCTAGAAATACAAGAAATCAGCTGGCAGCTGGAAAAATGGACAAACATATCGGGGTCAGCTGTAGCGATGCACAGGGTGATGGTAATGTACCATGCAACAATGACAGTGTGTGGCAGAGGATGGGAAGACGTGTCCAGCAGAGGAGGTAGAGGTGGCAGGATAGGTGTAATGACAGGAGGACAGAGGAGTAGCAGTGCCATGCAGAGCACACACAGGAGAGGCAACCAGGGAGAGCTGCAATGCAGAAATGTGTAGCAGTGCAGGACGTGGGGTAGCAGCATGCACATCAGGGTAGGACGGCACACAGCTGGCAGACACACATAGATGGACAGAAGGATGGTTGACAACTGTGATAAGGGTACAATGTGCTAACCACAGATCTGCACAGATATGACTGTCACAGGAATGAAAAGTAGCTGTGCAGGATAGGCAAACAAATGAAAGAGAACAGAGAGGAATCAAACCTATGACCATTAGCACAAATGTCAATGCACAAACCGGTAGGCCACACCACCAATGTGAGGTCACCAGCAAAGGCTGCATACAAGAATACTGCAGGGCATCACACAAGAAGCCTGCTGTCTGTCAGGATAGGCAAACCTCCAATAGTAACCATGATGAAATGCACATGCAGATCTGCTGTGTACAGATCAGATCACAGTCTGTAAATGGGACCAGAGCCACATATAACTACATGCACACACACAATGAAATGTTATGCAGTGGATACAGCATGCAAAAGAGGAAAGAACCTAAACCCAAAGGGCGGCAGGGGATGCTCTGTGGAGCAGGGAAAAATTTGGAACAGAACAGGAGAGAATTAAACTTGCAAACAGGTGTGCCACAAACCAGCTGAACTGCAGCAATGCCAATCCCCCAAGCGGACTGCTATGCAAACACTATAAAGAAAGAGACATATGTAACAGCTAATATGTGATGGATAGGCAGCACAGAGGGCACACTTTGGTGTACAGTGAAGAGATGGACGGGTGTGTGTATTGGTGATGAACCTGCAGGTACCTAATGGTCATGTTAGCACAACAGGAAAAAAAAAAGTAAACCCCATGTGGGGATCAAACCTGCAACCTATGGTGCTATAACACATGTCTGTAACCACTATCCCAAACAACCACAATGAACACAATGCAAAAATAGTACCTCAAAGGGACAGTGTGTATGGGAACCTGTAACACCCAGTGATGTGGAAAACGGCTGGCAGATAGACAGCTGGCACTGTACAAGGATGTGAGCACAGGTGGGTCATGTCCATGACCAGGAAATCATTAAATAGAAGTGTCAGTGTGATCAAGCAGCAGCAGAGACAAATGTACGTCAAACACATATTTTTATTCATCACAGAGAGTATAGATATTGCCTATCATAATATCAAGGTGAGTGGATCCCAGGTGAAAAACGGAAAACACATTTGCAGGGCAGCAACCCACATCTTACAGAAAGGTCACTGGCCCGTCTACAAATGATGGGCAGGAGAGATAATGTGCATCAGGTGCATGGTGTGCAGTATGCATTAGGCCCCCACCCCCCACATACTGCTGCATGCCCTAAATGTGTTAGTTACATATGTGTGCATGTAGACAGTAGGCGGTGCATGATGAGGGCCCAACACACATCAATCATGATCTGTTCCTTAAAACATATCTTTCTGCCAACACAGGAGGCACACAAATGAAAAAGCATATGTTGTTAAAAGTTTGAAAGTTTAAACACACATATCGAAATTTATGTTACAGCTGTCACATAATGCCTGATATAGGAATCAAAGCTGCAACAATGTAACCCTAAACAATCGTCAAAAGCACAATGAGGATATGCTAACAGGCAGTAGAGGCACATGAACACAGAGAATTCAAAAGAAACCATCTGCAGAAACATGCAGAGATAACACTATGCAGAAGGTCCCCCTGCACTGGTTGGTGTGGATACAGTGTCCTTACACATATATCACAGTACATGGAATGCACAAATGAAGGAAGAAAAGGGACACTCACACTGCCACACTCCAAATATAACGGGGCAATGTGAGTGTCGTTACCTCAGGGGATAAATAGGACTGTACAGACATGCAATGCTAGGTTTGTAAATCAATGCAGAGTGTCACGTCTGTACAGTAAACAGACACAATAACCTGTGTCAGAAGAGGATAAACAATGTAGTGGTATGCTGCTTGCAACATCAGCCCAAATTGCAGAGAGTAAAACATCAATATGTACGTAAGGAAACATCACACAGGCAAACATGACATGATCACAACACAGAACACACTGCATGTTGGGGACATTGTGAATTGGAACCGCAGACGAGGGTGTCACATGGATATGGTCATGTCCATGCCCATGTTACACAGGTGTTTCACAGCTCCACCCCATGTGCATCAGCGTTCGTGTACAGAGACCCAACAGGAAATGTCTATGAGACAAACAGTACATCATTAACATGTAAAGGTTGATATAATTCACAAAAGACCAAAGGTGCAACCTACCGTGTGTTTGCAGCAAGTGTATGTTTGGGATCCCTGAGGCACTCAAAGGCCATAACATGTCACAGTGAAGGGAGAAGATGTCATCAAAATGTTTAGAGTCACCATGTCCCCATGTCCAGCCACTGTTGAGGCATGTCCACATTATGGCGATATCTGTGATACACGAATACTGTTGCTCAGTGGTCTGTCAACACACAAGAGATAGGTGAGCTCACAACACACAACACATGTCCACAATGTCCACAAGGCAAATAGCATTAAGGTAGAGATAGCACAGTCCCCACCGCTCCCCAGGTGTACAGACCCCTCACACCACATGCTAATGCAAAATGCTTGCATGCTGTATCATCACACAGCCAACCCAAAAACACACACCCACACAGTATGGTAAGGTGAGCATGCCAGCAGTAGCATACGGCCTGTATGTGCACAATTGGAGATTAGTGGAGATAAAGGCCTGTTAAATGCAATGATATCCTGCTGTTGGCTGATGCTACAATGTTAGGGAAGGGTGTACGTGCATTCCACCACCCAAACACCTAGGGCCTGCACACACATGCAGCTCTGTTGGACATGTCCCAGAGACAGTGTTGGAGAAGACAAACTGGCCAGGAACACATGTGGTTATGTGTGCCAACAGCAACATATGGGGTATGGGGGTGCAGGGAAAAGAGGTGAACAGCAACATATGTACATTATGACAGATCACTGCAGACATGTGCTCCCCCTGACTATCGTCACAGACAAAGTAGCTGTAGGTCCACCTACCCCAGACTACTGCATGTTGGATGACGTACAGTCACCTGCCAATGCACCACAGCACCAGGAGGGTCACCAAATATGTCCTGTGGATTGAGAAACACAAGAGAAACATACATATGTCATGTTGGAGCTGTGCAACACACACTGCACCTTCACGTCCTCAGCTCCCAGACCCCCCAAGATCCTTAACAGACTGACTGTTCCACATCACACTGTACAGATTTGTTTTATGTTAAATTTATCACTGAAGTGTGTGTGGCAAACAACAAGGGTCCGTACTCTGTCTGTCCCCTTCCTCACCTCTCTTTTGCTGTAAAAAATGTGGAACAGAATTATCTCCTCGCTACCGTGTCCCTGCTTGGCTCTAAGCACGCAGTACTATCCTGTCCCCCCCATATTGCTCCAAATGCCCCTTCAGTGTGTGATCTGGTGTCTCAATGTCGTCTGCTACACTGCTGTCAATTCCTGTAACACAGGGAAATATGCAGGGGCTTCATCCTTATCCTCTGTCCATATACATTTTCTTGGTGTGTATATCTCATACCTTGACTTACATTAACAGCTGTGTGCTGATGTGTTGCAAATATATCTCTCCACGCCTGAGTTATGTCTGCCAAACCACTCCCCGATGTTCAGTTGCCACCTGACATTGATGGCTGCAAGTCATCCCACTGTGTGTAAGTGTTAATTGCAAAGCATGGATATCCTATATGTGCACCTAAACCCACCCCTCCCATCAGAGAGTCTTTGTGTGTGTGTCCAAAACTTCCTCTCTCTAGGGTCCGCAATATAGGTGTTGTTTTGGACTGCACTCTCCTCCTCTACACACATACCCAGCTTGTAGTTGAGGCTTGTGGTTTATGTCTAGTTGTCATCAGCTATATCTCCCCAGTCCTCCCTGAAAACACAACTAAAACCCAAATCCCTCCCCCCCCCCCTAATCAGCTCCTGGCTTGCCTACTGTAACCTACACCTTGCTGATCTGGCCTTGAATCATCTCTGTTTGCCTGCAAAGATGCAACACTGCACTGCATGGATTTTCTACAGCCACACACATAATGGCCCTAATAGTCCCCCTGTCAGGACACCTCACAGGTTCCCTATCTGTTTCCGCATCCATGTCAAGGCTACGTGCTGACCTATACATACAGGCACACTGTGGTGTTGCGGTAACCTCCCCTACTGATCTCAAATACCAGTAATCAAACTACTACTCATCATGTATATAGTGCTACGTATCACATGTAGCACTATACAGAAACAAATAACACACAGTCCCTCCTCATCAGAGCATACCAACAAAATCAGCTCAAATTAAAAACTATGAAACACACACATCTAGGCAACTGGTCTCATCTATGGTCTGCTCTCCTGCTGTTTACACCATACTACACGCCTTTCAACTTGCTGCACCCAAAGCCTCAAATTAACTACCTGTGGCTGTACAGCAGCCCCTATCCCAATCAGCCACAAATCATGTATGACAGCTTACCACCTCCCACAAGCCTACTACTCCCGACACACATAATCCACCATCACTCGCTGTTGTGCCCTGCTCACATCTTCTGCGTTTCAGTCATGACTAGATTGTAAGCTGAGCTGGCCAGGCAATGTCTGTTACATGTCAGTGCAGTGTTGCATCTTACTGCCATTGGGATACAAATGTTCACTAGTAGTAGTAGTTCACACATATCTAAACAAATGTATGTGGTAGCATATGCAGTACTTACATGAGAAGAGCACCTCAATCATCTGCCGCCTGACTGCTGTTCCCTCACGTGTATCACCACGTGCACGTACAGGAGGGCACGTCAGATCATCCACCAAATCCTCATTAATTTGGACAGGGATATGGTGCCTGAGAGCAATGTTGTGCAGGATGCAACAGGCTATAATTATCTCTGCCACAGTCTGTGGTCTGTATTGTAAGGCCCCGCCTGTCCTATCCAGACCACTGAAGCGACTTTTTAAAATGCAAAAGGTGCGCTCTATGATGGAGAGGCATGGGCCTCATTGTACCTCCTCTCTGCACGTGTCTGTGGTTGACGCACAGGGGTCAGCAACCAGGGGCAACACCTATATCCTGCATCACCTGCAGAAAGAAATGGGGAACGTTAAAGCAGAGCTGATGTCCACCCAAATGGACACAAGTATGTACGTGCAAACCAAATACACAAAACACCCTGGCAGAAACATATGACAGCACATGATGGAACACCACAAATATGCATCAGCGTGTGAAGTAATGACACACAAAACAAGGGGTAGGTATACGTATTGCAATCAACATAATCTGTAAACACGACACAAATGCTAGCGTTCATGCTACCATCATCACACAGCACCGTAGCAAGGTAGAGCTGGAGGGCACCCCCCCCCCCAATGTTAGATCACACCCAGACAGATGAGACACAGACACAACTAGGGATACACCTCAAATACAGAGATGTGCATATACGGTTAGTCACAGGATCACCATGTGCATGTCAAAGATGAGAAATACACACCCAGCAGTATACAGTCCTCATACTGTCCTTCCTCAAATTGTCTGAATAGTGCCGAGTGATGCAGGATATAGGAGTTATGGGTGGACCCTGCAAACCTAGGGACCACATTTAGAATATGCATATTTGCATCACATACAACCTGAACATTCAGGGAATGGTAGTGTTTGCGGCTGCGGAACACTACCTCCCTGTCTCTGGGTGGGACCAGGGCAACATGTGTGCAATCAATAGCTCCTATCACGTGTGGTATCCCGGCAAACGCCTCAAAGGCCTGGTTAAGGGTCCCCCACTGTTGCCTAGTGTTGGAAATTGCAATGTAATTCCCTACCCAGCTGATCATGGCACGCAGTACCTGGTGGAGACAGCGTGAGAAGGTTGCGCGGCTCATGCCACCCACTGCGGCCACAGATGACTGGAAACAGCCAAAGGCAAAGAAATGTAGGGCACCAAGGAGCTTGACCAAACCCGGTATGGCATGTGACCGACCAGTCAGGGGCTCGAGGTCAGGTCTTAGATCCTCATAGAGCTCCCTAATAGCCCCCGTGCTCAGGCAGTAGAGGGAGATGACCTGGTCCTCACGCATGCCCTGAAGCTGGGCCCTGGGCCTGTAGAGGCGAGGCTGGCAAGCCTGCAACTCTGCATGCCTCCTGCGCAGTGCCGGCACAGCCTTTGCCTGGCATGCCCCCACGGCTGCAGGACTGTGTTGCAGCGGGACTAAACCCATGCCCTGTGCCTCAGTCCCATGGACACCATCTCCCCCATCAGGCAACCGCAGCCCCTGCTCAGCTCCCACTGCACATGCAGCAACCACAAAGGCCACCATAAACTCCGCCCCTCCAACTCCTCTAACTCACTCTAACACAGACACTCAACCCACCAACCTAGCCACACACCTCCCTCACCACACACCAACCCAGCCACACTACCCCACCACCGCTCACAAACCCAGCCACTTTCCACGATACACCTGCCTCCGACACTCTCCTCGCTTCACCAACAACGCACGCCTTCTCTCCCTCGCCTACACAAACCCCTCAACGTGAACCAGGTGTGCAGGTGTATTTATAGGTTATTTGACGTAACGCGCGTTGCGCATGTGCCACGAATACGCAGAAGGTGCGCACGCGGGACACTATGTTACACATGCGCATATGCTGTGTGATGTTAGGCGCATGCGCCAAGCCTCGCGCTCACGCACAGTGCATGTTTAACATGGGGTTCCGCGCGTGCAACCGCCGTTTCTCTGTGGCGCATGCACAATGCGTGCAGCAGATGCGCTCACACCACAGCACATGCGCAATGCACGCAGCAGACATGCTCGTATTGCGGTGCATGTGCAACATGCGCTACATAAAATAACCTATAAATACACCTGCACACCTGGTTCACATTGAGGGGTTTGTGTAGGCGAGGGAGAGAAGGCGAGTGTTGTTGATGAAGCGAGGAGAGTGTCAGAGGCAGGTGTATCATGGAGAGTGGTTGGGACGTGAGTGGTGGTGGAAAGTGTCAGAGGCAGGTTTGTTGCGGAGAGGTGTGTGGCAAAGCAGGCGAGAGAGAGTGAGGAGGGGAGGCGAAGAGCAGTCTAGAGAGACAGCAGCACAGTTGAGGAGCAGGCAGCAGGGAGAGGAGGCGGGGCGAGGAGCAGGTGTGAGGTGTAGCAGAGGAGCCGAGGAGCATGGATGTGTGACAGGGAGGGAGAGGGCACAGAGGGCAGGGGGAAGGAGCAGCAGGACATGGTAGGAGGGGAAGAGGGGGGCACCTGTTCAGCAGGACCCAGAGACGGCAGGGAGTGTTGGGCATTTGGCAGTGGCTGCAGGCCCATCGGGTGTGTACCAGCCTACACAGGGGCCACCCAGTGCCAAACGAAGGGATTTACCGGTGCCAGCTGAGGAACAGAGGAGGGCTGTGAGATTCAGTCAGCAAGAAAACCACATCCTGCTGGCCAGTGTGTTGGAGCGGTATGAGGTGCTCTATGGCCGGCTGAGCAACAGCACCACTGTGGCAACACATACACACGTGTGGGAGGAGGTGCAGGAGGCCGTAGCCCAGGCAGGGGGACCAACCAGGGACCTTGACAGCCTGAGAAAGAGATTTAATGACATTAAGCATGGTGTGCATGCACACATGGTGTCTGAGAGGCAACATGCCATGGGCACCAGTGGGGGTACCCCCTTTGCCCCAACTCTCACACCCCTGGAGCAGGAGCTAGCAGACCGTCTTGGGCCCATCTACCTATGTGGACTGCCAGAAGTGCTGGACACTGCCCATCCAAAGGCAGGTAGGTATGTACCTTACACCTTGCTGCTCCTTACACTTGGAAGAAACACCCTTTGTCTAGGCGTCAGGCATCTGCCTTGCCCCTCCTCACACTTGGGTTCATAGCTCATCTTTACCTCTGCCTTTGTCTCATGAGTGTGCTGCTCCCCATTCCACCCCTTTTCAATTGCACATTTCTGTCTGCCTCTCACAAGTGTTCCTACCACCATCCTTTGTCCTGTTTCCCCTGTCCCTGACTCTTTGCTCCTGCTCCGAACCTCTTGCTACACCTGTTAGTGTTATGTCTATTCAGATTATGAGCTCCACTGAGCAGGGATTGTCTTTTTGTGTGTTCCCTTTCACAGTGATGCGTGTGCTTGGTAGTGCCCAATATAATGCTCAGTAGTAGTAGTGGTAGTAGATATGCAGCACACGTACAGGGCATGCTCAAGCACATGTGTCATATGGAGGGGAATGGTGGGGGACCATGTCCTGAGAGCATGTGTGCCCTAACACAGGTAACTGTGGGGTGATGACCAAGCAGCACATGGCAGGATAGGTACAGAGTGTGTGTGACAGGTACCTGGACCTGTGTGCATGATAGGCACAGTCCTGAGCATATTCGAGGTGCACAAAGCAATGGTGAAGCAGGGGGCGTGGCAGACGAGACCCATATCTGATTCAACACTGCATACATCCATGGTCCAGACAACAGACAAGCAAAGCCCAGAGGTTTAAGCTGCATAGCAACAATTTACAGCACACCAGATCATCAGTGTCACAGTGATGTAAAGGACCTATCTGAGGAGTGGCTAATGATATCCCACTGTAATTTATTTATTTATTTATTTACATTCTCTTATATACTGCGCTATTCTGCATCAGTGTGGTTTACATTGAACAAACTGAAATTACATTGAACAGGGCATTATAACTTGGAGGTAACGATTTTACAGGGAACCTGGGCAATGGAGGGTTAAGTGGCTTGCCCAAGACCACAAGGAGCACATGTGGGACTAGAAACCCCAGTCCTTCCGGCCCCAGGTTGCTGTCCTCTAGTGGGATTTGAACCCCCAACCTTCCGGCCTGAAGTACCATGCCCCAACCACTAGGCCACTCCTCCACTCCAATGAGAAGCACAGCATACCTGAGCAGCACTGTAACAGTAACAAGCCACATTGGGATATCATTTGACAGTATGCAGATAACCTCCTGGTATCACCTCTACATTGTTGCTCTCTAGTGCTGTGAAGTCTGGCTGTGCTGATGGATCCTTGGGACCTTTCATATAGGTAGGTTTGGCCACTGATGTATGCAGAGTTCATGCAATTACAGGGATGGTCAGTCCTTCTAAATACCCCTCCTCCTAAGGATGGGTGGTTGTGGGACTAACTGAGGTCAGATGCCTCTACCACTGGAGTAAGCATACCCAGAATGGTCTACCATTCCATCCTCTCATATGGGGTATGAAGGCTTACAGTTAATTAATTTCTGTGCCCACTCCATTTGGGATGTGTACTTCAGTACCTGCCTGCGTTGTCTGTCCCCCTGAGGTCTACTTGATAATATAGTATCTGGCATATAGGTCACAGTCAGTCATCATACATCTGCAGCCAGTCCCCAAACACATTGAGACAGGGGGAGACATACAAGAGGGACATACAAGTAGCCCAGAACACAGTGGCCTGTGGGTACCCACACACCCCACCAAAACACACATGATGTCTGTATGCACCTACCTATCCAGGGACATATCCCAGACCACTGACAGGGAAGGGCCTAACACACGGGGTTGATGACGTAGACGCAAAGAAATGGAAGCAGAAACATAACACACGTTACACAACTAACACTCTGTCGGGGCCCACATAAAGTGGGAGTACCCCACCCACCCTCACCAGACCTTGTATGGTACATCGCCACACTCATACAAAATGCAGATAGCACAACCCCCACAACACCCGGGATCAGCCCATATACATGTCCCGCAGTGCCACACATGCATTCTTATACCCCCGCACACTGTGCAACCCCATACCCAGCAGGGCTACACATATTCCCCCAGACACCCCACCACACCCATGGAATATGTGATAGTTGTCCACCCACACCGCACAGTGTCCTGCAAAGCGGAGGGTCCCCACACACGTCTGGCTGACATGGACACATCCTGCAATTCCTTATATGCATGCCACTCAGGGCAATGCAAGCACATCGCTCGCACACACAATGATGGCACACAATCCCACTCAGGACTCCCACATGTGGCACGGCCACATGTACTGATGAGGCCACAGACAAGGTCAGGTGGACAGTCCATATCTGATACTGAACACACCATCCCCCACACACCACATCCCATGTGTCACAGCTACACCAGGGAATGAGCCTGCTACCCCCCCCCCACCACCACCTGCCAGGCACAGCAGACTGTAGGCACCTGTGCTGTCCCTATCGTAGGCACAACAACAGCAGGCACAGGTGGACAACACATTGATTGTGGGGTGGATATAATACACAGGTGTACATAGGTGCACTGTGCAAACTTATCTGTGCTGTGTACCCTTTTCCACAACTGAGGTGACTACAGGACCATGGAGGCACATGAGGAGGAGGATGTGTCAGGGCCTCAGGATGGGGAGGGGCCAGAGACCACAATGCCCGGGGACACCGCCAGCAATGGCGAAGGCACACCAGGAACCAATGTGCTGGCCGAGGCAGAGGACATGCCCCTAGATGTCACCACTACAGTGGGGGCCACTGGCAGCCACTCACAGGCTCTAGAGAGTGCTGAGATGGAGGGAAACCACCACCCCATGCAGGCCCCAGTGACATAAGTCACCCCTCCCACAAGCATGGCTACAATCTTGGCGGAGCTGCGGGCCCACAGTGCCTAAGCACGGCACGATGCCAAAGGTGTGTAACAGCATACACAACAATCCCCATGGGGGTTGACGTAACATCCACAAGGAGACTGCATGTGCACCACAATATGTTGGCAACATAGCCGATCGTTTCTTATGTGTGGGGGGGGGGTGCATTCCATGTGCGTTCCACCCTCCGGAAACATGGCTTGTCAGGTGTCCACATGTGTGAGGAGCTCAGACACACGTACACTGTTCATGGCCATATACCCCAAGGAAGCGCATAGCGGAAAACACCTATCCCGGATCACCCAGACACCTTACTTGACTGACACCTCCCCATGGGTATTGTTATGCAGCATAGTTTGTCAGCATAATCTGTACTGTGCGCCAGCATTATAGAAAAGAGGGCCCCCCAGATATATGTATGTGTTTGCCATGACCCCTCACGTCATCTGACCTATCTCAGATGACCAGTGTGCAGATCAAGCATTGACAGATTGAACTGCAACACTGTGCCATGTGTGAGATCTGTGATTCACATAACCCCTCATCAAGACCCCTTCCAGGCATGAGAATGGCTCATGGGACACACAGATCTAAACATAGTCATGCGTTGCTAGTTGTTGCATGCATGATTGTTCTGCAGACTGATCTGGTGGGATATGCCTGACATGTGCATGTGTCACGGTGGGGGTTGAAACAGGTATCTCACATATCACCTTGTGTCCCACCCACAGGCACTTGTCAGACTCTGTTGGCCATTCACCAAGAGATTCACCAGCTGTGGTCCACAGCAGACACAATAGCAGGGGCGCTCCTCCGTATTGCGGATGCCCAGGAGGCCATAGTAGCCCGTATACAGCAGCCAGCACCGGCACCAGAGGCTGCACCGGCAGTCCTGCAACAGAGAGGTGGGATGGGCCGTGGTCGCCGTGGTTGGCCACGGAGGACGTGAGAATTACAAATAAAACCATTACAAACTATTACAACCTATGTGTTTGTTTCCAATGTGTGGCACTGTGGTCCCCTACGTACCCTGCACCTCATGTTGTCTCCCTGCCCACATATGCCTACCCATGCCCCTCAGGGTGGGGTGTCTGTACTGCCACCTATCATCGCGCATAGGTCATACCATGCCCTGTGTGCCATGGACTGTGGCAGGTGGTCACCCCCCTACCTATGCGTGGGGGTATACCCAACCTCTCCCGTTGCCCAGGAAGATGTTCACGGTGGTACATGTCTGTTGTAAGGATCTGTCACCCTCTCCCACCCCAAATACTCTCCATCATTGGACACACATGTGTGCCCATTCTCCCTGCCCACACCAAGGCCTACGTGGCTGTCTTCCCACATAGGCTTGCATGCGGAACAGGCAGACAAAGGTGGCTTTCTTCAGTCAGCTGCTCACTATTCACTAGCGCTTGTAGTCCCCCACCGCTCATCCTTGTGACATGCATTGACCTGTGTTGCCCTCAACAGCTATTCCCCTGTGCAGCTCCTGGGTACAGCATTCCATCTTACCCTCCATGGCACATACCTGCTGCTAGCCTGTTCCCCTATTGCTCCACAAGCATGGTGCATCAGATATGGTGCCCACACATCGCACACAGTATACATGTGACCATAGCTTTTGGGACACACTCCACATTGGCACATCACAGGGACACCATGGGACACAGACGCCTACGCACATGGGCAGCCCCCATACCTGTGTGTGGAGACGGTCCATGTATGTTACTTATGTCTACCACACATACACATAGGGATCTACACACATGTCCCATGCTCACGTTCACACTCAGTCTGTGGGGGAGACATGCGACCATTGTGCCGTACATACAAACTTTTTTATTTACATATATACATTTGTACATATATAGAGATATACCACCCAGATTGAGGGCATTGGATGACCTCACACGCATTCTCAGAAACCTCAGGACATTGTTAATTGTAACATAGAAGCAGTCTAACACTGGTCAATACTGAAATCGCTACTGACTTTAAAAGGCCCTAATCTGTAGTATCTTTGTGATCTGAACACGAATATAACATTAAAGCAAATGTATTGGCTGTCGTTCTGAAGATATTGCATGTAGCTCATTTGTGATGTTTCACCATGTACATTTATCCAGGAAGGCATCAACAACATCCCAAATATGCTGTGAATGATGTAATATTGCATCACATTGCCTAATACCAGCATGCACACACCATACAGAGTTGATTGCACCATTTTCTGTTGCAATGCAATACTACTGCCAGACGGCTGCTGTCGGAATGGGAAGTAATCTGGTATTCTGTTCCGATATTGAAAGCCTCATGAATTCCTTAAATGTCACCCATGACCCACAAGACTGGAGACTGTTTATAGATTTCACAGAACTGAGTCTGAGGGCTGTGCCTTTGAACAATGGAAACCATCTTCCATCTATTCCAGTAGCACATGCCATCCACATGAAAGAGACATACGATAACTTAAAGCATCTACTGACTTCCATTAACTATAACACGTTCAGCTGGCACCTCTATGGTGACTTGAAGGTTGTTGCCCTTTTAATGGGACTGCAGCAGGGATATATAAAATACATGTGTTTCATATGTGCGTGGGATAGCCGAGCAAGGGATTGGCAGTACTTGCGGAAGGAATGGAATTGCAGAAATAATGTAACAGTTGGAGAGAAGAATATCCAGCACCCAGCTCTGGTTGAGGTTCACAAAATCCTGCTACCACCCGTTCACATCAACCTAGATTTTATGGAAAATCCTTGTGAAGGCCATGGACCGCACTTCGCCAACTTCCCAATACCTGCATGAAAGGTTACCTCAACTCAGCAAAGCAAAGATTAAAGAGGGGGTTTTGTGGGTCCTCAGATTCGAGAGCTCTTCAAAGATGACCAGTTCAACAACATGTTGCAGGGTGATGCGAAACAAGCATGGCATGCTTTTCGCCTAGTGTCAACAAACTTTCTCCGGAATGTCAGGGCAGAAAACTACAAGGAACTAGTAGACGACATGCTGATGCAGTATCAGAAACTTGGCTGCAATATGTCTCTAAAGGTCCATTTTCTTGATTCCCATCTCAACTTCTTTCCTGACAACTGTGGTATGGTTAGTGATGAACAGGGCAAACGTTTTCACAAGGATATTGCAACGATGGAGCACAAATACCAGGGAAATTGGTCCACTACAATGCTGGCTGACTACTGCTGGACACTCCCCAGAGAAGCTCCAGAACATCTGTACAAGAGACAAGCGTGAAAATCTAAGAAGTAGTGAATGACTTGGTTTTTTTCAGATATTAACCGACGGCCTATCATATTTACTATTAACATGCATTTCGTGATGTAAACATTAGTTCTTGTGGATTACAAAAACACTACAGCCAACTTTGCAATTTCACCGTCATATTCGTGTTCAGCATATACATTCATAAGAAATGACTATTTTTATTTCAGTAACATGACCTTTGTAAAGATTTGTTGACCAGTGATTGTACTGTCTAAATATTTACATGTAACTTATTTTAAAATGATATTCTCCAAATCCAATGTGAGGTTACCTCCTTAATTGGAGGGGAAGGTGCCATACACATCTGTAACTGTATTAAACAGACCTTTCAAACAACCCATGTTCTGTGCCGGTAGACAGGACAGCACAGGGCACGTGTGTGGGCGCCTCTGTGCCCCTTAAGTGCTCCAGGGACGCCCAACAGGGGATGGCTGCCGAGATGCACCACGCATAGCAGCTGCATGCTGCATGTGCATCTCGGCAGCCAACCACTGAATGGCGCCTGCCAGCCATCGAATGGTCTGGTCCTGGATCTGCTGCTGTTGCAGCAGGCCACCCCCTGCCACATACAGCTCCCGCACACATGTGCCACCACATCCACGCCAGGTGGCCGGTGTTTGGGTGGTAGCATGAGCGTGGGGCCTGTCTGTGGCAATGGGTGGGGACACAACACCCAGGCGGACACCATCACTGCAGACATGTGGCAGCTGGCAAAGACCCACAGTGCCCTGTGCTGTCCTGTGTCCCATGGCACCTACTGAGATACCCTCCCCCCTCCTCCACCCCTGACCCCTCCCACCTACCCTCTCTTTCACCCCCCTCCACGCTCTCCTCCCCTCCTCCTCCTCAACCAACTCAATCTCCCCCTCGCCATCCTCACCCCACATAAGGCTCCCCCTCCCCTCCCTCCGGCACCGCCCCACACTCTGCCCCCTCCATGGTGTCCTCTTCTTCCTCGTCCACTGGGCCCACCTCCTCCTCCTCCTCCTCTGTCCGGTGTTGCGCTGTGAGGCATGTTCTTGTGTGCCCTGATGTTGAGGAGCCCTCGCCAGTGGGAGCATCCTCTGTGGGGGATGACAGTCATTAGCACACTATCATGTGAGTTACATACCACATGTACATAGTTTGGCCGTGCACAGGCTGGTGGGACACTGTGACATTCTGTACTGAGCTGCAGAGGCCGCAACACTCACCTCCACTTCGTGCCATCACCCCCCTCTGGAGGCGGGCAAGGACCTCCGGGCAGTGCAGCCGCAACTTCCGACCCTTTTTCCGTAGGTCCTCTACCTGGGAGGGAAAGCAATGGGTGGGAGCATTAATGACCATATATCTCTGGTGGGTGCCCAACACATATCACACATCTCTGTGAGCAGCATCGTGCTGCTCCTGCTCCTCTGGCCAGTGTGTCCTCTACTAACTGTTGCCAGTGCCACCTGCATGTGTGGCTGTGGGTCTGGTCATGTGTGCAGTGCCACCTATGTGTACTGTGCGTAACACCCCGGACACCCCATACCCTGTTTCTACACTCTCCTTGCATGACATGGCAGCACCATGCCACGTGTGGTTTGGCCATGCTGGTGTCCAGGGGAGGTCTTCCCTAACTCCCTGTGTGGTCTCGCAAACACATGTGTGTTTGCCTGACCTACACACATCATCCGACACACCCGCCATGGCACCATGATATCCTACAATGCATGGGTGATGTGTTCTGACATAGAGCGGAAGGTGGGTGGCCCCGTGCACCTTGCCAGGCGCTAATACCATGACACTTGACTTTCTACTATACCTCTATGGTCATGACTAGGTCCTCCTGTTATTAGGGCAGTTGTGGCTGACTACAACAGGAGCATGGCCCACCACACCTAGCTGGCCTATTAACATCTGTGCTCCTGTCTGGGGTTATGGCAGAGCTGTGAAACCCCAACAGGTGCATGTACCCTTACACCAGCATCTATAATGTTCCTCTGCGATCAGGTACGGGACTCGTGAGGAGTGGGCAAATGTGTGACCTGAAACTGCGTACACTTCTTGGATTTGTTACAGACCTTCGTAATCAGGTATCAGGGCTCCTGGGGGTGAGGTGGTTTAGAGCACATCCACAGCTGCACCTACCATACCATCAGGATCCATAACAGACGTGTGTAATGAGGTCTGGGCCTCTAGGGAATAGGGCAAATGTGTGACCTAACCCTGCATAACCTACCACAATATCTAGATGCCATACCCACCTTTGCAATTAGGTCTCAGGACTCCTGGGGGTAGGGTTTCTTAGCACACTTCATCAGCAACATAAACCATATCACCAGGGTGACTGACAGAACACTTTGAGCAGGTCTCAGGACCCCTGGAGGCAGGGTGGATTATAACACATCAACAGCAATATAAACCATACCACCAGGGTGGCTGACAGACCACTTTGATCAGGTCTCAGGACCCCTGGGGGTAGGGTGGATTATAACACATCAACAGCAACATAAACCATACCACCAGGGTGGCTGACAGACCACTTTGATGGGGCCTCAGGCCTCCTGGGGGTAGGGCAGATGTTTAAACCTGCAAATGCACACACAACCATACCACAAGGGTGACGGACAGACCACTTTTGATCAGGTCTCAGGTCTCCTGGGAGTAGGGTGGATTATAACACATCAACAGCAACATAAACCATATCACCAGGGTGACTGACAGACCACTTTGATCAGTTCTCAGGACTCCTGGGGGTAGGGTGGATTATAACACATCAACAGCAACATAAGCCATACCACCAGGATGATTGACAGACCACTTTGAACAGGTCTCAGGACTTCTGGGGGTAGGGCAGATGTTTAAACCTGCAAATGCACACACTATCATACCCCCTATGCTAAAAAATGGACCATAACATGCACTATCTTAGTAAACATGCCCCATCCTCCCGCATTAGTTTTTGCTTTTTATAGAATAAGTAAAAAGAATGACCACACTTTAAAAAAACAGGCCCTTGGTGACAGGGTTAATGACACTGTGACAGCTCCCATATCTTTAACCTTTCATTCTACTTTGTTTCATGGTAGTATCAGTCAGTCAATCAATCATCGATTCACTACTGGCAAAGAGTAAAAGAGCAAAAAGACATCCCTCTCTCCCATTCTATCTGATTCCATCTGAATGGAGGATGTAACCTCATTCTCTTCTAAATTATATGAGAAATGTTATCTAAATATTCTTTCTTCACATTTTTCCCTCAAAGGCAATATATTTCCATATATGGCCATTGTTATTATATTTGTGAATTTAGATTCGATGATGCATACTGGTTTGCACTAAGATAGGCGCTGAACACCAGAAGCACATCTGCTAGCTTATATTTAAAACCACAGTTATGCAGGTGCCACAGGAAGTAGCTATTGTGCAACTGGATCCATCTTCATTTGCCATTCTTTCCTCATTGACTCTTGAGGCCTGTAGAACAGTTCACATAGCCATGCTTGTGTAAATGTGGACATTTATCCTCAGCATCTTCTGTGACAAGGCTATGCACTGTGTGGCGACTGCTTTTCCCCAGTGAATTTAGATTTTGCTCAACACATTCAGCACTGACGTGAACTCACAACCTAAACAATAGATGCTTTCAAGTACAGTAGCTTTAAACTCTAACATGTAAGTTCTTTCTAACATGTACTCCACAGCAGATCTTGAAGCCGGTCCCCTTTCTTGCTAATGCATCACATTACTCTGCACGCTCACTTTTGGGACAGCAGACACTAATTTAACAGATGTGAGATGATGTACTCATTTCCTGAAGCAATGAATTAGAAACTTTCTTTCCATGTCAAAGAACTTGCACAAAACAAAGAGTGAATCCAATTAATGTTTTGTTTTCAAAAGCACCCTGAGTAATTGAAAGATGAAACTACAGTATGGTAGGAAATATCTGCATACAGTCATCCAGGCCCAAACCAAAACAACGGTATTATGTCTTGAGTTATGTCACTGATGAACCAAAATACTGTATAATGTTTGTCCCTTTTTTTTGCTCTTAACAAGCTTCTTGTCATCACAAATACAGATTCTGTGCTTAATCATGGAGAGAAACTGGCAGTATTAATAGTAGTAGGGATGTGCCCAGAACAAATATTTTTAGTCCAGTTTTGGATTGTTCTTTTTTCCCAATTTTGGTTTTTTTCAGTTCATTTTACACATTCATTTTAATTTAGAAAATTTAATGCATATTAAACTGTTTTAACATGCACTAATTAACTTAAAGACCTTTAATTCATATGTTAATGCACTAACATTTTTAAGGCACACTAACAAACCTCATGCACACTAATGACTGCACATCCCCAGGTCCAGCACAAGGAGATGAGGTGCCCTAGGCAAACCTCATCCTTTGTGCCCCCCCTCACCGCCCATGGTGCCCATTGCCACCACTGTCGCCTCTCTGTGGAACCGACAGCCTTGGCAATAACCACAAACAGCTTTGCGGCGCTTACCTTCAAGTGTCTGCAACGCAGAACTGTTTGCTTCTGCCAATCTCCGATGCCTAATGCCGACTTCCTGTGAAAACAGGAAATGGGCTTTGAAAGTCAGAGAGGGACAGAAGAAAACAGCTCGGTGGTTCTGAAGCTTGCAGGTAAGCACCATGGAGCTGTTTCAAGCCATTTCCACGGCTGTCGGTCACGGAGAGTAGTGACAGTAGTGGCAATGGGTGCCCCTGGAGGGCCAGAGCTCTAGGTGAATGCCTAGTTTGCCTAATGGTAGTGCCAGTCCTGGACATCCCTAAATAGAAGAGATGATGTTAGATCTTTAATATTTACAAGCTGAAATCTGCCCACTTAAAGGATAATTTTATAAGGAGCTGCCTAGATTTAGATGCCAAGTGTGCACATAAATGTCAGTATATTAGTCATTTCTATATATAAATGACCTCTTGTAAAATATTGTCTAGCATAAAAGTATGCACACTGTTTGAACAGTGCACCCTATCACTGTGGGCATGTGCAGGGGTGGAGTTTGGATGGAGCAAAAGCAGAGTCCGCACTTAAGCACGTATACTATACCTCTATGGTCATGACTAGGGCCTGTACTGAGCTGCAGAGGCCGCAACACTCACCTCCACTTCGTGCCATCACGTGCCAGCCTTGGATCTAATGTAAATGCTAATGCCCACATGCATTCTTTTGTGCTTATGCTAGTATTTGATAAAGTCATGTACGCGGGTACGGGAGAACGTTTGTTCACTAGGCATGACTTTATAAAATTATCCTCTTAATGGCACATTTTCCCTTCCTCCATTCTCAAACCCGGTCATTTGACTGTGCAGGTCTCAATAGAGTTCAAGGGCAGGCTGGGTGAGTGAGAGAAAGTAGTGTATTGTGACTGGTGGTGCATGTGAATTGTGTATGTCTGTGAGCCTTGTATCTACAGTGAGTACGTAGGTATGGCTATTGGGATATCTGGCGGGTATGTGGAGTGTGTATGAGATGTTGGAGAGAGTTGGGGGTTTCTGTGGAATGGCATAGTGGTGGGAGATGGATGGAGTAGGATGGAGTGTGTTGAGGCAAGCATGAGAATGTGTTGAGTGCCTTTTGCAGGTACAGTCTGTGGTGCGGATTTTGGGCTGTTCAATTGTTTGGGAATTGACTGGATATTTAGTGGCATATAGTGAGATTTGGATATGTGTTTTGTTGTGTTCTCGCTCCTCTTCCCCCTCCCATATTCCTTTCATCACTCCCGCCTCATTGCATTTGCCCCTTCCTCTTGCAATCTCTCCCCTTGCACTCACCCATTACCTTGTACTCTCCCCCTCATCCTTGCAAAACATTGCTTCCCCCCCTCTTCTCCATCGCACTCCCTCCCATCCTCCTCCCATTGCACTCAGTTTTTTCTCATTCGTCTCTTGCTTTTACCTTCTGGCACACAGCATGGTTCTTCTTGCTGGCTTTGAGTATGACAGGCATCTCTTCTTGTGCAGTAAGGTTTAGGCTTTCCATGGCACTGTACATCACTCTCTACTACAGTTCCGAACATGTCAGGCTGTCTCTTCTTATGCTGTGGAGTTTGGGCTCCCCATGATACAAATGACAATTTTTTGAATATGGAAAGACAAAAGACAGACACACAGACAGACACAGATTGATCCTCCCCAATAGGCCCTATTGATATAGCAAAATGTGCCTAATAAAAAAAAGAATAAAAGCAGGATTGTCACATTTTAAGGCCCATTTTACATAATTCATTGAGACGGAAGACACGGGGAATGAAACGTTCGGATCTGGATGCTGTTAGTCTCCCATATTTTACAAAAGGCTCTGCTGAATGAAGAGCCTTTTGTAAAATATATATAAGGGTAATATTAGAAAAAAGACTGAAAAAAGAGCATTTCCATCTCACAAATTATGCGCTGCTGCAGTCAGGAACACTGCTAGTATCAAAGCAAGAGAAATCAGTTTTTGGGTTAACACGTATAGAAAAAGCAGAAGCTCCATAAGAACATAAAAAATGTCTTACTGGGTCAGACCAAGGTCCATCAAGCCCAGTATCCTGTTTCCAACAGTGGCCAATCCAGGTCACAAATCCTGGCAGGTTCCCAGGGCAAGCAGTGGATTTCCCGGATCCTCCTTAATAATGGTTTATGGACCTTTCCTCCAAGAACTTGTCCAAACCTTTTTTAAACCCAGCTGCACTAAGAGTTTTTACTACATCCTCCGATAGCAAATTCTAGAATCTGATTATGTGTTGAGTTAGGGCTGCTTCAGGGATAATATTCCACAGGTTACGTTACAATGATCATAATATTCAAAAATAATTTTATAAACATACAGCTGCAGAAAGCTCTTTCCTGGGGATTTATGAGGCTCACAAATGTGATATTTTTGGGGGATATACATATTGCATACATACATACATGCAACTATCATCCTCAATAGCATTTTCTTTTGCATCTGTTTACCCTCCAATCTGCACTGAATTTTCAGGGCCCGATTTTCGAAGGCATTTATACAGTTAACAGCCCATGTTATCCGTGTAAATGCCTTAATCAGGGATTTTCAAAAGCACTTACATGGCTAGTATCTTTGAAAATCCCCAATAAAGGTCCCTACATGCCCCGATGCTATCCGGTTAGCATTGGGGCGATCCGGGGTGGAGCGTTGGCGGGGAATGGCACTAACTGGGTAACAGCAATTTTGGTTGTTGCCCGGTTAGTGCTCTGCATCTTAAAAATAGGCGAGGAAAACCCTCGCCTATCTTTAAGATGCTGGTGCTAACTGGGCTGCATCCAAAATCGCTGCTGCCGGGTCAGGCTCGGCGGCTTTTTGGCTGTGTGGTGAACCCTGGATGTTCACTTTCGTCTTCGCAGAAGTGAAAATCTGGGGTTAAGGGGTCGCGGGCAGGGTGCTTAGCCCTGCCCAACTGAAAATCAGGCCCTCAGATTTTAGATATCAGATGACAATCATGACAGGGTTCATTTTTTTATTTATAGATACAGTTCTGGGCAACATTATTGGCACCCTTGCATTTTAGGTATGTTGGGTCCGATATTCAATTGGGTGGTACTTTGTGCCGCATCGGTGCATAGCCCGCCCGCCGTCCATCTAACCCAGATTTTCAATGCTGGGGGACATGCGGCCCCGACATTGAAAATCCGATTATTGCTGCACAATTCAGAAGCCGCAGGAGCTAGCCAGGTAGTGCTGACCTTCGATGCTACATGGTTAGCTTCATTGCCTTAAAGATAGGTGAGGGTTTTCCATGCCTTATCTTTAAGGTGCTGAGGGCTAACCGGGTAGCATCGAAAATCGTTGCTGCCCAGTTAGCGTTTGCCTCTGACCCCGCTCCACCACGGAATGCCCCAACACGCTCCAGTGCTAAGTGGATGGTATCTGGCACATTAGGGGCTTAACCGGGATTTTCCAAAGGCACTACCTGTGTAGGTGCCTTTGGAAAATTCCAGTTAAGGCATTTACACGGATAACATGGACTGTTAACCGTGTAACTGCCTTCGAAAATTGGACCCGTTGTGTACAATATCTTGAGAAATAATTGGAAATATTCCAGCTGTATGTCATCATAATATTTTAATAGTATGTTCAAAGCAAACAACAAAAAAAGAAAGATGCCTGTGCAACTTAGACATAGTAATTTCTGAGAAAAAAACAAAATATGACCTGGACAGGAGACAGGATTAATGGCACCCTTCACCAATATTTTGTTGATGACAGTCTCCAAATATTTCTTTTAGCCATCTTTAAATTTTGTACATCTGTCTGCTAGTAGTTTCTACTACTCTTCATCTGTGAATTGTTCCAGCTCATGAATGTTTCCAGGATTCCTTTTACCAATGACAGATTTCAGCTCTTTCCAAAGGTTCTCGATTGGATTGAGATCAGGATTCATTGATGGCCAGTTTAAAATAGTCCATTTGTTCCTTTTTAACTATTCTTTTGTACTTTTGGATGTACATTTTGGGTCATTGTCCTGCTGGAGAACCCATGACCTTCGACCCAGCATAGACCACTCCAATAGCACTCTAAAGGTTTACTTTAGGACAGCCCCAAACCCCACTTTGCTCACAGTATAAAATGCAAAAGCTCTTTGCATTTTATCCTGTAAGCACAGTGTGGTTTGGAACTGTCCTCAAGTAAACCTTTGGAGTGCTATTGGAGTGGTCTATGCTTGAATCTATTGTGTATGTCATGAGAAAGCAAGCTGTATGGTGTAATCTGTGTTGGTATCTGTGATTTCCTGCTTTATCTATAAATGACACAGTGAATTTTGGTTTTAGTTTATTTGGTTTTCATGTAAAAAGAAACGTTGATAAAAATATTGAAATGGTGCCTTTTATCCCACATAGCACCGTCTGAATGTATGACCCCCTGAAGAAGCTGGTGCGAAACGCTAGTGACAGCGTCTAGATCAGCTTTGGGGAAAGATGAAAAAGCAATGGTGATGGCGCAATGGAATGAAGCAGATAAGTTGGCTATTCAGCTGTCAATGCAGTTTTTATGGTGCTGTTTACCTTCATGGATTCGGGCAGGACTGAAGAGAGGTAGAACTGATACTATATGAAGTACAGTGTGCTCTGTGGGGTGGAAGGACTGCATAATGAAATTGTTATATATTAATATTTAAATTAAATTAAATTAAATTGGAACCTGAAGAAGAAAATAAATATCTACATAAGGAGTTTTTCTGGATCATTGATGCAATTGAGCAATGGGTCAAGGGCTAAGATAATTTATGCCTAAGACTGCCGTTTGGATGATCTGAGATCCTTTTCTCCTTATTACAAATGTTCCATTTGATGTCTTTGTGAAGAGTGGAGTGAAATATTTTCATGTGGATGATTATATCATTTTTTTTGCTCTGTGAATGGTCACATTTTTGAATAATTATGTCCTGGCAATGTCCCAGTTTTTATACTATTTCCTTTGTCAATTGGTCTTGTTTTATTTGATTACTTTATGTGTCAAATATGTGTGTATATATAGTTCAAAGCCATTTCACATGCCACTTTTTTTAGAAGATATTGGACATTAAGTAAGTAAGCTTAGCAAGTAAGTTTTTAACTTAAAACAAACCCTAAGACCCAGTCAGGGCTCTGTGTAAGCAAGTAAGCGTCTAGTATGTGTTTTCTCCCTCCCACCCATCCCTGGTATAACCTTAGCTTTATAGGCTCTTATAAGCTAACAGAAACAGAGGTAGTCAACTTCACTTCTGCTGTAGCTAATTATCCTCATCAGGTATAGCTTTAAGTTAGTAAACACCTTATATATCCTAACAAAACCTTCAACATAACATGCAGACAGCAATACAGCAACGAGATGGGGGCTATCCAGTCTTTTGAATTCAGTATCACATGTACAGTTTTCTCCCAATTGGCGAGAAGTCTTACATGTGCACTAGGTGCAAGGAGCTCTCTGCTCTCAGGGAACAAGTCCAATCCTTGGAGGCTAGAGTAGCAGATTTGGAGGACATAAGAAAGACAGAGATGTATATGGATGAGACCTAGAGGGTCATAATACTGAAATCCCACCTCCAGTCTGGCAACCTCTCTGTTGCCATTGATGGAAGAGGTCACGTGAAAGGAGAATATCACCCTGGTGTGACAGGAAGTGATCCTGTAGCTAGGACCAGTCCTCAAGGTGATAGAAACATATAAACATGATGGCAGAAAAAGACCACATGGCCTATCTAGTCTGCCCTTCCTTATCAACTACAATAGTACCCTTTCTACCTTTAAAAACGGTGTTTGTCTCATTTTTTTTTAATTCAGATACTGTCCTTGTGTCCACAGGGAGACTATTCCATGCATCTACCAATCTTTCCGTAAAGAAATATTTCCACATATTACCCCTGAGTCTATCCCCCTTCACTCTCATCCTATGTCCCTCATAACAGTGCTTGCCTTCAATTGAAAGAGACCTTCCTGTCCATTTATGCCATAGATGTATTTAAATACCTCTATTATATCGCCCCTATCCTGCCTTTCCTTTAAAGTACCAAAAGGAGCTAAGGATCCGCACAATATAAGAGAGAACAAAATAGCGGAGCCTGGACTGACAAAGTAAAACCTTGTTTATTACGCCCCAACGCGTTTGAGTTTTTAGAATTGTATATACTTGTTTCATGAGTATATATTTATTTATTTAATAATTTATTTGTTCATTGTCAGCCGTCAGTATCCCATAGGTTCAATCCGGGATAACACTCAATTTGATCATATTAAGGTATTTATTTACTGTTTGCTTCTCCTCGTCTCTCTCCTTTTTCTTAGTATTTTGATATGGTTTTATTATTTATTATTATTTCTTAATATATATATATATTTTTTTTTAATATATATTTTTATTTATTAGTTGGGTTTCTAATTAACCATTATGAATTAATAGATTGTCCTTTAGATGTTTTGAGTGTAATTTATGGTTTTAATTATTATTTCATCAATATTTCATTTATTTATTTATTGATGTAATACAGCTTTTTATATAATGTGTTTAACCTATATGTTTATGTTTATTATTTTTGAGGTGTGCTCTTTAAGACCCCCTGAAGAAGGCTGGTGGCCGAAACGCGTTGGGGCGTAATAAACAAGGTTTTACTTTGTCAGTCCAGGCTCCGCTATTTTGTTCTCTCTTTCCTTTAAAGTATACATATTAAGATCTTTATGTCTGTCCTCATATGCTACATAACGAAGGCCACTATCCATTTTAGTAGCCACCCTCTGCACCGACTCCAACCTGCTTATTTGCTTTTGATGGCCCTTTCCCCAGAATTATACACAGTACTCCAAATGAGGTTGCACCAGAGACTTATACAGAGGCATTATCACCTCTTTTTTTCTGCTGGCCATTCCTCTCCCTATATACCCAAGCATTCTTCTGGCTTTCGCAGTCACCTTTTCTACCTGTTTAGCTACTTTAAGATCGTTAGACACAATGATGCGCAGGTCCCGTTCTTCTTTTGTGGACAGAAGTACCTCGCCCCCTACACTGTACAGCTCAGTTGGATTTTTGCAGTCCAAATGCATAACCCTGCATTTTTTTGGCATTAAATTTTAGCTGCAAAATTCTAGACCATTCTTCAAGCTTAGCTAGATCCCGCCTCATGTTACCTATGCCTTCCTGGGTGTCTACTCTGTTGCAGATTGTGGTATCATCCGCAAACAAGCAAACCTTATCCAACAGCCCTTCCGCAATATCACTAACAAAGATGTTAAAAAGAATTGGACCAAAGACAGGTCCCTGCGGCACACCACTGGTAACCTCCTACTCAGAGTGAGCTCCATTTACCTGTACCCCTTGTCGCCTCCCACTCAACCAATTTCTAACCCAATCAGTAACTTTAGGGTCCATCCCTAGGGTGCTTAGTTTATTTATAAGTCACCTGTGCGGAACGGTGTCAAGGGCTTTCCTGAAATCTAAATACACCATATCTAGGGCTCTCCCTCAGTCCAACTCCCTGGTCACCAAGTCAACAAAATCAAACAGATTTTATTTATTTATTTAAACAGATTTGTATACCACCTTATCCTACAATCAAAGTGGTCACATCACAATTGGAGGGTTACATTTAACATAGGGGAACTTAACATCAAGACAGTACAATTGGAGCGTTACATTTATCATAAGGGTAACATTTAGACAGTACGAGGTAATTAACAACATTATATTATATTTGATTAGGTGAGTGTTTGGGGTGAGTGGGTATTGAGTTGGTGTTATGTCATTACCCTGTATGCCTATTTGGGATGAGTGTGTATCAGTTTTCTGCAGTAGATGCATTACCGTTTGGGTGGGGACTAATTTTTGTCTGCTGGTAAGTTTCAATAAATAGATACGTTTTGAGCTCCTTTCGGAATTCTATTAGGTCATCTAATGCTCTCAGGCTTGTTGGGAGGGAATTACATAGTGTGGGTGCTAGTAAGGAGGGAGCTCTTTTTGAAGTAGTTTGTTTAGTCTTGTGGAATCCTGCAGGTGTGCCTCTCATGTTGTCTTTATTGGTTCTTCTCGGTCTGTTGCAGGTATCCTTCGTTATGATGTATTGGAGTGCCTCTTCTGAGAGCTGGTGGATGACTTTAAAGGTGATTAGGATTATTTTGAATTTTGCTCTGGCCATCATGGGTAGCCAGTGTAGTTGCTGTAAGACTGGGGTGATGTGCTCAGATCTTGGAGTGTCAGTAATGATGCGTGCTGCAGTGTTTTGCACCATTTGGAGTGGGTGTAGGGTTTGTTGAGGGAGGCCCTGATATAAGGAGTTTCCGTAGTCAAGCAGAGGTGTGATGAGTGCTTGGCATACTGTGCGGAAGTGATCCTGGTGGAGTAATGGCTTGTTTTCTGCTGATCCTTAAGCGTTTATAGGCCTTGTTTGCGTTTTTTGTGATGTGGGATTTCATGTTTAGTGCTCTGTCCATTGTGATGCCCAGATATTTAACCTTTTCTTTAACTACTATAATCTTATCTAAAATGCTGATGGTTTGTGGTGGAGTGAAGGTAGTGTTCCTGGTGATGAACATTGCCTCAGTTTTATCGTAGTTGACCGTCATATTATTGGCTGTGAACCAAGTGTTCATATCTTCAAGGCATCTGGTTATAGTTGTGATGGTGAGTGCTAGAAGATTGACTGGGGCATACAGCATGATGTCGTCAGCGTAAATGTGATATTGGAGCTTGTGACTTTTGATGATGTTACATATGGGCTGGATGTAAATATTAAAGAGCATTGATGATAGGGCTTAGCTTTGTGGTATTCCCTGTGTGACGGGGAAATGTGACGATTTCTTTTGTGCGCATTTGACTTGTTGCGTTCTATTCTCCAAGTATGAAGTAAACCATTTTAGAGTATTTTTGCATAATCCTATTTGCTGCAGGTGTTGCAGTAGTTTGGCGTGAGACACGGTGTCGAAGGCTGCCGATATGTCCATGAATACAAGCAGGAATCCATTCTTTATGTTGTCTATGCCTTTTAAGAGATTGTCAAAGAGGGAAGTAAGTAGTGTGTCAACTCCGTGTTGGGGTTTGAAACCGTGCTGATGGATATCCAGTGGGGCATTGATGTCAATATGGTCTTGTAGGTGGTGTTGTACTGTTTTTTCAATGATTTTTGCAAGGAAAGGTAGGCTGGAGATCAGACGGTATGATTTTGGTTCAGAGAGGCTGAGGTTGTTGCCTTTAAGTATCGGTCTTATCATGGCGTGCTTCAGAGTTTGCAGCATGTATCCTTGTTGGAGTGAATCTTTAACGATTTTGTGAATGTGCTGGGAGAGCTGGGTTTTAGTGGCTTTGATCCAAGCTACTGGGCATGGGTCTGATGGTGAAGTAGTTGTGTTGAGGGCACTCATTATGTCCTCAATTTGTTGTTTTGATGGTATGCTGAAGTCTTCCCATTTTTGATGCTCCTCTATTGTTTCACGATCATTTGTTTGGGGTGCGGTGGAGCATGCCAGGATGTTGTTTTTCAATTTTATGTAGTCTGCATATTCCTGCGGGTTAAGATGGTGGGTATTATGCTTTGTAGTGTCCTTGGTTAGTGTTTGGACAATTCTAAATAGTTCTCTTGGTTTGTTGACAGAATTCATGATTAGGTTAGCATGGTGTTGCTGTTTACATTCATTTATTAAATTGTATTCCATTAGCTTGTCTCTGTATTGAATTAGGGAGTCTTGTGACTTGTTTCTCCTCCATTTTCTCTCCAGTTTTCGGTGGCTGCATTTTGCATCTCTAATATCAGTTGAGTACCAGGGGGCATTGGGTCTCCTACGTTTTAGTGCTTCTGTACTTGTAGGTGCTGATGCTGCATTTGATATTATGGAGTTCCAATTCTCTATGCCCAGGTTAAGGTTTTCATAATCTTGAAGATGTGGTTTGATTTCA
Source organism: Ichthyophis bannanicus (assembly GCA_033557465.1). Classification (NCBI taxonomy): domain Eukaryota; kingdom Metazoa; phylum Chordata; class Amphibia; order Gymnophiona; family Ichthyophiidae; genus Ichthyophis; species Ichthyophis bannanicus. The sequence continues at coordinate 306,895,767 of CM066032.1, read as the reverse complement.
TCTATGAATGCTTCTTTATTGAAGGCTCTAAATCTCCTGGTTATGGTCTCATTTTCCTTGTGTTGGATGAGGTCTGTGACGCAGTGGCAACCTCAGAAGCCATGGAAACTGATACTGACCCTCTGGTTGGTTCAGGTATTGCAAGAAAAGACAGGGTTTTCCATTCTCAGCATAACCTACAGGCAACTAATCAGCTCACCTCAGGGGAGGAGAGAACCAGAGCTGTGGATTGGGCACGCCCTAGTAGGAGGCGGGCTTCCCAGAGCAGGGGCCCCTTGTTAAGCAGAGAGAGGGAAGACAGTAGTATGATGAGAAGGAGAAGGAGTAGGACGGTGATGAGAAGGAATGGAGAAGTGAGCACTACAAATGGAATGAGAAGTGAAGGTGGTTTGAATCCACAAGAGAGAAGGCAAAAGGCACTGGGAAGGCAAGAAGCTCTCTTGAATGCAGAACCCTTTGACCCTGCTACAGAAATACTGCCCAGCTGCAACAGAAGGGAAACTGATTCAGAACCAGGAGTAAAGCCTAGGTTGTTGGGAGACAGCATTTACCCTTGGAGAGAAAGGCACGCTGGCAAGGCATTTTCTGACAAGCCTCATTTTAAGGTACCTGCTGCACTTAATTCCTTTAACAAGTTTTATAAGCCAGAAAGAGGGAGTCCTGATTTTAAAGTACAGGATAGTTTCAGGCAATGTGAGAGACGTTGGTTACAGCCTGAATGCTCTTTAACTAAGCCAAGCTTTTCTCAGCCAGCAGTTCCTGCTTTTAACAAGCAAGCTGACGAGAGGAACTCAGCTAAACTGTTTACAAGAGAATTAGGCTACACTGATACAGAAGGTCCTACCTTTGAAGCATTCTTTAAGAGCAGAGCTCGTGCAGAGGAACGTGTGATTCCAACACTCACTAACAGAGATAAATGGGGGAGGGGTAACTCCACCACGGGCACAGAGTGTCTAAACAGGGAGAGCATTGTTTGTTCACCAGAAGCAGATAATTACTTGCCCAAGCAAGGAGAAGGTTCTCCCAGTAGTCCTGCTAGAAGACAGGCAGAACTACTCCTGAATGAATTCAAACAATTCCTAAATAGAAGAGCTGTTTCAGAACAGACTAGCATTCAAGCAGGAAGTAATCCTGAGATAGGATTTCCCATACCGGCTCCAGTTCCCATGATTGAAGTTAACCAGCCGATGGACTGCTCGATTGGTCTAATAGATAGAGCTGACAAGAGCCAAGCTTGAATGATTATACCTGACATTTTATTCTGGTTATGTTAACCAAAGAGGTGTGAAAAGCTTATGAAGTGAATACTGTTTGAGCAACTGAAAGGAAAGCTTATGAAGCACTGAAATAAGCTGGACTGTAACCTGATTACAAGAGAAAACAGTATTATTTCTTACCGGAGTATTTGTAAATACAGCACAGAGAAGACACATGGTGTAATGTGCTTCCTCAGTGAAGATTAGGCTGAAGCACAGTATTGAAAGCCTGTAATTTGCATTGTTCCTGATTTGGTTATTCTTCTCACCTGTTCCTGTCCACCAAGGAGCGGGGAAAATAAAATCCTTGTAAATATAAATGTCTTGTTCCCGACTTTCATTGGCCCCCACAACTACACAAGGCCCATCCCTCCTTAACCCTCAAGGTTAGGGAGTGGGTGCAGGGTGACAGGTCATTTAGGGTTAATGTGAATTCAATTAGATGGTGATCTGACCAAGAAACTGGTGGGATTATTGGTGTTGTGGTCTTGCCCTGATCCACCAAGTGTTTTGGGATAAACACCATATCTGGAGTTGTACCGTGTTGGTGAGTTGGGGTGTTGATAGTTTGGTAGTATTTTAGTGACTCCATGGCTTTTAGGAATGATGTAGCTTCCTTGGTGGATGTGGAGGTTAGGTTGTAGTCTCCTAGTGTGATGAGGGGTTTGAGCTTTTTGCTGTGTGCACATATTGCTTCAAGAACTGTAGAGAGATATTCTGTTGTGGTTCTGGGGGGTCTGTAGGGAAGGGAGATGCTGAGGTGTTTGTTGGCTATGGTGATTGTGTTGGATTCTATCGTGTTTGCGGTAGAGATTGTTTTGAATCTGTATTCTTTTCTGGTCAGTATTAGCACTCCTCCACCTCTCTTTTGGGTCCTGATGCAATTAAATGCTGTGTAACCTTCTGGGATGATTTGGTTTAATATTACCTGGTCAGAGTCATCTAGCCAGGTTTCTGTGATACATATTATATCTAGTCTTTTGTCATGTATGAAGTCGAGGATAGTATTTGGTTTGTTCCTGATTGATCTGGCGTTTAGTAGGGCATATTTGATGTTGGCTGCTGTGATTGGGTTGGTGTGTACCCTATTTGTGAGGTGGGTATGTATAGTACGAGTGGTATTATGTGGTTTGTGTACTGAAGGCTTGGAATGTTGGTGTTCTTTAGAGAGGGGTTCGTTTGGTATCCATTCAGGTTGGGTGGTATGTAGATGTAACAAGGGGATTTGTTTGTTTGGTCTTATGCCCTGTGTGTATGGTATGAAGGTGTGTAGGAGTGTAAGGTATGCAATGAGGTAGTGGTGAGTGGATTGCATTTTACTCTTTATTGACCTGGGATTGACTTGAGTTGTATCCCAGTGGTGGTAGGTGTTTAATCCTTCTCTTGTGGTTCTATATTTGCCTGTTCTTTTGGTATGGTTTCTCTCCTCTTCCTACTTTGTTCTACTCTCGTGATGGAGTCTGTAATGTATGTAGTTTGTTATTTCGCAGCCCTGGGGGAGCACACAAGGCATAGGTTAGTAATGAGATGATTTGTTATGTGGTTAATATTTTTCTCAAGCACTGAGGTTATTAGTGAGGTAGCAATGCACTAGTGGTGAGAACTATAGACTATGCAGTATATATTATCTACATCATATAAACTATTGCACATTTTGTTTACAGTACGTGCTAGCTTTTACATTTAATGAGGTAGCAAACATTCAATGAGGTAGCAAACATACAGAGAGGTATAAAGCAGACAATGAGGTAGTATGTGATTCTATTTGATATATAGCATTTGTAATGTCTTGCAATGCTTTGCAAGCGAGTTAGCATAAGTATTTTCAGTCAATGAGGTATTAAAAGGGTTAGCAGTTTGTTCTTTGTGTTTTGTTTTATTTTACTTAGCGTGATCTGCTCCTGTGTTCTTCTGTGCCATGGGGGATAGTTCTCGGTCCACGCCTAAGGGCCACGCCAAAGGGCCCTCTGGCGAGGCCCTCAGGTGCGGGCCCACCAGAGAGCCCTTTGGTGTGGCCCTTAGGTGCGGACCCTGACCCTGACAAGACCTGCCTCTGGTAAATCCATGCTGCCCCAGATCCTGCAATCCAATGGACTCCAGAAACATAACTATTCTCTCTTTCAGCAGTGTTTCTGATAATTTACTCACCATAGAGGTTAGGCTAACCAGCCTGTAGTTTTTAACCACATCCTTACTTCCGCTTTTGTGTAAGGAGACCATATGTGCCTCTGGCACCACTCCCGATTCCAAAGAGGCATTGAAAAGGTCAGACAGTGGAGCCTCTAGAACGTCCCCAAGTTCCCTCAGTATTCTTGGATGTATCCCATCTGGACCCATGACTTTGTCTACTTTTAGTTTAGCTACTTCCTCATGAACACAATCTTCTGAAAATTGTTTGAGATCCCCATCAATTCTGTTCCTATTTGTGGGTGTTTTCTGAGATCTTGCTCCTGGCCCTTCATCTGTGAACACAGAACAGAAATATTTGTTAAGCAATTCTGGTTTATCCTCATCATTTTCTGCATATTCCTCCCTGCATCCTTGAGTCTGACAATACCATTTTTGCCCTTCCTCTTCTCACTAACATATTTGAAAAACATCTTATCCCCGCATTTTATTGCATTGGCTATTTCATCTTCTTTCTGTACCTTTGCTTTCCTGACTACTTTGCCAGCTTCTCGAAGTTTTTCCAAATATAGATGCCTGTCTTCCTCTCTGTGATCTCTTATATTTCATGAAGGCCTCCCTCTTTTTCTTCATCTTTTCAGCTACTTCTTTTGGGAACCATAGTGGTCCCTTTTCCTTTTACATTTATTTACCTTTCTAACAAAAAGGTTTGTTGCCCCTAAACTATCCCTTTTCAGTTTTGCCCACTGTTTTTCTACATCCCTCAGATGTTCCCATCCCACTAACCACTCTTTGAGGTATTGTTCCATCTTTGCAAAGATAGTTTTCCTAACGTCTAAGACCCTTGCTTTTGAATGGATGTTATCAGTCCTAGTCCTAATACTGAACCATACCATCTGGTGATCACTGGAAGTGAGATTATCTCCCACTGTAACATCAGAAATCAGCACCGAGGAGGTTTCTCCAGGGACATGTGTCCATGAGGGAAGGGTTAGGACAGCCATTATAGTTGGTGATTCAATCATTATGCATGTATATAGCTGGGTGGCTGGTGAACTTGAGGATCGCCTCGTAACATATCTGCTTTGTGCAAAGGCAGCAGACCTCACGCGCTACCTAGAAAAGGTATTAGATAGTGCTGGGGAGAAGACTACTGACTTGGTACATGTTGGTAACAACGACATAGGAATGTGTGGGAGGGAGATTCTGAAAGCCAAATTTAGGCTTTTAGGTAGGAAGTTGGAATCCAGAAAGTCCAGGGTAGCATTCTCAGAAATGCTTCCTGTTCCATGTGCAGGACCCAAAAGGCAGTCAGAACTCCGGAGTCTCAATGAGTGGATGAGACAATGGTGCAAGGAAGAGGGTTTTGGATTTCTTAGGAACTGGGCAACATTCTGGGGAAAGGAAGGGCTCTTCCGAAGAGATGGGTTTCACCTTAATCGGGATGGAAAAAGGCTGCTGGCATTAACTTTTAAAAAGGAGATACAGCAGCTTTTAAACTCAATAATAGGGGAAAACCAACAGTCACCCAAAAGTGCATTGTTCGGAAGGATGTATCTTTGAAGGATACTAGCAAAAAAGGGAAGTTAGGGCACCCCGATACATAGGTTCCAATAAAGATAAAACAAACCCAGATGCCCTTAAGTACAAAGCAGACCTTAAAGATTCCAAATTCCCCCTATCAACTATAATCAGATTAATATAATACAACCTCTAAAATGCTTGTATGCAAACGCTAGAAGTCTAAAAAAATAAGAGTTAAAATATATAGCAGTTAATGAAAACTTAGATATAATTGGCATCTCAGAGACCTGGTGGAAGGAGAACAACCAATGGGATACTGTGATACCTGGGTAAAAACAATATTGCAATGATAGAGTAGATCAAATTGGTGGAGGGGTTGCGCTCTATGGTAGGGAGGGCATTGAGTAACATAGGATTAAAGTTTTGCAGGAAACAACATGCACTGTAGAATCTCTATGAATAGAAAACCCATGTACAAAGGGGAAGGCAATGGTAGTGGGAGTGAACTACCGACCACGTGGCCAGATTAAACAGATGAACAATGAAATGCTAAAAGAAATCTGGGAGGTAAACAAAAGTTACAACACAGTAGTATTGGGTGATTTCGATTACCTCAGTATTGGCTGGGTCAATGTCATGGGAGGAAATGCTAGGGAGATAAAGTTTCTAGATGGAATAAATGACTACTTCTTGGAGCCGTTAGTTCATGAACTGACAAGAGGGGAAGCTATTTTGGACCTAGTCCTTAACCCTGGGAGTGCCGATGGGGTCAAAAGTGACCCCATTGCAAGTTTTACAACGTGTATCTCGGAAACTAGTTGTTCAAGAATGCAATCTTTTTATGACTTTTCACATGTCAATATTCTCTTTATATTGCGCCATGAGAGGAATAATTTTCATCAGCTAGGTGATGCTAGTGATAAATTGCAGCACAGAGTACCAGTGGGGTCATTTTTGACCCCAGTTGCTTACGTCCGGTTTGGATCGTGATACAATTTGCAGTTTTGTGACTTTTTTGATCTGACAAAGATATTTATCATTAATTATGTATCATTTATTTTTTGTACTCTTATTTTATGAAAATTACACATTTTCTATCATTGATATCATAAGTTCTCTCATTATTTCCGATGAAATCTAAAGGCTTTCAGCTCGTTCATCACGATTATTGTACACCTATAGTAAAACTGCTTTGCGTTTTATTCAACTTTATCTTTGTTTATTTATTTTAGGTTATTGTTTATGATGTCAAAACAAAATTATTCAACTACCCAAGTAAGAGAAATATTGCAACGAGATGCTGACAGTAACGGCTCTGAGTCGTCTGATGATGCGGCATATTCAGCAAGCGAAGAAGCATATCAGCCAAGTTCGGGCGATAAATCTGATGATGACAGTCATGATTCAGATGGCGACAGCAGTTGGTCGCCAAGTGAATGTGAAACTGATGTTGAGCCGGTAACAGAGTCAAGTTACAGGTCGAGGCAAAGGTCGAGGCTGTGCTGGACGGGGAAGAAGGCAGGAGTCCTCGGTGTCAGTATGATCTGTGAAGAATCTTAGTTGTGGTCATAGAGGAGCTAAGAGCTCATCAACTATAAGCACAAATGTTGCCAATGAAGCCTATGTATCTAAGGATGCCACATCATGGAACAGGAAATCTATAAAGCAAGCTGCTGGAAGATACGCCAGAGTTAATGTCATGTCCATACAACAAGGTCCTACAAGGTATGCTGTACGAAATGTTCATGGCCCTCTCGCAGCATTCCACTTGTTCATGAGGAAGAACTTATTGAATGAAATCATGATGTGGACGAGCAAACAAGGAAGACACATTTATGACGACACCTGGAAAGATTTGACAGATGGAGAATTTCAATGTTTTCTTGGACTTCTGATCCTCTCAGGCGTGTACAAGTCACGAAATGAATCCATAGTTCAGTTGTGGAACCTTGAAGATGGTCATACTGTTTTCGGCAAAAATATTGCCCGTAACCGTTTTCAGCAAACTTCTTGTGCTCTCAGATTTGATGATGCAACCAACAGACGTGAACAAGGAGGCATGGATAAGCTTGCTCCAATCAGACATGTTTTTGATACCTGGGAAGCAACTCTAAGTGACGCCTTTGTTCCTGGTGAAAATGTTACCATGGATGAGCAACTGCTTACATTTCGTGGCCGTGTTCCGTTCAGACAATATATTCCCAGCAAACCTGGGAAATATGGCATAAAGCTATGGATGTTGTGTGACAGTGCAATGTCATATGTTCTGCATCTTCAAGTATATACAGGAAGGGAATTCGGACAAAACAGGGAACAAAATCAGGGTGAAAGGGTTGTGCTGCAACTCACTGAAGGATTGACGCGATCTGGCAGAAATATTACTGTTGACAATTTCTTCTGCAGTTTATCCCTGTCACAGAAATTGCTAGAAAAACAAATGACACTTTTGGGGACAATTCAAAAGAACAGAAAAGAATTACCTCCAGAATTTGTAACAGCAAAGGGCCGAGAGGTATTCACTTCACTGTTTGCCTTTCGCGATGACGCCACTCTAGTTTCCTATTGCCCGAAGAAAGGAAAAGCGGTTGTTCTTCTGAGCAGTTTGCATGATCAAGAAGAAGTAGATAACACACATCCAGACAAAAAACCACGCATGATTTTGGACTATAATTCTAGTAAAGGTGGAGTAGATATGGCAGATCAAATGTTGCACACATATACCACAAAACGAATGACAAGACGCTGGCCAGTGACAATCTTCTACAACATGTTGGACATCAGTGCTTTGAACACCTTCATTGTTTGGATGTCACTAAATCCAGAATGGCAGTCCAAGTCAAAGCACAGACATCGTCTATTCCTCTTGGAATTAGGAAAGCAGCTGCTTCAGAGTAATTGCAGCGAGATTTCTTCCAGCATTGACGAAGCCACTGATGCTGTTTGCAATGTTGGGATCCCAAAGAAAAGGGCAAGGTGTCACTGCTGTTTCAGAGAAAAAGACAAGAAAAGCAATATAGTTTGCACTTCCTGCAAGCGCAATGTTTGCAAAGAACATTCAGAAATTGTCTGTGTTTCATGCAAATGACTGTAGTACTTTACTGTGTTCATCAAGTGCATGCAATAACTGCTTTCATGGCAACTCTTCTTCATGTAATTTTATGATAAAGCATTAAATTTCAAAACATTTAACCGTCATATAATAAATAATTAATTTGGAATAATATTTTGTCTGTTTAGTTTACATTTTTCATGGTTAACAATTAAAATTTGTGACCCGAACGGTATTCAGTGTGTGCAAAAAATCTCGGTAATTCCAGGGTTAAGACTAAAAAGAGAAAATATTTTTTCACTCAAATTGTGGAATTTGTTACTGGAGGATGTAGTAAAAGCTTTAGTGTAGCTGGGTTTAAGAAAAGGTTTGGAAGGTCCATAAACCATTATTAAAAGGACCTGGGATATCACTGCTTGACCCAGTACAAGCATTGTAGAACCTGTGTATTTTATTTATTTTTTTAACAGTTACACAGGTACACTACCAAAAAACTGCCTCCAGTTTTGCAACTGATTCCTATAGATTTTGGGGTGCTGAATCCAGGAAAAATAGCCAAAATGTTCCATCACGTCACGTTTTCTTGCAAAATTAGATTTCTTACCCATATAAGGAATGTTCACATAATTTCTTTTTAGCCAACTGCAATTTATTTTCTTGGCCCAAAATAGAGGTTGTAATGGTTAACTAACTAGAAACACTCCCTCATGATATTTTAGTGTTTTGTATTCATTTTATACATTAACAGGACAATTGGGAGGCGGGGGGCTAAATCCAGTACTCGCGCTGGCGCATGTTCTTTCCTGTTCGCCTCGCCTCGTTCGCTCGCTCAAACACGGTGGTTGCGACATGAACGTTCCTGTCAAATTTCAGTTTCTTGCAAGTTCATTATTACCTTTTGTTTGCTCAGTCGTAATCCAGCTTTATTCCGAAGTGGTTCACTACAGTTGTAGTTTGCAGTGCTGTGTATTTGTGATGGCTCACAGAGCCAGAGGTTGCGTCAACTCTCCGGACAGTTTTTGTTTTATTTGTGGGGAATACACCGTGAAAAAGCGGCAGAGGAACATTTCTGCATTTATTAAAAAAGTATATTTCGCGTATTTCGGTTTGAAGTTAGGCGATCAAGACAAACCGTGGGCTCCTCACAAAGTGTGCAAGACATGTGAGGAAGATCTACGCTTATGGATGAAAGGTAAAAAACAAGCATTTCGTTTCGGAATACCTATGATATGGCGTGAACAAAGAGACCACAGCAGTGACTGCTATTTTTGCTCTTGCATTGTGAAGGGATACAACTTAAAAAATAAGAACGTAATAAGTTACCCCAACCTTCCCTCAGCAATTAGGCCTATGCCTCATAGCAACGAAGTACCTGTGCCTGAACCACCAAAATCTTTGGATCATATTTGTGTGGACGGTTCTGATCATGATGAGACTCATCAGATGGCTTTTCCCGATGAGTCCAGTACTTCCGAGTTTGAAACTGAACCAGATCCGAAACCTGAACTTTTCTCTCAAGCTGAATTGAATGATTTAGTCCGGGATTTAGGACTCCCAAAAGATGCTGCCCAACTGCTAGGTTCTCGGCTTAAACAGAAAAATCTATTGTCACCAGGAACAACTTTTTATTGGTACCGCAACCGCGAGACACAATTTTTGAAGTATTTCAGCAAAGAGGAAGATTTGGTATTTTGCAACGATATATACGGAGTGATGGAAAAGTTTAAACTCAAGTATGATCCTGCTGAATGGCGGCTGTTCATTGATTCGTCAAAAGACAGCATAAAAGGTGTTCTTCTTCATAATGGCAACACATTCGCTTCAGTTCCTATTGCTCACTCTGTTATTCTCCAAGAAAAATACGAGAATTTGGCCCTGATTCTTCAGAAGATTCATTATGATGAGCATAAGTGGATGATTTGTGGAGACTTTAAAATTCTATCCATGCTATTAGGGCAGCAATCCGGTTTCACCAAATATCCCTGCTTCCTTTGCTTGTGGGATAGCCGGGCCCGCGACCTACACTGGGGGAAAAAAGACTGGCCAATTCGGGAGTATTTGAGACCCGGTGAGAAAAATGTTCTTCATGAGAGCTTGGTACCTCGTGATAAAATTCTATTACCACCTCTCCACATTAAGTTGGGTCTCATTAAGCAATTCATCAAGTCCCTTCCAAAAGATGGTGAGTGCTTTCGGTACCTTTGCTCAAAGTTTCCCCGACTTTCTGAAGCAAAGCTAAAGGAAGGAGTGTTTGTTGGCCCTGATATAAGGAAACTCATTTCAGATGGAGCATTCGCTGAAACGATGTCTGAGAAGGAAAAAGAAGCCTGGGATTCCTTCAAGGATGTTGTTCTCAAATTCTTGGGGAACAGGCGGGATGAGAACTATAAGGATATTGTTGCCAGGATGCTCAATGCCTTCAAAGAACAAGGCTGTAACATGAGCCTGAAAGTCCATTTCTTGCACTCCCATGTGAACTACTTTCCCGAAAACCTGGGGGCGTACAGTGAAGAACAAGGTGAAAGGTTTCACCAGGACATCAAGGACGCAGAGAGAAGGTACCAAGGAAGATTGACCACCACTATGATGGCTGATTTCTGCTGGCTGCTGCTGCGGGAAACCCCAGATGAAAAATACGCCAAGCAGCGCACCAAGAGAAGCATTCGGGGGAAGAAGAAACGGGCCCACCAGGAGATTGATTGACCCAAGAATGACTTTAAAATCTAAACTGTGTTGACAAATATCGTGTTTTTACTAAACTTTGAAATAAAAATTTGCTAGTTATTACCACAGTGTCGGATCTCATTTATTAGAATTTTATTTTCACACCATCGGGTGTTTGTCTTCATGTATTGCAATGGTGCGGTTTGCGTTTTCTATTCTTACATACATACCTGTACAACATTTTTTGCACATTTCTTTGCTTTGCTTTGTGTCTAACCTCGCTCTTATATGCTCAATGTTTGTGCACATGTATGTGGCTGTTTTAAGTGCAGACAATTTTGCTACCATCACAGTGTGTTTGTTGACATTACTCTATTCTTATGTGCTGCCTTGTTACAATTTTCTTTATTCTTATTTGAATAACTACTAAACAATTAGTATAAAGAATTCATCCAAGAAACTTTTATCTCGATCGCACTCAATCTGAAACGTTCACCTCAAACTGCTAACCCAATGTAGCAAAAAATCTGTACGTGATGGAGCAAATTGGTTACCAGATTTGGATTCAGCGCACCAAAAAACGTAAAAATCAATCGAAACATTAGAGGCAGTTTAAAAAAAATTTTTTTTAGTGTACCTGTGTTATCAATCAAAGTGGTTTACATTGTAACTTAAACTTGGTAAATGTATATTAAAAAGGGAGACTGATAACTTGGATTTTTCTGAGCAATGGAGGGTTAAGTGATTTGCCCAAGGCCTCAAGGAGTGCTAGTGGGACTTGAACCCTGGTTTCTTGGTTCTCAAGCCAGAGCTCTAACCACTAGGCTACTCCTCAACTCCACTCTGCCACTCCACTTTTGGGGAAACTGCTAGGTTTTTATGACCTAGACTGGCCACTGTTGGAAACAGGATACTGGGCTTGATGGACCTTGGTCTGACCCAGTATGGCATATCTTATGTTCTTATGATGACATATTTGGTCCAGCAAGGAGGCTGAGTGGAAAATATAGGAAACTAATTCTTTCAATGGATCCTCAGCCTGCCACTCTACCTCTCCCATTTGGTCCTTTTCCCCTACTTCTCTCCTTCCCCCTTCCCCTTGGTCCCCTTCTCTTACCTCTCAGGATCCTCACTGCCTACCTCCTCCTCCATGTCATCCCCCTCCACCTCCTCTTTCCTGTTGGGCCCTTTCTCCTCTCCATCAGGACCCTCACCTTCCACCTCCATGTCGAGTCCCTCTTCCTCCTTCTTTTCCCCGTTGAATTCCTCCTCTTCCCCATTAGGACCCTCATCCTCCAACTCATGCTTTTTCCCCTGGGTTCATTCTCCCCCATGTTCTGCTGCACTAGGGATGGTGGTGGCTGCTTCTCCTCCTCTTCTTGCTCCCCCTCTCCTTGGGGAAATGCAGAAGTTACAGTTGGGCGAAGGAAAGCACTTACTGTCATATGACCAGCCCCAGGGGGTTAGAAGCACCAACAATTTACACACATCTACGTATTCTTACTTGAAATATTTGCATTTTTGTTGGCTATGCCAGGGCAGGCCTGTATTCCAGTGGCAAAGTGCCACCACAGCAATGGTTATGGGTGGTGATCAGATGGAAACAACATAGAGGGGTATATGGAGCTCTAGTAAAACACTGTAGGCCCCCATTTGTCTGGTCTAAGGAAGTTGAGGCAGGATAGGGTGATGACCTCAGTAGTTTGGCAGGCCCTATAGATGTATGGAGGAAAACAAGCTCAAGGCTGGAGTATGGTGTCACCTCTAATAACACTCTACCATTAGCACAGTGGCTAGGGGAAGATGTAGGTGACAAACTATATTCCCTCTTTATCCCTTTATACATCAAGAGCCTTCAAGAAACTCTCGCAGGCCACACACAGCTGGGTTGTGCGTGTCCTTGTCAGTAGTGCATATTGGGTCTGGTGCAGGTGTGACTACATGCATTAGCAGCCATTGTACTGTGGTAACCTCATGACTGTGGTTGTGAAGGTGCTATGTCATCTTTCATTCTTTGCTGCTTATAACCCACTATCCATGGGGAGGGAGGTTAGCAATTGTGACTACTTCTGGTGGATGGATGTGTGGAGTTCCATTGCCAGCTCTCTTCCCTCCCAGTGTGTAGGCCAAAGGTGGTGCATGTATGCACATTTTCCAAAAATGGCTGCTGCATGGTGGTTGGTCATCCTACAGAAACCTTCAACCGTTTAGTATAAAATCTCTGGCTCTAAGCCATACATCAAGCGCTTGACACCAAAGGGTGAAATTAAACTTACTTGCTAATTTTCTTTCCATTAGGACCTACAGTCCAATCCAGACTCCTGGGTTGTGTCCCTATTCCAGCAGATGGAGAATGAGCATTCTAGCTTTTGGTGATGTCACTACATAAGGAGCAACCACTCCTCCCACCAAGTCAGTATTCGCATGTCAAAGCAGAACTAGAACAAAACTAAGAATGCCCCTAAGGACAACTATATACAAAGCGTAGTTACTCACCTGTAACAGGTGATCTCTGGGAACAGCAGGAATTTAGTCTTCACATATGGATATCGTTGGTACCGATGGAGCCTGCGTGGGAACGCTCCCCAGCGTCCAATAGGAAAGCTTTTGGGAGCATTCCACAGCACCTGCGTGCTGCCTTCCCGCCTTTCCAACTGTCCCTCTCCAGTTGAGTTTATAGCTGAAACCAAAGAGAGAGGGAGAGAGAGAGAGATACAACTCGTAGGGGAGGTGGGTGGGTTGTGAAGACTAAATTCCTAATGTTCCCGGAGATCATCTATTACAGATGAGTAACTACGCTATCTCCAGGAACAAGCAGGAATGTAGTCTTCACATATGGGGACTCCCTAGCTGCAGATGCCAGGGAGATGGCCCCAGGGAGTTGTCAGCCCTTGTGAAAGGGCCATGCTTCCCCCCATGGATCTCTGGCATCCTACCAGGGATGGTGGGTAGGAGTTGACTAAGTCTGAAAAAGGTGTTGAAGAACAGCCTGACCAAATAAGGTATCCCAGTGGGAGTCCTTGTCTAAGCAGTAGTGGGCCGTGAAGGTATGTAACGAAGTACAAGTAGCTGCTCGACAGATGTCGTCGATAGACACAGAGTGAAGATGAGTCATTGAGGCTGCCATGGCTCTCACATTGTGAGCTGTGACATGGCCTTCAAGAGGAAGGTTCTTACTCTCATAGGCAAAGGATATGCATTGGGCAATCCAGTTAGATAGAGTTCTTTTGGAAACTAGAAGTCCCAAATGACTAGGATCAAAAGCAACAAAGAGTTGACACGATTTTTGATGTTGCTGTGTACTCTGCAAGTAAAAGACTAAAGCTCTTTTACAGTCCAAAGTATGAAGGTTCCTTTCTGCACTGGAGGCAAGAGGCCTCGGAAAGAACACAGGAGAGTAAACCGTTTGGTTTAAATGGAAAGGCGAAACCACCTTTGGCATAAAGTGTGGATGAGTCCTAAGAACTACCTTATCATGGTGGAACCTTGTGTAAGGAGGATCAGTCACTAATGCTTGCAATTCACTGATGCGACGTGCTGATGTGATTGCAATGAGGAAGATGAATTTCTAGGATAGGAATTTCAGAGATGTAGTGGCTAATGGTTCAAAGGGTGGTTTCATAAGCCTCCCGAGCACCAGATTCAAGTCCCATGCCACCGGTGGTGGCTTAATGGGAGGCTTTGTTAAAAGAAGACCTCTCATAAATCTCGCTATGAGAGGATGAGAGGAAACAGGTTGCCTACTTAGAGGCTTGTAAGAAGCTGCAATAGCACTAAGATGGAATCTTACTGAATTTGTCTTAAGACCCGCATTTGACAAATGAAGGAAATACTCCAGTATCGATTCCGGAGGTATCGCAAAATGATTAAGACCCTTTTACGAACACCATATGGTAAACCTTTTCCACTTAAAGGCATATGAGCGTCTTGTTGAGGGTTTCCTAGAAGCATGAAGGATATCCTTTACCTATTGAGAAAGGTTGAGATCCCAAAGCTCTAGGCTTTCAGCAACCAGGCCCTGAGATGCAGAGACTGGGGATTGGGATGCCACAGCATCCCGTTCTCTTGGGAGAGAAGATCTGGAGCAGATCCCAACTCCAGAGGCGGAGCTTGAAAGAGATGTAGAAGCAGAGGGCACCACCGTGGTCAATATGGAGCTATGAGAATCATATGACCTCTGTCTCTCTGAAGCTTGAATAGTGTTTTGGGGATGAGGGGAATGGGTGGGAAGGCATATAGGAAGTCCTGACCTCAGTGAAGGAGGAAGGCATCCCTTGCCTGACAATGTCAAGCCGGGATTCTGGAACAGAACCGGGGAAGTTTGGCATTCAGTGGACTTGCAAAGAAGTCTATGTCCGGGGTTCCCCAAATCTGAAATATTCGGGCAACCTGGTCTGCAAGGAGATACCATTCGTGTGGTAGCAGAACTCGACTGAGTTTGTCTGCCCAAGAGTTTTGAATACCTGGAAGATACACCGCAAGGAGATGAATCTGATGCTCTCTGGCAAGGGCCCATAGCCGCAAAGCTTCGTTGCATACTGACAGAGAGCCTGTTCTGCCCTGCTTGTTCATATAGAACATGGCTACCTGATTGTCCATTTGAACTAGGACTGTCTTGTATCTGAGCTGGGCATGAAATATTCGAAGAGCAAGGAAGATTGCTCTGAGTTCCAGGAGGTTGATGTGAAGACAAATCTCCTGTGGAGGCCAGGTACCCTGGGTACAGAGATCGTGCAGGTGGGCTCCCCATCCCACCTGAGATGCATCTGTTGTTAGGGTGGTTTGGAATAGGGGTTGCTAACAAGGAGACCCCACCAGAAGATTTTTGAGTGATTGCCACCATTGGAGGGACGAAATAAGACGGTCTGAGTTCGTTATTTTGTCCGACAGGCAACCTGAGGCCTGTGTCCACTGAGTGGATAAAGTCCACTGGGCTGCTCGCATGTGGAGGCGAGCATAAGGAACCACATGCACGGTGGATGCCATGTGGCCCAGCAGTTTGTAGCATTTCTCGAGCAGTGAGATAAGATTTGAGCACTGCTTGGGAAGCTAGCTGTATTATGCGAAGACAGCGGGGCTGCGGAAGGAAAGCCCTTGTCTGTCTGGTATCCAGATGAGCTCCTATGAACTCTAGGGATTGAGTGGGAGCAAGATTGGATTTTGGGAGGTTTATGACTAGTCCCAAATACTGAAGGATTCGCATTGTGCGAAACAGAGCACAGCTGGCTTCTGGCACTGTAGGGGCTCGAATGAGCCAGTCATCTAAGTAAGGGAAGACGAATATTCCCAGAGTGCGGAGAAATGCAGCTACCACAGCTATGCATTTTGTGAATACTCTTGGTGCAGAAGCCAGGCCAAAGGGAAGAACCCTGTATTGGAAGTGCTTTCCTTGAAACAGGAATCGGAGGAATCTTCTGTGATTTGGATGGATGAGAATATGAGTATACACATCCTTGAGATTTAGAGAAGAAAGCCAATCCTGACTTTGAAGGTATGGCAGCAGAGTTCCTAGAGATTCCATTTTGAACTTCTCTCGGAACAGATATTTGTTCAATTCTCTGAGGTCTAAAATGGGTCTGTGTCCTCCTGTTTTCTTTGGAATAAGAAAATAGGGGGAGTAGAACCCTGTACCCTGTTGCGGAATGGGTACTTCCTCTATTGCTCCTTGCGCAAGGAGTGTTGTGACTTCTTGACCTAAGAGATTATCGAGAGAGGTCACTGGTCAACATTGAAATTGTTACTGACTTTAAAAGGCCCTAATCCAGCGATGGCGAACCTATGGCACGCGTGCCAGCTGTGGCATGCGAAGGCCTTGCAGCTGGCACGCGGGTAGGTCCGCAAAAAAGAAAAAGCTGGCTCTGGCTGCTGCCGCGGACGCGGCAGCGGCAGAGTGCAGTGTCCCGCGGGGCCCCCTCCGCCCGCTAAGCCCCTCTGCAAGGGCTTTCAGATTCGCGAGGGAGAGCGTCTCCCTCGCGTCTCTGTTAAGCCTGCAGGGGCTAATGGGAAATTTCCCATCAGCCCCTTTAGACGCGAGGGACTGATGGGAAATTTCCCATTAGCCCCTGCGGGCTTAACAGAGACGCGAGGGAGAAGCTCTCCCTCGCGAATCTGAAAGCCCTTGCAGAGGGGCTTAGCGGGTGGAGGGGGCCCCGCGGGACATTGCATTCTGCCGCTGCTGCGGCAGCGGCAGCAGCCAAAGCCAGCTTTTTTTTTTTTTTACTATGCCATGGGGGGGGGGGGGGTTAGGACTGCTAATGGGCTGGGGGGGGGGGTAGGACTGCTAATGGGCTAAGGGGGGTAGGACTGCTAATGGGCTAGGGGGGTAGGACTGCTAATGGGCTGTGGGCTGATGGGGGCTGTCTGGAAATGGGGTGAGGGGGGGTTAGGACTGATAATGGGCTATGGGGGGGGCTAGGACAGGAAATGGGCTGATGGGGAGGGGTTAGGACTGGATGGGCTGTGGGCTGTTGGGGGGGTTAGGACTAGTAATGGGCTATGGGGGGGTTAAGACTGGTAATGGGCTGTGGGCTGATGGGGGCTGTCTGGAAATGAGGTGATGGGGGGTTAGAACTGCTAATGGGCTATGGGGGGGGGGGTTAGGACTGATAATGGGCTAAGGGGGGGCTAGGACAGGAAATGGACTGATGGGGAGGGGTTAGGACTTGAGGTGGGCTGATGTGGTTAGGACTGGTAATGGGCTGTGGGCTGATGGGGGAGGGGGGTTTAGGACTGGCAATGGGCTGTGGGGGGCTGACTGGAAATGGGCTGATGGGGTTAAGACTGGAAGTGGGCTGATGGGGGGTTAGGACTGGTAATGGGCTATGGGGGGTTAGGACTGATAATGGGCTATGGGGGGGTTAAGACTGGTAATGGGCTTTGGGCTGATGGGGGATGTCTGGAAATGGGGTGATGGGGGGTTAGGACTGGTAATGGGTTATAGGGGGGGCTTAAACTGAAAATGGGGTGATGGGGGTTTAGGACTGGAAGTGGGTTGATGGGGGGCTAGGACAGGTAATGGGTTGTGGGGTTTCTATCACTGGAAATGGGCTGAGTGGAAGGGGAGGCTTGAACTGCAAATAGCTGATGGGGAGGGAGCTTGGAATGGAAATGGGCTGTGAGGGAAGGGAGCTAGGACTGAAAATGGGCTGATGGAGCAGCTAGGATAGGACTGGAAATGGGCTGTTGGGGGGAGCTAAGATTGGAAATGGGCTGTGGTGGGGGCTTGAATTGAAATGGACTCATGGAGGGGCTAGAACTGGAAGTAGGCTCATGGGGGGGGGGGCTTGGACTGGAATTGGACTGAGTGGAGGGGAGCTATGATTTGACATGGGCTGATGATGGGGCTAGGAAATGACTAGAAATGGGCTGATGGGGGGCTAGGATTGGAAATGAGCTGATGAAGGGACTCAGACTGAACATGGATGGGGGAGCTAGGACTGGCAATGGGTTGATGGGGGGCTAGGACTGGAAATGGGCTGATGCAGGGACTAGAAAGGAATGGATGCTGGGTGAGACTGGAACTAGAAGGGAGCTGATGTTGGGGGAGGATTAGAATGGGATGGGGCTGGGAGAGTAAAATGGAGAGGGGAAAAATATTTTGTGTGGGAGGAATGAAAAATCTACAATTGGCCGGGTATTGGGAGAGTAAGTGGGGATTGAGGATGGAGCGGTAAAATTTGTGTGGATGAAATAGGAATGAGGAAAGAGCAAAAGGAGAAAGATTAGTATGTTAAAGCAGATGTAGAGAGAGAGAGAATGGAAAAAAAGACTAGAAGAGAGAAGAAAGAACAAATGGACAGCAGACGATGGAGAGTTAGCAGAAAACATGAAGAAACCAGAAGAAAGTGGCTGGAGCAATTGCAACTGAAAAAAAATGCACAAAAGGTAGAAAGATATCTCTTTATTTTGAATTTATTAACTGGAATATGAAACCTCTGGGAAATGTGCATTATTAACGTCTGTGCTTTGTTTGGTACAAGAGGAAATTAATTTATAGTTTTATTTCTACAGTGTTGTACATTCCAAGTTTGGCTTTTGGGGTTCCCAGTTTAATTATTGCCTTCCTGTTTCTAAATTGTGATTCCTTGTTTGGTGATGGTCTATGTTCTGCATGTGTAACTGAGCTGAGGTTTAATTGACGTGCTGGCACTTTGAGGAAATTCTTTGGTTTTGTGCGGCAGTTTGGGCACTCGGGCTCAAAAAGGTTAGCCACCACTGCCCTAATCTGTAGTATCTTGGTGAGCTGAACACGAATATAACATTAAAAAAATTTTATTGGCTCTCATTTTGAAGATATTGCATGTAGTTCATTTTTGACGTTTCACCGTGTAAATTTATCCAGTAGAACATCAACAACATCCCAAATAAGCCTTGAATGATGTAATATTGCATCACATTGCATATGAGTACCAGCATGCACACATCATCCAGAGTTGATTGCATCATTTTCTGATGCAATGCAGTACTACTGCAAGACGGCTGCTGAAGCCATCTGACGTCAGCAGTGTACTATACACAGTCGGAAAGGAAAGTAATCTGGTATTCTGTTCCGATATTGAAAGCCTCATGAATGCCTTAAAAATCACTCATGACCCACAATACTGAAGACTATTTATAGACTCTTTGAAACTGAGTCTGAAGGCTTTGCTTTTGAACAATGGAAACCGTCTTCCATCTATTCCAGTAGCGCATGCCGTCCACATGAAAGAGACATACGATAACTTAAAGCATCTACTGACTTCCATTAACTATAACAAGTACAGCTGGCACCTCTGTGGTGACTTGAAGGTAGTTGCCCGTTTAATGGGACTGCAGCAGGGATATATAAAATACATGTGTTTCTTATGTGAGTGGGATAGCCAAGCAAGGGATTGGCACTACTTGCGGAAGAAATGGAATCGCAGACAAAATGTAACAGTTGGAGAGAAGAATATCCAGCACCCAGCTCTGGCTGAGGCTCACAAAATCCTGCTACCACCCCTTCACATCAAACTAGATTTGATGAAAAACTTTGTGAAAGCCATGGACCGCATTTTGCCAGCTTTCCGATACCTGCATGAAAAATTCCCTCAACTCAGCGAAGCAAAGATTAAAGAGGGAGTTTTTGTGGGTCCTCAGATTCGAGAGCTCTTCAAAGATGACCGGTTCAACAACTTGCTGCAGGGTGATGCGAAACAAGCATGGAATGCTTTTCGCCTAGTGTCAACAAACTTTCTCCGGAATGTTAGGGCAGAAAACTACAAGGAACTAGTAGAAGACATGCTGATGCAGTATCAGAAACTTGGCTGTAATATGTCTCTAAAGATCCATTTCCTTGATTCCCATCTCGATTTCTTTCCTGACAACTGTGGCATGGTTAGTGATGAACAGGGCGAACGTTTTTGAAAGTATGTTTGTTTGTACAGGGTGGTGTACACAATCGGACTGTCTAAGTACACCTGAGAAAGAGTTAAAGTTGTTCAGAACTTTGCTCAGAAATAAACTTCATATATTTGCTTACTAAGTAGGTGAAGAGGTACATGTCCTGTAAATAAGAAAAAAAGGGCAGCTTGTACTCTAGCCTTTCTGTCTCAGGGTTATTTATTAGATATCAAGCAGTCAGCAGTAAACAGTTATGTCTTGGAATACATGTATGTCTCCTCATACTGACCTACACTGATTAGAAGTTGACCTATGATGTGATAAATACGTAATACCTGACGTATAATAATAAAGTGAAATTATGCTGTATCATCCAAAAGAGCCTTATAAATAAAGTGAACCATGGCTAACAGTGAGAGTAAACAAAGAGAACTTGCTTCTATTTGCTTCTCTCCGCAAAGCTGGAGGTTGCTGGTGAGGGGGTGCTAAGAAAGCCCACAGTTTTCACCAGGATATCGCAACGATGGAGCAAAGATAACAGGGAAAATGGTCCACTACAATGCTGGCTGACTACTGCTGGACACTCCCCAGAGAAGCTCCCGAACAGCTGTACAAGAGACAGGTGACAAAATCTAAAAAGTAGTCTATGACTTGTTTTTTTACAGGTATTAACCGAAGGCCTATTATATTTACTATTGACATGCATTTTGTGATGTAAACATTAATTCTTGTAGATTACAAAAAAAATAGAGCCAACTTTGCAATTTCACTGTCATATTCGTGTTCAGCATATAAAAATTGATAAGAAATGACTATTTTTATTTCAGTAATATGACTTTTGTAAAAATTTGTTGACCAGTGATTGAACTGTCTTACAATTGTAGGAGGGGGCTGCTGTGAAAATGAAGCTTGTACCCCTCTCGTACAATGGACTGAGTCCAATTTTCTGCTGTTATTTGGTACCATCTGTGGGCAAAATGACATAACCTGCCTGGGATGTCCAAGGGTTCTGGTCCCTTCAGGGGCAGGAAGACGAAGTTCTCTAGAAAGGAGTCAAAGCCTCTGAGGAGGCTGATCCTGCTGAGCTGGCTGAGGTTTTGCAGCTTTTGGCTTCTTTTGTTGTCTAGGTTGTTGCTGTTGTCCCTTTTGGGCAGTCTGGCCTGGACGGTGTCCCTGTTGGGTATAGGAAGGATAAAACTTGAAAAATGTTTTTTTAGATCTTTTCCTTGCAGGATTGGCTGTAGATTTGGACAATCTATGCAATGTGATATTGTCTGCATCTATTTCATTAGCTTTCTCCTGCCGATTCTTGCCAAAGAGATTTTCTCCTGTGCAAGGAATGTTTCCTAATTTATCCTGTACCCAAATTTCCAAGTTGAATGCCTGAAGCCAGACAATCCAATGTGCACCAATGGCAATAGCAGAGGTTCTGCTAATGCACTCAAAATAGTCAAAGGCTGCACGATTAACGAACTTGGAAACATCCTGGGCATGTTTGACAAGAGTAAGATAGTCCTGTCTTTTGTCATCAGGAAGAAGGGGGCTCATAAGCTCCAAGTCTCCTGTGACCTCTTTAAGGAACATTCCCATATACAAGATATAGGAACTGATCTTAGCTGAGAGCATGGAAGCTTGGATGCATCAATGCCCAAAGGCATCGAAAATCCTTCATTCATGACCTGGAGGACTGGATGCATGTCTCTTTGCACTTTTCATCCTATGCATGGCTGATTTCACTACCATTGAATGGTGTGGTAATTGAGTTTTTTGCAAGCCAGGACAAGGTGGAACTCAATACATAGTATTGAGTCTATGAGAATGAGGAGTTGTGGTCAAAGGTGTTTCCCACATTTTCAGCATAAGATCATGTAAGATCATGAATAGGCAGAGTATCTGCCTCTTTGGGAGCCTTAGGGTATTGGAGAATCTCCAACTCCTTTGTCCTAGGCTCTTTTTCAGGAGCTACTGTGATGAAAAGGCCTCGGGCCACATTACGGATAAAATCCTGAAAGGACATATCCTCTGCGCTGAGGAGAAGAGGAATCCTCTGGGAGAAGTACTCATGTATCGGCAGAGTCTTCGGAGTCATCAGACTCATCAGAGGATTCAAAATACCTCTGATCCCGGTGATTGTGCAGCGCATGGTACCGGTATCGATCAAAGTCAGTATCGGGTTGCTCTGGTACCGATCTGTTGATGCCAGAGACAGACGCATGACTCGGTATGGGTGGCTTACCCACCGACGTCGATGCCATCGGTACCGGTACCGTTTGAAGTGTCTGAAGCGGTTTCAACGGTACCGAAGCCGTGAGAAGAGCCGCTAGACTGCGTTCAAAAGCAAGAAATCTCTGGTCTATCGACGCTGCCAATGCTTGGGTGTCGGTACCGGTAGAAGTGGCCGGAACCCCAGAGCATGGCACCAGTAGTTCTGCCGAGGTTGAGGCCTCGAGAACATCCTGGAGCCCTGTTAATGTTTTGGAAGCCGAAGCCTCCCGCTGGGGCAGTTTTGCCAGTGAAAATTCCTCAAGGGCAACGCCAATGCCATCTTGAAACTTAGAAGGAGATCTACCCTTTGAGGACCGGCTAGATTTATGTTTAGTTATCTGAGATCCATGGGAGGAAGATGAAGCCCTGGAAGACGTTGATGCGACAGACACCGCATCTGAGGGAAAGAGAGTGCTAAGTTTTGCAGCTCGATTCTGCCGACCCCTGTTTTACATCATTCCACAGGAGAGGCACTCCAAAGTAGAGTGATCAGGACCTAAACATTTGAGACACCAATCATGGGTGTCGCTGACGGAGATGGTACCGCCACACTTAGAACATTTTTTAAAACCAGATGTTGGTTTTTCCATTTTTAAAGAAAAATTGGACCTAGTGCCCACAGTGGCGCCTAGCACCAAGGAAAAACGTTTCTGAAGTAAAATACCTCAGAAACTATAGTTTGTTTGGTTTTTTTTAGAAGAAAGAAGAATGAACCGGTGGTACCGGTATAGCATCGAGGGAAAGCAGACGCGACTACAAAAAAAAACAAGATTAAAAACGAAATTTTCTGTGGTGACAGGGTATGCGACCTGTCGACTCCGCGGAAAACGAAGACCTGGAGAGGGACAGTTGGAAAGGTGGGAAGGCAGCATGAAGGCACTGTGGGATGCTTCCAAAAGCTTTCCTATTAGACGCTGGGGAGCTTTCCCGCACAGGCTCCATCGGTACCGACGATACCCATATGTGAAGACTACATTCCTGCTTGTTCCTGGAGATACTTGCTAGCACACGGGTGATGACTTAGGACAGCCTGAGGGAACCAGGCATGCTCAGCTCCCTGCAAGCACCTGAGACTAAACCGTTTGGCTTGGAAAGAACTCCTCCTCCTGCCCAGAGCAGGCGCCTTGCCCCCCAAAATTGAACATCCTAAATGAGCTGGCCACCAATGAGATGGGTGGGATCTAGATTGGACTGTAGTTCCTAATGGAAAGGAAATTAGCAGGTAAGTCTAATTTCAACTTCGATAGTGCCCCTACAGTCCAATCCAGACTCCTGGGATGTACCAGAGCAGTACTCAAATCCAGGAGGGACCAGCAAGCCCGCCTCCAAGGCCCAAACCGCACTTCCACCATGCCTGCTGATCCAGATTACAATGACGAACAAAGGTATGCAACAATGCCTAAGTGGCTGCCCGACAAATCTTCGCCAGAGGAACCAGTGCACATTCCACCCAGGATGCTGCCTGCGCCCTTATGAAATGTGACTGCAGTCCCGAGGGCACTGATTTTCACTTCAACAGATAGGTTGACCCAATCGCCTCCTTCAACCAGCAAGCAACGGAAGCCTTTGAGGCCGCTTCCCCCTTCTGGGGACCCCCAAAGAGTAGAGACAGACGATCCAATTTCTGAAACAACTCTGTAACTTTCAAGTAGTGCCTTAGTGATCTGCGTGCATCTAGAGCTCGGAGGCTATTATCCTGTCCCCGCAGGAAAACCAGGAGGACTATGGGTCTGATTGAGATAGAAAGGCGATACCATTTTGGGCAAAAATAAAGGCACCATCCACAACACTACTCTGTCCTTCGCCAGCAGGAGATAGGGCTCTCGACAGGACAAAGCCTACAGTTCAGAAATCTTCCTGGCTGAACAAATGGTGATCAAAAACACTACCTTTAAAGGTAAGGTCCTTCAGCGAAACCACTGCCAGTGGCTCAAATGGTGCTGCCAAGAAAGCCGCCAGCACTACGTTGAGATCCCAAGGATAAAGGGGGCTGCCACAGCAGCTTCAAAAGCTTGACTGCTCTGAGAAACCTGACCATGTCAGGATGCGCCACCAAGGAGATCCCCTGAACTCGGCCCCGATAGCAAGCCAGAGCCGAAACCTGGACTCAAAGGGAGTTCAAAACTAGGTCCTTCTCAAAACCAGTCTGCAGGAACCCCAATACATCCAGGATCATGGCTGCAAAGGGATGGCACCATCGTTCTGCAAACCAGGTCTCAAACACTCTTCCTACTCGCACATACACCAGAGAAGTGGACCGACGTCGTGCTTTAAGCAAGGTAGCAATCACTGGCGCTGAGTACCCTCAGTGACTGAAGGTCACCGTCTCAAAAGCCAGACTGTAAGCGAGAATCAATCCACTTGAGGCATGCACACTAGACCCTGTGACAATAGGTCCTTCCTCAATGGCAGTTGCCCAGGACTGTCCACCAGGAGCCGCACTAGGTCCGCATATCAAGGTCTCTGTGGCCAATTCAGGACCACTAGAAGGACCAGTCCCGCATTCACCTCTACTCGCTGAATCAGCCACCCTCTGGCCAACACGTCGAGGCCTTCAGACGTTGGCTCCCTGTGCCTGCTGAAGAAGTGCCCCACTTTGGCAATCTCTGCTGAAGCCATAAGATCCATGACTGGTAGTCCCCAACAGTCCGTCAACTGGCAGAAGACCTTGCCTGCCAAGGACCACTCCCCTGGATCTATCTGATGCCTGCTTAGAAAGTCCGCTTGAACATTTTCTTTTCCGGCCACATGAGCTGCCGACAACTGGGCGAGATTCTCCTCTGCCCATTGAAGAAGCGGGGCTATCTCCTCTGCCCGTTCCACCCTGATGATTGATGTAGGCAACAGTGCAGGTGTTGTCAGAAAACACCCTGACTGCCCGATGCTGCACCAGGCCCTGAAATTCCAGGAGAGCCAGCCGGACTGACCTCAACTCCAGGCGATTGATAGACCATTGCATCTGGTCTGGGGACCAAATGCCCTGTGTGATCTGGGTTAGACAATGTGCTCTCCAACCGGAGAGACTGGCATCCATTATGATTATGATCCATTCCGGCTGTTCCAGAGGCATCCCCTTCTCGAAGCTGCTCCAAGACAACCACCATGACAGGCTGCTGTGCACTTGTAGTAGACACACTAACCGACAACTGAGAGGATGTCTTTGAGGTGACCACTGGGAAAGCATCGTCCACTGTAATGGCTGCATTTGGGCTCTGGCCCACGGCACAAAATCCAGCGTCGATGCCATGGAGCCCAGAACCTGAAGTTAGGACCATAAGGACTATGCCCGCTGAACTAGAAAGCGACGAATCTGGTCCTGAATTTTCCTGCAGATTTCTGCTGGCAAAAAACACCTTGCCTGGGTCATAACGAAGCGAGCCCTCAGGTACAGCAAGTCCTGCGATGGGTCGAGGTGGCTTTTGGCTAATTTGCCACCCACCCAGACTCTGCAGAAGGTCGAGGACTTGCTGTGTTGCGCCGAGGCTCTCCTCGTGTGACTTGGCCTGAATGAGCCAGTCGTCTAGGTAGGAGTGAACCAGAATCCCTTGGCTCTGCAACTGGTCCGTGACCATCACCATAATCTTGGTGAAAGTGCGAGGAGCCGTGGTGAGCCCGAAACTGAAAATGTTCCATTGGAACCGCAAACCAGAGGTACCTTAGATGCCCTGGTCAGATGGGAATATACAAGTATGCTTCCGTGAAATCCAGGAAAGTGAGGAATTCTCCCTGCTGTAAAGCCACAGTGATGGATCGGAGGTTGAGACTGTTACTAACCATGCAGCAGCGATATTGGATTCTGCCTAGTTAGCTCCTGCCCTTAACGATAGGCGAGGGTTCTCCATGCCTCTCTTTTGGGTGCAGGTCATAATCGGGCAGCACTGTTAGCCTCGGTGGCTTCCTCGGTCTGCAATAATCATTTGATATTCAATGCATCAATCAACTTCTGCTGGAGTCTGCAAATCAAGAATTAATTGATTACCATTTTTTTGCCCTTTGGAGTAGCCTAGTGATTAGGACAGCAGTCTGGGAGCTTAAAAGACAAGGGTTCAAATCCCACTGACATTCCTAATGGCTTTGCACAAGTCACTTAACTCTCCATTGCCTCAGGTACAAATTTAGATTATAAGCCCTAGGGGACAGAGAAATACCCGATTGTAACTCACTTTGTACTACTAGAAAGGCATGCGCTAAATACTAATAAAATAAAATTCTAATAGGAATTAGGTGTTATACAGTAGATCTCAGAAGGATTCTTCTCGCTAACTTGCCCTTGACACCTTTTTAGAAGTACAGGACCCAGTTTTCAGTGGCAGCAGTCACTATATTAATTTAAATGCTGGCTGTGGCATTTAAATTAATACATAAAATCACAGAGAAGCCAAGGCACCCAGTGAGAGTTTTTGCCAGTTCTGGTTTTCGCTTTGCATTTCAGTGCAGTATGATATGTCAGGGGTGGGAAATTTACGGCCCGCGGGCTGCATGTGGCCTGCCACAGAGTTATCTGCGGCCCACAGAAGCAGGGGCAAAAATGCCTAAAAATCACCAGCGCCGGCTGCCTCACACTGCCAAAAAAATACAATTGCCATATCCGAGAAGATCTGCGATTTAGCGAAGCTCTGCCCTGCCGCGTTGCTGTGTTGGGGTGGGCGGCAGCAGCAGAAGCAGATAGCCAAAGCTGGGAGTTTGAATAAAAAAAAGAAAAAGAGAGACAACCAATTAAGCAAAAGAGCGGGCCTGTGCCTCATTCCACTCTCGTGAGCAGTCGACTGGTCCCGTCCCCTAACGTGGCATCAAAGGGGGTGGGACCGTCCGATCTGCTCACATGAGTGGAATGAGGCATGAGCCCGCGGTTTTGCTTGTTTGGTTCTCTCTCTCTCTTTTTTTTTTAAATTCAAACTCCCAACTTTGGCGGTCTTCTTCCACTGATGCCACCAACCCCAACACAGCAAAAGCGGCAGGGCAGAGCTGCACCAAATCGCTGCCAATTTGCCAGCAGTTGAAGTCACCTCAGCACAGCCTGGTGCTGCCACAGCTGCTGGAGAGCTGTTTTTGGCACAGGTTGTTATTTTTTGCATCTCAGCGACAGCGAGGCAGAGCAGGTTAGTGAGACGGGAAGGAGCAGCTTCAGACAATTTGTCACTGGCGTTAGTAGATAGCCAGATTTTGGTGGGCCACTGTAGCACCTCAGGGACAGGCAGTGGGCCTCAGGGAAGGCCCTTCGGATTTGAGCTGGGCATAGGCTATTGCACAGAAGATAGTCCCATAGCTCTGTTGGAAGGACCATCTCACCTTCAGAGGTGCCTTTTTTTTCCAGAGTTTGCACATCAGATTTATTTTGCTATGAGCAGATTGATAAGGAAGGAAGATATAAAATGAGCAAAACTAATTCTGATAGCCATGAAAAAATAATTCTCTCTTATTAGTCTTGGTCAACTGTAGGGTGTTGGGGGGGGGGGGGGTGTTATTGAAATATGGATTGTCTGAACTTTGATGTTTTGCGTTCTTTATGTTGCCAGACTGAAATTTAAAGTATTTTCAGTTCATACTCAAGGAAATTTTAAATTTTTAAGGGAATCTCTCAGTTTAATTTTGTGTAGTAAACCTTTTCTGTGTACCACTATTGTTTTAGTTTTATTTATTTTTTTATTATTATTATGCAATTTACACGTCACATTAAATGAAATGTAATGTGAACTAATGAATACAATCAGTTTTAGAAGGTGCAGCCCTCCGCTAACCACGGCCCTCTCAAAGTGGCCCCCAAGCCAAAACAATTGCCCTCCCCTGATATATGTAGTTCCTGAATTTATCCACTGGGATCAGTGCTGCAGATTCCATAATTCATCAGATGGTCAGAAATCCAGGAGTGGCTAAAAATCTAACTCCTGGAACTGGGTAACTTGGCAACTCTGGAATCAGTGCCCCTGTAAGTATAGTCAGCAGTGCTGTGACAATCATTTCTACTATTTGTTTCATTTAAGGAAGCCTGGGAGAGATATTCAATGTGATTAAGGTGCTTAGCAGACCAAGGTGAAGCTACAGTGGTGATGGCCAGCCGCTTCAACTGTGCTGGCTGCCGCTGCCGCTGAAATCCCCCCAACTATTCATGTGTCTACGGATGTGCAGCTAATGTGTATAAGGAGCTGCAGTGCAAGGACTGAAGCTTAAGAGATAAGTACTTTTTGTCTCTCTGTTAGAAGATTCTGACATCAAATTTGCCCTGCTGAGTGACTTTTTTTGTCGGAGCTAGTCAACCAAGTGCACAGAAAAGCTTTGAAATCTGCCAGCAACGGATGGACCTGAAGCAGGGCTGTATGAAGTTTGAAACCAACCCGAAACATGTGACACGTCGTCGATTCTATACTCTGGCATGGTGATTCAAGCCGGGTCGATTCTATACTCTGGCATGGTGATTCAAGCCAGTGTTGCTTGTCTGTGAAATCTTCAAAAAAAGCTAAGTTAAGAACTGTTACGCCTGATATTAAGTTTTGTGAATGTTAATAAAAAGGAGAGGTCACAGAGGTACACAGAAGTTTTCTGTGCACTTGGTTGACTAGCTCCGACAAAAAAAGTCACTCAGCAGGGCAAATTTGATATCAGAATCTTTTTGAGAATGGATGGATGATTAGTCGATTCTGATTGGTTTTTGATTTTTGGTGTCTCTGTTAGAAGAAGCAAGTTGTGCCTTTCTTTCTGGGATGGGTTTCCATTACCAGTGATTACAATTCTGATTGGTCCGTGACTCAACAATTTTGCCAGTAGGTCTAGTTCTTAGTCATTCTAGTTTTCATTCATTTTAACCAATTCAGCCAATGGCTCACTTTTTAGCATTCTTCAATGTGCATGGATCCTTCCATTCTGAGCTAGAAGGCGAAGAGACAAGCAACAAGGTACGGAGAGAATGTGCAAGCTCTTCCTCCTGCCTAGACTTTCTCTGGCAGAAATCCAGCTATACAGGGTTTCAGTACTACGCTTATTGGTCAGGGTAAGAATCTACCTGCTCAGAGAATGCAGTCTGAAAGTCTTGTTTCACTATCCCCAACATCTCTCTCTCTCTCTCTCTTTCTCAGTCTTAGGGATATGTTTACTAATCGGTGGTAGTGGCTTCCGTGTAGTATTGGAGCCGCGGCACCATTGAAGTCACCACTGATTAGTAAACATACCCCTTAGAGTTGTATAGCCCTGTGAAGAATTCACAGCAGGAGTCCAATTATCAGCAACAGAATCTCATACAATATTGCAGGAGTTTGTAAGTCCTGCCCTTTTGTTCTTGAAGTTCATTCCAGCTAAAGAATAATCCTTTCCTCCAATGTCAAACCCTGGAGGGGGGATTGGCTTCACATCTGATGGATGTGGTGTTTTTTTTAATTTCAGCTTTTTATATACCCCGCTATATCAGCTTGTTAAAATTTACACACTGTATTTCTCTAGCATATGTTCAGCTCATCTGGGGCATAATACACTGCATGAGGTAATTTTCTAGATAATTGGAAAAATTAAGTAATAGCTTACAGAAGGTAAGCACTTTTTAATGTCCTTTCTGTTCTGGAGGTGAGCCTGTAGTTGTTTGATACCTCCTGAAAAACTAAATAGAGGTCTGTAACCATAGAACTATGTTCTTGTATCTATCATATGATGTCATGCAGAACTGACAAGTGACAGCATTTATTTTTCGATGTGGGATTGTATCAATGAACTGCATTCATTAGGGGTGACTGGGCAATCTTGTGATATCATTTTTTCCTCTAGAAGTAAAAAAAAGTCCTTTGCCTATGCCTTATGCCAGTTTACTTCATTTTTTGCTTAAGGATATTCTGTTAAAATGCATATTCGGCTATAAGCATAATATTTGCTTGTGAGTAATAAAGCAGATACATTAAATTCATGGTTAGAAACAAGACACATGTTGTCTTGAGCTAGCCCCATGGCCAGGTCTGGTAACCAATTTATTGGGCTGAAAAAAGATGTGTCTATATTGTACTCTAATTTCTTTTGAGCATTATAGAAATTTGTTTATATGTTTGATTTTTCATCCCATTAAATGAGTTATGAAAAATACATGCAGTGGAAATCTGCATGTAGGTCCAGAAAGAGCAGCAGGGTGTCCTCTGGATGTCTGTTGTTGTGGTCTGGCAGAGAGAATTTTGGTTCTTTGAACATTAAAAGAACTTGCTAGGAATGTGTATTTGGTTTCTTGATGTGTCTTAAATGATTTAGGGGATCATTTACTAGTAGAGTGCAATAACACTCATTCTCCAGGAACAAGCAGGAAGTCAGTCCTCACATATGGGTAATGTCAGCGCCAATGGAGCCTCCGGAAGCATCTCCCCAGCTTTCAAAGAAAGTCTTTGGGAGATGCACCATGCATGTGTGGTCTCCTTTCCACCCAAGGGTGCCATCTTGCCTCAGTCTCCTTTTTTCCACAGAGTCCTCTGGACGTCTGTCCAGTTTCCCCCGGAAAAAGTGTGATTTTTTTAAACATCTCTGACTGGTTTACTACTGGTTCCTTCCCGCCCTGAGCCAGCTCACCTTGGTGTCTCTCCTCGGGTTCGTTCCTTCATTTTTCCCTTTTGTACCTCAAGGTGTCCCTCGACTGGCGTTCACGCCCTTTTTCGGCCAAAGGCTTCGGACCCTTGTCAGGTGGCAAGAACTCCTCTTTTCTGATCACCTCCAAGAAGTGTAATTGGTGCAGCAAAATGATATCCCTCACTGACCCGCATGACTGCTGCCTCTGGTGCCTCAGCCCGGAACATAACAACTCGGACTGTGAACTATGCAGAACCATGACCTCAAAGGCCCTAAAGAGCCGTCACCAGCAACAGGAGAAATTCTTCCAAAAGTCCAATTCCATACCGGAGTCTCCAGAGACATCACACTCCAGGAACCCCCTCTGGTACTTCGGTGACCCGCGAAGCCTGAGCCTCCTTGAAGTCCCATGGTCATGGCTCCTCTGAGAGGAAATCCCCAGAGGAGGAATGCAAAAAATCGAAACCCTTGAAGACAGCCTCAGATGACAGGTCCAAGAGAAAGGGGAAATCCCACTCCAGGCTCCACAGTCCCATGTGTGAGTCTGAGGAATCGGAGCGGAAGCGGCTTCACAAGCTGCCCTGCACCCACCGACCCACCTCAGACACCCAAGGCCATCCTCGTTGAGGACTCCTCCTCAACAGCACCTACGCCAGACCTGAATCCTCAGTGCCCACATCAAAGGCTGTGGAGCCAACTGACATGGAGACTAGTATTTCTGCCCTTGTGGCCATGCAGCGAGTGTTTATGACCGGTTCATCCGGTTCATCTGCCCTGACGATGGGACCCTCGACATCGAGGGCTTCCCCGGATGTTGAGCCGATCCTTGAGCACCACCCACCTCAAGAGACTCAACAGCTCCAGACGAGGCCCCAGTCCTGTTTCTCAGGATACCAGTCCTCTCCATTGAGCGCCCATGGCTCGGACCGCAGATCCTCCAGAGGTCGCGGACCTCGGCCGTGGTGATCACGAAGTCTCGGACTCATACTCAGGCTTCGAGCATGAATGGAAGACCGAGGATGAGGAGTCCCCAGACACTCGGCAACATCAAGGCATGCCTTCGGACCCGTTTCCTCCGGTGTCCCAACGCCGTTCCCCATCCGAGAATGTCGCCTTCCTTGACTTTGTGCGGGATATGGTTAAGCCACTCACCATCGAGACCGAGGCCGAGGAAGACCCGTACACAGAGGAACAGGAGATATTCCAGTACGAGGCCCCCCCCTCAAGGAAGTCCTTATGGTACCGGTGTCTCCGATCCTTGAGTGCCTCCTCCTCCGGATTTGGGAAACACCAGCATCAGTGCCCATTGTTAGCAGGCGACTCGACTCCAGGTACCAAGTATGCCGAAGCCCTGGGTTCCAGAAGATCCAATTCCCCCACAACTCATTGAGTGTTGAGTCAGCCATGCACAGGCTCGAAAGCCAAAAGACTCATTCTTTGGTGTCACCTGGCAGGTAGGCATGGACCCTTGATGCCCTTGGCTGGAAGGCCTTTCAGGGTTCGATGCTGATTTGATGGATCCAGTCCTACTAGCTCTATATCGGCATGTAGCTCAAGGAGCTGTCGAGGGAGCTTGGTGGATTCTTGGCAGGCCTCTATGGGGAACCTCTGCAGAGATTTAAGTCTCTGGCCTTGGCAGTCAAAGAGTGCCCGATGTTCTTGTCTTGAGCAGCCTATGATGCCTTTAAGTCTTTGGCCAGGGTGGTTGCCGTGGGCATCAGGGCATGATGCCAAGCATGGCTGCAGTTGTCTGACCTAGAAAAATGGGTTCAGGACAAACTTATTGATGTCCTCTGCATTGGAGAGATTTCAAAGCTGCAGAGATAGAGACTGAGTTCCTAACGAGAATCAGATTCTCGAAGAAGACCTCAGTGCAGCCCCGTGAGAAGGCCTCTGGGAAGAAGCCCTTCTTCCCAAAGAAGGGGGGATTTGGCAAGACCTCACAATTTCAGGCCTTCTTGGCCCCTCAGCAAAAACAGCACAAAGGAGAGGGGCATGGCCCTCGTAAGCAAAAGACCCCTAAGTCCCAGTCGCCGGCCCCAGATCAGTTTGGGGGGAGCTTTTGACTTCCTGGGCTTGACCTCCTCTCTGCCAGTATGTTCCCTGCAGACCGCAGAGGGGCGTCTTGCCCTGTTTGCCCACAGGTCGTCTGCCATCACCACTGATGCCTAGGTGCTACAAGTGGTCAGGGAGCGCCACTCTTGTACTTCCCAGGAGAGCCCATAAGACCTCTCCTTCACCAGACCCTGCTCCTCACCCAGCTTGCAGGCCTACTCCAAGACAGAGCGCTTGAGCCAGTACCGAAACATCTTTGGGGCACTGGCTTCTACTCCAGGTATTTCCTCATCCCCAAGAGAACAGGGGGCCTCAGGCCCATCCTGGATCTGCGGGAGCTGAATGGGTTTCTGGAATGGGGACATAACATAAGATATGCCATACTGGGTCAGACCAAGGTCCATCAAGCCCAGTATCCTGTTTCCAACAGTGGCAAATCCAGGTCATACATACCTAGCAGTTTCCCCAAAAGACACAGGTTCCACAATGCTTGTATTGGGTCAAGCATTGATATCCTGGGTCCTTTTTTTAATAATGGTTTATGGACTTTTCCTCCAGGAACTTGTCCAAACCTTTTTTAAACCCAGCTACACTAACAGCCTTTACTACATCCTCTGGTAACAAATTCCAGAGTTTAATTACACGTTGAGTGAAAAAATATTTTATTAGTCTTAAATAGTTTACCCTGTAGCTTCATTGCATGTCCCCTAGTCTTTCTATATTCTGATAATGTAAACAATCGATCTACATCTACCCGTTCCACTCCGTTTATTAATTTATAGACTTCTATCATATCTCCCCTCAGCCATCTCTTTTCCAGATTAAAAAGCCCTAACCTTTTTAGCCTTTCTTCATAGGGGTATCCTTCCATCCCCTTTACCATTTTGGTGGCTCTTCTCTGAACCTTTCTAATAACGCTATCTCCTTTTTAAGATACGGCGACCAGAATTGCACACAATATTCAAGGTGCGGAGAATTTCAAGATGCTCTCCCTTGGAACACTGCTGCCATTCCTCCAGCAGGGAGACTGGCTATGCTCCTTAGACCTAAAATATACTTACACACACATCCTGATTCACCCCAGCCACAGAAAATACCTTTGGTTCGTGGTGGGGAGGAGAGCACTACCAATACAGAGAACTCCCCTTTAGGATGACCTCCTCACTAAAGGTCTTCACAAAGTGCCTAGTGGTGGTCATAGCCCACCTTCGCCTCCAAGGGGCATCTCGGGTTTGTCATCAAGTACCCCAAGTCCCACCTCTCTCCAGCCCAATGCCTAGAATTCATAGGGGTTCGGCTAGACACCCTCCAGGCCAAGGCCTTCCTCCCTCAAGAAAGGTCACAACATCTCAGGGAGCTAGCCACAGAGGTGCAATGCCGCCAGTCACTACCAACTCAGCTTCTCCTCCACCTGCTGGGCTACATGGCCTCCACGGTCCATGTGACTCCATATGCTCAACTACACATGTGAGCTGCTCAGTGGTGCCTCTGTTACCAGTGGACGCAAACCGTGGGCAGGCTCCAGGACAGAGTGAGAGTGACCTACCAGCTGGAGGACTCCCTAGGTTGGAGGCAGATTCCCTGCCACCTTCAGGCAGGGATGTCCTTCCAAGCACCCAACCCCCAGAGGGTTCTTACCATGGATGTCTCCTTACTAGGCTGGGGAGTGCATTCTAGGTACCTTCAGACTCAAGGCAGCTTGTCCCAGTCGGAATCCAAGATGCAAATCAACCTTCTGGAGCTCTGGGCAATATTTCTGGCCCTCCAAGTCTTCCGCCACTGGCTACAACACCAGTTAGGTGCTGATCCAGACCAACAACCAGGTTGCAATGTTCTACGTGAACAAGCAAGAGGGCATGAGGTCATACTCCCTCTGCCAGGAGGCAGTATCCCTGTGCTCCTATGTGTCTCACAGCAGGATGCTCCTAAGAGGGGTCTACCTCCCGGGCCAGGACAATGCTCTGGCAGATAAGCTGAGCAGAGTGCAACTGCAAAGTGGCTTCCTGGCTATTTCAACTCTGGGATGTCCTCCTAGTGGACCTGTTCACTAACGCGCAGTTGCCCTGGTTCTGTTCCCACCAGTCGCACCCATCCCAGGTGGCAGTAGACGCTTTCCTCATCCCATGAACGGAAGGCCTCCTTTACGGCTTCCTGCTGACACCGCTAATCACCAAGACCCTCTTTGAGGTCCAGCGCAACAGGGCATCACTAATTCTGATAGTCCCCCGGTTGCCCAAGCAACCCTGGTTCCCGCTGCTCCTCTCCCTGGCAGTGACATTGCCGATTCCTCTGGGCTGAGCCCCAGGACTGCTCTCACAGGAGCAGGGCTCTCTCTTGTACCCCATCCTGGGGTCCCTATCACTCGTGGCTTGGCTGCTGAAAGAGTAGCTTTAGCTCCCTTTACCCTCCCACAGGACGTGGAAGAGGTTCTTCTGGCCTCTCACAAGTTCTCTACAAGGAGCGCATACACCTTAAAGTGTCATTGATTCTTGGTGTGGTGCACTAAAAGATGGGCAAACCCGTTCTCCTGCTCGGTACAGGTGATACTCCAGTACCTGCTCCACCTGTCGCAGGCGGAACTAAAGTCCAACTCAGTAAAAGTGCACATGAGTGCTATCACAGTGCACCACCATTCTGTCAAGGGCAAACCCCTCTTGGCTCAGCCCCTCATGTTCCGGTTCTTCTGGGGTCTCATTTTATCTAAATCCCCCGTCCGTCCACCGGCAGCAGAATGGGATCTCAATGTAGTACTCTCACAGCTTACTAAACCATCCTTTGAGTCCTTGGCTACCTGCCACCTTAGGTACCTTTCTTGGAAAGTCTTCTTCCTCATGGCACTCACGTCAGCTCACAGAGTCAGTGAGCTCCAGGTTCTGATGGCAGAGCCTGCCTACACGAGGTTCTACAAGAACAGGGTGGTGCTTCGCACCCACCCCAAGTTTCTAACAAAGGTGGTGTCCCTAATCCACCGCAATCATGAGGTGGTGCTCCCCATCGTCTTTCCCAGGCCTCACTCAGGCACAGCAGAGTTCTCCATACTTTGGATTGTAAAAGGACCCTGTCCTTCTATTTACAATGGACCCTGAGCCACCGCAAAACACCTCAGCTTTTCATTTTCTATGACCCCAGCCGACTGGGGCTCCCAGTGACTAAGTGAACTCTGTCCAGTTGGGTGGCGGACTGCATCTCCCTCGCCTATGAGCAGGCGGGGATCTCGCTAGACTAGTGGGTCACAGCTTATCGCGTCAGAGCCATGGCTACTTCCATGGCAAATCTGCGTTCCGTCCCTGTGACGGAAATCTGCTGGGCTGCCACCTGGTCTTCGGTCCATACCTTCGTAGCTTACTACTGCCTGGAGAGAGAGCCCCGATGGGACAGTGCCATACTCCGCAATCTTTTCAGGGTGTAGGCAACTTCTGCCCTCTGACCCTTCTGTGTTCAGGCTACCAGAATGCTAGTTCCCCACTGGACCCTTGGGACTTGTGAGAGTCTCTCCGTAGGGACTCAACTGCTGCTGCTCAAGGCTTACCCTTTGCAGGTCGCCATGGTGTTTTTACAGGTTCTCGGTAGCCTGTATCTGGGGAGTTCTATATTTGAGAACTGACTTTCTGCCTATTCCCAGAGAAAGTATAGTTACTCACCTGTAACAGGTGTTCTCCGGAGACAGCAGAAATTAGTCCTCAGAACCCTCTCTCCTCCCCTTGGAGTTGCTCCTTTACCGTTATTTTTTTTTTTTTTTGCTATCTTAGCTATGTCATTAGACTGAGGCAAGATGGCATCCTTGGGCAGGGAGGGGACCACACATGAATGATGCATCTCCCAAAGGCTTTCTTTGAAAGCTGGGGAGATGCTTCTGCAAGGGCTCTGTTGGTGCCAACTTCACCCATACGTGAGGACTGAATCCTGCTGTCCCTGGAGAACACCTGTTACAGGTCAGTAACTGCGCTTTTTATTCTCTGTAGTAGATAATGCATGCTAACAATATTATTACACACTAGCCATTAATAAAAGATCCCCATTAGCGCATGCAAAATCAATTTATCACACAGTAACTTATGCATTAATATGTGTGCAGTCAATCTGTTCATGTTCTAAAGTTCTAATTGGAAAATATCTGAAAAGTCTGAAAAACAAGCCAAAATGTTTTTTGCCTGTGTACATTCTTAATAGAAACCTGAGAACTACAAATCCAAAATGTTTGAGTTGTAAAATGAAAAAAAAAATGGACTGATTCAAAGTACCCCCAATGGACTAGCATTATCCAAGAGGTTATAATGGTCTTAAAAGATGGATGGATGAACTAGACATCAGTTCAGAACACATCTATAGTCCTGCCAAAGTACTAATGGTGGGTGGCCCAGGCTATTGTGACTGCAGAGTGATGCACCACAGTTGAGCAATGTCAAAATTAGTAGAAGGTATGCAGAGTTTAGAACAAGTGGTGTAAAGTGTTATCCATTCAGGCAGCTCAGCACTTTAGAGAATGGCCTTGCACAAATTCAGCTGTTCAGCCCTATGTTTTACCAGATAATGCCAGCCCTCATGGTCAATTGGCTCTCGGAATACAATATAGCCATCAATTACAAAAAAACAAAGTCTTCCATATAACAAGAAGCCTAACATTCATGCCGCCTCCCACCATCAAGATTTCAAACGCAAACCTAGACGTCAAAAAGGAGGTCAGATATCTAGGAATCACCCTTGACCAAGGAAGGATGGATGGATTTATTTATTTAAGCTGTTTTTCTATACTGCCCCTTCCAACGATCAGGGGTGTTTTACATCGAACAAAAACTTAGTTACATTGAACATATTAAACTATGATACAGGGAACCATTTAATGTCACAAAAGCAACATATCACAAACTCAGAATACTGTACCGGCTTCAACCACTACTCGATCACTCCGATTTCAGAGATGTGTGCCAGGCACTCATAACACCAATTCTTGACTACTGTAACTTTGTATACCAAGGACTCCCAAAGGTCATCCTTCAAACATTACAAATGATGCAAAACATGGCTGCTAGGATTATATCAAATTCTCCACATAGAAATCAAAATCATCCCCATATGACATCATCTGCACTAGCTCCCAATTCATATAAGAAACAAATATAAGATTATGCTAACCACCATCAAGAAACTCCACCACCAATCAGCTCAAGTTTTTCAACCCCTCATTCTAGAGCCACCCAAAAGGTGTTAATGATCCCAACCCTTCAAACCAGATGCAATCAAACCATCTCCAAATGAGCCTTCTCTTTGTTCGCATCTCCCATCTGGAACTCTCTCCCTAACGACATTCGAACTTCAAACAACATTGCAGAATTCCGCCGCAAAATAAAGACATACTTATTTGCTGAACAGTACAGATCCAACACCTATGAACAAACATGAGCCCTAAACATTTTGCCCTGGCAAGCTCATCTCCTGACTCCTTGCTTATCCCCTCTTAAACAGTCTTTAACCAATAGTTCAGGCCATCACAATTCTCCTACCCCCAGCACCAAATTTTCTTCCCAGTAGTCTCACATATTTTTCTCTGTGTCACACTCCTTGGCTACTGTACTTATCCAAACTCCTTATCTTATTATATGTCTGTTGAAGTTATGTTTAGTTCTATACTCCTTGTCGGTGTACCTTGAACTTATTCCTTTACCAGGTTGTCGTTTAAATACCACTATCTAATTTACTGTCACCAATTTATTACTTAATTGTTATTTATCAAGTTACTTGTAACCTTTCATTTCCGTGAGTTGACTGTACACCACTTCAACGTGTAGAGAAAACAGTATAAAAAAGTTGCTAAATAAATAAATGGTAAGCAGCGAAATATTGTGTCAGCTATTTCTTTAGGGGGGAGGAGGGATGGCTAGTGGCCTCAACACAGGGCCTACCTACTACCTGCCATCACATTGGAATGTTAACAGTACAAATTGTGTGCTGAAGCACCTGGGGAATAGCCTTTTTAGGACATGATGGCAACCAAGTTCTGTATGATTGGGAGATGTAAGAAATGGGATCTAAATAGTGCAGGAACTATTGGGGGTATTGTCTTTCCCCAGTACTATAGGAGAATATTTCCTTCACTCTCACAACACCAAACAGGCTGTATGAAGTGATGCAGATTGGAATAGCACTGACAGGCTTTTACCCAGATATGCAAGTAATGTCATAGATCATTAAATACATAGTGGCAAATGGAGATGAAGCTATGGGCAAGATGTGAGCAGAAGGAATACACTGTCTTGTGAGAATAAAAAGGCACACAACATATATAGATAGACAATATTTTATTCTTAAAATACTTAAAAATATGTAGAGAAAAAAAAGTAAACATCCTGAGTCAACATAATCCAAAAAATTAAACAAACAATAGAAAATTGCAAGTCTGGCTCTGGTGAGGCAGAGCTACATGCCCTCAGCTGCCAGATGTCGTCTATGAGTGCATATACTCTGCCCTTATACCACCCCATTGGGTAAGCATTTGGCCCATAGTTTCCAGGCAGCTCTGTTAGACCTGCTAGACATCCTACAGCATGTTTACTAAGGGGGTTATTCTGTGCTACGAATAGCGGGGATGGACGGCCTGATGGGACATCCATCCCGCTATTCGTGCCGGTTTCTGCCCATGACTAACATTTCTGGACGTGATGTTTTGAACAGCCCGGGGCACAGATGGGGCATGGGGGGTGCCAGGGTTTATTCCCTGCAGCCTGACCCTGGCCTTTGGAGGCCAGATCATGGGTCAGGCTGCAGGGAATAAACACTTTTATTTGGCAGCCGGCATCGCAGCTTTTAAATGGAGCCATGGTGCGATGGCAACAAGACGCCATGGTGCTGTGGCTCCATTTAAAATCTCTGACTGAGTTAGTCAGGCTGTGCATGTACGTGCAGGCCACCCCATCGGAGTGACGCCTGAGGCCATCGCCTCAGGTGGCCTAATGGAAGAACCACCCCTGGGAGGATAGCTGTATCTGCACCTATCTGCAAATGAAATAGGCTCATCAAGGAAAGGCACTAGGGGAGGTAAGGGAACCCCACACAGGCTCAGAGAAGTCTAAAAGGGCTTCTCAGAGTTAGAGGAGAGCTCCAGCACCTTGGTTCCATCAATGACATCATCATGAAGTGAGCCTGCATCCCTCTGCTTGTCTGGGAACAATCCTATCTTCCCTGGTTTTCAGCCTACTGCTCAAACCACTGAGACACTCATTCACAATAAAATGGCTATTAATATGGGAGCTGAGAGGAGAAGGATATTATATTACCATTGCAATCTTGTGATGTTTTTCCGGCATTCCGGTGATGGACAAGCAACAGCATGTCCTGTGGAGGAAAGAACCTTGTAGTTCTTGATTGGTATCTGTGGTCATTATAATGCAAAAACAATGCAGGCTGGCCAGGTGGAGAGCTGAGGAGGTAAAGATGATTTGTTTAAAAACTGCTATGGAGGAATTTAAATGAAAAAAACATTTGTTATCCCGCCCCCCAAAGCGTTGAGTTCTTTTATGAATACCTTAACATTTCAGCAAGAAGGAAGTAAAGAGAAGTACACTGTGTGAAGAGTACATTGAAATAACAAGGATAAGTGATTTCTTGAGAGAATTAGCTAATACCAGCTGGCCAAAAACTATCAATAAATCATGAGAAAAACTACAGAAACATTGTAAAGCCATGTTTGTAAGGCACTGAAATCATAATTGGCACTACTGTTTTGGCTCTGTTACCAGTTTTCCATCAGGGACTTATTTCCTGGTTTTCTTACTCAGTTTCTGCAGTCATTTGCTTTAGTAGAGCCTAAATTGAATGGCATGCACACAAAATTTATGTCCCTTGCTGAGATCATGCAAGCCCCTGCAAACTATGGAACAGAGCCTGGAAGATTCTGAAGGGGCTCAGAGAGGGACACTTAAGGAAGAGAGGCAAGAACAGATTACCTGTAAACAGCATTTGTCTTGGAAAGCAGGGGTTAAAATGGGGAGAGAGAGATCGGGGCAAAGAAGCTAATCAATGTAATAACAGAGAAGACCTACGGGCTTTTAACAAAATCATTTTCAAGATGCTGAATGAATTACACATGAATTTATTAGGGCCAAGCAATTCCGTAAATTACAAAGAGAAATCTAAGATATATATTATATAAATATATTTTAAACTCTACAATACAGCTGGATTTGGTTAGGATGCACAATGGAAATATTTCTCTGCTAGAAATTTGGGAAAAACTACTGTATGGATGACGTAAGGGAGGCAGGACACAGAGTGAGCATCATAAAAATCTAGTTGCAGGTTAGTGTTGAGCAAGGGTGTCTAAAGAACTTGCTTTTGCAGTAAAAGGCAATGGTCTACAGTGACAGGCACTTGTTCAGACCATAAGAAAGAGAAACATTAAATATGACAACAGATATGAACAGCAAAACCCATGTAGTTTGCTGAATTTAATTCATGTTATGCTGATGTAGAGACTAGTTGATCTCTGATTTTACAGTCACTTTATAACTAAGGATCACTAGTCCTTATCCCTAGCTTTACATAAAGAACATAACATGCGCCATTCGAGGTCAGACCAAAGGGCCGTGAAGCCCAGAATCCTGTTTCTTACAGTGCTCAATCCAGGTCACAAATACCTAAGCTGGCAGCAGATCCATACCTTATTGCTACAAGGCTAATAATGGGCTATAGACTTTCACTGCAGGAACTCGTCTAAATCCTTTTTAAATCCAGCTATGTTACATCCTGAACCGCATCATCCGGCAATAAATTCTACAGCTTAATTCTACGTTGAATGAAAAATACTTCTAATATTTGTTTTAAATGTGCTACCTATTAGTTTCAGGGAATGTCTCCTTGTCTTAGTACTATTTGAAAGGGTAAACCACCATTCCCTTTTACCCGTTGCACACCAGCCATGATTTTATAGAGTTCCATCATACCTACCTACCATCAGCTATATCTTCTTCAAGCTGAAAAGCCTTAACCTGCTTAGTCTTTCCTGATAAAGGGGATGGGCTAATTCCCTTATTATTTTTGTTGCCCTTCTCTTTCAACTTTTCCAGTTCTGCTTGTCTTTTTTTTTTTAAGATGGGGTGACCAGAACTGCACACAATCCTCAAGGTACAGTCAAACCATGGATTGTTAGGGGCAGAGATTCTCCATTTTATTCTCTATTCCTTTCCAAATAATTCTCACCACTAGGCACTTACAGGGAAACCTGAAAATAAGGTAGCCCCTAATACAGTATAAGAAGTTGGGCCTTCAGAGCAAGAAAAGACATTCTCCACATCAGGAAACACCTGCATCTTCTGACCACAAAATATTTTTTTTTCTTAAAATAAGATTTCAAAATAAATAATCTTTTTTTTCAGTGGAGAAAGAGATAAGAAGAGTAGCACAATAATTAATTCCATCCTGAGAAGTCTTCAAAAAGCATGTCAAATTGAAGCTGGCTGGAGAAGCTACCACATCCATC
The DNA here is from genome assembly GCA_033557465.1 of Ichthyophis bannanicus. Taxonomy (NCBI): domain Eukaryota; kingdom Metazoa; phylum Chordata; class Amphibia; order Gymnophiona; family Ichthyophiidae; genus Ichthyophis; species Ichthyophis bannanicus. The sequence goes on along the minus strand of CM066032.1, from coordinate 306,853,469 downwards.
TCCCCTTCTGTCCCCATTTCTGTACAGACACCTCTTGGTAGACAATAACATTGTGAAGAAACAAGATGATTAGAGAGAAAACAGAAAACGTATCGAAGCTTAGATTCTGGCTCTGGTAACATTTTCCATGAAAAACTGGCTTTACATACAAAAAAAGCTTTTTTTAAATTGCCTACTTTAATTCCTACTCACCAATCAGCAGGGGCAGCTTTGGCTATCAACTCGCCCTTCAGATTCTAAAATCTAGGCACTTATTTGGCAGCCTGACCCCCTAGAGGGAAAATAAGTACCACTAAGTACCACTATTTAATTTATTTATTTATTTATTTATTTATTTATTTATTTAACTAGTCTTATATATCGCTTTTCTACCTGTCAAAGCAGTGTACATTCAGTTACTGTATATACATTTTTCCCTTGTCCCCGAAGGGCTCACAGTCTGTTTTTATATTTGAGGCAACGGAGGGTTAAGTGGCTTGCCCAGGGCCACAAAGAACAGTTGTGGGACTAGAAACCCCAGTCCTTCTGGCCCAAGGTTGCTGTCTTCTAGCGGGATTCGAACTAGTGATCACAGGCATCCTGTTGGAACCTGGGGTCACGATGAGTAGAAGCAACTGGGGATCGTGGGGGGGTTCTTGATTCTAGAGGAAGTTGGATGGGAGGCTTGATGTGTGTAGGGGATTTGGGGGATGCTAGGGGATTTGGCTTCAGCTTTTATTCTTGTCCCTTTAAGCAGACACTTATTCATGCCTTGGGGCAGCTGTAAATTCAGTTGTCTAGATTTTTTAAATCAACATATCTTTCCCTCTTGAAATGAGTTATACACGTCAATATGGTAGTCCTGCCCAAATCTCACCCTGTCCATGCCCTACCATGCTGCTTTGAAATCTGGACCCAAAGTGGATCACCACATGTAAACAACAGCTTTCTAGAATCACATTTACACATGTATTCTAATCTGCATGGGTAAATATTATGGTTTACACATGGGGATGCTTCTAATATAACCCCTGGGATTTTTTTGTATTACTTGGGTCCAGATGAACTAGTGGGTTTTTCTCCATTATTGCATGTATAGGAAACAGGCATAGTGCATAGGACCCATGGGGCCCAATTTCAAGAGAGGTACGTCCGTGCCGTCCAGACAGCCCCAGGCAAGACTGGCCCGTTTGGACTCGATTCTGGTCCATGGGAATGAAATGCTCCTGTGGCAGCTAGAATCTGTCCCGAGGATGGCCGAGCATGCCCGTGGACAGTCCAGCATGCCCCTTCCACCTGCGGGGACATCCTCCTCACAGGCGCCTTTCACATTCATGGCTCCAGCTCCCAATTCCCCACTGTCCTACCCATGCCTGGCCTGCCATGGCCTGGGTTGGGCAGCTGATGTTGGGCTAGGACTTGAAATGGGCTGATGGGGGACTAGGATAGGACTGGAAAGGGCTGATTTGTGGGGACTTGGACTGGAAGTGGACTGATGAGGGGGCTAGGACTTGAAATAGGCTGATGAGGGGCTAGGATAGGACTGGCAAGGGTTGATGGGGGGGACTAGGACTGGAAATGGGCTGATTTGGGGGGGGGCTGGAACTGGAGTTGGACTGATGCGGGGGGGGGGGGCTGTGACTGGAGATAGGCTATTGTGGGAGTTGGGAGAACGGGACTAGAAGGAAGTAGATGCTGGGTGGAGCTGGACCTAGAAGGGAACTGATGTTGGGGGAGGACTAGAAGGGGACATTCCAAGCAGGAACTTGGTTGCAAGCAAGCAAGCTCTTTGAAGCTGCTGATCTCATCAGACGTTAGTGATCCTTAATTAGCTTGCAAAGGAGCTGGCTAGCTGAGTGCTGTATAAAGGTCTACAGGGCCTTGTAAGCATAGACATTCCAAGAAGGAACTTGATTGCAAGCAAGGTACCAAAGCTTCACCAACTAGCATATGGTAGGGAAGAATCGAATTGCCAGAGCTGTTGCCCCCATTACAGCCTCTGCCTCTGTCCAGACAGAGATCCCTCTGCCAGTTGAAGGACAGGTTCCATGTGCAAGATGCCTGCATGCTGAAGCTCTCAGAAAAGAAGTAGAGGAGCTGAGAGAAGAGGTAGTAAGGCTGAGGAGCATTCAAGACAGTGAGAAATATATTGATGAGATGCTTCGTGAAACATCCAAGCTCCCCAACAGAGGTGAAGTTGGGAGTCTGCAGAATGATGAAAGCTGCACATGAGTCACCAGGGCCTGCAGAATCACCAATCCAACTCTTCCAGCCCTTGAATTGAAGAACCATTATGCTGCCCTAGAAGCCGATGAGGTGAAAGCATCATAGGAAAGGGAAGAACCAAAGCTCAAGCACCCCAAAGTTGTGGAATCAGTGACCATAAGAAAGCAGTGTAGTGGTAGTTGTTGACTCTCTTCTGAAGGGTACTGAGGCAATCATCTGCTGACCAGACTTGATGTCCAGAGAGGTGTGCTGTCTGCCAGGTGCCAAAATCCGAGATGTTACAGAGAGTTTGCCGAGACTCATTAAGCCTACTGACCATTACCTGATGTTGCTCATCCATGTCGGCACTAATGATACTGCCAGGTATCCGTCTGAGTATATCAAAAGTGACTTCATGGCTCTGGGACAGAGGGTGAAGCAGATAGGTGCGCAGGTGGTGTTCTCTTCAATCCTCCCTGTTGAGGGTAAAGGTGGAGGCAGAGAAGCTCGCATCCTGGAGATAAATGCATGGCTGGTGTCATCAAGAGCGTTTTGCATTCCTGGACCATGGGATGATGTTCCAAGGGCGACAGAGCAGAGATGGCATCAATCTGTGGGTGAAGAAAGGCCCCAGATAAGTGAAAGTCCCCCAGGTAAGTGAAAGCCCCGGAGTAAGTGAAACATCAAATATCTTTACAGAAACGGGTAAAAGGGCAACATCTGGAAAGCGGTGTGTATAAATGGCCATAGCATGAGAAATTAGATCCCAGATGTTGAGGTTTTAATGGAACAGGCTAACTTGGATTTAGTGGCCGTCACGGAGACATGGTTAACAGAAAACCATGACTGGGATGTAATTATATCAGGCTATACCTGATACAGAATGGATAGGATTGGAGGAAGGGGAGGAGGAATGGCACTATATGTAAAAAATAACATTAAAGCTACATTACAGGGCTTAAAAGGGAGAGAGGGAGGCACTGTCGGTTAAACTAGAAAGAGGGAAAGAGAAATCAATTTGCATTGGCATGATATACAGACCTCCTCACAGGGAGAAGAAGTAGATGGAGATTTAAAAAAAGATATACGCAGCATTGCTAGGAAAGGGGAAGTGCTATTGATAGGTGATTTCAATATGCCAGATGTGGATTGGCACATCCCTGCTGCAGTGTCATCTAGAAGTAAGGAGATTCTGGATTATCTACAGGGAGAACTATTCCAGCAACTGGTAACAGAACCCACACATGAAGGGGTTATAATGGACTTGGCACTTACCAATGGTGAAAGTGTTTCTGATGTTATAGTAGGAGATCATTTCACATACAGTGATCACCAGATGGTGTCGCTCAGTATTAGGACTAGGGCTGCTAAAATCCATTCAAAAGCAAGGGTCGTAGATTTTAGGAAAACTAACTTTGCCAAGATGGGGCAATACCTCAAAGAGTCGTTAGTGGGATGGGAATAGCTGGTGGATGTAGAAAAACAGTGGGAAAAACTCAAAGGGGATATTTTAAGGGCAACCAACCTTTTTCTTAGAAAGATAAATAAAGATAAAAGGCAAATGAGGCCGCTATTGTTCTCAAAAGAAGTAGCTGAAAAGGTGAAGAAGAAGAGGGAGGCCTTCATGAAACAGAAGAGATCACAGAGAGCGGAAGACAGGCATCTATATTTGGAAAAACTTAGAGAAGCTAGCAAAATAGTCAGGAAAGCAAAGATACTAAAAGAAGAACAAAATAGCCAATGCAATAAAATGGGAGGATAAGACATTTTTCTGATATTTTAGTGAGAAGAGGAAGGGCAAAAGTGGATTTGTCAGACTCAAGGGTGAAAAGGAGGAATATGTAGAAGCTGCTGAGGAGAAAGCAGAATTGCTTAACAAATATTTCTGTTCTGTGTTCACAGATGAAGGGCCAGAGTAAGATCTTAGAAAACACCCACAAACAGGAACAGAAGCAACAGGGATCTCGAACGATTTTCAGAAGACTGTGTTCGGGAGGAACCAGCTAAACTAAAAGTAGACAAAGTGATGGGACCAGATGAGATACATCTGAGAATATTGAAGGAACTTGGGGATGTTCTAGCAGCTCCGCTGATTGACCTTTTCAATGCCTCTTTGGAGTCAGGAGTGGTGTCAAAGGACTAGGGAGAGGCACATGTGGTACCTTTACACAAAAGCGGAAGTAAGGATATGGTTGAAAACTGCAGGCCAGTTAGTCTAACCTCTGTGGTGAGTAAATTATTTGAAACGCTCCTCAAAGTGAAAATTTTGAGTTTTCTGGAGTCCAATGGATTACAGAATCGGAGGCTGCATGGATTCACCATAGGCAGGTCTTGTCAGACAAAACTGATTGATTTCTTTGGCTGGGTGACTAGGGAGTTGGACCGAGAGAGAGCCCTAGATATGGTGTACTTGTATTTCAGTAGAGCCTTTGACACCGTTCCGCACAGGCGACTTGAGTACACTAGGGATGGACCCTAAAGTTACTGCTTGGGTTAGAAACTAGTTGAGTGGGAGGCAACAAAGGGGTACAGGTAAATGGCGTTCACTCTGAGGAGAAGGAGTGTGCCCCAGGGATCAGTCCTTGGTCCGATTCTTTTTAAGATCTTGTTAGTGATATTGCAGAAGGGCTGTCGGGTAAGGTTTGCCTCTTTGCGGATGATACCAAAATCTGCAATAGAGTTGACATCCAGGAAGGTGTAGATAACATGAGGAGGAATGTAGCTAAGCTTGAAGAATGGTCTAGAATTTGGCAGCTGAGATTTAATGCTAAAATATGCAGGGTCATGCATTTGGACTGCAAAAATCTAAAGGAGCAGTACAGTGTAGGAGGGGAACTACTTCTGTCCACAAAAGAAGAGTAAGACCTGGGCGTGATTGTGTCTGACGATCTTAAAGTAGCTAAACAGGTAGAAAAGGTGATGGCAAAAACTAGAAGGATGCTTGGGTGCATGGGGAGAGGAATGGCCAACAGAAAAAAGGAGTTGATAGTGCCTCTGTATAGGTCTTTGGTGCAACCTCATTTGGCGTATTGTGTGCAGTTCTGGAGGCTGCAACTTCAAAAGGATATAAACAGGTTGGAGTTGGTGCAGAGGGTGGCTACTAAAATGCTTAGTGGTCTTCTTTATAAACATAGAAACATGATGGCAGAAAAAGACCACATGGCTATCTAGTCTGCCCTTCCAAATCAACCATTACAACTGTCCTTTGTGAGGACAGACTTAGTATCTTAATATGTATACTTTAGAGCAGGGGTGTCAAACTCAAATACACAGTGGGCCAAAATGTAAAACTTGAACAAAGTCGCGGGCCAGCATTGAACAAATGAACCTTTTAATATGGACCCAAACAAGATTTGCTTTAACATTGAATATGAAGCAACACTTATTACTATACAATTTATAACTTAATAGTTCAGATATGCAAAAACCAATTTCAAATAAAAAAAAACATCAATGACATTCATTTATTAAATAAGATTTAAATAATAATAAATAATAATTTTTAAAATAAAATAACAATAATAAAATTAATCAACCATTCAAGCCCATGTCTTGGAGTAGCAAGAAAAAGTGCATAAAGAAAACGTTAATTATTGCTCAGTTTGCTGCACACTGATCTAATCTGATGTGCCCAAGCCTGGCATCTCTTCTTGGATGATAGTTCATCAATGTCTGGGCTCAGGCTTTGAGCTGAGGAAATCCTCAGTATCGAGCGAAGGTGTTCATCAGTCAGACGTCTCCTGTGAGATGTTTTGGTCATCTTCATCGAGGAGAAAAGTTGCTCACATAGATAAGTGCTGCCGAACATGGAGAGCATCTGAGCAGCTTGGGTGCGGAGCTGAGGCATTGTGTCAGGGATGAACTGTGGAAACTGGGCGGCGCCCACAGCATCATACTTTGACTTCAGCGTGTCATTACACTGGAGTTCAATTAGCTCCATTTGGAGGTTGGTTGGTGCGTTTTCCACATTAACTGCAAAGGGATTACTGAGCAGTTCAAACCTACATTTCTGGACATCAAAGTCGGCAAATCGCCGGCTAAACTCAGCGCCGAGTACACTGAGTTTTTCAGCAAACTGTGCGCATGGGAACAAGTTGGTAAAGAACTGCGTTTTCATGGTTTGGCAGCAGGGAAAATGGCCAAGGTTTCCTTGCAGCATCTGATTCTCCCACAGGCACAGTTTAGTTTTAAAAGCCCTCACTGCAGCGTACATGTCTGTGATGATGCGCCCCCGCCCCTGAAGCTGCAGGTTCAGCGCATCGAGATGGCTCGAGATGTCACACAGAAAGGCCAGCTCACACAGAAACTTTTTCTCCCGAAGCTCTGCTGTGTCCTTCCCTTTGCTTTCCAGAAACTGACATATTTCCTCATGCAGCTCAAAACATCTATTCAGTACTTTTCCTCGGCTTAACCATCTCACCTCTGTGTGATACGGCACGTCTGCGTATTCCGAACCACACTCCTCCAGAAAAGACTTAAACTGGCGGTGATTCAGACCTTTGGCTCTTATAAAGTTAACTACTTGTGTTACTGTGGTCATAACATGTTCCATCTTTAGGGCTTTGCCACACAATGATTCCTGATGTATGATGCAGTGATAAACAGTTAGTTCACCTGCACAGTTCTCTTCCTGCATCTTCTCCCGGACCCTGCTCACCAGTCCACTTGTTTTACCGCACATCGCTGGCGCACCATCTGTCGTTAATCCCACGAGTTTATCCCACGGCAGCTTTATTTCAGTTACGCATTTGGAAACCTCCTCAAAAATTTCCTTTCCTGTGGTTGTGCCATGCATTGATTTGAATCCCAATAGCTCCTCCGTAACACACATATTTGAGTCCACTCCACGGATGAAGACTGACAGCTGAGCAGTATCAGATGCGTCGCTGCTCTCATCCACAGCAAGGGAGAATGCAACGAAATCTTTTCCCTTTTCCAAAAGCTGGTCATACAGATTGGTGGCAAGATCACATGTGCGATCAGCTACTGTGTTTCTGCTCAGGCTCACGTTTGAAAAGGCTTGCTTTTTCTCTGGGCACACGATGTCACAAACTTTCAACATGCACTTTTTCACAAACTCTCCCTCATTAAAGGGCCGGGCTGATTTTGCGATCTCTGCTGCCACAATATAACTAGCCTTTACAGCAGCCTCACTTTGTGATGTGGCTTTTTTGAACATATTCTGTTGTGAAACCAAACTTCTTTTCATCTCCTCCACTTTCTGGCTCCTTTGAGTCATGTCCAGGTCCTTGTACTTGCATGGTGTTTTGTTTCATAGTGTCGTCGAATGTTATACTCCTTAGTTATAGCCACGTTGACTCCACAAATCAGACAAACAGGTCTGTCTTTTACATATGTAAACAAATATTCTGTGTCCCACCTGTCCAGAAAGTTCCTGTTGTCTGCCTTTCTTTTTGCCATTTTTGGGAAGGGGTTCCACAGTGACAGTTGTAGCTTGAGATCGCTATGACTTCTGTCACACAGGAGAGGGCGTTTCTGGGACCTGTCCTGATTGACGCGCCAAAACAACAGCAAGGCATTATGGGATTTGTAGTATTAGCGATGAATGAATGCGCTGTATAATACCGGCGGGCTAGCTCTAGTAGTCATTTGGTATAGCCTCGCGGGCCAAATATAATTACACTACGGGCCAAATTTGGCCCGCGGGCCAGAGTTTGACACCTATGCTTTAGAGGAAAGATGGGATAGAGGAGATAAGATAGAGATGTTTAAATATCTCCATGGCATAAATGCACAGGAGGAGAGCCTCTTTCGATTGAAAGCAAGCTCTGCTACAAGGGGACATAGGATGAGGGTGAAAGGGGATAGACTCAGGAGTAATATGCAGGAATATTTCTTTACGGAAAGAGTGGTAGATGCATGGAATAGTCTCCCAGTAGAGGTTGTAGAGATGAGGACAGTATCTAAATTCAAAAAAGCATGGGACAAACACAGAGGATCTCTAAGAGAAAAGAGGGGACTATTGTAGTAGTCAATATGGAAGGGCAGACTAGATAGGCCATGTGGTCTTTTTCTGCCATCATGTTTCTATGTTTCTATAGGATGAGGCTGAGGGAGTGAGGATGGAGAGTGGAAAAGATATTTTCTGTGTGAGGGGAAGAAAAATCTACAATTGGCTGGGTATTGGGAGAATAAGTGGGGATCGAGGATGGAGAGGTGAAATTTGAGTGGATGAAAAAAGAATAAAGAAAGAAATGGAGGAAAGAGCAAAAGGGAAAAGACCAGTATGTTGGAGCAGATGTAGAGAGAAAATGGAAAAAACTAGAAGACAGAAGAAAAGACAAATGGACAGCAGACAATGGAGAGTTAGCAGAAAACACAAAGAAAACAGAAGAAAGCAACTGGGGCAAAATAAAAATAAAATGCCCAAACAACAAAAAGGTAGAAAAATACTATTTTATTTTGAATTTATTAACTGGAATATGTCAGCTCTGGGAAATGTGCATCACTACGTCTTTGCATTTTGTTTAGTACAAGAGGAAATTAATTTATAATTTTATTTCTCCATTGTTGTACATTCCAAGTTTGACTTTTGGGGTTCCCAGTTTAATTATTGTCTTCATATTTCTAAATTGTGAACCCTTGTTCTATGTTTGCTGACGATCTATGTTTTGCATGTGTAACCGAGCTGCAGTCTTCTGTTTCCCCAGTAGGAGATGTATTGGTATTCTCTGAGATATATTGGCTTAATATTTGCATTGATACCTTTTGATAGATAGGGTTTGGTGCTTTTTGAGTCCTGGTAGTGCAGTGATGATATGGATGATTTACCATGGGTTCTAAATGAGCAGGGTTTATAGTACTTCTTGGCAGTTGGCATTGGAGTATATAGAAATCTGGTACTCTTTCTTTATCTTCACTGCCCATGCAACTGGCATTCAGATACTCATTAAGAGGCATTTTTAAAAGTTAATGCGCATTTCCAAATGTTAATGTGTGTTAAGTGCAGGAACACCTATTTATTTCTATTGGCGCAATGGCACTTAACACACATTAAAATTTAGTAAACATGCCCCTAGGTCATTGCCAAGACAAAAGAGAGGCTTGTGAAGGGCTCCTTTGAAAGCTGCCTAAAATTTTAGTTGGCAACATATACATTTTAAAATAAAAAAAGTTAAGTTCATGCAAATGAGGCCCTGCAATGAGTCTCCGCAAATGGCCCCGCAACACTCTTGGGCTGCCCCTGTATAGACTATGTGAAAACTGTTCAGTTAAGCATTTTACGGGATCTTTCTGGGAGAAGTGGGGTTGTGAAGGTCATGAATATTCAGTTTACCAAAATCTTAGGGGGCCCTAGAGGCCAGAAAATTCAGGAGGGTACAAGGCTGAGGGTTTGCGTGGAGAGTCCAATTCCTTCGCATGGTCCCTGGCTGCCAAATCTCACAGATGAGGAGACAGACTAAAGAAAATGTGTAATGATCAAGTAAAGAGAGGCTTGATTCTGCAAGATTCCTACGGCATGTATGTGGTGATATTTCAGGCCACAACTACAACAGTCCACTTTTTATCTCTAAAGGTAAAAAGTGGACTGTTGTAGTTGTTGATATGGAAGGACAGACTAGATAGGCCATGTGGTCTTTTTCTGTCATCATGTTTCCATGTTTCTATGACTAAAGAAAATGTGTAATGATCAAGTAAAGAGAGGCTTGATTCTGCAAGATTCCTACGGCATGTATGTGGTGATATTTCAGGCCACCCCAGTGATATCTGGCTCACATTCCCATTCATCAGCTGTAGCCAAAAAGCTATTCTGCAAAATCTCAGTTTTACAATTAGCATTCATAAAGAATAAATATAGTCCTTTCTCAGACAGGAGCTAATATACTTGACAGTTAACTTTAGCAGTGCAGATTCACCAAGTCATCCCTTTTCTCACCTCCTTGTAGTCCCTTTTCTTTTCCTCCCCCCTCAGCACCTTCCCCCTTCTTTCAATAGTGCTGTTTTTGAGACTGTATTTTCTACCTTGTCACTTGAACTTGAAGACCCATATTTCTTCTCCCTATCCATTCTGTGTTATCTATTATATTGTAGCACCCATTTGGTTCACTTCTGCTCTCTTGACCCCCTGCTTGATCCTCCAATACCCTGCTCTTTCACTGGTGTACAATTACATCCTTTTACTTCCCCTGTAGCGCTGAGTGATAGTAGTCTACAATATATGCATCTTACACTTTTTCTGTTTCTCAGTACATATTGTCATCTCTCCAAAAATCAAAAGTCCCTTCACTCACTGACTCTTGACCACTCTCTTTTCCCTAATCCTCATTATTGCCTTCTCTATTGATCCTTTATATTTTCCTCTCTCTGTCTTTCTTGTGCCCCCAGGTACATCTGACTGCATGGTATCTGACTTGCCCCATCACCTGCCTTACGTCTCCACCCTATTTCAAATATATTGTCTTCCCCTTCTTTCCATTCACGAAGTGCTCATATACCAAACCTACAGTCTCAGTACACACACACACAATACATGCCAGTTTCCAAAATGCAAAACACCACTGCACACCAATATTCATTTTTAAAAACATCTTTTTCTTCTTAATAGAATGGGGGCATGCGACTTATCTCCTGTTTTCCTTCTGCTCTTGGGAAGCAGAAGGTATCTTAGAGACTCGCCCTGAGGGACAAAGTAATGCAGTGCTCTCTGTGATGGATCTTCTTGCTCTATTAATGTCACCCCCAGTCCTATTGAAAATTTAGATTTACATGAAATTTGCTACTGATGATGATAGAACCATTATCAGTGGTATTATAGAGCTCGTGATAAAGTGGGAGGAAATCTGGAAATTCTTGGACCTCAAGAGAATGACAGCTACAGTGTAAGAAAATGCTCACTTTGTAGTCTTCAAAAATATGTGCTAGGGACTTCATCATTGAAGCTTCTGAGCAAAGGCCATCCAATCTATTAAGACATTAAGGGCCTGATTCCATCCTGAACATCCTGGCCCTCTGTGTGCCCGGCCAGAACCGGACACACAGAGGGAGCAGAGATTCTGATCCCACAGGGCAAGTCTAGCCCCGTGGGATCAGAATCACAAACAGGCCTGTACGTGCAGGCCGGGACCCCGATTCTGTCCGGCCTGCATGTACAGGCCCTCCCTGGCTAACTCAGTCAGAGCTGTTCAATGGAGCTGTGGTGCCATGGCATCCGGTTGTCATGGCACTGCGGCTCCATTGAAAAGCCGCGATCCCTGGTTGCCGGCAGCAAAGATGCTTTCAACACAGCCCGACCCCAAATCTGGCCTCCTAAAGCCAGGGTCAGGCTGCGGGGAATCTCCTCTGCCTTCTCCCACCACTTCCCAGCCCCGGGCCTGCCATCCTCTGCTGACTAGGGAACTTATTCCACGTCTGAGATGGAATAAGTTCCCCGTGCAAGCTGCTGGCCCCGGACATGCAGGGCCAACACTGGAATCAGCCCTGTAATCCGAGGCCAACGACCGCACATTGCCCACCCTAATGCCGCCCCTGATCTGCCCCTGTCTACCTTCCCCATACAACATCCATCCCCACTATTCATGCCTCAGAATGACCCTGTAAGAGGGTAATTATGATATTAATGGTGTAATTTGTCCAGATTTATGCACAAAATCAATGTATTTTAATCATATGCCTGTTTAAATGGGTATTTTTGCTTGTATTTCATGCGATCACTATTTTGTAAGTATGCGTGTCAAGCTGACCATGTGTACTTTCGCAATGGGTGTGTACGGTACATGGACAGAACTTGGGTGGAGAGTAGGAGGTGCCCATAGTTACACCAGTAAATTATAAAATGCTATAATGTACACACTTTCTTGAAGAGTCTAGGCACAGGCATTTACTCCAATCACAGGGCTGGAGTCAGTGCTCCCAGCTTCAATTAATATGTGCAACTTAAGCCCCCTATTTTACAAGGTAAACTCCATGCATCATTTACTTTATAAACTAGGCATGAAATATGCCTAGTTTATTATTTATTTATTTATTTATTTTAAGTCTCTTCTATACCGCACTATTCAGCATCAGCGCGGTTTACATTGAACAAAGAATTTACACATTTCCGATGGTACTTTGTGTTTACATATGAACAGGAATAAATAACTTGGATAACAGGGGTAACTATTTACAAATTAAAGTAAATTAAACTAAAAATGCATGCTAATCTAGGTGTGCCTTATAAAATTACCTTTCAGGAATTCACAACTCTGCTACCAGTCCTTGAACATATGCCCTCAAGCCCTGAAGGATCTGCTCCAGAATGGATCTATCTGATGTTGCACATCCAGAATAAAGGAATGTTAACTCCTTTCCCAGGTGAAGCCTGAATAGCTGAGGGTTATCTTGAGACTGCTGCTTGAAAATATGTGGAGCATGCTGGGGGTACCTCCCTGTCAGAATGAACTGGATGCAACAAAAATGTATTAGGGGATATGCCCTTGCCTCTTTTGGAGAACCAACACTGCAAACAGAGATGAAAGCGAGGACAGGCTCCACATCTCTTTGAGGTGCAGAATTCTATTTAAATCAAATTACAGGTCTAGATACAGTATGACTACGGAACTCATCGCCTTTATGGAAGCTTGCAAGAATATGCATCTAGAGAAATTATTGTTTTAATTTTAAAATATTTTACACTGGATCAATGAATCACATCACTTGGGAGGGCAAGCAGGGTGAGTTCTTATGTCTTCTATTAATCAGGATAAATGTATGCACATATATTTTAGCCATGATTGCAGAGGTCTTGTAGGGCTATTTTATAAAGCACCTAATTGTATTTATAAAACAGCCTCAAAATAGGCACCAACTTGGACTTCCTGTTATAGACTTCCGCTCTGAATGTGAAGCAATTGTTTATATTCAACTGCTACAGGTAGCATAGTAACGGATATAAAATATTGAGACAATATTCAAAGGTGTTTATCCAATTAGCAGGAGTTGCTAACCGGATAAACCCCACTGAGAGAGACATTCAGCAGCACTAACCGGGCAGCGCTGCTCACTGTCTGCACAGAGTTATAAACGTAGGTAAATTTAAGCCACAAGCACTTAATGCCAGCCCCATGGCTGGTGTAAATGACCACAGCTGGATTTCTCAAGAATGCATGTAAATTATATTATTTTATAATTTATGCATGTAACTTTGCACTCTACCAATACTCCACCCACAGTACAAGTAAACATGATCAGTCCGACATGTGTAGACTCTGCACGTATATGACTAAAATACCTAGTTTACGTGCATAAACAGATGCGTACAATAGGGCACGCCTTATAAAATTACTCCTTTAGTGTGAGCTAATTCTTACTTTAATTGCATAGCATGAAATGGGCTAGGTAATGGCCATAGACTGTACCTTGTAGGTAACGTGTGACAACCTACCCTGCATTAAAAGGCACATTTTAGAAAGGCCATGTAAGCGAATTTTGGGATGTCCAAATCAAAATGTCTAAAATTTAGTGGTGAGGCCAGTAGAGAAGGTGGGCATGCATAAGTGCCTTGTAAAATTGGCCTGCCTCTGCCCTGAAAGATACGCATGTCTGCTACATAAAAGGCAAAATAGGGTCTTACAGAGTAAGGGATCAGACAATGCAGATGCAGCTCGAATTCAGAAACTTGCACATGTCAGATATGGATGTCTGCTATCCCTCGGTCCAGTTTCAGAATGCAACTGTCTATATCCTTCCCCCTACAAGTCCTGGCCTGTCATTCTGCAAACAGGGACATGTAGCAGCTCCAGAGCCCAAGAACCCAGGGAGGATAGACAACATCTCAATGACAACCACAGCACATTGTATCAAGAAGTACAACAGAGAAAAGCCAACATAACATCGTCATTGCCCAGACAGCCAACTACCTGGCCTGTAAGTATGCATGCCAATGCTAGCTTGTTAGATTGTATCCAGTTTTATGCTCCTTTGAAAGGGACCAGCTAAATAGATTATAACTACACTATCACACCTCCAGATGCCCCTCTACCATAGAGTGATCACTACAGATGCATTACTAATGGATATAAAAAATACGAAAACCTGTATAGATAGTATGCAAATTGTTTGCACCGTAGGTTGGCTCCATCACCTAACCAACCAACATGTAATTGGTTAGTTGATTAACCAATTAACATTTTGCACTGTTTACCTTTTCATCCAGAAGGCCACCACAGGGTGAGAAATTAGGTTCACGTATCACCAGCATATGCACTTCACTGCCAGCCCCAAGGAGCAGGAAAGTACGCTCTTTATCACTCCCCAACGGATGCCCGATCAGTCCAGTGGCAGCATCTCATTAAACTTCAGAGAGCACAAGCGCCCCTTGGAGTGGCCCTTAGCCAGGGACCAAAACAGCACATTTAGGCAATGCAATTAAGCAGCAACAAGTGCATAACCATGGCACCCCAATGCATTTCCATCCTCTTACTCAGTATACTGTATGCACACTTCCTGCTACATCAGGCTGGAGCCATCCCGACACAACTCAACTAAGAACCCAACCAAGTGCACACAAAAACTCATACTGATTAGATGTACTAACCTACAACAGATCAAGAACAGAAACCCAGTTCCAAACACACTGGTCAGCTGCACATTAATCAACACTTGATCTATGAGAAATAAAATAAACACCCTAGCTGACTACATTCAGGACCATAACACTGACATAATGTGCATAACAGAAACATGTCTCCCAGAAACAGATCATGTTCTGCTAAATCAACTCACCCCTCACACTCACACTGCATTTAACTGTCCGCGAACACATAAGTGAGAAGGTGGGTTGCTGATACTTGCCAGGAGTCATTTCAAGTTCAAAATGATCTCAAAGACCAGCACAGAGGAAAACAACACCATAATAATTGCTAACAAATATATCACTCTCTGCCTCACTTACAGAACCCCGAACACAAAGTCGAAGAGCTCGCATCAATTCTGGAATCAGTATACACATTCACCTCACCACGCACCCATGTTGACCCTTGGGGACTTCAATCTCAATTCAGCACCCCAAAAAGAGATAAAGTCATTCCTCAGAGCCATGGAAGCCATGAACTATATGTAAGTAATACACGCGCTCACACACAGGTAGGGCTCCACCCCAGACCTCGTATTTGCCCCCTCAATGGTAATAGAGCATAAACACATAACCCCACCAGTTATAACGCCAACCTCCTGGTCAGATCACTATATTACAACATTATATATAACAATCACCACCCCAGATACTCACACCCAGGTACAACAAAATGGAAGGAGATTCAGGGGCTTTAATAAAGAGCAATTCTTAAAGGAAGTCTTACCCAAATTGGACCACTCCTACACCGACCTTGAAAGTATAATAGAGAACTGGAACCACTCCATCAAAGAGGCAGCTGAAGCACCCTGCAACAAAGCAGCTACAGTACAAAAGAGACAACAACCCCCCTGGTACTCTAAAGAAATAAGAAAAGCCAAAAGGAAAGTCCGAAGAATCGAGAGGAAATGGAGACGTACAAAAGACCAAAGTGCATTACAGGAATACAGAACTATGCAAAGTGAATACAACAACATAATCAACAGATGTAAACAAGAATACAACACAAACTTGATCACGAAGGCTACAACTAAACTGAGAGAACTCTTTGGAATAGTCCATACACAAACAAAGGAACCATCACAGAAAACTGCTTCGACATACATCCTCAACAGATTGCAGACTACCTAATGAAGAAGCAAGACAACATACAGCTAGACACAAGGCCATTACCAACAAACCTTGGAAACCAAATGAAACCCACAGGGAAATGGGTGAATTCACTATATCAACAACCACACAAGTAGCTAACATAATAACTGTGCTGAATACAACAACCTCACCAAGCGATCCCTGTCCAGTTGCATGGATAAAGTCAGCCAAGGAAATGCTCACACCATTCATACACAAAATCATGCATACATCCCTCACACAGGGACATATGCCTACAACCCTCAAACTGGCATCAATCAGGCCCATCTTAAAAGCCCAAATTTGGACAAGACAGACCCCAAAGCATATTGTCCAGTTTTAAGCTTACCTTACCTGACCAAAATCATAGAAAAGACAGTACAGCTACAACTGCATGACCTCATCAACACACATGCACCCCTTGTTCATCACCAACATGGATTCAAGCCAAACCATGGTATGAAGACATTACTAACAGCACTATTTGACCACATTATCAGAGGAATAGAGAGTATAAAGAAAGACTTTATACTAATCTTCCTCGACATATCAGCTGCCTTCAACTCTATTACACATCATACTTCTGAGACACCTACAGGAGAAAGGCCTGTATGATAACACATTGAAATGGTTCCAGTCATACCTAGAGAACAGACAACAGTACGTCAGATGCGGAGGAAACACATCCTTTCCTTTTACAATAAACCAGGGAGTCCCACAGGGATCAGCAATATCATCTCTACTTTTCAATCTCTATATTCAGCCAATTTGCAACATCATCAAGAAAAATCTGATTCACTATAAAATATATGCTGACGACATCATGTTGTACACATCTTTCAATGTCAAATCTCTGGACCACACAAGCATTATAGGATGTCTCACAGAAGTTTCCGCATGGCTAAGCACAAATTAACCTCAGCATAAATTATGACAAAACAGAAGCTCTCATAATAACAAGAAACAAGACCTTCACTCCTCCTAGCACGATTGCCATAAGAAACAGAAACATAGTCATCAAAAACGAAATTAAATACCTAGGTGTCATCCTGGATCAGCATCTAAATCTACAATCCCAGATTAAGCATAGTTACTCACCTGTAACAGGTGATCTCCAGGAACAGCAAGAATTTATGTTTATGTTTATTACATTTGATATACCGCTTAGGCCAGAAGGCATTAAAGCAGTTTACAATACTATATCATTTGAGGAAATAGGAAAAGAATGCCATTATAAGATAGGACAGAATCGAAGACAGAAGCAGGTAAACAGATAAGAGGAGGAGAAGAACAGAGACAGCAAGTTACGACGAATGCAGGCACCACGATCCAGTCCATGAAATCAATGTGAATCGCCACGGTCCAACGCCTAGTCTTCGCATATGGGTGACGTCAGTACCAATGGAGCCCCTGTGGGAACGCTCCCCAGCGTCCAATAGAAAAGCTTTTGGAAGCATCCCACTGCACCTGCATGGCTGTCTTCCTGCCTTAACAGTTCTCCCTCCTCAGTTGAGTTTGTAGCTGATATAAAAGGAAAGAAGGAGAAAAAGAAGAAGACCTACAACTCCTAGGGGAGGAGGGTGGGTTATGAAGACTAAATTCCTGCTGTTCCCGGAGATCACCTGTTACAGGTGAGTAATTACGCTATCTCCAGGAACAAGCAGAAATGTAGTCTTCACATCTCTCTAGCTCAGAGATGCCAGAAAGATGACCTCAGAGTCGGCTGTAGAATCACAGGTATAACTAAGGAGGTCATGTATCCTCCAAGAATGTCTGGTATCGAAACCCAAGACGGAGGGTAGGAGTTGATCTGTCTGAAAAAGATGCTGGAGAACAGCTTGGCCAAACAAGGCATCCTGGCAGGAGTCCTTGTCCAGGCAATAGTGAGCAGCAAAAGTGCAGACAGAAGACCAAGTTGTTGCTTTGCATATCTCATCAAGCACTATAGAGTGTAGATTTGCCATAGAGGTAGCCATGGCCGAACATTATGTGCAGTGATGTGACCCTCGAGAGAGAGTCCTGCCTTTTGATAAGCAAAGGAGATGCAGTCCGCTATCCACTTGGAAAGAGTTAGTTTGGATACTGGCAACCCCAGGTGACTCGAGTCAAAGAAGACAAAAAGTTGAGAAGCTTTTCTGTGCTCTCGAGTTCTCTGAAGATAAAAAGCCAAGGCACATTTGCAATCCAGAGTATGAAGGGTTGCCTCTGCCCTAGAGGAATGAGGTCTAGGGAAAAAGACAGGAAGGTAGACTGACTGGCTTAAATGGAAGGGTGAGACCACCTTCGGCAAAGAGTGAGGATGAGCCCTAAGGACTACCTTATCATGGTGGAATCACGTATAAGGAGGGTCAGCCACCAAAGCCTGGAGCTCACTAATGCATCTTGCTGAAGTGAGGACAATAACGAAGGTGACCTTCCACATGAGAAACTTTAGTGAGGTAGTGGCTAGAGGTTCAAAAGGCGGCTTGAGAAGCTGTCCTAAAACAACATTAAGATCCCATGCCACTGGAAGGGGCTTAATAGGAGGTTTGGTTAATAGAAGACCCCTCATAAAGCATGCTACATCTAAGGCATGTGAGAGGCCGCAATTACACTTAGGTGTACTCTTACCGAATTGGTTTTGAGTCCAGAAGAAGATAGGTGGAGGAGATACTCAAGTAATGCCTCCACTGGAGCTGAGAAGGGGTTAAGATCCCTCTCAGAACACCAGAGAGAATCTATGCCACTTGGCGTAGGAGCGCCTGATGGATGGCTTCCTAGAAGCCAAGAGGATGTCCTTAACTTCCTGGGAAAGGTTAATGTCCTGGGATTCCCCAGATCTGAAAAATGTGAGCAATTTTGTCTGCATGGAGAGATCACTTGTGGGGTAGAATGACTCGACTCAGTTTGTCCGCCAAGACATTGTATTTTCCCGAAGATACACCACATGCAGGTGAATGCAATGCTGTATGGCAAAAGACAATAGATGCAGGGCCTCACTGCAGAGAGTCCAAGAGCCTGTTCTGCCCTGTTTGTTCAAGTAGAACATGGCTACTTAATTGTCCATCTGGACTAGAACTGTGCGGAATCGAAGATGGCCTTGGAACACTTTGAAAGCATTGTGAATTACTCTGAGCTCCAGCAGATTTGTGTGGAGTTGTGACTCCTGATGAGACCAGAATCTCTGAATGGAGAGATTGTCCAGATGAGCTCCCCAGCCCAATTTGGATGCATCCATCGTCATGGTACATTGATGTGCTGGCATCTGAAAAGGTGATCCTACCAGTAGGTTTTCTGGGGATTGCCACCACTGGAGAGACAAGATTAGGCGGGAAGAGACCATTATTTTGTCTCCCAGGCGACCAGATGCCTGAGACCACTGGGAAGCCAGTGTCCATTGAGCTGCGCATATGTAGACGAGCATAAGGAACAACATCCACCATTGATGCCATATGGCCCAGAAGTTGTAGTATTTCTTGAGCAGTGAGAAAGTTTTTGAGGCATGCCTGAGATGCTAACTGATTGAATCGAGTGTAGCAGAGTTGGGGCAGAAATGCCTTTGATTGCTGAGTGTCTAGGAGAGCCCCTATAAACTCTAGAGTTTGAGAGGGGACGAGTTGGGACTTTGGAAGATTTATTACAAATCCCAAGTGTTGCATCACCTGCATGGTACGCAAGAGGGAAAGGCTAGCCTCTAGATAGGTGTTTGCTCGAATGAGCCAGTCGTCTAAGTAAGGGAAGACAAATATCCCGAGAGTCCTTAGGAATGCAGCTACTACCGTCATGCATTTTGTAAAGACTCTTGGGGCAGAGGCGAGGCTGAAAAGCAGGACTCTGTATTGATAATGTCTCCCTTGGAAAATGAAGCACAGGAACTTTCTGTGCTGTGAGTGAATAAGTATGTGAGTATATGCCTACTTTAGATCTAGAGAACAGAGCCAATCCTAACTCTGGAGATAGGGGAGAAGGGCTCCTAGGGAAATCATTTTGAACTTCTCCCGTAGTAGGTACTTGTTCAGTTCTCTGAGGTCGAGAATGGGCCTGTACCCTCCTGTTTTCTTTGGAATGAGGAAGTATGGAGAATAAAAGCCCATTCCCTGCTGGGATGGTGGAACCTCCTCTATTGCGCCCTGTAAGAGAAGGGAGGTGACCTCTTGCAGCAACAGAGCAGTGAGAGGGGGCTGTGTGTGGAACTCTCTTGGAGGAGTCCGGGGGGGGGGGGGTAGACTTCGTAGATGAAGCTTGTACCCCTCCCATACTATGGACAGTGTCCACTGCTCTGATGTGATAAGATGCCACCTTTGGGCAAAGTGACAGAGTCTGCCGGGGATGTGAACGGGATCTGGAATCTGCAGAGGCAGAACAGCTATGTTCTTCAGAAAGGTGTCAAAGACCCTGAAGAGGCTGGGTCTGCTGAGATGGCTGTGACTTAGGAGTCTGAGCCTTCTTTTACTGCTTTGATGGTTGCTGCCCTTTTTGAGGAGCATGGTGTTGACACTATACAGCAGGGGTGTAAGAAGGATAGTGCTTTTTATTATTATTGAAAAAAGCTTTCTTTGCTGCTTTTTTCCTAGCTGGGTTGGCAGTAGACCTAGATAGCCTATTAAGAGTGGTGTTCTTGGATTCTAACTGAAAGCCTTCTCCTGCCAATCTTGGCCAAAAAGGTTTTCACTGGTGCAGGGGATATGACCCAGCTTATCTTGAACCCATTGTTCAAGATCCAATGCTTGGAGCCAAGCAATCCTGCGTGCACCAATACAGATGGATGAAGTTCTGCTGATGCACTCAAAACAGTTAAAAGTTGCTCTGTTAACAAACTTTGAAACATTCTGAGCATGCTTTACAAGGGTGAGATAATCTGCTCTCTTGTTATCAGGGAGAAGAGGAGCCTTTAACTCTAAATCCTTAGCCACCTCTCTAAGAAACATACCTATATAGAAACATGATGACAGAAAAAGACCACAAGGCCCATCTAGTCTGTCCTTCCATAACAACTACAACAGTCCACTTTTTACCTTTAGAGATCCTCTGTGTTGGTCCCATGCTTTTTTGAATTCAGTTACTGTCCTCATCTCTACCACTTCCACTGGGAGACTATTCCACGGATCCACTACTCTTTCCGTAAAGAAATATTTCCGCATATCACTCCTGAATCTATCTCCCTTCACCCTCATCCCATGTCCCCTCGTCGCAGAACTTGCTTTCAATTGAAAGAGGCTCTCTCCCTGAACATTTATGCCACGGAGGTATTTAAACATCTCAATCATATCACCTCTATCCCGCCTTTCCTCTAAGGTGTACATATTAAGATCCTTAAGTCTGTCCTCATATGCTTTATAATGAAGACTACTAATCATCTTAGTAGCAACCCTCTGCACCGACTCCATCCTGTTCACATCCTTTTGAAGGTGCGGTCTCCAGAATTGCACACCATACTCCAAATGAGGTCGCACCAAAGACTTATACAGAGGCATTATCACCTCCTTTTTTCTGCTAGCCATTCCTCTCCGTATGCACCCAAGCATCCTTCTAGCTTTTGCCGTCGCCTTTTCTACCTGTTTAGCTACTTTAAGATCATCGGACACAACTACGCCTAGGTCCCGCTCTTCTTTAGTGGACAAAAGTACTTCACCTCCTATGCTGTATTGCTCCCTTGGATTGCTGCAGCCCAAATGCATGACCTTACATTTTTTAACATTAAATCCCAGCTGCCAAATTCTAGACCATTCTTCAAGCTTAGCTAGATCCCTCCTCATGTTATCTACACCTTCCTGGGTGTCTACTTTATTGCAGATTTTGGTATCATCCGCAAAGAGGCAAACCTTACCCGACAGCCCTTCCGCTATATCACTAACAAAGATGTTAAAAAGAATCGGACCAAGGACAGATCCCTGGGGCACACCACTGGTAACATCCTTCTCCTCAGAGTGAGCTCCATTTACTTGTACTCTTTGTCGCCTCCCACCCAACCAATTTCTAACCCAAGCAGTAACTTTAGGGTCCATCCCTAGGGTGCTCAGTTTGTTTATAAGTCGCCTGTGAGGAACAGTGTCAAAGGCTTTACTGAAATCTAAATACACCACATCTAGAGCTCTCCCTCGGTCCAACTCCCTGGTCACCCAGTCAAAGAAATCAATCAGATTTGTCTGACAAGACCTGCCTCTGGTGAATCCATGCTGCCTCGGATCCTGTAATCCGCTGGACTCCAGAAACCTCTATATAGCCTATATAGAGTATGTAGGAACTGATCCTGGCCAATAACATGGAGGCCTGAAAACGTTAACCAAAGGATTCGAGGATTCTCTACCTGGAGGGTTTGAGGAAGGTGTCTTAGCACGCTTTATTTGATGCATTGCCGATTCCACCACCATGGAATGGTGCGACTATTGCGTCTTTTGAAAACTGGGACACTCTCGTATCCGGTACATGGTATCGAGTCATTGGGTATGGGGAGAGATGGTAAGGGGTGTCTCTCACCTATGAAGCATAAGGTCGTGAAGTATACGATGGACAGGGAGCGTAGCAGCCTCCTTTGGTGCTGTAGGGTATTGAAGAATTTCAAGTTCCTTGGCCCTAGGCTCTTTCTCCAATGTCACTGTTATGGACAGACCCCGAGCAACATCGAAAATAAAGTCTTGAAAAGACATGCCCTCTGGAGGGGACATGCGACATTGTGGAGACGGAGATGAGTCTTCCAGGACAGTTCTTATGTCCCGGGTATCAGCTGATTCATCATCCGATGAATCGGAATCCAAAGACTCAAAGTATTGATGGGCAGGGTGTTCCCACTCTGCACGTACTCAGTACCGATCAAAACCGGTAGCTGAGGCTTGCGGTGCCAGAACCTCGGTACCAGAAATGGATTTGAGGGCTTGCATGGGCGGTAGCGTGGTAAGCGGCAAAAAAGTCGATGCGGGTTGTATCGGTACCGGAGCCAGTACCAATGCCTGCAGAATTAACTGTAAAGGTTTTACTGGTACCGAGGCCACCAGTATGGCTGCTAAGCTCCGTTCGATGGCCAAGATACGTTGGTCCATGGAGCTTGCCAATGCTTGGGTATCAGTACTGGAATTGCAGGCCACGATCCCTGAGCATGGCACCAGGAGCTCTCCAGAGCTGGAGGCCTCGGGAGCATCCTGAAACCCCACTAAGACTTTGTAGGAAAGGTCCTCCTGCTGGGGTTATTTGGCTGGTGTGCCCCCCTCCAGGGAAACGCCCGAGGCATCTCAATGCTTAGAAGGAGATCTACCCTTGGAGAGTTGGCCAGTCTTCGATGAAGACTTAGGTTTCGATACCCGAGATCTTTGGGAGGAAGATAAAGCTCTCAATGATGTCAATGCTAAAGATACTGCATCGGAGGCAAAGAGGGTGCCCAGCTTTGTGGCTCGATTCTGTAGGCCTCTCTTTGTCATCTTCCTACAAAGAGTACATTCTGACAGTCGATGATCTGGTCCTAAGCATTGTAGACATCAGTCATGGGTGTCTGTGGCCGAAATGGTGCTGCCACATTTGGAACACTTCTTAAAACCACTGCATGTTTTTTCTATTTTGTCTGTGACAAAAGGGGAGGCCTAAGCCTAAGATGGCATCAATGCGCCTGAAGGAAAGAAATAATTCTTTCCCTCACAGATTTTTTTTGAGGAGGGAGAGCTGGAAAGCTATGCAGGCACAGTGGGATGCTCCCAAAAGCTTTCCTATTGGGCGCTGGTGAGCGTTCTCTCGTGGGCTCCGTCGGTACCGATGTCACCCATATGTGAAGACTACATTCCTGCTTGTTCCTGGAGATACATAACAACACAGCATGCATACCACAAACTAAAACTTACCCATAAATTGAAACCCCTCAAGCCAGAATGACTTCCAAATGGTTCTACAAGCCATAGTCACACCGGTTTTAGACTACTATTCTATCAAGACCTGCCAGCACATACTATTCACCCACTACAGATGATCCAGACCACGGCTGCCCATATTATTACTGGAAAAGCAAAACACAAACACATAACCCTGACATTGGCCCAATTACACTGACTACCGATGAGGAGTCACGCCAGGTTCAAGCCCACACTCAATATAGTTAAAATGATACATAATGCTTCAGCTGAGTCACTCCAGAATTCGATAAAAAAACATCTCGAAAGCCGTCCAACGAGAACAAACTGTAAGAACACATTAGTCACGCCTAACGAATACTCCAAAACCAAATGGACTACTTCTGACAGGGCACTATCATTATATGCATCAAAATTATGGAACTTCCTCCTGGAGGATATTAGAAATAGGAGTGACACCAAGGACTTCAGAAAAAAGTTGAAGATACTCCTGTTCATAGAGCATTTTGGCGACTTCACATAAAGCATCACTGACTGTCCATCCACACACTAACAGACTCTGAAAAACGAACAAAACCAAACACCAGACACAACCCCAACTTGTAAATAAGTTATGCCAATTTTACTGTTAAGATTTGATCTTATTAAACGGCCTGTAAGCTGTGCGACCCCACCCTTTATACAATGTTAAATGTAACAGTTGGAGTTGAGTGTAAACCACCATTTTTTTTTTTAGTGCCGTCAAGTCAGTGCTGACTCCTGGCGACCCAGCTGTCACTGGGTTTTCCTGGCAATGTATCACCAGAAGTAGATTGCCAGACCTTTTCTTCCAAGGCAATGTTATAATGTAAATAGTTGAGTTGAAATGTAAACCACCTTGATTTAAGGACAAGGCACTATATAAATCCTGTTAGTTAGTTAGTTAATTAGTTAAATGAATGAATGAATGTACTCGCCAGTCTCCTGCTATTTAAACTGGCTACATCTAATATCTTGGTTGTTTTTCAGATGTCCTTCCTGCACTTTTCTTAGCCAAATCGGGCTTAAGGTGACAAAGTTATTCTGAACTGGAAACACCTGAGAAGCCAAACTCCGCATGAAAGGCAACACTGTAAATATATTTCCTCTTGCAATGTACAAAATACAAAGATATCAGAGATGTGCATTTCCTAGAATGGGAGAAGAAAGAATCAAAAGCTTAGAAGTAACAACCTGAGAAAAAAGAATGAGCAGGAAAATTTCAGCATAAAAATTCCTTATTTGGCAGACTGACCTACCCCACCATGGTACATCCTGGGACACAAAGCAATATTCATTTACCAGCAGAGGCAGCTTGTGCCCTCAATACTCCTTTTGGGGTACTAGTAATTCTAATTTTGGAAAAAAGTTCTTACTGTTTTTCCTGTTAGGTAGATAGTTTAAAATTAAGGGCTCCCAGAGGTAGCGGAAACAGCTGTTAGCCATCCTTATCTGTTCTTTTCATCTATCCTTCTTATCAGCAGTTTAGCTAAGGTATTTTACTGGAAGGACTGAGGGGAGTGGAACTATGGCATGTTGTGCTGCGCTATGCTATATGTTGAAAATCTCCTACTTAGAAACTGTTTCTTCTTGGCAGCTCTGTATTTGAACTACCCATGGACTTTTCTCTTTTTTTATATTGCTCTATCCCAACATACTTAGTGTGCTCATTGCAGTGATGGTCTGGCCGTAAGCTTCATATCAGGACTTATTCTAGGACTCAGCACTAATAGGCCCTAACCCTGGCCATTGGGTACCATCTTTAAGCAATGACCTTGACCAGTGCTGGCACTACCCAAGCATGGTAAGCATGGTAGAGGGGTGCAGATATCGGGGGGCACCAAAGCTGCAGCGAGCATCTGCCCTTTAAAATAGGGTTTTTTTCAGCTCACCAAACACACCAGGCCTCCCTCCTTTCCTCTCATGATGCTCTGGTAGGACAGTTTAAGTTCTAGTCAGCCATACAGAATAGAGGTGGAGGAGCTTCCGGTACAGCGAGCTGGTCAACCACTGCCTCCTCACTCTGCTGCAGCCAAAGTGCTGACAGATTCAAGGGAAGATAGGCTGCTGCTGCTTTCTGCATGCCCTTTCTCTGCAGACAGAGCACAAATCAAGGGCCAGAGGGGTAGCAGGACTAAGGGGAAAGCAGCCACTGCCCTCCAGGCACTGCAAGATCATTTTCATAGCAACCTTCTGGCTGGATCAGGTGCTGCAGTACACTTTGCCAAAGCTGTTGACGTTGCAAAGTCCAGTCTCCACCTCAGGCAGCCGGTGGTAGCAGCTGAGCTCGTTATTTATTTATTTTATTTAATGGGTTTTATATACCGCCTTAACATAGATTCAAGGCGGTTTACATTACAACTCAACAGTATATTGAACAAGGTCAAATTTAAAGGATACAACCTAACAGGGGAAATGAATTTGGAGTTGGAAGTGGTTATCTAAACCTCTCATCTATACACTTATTTGGAGGGAAGATGTCAGGTATCGGGTATGTCCATATGGTTGAGATCGTTAATATTTCCATAGTGTTCTATAAAAGGAGTGTTTTCAGTGTCCTCCTAAAATACAGAAGATCCTTAGTGGTTCTCATGCTTTCAGGGAGAGCGTTCCATAGAGGTGGTGCATAGAGCGAGAATGCTCTGTTGCCGGTCAAGGGGTTTCGTTTCTTCCTTGCGCTTGGGACAGTGAGGAGATAGGTTGTGTAGTATTTTGAACGTAATAGTTAATATTTGAAATTTAGTGCACAGATCTATTGGGAGCCAGTGAAGTTGTCTTAGAGCGGGTGTAATATGGGAAGGCCCTGCAGTTCCTGTGATTATTCATGCAGCTGTGTTCTGCACCATCTGCAGTGGTAGTGTGATGTGTTTTGGGAAGCCTTGATATATCAAATTACAGTAGTCCAAGCAGGGCATTATCATTGCTTGGCAAACCGATCTAAAGTCACTTTCTTTGAGGAGAGGTTTGTGCTTCTTCATGATTCTCAGTTTATGATAGGCTGATTTGTTCATGTTGTTGCTATGGGTTTGGAAGCTTAGTTTCTAGTCCATTGATACACCAGGTATTTAATCTCAGATTTTACTGTGATGACTTTCTCATGTATCTTCATGATGGTGAGTGGGGTAAATGTGGTGCTTCTGGTTATGTGTAGGGCTTCTGCTTTGTAGTTTATGGCTAGGTTTTGTTTTCCTAGCTATTGTATCATTGCTTCCAGGCAGATTGTTATCCTAGTATAATCTGGGTCTTCTGTTAGAGGGGAAGATGCCAATATGCTGGCAAATTCTGCCCATCCACTCGCCACCCTCATCACTGGAAAAGAAGGGCATGAATTCTCAGGTGCCAGGGTGTCATTTTTAGGTACCATGGTGACCTGGCACTGGGATTTGTTGAATCCTGTGAGGAGGACTTCAGTCTCCGTCTCGGAAAAGCAGAACAGTAAATGACAGTGAGCTCCAGATTGGGAACAGTGAGTGTGAAGAGGTGGAGGGATAACAGTGGTGTGGAAGGATGGCGATGTTGAATGTTAGTATGAGGGAGGATGATGGAGAGGGTTGTAGTAGTGGATTGAAGGGATGAAGGTGAGATAAAAAAAAGCCTGCAGTGTCAGTGCTGGAAATATATAGGAGGGAGAGAGAAAAACTGTTTTGGAAAATTTGGGTGATGAGAAGGATGAAGATGAGGTGAAGAGCGCAGTGGGGAACACTCAGGGTCTTTCTCAAGGAGGGTATGCCAGCTGCAGTTCCTGCTGGGATTGGCACCATGCCCCACAACCCCATGCATTCCCTAACAGGATGGTCTACCCACACTTGTAAATATATCATGTTAACTTCAGTTAACTCTAACACAATGTAACCCCTGCCCTGGTCCCCCATCTATCTGACTCCCCCATTCCATTCGCTTCCTCACTACAGTATCTAGGTGCCACTCTTGACTCTTGGCTGTCATTCAATGATCACCTTTCCCTCCTCACTCATTGATCCTTCCATGTTCTTTGCTAAATTCATGCTATCCATCCCTTTCTGTCTCCCTCGTCAATGAATACCCTCCTCCTCTCTCTCCTTACGTCCCACTTAGATTACTGCAACATTGCCCTGGCTGGTCTTCCCCAATTTCAGATCCATCACTTACAATTAATTCAAAACACCACCACACAGATTATATTTCCCACCACTCGTACTGACCCTCTTACTCATTTAGCTTGTATTGGCTCCCAATGGAATTCCGCGTTCAGTACAAAATTATTACACTGTTTCACAAATCACTTCAGAACTCCACCCCGGTATATCTTTCTGACCATCTTTATTACCATGTTCCACTCCCTGTGTTACGCCCAGTTCATGCTAATTGTCTCCACCTTCCCCCTGTGATATGCACTCACTTGGAATTCACAAGCCACTCCACCTTTTTCTTCCTCAGTCCTTCCCTCTGGAATTCCCTCCCCCCAGTCCTCCACCTTGAACCTTCCTACCCTCTAGTTAAATCCCTCCTGAAGACATACCTGTTCAAAACTGCATTTGATCTCCCATCCACCCAGGCCTGATCTTCTCTCCGCACCCTTTCTGTTCTCTCTCTGATCCCTCTAGTGTGAATGTTATTTCTTTCCTATCTGACTAATGCAGTTCCTGTTTGTACTGTTTTATATTGGCAGTCTATTTATTGCGTTATAAACCGTCTTGATGTCCCCGAGGGGCAGTATATAAAATGTCATAATAAAGATAAAGAACCTTCCCTCCCACCCTACCCATTCCCCCACAACCCTCACCCACCCCATATTTCCACTAATGCAACCTACTAGCCACAGGCTCTCTCTAAAACAGCTGTAATCTACCAATGCTATATATACCTTTTATATTTTATACTAAATTACAAGAAACTGAATTACTTGAATGCACCTTTTATGTAGGAGTCATCACTTGAATCCAAAGCTTTTATAATTTGCATTTCTCCCTAATTGGCAAGTAAGTTATGTTCTTTGAATCAATTGCATTTTCCTGAATTTTCAGACATTTCTAACGCCTAACCTGTTATGAATATATATTTTCTGTGTTATGCCTTTTGATTTTTCTCACTGCTGCCTAGGAGCATATTCTGATATTTTTTTGTATCATGCTTTCATCCATACAGACCTAGAAAGGGGGGTGGGGGATGTACCACATTTCTCATTTTGGGGCTAATTTACTAGAAGTGCATACTGATGCCGTTAATGCGTTATTTGTCACAGGGCCCATTGCATAAAATGCCCATTTCTGTTTTTCTTTGTTGTAGCAAACTCTGCATGGAGCCCTTCTTATCAGTAAAAATCACTCTTCTGTTTTAGCAAGGATCCAAGCTACTCCAGGTAACCTAATTTTTCTGAAGTCTGATCCATCTTGAAGGAAAGATTTTTGTCTACGGTACATAAAGAACAACAATTCTGAGCAGCTCATTTTATCTCCCTTTTTTAAAGCAAATACAAAAAGAGTAGTTTTATTTTTGACAACACAAAATGGACTACCTCAATGGCCCAGAAAATCATGCACTGCATGGTTAATAAGACTTATTTGCCCTCTATTAGACTTCTTAAGTTTGGCTGGCATCATGGTAGTTCTTACAGCTCCAGAGATGTTGAAGTTGAGACCAGCACTGGATGTAGATCTGTAGGTAAGCTGTGCCTAGCTTCTGGCGACAATGTGGTGGTGCTCAGCTTAAGTGAGGGAAGTTGGTAGAGAAAATATAAAAATAAAATGAACGGTAGTTTGAGAAGCACCGAGAGCAATAATTAACGAATCTCATATCCATGATCAGACATGTGTGAACAGTGGAATGCTAGGAGAAGTACATAATGAGAAATGGCAAATCCCTTTACGATAAGTTACATTTACTAGCATCATGTAAGAAGAGTTCACAAAGGAGTTTTGAGAAAAAGGAGGTGGGATATAGGAACTATTACTAGTAATGAGGGAGAGTGATGTCGATCCACAGGTTGTACGGGGGCACCAGCTCTGAACTTGACTCCTCCTCCCCCAGGCCTGTGAAGGTGAAAAGGAATAAGAACCATACATATTGTACTGAATTATGAAAACAAAAATAGACATAAATCTATTTGGTTTTCTCAGGATTCTAGATTAATCTTTTTGGGGATGACTTTATAAGGAGGCGCCTATTTGAAGCGTGAAAGCAGCTACCTAAATAGGGCTATTTTAGTCACTTACATGTGTGGGCACATATGTGTGTAAATGACCTTATAAAATAGTGTTCAACATAAAAGTACATACGTCAGTTTAATGGCGTGTACTTTGTTGGTGTGTATGCACACGGGCAAAGTTTGGGCAAAACGTGGGAGAAGCATGGAAATACATATGTAGATTATAAAATACTATAATTTACACAGATACTTGCACAGTATAGGTGCAAGGGATATTCATACTACTATTACTACTAATTTGTATAGTGCTACAAAGCGAACACAGCCTACCAGCTCTAGGACTGATGTAAATACCACACCTTAAGGCACTATTTCTGCCACTTATGTTAGTATTTTATAAAGAAAACCAGGCATCTATTTTTCGTAAATGGTGCTTAAGTAGATACCTACTTTCACACTTGAAGTAAGCGCCTCTTTATAAAATTACCCTTGATGAGGGTAATTTGGTAAGAAGACATCTAGTTTTAGGCACCAACGTGCATAGAGGTCAATATTTCAGTCATTTAAGAAACATAGAAGCATGATGGCAGATAAAGCCCATACGGACTGTCCAGTCTGCCCTTCCATGCCAACTAGTACAGTCCCTTTTTTCTCTTTAGAGATCTTCTGTGTTTGCCCCATGCTTCCTTGAATTCAGATACAATCCTCATCTCTACTGCCCTCCACTGGCCACATACACATGCCAATGATCTCATGAAATCAGACTAGCAGGAATGTACATGCATTATTTGCATCGCGCATACTTTCACCGGGGGCATGCACATGGACATTGTTTGGGCAGAATGTGAGTGGTACAAACAAGTACACACGATTATAAAACACTAGAATTTATGTATGTGCTTGCAAAATGTGATCATTTACCCCAGGTCTAAGGCTAGTGTAAGTCATCGCATCTGTCAGTTACGCTATCATTTTATAAAGTCAGGTACACATGCACTTGCCTTTATAAAATAGGCATAAAATATGCACACGAGAAAGCATATTAACTAGATGCGACTTTATAAAATTATTCTCCACAAGCATAAACTATGATTATTTTTAGAGTTAAAAAAATAACTTTCTGATGAAAGTTTCTCTAATTCCTGAATCTGGGTGACTCGAGCTCTCAGGATATAAATCGTATAAGTTTGTGAAAATTCTCCCTAGTGAAATTTTGGCTGGGAGTTTGTGAATCAAAAGCATAGAAACTCATCTAGGTCCAACTATTTGACACATACTCCTATGGAGCAAACTGAAGCCACAACTATCTATTGTCACCTGACATTCTGCAGATGTGCAAGTGGCCAAACCAAAGAGAAAAAGCACGTTCTAGATGTGAACGGTGAACAGACTGAGACGGGCCAAGAAACCCCCCCCACAACACAAAACATGCATAAAAAATGAGTTTTCTTCAGAATCTCAAAACTGTGTTGTGATCTGGCATTAGTCAAAGATGTTTCTGTGTTAACTTTGGTAAATATTACTTCCTCACTGAGAAAAAGATTTTGTTTTCCAAGAAGACTGCCTTAATGTTTAAAATGTTTACATATTTCATTTTCATAAACACACATTTGGAAAAGAGCAAAAAAAAGTATTTAACTTCATGCATACTAAAATGTCTGTCAGCCATCTATTTTGTCAGCTTTGTATACAAATGTATTTCCGTAATTGCAATGATCATATAGCTTTTCTTTATATCCAGATGTTTCCAAATTGTCAGTTTTGTATCTGATCTGAACTATTACCATTGCAAATGCAAATAAAGCCTGGTGTTGAAAAACTTTTAAAGCAATGAAAAACAAAAATGTTAAAAATGAATATTCTCTTAGGGTTTCATTGCAAAAGCATTTTGTATTTACTCAGGTATATGGATCGCCTTGGGAAAGGTTATACATTGAAATGGATAACGGACATACTGCAAGCAGTGCTATTAATCACACACTTAGGAGTATGTTTACTAAAGGATGTTAAGGGAGCAAGTGTCCCATTAATGAATTATCGCCACCCTTGTGCAGAGCCGGTGCTAGGGTTTCTAGAGCCACCCTGCAACCTATAAATTGGCACCCCTCCCTCATTATTATTAACTTTGGCTGCAGCCTACCCTCCTTTTTCCCCAAATCGCTTTGTGAACTCTTTCCAAGCGATATTAGTATTTCTCTTTCAAATCCAGTGTTGTAAGAAAATTGCAGCAAAAGAGCAAATGCATAACCAAAATAAAAATAATTAGCAGTAAATACTTAGCATCATACAAACAGGCTGTGATAGTCCAAAAAAAATTAACAAAATTAAAATCTGATTCTGGTCATCTCACTAACAACAAAATAAACATTCCGTAGTCCCAGGCATATTGTGAACTAATATAAAACACTGCAAAAGTCACTGAAGATCTACAAGGCCAAGTCTACCATACCATACCAGCATACACTTCCAAAACTCATACAATAAGGGGCCAAACCAGGAAAAAGCAGCACTATAAATACTGCAATGGGCCCCAAAACATCCATACACCTATTTGAAAAGCTGAACAAGTCAAATTACTACAGTACAGATCACTACTTACAAACCCCATGTTAACAGAACACCTGGCCTTGGTCACACACTCAGAACACAGACCCTCACCAAGTACAGAATAACTTGACCACAACCTAAAGTAAAACTAAAAATATGTAGGCAAAAATTAAACGAAACCCCAAAGAGCCAGACTCCGCATGCAGTGCCACACCAGATAAGAGATGCAGTTCCCCATACTGTGTGAAATAGAAAGATAGCGCAAAGTCCAATCACTAAATTGAAAATAAAATGATTTTTTTCTACCTTTGTTGTCTGACGATTTTTGATCGTGCTGGTCCCGATCTGAGGTTTCTGTTTTCCTCTGTCTTCTCTTAGCTCTCTTTCTATGGTCTATAGTCCATCTGCTTTTTTTTGTCTCTTGTTTTGCTTTCTTCATTTTCTTCCATCAGCCTTTTTACAGTCCCAGTAAACCTCCCCAGTATCAGCCCCCTTCAGAGCCTCCCCTCCCAGTACCTTCCAGTGTCAACCCCCTTGCATTCTCAACACCCCACTATTCCCTTTTACTTCCCCTCCTTCTCCATCATCCAGCCCCTTCTAGTCCAAATACCATCCCAGGTATCAGCGAACTTCAAGTCCCAGTGCCACCTCCCGTGTCAGTTCCCTTCCAGTCACCCTCTCCTCTGTCCATCTGCCTTCCAGTGCCATCCCTGGGTGTCAGCTCCCTTCAAGCCCTCACCTTCCCTCCAGCCTCCTCCTTCCCCTCTTTTCCGCTCCCTTCCAACCTCCCATCTGCATTCCTGTGCCATCCCTGGGTGTCTGCTCACTTCTAGCCCCCACCTTCCCCTCTGTCAATTCTCTTCCAACCCCCCTCCTATTACCCAGCCGCCTTCCAACCCCATCCTCAAGTGTCTGCTCCCTTCCAGCCCCCCATGTAGCTCCCCCATGTCTGCACTCTTCCAGCTCCCCAGTGTCTGCTCCCTTGTAGCCCCCTTTTCTGGTCCCTTTCACCCCCCCCATTTCTTGTACCTTGTTGGTCCCCCGTTTTTGGTCCCTTTCAGCCCCCCCCCCCCCAGTGTCTGCTCCGATTCGTCCTTCAAATAAAAAGCAGCCGCGGAAAAATTTCTCTGTTCCCGCGGCTCTGCTAACTTAAACTGCTGGGTCGCAGAGTTTCTAATGGCAAGAATAAGCATTTCCTGTTAAGAAATGCTTAACAGGAAATGCTTATTATTGCCAGTAGAAACTCCACGATCCAGCAGTTTAAAAGTTAGCAGAGCCACAGGATCAGAGAAATGTTCCCGGAGCTGCTTTCTTTTTTGAAGCGGTGGGTGGCAGGCAGCTAGCGATGGTGCCCCCACCACCAGCACCCTCCTGTCACACTTACCTGGCTTACCGGGTAGCGCCGGCCCTGCCCTTGTGCTCTTAATGCTGCAGAAAGGGCTGATAATGCTACAGTAATAAGCGTTACAGGGTTCCGCAGCATTAAGGGAAAAGGAAGTGGAAAGTGAGCTTTGAAAACGGGTGCTGCCGTATCACCAGCTGTGCAATCGTGCGTTAGAGCCCTAATCACAGGGAACCCTAATGCCAAGGAAAACCTCACAGAAAGGGGCTATTTTGAGGGGAGAGAGCCTATTCCAATGTCTGCAAAGTGATCCACCCACAGGGGAACCCAAGACAGTGATAGTAGTGCTCCATTAGCAGCAATAGCATAGTGGCCAAGTATGAATGGGCACTATGTTGATGGTACAAATGGGGCAAAAGAGATGGAACATACGTGATGCAGTGGGGGTTGATCAGGCAGCTATCCAGGTGGCACAGCTGAGGTCCGTCATGACCCTACAGTGACAGTGGTGGCAGGGGCAGTCCAAGAGTCCCTGTTGCCCGAGGCAGAGACCCTGGCTGGCAACCCCCTCACCAC
Source organism: Ichthyophis bannanicus (assembly GCA_033557465.1). Taxonomy (NCBI): domain Eukaryota; kingdom Metazoa; phylum Chordata; class Amphibia; order Gymnophiona; family Ichthyophiidae; genus Ichthyophis; species Ichthyophis bannanicus. Next base: position 306,819,165 of record CM066032.1, on the reverse strand, counting down.
TGCCATTGAAGCCATCTCTGGAGGGAGAGGCTGGCAGTGGTGTAAGCCCCAAAGGGGGCTGTAAAATGCAGCCAATCCATGAAAATACTACTGCTGCGGCTGTCAACCCCTCTCCCTCCAAGACAATATCAATGCAGCCAGGGATGGAGGGCTGGCGGCAGCAGTTGGGTTGGGGGCTGGTGCAGCCAGACATGTGTTCTCCTGCTGCCCCCATCCAGACCTACTACCCTAGGTACCTGCCTAACCCTCATAGTGGATGAGCTGCATTGCAGCCCACCCCCACTGCCACCATGCTGCCATGTCTGCATGGAGCAGGGGTGTTGGCGGCAGGTGCAGCACATCCCGCCTGCAGCAAACAAAAGCTCTGTCCCATTCTTGTGTGCCTGGTGCAACGCAACATCTGCCAAAATCTGTCTGAAGGTGAGCATCTCAATGGCAAGGACAGTGGGACATACGCTGAGCCCTCTCCCTCTGCAGTCAGAAGTAGCATGACACGTGCCCGTGTGCCCACATCTCCCGGTGGAGGGGGGACAAAGCAGCAAGGTGTGCACAGATGCATGGGTGCAACAGTAGTGTGGCCACCTGCAGCACTGAACTGGTAGGTGTGCCACGATGGCAGGGGGGGATGAAGTGGCCAGCAGGCTGCCCACAATGACCACTGGCCCATGGCACTGGTCTATGTAACAGTGTGGATCACTTGGCCCTTGGATTATGATACCCCCACCTGCACATAGTGTGCATGTGGGAAATAAAAATGACGAAGTGGAAGGAATATCACACAATAGGAGAACAAGGCATGACAGGGCAAAATGTGCACCCAGCACCATCACCTGCAAGATAACAGTGCTACTACCACTATACATCATTCATAAAGTGCTACAAAGTATGCAGCGCTGTACAAACACATAGGAACACAGTACCTGCCTTAAATGCTTACAATCAAGTGACGACAGACAGTGCAATACAAGAGGAATAAGGATACAATATGGAGCGGAGACACCTGGAAACAAGAGATAAGGATCCAACAGCAGCCCCAAGGAGGTATGCCTCCTGCATGGATTTGAAGAGGCAAAGAGATGAGACGTGATGTATGGATAGAGGACGCTTGCACCAGGCATAAGGAGCAGCATAGTGAAAGGATTGTAGTCCGGAGATGCCAGTAGATCAGTGGTAGGCAATTCCGGTCCTGGAGGGCCGCAGACCAGTCAGGTTTTCATGATGTCCCTAATGAATATTCATGAGATCTATTTGCATCCACTGCCTTCCATTGTATGGAAATAGAGCCATGAATATTCATTAGGGACATCATGAAAACCTGACTGGTCTGCGGCCCTCCAGGACCGGAATTGCCCACCCCTGCAGTAGATGAACAGGGTAGAGAGAGGAGGTAGCCAGAAGAGAAGTGGAGTCCACGGGAAAGGGAGTGTAGGGAGAGAGGAAAGGTAATGAGGGGCAGTAGGGGGATGCATTTATAGGTTAGCACACAACGCATGTATGTGTGATGGATCATGAAACAGACGGGGAGCCAGTAAAGTGAGATCAGGAGAGGGGTTAGATATGTGTATCGGGGCTGGTGGAGGATGAGCTGCACTGCAGAGGTCTGAAGAGATGGAAGAGGAGAGAGATGACTCCGGGGGAGACCAGCAGGGAGGATGGTGCAATAGCAAGACAGAAGGTAACTATGGACAAATGTTTTTGTGGTGTGTTCAGAGAGCAAAGGGCTATGTTGCTGGGGAGTTCATTCCACAGGTCGGGTGCATAAGTGGAAAAGGCTCTGATGCGGGTGTTCTTGTTTATGCAGGTTATTTCTGCGGGGAAGTCAAGGAGGTTGGTTTTACATTTCCGTCTCGCTCTGTTGTGGGTCAGTGTGCGGATGAGAGATTGTAGGTATGTTGAAGATTGTCGATATAAAGCCTTGAAGATCATCATTGATGACATATTCGACTCTGCTGTGTACAGCTGGCCAGTGAAAGTTTTGCAGAATGGGTGTGATGTGCTCACTCTTTTTTGTATTGGTAAGGTTGTGTGCTGCAGTGTTTTTTGCTAGTTGCAGCTTGTGGAGGGTGTGTTTGGGGAGTCCTTGATATATATATTATTGCAGAAGTCCAGTATGGGGAATATGAGCACTTAAAGCACAGAGCAGAAGTAAGAAGCTGCTAGAATAGGTTGTAGATTGCATAGTATCCTTATTTTGTGGTATATTCATTGTGCTGTTTTGTTGATGTGGGGGGAGAGGGTGAACTGTCCGCCCAGGTATCTTACTTCTTGTTTGGTTGTTAGTTCAGTGTTATGAATGTTGATGATTTTGGGGGGTGAGAGTGATCTGTTTCTGGAAACATGTAGGACATCTGTTTTCTTGTGGTTGATCTGTAGTCCGTGATCGAGCAACCATTGTGATATTTCTTGAAAGCATGAAGAAATGTTATGAAAGTTAGGGTAGTGGATTTTGTAGGGTGTGAACATCATGATTTTCAATGTTTGTATAATAGACAGTTTTCCTGTTTGTTTTAGTGACATTTTTATTGAAAAGAACTATTGGCTCCGCACACATTTGCATTTTCAAGTGAATAGAAAGTAAGTTTCTTTTACCATTCCATATATAAACTGTTTTTTGTTTTAGCTATTTATGTTCTTATACTCAGGACAACAGTTGCTTTTTAATGACATTCCTACCACTCACCTTATCCATTCCTGCCACTCACCTTATCCCTATTTTTTAATCTCCTGGTAGTTTTTTAAATTTATGGATATGTACATTTTAAATTGTTTTTTTATGACATATTGTATACGTGGTTGCATTTTTGATTATGAGGTGATACATATATTTGGTCCCTCTTATAGGTTTTTATTGTTTACTTAGCATGTTAATTTCTTTGTGTTGCAGGTTATTAGTTAGATACCCCCTGACAAAGGCATGAGTTGCCGAAACACTGCTGCTGTTGGGGGTGTAACCAATAAAGTCTGTTTCCACATTGAGAGGGTGTGCTGGTCTCCTTGCTCCTATTGTGTTCCTTTTTGGCTTTTGCAAGGGAACATGCCTTCTTTTGGACTCTCCCTTACTTCATAGTGCCCATCTGCCACATGTGTGACCAGGGTGCCCACTGCATTTCATGCTGTGAAGGCACTGTCACTGTGACCAAGCTGTCACGGCTATGTATCCACATAGTGCTATATAGTATCAGGTTGCAGGTGCTCTCTCTTTCCTGGAAGCCCAATCACTGAGCCGACTGCTGGGTGGCCATGCTGTTTGTCCCAAGTCAGGGTGCAAATGGTTGTTCTGTCGGTCAGCACACACTGTATGTGCACAGACCGGCACTGTTGGCATGGGCATGGCTGAGACAGTCCTGTGAAGGACACCAAATGCAGACTGTGCTCGATGTAGAGGATTTGTAGTTCCATATGGTCAGGACAGCAGCTGTTCTTGGCCGGCCCAGCAGTATGGTGACCGTAGCCCCACGCTAGCCTATACAAATTCCATAGTATTTGGCTTCCATGGACACAGCTGCCATAACCCTGGACACTGGCATGAGCTGTTCTAGGTGAATCTCTGGCCAATAGGAGCAGGACACAGGCCCAGATATGACAGGCGACTACAGCATGCTGCAATTGTGCAGACAATATCTGACACACACTTGCAGTGATATGGATCTGCAACAGAGTCCAGCTCGAGCAGTGCAGGCTCTGGGGACCAGGTGCTGTGAGCCCCACCTCACCTTCAGGGCGACTGCTGAAACAGGTCATTAGCACGGTTTGCAGGTATTAAGTGCTTGTAGCACATACTGTCAGTGCATATTACTGAGTGCTGTGATCAGGTACAGAATGCTGTTCTGCGTATGCAGTGCATCATGGGTAATGGAAGAGCTATCCTATACCAGCAGACACTGCAGGCATAGTGGCGACTGTAATCACTGGGGTATAGCCCGGTACCCGCCAATCCTCTCTGATGGTGGGAGAACTGTGCATGTTCCCCCGGGGAGCTCAAGATGGCTTGCAATGGGCTGCATGGCTCATTACTGTGGTTAGCACTCATATGTGCAGGTGTACCTATCCTACCTTGTGCAGCAGGTCACAGGGGACTGCACGCCATGCACATGTAGTGCCTTGGGGTTTGTGACACACTGCTGTGCAGCAGACCCATGCGCGTGACTGTTGTTTGCCACTTGGGATCCAGTGCAGGGATGGGCATGTTGCCCTCATCTGTGCCTTGGCCTTTGCACAAGGGAGGTAGCCTGCAGCAATGTGTCTGTGGTGCTGCTACAATACTGCATGCCATGGGCATCACATACTGCATGTGCGCCAATGGAGCCAGCACCTAGGTGTGGTGTGCCAATATCCCTGAATGTGCAGCTACATTGTCTCATGTCCTGGGGTCCACCCATTGCAGGCAGGGACCTGCAGTCTCTATGATTCCAGACATTTATGTGCAGTATGGTATGGAGGAGTAGCCTAATGGTTAGAGCACTGTCTCTGTAAGCAAAGAACAAGAATGTGATTCTCACTTCTTCTCTGTGTGCTACTCAGTTCATTTTTGTGACGGGTCTGCTGTGACTGGCTGACACACATTCTTACACTTTTTTATGTGTTCTGCCAACAATATGGGTCTGTAAACATGCAATTCACCATCATGCAACTCTGAGTGCATGGTTTTATTGGCTCTGCTGCAGCACATTGCAGGGAGTCAGACATTTATTTATTGTTATTTTTATACCACTCCTTCCCAAGATCAGGGGCGGTGTACAGAGGAACAACACTTCTACATAGAACACCATTTAACATGATAAGGTTGTAACAGTTGTAACTATGTACAAGATAGGATTGGTACTTAAAAGATAATCAACATACAAAACAATGTACGGTTACAGCAGACAATATTGTTTACAGTTGGTGTGGTGAAGGTGTCATTGTGAGAGCTGCATTTGTGTTGTTTTGTGGGGCGAGCCAGCGTCTTCTATATGATTTCCAAAATATTGGGTGAATAGCAAGCCTGCAGCTTTCTGCCACCTGACTGGAGGCATAGCTTAATGAACAGGGCACTGGACTGGGAACCAAGATACCAGGGTTCAATACCCATTAGCACTCTTTGTGTGACTGGTTGGGAGGTTTCACTGTGGCTTTTTAAGTATGGTACAGTCTTCATTGATTGACCTCTACTCCTTGTAACCTTGGGCAGGTCACTTAACCCTCCCTCAACTCAGCAGACTGCAGGTTCTCACATTCCCTGTTTTTAATCATACATTACCAGGTTTTTGGTACAATGTAATTGCACTGATTCAGTGGTATAACAACTGGCAGCTAAATACATACAAATATATCCCTTGTAAAAGGGAATGGGTGAAAAAAGCCCCCAGGTAAGTGAAACATTAAATACCTTTATGGAAATGGGTAAAAGGGGCAACATATGGAAAGCAGTGTGTATAAATGTCCATAGCATGGGAAATACGATCCCAGATGTTGAGGTTTTAATGGGAGAGGCTGACTTGAATTTAGTAGCAGAAACAGAGACATGGTTCATGGATAACCATTACTGGGATGTAACTATAACAGGCTATAGGTTATTCAGAAGGGATAGGATAGAAAGAAGGAGAGAAGGAGTAGCACTATATGTAAAAAATCATATTAAAGCTATGGAAATACAGCGCTTAAAAGGGAGAGAGGAGGTAGTGTGGGTTAAGCTAGAAAGATGGAAAAAGAAATCCATTTGTATTAGCGTGATATATAGACCTCCCTTACAGGGAGAAGGAGTGGATGGAGAGTTAATTGAAGACATATGTAGCATTGCCAGGAAAGAGGAAGTGCTACTGATAGGGGATTTCAATATGCCAGATGTTGACTGGCACATCTCTGCTGCAGTGGCATCTAGATGTAAGGAGATCCTCGATTCTCTACAGGGAGAACTATTTAGGCAACTAGTAACAGACCCCACAAGTGAAGGGGCCATACTGGACTTGGTGCTTACCAATGGTAAAAGTGTTTCTTATGTTATAGTGGGAGATCATTTTAAATCCAGTAATCACCAGATGGTGTGGTTCAGTACTAGGACTAGGGCTGCTAAAATCCATTCAAAAGTGAGGATCTTAGTCTTTAGGAAAACTAACTTTGCAAAGATGGGACAATAACTCAGGGAGTTGTTAGTGGGATGGGAACAGCTGGGGGATATAAAAAAACAGTGGGCAAAATTGAAAGGGGATATTTTAAAGACAACAAACCTTTTTATTAAAACGGTAAATAAAGATAAAAGGAAAAGAAGACTGCTATGGTTTTTGAAAGTAGCTGAAAAGATGAAGAAAAAGAAGGAGGTCTTCATGAAATACAAGAGATCTACTGAGATCTACTGAGAGGCATCTATATTTGGAAAAATTTAGAGAAGCTAGCAAAGTAATCAGGAAAGCAAAGATTCGAAAAGAGGAGGAGATAACCAATGCAATAAAATGGGATAAGACATTTTTCAGATATATTAGAGAGAAGAGGAAGGGCAAAAGTGGTATTGTTAGACTCAAGGGTGAAGGGGAGGAATATTACTGGGCAGACTAGATGGACCATACTGGTCTTTATCTGCCGTCATTTACTATGTTACTATGTAGAAGCTGAGGTAGATAAAGCGGAATTGCTTAACAAATATTTCTGTTCTGTGTTCACAGATGAAGAATCAGGAGTAGGACCTCAGAAAAACACCCATAAACAGGAACGGAAGTGAGGGGCATCTTGAACAATTTTCAGAAGACTGCGTTTGTGAGAAACTAGCTAAACAAAGTAGACAAAGTGATGGGACCACATGGGATATACCCGAGAATACTGAGGGAACTTGGGGACGTTCTAGCAGCTCCACTGACTGACCTTCTCAATGCCTCATTGAGTCAGGAGTGGTGCCAGAGGATTGGGGAGAGATATATGTGGTCCCTTCACACAAAAGCGAAAGTAAGGAAGTGGTTGAAAACTACAGGCTAGTTAGTTTATCCTCGGTGGTGAGTAAATTATTGGAAGCGCTGCTGAAAGAGAAAATAGTGAGGTTTCTGAAGTCCAACGGATTACCAAATCAAAGGCAGCCTGGATTCACCAGAAGGCAGGTCTTGTCAGACAAATCTGATTGATTTCTTTGACTGGGTAATCAGGGAGTTCGACTGAGGAAAAGCACTAGTGGTGTATTTAGATTTCAGTAAAGCCTTTGACACCATTCTGCACAGGTGACTTCTAAACAAACTGAGAACCCTAGGGATAGACCCTAAAGTTACTGCTTGGGTTAGAAACTGGTTGAGTGGGAGGCAACAAAGGGTACAGATAAATGGCGTTCACTCTGAGGAGGAGTTTACCAGTGGTGTGCCTCAGGGATCTGTCCTTGGTCAGATTCTTTTTAACATTTTTGTTAGTGATATTGCGGAAGAGCTGTCGGATAAGGTTTGCCTCTTTGTGATATCAAAATCTGCAAAAGAGTAGACACCCAGGAAGGTGTAGATAACATGAGGAGGGATCCAGCTAAGCTTGAAGAATGGTCTAGAATTTGGAAGCTGAGATTTAATGTTAAAAAATGCAAGGTCATATGTATTTGGGCTGCAGCAATCCAAGGGAGCAATATAGTATAAGGGGTGAAGTACTTTTGTCCACAAAAGAAGAGCAGGACCTAGGTGACCTCATTTGGAGTATAGTGTGCAATTCTGGAGACCGCACCTTCAAAAGGATGTGAACAGGATGGAGTCAGTGCAGAGGGTGGCTACTAAAATGATTAGTGGTCTTCATTATAAAGCATATGAGGACAGACTGAAGGATCTTAATATGTACACCTTAGAGGAAAGGTGGGATAGAGGTGATATGATTGAGATGTTTAAATACCTCCGTGGCATAAATGTTCAGGGAGAGAGCCTCTTTCAATTGAAATCAAGTTCTGCTACGAGGGGACATGGGATGAGGGTGAAGGGAGATAGATTCAGGAGTGATATGCGGAAATATTTCTTTATGGAAAGAGTAGTGGATCCGTGGAATAGTCTCCCAGTGGAGGTGGTAGAGATGAGGACAGTAACTGAATTAAAAAAAGCATGGGACAAACACAGAGGATCTCTAAAGGTAAAAAGGGGACTGTTGTAATTGTTATGGAAGGACAGACTAGATAGGCCATGTGGTCTTTTTCTGTCGTCATATTTCTATGTTTCTATGATTGTGTCTGATGATCTTAAAGTAGCTAAATAGGTAGAAAAGGCAACGGCAAAAACTAGAAGGATGCTTGAGTGCATAGGGAGAGGAATGGCCAGCAGAAGAAAGGAGTTGATAGTCTGTATAAATCTTTGGTGTGACCTAATTTGGAGTAATGTGTGCAATTCTGGAGAGCGCACCTTCAAAAGGATATAACAGGTTGCAGTCGGTACAGAGAGTGGCTACTAAAATGGTTAGTGGTTTTCGTTATAAAGCTTATGAGGACAGACTTAAGGATCTTAATATGTATACTTTAGAGGAAAGGTGGGATAGAGGTGATATGATTGAGACGTTTAAATACCTCCGTGGCATAAATGTACAGGAGGAGAGCCTCTTTTGATTGAAAGCAAGCTCTGCTACAAGGGGACATAAGATGAGGGTGAAAGGGGATAGACTCAGGAGTAATATGCAGAAATATTTTTTTACGGAAAGAGTGCTAGATCCATGGAATAGTCTCCCAGTGGAGGCGTAGAGATGAGGACAATGTCCGAATTCAAAACGGCATGGGATAAACACAGAGAATCTCTAAAGGAAAAAAAAGTGACTGTTGTAGTCGTTGATATGGAAGGGCAGACTAGATGGCTATGTGGTTTTTTTCTGCCGTTATGTTTCTATATTTCAGTTTTACAATACAACCAAGAATACAATCTTGTACAGAAATTGGGATATGCTTAACACCAAATCTAAGAGGAAATAAAAAAAACAATTCAGGCAAAGAAAAAAATACAATCAATCCCACTCTAGTCCACCACAGAAGGGTTCCAAGTATAAGAAAATCACACAAACCAATACCAAAAGGATAATTAAAACAGACAAAACAACCAGTAACTCAAAATTTCACAGTGATTCAGTAGGAGGCTCCGCCAGAACTCCCAGACAATGGGAATTAAGGAAGGTCAGCAGTTGGGAGGGCTCAAAAAAATATAGGAACAAGCTTGATATTTAATCAAGCATTTACAAGGATATTTGAGGAAAAAGAGACCTCCCAACTGCTGAACTCCAGGATGTAGGAGGAGAAACTCTCACCTCCTTCTCTGAGTTTCACGAGCAAGATCAGGGTACATCCGCACCAATAATCCCCTAAACCGAACATTTCTCTTTTTGAAATAAATCTTCATTAACCATTCTTTATCTGAAAATAAAGCTAAGGTGATCAACAATGTAGTGGGTGTGACGTCATCTTCCTGGGATTTCTCCAGGATATCAGTGATATTAAGAATATCAGCTTGGCCTAACCCCGGAACATCCCTTAGCGCAGCATCTTTCTTAGAGGATGGAAGATAGAAGCCTCACAGTCGGTGGATGAGATTCAGGAGGAATTCCCAATATATCAGTCAAATATCTGCGAAACATGTCTCTGGCAGATACAAGCACAACCTGGGGAAAATTCACCAACCTCAAGTTAGCCGCTCTAGCAGAGTTCTTCAAAGACTCCCACTTAGCTTTAATTAAGGAATCCTTAAAGCGTAGTTACTCACCTATAACAGGTGTTCTCCAGGAGCAGCAGGAATCAGTCCTCACTTATGGATGACGTCGGCGCCGACGGAGCCCTCGCGGAGCAATTTTCCCCAGCTTTCAAAGAAAGCCTTTGGGAATTGCAGCGCGCATGCGCGGTCGTCTTCCCGCCCGAGGGTGCCATCTTAGCCAGTCAGATGACATAGCTAAAAAAGACAGCATAAAAATTTGCAAAAAAGAACATAAGCAGACGATTGCAACTCCAAGGGGAGGAGGGAGGGTAGTGAGGACTGATTCCTGCTGCTCCTGGAGAACACCTGTTACAGGTGAGTAACTACGCTTTCTCCAGGACCAAGCAGGAAGTCAGTCCTCACTTATGGGACTCCCAAGCTCAAGGCTACCGGAGACCCTAAGCACAAAAATGAGCTCCCTCTAGCTCAGCAGCACAGAAGGATAGAATCTTCGCTGAATTATCACCCACCGGTAGCCCACATCCGGGATGGAGGGTAGGAGTTGCTCAGACCTCAAAGAGATTACGGAGGACTGCCTGTCCGAAAGCACTGTCCCTACGGGACTCCCTCTCGAGACAGTAATGGACCGCAAAAGTCTGGCTCGAAGACCAAGTAGCAGCCCGGCAGATGTCTGCCAGCGGAACAGAGCGGAGGTAAGCCACTGACGTGGTCTTTGCCCGAACGCAATGAGCCGTGACTCGACTTTCTAAGGAGAGTCCGGCTGCCCCATAAGCCCAAGAGATACAGTCCGCAACCCAGATGGACAGAGTACGCTTGGAGACCGGGAGCCCCAATTTATTGGGGTCAAAAGACACAAAAAGCTGAGCAGCTTTACGGTGCTCCCGCGTACGGTCAAGGTAGAAGTTCAATGCCCTTCTACAGTCCAGGGTATGGAGGACCGTTTCAGCTCGGCTGGAGTGTGGTCTGGGAAAGAAGGTTGGAAGTACCACCTCCTGATTGATGTGAAAAGGGGAGACCACTTTAGGCAGAAATTTTGGGTGAGTCCGTAGGACTACCCTATTCTTGTAGAACCTAGTGTAAGGGGGATCAGACACGAGGGCCTGCAATTCACTTACGCGCCTAGCGGAAGTGAGGGCTATCAAGAACAGTGTTTTCCAAGACAGAAAACGGAGAGAACAGGTAGCCATAGGTTCAAAAGGCGGACAGGTGATCCGCTGCAAAACCACATTCAGGTCCCAGTCAGGCGCTGGCGGGCGCAGAGGTGGTTTAAGTAGAAGGAGACCTCGGAGAAACCTCGCTACGAGAGGGTCATTGGAGAGAGGTCTGCCGTCCACTGGCACATGATGTGCTGAAAGAGCACTGAGGTGAACTTTGACGGAGTTGGACTTAAGTCCCAGATTAGAGAGGTGCAGCAAGTACTGCAAGATCACCGACACCGGGCAGGAGAAGGGATCCTGAGACTGTTGGGTACACCAGACTGCAAAGCGACGCCATTTAAGGGCGTAGCATTTGCGGGTAGAAGGCCGTCGCGAAGCTAAGACGACCTCCTCCACCTCCGCCGGCAGGAGAAGGGGAGCAAGGACTACCCTCTCAGCAGCCAGGCCATGAGGTTGAGAGACCTGAGGTTGGGGTGCAGAAGGGACCCCTGATCCTGAGTGAGGAGATCCGGTTGTACCCCCAGAGGGATTGGATCCTCCACCGCCAGTTGCAGCAGGAGCGGAAACCACGGCTGCCTGGGCCAGCGAGGGGCCACCAGGATCATGAAGGCTTTGTCTCGGAGAACCTTGAAAAGAGTCCGAGAGACCAGCGGGATGGGAGGGAAAGCGTACAGAAGGCTTCCCGACCACGAGATCAGAAAGGTGTCCGCCGCAACCCGAAGGGGGTGTGGCTGACGAGAGCAGAAGCGAGGAAGCTGCCGGTTGTGAGGACTGGCAAAGAGATCCACCGTGGGGAGACCCCACTTGAGGAAGAGCTTCTGAACTACCAAGGGATCCAGACGCCACTCGTGCGGCTGGAGGACCCTGCTGAGTTTGTCTGCAAGGCAATTTTCTTGGCCCGGGAGATAAACTGCCTTGAGGAGAACGCCGTGACTGACGGCCCAAGAGCAGAGCTTCTGTGCCTCCCGGCAGAGGAGGAAGGAGCCCGTGCCCCCCTGCTTGTTCACGTAGAACATGGCAACTTGATTGTCCGTCTGGACAAGGACGGACTGTTGGGAAGTCAGGTGGGAGAAGGCCTTGAGAGCTAGGCGGATCGCCCTGAGCTCCAGGAAGTTGATCTGCTGAGCAGACTCCCACGTGGTCCAGAGGCCCTGAGTACGTGCCTCTTGGCAATGTGCTCCCCAGCCCAGGAGGGATGCATCGGTGGTCAGCACCCGGGTCGGCTGAGGTGACTGGAAAGGCATTCCGAATATCAGGTTCGGCTGCCGGAGCCACCACCGGAGAGACGAGAGCAGCGGCTCGGAGACGCGCACTAGGTCTGCCAGGCCGCCTGTGGCTTGTCGCCACTGCTGGCGGAGACACCATTGAGCAGACCGCATGTTCAGGCGGGCATTGGGGGTCACATGGACGGTGGAAGCCATATGGCCGAGCAGTCTCAGGAAGCGCCTGGCGGAGACCAGGGGCTGGCTGCGAAAGCGGTCGGCTAGGTCCATGAGCCGTTGAGCCCTGTCGAGCGGTAGGTACGCTCGTGCCCGAGGAGTGTGCAGCCTTGCGCCGATGAACTCGAGATCCTGTGAGGGGAGCAAAGTGGACTTTGCGAAGTTTATGACAAAGCCCAAGTGCTGCAGCAGAGTCACCGTGCGGCACGTGGCGTTGGTGACCTCTTGAGCGGACGCTGCTCTGATGAGCCAGTCGTCGAGGTACGGAAAGACATAGAGGCCGTGAAGCCGGAGATGGGCCGCCACGACCGCGAGACATTTTGTGAAGACTCGCGGTGCGGAGGATAGGCCAAAGGGCAGTACTCTGTACTGGTAATGATTTCCTGCCACCACAAACCTTAGGTATTGGCGGTGGATTGGGTGGATGAGGATGTGCGTGTAGGCATCCTTTAGATCCAAGGAGCATAGCCAATCTCCCTGCTGGAGGTAGGGCAGAAGGATTCCAAGGGTAAGCATTTTGAACTTCTCCCGCACAAGGAACTTGTTGAGGTTGCGCAAGTCCAGGATGGGTCTGAGGCCCCCTGTTCTCTTTGGTATCAGAAAATACCTTGAATAAAAGCCTTGACCTCTCAGGTGGTGGGGCACCGGTTCCACCGCCTGTTCCTGCAGAAGACCTGCTAACTCCTGAAGGAGCAACTCCCTGTGCAGAGGGGGGCGCGAAGGTTCTCCCGGAAAATAGGAGGGAGGGACCTGATGGAAGTGGAGAAGGTAGCCTTCTCGCACGACCTGAAGTACCCAGGCATCTGCGGTGATGCTGGACCACCTGTGGGCGAAGTGAACCAGCCGGCCTCCGGTGCTGGGAGGAACCAGCGGGGGGGGAGAGGCTATGCTGAGCGAGTCAAAAACCCCCACCCTGCTGAGCAGGGGCTGGTGGTGCAGGCTTGGGGGCTTGCTGCCTACGGGACCCGTTACCCCGTCCCTTGGCCTGCTGGCCCTGTTGGGGAGCTGCAGGGGCCTGATAATGGGGGTACTGTTTGTAGGCAGCCGCCTTCCTCGGGTAAAAGGACTTTTTTCCCGAGCCCTTCTTTTTCTGGGAAGGGGCGGAGGTCTTCCTAGAAAGCCTGGTCCTGGTGAGAGTCTCAGTCTCAATTTGTGTAGCCTTTTCCGCCATGGGCTTGCCAAAGAGGTTTTCGCCTCGGCAGGGGACATCGACCAACTTGTCCTGTACCCAGGGCTCAAGGTCCGACGACTGAAGCCAAGCCTGTCGGCGGGCACCGATGCCGGCTGCGGCCACTCTAGCCGAGGCCTCAAAGCCATCATAGGCTGCTCGGGACATGAACTTTGAGCATTCCCGAATGCCCGTGGACAAGGCTAGGAACCTCCGCAAGGGCTCCTCAGAGAGACCAGCGGAGAATCCGGCTAGCTCTTTAGCCAGATCCCGGAGATACATGCCCATGTAGAGCTGGTAAGTCTGGACACGACATGCGAGCATAGAGCCCTGGAAGCACTTCTTGCCAAGGCCATCCAGGTTACGGGCCTCCCTTCCAGGAGGCACCGAGGAGTGCATCTTCTGGCTCTTAAGACGATGCATGGCCGATTCCACTACCATGGAATGGTGTGGCAGCTGTGCCTTCTGAAAGCCAGGGCTCTTGCGGACCCGATAGATAGAATCGACCCGCTTGCTCAGGACCGGCGAGGAGGCCGGACTCTCCCACATGCGGAAGAGTAGTCGTTCCAGCATAGGAGGAACCGGCACAGTAAAGTGCTCCCTCGCGGGAGAGTCATACTGGAGGGCGTCGAGCTCTTCGGCTCGAGGCTCCTCCTCGGGATCCGCAGGGAAGGCCAAAGCCTTGGCCATATCCCTAACGAAGTCCGAGAACCGGGCATCCTCCGGGGGGGACTGCTTCCGAGGCTCGGACCCCGGTGAGTCCGATGGGACACACCGAGTCCGGAAAGAATCAGGTGACTCTTCCTCCTCAGACTCCCAGACCGACTCCGACGAGGACTCGGTGGGGTCGGCCCGGGCAGGGTGCGGCGCCAGCCGTCCCGACGTCGAGGGAGTCGGCGTCGGCGACCTCGGTCCCGAACGGGAGGCCGAGGGTGACCTCGACCGAGGATCGACTCGAGTTCTCATTGACTCGAGGATCGGCTCGGTCTCCGGGGTCGACTTGGACGTCGACGTCCCGGCGGTCGGGGCAGCGGCGCCAGCGAGGCCAGCGAGCAGTGCCCGCTGCTGGTCCATGAAGGCAGACAGTCTGCTCTCCAAGGCCGTCAACCTGAGTCCGAGCTCAGGTGACCCAGCAGCCCCCGACTCGGGCCCCGACGGCGTCGGGCCCGACGTCGGCTGTCGCGGAGGCGAGTCCAGAAGGACCACAGGACTTACCCGGGCAGGCATCTCCGACTCCAGGCGAGGTCGCTTCGGGATGTGTTCCTTCTCCAAGGACCCGGGGCGGCTGTCGGGGCTATGCGACCTGGCCCTCGCGGAACCAGGAGCGTCCACCGACGCCACCCTCGTGGGTTTTTCCTTCCGACGATGGTCCCCGGAGGGAGAACCCCGGTCGGAGGAGCTCCGGCGACGGTCCGAGCTGGAGCCTTTCGACGCGGAGGCCTCCGACGAGGTCCGGGTACGGCTGGAGTCAGCGAAGATTCTCTCACGCTGATGCCGCCGACTCCTCAACGCCTTTGAGGACAGTTTGCTGCAGGGCCCACAGATCAGTTCCTCATGATCCGGGCCCAGGCAGCGGAGGCAAAAGTCGTGTGTGTCGGTTAGTGACATATTTCGGTCACACCGACCACACCGCTTAAACCCACTGGCAGCCATCGGGGGAAAAAGGGCCCCTGCGAGGTCAAAGGACCGGGCTGCCAGGGAAACCGAAAACGAAAGCTGACTAAGTCAGAAAAAACCGAAAAAAGTAAGCGGACTCGAGACCGGCGTCGCGAGTCCGGGCGGGAAAGCGATCGGCGTCGAACCGAAAGGAAAAAGAATAAAATAATGAAGAAAATCGACTATTTCGCGGGGACAAGACGGGGACGTCTGTAGGGCTCCGCGGAAAAAAGAAGACTGGCTAAGATGGCACCCTCGGGCGGGAAGACGACCGCGCATGCGCGCTGCAATTCCCAAAGGCTTTCTTTGAAAGCTGGGGAAAATTGCTCCGCGAGGGCTCCGTCGGCGCCGACGTCACCCATAAGTGAGGACTGACTTCCTGCTTGGTCCTGGAGAATATGAGTATCAGACTGCTCCTCCACCAAACTAATGCGTTTGAACCATAGCAATAGAGTTTTGAAGTGACAGTACCTTGGCTGAAGTTTCCTTAATAACCACTGAATGTTATTGCACTTTCTGAGACAACGAAGTCACCTGTGGAACCAAAGCTGCCCCCAACTGCACAATAGCATTCCAAATCGATTCTAGTGTGAAGGTCTCTGGACACTGAAGAGTGAAAGCCAAGAAGGACGCCTCCATTGCTGCATGTCAAATGCTCATATTATGTGCACAGGATGTGCAGGTTCTTTTGGTGCTCCTACTATAATAATCAACACTATTTTGCCCAAACACAATTTTAAAATGAAATGACAACAGAGACCCGAAATAAAAGATAAATAATACAAATGAGTCCAAAAGATACAGAAGGATAAGAAGCAAAAAACATTTCTTCTTGAAAACTAAACTTTCGCAGAAATTGTGAATATAAGTTGTGTTATCTGTGCACAAAGTGCATGCTAGTCTTTCTGTATTGGCCTGTTTGCATGCAGATAAAGCATAGTTACTCACCTGTAACAGGTGATCTCCAGGAACAGCAGGAATTTAGTCCTCACATATGGGTATCGTTGGTACCGACGGAGCCTGCGCGGGAACACTCCCCAGCGTCCACTCAGAAAGCTTTTGGGAGCATCCCACAGCGCCTGCGTGCTGCCTTCCCACCTTTCCCAACTGCCTCTCTCCAGTTGAGTTTTAAAGCTGAGACAAAGAGAGAGAAAGAGAGAGGGAAAGGAAAGAGATAGATAGAGAGATACAACTCCTAGGGGAGGTGGGTGGGTTGTGAGGACTAAATTCCTGCTGTTCCCGGAGATCACCTGTTACAGGTGAATAACTATGCTATCTCCAGGAACAAGCAGGAATCTAGTCATCACATATTGGGACTCCCTAGCTTTAGGTGCCAGGGAGAGACCACAGAAGTTGTGTGCCCCTGAGAAGGGCTCCACTTCCCCCCATGGATCTCTGGCATCCTATCAGGGATGGTGGGTAGGAGTTGATTAAGTATGGAACAGGTGTTTGAGAACAGCCTGACCAAACAAGGCATCCCGGCGGGAGTCCTTGTCCAAGTAGTAAAGAGCTGTGAAGATATGAACAGAGGCCCAAGTGGCTGCTCGACAGATGTCGTCAATAGACACAGAGTTCAGATGAGCCATTGAGGCTGCCATGGCTCTCACATTGTGAGCTGTGACATGGCCCTCCAGAGAAAGGTTCTTACTCTGATAGGCGAAAGAAATACACTGAGCAATCCAGTTAGATAGTGTTCTCTTGGAGACTGGCAGTCCCAAATGAGAAGGGTCAAAAGCAACAAAGAGTTGAGAGGACTTTCTATGTTGCTGTGTCCTTTGTAAGTAAAAAGCCAGAGCTCTTTTACAGTCCAGGGTATGAAGATTCCTCTCTGCATTTGATGCATGAGGTCCTGGAAAAAAGACAGGTAGGTAGACCTCCTGGTTGAGGTGAAAAGGCGAGACCACCTTAGGCATAAAGTGTGGATGAGTCCTAAGGACTACCTTGTCATGATGAAACCTTGTATAAGGTGGATTAGCTACTAGTGCTTGCAATTCACTAATGCAGCGTGCTGATGTGATTGCAATGAGAAAGATAACCTTCCAAGAAAGAAATTTCAAGGAGGTGGTAGCTAAGGGTTCGAAAGGTGGCTTAATGAGCTGCCCAACAACCAGGTTCAAGTCCCATGCCACCGGAGGTGGTCTAATGGGAGGCTTAGTTAGAAGGAGGCCTCTCATGAATCTTGCTATAAGAGGATGAGAGGAAATAGTTTGTCCATTTAGAGGTTTAAAAAAAGCTGCAATAGCACTCAAATTTATTTATTTTAACAAACATTTATATATCGCATCTTCCTGAGATCAGTTGCGGTTCACAATAAACAACCAATTAACAAAGCAGCGTTTGTTTTACATGTAACGTCAAATAACGAAGAATATTATAAGTAAACAACAATGTTAAGCTTGAGCAGAACATAACAGTAAAAACTATATACATTATATACAGATACAGTTTTTAGGGCTTTAGCATTGGGGTAGTACAGTTTCAGCTGGGATGCGATGTCTGTTTAGATCGTGGTCAACTAAGGTCAATACTGGTTAGCCTTTATCCAAATCAAGTGAAGGATGATCTATATTGTTGTAATGTAAGGTGAATAGATAGGTTTTCAATTTTTTACGAAACTCAATGATCTCAGTTATCGTTCTTAGGTCGTCAGGGAGGGAGTTCCAGATTGTTGGGGCTGCGTGTGAGAACGCTCTGTTGTTTGTTAATTTGTTTGCTTTTATGAAGTCTATGGGAAATTTTACTTGTTTTAATTGACCTTTCCGTTGGGTAGCTTTTGCATGTTCTTTACTGATTAAATTACTTAGCGTGACTGGGGCCAAATCATTTAGCGATTTAAATGAAGTTATTAAAGTTTTATATACTATCCTGCTTTGAATTGGGAGCCAGTGAAGGGATGCAAGTATGGGGTTATATGTTGAAATGGACTCTTACTGAATTTGTCTTAAGGCCTGCATTAGACAAATGGAGGAGATACTCCAGTAAAGATTCTAGAGGTATAGCAAGGGGGTTAAGACCCTTTTCTGAACACCAAATAGTGAACCTTTTCCACTTGAAAGCATAAGAACGTCTAGTGGAAGGTTTTCTAGAAGCATAAAGAACATCTTTCACTTGCTGAGAAAGAAGAAGATCTTGGATATCTAGGCCTTCAGCAACCAAGCCCTGAGATGCAGGGACTGGGGATTGGGATGCCATAACATCCCGTTCTCCTGAGATAGGAAATCTGGAGCAGATCCTAACTCCAGGGAGGGAGCTTGAGAGAGATGGAGAAGCAGAGGGTACCACACTTGCCGTGGCCAATGTGGTGCTATGAGAATCATGTGGCCTCTGTCTCTCTGAAGCTTGAAAAGGGTTTTGGGAATTAGGGGAATGGGTGGAAAGGCATACAGGAAGTCTTGACCCCAGTGAAGGAGGAAAGCATCCTTTGCCTGAGCTCCCTGAGCCGGAGTTCTGGAACAGAACCGGGGAAGTTTGGCATTCCACGGACTTGCAAAGAGGTCTATGTCCGGGGTTCCCTAAAGTTGAAAAATCTTGGCCACCTGGTCTGCATGCAGAGACCACTCGTGTGGAAGGAGCACTCGACTGAGTCTGTCTGCCCAAGAGTTTTGAACGCCTGGAAGATACACTGCCAGAAGATGAATGTGATGCTCTCTGGCGAGGGCCCACAGTCGCAGAGCTTCGTTGAAAAGCGATAGAGAGCCTGTTCCCCCCTGCTTGTTCACATAGAACATGGCTACTTGATTGTCCATATGAATAAGGACTGTTTTGTAGCTGAGCAGGGTGTGGAACACTTGCAGAGCAAGGAAGATTGCTCTGAGCTCCAAGAGATTGATATGTAGACAACTCTCTTGTGGAGTCCAGGTGCCTTGAGTGGAGAGGTCTTGCAGATGAGCTCCCCAACCCATTGGAGAAGCATCTGTCATAAGAGTTGCTTGGGGCAGGGGTTGCTGAAAGGGGGACCCCAGCAACAGGTTTTGAGTGGACTTCCACCACTGGAGAGACAAAATGGGGCGACTTGTGTTTGCTATTTTGTCTGACAGGCAACCTGATGCCTGGGTCCATTGGGTGGATAAAGTCCACTGAACTGCCCTCATGTGAAGGCGAGCATACGGTACCACATGCACGGTGGATGCCATGTGGCCTAGTAACTGTAACATTTCTCGAGCAGTTAAAAAGGGCTTTAGGACTGCTTGAGAAGCTAATTGCACCAAGCGAAGGCAACGGGCTTGGGGAAGGTAGGCCCTTGCCTTTGTGGTATCCAGCAGGGCTCCTATGAACTCTAGAGACTGAGTAGGAGTTAGACTGGATTTTGGGATGTTTATGACCAGCCCTAAATACTGAAGGATACGCATTGTGCAAGATAGAGAAGTCCTGGCCTCTGACTGTGTTGGAGCTCGAATGAGCCAGTCGTCCAAGTAAGGGAAGACGAATATTCCTAGAGAGCGTAGAAATGCTACTACCACAGCCATGCATTTCGTGGATACCCTTGGTGCAGAGGCCAGACCAAAAGGAAGCACCCTGTATTGGTAGTGCTTTCCTTGAAACAGGAACCGAAGGAACCTTCTGTGGGTTGGATGGATGAGAACATGGGTGTACGCATCCTTGAGATCTAGAGAACAAAGCCAATCCTGACTCTGAAGGTATGGAAGCAGAGCTCCGAGAGAAATCATTTTGAATTTCTCCTTGACAAGGAATTTGTTCAATTCTCTGAGATCTAAGATAGGTCTGTATCCCCCTTTTTTCTTTGAGATAAGAAAATAAGGGGAATAGAACCCTGTGCCCTGTTGATGAAGAGGCACTTCTTCTACTGCCCCTTGGGCAAGAAGAATGGTAACCTCCTGACCTAACAGGTCGATGAGAGAGGTCAGAGAATTGAACTGCTTCACTATTGTGGGAGGGGGCATGCTTGAAAAATGAAGTTTGTACCCCTCTCTTATGATGGAGAGTGTCCAACGCTCTGCTGTTATTTGCCCCCATCTGGGAGCAAAATGGCATAACCTTCCTGGAATGGTGGACGGTTCTGGTCCTTCCAGAGCCAGTAAGGCTAAGTTCTCTAGCTGAAAGTCAAAGGCCCTGAGGAGGCTGAGGCTGCTGGGCCGGTTGAGGCCTAGCAGCCTTTGCTTTCTTCTGTTTGGGTGGTTGCTGACGTTTGGTTGAAAATTGACCTGCAGAAGATGCCTGCTGACCATAAGCAGGATAAAATCTTTTCTTTCTAGAAAAAGGTGTTTTCTTGAGCAACTTTTTCCTAACAGGATCAGCAGTAGACTTGGATAGTCTATCCAAAGTGGAATTTTCAGCATCCATTTCATTGGCTTTTTCTTGCCAATCTTTACCAAACAGGTTCTCACCAGTACAAGGGATATTTCCCAATTTATCTTGTACCCAGAGCTCTAAATCAGATGCTTGGAGCCAAGCAATTCTACGTGCACCTATGGCAATAGCCAAGGCCCTGCTTATACATTCAAAGCAGTCGAAGGCTGCACGGTTGGAGAATTTAGAGACATCTTGGGCATAAGCCAAGTGAGAAACTCCTGCCTTTTATCCTCAGAGATGAAAGGACTTAAAGTCTGTAGATGATCAGTAACTTCCTTTAGGAACATTCCCATGTAGAGACTATAGGAACTGATTCTTGCAGCAAGCATGGAAGCTTGAAAGACTCTACGTCCAAAAGCATCCAGAGTTCTGCATTCACGTCCTGGAGGATTAGAGGCATGTCTTTTTGCACTTCTAATCCTTCTCATAGCAGATTCCACCACAATAGAGTGGTGAGGAAGCTGAGTTTTATGGAAGCCAGGACAAGGAGGGACACGATACATAGTATCTAACCTACGAGAATGAGGAGAGGTGGTAAGAGGTGTTTCCCACATCCTCAACATGAGATCATATAGAATCTCATGAATGGGTAGGGTAGCTGCCTCCTTAGGAGTTTTGGGATATTGTAAAATATCCAACTCCTTGGCCATTGGCTCTGTCTCAGGGGCCACAGTGATGGACAGGCCCCGAGCCACCTCTCGGATGAAGTCTTGGAAAGACATGTCCTCTGGAGGAGACATCCTGCGTTTAGGGGAGGAGGACTCCTGTGGAAGTATCATCGCTGCATCGACAGAACTTCCAGAGTCCTCAGATTCTTCTGAGGAATCGAAGTATCGCCTGTCTGGATGCTCCTGCAGAGCCCGATACCCGTACCGAGCAAAATCGGTATCGGGAATAACCGGTAGCGGGGAATCGGTACCGGCGGGCATCGAAGGACAGGGTACCGGCATAGCAGGCATCGATGCTGATGTCGATGCTATCGGTACCGGTTGCGATACCGATACCGATGCCGGTGCTGGTACCGGTGGAGTTGTCTGTCACGGTACCAAGGGCGTCGATGCCACAAGGAAAGCTGCTAGACTGCGTTCTATGGACAGAATTCTCTGGTCCATAGACGCTGCCAATGCCTGGAAGTCGGTACCGGTGGGAACCGCCGGTAACCCAGAGCATGGCACCAGGAGATCTGTCGAGGCCGAGCCATCGAGAACATCCTGGAACCCCGATGATGGTGCTTTGGAAGCTCAAGCCTCCCGCCGGGGTAATTTTGCCAGTGCAGAATCCTCGAGGGCAACGCCAGAGGCATCTCGATGCTTAGAAGGAGATCTACCCTTCGAGGACCGGCTGGATTTATGTTTAGTTACCTGAGATCCACGGGAAGAAGAAGAAGCCCTGGAAGACGTCGATGCCACCGAAGCCTCATCAGAGGGAAACAGGGTACTGAGCTTAGCATCTCAGTTCTGTCAACCTCTTTTAGACATCATAGCACAGGACACACAATCTGTGATGGAGTGGTCAGGACCTAAACATTTTAAACACCATTCATGGGTGTCGGTGACGGAAATGGTACCACCACATTTTGTGCACTTTTTAAAACCTGAAGCAGGTTTTTCCATGTTAAGGAAATTTTTTGGGCCTAAGGCCCAAAACAGGCGGGTGCACCTGAAGAAAGGAAAAAATGGATAAATTATTTTTTTTTTAAAGAAACGAAATACCGGCGGTACCGGTAGAGCGTCGGGGACGGCAGACGCGACCACAAAAAGAAATAAAGAAATAAGGAAATTCTTCTGCGGTGACAGGAACACGACCTGCTGGATCCGCGGAACAAGAAGAACTGGAGAGAGGCAGTTGGGAAAGGCGGGAAGGCAGCACGCAGGCGCTGTGGGATGCTTCCAAAAGCTTTCTGATTGGACGCTGGGGAGCGTTCCAGCGCAGGCTCCGTTGGTACCGACGATACCCATATGTGATGACTAGATTCCTGCTTTTTCCGGGAGATTGCAACTTATATGCACAACTTCTGCCATGCCAGATGCAGAAAACAGACTGATATGCACATAAATAGCAAAAGTATGCACACACAGCTTCCCTCCTTTCAACTCTGCACCAAAATTTTGTGCATTTGCATAAATGCCTTTTGCTGCATACTGGCGCTGAAGTCTCACGCTATCAAGCACACTACAAAAATGTGTACACAGCTAATAGCACACAACTTCAGCACCGGCTTTCTGCATTGGCCTGAAAGGGCGCACTAGTCTTTCTGCATCAGCCCATAAGTTTGTACCCAAGGCAATGGAGGGTTAAGTGACTTGCCCAAGATCACAAGGAGCGGTAATGGGATTCAAATTGGGCTTCCCTTGTCCTCAGCTTGCTACTCTTATGATTAGGCTATTCCTCCATTCCAGGCACTATCTAATCAGATGAGGTGCTGCCAAATATTGTATCACAGATTTCAAACACTAGAGATGTGGATTCATTTTTGTATGCATAATAATCAAATAAAATAATTTTTGGTTCATATACTTCTAAACCAACTGAATGGACATGGTTCCCAACTGAACCAAAAATCCATTGAAGCTAGTTTGTTTGTTTGTTTTTGCTTGTGGTGCTCACTGGGGATCAAGCTCATGACATAGGAATAGAAACTAGAGACTTGCATCTAAAGCTACAGGAACTACATAAGCAAGGTAGAAGCCAGTAAATAGTTATTCTCTAGGCAGCAGAAAGGGAGAAAAGCTCCTGAAAGAGCCCAGTGGATCAATATTGTTGTTATTAAGGGCAGTTAAGTTGATGCCAACTCATAGCAACCCTATGGAAAATTGTCCTAAACTATGCTCGGCCTTCATTCAGGTGGCCAATTGTTGATAGAGTGGCATCCATAGCTGATGTTATTGTATCAGTTCTTTAGATTGCTTATTTTCCTCTTTTGCATTGACCTTCAACCTTGACAAGCATAATGTATTTTTCTAATAATCCTTCTCTTTGCATGTTGTGTTCAAAGTATGAAAGTTGAAGTCTTATCATTTGAGCTTCTAAGGAAAGCTTGGGTTTGATTTCTTCTAGTACCAATTGATTTGGTATTTGTCACCAGCACCATAATTTGAAGGCACAGATTTTCTTCCTGTCTTTCTTCTTCACTGCCCAACTTTCACATCCCTATGACATTATTGAAAATACCATGGCTTGGACAAGCCAAATTTTTGTATGCAGAGATAGCGTTGTTACTCACCTGTAACAGGTGATATCCAAGAATAGCAGGAATCCGTCTTCACATATGGGTATTGTCGGCACAGAAGGAACCCGTGTGGGAATGCTCCCCACCATCCAATTGGAAAGCTTTTGGGAGCACCCCACTGCACCTGCGCATCTGCCTTTCCAAGTCCTCTGCTCAGTTGAGTTTGTGGCTGAGAGATAGAAGAAATAAAGAATACCCTACATCTCCTAGGGAAGGAAGGTGAGTTGTGAAGACTGATTCCTGTTGTTTCTGGAGATCACCTGTTACAGATAAATAACAATGCTTTCTCCAGGAACAAGCAGGAATGCGGTCTTCACATATGGGACTCACTAGCTCCCAGGTACAGACTGGAATTGGTCGGAGTGGTATCCCAGGATAGAGCCAAGGTGGTGTGGATACAAGTCGCCCTATTGGACTCGATTACAGCTGGCAGACCACTAACAGAGGAGTCTGGTGTCAGAAGAAATCAGGGACAGAGGGTAGCAGTTGCAGTTAAGCCCAAAAAAGGTGCTGGAGGACAGCCTGGCTAAAGTCAGCATCCTGGCAGGAATCCCTGTCTAGGCAGTAAAGTGCAGCAAAGGTATGAATGGAGGACCAAGTAGCTGCTTGACAGATTTAGTCAATGGAGATGGAACAAAGGTTGGCAACTGAGGTTGCCATAGCTCTCACGTTATCAGCAGTGACATGACCCTCGAAGGAGAGTACCGCTTAAGTGTAGGCAAAAGAGATGCAGTCTGCAATTCAGTTGCTTAGGATGCGCTTCGACACTGGATCAAAGGAAATGAATAATTGAGAGGATTGCCTGTGATTCTTGGTTCTATCCAAGTAGAAAGCTAAGGGTGCACTTGCAAACCAAAGTATGGAGCACAGCTTCAGCCCTATAGGCATGTGGTCTGGGGAAGAAAACCGGTAGCATGACAGATTGGTTGATATTGGAAGGCTGAGATCACCTTCGGCAGGAAGTGTGGATACGTATACACAACCACCTTGTCATGGTGGAAACGGGTGTACAGAGGATCTGACACCAAAGCCTGCAGTTCGCTGATGCGATGAGCTGAGGTGAGGGCAATGAAGAAGATTACCTTCCAAGAGAGGAATTTTTAAAAAGCGGTTGCTAAAGGCTTGAAAGGAGGCTTTAGAAGTTACGCTAGGACCACGTTGAGATACTAAGCCACCGATGGTGGTTTGATCGGTAGCTTAGTATGAGACCTCGCATGAATCATTGCGCTGTATGAAGAAATAGGATGCCTGTCCACCGGCCTGTGATAGGCTGAGATGCCACTAAGATCAACTCGGACTGAGTTGGTCTTGAGACTTGCCGAGGACAAGTGGAGGAGATATTGTAAAAGAAATTTCACCATTTGAAGGCATAGAAACATCTAGTAGATGGTTTGCGTGATGCAAGTAGGATGTCCCTAACCTGTTGAGGAAGGTCAAGGTCAGCAAAGATTATGATTTCAGCAGCCATGCTGTGAGACGGAGGGATTGTGGATTGGGATGGAGAAGTGTCCCATGATCCTGTGAAAGGAGGTTGGGTGCATGACACAGATTGAGAGGTGGAGTCTGTGCTAGGTGAAGCAGGAGAGGAAACCACAGCTGACAGGACCAATAGGGGGCTATTAGAATCATGGAGCCTCAGTTGGCCTGCAGCTTGAACAAGGTCTTGGGTATTAAGGGGGTGGGCGGGAATGCATAAAGTAGTCTCCTTCCCCAGTGGAGCAGGAAAGCATCTGTTGCTTGGCTGTGCCAGGAAATAAGCCTCAAGCAAAATAGCGGAAGCTGGGCATTCTCCTGAGTGGTGAACAGATCTATCCTGGCAGTGTCCTTCATGTAGAAGATCCAAGATGCCATCTCCCAATTCAAAGTCCATTTGTGTGGATGGAGGACATGGCTGAGTCTGTCTGCAAGAAGATTGAGTTCACCTGGGAGATACACTGCCCTGAGATGTATGAAATGAGCAACTGAGAAGAACCAGAGATGAAGGGCTTCTTGGCAGAGGGGATAGGAACCCATCCCCCTCTGAATTGTTCACATAGAACATGGTTGCTTGGTTGTCCATTTGGACTAAGACCTGTTTGCCCAAATGTTGGGTCTGAAAAACCCGAAGGGCATTCGTGAGAGCACGAAGCTCTAGAAGGCTCATCTACAAATGAGATTCCTGTTTTGTCCACTGCCCCTGTGCAGTGAGACTGTCGAGATGTACTCCCCACCCTGGTTTGGAAGCATTCGTGGTCAGGGTGCATTGAGGTGGAGGCATATGAAAAGGTGACCTTCTGCGTAGGTTTTGGGGGGGAGCACTACCACAGAAGGGAGCTGACAAGAGGAGGTGTGATGCAAATCTTGTCTGAGAGATGCTCAGTCGCTTGGGTCCATTGGACAGAAAGCGTCCATTGGGCTTGCCGCATGTGCAGGCAAGCATAGGGGACAACATGGATTGTGGAGGCCATGTGTCCAAGAAGGCATAGCATTTCTCAAGATGTCATGGCACTGTAACTCTTTATATGTGGGCCAGCTCAATAAGGTATGCAGAGTGGTCCTGTGGAAGGAAAGCCCAGCCCTGACAAGTGTCCAGAAGTGCTCCGATGAATTTGAGCCTCTGGGATTGCACGAGATGTGATTTTAGGACGAATCCCAGATTTTGGAGCACAGTGATGGTGCGATGAAGAGATTATCTTTACCTCTTCTGGGGATTCTCCCCTGATTACCCAATTGCCTAAGCAGGGGAAGACAAAGACCCCTAAAGTACACAGGTAGATGACAACTACTGCCATGCATTTTGTGAACACTCGGAGTGCTGAGGCTAACCCAAAGGGGAGCACCCGATATTGGTAGTGGAGTTGCTGGAACCAGAAATGCAGATACTGACTGTGTTCAGGATGGATCAGCAAGTGTGCATATGCCTCCTTGAGGTGTAGAGAACATTGCTAATCGTTCCTCTGAAGGTATGGCAGAATTTTTGAATTTTTCTCAAACAAGGAATTTGTTGAGATCCCTTAGATCTAGAATGGGCCTGAACCCTCCTGTCTTCTTTGGTACAAGGAAGTAAGGAGAGTAGAAGCCCCTGCCCTCTTGTGTGGGCAGAACGCTCTCTATGGCCCCCTGAGCTAACAGGGTAGTCACCTCCACTGATAAGGAGAATGGCCTGCAAGGATTTTGCAGGATAATCTCTTATGTAGGTGGTGGGGGGTAAGCTTTCAAAGTGAAGCAGGTAGCCCCTTTGGAGGATGTTGAGAGTCTACTGCTCTGATGTGATGAGGTGCCACCTGTGAGCATAGAAACAGAGTCTGTCTGCTATATTAAGGGGCTGGGGACCCTGCAGAGGCAGAATAGCTCTGCTCTCTAGGAAGGAGTCAAAAACTAGGTGCTAACTGTGGCTGTGCAGCTGGTTGTGGTTTAGATGTCTTAGGGAGGGTTTTCCTAAATGGCGGTAGCAGACTCCTTGCGATATCGGAGCCGCGACCCCATTGAAATAAATGGGGCTGTGACTCCGATATCGCAAGGAGTCCGCTACCGCCATTTAATAAACATCCCCCTTAGACTTCTTGGGCTAGTAAGGACCCTGTTATCTCTGTTTTTGCTGCTGAGATTGGTAAGCAGTTGCAGGTGGATAAGAAAGATAAAATCTCTTCTTTTTGGGATAGAAAGGCTTCTTTGAATTAACCTTCCTCCTAGAAGGGTCTGAAGTCTTTCGGCAAAGTCTTTTGAGGATGAGATCTTGTGCCTTACATTCCCCAGCCTTCTCTCTTCAACTTTTTATAAAGAGGTTTTCTCAAGAGCAGAGGATATTGGCCAATTTATCCTGTCAAGGTCAGATGCCTGGAGCCAGGCCATTCTGCGAGAGCCGATGCAGATTGATGAAGCTCTGCTGGATGATTTGAAACCATCAAAAGATGCTCTTGTAAGAAACTTGGATGTATCCTGGTTTTGCCTGATTAATGGCTGGAATGCATCATGTTTATCATCAGGAAGGATAGCAGCAAGGTTCTCTGGATCCCTAGAGATATCCTTGAGATACAGGCCCATGTAAAGTATGTAAGATGTAATCCTAGAAGTAAGCATGCATGCCTGAAAGCAATAACACCCAAAGGCATCAAGAGTTCTGGAGTCCTTGCTTGGAGGCATGGAAGAATGAGTTTTATAACTCTTGATGTGACGCATCGCTGATTCCACTACCATGGAATGGTGTGGTAGTTGAGGCTTTTGAAGCTGAGACGTTTGCTAATAGGTGGAACCATTAGCGAGGTCTCCCACATACACAGCATTTGAACCTGAAGGACATGATGCACCAGTAACTTTGCAGCCTCTTTGGGTGCTGAGGGGTATTGGAGGATTTCCAATTCCTCTGCCCTTGGTTCAGTCTCGGAAGTCACAGTCATCTGCAGGCTTGCCTCCATGTCTCGGATGAAGTCCTGAAAAGATATGTGCTCTGGTGGGGACCAACGCTGCTCATGAGGAGAGGATTGATTGGAAGGGAGATCCTGGGTTCCCCTTGAGACCTCTGATGCATCATTGGAATCGGAGGAGGTAGAGTCCAATTCCAAGAGAAAGTCAAAAGTATTGATGGTCTCTTGTCAATCTCGATGCCCGATACCAATGTTCAGACAGTGCAGCACCAGGAGCCTGTTGGGTACCACCAATTGGTTCCAAAGAAAATATCAAGGGGAGGAACTCCCCTGATACCAGTTCAAGAGCTGGCATCGGCCCCAGAGGTATCAACCTTGGGCTTGATGCTGATGCCTATGCCACTGGAGCCATTGATACCATCGATACAGAGGCTGCAGGAGTGCTGCCAAGCTCTTCTCAATAGCCAGGATGTGCTGGTCAAGGGAGGAGGCCAATGCCCGAGTGGATTCACCTATGGGACTTTGAGCCACTGTCCCAGAGCATGGAACCAGTAGCTCTCCGAAGGTTGAGGCCTCGGGAGTGACCTGGAGTCCTTGTGGTGCTTTGGAGGGCTGGTCCTCCACTGGGGCTGTTTGATGATGAAGGGACTTACCTCGAGGATCAGTATTGGTCTTCAATGTCAATGACTTAGATTTGGACTTCGAGGAGACCAGAGAACAAGAGAGGAGGCTGACGTCCTCAACGTTGCGGAAGCAACTGAAATCGAGTCCGGGACAAACGGAGAACCATACTGTCTGACCCTGTTCTATAGGCACAAAGGACAATCATTTGGTAAATGGTCTGGGCCCAAACATTTTAAACACCAGTCATGTTTATCCGTGAATGATATTGTACCAGAACACTTGGTACATTTTTTAAAGCTGCTTATGTGTTTTTCCATCGTGGCAAAAAGGAGTAGGCCAAGGCTTAATTTGGCGGTAGATCCACCAAAAGGTAGAAAAAATGAAAAATAAAAGCAGATTTTGAAAAGAAAAGAAATATTGGGGCTGATATCAGAGAAGGTACCGGTATTGATGGAAAGGCAGAGCACAGATTAAAACCAAAAAATGATGTTTTTTGGCGGTGACAGGAAGAAACCCTCCTGCTGGCTCTGCGGAAAATGAAGAATTGAGGAGAGGACTTGGGAAGGCAGATGCTCCCAACAGCTTTCCAGTTGGACGCTGGAGAGCAGTCCCACACACGCTTTGTTGGTTCTGACAATACCTATATAAGAAGACTACATTCCTACTTGTTCTTGGAGATACATCTCTGCACATGAAAATCTTGTCTAACTCCAAGAACAGTATGTCACTAGACTGCTTGTTGTTTCATTATTGATACTTGATCTGAGCAGGTTAAGGTGTCTATTTCTTCTCTTCCAACAATGAAATCATTGATTTTGTCAATTGCCAGGCTCCTTGTCTTCTTCTTATTAATATACAGGCTCATTTTAAGAATTTGTTTCTTAAGCTTGATAAGCAGATGTTTCACATCATGATATCGTCAGTACAACAAGGTTGGTTGATGAGTCTACCACCAGCCTTCACACCTTGATTGTCTTCATACAGTCCTTCTTTTCTGATGATTTGTTCTGCGTATAAATTGCACAAGTATGAGGAAAGTATGCATCTTTGTATACATCTCTGCTGATTTTAAACCATTCAGTTTCTCCTTGTTCAGTTCAAGCTGTTGCTTCTTGACCAATGTACTTCCGCTTTCCCTCAGCAGCGCGTCGGTTGACTTAGTTACGCGACTACGGTCGATCAGTTCCACTAGCAGCTGATAGGAAGAGATGCAGTGACCGGCCTTCAAAAGCAGCTTCTTCCTCCATCAATGGTGATCCAGGCCCAACAGGCAATATTCAAAATGATCCCACCCCTGGAGCAGAAGAATCTCCCAGAGGATGAGAATACCCCACAGAAGAGAGCAGATAAGCTGTGGGCCTACTTCAAGAATGACGACAAGGATAAAATCGCCGAGGGGGAATTCATCCAGGGCGTCCTGAAGAACGATGACATCATGCGTCTCATCCAATATGACCCCAAGAAACAATCTTAACAAAATTCAAGAGGAGTAAGGTCATGAGGAAGACAGACGGAACTGTCAACAGGACTGTACATGAGAAGGGGGGGAGGGGAGTTGGGGGAAATTACAAACATACAAATGCATAGGACCGGAAGGACTGGGGTTTCTAGTCCCACAGATGCTCCTTGTGGTCTTGGGCAAGCCACTTAACCCTCCATTGCCCATGTTCCCTGTAGGTATTAGTATATGTGTCTCATATCCCTGCGTGTTAAATGTATCCCCCAATTGTGTTGTGACCGCTTTGATTGAAGGATAAGGCGGTATACAAAACTGTCTAAATAAATAAAATAAAAATAAAAATAAAAATAAAATAAATGTACAGGTTGTACATGGCAACTATCAAGTATTCTGATTTGCCCATACTTCTTATAGTGGCCCAGAAATTTTCATGATTTATGCAATCAAAGGTCTTGCTGTAAATCAATGAAATACGTATAGATATCCTCTTAATATTCTTTTGTCTTTTCAAGGATCCATCTCCCATCCACAGTGATATCTTGTTCTTCATACTTTCCTGAACCTTGCTTGACTTTTGGGCAGTTCTTGTTTCAGTAATGGTTGTAGTCTCCACTGCATGATCTTCAACAGAATTTTGCTAATGTGTGGGATCATAGCCATTGTGCAACGATGTCCAGTCAGTCATGACTAAAATTTTAATTCTTGCCAAACCCCTGGGATTAAACAGAGGTGATCTGCATCTAAACTCCTGAACTTTGTACTATACTGTATTGCTGGAATTTGCAGTCCTGATGATATTGTAGCTATCTATAGTTCATTTTTTCCTTTCTCTGAGCAAATCTATCCTTTTTGTTAGTTCTGGGCTTTTTTTTGAATACCATAAACCACTCTGATGTGCAAAGAGTGGTATAGCAAATTTTAAATAAACATAAATATTATGAAATTTGCATTGGTGTATATTCTATTGAATGATTCAGTACTACACAAATATGAATAATACATTGAAATCTACTTAGTGTGTGGCAGTGGCCAAAAAAAGCAAATAGATAATCTAATATTATGAATGATTAGGAAAGGAATAGATAATAAAACAAACATATAATGCGTCTGTATTGCTCCATGACCGTTTAAGCCTTGAATATTGCGTGCAATCCTGATTGCTGCATCTCAAAAAAAGATATAAAGAAAAGATACAGAGAAAAAAGCTTTATTCTCAAAACCTTCTCACAGCTCAACATGGCCATGTTTTGGCACAATATCCCTGAGAGAGCAGACTGGATATGATGCTGTCCTGTGCTATTATGCAAGGCAGTTCTATTATATAGGAACCTTACGATTTTTAAGTAGGTTCCCATTGATGATCATTTATTGAATAGCCCCTGATGCAGGCATATTGCACTGAAATATAGCCTGTCGGGCTGTGAGAAGGGTTTTAGGAATAGAGCTTTATTTTTTTTCTGTGGATTCTTGGAATCCTCCTGCTGTGTGTTGTGGGACTGCTGCCTTTCTTGTGAGGGATATTGCCTTTTGTCCTTTAGAATCACCCATACATTTAAACTAGGGGACTAAATGTGTAGGCTGATTTTCAAATTCACCAACAAATGTTCTTTTTATTTGGAAAAAAATGTGTTTTAAAAAATATTCTAACTAAATAAAGAAATCCTTCAACAATATCCAAAAATCCTGAAAATTCTCACTTTCCCTTGTATCATACCACCTTTCAATTGCCAGTGGCCTCATACTGAGGAATATGGTTGTAATAAACACAATGATGCATATTTTCACTGTTTAGCTGGACATTTTCCAATTTAACAATACAATTTGAAGAATTGTGAATAATTGAAAGCAATTGTGGTTTAAATGGGATTGAAACCAAATTTTGAGGTTAATGTGCATTAAAGAATAATATAATTCTAGTATGTCCAGATAACCAATGAGTGGTTTTTTTTTATCTTAAATCGACAGGCTGTCTAGCTATGCTCTGTGGTTATGACATCTCTAGGGATACCACTGTAGAAATTTTGCAGATTTTCCCACCAGAAAAGCAACACCTGAACTTCCAAACTAAGGCAGATCACTTCAAAAATTACTTCTTGAATTTGCTCCAGCTGGCCAGAAATGCATTTTGGACTTTACTCATATAGAATTTTTGTTCATTTTACAGAACTTACATTTTATTTATTGTTTTATTAATTTCTTTATTGTTTTATTAATTTATTTATTTAGTTAAATTTAATTTTATAAATCATTTCTTTCCAAAGACCTGAGGTGATGAACACTCATAGGCCACATAAAAACATATATAAAAAAATAAATAATTACCCCCAACCCAACCTCATATTAATTAAAAATCCCTATCCCCTGAATTATCTGTCTGGAAAAGCTTGTCTATAAAGCCACATTTTTCAACCCTTGATGAAAGTTCCATAAATCAGCACAATTCCAAAGATACTCAGGCAATGCATTCTGTTCTTGAGGAGTGGCTACTGAAAAGGCACACTACCTAGTGGCCTCCAAATATGCTTCCTGAACACTGGGTCCCATCCAAAAGCTTTTGAGTTTGTGACCTCAACACTCTCCAAGGAACATATTCACAAACTCTCTGCTAGAGATAACTTGGCCTCATCCCCCTCAAAACATTAAAAACATATGCAGAGTTAATTGTTAGATGTAAACCGCTGCTGATCACTGGAAGGAGCGGTATAAAAATGTGCTCAAATAAATAAATAAAATAAATAAAAACCAACATCAGTATTTTAAATCATATGCTAAACTTCTATCTCCTCTTCATTTCTCTCCCTTTCAATCCATTCAAAGGCTAAACTACTACACTCATGTGACCGCTCTTCTTAAGTCTCTTCATTGGCTCCCTATCCATTTCCATATACAGTTCAAACTTCTCTTACTGACCTACAAACACATTCATTCTGTGGCTCCTCATTTATCTCTCCCTACACCCCTCCTCTGGAACTTGATTCTTGCCAAAGTCTCCAGCGACTTGTTCCTCGCCAAATCCAAGGGCCTTCACTCAATCTTCATCCTTCTTGACTTTTCTGCTGCCTTTAACTCTGTTGATCACCACCTTCTCCTCAATACTCTATCCTCACTTGGATTAGGGGCTCTATTCTGTGCTGGTTTTTTTCTTATCTCTCCCATCACATTTTAGTATATGTTCTTGTGGATCCTCCTCCACTGCCATCCCGCTTTCAGTTGGTGTACCTCAGAGCTCTGTCTTGGGACCTCTGCTTTTTTCTATGCTCAGTTCCTTGGTGCACTTATTTCCTCCCATGGTTTTCTGACCATCTTTATGCTGATGACTCTCAGATCTAACTCTTTGCACCTGAAATCTCTCCAGGAATCCAGTCCCATATCTCTGCCTGGATGTCTCACTGCCATCTGAAATTGAACATGGCCAAAACTGAGCTCCTTATCTTGCCCCTAAACCCACCTCCCTCTTCTCTATTTCTGTGGATAACACTACACTCATCCCAGTTTCCTCAGCTTGCAATCTTGGGGTCATCTTTGTCTCTACTCTCTCTTTCTCTGCGCACATCCAACAGGTAGCTAAAAACTGCTGCTTCTTTCTTTAAAACATTAGCAAAATTCATCCCTTCCTTTCTATTCACACAGGATCCACATACATATCCACTCACTAGTCACCTCCCGCCTTCATTAATGAAACCTGCCCCTCGCTGATCTCTCTCTGAATCATCTCTCTCCCCTTAAATCTGTTCAAAACTCAGCTGCATGGCTTATGTTCCACCAGTGTCGCTATGCTTATGTAACCTCTCTTCTCAAGTCATTTCACTGGCTCCCTATCAGTTTCTGCATCCAGTTCAAACTTCTTCTACTGACCTACAAGTACATTCATTCTGCGGCTCCTCTCTTATCTCACAATGCACCCCTCCTCGGGAACTCCCTTTTATCTGTGACCCTTCTCTGCCACTGTCAACTCCAGACCATCCATTCTACCTTACTGCTCCATATGCCTGCAACAAACTACCCAAGTCTGTGAATCAGGCTCCTTCTCTAGCCCTATTCAGATCCAGGCTAAAATCCCCACCTCTTTGAAGCCGCTTTTGGATCCTGATGCTCCTCACACTCTTGTCCACTACCTATGTGTATCTTACCATATTCTAGTCCCCAGTTTCACTATAGGAGTCATTCTAATGTGTGAATAGTGGGGATATATGTCCACTTTGGACGCTGTAGGGATTATAAGGATATGTTCCTGGTTCATAATCACTGAATGGCTGTCTGATGACTGACAGAAATTCTCCTCTCCTGCCTGTATTGTTCCATCAGTTATCTAATACAGCGTTTTTCAACTAGTGTGCCGTGAGATATTGTCTGGTGTGCCGTGGGAAAAATTCCAATTTCATCCGTAACATGTGGCCTCGGCTCACAAATTAGGGTTGCCAACCGGCCGGTTTTCAGCCGGCCTGGCCGGTTTTTCCATGGCCAGGCCGGCTGCGAGCACAGTTGTAAAACCGGCCATTGAAAAGCCGGTTTTTTGCTCTGGCCGCAAGATCGGGAGCGGCCAGAGCAAAAAACCGGCTTTTGTGCCGAAGTCTGCGGCGCGAACGCGATCGCGATTCCCTATAGCAGTGCAGCCGCTGGTTCTGCTTTGTACAGAGCAGCGGCTGCACTACACTTACATTGAAAAGTAAAGAGAAACTGTGTCAGGAGCCCTCCGATCATGCAGAGCCCGAGGAAGTGATGTCATGGGGCGGGCTCCTCACAGGCTGTCTTTCCTTTTCAAATTAACTTTAGCTGCAATAAAGTTAATTTGAAAAGGAAAGACAGCCTGTGAGGAGCCCGCCCCCATGACATCACTTCCTCAGGCTCTGCGATGACTGGAGGGCTCCTGACACAGTTTCTCTTTACTTTTCAATGTAAGTGTAGTGCAGCCGCTGCGCTGTACAAAGCAGAAGCAGCGGCTTGGGCAGAGGGGGTGTGTGTGTGTGTGAGTGAACCAGCAAGGGGGGGGGGAGTGTGAGTGAACCAACAAGGGGGGGGAGTGTGAGTGAACCAGCAGTGGAGGGGGGGTGGTGTGAGTAAACCAGCAAGGGGGGGGGGGGGCGATGGTGTGAGTGAACCAGCAGGGGAGGGGGGGTAAGTGAGTGAGTGACCCAGCAGGAGGGGTGAGTAAGTGACAGGGGGGTGGGTGAGTGAACCAGTAGTGGAGGGGGGGTGGTGTGAGTGAACCAGCAGGGGAGGGGGGTTGGTGTGAACCAGCAGGGGAGGGGGGTTGGTGTGAGTGTTTGATTCCTATTCAAGAGAATTACTTTATATATAGTCAATATAGGCACAGAGGTAAATTTTTTTAACATTTTCTAATGGTGGTGTGCCTCGTGATTTTTTTCATGAAAAAAGTGTGCCTTTGCACAAAAAAGGTTGAAAAACACTGATCTAATAAACAGAGATTCTGATTGCACCTGTACTGACTTTTGGATCTGGACTATACAGGAAATTAGTGATAATTAGTAATCGGTCTCTTGTGAGTAACAGGGCCTCACAATTGGTGCCGAACACCCAGGATTTGGGTACGTGTGGGTCTTTATGACCAAGATACAAATTTAAAGATTTGGATTCCCCTCAAGAAAAAAGAGGGAGGTACGTAAAGATTTGGATTCCCCTCAAGAAAGAAGAGGGAGGTACGTTCCCGGTGCGTAGTAGAAACCGGAGGAGAAGAAGTGAGTGACGGATTCCCTAGGATGACGGCGGCTGTGATGACGGCGTCGTGAGTATAAGTATTTTTAACCAAGCTTGGTAAGTGTTGTTTAATTTTTGTTTTTGTTATATGAATTTTTGTTTTTGTTATATGAATAAAGTGTAAGAATAATTTGTTGTTATAAACTGGGACTGAATGATAAGTGATTGAGACAGTACGTGTCGTCTGACACGAAGCGTGTGTGTGTTTTTGCTCACGGTTCCATACCTCCGCGAGGAGATTGGCTGGGCTTGAACGAAGCGAATTCTTGTTTGAAAGGTGTCCTAGACATTTCGTGCACTTCCTTCCTCTGTAAATAAAGAGGGTGGATATTTGAGATCCTTAAATAAAAGGTTGCACGTAGGAATCATGTCTCTGTTTAGGAGAAAGAAAGATGGCAATCAGGACATAATGGTAAATCAAGTTTCCCCAGTGACTCCGGTCGAACGGATGATGAGAGATAATCCCTTATTAGGAAAGAAAATAGAGAAAGTTTTGTCTATTTTCACCCCCACACAGTGAAAACACCAGGTTTACTGATTATAGGCTGAGGGACAGTGAAGGATAATAAAAGATTGTTTTAAAAGAAAACAATGGAAGAAATCTCCTTATCTGGGATCAGACCAGAGAGGGCGACAATTAGATCAATTGAAAAGAACTAGTCTAGTTACATAACAGTGTACACATCAATTGTAATTATGGAGTTCTGAACGTTGAGGTTTGTTCTTTGAACATTGCCGGTCACCTGGCCAGTGCCTAGCTGTGTTTAATGAATAATTGCTCCTATATGTCGCCTGATGAAAGATAGCTAATTGTCTGCAGCAGGATAAGATGGTTGCCTGTTTCAGCTAGAGAGAGGGAGAAAGGCTGCTAAGGGATTTTCTTCTGGGAATGGACGCATTACCTAGAGGAAACTCTCGATTGAGCAGTCTTTCTTGTTTGTTTAAATAAAGGATTTATTCAGTCAAAACAGGAGATGAAGTTCAGAACTCTTTTGGTGAAGTATTTTTTCCTCTGTAATTAGCTTGCTAGCTTTCTAGGTACGGAAATGACACTGAGAGAAAGAAAACTGTTTAGAAAACTTAGGGACCTGATTCCATTCTATGTATGATGTATCTTTAGTTATAAATTGTTATGAATGAATGGGAAGATCTTCCATGCTTTTATATATGATTATTGTTTTGTGGTAATATATATTCTGGAAACAAAATTGGTAATAGAGGAACAATAACAGCTATGATACCTGCAGAGTGTGATTCAAAAGTTACTTTGCTTTTGAAGCAGAATTACCAGTGCAGCCGTTTCTCTTCTGGAAGTGCCTGGTTTAGTATAACATTCACGTAATCAATGCTTTCTTAATTAGATTTTATGATCTCTGAAATTGAACTGCTTAGAATTCTTTGCTACTGATACAACAAAAGAAAACTGTTTCCTTTTTTCCTTTGACCTTCAAAGTAGAGGTTAAGAGCCCTGCAGGATAATGTGGTATTCTGGGTCAGTGGTTGCAGATTGCAACTTGGGAATGGTTTAAATCCTGAGTGAATAAGAAGTTAATCATGTTTGGATTTTGTTCTGATTGTTATGCTATTAAGCAAAATTAAAAGTTAAACAGGGATTTTATATCAGTTTTAAATGTCTGCTTCCCCGAACTGTGAGATTCAAGGTAAATTACTGTGTGTGTGTTGTTAAGCTCTTCACTGATGACTGATGAACAGGCCAGTGCCACCATGGGCATTCACTCATCTTCCCAGTTTTTATTTGCTACGATATTGGATTTTAGGATAAATTCACCTGTTTTTAAAGTTATGTGTTAGTGTCCAGAGCAAAAGTGTACTTTTTTGGAAGTCTTTTAAATTTCAGTTCCAGGAGTTCTGTCTTTAGTTGCTGTTTGAGCACATATATCCATTCAAAAACTATACCAATTAAGTTAGTGGGACTGGGACACTGTTTAAGAATCTAAATTTATATTTTCTGCCTCCCATTTGTTTGACTTTTAACAATTGTTTTAGAAGCAGGATTAGCTGATGTGTGCGAGCAGCAATCCCAGAACGCAATCCAAGAAGAAGAAGGGGGGAGGTAAATAGCATTCTTTTGTTTGTGCTTGTAGATTTCAGGCAACTGAATTGGTGGAGCAAGTGAAGGACATTCTGATAAGAAGTTATTTCAGATCTGATGCAGCACACCTGTGGACAACAGCGACTCCTACTGCAACTACATAATGCTGACTTTTGTGTGACCTTTTGAACTGGTTCAAACTTGTTTGCAATTTATATAGAATGGTATAATGGTATAAACAGTATTGTGTGTTCTCTCCTAATGCTCTCTCTCTGGAGAGTGGCAAGTGTCTGCTGCATTATGTTTTAAATGCTATCATGTATCCAGGAATATATGCCTGGAAGCTAGTGTATCAGGCTGTATTTCTGCTCTTTTTCTAAGCCATGCTTTAGGCTTACCTCTTTAAGGCTACTTTTGAATAAGTGATTCCCACATTGTCTATTTGATTTGGCTAATTACATTAGAGAGGTTCGACCAGAGCCTCGGCTTCTGATCACGTTCCAAGAAATTGCTGATCGGGTGGCTCTACTTCCTTCCTGTACCAAGATGACTGCTGCCAAACCTGCTCTTTGGAACACCATCTGTTTCCTTCATCCTGATGGACAATTAGTTTTACTTCTGCGTGTTCACAATACAACCCACATCTCCAAAGAAGTTCTCACTTCAACCCTGCTTTGAACTGAACTCGAGACATTCTGCTGAACTTTTTGATACCCTTGTGTTCTCCATTGCTATTAAACATAGGTTAGATGCTGGACTTCCTTGGTACCTTTCCAGACCCCTGCCATAACTGCTGAACTTGGTATGGCTATACGCCGTCTGCAATGCTTACTGTATGTTCAAATGAAAGCTGTTATTGATTCTATTAGTAAGTTATCAGAGTCCCTAGAGCAAAATACACAAATGACCCTACAAAATAGACAAGCGCTAGATTTGCTCCTTGCATCTGAAGGAGGCCTGTGATCTTTTATTAATGCCACTATTTGTTGTATAGTCATAGCGAATCATTCAGTGCTTGTGCTTAATGCTATGGATAAAATACGCCACCTGTCAGATTTACATATTGATGACTTTAAGGGAGGACTGAATGTAGGTAATTGGTTAACATGCCATACACATGTGAATGCTTCCTATGCCACGGTCCCCACTTCTGAATTCTCTGACTTGGTCTTATCTCCTCCACAATAAAAAAAAAAATGGGAGAATTGTAGGGATTATAAGGATATGTTCCTGGTTCATAATCACTCAATGGCCTTTATTCTGTTCTGCTCTAATACAAATAGGTCAACCAAACTACTATACAGTGGGCAAGGAGAAGCAGGCCAACATAAAATCATATAAATCTTTGCACTGCATATTACTGAGCTGGAAGGCCCAGAAATAGTCATGCAAACACATACACAGGAAACCATGCAAGAAGAATAAGCTGAGCCATTAGCCTTGAAGACAGTAGATGGTTTTTTGACAGTTGGTGAGTAAAGGCAAGACAGAGGCCTGAGGAATGTTGAAACAGGAACAGAGGGGTCAGAAAGGTCAATGACAGGAAACAGGAGAGAGGAGAGGAGGCCTCCCAGAGGGATGAATGTGGAGACTATGCATATACGGAAGTAATACACAGAAGCAAAAAATGTATATATGTAACATGACTATTATACTCAAGGGGAGGAGGGATTCTGATGTCTGATGACTGACAAAAATTCTCCTCTCCTGCCTGTATTGTTCCATCAGTTATCTAATAAACAGAGATTCTGATTGCACCTGTACTGACTTTTGGATCTGGACTATACAGGAAATTAGTGATAATTAGTAATCGGTCTCTTGTGAGTAGCAGGGCCTCACAACGTACAACCCCCGCTATTTGCTGGGAGCCTATTCTGAAGACAGAGCTCCCCGCACGTACAGCAGCTTTGTATGGGGAGCACTGGACAGGGGCTGGAGGAGTTTGGGTGGAGCAGGGGTGGGCCGCACAACCCGGTTGTACAGGGCCGATACAGTATTTAATCACACATTTGCAGGGATATCTAAGGAAACCAGTATCATCTAGAGCACAAGCCTCTGCATAGCAGGAAACATTTTCTGTTTTGTTTAAGTAGATTTAGCTAGGTATAACTATATCCAGATTCTCTGTCCCACAAATAATGCTTGGGCCGGCCAGAAATGAAGATGCATGATTGTATTTTTATCTTGCTTGAAGACAGACAATGCCAACTCTTTCCCTCTTATAAAGATTTCCCTAGGAAAGCAAGCAGATTCAAACTGTTCAAGAAAGGTTGTATTGCTCTGAGATTCTACACCAGTCCATCAAAAAATGTCTCAACTGAGAGATAAAAGATCTTATTTAAAGAAGGAGCTGACTCCACTGGAATACTTAAAACCTCACTGAGATATTTCAAGAAATTGCCCACTGTGATATGCCATCAATCCTGGAGGAATTAAGGGGCCCTTTTACAAAATTGCACTATGCAGTAAACATGCGATTGGATGCACATTAACTGCACATATGATCCTTTGGTAAGTTATCGCATGGGCATGGCAGTTTATGTATATTAACATTCGTGCTGCCAATCATGCATTAGGGCGCTGAATAGGCCTGCAGTTAGTGTGAGGGTACATACTGGAAGCTGTCAATGCTGCAATTAGTGTTGGTTTACCTAATTCCATCTCAATGGGTGGTAGTAGGTGCACCTGTGGTAATTGCCCCACGCGTGTAGATATGTATACATCCATTAACTGCTGGGAACATGCTGGCTATGCTCCTTGACAGTTACTGTGGAAGCTTTATAATTAACACATTAGCTTTGGGCTAAAAGCACATTAAGTGCAATAACCCAACACTCTTTAGTAAAAAGGCCCCTAAGACAACAAAGGTTTGGAAGCCTGATAGAATTTTCCCAACTATTCCAATTTCCAGTACAGAAACACCTTATTTTGAGTCAAGGCTGCATTCATCTCCTTTAATGTATTTAACTTCATTTTCCAAAGCATCTAATTTTCCTTCAAGTTTCCCAGAAAAATGTTTCCTGGTTATTTATCACATTTCCCCTTTCTGTGTTAAGGAAATAATCTCAGAAAAGCATATAGAACAGAGGTTTTGTTGGTATGAACCCCTTATTAACCTCCAAGGTGGTCAGTGACCTCCATTCTTCCTGGACACCTTCCCTTACTATGCATAGACTTGTGCTCTAGATGATACTGTTCTCCTTAGATATTGATATAAATATGTGATAACTTTTGTTAGATACCTTATGTTTTCTTATTCCAGAACAATTATGATTCTTCTTAGACTACAGACCAATTGCTGTGGCTGCTGTATGAGTAGGAGGGTAACCAGGATTGGGTGGTCATCTTCAACTTGTATCCATATTTCATCATACATATTAGGTTTACTATTTGCCTTTAAATTTATGAATTCATAATTATAACAATTATTTTCCCCTTGTATTTGCTGATATTAAAGTAATTGTCTAAATTCTTATTCATGATCACACCCCCCCCCCCTTTTGGGACTATATATATGTTTTATAATATGTTTTATCTAATTGTAAAGGCCACTCGCCTAAGGTTCTTGTAAAATGCCATGAAGTCAAATGTTGCTTGGTAAAGCAAATCGCTCTTAAATAAACAACATTTATTTATTTATTTGGAAACTTTTATATACCGCCCCTTCCAAAGATCAGGGGCGGTTTACATAGAACAAGAGGAACCATATATTGAACATTTTGAACATTATAACATTACAATAAAACGGTTGAACATAGTAACTATTTACAATAGAAACATAGAAATATGACAACAGAAAATGACCACATGGCCTATCTAGTCTGTCCTTCCATATCAACTACAACAGTCCCCTGCGGTTGAACATAGTAACTAT
Organism: Ichthyophis bannanicus; assembly: GCA_033557465.1. Taxonomy (NCBI): domain Eukaryota; kingdom Metazoa; phylum Chordata; class Amphibia; order Gymnophiona; family Ichthyophiidae; genus Ichthyophis; species Ichthyophis bannanicus. Next base: position 306,777,530 of record CM066032.1, on the reverse strand, counting down.
TTACAACTCGAGGCACCGAATTGGGCTCAAGGTGGTACAGAGGTGTATACATTTGTGTAAGGTGTGAACAACCCCCCACCTTTCATTAAATACAACAACATTACAATACCAGTTAAGGATGAAGTTAGATATCTTGGAATTACCCTCGATAAAGGTCTAACCCTCCAGTCACACATCAGAAAAACTGTGAGGTCTGCATACTACAGAATGAAAGTGATTAGACGCCTCAAGCCCTTACTCTCATATGACCACTTCCGGTCTGTCTGCCAAGCCTTAATAACTCCTATTCTGGACTTTTGTAATCCTATCTACTACGGTCTTTCAAAACACTCACTTAAACCTCTTCAGATGGCTCAGAACACGGCAGCCAGAATTATTGCTGGCTCAGCATCTCAAGATCACATCACCCCTACTCTCAAAGAGCTCCACTGGCTTCCAATAAGCCAGCGCGTCAAATACAAGATGGTAATTAATATATTCAAGATCAGACATAAATGCTCTGCTTTTAGCCTTCATAACCTCTTACTCCAGAATAACAACAGGCCAAGACGAATAACTACATCAAACACCCTCAGCACCCCAAGTAGTTTCAGAAAAGCATGTAAATGTACTACACAAAGGGCAATTTCCTTATCGGCCCCACTTATATGGAACTCTCTCCCTCCCGATGTGCGATCCATGGATGATTTAAAGGAGTTCAGAAAACAACTGAAATTTGTACTCTTCACTGAGTACTATGGCACAGACATCTAACAGTCTCTATTATTATAGCCTGGCATGTAACTTGTTTTACTGTAACGGTTCCTTAATGTTGCGTATCCCAATTTTACCTTCACTCTTTAGTTTAGTCAGTGTATGCCCCCCTGTCTCTGTTCTCCCTTCTTGTGTCTGGTAACCGCTTTGATTTAAGGAAAAGGCGGTATAGAAAACCTGTTAAATAAATAAATAAATAAATAAATAAGTTGTCTGCGCTGAAGTGGGTTAAGACTGGGGGTGTATATGTGTTAGGTAGGTTGTTCAGCCTGTGCTTGGGAGGCTTGATCAGAGGAATGGTCTAGGTTATAATAATGCTGAGTGAATAAGTATGTTTTTAGTTCCTTTCAGAAAGTTTGGAGGTCTTTCATCTCCCTTAACGGGACTGGAAGATTATTCCACTAGCAAAGATTTAAGTGCAAAGAAAAATTATAAAGACAAAGAATCCAAGAGTCCCACCATTGTTGTTTATTCAAAACAGAAAAGGAAAGATAGAGAATGTTCTAGGTTGGTGACAAAAAGACAAATAGCAAAACCATACGTTTTCCTCTTGTAGAGATTCATATATGACACATCAACATAAGGAAAAACCAAAGCCAAAGGCAAGAATTTCAACTGAAAAAGCAGCAGGATCATAGGGCAAAGGACGACAGAAATTAAGAATTTGAAGATTTAAATGAAGGGAAGATTAGATGAAAAATGGACATTTATTCCACAGTAAAGGAGAATAAAAATTGAAAATAGAAGAAAAGGATTTTGCATGGGGAAAGTGTCTGTGTGCGCGCATGGGGGAGGGGGGTAGAAATACCTTTTGACAGGATGCATAGAGGGAGAGCATCAGTGAACATGGATAAATCAAGTTCAAAAAAGAGGAAGAACGAGGAGGAACGCAGAAGGCAATACAAAAGCTTGAAAGGTGAACTCAGCTAAATTGTGAGCAACTGAAAATGGTAAAGGAGGGAACAGGAATGGGGGAATGGAAAATAAGCCTAGGGAGTGGATTTAGTCCAGACAAGGAAGAAAAGAGTTTTGCAAGTGAATGAATTAATAGGAAATGACAGGAAAGTGGGGCTTTTTAATTAGGTTATTTACTGGTTCTATGAAACTGAAAGGATAGCAAGGCATCAACTGTCACCCCTGCCTAACTATAAGCATATGAAATGCACTAAATACCTATACTTTCTTAAAATATTTTAATAAGCCTAAACAGATAAGAGACTATGAAAATCAGCAGTGAGCAAGATGAAGAGAGAATTTGCTTAAAGAACATGTGTTAAACAAAAAAAGTAGCTAAGTTTTAACAATATCCAGTTTCAAGTAATAATCAAGCATTCAGCCAATTATAACTGAGATCACTGGAAAATCTGGAAAGAATATGCAAAGAGAGTAAAAGGACATGCAAAGAATAAACATGATCTGAAAGTACATACAGACTGAGAAGCTTAATCACATTAGAGGATCCAAAGAGTACAGAATGAAAACAAAGTTGATCAAGAAAAGTACAGAATGACGACACAAATGATACTGCTAGGTATCCCTCTGAGCGTATCAAAAGTGACTTCATGGCTTTGCGACAGAGGGTGAAGCAGATACTCTAGGTGCACAGGTGGTCTTCACTTCAATACTCCCTGTTGAGGATAAAGGCTGAGGTAGAGAAGCTTGCATCCTGGAGAAGAATGCATGGCGGCGTATATGGTGTCATAGAGAGCGTTTTGGTTTCCTGGACCATGAGATGATTTTCCAAGTGCTACAGAGCCGAGATGGTGTCCATCTGTCCAAGAAGGGTCAAAGTGTCTTCCTGCAGCAGACTGACTAACCTACTGAAGAGGGCTTTAAACTAGATTTGCTGGAGGAAGAGAGCCTCCAAGTAAGTGAAACATTAAATACCTCTGTAGAAACTGGTAAAAGGGGCAACATCTGGAAAGTGGGGAGTAACATGAAGATTTAATGGAACAGGCTGACTTGGATTTACTGGCAGTTATGAAGACATGGTTCATGGACAACCATGACTGGGATGTAATTATACTAGGCTGTTTATTCAGGAAGGACAAGGTAGGAAGAAGAGGAGGAGAAGTGGCACTATATGTAAAAAAAAAATAAATAATAATAATAATAGAATTACAGGGCTTAAAAGGGAGCAAGGAGGGGCTGTGGGTTAAACTAGAAAGAGGGAAAGGGAAACCTATTTGCATTAGTGTGATATACAGACCTCCCAAACAGTGAGAAGTGAACAGGGATTTAAAGAAGACATACGCAGTATTACCATGAAATGAGAAATGCTACTGATAGGAGATTTCAATATACTGGATGTTGATTGGCACATCTCTGCTACAAGTGTCATCTAGAAGTAAGAAGATCCTGGATTCTCTACAAGGAGAAATATTCTGGCAACTGGTAACAGAACCCACACATGAAGGAACCTTACTGGACTTGGTGCTCACTCATGGGGAAAGTGTTTCTGATATCATAGTGGGAGATAGTCTTGCATCCAGTGATCACCAGATGGTATGGCTCAGTATTAGGACTAAGGCTGATACAAGCCATTCAAAAGTGAGGGTCTTAAACTTTAGGAAAACTAACTTTGCCAAGGTGGGACAATACCCTCAAGGAGTCATTAGTGGGGACAGCTGGGGACATGGGAACAGCTGGAGGATGTAGAAAAGCAATGGGCAAAACTGCAGGGGCAACAAACCTTTTTGTTAGAGAGGTAAATAAATGTAAAAGGAAAAGGAGGCCACTATGGTTCTCAAAAGAAGTAGCTGAAAAGATGAAGAAAGAGAGGGTGGCCTTCATAAAATACAAGAGATTACAAAGAGAAGAAGACAAGCATCAATATTTGAAAAAACTTAGAGAAGCTAGCAAAGTAGGCAGGAAAGCAAAGATACAAAAAGAAGAAGAAATAGCCAATGCAATAAAATGGTGGTGGTGGTGGTGGTGGTGGGGGGGGGGGGGAATGAGACAGTTTTCAGATATGTTAGCGAGAGGAGGAAGGACAAAAATGGTATTGTCAAACTAGAGGGTGAAGGGAAGGAATATGTAGAAGCTGATGAGGATAAGGCAGAATTGCTTAACAAATATTTCTGTTCTGTGTTCTCAGATGAAAGGCCAGGAGGACCTCAGAAAACACCCATAAATAGGAACCGAAGTGATCAAGATCTTGAATGAATGTCCAAAGACTGTGTCTGTGAGGAACTAGTTTAACTAAAAGTAGACAAAGCAATGGAACCGGATGGGATACATCCCAGAATACTGAAGGAACTTGGGGACATTCTAGTGGCTCCACTGACTGACCTTTTCAATGCTTCTTTAGAGTTGGGAGTGGTCCTAGAGGACTGGTGAAAGGCACATGTGGTCCCTTTACACAAAAGTGGAAGTAAGGATGAGGTTGAAAACTACAGGCTGGTTAGTCTAACCTCCGTGGTGAATAAATTATTGGAAACACTGCTAAAACATAGAATAGTGAGGTTTCTGGAGTCCAGTAAATTGCAGGATCTGAATCAGCATTGGTTTACCAGAGGCAGGTCTTGTCAGACAAATCTGATTGATTTCTTTGATTGGATGACCAGATGAACTGAGGGAGAGCCCTAGATGTGGTGCACTTAGATTTCAGTAAAGATTTTGACACAGTTCTGCACAGGTGACTTATAAACAAAGTGAGCACCCTAGGGATGGACCCTAAAATGACTGGGTTAGAAATTGGTTGAGTGGGAGGCAACAAAGGGTACGGGTAAATGGAGCTCAATCTGAGGGGAAGGATGTTACCAGTGGTGTGCTGCAGGGATCTGTCCTTGGTCAGATCCTTTTTAACATTTTGTTAGTGATTCTGCAGAAGGGCTGTTGGGTAAGGTTTGCCTCTTTGCAGATGATAGCAAAATCTGCAATAGAGTAGACACCCAGGAAGGAGTAGATAACATAAGATGTAGCTAAGCTTGAAGAATGGTCGAGAATTTGGCAGCTGAGATTTAATGCTAAGAAATTCAGGGTCATACATTTGGGCTGCAAAAATACAAGGGAATGGTACAGCGTAGGGGGGTGAGGTACTCTGTCCACAAAAGAAGAGTGGGACCTGCGCGTATTTGTTTCTGATGATCTTAAAGTGGCTAAACAGGTAGAAAAGGCAACAGCGAAAGTCAGAAGGATGCTTGGGTGTATAGGGAGAGGAATGGCCAGCAGAAAAAAAGGAGGTGATAGTGGTTCTGTATAAGTCTCTGGTATGACATCATTTGGAGTATTGTTTGCAATTCTGGAGACCATACCTTCAAAAGGATATAAACAGGATGGAGTTGGTGCAGAGGGTGGCTACTAAATTGGTTAGTGGTCTTTGTTATAAAGCATATGAGGACAGATTTAAAGATCTTAATATGTATACATTAGACGAAAGGCAGGATAGAGGAGATATGATAGAGACGTTTAAATATCTCTATGGCATAAATGCACGCGAGCCTCTTTCGACTGAAAGCAAGTTCTGTTACGATGTGGCATAGGTTGAGGGTGAAAGGGGATAGACTCAGGAGTAATACATGGAAATATTTCTTTACAGAAAAAGTGGTAGATGCGTGGAATAGTCTCCCAATTGAGGTAGAAGAGATGAGGACAGTATCTGAATTCTAGAAAGCATAGGAAAAACACAGAAGATCTCTAAAAGAAAAAAAGAGATTGTAGTTGACATGGAAGGGCAGACTAGTTAGGTCATGCGGTCTTTTTCTGCCACCATGTTTCTATATGACTGTACTTGACAAGGGTACAAGAAACAAAATCTCAAATTACATCATAACCTGATGTAAAAAAAAACAAGACAAATTTAAAAAAGCAACTATTGTGTGCGGGGATGAATGGGCTTTCAATTCTGATGAAAAACATGGAGAGAAGCATGACATATTTATTGGTATCAAAAGTTATTAGAGAGTTCAAGAAGAATAAGGATAGCATACTTAGCTGAGGACAGGAATTGTGCAAGCAAGAACCGAAGTAACAAAAGTCTGACTGTAAGCAGTGAAGGGGTGAATGACAGGATGAGAGAAGTTGCACATATATTTCTTTCCAGAAATATAGGAAAAGAAGGGGTGAGAGAGAAGGGATTATAGAAGAAAAGAGAAAATGCAAGTTGCATATGCCAAGCTCCACCTGTTGTACCCTGCCTAGGGTGAAGCTCTTCATAATGGTGGTTAATAAATGTTAATAATCAATTAATTACAGGGAAATTTAACCATGGAACAATTGATAGCACACATTACATTCTCATGAAAGATAGCCAAGATAAGAGCTAAACAATATGCAATTAGATTAAAGAACAATTAAAGAATAGGGGATAGTAAAGATCACAAAAGAAAGTGGGGCAAGAGAATGGGTTGTTAAATGAGATGTTAATCATGTAATGCTCTATTTGCGAAGGAAAAGAAATAAATATACAGTCAAACCTCGGTTTTCGGTTGCCCCGGTTTTCGTCGGTTTCGGTTTTCGACGTCTTTTCAGACTGAGATCTTGTCTCGGTTTTCGTCTATCGCCTCGGTTTTCGTACTGCAATACACGCTGGTCTGCATACACTGCCTGCCCAGTCCCGGCAGCACTACCCCCCCGGACTCACCGATCGCCTGTGCCAGATCTGAAAACCAACAGTACTGCAATAGTGTACATACACCTTCGCGCTGGTCTGCATACACTGCCTGCCCAGTCCCGGCAGCACTACCCCCCCGGACTCACCGATCGCGTGTTTAGATGCGAAAGTCAGGTGAGCAACATCCTCGAGCCAGAGATGCAAGGATTGCAGAGAGGAAGGCCCCGATCTCTCCACCGCCTGCCTGTTCTCTGGAGCGCCCCCTCAGGCTCGGAGGTAGCAGGGTAGCAGGAGATGTTGAATGGGTAAGCAGGAGATGTTGAATGAATGTGGCAGGCAGTTCTTTCTCTTGCGGGGTACGCTGTTGAGACGGAGTCAGCGATCAGATTAGTGTCCCTTCCAAACAATAACCTCTCCTCCTCCCTCTCCCCTCAACAAGAGTCTTCAATAAAGTTAAATGTGATGTTAAATGTTCATTTATCCATTTCATTAGTCATTTACAGTATATGTATTTCTCATTGTTTTCTGTATGTAAAAATATAGTTATTCTCTATAAAATGTATTTTTTGTCAATATTTTTGGGTGTCTGGAACGGATTAATTGAATTTACATTATTTCTTATGGGAAATCTTGCTTCGGTTTTAGTCCGTTTCGGTTTTAGTCAGACTTTTTTGAACGGATTAATCATGAAAACCGAGGTTTGACTGTACTTTGGATAAGTATGATAAAAAAAAAAATGGATGTAGAGAGAAAAAATTAAAATGATGGCTGGAGTTTCAAGTCCTCAGGCCAGAATCAGAGATCAATCTAGAAGGAGCGCATAAGTGGGCAGGGGAACATGATAGAATTAGCTAAATAAAACGTTTGCTGGTATTAGCATGAGAATGGACAAGAGACAACGTTATTAGCGATGAATATGTTGCGTAAGAAGCTAAAGAGTTTCTCTGTGAACATTTTTAATAGTAGATACTTTATTTTATAGAATAAGGAAAGCTAAAGCTTTTCCACGCTTTAGCAATAAGTCAGTGTTGGAAAGATTAAGGAAAGACTTTCTAGCAGGTTAGTGTATACAACTTGTTGACGGGATAAATGATGAGAAAATAATGGGAAAAAAGGGGAATAAGAGTTTCTTGGGGGTGGTGTAATCTCAGTCAAATGCACAAACCGTAAAAAATGCTTTGGAATGAGAAAAAAAGAAGCCAGATGACATTTAATTATTTATTTGGTGAACATATACAGTATTAACCATCAACCAAAGTAAAACCATCTCCTGACAAATTATGCAACTGCTTTGCTGGTCAAGATGTCTGGGTGCAGATACTCCTTCTTGCCAGATGACTGCTCTGGCTGAGTGTCAGTGGCAGCTGCCCATTTAATAGCAGACTCCCCTTACAACCTCATGGTACAATGGATAGGAGCCAAAGACAAGATTCTGCCTTTGGGAGTGGATTTTAGACCAAGTGGGTTTTTCCCTCTCAGAGGTATCTACTCCCAGTCTAAAGTGACTGGCAGAAAGAGCCTCTCCTATTCTAGAAAACGCAAATCCTTTCTCTTTACTTCTGTTAATATCTAGTAGGGATACTGGATGGTGCTACTGCTCTTAAATGCAGCATCCAAGTAGTCTCTACGATTACAATACAAAAAATGTTGATAACAAAAAACACACTAGACAAAAAATACATGACATATAGAAAGAAACTAACAAATCACTACAGAGAGATAACAAAATGAAAGTAATCTACAAACAGCAGATCTGTCCTATAATTCTGAAGCCTATTTACTAAGCTATGTTAGTTGTCAATGTGATGGCACATGCTAAGTTAATGAAGCATGTTAACAGTCAGCATGTGCTAATTTCCATGTTAACAAAGAATTCAGAATGGCGATGAATGAGCAGGGAATGTGTGCTACAGTTATCATGGAGTTAGCTACCATGAACTAAATGTTAACACAGCACAACTAATACCACCTGAATCGATGTAATGTAGCTAATTGCATCACATTATCTGCAATGCAGTTAATGCACAATAACGACATTTCCTCTGCATCAACTGTAGAGTAAGATGCTTGGAACATCCTCAACAGTTAACACAGAGGTTTGTAGTTATCATGCATGTTTTGGCAATGCACAGTATTTAACAAAATTTATATACCGCCTTATTGTGGAATCAAAGTGGTTTACATTATAACTCACACTTCTACATAGAATTTATATTTACACATGTACAGAGAACTTAATATAAAACTCAGGGTGGGGTGTCATACAGGGGGTGCTTTGCAACATAACTTATGTACAAATGAAACTGCTTACTACAGAGTATAGTAGATGTCTAGCTAATATGGTGTTAGGTGAGTTCATTGAAATGATCAACGAAAAGGAATGTTTTTAGTTGCTTACTAAAGTCTTTCATATCCGTGGTAGTCCTCAAAGACCCAGGGAGAGAGTTCCAGATGGCAGGTACAGCAAGAGAGAATGCTCTCCTAGTGGTGGATTCATTTGCTCTTCTGTATGAGCAGGGTATTGGAATTGTATCAATAGTGCTCTGTCTCCTTGGTCTGTTGTTTGAACTGGTGCAAAGCAATTCCTCTACAGCTTCAGCTGACATGCTATTTCTGACTTTTTTTTTTTATTGAAATTTAACAAAACTTACAAAAAGGCAAGCATAAAGAAACTATCGATGACATAGCGGGAATCAATACATACAATATACAATAAAGACATCCCATCATTCCTAGCCCACAATACGAGGAGATATTTAAGGAAACAAATACAAGAAATCCAAGAACAATCTCTACTTACAGGCAGCTTTTAAACTAACCACCCACCCCAGTCAGTTAATGCCAGGCCCCTCTTTAGCAGAGAGAAAAACCTCAAGCTGAACAGGATCAAGGAATATAAATTTTGAACCCTGAAAGGTTATGAGACACTTGCAGGGATATCTAAGATAAAACGTAGCTGATAAGGCAACCACCCTAGGCTTAAGAGCCAAAAAACTCTTCCTCCTAGTTTGAGTCGCCTTACAAACATCCGGAAAAATTTGCACACGTAATCCACAGAACGGAACAGACATAGTTTTAAAGTAACTACGAAAAATAAGAGCCCTGTCCAAATCAGACAGAAAAGATACCAACAAAGTGGCTCTAGAGGAAATGTTATCCTGCGAGTCCTCCAGGAATTTGGTGAGTCCAAGGCTAGCTTGGCCCTGGACTACATCAAACCCCCCTGGGGAACCTGGAGAAAGGCCCTTACCTGTCAAATAATAAATATTAGAGAGGCCAATGGAGTCAGCAGAAGCTAAGCCCAAGACCTCCCTAAAATATTTCCTCAAAAGAATTTCAGCTGATAATAACCGACAAATAGGAAAATTCAATATACGAATATTCTTGGCACGTAACATATTATCATATTGCTCCATTCTATGATGTAACACCAAACTATCCTTAATATGAGAAGAATTTACAGCTTTCAGAGCCTGACACTGAGTTTCACAATTAGTAACTAAATGCATAGTATTCTCCATCTTAGTGTCCACTTCTGACAACCGTGTAGTTATCTCAGAAGAGAAACTACATAGTTGTACCACAGTAGGAGTCAAGGAACTCTCAATACGGGTTACCACACGCCAGATATCCGCCAGGGTTACATGATCATCAGGTACAACCTTCGCTTCTCCTGGGGTGGGAGCCCATACAACCGGTTTCAACTTTTCCCCCCCTTCTATTGGGGTACTCTGGAGAAACTGCACCAAAGCAGAAGTAGACACAAGAGGAGATGTATAGACTGGGGGAGAAGGTGGTGTCCGGTCTGGAGAACTCAAGGACACCGGAGAGGGCTGGAGTGTTAGAAAGTCAGAGTCAAGCTTGCCATTAGCACTAGGCAGTACCTTAACATGTTTGTCCATAGGGCCCACCGCAGGCTCGGCAGATGTCACCACCTCCGTCTTTTTCTTTCTTTTACCCATCAAGTCAAGCACATCCGGGATCAGCTCGGGGTGCGACGCTCCTACGATGCTCCAAGGGGCTCCCAAGGGGCCGATTATGCCCCTTGTATCTAGCCCCTTCTATCGCTGCCCCGGCTAGCGCCTCCAGCTGCGCCAAAAAAACAGCCTTTTATCGAGTCTCCCAAGGCACAGCTCACCCGGTTCCGCTTTTCAATCAAGGCCCCCGATGACGTCAGGGCCAGCGGGAACGAAGCCTGCAACTCCGGACCTCCACGCTGCCTCTCTCTGCTCTCCCCTATTTCTGACTTTAAAGATGGTCAAGGCAGCTTTGTATCTAGCATAGGCAGTGATTGGAAGCCAGTAGTGCAAACATTTTCCAGAGACTTTGGTAAATCTAGTCTTCCATCTAAATCTAGTCTAATTCTTGTCATGTCAATCACTTGGTCCTTCCATCTCCATCATGCGCTCACCTTCAATCAACTCACCTCTCTGCCTCCTTTTTCTTGGGTCCCTCTCTCTGGAACTCCCTTTCCCCAACCCTGTGTCACAAACCTTCCTTTCCCACATTCAAGATCCTTCTGAAGACCCATCTATTTTCTAATGCTTTTGACCTGCCTTCCAGCCTCTCCTGACCCTTCTCCGTTACCTCCTTTCTGAATCTCCCCTCTCTGTGTGAATGCACTTTCCCTTTCCTATCAATTATTGTAGCTGTTTTCCTTTTCTGGTCTTGACTATTATTATATTGTAAACCAGCCTGATGCCATAAAGAGCGGTATATCAAATTGCTGAATAAACATAAACATAAAATGCTTTCTGAAATAGCAGCCCCTTTAACATCTTTATGTAAGGTTAGAAAATTATTTTCATCCTGCAAATCCAGGCGTTTTGGACCTGCTACTGACAAAGACCTAGTATATACTTCCAGGGCCGGCCCAAGGATTTCTGCCGCCTCAGACAGAAGCCCCAGCCATGCCACCCCCCTCCCCGTGTTCTGAGCCATGCTGCCGCTCTCTGCTGCTGCTGAGTCCGGTGGCAGTGGCGGAGGTAGGGGCTCGGCTCGGCGGCAGCAGGTCGTGTGCTTTGGCACACATGGCCTGCCGCTTCTGACCCCCCTCTGGCACAACTTTGGGTGGGTCAGAAGTAGCAGACCATGTGTGCCAAAGTGCATGACCTGCCGTGGGCCACTGCCACCAAGTCTAATTGCCCCCCTCCCCAATGGAATCAGTGGCGGCAGGGGTGGCGGCGCAGCTCAACAATGAGGGATAGCAGACCATGTGTGCCAAAGCACATAGCCTGCCGTGGGCAACGTGCCATCCATAGAGGTCTGCCACCCAGCACACCCAATGGACTGGACGGGGCGGCCCTGTGTACTTCTACCAATTGCGCTAGCTTGATTGATGGGGAAGCAAGGAAGGACTACCCTGAGGAATGCAAGGGGCAAACCAGACAATATGCTGCAGTTTTTTTATTTTTTCTATTTAACTTTTTATTAACTTTTGAAAGAAGAAGGTATATCACCATCTAATCACAGCACACCTAGAATGAACAATTATCAATACCTATGCTATAACTAAAGAAAGAACATAGCCTTTCTTTGACTCACTATCACTTAAACCAAGTTATCCCTTGCCCCCTTTTTCCCAACCCTCATCTCCTAATCCCTAGCCTCTTTCACCCCATGCACATCAGAAACAGAAAAAGGAAAGGGCAGGAGCATAGCTACCCTTATATGCCATATTATGGTGTCAACATGCCCATCGACAAGGATCCCTTTTATATCCATTATACTAAGACATCTAATACAAATATCCATTCTCCCTAGGGTGACGAGGGACGCTCCACAATTACAGGGAAAGAAAATAATGATAAAAGGGGCCCAAGTATCCCAAATAACCTAACTTTATTTCCCTTGCAATTCACAAGTTCACTTTGCCATTATGAAAACATCCCAGGCTTTATGTATCCTTCCATAAGAGACAGAGCTATGCTCCTCTTCCACACTCGGGTTATGGTAACTCTCACAACCAGGAGCAAACATTTAATTAACAGCATGATACACTTAAGTGAAACAAAAGTACCAAATACATCTAGTGGAGAAGCCTAGTGATTAGAGTAGCAGCCTGGTGATCAAAGAGACCAGGGTTCAGATCCCATTAGCACTCCTTGTGGCCTTGGATAAGTCATTTAAATCTCCACTGCCTCAGGTACAAACGTTTCTCTCTCTATACACAGTCACTTGGTGCTCTCATCTTCTTCGATGGCTTTCAAATCTCTCTCTCTACACCTGAATCTCTGCCTGCCTTTCTGATATCACTGCCTGGATATCTCACTGCCATTTGAAATTGAACATGGCCAAAATCGAACTACTTAAAATTTTCCCCTTAAACCCTCCCCTCCCCCTTTCCTCCTGTCTCTATTTCTGTTGATAACACTCTTGTACTTCCTGTTTCCTCAGTCTGCAACCTTGGGGTCATCTTTGACTCTTCCCTCTCCTTCTCCACACACATCCAACTGACTGCCAAAACCTGTCATTTCTTTCTCTATAACATTAACAAAATTTGCCCCTTCCTTTCTAAACACCCTATTAAAACACTTATCCACTATTTAGTCATCTCCCGTCTAGACTATTGCAACCTCCTCCTTGCTGGTCTCCCTCTGAGTTATCCCTCCCCCCTTCAAATTTTTCAGAATGCTGCTGCATGGCTAATCTTCCGCCAGCCCCGATATACTCATATAACTCCTCTTCTCAAACCACTTCATTGACTTCTCTTTTGTTTCTGTATCCATGTCAAACTTCTCCTTCTGACCTATAAATGCATTCATTCTACTGCGCCTCACTACCTTTCCTCTCTCCCTACACCTCTCCTTGTGAACTCTGCTGTTCTACTGACTTGCTTCTCTCTGTGCCTTTTTCTTCCACTGCCAACTCCAAACTTCAATTCTTTCACCTTGCTGCTCCTTATGCCTGGAATAAGCTACCTTAATCTGTATGTCAGGCTTCATCTCTGCCCCTTTTCAAATCCATGCTACAGGCTCCCCTCTTTGAGGCTGCTTTTGGATCTTGATCCCTTGTTCTCCTTACCTTTCCCTATTTGTATCCTTGTCCTCAGCTATTGTATTGTCTGTCTTAATTAGATTGTAAGCACTGACAAGCAGGGACAGTCTTCTGCAATGTATCTGTACAGCGCTGCGTATGCCTTGTAGTGCTATATAAATGATTAATAGTAGTAGTAGTAGATAGGAAGCCCTCCAGAGGCAGAGAAATACCTACTGCACCTGATCGTAGTTCATCTAGAACTATTATTCGAAAGGTGTGAGCTAAATAAATAAAAAATAAATAGTAATATCACAAATACCTGAAGGGATACTCATTCCAGTAACATTAATAATAGCAGATCTCACCATATCCCAGAGGGACACGAGCACCAAAAATGTAAGAAGTCTGCTTCTTGTCCATTGTGCCTTCAACACCATCTTGTGCACTGCTGGATTCCCTCCCCCTCCCAAACTCAACCAAACATCAAGCATAAGACCCCAATGAGCTGCCCATAGTGGATGCTCAGTAGAAGATGGTGATGGCACACATCCCATCTCCCCCCTCCCGATCCATCTCGCAATCCAAAATCCCTGAACCATCCAACTCCCAGGTCACTTAGCACCTATTATAATATTAAATCCCCAACTGCGCACTAAAACTCACATGCACCCTCATCCTAATGTTGGACCCATGTAAAATACCATGTTACTTGTTCTCTGTGAACCACTTTGATTTATAGATAAAGCGGTATAAAAGAAGAGATGAATAAATAAAATAATCTCCTGCCCCTAAACCTTATGCCATCCCTCAGTCTTTAATTTTTTAACATCCACAAATAGCTAGGTAGAATGAGAAGAGCAAGAGACACAGAGCAGGAGAGAAAGAAAGCAGACAGAAAAGAGATAAAGAACAATCCTCCAACTCTGCGAGATCTGAATTATTGTAGGTGAATGAACGAGAAAAGGGAAAATCCCATTGGAGGGTAATACTTTTTAGCTTACAGTCGTCATGTCAGTAGGCAAAAGCTGCACCTCTTTCCAATGGAAGCTGGGAGAAATCGAGTTATATTTTACTGTCATAACCTCAACTCAACATACTGCTTATCTCTTATGGCGCTCTTTAAGAGTTGCTTGTCTGTAAAATGGCAAAAACAAGCGACAATATGCCTGGAATTATTAGTGTCCCTAAAGGCTTCCCAACCCTCTGTGGGCTCTCTCTCTCGGTGAACTGGTTATGCCTTATCCAGAACACATGCGGCACAGATGACTTGTACTAGCAAAACTACGTCTTCTGCAGAATCAGCAGTTTTAGGCATGCCCACTAAGTGGATATTGCACCTCCATTTTCTAAATCGCCTTGGCAATCTCTAATGTATTTTGTCAAAATTTTCTTATAGAAGAGGGTAGTGAATTCTATCTAGTCAATGATGTGAAGCTCATTCTGATTAATTCTGTTGTCTACTGACTTTAGCTCTGATCTCAATACTCCCACCACTTTTGAAGAATCAGCTTTGAGCTCTCTGATCTCCTGCAACAGCTCTGCCAAATCTCCTGCAACAGCTCTGCTAATTTAGTCACAGGGCATCCACAGTGGCTCCCTTATCTGAATTCTTCACCTACCTTGTGGAATTTGCCAAGTTTGCCTTTCCCCTCATATTATCCTCAGCACTTCTGCTAAATTTGGCCAGGATTGATATGAGAGACTTTTTACCTGACACAGATTATCAATCTATTGTCCCAAGATGAAACTACATAGAAAATCAACAGTTCAGACAATCAGTACTGCAAGCCAGATTCAAACATCACCCTAAATTGATGGATTTAGTCATATAATAAAAGATCAATAAAGCAGACTGATGCAATTTCTCCCAATGAAATGCGATTCCAGTCACTCATTAAGTTACTGTATAGGCGAGAAAGAACCCCTGGTTACATGGTGCACCACATATTTAGAGAACTCTGCAGTTGCTTGGTTAAGATCTGTGTCATTCAGCTCGCTTCATTGGCACTGTTGTTACTGTTCCTTCCAAGTCTCACTGCCAATGAAGCAGACCTCTGTTGATCCTGAATGTACACTCAGCCACACACAGCACTAAGATCACACACCGTCACTTGGCCCAGGACTGCTTCTCAATATTCTACCTCTCCAGCCACGTCAGAGCCTCTCCTAGGCCACCGCAGCGCCAGCCTATGTCTCTCAGGTGCCCTATGGCATTCTGCTTTCCCAACATATATTTGTAATTAGAGAGCTCTTAGGATGGCATAGCACCTCCAAACACATACATTCTTATTTTAAGCACATCCACAAGGCCCAAATAGGAGTTTGGGAAGGAGAGCTCAGGATCTAATTGGCCATCTTGCCATGCTCTCTAGCACTCCTTCCAAAAAGAGGTCTTTTAAATACTGTATGGTCTCATCATGGTTAGCACCAGAAGTCAAACCTAATAATTTAAATTTATCATGTAGTCTTACTGAGAGTCAAGCAAGGCTTCTTAAAGTTGGAATAACATTCTCATAGTAATAGTGGCTGGTAATTACCTGAATCACTCTATTCTGAATCACCTTTAATACTCCAACCAAGCGATCCGGTAAAACCAACAGAACTGCACTAACCGAGTCTTAATTGGTTAGTGATCAAGCAATAGTTTTAAGTTAAGAAGGATGAAAAAGGTATATCAAGCTGCACAACAACCTAAAAGCTACATTTCTGTGATTAAATAATATGTATTAATGCTATTTGATTAACTTTATGTAATGCAGGCTCCATTATTCTTAGTAAATCTAGCTCTAAGTTTGAAAAACACCCTCCTAGCTACCAATCTGAAGAGACGTTTAAATGACTCCCAAACTTCAGTCTGCAGTGTTTTATCTGTATTCCCTACCTCTGTTTACGCAAGCATTAACCCGATTCACACTTTTGATTCTTGCTGCATGGGTGGTTTCAGGATGAGCCTCTGCTGGAAGTACTATCTGAATGCCATTTTATATAAAAGTCCTAATGACGTCAAAATATTTATTGACAAGGGTCAACAGTCCAGTCACTACAGACAACAGCAAAAATAATGCATAAAAATGTTACTTTTTATGACAACTGTTCCAACAATTATATAAAAGGTAAAACTCTGCTTTGAATACTTGCTGGGTCTGTTTAGATTTTGCCGGCCTTACTGATGGCTTCAGTTCTGTAGTTTCTGGCTGGTGCTGCCAACAGACAGCAAAAGGGCTGAAAAGGCAAATTCAGAGTCCAGAGAATGCGGGCTACAGATTGAACAGGCCAGTTTGTCATGACTGGCATAATGAAGGCAGAACATAAACGAACCACAAGCTGAGTAGAAAGGAAACTACTCAGCATACAGCATGTTCAATTGCAGTTATCACTTCAAAGCACAGGATATTTAAAGGCTATGAACAGATGCAAAGCAGCAAGTTCAATAACGAAACATGACTATACAAGGAGCGGGGAGGTGAAGGATGTTAAATAATCTTGGCCAATAGAATGAAGAAACAAAGTGAGACAGCCTGTGCTGAAAGTCTGACACCAGATGAGATATATTTTTCATAGCCTTTAGTGACCATGCCATAATTAAAACAGGAATGTGTGTTATTTTTTTGCACAAGAGCTGTGGAAGAAGTGAGAAGGTCACCTGGACAAATTCACATTTCAGGTCACACTAGAAAGAAGCAAGAGTTCTTTTACAGAGGTTCCTAAGACCTCAGGTGCCACATGCAGAAAGAAGATATTTATTTATTTATTTAGCTGTATTTATATCCCGCTTTTCACCGGGTCAAAGCGGGGGGATACATTTAACACGAGGGGATATGAGACACATACGCTAATACTTACAGGGAACATGGGCAATGGAGGGTTAAGTGGCTTGCCCAAGACCACAAGGAGTGCCTATAGGACTAGAAATCCCAGACCCTCCGGCCTGAGATTGCTGTCCCCAGGTGGGACTTGAACCCCCAGCCCTCCGGCCTGAAGTACCTTGTCCTAGCCACTAGACCACTCCTCCCTGAGACAAAGCCAGTGCTCTGGGTGGTAAGTCTTATTCTCCTTCTGTCCTAGTTCTCTTGTGTGACTGATTCCAGCCAGCAAGAAAAGTCAGTGAATAACATGTCTTACCTGATGTTGCATCTCACTTTGCCAGCCTCTCCCAAAGTAGTAACCACGTAGAACCAGCAGGTCTGAGGCCCTGCATGGTTTCGAACTAGGAATGTTTCATTTAAGCACGGAAATTATTTATGTGCATAAATGTAGTTTTATGTAGGTGAGTCGATTTTATGCATGTAACAAGTTAACTATCCACTGGGTTTTCGTGGCAAGATACAAAAGTAGATTTGCCAGGCCTTTCTTCCACGCAGGTAATTCTAGTGTTGTAGCAGTTGTCACAGAAATGTGATCCTCTGCCGCCAACACCTCCCATTCTGCTGCTGCCCAGATGGGTGATTTGTCTTAGTGCTGGTGACGAATACTGTGTATTTCATGGACTGTCCAAAGAGCAAACCAGTCAGTACTGGGGGAGATCAAACCTAAGCTTTCCTTAGAAGCTCAAATGACAAGACTTTGACTTTCATACGTTGGACACATCATGAGAAAAGAGAGATCGTTAGAGAAAGACATAATGCTTGGCAAGGTAGAAGGTCAACACAAAAGAGGAAGGCCGGCAATGAGATGGATTAGAACAATAACAGCAGCTATGGGTGCCACTCTATCAACAATGAGCTGCCTGACTGATGACCAACACAGTTTAGGTCAACTATCCAGAGAGTCGCCATGAGTCGACACTGACTCAATGGCCCTTAACAACAAGTTAACTGATATGCATAACAAAACAAAAAATGAATTTAACAAAGATTAAAAAAAATAGTGGAATGAAAAAAATTGGGAGCTGCAACCCCTAACTCAGCTAGTAAAGGAGATGGCAACAGCAGCAACAAGTAATTTCCTTTTGTCAATTGGAAGCAATATTGAAGGGAAGAAAGGTCATGATTATGTGGGAATGGGGGAGAGAAAAAAATGATGCCAGGAGTAGAGATGAAGAAAGGGGAGGTGGTGATGGCAGAGGGCTGGGGTGCTGGGAGAAAGGTATGATGACAAAAGATAGAAGGTAAAAGGAAGTGATTATACTAAGGGATGGGTGGGGAGCCAAAAGAAAGCAAATCCAGTATTAGGAACTGTTATACGATTATAAAATTAGCAAATGTCTTGTTTGCTTTTGGACTTCAAATGGGTCATATAGAAATTGTACAATAAGAGCAGAGAAGTCAGAGAAAGAAAAATTGCTTAAAAAAAGAAAAGTGAGAGACCAAACTTTATAGCTACTATACAGAAGTAAAGAACAAATGAGTGGTGGAAGAAACGTGCAGCTGCTGTGCAGTGATGGAAAGATGAACAGCATTGTTTTGGCATGCGTTTGATATACCAGAAAATTATTTCAACTGGTAAAGAGGACAGCAAAACAGTGAACTAGTAAATCTGAGCAGCTCTAATAAATTACAGCTCCCAGTATTTTTGAGCCAGTACTTGGCCTCATCTGGGTGCTGTTGACAGGCCTGTTTTAAACACCTGTAATCACTGAAGGTGCTAAACGCAGGGCCTGGTGACTAGAAGCAACAGCAGTTCCTACCATATCTGAACTACTACTGAAAAGGCCGAGCTAAGAACTGGATCAGAAGCAGAAGGAAAAGGACAATGTTAAACAAGGTAGGGATGAGGAGGGATCCTTGGAGAACACCACAAGATAGCAGATGGGTTTCAGAGAAGCAATGATTAGCAAAGACCTGAAAGGTGCGGTTGGGCAAGTAGAATGAGAACTACTGAAGAACAGTACCCTGTAAGCCAATATCGTCTAGGCAGTGTTAAGAGTTGGTAATGGTCACCAAGATCAAAACCTGAGGAAACGTCAAGTAAAACCAAAACAATGGCTCTGTACTGGTCTAGAGAAGTTCAGATTTCATTCAGCAGAAGGTCAGAAGGGATTCAGTGCTGTTATTGCAGATTTCTAATTCTGTCACCTAACTCTCAAAATTAGGTGTCTAAATTCTTTGAAAACGTATCCCACGGTTAACTACCATTTCCCTACTAACTTTCACTTTGCATATTTTTCTTTTAAAGTGCTTCTGGTCTCTATTCCTTTCTAGCTTATTTTCAAACAAGTGTGTAAAAAAAAGTGCAAGAGCAAATCCCCATGTAACAGAATAGCATATCACTTGTTGGCCCAAGCAATTTGCTTACAGCATTATGATTAGTGAAATATATCACCATTTGCAAGATATTTATTTATTTACATTTATTAAACAATAAATAGTCTGCCTACTGAAAATTTTCTAAGACTTTGGAATTTTGTAGAATGGAGGATAAGATCTTAAAGTAATGCACATTTTATTTAAGACCTGGAGAAATGAAGCAAATATAATGACCTAACGCAACTGAACACATGTGCGGGTTCCATGATTTGACAGTAAAGCTATATTCTGCTGTTGACCCAGACAGGCTGATGAGAAACCAAAGTATGAGGCTCCTCTTTCATTGGACACAGTGCAGATGTGGTACACTCATGCACTGAAGGGAAGGAGGTGGTCTTATCACCCAGCTCCACCATCCTTAGATACAGTACTCTGGGTGACAAACAAAAGGATGAACTAGTTTCAGAGCAGGAATGGTTCCAATATAAAACCTCTGAAGTCTGCATAGCAAAGAAGAACATGCAACAAATTTCAAAATAAAATTTTATTCTGTTTAAAAAATGCAAACCATGGTGGTAATGTTGAGCAACTGCAATGCTACAGGAACTGACAAGCATAATAATGTTATTTTCTTAGTTTTTAGGTGTTGCTGCTTCTTCAGGTAGCTTCTTTAAAATCCAGGATCTTACGTTTTCCAGTTCTGTTTTGCTTAGTTCATGATAAAGATTAGGAAAACTATGAAATGTTGCCGGGACTCCCAAAGACAACAAAGTTGAGTTGGTCTCTTTGCCCCAAGAGTGAAGAACAAGTTCATCTAGAGTTCCATGGCACTGAAACAGTTCCGGAAGAGTGCTGTTTTTCTGAAGCAACTGTTGATTAAATAAGAACAAATATTCTATTCAATAAAAAAAAATCACTGAGGGACCTATCCAATCGAGATGTCTGCTTCTGAATAAACAGAACTGTTCTGTGTACAGCATTTTAGCATATGACAAAATGATTCACAATCACATATGATAAATTCTAATACTAAACATGAGCATGACCTTGAGGTGGATCCTATCTGCTGATCTCAGGATATCAAAAGAGAGATCAGGAAGTGACCAGAGCTAGAGGGATGCTAAAACACATAGAAAAAAAGGCATAGCCAGTAGAAAGAGGCAATCATACAGTACCTCATATGGGACACACATGAATTTCATTTAAGGCATTGTGTCTAAATCTGGAGGCCACACCATCAAAAATACAGCCAATCGGAAACCAAGTATACTGGGGGAGCTCCAAGATGGTGGATCGCAGACACATTGTTCAGTATTGCTAGAGTCATGAGTAAGAGGAAGGCAAAGTTGGGCAAGAAACTCTCCAGTGCACCAGCTACAACTTCTGCCTTACCTCTTATTTCCTAATTTCCATTGGATTTCTTCATTCAGCAACCTGTGCCCCAGCCAAATGGTTTGGGTATCAACCTGACTGTTTCGATGCCAGAGACTCTGCATCTTACTCGGACATGGAGGCATCTTTGTCCCCTGAAGTTCAGAGTTCACCAAAGCTATCCACAGCTGTGTATTCTCCAGGATGTCATCAGGTGACTGACTCACCAGTGAAGGCAGGTGTTACACCTGTAGAGGAGTTAACGCCCGGAATGGGAATGGGTGAGGAGTTTTCTCCACGGAGTTCATTGGCTGTGTCTGTCCAGGCATGGGTGCCTGGTGTTTGAGCAGCTGGAGATAATGCCGCTTCATTGGCCAGTGGTAGTGGGTTACACTCTTCTTTTCCTTGAGGCATTTCAGATACCGGCTCTCAGTCATTGGCTTCCTTCTCCTTCACTCGATCTGATACTTTTACCTTGGAATTTATTTGGTCAGCTATTTAAGTTGGGAGAAGCTCTTATTCCACAAATACAGGTACTGACAACTCAATTTCAAGTTAATGTGTCAGTTATACCTAAGAACATGGAAGAGATTGCTAGTATTCTGTGGTCTCTTCCAGGGATGGACTATAGGCTTCTTCAGGTAGATGGTTCCGCGAAGGACATAACATTGGTGAAGTCCAAGATTGCCCTATGAATGAATTTTTTTGTCGGAGCTAGTCATCAAAGTGTACAGAAATATTCTATGCACCACTGTGACTTCTCCCTTTTATTTTTTAACATTCAAAGTAAAACTTCACACTTAGCTTTTGTTGATAGCTTTGGTTGATAATTTGTAGAAAAAGATCAAATAGCTCACTTTTATTTACATTTGTTTTTTGAATTTTTGTCCCTAACTTCAGTTTTTGCCTCCACTCTAGATCTGTGTTTACAATTTTGTGCCAAATGTTTGGGGTTCTGCTATTTTTCGACTATGGTTTTTTGCCTTCACTCCAGTGTTGAATCTCCTAATCCCCCTGTGTCTCTACTTCTTCCTTCTTCAGTAGGTAGAATTTTAACCTTGGTCTCTGACACTAACTCTGTCTCTTCTTTCTCACTCCCTATGCAGACCCAACTGCAGCTCCTCTAATCTTATTCATATCCTTTTTCTTCCTCTCTCTCTCTTTTCTCATGCACCCTGTGGAATGTCCACTCTGCCTCCAACAAACTTACCTTCATTCATAACCTATTTATCTCTAATGCTCTGTATCTTCTTGCTCTGAGATTTGGCTGCTTCCTGAAGACTCTGCTTCAGTTTCTGCCCTCTGTCATGGAGGCTACCTTTTCTCCCATACACCTTGCCTGGTTGGCCACAGTGGTGATGTTGAGCTGCTACCCTCTCCCTTCCAGTCTATTTCAGCTTCTCCTTCCACCTCAATCTCACTCCTTTTCTTCCTTTGAGGTCCATACCATGGAGTTGAAACCTTAATGATTTATCTTTTTGATTACGTTCTCCGTACCATTGATGACATTAAAAAGGGTATTATAATGATTTTTATAGACATTTCGGCTGCATTCGATTCTGTAGATCACAATAGGTTATTACATAGATTAGAGGAGATTGGTCTACATGGGGTCACATTAAAATGGTTTCAATCATATCTGACAGAGAGATTTTTACAAGTAAAGATTGGACAAAAAACTTCTCTGCCCATAAGAGTATTACAAGGTGTGCCACAAGGTTCCGCTCTTTCTTCTTCGCTTCTCTTCAACATTTATTTGCAGCCAATTTGCAATATTCCATTAAAAAGTGGCATAAAGTATACAATTTATGCTGACGATATTATGATTTTCACAACTATCTCCATCGAGAAACCTGATTTTTCCAGCATCACAGATTGTCTATCACAAATGTCCACCTGGTGTAAAACCAACAATATGCAAATTAATTTTAGCAAGACAGAGGCATTATTTGTATCTCGTAACCAAAATTTTGCACATCCACCTGTCATCAAGATAGAAAATTCAATTATTCCTATTAAATCAGAAGTGAAATATCTTGGAGTTACTCTAGACAAGGAATTAAATCTCAGATCACACATAAACAAGACGATTAGAAGCGCTTATTATAGAATGAAAATCATCAGAAGACTAAGGCCGCTTCTGGAAACTGTTCACTTCCGCAATGTTTGTCATGCTCTAATTACACCATTACTTGACTTCTGCAATCCAATATATCTGGGTCTAGCTAAGCAGTCACTGAAGCCTTTACAGTTAGCGCAAAACACCGCTGCTCGTATAATTTTTGGTCTATCAAGTAAAGAGCATATAACTCCTATCTTAAAGGAGCTTCATTGGTTACTAATATCATCTCGTATTAAATACAAAACAGTAATTTATATTTTCAAGATAAAGCAACAATGTTCTGCAAAAAGTCTGACGTATCTTATCCGGTCAGATATTAGCAACAGACCTAGGAGAAGTGTATCTGAAAATAGAATCAGCTCCTCAAATGACATCAGAAAAACACGCAAGGAGACCTCTGAGAGAGCTTTCTCGTTTGCTGCGACTTCCATCTGGAACTCCCTACCTAATGATCTGAGAGCAGCTCAGGACATCAAAGACTTTAGAAAACAACTGAAAACAGTTTTGTTTACGGAGCACTACGGTCATGCAATCAACTAATTAATTTTTAAGAAAGCAATTATTTATATATACATTGTACAATAGCTCACTTTATAGTATAGCTCACAATATATAGAGCACCTTTTCCCAAGACATTTAATCATATATTTACAAACTATGTATATATTATCACAGATTTTTTCACTATTACTAATTTTCTCTTTTGTTAAACCGCTTTGATTGTATGATAAGGCGGTATAAAAATCCAATTAAATAAATAAATAAATAAAATAAATACCATCCACCTATTTACTACAATACTTTGTCAGGTGGCTGTCATTTATTGGCCTCCTGACAGGTCTAGCTCATCCTTTCTTATTGCCTTTGACTCCTGACTTTCCTTCTTTCTGGACTCATCTTCCTCTTCCCTCATCCTTGGGGATTTTAACATTCATGCTGATGATCCCTCTGACTCTTATGCCTTAAATGTCCTTGCCTTAACTTCCTCATTTAATCTCCAGCTGTGTTCTACCGCCCCTACTCACCATCATGGCCACTGCCTCGATCTCATCTTTGTCTCCAACTGCTCACCCTCAAATGTTTCCACCTCATTTCTTCCTCTATCCAAGCATCATAGGCTAACTTTCGCTCTTAACATCCCGCCACAGTCTAGTCCTTAATAATAAAATACATTTATCAATCTTTATGCCACTGACATCTCTATTTACTGTCATCTCATCTCCTCTCTCTTCCACTATGTCATTTGGTCCACTGTGGATGCTCTCCCTCCTCCCATTCCATACCCTGTGAGGTGTACTATACCTCAGCCATGGCTGACCTCTAAAATTCACCACCTACTTTCCTGTGCCCACTCTGACTCCCTACATTTCAAATTTATGCTAAGCTCCTTCCAGCCTGCTTTAGCACTTGCCAAGCAAAGGTACTGTCAATGTTTACAAACCCCCTTGCCTTTGACCCTCGTTGTCTCTCTGCCATGCTCAACTCCCTACTCAAAGTGCCTCCTCCTCCTCCACTTTCTGCTCAAATTCTGGATTACTACATCTATCATAAGTTTCACAAGATTAGTCTTAAGTTCTCCACAGACTTGCCTCCATTTCCCCCTCCCCCTCTTCACTCTCAATTCCTTTATCAGGTTCTGTCACCCTTTCTTCCTTTTCTAAAGTTACCAAGGAAGAAACTGCACATCTCTCAACCTCCAAAGTCAATACCTGTTCCTATGATACAATTCCTACCTGCCTACTAAGCTCTCTCTCTCCCGTTATCGTCTCTTCCCTCTGTCTGCCACATCCTCAGCCTTTCACAGTTACAGCCTTCAAGTATGCTGTGGTCATAGCTTTCCTCAAAAATCCTTCACTAGACCCTACCTGCCCTTCCATCGGCTTATTTCCTACCTCCCTTTCATATCAAAACTACTCAAAAATGCAGTTCACCGCTGCTTTTTTGACTTTCTTTCATCTCAAGCCATTCAGGATCCACTGCATTCTGCCTTTCATCCTCTAAATTCTGCATAAATAAAGTCTCCAGTGATCTGTTCCAAGCCATATCCAAGGGCCTTTACTCGATACTTATCCTTCTGAACTTATCTGATGCTTCTGACAATTGATCACCACCTTCTCCGTGATATTCTGTTCTTGCTTGGCTTTAGAGGGGCTCTTCTCTTTCCCATTTTTTTCCTTATCTCTCCCACTACACTTTTAGTATAGCTTCTGGCAGATCTTCCTCCAATGCTATCCCACTTTCAGTCGGTGTACCTCGGGGCTCTGTTTTGGGACCTCTTATTTTCTCTCTCTATACTCACACCCTTGGGTGCCCCGGATACCTCCCATAGTTTTCAGTACTATCTTTACGCTGATGACTCTCAGATTCATGTGCTTGATCACCTCCAGGAATGGAAAAACGGTAGTAGATTTCCACACCACTTGCAGGAGTGGATGTACCTTCAGCTGCTGCTTCATGCCTGGAGCATCCAACAAGTTCAAAGCTGATGAGACCCTGGTAATCAAGGCAGCCAGTTCCTCCTTCTGGAACAGGCAGATAACACTGGACTAACATAAGAACATAAGAAATAACATACTGTGTCAGACCAAGATCCAACAAGCTCAATATCCTTTTTCCAACAGTGGCCATTCCAGGTCAGAAATATTATTTGGCAGTTTCCCAAAAAGACACAGGTTCCACAGTGGTGTATTGGGGCAAGCAGTGGATTTCCCGGGTCCACTTTAATAATGGTTTATGGACTTTTCCTCCAGGAACTTGTCCAAACATTTTTGAAACCCAGCTACACTAACAGCTTTTACTGCATCCTCTAGTAACAAATTTCACAATTTGATTACGTGTTGAGTGAAAAAATATTTTCTCTTATTAGTCTTAAACTCGTTACACTGTAGCTTCATTGCATGTCCCCTAGTTTTTCTACTTTTTGATGGCGTAAACAATCCACCTATGTTTACCTATTCTACTCCATTCATTAATTTATAGACCTCTATCATATCTCCCCCTCACCCGTCTCTTTTCCAGGTTGAAGTACCTTAACCTTTTAAGCCTCTCCTCTTAGGAGTATCCTTCCATCCCCTTTACCATTTTTGTGGCTCTTCTCTGTACCTTATCTAATTCTGCTATATCCTTTTTAAGATACAGCGACCAGAATTGGACACAATATTCAAGGTGCAGTCACATCATAAAGAGGCATTATGGCATAATTTGTTTTATTCTCCATTGCTTTCCTTATGATTCCTAGCATTCTATTTGCCTTCTTGGCTGCTGCTGCACACTGGGCGGAAGGTTAACATAAGAACATAAGATATGCCATACTGGGTCAGACCAAGGTCCATCAAGCCCAGTATCCTGTTTCCAACAGTGGCCAAACTAGGTCATAAGTACCTAGCAGTCTCCCCAAAAGACAGAGGTTCCTCAATGCTTGTACTGGGTAAAGCAGTGATATCCTGGGTCTCTTTTAATAATGGTTTATTTATTTTATTTTATTTATTTGAGCACATTTTTATACCACTCCTTCCAGTGATCAGCAGCGGTTTACATTTAACTCTGCATAGATTGGCAGTTACATAAAACAGTAGAATCATAACATTAGAACATTGAAAGGTGGTATTGTTTTAGGATAACTCAATAAATAGAAAACAAAACTATATACATGAAAGCAGAGGCACATGTTAACATACATGCTATTTGATTAACTATATACATTATTTGTGGTCGAAAATATAAGTAGATTCACTATTTTGATTCTTCGTGGCTTTGAGGGTACTAAATGGTAAAAGTGGGAAAGATCTCCGTCTAATTGTTTTCATCACAGAATTAATCTATGTTATTTCTGACTGATTGAAGTATTCTTGAAATAGATGTGTTTTAAGGCTTTTACGGAATGATGTGAGATCTTTGTTAGCTCTTAAGATGTCAGGGAGTTTGTTCCATTGTGTTGGAGCGGTGTATGTGAATGCTCTATTACTGGTGAATGCCTTTGCTTTGCAAATGGAAAGGGGGGTTTGTAATATATTTAGGTTGTGAGTGTGTCTTTTCCTGTTGGTAGTTTGCGGCTTTATGAGTGTGGCAAGATAGGATGGGGCAGAATTGTTTATTAGTTTGAATGTTGTAATTATTATTTTGTATCGTATGCGTGCATGTATAGGTAGCCAGTGAAGTTCTCTTAGGATAGGTGTGATGTGATCGGAGAAGGGTACGTTTATTAGGATTCGAGCTGTTACACTCTGTGCCATCTGGAGTATGTTTGTTTGTTTTTTTGGGCAAGCCTTGTAGTATGCTATTACAATAGTCCAGATGTGGCATTATGATTGCTTGTATTATTGATCTAAAGTCTGATAGTTCAATGATGTTACGTAAGGGCTGTAGGGTTCTCAGTTTGTAGAAAATGGTTCTATTTAAAAGTCTTAGGTGGGTTTATGGACCTTTCCTCCAGGAACTTGTCCAATCCTTTTTTTAAATCCAGGTACACTAATGGCTTTTACTACATCCTGCGGTAACAAATTCCAGAGTTTGATTACACGTTGAGTGAAAAAGCACAGTTACTTACCTGTAACAGGTGATCTCTGGGAACAGCAGGAATAAGTCTTCACATATGGGTATCGTCGGTACCGACGGAGCCTGCGCGGGAACGCTCCCCAGCGTCCAAAAGGAAAGCTTTTGGGAGCATCAAACAGCGCCTGCGCGCTGCCTTCCCGCCTTTCCTAACTGCCTCTCTCCAGTTCGAGTTTTAAAGCTGAGACAAAGAGAGAGAGAGGAAAGGAAAGATAGATAGAGAGATGCAACTCCTAGGGGAGGTGGGTGGGTTGTGAAGACTTATTCCTGCTGTTCCCAGAGATCACCTGTTACAGGTAAGTAACTGTGCTATCTCCAGGAACAAGCAGGAATGAGTCTTCACATATGGGGACTCCCCAGCTAGAGATGCCTGGGAGATCACCCAGATTGTGAGTCCCTGGGAAGGGCTTCACCTTCACCCATGAATCTCAGGCATCCAGTCAGGGATGGAGGGTAGGAGTTGATTAGGTATGGAACAGGTGTTTGAGAACAGCCTGACCAAACAAGGCATCCGGGCGGGAGTCTTTGTCCAAGCAGTAATGGGCTGTGAAGGTATGAACCGATGCCCAGGTGGCCGCTCGACAGATTTGGTCAATGGACACAGAGTTAAGATGAGCCATAGAGGCTGCCATGGCCCTCACATTGTGAGCTGTGACATGGCCCTCCAGAGAAAGGTGCTTACTCTGGTAGGCGAAGGAAATACACTGAGCAATCCAATTAGACAGAGTTCTCTTAGAGACCGGAAGTCCTAAATGAGAAGGATCAAAAGCAACAAAAAGTTGAGAGGACTTTCTATGTTGCTGTGTTCTTTGTAAGTAGAAAGCAAGTGCTCTTTTACAATCCAGGGTATGAAGATTCCTCTCTGCACTTGATGCATGAGGTCCTGGAAAAAAGACAGGTAAATACACCTCCTGGTTCAGATGAAAAGGTGAGACCACTTTAGGCATAAAGTGTGGATTAGTTCTGAGGACTACCTTGTCATGATGGAACCTTGTATAAGGAGGATTAGCCACTAAAGCTTGCAACTCACTGATACGGCGAGCTTAGGTGACTGCAATGAGAAAAATAACCTTCCAGGAAAGGAATTTCAAGGAGGTAGTGGCTAAGGGTTCAAAGGGTGGCTTCATAAGCTGGCCAAGAACCAGATTCAAGTCCCATGCCACTGGAGGTGGTCTAATGGGAGGTTTAGTCAAAAGAAGGCCTCTTATGAATCTTGCTATAAGAGGATGAGAGGAAATAGGTTGTCCATTGAGAGGCTTAAGGGATGCTGCAATAGCACTCAAATGGACTCTGATTGAATTTGTTTTAAGGCCTGCATGGGATAAATGCAGCAAATAGTCTAGTAAAGAATTCAAAGGTATTGCAAGAGGGTTGAGAACCTGCTCTGCACACCAAATGGAAAACCTTTTCCATTTAAAAGCATAGGAACGTCTGGTGGAAGGCTTTCTGGAAGCATGAAGGATATCCTACACTTGCTGAGAAAGGTGTAAATCCTGAAGGTATAGGCCTTCAGCAACCAGGCCCTGAGATGAAGAGACTGAGGATTTGGGTGCCACAAGGTTCCCTCCTCTTGGGAGAGGAGATCTGGAGCAGACCCCAGGTCCAGGGAGGGAGCTTGAGAGAGATGCAGAAGTAGACGGTACCACACTTGGCGTGGCCAATGTGGTGCTATGAGGATCATAGACCCCTTGTCTCTCTGAAGCTTGAACAGAGTTTTGGGGATGAAGGGAATAGGTGGAAAGGCATAGAGGAAGTCTTGCCCCCAATGAAGGAGGAAGGCATCCCTGGCCTGAACTCCCTGACATGGGATCCTGGAACAAAACCGGGGAAGTTTGGCATTCCACGGACTTGCAAACAGGTCTATGTCTGGGGTACCCCAAATCCGAAAAATCCTGGCTATCTGGTCCCCATGGAGGGACCATTCGTGTGGAAGCAGAACTCGACTGAGTCTGTCTGCCCAAGAGTTTTGAACCCCTGGAAGATACACTGTCATGAGATGGATCTGATGCTCTCTGGCGAAGGACCACAATCTCAGAGCTTCGTTGCAAAGTGACAGAGAGCCAGTCTCTCCCTGCTTGTTCACGTAGAACATGGCTACCTGGTTGTCCGTGTGGATGAGGACTGTCTTGTAGCTGAGCAGGGTGTGGAAGACTCTGAGAGCCAGAAAGATTGCTCTGAGCTCTAAGAGGTTGATATGTAGAGATGTCTCCTGTGGAGACCAGATGCCTTGGGTCGAGAGATCTTGTAGATGAGCTCCCCAACCCTTTGGAGAGGCATCTGTTGTAAGGGTTGCTTGGGGTAACACCTGTTGAAAGGGTGACCCCAGCAACAGATTTTGAGTGGACTTCCACCAGTGGAGGGACCAAAAGAGGCGACTGGAGGTTGCTATTTTGTTTGACAAGCAACCTGATGCCTGGGTCCATTGGGTGGATAGGGTCCACTGAGCTGCCCTCATGTGAAGGCGAGCGTAAGGAACCACATGCACCATGGATACCATGTGGCCTAAGAGTTGTAACATCTCTCGAGCAGTTAAATGGGATTTTAACTGAATCTGGGAGGCTAACTGCACCAAGCGTAGGCAACGGGCCTGGGGAAGATAGGCCCTTGCAGTTGTGGTATCCAGTAAGGCCCCTATGAACTCTAGAGACTGAGTAGGGGTGAGATGGGATTTTGGAATGTTGATTACCAGTCCCAGATACTGAAGAACACACCTTGTGCAGGCCAGGGAAGTCTGGGCCTCTGACTGGGATGGAGCTCGGATGAGCCTGTCGTCCAGATATGGGAATACGAATATTCCCAGAGTGCGCAGAAATGCAGCTACTACTGCCATGCATTTTGTGAACACTCTTGGAGCAGAGGCCAGACCGAAAGGAAGCACTTTGTATTGGTAGTGCTTCCCTTGGTAAAGGAACTGAAGGAACCTTCTGTGTGTTGGATGGATGAGAACATGGGTGTACGCATCCTTGAGATCTAGAGAACAAAGCCAGTCCTGACTCTGGAGGTATGGAAGGAGAGTTCCGAGAGAGGTCATCTTGAATTTCTCCTTGCATAGAAACTTGTTCAATTCTCTGAGATCTAGTATGGGTCTGTAGCCCCGTTTTCTTTGGAATGAGAAAATAGGGGGAGTAGAACCCTGAGCCCTGTTGAAGAAGGGGTACTTCTTCTATTGCCCCTTGGGCAAGAAGGGTAGCAATCTCTTGACCTAGAAGGTTGAGGAGAGATGTTGGAGAATTGAACTGTTTCACCATGGTGTGAGGAGGAAGGTTTAAGAAATGAAGCTTGTACCCTTCTCGTATGATGGAGAGGGTCCATTGCTCTGCTGTGATTTGTTCCCATCTGGGAGCAAAGTGAGCCAACCTTCCTGGGATGGTGAGAGGCTCTGGATGTTCTAGAGCCAGAAAGGTTAAGTTCTCTAGTGGAAAGTCAAAGGCCCTGAGGAGGCTGAGGCTGTTGGGCCGTAGCAGTCCTCGCAGCCTGAGGCTTGGCCTGTTTTGGTTGTTGCTGTCTCTTTGTAGCAAAACGACCTTGAGAAGAGACCTGACCATAACCAGAAGAAAATTTCCCTTTTTTTTGGGAAAGATCCTTTTTTGAACAACCTCTTTTTAAAAGAAGCAGTAGTAGACTTTGAAAGTCTATCTAAAGCAGAATTTTCAGCATCCATCTGGTTGGCCTTTGCTTGCCAATCTTTGCCAAAGAGGTTTTCCCCTGTACAGGGAAGGTTACCTAGACCATCCTGTACCCAGGATTCCAAATCAGAGGCTTGCAATCAAGCAACTCTGCGTGCACCTATGGCAATAGTCGAGGCTCTACTGGCACCCTTAAAAGAGTCAAAGGCTGCACGGTTGGAAAACTTGGATACATCCTGTGCCTGTTTAAGCCAGGTGATATATTCTTCTCTCTTATCTTCTGACATAAAAGGAGATAAGGTTTGTAGATGATCTGTAATTTCTTTTAGAAACATCCCCATATAGAGACTATAGGAGTTGATTCTGGCTACAAGCATACTGGCCTGGAAGATTTTCCTGCCAAAGGCATCTAGGGTTCTGCATTCTCTTCCTGGAGGAGCAGAGGAGTGCCTTTTTGTACTCTTGATCTTTTTCATAGCAGACTCTACCACAATGGAGTGGTGAGGAAGCTGAGTCTTATGAAACCCAGGACAAGGAGGAACACGACACATGGTGTCCAACCTTCGGGAATGAGGGGAGGTGGAAAGAGGAGTCTCCCATATACCCAACATGTGATCATAGAGAATCTCATGTATTGGTAAGGTGGCTGCCTCTTTAGGAGCCTTAGGATATTGTAGGATATCTAATTTTTTGGCTCTAGGTTCAGTTTCAGAGGCCACTGAGATGGACAGGCCTTTGTCTACCTCCCTAATGAAGTCCTGAAAAGACAAGTCTTCAGGAGGAGACATTCTCCTTTTTGGAGAAGAGGGTTCCTGAGGAAGGATCCCCGATGCTTCAATTGAGGCCTCTGATGTATCAGAGTCTTCAGAGGAATTGAAGTATCGACTGTCTGGATGCTCTCACAGAGCCCGATACGCGTACCAGGAGGTATCGACATCGGGAGTAATCGGTACCGAGTCGGTACTGATAGGCATCACTGGATAGCGTACCGCTGCCGTCGATGCTGTCGTCGATGCAAGCGGTACCGGTATCGGAACCAATTTCGGATCCGGTACCAGAATCGGTACCGGTACCGACAACGGGGTTTGTTGCGGTACCGTAGGCGTCGCAGCTTGTACAAATGTCGTGATGGCACGCTGCATGGTCAGAATATTCTGATTCATCGACGCCACCAATGTCTGGATGTCGGTACCGGTGGTAACCGCCGGTACCCCAGAACATTGTAACAGGTGATCGGTCGAGGCCGAGCCATCGATGTCAACCTGTGACCCCATAGATAAAGCTTTGGAAGCTGGAGCCTCCCGCCGGGGTAATTTTGCCAGTGTGGATTCCTCAAGAGTAAGCCCAGGGGCATCTCAATACTTAGAGGGAGATGAACTCTTTGAGGACTGGCCAGATTTAAGTTTGGTTACCTGAGATCCATGGGATGAAGAAGCAGCCCTGGAAGACGTCGATGCCACAGAAGCTGCATCGGAGGGAAACAGGGTACTGAGCTTGGCTGCCCGATTTTGTAACCCTCTCTTAGACATCATGGAACAGGACTCACAATCCGCAATGGAGTGGTCAGGACCTAAACATTTTAGACACCAGTCATGGGTGTCCGTGACAGAAATAGTGCTGCTGCACTTCGTGCACTTTTTAAACACGGAGGCGGGTTTTTCCATGAGGAAAAATATATCTGTAGGCCTAAGGCCTCAGAAGAAAAAATGCACTGTAGGTTTTTTTTGTTTTTTTTTTTAAGAAAGAAAAAAGACCGGTGGTACCGGTCCGGAATCGAGAAGGCAGACACGCGACTAAAGAAAAATAAAAGAAAATAAGAAATTCTTCAGCGGTGACAGGAAACACGACCTGCTGGCTCCGCAGAAAAGAAGAACTGGAGAGAGGCAGTTAGGAAAGGTGGGAAGGCAGCGCGCAGGCGCTGTGGGATGCTCCCAAAAGCTTTCCTTTTGGACGCTGGGGAGCGTTCCCGCGCAGGCTCCGTCGGTACCGACGATACCCATATGTGAAGACTCATTCCTGCTTGTTCCTGGAAATAATATTTTCTCTTATTATTCTTAAATAGGTTACCCTGTAGCTTCATTGCATGTCCCCTAGTCTTTCTATATTCTGATGACGTAAACAATCGATCTACATTTACCCATTCCACGCCATTCATTAATTTATAGACCTCCATCATATCTCTTCTCATCCATCTCTTTTCCAAGTTGAAGAGCCCTAACCTTTTTAGCCTCTCTTCATAGGAGTATCCTTCCATCCCCTTTACCATTTTGGTGGCTCTTCTCTGTACCTTTTCTAATAACGCTATTCCTTTTTAAGATACAGCAACCAGAATTGCATACAATATTCAAGGTGCGTTCGTACCATGGAACGATACAGAGGCATTATAATATCCTTTGTTTTATTTTCCATTCCTTTCCTTATGATACCTAGTATTCTATTTGCTCTCTTGGCCGCCGCTGCACACTGGGCAGAGGGTTTTAACATGTTATCCACGATGATGCCTAAACCCTTTTCCTGGGTTGTGGTTCCCAATGTGGAACCTTGCATCATGTAACCATAGTTTGGGTTGTTCTTTCCTAGGTGCGTAACTTTGAACTTGTCCACATTAAATTTCATCTGCCATTTGGATGCCCAGTCTTCCAATTTATCAAGATCCTCTTGCAATTTTTCACAATCCTCTTGGGTTTAACAACTTTAAATAGTTTTGCGTCATCTGCAAATTTGATAACCTCACTCGTTATTCCTTTTTCCAGGTCATTTATGAATAGGTCAAAAAGCAGCGGACCCAGCACAGATTCCTGCAATACTCCACCTTGTTCCATTGGGAAAATTGGCCACTTAGCCCTACCCTCTGCTTTCTATCTTTTAACCAGTTGCTGATCAACAATATTACACTGCCTCCTATCCCAAGACTTTTTAGTTTTGCCAAAAGTCTCTGATGAGGGACCTTGTCAAAGGCTTTCTAAAAGTCCAGATACACTATATCAACCAACTCACCTTTGTCTAGCTGTTTATTCACACCTTCAAAAAAACATAACAGATTAGTAAGACAAGATTTTCCTTGTCTAAAGCCATGTTGGCTATCTCCCATTAAGCCATGACTATTTACATGTTGAGTAACTTTGTTCTTTATGATGGTTTCTACCATTTTTCCTGGTCCTGACGTCAGGCTCACCGGTCTGTAGTTTCCCGGATCACTCCTGTAACCCTTTTTAAAAATTGGCGTTACATTGGCGATCCTCCAATCTTCAGGTATTACAGAAGATTTTAATGATAGTTCACAGATTACTAATAGTAGGTCTGCAATCTCATATTTCAGTTCTTTCAACACCCTTGGATGTATACCATCCGGTCCAGGTGATTTGCTACACTTCAGTTTATCAAATAGTTGTAATACATCTTCCCGGCGTATCGATATTTATTTCTTTAATTTCTTCCACAGTATCACCTTTAAATACCACTTCAGTCATGGGTAACATCCCAACATCTTCCTCAGTAAAGACCGAAGCAATGAATTCATTCAGTCTCTCCGCTATAGTCTTGTCCCCACTTACAGCTCATTTTACCCCTCTATCATCTAATGGTTCAACTG
This sequence comes from Ichthyophis bannanicus, assembly GCA_033557465.1. Taxonomy (NCBI): domain Eukaryota; kingdom Metazoa; phylum Chordata; class Amphibia; order Gymnophiona; family Ichthyophiidae; genus Ichthyophis; species Ichthyophis bannanicus. The sequence continues at coordinate 306,742,798 of CM066032.1, read as the reverse complement.
ACTCTCTCACAGGTTTTTTGCTACGAATATACTTGAAAAAGTCTTTATTACGTGTTTTCGCTTCCACAGCAAGTTTTTTCTCAAATTTTCTCTTTGCCTGCCTTATCAATGCCTTGTATTTTACTTGCCAGTGCTTGTGCTGTTTCCAGTTTTCATCATTTGGCTCTTTTTTCCATTTCCTGAAAGATGCTTTGCTGGCAACAGCAGCCACTCTGACCTCAACTTTAAACCATGCTGGCAGTTTTTTGGACTTCCTCCCACTTTTCTTAAAGCTTGGAATACAGCGGGTCTGGGCTTTGAAGATAGTATTTTTAAACACCACCAAAGCTTGATGTAAGTCTTTAATCTTTGCAACTGCTCCTTTTAGTTTTTTCTTAACTATTTTCCTCATTTTATCATAGTCTCCCTTTTGAAAGTTAAAAGGTAGTACTGTGGATTTCCTTACCATCCCTCCTCCATTAATTAAATCAAACGTGATCATGCTATGATCACTATTGCCAAGTGGCCCCAATACCCTTATCTCTTGCACCAGATCTGGTGTTCCACTAATTACTAAGTCCAAAATGGCTTCCCCTATTGTCGGTTTATGAACCAGCTGCTCCAAGAAGCAGTCATTTATTTCATCTAGAAACTTTATATCCCTAACATGTCCTGCCGTGACACTGACCCAGTCAATACCGGGGTAATTGAAATCACCCATTATGTTTACTGTTCTGTAACTTTTGTTAGCTTCCCTGATTTCTTTGAGCATTTCATCATCCATTTGTTCACTCTGACCAGACGGTCGATAGTACAACTCCACTGCCATCGCCTTTCCTTTTTTACATGGAATTTCAATCCACAGAGATTCTACAGCAAATTTCGTTTCCTGCAAAACTTTAATCCTTTATGAATCAATGCCCTCTCTAACATAGAACGCAACCCCTCCACCAATTTGATCAGCTCTATCATTACAATATAGTTTGCACCCAGGTATCACAGTGTCCCCACTGGTTGTCCTCCTTCCACCATGTCTCTGAGAAACCAATCATATCTAACTTCTTATTTAGTGCTATATAAGTGTTTGTGTTTTAAATTTAAACTGAAAACTCTTTGTTGCTACTAGGCCCTGACTGATTTAACAAATACACTGGGTTCACAGATTAATCAGGTGTAATCTAAAGAATTCCTTTTTCCCCAAGATTTAGAAAAATTCCCATTAGTAAATACTTATAATTGCAGATCTCTCTCCAGAAGTAGCAGTCCCCTTTTGTAGTCCTTCAAAATGATGACACCTAAATCTTTTTCCTGGGTGGTGGTTCCTAAAGTGGAACCATGTATAGTGTAACCATAGTTTGGGTTGTTCTTTCTTAAGTGCATAACTTTGCACTTGTCACATTAAATTTCATCTGACATTTTTTTTTTTATTTATGAAAATTTTTTAAATTTAATCCAAGAAAGTTACAAACTATTCTTGAAAGAAATAGAGCATCAACACAAGAAAATAACAGAAGAAAGATCATAATCCACAAAAGCAAAAATACAAAGTGTTTGCTCACACTAGCCCACCACAAAAGAGATAGAGGGGGGGACTATTCTTATTCTCATCCAAAGAAAACAACAAGCGATACACCAATTAACCCGATATTAATTCAAATGAGTACAGGTGGACCCTCAGCAGGGGACTCAGACCTCCTAGCACTAATGAAAGAAGTCAATTGAGGGGGATCATAAAAAACATAAGAAACAGAATGATATTTAACCAAACATTTACATGGGTGTTTCAAAAAGAAAAGCCCCCCCAATTGCAATACTCCAGGACGCAGAAGAAGAAAGTCCCTTCTGTGTTTCTCTCGCTAAGTCAGGATAGATACGAACCATCAAGCCCCTGAACAATAAGTTACATTTTCTAAAGAAAAGCTTTAGAAACAGTTCACGATCAGAGTACAGTGCAAAGGTGACTAAGAGAGTAGAAGGAACTGGGGTCTCCAAATCGGACTGTTCTAACAATGCAGAAACATTTAACAACTTCCCCTGTTCCCCTTCCCCACCCAACCGAGATAAATCAGGTTGCAACTTAATCTTAGGTAAATAGTAAACTTTTACCATAGGTGGAAGAAGCTCTGAAGCAACCCCCAGGACATCCACTAAATATTGACAAAACATCTCCCTAGGGGAAACAGTAGGCAATTTAGGAAAATTTATTATCCTTAAATTATTTGCTCTGGAAGTATTCTCTAAATGTTCCAGTTTTAGTTGGATAGAAGTTACATTTTTCCTGAAAGCATCAGATTGTTCAGCCAACTCCACGATTCTTCTTTGATCCTCCTCCTCTTCAGAACGAACTTCCACCACACGCCGTTCCAAATCCTCTACTAAAGCAACAGTATTAGTCACCTTGGACTCCAACGAAGAAATTCTAGGAACCAAAGCTTCTCCCAACGAAACAATCGCCTGCCAAATGGCTTCTAGGGTAAAACTCTCAGGACGTTGCAAGGAAAACACAGCCGAAGACACAGCTACGGCAGGAGGTTCCATAGGCGCTAGTGACCGGTCTCCAAATAGCACAGGCACAATTCGACCCATGTTAGATCCACTCACTGGCGTGGAGCCCAAAACTGGGCTATGCTGCTCAAGAGCTGCACACTCCCGCTGTTGACATTCCTCCACGCCTGACCCTCACAAGCCTGAAACTTCTAATTGTAGTTCCTGGAGTAGATCCAGTCTAGTCCCGTACCATTAGAGTTGTGTACGTCCTCCCGTAGCTAGGAGACTGAGCATGTCACTCTTTCAGTGAACCAAGTATAAGTAGTCCAGGGACCGCCCCCAGCCCCAGTTTACTACTGTCAAAGCCGACTCACCAGAGCAAAGAAAAAAACATTCCCAACTGGGAAGCAAATCTGAACTTTAAACTCTGAACTCTAAAACCCCAAAATATGGCTGGATACAGGAGCAGCCCCTCTGCTCATGCCCCCCCAAAGAGGCAGCTTACTCTTTCTAGAAGTTAGCGGCCCCGCACCCCGATATCCAGACTCGCTCTGCACTGCCCATGCTCGCAACCGGTGCCAACTCTTCCCCAGTGCTCAGGCTACCTCTCGGCAGCGATCTTCTGGGTGGGAAGCGGGACTAGACTGGATCTACTCCAGGAACTACAATTAGCAGGTAAGTCTAATTTAACCTTCCTTATGGTAGCTCCAGTCTAGTCCCGTACCATTAGAGATGTAGCAGAGCAGTGAACAATCTCAACGGGAGGGACCTGCCAGACCAGCCTGAAGCACTGCTGATCCAAACCTCGCATCCCCCTCCGCCTGTACATCAATTCCTTAATGCTTGACAAAGGAGTGCAACGAAGACAAAGTCGCTGCTTTGCAAATCTCCGCTGCAGGCACCAAGCTATACTCCGCCCAGGAGGCCGCCTGAGACCTCGTAGAATGCGCTCTCAAGTGCCACGGCACTACTCTGCCCTTCAGCAGATAGGCTGACGCAATTGTCTCTTTAATCCACCTGGCAATGGAAGCCTTAGACGCGGGCTCTCCCCGTCGAGAGTTCCCAAACAGAACAAACAGCCTGTCGGACTTCCGCAACTCCGCTGTCTGCTGCAAATACACCTTCAGAACTCTACTGATGTCCAACCGATGCAACCTACCTGCCGTCCCCTTATCAACCGACCTTTTAAAAACTGGAAGGGCCACCACCTGATTAACATGGAAGGCGGAGACCACCTTAGGCAAAAAGGAAGGCACTGTCTGCAGCACGACCTTCTCCCTAGAAAAAGACAAAAAAGGCTCTCTACACGACAGGGCCTGTAACTCCGAGATTCTCCTCGCTGAGGTGATCGCCACCAAAAACACCACCTTTAGCGTGAGATCTTTCAAGGTCACCATAGATAACGGCTCAAAAGGCTCCTTCACCAATGCCTCCAACACGATGTTGAGATCCCACCCTGGGACCCCTTTCCTGCAGGGGGGCCGCAACAACGAGGCTGCTCGCAAAAATCTCTTTCAATCTCGATGAGCTCCCAGCGTCTGCCCTTGCACCTTTCCACGGTAACAGGCTAGCGCCGCCACCTGTACCCGGAGCGAAGACGCTGCTAAGCCCTTATCTAAGCCATCCTGCAAAAAGGCCAACACCTGCGCTACCTTGGCCCTCAACGCTCGAAATTGTCTCTCCTCACACCAAGCCTCAAACAATCGCCACACTCTTACATATGCCAAGGACGTGGACCTCCGCTTCGACCTCAACAACATAGCAATCACTGCTGACGAATAGCCTTTACTCATTAGCCTTGCCCTCTCAAGAGCCAAGCTGTAAGCGAAAACCGATGTACCCGAGGCATGCTTAACGGACACTGCATTAGCAGATCCCCCCTGTCCGGCATCCTCCACGGAGGCTCCACCAGCAGACGCATCAAGTCAGCATACCACGGCCTTCTTGGCCAATCTGGCGCTATCAGCAGAACCGTCCCCTTGTGTCTCTCTATGCACTGAAGAACCCTGCCGATAATCACCCACGGCGGAAACACGTACAGAAGTCCTTCTGCCGGCCAGCTTTGAATCAGAGCATCCAGGCCCTCCGACATCCATTCTCTCCTTCTGCTGAAAAACCTGTCGACCTTTGCTGACTCGAACGAAGCCATCAGGTCCATCACGGGCAGACCCCAATGCCGCACCAACACCGCGAACACTTCCGGATGCAGTGTCCACTCCCCCGGATCCACTCGCACGCAACTTAGGAAGTCCGCCGTCACATTCTCCACTGCCCCTCGAAGTGCGCCCCCATCCGAATAGACTTGCGTCGGTCGTCAACGCCTTCCACTCCGGTGCCTCCAGCGGCATGCCCCTCTCTAGGCCCCCTGGTCGCAGCCACCACCGTAGCGACCGTCGAGCCTCTTGCGGACACACCAATGGCTTGGACAATGCATCCGCCTGATGAGACCATCTCTGAAGCAACGATCTCTGCAGGGGCCGCATATGAGCCCTGGCCCACGGCACTACCTCTATCGTAGCCGCCATCGTCCCCAGCAGTTGCAGATACCGCCACGCCGAAGGCATTCTGGTTGCCCGAAACTCCCGAATTAACCTTCTCAACTTTTGAACCCGTCCCACCGGCAGGAACACTCTTCCCCTGCGTGTATCGAAATGAGCTCCCAAATATTCCAGATCCTGAGCCGGTGTCAACTTGCTCTTTGCCACATTGACTACCCAACCCAAACTACGTAAAAAGGACACCACCTGACTGGTCACCCGCTGACTTTCCTCCAGCAACTTCGCTCGAATTAACCAGTTGTCCAAATACGGATGCACCAACACCCCTTCTCTTCTCAATGCCGCCACCGCCGCCACCACCACCATAATCTTGGTGAACGTCCTCGGCGCCATCGCGAGCCCAAAGGGCATCGCTTGGAATTGGAAATGCCCCATCGGTACTGCGAAGCGAAGGAACCGCTGGTGCTCTCTCCTGATCGGAATGTGCAGGTAAGCCTCCGACAGATCCAAGGATGTTAGATACTCTCCCCTTCGCACCACTACCATAACCGACCTCAATGTCTCCATCCGAAAATGCGACACCCGGAGACACCTGTTTACTCGCTTTAGATCTAGGATAGGGCGCATGGTACCTTCCTTTTTTGGTACCACAAAATAAATCGAGTACTGACCGCAGCCTTGTTCTGCCGGCGGCACCGGTACCACCGCTTCGAGAGCTATTAACCTTTCCAACGTCTGGCTGATCGCCACTCTCTTGGAACTCGTTCTGCACGGAGACTGCACAAACGTGTCCTTCACTGGGCGCTGGAACTCTAGCGCATAACCCCTCTGCACGATCTCCAACACCCATTGATCCGAAGTAATGTGGGCCCAGGCAGGAGCGAAATCTCTTAAGCGGCCTCCTACTGGCACTGTCCCTGCCTGGACCCCCCTCACTTCATTGCAGCTTCTTGGCTCCAGGGAACCCCAAGGCTGCAAAACCCCTGCCTGCCCCCCAAAACCCTCGAAAACCTTGAGACCTGTAGGGAAACCTCCCTCTCTGCGCTGGGGTAAACCTGGAGGGCCGAAAACGCCGGAACACTCTTAGCTGACTTCTAGACGGGCCTCCTGTTCGATTCTGTTTTGGCTTATCCTCGGGCAAACGACCACCCTTAGACTCCCCCAAATCCTTAACAAGCTTCTCTAAATCCTCCCCAAAGAGGAGCTTACCCTTGAAGGGGAGCTTAGCCAACCTCGCCTTGGAAGCCCCATCCGCCGCCCAATTTCGCAGCCAAAGATACCGCCTCGCCGCCACTACCGAGGCCATACTCTTAGCTAATCCCCTGATCAATTCATACTGGCTATCCACTAGATACGCCGTCCCCGACTCAATACGGGCTGCCTCTTCCGCTGCTTCGTCCACCTGAGTCCACTTCCACTTCTGGGACCAGCACAGACACGCCCGTGCCACCCACGCCCCGTAAATCGAGGCTTGCAAGGAAAGGGCGTTCACCTCAAACACCTGTCTCAACAAAGAATCTATCCTCCTGTCCTGCGCATCCTTAAGAGTGGCACTCCCTTCAACTGGGATAGTAGTCTTCTTAGTCACCGCGGACACCACCGCGTCCAATTTCGGCAGCTTAAAGATATCCTTATCCGGTTCCACCAGAGGATACAGACGAGCCATGATCCTAGCCCCCTTGAGGGCCGCCTCCGGAGTATCCCATTCCTCTTGGATCATCTCCTTAAAAATCCTATGAATAGGAAAGGACCTCTGGGACTTTCTCACCGCCTGCAATAGCGGATCCTCCAGTGCAGGATCCGCTGCAGAAACCAAGACTGGTACATTCAAGGCCTTTAGAGTCTCTGCAATCAAGGCAGACAGCTCTTCCTTCCTAAACACTCTTACTATGCGTGATTGCTCCTCTGGTTCCATAATCTCACCTTCCTCTAAATCTTGCTCTCCATCTGAATCCTCTAACACCTCTGACTCCTCCAAGTCTTGCTCTTCTCCCTCCAAGCGCAGCTTGAGCCTCTTGCTAGCACCATCCTCGGCTAAATCCTCTAACCTAGTCCCTGGTCTCTTAACTGCTCAGGCCTCCGCTCCTGAGAGCCCCGTCCCCCCTGAACTAGGCCTCCCAAGAGCCTGCTGCAAAAGTGACAAAAGCTGCTGTGAAAAAATCGCCCACAGACCCCCCTGCAAAGGGACCTGAGGTAAAGAACCGTCTGGCGCAGACGAGAGCCCCGGCAAGGGCTCCGGAGCCACCTCCGGAGGCTCTGAAAAATCCTTCATGACTGACCCTTCTGCGGTCAGAGCCCCCTCTAACTCCTTGTCTGCCATAGATGACTCAAAAGTACAGCCTCTGCACAATCCAGCCTCTGAGACAGTACTTTTACGTGCCCCACACAAGAGGCACTTAGCTTTACCTGGCATGTAGCATGTTTCCCCGTACCGTGCCTATCCAGAAAACCCAGAGCCAACCTCTGCTCCCAACGGCTTAAAACAAAGAAACCGTTTACTCAAGAATCTTTCTTCTCTACTTCTGTCTTCCTTTTCTCTCGTTTGTAGGGTTTTTTTTGGGTTTTTTTTACACACTCCCCACAAACGGAGAGGCTAACTAGGCCTCTGCGCCTAATCCGCGATTCCCGTGCTTTCCCACGCGGCCCTAACCGCCCCTATAGTGCCTCCCCTGGCTTCGCAGTCTCCCTGCAGCTCCAATCAACCTGCCGCGGTCCCCTACCGCCAGTACAATCAAACTCCAAAACGCTGCAGTTCGCTTACCCCGTGCTGTCGCCCTGCAGCCATGTGCTTTCTGTGCCGCCGGTCCGCTGCCACTCAATATCAGTGGAGGCGCGCAAACGCGGCACTGCCCTCCACAGCTCCTTTCCCACCTCGGGGGAAACGGAGCCGGAGGTCCCAGCTCGACTCCCGCACACTCCTCTATTCACACACCGTGCCAGAGAGAGGGGGGAGAAGGGGGGAGGCTCAACAGCCAAGACTCTGCTTAACCAGCAGACCGCACTGAAATCGCTAATTTAAAGGGGCCAGTACCCTTTTTCTCTTTTTTTTTTTCCAGATTTGCTTATTAAAACTCTAAATTTAGCTCCACTGCTGTCTCCTTTGCTCCAGTGAGTCCGGGACCATTAGATCCACAACCTCCTGCTGCACGAAGACTGAGCAAAACTGGGGCCGGGGGCGGTCCCTGGACTACTTATACTTGGTTCACTGAAAGAGTGACATGCTCAGTCTCCTAGCTGCGGGAGGACGTACACAACTCTAATGGTACGGGACTAGACTGGAGCTACGATAAGGAGCTATCCGTTTATTCATACCTTTAAAAAAATATACCAGATTAGTAAGACAAGACCTTCCTTAGCTAAAGCCATGTTGGCTGTCTCCCATTAAACTCTGATTATCTACATGTTCAGTAATTCTGTTCTTTATAATGGCTTCTACCATTTTGTCCAGTACTGACGCCATGCTCACCAGTCTATAACTTCCCAGATCAACCCTAGAAACCCTTTTTAAAAATTGATGTTACATTGGCCATTCATTAATCTTCAGGTATTACAGATGATTTTAATGATAATTCACAGATTACTAATAGTAGGTCGGCAATCTCATATTTCCCTTCTTTCAACAACCTCTGATATAAACCAACCTGTCCAGGTGATTTGCTACTCTAGTTTATCTAATAGGTGTAATTCATCTTCCTCATTTATCGATATTTCTTTCAATTCTACCAATGTATCACCATTAAATATCATTTCAGTCATGGGTAGCTTTCCTACATCATCTTTGGTAAACACCGAAGCATTCAGTCTCTCTGCTATGGCCTTATCCTGTCTTAGTGCCCCCCTTTTACCCCTCTATCATCTAATGGTCCAACTGAGACACACACAGGTTTTTTTGCTATGAATGTACTTGAAAGTTTTCAATATGCATTTTTGCTTCTACAGCAAGCTTTTTTTCAAATTCTCTCTTTCCCTGCCTTATCAATGCCTTGCATCTAACTTACCAGTGCTTATATTTCCAGTTTATGTCATTTGGCTCCTTTTTCCATTTCCTGAAAGATGCTTTTTTGGCTACAACAGACCTTCCGACCTCACCTTTAAACCATGCTGGCAGTTTTTTGGACTTCCTTCCACTTTTCTTAAAGCGTGGAATACAGCTGGTCTGGGCTTCCAAGACAGTATTTTTAAACATCCATGATTGATGTAAATCTTTAACGTTTGCAGCTGCTCCTTTTAGGTTTTTCTAAACTATTTTCCTCATTTTATCACAGTCTCCCTTTTCAAAAGTTAAAAGTTAGTACTGTGGATTTCCTTGCCATCCTTCTTCCATTTATTAAATCAAATGCGATCATGCTACGATCACTATTGCCAAGTGGCCCCAACAGTTTAGGTCTTGCACCATATCTTGTGTTCCACTAAGGACTAGGTCCAAAATGGCTCTCTCTCTTGTTTGTTCATGAACCAGCTGCTCCAAGAAGCAGTAATTTATTTCATCTAGAAACGTTATCTCCCCAGCATGTCCTGTTGTAACACTGACCCAGTTGATACTGGGGTAATTGAAATCACCGAATATTATTACTGTGTTGTAACTTTTGTTAGCTTCTCTGATGTCTGAGCATTTCATCATCCATTTGATCATTCTGGCCAGGCCATCACTAGTATTTTATTTATGTTTATTTATTTAAATGTTTTTTTTATATACTGCCCCTTCCGTAGATCAGTGACGGTTTACATTGAACAATAACTCCAAAAATATGGTTACAGAGAACATATCAACTGTGATACACTGAACTATTTACAAGCACCTATACAGAGGTATCATGGTAGTGGAGTCTGAACTATCTACAGGATAGACAGAAAAACAGGTTAAAAGGGTGCTTTCTTGCCCAGAGGGGGAGGGGGGGGGATCATGTGAGAGGTAGGGGAAGGTGGGATAGTGGAAGTAGCAGAATTATAATATTCAGTGAAAAGTAGAGTTTTTAATTCTTTGCGAAAAGTCTGTAGATCTTTAATTGATCTGATAGAAGCAGGGAGGGAGTTCCAAAGGGCATGAGCTGAGTACCTAAAAGCTCTATTGCTGGTAATTTGCTTGTTTTTTTGAATTGAGTGGGGTATAACTGGGAGATCCTTTGTACTTTTTCTTCTAGTTCTGAGATTGGCTTGTGGATGTAACAGGTGGATAGATAAGTGGGGCAAATGCTGTTGTATAATTTAAATGTACACTTTCCCCACCCCCCACCCAACTACCATTGCCTTCCCCTTTTTACATGGGATTTCAATCCATAGAGATTCTACAGTGTATTTTGTTTCTTGCAAAACTTTAATCCTTTGAGACTCAATGCCCTCTCTAATATAACAGTGCAACCCCTCCACCAATTTGATCTACTGTATCATTACGATATAATTTGTACCCAGGTATCATAGAGTGTCCCACTGGTTGTCCTCCTTCTACCAGGTCTCTAAGATAACAACCATATCCAACATCTCATTTAGCTCTAACTCTCCTATCTTATTTTTTAGACTTCTAGCATTTGCATACAAGCATTTTAGAGGTTGTATTTTATTCATATTAATCTGGTTATCGGTAGGCAGGGGTAATTTAGAAGGGCATTTGGGTTACTTTTGAGTTTATTGGAACCTCTCTGTCAATATGCCCTAACTTCAATCTTTTGCTAGTATCCTTCAAGGATATATGCTTCCGAACCATACGCTCTTGGGTAACTGTCGGCTTTCCCTTATTATCAAGTTTAAAAGCTGCTCTATCTCCTTTTTCAAAGGTTGATGCCAGCAGCCTGGTTCCATCCCGGTTAAGGTGGAGCCCATCCCTTCGGAAAAGCTGTTCCTTTCCCCAGAATGTTTCCCATTTCCAAAAAATCCAAAACCCTCTTCCTTGCACGATTGTCTCAGCCATGCATTGAAACTCCGGAGCTCTGCCTACCTTTTGGGTGCTGCGCGTGGAATGGAAAAGCATTTCTGAGAATGCTACCCTGGAAGTTCTGAATTTCAACTTCCTACCTAAAAGCCTAAACCTGGTCTCCAGAACCTCCCTACCACATGTACCAAGACAGCAGACTCCTCCATAGTGCTATCTAAAACCTTGTCTCGGTGAGGCGTGAGGTCCGCTACAGTCATACCAGGCAGGCATGTTACCAAACAATCCTCACATCCACCAGCCACCCAGCTAACTACATGCATAATGATCAAATCACCAACTATAACAGCTGTCCTAACCCTTCCCTCATGGGCATATGGCTCTGGAGAAACCTCCTCTGTGCGAGGGTGGAAGACAGGTCCTAATGACAGGATCATTTCTTGCCATACCAGGGTGATGTTCTCCTGTCACGTGACCTCTCTCCTCCATGGCAACAGGGAGGCCGCCAGACTGGAGGTTGGACTTCAGTACTACGTCCATGTAGGTCTTGTCTCCATACCTGTCTTCCTTATGTTCTCCAAGTCTGCTACTCTAGCCTACAGAGATCGGACTCATTCCCTGAGAGCAAAAAGCTCTTTGTACCTATTTATTTATTTATTTTATTTAGCTGCATTTATATCCCACTTTTCACCAGGTCAAAGCAGTGGAACATTGAACGAGGGGGGGGGGGAGACAATAATCAATTGTAAGGGTCTGGGCTGTCACCAGGTGGCCGACATTAATGATTTTAACAGGTGTTTGGGACATAGACATTTGAGCTACAGTCTCATTTGTGGTGGTTTGTTTCAGGTCCGAGGTATTCCTGGAATTGTGTGGTTTTTAGTTGTTTCCTGAAGGACAGGGGGGTCTTTGTTGTTTCTGATGTGATTCGGTAGAGAGTTCCAGATGGATGGTGCATATAGTTCAAAGGCTCTGTTGCAGGTTCGTTGGTTGCATTTCGTCCTCTTATGGGGGATGGTGAGGGAGTTGTTGGTGGTTTGTCTGGCTTTTTTGTCGTGGGTTGGTTGGGCTAGTAGTGTGCGGATCTGGGATGTTTGAGTTTGGTAGAGAGCTTTGTGGGTGAGAAGGGCGGATTTGTACTTGACTCGTGCTTCTAGAGGGAGTATGTGAAGCTTTCTCAGGATTGGGGTGATGTGCATATGTAAAACCCCTCACCAACAGGGAGAAAAATCATATATGTGACACTCAATGCAAAAGACTGGAAAGCCCCCATCTTGCTGCTGGACTGCTGTCTGCATCTTAGTTTTAAGGGTTTGTTTAGGTATTTAATTTTTTTACTTATTTACTGTAGGTTTGCTGGGGATACTTATGCTAATAAAACTATACCTAATACGTTTAATGGACTTTGTTCACCTCAAGATTAATCAATTTCAGGTCCTTAATTAATGTATTCCTGATGAAGATAGCCAACTGCACTCGAAAGTGAATATGGGAATCTCCTTCCCTTTAATTGGTTTAAGGGCCTATAAAGCTATGATTATCCCTGTAGTGGGAGGGAAATAAGACTTAATAAAAGCTGGCTTCCTACACAGTGCCCTGATCTTGCTTCTAAGGTAAAAGGTCTTACCAATTTCCTGGGTGATTCACACAGCCCTTTGTTTGATAGAGGGGCCTTTCAAACTGCCCCTTTGATCTGTCACAGATCTTTCAAATTGCCCCTTTGATCTGTCACAGATCTTTTGCCTCCTAACTGTAATACCTCTTTGTAAAGATCTCTAGAAACTAGTTTATTTCTTTCTACTCAGAGACTATTTATTCTACTTGTATGCTAAGCTATACTCTGATTTGATTTAAATGAAAAGCTCTCTGGTGGTACTAACTGACCTATGAGATTTCCCCACTGCCCCTGCTCTGCCCATGAAGATGCTTGTGCTCTGATAGAATGTGAATACAAACCCTCTGGAACTGACCAGTTATTAACAGATATGCTGAGGCAATAGCCTCCTTAATCCAGCACCTCAAGTTCGACTTGGTCACCGCCTCACCCTTGCAAGGGCCAGCAAACAGCACTAAAAGATGAAAAGGAGGAGGAGTAGTCCTATATGTCAAAAGCAATATTAAAGCTGCTGAAATGCAGGGGATGTGGGGAAAATAAGCGGCGCTATGGATTATATTGGAAAGAGGATATGGCACTGTCATCCATTCTGGTGTGGTCTACAGGCCTCTGAAGAAATGGATAGCGAATTGACTGTTGATATTACAAAGATAGCCGTGAAGGGGGAAGTGATCATATTGGGTGACTTTAATCTACCCGATGTGGATTGGAGTGCTCCTTCTGCAAATCTGGAAAGAAGTAAAAATTGTGGATGCCTTCCAAGATGCATTACTTAAACAAATGGTGATCGAACCGACCAGGGAGAGCTCCGTGTTGGATTTAGTGCTCACCAACGGAGATAGTGTGTCAAATAATCAGGTGGGTACCCATGTGAGCAGCAGTGATCATCACACGGTGTGGTTTGAGATAAAAGCCAAGGTAGAATCCAATCACAGCAAGCTCAAAGTCCTAGACTTCAAAAACACTGACTTCAGTAAAATGGCCAAGTACTTGAAATAGGAATTGGCAGGGTGGGAGGGGAAAAGGGAAATGGAATTGCAAGGGGCTAAACTAAAGGAGGCAATAAAAGGTGCAACAGATACATACATAAGGAAATTACTGTAAATAAAAACAAGAGGAAAAGGAAACCTAGTTGGTTCTCCAAAGAAGTGGCTGCACAAATAAAGGCAAAAACTCTTTCACAAAATTCAGAAGCTCGCAAAGAGAGGAACACAGAAAAGAATACAAGATAAAACTAAGAGAGACAAAAAGAGAAATAAGGATAGCAAAATCAAAGGCAGAAGAAAAGATGGCTAAAGATGTGAAGTGTGGCTACAAAATCTTTTTTCAGGTATATTTGGGAGAGGAGGAAAATCAGAGGTGGAATCGCAGGACTCAAAAGTCATGGGAATGGATTCATGGAAAGTGACACTGAAAAAGCAAAAATGCTAAACAAATACTTCTGCTCTGTTTTTACTAGAGAAAATCCTGGAGAAGGACCACCTGTGATTGACAAATATACAAATGGGAATGGAGTAGATACCACACCATTCACAAAAGATGATGTGTTAGAACAGCTTGCAAAACAAAGTATTCCAGGATACTGAAAGGGCTCAGGGAGGTTCTTGCATGGCCATTAAAGGATGCTTCTAATGGATCGTTTGAGACAGGAGAAGTTCCACAGGACTGGAGAAGGGCTGATGTGGTACCTCTTCACAAAAGTGGTAACAAGGAAGAAGTGACAAACTACAGGCCAGTAAGCCTTACCTCGGTGGCAGGAAAAGTAATGGAGGCACTCCTGAAAGAGCAAATAGTGGACTTCCTCGAAACCAACAGGTTGCATGATCCGAGGCAACATGGTTTTACCAAAGGATGATCTTGCCAAACAAATCTGATTGAGTTCTTTGACTGGGTGACCAGAGAACTAGAACAAGGGCATATAATGGATGTGATCTACCTAGATTTCAGCAGTTTTTGATACTGTTCCTCATAGGAGGTTTATTAATAAACTCAACAGCTTGGGGTTGGGTCCCAAGGTGGTGAACTGGCTCAGAAATTGGTTGGCTGACAGACGACAGAAAATGGCAGTAAATAGAACTCACTCGGATGAAAGGAAAATGATTAGCGGTCTTGGGACTGGTACTATTCAATATATTTGTGAATGATATTGCTGAAGGACTGAATGGAAGTGTCTGTCTTTTTGCAGATGACACCAAAATTTGCAACAGAGTGGACTCCCCCGAGGGAGTGGATAACATGAGGAAAGATCTGCAAAAGCTGGAAGAATGGTCTAATGCTGAGCAGTTAAAGATTTAATGTGAAGAAGTACAGTGTCATGCACTTGGTAAGCAGAAATCCAAGAGAACTGTATGTGATAGGGGGCGAGAGGTTGGTGTGCACGGACCAGGAGAAGTATCGCGGAGTGATTGTTTCTGAGTATCTCAAGGTGGTGAAACAGTGTGACAAGGCAGTGGCAAAAGCCAGAACGTTGCTGGGTTGCATACAGAGAGGACTTCCTAGCAGAAAGGAAGAGGTACTAATGCCACTGTATAAGTCGCTGGTGAGGCCTCACTTGGAATATTGTGTTCTGTTTTGGAGACCATATCTCGCATAGAATATAAAAAGGCTGGAAGCAGTTCAGAGGAAGGAAACAAAATGATTTGGAGTCTGCATCAGAAGACTTATGAGAAGAGACTTGAAGACCTAAATATGTACAATGGAGGAGAGGAGGGACAGGGGAGATATGATTCAGACCTTTAAATACTTAGAGTATTAATGAACAAACAAACCTCTTCCAATGACAGGGAAGCTGTAAACATGGGCATAACATGAAGCTGCAAGGGGGTAAACTGAAAGGCAATGTCAGGAAATACTTTTTCACTGAAAGGGTGGTGGATGCTTGGAATGCTCTCCCGATAGAAGTGGTGGGGGAAAATACAGTGACAGAATTCAAAATGGCATGGGATAGACATAGTGGATCACTTTATAGCAACAGAATAAAATCAAAATAAACTTAACTATCTAATTTCTCAACAAACAGGGGTGTCCTACATGGAGTGGTGGGTTCACCCCTAAACAAAGACATGGGGAGGGATGACCTGCATGGAGCGGCAGGTGCACCCACTCTTACTGGGCAGACTAGATGCACCATATTGTTTTTTATCTGCCGTCATATACTATATTACTATGACTTACGAAAGGAATTCATAACCTCCAAGTACCAAAGCACCCTCCGGACTTCACAAGGCAAAGATCCTTATCCTTTCCCCTGCACTGCTCCTTAGAGAAGGAGGGTAAGCAAATGACCTGGTTCATGTGAAAGGGAGACAGTACTTTAGGCAATACGGAATGCAATACAACAGTCTTCTAATCTAACTTTCTCCACTGGTAGAAAAACTTTGCCCACTTGCGTGTCAAAACGTGCTCCCAGAAACTCCAAGGACTGGGAAGGCAAAAGCTGGCTTTTTTCCCCGATCAGTCACTCAGCCGAGGTTTTCCCAAAAGATCACAACTCAGGACGTCACCAGAGATACTTCTGATAGGAAACAGGCCCAGATGAGCCAGTGGTCCAGATAGGGATGGACACAGAACCCTTGGTGCCAAAGCCGCAGCCCACCACCATGACCTTGGAGAACGTCCTTGGGACGGTGGAGAGCCCAAAAAAGAATGGCAGCAAACTGATAGCGAGAATGAAGCACTGAAAAAGTCAGATACCTCGTCTGATCCGCCTGCACTGGGATATGAAAATACACCTAGATCGGCTTCCGGTGACATCACCGAACCGCATGAATGGCTGAAAACAAGCTCCGCCGTTCATCCCCGCAAAAGTAATTAATCTCTCTAGAAATAAAGCGTTACTAACATCCCAAGAGGAGTGGAACAGTTAGTGGGAGCGGAGGCTGGAGGAATGACATTTGCGAGGAAAAAGACGGCAGATATAAGAGAATATATGTTCGCTGCAGTCAGAGGTGAGAAGAGAGGAGGAGGAAAAATGGGAGGTGAAGCGTACACTGAGGCTGAAGATGAAGAGCAGTTGAATACCTTGGAAGAGGTGCAGAGTAGAAGTGCTGTGGTGCAGATTTCAAAGGAAGAGCTCCGGTCATTGTTTGGTGAGCTGAGGTCTGAAATGGTGGGATTCAGAAATGACATGGAGGTGGCCATAATGGAATTTCGTGCTGATGTGCAGGAGCTGGGGAAAAGAGTTTAGGAGGGGGAAGGGCAAGTGGAAGAGGTGTGAAGCAATGTGAACACAATAAACAAAGTAGTGAACAGTTTAGAAGCTGGAAAGGAACAGATTGAGTTAAAACTTGAAGATTTGAAAAATCGTGCAAGAAAGCAAAATCTCAGAATAAAGGGGCTGCCGGAACATGAGGACTACAGAGACTGTGAGCAGACTGCACGAGACATATGTATGGCGGTGCTGGAGGAGCCCGAGGATGGAGGGCAGGCACTGGAAGTAAAAACAGACAGAGCACACCGTACGCTGGGCCCAAGGAGAGGGGAGGCACCACGGGACATTATTATTTGCATCCATGACTTTAAAATCAAGGACAAAATAATAAATAAGGTGAGGGGAGCAGGCCCCCTAGAGTGGAAAGGCAATAAGGTTCCAATTTTTGCGGACTTGGCTGCGGCCACGCTACAACGCCGAAGAGAATGGAGAGGATTTACAATGAGGCTAAGAGAAGAGAACATTAAATATAAATGGCTGTACCCCGCAGGAATTGCATTCACCAGTCAAGGCATCACAAGGCGGGCATTAACAGCAACGCAGTTGGAGGCAGAGATGAAGGAGGCAGAGATGAAGGAGGCAGAAGTGAGGTGGGAGAAGTGAGAAAACTTGTGAGTGGACAGACGACAAGATAGCAGAGAGTGGAGAGCAAAGAGAGAAAGAGTAAATGTGTGATGCAAAAAAGAAAGAATATGGGACTGAGTAAATAAGCAGAGGAATGAGAAATGGAAAAGAATGAAAAACAGCAGCAAGGTTGAAGGCGGCGCAAAGATGGACTGAGTTTGTGATGTGAGGTGGAGAGGGATGTAAAGGTAATTGTAAAGTTAAATGTGAAGAAAAAAAAAGGGGGGATTAAGATAAGAAGAGAGTATAATGTGAAATGCGTGACATGAGTGGGAGGGGGAGGATGATGTCTGGGAGGAAGCGGAAGCTACTAAATGGTAGAAAGAATTGGGAGAAGGGGGAGGCCGGGAGGAAGGGAACTAAGGGAAGGGAGGGAGGGGCTGGAAGAGGGAGGGTACCCAGATCCTGTGTGTGTAAGAAGAGGAAGTGCAGAGACTGGCAATTAAGGGTAGTAATCAAAAACAATTCGATGAATGTAAGATTGTAACCATAAATGTGAAAGGACTTAATTCTTAGTTTAAAAGACAGGCTCTATTGAAAGAAGGCAGCAGAGTAAGAGCGGATGTTCTGCTTATACAAGAAACGCACTTTAAAAAAGTACAAGAAAGATGGTTGATGAGGAAAGAATATGATAAAGTGTATCTGGCCCATAACCAGGAATCGCCAAAAAGAGGAGGCGTGGGAATAATATTTGCAAAAGGATTGAATGTGGAAGAAGAGCATGTGGAAAGAGACCTGGGAGGGCGCTACGTTTTGTGGAAAGGGAAAATAGAAGAAAGGCCCATAGTAGTGGGGAGTATATATGCACCAAATACACAGCAAGGGCGGTTCTATGGGAAGTTGCATGAGGTGGTGGAATCCTATTTGCAAAGTCCGGTAATATTAGGAGGGGATTTTAAGGCAACACTGAATCCCAGAATAGACACTATGGGGGACAACAAGTGTGGGCCAAAGGGGGTAAGTAAGAAGCTGGTGGAAGTTGCTGTATAAATTGGGCTCAGTGAATGTTTGGGGGCATATACATGGGAACAAGAGGGAGTATACACACTACTCTCACCCACATAAGAGATACAGCAGAATAGATATGATATGGGTGGATGGGAGGATAATAGAACAGGCCAAGAAGGTGGAGATCGGGCCTATAAGCTTGTCATACTATGCCCCGGTGGAGGCTTCCTTGAGGTTACGAAAGGAAGGCGGAGGTTTGCGTTTCTGGAAGTTGAATGAGTCCCTTATAGATGAGTTGGAAGGGCAAAAAAGTATACAGAGCACTATAAAGGAGCATATGTGTCATAACGAGGGGGATGAAGTGGGGCCGGTTGGGGTGTGGGATGGGTTGAAGGCGGTTGTAAGGGGACAGTGTATAGCCTTGGTGGTGAGACGGAAATGAGGAAAAGAACAGAAGGAACGGGAGTTGTTAAAAGAGTTGAGATCAGAAAAGTTAATGCACAAGCAGGGAGGGGGAAGAAAGCGGCTACAACGAATTCGGAAAATACTAGAAAAATTAGGGGCCTTGCATGAAGCTAAGGAGACCTATAGATTAAACCAACTAAAACATGAGTTCTATGTATAGGGTAATTAGGCCAAGTATTATCTTGCCAGAAAATTAAGGGAGAAAAGGATGCATCAGCAGATCCTGAAAATAAAGGATGAACAGGGAAAGTGGGTACAGAACACATTCAGAAAGTATTTCGGAAATATTATGGTAAACTCTATGAATCAGAGCAACAAGAAGAGGGAGTAGATATAGAGAGGTACCTAGCGGAGACTACATTGAACCAACTGGATTTAGAGCAACAGAAGTGGATGAATAGAGAGATAATTAAGAGAAGAAGTAGTTGAGGCTATAAAGAGCTTGAAGGAGGGTAAGGCGCCAGGATTGGATGGATTTGCAGCCCAGTTTTATAAAAAATTCTCTGAGGAGGTTAGTCCGATACTGCAGGATGTTTTTAATGAAGTATTGAAAGGGGAGAAGTTACCAAGTTCTATGGAGACAGCTGGAGTGGTAGTTATACCCAAACCCGGGAAGGACTATGGGAAGTGTGAGTCTTATAGACCCATCTCACTTATAAATTTGGATGCAAAGATATTAGCTAAAATATTGGCGGCTAGATTGCAGAAATATATTCCAAGGCTAATAAAGGAAGACCACGCAGGATTTATTCTGGGCAGGCAAGCGAGTGATAATGTGCGTAAACTGTTGAATTTAATATGGCAAGTGCGAAGTGAGCAGACAGAATCTATGATTGCAGTAGATGTGGAGAAAGTCTTTGATAGAGTAGAATGGGCTTTTATGTTTGCAGTTATGAAGAAGATGGGACTGGGAGAGAACTTTCAGAAATGGATAGAGGCACTCTACAAAGAGCCTAAGGCCCATATATGCATAAATGGGGTCTATTCAGAACAATTTAAGTTAGGCAGGGGTACAAGACAGGGCTGCCCGATTTCTCCTTTGCTGTTTGCAATGGTAATAGAACCACTGGCTGAAAGTGCTAGGCAGAATAAGGAAATACATGGAATAAAGGTGGGTGAGGAGGAATATAAAATTTCATTTGCGGATGATGTGACGTATACATTAGGACAACCTGAGAAATCGATAGCAGCACAAGTACAGGAGATTATGAAATACAGTGCGGTATCAGGCTATAAAATGAATATGGGAAAAACAGAAGTGCTCAAATTAAGGTTGAATTCACAGGAAGAGGGTAGGATATGGAAAACATTTCAATTTAAATGGGCTAGTAAAAGTATGAAATATCTGGGGATCCAGATTAGTGCGGAAGGGTCTGAACTATAGAAGCTGAATTATGAGCCAACTGTAAAGAATGTGCTAATGGATTTAGTAAGATGGGATAAGCCCATTTTCTCATGAATGGGAAGGATAGCCATAGTGAAGATGAATATACTGCCCAGACTACTATTTTTGTTTATGCCCTTGCCTATAGAAGTTCCTACAGTCATGATAAACCTGGTGCAGAGAGGTACCAGGGAATGGGCCCCCAAAGGGTCCTCCTCTGGAGAGGGTCGCATCCCTGGGTTCATGTGCTCCACGAAAGGACTGTGAATGAGCCCGATTACCAGAAGCAGAGGGCAAAAAAGATTTTCCAGGTTGGTAATGATGATAGTCCTGAGACCCCAGGAATCCAGCCAATGCCCTTGGTGGTTGGGCAGAGGCTGACAAAAAAGGGGCACTTGCCCACTTCACGGGCCCCCTGGACCTGTCTTCCGGGAGGCAGTAAGATTTTGTCTTGCCCAAGTCCTTCACCAATTCCCCCAAATCTGTTCCAAACAGAGTGGAGGAGTGGCCTAGTGGTTGGGGCAAGGTACTTCAGGCCGGAAGGTCGGGGGTTCAAATCCCACTAGAGAACAGCAAACTTGGGCCGGAAGGACTGGGGTTTCTAGTCCCACAGGTGCTCCTTGTGGTCTTGGGCAAGCCACTTAACCCTCCATAGCCCATGTTCCCTGTAAAATAGTTATTTCCAAGTTATAACGCCCTGTTCAATGTAATTTCAGTTTGTTCAATGTAAACCGCACTGATGCAGAATAGCGCCGTATATAAGAGAATGTAAATAAAATAAAATAAAATAAATAAACAGGAACTTCCCCTTAAAGGCTAGCTGAATCAACTGGGCTTTGGAGGCTGTGTCCTCCACCCACTGATGGAGCCAAATCCAATGCTGTGACACAGTAGTCAAGGCACCATCCCTGGCCGTCAGATGCACCAGGTCATACATGGCATCAGAAAGGAAGGCCATAGCCAATTCAAGAGAAGTAATATCATCAGGCAGAAGTGACAATCCATTGGAGCAGGGCTCGAGAAGTAAAGCTGGTACATACCTTTAGCTGTAGAACAGCTGCCACTACGTCAAACTGGCTCTTCAGCAAGGAATCAACCTTGTGGTCCAGAACATCCTTTAAGGCCGATTCACCTTCCACAGGAATGGTGGTCCATCTGGTAACCGCTATGTCCTGTGCATCCACCCTGGGAATGGCAAACCTCTCACCACACTCCTCCTCCAGGTCCACATAGACCCTTAACCCTTTAGGCAGAGAGTTGGGTGAGTCCCACTCAGACTAGATCATATCTTTTGATCACCTCTGGGAACGGGAAGACAGAGTAGTTACTCACCTGTAACAGGTGTTCTCCAGGAGCAACAGCAATCAGTCCTCACATATGGGTGTAATCGGCGCCGATGAAGCCCCAGCGGAGCATTTCCCCAGCTTTCCATGAAAGCCTTTGGGAATGCTGGCACGCATGCGCGGTTCCCTTCCTGCCTAAAGGTGCCATCTTACAGTCAAATAACATAGCTAAGAACAGCACACAAAAATGTAAAAACAAACTATGTACAACTGCAACTCCAAGGGGAGGAGGGAGGGTTGTGAGGACTGATTCCTGCTGCTCCTGGAGAACACCTGTTACAGGTGAGTAGCTACTCTTTCTCCAGGACCAAGCAGGAAGTCAGTCCTCACATATGGGTGACTCCCTAGCTCTGGGCTACCGAGGAACCCAGGCTGAACAAGAGAACTCCCTCTAGTCCCAGCAGCAAAGAAAAGGCTTTTCAAGGACACAACCTCCACCGGTAGCCCAACAGAGGGCAGGAGGGCAGAAGTTGCCTAAACCTCAAAGAGATTCCGGAGTACTGCTTGGCCAAAAGCACTGTCCCTACAGGACTCCCTCTCCAGACAGTAATGGGCCGCAAACGTCTGGCTTGAAGACCAAGTTGCAGCCCTGCAGATGTCTACCAAGGGCACAGAGCGGAGATGAGCCACTGAGGCAGCCATTGCCCTGACACGATGGGCCGTGACCCTACCCTGCAAAGGAAGGTCAGCCGCCTTGTAAGCCCAGGTGATACAGTCAGCCACCCAGATGGACAAGGTACGCTTGGACACAACCAACCCCAACTTATTGGGGTCAAAGGAGAGGAAGAGCTGAGTAGCCCTTCTATGCCCCTGTGTACGGTCAAGGTAGAAGGATAAGGCCCTCCTACAGTCCAGGGTATGCAGGACTGCTTCAGCCTGGCTAGCATGAGGCCTAGGGAAGAATGTTGGAAGAACCACCTCCTGATTGAGGTGGAAAGAGGAGACAACCTTAGGAAGGAACTTGGGATGAGTCCTGAGGACTACCCTGTTCCTATAAATCCTGGTATAAGGTCTATCACAGACCAGGGCCTGAAGCTCACTCACTCGCCTAGCCGAGGTGAGGGCTATCAGGAAGAGAGTCTTCCAGGAGAGGAAGCGTAGAGGGCAAGTAGCCATCGGCTCAAAGGGTGGGCGAGTCAGTTGCTGCAAGACCACATTCAGCTCCCACTCAGGAGCAGGACGACGGATGGGGGGCTTGAGCAAAAGCAAGCCCCTGAGAAAGTGGGACACCAAAGGGTGACCGGACAGAGAAGGTCCCTCCACCAGTGAGTGGTGAGCTGCTAGAGCTGAGAGGTGGACCCGAACAGAATTGGACTTAAGTCCCTGATTGGGCAAGTGCAGTAAGTACTGAAGCACTACTGGCACAGTACAGGAGAAAGGATCCTCTGTACGCAGCTGACACCACACAGAAAACCTCTTCCACTTTAGAGCATAGGTTTTTCTAGTGGACTGTTTCTGAGAGGCTAGGACAACCTCCTCAACCTCCTGAGGTAGGCCCCAGGGAGCCAAAACTACCCTTGCAGCCTCCAGGCCATCAAATTGAGAGCTTTGAGATTGGGGTGCAGAAGGGAACCCTGCTCCTGTGAGAGAAGGTCGGGTTGTAACCCCAGAGGTAGTGGGGAATCCACTGCCAGCTGCAGCAGAAGTGGAAACCAAGGCTGCCTCGGCCATCTGGGAGCTACCAGCAGGATCGAGGCCTTGTCCTGAAGAGTCTTGAAAAGAGTTCGGGCCACCAAGGGCGTGGGAGGAAACGCATACAGGAGGTCCTGAGACCAGGACATCAGAAAAGCATCTGGTGCTATCCTCAAAGGATGCGGCTGCCTGGAGCAGAACTTGGGCAGTTGCTTGTTCAGAGGACTGGCAAAGAGATCTATCCAAGGGAGACCCCACTTCAGGAAGATCTTCTGAACGACCAAGGGATGCAGCTGCCACTCGTGGGGCTGCAGAATTCTGCTCAACCGGTCGGCCAGGCAGTTCTCCTGGCCTGGAAGGTACACCGCCTTGAGAAGCATGTTGTGCTGCAGGGCAAAGGAACAAAGGTCCTGAGTCTCTTGACAAAGGTGCTTGGACCCAGTTCCGCCCTGTTTGTTCACATAAAACATGGCTACCTGGTTGTCTGTTTGAATCAAGACTGAGCGGTGAGCCAGGGCCAGAGAAAAAGCTTTGAGAGCTAAGCGGATAGCTCGAAGTTCCAGTTGATTGATTTGTTGGGCTGCCTCCCAGGGAGACCAGAGGCCCTGAGTGCACTTGTCTAGACAATGAGCACCCCACCCCAGCCCTTCAGAGAGGCGTCGGTGGTGAGGACCACCAAGTAATCCGGCATTTGGAAGGGCATCCCCTGCAGCAGATTGGGTGGATGTAGCCACCAGCTGAGGGAGGTCAAAAGGGGTCTGGACACCTTTATCCTGTCTCTTAGGCGGCCTGTGGCTTGAGACCACTGAGTCCGAAGGCACCACTGTGCAGGCCTTATATGGAGCATTGCATTGGGAGTCACATGCACTGTCGAAGCCATGTGGCCCAGAAGTCTGAGGCAGAGTCTGGCGGAGACCAGGGATCTGTTGAGGAACTGTTTGGCCACGTCCATCAGTCGTTGAGCCCTGTCTTCTGGCAAGAATGCCTTTGCCAGTTGAGAATCCAATTTTGCCCCTGTGAACTCCAAGTTCTGGGAGGGGAGCAAAGTGGACTTTGCGAAGTTTATGACAAAGCCCATGTTTTGAAGCAGAGCAATGGTTCTGAGGGTGGCTTGTTTGGCCTCCTGGCACGTTTGACCCCTGATGAGCCAGTCGTCCAGATAAGGGAAGACAAAGAGTCCCTGATTTCTCAGGTAGGCCGCCACCACTGCCAGGCATTTGGTAAAGACCCTGGGAGCGGAGGTGAGGCCAAAAGGCAGGACTCTGTACTGATAATGGTTTCCTCCCACAATGAATGAGGTACTTTCTGTGGTCTGGATGAATGAGGATGTGAGTGTACGCATCCTTTAGATCTAAGGAGCATAGCCAATCTCCCTGCTGGAGGTAGGGCAGAAGTGTTCCAAGAGTAAGAATCTTGAACTTTCTTTCTCTAGGAACTTGCTGAGGTTCCTGAGGTCCAGAATGGGTCGAAGGCCACCGGTCCTTTTGGGTACCAGGAAATACCTGGAGTAGAATCCGTGACCTTGCAAGTGGGGAGGCACAGGCTCCACCGCCCTGTCCACCAACAGACCTTGGAACTCTCGAAGGAGAAGGTCTGTGTGCAGGGGAGGCCTCAAGGGCTCCACTGGGAAGTAAGGAGGAGGCAGTTGATGAAAACGCAGGGCATAGCCCTTTTGGATTATGTCCAGCACCCAACTGTCGGTGGTAATGAGAGGCCACTGGTGGGCAAAGAGTACAAGGTGACCGCCTGTGCAGGGCTGGGAAAGCAGGGACGGAGTGGCTACGCTCAAGGAGTCAAAAACCCCCACCCTGCTGAGTGGTAGCAGAGGCCTGAGGGCTTGGGGGTTCTCTGCCTACGGGGCCCATTACCCTGGCCCTTGGCTTGCTGACCCTGGGGGGCAGCTTGGGCAGCCTGATGCTGAGGGTACTGTTTGTAGGCAGTGCCCTTCCTCGGTAAAAGGACTTTTTACCCGAGCCCTTCTTCTTATGTGAAGAGGCAGAGGTCTTCCTCGACAGCCTTGTCCGGGTAAGGTGCTCGGTCTCGAGCTGAGCGGCCTTCTCGGTCACGGGTTTGCCAAAAAGGTTCTCACCTCGGCAGGGGACATCGACCAACTTGTCCTGAACCCATGGCTCAAGGTCCGATGACTGCAGCCACGCCTGGCGTCAAGCCGCGATGCCGGCAGCCGCAACTCGGGCCGAAGCCTCGAAGCCATCGTAGGCGGCATGGGAAATGAACTTGGAGCATTCCCGAATCCCCGAGGACAAGGTCTGAAATCTCTGCAAGGGTTCCCCGGAGAGACCAGCAGAGAATCCGGCCAACTCCTTGGCCAGGTCTCGCAAGTACATGCCCATGTACAGCTGGTAAGACTGGACACGGCAAGCAAGCACAGACCCCTGGAAGCACTTCCTACCGATGCCAAAATTAGGGCAAGTATCACCAGAGCGCGTGCATTTTCTGGCTCTTCAGACGATGCATGGCCGATTCCACAACCATGGAATGGTGTGGTAGCTATGCTTTCTGGAAACCAGGGCTGCTGCGGAGTCGATAAATGGAATCGACTCGCTTGCTTAGAACCGGTGCCGAGGCCAGGGCCTCCCACATATGGAAGAGGAGCCGCTCCAGCATCGGAGGAACCGGGACAGTAAAGGCCTCCTTCGGAGGAGAGTCGTACTGTAGAGCATCGAGCTCCTCGGCTCGAGGCTCTTCCTCGGGATCGGCAGCGATAGCCAAGGCAGCGGCCATATCCCAGACGAACTCCGAGAACCTAGTGTCCTCCCAGAGGGGATCTACTCCGGGGATCAGATTGCGGTGAGTCCGATGGGACGCACCGAGTCTTAAAGGTATCGGGAGACTCCTCGTCCTCCGTCTCCCAGGCGGACTCGTCCGAGGAGGAGTCAGGGTCTGACCCCGCGGGGCCCCGAGGCACCTGCCCCGATGCCGGGGGCACTGGCGTCGACACCCTCTGTCCCGAACGGGAGGTCGAGGGAGACCTTGACCAAGGACGACTTCGAGCCGCGAGGGTCTCAAGTATCGGCTCGGTCTCCGGGGTTGACTTTGAAGTCGACGTCCTGGTGGTCGGGGCAGATGCACCAGACAGACTGGCCATCAGTGCTCACTGCTGCTCCATGAAGGCAGACAGTCTGCACTCCAAGGCTGTCATCCTGAGACTCAGCTCGGGAGACGCAGCAGCCACCGACTCGGGCCCTGGCGGCGCCAGGCCCAACGTCGGCTCTCTGGGAGGAGAGTCCACGAGGACTACAGGGCTTATGTGTCCAGCAGACTCCGGCTCCACGCGAGGAACCTTGGCAGGCTTCTCTTGGTCCACGGGCCCGGGGCGACGGTCGGGGGTCTTAGACCTGGCCCTCGAGGGACCAGGGCCCTCTTCCGACGCTGCCCTCACGAGCCGCTTCTTCCTCTTATGTTCCCGGTCGGGGGACCCCCTGTCCGAGGAGCTTCGACGGCGCTCGGGATCGGAATCCCGAGATGTCGAGGCCTCAGACGAGGTCCGGGCCCGGCCGGAGGCAGAGTCCGAGAAAAACCTTTCCTTTTGATGCTGTCGACTCTTTAGTGCCTTGGAAGACATCTTCCCACATGGCCCACACGACTTGGGGTCGTGGTCAGGGCCAAGGCACCGAAGGCAGAAGTCATGTGTGTCGGTGAGAGACATCATTTTCTTACACTGATCACACTTTTTGAAACCACTGGAAGCCATCGGGGAAAAAATAGCCCCAGCGAAGTCAAAAGACCGGCCTTCCAGTGAAAAAGGAAAAAAGGGCGCGAACGCCAGCCACGAAGGGCAAAAACCGAAAAATGAAGAAAACGGGCTCGATACCGGTGTACCGAACCCGGCAGGAGGGGAACCGGCGTGGAACCGGAGAAAAAATAGCGAAAATCGCCGAAGAAAAAAAATCACTTTTATCCGGGAGAACAGGACACACGTCCGATGGGCTTCTCGGAAAAAAAGAGACTGCGGTAAGATGGCACCTTTAGGCGGGAAGGGAACCGTGTATGCGTGCCAGCATTCCCAAAGGCTTTCGTGGAAAGCTGGGGAAATGCTCCGCTGGGGCTTCATCGGCGCCGATGACACCCATATGTGAGGACTGACTTCCTGCTTGGTCCTGGAGAAAGTAGTGGATTTCCGTACCCCTTGAAGAATTGGGTGTACTTTCGGCTCCTGCTCTGTGCTGGAAGTATCTGCCAAGTTCAAGGCAGATGAGACCCTGTAAATCAAAGCTACCAGTTTCTCCTTCCATATCAGAGCCCAATATAGATTCATCTGGGTTTGAAGCATAGTCAACATTTCGGACAGTTCCCAAGTATCCCTCATCTTCAGGGAGTGTCCCGTGCTGGGGATGCTTAGCCAAAGGCAATTAAGCAGGGCTTCTTTTTCCAGCATGCCTGGTACGAGACTGCATCTGGGGGCACCCAGAGGCCACAGGTTTTGAATTCCACGCCAGAAAACCAGGCCTGTTGCCAAAAGGAAAAGAATTCAGGAGAGAACAATCTGGATTCCGGAAGATCTCCTCTTGGAAAAGGCTCCCCGACAACAGGGGGCATAGCCACCACAGACTTCATAGAGGATGAAGAGCGGCTCATGGCATGATCGCCGGAGCCCCCAGACGGCTCAACATCCTTACTCTTAGAGCCATCCTGCACCTCCTGCCCTGAGGCAGGTAAGGGCGGACTAACTCTAACCCCCAGCTGAGAGGGGAAAAGCATGCCCTCCAAGGGCGACTTGGAAGTGGCCATACAGGAAAGGCAGAGTCCAGAATCCAAGGATGAGGCTCCTCATTTGCCACAGATCAAACAACGTTTCCTGGAAGACATAGAAAATTAGGGCAAGTATCACCAGAGCGCGTGTTAAGGTTGCGTCGCCTGCAAGCGCATGTTGCCCATGTTAAAGGCGCTAGGGAAGGAGCATGAATTGGAGCCACTTGGGCAGAACATGCATTAGGACCGTGCAACCCCCAGGCACACAAAGGCAAAAACATTACTAACGCATGAAGAAAATGGTGGGAAACCTCCACACAGTGTCAAGAGTCGCTAGCAGTCCACCCTGACTTGTGTCCCTCAGAGACAGAACTAGGAGCCCTCAACAAGGACAATGACAAGATCAAGCCTTGGTACTCACCCCGAGAGCGCCGGAGTAGGATCCATGCCGGGCTCAGCTCTACTCCCCTGAAACTGCTTCACTGGCTGGGTTTATTTTTCGGCAGCACTTTGTGAAAGGTGGCCGGCAGGTAGATCCCTCTGAGAGCCTTCTGCAATCTTCGGAGGAGAGCAGGGGGGGAAGGAGGAGGGAGGGGGCACTGAGGTTGTGTGAGGTTGCTGTACTCTTCCAAATTCTTCCAATTTGTGGCTGTTCAACAGGCCGCCATTTTCCCTCCTCCTATGGCTACCAAAAGACCTCAGTCTAGTAGAGCCTCCCACATTGCGTTCAAGTGAGAGTGTCACCCCTTTAAGGCTTGAGGTCGTCGTTCACAAGCGTTTAATCAATCTCTTTTCCTCTCAATCTTCAATTTTTCTACAGAGGGGAGAAAATCCATCAACTATTTGTTGGTGACAAAGAAATACTGAGCCGAATAGAGACATGGGAGTGATGTCATTGAAACCTAGGCTTTTCATTGGTTCTTTGTCTCCACAAATCTACTGATAGAGGAACAGAACCTACTTGTCTGAACTGGTCTAGCAGAACGATATGGAAATCAATTTATAACCTACTATAGTAAGCAAAGACGACTTATGAGATCATTGTATCATTGTCCCCTCTGTTAACGGTTTTTGTGTCTGGTGTCTTATCCACACCAGATTTTCAGGAAAACTGACATATTTATCTCAATCCACATGCACCCTGGAAGGAGGCTCGATAAGTTCTGGGTAGAACTTCCCATTACACTATGCAATAGGCTTTTCTATTATCACACTGAAAAGAAGTGTTCATGCAACTCAGATTAGTTTGCTCAAAAAAGAACAGAGAGAGAGAGAGATGGGAAAAATTCTGTGTTGTGGGCCACATCTGACTGTGATTTCGTAAAAGCTTTGGCTTTAGAAGAAAGAGAGAAAAATGGGAAAGTACCACTGTGAAGAAGTCTGTTAGATCTTTGTTTGAAGGCAGAGGTGCCCAGCTACTGGGAAGCTGTTTTGGGGCTAATTAAAGCACGGGATTCTATTGTGCCTAGCCTTGGGTATTTAAGTACCTGCTAGAAATGTCCTGCTGTATTAGCCATTAATAGAGTGCTAAGTTGAAAGCTAGAAATTTTAATGGAAACAAGTTGTACAGACTGAGACCTGACAGGACAGGTAGACATCATTTATATATGTTACTTACAAATACAAAAGCAAAGAGATGGGGAGTTCTTATTACTTTATACATTTCTGAAGATGCTTTCAGTGCATACTTAATATAAAACATCATATGCTATGGGTTGGCTGTAAGGCACTGAGTATCTCTAGCCACCTTGGGCTTAGGTTTCTACAGGAAAAGATACCTCTGATGTTTGTTATTACACAATAGTAGTTTAATAAAAGCCTACTGACTTGACCCACTAATTGTGCTCATATACTGTATTTTCTTAAGTCAAAGGTTCTCAAACCTATTCTGGAGATGCACCAGCCAGTCAGGTTTTCAGGATATCCACACTGAATATGCAAGGAATCAATTTGCACGAAATGGAGGAAGTATATACAAACCTATGTCATGCATATTCATGGAAGACATCCTGAACCCGATTGGCCGGTGCTCCCACCAGGACAAAATTTGAGGGCCACTGCATTAGGCAGAGGGCAATTATACAATGGTATTGTAACCAACAGCAAATATGCATTCTCTATTTCTATTGAAGTTTAAGTGTTCCATAGAAATAAGGTTACATGCTTGGTACTTACTTGATAAATAACAGATCCCTTGTTAAGAAAGCTGGAAAGAGCAAATACTCCTGCTACATCTTGATGATACTTGTAAGCTAAATGCATTGCCATGGCTCCACCCATTGAAAATCCACCTGGAATTGTAAAAACAAACAAATTAAATGTAGACAAATCCAGTCATAGAAGTAAACTTATTATGTTTATTTACTACTATGGCGTACCCTGTTTTCAAAATTGTATGTAATGCTTGTATGTTGTAATGCAGTTCTTAAGTTCATTATAAGCCGCTTTGATTTAGGAAAGGCGGTATATAAGTGCACATAAATAAATAAAATAAAATAAATAAAATTTGCAGATGGTAATATTCAATGATAATCAGAGTTTTAATGTAGATGCTGGCCATGGCATTTAACATAATATGTATATTCAGTGTCACTGAACAAATAGCCAGTGGTGCTGAAGGTGTATATTGCCTGCTGACCGTTACTGCCACCATCCCATTTAATTTAGGCATGATCTTTAGCAGATTTAAACTAAGGAGCATGTTCATTAAACTGTGCTACCTGGTAGCATGGGGTTTAATGTGTAGTATGGACGCTGTGCTAAAAGCTAGTGTGGGGTCTGGTGCTAAAATAAACCTATGCTACCGTGATGGCATGCGTCGAGGTGACAGTTGGATGGGGTGGCGCTTTCTTGGGGTGGTGTTAGTTGCACATGCAGCAGATTCACTGTACTACAGCATGGTAACTGCAGGGGAAAGCATAGTTACTCACCTGTAACAGGTGATCTCCGGGAACAGCAGGAATTTAGTCTTCACATATGGGTATCGTCAGTACCGACGGAGCCTGCTCAGGAACGCTCCCCAGCGTCCAATAAGAAAGCTTTTGGGAGCCTCCCACAGCGCCTGCGTGCTGCCTTTCCGCCTTTCCCAACTGTCCCTCTCCAGTTGAGTTTAAAGTTGAGACAAAAGAGAGAGGGAAAGAGAGAAAGAGAGAGATAGAGAGATACAACTCCTAGGGGAGGTAGGTGGGTTGTGAAGACTAAATTCCTGCTGTTCCCGGAGATCACCTGTTACAGATGAGTAACTATGCTATCTCCAGGAACAAGCAGGAATGTAGTCTTCACATATGGGGACTCCCTAGCTGCACATGCCAGGGAGAAAACCCCAGAAGTTGTGTGCCCTTGTTAAAGGGCTCCACTTCCCCCCATGGATCTCTGGCATCCTACCAGGGATGGTGGGTAGGAGTTGATTAAGTATGGAACAGGTGTTGAAGAACAGCCTGACCAAACAAGGCATCCTGGCAGAAGTCCTTGTCTAAGCAGTAATGGGCTGTGAAGGTATGAAACCGAAGCCCAAGTAGCTGCTTGGCAGATGTCGTTGATAGACACAGAATGAAGATGAGCCATAGAGGCTGCCATGGCTCTCACATTGTGAGCTGTGACATGGCCTTCCAGAGGAAGGTTTTTACTCTCATAGGCAAAAGATATACACTGCAATCCAGTTGGACAGTGTTCTTTTGGAGACTGGAAGTCCCAAATAACTAGGATCAAAAGCAACAAAAAGTTGGGAGGACTTTCTATGTTGCTGCGTCTTTTACAAGTAAAAGGCCAGAGCCCTTTTACAATCCAAAGTATGAAGATTCCTTTCTGCATTTGAGGCATGAGGCCTTGGGAAGAATACAGGAAGGTAAACCGCTTGGTTTAAATGAAAAGGTGACACCACCTTCAGCATAAAATGTGGATGAGTCCTAAGAACTACCTTATCATGATGGAACCTTGTATAAGGAGAATCAGCCACCAATGCTTGCAATTCACTGATGCGACGTGCTGATGTGATTGCAATAAGAAAGATGACCTTCCAGTAAAGGAATTTCAAAGAGGTAGTGGCTAATGGTTCAAAGGGTGGTTTCATAAGCTGCCCAAGAACCAAATTTAAGTCCCATGTCACCGGTGGTGGCTTAATGGGAGGCTTAGTTAAAAGAAGGCCCCTCATAAATTTCACTATGAGAGGATGAGAGGAAATAGGTTGTCCATTTAGAGGCTTGAAAGAAGCTGCAATAGCATTCAAATGAACTCTCACTGAATTGGTCTTAAGCCCTGCATTAGACAAATGAAGGAGATACTACAGGAATGATTCCAGAGGTATCGCAAGAGGGTTAAGACCCTTCTGTGAGCACCATATGGTAAACCTTTTCCACTTGAAAGCATAAGAGCGTCTTGTGGAAGGCTTCCTGGAAGCATAAAGGATATCGTTTACCTGTTGAGAAAGGTTAAGCCGTGAAGTTCTAGGCTTTCAGCAACCAGGCCCTGAGATGCAGAGACTGGGGACTGGGATGCCACAGCATCCCATCCTCCAGAGAAAGGAGATCTGGAGCAGATCCTAACTCCAGAGGTGGAGCTTGAGAGAGATGTAGGAGCAGAGGGTACCACATTTGCCATGACCAATGTGGAGCTATGAGAATCAAATGACCTCTGTCTCTCTGAAGCTTGAACAGGGTTTTGGGAATTAGGGGAATGGGTGGAAAGGCATACAGGAAGTCCTGGCCCCAATGGAGGAGGAAAGCATCCCTGGCCTGACAACCCTGAGCCAGAATTCTGGAACAGAACCGGGGAAGTTTGGCATTCAGTGGACTTGCGAAGAGGTCTATGTCTGGGGTTCCCCAAATTTGGAAAATTATGGCCACCTGGTCTGCATGGAAAGACCATTCGTGTGGAAGCAGAACTCGACTGAGTCTGTCTGCCTAAGAGTTTTGAATGCCTGGAAGATACACTGCAAAGAGATGAATCTGATGCTCTCTGGCGAGGGCTCATAGTGGCAAAGCTTCGTTGCATAGCGACAGATAGCCTGTTCTGCCCTGCTTGTTCCCATAGAACATGGCTACTTGACTGTCTGTTTGAACTAGGACTGTCTTGCAGCTGAGCTGGGTGTGGAATACTCGAAGAGCAAGGAAGATTGTCCTGAGTTCCAGGAGATTGATATGTAGATATGTGGAGTCCAGGTACCCTGGGTAGAGAGGCCTTTCAGGTGGGCTCCCCAACCCACCTGTGAAGCATCTGTTGTTAGAGTGGCTTGGGGTGGAGGTTGCTGAAAAGGGAACCCCACCAAAATTTTTTGGGGCGATTGCCACCATTGGAGGGACAAAATAAGGTGATCTGAGTTTGCTATTTTGTCTGACAGGCAACCTGATGCCTGAGCACATTGAGTGGATAAAGTCCACTGGGCTGCCCTCATATGGAGGCGAGCATAAGGAACCACATGCACGGTGGATGCCATGTGGCCTAGCAACTGTAACATTTCTCGAGCAGTGAGGTGAGGTTTTAACACTGCTTGGGAAGCCAACTGCACAATGCGAAGGCAGCGGGGCTGTGGAAGGTAGGCCCTTGTCTGTCTGGTATCCAGCAGAGCGCCTATAAACTCTAGAGATTGAGTGGGAGCAAGGTTGGATTTTGGGAAGCTTATGACAAGTCCCAAATACTGAAGGATGTGCATTGTGCGGGAGAGAGCAACCCGGTCCTCTCACTCTGAAGGGCTCGAATGAGCCAGTCGTCTAAGTAAGGGAAGACGAATATTCCTAGGGTGCGAAGAAATGCTGCCACCACAGCCATGCATTTTGTGAACACCCCTGGTGCAGAGGCCAGGCCAAAAGGAAGAACCCTGTATTGGTAGTGCTTCCCTTGAAATAGAATGAGTTGGATGGATGAGAACATGAGTGTACGCATCCTTGAGATCTAGAGAACAAAGCCAATCCTGACTCTGAAGGTAAGGCAGCAGAGTTCCTAGAGACATCATTTTGAACTTCTCTTTGAACAGGAATTTGTTCAAGTCTCTGAGGTCTAAAATGGGTCTGTGTCCTCCTATTTTCTTTGAAATAAGGAAATAGAGGGAGTAGAACCCTGTACCCTGATGGAGAATGGGTACCTCTTCTATTGCCTCTTGGGCAAGAAGCATAGCGACCTCTTGACCTAACTGGTCATTGAGAGAGGTCTGAGAATTGAACTGTCTTAACATTGTTGGAGGGGGCATGCTGAGGAAATGAAGCTTGTACCCCTCTCTCACAATAGACAGAGTCCAATTTTCTGCTATCTGCCCCCATCTGGGGGCAAAATGACATAACCTTCCTGGAATGGTGGAAGGCTCTGGGCCGTTCAGGGCCAGGAAGGCAAAGTTCTCTAAATAGGAGTTAAAGCCCCTGTGGAGGCTGAGTCTGCTGAGCCGGTTGAGGCTTAGCAGCTTTTGTTTTTCTTTGCCTAGGTTGTTGCTGCTGTCCTTTTTGGGCAGACTGACCTAAACAAAGCCCCTGCTGGGTATAGGAGGGATAAAAGTTCTTCTTCTTACTGAAGAATGGTTTCTTGTAGTATTTTTTCTTTGCAGGATCAGCTGTAGATTTAGACAATCTATCCAAAGTGATATTGTCAGCATCTGTCTCATTAGCTATTTTCTGCCAATTCTTGCCAAAGAGATTCTCTCCTGTGCAAGGAATATTCCCTAATTTATCCTGTACCCAAAGTTCCAAGTCAGATGCCTGGAGCCAGGCAATCCTACGTGCACCTATGGCAATAGCTGAGGTTCTGCTTATGCACTCAAAGCAGTCAAAGGCTGCACGATTCACAAACTTGGAAATATCCTGAACATGTTTGACAAGAGCGAGGTAATCCTGCCTCTTATCATCAGGAAGGAGAGGGTTCATAAGCTCTAAATCTCCCGTGACTTCCTTAAGGAACATTCCCATATATAAGATATAGGAACTGATCCTAGCAGAAAGCATGGAAGCCTAGAAGGTTCGACATCCAAAGGCATCAAGAGTCCTACACTCACATCCTAGAGGATTAGATGCATGCCTTTTTGCACTCTTGATCCTTCTCAAAGCCGATTCCACCACCACCATGGAATAGTGTGGTAGCTGAGTCTTCTGAAACCCAGGACAAGGAGGAACTCGATACATGGTGTCGAATCTTTGAGAGTGAGGAGATGTGGGGTTAGAGGTGTTTCCCACATCCTTAACATGAGATCATGCAAGATCTCATGAATAGGTAAGGTAGCTGCCTCCTTGGGATCTTTAGGGTATTGAAGGATTTATAATTCCTTTGCCCTAGGCTCTTTTTCAGGAGCCACTGTGATGGAAAGACATCGAGCCACATCTCGGATAAAAGCCTGAAAGGACATATCCTCTGGTGGAGACATCCTATGCTGAGGAGAAGACGAATCCTCAGGAAGAAGTACTCTGGTATCGGCAGAGCTTTCAGAGTCTTCAGACTCATCTGAGACTTCAAAGTATCTCCGATCCGGGTGATCGTGTAAGGCACGGTACTGGTACCGATCGAAGTAGGCATTGGAGGGGTCTGGTACTGACTTGTCGATACCGGATGGATAAGCATGACTCAGTCCCGATAGAATACCTGACGATGTCGATGCAGTTGGTACTGGTACCGGAGTCTGTGTCAGTACCGGTTGAATTGTCTGAAGAGGTTTTAAGGGCATCGAAGCCATGAGAAGAGCCACCAGACTGCATTCCATAGCCAAGAATCTCTGGTCTATCGAAGCTGCCGATGCTTGGGTATTGGTACCAGATGAAGCAGCCGGCACCCCAGAGCATGGCACCAGTAGTTCTGCTGAGGTTGAGGCCTCGAGAACATCCTGGAGCCCCGTTAGTGCTTTGGAAGCTGAAGGCACCCGCTGGGGCAATTTTACCGGTGAAAGTCCCTCAAGGGCAACACCAGAGGCATCTCAATACTTAGAAGGCGATCTACCCTTTGAGGACTGGCTAGATTTATGTTTAGTTAACTGAGATCCATAGGAGGAAGACGAAGCCCTGGAAGACGTCGATGCCACGTTTAGCAGCTCGGTTCTGCCGGCCCCTCTTCGACATCATCCCACAGGCAACACACTCCAAAATAGAGTGGTCAGGACCTAAACATCTGAGGCACCACTCATGGGTGTCGGTGATGGAGATGGTACCACCACACTTGGAACACTTTTTAAAACCCGAAGCGGGTTTTTCCATTTTAAAGGAAAAAGTTGGGCCTAATGCCCAAAATGGTGCGTGGCACCTGAGGAGAAAATAACTGGAAAAGACTCCAGAAAGAAAGGGTTTTGTTTTTTTTTGAAAAAAAGAAAGAAGAACCGGCGGTACCGGTGTAGCGTCGAAGGAAGGCAGACGCGACCAAAAAAAAGAATAGACGGGAATTTTTTCTGCGGTGACAGGATGTGCGACCTGTCTGCTCCATGGAAAACGAAGAACTGGAGAGGAACAGTTGGGAAAGGCGGGAAAGCAGCATGCAGGCGCTTTGGGATGCTCCCAAAAGTTTTCCCCTATTGGACGCTGGGGAGCGTTCCCACGCAGGCTCCGTCGGTACCGACGATACCCATATGTGAAGACTACATTCCTGCTTGTTCCTGGAGATCAGATTACACCCTCACCTTGCAAATAACTCCAAGCCCCATGTTTGTAATGCAGCCCATACATATTACTGGCACAGGGATTAGTAAACATGCTCCTAAACCCATAAATGATTTATATAGCAGCTGAATATCACTAGGATATGGATAATCTTTGGGTTCTGCCCCTTTACTATAGAGACATGTCTTGGGGCGATTAGATGTAGTTTCAACCAGGCACTCTCTGTATATCCTCTGAATACCTATGGGTAGGGAAGTTATACCTTTACCAGCCACCGGTAAACATATATCTTCTTTTGAAAAATGACCTCGCAAATTTTCAGTGGAAAGTAAAAACCACTATTGTGGGCTAATTCCTGAAGTGTCTTAAACTAATGCATTCAGAAAGTGGGGAAATGTAGCACATCTGGGTTTTACGACATTTTCAGTTGTAAGTTGATTACAGAAGATGAGATCTGCATGAATCCCACTCGCTGCCTCTGGCAGAATTTTAAATTAGTTATTTGCCTTCAAAAGCCCTGCCTTCCATATCTCCAGGGTATCCACATGGCAAGGTGTGCCAAGAAAGACTAGTTGAGACCACTGGAAAAAGACTGCTTTGTTTCTCCCCCTCTGTTATGAAAGTTACCTTTGTCCAATACATCTTGTCTGGTTGGCCATGGTGCAACTGTCCAGCTGCTATTCCCTCCCTCCTGTAAGTTTCAGCCTCTTCTTTCACCTTTGTTTATAAAATGTTTACACTGACATCTAGCATACAATACTTTTTCAAAATCAGAGTGTAATCTACTAGCCTCCAATTCTGATCCCTGTGAGCTACCACCAAAAGGTCTGATTTGGAGGAGATCATCAAAGACAATTCATGGCTCTATTTGCAAGCTTTTAGTCTGTGAGCAGGAAAATCTGCATATTTCAGTTACCTGAAAACTAGACTCACTGGTGGATGACGGTGGCTGAAGTTGGTAAGAACCACTGCAGCTGCCAAACTGGACCTAAAGGAAATGGTATCTTCACAGGTTGTGATATTTTATATAGGACGATTTAAAGCTAATGACAGTACACATAAATGTCGAAGACCGCACATTTTTCAGTATGAACAGTTAAACCATTGAGGATTAAGCTCTCTCCATTTTTTCCAAGTGTTATGAAGTCACTTTAGAAAAATATTGGTAATCATCACCTGTTTAAATGCATCTACAAACACTCAGGACTCAATTCATTAAAATTTGAGTCTTACAAAAATCACTGTCAAAGTTGTCAACGTCAAATAGAAATAGTC
The DNA here is from genome assembly GCA_033557465.1 of Ichthyophis bannanicus. Taxonomy (NCBI): domain Eukaryota; kingdom Metazoa; phylum Chordata; class Amphibia; order Gymnophiona; family Ichthyophiidae; genus Ichthyophis; species Ichthyophis bannanicus. The sequence continues at coordinate 306,705,207 of CM066032.1, read as the reverse complement.
AAATCCTATGGGCTCGATATTCAAATAACCACGTTAAGTGCTGGCATTTATGTGAAGAGCACGCTTTTCAGCCAGCGCTTATCTGGGTAGCAATTTAGGCCTGCTTTTTATGTGGCCTTAGTTGTCTGGATAAGTGTCTGCTGAAAGCTGCGCTCTCTGGATAGGCGTCAACACTACCCTCGCCCTGCCCCTGCATTAACCGGATAGTGCTAAGGCGGTGTGTAGAGATATTTAGCAGTACTAACTGGATAGTGCTGCTGAAAATCTCACTCAGCACCCTTATCCAGACAGCCTTTTGTTGGCTATCTGGTAAAGGGTTTTGAATATTGGTCCCGATATTTAAACAAAGAAAAGAAGACAAAAAAAATAAAAGGTAAACCTTAAAAGCCCCAAAACAAAAACAAATATGTCCATTCTCCCACCCACTGTTGAGAGGCACTGCACATTTTAGGCAATGTAAATATATGCCTTTTAATCGGGTCTATGGGTTGACCACCACCCCAAATTTCATAATACATCATCAGCTTCATTTCAATAAGCATGAGCTTCATTAGCCCCTTTGAATATGCATCACTCTTCTGGTACCAACAACATATAAAATTGGATAGAACTGAAATTGGTGCTTTGAGTATACTGCAATCATGAAGTCAATTTGATTTAAGGGCAAAAACTAAGAAACACTTGTAAAGAATTTAGTATATTTTTTGGGGGAGGTATTCTCAAAAGCAGTGATATCAGCCTGCTCTGTAGAATTTCACAACAAATGAATATAAAACAGAAATTAATCTTCAAAACAATATTAAATAAATAAAATGATGCTACACATGAATTAGGGAAACGCTTCTCATGCACACCGTGCTCTTAGCAAGATTCAGAGAAAATGAGACAGCAATGTTAGCCATACAGTTGAAGTGGACTTTCAAGAGATTGTACTTGTGCTCCGTAATTGCTCTGGGGGACCAGCTAGCACTATAGGCTGGACACCATGGGGAATCTTCATGGTACAGAAAGAAAAGAGGACCCCCCCCCCCAAAGTTTAAATACATTTTATATATAGACAGATAGTGATGTTTAATTACATTTACAAATTTAAGCTTAAAGTTATATTCAAGTACGCAAAGTATTTGCACTCAGTCTAAGGCCAGATGCACTAATACGTGTAAATACTATTTAATTCATGTTCCACTACAGTCAGTGTAGCCTATTTACTAAGATGATAATTTTATAACAGGTTGCCTATGTGTGAAGGCCATGCAGATATCGATTTTAGCTTATTTTATAAAGGCATGAAGATGGCTATGTGTCTTTGTAAAAGACTAGCACAAATTTGACAGAAAAAGTCACTAGACTGAAGTCATGAATATTTATGCTAGCATGTGAATCGCAACTCTGCCTATGCTCCACTCAAACTCTTCCCTTGAACATACCTACTCTGTTTAAAATGACATGCCTAAACGCATCACACACACTTTTACACAAGATAATTTTATGAAGCCCTTTACATGCCTATGTTGGCATATACACAGGGAAAATCCTTCACAAAAATGACCAGTCTTATTCCCTATTTCAAGCCACTGCAAACGAAGACCACACTACCCATTCTCTACTTCATCTCATCAGCCATTTGCCTTCTATCCTGTCCTCCCACTCTCAAACCTCAAAGCTTTCTTCTTCTCTTTCAGTCATCTCCTTTCTCCTTGAAGGAATTTTATCCTTGTTGCTGTCATTCCCTCCCCCTCCCTTCTCTTATCCATATTCTCTTGCTCCTTCCTCTTCCTTTGAGTTGGGATTATCAATCTGAATCCTAGCCCTCCAAGGTAACTCTAACCCTATTTATGTATATTAAACCATAACCTATCCAATCTTATTTCTATCCCTCTTCTTCCTCTGTTCGCTCCTTTACTTATGCTTCCTGTAGAATATCCACTCTGTTTCCAACAAGGTTGCCTACATTCATGACCTCTCTTTCCCATACTCTGCATCTTCTTGCTTTAACTGTGGCTTGGTATCCTCTTAAGACTGCTTTTTTTAAGACAGTTTATTGAATTATTTTCACATACAATAGTCAGACACTGAGGACAATAAGATGTGAACAACTACAACAATAAACAGCAAAACACAGCATAACAAAGCAGTATTACGTCATGTTGGATTAGCAGCAACATTTATGATACACCTATTGGTGCTTCTGCATGAGCGTAGACTGGAAATACTCCTCCTCAGGTTGCCATATCCACATGAAAACACAACTAGAGCACAAATTTGAAGTAACCATTGCTTTCTAATATAAGAGATCTTTTTTTTCAATTAACCAGGATCATTTGTATCACAGGAGACAGTAAAATACCAAGCAATTTTTTTTTTACCATATTTATCTAATACAGTAGCAACGGCCATTGACTGGAACATTACAATAGTGAGAGCTCCAATCTCTAGTGCAAGATATCGCACACATATTTCAACATCTCAGACCAAAACATTTTCAGAGTGGAGCAGTCATATCATATGGGTTAAAGTACCTGGTTCTGTGGTGTAGTGCTAACAGTTATTTGCCTTCAAAAGCCCTGCCTTCCATATCTCCAGGGCATCCACATGGCAAGGTGTGCCAAGAAAGACTAGCTGAGACCACTGGAAAAAGACTGCTTTGTTTCTCCCCCTCTGTTATGAAAGTTACCTTTGTCCAATACATCTTGTCTGGTTGGCCATGGTGCAACTGTCCAGCTGCTATTCCCTCCCTCCTGTAAGTTTCAGCCTCTTCTTTCACCTTATTGTCACTGCTTTTCTCTGAGTTCAACTCTATCTGCTTATTCACTCCACTACCTCTATGGCAGGTGTGCCAAAGCTTTGTCCTTGAAGACTGCAAACAGGTCTGGTTTTTGGATATCCCTAATGAATATGGCATGAGAGAGATATGCATACACACCACTGTCACTGAATGCAACTCTCTCATATGCAAATTCATAAGTGATATCCTGAAAACCTAACCCGTTTGGGGCTCTTGATATCAGAACATGTGCACCCTTACTCTATGGGTAGCTGTCATTTGACTCTTAGAAGTTCCCATCTTCCTTTCTCATTGACTGACTCCTGGCTTTCTTTATGCTTTGAATCATTTTCCTCTAACCTTATTCTTGGGGATTTTAATTTCTATAATGATTAGACCGGATGGTATACATCCAAGGGTGTTGAAAGAACTGAAATATGAGATTGCAGACCTACTATTAGCAATCTGTGAACTATCATTAAAATCATCTGTAATACCTAAAGATTGGAGGATGGCCAATGTAATGCCAATTTTTTAAAAGGGTTCCAAGGGTGAACCAGGAAACTACAGACCAGTAAGCCTGACGTCAGTACCAGGAAAAATGGTAGAAACCATTATAAAGAACAAAATTACTGAATATGTCGATAGTCAAGGCTTAATGGGAGACAGCCAACATGGCTTTAGCCAAGGAAGGTCTTGTCTTACTAATCCTTTATGCTTTTCTGATGGTGAGAACAAACAGGTAGACAATAATGAGTCGGTTGATATAGTGTATCTAGATTTTCAGAAAGTCTTTGAGAAGGTCCCTCCTGAGAGACTCTTGGCGAAATTAAAAAATTATGGGATACGAGACAGTGTACTATTGTGGATCAGGAACTGGTTAAAAGATAGAAAGCAGAGGGTAGGGCTAAATGTTCAATTTTCCCAATAGAGAAAGGTGAATAGTGGAGTACCACAGGGATCTGTGATGGGTCCGCTGCTTTTTAACATATTCATAAATGGCCTATAAATAGGAATAATGTGTGAGGTAATCAAATTTGCAGATGACACAAAATTATTCAAAGTTGTTAAAACCCAAGAGGATTGTGAAAAATTACAAGAGGACCTTGATAAACTGGAAGGATGGATGTTCAAATGGCAGATGAAATTTAATGTGGACAAGTTTCTCTCTCTCTCTCCTGGGTGCCCTGTCCTCTTCACTGTCCTATCATGGCTTTAGCATTCTTTTCTTTCTTTTTTTAGCAGCGATTATTTGTTTTTATTGTACACTGCCCTGATGCTTCAGCCTGAGTGGTTAATCAAATGTGTGAATAAAGGATAAAGTGCAAAGTTATACACCTAGGAAAGAACAAGCCAAACTATGGCTATATGATGCAAGGTTCCACATTAGGATCCACCACCCAGGAAAAAGATTTAGGTGTCATCGTGGAGAACACATTGAAACCCTCCAGCCAGTGTGCAGCAGCAGCCAAGAAAGCAAATAGAATGCTGGGAATCATAAGGAAAGGACTAGAGAATAAAACAAAGGATATTATAATGCCTCTGTATTGTCCCATGCTGCGACCACACCTTGAATAGTGTGTGCAATTCTGGTCACCTTATCTTAAAAAGGATATAGTGGAATTAGAAAAGATACAGAGAAGAGCTACCAAAATAATTTATTTATTTTTTATTTAACACTTATTTATATACCGCATCTTCCAGCGATCAGTTGCGGTGTACATTTAACAACAATTAACAATGCAGAGCTTGTTTTACATAGAACAGTTATAACTTTTTACAATGAACATCTTAACTTGAACAACAAAGTGTATGTAAAAACTATGCGGAATAGTTCAATGAATCAACTAACACAGATTGTGTAACAATTTAAACTGTAGTACTGTTTCTAAAGATTATTCTAAAAATAATAAAAGGGATGGGAGGATACCCCTTTGAGGAGAGGCTATAAAGATTAGGGCTCTTCAACATGGAAAAGAGATGGCTGAGGGGAGATATAATAGAGGTCTATAATGAATGGAGTGGAACGGGTAAACGTAGATCGATTGTTTACACCATCAAAATATAGAAAGACTAGGGGACATGCAATGAAACTACAGTGTAACCGGTTTAAGTCTAATAAGGGAAAATATTTTTTCACTCAATGCGTAATCAAACTCTGGAATTCGTTAATCAAACTCTAGAATTCGTTACCGGAGGAAGTAGTAAAAGCTCTTAGTGTAGCTGGGTTTAAAAAGGTTTGGGCAAGTTCCTGGAGGAAAGGTCTATAAACCATTATTAAAAAGGACCAGGAAAATCCACTGCTTGCCCTAATACAAGCATTGTGGAACCTGTGTGTCCTTTGGGAAAGCTGCTAAGTACTTATGACCTAGATTGGCCACTGTTGGAAACAGGATACTGGGCTTGATGGACTGACCTTGGTCTGACCCAGTATCTTATGTTCCTTTTTTTTTTTTTTTTTTTAAAGTCTTTATTTAAGTTTTTAGCAAACAATACAAATAAACATAACAGACAACCAACAAGCACAACCAACAAACCCCCCTATAATCCCGCACCATTTCCCCCCCTCCCCCCCCAAGGACCACCAGCAACGGGTAACTAGACACTTGTACAAAACCGATCCCGCTATTCAGTTCCCTGACAGAGTGGTTTACAGTCCTCACAAAGAGACCAATTTAACATTGCGCCGCCTCCCCGAACTCTAGCAGAGTTTTCCATTTAATTCTACTCGCCGGGGAAGGCAATAGACCTTTTCGGGGCATCAACTCGTACTTACTATAAACACAGACTTGGTTCCACCATGCTTGCCAATGCAGGTCAGCAGTGTCCTTCCAATTCCGCATACGGTGACATATAGCAATCCCCACCATGAAGTCAAGCAGAAAGGCGTCTCGTCGACACCTTAACGAGGACTCCAGAGCAGAGCGATAACCGATGACTTCCCAAGAGAGGGGTACCCGCAGGCCCAGTATCTGTTGAATACGATCCCAGACCCCCCGCCAGTAGGGCTGAACATTCACACAGTCATAGGCTACATGTCGGAAGGTACCAAGATCCGACTGACACAGTCAACACATACCATTAGCAGACTTGTCCCATCTACTCACCCGCACCGGGGTAATGTAGGCCCTATGGGCAAAAAAGAACAGCGTTTGAGTAAGGGAAGCAGACTTCGAGACCCGTACAATGGCGGACCAGAATTTCTCCCAGCCCTTACCTGACAGACCTATTCCAGTGTCTTTCTCCCACGCCCCCCCCCCAGACTCTCCGGACGAGTGGGACAGTATCGTTTCAACTCCCTGTATAGGGCCGAGGCTTTACCCTTGCTCAAACCCTCCCGCACCTGCGTGATCGTGGCCGTTAATGCCCCCTCTGCTGTCCAGTGCTGGACATCTCCAAGAGCTCCCACAACACAGTGCCGCAACTGGACCCATTGGAAATAGGCCGACCCAGGGAGGTTAAAGTCCAGCTGCAACTTCTCAAAGCTTTTCCACCTGCCAGCTTCAACCAATTGGCCCACAGTCCACACACCTCTGCTGAACCATGACTCCCAGGCAAAGACTTTATGCTGAATCTTAAAAAGGGGATTGTACCACAGGGGCAAGGTCATAGCACTCTCAGTCCCAGGGCCATACACTTGAAGTAATGCCTGAAAAGCTCTCTGCGTGCCCACCAGCATCTTGGGCCGCAGAGGTGAACATCCAAAGACCATACCCGGGATCAGATACAGCGGAAAGGGGGCGGCAAGTTTTTCCTCCAAACTTAGCCACACCGGGCTTTGTTCAGTTACCCCCTCCGTCCATCTGACTCCCTGCTTCATCATAAAGGCACTATGATATAGGTGAAAATCTGGGAAATTTACCCCACCCGCCTCCTTGCTCGCCTTCAATTTAGTAAGAGCAATTCTAGGGGGTTTACCCTGCCATAAGAACACGCTCAAAAGTCTCTCCATCTGCCGATATACCTGCAGCGGGAGATACATAGGTAACATTTCCAGGAAATAATTTATTTTGGGGACAATTGCCATTTTGATTGTCTCTAGTCGCCCCCACCAAGACAACAACAAGGGGGACCACTTGGTGGTCATTGACTTCACTGTAGATAGTAAAACTTCAATGTTGTAACTGACTGCCTTTTCTAAGGGAAAACAGTAGTAGACTCCAAGATATTTCACTGGAGCTGACTCCCAAACAAAAGGAAATCGGGCCAAGTCACCTTTAAACACATGAGAATTAAGCGGGAACGCCACGGACTTAGACCAGTTGATTTTGTACCCCGATAGCTCCGAGTACCGACCAATCTGATCCAAGATTTCCCCGATTGATCCGGGAGTGGTAAATAGGAGAAGATCATCAGCATAAGCTGACAGTTTAATCTCTTTGCCCATCATAGTAAAGCCTTGAATACGGGGATGCTGCCGCAACAGTAGAGCGAGAGGTTCCAGCGCTATATCAAAGAGCATTGGGGATAACGGGCACCCCTGCCTGGTACCACGGCCCAGCAGAAGCTCCTGGGACTGGGTGCCATTAACGCAGATACGTGCTAATGGCCGAGCGTACAGCACCTTGACTAAGCTAAGAAAGCCATCACCAAAGCCAAACCACTTAAGCGTAGAGAACAAAAACTCCCATTCCAACCTATCAAAAGCCTTTTCGGCATCCAGAGACAGTCCCACTAACGGGCTCTCTGAGTTCTCTGCACCTACAAGAACATGACAAAGAAGTCTGGCATTGTCAGCCGTCGACCGACCTTCCACAAAGCCACACTGATCTGAGTGTATCAGGGCCGGGAGTACCTTCGCCAAACGCTCTGCTAGCACTGTCGCATATATCTTATAATCCACGTTCAATAGTGAAATTGGACGATAATTACCAACTAGTTGTGGATCCCTCCCTGCCTTTTCTAGCACGACCACATTCGCAGAAGCAAAGGAGCCTACCTGAGGGCTCTCCACCAATAACGCTTGAAAATACTGTTGCAAAAACGGCCCCAGGTCCTTGGCAAAGACCTTAAAGAATTCCGAAGGGAAACCATCCGGTCCAGCTGCTTTCCCAGTCGCCAGGGCCTCAATCGCCCGCTGTATTTCCTCCAAAGAAATCGGCCCATCTAACAGAGCAGCCTCCGCCAACTCCAAACTGGGCCGTTGCAGGCCATCTACCAGCCGCGTAAAGGCTGCCTGAGAGCATGCCGTCTCCGAGGCATACAACTGCACAAAAAAGTCTCTGAAAGATTCGGCTATCGCGGAGTCGGATACCAAGAGCGTTGGGCCACCTTGATCCCGTATGGCGGCAATTCGACTAGCCTCTCTACGTGCTTTCAGAGTATTAGCCAGGAGCCCTCCAGCTCTGTTTCCCTCTCGGTAATACAGCCCTTCCTGAGCCTTGATATTCTGAGAGGCCTCAGAAGTTAGGGCTTGATTATAGCTAAACCTCAACCTCTGAAGTCGCAGAAGAATACACGGATCTGCCCGTTTGGCCAGCACACGCTCACCAGCCCTTATCTGAGTCTCTAACACGCGCAGCTGCGCCTTATGCTGTTTAGCCCGTCCTATGCCAAAGCTTGTAACAACTGCTCTCAGGGAGGCTTTAAAGCCTTCCCATCTGGCCCACCCCGAGGTCAAATGGGGGGGGTTAAAGGAAAAATATTCCGCGATAGCCGCCTTCACTCCTAGACAAAACTCTTCACTGTGTAACAGAGTTCGATCAAAAGTCCACCTAACAGATGGGGAGTCTAAGCCACTGTCCTGTATCACCACTGAGATAGCAGCGTGATCTGAAATATGAGCCGCAAAGATCTCTGCCGCCAGCATATTAGGGGTCAAAGATTTGGAGATCAGAAAATAGTCAATCCGCGATAGAGATTTATGAGGCGGTGAATAGAATGTAAACCCCGACTCCTCCGGATGACATATACGCCAAACATCAACTAGCCCAATCTCTTCAATCATAGAGGCAAGGACCCTCTGCGCCCGGGAGGGCCCAACGGACCTAGGAGGCTTCCTATCAACCAGGGCATCCAAAACCAAATTGAAGTCCCCACCCAGAACCTTCGGAATCCCCGGATCCGCACACATCTCCTCGGCCAGTACACGGAAAAACTCAGGGCAGTCTTTGTTGGGGGCATAGACAGTTACTAGGATTACCTCAAGGGACCCCAATTTAATATGAGTTTTGGCCCATCTCCCTTCCTGGTCCGCTCTTGTTTGGAGCACCGTAAAACTAAGGGACTTCCGAATCAAAATAGCCACCCCATTATGTTTACCCCTTGCTGCAGAGTAAGCGACCAGTGAGAAAGGCTTGACGTTTAGTTTCAAGGACTCACGCGCACTGAGATGAGTCTCCTGCAACATCAAGATATCTCCCTGCTCCTGCTTGCCATAAAGAACAATTTTCTTCCGTTTGATGGGGTTATTTACACCCTTTACATTAAGGGATAAAATCCTAATAGGTGCCATACCCCAGTAGATATATATTAATCCTTACCCACTGTACCAAGTTGTGGTTATAGCTATGCCCAATAGGCTCTCTAATCAAACACCCACATACATTCATTACCCGTCTAGCATCCGTCGCCCTCATCACACTCCAAATCCTAGCACATCCTATCTCATCCATAGTGACACTGCAAAACCACCACCAAATATTGCAGACACACCCAAGCATGGTGGAACTTAGGGAGGGGAGAGAACCCAAAAACCAACCGGGTGAACCCACACAGGCAGAACATGTGCAGGGAGCCATCCCCCTTAAAGCACCGAATGGATTGTGCCCTCCAAAACATTACAAATCCCCTTCCCTTACTGCAAATTACGTTCGCATTACCACCAATATAGATAAATCACTCTGAACATACATATACATTTTCAGCAGCTGTAGCCCAACAGGGCAAGGCCGCACAGAGTCTCCTTCCCGCAACCCTCCCGTGCAGCACACAGTCTCAATACCACAGCAAAGGTCCACAAAAGAGCCAGCGCTCCAGAGACATCAACGCATCAGCTCCTGCTCTCTTTCATCAATAAAGGCCAGCAAAGCATCCGGATCCTCAAAGGTACGCGTGCTGTTATGGAGGGTGACTCTCATTCTCGCCGGATGAAGCAACCCGAATCGCGCTTGCAGCCGCTGCAGTCGGGGCCGTAGCTCCAGGAGGCGCTTCCTCTTTTCCACAGTCACTTTGGCTAGATCCGGGAAAAACAGCAACTTGTGCCCTTCGAACTCAGTTGGAGATCGAGAACGCGCAGCCTCCATGATTCTGAGTACTTGTTGATGACGTAAGACCTTCAGTATAATCGGCCGAGGCCTAGTGCTGTTAGGGAAAACCTGCGAGGGAACCCTGTGCGCCCTCTCTATTTCAAAAGGCATGTCAAACACAAGCTTTAACACTGCAGGGATCATTTTGAGCAAAAAGCCGTAGATATCCTTCCCTTCAGCCCCCTCAGGCACTCCAACAATACGAATGTTATTCCTTCGGGAGCGATTATTGTTGTCCTCTAGCTCCCTTTGCAGTTGTTGGATCTGCTTGGCCTGTTTACTGACTGCCTTCAAGCGCTCCTCATGCACAGCCACCTTCTGCTCCATTTGCTCTTGTCTCAGATTAAGAGTCTCAAAGTTGGTTTTAAGCCTACCAATCTCCTCTTGCACTGCAGAGAGTGACTCGCTATTCGCCGTCACGATCACTTTAATAGCGCGCACCTCCACCAACAACTCCTGGAGAGCATCGGGAGTCTCACGCATAGCCGCCATCTTTTGCGGAGACGGCGGCTCCGTCTTGGACCTCTTCACACTCCCGCTCTGACCCGCGGTGAAATCTAAGCGGGCCGGCTTAGAGACGGACATCGCAGTGCTCCTTTACAGCCGCTGGCGCTTCGTTTGCACTCCAAAAGTAGGCACAATCGCCGGATTCAATGTTAGGCCCCGCCGGAGCTCCACTCTACACCGCCGTCCTGCTCTGCGCCAGGCTCCGCCTCAGTATCTTATGTTCTTATGTTTTAAGGGTCCTTGCTTTAACGTCTTCATTCAGCCATCAGCTATGCTGTATCACTGCTCACCAGCATGGCCATTGCATCAATCTTATCCTTTTCTCCAACTACTCTCTCTCAAATTTTTCCACATCAGTTCTTCCCCTCTCTGTCGATCATCTAATAACGGTCACATTTAATTACAGTCTTGTCCAATTACCACCAAAATATTTAGGAATTTCCAGACTATTGACCCTTGTATTCTATCACTGTTTCATCATATCCCAGGGGACACTGGCCTTCTCACTCACTGATGTGCCAGTGTTGTCATTCTGGTGGGCCTTCCTACACTAAGAAGGTGCTAAAGCCCCTTGTAACCTGTTATACATTGCCAGCGAAAAGCTGCTAGTCTTGCTTCAGGTCTGCTGGGGTCTTTTTTCCCACTGTGCAGGCCCATCCTTGCCAGTACTTGCCTATCTCCAAAGAGGCAACTTGCACATTTGTTCCCCCGATAGTAGCTAGGAAGCATTTAACATTCTCCCATTTTAACTCATGACATTTTTGTAGAGTAATACAAGATCCCCTATAAACTTCCACTCTGTGGTTTCCCCAGTGCAGCAGTCTTTACTCCCATGCCTTATTAATTACAACCTCTGTCAACAAAATTATGCAGGCACACCAGAATGTCTTGTGGTACATTATTATGTCAGGAGCTCAAAGCCCAGTGAGTTCTGTCGACATACACCTGAGAAAGTTCACTGCCTACCTCTGCAGTTCCCATCAGCTGTCCGAATACTTCTTGCACCACTGTCACAGCATCTCATAAGGACATAAGAAATACCATACTGGGTCAGACCAAGTATCCTGTTTCCAACAGTGGCCAATCCAGGTCACATTTAGTGAAAAAATATTTTCTCTTATTAGTCTTAAATGGGTTACACTGTAGCTTCATTGCATGTCTCCTAGTCTTTCTATATTTTGATGTCAAACAATTGATCAACGTCTACACGTTCTCCATTCATTAATTTTTAGACCTCTATCATATCTCCCCCTCAGCTGTCTCTTTTCCAAGTTGAAGAGTCCTAACCTTTTAAGCTTCTCCTCATAGGGGTATCCTTCCATCTCCTTTATCATTTTGGTGGCTCTTCTCTGTATCTTTTCTAATTCCACTATATCCTTTTAAGATACGGTGACCAGAACTGCACACGATATTCAAGGTGTGGTCACATCATGGAACGATATAGAGGCATTATAATATCCTTTGTTTTATTCTCCATTCCTTTCCTTATGATTCCTAACATTTTAGTTGCCTTCTTGGCTGCTGCTGCACACTGGGCGGAGGGTTTCAATGTATTATCCACGATGACGCCCATATTTTTCCTGGGTGGTGGGCTCCTAATGTGGAACCTTGCATTATGTAACCATATTTTGGGTTGTTCTTTCCTAGGTGCATAACTTTGCACTTGTCCACATTACATTTCATCTGTCATTTGAACGTCCAGTCTTCCAATTTATCAAGGTCCTCTTGCAATTTTGCACAATCCTCTTGGGTTTTAACAACTTAGTCAAATTTGCAGATGACACAAAATTATTCAATCTCACTAGTTATTCCCATTTCCAGATCATTTATGAATATTTTAAAAAGCAGCGAACCCAGCACAGATCCCTGGGGTGCTCCACTATTCATCTTTCTCCATTGGGAAAATTGGCCATTCAGCCCTACCCTCTACTTTCTATCTTTTAACCACTTCCTGATCCACAATAGTACACTGCCTCCTATCACAACTTTTTAACTTTGCCAAGAGTCTATCATTAGGGACCTTGTCAAAGGCTTTCTGAAAATCCAGATATAGTGTATCAACCGGCTCACCTTTGTCTACCTGGTTCCTAATGTGGAACCTTGACTCGTGTAACTGTAGTTTGGGTTGTTCTTTCCTAGGTGCATAACTTTGCACTTGTTCACATTAAATTTCATCTGCCATTTGGATGTCCAGTCTTTCAATCAAGGCCCTCTTGCAATTTTTCACAATCCTCTTGTGTTTTAACAACTTTGAATAATTTTTTGTTATCTGAAAATTTGATTACCTCTCTCGTTATATTCCCATTTCAAGGTCATTTATGTCCCCATATTCAGCAGTCTCCAGGACTCTGCAGACATGGACCTTACATTGTGCCCTGTTTTCAAAATCCTCCACCTTAACATCTCCAACTTATCTTGGTGCAATTCTTCAACAACAGTTTTTATTTCAGTAATGGCATCCTCATACTCCTCAATACGGTGCTCCATACCATCGATTCCTGTCCCCATCTTAGTCAGGTCCACACGACTGGCCTTAACCACATCTTTAATCTTAATTTTTATTGTGTCAATCTCTATGTGCAATTCAGATATCCACTGCCCCATATCCACCTTTGTCACCCCAAGAGCAGCTTCTGGAAGCTTGGCATGCCTCTCCTTGTCCAAGTCAGCTTCAGATAATATAGGTAAATATCCACAGGCCTCAATACATGCTGCCTTGGCCATGGCCATACCGGTGTCTGTCTTACAACCATTGTTTTTCTTTTAAGTAACATATTAAAGCCTTAGGGCTATGTGCACAGTAGCACCACATTCCAGGACCATACCAAGCTAGAAATGTGCCCTGTGCAACCAACAATTCTGGTGCCCCCCTCCACCCATCCATATTCAGTAACTTTTGAGCTTCCTGGAAGCCCAGTGATGGTATCAGCATGAACTTCTGTGCTTGTGCCCTGTGCAGTCACACCACTCACACAGCTCTTGGTACAGCATATCACACTCCACCATGAAAATGCACTCATCACCAAGTTATTTGGGGGAACTGGTTGCCTAGCTTAAGAATACAACCTTTTAATGGCCATACTCTTCAGTTACATCACTTCCTCCCCAATGGTCACATTTTAATTACTTGAGCTCCTGTTTTTGTCTGTGGTACAGTTTACATTCTGGAGTCAAACATAGCAAAGAAGAGATGGAGGTAACATGCACAGTGTCACAATTATAACCCTAAATGAAGGCACTAAGGGATTCTTTATTGGAGCGCTCGATATACCTCCTAGGATGGTGCATCAGAGCGATGTACAATCAATGTGGCCGCAAGGAAAAACAAAGGAGGAAAGGAAAGCTATTATTCAGACAGGAAAGCAGTAGATTAGAGGACAGGCAGAAAATGAAACAGATAGAGGCAACAAACATATGTGGGGAGGGGAGGGGACACAGGGGATTGGCCAATGGGGGGGCGGTCAAAAGCAAGATGAAAAAGGTGGGGTTTGAGCATTGCTTTGAAGCAGGGGAATGACACCTCGGTGCATAGGGCTTGTGGGAGCAAGTTCCAAAGTGCAGGGCCTAGGAAAAAATAAGCAGAGTGGTGGGTAAGTTCAAGACAGGCCTAGGCAGGAAAGGGAAGGAAGAGTCAATTCCCATGGGAAGATCAGAGAGGGCGTGGGGAGGGCTGATGGTGAATGAGGTCAGCAAGATAACGAGGGGTGCCAGTGTGGAGTGCTCTGTGAGTGGTCGTGAGTATCTTGTGGATGAACTGGGATTTGATGGGGAGGCAATGGAGTTGTAAGAGGAGGGGTGTGACATGGTCAAGGAAAAGGAGTGAGTAAGGAGACGGGCTGCAATGTTCTGGATAGGTTGAAGGTGACAGAGCTGTCATTGGGGGAGTCCTGCAAGAACAACACTGCAGCAATCTAAACTGGACATGACAAGGGTAATAAGGGAGGGCGGGGAGAGGAAAGGGCAAACGGCATGTATTTGGCGTAGCGAAAGGAAGGAACGACGGATGAGCAGAGAGATGCGAGAATGGAAACAGTGATGAATCCAGGGTGATGCCGAGGTAGCGAAGGGTTGACACGAGGGGCACTGGAGTGGTGCACAGCAAGGGGGAAAGGAGGGGGGGAGGTGGGGGTCCTAAAGAGAACCAAAGGTCCGCAAACTTGGAGGGGTTGAGATGAAGAAAGTTGCTGTGCAACCAGGAGGACACGGCAGAGAGGCATGTGTTAAGGGGGGAAAGATCAGGGGCTAGGGAGTCGGTGTGGTACAGGAGGAGGATATCGTTGGTGTAATATTAACAGGAAATGCCAAATTGCTGGATGGTAAGGGCAAGTAGGGCAAGAAATGTGTTGTAAAGGAGGGCGGTGAGCACTGATCCCTGAGGGACCCCACAGTGAAGGGGGGGCGGCCTGGTGAGGTGACAATCACTCAGGACAGAGAAGGTGTGGGATGAAAGGAAGGAGTGAAACCAATGGTGGACAGTTCCGTGAATCCCAAAGTCATGCAAGCGGGTGAGGAACGTGCAGTGGTCAACCAGGTCAAAAGCAGAGGAGAGGTCTAGGGAGATAGCAATGGAAAGGTCACCCAGTTCGTGAGCCTGATGAATCTCGTTCAGGAGTGCAAGTAGGATGGTCTTGGTGCTGTGTCCAGATCTAAAACCAGATTAACAGGGGTGAAAACAGAAAGTGGCAACAAGGTGGGTGGAGAGTTGTGAAGAGACTAAACCAGATCCTAACCTCCTCTAGGCAGACTAGATGAGCCATTTTGGTCTTTAACTGCTGTGGTATATTATGTTACATCCAGATAGTTGATATATTTATTTCTTAAATGTTCAACACAATGTATAATTTCTGTAGCTGTATACTTAGAGAAACATAGAAACACGACTACAGAAAAAGACCACATGGCCTATCTAGTTTGTTCTTCCATATCAATCACTACAACAGTCCCCATTTTTTCTTTAGAGATCCTCTGTGTTTTTCCCATTCTTCTTTGAATTCAGATACTGTCCTCGTCTCTACCACCTCCACTGGGAGACAATTCCATGGAGCCACCACTCGTTCCGTAAAGATATATTTCCGCATATCACTCCTGAATCTATCCCCTTTCAACCTCTTCCCATGTCCCCTCATAGCAGAGCTTGCTTTCAATCGAAAGAGGATCTCCTCCTGTGCATTTATGCCATAGAGGTATTTAAATATCTCAATCAAATCACCTCTATCCCACCTTTCCTCTAAGGTGTACATATTAAGATCCTTAATTCTGCCCTCATATGCTTTATAATGAAGACCACTAATCATTTTAGTAGACACCCTCTGTACTGATTCCAACCTGTTTATATCCTTTTGAAGGTGCGGTCTCCAGAACTGCACACAGTACTCCAAATGAGGTCGCATCAAAACCATATACAGAGGCACTTTCACTTCCTTTCTTCTGCTAGCCATTCCTCTCCTTATGCACCCAAGAATCCTTCTAGCTTTCGCTGTCGCCTTTTCTACCTGTTTAGCTACTTTAAGATCATCTGACACAAGCTCTTCCTTAGTGGACAAAAGTACTTCACCCCCTATACTATATTAATCCTTGGATTACTGCAGCCCAAATGCATGACCTTGCATTTGTTAACATTAAATCTCAGCTGCCTAATTCTAGACCATTCTTCAAGCTTAGCTACATCCCTCCTCGTGTTATCTACACCTTCCTGGGTGTCTACTCTATTGCAGATTTTGGTATCATCCGCAAAGAGGCAAGCCCTTTCACTATATCACTAACAAAGATGTTAAAAAGAATCGGACCAAGGACAGATACATGGGGCACACCACTGGCAACCTCCTTCTCCTCAGAATGAGCTCCATTTACTTGTGCCCTCTCTTGCCTCTCACTCAACCAATTTCTATCCCAAGCAATAACTTTAGGGTACATCCCTAGGGTGCTCAGTTTGTTTATGTCGCCTTGAGGAACGGTGTTAAAGGCTTTACTGAAATCTAAATACAACACATCTAGGGCTCTCCCTCGGTTGGTCACCCAGTCAAAGAAATCAATCAGATTAGTCTGACAAGACCTGCATCTGGTGAATCCATGCTGCCTCAGATCATACAATCTGCTGGACTCCAGAAACCTCACTATTTTCTCTTTCAGCAGCGCTTCCAATAATTTACTCACCATCGAAGTTAAACTAACCGACCTGTAGCTTTCAACCACATCCTTACTTCCGCTTTCATGTAAAGGGAACACATGTGCGTCTCTCCAGTCCTCTGGCACCACTCCCGACTCCAATGAGTCATTATAAAGGTCAGTCAGTGGAGCTGCTAGAACGTCCCCAATTTACCTCAGTATTCTAGGGTGTATTCCATCCAGTCCCATTGCTTTGTCTACTTTAAGTTTAGCTAGTTTCTCACGAACACAGTCTTCTAAAAATTGTTCAAGATGCCCCTCGCTTCTGTTTCTGTTAGTGGGTGTTTTCTGAGGTCCTGGCTCCTGGTTATTCATCTGTGAACACAGAACAGAAATATTTCTTATGCAACTCCACTTTATCTTCATCAGCTTCTACATATTCCTCCCCTTCACCCTTGAGTCTGACAATACCACTTTTGCCCTTTTTCTTCTAACATATCTGAAAAATGTCTTATCCGCCCATTATATTTCATTGGCTATTTCCTCCTCTTTTTGAATCTTTGCTTTCCTGACTACTTTGCTAGTTTCTGTAAGTTTTTCTAAATATAGATGCCTGTCTTCCTCTCTCTGATCTCTTGTATTTCATGAAGGCCTCCCTCTTTTTCTTCATCTTTTCAGCTACTTCTTTCAAAAACCATAGCGGTCTCCTTTTCCTTTTAACTTTATTTACCATTTTAACAGAAAAGTTGGTTGCCCTTAAAATATCCCCTTTCAGTTTTGCCCACTGTTTTTATACATCCCCCAGCTGTTCCCATCCCGCTAACAACTCCCTGAGGTACTGGCCCATCTTGGCAAAGTTAGTTTTCCTAAAGTCTAATATCCTCGCTTTTGACAAAAAACATTTTACATCCTACTTAAAGAAAAATATGTGCATTGAAAACTCATTACTACTTTTTTAAATAGTTGTAATCTAAATTTTGCACCCTCTTAGTCACAACCTTACCAGTCAAATTACAGTTAGTCACTGGCAATTCTATACAATGTAGTCACATTTGGTGTGAAGGAATATTAGGTAATACTATTTTCATGCGGTTCACACCAGTTAAAAAAATACAAAATGTTAGCTCTTTGAAAGAAGTGTTCCATGGAAAAGCCTGTAATTTATCACTCAGTAACATGAAGGTCTTGAAGGTCTCTAGGTAAATACCGTTCAGTAACTCTGTGCAGACAATGATTTCAATGGGTATTTATAGCTGGTGGCAAACTGTCATGATTCGAAAAATATATTTCAGTGTAAAACCAGCTGGACATAATATACAAAACACATGTTAAATTAAGGGAGTTGTGTGTGTGTGTGTGTTTTTTTTTTTAAATTTAGATTTTCTAGTATTCCTGCATAGGAATAGTACATTTCTCCTTGACAGACCTATTCCTTGACAAATATACTAAAATTTAAAATTATAACTACTTGTTAGTTTCTTCTGTTTCCTGATTTTGTAATGTCTTTACAAGGTTAAAGCCAACCACATTCTCTTTTTACATACTGGTGACATGAATTAATCTCTAACCAGGTCTCTCTTGGCAAAGCAGGCTGGCATCTTTTCAGCTAACAGCTAAAATGACATAATTTTACAGTTTTATTGCAAAAAACCAAAAAAAAAACAACCCAAATTATATTGTTTCCCTTCCCCATGTGTATTATTTCAGGATGCAATTCACAAAGAAACCAAATTTCATCAATTGAATCTAACACATTTCCCAAACTCTTTATCTGTTACCCATCCAAGATTAATGACCCAATAATGTGATGCGCCACACAGCAAAACTGTGGCAACTGGAGCCAACATACTGACACCCTAATCTTGAGCAAATCACTTAACCCTCCCTTTCCTCAGTTACTGACTTCGACTGTAAGACCTCCTGTACCTGACCGCAACTCGTTTTGAGTCATTACTGGAAAAGGCAGGAACTAAATCCAAAATACCTTTCTATCCTTAATAAAAATAATGCACTGCCCAACAGGAGATACAAGCTTAGACTCCTTAGGCCGAAGTACTGTGGAAGTAGCCTCATGGCCGTTAGTGGCAGGGCACCAATCCTGAATTACCTTTAAAGATGGGATGAAACTGGCTGAGCAAAAGGCTGTCGTCCTACTTTGTAGCAAAAACTGGAAAAATATTCAAAGACTGACAGCTATGAAAGAAGTCTGGTTATAAAGTCAACTTCAAAGAGAAAACCTTTTTTCTAGAATTGTTTATAAACATATGATAATGTTATTTAATGAGAAAGGAAGATAACTGTGCTGGTCAGTTTGTATGGGCTCCTTTCTCCATCCCTCTTTTTTAGTCAACACTCCTCCTTGCCTTCAGAATTGCCTTCTTGGGCAACTTAATTTACAATACGGAGGTGGAGGCAAACAAGCAGAATAAATAAAAAAGCTTGGCTATTCAAAAAGTGAAATTAAAGCAGCTCACTAGGGCTCAAAGATATGGGCAGAGAACAAGGAAAATAATAAAACTGATTAGAAGCCTGGGTTTGAAAACATTAAATTTGGCCATGACACCATGTATATTGCCAACCACGAGTTTCATAATTAGACTTACAGCCAAATGTAGGAGCATTCAAGAGACAAGCCTCCAATGAAGACAAAAATTCCACTAACAATGGCATCCACAAACCTGACAATCTTAGAGGTTTAACACAATAATAATAGGAGATTCAAGTTATCCTAATATTGATTAAATAAAGATTTCATCGAGATATGCTAGGGAGATAGTTTCCACATTCTACGAAGCAGATGGTTCAGGAACTGCACAAAGGAGAAAGTACTTTAGATCTAATCCTTACTGGGTACTGTGTACATTACCTGGTGCAAGGAGTAATACTGGTGGGGGGCTAGGCAATAGTGATCTACTGATGACAAATATGATCATACTGTGAAGGAAGATGCTAAATAAAACCCCTATTGTTGTAGCACATAGGATGTCAGAAAAAAACTTAAAGGAGAGGTTGCTAGGGTCAAAAGCTTGCAAGAGGCAAGGACATTATTTAAAAGCAGAAAATAAAAAAGAGTGGTGGTGTTTGTATCCAACAGATAAAATAACTATTATAAATAAATAGTATCACTGCAGCACATAATAAAAACAATATATTAAAAAACTACATTCATCTGTATGTCACAATTTCAAATCCAAGTTTTCACAGACCCAACATCTTTCGACATGTGCCTGCATTAGAGGTGTATTCACAACATTTAAAACATATGAAACAAATGTGTGTTGCATGCCCATAAGGGGAAGCACCTGTGGGGAACAAAAACAAGAGTTGGCCAATTTCTAACTAACTGTGAAGCATGCATTGAGGTGGTAAAGGGGCAGGTTAGGGGTGGAGAGTAAGCGTGGTGAGCACTGCACAGTTAGCGCAAGGGTAAACACTGCACACCACCTGTGACCCTCGCAATTAGCGCAGGTTCACCTAATGCCACTGCAAAAGCAGAGTTCAGTGCAGCCGAGTTATTCATATGCTGCATTAGAGCATAGGGCTCTGCATTAATTGCTGGGAACATGCTTTCCATGCCCCCCGACAGTTGACACGATGGTGTTGCACCTGATGCGCCATGGTTTTAGTGCTACTTCGGCACGTTAGAGTATGTATACACTGAGCGATCAGAACATGTAATGCAACATGCAACAGAACTTTAGCTAATTGGGACACTAAGCGTGCATCAAGAATGCATTCTCTGAAACAAACTGTAGGCAGTGTGATCCACTTCATTTGCAAGCATGTATTAACCAGGGAAGTGCTCCAAACAGCATCCCAAATGGCACTGCGCACCCCTTTGTATACGTGGCAAAACCCGACAAAATTTGGATTTGAATGAGCATGTAGTGTGCACGCAGGATGTTTGTGAGCCACTGAGCCATTTGCAAACAGGTACCAATTAGAGAAATACGTTGCAGACTAGGTTGCATTGCCCCTAGTGTATACACGGCCTTAGGTGTAACACCATAGCGTCCTTTGGTGAAAGGTTGCCCAAGAGTTAAAATAAATGCAAACAAAACCCAAAATTCATAATTAATCAAGACCCTCGCCTGCCTTTCTTTACAGGGACACTCCTTCATACTCTTGTCCCAACTGTTGAGGCTGTCTCTGTGTTAAACAAAAATACAATTAAAAGGTCACAATAACAAATTAAAATGAAAAGACCAGAAACCACAGTGGAAGGAGAACCAAAAGGGACAAAAATAATTAGTTTACAACCACTGATATAACGTCCTGTATGCCAGAGTGATAATCATTTTCAAATAGGGGGCTTCTAGATGCTAAATGAGATATTGGTTTAATAGATCCCTGGTGAGATTTGTTTTCTTTTTCTTTAGATACAGTCTGGGTAACAAAAGGGTCTATAATATTTGTATTCTCCTCAGTTTTCTTTATTTGTCATAACGTCCTGTAATGTGGACTAGATATGTTCAATATTCTTTACTAATGTGTTATTCTTTTTTCTTATCATATTTCAATGGATTGTAATTTGAAATATTTAATAAAAATAAATAAATAAATAAATAAAATAGGGGGCTCTTCTTAGGCAGAAAATAAGCTGCCAAGGTCACCAATGAATCTAAGCAAAATAGTTTATACTTTCTTTTTTTTTTTGTCAAATCATTTTTATTGATATTTCAACATTAGAGAAACCACGTCTGTACACTGTGTCAGTAAACCATATCACAAAGATGCTGAAAGCACCCAACTTATACAGCCCAGTACTGGATGCAAAGACAGAAATAACAGCAACAACAGAAGGAACAAGCAGAATCGTCGTAAATGGAACAAGAGGAGGCACAGTACTAACTATGTTCATAACAGCCGTCATAACTGTGATGAACGTAAACTTAAACTTAAGCAGGCCCCGAGGCAGATCACCGTCAAGTACGGCAGTATCCAAGAAGAATAACAGTAAAGTAAAATAAAATAGACAACTCACCCCTCCGAAGCCCAATTAGGAGATCCACCCGCAGCCCTCTCCGTCCCATTAGGCAAGCTTAATACCGCCCCACTAAACATGCAGTGAAGCCATACAATAACAGCACCTTAACAGAGAAAGCAGTGAACACTGAAGAGTACTGAACAAACCCACCCCCCCAGTGAGTCCCCCCACTAAGCCTCCCCCTAAGCCTCCCCCCTGCACCCACTTCCCCCCCCTACCCGATGTAGACCAACATGAGAGCTCTCCACTACCCCCCGCCTATAGATCCCTGCACTCAGACACACCCATATGCCAGTCACAGCCGCGGACATCAAAGACCACAGACCCCTCAGGTCACATGGTCACCTGGAAGGCCGGACCGCGAGAGAACCCCATGCCAGGTTCTGTCAAACTCCACTTGTTTCCTACCACCCAGAATCCGGGCCGTGCGTCGCTCACAGTCATGTAGCATAAAGAAGCTCCGCCGCCACTCCTCAATCCCAGGGGGCTTGTCCTCAACCCAATGCTTAAGAATACATGCCTTCGCTATCAGATAGCCCCTATCGTAGAACCTCCTATCAGAGGGAGACATGTCTATATCCTGGGACACCCCAGAAACTCCGGATCCAGATCGGTTCCTGGTACTGGGGGCGCCAAACAGGCACAATTCAGGCGAGAGCTCCTCGCCCCCTGGTCTCCAGACCTGCAAGGCTGCATGGACCGCACACCAAAAGGGGGCGATACGAGTACACGTCCACAAACGATGCACCAAGGTCCCCCTTTGGGTCCCACAAAGCTGACAAACATCGGTCGAGAGCACCCCCATCTTAACAGCCCAAACATTAGGCACGTATGCTCGCCAAAGGATCCGATATTGCAGTTCCTGGAACCGAATCGCTTCAGATATCGAAGTGAGCCGTTGAAAAGCATCTTGAAGGCCATCAACGTCCAACTGTATCTCCCCATCCTGCTGCCATCTCCGAGCCAAGATCTCCAATGGGCCCCTGTCACCTCCAGGATGCCACTCCTCCCGCAAGGACCTCTGAGTAACCCGCAACTCCTCCCGGACTATGAACGCCCACACCCCCTCGTGGGTTAGCTGGAAGCCAGGACTCTTTTGCAACGTGCGGACATAATGCCGCGCCTGTAAGTAGAAGTAAAACGTAGATGACCCAAGCGAGTATCGCTCCCGGACAGACTGAAATGAATCAAGCTCTCCCTGCGAAGGCATGCACAGTTGGCCCAGAAATTCTAAACCCCCAGATCCCCAGCTAGGTGGGGTCCCCAATCTCCCAGGCTCAAACTCCCCATTACCCCGCGGGGTAAGTCACCCAGTAGCGGACCAGCGCATCCCCTTACGCTGACACAAAAATCTCCACGCCTGCCGCAAAGTGCCTAAGTAGTGCGATTCTCGCCAGCACCTCGGCAGGGTACTACTACCGCAGTGCAACAAAAAGGCCGGATGAAGAGACTGGGACATCACCTGGACTAGAGTCCGCGGAAGAACAGTATCGCGTCCCAGGATCAGATCCCGTAAGGGGTCCAACAAGCTGAGAAAGTTATAGTTGCGCATCGAAAAAAAGTCCCAACCCCCCTTCAACTCTACTACTCATAAGCACGGAAAGTGGTATCCGAGATCGTCTCCCCTTCCATAAAAATCGTCCCACCTGACTCTGAAAGCGCAGGACATCACGGCGTAAGAGCCAGACAGGCAAATGTCGCAAGAGGTACATCCACCTGGGGACCTCCACCATCTGAAAAAGGGCTACTCGACCCATAAGTGAGAGCGGAAGGTCTTTCCAACGCCGAAGAGTATCCGCGGTACGTAATAACATCGGCCGAATATTGACATCGTACAGTTGTGAAATACGGTCTGGTATCTGGATCCCCAGGTAGCGAAACTGACCCTCTGCCCATCGTAAGGGGAACGGGCCCCGCCATCCTAAGCGTGCCCGATTGCCTACATCCAGAGCCACTGATTTGCCCACATTGATCCGCAGACCGGAGAAAGAACCAAACCGCTGGATCAACTCCAGCGCGCAATCCAGCGAGGCCTGTGGCTGAGACAAACACAACAGCATATCGTCAGCAAACGCGCTGACCTTAATTCCGCCTCCAGGCCATTCGATCCCACGGATCCCCTCAGCCCGTATAAGGGAAAGCAGCAGGGGCTCCAGTTGCAACACAAAAAGCAGCGGCGATAGAGGGCAACCCTGTCGCGTGCCTCTCTGTAGTACAAACGGTGAAGAGGAGACACCCCCACTGGCTACACTTGCCAACGGGTTCGTGTAGAGGGCTCGGATCCATGTCAAAAAGGCCCCGTTAAACCCAAATCTGACCAACACCTCGAACATATATGGCCACGACACCCTATCAAAAGCTTTTTCCGCATCTAGACTCACCAAAATCAAAGGCTCCTGTTGGAGTGAGCAGCGCTCCATCCCCAGCAACACTTTACTAATATTAGAAAAAGCCCCCCGTCCCTTCACAAAACCTGACTGATGGATCCCTATTAACCTCGGTAGAACTTGCTGTAGTCGGGACGCCAACACCGAAGCCACAAGTTTCATATCATAATTGATCAAGGAAATAGGGCGGTAAGAAGCCGGCTCTTCTGGATCCCTACCCTCTTTAGGTATGATAGTAATTGCCGCCGTTCTCATATCGCGCGGATAACTGCCCAACTCCAGAACATCCTGATAGAGGGCTGTCAAAGTAGGCGTGACCTGGGCCATCAGAATCTTGTAAAATTCGGAGCCATAGCCATCAGGGCCCGGAGCTTTATGCGTCTTGCCAGCCTTGATTACCCGATGAAGCTCCTCCGGAGAGATAGGCGCATTAAGCTCATCAAGTTCAGAGTCCATCAGCTTAGGTAGTTCCACCTTGTTGAGAAAATCTCGTTCCCAATTTCTATTCTCAGGCTCAGGAGTATAAAGCTCCTGATAATATTGACTAAAGACCTGCACTATCCGCTCCAGCTCCGAATGCCGAACCCCCTGTTTATCCTTAATCCGGGCCACTCCCTGGATACCTCCTCGGCGGCTCACAAGACGCGCCAAAAGGCGACCCGTACGATCTCCAAACCTAAAAAGTTGATGGCGATAATAACTCAGCGACTGAACCGCTCGATCATGCAGCGCCTCATTCAGAGCCCGCTGCACCGTAAAGTACTCTGGCAACCGAGACGGTGTCCGCAGTGCTACCCTTTTGGCCTCCTGTAACTGACCTGTAAGGTCCATAATTTGAGCGTTCAAACGTTTCCTTTCTTTGGCCACATACGCTATTATGTGGCCTCGAAGAACCGCTTTGCCCGCCTCCCAAAACGTCGCCACACCAACCTCTCCCGTATCATTAAGCAATAGATATTCCTCCCACTGCCGAATCAGGTAGGCCCGGAACTCGTCTTTCTGCCACAGATACCCCGGAAAAGACCAGCGGGCACCACCCAACGGGCGCACCCTCCAATCCAGGACCACTTTAGCATGATCAGACACCACTAGGGGGTCGATCTCCACCCGGATCACTTTCCCCAGACTCTGACTTGAGACCAAAATGTAGTCAATCCTAGACCAAGTCTGGTGCACTCTCGACAGGTGCGTGTAGTCCCTTTCCACTCCGTGTAGGATTCTCCACGAGTCAATCAAGCCGCCCATGTTACAGAGATATCCCACGCCTTTATTACGCCAGGCCCGCCCGGAGCCCCCAGTAGCAGATCTGTCCAGGGCAGGATCATGTGGGCAGTTATAGTCCCCCGCCAAGATCAAGGGGATCTTCGGTGCCCCCAGAATTTTTCGCAACAGTCCCTGAAAAAATTGGTGATCATACGAATTAGGAGCATATATATTCCCGAGGAATAACTCCTCTCCCTGGACTTTCACATGCAGAAATAGAAACCGCCCCTGCGGATCCACGTCCTGACTCAGGACCTCCACATTCATGCCCCGTTTTACTAATATGGCCACGCCTCTCTTTTTGCCAATCGCCGAGGCTGCAAAAACCTGCCCCACCCAGTCCGTTTTAAATTTGGCATGTTCGAGAGCACTTAAGTGAGTCTCTTGTAGGAAAGCAAGTTGCGCACGCCCCCTCTTAAGAGCCTGCAGGATCTTCGTCCGTTTAATAGGGCTACTGACGCCCCCGACATTCCAGGAGACCATGCGGAGCTCATCTCTCATTCATACCAAGCAGTGTGGTCAAAAGGAAGCATATCCACCAGTCACAGTCACGTCTCAGGTTGCCCAGCCTCAACCCAAGACATAAATCAAGCATCAGGCGTGTCCTCGGGCAGCCCCCCGGTACCAACCCCAGAAAAGCACAAAGATAGGCAGTTGCAGTCCAGAGAAGCTCCCAACTCTCATCACACAGTCCATACAGTTCCCACCCTAACCCCACCCTACCCTTCCCCCTGCCCCCTACCCCCCGCTCCCTCCCGAAACACACCCCACCATACATCCCTACACCCCTACACCCCTACCCTCCCCACTCTCTACTCTCTACAATCGCACGCCCCACCACCCCGTGGCACCCTCAAATACACACCCCTGAACAACGAAACCCTCAGCTACTGCACTGAGGCTAGGACCCCATAGCAATGCTGCAGGGCTGCCTCGATCAGCCACCTTTAACCCCACACCCCTGAATCAAAGGGACAAGAATAAAGAATCAGAAAATATCGGAGAGCCCATTGAGTAGACAGGAAGGCTTTGACCCAAATGCATATTCAAAGAAAAGAATAAACAGGCAGGTACATGAACATAGATCAGTATTATACAGTTCCAACGTAATATCAACGGGAGCCCGAGCAGAGCTCGTAGCCCAATTACGCTTCATATGTAGGGTACCTCAGCCTCAGAAGAACATCCGTTATTAGCAGCAAGTTAACAGCACCGACCCCCATGTCAGCTGACTGCCCTGACCCCTACTGGTTGGGACAGCTGTAACCCTTCCGTCGGTCTCAACCACCAGGGCGCCTTAGAATAATAATATGGCGAGCGCACATAGAGTAATAATAATGAGTGCTAAGCCTGCAAGACATAGGATAAAGATAGTGTAAGATCTGACTCCAACCCCATGGGTCCACGTTACACCCATTGGGGAGCGCTGGGTCTCAAGGGGAGCACAGCTGAACTGAATCCCGGGGCGCAGGGCAAAAATCCCCCCAGGCCGCAAGGGCAGGAGCCCCTAACGATCTAGTAGCAGGCTGAGCACTCACTCATAAATAAAAGCAGAGTAACACAAATCAGGCTCAAGTAGCTATCCCAGACCAAAATCCCGACTCAGTAGCCACTCTCAAACTACACAAGGCTATTAAATATATGGCAGACAAGATTCAATATCGTCCAGCCCCATCTCCAGTTCTGAAGCAATCTCATGGCGCGCTCCCCGCGGCACTCGAAGGTGGTAGCTGCTCCACAAACTGCTGCGCTTTCCTTACATTCTCAAAGGTGTGATTCTGACCGTCGAGGGAGACTCGCAGCACAGCAGGGTAAGCCAGAGTAAAACGCGCCCGACGTTTGAACAATTCTGTGCACAGAGGAGAAAATTCCCTGCGCTTGGCCGCAACCGCCGCAGAGTAATCCTGAAAGATTAGGATCTTCTTGTTGTGGAGAGTGAGCTCGCCCCTTTTGCGGTAGGCCTGCAGAATCCGCCATTTGTGCTGGAAATTGAGCACCCGGAGAATCACCACACGGGGCCGATCACCTTGATCTCTCCGGGCCCCCAGGCGGTGCGCTCGTTCAATCTTGAACAGGCCTTGGAGCTCCGGGATCTCCAGCGCCTCCGGCAGCCATGTCTCCAAAAAGGCTAGCAGCTCTTGCTCAGATCGGTCCTCGCCAATGCCCACGAGCCTCAAGTTGTTCCGGCGGGAGCGATTCTCTAGGTCTTCAAGCTTCTGTTGTACTTCAAGGAGGAGCTTCTTTTGAGTTTCCAACTCCCCATCACGGCGGCTTTCCCCCTCTTCCACCGCGGTCACGCGGTGCTCGAGTTCCTCCACGCGCCGGCCAAACTCGGACATGGATTCCTCCATCCCCTCCAACTTTTGCATGAGTCGGTCAAATTTGGGGTCGAGGAGCCGTACCACCTCCCGCGCTAGCTCCTCCGACGCCGAATCGGTGCTGTCTGCACCCGGTGAGGCAGGTTGTCTCGTGGCCGCGGCAGCAGGCCCCGTTTTCGGCAGTTTCTCCCGCTCTTTCCTGGTTGGTAATGGCATCGCAGCCCTGCGTGTGGCCGGTTGGCAAGCTCAGCAAGTGATGACCCAGCTCTCCCCGATAATAAGCAAGGGTGAGGGTGTTATAAAGCAGATAAAAGCACGATTTAGTACCGAGACAGCCCCGGAGCGAAGGAGGCACGTCCTCTCTCACTCACGCATCACCGGAAGTCCCCATAGTTTATACTTTCTTAAAATTTGATATACTATTCTTCCAGGAGAACAGAGCGATACACGCTCAGATACTCAAAGGCTTACCATTGACATCTGCTTTAAAGCGTTCCCCAATGCTATCTGCCTGCTGCGCTGGTATTGGCTGTTGTCTCCTGAAGCCTGATTTTTTTGACCTCCTGCACAGGTAGGATGGGGAAGCGGCAGCAGCATCAGAGGTGTAGGAAGGGAAAAGGGGGAAGAGGGACGACATGCTGGAAATCTGGAGGGAAGACAGAGTAGAAGGAAGTCCAATGGTTCATCTAGGGCAGTGGTTCCCAACCCAATCCTCAGGTACCCCCAAGGCCAATCAGGTTTTCAGGATATCCACAATAAATATGCACAAGACAGATCTGTATGCACTGCTTCCATTGTATGCAGATCTATCTCATGCATATTCATTGTGGATATCCTGAAAACCTGACTAGCCTTGGGGATACCTGAGAACTGGGTTGGCAACTACTGGTCTAGGGCATCAGATACTCTTGGATCAGCCCCCTAGGTATAAATATATGAATTTTCTTCACAGGCAGAATAAATACAGAATTGAAGACATTTACAACAGTGGAAGTGCTACGGCTAGATTTTAATTTGCTGGATGTTGACTGGGATATCCTGGCAGTGGTGTCACTTAGAAGTAGGGAGATTCTAGATTCTCAGTCTGGAGAACTAATCTGGCAACTGGTAAAGGGGCAATACTAAGCCTGATGCTTACAAATGGGTATAGTGTTTCTGATGTCATAGTGGATGATCATCTGGGATCCAGCAGGGCCATCCCAAGCCATATATGTGCCCTGTCCGACCTGCACATCTGGCGTGCCCCTCCCCCCATCACAAGTTTACCATTTGCCCCATGTTGCCTTACCCTACACTTTCATGTCCAGCTGGCTATGCGTGCTGACTGCCCTTGCCCCGCCGCCGCTTTTAATATTTCCTTGGTGGCAGTGGTGGAAGTAGCAGAACGGACATAAAATTGAAAAAAGAGCAAGCAGATATTTCTGATTTCCTGCTAGCATGCAGGTCTGATCCCTTCCTCCTGTGACGTATGCCCATGTCCGAGGAGGGAGGGACCAGACCAGCCATTCAAGCGCAGAGTTGCAAAGACCCACGTCTGAATGACTGGTCTGGTTCCTCCCTCCTCTGACGCGGGCATACGTCAGAGGAGAGAGATCAGACCTGCATGCTAGCAGGAAATTGGAAAGACCCACTTTTTTTTAAAAAAATTTTGCTGTCCACTCTCCTGCTGCCGCCGAAACCAAGGAAACATGAAAAGCAGCAGCGGAGCAAGAACACAGCATGGGGGGGGGGGGGGGAGAAGCTAAGGCTGGCAAATGCGCCATTTCTTTGCACCTTGTGTAGTTGCACCGCTTGCACAGCTCTAAGTACGGCACTGGAGTCCAGTAATCACCACATGATGTGGTTCAACAGATGGCTCATTGAAAGGTGAGAGTCCCAAATGGGAGAGAATTATCAAGAAATTATTAGCTTGATGGATAAAATATACAAGAAGCAGAAGAGCAATGGGCAAAATTGAAGGTAGATACTGTAAGGGCAAAATACTTTTTTGTTAGGAAAGTGAATAAAGGAAGAGACATACTATGCTTTCAAAGATAGAACCTCAAAAGGTAAGGAAAAAGGTTAACATTCATAAACTACAAGAGGCCATTGAAAAAAGGAAGACAGGCAAAAATAACTGCAAAGGTAAGAGCAGATGCAGTCGGAAGAAAAAACAGCTGAAATGGTAAAACAGAGTCAAGAATCTTTTTTAAGATCTGTTAGTATATTAGTGATGGGAAAAAATGCAAAAGTGTCACTGTGAATCTCAAAAGATGAAGGGGAGGAATATGTAGAGACTGATGAGGGTAGCTGCCGTAAGCTCTTCCCTTCCTCAAATAAGGGGGCTTTTTACTCGGGGCCTTCCATCGGGGAAGAGTAGCAGTCTTCTTGGAGAACCTAGTCCTCGTCACAAACTCAGACCAACTCTGCAGCCTGGAAGTCCGAGCTCCAGCAGACCAGATTCATTGAGTCCAGGTGTTGACTCATGATAGGCAACGATGCCAGTGTTTCCCACATGCGGAGGAGCAGCCGCTCCAGGATCGGGAGTCGGGCACTGTAAGTGCCTCCTTCAGAGGGGCCTCATACTGGAGGATCTCGAGCTCCTCCATATGAGGGCCCTCCTCCGACTCAGTGTCGAATGATAATGCCTTTGACATGTCCCGCATGAAGTCGAAGAAACCATATCCTAGGGCGGAGACCAGCACCGGGTCTCGGAGAGAGGGGTCCGAGGGCATGTCACGGTGGCAACAGGTGTCCAGAGATTTCTTGTTCCTGATCTCCGAGTCCAACTTGTAGTCAGTGGAGAAGTTGAGGCCAGGCCGGGTTGTAAGGTTGGGCCCCTCTGAGGCTCTGCAGGGAAAGCCACGACCACTCATTGGGGAAGATCTCGGTCCCAAGGACTGGGACCGGGATTGAAACAGTTGTTGAGGATTGACTCGAGGCCGATGATGCTTGAAGATTGGGTTAATATACGGGAAAGTCGAGGCCCCAGTCTGTGAAGATGACTTGGTGGAACCAGGCATCAAGGCTCACTGGGCATGAAGGTAGACAAGCTGCACTCCAAGGCCGCTATTCTGGTCTCCAGTCCAGATGGCTCCGCAGCATTTGGCACAGGCACAGAGGATCTCGGACCCAATGCCGGCTCCAACGTGGGGGAGTCCTCAGCCAGGATGGCCTCAGAGGTCTGAGGCCGGTCACCAAAGGCCGATGCTTCTTTTCAGATAGCCTTGGTCGGCCGCACCTGCAGCAATCCCTCGGATTCGCGGTGTGGACTGTGCGACCGGGTGGTGGACTTACCTGCCTTCCCCAACTCATCCAGAGATGCTGCACTCCGGGGTGCTCTGCTCGGAGGACTCAC
This sequence comes from Ichthyophis bannanicus, assembly GCA_033557465.1. Lineage (NCBI taxonomy): Eukaryota > Metazoa > Chordata > Amphibia > Gymnophiona > Ichthyophiidae > Ichthyophis > Ichthyophis bannanicus. The sequence continues at coordinate 306,674,292 of CM066032.1, read as the reverse complement.
AGCCTCAGTCTGAGGCGGTGAGGTCACTTCGGGGCTTCAAGGTCCCGGATGGGGCCTTGGAGCATGGCATTGCTGGAGACTCCGGGACCAAGTCTGACCTTGGAAGATCTTGTCATGCTGCTATTGATGATTCTTAATGGCCTTGGAGGATATCTTTTTTCAGAGACCACAATCCAAAGGGTCGTGGTCTGCCCTGAGGCAACGGAGGCAGAAATCATGTGTGTCGGTGAGGGACATGGTTCGTGAGCACTGATCACACTTCTTGAAGCCACTGGCAGAGGCCATGTGGGGTGGGGGGGGGGGGAGGGCCCCAGAGAGGTCAAAGACCCAGGGATCTGTCAGTGAAAAAAGGGCGCAAAACTGTGCCAGTCAAAATAGGAAAGAAAATATGAACTTGAGAGGTGATGCTCAGACAAGCGAGCTCAGATGGTACCCTTGGGCGAGATGTGGACCACACATGCATGGTGCATCTCCCAAAGGCTGGGAAAGCTGGGGAGAAGCTTCCACGCAGTACTCCATCGGCTTCAACGTCACTCATATGTGAGGACTGACTTCCTGTTTGTTCCCGGAGAAGAATCGTTATCACCAATGCGGATATAACAAGGAGGTGGGGAACTCTAGGCCATTTACTCTGACCTGGGTGATGAATAGATTAACCAGTCCAATCCCTATCATCTTGTGTTGCTAGTGAATGAGTAGTGGAAAATAAAACAGATTTGAACTAAAAATCTATCAATCCGTCTACTGTATGGGCCACCCTCTCCTAAATCATCAGACAGCATAACCTCAATTTTGGAAACTGCCTGTACCGCCTCTTTAAAAAAAAACCTCACATTTTACAAGGTGATTTTAACCCATCATCTCTTCAAATTTTGCAGTCTACTCCATTTCTCAATTATATGACTGATATGGGTTATCAGTATGCCTACTCACAATAAAGGTAACACTCTAGACCAGCGATGGCGAACCTATGGCACGCGTGCCAGCTGTGGCACGCGAAGGCCTTGCAGCTGGCACGCGGGAAGGTCCGCAATCAAAATATGCGGCATTAAAAAAAATAAAAATAAAAAGCTGCCGGGGCCGGGGCCGCCGCGGCAGAATCGAGTGTGCCGCGGGGCCCCCCCGCCCAGCAGAGCCTGCCCTCCGTCCCCGGTATCACCTTCTCTCAGCTGCCTCTAGTCAAACGCGCCTGCTTTCAGAGCGCGAGTGGAGTTTCTTCCTCGCTGCTCTGTTATGCCCGCGGGGGCTGATGGGAAGTTCCCATCAGCCCCCGCGGGCTTAACAGAGCAGCGAGGGAGAAACTTCCCTCGCGCTCTGAAAGCCGGCGCGTGTGACTGGAGGCAGCTGAGAGAGGTGATACCGGGGACGGAGGGCAGGCTCTGCTGGGCGGGGGGGCCCCGCGGCACACTCGATTCTGCCGCGGCGGCCCCGGCCCCGGCAGCGACAGCTTTCTTTGTAAAAAAAATTTCGCTGGGGGGGGGTTAGGGGTGGTGGTAATGGCTGGGGGGGGGGGTTAGGACTGGTGATGGGCTGGGGGGGGTTAGGAGTGGTAATGGCTGTGGGCTGTTGGGGGGTTAGGACTGGTGAATGGCTGGGGGGGGGGTAAGGACTGGTGAATGCCTTGGGGGGGCCAAGACCAGAAAATGGCATGATGGGGGGTTAGGATTGTTGATGGGCGGGGGGGGTGAGAAGTGCAAATGGGCTGGGGGGGTTAGGAGTGGTAATGGCTGTGGGCTGTTGGGGGGTTAGGACTGGTGATGGGCTGGGGGGGTTAGGAGTGGTCATGGCTGTGGGCTGTCGGGGCTAGGACTGGTACGGGGCTATGGGGGGCTAGGACAGGAAATGGGCTGATGGGGGGGTTAGGAGTGGTGATGGGCTGGGGGAGGTTAGGAGTGGTGATGGGCTATGGGGGGGCTATGGGCTATGGGGGAGCTAAGTCTATATGGGCTGATGGGATTAGGACTGGAAGTGGGTTGATAGGAGCTTAGGACTGGTAATGGGCTATGGGGGGCTAGGACAGGAAATGGGCTGATGGGGAGGGGTTAGGACGAGGTGGGCTGTTGGGTGGGGTTAGGACTGGTAATGGGCTATGGGCGGCTAGGACAGGAAATGGGCTGATGGGGAGGGGTTAGGACTTGAGGTGGGCTGTTGGGTGGGGTTAGGACTGGTAATGGGCTATGGGGGGCTAGGACAGGAAATGGGCGGATGGGGAGGGGTTAGGACTTGAGGTGGGCTTTTGGGTGGGGTTAGGACTGGAAATGGGCTGATGGGGGGTTAACACTGGAGGTGGTCTGATGGGGTTAGGACTGGTAATGGGCTATGGGGGGGGGTTTAGGACTGATAATGGGCTATGGGGGGGCTGGGACAAGAAATGGGCTGATGGGGAGGGGTTAGGAATTGAGGTGGGCTGATGGGGTTAGGACTGGTAATGGGCTGTGGGCTGATGGGGGGGTTAGGACTGGCAATGGGCTATGGGGGGGTTAAGACTGGTAATGGGCTGTTGGCTGATGGGGGCTGTCTAGTAATGGGCTATGGGGGGTTAGGACTGATAATGGACTATGGGGGGGCTAGGACAGGAAATGGGCTGATGGGGAGGGGTAAGGACTTGAGGTGGGCTGATGGGGTTAGGACTGGTAATGGACTGTGGGCTGATGGGGGGGTTAGGACTGGCAATGGGCTATGGGGGGCTGACTGGAAATGGGTTGATGGGGGTTAGGACTGGAAGTGGGCTGATGGGGGGGGTTAGGACTGGAAGTGGGCTGATGGGGGTTAGGACTGGTAATGGGTTATAGGGGGGGCTTAAACTGAAAATGGGGTGATGGGGGGTTAGGACTGGAAGTGGGTTGATGAGGGGGGGCTAGGACTGGTATTGGGTTGGGGGGTTTCTAGGACTGGAAATGGGTTGGGGGGCTGCTAGGACTGGAAATGGGCTGATGCAGGGACTAGAAGGGAATGGATGCTGGGTGAGGCTGGAACTAGAAGGGAGCTGGTGTTGGGGGAGGATTAGAATGGGATGGGGCTGGGAGAGTAAAATGGAGAGGGGAAAAATATTTTGTGTGGGAGGGATAAAAAATCTACAATTGGCCGGGTATTGGGAGAATAAGTGGGGATTGAGGATGGAGGGGTAAATTTTGAGTAGATGAAATAGGAATGAGGAAAGAGCAAAAGGAGAAAGATTAGTATGTTAAAGAAGATGTAGAGAGAGAATGGAAAAAAAAAACCAAGAAGACAGAAGAAAGGACAAATGGACCTGTCCCTTGACTGCTCCCTCAATGTCTTTGGCCCACCAGAGTGGTCCTTCGTTTTCTTGCTCTGGTCTTTCAGAGTCTCCGAGGGCTCCCGGGGCAGTGACTTCTCCTTGGGAGTGTGGGAAGGAGAGGATCCCTTCTCACCATGTCTGGTGTCTTTTGAATGCTTGGAGCCAGAGGAAGCCTTCGAGGAGGTGGAGGCCAAGGAGAGGGTGTCTGCTGGGAAGAGCTCTTCAAACTTTTTGGCTCGATTCCCAAGGCCTCATTTAGTCATTTGCTTGCAGAGTGTGTGAGTGGGGCCGAGGCATTTGAGGCACTAGTCATGTTTGTTGGTTATCGATATTGTGCCGGAGCACTTCGTACATTTTTTAAAACCACTGGCTGGTTTTTCCATTGTGCCTCAGAAAGTAGGCCTGGCGAGGGCCTTAGAGAAAAAGGAAAGCTCAGAGAAAAGCCTGAGGGAAAGCTTTTTAAAAAAAAAAAATATTTTTTATTTTATCAAGATAGAAGGAGAATTAGAATTAGAAAGATTAGTGTTAAGAAAGAAGTATCAATGATACGGTGAAGGTAGTTCTTCTGTGGGTACAGGAGTGATCCTGTCGGCTCCGTGGAAAAAGAGAACTGAGGAGAGTCAGTTAGAAGAGCGGGAAGGCAGCATCGCAGGCACAGTGGACTGCTCCTAAAAGCTTTCCTAGTGGTAGCTGGGGAGCTTCCCACGCTGGCTCTGTCGGTACCCAATGTCACCCATACGTGAGGACTACATTCCTGCTTGTTCCTGGAGATAAGGAAAATCCTAATTCATGTGTTGTTGTTAAGTGCTGTCAAGTCGGAGTCAACTCATGGTGACCCTCTGGATAGCTATCCTAAATTGTGTTAGGTCTTCAGTCAGGCGGCTCATTGTTGACAGACTGGTACCCGTAGCTGCTGTTATTGTATCGATCCATCTCATTGCTGGCCTTCCTCTTTTGCGCTGACCTTCTATCTTGCCAAGCATGATGTCTTTCTCTAATGATCTCTCTCTTCGCATGATGTGTCCAAAGCATGAAAGTCGAAGTTTTGTCATCTGAGCTTCTAAAGAAAGCTTAGGTTTGATCTCCTCTAGTACCGATTGGTTTGTTCTTCGGGCAGTCCATGGTATACACAGTATTTGCCGCCAGCACCATACTTCAAAGGCATTGATTTTCTTCCTATCTATCTTTTTCACTGTCCATCTTTCACATCCATACGAAGTTATTGAAAATACCATGGCTTGAACAAGTCGAATCTTTGTATGGAGAGAGACATCTCTGCTCTTGAGAATCTTATCTAGGTCTTTCAGAGTCATTCTGCCAAGAGCAATGCGTTGTCTGATTTCTTGACTGCTTGTTGCTTCTTTATTCATAGTTGATCCAAGTAGGTTAAAGTTGTTCACGATTTCAATTTCTTCTCCTTCAACAATGAACTTGTTGATTATGCCAGTTGTCATGATCTTTGTCTTCTTTACATTAAGGTGCAGGCCCATTTTGAGACTATGTTCTTTGATTGTGAGAAGCAAATGTTTCATATCTTCACTTTCAGCCAGTAATGTGGTATCATCAGCATAGCGAAGGTTGTTGAGTCTTCCACCAATCTTCACACCTCTGTTGTCTTCATACAATCCTGCTTCTCTGATGATTTGTTCTGCATATAAATTAAACAGGTAAGGGGAAAGTATGCAGCCTTGTTTTACACCTTTGCTTATTTTAAACCATTCTGTTTCTCCTTGTTCTGTTCTAACTGTTGCTTCTTGATCAATGTACAGATTGTGCAAGAGTACGATCAGGTGTTCTGGTATACCCATGCTTCTTAATGTGGCCCAGAGTTTCTCATGGTTTACAAAGTCAAAAGCTTTGCTATAGTCGATAAAGCACAAATAGATATACTTTTGGTATTCTTTAGTCTTTTCAAGGATCCATCTCACATCCACAATGATGTCTCTCGTTCCTCGCCCTTTCCTGAACCCTGCTTGCACTTCAGGTAGTTCTTGTTCCTAATTCATACAGGCCAATATCTAGTCCGCCGTTCATGACTAAAGTGATTGAAAAGATTGTCCAGATCCAGCTACAAGATTTCATTAACCTGAACTCTCCTTTAGATGAACAATAATATGGTTTTAGACCATTTAATTGCATAAAGACCCTTCTTTTAGCTCTTTATGATAAACTTATTCGAGGTACGGATAATACTAAATAGGCATTTGTCCTTGTATTTTTGGATATTGCCTCTGCATTTGATAATATTAGCCACAACATACTACTTACAAGACTACACCAGATAGGGCTAAATGGCACTGTGCACCAATGGTTTCAGTTCGACATCTCTGATTGTACCCAAGTTCAGATTGGCCAACAGACATCATCAACCTTCAAACAGGAACAAGGCATACCGCAAGGGTCTTCCATCTCAGCGCTCCTATTCAATTTCTACCTGCAACCAATCTGTAATATGATATTCTACTTTGAATTTTTTGAAGATATCTATGCGAATGATATAATGGTGTCTCTCCTCATAGATATAATGAAGCCCACACATCATCAAATGTCATCTTGCCTCAATGAAACCGTGAAATAGCTTAAAACACAAACATAAATTATAACAAAACTGAAGTTTTATATTACCAGGAATCAAAACTCCCCCCCCCTTCAAAACTCATCATGGCAGTAAAAAATGAAGTAAAATACCTTGGGGTTACCCTTAATCAGTCTCTAAGCATGGTGACACACATAAAACTAGCTACTAGATCTATTTTCTTTAAGTTACATATGATCCAACACCTAAGATCATTGCTTGATAATTATGACTTTAGATCTGTGCTCCGGGCCTTGATCACGGCAGATTTTGATTTTTGCAATAGTATTCTACAAGGTTTGCCTAAGATGACAATCAGCTTCAAGTGGCTCTGAATGTTGCAGACCGGATCATCTGTAAGCCTCATAGCATAAATCATATCAACCCAATAATTTATAATCTTTATTAGTTACCAGTAGGATCAAATATAAATCAATAATGATCCCTTTTAAACTCTTGAATAAAATCGCCCCATCATATCTCTCCTCTAATTAACACACCCACTAATAAAAGAATCTGAATAGATTGTACACAAAACACCATAATAGTCCCTTCTGACTTTCGTAATACAAAGCGATCTACAAGTAATAGGGCATTCACTTACTTTGCTCCCATTCTCTGGAATGCTCTACCAGAAAAATTAAGATCTATTAAGGATCTCCAAATGTTCCGAAAGGAAATTAAAAACTATTTGTTCATTGAACACTATGGTAACATTCATGACAATAACAAAATTTATCAGACCTAGCAATAATTTACTTAGATTCCCATTTCCACTCCAGATGTCCTAATCATCATTAGATATCCCTTATAGTAATGCAGTACTAAACTTAAGTAGATCATACTTGTAAATATGTTGACTGTAAAATAAGTTACCTGTAAACAGTTTGCTAAATAGTTTGTTCTAATTTTTAATGTATCTTGTTTGTTCATTGTAAACAGCCCTTGATCTTGGAAGGGACAATATAGAAAAACTTATAAATAAATAAAAATAAATAAAAAACTGATGAGCAACACATTATATATGAACTGAGTAACAAAATTGCTTCCTCCTGCTTCGAAATCATTGACTTAAACAAAACAAATAATAGTATGCTGAAACAGAGTGGAAGGGTTTCCTTTTAAGAGCATAAAACAAAACAATTTCTACCCAGAGTGCCTACTTTCCAGGACACGTATGCACAGTTCCCACAAGAAAACCCATCATGTGGAATACTCTAGGGATTTGTGCTAGGCCCGCTACATTTTAAACATATTCATAAATGACCTTGAAATGGAAACGAATGGGGTGATCAAATTTTCAGATGACACAAAATTATTCAATGCTATTAAAACACAAGAGGATTGGGACAAACACAAATAATATTAGTCAGAACATACAATCATAGAATATAGCTATCTCTGTTTGCTAAAAAAATCTTACCTAAAATTATCCTATTCTTGGGGATGCCAGTTTTAATTTCCTCATTGATCAAATCTCCGAGATCCTGTGACATTGATTCAATGGATTCGAGATGCTCTGGGCAGGCATTGGAGATTTTATATCTGTCAAACCACACTGTGGATAAGGCTCCCATCATTGGTGTGTATGGCCTGAAAGAGTAATTAAAGCAAAGTTACTCACCTCTCAGGCAATCTCCGGGAACATCAGGAATTAATCTTCACATATGGGTGACGACGGCACTGTGGAGATCATGCGGGAATGCTCCCCAATAGGAAAGCCTTTGGGAGCACTTCACTGTGCCTGCATGCCTGCCTTTCTACCTTCCCAAGTCCTCTCCTCCATTGAATTTGTAGCTAAGAGGAAGAGAAAAAAATAAACAAACAACTCCTAGGGAAGGAGGGCGGGTTGTGAAGACAGATCCCTGCTGTTCCCAGGTACGTAACTATGCTATATCCAGGAAGTCTTCACATATGGGATTCACTAACTCCCAGATACCAGACTGGCATATTGGGGAAGAGCAGTGATCCCAGAGGCCAAAAGCTGGTAGTCGAAGAGTCTGGAAGAGTTGTGGGCTATTGGACACAATTCCAGGAAGTGATACTCTCCCAGTGATAGTCTGGTCTCTTGTAGAAGTCCAGGACGGAGGGTAGGAGTTGAGTTTAGGTCCCAAATTGGTGCTGGAGTACAGCTTGACCAAAGACAGCGCCTGATGGGAGTCTCTGTCCAGACAATAGTGTGCAGCAAAAGTGTGAATGGAGGACCAGGTAGCTGCATGACAGATTTCCTCAATGGATACTGAACGGAGATTGGCTATGGAGGTTGCCATAACCCGCACATTATGAGCAGTGACATGACCCTCCAAAGAGTCCTGCCTGTGCATAAGCAAAAAAAAAAATGCAATTTTCTATCCATCTGGATAGAGTACGTTTTGTCGCCGGTAGGCCTAGGTGACTAGGATCAAAGAAAATGAATAAATTGAGAGGATCTCCTATGATCCTTAGTTCTATCCAAGTAGTAAGCCAGGGCTCACTTGCAGTCTAAGATGTGTAGCGCTGCTTCAGTCCGAGATGCATGTGGTCTCGGGAAGAAAATTGGTAGGATTACTGACTGGTTTAGATGGAAGGAGGAGACTATCTTCAGAAGGAAAAGTGGATGGGTACGCAGAACCGCCTTGTCATAGCGGAACCGGGTATTTATTTATTTAACCAGGCTTATGTACCGCTTTTCTACACGTCATAGCAGTGTACATTCAGGTACTGTATGTATTATATATATATTCCCCTACTTGTCCCCAAAGGGCTTGCAATCTATGTTTTTGTACCTGATGCGGTGAGCTGACGTGAGGGCAATGAGGAAGATTACCTTCCAAGACAGAAATTCAGTGAAGTGGTGGTTAAAGGCTTGAAAGAAGGTTTTAGAAGTTGAACGAGAACCACACTGAGATCCCAGGCCACCGGAGGCAGCTTAATGGGAGGCTTGGACAACAGGAAACCCCACATGAGGCGTGCCATTAAGGGGTTTAAGGAGATAGACTGTCCATCCAGTAGTTTGTAAGAGGCTGCAATGGCACCACGGTGAACACTCACTGAGTTAGTTTTAAGACCTGTTAAGGATAAGTGGAGAAGATATTGTAGAAGGGACTCCACTGGGCAAGAAAAAGGGGTCAATGTTCTTTGGGGAGCACCAGAGGGCAAACCTACACCAATTGAAGGCATAAGATTGCCTGGTAGAATATTTGTGTGATTCAAGGAGGACATCTTTGACCACCTATGGCAGGTCAAGGTCAAAGAGCACTATTCTTTCAGTAGCCATGCTGTCAGGAGTAGGGAGTGAAGATTGGGATGGAGGGGTGTCCTGTTGTCCTGAGAGAGGAGTTCGGGTGCAAACCCCAGGCTGAGAGGTTGAATCTGCACAAGTCAGAGAAGCAGAGGAAGCCACGGTTGACGGGGGCCAAAAGGGGGCCAATGAGGATCATTGAGCCCTTGTCGACTTGTAGTTGAAAAGCGTTTTGGGCATCAAGGGGATGGGTGGGAATGCGTAGAGCAGTCCCTGTCCACAATGTAGAAGGAAGGCATCTGAGGCCTGTTGGTTCAATGACAGAACCATGGAGCAGAAGAGTGGAAGCTATGTGTTTTGCGGAGTGACAAAAAGATCTATGAATGAGGTTTCCCACATTCGGAAGATCCAAGCAGTTGCCTCCCGATACAAGGTCTATTCGTGTGGATGAAGGATACGGCTTGTCTGCAAGGGCATTGAGTTTGCCGGGGAGGTACACCACTCTGAGGTGAATGCGGTGTGAGATAGCAAAGGACCACAGGCAAAGCGCTTCCTCACAGAGGGGATGGGACTCCTTCACCTCCTGTTTGTTTATGTAGAACATGGAAACTTGTTTGTCTGTCATGACTAGAACAGGCTGCCCTGAAAGTTGGGGATGAAAAACCCGAAGAGCATTTGTCAATGCCCGTAATTCTAGGAGGTTGATCTGCAGGGCAGATTCCTGTTGAGACCACAGATCCTGTGTGGTTAGGTCATTCAGATGCACTCCCCAACCCAGCTTGGAAGCATCCATTGTCAGGGTACATTGATGTGGAAGCATATGAAAAGGTACAGACTAGTAGGTTCTGTGGAGAACACCACGACTTAAAGGATCTGATCAGTTTAGGGGTGATGTGGATCTCGTCTCCGAGATGCCCCTTTGCTTGCATCCATAAAGAAGACAGAGTCCATTGTACTTGTCGTATGTGTAATTGAGGGGACAGCATGGACCGTGGAAGCCATGTGTTCTAATAAATGTAGTATCTATCAAGATGTTACTCGGCTTTACTTTTGCACTCCCTTTGCCAGTCTGATGAGGTGGGCACAGCTAACCTGTGGAAAGAAAGCTCGGGTCTGTTTAGTGTCTAAGAGCACTCCGATGAACTCCAGTCATTGGGCTGGAGCAAGGTGAGACTCTGGGAAGTTTAAGACAAAGCCCAGGTGTTGGAGCACCATGATGGTGTGATGAAGGGAGAGTCTTACCTCTCAAGTCTCCCCTGATGAGTCAGTCGCTTAAGTAAGGGAAGACAAACACCCCCAAGGTGCATAAGTAGACAGACTACTGAAATAAATTTCATGAAGACCTTGGGGCAGAGGCTAGACCTAAGGGAAGAACCTGGTATTGCTAGTGGTCTCCTTGAATCATGAAGCACAGATACTGTCTGTGCAAGGGATGGATCAGTAAATGTATGTATGCCTCTTGTAGATCTAGAGAACATAGCCAATCATGTTTCTGGAGGTATGGTAGAAGAGTTCCAAGAGAAATCATTTGAATTTCTCTTAGACCATGAATCTGTTTAGGTCTCCGAGATCCAAGATGGGCCTGAAACCTCTTGTTTTCTTTGGAATGAGAAAATATGGAGAGTAGAAGCCCATCCCTTCTTGAGGAGGAGGAGGCGGAACTCTTTCTATGGCACCCTGGGAAAAAAAGGTGGTCACCTTTTCTTTTAAGACAGTGCTTTGAAGGGGTTGTGTGGGATAATCCTTTGTGAAGATGGCAACCCTTTTGGATAATCTGGAGTGTCCACTGCTCTGATGTTATGAGCTGCCACCTGTGTGCATAGTAACAGAGTCTGCCAGCTATGTGGAGGGGCTGGGGACCCTCCAAGGGCAGACTGGCAATGCTCTCCCAGGAAGGAGTCAAAAACCAGATGCAGGTTGTGCCTGTGCAGCTAGTTGAGGCTTAGGAGCCTTAGGCTGGCAAAGGCCCTGCTGTCTCTGTTGAGGCTGAGCGGCAGCAGAGGGTGGGTAAGAATAGTATCTCTTCTTAGAATAGAAAGATATTTTTTTGGGAAGAGACTTCCTTTTGGAAGGGTCAGCTGTTTTCCTTAAAAGGTGTTTTAGGGTGAGATCATCCGTCTCAATTTCCCCTGCTTTTTTCCTCCAGTCTTTGCCAAAAAGATTTTCTCCAGTTCATGGGATATTGGCCAATTTGCCCTGGACCCATTGCTCGAGATCTGATGCCTGTAACCAGGCCATTCTACGAACCTCAATGCAGACTGCTGAAGCTCTGCTTGTTGATTCAAAGGCATCGAAAGAAGCCCTGGTAATAAACTTAGAAGTACTTTGGCTTTGCTTGATGAGTGTCTGGAATGTACTCCATTTATCCCCAGGAAGCAAGGGGGTGAAAGTTTCCAGATCCCTGGTGACATCCTTCAGAAACATGCCCATGTACAGCATGTAAGAGTTTATTCTGGAGGCCAACATGCATGCTTGGGAGCGTCAATGACCAAAGGCAATGAGTGTCCTCCAGTCTCTGCCAAGTGACATGGATGAATGGTTCTTAGAGTTCTTTATGTGGTGCATCGCCGATTCCACCACCACTGAATGGTGGGGGAGCTGAGGACTTTGGAAGCCTGGGCACTCTGGTAGTCAGTACATGGTATCGAGTCTCTTGCTGACAGGCGAACTGTGAGCAGGGCTTCCCACATGTGGAGCATAAGATCCTGTAGGATCCGATGCACTGGTAATGTAGCTGCCTCCTTGGGCATGGGAGGATATTGGAGTATCCCCAATTCCTCTGCTCTCTGTTCCTTTTCAGAAGCTACTGTGATGGCGAGCTATGCTGACATGTCACATATGAAGTCCTGAAAGGATTTTTTTTTTTAAAAATTTTATTTAGCTCACACCTTTCCAGTAGTAGATCAAGGCGAGTTACAGTCAGGTAATATAGGTATTTCTATTGGTATATTTTCTGGTGAGGACCAGCACAGTTCCCGAGGCAGTGTAGGGTCCAAAGGGATGTCTGGAAGTTCTCGGGAATCGATTCTGAAGAACTGGAATCAGAGTCTGGTAAGAAGTCAAAGTATTTGCAGTCTTGATGCTTTATGGACATCAAAGTTCAATGCCGATACTGATGCTTGGAAGTATCAGAACAGAGAGCCATGTCAGTTGGAGTCGGTTCCAATGACAGTATAGCCCTCGGGATTCTGTCGATGCCGATTCAAGGGCCAACATCGGAGCTGATACACCTGGCTGTAGGCTCGATGCCAAAGCCTGCACTCCTGGAGCTCTCAATGTTATCTGTACAGAGGCTGCCAGGAGTGCTGCCAAATGCCTCTTGAGAGCCAGCATGCACTTGTCCAGGGAGAAGGCCAATGTCTGGGTGGAATCGTCCATAGGGATCTGAGCCACTGTCCTAGAACATGGAATCGGTAGCGCTCCAAAGGTTGGTTCCTCGGGAGCGTCCTGGAGCCCCTTTTGTGCTTTGGAGGACAGATCCTCCCGCCAGGGCTGTTTGGCTGGCCGGTCTGCATTGGAAACACCTCTAAGGGAGTCAATACTTATACTGGGACTTCTCTCTGGTCTCAGTAATGGTCTTCGATGCCGAGGACTATGGAGAGGTCAGAGATTTAGATTTACTCTTATGTTTGCACTTTGAAAAAAAGCTGAGACTCATGAGAGGAAGACTATGTCCTCGAAGTGAAAGCCACTGACATGGAGTCCAAGGCTAACAACAATCCATACTGTCTGGATCAGTTCTTTAGGCCTCTCTTTGTTATTTGCTGGCACAAAGGATAAGAATTGGGTCGATGTTTAGGCCCCAAACATTTTAAACACAAGTCATGTTTATCAGTGACTGATGTGGTACCAGCACACGTGGCACATTTTTTAAAACCAATAATTGGCTTTTCCATGCCTCAAAAAGTTGTCTTCAAGATTGAAGATGAGGCTATGGAGGCCTAAAGGCCTAGTTTAGCGGCAAAAACCACATTAAAGAAAAAAGAAATTGAACAATGTAAAATAAAAACAATTATCGTGACCAGTGTCAACAGGAAGGCAGAAGAACGATATTCCACACCAAAATGATGTTTTTCGGTGGTGAAAGGATGACACATCCTGGTGGCTCCGCAGAAAATGAATAACTAAGGAAAGGAGTTGGGAAGGCAGGCACGCTGGCGCAGTGGAGTGCTCCTAAAGGCTTTCCTATTGGAAGCTGGGGAATATTCCCATGCAGGCTCTGTCGGTGCCAACATCATCCATATGTGAAGACTGAATTCTGTTTGTTCTTGGAGCTTACACTTTACAACAGAGCAGTCAAACAAAACACACTGAAAAACATGATAAAAAGAAGTAATTCAGGATAAACTGAATGGTGAATATATGGACTTTAAGCAAACAAATACTGCAAATATTAATGAACAAACAAACCTCTTCCAAAGACAAGGAAGCTGTAAACTAGAGGGCATAACATGAAGTTGCAAGGAGGTAAACTGAAAGACAATGTCAGGAAATACTTCTTCACTGAAAGGGTGGTGGATGCTTGGAATGCCCTCCCGATGGAAGTGGTGGGGCAAATACAGTGACAGAATTCAAAATGGCATGGGACAGACAGAGGATCCCTTTATAGCAACAGGATAAAATCAAAATCAAAATAACTCTCTCTTATATCTCAACAAATAGGTGTGATCTACACAGAGTGGTGGGTACACCCCTAAACAAAGGCATGGGGAGGGGTGACCTGCAAGGAGCGGCAGGTGCACTTACTCTTGCCGCCTTGCTGGGCGGACTAGTTGGATCATATTGGTCTTTATCTGCCATCATATACTATGTTACTATATGTATAGGGAGTTTATATGATAAAGATCAAGTGGACCAACAGCTGTTTCAACCTGTAGCTTATGATCATCAACTACTAGTATGCAAACTCAAGCTAAAGTTGAAAAAGAGCAGTTCCGGTGACGTCACGGAGCGAATGGCTGTGTGCTAGCTGAGCTCCTGTGGAGTCCTGTAATATTAGGGGGAAAAGTGCGGACCCCGGCGCCCAAGTGAGTGGAGAACGGGTCAGGGCGATGGCGCAAGCAGCGAAAAAGAAGCTGGCGGGCTTTCGATCGTCCTACGTGACGCGGAAGGAGGATGCGGAGCGGACGGCTGCCGAAGCGGCGAGGCCTGGTAGCAAGGCGAGTTCGTCGGAGGATGAGGAGAGTGAGGAGATCCAGGAGATGGAGTTGCCTCTCCGGGAGTGGCTGAGGGCTTTCCGGAAGAGCATGCGGGCAGATCTGGCGGAGATGCGCAAGGACATTAAAGACTCGCTAACGAGTTTGCATCAGGACCTGAGCGGCCTGGGAGACCGCGTGGTGGTTCTTGAAGAGCACGCGGAGGCCTGCAGTGGTGAACTGCAGGGGCTGACTGAAGCGCAGTGCAAACTGGAGATGCAGCAGGAGGCGATTGTGGAGAAGTTGGAGGAGATCGAAGATCGGGCCCGCCGGAACAACCTGCGGGTGAAAGGTATTGCAGAGTCGGAGGGGCAACAGAACTGTGAACAGGTGGTCCGGCGTCTATGTGCGCATATTTTGGCGCTGGAGGGCGGTTCGACGCCAGTGGAGCGGGAGATTGGGGTAGAGCGGGCACATCGCAGTCTAGGCCCGCGGCGTGATAAACAACCCCGAGATATCATCGCCTGCATGAGCAGCTTCCCACTCAAAGAAAAGATCCTGCAGATAGCCCGGAAGTATCGGCGGATTGCGTGGGAAGGCGCGGAGGTGGACATTTTTAATGACTTGTCCAAAGGGACTCTGGACCGGAGGAGAGGCCTGCGGGAAGTCACTGCCTACTTGAGAGGGAAAAGCCTGAGATACAGGTGGCTGTTCCCCTTCGGGCTTCTAGTTACCGTGAATGGCGTGACGAGAAAGGTGAAGGAGGCCGAGGAAGCCTGGACTGTGTTGGGTGAGTTGGGTTGTGAACAACTCCCGAAGAGGATAAGCGGAGCGGGTGAGAAAATGTTGGGTGGCGCAGCAAATCCCAGGTGGCAGCGAGTGGCCGAGAAAGGACGGCGGCTGCAGCGGAAAGGGGCAGATCGAGAGGAGGGGCAGCAAGCGCTACCAGCAGAGTGAGCGTGTGGCCCTTTGCCTCTGGGACTGGTCTTGGCCCTGTTTAATGGATCAGACCTCTGGACATTGGGGTGATGATGGTGGGTGATTGGAGGGTGGCAGGAGGGATGTGATTGAGGGTCGAAGGTGTGGGAGGAGGGCGGGGGGGATTGGGGTGAGATGCAGGATTGTCACTATCGGAAGTAAGGTAAAATGGAGGGGTGGTGGGAGGGGGGGATGGGAGGGGGACGGGAGGGGGATGGGAGGGGGGGGGAAGGGAGGGGGATGGGAGGGGGGGGGAGGGGGGGAGAGGGGGAGGGATCAGGACATATGTTCAAGGTAGGGGGGGTATGTCGGGGTACGGTGCAGGATGCTGCGGGTGGGCACACTGAATGTACGGGGGTGGAACACGCCTACCAAGCGGCGCTTATTGTTCCGGGAGGCGGAGAAAAATGAATGGGATGTGATCCTAGTACAGGAGACGCATTTGCGTCGGCGGGATGTGGGTCTGATGCGGCACCCCCGGTATGGAGAACAATACTTTTCTTGTAGTCGGGAGGGGGGTAAGAAAGGGGGGGTAGCGGTGCTTATACGGGGGGGGAGTGGGATTCGAGTGACACGGAGTTTTGAGGATGGGGAGGGGCGGGTGGTGGGCGTGGTGGGCAGCTGGGGGGGAGAGGAAATTATGATTGTGTCGGTGTATGGGCCGAATGGCGTGCAAGTGGGGTTCTGGCAGAGGGTGTGTAAGTTATTGGGGCAACAGGGGGGGGGGGAAAGGGTGGTGGGGGGTGATATGAATGTGGTATTGGAGCGCTTGATGGACAGGGAGTCGGGGAGGGGGGAGGGTAGGGGGCGGAATAGGAAGGCTTTGCATCGGATGATGACACGGTTGAATTTGGTTGATGCCTGGCGGGTTTTGCACCCTAGGAAGCGGGAGTTTACACACTACTCCATCCCCCATAATAGTTGGAGTCGGATAGATATGATGCTGGTGGATCAGGACTGGATGTTGGGGGTAGGAGGGGGGGGGGTTGGTTCCCATTGCTTGGTCTGATCACAAAGCAGTTGAAGTGGAGTTTAAGGGGCGGGATAGGGATGGCTTACGGTTTTGGCGCCTGAATGAAGGGTTGTTGAAGTGTCCGGCGGTGGTGAGAGATATTAGGGAAGAGATCAAGGAGTACTTGGCGAGGAATGATATGGGGGAGGTCCGGGTGGCGATGGTGTGGGAGGGGCTCAAGGCGGTTATTAGAGGGAAGTTTATTCAATGGGGGGCGCGTAAGAAAAGGGAGAGATATGAAAAGGAACGGGATTTAGGGAGAAGGTTGCAGGAGGCTGAGGAGGTTTTTCGGAGAACTGGAAAGGAAGGGCCTCGGGGGGTGATGGAAGCGATTCGGGGGGAGTTGCAGGGGTTGCAGGTGGAGCGGGTAGCGTTGGAGCTGGCCTGGGTGCAACAACGGTTTTATGAGTTTGGGAATAAAGCTGGGTGGATGTTGGCCCAGCGGCTGCGGAGTCGTAGGGTGGCCTCCCGGATTTATCAGATCAAGGGGAAAGGGGGAGAGGTGCTGTTTCGGGAACGGGACATTCAGGAACGCTTCAGGCAGTTTTACCAGGAACTCTATTCGGAGGATGAGGGGGTGGAGGGGGAGGGTATAGAGCGGTATTTGGCGGAGGTCAGGCTTCCAAGTTTGTCGGGGGAAGCACGGGAAGCTATGGAGGCCCGGATTGGAGTGGCCGAGGTGGAGCGGGCTATTCAGGGGATGCCAGGGGGGAAGGCACCGGGGCTAGACGGGCTCCCGAGTTCGTTTTATAGGTTATTCCAGGCGGAGATCGGAGAGGTTATGTGTAGGGTATTTAATGGGATGTTGGAGGAGGGGGGGGATCTGCCGGTGGGTATGTTAACAGCTGGGATTACAGTGTTGCCGAAAGGGGGGCGGGACCCGTTGGAGTGTGGGTCTTTTAGACCTATCTCACTTCTAAATGTGGATGTTAAGGTGCTAGCCAAAATTCTGGCGGGCCGTCTGGGGCCCTGGCTGTCTACAGTGATCAAGAATGACCAGACGGGGTTTATCCCGGGGCGCCAGGCTGCTGATAACATTAAAAGGGCGGTGGGGGGTGTTATGGGAAGCGTGACGTGGGACGGAGGAGTTTTTGTTAATGTCTGTGGATGCCGAGAAGGCTTTTGATAGGGTGCATTGGGGTTTTTTGATGGCGGTGTTGGAGCGCCTGGGGGTGGGGGAAAATATGGTGGGTTGGATACGCGGGCTTTATAAGGGACCGAGGGCGAGGGTGAAGGTCAATGGTTGTTATTCACGGGATTTTAGTCTGGGACGGGGGACGAGGCAGGGGTGTCCTCTCTCACCGCTGCTTTTCGCAATGAGTGTGGAGCCCTTGGCGGAAGCTATTCGATCCAACGAGCGGATTAGGGGTTTGGTAAGGGGGGGTGGCTCATAAAATATCTCTTTATGCGGATGATATCCTGCTGTATTTGGAGCGGCCGGAGGAGTCTCTCCCGGAGGCCATGGTGGCGATGCAGGTGTTTGGGGCCGTCTCCGGATTCAAAATGAATGTGGATAAGACGGAGGTATTGAGGGTTCGGGTTTCACCGAGGGTGGAGGAGCGGTTGCGGGGTATGTATCCCCTGAGATGGGTTAACCAGGCTCTGAAATACCTTGGGGTGCAATTGGGAGCTAAATATGGGGATTTATACCGACTTAACTACCCGGGGGTAGTGCGGGCATTGGAGAGGGATTTGGAGGGCTGGATGAGACAAGACGTCTCGTGGTTAGGACGGATGGCTGGGGTTAAGATGAATGTGTTGCCGCGGTTGTTGTACCTATTCCAGGCCTTGCCAGTACGGGTGCCCGATGCCGAGTTACGGCGCGTGCAACGGAAAGTGTTTCAGTATATTTGGAACAGGCGACCGCCGCGGCTGGCCCGGGAGGTACTTTACGCCCCGCGGGTGGCGGGGGGGCTTGGGGTGCCCAATATCCTTGATTATTACCGAGCGGCGCAATTAAGGCATGTTATGGACTGGCGGAAGCGGACGGATATGCAGCCTTGGGTACATTTGGAGCGTACAGTGGTGAAGGGTGGCCACCTGGAGGCTTGGTTGTGGGCGGGGAGGAAGCACCGCAAGGAATTAGGTGCGGGATCGCCGGCTATGCAGCAGGTAGCCAGGGTGTGGGACGGGGTGCGGCGTGGGGGACGGGGCGAAGGGAACGGGAACCGGTTTTCGGTTATGATGCCGTGGCGTGGATGGAAGCCTTTTACACCGGGCTGGGAGGGGGGTAGGTTTGATAGTTGGACGGGGAAGGAAAGGGCTGGTGTGTTTTTACCAACTCTTGGAGGAGGGGGTGGTGCGGCCCTTTGAGGCAGTTCGGGTAGAATATGGCTTGGAGGAGCGGGACCGCTATCCATATGTCCAGGTGCGCTCTTTCCTTTGCAGGGGTAAGGGGTTGGGTGGGCTGGGGGAGGAGGTGTCGGCCATGGAGGCGCTTTGGTATGGGAAGTTTGGGTCCAGAGGGATGGTTTCTGCGTTATATCAGGCTGTTCGGGAAAGGGGGGCGGACAGGTTCCCTTATATGCTAGAGTGGGAGCGGGATCTGGGGAGGCCCTTGTCAGCGGCCGATTGGAAGCAGATCTGGGATAGGGTTAGGGGGTTGCCTTGGGCCAGTAGTATTAGAGAGAACTGGTATAAGATATTATTCAGGTGGTATTACACTCCAGAGCGTCTTCATAGGATCTATCCGGGGGTGGCGGAGGGCTGCTGGAGGGAGTGCGGGGGGATAGGCACTTTTTGGCATATATGGTGGGGGTGCCCTAAGGTACAAAGTTTTTGGGGGCAGGTGCTTCAGTGGATCCATCAACATCTCGGCGAGGAAGTCCGGTCAGACCCTGGGGTATGCTTGTTGTCCTGGGGGGGAGGGGGGCAAGGGGATGGGGGACCCATGATTCGAGCGTGCTTGAGTGCGGCACGGTGTGCGTTGGCGGCAGCGTGGAAAAGAGTGGGGGTACCTACAGTGGGGGAGTGGGAATGTAGGCTGCGGCAGGTGATTCTTATGGAACAATTGACAGCGGTTAGGAGGGAACGGGCGGCGAAATTTAGGGCTCAGTGGGGAGATTTATGGAATGTCCTGGGGGGGGGAGGACAGGGAGGGGCGGGAGGAGGGAGTGTTTAGTGGGGGGGGGGACGGGCAGGTGGGAGGAGTAGCGGGGCGGGGGGTAGTGGGGTTTGGTCCGGGGGGGGGGGCGGGGGGCTGGGGGGTTGGAGGGTACTCCTGGGTGCTGGTTGTTGCTGTGTTGTGTTGTGTTGTGTTGCAGCTGATAATAACCACAAATTATGTTGTTTAATTTGGAAGGGAGGGGGGGAGGGGGGGGGAGGGGGAGGGGAGGGGGGGATAAAGCAGAAAAGAAGGCATGCATTGACAGTGGGGTGTGTTGTTCTCTTGTGTACTGTGTGTTGTTTCTGATTTGGTGGTGTACCGTTGTGTTTATTCCTTCATTAAAAACTTTAAACTATAAAGTTGAAAAAGAGCAAACCACTCATGAATGCAGCAAAATATGACCTTGAGAATATACCACTGGAATTTAAAGACTGCCTGCAAAATCAATTTGCTGCTTTAGATACAAATGACAGAGCTCCAGAAGAGTTATGGAATGACATCAAGAAGGTTGTGTTGGAAGAAAGTGAGAAGTCTCTACAAAAGGTGAAAAAGCAAAAACGGCCAAAATGGATGACGGTAAAACTAAACAGAGTACTGTGTTAGATGAATGGGGGGGGGGGGAAGCTTGTAATATAGGGCAGAGAAAGCTTGTGATATAGGGCAGAAGAGAGGAAGCCCAAATTATGAAATGAGGCGCAGATATGGTGATAGCGCCGTTGATTATGTTGGCCGTTGACATTCGATGACTGCCAGTAACCCCAGTTTGCAGTTCCCCTTGGGGTGGAACTTTTCAGGAGGACAAACTGTGCTGGTTACAGTATGAGATGGCCCTTAATGATTTGGGGCGACCTCATACCAGTCACGAATGGGTTGGTGGTAGTTTAAGGCTGCTGAAAAAGCGCAGCAAGCCAATGACTCTGTGTTTGAAAATGTAAAAATCGAGTGTTTAGGATGGATATGTGTTTTAACTAAACGGACAGAAACTGAAATTAATGCTAGTAATCCTCCTCCAAAGAATTGTGAACCCTGTAATGTCCTTTTTGCTCCTCCAGCCTATGAGGAGGATTTCAATGCTTTAGTGGTACGCATTTAGGAAAAGGAGCTGTTCCCCAGGAAGGGAAGCACACCTAGGCAGAAAGATTAAAGACGGATGATTCCAAATAAAGCTTAGAGTCGCTTCACTGGAGAGGAGTGTCTCTGAGGGGGAATGGTCACCGTAGCGTCCAAATTTATCAGATACATTTTTAGGTGAAAAGCTGGAGACTGAGGTGAAGCAAATGGAAACCTGTGCACAATATCAGCTAAGGCTGAAGGCAGAGATTGAAGATTTTGATCAGTAATTAGTCTGAGTGGTTGGAAGGATAGTGAACGTATAAAAGAAACTAAAACTTACAGGGAAAAACTTAAATCATTGCTCTATGACAAAATAGAATTAATCAAAGTTTTGAAGGACTAATTTTCATGTCATAACTGTAGTATGAAGTGGATTCTCTAGTTTGGTGGTTAGGGAAGGGGAGTGTGCTGTGCAGTACACCGCAGTAACAATTTGGAGGTTTCCGGCACAGATAACAGCTTGGCATAACTGTATATTTTTAGCAGGAAGAAAGTATTGAGCAACCGTGGTAAGATTTTTTTTGTTAGACTAACCATAAATAAGCCTTATTGGGGAAGTTAATTTAAAAAAAAAGTAGAACAAACCAGTCGGTACTAGAGGAGATCAAACCTAAGCTTTCTTTAGAAGCTCAAAAGACAACACTTCGACTTTCATACTTTGGACACATCATGCGAAGAGAGAGATCATTAGAGAAAGACATCATGCTTGGCAAGATAGAAGGTCAACGCAAAAGAGGAAGGCCAGCAATGAGATGGATCGATCAGGTAACAGTCTGTCAACAATGAGCCACTTGACTGAAGACCGAACACAATTTAGGACAGCTATCCAAAGGGTCGCCATGAGTCGACTCCGACTCAACGGCACTTAACAACAGGGAGTTACATTAGAAGCATTCCCACATGCAAAAAGCAGCATTGAGATGTAGAGTGAAATACATGTCTCAATGCCATTTCAGAACTTGCTTTTTGTAGACATGGGATTACTCACCATTTCTACAGAGCCAAAGGGAAAGGTGGGGGCAGAGAGTGGGGGGAGGAGGGAGGAGAGGGCGAAGAGGGCCTGCCATGCAGATGTGGATTTCAGAAAGGGAACAATATCTGGCAAAAAATATATGGATAATAAGGAGCGAGGTGTAAAAACAGGAAGTCCCTTATTAAATAAAAATCCTCTTCCTGTTTTTACATCTCTCTCCTTGTTGTTCTGCAAGTATGTATGCTCTCTTGTGGACCCAACAAAATATATGGATGTCAGGATTTACACCTGCTCCCAGGCATGATTAAGTGACTGCTGACAGGGGCAGATATCAATGCCAATGTCAGTCCCCTAGCTTACCCCACATCCCCAAACAGCCCCCCCCCCAAAGCAGCTCATCAATCTCTGCCCTCTCCCCCCTGAGGCAGAAACAAACCCTTCCCATCACTGAAGACTCCCGAACCTCACGTCATGCCTCCCCCAATAACTCCCCCCCCCCAATCAACCCCCACCTTGGGTTTACTGATATTGTTGGGAGTATAGTGGGAGCGCATGCTAGGCCCACTTGTTCCTGCTCGGCACGAGGTGTTTCTTCAAAATGGTGCCACTGATCTCTAGCAGTATTCATTTGGTAATGAGAGTTGGTAATGAGAGGGGGTAATGAGGAGGGGATGGAGGCCAGATGTGATGTTCGGGAGTCTTCAGAGAGCAGGAAGGGGGTTGTTGTTACTGCCTGGGGGGGGGGGGGGGGGCAGATTAGTGAGCTGCATGGGGGGGATGGGAGGTGGGATCAGGGAGCTGTTTCAGAAAGGGGGCTGATGAGGGCTGCCAGGGGATGTTTCTGGGCTTGGAGATGTGATGTAGGGTGGGGGTCTGGACCAGTAATCCTGCAGCGGTATGCCTGTGCAGCAATTTTAGGAGGCTGTGCTATGTCTAGGTAGGGGTGTGGGGGGGGGGGGAGTTTCCATATCTTTTTTTTTCTCCCTGTGCAGCCTCCTAAAATTGCTGCCTTTGAAAGATGTTCAGGAGCATACCTGTAGCTATTTTACAAGAGGCTCTATGTTTAGCAGAACCACTGCAAAATACTTGCCTCATTCTCCACGTCCTTTCTAAGAGACCACTTTTAATGGAAAAGGTTCCTCTCACAGATTAAGACCACATAAATGCCTTTGAACGTGCCTCTCGGAGTTTCCAACAGTAACTGATATTTCAGTAACAATTAACATGCCTAACTGGCACTAACAATATTGGTCTTAGCTCAACGAATCTATCATCTACCATCATACCAAAAGCAACAAGTGGGGAAAGCACACGGAGCACGGCCTATGGAATTATTTGCAATCCTTTTGTGTTTTTTTTTATTTGTGTTTCTAACCTGGAAGGAATGGTTTGGAGTGGCTCCCAAACATTCATTTGGAAAGAATATTATACTAAGGAGGTCCCTTTAGAAGCCTCTATATGTGGAAATAGAGGAATTTATGCATGTAGACTGAAAACAAGAGAATATGGTGACTTTAGAAAGCTGCTATTTCCATGTATAGATGGCCAGGACACAAAAATTTCAAGTGAGCATGTTTTGGGTGGGCTCACAGGGAGGGGCTGGTTGAATTGACTTGCACCCACCTGGTCGACCCTGGGCTTCACAGCTTCCACACCTTCCAGAGCCTACACCCAGCTCAGCTTTGTATCTTTTTGCCTGTCTTGTTGGTTGTTTTTGCTGCTGTTGATATAAAATTTAACTGCTGGTTTTACATTCACTTCTGGGAATATTCTGACTGCCTGCATTCCTTGTGTAGCCCTTAAATCAGATATCTAAGTGTGCCCTCAGTTCATGTAAGGCCTATTGGCCAAGGACACTTAGGTTCCTGCCAACCCTACCCCTCACCCCACCCACCCCAAGGCTGCATTGCCTATATAGCGGTCATATACGTTGACATCTATCCTCTTAATTTGGTGTTACGTCCACCTTCTCCTTCTAGGACCACACATGTCTTGTATTCAGTGCAATAATTGTGGTGCCTTCATTCTGAGAAGAATCATCTGGAACCTAAGATCTTGCCCGATATGCCTCAAGTTATCTGCCATGTATAAAGAATTGACTCTATTAAGGGAAGAAGTAGCTGCAATGAAACGCACCTCTTCTAGGATACAAACCAAACAAAGTCCACCACGGTTCCCACAAAGAACCAAACATCCCAAGAACAAATGGATCACAGCGGGCTCTGATAAATTGTGTCCTGTAACGCAGACACACCCTCTACATCATGAGATATCACTGCATAATGCCTTCTCTGCTTTGGTTAATGAGGATGCCCAATCCATGGAAACTGAAGGGCCCTTAAATGAGACAGTCAATGCCCAATCTCCTGAAAAAGCACCAAATATGAAGAAAAACTCAAGGAACAGAAAACTACTACTACTTGGTGATTCCATCATCAGAGGCACCAACTTGGGAACACAGTTCAAAGGAGAAAAGTTAGTCAAATGCCTCCAAGGCTCTTCAGCTAGCAGGAATACAAAACAAATTGTTGATGTAATTAGCGCTGAAAGTGAGCTCTCCAAAATTGATGCTGTCATCCACTTGGGTATACATGACCTGGCTAAAAACAGTGCCACTACATTTCAAAGGGACTTCTAAACTCTGGGAGAGAAACTTAAGCCCACTGTTAACACTGTAGCATTCTCAGAAGTTCTACCTGTTCTTGGTAAGGGGGCAGAAAGGCTGCATCGCATAAATGATAATTACACTTACCTGGTAATTGTAGTTCCTTGAGTGACGACAGTTCAGTCCTTTACCTCGGCAGTGTTACATGCAGGCTGGAAAGGCCCATCCCTTTGATTACTGCTCTGGTACATCCCAGAGGTAGAGGACTGAACTGGAGGAACGATAAGTAAATGATAATTACAATTACCTGGTAACTGTAGTTCCTTGAGTGACGACAGTTCAGTCCTCATGCCCACCCGGGGAGTTTTGTCAGGTATAGCTTCGACCTGGCGGTAGAACAATAGGAGTTACAGGTAGGTCTGTCATTATTTAGTTTCACCTTTCTTCTCCCTTGTTGTTGTATGTTTGGACACGGAGGAGTATAAGAAAGGTTTGTCTGCATATTTGCAGTAAGGTTTCAGTTTAGATGGCAGAGGTTCTTTAAGATACTTATTTGTTGCTCCTTTGAGTCTGCTTTGTTAATAGTTCACACTGGGGCTGATGGGAGTATCGAGCAAGCTATATCCAGTGATGTCACGATTCTGACATGCCAGTTTCCAAGCTGCAGGAGGGTTGTCAATCTCCTCCTGCAGCTTGGAAACTGGCATGTCAGAATCGTGACATCACTGGATGTAGCTTGCTGGATACTCCCATCAGCCCCAGTGTGAACTATTAACAAAGCAGACTCAAAGGAGCAACAAATAAGTATCTTAAAGAACCTCTGCCATCTAAACTGAAACCTTACTGCAAATATGCAGACAAACCTTTCTTATACTCCTCCGTGTCCAAACATACAACAACAAGGGAGAAGAAAGGTGAAACTAAATAATGACAGACCTACCTGTAACTCCTATTGTTCTACCACCAGGTCGAAGCTATACCTGACAAAACTCCCCGGGTGGGCATGAGGACTGAACTGTCGTCACTCAAGGAACTACAGTTACCAGGTAATTGTAATTATCATTTACTTATCGTTCCTCCAGTTCAGTCCTCTACCTCTGGGATGTACCAGAGCAGTAATCAAAGGGATGGGTCTTTCCAGCCTGCACGTAACACTGCCGACCCAAAACAGGCATCACTCACAGCTGCCACGTCAAGACGGTGATGCTTGCTGAAGGTATGCAGCGATGACCACGTAGCAGCCCTACAAATATCCGCTGGCAGAACCAAACTGTGTTCCGCCCATGAAGACGCCTGTGCTCTGGTGGAATGCGCTTGCAGCCCTGCAGGCACCACCCGACCTTGAATCAAATAGGCGGAAGAAATAGCTTCTCAGATCCACATGGCAATGGAAGCCTTTGCTGCCGCCTCCCCCTTTCGAACGCCACCGAATAAGACAAACAGCCGATCTGACTTGCGAATTGGTTGAGTAGCCGACAAATACTGCTGCAACATGCTCCTTACATTCAAACGACGCAAACTGCGGTCTTGGACATCACCAACCATAGAACCCAGCACTGGAAGCGTTATCGCCTGACTTAAGTCAAAGGGGGAAACCACTTTCGGCAAAAAGGACGGGACCATCCGCAACACCACCTTTTCTCTCGAGAATACCAAGAACGGTTCCCTACAAGACAAGGCGTGCAGTTCTGAAATGCGTCTCGCTGAACAGATCGCCACTAGGAAAACCGTCTTTAACGTCAAGTCCTTCATCGACGTGCGATGCAAGGGTTCAAAGGGTGGCCTGGTTAACGCCTCTAACACCAAATTCAGGTCCCAAGGTGGGATCATCACCCTGCGTAATGGACGTAATCTCGAAATCGCTTTAAGGAAACGCAAGACATCGGCATAAGCACCGAGCGCAGTGCCCTGCACCTTTCCCCTAAAACAAGAGAGAGCTGCCAGTTGCATGCACAGCGAACTGGCTGCCAGACCTTTATCAAAATCATCCTGAAGAAAACTCAAAACCGAAGACATGGAGGCCGCAGCCGCCCGAACTTGCCACCTCGAACACCAATCCTCAAATATGTGCCAAATACGAACATATGCCAGGGACGTAGAGCGTTTTCGAGCATTCAGCATCGTTGCAATGACAGCAGATGAATAACCTTTCTTCAACCTGTCCCTTTCAAGGGCCATACCATAAGCAAGAACCGATCCACTTGAGGCATGAAGAGCGGCCCCTGGCGTAACAGATCCGCCCGCACTGGCAACCGCCAAGGATCGCCGTCTAATAGGCACACCAGATCCGCGTACCACGGACGCCTCGGCCAGTCTGGTGCCACCAGGAGTACTCTTCCCGGATGAGCTCCGATTCTTTGAACTACTCGCCCAATCAACGCCCACGGAGGAAAGACATACAGAAGCCCTATCAATGGCCACCGATGCAACAACGCGTCTATGCCTTCCGACATCCTCTCTCTCCTTCTGATGAAGAAACGGTTGGCCTTTGCCAACTGGAAGGTTGCCATGAGATCCATTATAGGCCTCCCCCAGCGGCCCACTATCTGGGCAAACACTTCCGGGTGAATCTCCCATTCCCCCGCATCCACTCGCACTCTGCTGAGAAAATCGGCCATCACATTGTCTCTTCCTGCAATATGCACCGCCGAAATGGCCGTTAACCGACCTTCTACCCAAGCGAATAAGGAGTCTGCCTCCTCTTCCATGGCTGCACTCCCAGTACCGCCCTGACGATTGATGTAGGCTACCGTTGCCGAATTGTTGGACAGAATGTGGACTGCCTGACCTATCACCTCCATCTCTTAACGTCTGCAGTGCCCATACCACCTCTCTGAGCTCCAGATGATTGATCGACCAAGCTTTCTCTAGGGGCAACCAAAGCCCCTGCGCAAACCGGCTTTCGCAGTGGGCACCCCAGCTGTCAAGACTGGCATACGTCAACACCGTAAGCCAGTCCGGCTGCTCCAGAGGCATCCCGGTCGACAATGTCGTCGGAATCAGCCACCACCGTAGAGAGTGTCTGGCCTTGAGCGGACAAGGAAGCCGCTTGCTCAATGAATCCTTCTGATGCGACCATCTGCGAAGGAGCGACCTCTGCAGAGGATGCATGTGCACCTTGGCCCAAGGCACCGCCTCCAGTGTCGCTGCCATTGTTCCCAGCACTCGAAGATAAGCCCATGCTGAGGGAGCCGGCGTGGACCTGAACTTGTGAATAAGGCTCCTGAGACCTTGGGCTCTGCGATCTGGCAAAAATACCTGTCCTTTCTTTGTGTCGAAGCGCACTCCCAGACACTCGAGGTTCTGGGACGGCTCCAACCGGCTCTTGGCCGGATTGACCACCCAACCAAGACTTTGTAGAAATTCCACCACTCTGTTGGTTACTTGAACACACTCTGCTTGTGATTTGGCCCTTATTAACCAATCGTCGAGGTAGGGATGCACTAAAATTCCTTCTTTGCGCAATGCCGCCACCGCCGCCACCACCACCATGATTCTTGGTGAAAGTGCACGGTGCTGTGGCCAGGCTGAAGGGTAATGCCTGAAACTGATAGTGCCCCAAGGCAAACCTCAGAAACTGCTGATGAGTTGGCCAGATTGGAATGTGTAAGTATGCCGCTGTGAGGTTGAGAGAAGTCAAAAGCTCCCCTTTTCACACCGCCACTATGACCGACTGATGGGTCTCCATCCGGAAATGCGGCACCCGCAGGCAGCGATTTACGCCCTTCAGATCTAAAATTGGCCACAACGTTCCACCCTTCTTTGGCACCACAAAATAAATAGAGTACCGACCCACACCGTACTCCGCGTCCGGGACTTTTATGACAGCTTTTAACTGAAGAAGCCGCTGTAACGTACTGCGGATTGCCAAGGTCTTCTTTTGTCCCCTGCATGGAGACATGACAAAGGAATCCCACACGGACCGCGCCAATTCCAGAGCGTATCCCTGACGAATAATCTCTAACACCCACTGATCGGACATGATGTGGGTCCAAGCGGAAAATAACTCCCTAAGCCTCCCGCCTATTGGAGGTTCCTCTGCCGGGACCCGCATCATTTAATTGTGGCTTACGAGACGCTGCTGAGGAATTTGCAGCGAACCCTCTATTCGCTCCACGAAAGCCGCAGAACCCTTGGGCTCGCGACGGAAAGTGTCCCCTCTGTGAGCTCCCAAAGCGTGTCGTACGACATCTCCGGAAGTCTCGAAATTGACTTTGAAAGCCCTGACCGGACTTTCCCTGCTTTGGTTTATCCTCCGGGAGTCTGCCCTTCTTGGATTCCCCAAGGTCTTTTACCAACTTATCCAGATCTTCTCCAAACAGCAACCTACCCTTAAAGGGTAACTTGCTGAGACGGGACTTGGACGAACCATCCGCTGCCCAATTTCGCAACCACACAGACCTGCGGGCGGCCACTACCGACGCTGTGCTATTCGCGAGAGCTCTGATCAAATCATAATGAACATCAGCTAAATACGCCGTCCCTGACTCCAGACGGCCAAGCTCCTTGAGCTCTTCCTGGTCTAGGTGCGACGAGAGACGAAGACCCTGAACCCAGCGCAGACAGGCACACGCTACCCAAGCCCCACAGATGGAGGCTTGCAGGGACAGCACGTCCGCCTCAAAAACCTGTTTCAGCAGGCTCTCAATCTTTCGGTCTTGCGCATCCTTCAAGGCTGCCGCACCTTCCACCGGAATAGTGGTCTTTTTTGTAACTGCCGCCACCGCCGCATCACCCGCGGTGAACGGAACCTCTCCTTGTCCTTATTGGCTAAGGGATAAAGCCTATTCATTGTGCGTATTCCTCTAAGTCCCATTTCTGGCTGATCCCATTCCTCCTGGATCATCCTGTCGACTACCCGGTGAACCGGAAACACGACCTGCGTCTGCCGTACCGCTTGAATAACCGGATCTTCAATCTCCTCCTCACTAGCTGACTGAGAAGCGAGACTCAACATCTGCATAGATTCAGTTACAAGCGCAGACAGCTCTTCCCTGCGGAAAACTCTTATGATTTTCGCCTGATCTTCGGGTTCCTGGATCTCTCCCTCTTCGAGATCCTCCAACCCCTTCCTCACGCTCCCAGTCGGGGTCCTCCCTCTCCTGCCAATTGCTTTCCGCGGGAGACAAAGCGTGGGTCCTGGTCCTCTTAGGCGCTGGCGGACCCCCTCCCCCTTCCCCAGAGTCCGTCTGTTGGGAAAGGACAGAAAGCAATAATGCTGCCGGCATCTTGCCCTGACGCCACAAGCAAAAAGCCTGATGCATCATTAAGATGAAATCTGGGGAAAAATCTTCAAGATCTGATGGCCCCGGCCCCGAAAGTGCTCCTGCGGACTCTGCCATCTCCCCCAATGCTTGGCCTTGCACGTCTGCGTGCGCCGACGCCTCCTGCACCTCAGAAGGCTCTTTAACCTCCATCTGTGACTCTACCACAGAAAAGAGTGATGCACAACCGTGGCAAATCCCGGACTCAGCCACCAAGCCTCTCCAGGAGCCGCACACCACACACTGTGGTCTAGGTGCCATAAGGTTAGCAGCAGCACCTTTTTTTTTTTTTTTTTTTTTTTATATGCTTTCCCTCTTACTCTCCTTTCTTACCGATTCTTCTTTCTTTGTTTTGTTTTGTTTTTTTAAATGCCTGACTGGAAAAAACTTTAAACGTGCCTCAAATCCTTACAGTCTTTAGCTCTTAAACGCAGATATGCCTGTCAACGCGGCAGAAGACCTACACCCCCCTAGGGTGGGAAGCCCCGCCAGCAAGGCCACAAGAAAACAAATAATCAAATAAATGACTAATGATAAATAACTATTGATCACGAGCACTGCTAATCCAAAGGAACCGACGCCAGCGAAACACAGACCCAAAAACCTTAACTAAGGCCTAATCGGTTCCCCTCCCGCTTGGCGGCCACGCGCTCCCTCGCGCTGTTTAAAATGGCCGCCGTCAGCTCCTGAAAGAAGGAAAAAAGGGCGCCAAAGCGACTGTTGCTTGCTTACCTCGCTGTCAGGTTTAGGCTCCGCTGCTCTAACAGCCTGAAACCGGTGAAATGCCTACCGGCCAGGACTGATGTGCTCGCCCTTGTGCTCTCGCGCAGCTGCAGCCCTCGCAAAGATCAAGAAAGTGCTGCTGTCGAGACTAAAGCCTCCCTGAAAATTCCGCCATTATCCAGCCTGCACTCCGCGTCTGCGACTCTCGCTAGCACAGCGGGAGCGGTGGTACGGAGTGGCTAAGCCGAGAGCTCTCCCCCAGAACGTCTGGGAGGAGAGACCCCCTGGAAATGGCACCGGTAACTTCCACAGTAAGGCAAAGACCTTTAGGCAGGGAGCATGCAAGAAGGGTTCCACTGTTCTCTATTATCTATCTTTCTTTTCTTTTCTTTTTTTTTAAAGAACCTCCTCTGAATTTTTTAACTCCTTGAAAGCACTTATAAACCCAATTCTACTAATGTACACTATCCTCAGATTCCTTATCTGTTCCTCTTGTGAGCCTCAGACCAGGCTCACAACGTCCTCCTGCTGCATGGAGACTGGTCACACTGGGGCTGATGGGAGTATCCAGCAAGCTATATCCAGTGATGTCACGATTCTGACATGCCAGTCTCCAAGCTGCAGGAGGTTGACAACCCAGAGGTAGAGGGCTGAACTGGAGGAACGATAAGGAAACAGCTTTAACACATGGTTCCAGAGCTGGTGCAAAGAAGAAGGATTCAGATTTATAGGTGACTGGGGAAACAGATGAACCAAAAGCAACTATACTGTGCTGATGGACTACATCTCTCTGTCACAGGGAAAAGAATCCTAAGTGAAAAAGTCAGGCAGTGTGTGGATATGCATTTAAACTAGAAAAAGGGGCTGACGGATGTGGGAAGGTCAAGTTCAGGACATCACTCTCTGAAAAAGCAGATCATCATCAGAAACAGCCACACTTTTAAACCACACATCAAAAGCAAGTGGGAAGAAGTGGGCAGAACAAAATCAATGCAAAATACATGCAAGCCAGTTAAATGCTGGAAAGCTATGAGCACAAATGCTTGAAACTTAGCCAACACAGTTCCAGACCTGAAAGCCCTAATGGTGGAAATGGACTTGGACATTGTGGCCATTTCATTAAACCATGTTTCTGTATCGCATGATTGGGATATAGCCATAGCTGGCTATAATTTATTCAGAAGAGACAGAGAAAATGGAAAAGGAGGAGGAGTAGCCTTTTACGTCAAAAGCAATATTAAAGCTACTGAAATGCAGGGGGCATGGAGAAAAGAAGAAAAGCTCTGGAATGTGTTGGAAAGAGGAGATGGCACTGTCATCCATACTGCTGTAGTCTACAGACCTCCAACTCAAATCAAAGAGATAGATAACAAATTGATTATAGATATTGCCAAGATAGCCACAAAGGAGGAAGCGATCATATTGGGTGACTTTAATCTAACCGATGTGGATTGGATTACTCCTTCTGCAAATCTAGAAAGAAGCAAAAAAATTGTGGATTCTTTCCAAGATGCGTTACTTAGACAAATGGTGATGGAACCAACCGGGGAAAGCTCAACGCTGGATTAAGTGCTCACCAACGGTGATAGTATGTCGAACGTCTGGGTGGGTGCCCCTGTGAGCAGCAGCGATCATCACACGGTATGGTTTGAGATAAAAGCCAAGGTGAAGTCCAATCATAGCAAGCTCAAAGTCCTAAACTTCAAAAATACTGACTTCAGTAAAATGGCCAAGTACCTAAAGAGCAGTTGGCAGGGTGGAAGGTGATAAGGAAAGTGGAATTGCAATGGGCTAAACTAAAGGTGGCAATAAAAGGGGCAAAAGATAAATATGTAAGAAAAGTAAATAAAAACAAAAGGAGGAAACCTATTTGGTTTTCCAAAGAAGTGGCTGCTCAAATAAAGGCAAAAAACACAGCTTTCGCAAAATTCAAAAGCTTGCAAACAGAGGAACACAGAAATGAATACAGGATCAAACTCAAAGAGACAGAAAGAGAAATAAGGATAGCAAAATCAAAGGCAGGAAAAGATGGCTAAAGATGTGAAGTGTGGCGACAAAACTTTCTTCAGGTATATTCAGAAAAGGAAGAAGATCAGAGGTGGAACTGCAGGACTCAGAAGTGCTGGGAACAGACTCGTGGAAAGTGACATTGAAAAAGTGAAATTGCTAAACAAATACTTCTGATCTGTTTTTACTAAAGAAAATACTGGAGAAGGACCACTTGTGACTCCCAAATATAAAAATGGAAATGAAGTAGATACCACACCATTCACAGAAGATGATGTGTTAGAACAACTTGCAAAACTGAAAGTGGACAAGGCCATGGGACCAGATGGGATACATCCAGGATACTGAAAGAGCTCAGAGAGGTTCTTAGAGGGCCGTTAAAGGATGTTTTCAACAGATCCTTGGAAACAGGAGAAGTTCCTCAGGACTGGAGAATGGATGATGTGAAACCTCTACACAAAAGTGGTGACAGGGAAGAAGTGACAAACTACAGGCCCATGAGCCTTACCTCGGTGGCAGGAAAAGTAATGGAGGCGCTCCTGAAAGAGCGAATAGTGGACTTTCTCAAAACCAACAGGTTGCAAGATCTGAGACAACATGGTTTTACTGAAGGACGATCTTGCCAAACAAATCTGATTGAGTTCTTTGACTGGGTGACCAGAGAACTAGATCAGAGGCATGCAATGGATGTCATCTACCTGGATTTCAGCAAAGCCTCTGATACTGTTCCTCATAGGAGGCTTATCAATAAACTCAGTAGTTTGGGGATGGGTCCCAAGGTGGTAAAACTGGATCAGAAATTGGTTGTCTGACAGATGACAGAAGGTGATGGTAAATCGAGCTCCCTCGGTTGAAAGGAAGGCGATTATCGGGGTGCCCCAGGGTTCGGCCCTGGGCCCGGCACTGTTCAATGTATTTGTGAGTGATATTGCTGAAAGACTGAATGGAAGTCTGTCTTTTTGCAGATGACACGAAAATTTGCAACAGAGTGGACTCCCCCGAGGGAGTGCTTAACATGAGGAAAGATCTACAAAAGCTGGAAGAATGGTCTAATGCTTGGCAATTAAGGTTTAATGCAAAGAAGTGCGGTGTCATGCACTTGGGTAGCAAAACTCCAAGGGAAATGTATGCGATAGGGGGCGAGAGATTGTTGTGCACGGATCATCAGGAGAAAGACCTTGGTGTGATTATTTCTGATGATCTCAAGGTGGCAAAACAGTGCAACAAGGCAGTGGTAAAAGCCAGGAGGATGCTGGG
Source organism: Ichthyophis bannanicus (assembly GCA_033557465.1). Lineage (NCBI taxonomy): Eukaryota > Metazoa > Chordata > Amphibia > Gymnophiona > Ichthyophiidae > Ichthyophis > Ichthyophis bannanicus. Next base: position 306,641,065 of record CM066032.1, on the reverse strand, counting down.
CTGCATATAAAGAGGAATTACCAGCAGAAAGGAAGAGGTACTAATGCCACTGTATAAGTCAGTGGTGAGGCCTCACTTGGAATATTGTTTTCAGTTTTGGAGACCATATCTTGCAAAGGATATAAAAAGACTGAAAACTGTTCAGAGGAAGGCGACCAAAATGATTTGGAGCCTGCATCAGAAGCTTTATGAGAAGAGACTTGAAGACCTAAATATGTACACTTTCGAGGAGAGGAGGGATAGGAGAGATATGATTCAGACCCTTAAATATTTAAAGAGAAATAATGAACAAACAAACCTCTTCCAAAGACGGGGAAGCTGTAAAACTAGAGGGCATAACACAAAGCTGCAAGGTGGTAAATTGAAAGGAAATGTCAGGAAATACTTTTTCACTGAAAGGGTGGTGGATGCTTGGAATGTCCTCCCGATGGAAGTGGTGGGGGCAAACACAGTGACGGAATTCAAAATGGCATGGGACAGACACAGTGGATCCCTTTACAGCAACAGGATAAAATCAAAATAAACTGAACCATCTAATTTCTCAACAAATAGGGTTGTCCTACATGGAGCGGTGGGTTCACCCCTAAACAAAGACATGGGGAGGGGTAGCCTGCACTGAGTGGCAGGTGCACCTACTCCTGCCATCTTACTGGGCAGACTAGATGGACCATACTGGTCTTTATCTGCTGTCATTTACTATGTTACTATGTACTTCCCATTTTACAAAAGGATACACGTATACCTTAAAATTTCAGCGTCAGTTTTTGCACCTTCTCTGGAACCATGCAAAAGTGCCAGCTACCTATTTGCTTAGACCTGTGGTCTCCACCAGTGATTCAACAGGCAGTAAGGCAACGTTTGTCATCACCTCAAAAATTCTGAGAGGTTATTTCCCTCCTCTTGTCTATGCATGTTTCTAAAAACTATCACATATGCATATAGGCACAGGCAAGCACGTTGCAAAAATCAGCATACATGCATGCATATGCCAGCACACACATGCATAAAGCCTCAATTGATGGTGCTCGTTTGGGGGTTATTTAAGAAGCTCTATTCATGTTTTGGATGTTTGAAAATGGGCACTCAGATATCCAAATCACAAGGACGCCTATGAATCTATTTTAGAAACTGGATATATGGACATCCCCTAGTGCTCAAACATCCAAGTAGAACATAAGAACATAAGATATGCCATACTGGGTCAGACCAAGGTCCATCAAGCCCAGCATTCTGTTTGCAACAGTGGCCAATCCAGGTCACATGTACCTAGCAGTTTCCCCAAGAGACACAAGTTCCACAATGCTTGTACTGGGTCAAGCATTGATATCTTCGGTCACTTCTTAATAATGGTTTATGGACCTATCCTCCAGGAACTTGCCCAAACCTTTTTTAAACCCAGCTACACTAACAGCCTTTACTACATCCTCCGGTAACAAATTCCAGAGTTTGATTACACGTTGAGTGAAAAAATATTTTCTTTTATTAGTCTTAAATAGTTTACCCTGTAGCTTCATTGCATGTCCCCTAGTCTTTCTATATTCTGATAACGTAAACAATTGATCTACGTTTACCCGTTCCATTCCGTTCATTAATTTATAGACTTCTATCGTATCTCCCCTCAGCCGTCTCTTTTCCAGGTTAAAGAGCCCTAACCTTTTTAGCCTTTCTTCATAGGAGTATCCTTCCATCCCCTTTACCATTTTGGTGGATCTTCTCTGAACCTTTTCTAAAATCGCTATATCCTTTTTAAGATACGGCGACCAGAATTGCACACAATATTCAAGGTGTGGTCTCACCATGGAACGATACAGAGGCATTACATCTTTTGTTTTATTTTCCATTCCTTTCCTTATCATACCTAGCATTCTATTTGCTCTCTTGGCCGCCGCCGCACACTGAGCCGAGGGTTTTAACATGGTATCCACAATGACGCCTAAATCTTTTTCCTGGGTGGTGGTTCCTAATGTGGAACCTTGCATCGTGTAACCATAGTTTGGGTTGTTCTTCCCTAGGTGCATAACCTTGCACTTGTCCACATTTATCAAGATCCTCTTGCAATTTTTCACAATCCTCTTGGGTTTTAACAACTTTAAATAGTTTTGTGTCATCTGCAAATTTGATAACCTCACTCGTTATTCCACTTTCCAGGTCATTTATGAATATGTCAAAAAGCAGTGGACCCAGCACAGATCCCTGGGGTACACCACTATTCACCTTTCTCCATTGGGAAAATTGGCCATTTAGCCCTACCCTCTGCTTTCTATCTTTTAACCAGTTCCTGATCCACAATAGTACACTGCCTCCTATCCCATGACTCTTTAGTTTTGCAAAAGTCTCTGATGAGGGACCTTGTCAAAGGCTTTCTGAAAGTCCAGATACACAATATCAACCGACTCACTTTTGTCCACCTGTTTATTCACTCCTTCAAAAAAACATAACAGATTAGTAAGACAAGATCTTCCTTGTCTAAAGCCATGTGGGCTGTCTCCCGTTAGGTCGTGACTATATGCATGTTGAGTAATTTTATTCTTTATGATGGTTTCTACCATTTTTCCCGGTACTGACGTGAGGCTCACCGGTCTGTAGTTTCCCGGATCACCCCTGGAACCCTTTTTAAAAATTGGTGTTACATTGGCGATCCTCCAATCTTCAGGTATTACCGATGATTTTAATGATAGTTCACAGATTACTAATAGCAGGTCTGCAATCTCATATTTCAGTTCTTTCAACACCCTTGGATGTATACCATCCGGCCCAGGTTATTTGCTACTCTTCAGTTTATCTAATAATTGTAAGACATCTTCCCGATGTATCGATATTTCCTTCAATTCTTCCGCACCTTTAAATACCACTTCAGTCATGGGTAACATCCCTACATCTTCCTCAGTAAAGACCGAAGCAAAGAATTCATTCAGTCTCTCCACTATCGCCTTGTCGCCTCTTAGTGCTCCTTTAACCCCTTTATCATCTAATGGACCAACTGACTCTCTCACAGGTTTTTTGCTACGAATGTACTTGAAAAGGTCTTTATTTCGCGTTTTTGCTTCCGCAGCAAGCTTCTTCTCAAATTCTCTCTTTGCCTGCCTTATCAATGCCTTGCATTTGACTTGCCAGTGCTTGTGCTGTTTCCAGGTTTCGTCGTTTGGCTCTTTTTTCCATTTCCTGAAAGATGCTTTTTTTGGCAACAACAGCCTCTCTGACCTCACCTTTAAACCATGCTGGCAGTTTTTTGGACTTCCTTCCACTTTTCTTAAAGCGTGGAATACAGCTGGTCTCGGCTTCCAAGATAGTATTTTTCAACAACACCCAAGCTTGATGTACGTCTTTAACCTTTGCAACTGCTCCTTTTAGTTTTTTCTTAACTGTTTTCCTCATTTTATCATAGTCTCCCTTTCGAAAGTTAGAAGGTAGTACTGTGGATTTCCTTACTATCCCTCCTCCACTAATTAAATCAAAGGTGACTATTGCCAAGTGGCCCCAACACCCTTATCTCTTGCACTAGATCTGGTGTTCCACTAAGGACTAGGTCTAATATGGCTTCCCCTCTGGTCAGTTCATGAACCAGCTGCTCCAAGAAGCAGTCATTTATTTCATCTAGGAACTTTATCTCCCTAGCATGTCCTGACGTGACACTGACCCAGTCGATACCGGGGTAATTGAAATCACCCATTATTATTACTGCGCTGTAACTTTTGTTAGCTTCCTTGATTTCTTTGAGCATTTCATCATCCATTTGGTCATTCTGGCCAGGCGCTCGATAGTACACCCCCACTGCCATTGCCTTCCCCCTTTTATATGGAATTTCAATCCATATAGATTCTACAGCAGATTTTGTTTCCTGCAAAACTTTAATCCTTTCAGAGTCAATGCCCTCTCTAACATAGAGCGCAACCCCTCCACCAATTTGATCAGCTCTATCATTACGATATAGTTTGTACCCAGGTATCACAGTGTCCCACTGGTTGTCCTCCTTCCACCATGTCTCTGATATTCCAATCATATCTAACCTTTCATTTAGTGCTATATATTCTAACTCTCCCATCTTATTCTTTAGACTTCTAGCATTTACATACAAGCATTTTAGAGAATGTCTTTTATTCGTGTTAATTTGGCTATTGTTAGACATGGGTAAATTGGAATCTTTAAGCTCTGTCTGCTCCATACTTGAGGGCATTTGGGCTACTTTACTCTTTTGTGGAACCTCTCTGCTTTTGGTAGTATCCTTCAAGGATACATTCTTCCGAACCATCCGCTCTTGGGCGACTGTCGGCTTTCCCCTAATATCTAGTTTAAAAGCTGCTCTATCTCCTTTTTAAAGGTTAATGCAAGCAGCCTGGTTCCATCCCGGTTAAGGTGAAGCCCATCCCTTCGGAAGAGCCCCTCCTTTCCCCAGAACGTTCCCCAGTTCCTAACAAATCCAAAACCCTCATCTCTGCACCATTGTCTCATCCACGCATTGAGACTCCAGAGCTCTGCCTGTCTTTTGTGTCCTGCGCGTGGAACAGGAAGCATTTCGGAGAATGCTACCCTGGAAGTTCTGGATTTCAACTTCCTACCTAAAAGCCTAAATTTTGCCTCCAGAACCTCCCTACCACATTTTCCTATGTCATTGGTACCGACATGTACCAAGACAGCAGACTCCTCCCCAGCACTATCTAAGACCTTATCTAGGTGGCGCATGAGGTCCGCTACTTTCGCACCCGGCAGGCATGTTACCAGGCGATCCTCACGTTCACCAGCCACCCAGTTATCTACATGCCTAATGATCGAATCACCAACTATAACGGCTGTCCTAACCCTTCCCTCATGGGCACATGGCCCTGGAGAAACTTCCTCGGTGCGAGAGGGTTTTACATCACCTGGAGGACAGGTTCTAGTTACAGGATCACTTCCTGCCACACCAGGGTGATGCTCTCCTGTCACGTGACCTCTCTCCTCCATGGCAACAGGGGTGCTGCCAGACTGGAGGTGGGACTTCAGGACTATATCCCTGTAGGTCTCGTCTATGTACCTCTCTGTCTGTCTTATGTTTTCCAAGTCTGCTGCTTTAGCCTCTAGAGAACGGACTTGTTCCCTGAGAGCAAAGAGCTCCTTGCACCTAGTGCACACGTAAGACCTCTCACCAACTGGGAGAAAATCATACATGTGACAATGCAAAAGACTGGAAAGCCCCCATCCCGCTGCTGGACTGCTGCCTGCATCTTAGTTTTAAGTTTGTGTCTAGATCTTTAAGTTACTTACTAGGGGTTGCTATGAGTATTTATACCAATAAAACTGTACCTAATACGTTTAATATACCTTGTTCACCTGAAGCTTAATTAATCTCAGGTCCTTAGTCTATGACTGATTTGGGTAATGAGCTTCACCTGAAAGCACCTCCTGTCTTTTAAGATGTGTAAGTACCTATAAAGCTACGATTATCCCAGGGGAGGGAGGGAAATAACACTTATTAAAAGAGGGCTGCTACACAGTACCCTGTCTTGTGCTGCTGAGGTAAGCTAAATTCTGATTTGATTTAAATTATAGCTCTTAGCTGCTGCTAGGCTCTAACTTCTTATGAAATTTAAACTACAAGCTCTCTGCTGGATTCTAAATTTAACCAGAAAGCTCTCTTCTGTGTGTTAAATTTAAACTAAATGTACTTTGCTGTTACTTGGCCCTAAGTGACTATTAAATTTAAACTACAAGCTCTCTGCTGGGTATGAAATGTAACCAGAAAGTTCTCCTCTGTGTTTTAAATTCAAACTTTAATTGCTGCTACTAGGCCCTAACTGATCCAACAAAAAACAGTGGGTTCACAGATTAAGTAGCTTTAATACAAAGAATTTTTTTTAGAAAATTACCAGAAGTATATACTCACAGTTGCAGATTTCTCTCCAGAAGTAACAGTCCCCCTTTCTAGTCCTTCAAGACAGGAATGGGGGCATGCTGTAGGTGTGACCTGAAAATCACCAAACAACGTGAACCCTATTTACTATCATCATTGTCGGAACCTGCCGGAGGAGGGAGACATGAATATCCACCCACACCAGACGGCCTGTTCCCTTTTAATTATTTTTATTCTATTTTTAATCAAAATCTTATCTGTAATGGCTTTATCCTATTGAAGCGTAACCTCCAAAGCTGCACAGTGTTGTCTTCAAGCATATACACGACGTGCACGTTTCGGGACCACAGCCCTGTTTCAAATGTTGACGTCTTTCAGCTAACAAAAAACATTCCATTTAAACATCTCCACCGGTTTAAAAAGGGCCGAAAAAACAGTGATTGGCCAATACAATTTGTCAATCAATGGGGAACACCAATTAGATAACAGGAAAACCCCACTTCAACCGGGGAATCCCTTGGCGTCACTGATGACCTCAAACTAAGCTGGACCATTCAATTTCCTTATTAAGTCCTGATGGGTGAATGGTGTTAAATTCAAAAATCAAGCGCTGCTCCCGTTGTTGTGGTAAGGCAACAAATAGGGGTGTCCTACATAGAGCGGTGGGTTCACCCCTAAACAAAGACATAGGGAGGGGTAGCCTGCACTGAGTGGCAGGTGCACCTACTCCTGCCATCTTACTGGGCAGACTAGATGGACGTTTGTAGTCTATGCCTTACAATGTGATTGCCCCTTGGTGCATATAGGGAGGACATCGCAGATGATCACGGTCCAGTTAAGTGAACATGCTTCTCGGATTCAACAAAAGGTGCTCTCCGCTCCATTAGTTGAACATTGTTTAGCTACTAATCATACATTTGAGGACATATCTTGGACGGTCCTGGACTATATTCCCTTAAGACCCAGGGGAGGTGATTGCACTGCCTTACTTGAAGACAACACTGTGCAGCTTTGGAGGCTACGCTTCAACAGGATAAAGCCATTACAGATAAGATTTTGATTAAAAATAAATAAAAATAATTAAAAGGGAACAGGCCGTCTGGTGTGGGTGGATATTCATGTCTCCCTCCTCCGGCAGGTTCCGACAATGATGATAGTAAATAGGGTTCACGTTGTTTGGTGATTTTTTGGATTTGTGTATATTTATTTCTGAACGCAGGGGGTCAAATCCTTGCTCTGCCCAGGTCACACCTACAAAGAAGATGTATATTATGGTACAATTTCAGAACAGCACAAGTATGTCTGACCTTGGTTGTGGAGACGTCCATGCCTTTACCTACTCCTGATCATGAATAAGGAGCAAAAAAGTCATTTCATGGTGGGAACGTTACGAGAGGGAAAAGCACAATGCTCTGTCATAGTCATAGCCTGAGTCAATATTTCCTGGCCAAAGAAACTAACATATAAATTCAAACTCCAAACAGATTGCTAATCCACCACTGCATGTCCGAGGGTTGGAACGGTCAATGAATATGGACATTCCCCCTTCTGGGAAACACCAGCTGGGATGTTTCACACCCATCCAAATTGGAGACATCCAAACAAATGCCCCCATTTTCTTTTTGACATCCCAGATTACACCTGATCATCCTTTCTAAATTGCCACTCTTTATGTGCATGCACCGTTATAAACTTGCTGTTCCCACTTGACATCCCATCATAGACTCCCAGTTTCGGATGAGTATGAATGTATGCAATGGCAAGTCATCAGAGGCAGAAACAGGACCACCACTGGAGAAAATTGGCCTTTATCATATGTTGCTCTGGCCTTACAGATGCCAGCCACAATTAAGTACAGTGTGCACTGACAAGGAGTTAAAAGGCTAAACAAGTAATTCTCTCATTTTACCTCAGACATAGCATTTCATGAAGAATGATTTTAGACTAGGTAAGCATTATTTAGGGACCCCATATCCAAAAACCATCTCATGTTACTCAAAAAACATCTTGCCAAAAACGAAGTACCAAAAAGAGGGATATTAAGAAGGTAATTTTCAAAAACATTTTTGCAGGGAAAGCAGTGCTTTATCCACAAACAAAATGGTGCACCTAATATGTGTGCAAACTTTCATGCGTACAGTCTGTATGTGTACAGCACTGAGAAAAAAAAGTCTGCGAACCCCATGGAATGATCTGTATTTTAGCACACAATCAGATCCCAATATGAACCATAAAGAGAGAAAGATAGCACTCTTGTATGTTTACTTCCTATGCTGCTGTGTAATCCACTGAGGAAATAACTACTAGCCTGATGGACATAAATATTACAAATGCTCAGATAAAAATGATGTATTTTGATTATTTATTCAACAAAAAGATGTAACAATAAGTATTCTTGTGTGAAAAAGAAAGCAACTCTTAGTATCTGGGGGCACCTCCTCAAGCAGCAATAATTTCAACTCAATGTTTCGTGTAACAGTTGATCAGCCTTTTCATGTCATCCTTCAGGAATTTTGGAACATTCTTCCATACAAAACTGCTTCATCTCTGTAGAAAGCGAGAGCTTCCTTCCATATACAAATCATTTCAATAGGGTTTAGGTTGGGATTTTGACTTGGCCGATCCAAAACACAAAATTTCTTTTTTGACACTCTAGTAGATTTTACATGAATGTTTAGGGTCATGGTCTTGTTGCTTCAGTTCACAGATGGATAGCTTGAAATCTTTTCTAGAATGTTCTGATACAAAGCCTGACATAACATTATGGCTAGATTACTGTAATTTATTTATTTGAACAGTTTTTCTATACCGCCACCTCCAACAAGCAGGGGCAGTTTACATCAAACAAGTAACAATTACGAGTGAGAACACTGTTGAAAACTATGATACATTGAACTATTTACATACCAGCTATCCACATATGCAGTAGTATAGTGGATGCTGGTTAACATTTAACTATATGCATGCTGACGTTAGCAATAATTACCAGTTATGAAGGAAGAAATCATAACAGGTGCGTCAATGTTGAGGGAGGAACTGGTTCAATTAAGGGGGGGAGGATTGGATAGATGAACTGAGTATTAATATTGCTGAAGGTGGAGTTGTTATAGTACTCAGCGAAGAGTAAAGTTTTAGCTCCTTACGGAATTGTCTGAAGGTCCTTGATCTGATGGGGTCTGGGAGGGAGTTCCAAAGAGTGGGTGCTATATATATGAAGACTCTGTTACTGGTAGCTTGTTTAGTCTTGGCAGATTGAAGATGGTATTGAGAGGAGGTTTTGATTACTTCTCCTATTCCTTGCATCTGTTTGGGTGTGTATCTTTTTTGTAAGAAAGGAAGAAAAGATGCTACTGAGAAGTTTAAATGTAGTAACTATTGTTTTGTATTTTATCCTACTTGATATCTTTATCTTTATTTAATTTCTTGATATACTGCCCAGACTGAAAGGCATCAGATCAGGAGCCAGTGAAGATTAAAAAGTATGGGTGTGATGTGATCATTTAGACTTGTCTTGGTTATAATCCTGGCAGTTACATTTTGGGCTAGTTGAAATGTGTGTAGACTTTTTTTAGGCAGATGCTCTATACACTGGTCCTACCACAAAAAGTTTGCACCAGCCCCATTTAATTTAGACTACCACCACGACTGATGAGAGAGTCGCAAGTGGCATGATCCCTCACACCCTTTCTGCAAAAAGCTATACTGGTTACCTGCACCGTAGAGGTCTAAATTTAAAATTCACTCCCATCTTCAAAGGCCTCAAAAGGAAATAGGCCTAAAGAATATATGAATCTTCCAGATACCTCTGAGGTCTCCAAGGTTCTTCCAAGAAGCATCCTTAATTGTACCTATGGTAGTGTGGCATGCAATTGGAAAGGGGTTTTCTGTTAAAACACCAAACAGACAGCAGTTGAGGGAAAACAAAACTTTTTTTTTTATTCAGACCCAGTTTGTTAAACCTTCAGAAAGCTGGTCTCTTGGTCCTTCCTCCAGCACAGTTAAAATTCCTACTTTGGTACAACTTGTCTTGAATGAACTCCTCACTCCATGGGCCTCTCTCCCTTCTGCAGCCTGCTGGTTTTTTAGCCTCTTTCTGTGAGCCATGCCTTCCCAGCACTGAACTCTGGGCTGCAGGCTCTCTTAGAGGGGCCTGTTGATAATCCCTCTGAAGAGGGATGGGCAACACTAAAGACACCATCACAGTACCCTTGTCAAAGGAAATCACACGATGTGACATCCACCAGCAAGCTTTCTCAGGAGTGGTGCCCATCATCCAGTACTCACTCCCAGAGGAACTATGCCTAACCCAAGATTATATCAACTTCAGAAAGCAGTTAAAAAGCCTTTTTAATAAGTATCTGTGACAATTTACCAACAAGCTATTCACACCACATCAGGACTAGCTTGCTGCCTACCCTCAGACTACTTGCATGTACCCTTTTCAACTGCACATACAAATTTGCCGGCAATCTAGCTGCTTGGTTTGATTTATCTCAATTCCTTTGTGTTACCCATTCCAATTGTCTGTCTGTCCCAGCTGCTGCGTTTTAAAATGTTTCATTGTATTGTGCTAGCATCGTATCGTATTTCTGTTTATCTCACTGTTCTAACTGTATATTACAGTGACATTTGATCATTTTACTATAGTTATGCTGTTTCCACAATGTAAGCTGCTTATGTCAAGTTACATCTGTCGTACACTGGGGTGAATCGCTTCATAAAAGCAGTTATGAAATTTTAAATAAATAAAATTCAAGGTTTCATCAATAATGGTGAGAAGGTCCTGCTGCAGCAAAGTAGCCCAACATCATGATTCCTTCAGTACCGTGCTATATAGTTGTGATGAGATTCTTACTTTGAAAAGCAGAGCTTCGTTTTTGCCTAAAAAATTTTTTGTTATGATCCAGATGTTCAATTTTTAACCTTATGTTTATTGGATATTAGTCCAGAAGTCGTGTGTCATTGAGAGGTGGGCAAATATATTATTTTTAGACCACTGCGATTTCTTTCTAGCTATCCTCCCATGAACACAATTCCCATTCATTTTTCATGATGGTTATTTCATGAATCCTCACATTAGCCACAGCAAGAGAGACCTACAGAACTTCAGATGTTACTCTGGGGACTAATGTGAATTTGTGATGTTTTCCTGGTTTGCTCTTGGGGTGATCTTGGCAGGTTGACTACTCTTGAGTAGAGTCGCTGCAGTCTTCGAAGTTTTCCATTTGTAGGCAGTGAATGGATAGAACCCCAAATGTTTCAAAAAAGCCTTTAAATGAAATCCAGATAGATGAGCAACAGTTGCTTTTTTTTTCATAGGTCCTATGGAATTTCTTTTCATCCTGGAATAACTCTTTTGATGAACACCAAACATTTTTTACCTTTGTGAGGACAGGATATGTACAAAGTCTATCATGCAAATCTACTCTGGAGGGTAGTTTGTTATTCAATTATTTAACTTTCTTTTTTTTTTTATTATTATTTATTTATGAATTTTTAACAATATTACATCAAACAAAGTTTGAACAGAATAGTGCCATCAAGTTGAAATAGACAAAAGAAAACAAAAGCAGAAAAGTAATTGATTAAACTGGGACACCAATAGTCCCCAATACAAGGAGAGAGGTTACAAACACCACTAAAGGCAAAGCCACTAGTGCATTCAAAAGAAAACCTTTTCAACATATTAAGAAGTGACAAGAGGGCTGAGGTCATTTATACAATGATGAGAGACCCACTAAGGCGGTGACGATGATACAACGTGCATATTGATAAAGGAAGATAGTTCGCCAGGCTGAAAGAAAACATACTTCTGGGATTTAAAAATAACAATGCATTTACACGGAAATCTGAGAATAAAGGAAGCACCCATATGTATCACCCCAGGTTTTAGCAAAAGAAAAGACTTGCGTCTTTTCTGAGTTTCTCTTGAAACATCCGGGAATACAGATATTTTTCTACCCATGAACAGCACTGCTCTCTTTCTATAAAACAACTTAAGAAGCCAGTCCCTGTCCGTGGACAGAGCAAACGTTACCAACAGTGTGGAAGTCTTAATTTCATCCTCCTTAGGTGATTGAAGCATAGCGGAGAGATTCAGGAAGTCCATATCAATAGCTCCAATAGTACCCCTCCCCTCTTTTTTACCAGAGGGAAGGTAATACACTTTCTGTACCGGGGGAATTAAATCAGGAGACACTGATAATGATTCCTGAAGATATCTCTTGAAAAGTTCCAATGGCGCCACATCCGGAATAAGAGGAAAATTAAGTAAACGGAGATTCGAAGCCCTAGTGGCATTTTCTAAAATCTCCAACTTCATTTTTAAAGCGATACTGTCTTTCATTAAGGAGTAAGTCAGATCGGAAACCTGTGAGAGCTTCTGATCAGAAACTTCTATACTACTCTTCACTTCCACCATATTGGAAGTCAGCAGGTCAACATTATCTTCCAGCTTGGAAATTTTAGAAGATGAGAGAGTCAGTTGTTGATTCACCGCAACAGAAAGCTGATTAATCGCTTCCCATATGCTGTCCAATGTTACCACAGTAGGGCGAGAAAGGGAAAGTAGTGGCTCAGCCCGGCGAGCACGCTCCTTCACAACACCACGATTATCCACCGCTCTTACGGTAGTCGACTCCTCCTCAAGATGAAAAGCACCAGCAACAGCAGCCTCTAACACAGGCGGCTGACCTTCAAGAGCTACCCTTAGCGCCTCCCGCTTCTGTCCCGCAGCATAAACCGAATCGGAAAAGGCTGCAGAGACAGGCACCGAGGGAGTCTCCGAGGAACCTGGGGCAGGAGGAGGCAGACGCTCATCAGGGGAGAGAGACAGTTCAAGGGTGGAAGACACCGAAGACTCCTCTACCGGCTCCACCAAACCCGCTCGAATCTCCCTTTTCTGATCCTCGCTGAGCCGAACAAACTTATCCATCGGACCCACAGGAGCAAGCACAGGCTCCGCGGGAGGAGGTTTTGACTTGCTCTTACGTTTCGGCATTAGGCTCAAAACCCCGCTGACGCCATCTTAGAATAGACCACTCCCCAATTATTTAACTTTCTAATTAACTCCCGTAGCACTGGCTACTGGTTAGGCAAAAGTGTATTTTCAAAGTACTGATGCTTGTCTTCAAGTTGTTATGGGGCTATGGGCCCTGCTATTTCCAGGAGTTTGTACGATGGTATCAGCTCAGGTGGACTCTCTGGTCTACAAGGCACAGTTTTGGACCATCCCAGGGCCTACCAAGGTTCACCTGCAGTGCTGGCAAGCATTTTTTTTTTCTATGGCAGCCCAAACACTTTGGAATGCCTTACCATCTGCTTTGCACATGAAGATGGATCCATTAACATTCTGGAGGCAGCTGAAGACCTTGCTCTTTCCAACAGCCTGATGGGGTTAATTGGTGGGTGGCAAATTGTATGGCAGAAGGGAAGTTGTTCCAGCCGGGCAGTAGTCGACTCTGTGTATTGTATTGTATTTTATTTTGGAGTGGTTTCGGGGTCCTGCTGGGAGGGGCTGATGGGGGAATATTGTGCTGTGTTTTATCTGTTGTACACCGCTTTAAATGCCGTGTGCATAAGGCAGTTAAACAAATGTTTCAAAATAAACATAATTAGAATCGGGTGCTTAATTGCTAATTTTTCTATTCAGTCTGAGTAGGATCTTGGAGGCAGGTGTTGGTGCATTCATTGCTGGATATGTCGCCTCAAATTAATAATTTATTAAGTGGGTGTGCTTTGCTCAGTTTCAGTTAATTTGGAATTTATATCCTATTTAAGGAAAGAGCATATGGCAACAATTATTCATGCCTCAATTACTAGTTAGTTGGATGACAACAATTCTCTATATATGGGTTTGTTAAAATGGCCTTTGCATAAGTATGTGCAGAATACTGCAGTACATATTATGCTACATTTTGATTCATATAATTTTTATTAAGGAATTATAACCGGGATGGAACCAGGCTGCTGGCATTAACCTTTAAAAAGGAGATAGAGCAGCTTTTAAACTAGATATTAGGGGAAAGCAGACAATCACCCAAGAGCGGATGGTTCGGAAGAATGTATCTTTGAAGGATACTACCAAAAGCAGAGAGGTTCCACAAAAGAGTAAAGTAGTCCAAATGCACTCAAGTATGGAGCAGACAGAGCTTAAAGATCCCAAATTACCCATGTCTAACAGCCAAATTAATATGAATAAAATACATTCTCTAAAATGCTTGTATGCAAATGCTAGAAGTCTAAAAAATAAGATGGGCGAGTTAGAATATATAGCACTAAATGAAAGGTTAGATATGATTGGAATATCAGAGACATGGTGGAAGGAGGACAACCAGTGGGACACTGTGATATCTGGGTACAAACTATATCATAATGATAGAGCTGATCAAATTGGTGGAGGGGTTGCTCACTATGTTAGAGAGGGTATTGAGTCAGAAAGGAATAAAGTTTTGCAGGAAACAAAATCTGCTGTAGAATCTATATGGATTGAAATTCCATGTAAAAGGGGGAAGGCAATGGCAGTGGGGGTGTACTATCGAGCGCCTGACCAGAATGACCAAATGGATGATGAAATGCTCAAAGAAATCAAGGAAGCTAACAAAGGTTACAGCACAGTAATAACAATGGGTGATTTCAACTACCCCGGTATCGACCGGGTCAGTGTCACGTCAGGACATGCTAGGGAGATAAAGTTCCTAGATGAAATAAATGACTGTTTCTTGGAGCAGCTGGTTCATGAACCGACCAGAGGGGAAGCAATATTAGACCTACTCCTTAGTGGAACACCAGATCTAGTGCAAGTGATAAGGTTGTTGGGGCCACTTGGCAATAGTGATCATAGCATGATCGCCTTTGATTTAATTAGTGGAGGAGGGATAGTAAGGAAATCCATAGTACTACCTTTTAACTTTCGAAAGGGAGACTATGATAAAATGAGGAAAACAGTTAAGAAAAAACTAAAAGGAGCATTTGCAAAGGTTAAAGACGTACATCAGGCTTGGCTGTTGTTGAAAAATACTATCTTGGAAGCCCAGACCAGCTGTATTCCACGCTTTAAGAAAAGTGGAAGGAAGTCCAAAAAACTGCCAGCATGGTTTAAAGGTGAGGTCAGAGAGGCTGTTGTTGCCAAAAAAGCATCTTTCAGGAAATGGAAAAAAGAGCCAAACGACGAAACCTGGAAACAGCACAAGCACTGGCAAGTCAAATGCAAGGCATTGATAAGGCAGGCAAAGGGAGAATTTGAGAAGAAGCTTGCTACAGTAGCAAAAACGCGAAGTAAAGACCTTTTCAAGTACATTCGTAGCAAAAAACCTGCGAGAGAGTCAGTTGGTCCATTAGATGATAAAAGGGTTAAAGGAGCACTAAGAGGCGACAAGGCGACAGCGGAGAGACTGAATGAATTCTTTGCTTCAGTCTTTACTGAGGAAGATGTAGGGATGTTACCCCTGACTGAAGTGGTATTTAAAGGTGCAGAAGAATTGAAGGAAATATCGATACATCGGGAAGATGTATTACAACTATTAGATAAGCTGAAGAGAAGCAAATCACCTAGGCCGGATGGTATACATCCAAGGGAGTTGAAAGAACTGAAATACGAGATTGCAGACCTGCTATTAGTAATCTGTGAACTATCATTAAAATCATCTCTAATACCTGAAGATTTGAAGATCGCCAATGTAACACCAATTTTTAAAAAGGGTTCCAGGGGTGATCCGGGAAACTACAGACCGGTGAGCCGGACATCAGTACCGGGAAAAATGGTAGAAACCATCATAAACAATAAAATTACTCAGCATGTAGATAGTCATGACCTAATGGGAGACAGCCAACATGGCTTTAGACAAGGAAGATCTTGTCTTACTAATCTGTTATGTTTTTTTGAAGGAGTGAATAATCAGGTGGACAAAGGAGAGTCGGTTGATATTGTGTATCTGGACTTTCAGAAAGCCTTTGATAAGGTCCCTCATGAGAGCCTTTTGGCAAAACTAAAGAGTCATGGGATAGGAGGCAGTGTACTATTGTGGATCAGGAACTGGTTAAAAGATAGAAAGCAGAGGGTAGGGCTAAATGGCCAATTTTCCCAATGGAGAAAGGTGAATAGTGGTGTACCCCAGGGATCTGTGCTGGGTCCGCTGCTTTTTGACATATTCATAAATGACCTGGAAAGTGGAATAACGAGTGAGGTTATCAAATTTGCAGATGACACAAAACTATTTAAAGTTGTTAAAACCCAAGAGGATTGTGGAAAATTGCAAGAGGCTCTTGATAAATTGGAAGACTGGGCATCAAAATGGCTGATGAAATTTAATGTGGACAAGTGCAAGGTTATGCACCTAGGGAAGAACAACCCAAACTATGGTTACACGATTCAAGGTTCCACATTAGGAACCACCACCCAGGAAAAAGATTTAGGCGTCATTGTGGATACCATGTTAAAACCCTCGGCCCAGTGTGCAGCGGCGGCCAAGAGAGCAAATAGAATGCTAGGTATGATAAGGAAAGGAATGGAAAATAAAACAAAAGATATTATAATGCCTCTATATCGTTCCATGGTGAGACCGCACCTTGAATATTGTGTGCAATTCTGGTCGCCGTATCTTAAAAAGGATATAGCGATTTTAGAAAAGGTTCAGAGAAGAGCCACCAAAATGGTAAAGGGGATGGAAGGATACTCCTATGAAGAAAGGCTAAAAAGGTTAGGGCTCTTTAACCTGGAAAAGAGACGGCTGAGGGGAGATATGATAGAAGTCTATAAATTAATGAACGGAGTGGAACGGGTGAACGTAGATCGATTGTTTACCTTATCAGAATATAGAAAGACTAGGGGGTATGCAATGAAGCTACAGGGTAAACTATTTAAGACTAATAAAAGAAAATATTTTTTCACTCAACGTGTAATCAAACTCTGGAATTTGTTACCGGAGGATGTAGTAAAGGCTGTTAGTGTAGCTGGGTTTAAAAAAGGTTTGGACAAGTTCCTGGAGGAAAGGTCCATAAACCATTATTAAGAAGGGACCCAGGATATCAATGCTTGAACCAATAGAAGCATTATGGAACCTGTGTCCCTTGGGGAAACTGCTAGGTACATATGACCTAGATTGGCTACTGTTGGAAACAGAATACTGGGCTTGATGGACCTTGGTCTGACCCAGTATGGCATATCTTATGTTCTTATCTGGAAAAACATCCATCATAGGGATTAATAACTGTAGAGACCACTAAGATCCTGTATTTTCCTTTCACCATGACTCTAGTGGTTCTACCCGAGAAGTTCTTATCTGGCTTCTCTACAACCTGCCTATTTGTAGAATAGGAAGAAATTTTCTGACTTCTGATTCATCCAGCAAATCCCAGCAAACGCTTAAGGGGCGCATTTTAGCTGTCTTCTGTTGCCTGCTGCCGTCACGTTTTCTTCTCTTAACAGCAGCAGGCAATGGCAGGACAGCTAAAATGCGCCCCTTAAGCCTTCTCGCTGGCATGCTAAGCAGATCTTTACCTCCCTGCAAGAGCAGAGAGGGACAGATCTACTTAGCATGCCAACGACTTGCACATCGGGCATGCCTCTTCTCTCCCGCCGTGGGGGAGGGAGGGCAGCACGCGCCTGATGTGCAAGTTGCACAGGGTGTGATCTTCACTCGGTAGGACTCTGACTATAGGAGTTATAAAAAAAACCAGTGTAGCTTCCAATCTGGGTCTTTGGCTCCACAGCCATTGTACAAAAGCATGGTCTTTCTGGTATTCCAATGAAAACTTGGGAGAGGAAGAAGTGGTGCAGCCCTGTGTTCTATTAAGGGAGTTACTAGAGGAGAAGCTAGGAGCAGCATTGGGATCTGCTCTATATCTGCCTCAGGACTTCTGAGGGGTATTCAAGACTGCACAGGGGTCTCATCAGAACTACTAGACAGAACAGCCAAGGGATACAGGGATGAGTAAGAATGCTACAGAGAGACCTAGACACTTTGGGACTGAACTACAGAGAGGCTGTACACTGAGAGGGACCAGAATCTGCAGTTCTCTCTACATCAGAAGGGCCCTAGTTGCTAAATGCCTGAAGACAAGGAGAAGGATAAAGTGGGAAAGCATGAGTTTTCAATTGGTCAGAGCTCAAGGACTTGGACTGGAATAAAAAAAATCAAAAGGTTGTGAATGATTCATTAAAGTTTCAATTCGTAACCTACTAACCAATGCAGAAGTTCAGAAGTAGACTAATGGTTACAGCATCGCCTTGATAACTAGGCAACCAGGGTTCAATTCCCACTAACATTCCTTCTGGCCTTGGGCAAGTCACCTAATCCTTCACTGCCTCAGAAGAAAGGCCTAGCAATCTACTTCCGGTCACACTGTCAAGAAAACACAGGAGCTGCTGGGTCGCCAGGAGTCAGCATTGACTCAAAGACTCTCTCTCTCTCTCTCTCTCTCTCTCAACCAATGCTATTTGTTTGTAACAGAGGATATTTTGTGTGTTACTTTGAAGCCTTCTGGATTTGACAGAGTTCTTTTGTAGTGGAGAGAGTGAAAGAGAGACTGAGTGCAACAGGCCTCCCAGGAACATCTTGGTCCTGCCCCAAGAACTCCATCAAACCCTGGGTGTCGGACTTAGCAGGGGTGATAAGGCTCTTGGAATCCACACCCCCAGGTTGTCTTACATTACTACACACCACTGAAAGGGGGACACAGTCTGTTAGGAGTTACATGATAAAGAAAAAATATTAGAAAAGTACTACTGCTTCAGCCAAAAGTCATTAAAAAATGCAACACCACAACAAAAATCTGTCTTAACAAGCAAGTCATATAATGCTCATAAACATGGGTGCCTTTAATAATGAAGAGTGATGAAATAAAAAAACAATAGCATTACCGTTCCATGGCTCTCATCATTTGTCAGAAATTAAAATCCTGTAATGGCAATCACAATCATCTGATTAGAATAAGACATCAAATAAATAGCCTAAACAGATGGTAAAGGATTTTCTTGTATTTTTTTATTACTTATGCCTAGTGCTTTGTAATACAGCTAATATGTTTGTAAGCCGCATTGTGTGTGAATATTACTCATTGTTTCCCTATAAATCGGTTTCTTTTTTAGAATTCTGAATCTCCCCATTGAAGGATTCAAAAGCATCAAAGGCAGTTCAGTTGACAAACTTGAAGACATTCTGAGTTTGCTTTGGAAGGCTCTGAAAGGAGCTTTGTTTCCTTAGGGAGTATAGGGGAGAAAGTCTTGAGATCTTTGTTGATCTCCTTCAAAAACATTCCCATGTACAGGATGTCAGAATTTATCTTACAGGACAGCATGGAGGCCTGGAAGCTTTTGCAGGCAAAGGCATCCAGGACATCCAGGTGGTATGGAGGAATGGTGTTTTGCACTTTTAATCCTGTGCATGGTTGATTCCACCACCATGGACTGGTGGGAGAGCTGTAGCTCCTGAAATCCAGGACACTCTGGGACTCAATATATACTGTTGTCTTTTGCTGATTGGGAGACTCCTCTCATGGTGTCACCTCATGAAAAGCATGAGGGAATGGAGAATTCAATGTATTGGTAGAATGGCAGCCTCCTTGGGAGCAGTGGGATACCAGAGAATCTCCAGTTCCTCTGTTCTTGGCTCCTTCTCTGATGAAGCAGTAATAGAGAGGCATACCTGCCATGTCCTGATGAAGTCCTGAAAGGACATGTACTCAGCAGGAGATCTCCTCCTTTCAGGAGGTTTCAAAGGCATCTTGGAGCTCTTGGGAATCGAGGGATCGATGATCCAAGTCCAAAGAATTGGAATCAGGAGTTTGTTGTGTTTGCGATGGCCCCGCAAATTCCCAGGACATTGCTTGTTGTTTGGAGACCAGCATCGGGATTGATGCCTGTGCTGACGGACCCAAGGGTTCGGGTCTTAACGTCAGCATGGATACAGATGTCAATGCTGGCACTGGTAGCAGTATCACACCAGGAACCAATGTCTGTATTAGTGCCATGACTTCCTGTGCAGCTGACCTCAGTGAGACCAATGCTGCAAGGAGTGCTGCCAAGGTTCTCTCAATAGACAGCATATGCTGGTCTAAGGAGACTGCCAATGCCTGACAGAGTCTTGTATGGGGCTGGCTGCCATCATCCCACAACACACAACCAGCCCCAACACACTGTCCCACGGCCTCAGGAGTGTACCGGGACCCCACTATTGCTTTGGAAGACAAGTCCTTCTGCCGGGATTGATTGGCTGGACAGTCGGTGTAGGAGACTACCCCTGTAAATGGTACACATTATGTTAAATGTTATTGAATAAGTTAATGTACTAGATATCAGCCTTAATTTTTTTTAATCTGTTAACTGTATCCTGCCCCAATTTCATATTAAACATTAAATTCAATCTAATTGTAAATCGCTTTAACTTAATAATAAAGCCGTATAGAAAATGTGTTAAATAAATACAATAAAATAGCCTCTTGTTACAAAGAAGGGAGGGTGGGCGGGCACCAGCTACTATAATCTCATTGAAAACCTCCAATAGAAATGGGGCTATTTGGTCACTTAAATGCTTAGAGGAGGTCTGCTAGTAGGCCATCTGGTCCAGCTGCTTTATTATAATTATGTTTTTAATCACATATAAAGTGCATTCTGAACCTCCTCTGCACTAAATGGATTATCAGTAATCTCTTTCGCACTGGTCTCTAGGCAGAGAATCTACTATTTGTCTAATCATTCATTAATCCACTTTGGCAGTTATTTGTAAGGTATATAATAAAATTCAATAAAACAATCAGTTACTTGCTCTGAGTTAGTAAACTCGCCCTTGGATATTTTAACCACCTGTATTTTAAACCTGCGTGGGAACGCTCCCCAGCATCCAATAGGAAAGCTTTTGGGAGCATCCCACAGCGCCTGCGTGCTGCCTTCCCACCTTTCCCAATTGTCCCTCTCCAGCTGAGTTTAAAGCTGAGACAAAAGAGAGAGGGAAAGAGAGAAAGAGAGAGATAGAGAGATACAACTCCTAGGGGAGGTGGGCGGGTTGTGAAAACTAAATTCCTGCTGTTCCCGGAGATCACCTGTTACAGGTGAGTAACTATGCTATCTCCAAGAACAATCAGGAATGTAGTCTTCACATATGGGGAACTCCCTAGCTGCAGATGCCAAGGAGAAGGCCCCAGAAGTTGTATGCCCTTGTTAAAGGGCTCCACTTCCCCCCATGGATCTCTGGCATCCTACCAGGGATGGTGGGCAGGAGTTGATTAAGTATGGAACAGGTGTTGAAGAACAGCCTGACCAAACAAGGCATCCCGGCAGGAGTCCTTGTCTAAGCAGTAATGGGCTGTG
Source organism: Ichthyophis bannanicus (assembly GCA_033557465.1). Classification (NCBI taxonomy): domain Eukaryota; kingdom Metazoa; phylum Chordata; class Amphibia; order Gymnophiona; family Ichthyophiidae; genus Ichthyophis; species Ichthyophis bannanicus. The sequence continues at coordinate 306,619,934 of CM066032.1, read as the reverse complement.
AAGGTATGAACCGAAGCCCAAGAAGCTGCTTGACAGATGTCGTCGATAGACACAGAGTGAAGATGAGCCATAGAGGCTGCCATGGCTCTCACATTGTGAGCTTGACATGGCCTTCCAGAGGAAGGTTCTTACTCTCATAGGCAAAAGAAATACACTGTGCAATCCAGCTGGACAGTGTTCTTTTGGAGACTGGAAGTCCGAAATGACTAAGATCAAAAGCAACAAAGAGTTGAGAGGACTTTCGATGTTGCACTGTCCTTTGCAAGTAAAAGGCCTTTTACAGTCCAAAGTAGAGTCGTATGGAGTAATATTCCTTTTTGTCTTTCTGCTTCAACCCGTAGGTGGCATTGCCGAAACACGGCTGTATCAGGATTGGTTCTAGTCACCCAATTTTGTGAATCTTTATGAATAAAGTATTAAAGTGTTAATACCACGTTCCAGATTGGTTTGGATACTTTTACGTGGTAACCATGCTTTCTAGTTGGACTATCCAGTACACCTATCCATACCAAATTCTAAGCTCTACAATCCCCTCTTCTCCCTTAAATATCTTCTATGCTTGTCCCATGCTTTCTTGAATTCATATACAGTTCTCATCTCCGCCATCTCCGCTGGGTGACCATTCCATGCATCTACCACTCTTTCCATAAGAAATAATACTCCTGAGTATATTCCTTTTCACCTTCATCCTATGTCCCTTTATTCAAGAACTTCCTTTCAAATGAAAGAGGATTGTCTCCTCTGAATTTATATCATGGAGGTATTGAAAGATCTCTAACACCCCTCCCCGCTCCTGTCTTTCTTTCATTGTATACATAGTCAGATCTTCAAGCCTGTCCCTATATGCCTTATGATGCAGAACACTAAGTAGCTGCCCTCTGCATCAACTCCATCCTATTTATATCTTTTTGAAGGCGCGATCTCCAAAACTGCAGAGTCTTACACAAAGGCACTATCACCTCCTTTTTGCTCCTGACCAGTCCTCTCCCTATACACCCAAGCATCCTTCTGGCTTTTGCCACTTTTTCTACCTCTTTAGCCACCTTATCAAATATGATCACCCCCAGGTCCCACTCTTCTTTCATGGACAGAAGTACTTTGCCCCCTAGTGCTCCCTTAGGTTTTTGCAGCCCAACTGGATGACCATCATTTTTTAGCATTAAATCTTAGCTGCCAAATTGTAGGATTGTAGACCATTTGTGAAGCTACCCTAAATCCCTCCCTCATGTTCTCTACACCTTCAAGGTAACAGATTTTGGTATCATCCGCAAAGAGGCAAACCTTACCAAACAGCCATTCCACAATATCATTTAAGAATTGTTAAAAAGAACTGGACCAAGAAACAATCCCTGCAGCACACCATAAAGCTCTTATCCTCAGAGAGAACTCTATTTACCATTACCCTTTGACGTCTCCCACTCAACCAGTTTCTAACTCACTTTACTTTAGAGTCCACCCAAGGGTGCTCAGCTTATTTGTATGAAACCATGTCAAAGGCTTTGCTGAAATCTAAGTAAACCACATTTAGCGACCTCCCTTGGTCCAACTCTCAGGTCACCTAGTCAAAGAAATTAATCAGATTCATCTGACAAACCTACCTTTAGTAAAATCATGCTGTAATCCTTCGGTTTCCAGAAACTGCACTAGCCTTTGCTTTGCAGTGTGTCCATTAATTTATTCACCATAGAGGTCAGACTAACTAGCCTGTAATTCTCAACCTCCTTTTTACTGCTTGTCTGCAGAGGGACCATACCCACCTTCAGTCACTGTTCCCTCTAAGCTGTGTGCGTGTGCGCACACACCTCGCCGAGCGAGCGCACATACTTTAAAACAGAGCGCACAAAAATTATGGCTCTGATTCTGATAGAAAACAAAACAGACATCTTAAAATTTAAAAGTTATGATTGTAATTACTAGAAATTTCCCACTTCATTAAGTAATCGTCTATTTTCATTTAATTTGATTCAAATCAATGTGGTGTACATACTGTATTCTGACGTGTAGTCAAATTTTAAAGTATATAACTCGGAGTGTCGTTATGTGGCGCACAAAAATTTAACCTTCCTTCAAAAGTTGCACACAGCTGATATTTTATGCGCACACAGCCTACAGAAAATTAGAGGGAACATTGCCTTCAGTCCTTTAGGACCATTCCTAATTCTAAAGAAGCACTGAAAACGTCAGACAGCGGAGCAGCCATTATTTCCCCGATTTTCTTCAATAATCTTGGATGTATTCCATCTGGCTCTATCACTTTGTCTATTTTTTAGTTTAGTTTGCTCCTCATGAACATGGTCTTCTGAAAATTGTTCCAAGATCTGCCTAACTTCCATTCATATCTGTGTATGCTCTTTCTGAGGTTCTAATCCTGGCCCTTCATCTGTGAACACAGAACAGAAACATTTGTTAAGCGATTCCACTTTATCTACATCAGCTTCTACATATTCTTCCCCTTCATCCTCGAGTCTGACACCACCACATTTGCAGTTGCTCCTGTTATTAATATATCTGAAAATTGTTTTGATCCCCCATTGTACTGCATTAGCTAATTTTTTCCATTATCATCACTGCTTTCTTGACTACTTTCCCAGCTTCTCTTAGCTTTTCCAAATAGTGTTGCTTCTCTTCCTCCATCTGTGATCTCTTGAAGTTTATGAAGGCTAACTTCTTTTTCCTTACCTTCTCAGCTACTTCTTTCAAGAATGATAGCAGCCTCCTTTTCCTCTTACTTTTATTTACTTCCCTCACAAAAAGGTTCATTGCCCTTAAAATCTCCTTTCGGTTTTGCCCACTGCTTTTCTACATTCCTCAGATGCCCCCATCCAGCGAAGAATGCCTTGAGGTAGTTCCTTATCATGACAAAGTCTAGGATCCTCACTTTTGAATGAACCATCTCTGCCCATGTCCTAATACTGAACCACACCATCCGGTATCACTGGATGCCAGATCACCCACTATAACATCAGAAACAGTCTCCCCATTTGTAAACACCCAGTCAAGTATTGCCCCCTCCCACGTAAGTTCCATTACAAGTTGTTGGACTAGATCTCTCAACTTCTAAGTGACACCACAGCAGAGATGTCCCAAACATCATCCGATATACTGAAATCACCTATCTGTAGCACATCTCCTTTCATAGCAAATATTGTGAAATGTCTTTAAAACTCTAACTCTTCTGAATGTGAAAGAGGTCTGTACTGTATAATCACACCAATGTAAAATGATGCTCCATTCCCTCTTTCCAGATTAACTCACAGTGACTCCTCCTTACTACTTAAGCGCTGTAGCTCTGTTGCTTTATTATTATTGTTATTATTTTATTTTATTTTTTTACATATAGCGCCACATCTCCTCTCTTTCTTCCTGCCTTGTCCTTGCTAAATATATTATAGCCTGGTATAATTTTATTTCATAGTCATGGTCCTCCATGAACCACATCTCTGACTGCCACTAAGTCTAAATTATTCAGCTGCCAATAATGATAAATATAAGCTCCAATAATTAACCACTGGCTAACTTTATAAAGAATCCATATGCTGCCAGCGACCAGGTCTCAGAGTCAACTTCGGCTATACACTGAACCTACTTGTATGGTACAGTGAAGTGCCCTTAACACATCAATGACCTGTATAATGTCGCTCTCACTTAAGAGGCTTTCTTTTATTGCTCAAATTATCTTGTTTTTTTTATATTATATATTTTCTTAAAAATATCGGCTTGTGCTGTACTATAATCTGCCAGGATAACTATTTATCGATGTTGATATAACTTCAATGATAAGTCTTCATAAAAAACAGCTTTAACTCCCAATTCATTTCTCCGGGCGACACCGGTAGTTATTGAGTTAAAGGCTGAAGAGCAATTTCTGGCAGAAAATTTATACTGAACTGGCGGCATAAGCCGGTATGAATGTTTGATATCTTCAACCCGTTTCTTTCACGGCGGTTTAATTACTCCCAACGCGTATAACTGGCGCCGTAGCGTTTCACATATTGCGTTTCCTCAGGGGACACCCTACTAAGTCTAAATTAGCTTTTTCTATTATAGTCTCTGGATCCAGAATCTTGTTTCCCATGCTATGGATATTGGTATACACAATTTTCCAGATACTGACCTTTTTTCTCATAGAGATATTTAATGTTTTACTTACCTGAGGAATTTGTTCACACATCCAACAACTCTAGTCTAAACACCTCTTCAGTAGATTAGCTAGTCAGCCTTTTTGATGGGTGGATGGATGCCATCTCTGCTAATCAGCCCTTGGAAAATCATCCCATGGACCAGGAAGCTGAAATGATCTCTATTCTAACATCTAAGCAGCCATGCATTCATCTCTAGAATGAGAGCTTCTCGGCCTTAATCTTCCTTGCTAAGGGTAAAGGAGATCACCAGCTGTTCGCTCTGCTCCACCCTGAGCCCTGAAGTCACTTGAAATGTCGAGAGGGATACCTAGAAGTATAATTTTTGTCAACATAGATGAGCAGTATCCGATAATAGTCAGTCTCTGCAAACTCTTTGCAACATCTGTGCTTCTGGCACCTGGCAGACAGCACGCCTTCTAGGACATCATGTCTGATGGACATATCTATACCCCTCAGAAGGGAGTCATCAGCTACCACTACCCTTTGCTTCCTAGCAGTCACTGATTTGGCAAATTTGGAGTTTTTTAGCTCTGGTTTCTCCTGTTCCTGGGATGTTCTCACCTCCTTCGTTTTCAGGGCTGCATACCGGTCCTTCAGTTTGAGGGATGGTGGAGTCAAGGCATTGATTCTGCAGGCTCCGGTGATCCATGTCCAGCTGTCCTCTTTTAGTTCCACACACTTTCTTCTCCTCTGCTAGAGACCTTTGATACCTCAGGGAGCGTTTCAACAATGTAGCTCTTGCCATCATGGATGCTTCTTAGACTCGTCATTTCCTTGCTCAGTTCCTCCACATTATTTACAAGTCACCATTAGGGTACAGTCCTAGTTATTTTCTAATGTAACATACAGGTTGGGGAGGGTGGACATATCATCTGATGTAATACTTACATGAAAAGCTTTTAAGATGTGGGATCTAGGTAGGCTGTGCACCTAGTGGAGACTAGAAATTAGACTTTGTATGGTTTGCTCCTCATTTGGGAAATTTGATTCTCAGGGACCTATGTTTCTGTACAGTTTTTTTTCTGTTTTAGAAAGCTCCTGAAATCTTGGCTTTACTATCTTGTTATTTCAGGTGCTGCAATTCTTATGCAGTCAATAATTCTCTCTTCTGTCTGGTTTTAAGGAACTGCTTATAAATTTGTGCCATGTCCATTAGATGTATGCTGTGCTGTTTGTTTTATTAATCTTGTATTTGATTATATCCTGCATCACCTGCAGTTTTTGGAACAGAGTGATAAAAAAATTTGAGATATAAATAATTCACGTAAGAAAACAAGGGGTCACTTTCTATTTCACACACTGATTCTGTATCTGGAGAAATTAGGAACTGTTTACTTCATACACTTTCTATTGCATAAGAAATGATCAGTTCTAGTATCATGGTAAGAATTTGTCATTCTCATTATTATACTTGTGATTTATAGACTATCAGCACTATATTTTACAATTTTTATTTACAAATATTTGCAAACACACTTCATCGGGAAATGTTAAGAAAGGTACAATAATAAAAAAACACATACAATCAAACTACAGTCAAACCTCGGTTTTCATGATTAATCCGTTCGAAAAAGTCTGACTAAAACCGAAACGTATGAAAACTGAAGCAATACTTCCCATAAGAAATAATGTAAATCCAATTAATCCGTTCCAGACACCCAAAAATATTCACAAAAAATACATTTTATAGAGAATAACTATATTTTTACATACAGAAAGCAATGAGAAATAAATACAGTACAGTATGTTAACATCTGGCCTTAGCCACCCCTGACAAGCTGCTGTGCCCAGCTCTCTTCGGAATCACATTGAATTCAGTCCATTAAAATACCTTTACATTATCTGCTCAATGCTTCAGAATGGCAGAAAATCTTAATGATATAGCTTCAGACGTACCCTGCAAGAGAAAGAACTGCCTCCCACATTCATGCAACATCTCCTGCTTACGTTGACAGCTTTTCTTCCCTGCTACCGGGACAAAATCTCAGTCAAAAGACGTTGAAAACCGAAACAATGCATGAAAACCGGGACAAAATCTCAGTCAGAAAAGACGTTGAAAACCGAAGCGTATGAAAACCGGGGCAAATGAAAACCGAGGTTTGACTGTACTCTATTACACTGATACTCTCTTCCCCATACCCCCACAAGTGATCCACGAATCAAAATGGTCTTGATCAGAGTACAAAACATAAGTAACCCCCAGCCTGTGTATTATATAGAAAATCTTATTCAAATAGCCAGGTCTTACCCTTCTTTCTAAATAATATGCAGCTGTTTTCAGAACACAAGTCAATTGGCAATGCATTCCACAACTTAGGACCAAAATAAGCAAACATGGTTTGCCTGGTCAACGATAGCTTAATTTGATATAGTCCTGGTACTGTCAAGAATACTTGCTGAGAGGACCAAAGCGCTCTTACTGGAAAATCAGGAATCAAAAACTTGCCTAAGTACTTAAGGCCTAGCTGCCAAAGAAATTTAAATACTGAAGAACTTTATGTTTGATTTAAAGGCCACTGGCAGCCAATGGAAATCCCTAAGGATGGGTCACATGTGTTCATATACTTGTTGATACACACCAAAAACTTTGATTTGGCATGTTATAAATATTTTAAATAAAAGAAGCAAGCAAAACAACATGGCTGTGGAATTCTGGATCAACTGAAATCTATGTGGTAGTTCTTTAGGCATGCCATAATATACACTGTTACAATAGTCTTAAATAAGAAGTAATTCATGCATGAATAAGCATTGCCAATGCATTTTGGCCCAGAGAAAGCATAGTTACTCACCTGTAACAGGTGTTCTCCAAGGACAGCAGGAAATCAGTCCTCACATATGGGTGACGTCGGCGCAGACAGAGCCCATGCTGAAGCATCTCCCCAGCTTTCAAAGGAAGCCTTTGAGAGATGCCACCATGCATGCGTGGTCCCCTTCCCGTCCAAGGATGCCATCTTGTTCAGTCATATGACATAACTATACCAATTTGTTGTTTGCTGTCTTAGGTAAGGCAACTCTACAGGGAGGAAGGCTGCAAGGACAGATTCCTGTTGTCCCTGGAGAACACCTGTTATAGGTGAGTAACTATGCTTTCTCCAGGAATAAGCAGGAAATCAGTCCTCACATATGGGACTCTGTAGCTACAGGCTACCAACAACCTGTAGAAAAGACACTGTCAAGCCGTGAGCAGCAGCCTGAAGGACAAACTCTAAAAGGACCACAGTGTCCAAGGAGAACCATCACTCCAGTAACCTGAACACAGAATTTGCCTAAACCCTGAAAAGTAGAGTCGGAGTTGCCTAAACCCTGAAAAGATTACAGAGTACAGCTTGGCCGAAGGGCTGTCCCATCGGGACTCCCTCTCCAGGCAGTAGTGACCTGCAAAGGTGTGGACTGAAGACCAGGTGGCGGCCTGGCAGATGTCAGTCATCAGAGCGCAAGTTTGCAACTGAAGTCGCCATAGCCCTGGCGCTGTCAGCAGTGACTCTGTGCTCCAGTGGAAACTCAGACGGTTCATAGGCAAAGGCAATACAGTCCACAACCCAGGTGGACACAGTCCGCTTGGTCACCACCTCTCCCAGCTGGCTGAAGTCATAAGAGATGAAAAGCTGGGAGGCTTTATGGTGGCCCTGGGTACACTGCAGGTAAAAAGGACAGGGTCCTCTTACAGTCCAGAGTATGATGTATAGCCTCCGAGTTGCTGACATGAGGCCATGGGAAGAAGGTGGGGAGCACCACCTCCTGCTTGAGATGGAAGGAGACCACCACCTTTGTCAGAAATTTGAGGCGAGTGTGAAGCACGACCCTGTTATAGAACCTCGTATATGGTGGCTCTGCCTGCAGAGCCTGGAGCTCACTGACCCTGTGAGGGGAGGTGAGTATCACCAGGAAGGCGACCTTCCGGGAGAGGTACCGCAGGTGGCTAGGGGCTCAAAAAGCAGCCGGCTGAGCCTTGTCAGTGCTACGTTAAGATCCCATTCTACCAGGGGTGGGCAGATTGAGGGCTTGGAGAGCAATAGGTCCCTCAGAAAGCAGCTGATGAGGGGCTGCGCCAAGAGAGGCTTGCCCTCGATAGGGTGGTGGTGTGCTGAAAGGGTACACAGGTGCACCCTGACTGAGTTGGACTGGAGTTCGGCATGGGAAAGCTGCAGCAGGTATTGCAGGACTAGGTGCACCATGCAGAAGGGGGTCTGCCCGTTTCTCCGAGCACTACACAGAGAATCTCCGCCTCTTGAAGGCGTAAGCACATCTTGTGGAAGACCTGCAGGAGGTCAGCACGATTTCCTCCATGAGGTTAAAGGAAGCTGAGGCTTCCCATTTAGCAGCCATGCTGTTAATGCCAGAGAACCCAGGTAGGGGTGAAGGAGAGAGCCCTCCTCCTGAGTCAGCAGCCCCAGGGAGTTCCCCAAGAGGAACCAGGTGTTCCATCGCTAGGAAGAGCAGCAGTGGTAACCATGGCTGCCTGGGCCAACGGGGGGCTACTGGGATTAGCGATGCCCTGTCCCAACGGACCTTGAATAGGGTCTTGGCGACCAGCAGTGTGGGTGGGAAGGCATAAAGACGACCTTCCAACCACGAGATGGGAAAAGCGTCCGCCGCTACCCAGGATGGGTGAGGTTGACTGGAGCAGAAGCGGGTCAAGCTGGGTATTGGCCAGGCTGTCCTTAGAGCCGGAATAGCCCGCAGGCTACTCTGGGATCTAGCAACCATTCGTGCAGATGCAGAACTCCATTTAGCCTGTCTGTGAGGACACAGTGTTGGCCCAGCAAGTAGACTGATCTCAGGAGCGTCCCCTGGCTGACTGCCTACAAGCAGAGGGTGACTGCCTCCTGGTAGAGGACATAGGAGCCCGTGCCTCCCTGTTTGTTCATGTAGAACATCGCCACTTGGTGTCCGTCTGGATGAGCACCGGCTGATGCTGGAGCTGGAGACGGTGGTGGAAGGCTTTAGCGCCAGAGTATGGCACCGAGCTCCAAGAAGTTAATCTGTTGTTGGACTTTGGCCCAGGACCAGGTGCCTGTGTGCGGAGGTTCCTGCAGTGGGCACCGCAACCCCGCAATGAGGGGTCCGTGGTGAGGACCTGCTGAAGAGTGGGGGATTGGAAAGGCATGTCTGCCCTCAGGTGTTGCATGGTTTGCCACAAGCAGAGTGACTCCGCCAGAGGGCAGGTCACATAGACCTTGCCCCGGAGGTGGCTGGTGACCTGCGTCCACTGAGACCTAAGGCACCACTGAGCCGCCCTCATGTGAAGGTGGGCATTCGGTGAGACGTGTACCATTGAGAACATGGCTGAGCAGGCAGAGCATGCCGTGTACTGGCACAAAGCGTCTGCCCTGGAATTTTGCAGCCAGGGCCATAAGCCATCTGGCCCTGTCACTGGGCAGGAAGGCCTTCACCTGGAGGGTATCCAGGTGTGCCTCAAAGAATGCCAAGCTTTGTGTCGGGGTGAGTTGGAACTTGGGGTGGTTTATCATGAACCCTAGGTATTGCAGGTCACAGATGATGCGGCCTGTGGCTGCGTCCCCTCTGATAAGCCAGTCATCTAGGTAGGGGAAGACAAAGGCTCCTTGGAGGTGTAGGTAAGCCGCCATGACTTCCAGGTACTTTGTGAAGACAAGGCCAAAGGGTAGTACCCTGTATTGGTGGTGGTCACTCCTGACCATGAACCTGAGGTACTGCCATGCCCGAGATGGATGAGGATGTGGGTATACTGTGGTAAGGAGAGCTGTGCAGAGGAAATGGAATGGGAGGAAAATGAGCCCTGTCCCTTTAAATCTGGAGAGGAAAGCAGTTCCTATAGAAACCACAAGCCTCCAAAGCAGAGTATACCGAGCACTAAGCCCCGCCCACCTAGTGACGTCAGGGCTTGGTGGAGCACTGATGAGGTGCACGTGAGTAGGAAGAAGGGTGTGGTGCCTGAAAGGCAGCAATTTAAAAGTGCTTCAGTTTTAGAAGAAGGAAGGCAGGCAGTTCTTAGAGTTCGTGGAGTTCCAGAGGCAGTTGATGCAGTTCAAGCAAGGGAAGCTGGTTCTGAAGAGGACAAGCTTGAAGTCAGAAACTTGCTGGGTCCCGAAGCAGGTACTTTAGTTCCAGTGGAAAAGGGAACTTCAGGAAGAAACCTGGCTGATCCACATGCAAGGGTGAATGAGAAGCAGAGGGTGTCTGGAACCCAGAGCAGGCAACAGTATCTAGGACAAAAACGTGTTTCCAGGTGGGGAAACAGATTAAAACAGCCCTTAAGTCTTGAAGGTAATGGAAATGTCTTATCTTTAATTCCTACCAAAAGCTGAAGGAATAGTTAAAGAATTAAAAGACAGTGTTAAACGTTGTGTTCCCCTGAACCCTGAAAGGCAAACGTTTAATAAGCATAGAATATATGCCAGTGACTGCCAAGCCTCAACTCTGAAAGAGATTGCTAGCCTGTTGAAAGGGAGAGAAACTCCATTACAAGAGCCCGTGGCTGGAGACCACAGGGAACAGCTGCTGTTAAAACTAAATGAGCTGATATGGAAGGAGAATAGCCAGTCTCCTGATATACAGGATAAGGAAGATAGTCACAGCGAATCTATGAATGAGATGGAAATAGATTTGTGTGAAAACCCTAATGATTCTGATGTAGAGGAAATGCAGTGTTCTTTTTGCATGGCCAAGAACCTGAATATGTGCTAATTCATTATCTATGTGAAGGACTGTTTCATGAAAGCAATTAAGGACTTGTGCTGTACATTGCTTAAAGAAAGGAAACGTGCTGGTAGTTGAATTACTGCCAAGTGTTTGCCTGCCTAACTTGTGTAAAGTGAAAAGCTCTTTTGAAAGTGAAAAGCAAGAAGCTAATCTGAACAACAGATTGAGCTTTAGAAGCATGTTCCTCGCTGGAAGCTAAGAGCTGATATTCAAAGGACATTCCTGTATTTTTGTGTTGAGCCTTTCACATTCTTTGTTTGCATTATTGGAGAATTATCCAATTTCAGTTGGGGTCATGAATTCAATGCGGAGGGGAAATCCCGAAATAAATTCTCTGTTTTGCCTAATTACCGTGTGGTCACACTCCTTGCTCTAAAACTACATTACCCAGCAGCCCTCCTCGGCAGCCATTTTGGACAGAAGTAATAGTAGAGAGTAAGACAGGCGAGCCCACCTGCTCCCAGGCTTCTGCCTGGACGGGTGGACGCAACAATACGCATCCTTTACGTCCAAGGAGCATTGGCAGTCTCCCTGCTGGAGGTATGGCAGCAAAGGTCCAAGGGAGGAGGAGTAGCCTAGTGGTTGGGGCAAGGTACTTCAGGCCGGAAGGTCGGAGGTTCAAATCCCACTAGAGGACAGCAACCTTGGGCCGGAAGGACTGGGGTTTCTAGTCCCACAGATGCTCCTTGTGGTCTTGGGCAAGCCACTTAACCCTCCATTGCCCATGTTCCCTGTAAGTATTAGTGTATGTGTCTCATATCCCTGCGTGTTAAATGTATCCCCCAATTGTGTTGTAACCGCTTTGATTGAAGGATAAGGCGGTATACAAAACTGTCTAAATAAATAAATAAATAAGGGAGAGCATCTTGAACGTCTCCCACACCAGGAACTTGATTAGGTTTCTCAGGGCTAGAATTGGTAGGCCTCCTGTCCTTTTGGGGATGAGAAAGTACCTTCAGTAGAACCCCCTTGCCCTGTTGATGGGGCACTGGTTCCACAGCCATGTCTTTGAGAAGACCTGCGAGTTGCTGCAGTAGCAGGGGCTGATGTAGGGCAGTCCTGGGGGGCTCTCCCAGGAAGAAAGGAGGGGGCGCCTGGTCCAGATGGAGGAGGTAACCCTCTCTGAAAACCTGGAGTGCCCAGGTGTTGGTGGTGATGGTCGACCACCGGTGGGGCCAAAGTGGGCCAGACATCCCCCTCACCCCCCCCCCCCGTGGGCTGCTGATCTTCTGGGGGGGGGAGAGGCTATGCCCAGAAAGTCAAAGGCTGGGCCTGGGCTGGATCTAGGGCCTTGGGGGCCTTTTTGCTTGTGAGGTCGTTGCCCAGGTCCTCGGGGACCTTGCTGTGGGGTCTGTGGGGCCTGGTATTGTTTGTAGCTCTAGGATCTGGGGCCCTTCCTGGAGAAAGGGGGTTTCTTCCCAGGGGGCCTATGCTTCGAGACCGAGGAAGTTTTCGTTGAGAGCCAGGTCCTTGTCATGTATTCAGCCTTGAGCTCTGCGGTTTTGTCTGCCATGGCTTTGCCAAAGAGGTTCTCTCCCAGGCAGGGGACATCCAGAAGCTTTTCTTGGATCACTGCTCGGAGGATTGGAGCCAAGACTGTCTCCTGGCACCAATACAGGTGCTGGCAACCCGGGCCATGGCCTCGAAGCCATTGTAGGCGGCCAGAGTGATAAACTTCAAGCAATTGGCGGCAGTTTTGGCCAGTGTCTGAAATCTCTGGAGGGGTTCCCCGGAGAGTCCAGAGGAGTAGCCCTTTAGCTCCTTCAAGGTGTCCCGGAGGAACATTCCCATGTAGAGGAAGTATGTCTGGACCCGGCAGCTCAACATGCAGTCCTGGTTGCATTTTCTGCAGGGGGGCGTCGAGGTTCCGGGCCTCCCTGCCAGGAGGCGTCGAGGAGTGCATTTTTTGCCTTTGGAGCAGACACATGACTGACTTGATCACCATGGAGTTGTGTGGTAATTGGCTCCTGTGGAAGCCTGGGCTCGGGAAGACCTTACACATAAGGTCGAACCAGCGACTAACTGTGGGTACCGTAGCCGGTGTCTCCCACATACGAAGGAGCAGCCGCTTGAGGATTGCCAGGACTGGCACCTATGGGGGGGGGGGGGTCGAATTGGAGGATCTCAAGATCCTCTGACCGAGAGTCATTTACCAACTCAGTGGTGAAGGCCAGAGCTTTGGCCATGTCCTGCACAAAGTCAAGGAAAGCCTTGTCCTCAGGTGGAGAATGACACTGGGTCCCTGGTGGGGATGGGTCTGACGGAAAGTCTCGATGCCTCTGGGTGTCCGGGGAAGTATCATTCTCGTATTCCCAGTCAGAGTTGTCAGAGGTGGACTTGATTGAACGGACCCAGGTCAGGGTCGGAGGCTCATAGGCCTTGGCGGCATGGCTGAAGCCGCAACCGCTAGCTGGGGAGGATCGGGGTCACATGTAATGGGATTGCGAATGTGACCTCCATCAGCAATTGGCCCGGGTGAGGGAGCTCTGGGGGATCAATTTGACGCTGGGGGAAGTCCTCGAGGTCGAGGTCCCAATGTTTTTGACAGATGAACTGTTGGAGCCAGACAGCGCAGCTTGCTGAGTGGCCAAGAAGGCAGACAAGCTGCGCACTGCAGGGCCTCCATCCTGGTCTCCAGCCCTGTTGGAGTCACAGCAGTTGGTACGGATGCAAAGGGTATCGGGTCTGGGTCCAGTGCCGGTGGAGGAGGAGAGTCCCTGGTGGGGATGGCCGCGGGGACCAGTTGTCAATTGCTGGGGTCCACTGAGTCCTTCGGGGAAAGTTTTGGTGGCCACTCCTGCTCAGATACCTCTATCCTCCTCCGGGGGCTCAGGGATCTGGCATGGGACTTCCCCAAGTTTCGTGAGGAGTCCTGTGAGGCTTTCTTCTTCTTCTTTAAGATCGGGATGGGGGACACCCAGTCGGAGGATTCGCGGCCCCGACTGGTGGCCGGAGTCACTGCGTGATCCCGGGGTCTCAGACTGGGCTCTGGAAGGAGTTTCCGAGGCAGAGTCTGACCAGAACATCCAGTCATGCTTCCCCTGCCTGCTTTTGACTGCTTTGGGGGGGGGTGTCAGCCTCTTGCAGGACCCGCAAGTCTCTGGATCGTGGTTGGCATCGAGACATTGGAGACATCAGTCGTGTGTTTGTGACAGAAAAATTACTGGAACACCAATCACACTTTTTAAAGCCGCAGGCCATCGGGGGAAAAAGGGCCCTGGCGAGGTCTAAGACCTGAGGAACTGCCAGCGGGAATAGTGTAGTTACTCACCTGTAACAGGTGTTCTCCAGGGTCAGCAGGAATCAGTCCTCACATATGGGTGACATTGACACTGACGGAGCCCTGCAAGGAGCATCTCCCCAAGTCTTTGGGAGATGCCACCATGCATGCGTGGTCCCCTTCCCGCCCAAGGATGACATCTTGCTCTGTCAGGTGCCATAGCTAAAGCCCAACCAAGAAGATGGCCAAAAATGAACAGCAACTCCAAGGGGAGGAGGGAGGGTTGTGAGGGCTGATTCCTGCTGTCCCTAGAGAACACTTGTCACAGGTAAGTAACTATGCTTTCTCCAGGAACAAGCAGGAAGTCAGTCCTTACATATGGAACTCCCTAGCTCCAGGCTACCAAGTACCGGCATAAAACAGGGGCATGGCCCGGCCGTGGGCAGCTGCAGGTGAATCCTGATGACAGACTCACGGGTCCCCAGTGTCCAGGAAGAACCATGGCTCCAGTTACCTGAACAAGAAGAGTCAGAGGGCAGGAGCTGCCTAAACCCCAAAGAGATTACAGAATACGGCCTGGCTGAAGGCACTGTCCTGTCGGGACTCTCTCTCCAGGCAATAGTGGGCTGTAAATGTGTGAACAGAGGACCAGGTGGTGGCCCGGCAGATGTCTGCCATAGGCGCTGAGAGGAGACTGTCAACCAAGGTCGCCATCACCTGGACATTGTGTGCCGTGACTCGACGCTCCAGCAGGATATCAACTCGACAGTGAGCAAAGGCAATGCAGTCTGCCATCCAAATGGATATGGTCCGCTTGGTGACAACCAGCCCCAGACAGCTGGAGTTGAAGGAGATGAAAAGCTGCAAGGCTTTACGGTGGCCCTGCATCCGTTACAAATAGGATAGGGCTCGCTTGCAGTCCAGGGTTTGGAGGACAGTCGATGCCGAATCTGTGTGGGGCTGTGGAAAGAAGGTAGGCAGAGCTACCTCCCGAATCAGGTAAAAGTTGGATACCACCTTTGGGAAATCTTCAGGTAAGTGCGAAGCACAACCATGTTCTTGTAGAAACTGGTGTAGGGTGGCTCGGCCACCAAGGCCTGAAGCTCACTGACCCTGCAGGCAGAGGTGAGAGCCACCATAAAAGCTACCTTCCAAGAGAGGCAGCGTAAGGAGCAGGTGGCCAAGGGCTTGAAGTGCGGCTTAGTAAGCTGCACCAGTACCACATTGAGGTCCCATTCCACCGGGGGTGGGAGGATGGGAGAGCAATAAGCCCAGCATGAATCTGGTGATGAGGGACTGCACTGTCAGAGGCTTGCCCTCCACAGGATGGTGGCTGGTGGAGAGCGCACTTAGATGCACCTGGACAGAGTTGGACTTAAGTCCAGACCATGAGAGGTGGAGGAGATATTGAAGGACCGAATGCACTGGACAAGAAAATGGGTCCAATTGGTGCTCCATGCACCACACAAAGAACAGACGCACTTGAAGATGTAAGCCCATCTTGTGGAGTCCTTATGAGAGGCTAAAAGGATGTCCTCCACCTCCTTGGAGAGGTTAAGGGGAGCTAAGGCGACCTGTTCAGCAACCAGGCCATGAGGGACAGAGATCCCAAGTTGGGATGGAGGATCGAGCCCAAGCTCTTGAGAGGAACTGGGGGTTCCGTCGAGAGACGGAGCAGCAAGGGGAACCAAAGCTGCCTGGGCCACCTCGATCATCGACGTCCTGTTCTGTTGGGCCTTGAGTAGGGTCCGGGCTATCAAGAGCGTAGGAGGGAAGGCATATATCAGGTTGCCCAATCATGAGATAAGGAAGGTGTCCGCCGCCACCCAGGATGAGTGAGGTTGGGGACTGCAGAACCGGGGCAGCTGAGCATTTACTGAGCTGGCAAAGAGGTCGAAGCTGGGAGAGCACCACAGCTGGAAAAGCCCGCACGCTACCTCCAGGTCCAGGTGCCAATTGTGCGTCTGAAGGACCCCACTCAGCCTGTCGGTCAAAACATTGTTCTGGCCCTGAAAGTAAACAGTCTTGAGGAGGATCCCATGGTGGATCGCAAAGAAATAAAGGGCCACAGCCTTCTGGCAGAGGCGGAAGGAGCCTGTGCCACCTTGCTTGTTCAAGTAGAACATCGTGACCTGGTTGTCCGTCTGGACAAGCACGACCGGTGCCGCACGTGGTACCTGAAGGCCTTGAGAGCGAGGACAACTACTCTCAGCTCGAGCAGATTGATCTGCTGCTGGCTCTCCTCAGAGGACCAGGCTCCCTGGGTGTGGCGCTCTCCGCAATGAGTGCCCCAGCCCATCAGGTAGGCATCTATCGTGAGAACCTCTCGGGGCTTGGGGGTTGAAAGGCCATCCCCACCTGCATTTGCTGAATGTCCTGGCACAAGGCTAGGGATTCAGTCAGCTGATGAGACACTGTGATCCTGTCACAGACTTGCCTGGTGGCCTGGGACCACTGAGACCGGAGACACCACTGAGCCACCCTCATGGAGGCAAGCATTGGAAACCACGTGAACCGTAGAGGTCATGTGGCCCAGGAGGCGAAGCAACGTCCGGGCTGACACTGCGCGGCATCGCTGTATGTCTGCTGCGAGCCGCTTGACTCTGTCGAGGGCGAGGAAAGCCCTGGCCTGGACAGTGTCAAGGTAGGCCCCCATGAAAAACAGTACTTGAGTCGGGGTGTGCTGAAATTTCAGACGGTTGATCATGAAACTTAGGTGCTGCAAGACCTGGATGGTATGGCTAGTGGCCTACTCAGCTTCCAAGGCCGTATCCCCTTTTACCAACTAGTCATTGAGGTAGGGGAAGATGCAGGAATTTAGAAGCTGCCATCACCGCCAGACACTTGGTGAAGACTCGTGGGGCAGAGGCGAGGCTGAAGGACTTTGTACTGGTAGTGGTTATCTCCAATCACGAACCTCAGGAACTGTCTGTGACTGGGATGGATAAGGATGTGGGTGTCAGCATCCTTCAAATCCAAGGAGCATAGCCAATTTCCCTGTTGGAGGTAGGGCAGCAGTGTTCTAAGGGAGAGCATCTTAAATCTCTCGTGCACAAGGAACTTGAGGTTCCTCAGGTCCAGAATGGGCCTGAGCCTCCTGCCCTCTTCAGAATCAGGAAGTATCTGGAATAGAAACCTTTCCCCCTTGAGGGACGAAGCACAGACCCACCGCCCCATCACTGAGAAGGCCCGTGAGCTCCTGCAGTAGCAGGGCCCAGTGTAGGGGAGACCGAGGAAGTTCCCCGAGAAAGAAGGACGGAGGAGTCCATTCCAGGTGCAGAAGGTAGCCCTCCTGGATGACCTGGAAAGCCCAGGCATCAGTAGTGATGTGGGCCCACAAGTGGGCTAAGTATCCCAGGCGTCCCCCGGTAAGGAGCTGGTCCTCCAGAGGAAGAGGAGCTATGCAGATGGTGTTAAAACCCCGACTCCGGCTGGACTGGGGCCGGAGTCTGGGTCTTTGCGGCCCCTGGCCTGTGCCCTTGCCCTGCGGACCCTGCTGAGGGGTCTGGGCAGCCAGGTAGGCAGGATAGCCCCAATAAGGTTGACCCTTCTGGAGGAAAGGGGGCTTCTTCCCTTGTGGCTTCTTCCTGGGAAGAGTGGAAGTCTTTCTAGAGAGTTGGATCTGAGTGACATACTTGGTCTCGATCTCAGTCACCTTATCCTCCTTTGGCTTGCCGAAGAGGTGCTTGCCGAGGCATGGGATGTCCAGGAGTTTCTCCTGCACCCACTGTTCAAGGTCTGAAGACTGCAGTCAGGCGGCAGCCACTCTGGCGCTAGACTCAAAGCTGTCGTAAGTGGCTCTGGAGAGGTATTTGGAACACACTGCAACAGACTTTGTCAGAGCCTGGAAGCTCCACAGATGGTCCCCATCGAGGCTCGCGGCTATGGCAATGTAAAGTTGGTATGTTGGAATGCGGCAAGCCAGCACTGAGCCCTGGTAGCATTTGCACCCCATGGCATCGAACATGTAGGACTCCCTGCCCGGTGGCACTGAAAAGTGTGTTTTCAGGCTCTTTTGTTGGCACATGGCCGACTCAACCATGGAGGTATGAGGGAGCTGTGCTTTGTAGAAGCCTGGCCCCCGCTGGACTCAATATATAGTGTTGAGTCATCGGCTCATGATGGGCACCGAGGCTGGGGTCTCCCACATCCAGAGATGAAGTCTGGTGAGGATCAAAGGCACAGGGACCATGAGGGTCACTTTAGGTGGTGTCTCGTACTGAAGGATGTCTAATTCCTGAAGGAAAGGGCCTGTGCCATATCCCAGATGAAGTCGAGAAAAGAGGTATCCTTAGGCGGGAACAGCGCTTAGCAGCCAGGGGAGCCTGGTCTGATGGAAGGTCCCAGTGGGCCCGGGACGTCTCAATGTCAGACTCTCAATCAGAGTAGTTCGAGGAGGACTCTAAGTCCTCTAGCTGCAGGAGGGCCGGTCCTGGGTGCTTCGAGGCAGGGGCATGGCCGAAGCCAGGTGCACTCGCCTACAAAGATCTCGCTCTTGAGAATCAGGAGCGAGAACAAAACCCTCACTAAGGATCTGCCTGAGGCATCTGGTTCTCGGCGATTGCAGCAGTGGCCTGGGGAGTCCTCAAGGTCAAGGTCCCTGCGGTCTCAGTGGGGCCGGGGGTTGGCACCTACTGTAATGCAAGGAACGCAGAAACACTGCGTTCCAAGGTCAACATCTGTGCTTCTCACTCAGGGGTCGCAGCCATGGACACCAACACTGGGGTGACCGGGTCAGGCGACGAAGATGAGAAGACATTCTCGATGGGACGGGCCTCGGGATACTGTGATCCATCACCAGAGGCCACAACCTCGGCCCTGGACACCTTCTGAGGGCATTCCTGTTCTGATTCCTCGGGAGCTCTGTGGGGACTAATGGAACAGGCACGGGACTTCCCATGTTTGTCCGCTTCTCCAGACAAAGCTCTCAAAGTCTTCCTCTTCTTCTTATGTGCATGCTCTGCGGACCCTTGCTTGGAGTATCGATGGGGTTGCGGGGGCCTTACACAAGTCCGAGGTTCCGGGAGGGGCTTTTGGGCATGAGGCTACCAAAGAAACCGGGGTCGAGTCTGCCTTGTGGAAGATGTTGTCCTACTTATGCCAACAGCTCTGTATGGCCTTCATGGACATTTTCTTGCACAAGGAGCATTCCTCCGGGTTGTGGTCAGCGCCCAAACACTGGAGACAGCAATCATGAGTGTCGGTGAGCGACGTTTTTGGAGCACTGATCGCATTTCTTAAAGCTGGTGTCCATTGGGGGGAAAAAGAACCCCAGCAAGGTCAAAGACCCTTGACGTGGCCAGCAATTTAAAAAGGCATGAAAGCAATGCGATGAAAAAATAAAGACAAAAATGAGTTTCGAGGCCTGGTGCATTTGCAGTGGGTATCGGACAGGAAAGAAGCAGGCACAAGCCGGAAAGGTACAAAAAAATATATATATAGTACGAGAAAATCAACTTTTTTCCGGGGGAACGAGATGAACATCTGTAAGGCTCTGCGGAAAAAGGGAGACTGAGCAAGATGGCACCCTTGGGCGGGAAGGGGGCCATGCATGCGTGGTAGCATCTCCCAAAGGCTTTCTTGAAAGCTGGGGAGATGCTCCGCGCAGGGCTCCGTCGGTGTCGACGTCACCCATATGTGAGGACTGACTTCTGCTTCTTCCTGGAGAATTTCAAGCTCTTCACAGAAACTACAGTTGAGTGAACACTGTGGTCAAAATCTGTGCATTTCCATAAAAAAGGTGAGAATCAAGATGGATCTATAAATTACATTCTAGGAAGCTAGGCTGAAGGATTGTGCCCTTTAGGTATTAGTCAATGTTCGAGTTGTTTAGAGTAACAAAGCCCATTATTTAGTTTAGTTTATTAAATTTGCTTAACTGTCTTAATGTCACACACAAAAAAAGTATCCTTATTTCTAGTTTAGCAGTGTTAAATTTCAACCATTTGTTCCGTAATCATGCTGTTAATCTGATCCAATCAGTGCTTTTAAAGAGGTCAATTCATATTGGGATTACAGAGCAGACTAAGGCTTAGATTCATCCTTTTTGTGTAGAAGAAAGCAAATTGGGAGGGGAAGCAGTCAGGCTTAGTGAAGCTCCACTGTTGCTTCCTCAAGGTTCTGTCTTGTCAAACCTTTAATTCAGTGGGAAAAAGTTCTATATTATCTGCATAAGTATGACACTTAAGAGCCCTTTTACTAAAGCACTATAAGTGTTTGCACCATGACTGCAAACGTTATGGTGCAGTAAGTGCAAACCTTGTTTGGCAAATGCAGCGAGTGTGCAGGGCAGATACTTACTACAATGGGCCATGTGACCTGTCTCAGTAGGTAGTATGTGTACTCTCACAAAATATCTGCCTAGGCAGGGAATATGGGCCCACTGCAGCCAAAACGTTTAACAACTTTCTGAAACCCCCTCCTCCGATTGTTCACCATCATACAAGGCTCCCTGATCACAACCCTTTCCTTTGAGCATCCCCCCCAAAACACAAGGGCCCCCCGAATCTCACCTCCACCTTCAGCACTCTCCCCTGATGGACAGCTAAGTCTATTGGCAAACCAAGTCCTCCCTAGATGCCCCATCTCCAAACAGGCTCATCCCCACTAGAACCTAACCCGAACCCTCCTGAGCCATCCCTCCAGGTCTTGCCAGGGGTATGCCTGGGCAAGAGAGGTCCTCTTCCACTTCTGCTCTTGCTCCATCACAAGATTATCCAAAATGGCAACAGTGACCCCTAGTAGGGTAGCCTCATAGTACTTCTGCTAAGGAATGACCCCTCGTGGTAGTACTGCAAGACTACCATTAGGCATACCACTATCATTTTGGATGCCTTGCCAGCAGGAGCAGGAATAGAGGAGGAATGCGCCTGACCTGAAGACCACTTGACACCAAGAGTTGGTGATAAGGGCAATTGCAATATTGGCAGTTGTGACAGAAGATGTGTGGCAATATTCTGTGTGCTAGTTGGCACTGGCCAACATGTCCACACTTTGCCCTAATCCTATACCGTTGTGCTGAGAGAAGCTGGCGTTGGATTTTTACCAATCTGGCTGTTCTCGGCACATGGCAGCAGTTACCACAAGTAGCTAGCATGTGCTAAAGCCCGCAGTAACTGTTTATTGCATTTTTGTAAGAGAGACCCTTAATGCCAAACTGTTCAATCACTAGAACTAGAAGACTCACAAAAGGAGCAACCAGACAGAACCCCAAGGGACCCCACAGTGGAGTCATACTGGATCCAATTGCTTCCTTGCCCAGAAAACTTACTTTCTTCTCTGCAAAAAGAGTGATTCACATTGTGATTACAGGGCAGATTGAGTGTTGGAATCAACCATTCTAAAAGCAACTGGTTGCAATTTTTATTATTGTTATTTAATCCAGATAAAAAGTTACATGCCCATGAATAAGAGAAGCCAGCTCCGATTGTGTAATAAGGTGGATCAGGACTTTTAAAGGGCCCACATAGCCATAAGAGACATTCTAGTCACATCAGAGATTTTGGAACTCAAAAAAAGATCTTCATCTAGATAAACCCCTAAACTCTTTACTGCTTTACTTTTCTATACTGGCAGTGTTGAAAGATCTCTTGTCATCTAGAAGTTCCATCTTGTCTGGGTTCACACTAAGATGATTTCTTTCCAACAAATAGTCCTCAAAATAGTGAATAAGCTGGTTTAAAGAAAACTACAAATATCCTCAAGGGTTCAAATAGATATTAATAACAGGGAGAATACCAGCCCTTGGGGGAGGCTATAGGACAATAGTACCATTTCTGAGTAAACGTTATTCCAAAAAACACATTGAGTTCTATTTGAAAGATGAGAAGCAAAAAGAGGGCCAGGTCTCCGATATCAATTACAGACTGACAGACAGACAAACAATCTCTTTAGAAGCAAAAACATGATTTACTGTATCAAATGTGGTTGTCAAATCTAACACCACAAACAAGGTATCTTTACCTTGATCCGTATCCATCAGAATTTCGCTAACTAGCAAGAGCAATACAGTTTCTGTTTTGTGCCTTTACTGAAAAACTATGAAAAGCATTACTGATCTCCAAAACGAGCGAGTAGCAAAGATAAACTACTTTCACAAAAAAAAAAAATATATAGTGTTATTAAAAAAGGTACAGAGAAGAGCCACCAAAATGGTAAAGGGGATGGAAGGATACCCTATGAAGAGAGGCTAAAAAGGTTAGGGCTCTTCAACCTGGAAAAGAGACGGCTGAAGGGAGATATGATAGAGGTCTATAAATCAATGAATGGAGTAGAATAGGTAAACGTAGATCGATTGTTTACGACATCAGAATATAGAAAAACTAGGGGACATGCAATGAAGCTTGAGGGTAACCTGTTTAACACTAGAAGCCCCAAAGTCCGTCAACTGATGCAAATGCATCTTCGAAGTTGTATACCAGCGCCACTGCTAGAATCATGTCAGTCATGTTCCATGACTTTGTTAGCAAGGTCAAGATGTTCAAATATGTGCATCAAAAATTAATGACAGATGCACCACCTAGCGGGAAAATGAATTTATACCTGGAAGCCACAAAGTACGTCAATTGACACACTCAATTGTTTTGGATGCGTCAACTGACATACTTTGGGGCTTCTAGGTATAAATTCATGTTCCCACTAGGTGGCGCATCTCAATCACTGTTTACAGTTCTACTCCGACATTACAAACAATAAACACACGATGATGTCATGTAATGACGTCACATACTGCACGTATTTAACAAATAAGTAACTTCACATTAATTCACATCTGCATTTCATGCTAAACGCAGTCGTCGTGATAATGCGTCAATTGACGCACTTTGGGGTTTCTAGGTAAAATTCCTTTTGGGGCTTCTAGTGTTAAGACTAATAAGAGAAAATATTTTTTCACTCAACGTGTAACCAAACTTTGGAATCTGCTACTGGAGGATGTTGTAGAAACTGTTAGTATAGCCGGGTTTAAAAAAGGTTTGGACAAGTTCCTGGAGGAAAGGTCCATAAACCATTATTAAAAGAGACCCAGGATATCACTGCTTGACCCAATACAAACATTGTGGAACCTGTGTCTTTTGGGAAAACTGCTAGGTACTTATGACCTAGATTGGCCACTGTTGGAAACAGGATACTGAGCTTGATGGACCTTGGTCTGACCCAGTATGGCATATCTTATGTTCTTATGTAAATTAGTTAGAAGAAGAAGATTTGAAATCAGCCAAAAGGCGGAGAGTTAACACACGGTCTCCAAATTTTTGGGAGACTAGTTTAATAACAGTCTTTTTCAACTCATCTGGGACCAGCTCCCCATCTAAAGAAGTACTGACAAAGGTTGTTAATATGGGAAGAACCTCAAATTTACAGCTTTTAACCAGAAAGTCAGGGAGAGGATCCAGAGCACAACTGGTCGTATGAAATCCCACAGTTTTCATACAGTAGCAGAGACTAAAGAATATTAGAACATAAGACAATATCCTGCTGGGCAGAGCTTTGTTAGAACCTGCCCACTGAGACATCACTAGCTGAAGAAAATGAAGCACAGAGGTAATCAATTTTCTTCTTAAAAAAAAAAAATAAGGCAAAGTATATGGAAGAAAAAGTAGATGCTTCATCAGAATTCTCGGACCAGCCATCCCCATCCTTTGCGATTTGAAACGGTACTTGTGACAAATTCCCCTGGGGTAATTTTCAAAGTGGAAGCATCTGCATACTTTCTCTTTGAAAATTCAATGAAGCCAGCCAGTGTCCTTTCTATGCATAAAGAGTTAGAAAATCTCCCCTAAGTGTCTAGAGCAGTGATGGCTAACCTTTTTGAGCCCGAGTGCCCAAACTGCCGCACAAAACCAAAGAATTTCCTCAAAGTGCCAGCACGTCATTTGCATAAGTGGTCTTATTTGCATAAATATTTGCATAATGTTACCATACACTAACTTTTAGTAAACATGTCTCTTAATGAGTGTATGGATAAAGAAAGACTAAAAGATTTCTACATTACTATAATCCAGTGCCAACCGCCAGGCACATTAGGAACTACTACAAACGCTGCCCATTTAGAACCCATAGCAAACCCGCCGTATCCTGACAGCATTACCAGGACTCACAAAGCACCATACCCTACCTATCAAAAGGCAACACTGCAAATATTAAACCAATACATTTCAGTGAATACTGGGGAAAGAGAACAAGTGGCAACGTCAAATAGGAATTTCCTCTTGTACCAAACAAAGCGCAGATGTTAATGATGCACATTTCCCAGAGCTGACATATTCCAGTTAATAAATTCAAAATAAAGAGATATCGTTCTACCTTTTGTGCATTTTTTTTCAGTTGCAATTGGTCCAGCCATTTTCTTCTGGTTTCTTCATGTTTTCTGCTAACTCTCCATCGTCTGCTGTCCATTTGTCCTTTCTTCTCTCTTCTAGTTTTTTTTCCATTCTCTCTCTCTCTACATCTGCTTTAACATACTAATCTTTCTCCTTTTGCTCTTTCCTCATTCCTATTTCATCCACACAAATTTTACCCCTCCATCCTCAATCCCCAATTACTCTCCCAATACCTGGCCAATTGTAGATTTTTCATCCCTCCTACACAAAATATTTTTCCCCTCTCCATTTTACTCTCCCAGCCCCATCCCATTCTAATCCTCCCCCAACATCAGCTCCCTTCTAGTTCCAGTCTCACCCAGCATCCATTCCCTTCTTCAAGCCCCCCACTTCCCCTCAGCCCATTTCCATTCCAAGCCCCGTCCCCATCAGCTATTTGCAGTTCAAGCCCCCCACTTCCCCTCAGCCCATTTCCATTCCAAGCCCCATCCCCAACAGCTATTTGCAGTTCAAGCCCCCTTCCACTCAGCCCATTTCCAGTCCTAGCAACCCCCCAACCCATTACCAGTCCTAGCCCCCCATAGCTCACTCCCAGTCCTAATCCCACCAGCCCATTTCCAGTCCTAACCTCCCCATCAGCCCACTCCCAGTCCTAATCCCCCATCACTCAATTTTTAGTTTAAGCCCCCCCAGCGCCTATCACCACTCCTAACCCCCCCCAGTGCCCATCACCACTCCTACCCCCCCAGCCCAGCGCCCATCACCACTCCTAACCCCCCCAGCCAGCCCAGTGCCCATCACCACCCCTAACCCCCCCCAGCCAGCCCAGTGTCCATCACCACTCCTAACCCCCCAGCCCAGTGCCCATCACCACTCCTAACCCCCCCACCCCAGCCCATCACTACTCCTAACACCCCCCAGCCCAGCCCATCACTACTCCTAACCCCCCCCAGCCCATCACCACTCCTAACCCCCCCCCAGCCCAGCACCACTCCTAACCCCCACCCCCCCCCAGCCCAGCCCAGCCCATCACCACTCCTAACCCCCCCCCCAGCCCAGCCCAGCCCATCACCACTCCTAACCCCCCCCCCAGCCCAGCCCAGCCCATCACCACTCCTAAGCCCCCCAGCCCAGCCCCACTCCTAACCCCCACCCCCACCCCCAGCCCAGCCCAGCCCAGCCCAGGGAAAATTAAAAAAAAAAAAGAAAACCTGTTTGCTGCCGCTGTCGGGGCCGCCGCGGCAGAATCGAGCGTGCCGCGGGGCCCCCCTGTACCCACCGGCAGAGCCTGTCCTCCCCGTAGCAGCTCTCTCTTTGGAGCTGCAGTCAGACGCGCCGGCTTGCAGAGCGCGAGGGAAGAGTTCCCTCGCTGCTCTGTTAAGCCCGCGGGGGCTGATGGGAAGTTCCCATCAGCCCCCGCGGGCTTAACAGAGTCGCGAAAGGGAAACTCTTCCCTTCGCGCTCTGCAAGCCGGCGAGTCTGACTGCAGCTCGAAGAGAGAGCTGCTACAGGGAGGACAGGCTCTGCCGGTGGGTACAGGGGGGCCCCGCGGCACGCTCGATTCTGCCGCGGCGGCCCCGACAACGGCAGCAGACAGGGTTGTTGTTTTTTTTTCGATGGCGGACCTTCCCGCGTGCCAGCTGCAAGGCCTTCGCGTGCCACAGCTGGCACGCGTGCCATAGGTTCGCCATCGCTGGTCTAGAGTGTGTTAGATGGCATATTTATCTTTCTTTTTAAGAGATCATGTACAAGTTTACTTATTTTGCTAGCGTACACATTTTCTTCTTCTACTCTGAGCTTCCAGTTATGCCATTTTTAGCCTGATCTCTCATCAGAGGAAAGATCTTTGGGTGGGATACTGGGGAATGAGGTATGAAGGATGGCAGTCAGCAGTGTGTGGTGGGGGAGGAGGATGCCCGAAGAAGCATAGTCTGCTTCCTTCAGGGCTAATGGAACTTTTTCCATTACCTATCTGCTGCCTTCTCTCCACGGTTTTGAATGTCTTACCCCTCCCTTCACCCCACAGAAACATATCTAGCTTATAATGTAATGCTTAAAATAGTTTAATTACTTAGAAATCTCTATGCAGCCTGACCTGATTTACTCTGAGTAAGATATTAGCACTGCTTTTTAAATTTGTGAAGGGACTATCTTCTCATGAAGAGATCGCTAACACAGTAAGATGGAGATTAAAGGCATGCACGCTACAAAATAACCTTGACATACAACTGAAAATAATATTCCCTTACCAGTTCACTATGACTACACATCTGTTTTAGTCATTCATCTACGTTTACATTTACTATGCCTTATGCCTCCTCATTTCCGAAATAAATCCCTTTGCTAGCTGGTTTAGTACAATTTAGAAATTACTATGGTACACAAATATGTTGGGAATGAAGTCATCATTCCCAAATAAAAATAAATCAGTAAAAGATACAAACCTAAAGATCAGAACTTATCTTGCCTCAAATTAAAACAGAAATGTGGCCCTAGACCAGGGGTCTCCAACTCCAGTCCTGGAGGGCCGCAAACCAGTCAGGTTTTCAGGATATCCCTAATGAATATGCATGAGACATATTTGAATACAATGGGGTCAGGGCATGCAAATATGTCTCATGCATATTCATTAGGGATATCCTGAAAATCTGACTGGTTTGCAGCCCCCCTCAGGACTGGTGTTGGAGACCCCTGCCCTAGACTAATACTACTCAAACAATTTCTATATTATAAGTTTGTCAAAAGCTCGAGTAACTACACTACTCCCTCTGTTGCAAAGATGAAGTATTGCTCTTAGAACAGATATATTGATGTAGTCCCCACCCTAACCCCACAAAAACAGTCCAAGTGGGTGCCCTGACCTGGGCTTCCCTGACACAGGGTGCGCCTTGGACCAAATAACCTGGGGAAGGGGGTCAGGTACCATTAGGGAAGGGGTTTAAGGTCCATTGGGTCACTTAGAAAATTTTGTGGGGTGGATATAGGGGGTAGGGACCCGGAGTCAGGAAGGGAGCAACCAGTTGCAAATTAACATGGAGGTGCAGGCTGCTCCTGCCCCCCCCCCCCCCAAACAGTGCACACTTAACGCAGCAGCAATTTGCATGTCATTAGTTTCCTGCATAGTGATTAAAATTTTTGCAGCTTATGCATTAGAATGCTATACGCTGACGCTTACGCAGCATTCTAGTGGAGCGCTTACTACATCAAGGCCTGAAAAAGCATATGAACAACAGGCAGCAGCACAACACCAGAAGAGTTTGTGTTTCTCCCTCTCTGGTAGCGCCAAAGTCATATAAATACAGTTTACCTTTGGAAAAATTTGAACTGGAGAAGTCTACTGCTATAATGTACTTAAACGCATATACGAGGAAGGACGTTTTGGCAGGGATGCATTTACCCAGATAACTAATTACTTGGGAAAATTCCTTTGAAAGCCAACCTAATACTACCTTCACTGTGACTATGTTTTTTCAAAGTCGCCAAAGAGAGCCTAAATATGTTCTGGTTTCTTACATTTGTGAAGCCTCTTTTGACATTTAAATCTTTCTAGATTTATACCCCAAACAGCACTTGAAAATCTCACTGTGGGAGATATGACAGAGGCAGCAAAATCGGCATCAGGTCCTGGCCTTCCCCCATGGGGTGGTCCCGACATTTCCAAAAAAATGGGCACCAAGGAATCCCCATCGCACTCAGGGATGCTCAACTGACAGAAGCAGCAGGAAGCACAGCAGCATGCACCCGCATCGCAGCTGAACTCTATGTGGTCAACAGTTTAAAAAACATGAACAAACAGCCTGAAGGAAGAAAAAAACTCCACAACAAAAAGGAATCCCTGAATGAAGAGAATCCCAGCAGATGTCAAACTGGCTGGCAAAACCCAAGAAGGGCTGCCCTAGTTGCCTCCGCAGGCCTGGATGTCTCAAAGAGCTGGATTAAAAAAAACAAAAAAAAAACCACTTTGCAATGCAATGCATGTCATCGAGTCAATGCTGACTCCTGGCAACCCAGCCCCTGGTTTTCTTAGCAAGGTGCAACCAGAAGTAAATTGCCAGAACATAAGAAATGCCATACTGGGTCAGACCAAGGTCCATCAAGCCCAGTATCCTGTTTCCAACAGTCGCTAATCCAGGCCACAAGTATCTGGCAGGTTCCCAAAAGGGCACACAGGTTCCACAATGCTTGTCCTGGGGTAAGCAGTGTATTTCCTGGGTCCTCTTTAATAATGGTTTATGGACCTTTCCTCCAGAAACTTGTCCAAACTTTTTTTTAAACCCTGATACTAACAGCTTTTACCACATCTCCAATAATCAATTCCAGAGTTTGATTACGCGTTGAGTGAAAAAAATATTTTCTCTTAATAGTCTTAAATTGTAGCTTCATTGCATGTCCCCCTAGTCTTTCTACTTTTAGATGGCATGACAACCGATCTACGTTTACTCGTTCCACTCCATTCATTAATTTATAAACCTCTATCATATCTCCCCTCAGCCACCTTTTTTTCCAAGCTGAAGAGCCCTAATTTCCGCACAGTGAGTTTACAGCCCCTGGTATTCCAAGGTGGCCAATCATCTAAGTACTAGCCAGGCTTGACCCTTCTTAGTTTCAGAGGTCAGCCAAGAACAGGCTCATTCAGGACAGTTGAAGGACTCTGAAGTTGCTTTATTTCAAGCAGCAAAAGAAAGGCACTTGAAAAAGTAATAAGACAAAAGATAGAAGAAAAAAAATTGCTAGCAAGCAGATAGACAGCAAGAGGGAAGGGAGCCTGGGCCTAAACTTAGCATCCCCTTTTAGAGGCCCCGTGGAAACCACCTGCCTACTCTCCAACTCACCAGTGCTGGAACCAGTGGATAACAAGCGCTGGACACAAGGCAACTGTTGGCTCAAGATAAGGACGTACACACTCTCTGAGCAAAACGCTGGGCCTAAAAGTCTCAATCACAAAGGCCACAAAACTGTGGTCTGAGCCAGAGAAGACAGGCCTACCTGCACTGCTGCACCAGTCTACATACCTTGCCACATGCTAGAGGCAGACAAATACTAGCTTCTCTCAGTGCTGCACCAGTGAAAATACTAGTAACATCACTAAACGTTGCTCTAGGCTTCTTCCACCTGCTGAATGGAAGGCAAAACCCACTCTTCTGGACTGGTCTAACAGGATGATAAGGAAGTCATGTATTTTCACTGACTTACATGTGTGGATGGGCTTTTATGTGCGTAATTTAGCTGGTCACTAATTTTTAAGCATGCATATATTTTTGGTGTGGGTGTGCATGGAGCGGAGCACACATTTATGCATGAATCTTATAAAATACTATAACTTATGGTATTCTTTAGAATTCTAGGCATGGGCATTTACACCAACCCTAGGGATGGTGTGTTAACTGTGCTTTTGGACAATTACACCCCTATTTTATAGGAAAAGTAAGCACCCACTTTTCTTTATAATGTAGGCTTTAGACAGGCATACTCTGGGTACCCAAAACTAGGTATCCAATTATAAAATTAGCCTCTACGTGTCTGCCCTGTGTGTTTCATGCAGGGCAAATGCCGAAGACACTGGCTGTATTTACCGTACAAGGTTTGCATTTATCGCACCTTAACTTTTATGGTTAAAGTACTACTACTACTGAGCCTTTGTATAGCACTACAAGATGTACGCAGCGCTGCACAGACACATGTAAAAGACGGTCCCAGCTCAGAGTTTACAAATTAGTCAAGACAGACAACACAGTAGCTGTAGACACAAGATACATCTAGGGGGAAAGGTAAGGAAACACAAAGGAGATCAGGTGAGTCAGGATCCAAAAGCAGCAGCAAAGAGGTGAGTTTTCAGCCTGGATTTGAAAAGGGCCAGAGAAGGCGCCTGACGTACAGACTCAGGTTAGTTTGTTCCAGGCATAAAGAACAGCTATGTGAAAGGAGCAAAGTCTGGAGTTAGCAGAAGAAGAGAAGGGCACAGATAGATGTGATTTGCCAGAGCAGCAGAGTTCCCAAGAAGGGTTGTAGGGAGAGATAAGAGGAAGGTTTGGAAAGTGCAAATACAGAGTGCTCTGTAGCAGGCAGGCCCTTAATTGCCTGAAAAAGGAGGATTTCTAAATTTAGAATTTATAAACCCCTAAAATCAGAAGCACTAACTAGGTCATTAATGAACAGTATTTCTAAAAGCAAATCAAACAATAATATAATACAAATCAATAAATTGTTTCTTCAGTGTCTCTCATTTTAAAATGACAAAGAAACCTGACAAAGGCTAAGTGGCCTAGAAATGATTATACTGAGTCTTAATTAAATTTTAGCAACCAATATCAAATTTAAGATCAGATACCAAAAATGTGAGTGCATTAAACACAATTTAAGGCATGAAGTACATAAGTGATAACACAAACTAAGGGCCCGTTCTGAAAATGCTCAAAGCCAAGATCTTCAAGGATAGTCAGCATATTAAAAATTATGTTCCAGGAGGTCACGTGATGCGTGAGTAAGCGTGGACGCTTCCCGCTTGCTCCGGGGCAGCCACACTGCTAAATCGGCATTAAAAACCGGCTAAAAGCCTCCCATCTACCCCCCCGTATTTGTGAGAGGGTGTCTGAACCTTACAGCTACCTGTGCTTGGAAGCGGGAGTTGCGACTATGCCGTTGGCACCGAAGCGGGAGCAAGAGAAGCCTCACAAAGCTGGGCCTACCACGTCGCTGTCGTCGCAGCCGGCGTCCCCGGGGGGAGAGAGTGTTGACTCGGCCCCAGCGGAGCTCGCTAAAGAAGTGGTCAAATTGTTAGACCCCAAATTTGATATGCTTATGAAGAAGCTAGACAGTATGGAGGATTCGATGACCGAATTTGGGAAGCGTGTTGATGAGTTGGAACAGCGGGTTGCAAGCTTGGAAAGCGAGGAGGGGCGCCATGAGAGAGAAATGGCCAAGCATGTGCAACTCCTGCAGGAGATTCAATTAAAGATCGATGACCTCGAAAATCGATCGAGGAGAAATAATCTTCGTATCTTGGGCATCGGAGAGGACAAACCAGAGAGAGAACTATTAACTTTCTTGGAGTCCTGGCTTCCGGAGGCATTGGGACTGGAGGGCCTACGGGGCTGCTTTCGCATTGAACGCGCCCACCGCTTGGGAGCGCGTAAAGAGGACGAGGCCAGGCCACGGGTGGTCATACTCCGCGTACTCAACTTTCAGCATAAGGCTGCCATCCTTCAGGCTTACAGGAGGATGCCTGAACTACTATTGAACAACCGGAAAATCTTGATCTTTCAAGACTATTCCGCAGTGGTAGCGGCCAAGCGGAAAGAATTTACACCAATCTGTGCTGAACTGTTTCGCCGGAAAGCCCGCTTTACCCTAGCCTTCCCCGCTACTTTGCGGGTTACTCTACATGGGAAGGCCTATTCGTTGGAACAGGCTGGGAAGGCAAAACAATTTCTGGCAACGATGCCGGCGGCACAAGACCCTTGCTGATGGATGGCCTCATGGGATCTGTGAGGAAAGCGGATTTGGTGGACTTCGATGGGGCCTATCCAGCATCCAGCTGACGGTGGGCCGGTACACCTAGATCGGGTGCCTTGGAGAAAGTGCCCTGCCTTTGGGGGCTTGGACAGGCAATTTGGCTCAGCGTGTAATGTTCTGCATGTCTTTTGTCACTTTCTTCTTTCTCGGTTTGTATGTAGCTTTTAGTTTATCTATTAAATTAACTTCCGATGACCGGCTGTATGGGGGAGGGGAGGAGGGTCGTAACGGAGTGGCTGCCCTGTGGCATTACTAAGACCACAGCCTCAGCCGAGGATGCTGAGGGGAGTTAGTGCTGTTGGTGTTCTTGGGGTTAGGAGGAGGGTCCGGGGAGTAGTAGGGAATCAGGGGTGGGGGAGGGTTGGTAAGGTTAAGGGGGGAGGGGGGAGGGCAGTGGGGGGAAAGGGGGACAGGGGAAGCTTAGCTGCACCATGGTATGTACCCTTGGGAGAGTTTTGGCCCTTTTCTGGGTGGGTTTATTTAATATTTAGCGGTTTGCTGAGATGGGCTGGGGTGGAGGCTGGGCTGCCCTATGTCCGACCACAGTTATTTTCAGATGAGAGTATAAGTCTTCCCTGCTTGTGCTACCCACCCTGATTTACATATTGTGACCTGGAATGTGGGGGGGATCACCACCCCGGTGAAGCGCACTAAAATCCTACAGGCCTTAAAGCGGCAGAAAGCTCAGGTGGCCATGCTACAGGAAACGCACTTGACAGCCCAAGAACACTCCAAACTTCAGCAGGACTGGGTAGGAAGGGTTTTCTCTGCCCCTTCGGATACACGTCGGAAAGGAGTGGCAATTTTAGTCCATAAGGGTCTTGTCTGTGAAACCCTTAAGGTGGATGCCGACCCTAATGGCCGATTTCTCTTTGTCCATCTTAAAATTCAAGGGGAAGAACTCTTTCTGGGGAATGTATATGCACCCAACAACTATGAGCATGCTTTCTTTAAAGTCCTCCTGCAAAAGGTCCTGGAGGCCCCGAAGGTTCCAGTGATCTTGGCGGGAGATTATAATTGTCCGCATGATCCTTTACTGGATCGCTCCCACACCGCTACTGGGGGTGGCTGGAAGAAAAAGGGTGTCAGCTATCTTTGTGAC
This sequence comes from Ichthyophis bannanicus, assembly GCA_033557465.1. NCBI lineage: Eukaryota > Metazoa > Chordata > Amphibia > Gymnophiona > Ichthyophiidae > Ichthyophis > Ichthyophis bannanicus. The sequence continues at coordinate 306,586,955 of CM066032.1, read as the reverse complement.
TTTGGGGATCTGATCGATGCCTGGAGGGTACTACACCTTGACAGCAGAGACTACACACATCTTTCTCGCGCCCATCAGACATGGTCAAGAATTGATTATATTTTGGTATCGCAACCCTGGTTTGGGAAAGTGGTACGGGTAGAGATAGGGCCCATTCTAGTATCCGATCATGCTATGGTGAGCTTGACTTGGCGAGGGGAGCGCCAGGGTGCTGTCAGATGGTCTTTTCCCAGCCATCTTGCCAACAGCCCAGGCTTTCGGGATTTTGTGGGGAAACACTGGGAGGAATATGTCCAGTATAACGAGGGGAACAGTAGATTCGGTGGCTACTTTTTGGGAGGCAGGCAAGGCCGTGCTCCGTGGACATATAATGGCATATGTAGGAGCCGAGAGGAAGCGAGTTAATGCGGAGGTGATACGTTTATCCAAGGAACTCCAGCGAGCCAAATCGGAGGCTCTCCGCCGCCGCAGGGCTTTGGCGGGGTATCTTGAACTCCAGAAGCATTTGAACGGTTTGCTGCAGGAGAGAGCCGTTCAGTCTCAACAGTACTATCGTCATCAATTTTTTCGTTATGGCGATAGGTCAGGGAAGCTGTTGGCTCGATTGGTGCGAGGTCCGGACGGGACCCGAGGGGTGTTGGCCATTCGCGACGAGGACGGGGGTCGCCATACAAGGGCGGAGGACATTGCACGGGTGTTTCGCTCTTTCTATGAAAAGTTGTACTCCTCGGAAGAGGCGTCTGAGACCGTCATGAGAGACTTCTTGGCGCAGGTCTCCCTGCCGCAACTTGGGGCAGAGGCACTGGAAATGTTGAATCAGGAAATTCAAGGGGAGGAAATCCAGAGGGCGATCAGGGCTGGGAAAGCGCACAAAACTCCCGGTCCGGATGGCTTCACCTACGAGGCGTACAAAATGTTAGAGCGGGCGATAGTTCCCACCTTGGGGGCCGTGTATGCCGAGGCGACGGAGTCTGGCGAGTTTCCGAGAGATATGGGGACGGCTCGCATAACTTTAATACCGAAACAGGGCAAAGATCCTCAAGATCCTGCCTCATATCGCCCTATTTCTTTGATTAATGTGGACCAAAAATCTTCGCGGCAGTGCTAGCTGCCCGCCTTCAGCTGTTCCTTCCGGACTTGGTGGGCCCACATCAAGCCGGTTTTGTTAAAGGTAGGGAGGCCTCGGTTAATATCACTAAAGTGTTGCTGGGGATGGAGCAGACTTTATTGACTCAAGATCCCTTGGTGTTGGTCAGCCTTGACTCCGAGAAAGCTTTTGACAGAGTATCGTGGTCCTATATGTTTGCGGCTCTGCGGTCTTTCGGTTTGCAGGGGCATTTTCTGCATGGGATACAAGCGTTGTATGCAGCTCCGCGAGCAATGGTGGATGTAGGGGGGATTTGCTCTCAACCGTTTCTTTTACAGCGCGGCACTCGGCAGGGTTGTCCGCTCTCCCCGCTCCTCTATGTGCTCCAATTGGAACCTCTTCTTCTTTCTTTACTAGCTTCTCCGCAGATCGCGGGTGTGGAGTGGAAGGGTGGGGGCATCAAAGTAAGTGCCTTCGCAGATGACATTCTACTGTGTTTGACCGAACCCCTAGCATCCCTGCCAGCGGCTCTTGAGCTGATTGAGCATTTTGGTGAATTTTCCGGACTGCGTATTAATCGTACTAAGTCCATGGTACTAGATGTGGATGACCAGACTCGGGGTGTGTGGCAGGGCGTCTTTCCCCTCAGCTGGGCGGCTGAACATATTCGTTATCTGGGAATTCAGATCCCGGCCCGCCTGCAGTCCCTTTATGTGGTCAATGTTCGGCCGCTTCTTAAGTCGACTATTGCACGATTGCGGAGGTGGGAAGACTTACCCTTATCTCTGATGGGCCGGGTGGCGCTGGTACGGATGGTGGAGTGGCCGCGCTGGCTGTACTTGTTGCGTAATCTTCCGCTCTGGTTAGCGCGTCGTGATCTTTGTGACCTTCATAGACATCTGGGTCACTTTCTGTGGCGCTCTAGACGGGCTTGTATAGCGTTGGACCGGCTAATGCGGCCGGTAGCTGAAGGGGGACTGGCGTTGACTCCTCTGCGGTCTTATAATTTGGCCTATGGGGCACGCCGCCTGAGTGACGTGGTTGTGGGGAACTCCGCACGGATTCCGCTTGACTTAATAGATCAATTCTCAGGCAAGTGGCATAGGACCTATTTGCTCCATTGTGGGAGTATGGCCCTTCCAGTGGCATGGCGGCGGTCACCCTATTTACGCATGATCCGAATCGTCTGGCAATACCTTTGTCGTAGCAGGGGCTGTCGCTGGAGAGCAACGGACTGCCTCCCTCTGAGGGGCAATGGGATGTTTGCTCCGGGGACCACTGGTGGGGGGAGTCAAAGTTGGGCGTGGGCTGGTATTGAATACCTTGGACAGCTGCGAATGGCGGATATGGATTGTCTGGACTCCTTCCAGACTTTATTGCGGAAATACTGCTTGCACAAAGGAACCTTCTATTATTACTTACAGGTCCGACATTATCTGAGTAGGGTTCCCGGAGGTGCGGCGTTGCTCTCCCGCGAGCGTAGTCTTTGGCTTGTGCTGGAGCAATGTCAGGAGAGGCTTGCTGCGCGGCAGCTAAGGGAACTTTTGATAGCCCCTGGCAACTTGAGCAGTTTTACTCAGTTAGTAGAGCGATGGAAACGTGATGGACTGGTGGACTTCACTGTTGAGTTGGCGGAGAGGGCTTTTACTGGTATCCGAGAGCTCTCTGAAGCGGTTAGCTACCGTGAACTACAATTCAAGCTGCTGTGGCGCGCCTACGTCGCGGAGGCTGGGGCGCGACGGATGGGGCTTTTACCCTCTGATGTGTGTGGCCTCTGTGAGAACAATGTGGGTACCTTATCCCATCGCTTTTGGTTCTGTCCAGTCATCCAAACTTTTTGGGAAGCCATTCGATCCAAATTGGCCAACTGGGTGGGTGGGGAAGTCGATCTGAACCCCCTTTGGTGTCTTTTCCATCTATCGGGTGGGGGGTTTCAGTGAACAGTCACCCAGAGAAAGTTCTGTGAACGGGGTTTTTTAGTTGCTAAACGTTGTGTGTTGCGCCACTGGCTCACAGAAGGGGGTCCGGGGATTATAGAGTGGGAACGAATGATGTGTGACCTCCGCCTCATGGAGGGTCGGATGGCCCGACTTCTTGGGGAGAATAGGTGGACCCTTTTTCGAAACATCTGGGCGCCCCTGCAGACTGACTCGAACCCTGATGCTGCTGTTGGGCCGGAGTAGGGGAAGGGATCTTTAAGAGGACCCCTTTCAGTGTGAGGTGATTGGATGTTGGGTCTTCTGTACTCCCGGGGTGGTGCTACTGGTGTGAGCTAAGCGGGGAGGGGATGGGGGTAAGGGTGGGGAGGGGGAGGGTTGGTGTTGGGGTTGGGGGTGGGGGTGCTGGGGTTTAGGGATTTAGAGATTTGGGGGTTTGTTGGTCCTTACTCAGAGGTAGGTTAGATGATCCAGTGGCCTTTAGTCGATGCCTACATTTCTTAGGTTGGACCATGGGTTTTGGCTGCAGTTGGCTTTTGGGGGCCGGACACTTGGATCTGGGGCTGGGTTCTGTAGGTAGGAAGAGCGGCATTGTCCTGGATTCCGGCCTTCTGTTATTTATACTTTGTAATATCTATTTTATTATTCTGTTCCTTACTTTGGACAATTGCATTGCCTGCTCTGTGTTAGACATGTGTCGGCCTGCCGGGATTCTGTTACTGTTACTGTCACTGTTAATGTTACTGTTGCTGTTACTTCTCAAAATTTTGTAATGCCAATAAAAATGATATTACCTAAAAATTATGTTCCATTAACTCTGAACTGCTTAGATACTGTACATATCACTTTGGCCAGAATAAAATAATTTGTGAGAAATATGATAAGCAGGCGCATTTCAAGTGGATCACCCACTGAGCTCCCACATTGCTTGGCTCATTAGGAAACATATTTCTACTCTAAATTTAGCAGGAGATTTTTCAAAGAAAAACTTCTCATTAATTCAATACTTTGGAGCCAAGATTGAAGATTGCAGTGCTCCCTGGGAGAGAATAAGAAACCTTGAAACATACAGGTCTTTTTATTGTTTTTTGCATTTATGGTCGAACAAGTTCAACTATTACAATTTATTCATATAAATCAGCTTAATCAAACATATGCTGTTGGGCTATTTAGTAATGAGTTGTACAGCGTAGTGAGACTAATCATATTATCTAATTATGTTAAAAAGATGGAACTATTGTTGTGTTCAGTCATTGCTTTTACACTAATTGAAAAATTTCAGCATACATTTGAATTCCACAAACTGCAAAACAATGCAGTCCAAGATTATACATCGTCAATATTTTAAATCTCCAAGGGGCCCTTTTACTAAACGCCACTACCAGTTAATGCATGTTTTAGCAAGAGAGAACTGGCCATGGTGAATGCTAATGTGAGGGTAGGCCAGCTACTGATTACTAAAATGCACGTTATCTGGCATACGCACGCTACTGTGGACAGTGGGCAGGTAGAGGAGAATCATGGGCATAGCCATGGCCAACAAAGTAGCATGAATGCAGTTACTGGGGCACTTAGCGCAGGTTCATCTAATGACACCTCTAAGTGGCTTTAGCGCCCCCATATTACTATGTTGCTCGTTAGGGTACCCCAACGTGAATGAGCTGCTGGAAACATACAGGTCATGCCCCCCAACAGCTAATGCAGAGCTTGTGCACTTAACGTGCATTAGTAATGCACATTAAATGCAAACTATTAGTGACACTTAGAAAAAGCGCCCCTGAGTGTCTGTCTTTCACTCTCTTTCTCCTTAGTCATTATACTTGCTTAGACCAATCAAAACTCTTACCATGGGCGCTTATCTCCAGTCTTATCTCAAATGTTGAACTGGATCATTTATGTTTCATGTTTAGCACCAAATATGCCCTCTTCCTTTGTCTTAATACTTTTATAGATTTTTCTATTTTCATTTCTATTATACTCCTGCTGTGCATAGATCTGGAGCACTTTTCTATATGACTCCAGCTTCTTCAAGTACCACTCATTTTCAAAGGGTTTGCCTGCCGGATCATGAGCGATCTTCACTCCAAGTTTGAAGCTAACCTGTATAGTTTACAGACACTCGTTGTGCCTCTAGTCAGAAAGCATGGTTACTCACCCATAACGGGTGTTCTCCAGGGACAGCAGGAATCAGTCCTCACATATGGGTGACGTCAGCACCGACGGAGCCCATGCGGAGTATTTCCCCAGCTTTCAAAGAAAGCCTTTGGGAATGCCACCATGCATACGTGGTCCCCTTCTCGCCCAAGAGTGCCGTCTTAGTCAAGTGACATAGCTATAGTCCCTTCAAGAAGTGGCAAGAATATACATCAACTCCAAGGGGAGGATGGAGGGTTGTGTGCTGTCCCTGGAGAACACCTGTTACAGATGAGTAATCACACTTTCTCCAGAAACAAGCAGGAAGTCAGTCCTCACATATGGGACTCCCTAGCTACAGGTTACAGAGGACCTGTAGGAAAAAGAATGGCAGCATTTTGAGCAGCCGCCAGTGAAAGCCGAAGGCAGCCTGAGGACCCAGGGACCATTGATGGCCATGCTCCTGGGTAGCTGTAACAAGAAGGGTCGGAAGGCAGGAGTTGCTTAAAGTCCGAACAGATTACGGAGTACAGCCTGGCCAAAGACAGTGTCCAGACGGGACTCCCTCTCCATGCAATAATGTACTGCTAAGGTGTGAGTGGAGGACCAGGTGGAGGCCCGGCAAATGTCTGCTAGTGGCACCCAGCACAGGCTAGTGACCAACATCGCCCATCGCTCGGACGTTGTGGACCGTGACTCGGCAGTCCAGGGGAAAAGCTGGCCTGGGCCAAGGCGATGAAGTCCACCACCCAGATGGACAAGGTACGCTTGGTGACCGCCAGACGCAGATTGCTGGGATCGAAGGAGACAAAGAGCTGCCTGGATCTGTGGTGGTCATGAGTCCGCTGCAGGTAGAAAGAGAGCGCCTTCTTACAGCCAGGGTGTGGAGAATCGCCGACGCCTGTTCAGCATGGGGTTTCAGGAAGAAAGTGGGCAGCACTATCTCTTGACTGAGATGAAAATCCGAGACAACCTCAGAAAGGAACCTGGGGTGAGTCCACAGGACTACCCTGTTCCTATAGAACCTTGTGTATGGCGCCTCGGCCATCAGCAAAAAAAACAACGGGCGAAGGCCAATAGAGGTCACAGGTGCTAATTTTATTGGTTAAAATCCCCAAATACAAAGGGAGCAAGGCCCTCGCAACAGCAGCAGGAAAACAATGGGCGAAGGCCAATAGATGTCACAGGTGCTAATTTTAACCAATAAAATTAGCACCAGTGACCTCTATTGGCCTTCGCCCGTTATGTTTTCCTGCTGCTGTTGAGAGGGCCTTGCTCCCTTTGTGTTCCTGCCTTGGTCATCAGCACCTGGAGTTCGCTGACTCTCCGGGCAGAGGTGAGAGCTACCAGGAAGGCCACCTTCCATGACAGATGCTGCAGTGAGCAGGTAGCCATGGGCTCAAAGGGCGGCTTGGTCAGCAGCGCGAGGACCACACTGAAGTCCCATTCCGCCAGAGGGGAACTGGGAAAGGAGCAGGCCTCACATGAAATGAGAGACAAGCAGTTGCCCTGAAAGAGGCTTGCCCTCGATGGGGTTGTGGTTTGCTGAGATGGCACTTAGGTGAACCATGACCGAATTAGACTTCAGCCCAGACTGCAAGAGGCGGAGCAGGTACTGCAAGACCAAACTGGTAGGGCCATGAAAATGGTTTCACTCGGAGCTCTGAGCACCACACCAAGAACCGGCGCCACTTGAAGGCATATGCCCTGTCTGGTCGAGTCCTTTCATGAGGCCAAATTAATGTCCTCGATCTCCACGGGAAGATGGAAGGAGACTAGAGCGACTCGCTCAGCCGCCAAGCTGTGAGGAATAGAGACCTCAGATCGGGGTGAAGTAGCAGATCTTCCTCCTGCATCATCAGTTCGGGTAAAAACCAGAGAGGGACCAGGGGCTCCATCAAGAGACGGAGTAGCAGGGAAAATCAAGGCTGCCTGGGCCACCTCGGGGCTATGAGAATCATCGAAGTCCTATCTCGCTAGACCTCGAGAAAGGCCCGAGCAATGACCGTACTATGTCTCACTAATTCTTATAATAGCAACAAAGGTCTCAGACTCTCCGGGCATCAAATTGTTCAGATGTTTTTTAACAACCTCTGAATTATGCCCCAATTGCATCAATGACCTGTTATAGTTGCCTTGAGTACAGTAGTTTAGAAAACAGAGGATAACACTGCAAGTTAAGCCAAGCACTTTTTCTTACAATTTTTCTAAACTACTGGACTCAAGTCAACTATAACAGATCATTGATGCAATTGGGGCATAATTCAGAGGTTGTTAAAAAACATCTGAACAATTTGATGCCCGGAGAGTCTGAGACCTTTGTTGCTATTATAAGAATTAGTGAGACATAGTACGGCAGGAATGGCAGTAGCCAAGCTATAAGTCATGTTTCACTTTCATGAAGTACATCAGAGCGGGACATGCTAATTTGACATCCTAGACACCTGAGACAACAGTCATGGGTGTCTGTAAGCGACATGTTTTTGGAGCATCCATCACATTTCTTAAAACCGGAGGCCTTTGGGGCAAAAAGGACCCCTGCGAGGTCGAAGATCCTCGATGCGGTCAGTGGTTAAAAAAGGGCGCAAAGCATGGTAAAAACAAACAATGGCAAAAAAGAAAAACCCCGAGACCAGGGCCGAAGCAGAGGTGCTTGGGAGGCAGGAAAAGGACCGGCGAAGGCCGGTAGAGCAAAAACCAGTTGGAAACGGAGAAAACCTTTTATGGGGACGAGGCGCACGTCTGAAGGGCTCAGTGAAAAAAAAGAGACTGAGTAAGATGGCACCTTTGGGCAGGAAGAGGACCATGCATGTGTGGTGGCATTCCCAAAGGCTTTCTTTGAAAGCTGGGGAAATGCTCCACGCAGGCTCCTTCAGTGCCAACGCACCCATATGTGAGGACTGACTTCCTGCTTGTTTCTGGAGAGACAGACGTTCCCTGAAACGACCCGTGGCCTGGGTCCAGTGAGCTTGACTCATTGGAGGCATGCCAAGAGTGTGACATGCACTGTAGAGGCCATGTGGCCCAGTACAGTCAATATGCTGCGAGCTGATATCTGCTGTCTCGATTGAGTTTCTTGCACCAGGGCTATCAATCTGTGAAGTCGGTTGTGCGGAAGAAAGGCTCTCGTCTGAGTCGTGTCAAGCAGGGCTCCTATGAATTCCAATTGCTGGGTGGGCCATAGGTGGGACTTGGGGTAATTTATAATGAACCCTAGTAGTTCCAACATCCAAATGGCCAACCATGTTGATTCTTGAACACCTTCCGAAATGGTATTCTTGATGAGCCAATTGTCCAGATAGGGAAAGATGAATGCTCCCAGCATTTAGAAGTACGCTGCTACTACCACGAGACATTTGTGAACAAGCAAGGCTAGGCCAAATGGCAACACTTGATACTGGAGGTGTTGTCCCCCCAGGACAAAATCGGAGATACCTCTTGTGAGAGGAATGTATCTGTATGTGAGTGTATGCATCCTTCAGATCCAGGGAGCACAGCCAATCTCCTTTTTGAAGATAAAAAAAACAGAGTGCCTAGAGAAATCATTCTGAACTTTTTCTTTTCAAGTACATGTTCAGATCTCTTAGGTTTAGGATGGGACGGTATCCTCCCATTTTCTTGGGGATCAGGAATACCTGGAATAAAACCCTCGCCTCTTTGCTCTGGTTTCACGAGCTGAATTGTGAGATCTGACAAGAGGGCATTTTGTTTCTCTCAGAAGCAGTTCTTGATGCAGAGGGTCAAGGTGATGCATCCTTGGGGGGGAATTTGGTAGGAGTTCCAATAAATGTAGTTTGTAACTACTTTGGATGATCTGTAGAACCCATGAGGCTGAGGTTATGAGGGGCCACCTCTGGGCAAAAAGAGCAAGCCTTCCCCCAACCAGAGGGTTTCCTACTGTGGTTATTGGTAGAGTGGCTGTGCTCCAAAGGAATCCATCAAAACCACACCCCAGGGTTTTGACCGAGGAGCCAAATGGGCCTTTTGAGGCTTCTCCCGATGCTGCTGTTGGCAATGAGCCTGCTTAGGCTGGGAGGTTTGGGGCCCAGAAAAGTACCTATGCCTATGAGAATAATAGATCTTTTGCTATCTCCCCCCCCCCCCCGGTACCTCCTGCGATAGAAGACTGGCTCAGACCTGCACCTTGAAAGATTACAAAGGATTATGTGCTGTTTGTCTTCAAAGCCAGCCTTCTCTTGGCCTGTTCTCCAAAGAGATTGCCTGTACAACACGGCACGTTAGCAAGCGTGTTCAGCACAGATTGTTCCAGGTCTGAAGACTGGAGCAAGGCGAGTCTCCGGGTGCTAGTACCTATGGCAGAAGCTCTTGATACAGTTTTGAAGTAGTAAAAGGTTGCCCGAACCATGAACTTCAAGCAGTCCTTGCTGGGAGCCAATAGGGAATGAAACTGGTCCAATTTCTCTGGAGGGAGAAGTTGAGACAGCACAGTGAGATCGCACATGTTCTTCAAGAACAAGCCCATGTGAGAGGCTGGTGATGTTATCAAGCAAGATGGCCATGTGAAGCTGGAGTTCTGGCAGGCCATAGGTGAAAATAGTGCAATACTGTAAAAAGTGTAGTTACTCACCTGTAACAGGTGATCTCCGGGAACAGCAGGAATTTAGTCTTCACATATGGGTATCGTCGGTACCGACGGAGCCTGCGCGGGAACGCTCCCCAGTGTCTAATAGGAACACTTTTAGGAGCATCCCTCAGCACATGTGCGCTGCCTTCCCACCTTTCCAACTGTCCCTCTTCAGTTAAGTTTGCAGCTGAGTGAAAGGATAGAGAGAGAGAGAGAGAGAGAGAGAGAGAGAGAGAGAGAGAGAACTCCTAGGTGAGGTGGGTGGGTTGTGAAGACTAAATTCTTGCTGTTCCCGGAGATCACCTGTTACAGGTGAGTAACTACGCTATCTCCAGGAACAAGCAGGAATGTAGTCTTCACATATGGGGACTCCCTAGCTGAAGATGCCAGGGAGATGGCCCCAGGAAGCTGCCACCTATAGTAAGGTGGGCCATGCTTTCTCCCATGGATCTCTGGCATCCCACCAGGGTTGGTGGGTAGGAGTTGAATTAGGTCTGAAAGACATTTTGAAGAATAGCTTGGCCAAAGAAGGCATCCCGACGGGAGGCTTTATCTAGACAGTAGTGGGCTGTAAAGGTGTGTACCGAAGCCCAGGTGGCTGCTCGACAAATTTCATCAATAGACTCAGAGTGAAGGTTAGCCATAGAGGCTGCTATGTCTCTCACATTATGAGCTGTGACATGACCTTGAAGAGGAAGACTCTTACTCTCATAAGCAAATGATATGCATTATGCAATCCATTTGGATAGAGTTCTCTTGGAGACTGGAAGTCCCAAATGACTAGAATCAAAACCAATAAAAAGTTGAGAAGACGTTCTATGCTGCTGTGTTCTTCGTAGGTAAAAAGCCAAGGCTCTTTTACAATCCAAAGCATGAAGGTTCCTTTCTGCATTAGAGGCATGAGGCCTCGGAAAGAATACAGGAAGATAAATTGATTGATTTAAATGAAAAGGCGAAACCACCTTTGGCATAAAGTGTGGATGAGTTCTGAGAACAACCTTATCATGGTGAAACCTAGTATAAGGAGGATCAGCCACTAAAGCTTGCAATTCACTAATGCGACATGCAGAGGTGATTGCAATTAGGAAGATGACCTTCCAGGACAAGAGCTTTAGGGTTGTAGTGGCTGAAGGTTCAAAAGGCGGTTTCATGAGCTGCCCAAGAACTAGGTTTAAATCCCATGCTACCGGTGGTGGCTTGATGGGAGGCTTTGTTAATAGAAAACCTCTCATAAATCTTGATATGAGTGGATGAGAGGAGATTGGTTGTCCATTTAGAGGCTTATAGGAAGCTGCAATTGCACCAAGATGGACTCTTACTGAATTGGTCTTTAAACCAGAATTTGATAAATGAAGTAGATACTCTAGTATCGATTCCAAAAGGTATCATAAGGGGGTTTAACCCTTTCTGTGAACACCATATAGTAAAACGTTTCCACTTGAAGGCGTAAGAGCGTCTTGTGGAAGGTTTTCTAGAAGCCTGAAGGATATCCTTTACCTGTTGGGAAAGGCTGAGATCTTGAAGGTCTAAGCTTTTAGCAACCAGGCCCTGAGATGCAGGGACTGGGCATTCGGGTGCCATAGCATCCTGTTCTCTTGGGAGAGGAGATCTGGAGCATAGCCTAACTCCAGAGGTGCAGCTTGAGAGAGATGTAGAAGCAGGGGATACCACGTTTGGTGTGGCCACCATGGCGCTATGAGGATCATACAACCTCTGTCTCTCTGAAGCTTGAAGAGTGTTTTGGGGATGAGGGGAATGGGTGGGAAGGCATAGAGGAAGTCGTGACCCCAGTGAAGAAGGAAGGCAATTTTGCCTGACAATTTTGAGCCGGAATTCTGGAACAGAACCGGGGAAGTTTGGCATTCAGTGGACTTGCAAATAGGTCTATTTTTGGGGTTCCCCAGATCTGAAATATCTTGGCCATCTGGTCTAGGTGGAGACACCATTCGTGAGGCAGCAATACTCAGCTGAATTTGTCTGCCCAAAGGTTTTGAATGCCTGGAAGATATACCACGAGAAGGTGAATTTGATGCTCTCTGGCGAGGGCCCATAGTCGTAAAGCTTTGTTGCATAACGACAGAGAGCCTGTTCCCCCCTGCTGGTTCACGTAGAACATAGCTAATTGATTGTCCGTTTGGACTAGGACTGTCTTGTAGCTGAGCTGGGCATGGAATACTCGAAGAGCTAGATAGATTGCTCTTTGTTCCAGGAGGTTTATGTGAAGACAAGCCTCCTGTGGAGTCCAGGTACCCTGGGTAGAGAAATGATGCAGGTGTGCTCCCCATCCCACCTGTGATGCATCTGTTGTTAGGGTGGCCTGGAAAAGAGGTTGCTGGAAAGGAGATCCTACTAGAAGATTTTCCAGTGATTGCCACCATTGGAGGGACAAAATCAGTCGTCGTGAGTTTGATATCTTGTTCAACAGATGTCCTATGGCCTGTGCCCACTGTGTGGATAGGGTCCACTGGGCTGCTCGCATATGAAGGCGAGTATAAGGAACCACATGAACCGTGGATGCCATATGTCCCAATAGTTGTAGTAGTTCTCGATCAGTTAGGGAGGACTTCACCACTGCTTGAGAAGCTAGCTGCACTATGCAAAGACAGCAAGGTTGTGGGAGAAAAGCCCTTGACTGTCTGGTATCTAAATGAGCTCCTATGAACTCCAAGGACTGAGACGGAGCAAGTTGGGATTTTTGGAGGTTTATGACCAATCCCAAGAATTGAAGGATTCGCATTGTGCGAGACAGTGCAGAGCTGGCTTCTGGAACCGTGGGAGCTCGAATGAGCCAGTCGTCTAAGTAAGGGAAGATGAATATCCCTAGGGTTCGCAGAAATGCAGCTACTACTGCCATGCATTTCGTGAATACCCTTGGTGCCGAAGCCAGACCAAAGGGAAGAACCCTTTATTGGAAATGTTATCCCCTGAAAAGGAATTGTAAGAATTTCCTGTGATCTGGATGGATCAGAATGAGAGTATATGCATCCTTTAGATCTAGAGAACAAAGCCAATCCTGACTTTGAAGGTATGGCAGAAGAGTTCCCAGAGAAATCATTTGGAACTTTTCTCGGAACAGATATTTGTTCAATTCTCTGAGGTCTAGAATGGGTCTGTGTCCTCCTGTTTTCTTTGGAATAAGAAAATAGGGGGAGTAGAACCCTGTACCCTGTTGAAGAATGGGCACCTCCTCTATTGCTCCTTGAGCAAGGAGTGTTGAGACCTCTCGATCGAGTAGATTGTCTGTAGAGGTTTTGGAATTGAACTGTGTTCCGACTGTAGGAGGGGGCATACTGTGAAAATGAAGCTTGTACCCCTCTCCCACAATGGACAGAGTCCAATTTTTTGCTGTTATTTGGTGCCATCTGTTGGCAAAATGACACAACCTGCCTGGAATGTTTAGGGGTTCTGGACCTTTCAGAGGCAGGAAGACTAAGTTCTCTATGAAGGAGTCAAAGCCCTTGAGGGGGCTGGGCCTGTGGAGCTGGTTGAGCTCTAAGGCCTTTTGGCTTCTTTTGTCTGGATTGTTGTTGTTGACCTTTCTGGGCAACTTGACCCGAGCTTGCCCTTGCTGGGTATAGGACGGATAAAACTTTCTCTTTTTGCTGAAAAAGGGTTTTTTATAGGGTTTCTTTTTGGCTGGAGTGGCTGTAGATTTTGACAATCTATCTAAAGTGATATTGTCAGCATCGCTCTCATTAGCCTTTTCCTGCCAATTCTTGCCAAAGAGGTTTTCTCCTGTGCAAGGGATGTTTCCCAATTTATCCTGTACCCAAATCTCCAAGTCTGATGCCTGGAGTCAGGCAATCCGATGTGCACCAATGGCAATAGCAGAGGTTCTGCTGATGCATTCAAAGCAGTCAAAGGCTGCACGATTTACAAACTTGGAGACATCTTGAGCATGCTTGACAAGAGTAAGGAAGTCTTGTCGTTTGTCATCAGGGAGAAGGGGGCTCATAAGCTCCAAATCTCCTGTGACCTCTTTGAGGAACATTCCCATATATAAAATATATGAGCTGCTCTTAGCTGAAAGCATGGAAGCCTGAAATGTTTGACGCCCAAAAGTGTCAAGAGTCCTGCATTCACGACCTGGAGGATTAGATGCATATCTTTTTACACTTTTCATCCTACGCATGGCTGACTCCACTACCATTGAATGGTGTGGCAGCCGAGTCTTTTGAAAACCAGGACATGGTGGAACTCGATACATGGTATCGAGTCTCCTAGAATGAGGAGATATGGTCAAGGTGTCTCCCACATTCAGAGCATCAAATCATGAAGAATTTCATGAATGGGCAGAGTGGCTGCCTCCTTGGGAGCCTTAGTGTACTGGAGAATTTCCAATTCCTTTGCTCTAGATTCTTTTTCAGGAGCTACCGTGATTGAAAGGCCTCGGGCCACATCACAAATAAAATCCTGAAAAGACATGTCTTCCGGAGGAGTCTTTCGGGAGAAACACACTGTACCGGCAGGGTCATCGGAATCGGAAGATTCGAAGTATCTCTGATTCCGATGTTCGTGCAAAGCACGGTCTCGGTATCGATCGAAGTCGGTACCGAGTTGGTCCGGTACCGATCTGTCAATGCCAGAAAAAGTCAGCATGGGAAGAATTCCCACCGGGGCCGGTACCGTCGGTGCTGGTACCGGCATCGGTACCGGTGTCAGTACCGGTGCCCGTTGAACCGCCGATATCAACAGTACCACAGCTGTAAGGAGAGCTGCAAGACTGCGTTCGATAGCGAGGAATCTCTGGTCTATCGACACTGCCGATGCCTGGGTATCGGTACCGGTAAAAGCAGCCGGAACCCGTAAGCACGGCACCAATAGTTCTGCCAAGGTCGAAGCCTCGAGAACATCCTGGAACCCCGTTGATGCTTTGGAGGCCGAAGCTTCCCGCCAGGACTGTTTTGCCGGTGTAGTTTCTTCAAGGTCCTCTCGATGCTTTGAAGGAGAGCTACCCTTTGAGGACCAGCTCTTATGTTTAGTTACCTGAGATCCATGGAAGGAAGATGAGGCTCTTGAAGACGTCAATGCAATGGACCTGGCATCCGAAGAAAAGAGGGTACCCAGCTTTGCAGCTCAGTTCTGTCTTCTTCTTTTAGTCATCCCCATACAAGAGAGACACTCAGATGGAGAATGGTCAGGGTCCAAACATTTTAGACACCAGTCATGGGTGTCGGTGACGGAGATGGTACCGCCACACTTAGTACATTTTTTAAAACCACTAGCTGTTTTTTCCATCTTTTAGGAAAAATGGGGCCTAATACCCAAAATGGCGCCTAGCACCAAAAAGAAAAGGTTTCTGAAGAGAAACAGTTCAGAAGTATATGTATATATGTGTATATATATATGTGTATATATGTGTATAGATATATATATATATGTGTATATATATATATTTTATTTTAGAAAAGAAAAAAGAACCGGTGGTACTGGTAGGTGTCGTGCGGAGTCAGACGCGACCACAAGAAAGCGAGTTTAAAGAAGACATTTTCTGCAGTGACGGTATGTGACCTGTTGGCTCCGCGGAAAATGAAGAACTGAAGAGGGACAGTTGGAAAGGCAGGAAGGCAGTGCGCACCTGCTGAGGGATGCTCCCAAAAGCGTTCCTATTGGACGCTGGGGAGCATTCCCGCGCAGGCTCCGTCGGTACCGACGATACCCATATGTAAGACTACATTCCTGCTTGTTCCTGGAGATTCACCTAGCTCACAGTATGGGCCAAATCCAAGTGTTTACCCTCTGAAAGGCCACAGATGGCTGCGAAGGGGAAAGAAAAAACAAAACAAAACTGCGAGACTACATGTACGCAGGATAGTCAGTGGGACAGCATTGAGCGATGGAAAAATAGATACCTACACCTGCCAAGACTGGCGAGTAGTGCAGACTTTAACCCGTAAGCCCACACTTCAAAATGCACCAACAGGAGACTGAAAAAATAAGCAGTGTGACAGAACAAGACTTTCAATGAGAGATGCGGGCATGGTTCCACGAGTTAAAAGCAGATATCAATCTTGTGCGTACTGAGGTCACCATTGGCATCGAGGGTCTCCATTCAGATTTGTGCAACTTGGGGCGATGGGTGGAGGAGATAGAAGGTCGGCTAGATGAGCAGGGGAAGACAGCGATTGCCCTGGAACAACACTGGCAGGAACTAGAGCATAAACAACATGAAATAGAAGATAAAATAGAGGATTTAGAGAACTGGTCTCGTCACCAGAACTTGAGGTTTCGAGGAATATCGGAAGGCGACCAATACCGTGATTGTAAGGCTGTGGTTCAGAGCGTAGTAAAAGCACTGCTACAAACAACTGGAGAAGAGAGGGAGGAAAGAGAATGTAAAAATCGACAGGGCCCATCGCGCAGCAGGCAATGCAGATTTGGACAATAACAGTTTGCTTCCACGATTACAGCCTGAATAAACTAGTGGTCAACAAAGCCCATATGCATGGGCCCTTGAACTGGGAAACACATATCTCTACAGTATGCAGATTTGGCCCAAGCAATCCTGCAAAAATACAGGGAGATAAGAGACCTGGTCCAGAAGCTACAAAACAAAAACATCTAATATGGGTGGACATTTCTATTTGGAATAACTTTTATGCTGCAAGGGAAACGTTGGCGCATCCAGACCAGAGGAGAGGCGGTCCAAATACTGATGGACCTCGGTATAATGGGTCTGGAACAGCAACCGGCAACAACTGCAGCTCAAAGGCCAGAGTACTCCTCGATGGCAGCGTGTGCAACATGGGCGTAAGAGACTGCATTGATGCGCCCGAGATCCAGTGAAAGATAGGGCAGCGGATGATCTGATTTGAACCCAACCTGACTTTTAAGAGACTCATACATGGGACAACCATCTGGGATACTCATGCAATCATAAGAGGATGGAAAAGACGGTGATCTAATCTATGTTAAGCACATGAGAGGGTGTTCATGTTTTAGGGGTATGGATGAGTATAGGGGTATGGATGAGGAGTGCCTGGGGGGTAATAGAGAGGTATGACTCTATTGAGAGTGTTTAAAAGAGGAAAGGGGGAAGCGGGGTGGGGATGGGCGTACGTATATGGGGCAGTATGGGGGCCAGCCCCTGAGGCATAAAAAGAGATGTTCAGTGAAGGAGATTGGCCTGGCTGTCTTAGATCGACGACAGCAATGCACAGCATCCTAGTGTGTGGCAGTGGGGTAGGGGATGTGGGGAAGGGGGGATAAGTTTATACAATGTCAAGAATTAAGGTGATGCCCCTTAATGTCTAAAGCCTGAACTCCCCTAAAACTATATATAAAGAATGGTATGACAAAGACAAAAATTATATATAAAGAATGAGCGAGACAACGAGCAACATTAGCTTTAATAAAGAAGGTCCATGCATATCCTGACAGTCCAAAAATGGGGCAAGGTGAGAGGTATAAGAGTGGTGGGGGAGTGGAGAGCAAGTAGTCGAGTGGGGGATCAAGGGAGTTAGGAAGGGAGACTAGACAGGGAATGGACAAAATCACCACAACTCGGAAGCAGGAGGAGGGGTTTTACAGTTATGTATGCATGCAATAAGGAATAATTGCACAATTGTGAATTTATAAAACACTTGTTGAAAAAGATTGATAGAGCCAAGTTCAGGCCATGTATATCGTTGTGTTATGTGACTAATAAAAAATTGAAGCTAAAAAACAAAAAAAACACGAACATGTCCATGTAGAGATAAGAGTCATGTGAGCTATGAGCATGGAATTCTGGAAATACCTTCTCCCCAAAGAGTCCAATGTCCGAGACTCCCTCCCTGGGGGTGCCACAGAATGAGTCTTAGTAATCTGACCTCTTTAGAGCAGATTTGACCACCAAGGAATGGTGAGGAAGCTGCGGCTTCTAGACCCCAGAAGCCTTCTGAACTTGGTACATGAAGTCAAGCCTTCTACTGATTGGAGGCACAGTGAGAGACTTTCCCACATTCTCATCTGTACTCTCTAGGATGCAGTGCACTGGCACTGTCATTGCCTCCTTAGGAGCTGAGGAGTACTGTAGAATCTGCCCTGGGTTCATCCTCAGTCTCCAAAGAAAATGGTATGACCTTTACCATATCCTCACAAAATCCTGGAAGGTCATGTCCTCAGGAGGGAAATTGAGCCACTCAGGAGGTGGAGAATGGTTTGATGGGAGCTCAGGAGACCTGTCCTCTGACAGGTTTTCCAATTCCATGTCCATCACCCAGCCTTCTGACTCAAACTCAGAGAGGAAGTCAAAGTACTTCACAGTCTCTGTCTGGATCTCTCTTCTGGTCAGAGGGGATCGTAGCGATGATGCACTGACGCTCTTCTAGACAGTGAGGGTACATCGGACCCAAGACACTAGAGAGAGATATCAGCCGGGCAGGCACCAGTGTCAGGGCCCTTCGATGCCCATGCATCTCTTGCAAGCAAGATGTGCATCTCGAGGATTGGCTGGAACAATGGCTGATGTCTATGCCACCAACGTCAAGACCCTGATGTGCTGCATTGCCAAGAGCGCCGTAATGCGCTCCTCAAGTGCATGGTGCTTCTCCATGTCTGCCAATTACAAAAATTATGGACCCACAGCAACTTCGCCCAATGTACCCAGTATCTGTACAGGAGCACCATCATGGCATCTGTAATCAGAGACGGGAAGTCCTCACAGTGAAACAAACATACTACCATGGAATCCTCTCCCGTTGAGGAGGGGGAAGGGCAGTTCCCCTACCTCAGCTAAAAGACTGTCCAAAAAGAGCAAACCTTCATTCTCACCCGTCCTTACACAAAGTTTCAAAGCAGGCCTATTTAATCTGCCCACTGTCATTTCTGGCCCATAATCACAGACCCCAGTTGATCTTTGGTCTCTCTTCACATCTATGGACCTTCTGTGCTTTTCCCATACTTTCCTGAACTCAATTACAGTTTATCATCTCTGGCAGCTCATTCCATGCATCTACCACACTTTCTGTGAACATTTTCTAATGTTGCTCCAGTATATCTCCTTGGAGTCTTATACTATAGCTGCTTGTCAGAGTATGCTTTTCTCTAAAAATATTTGCTTATTTTGCACTTCTGAGATATCTGAACGTCTACACCATATCCCCTATGTCTCTCCTATCCTTTAGCATGAACTTATTTAGGTCCTTCAATTCCATGTCATATGGTTTCTAGTATAGACCCTGTACCATTTTAGTAGCCCTTCTCTGACCTTTCTATGTCCTTTAACACATATGGCCTCCTCCTTGTGTTGAAGAGATTAAAGAGGGTATTAATTCAACATGATATAACAATGTCCATCAAAACAATAAATTACAACAGAAAGTTTTAGACTTTGTTGAACATGTAATAGGAATTTGAAATCTTATCACACATTCGACAAAATCATAGCAATCCAAGTTGGGTCCTGCTGATACTTGACTTGGATAGGATGCGAAGATTTGAAAGAAATACACATTAGAATTCCATCATTAGCCATATGAATTATTTTAAGGAACTGAAAAATAATTCCTAAGAATAAGCGGATGGAATTATCTGCAACAGCAAGATATGAATACATCATTGGAAAATAGAGCAATCTATTCAGAAATCTTTGGCAACATTATCAGATAGTTAACTAAAAAGAATGATTTTTGAAACAGCTTAAAGAAATAAATATAAAATTTCAAATGCTTTGTCTTATTGTGAGAGTCTCTTCCAAGGAGAAGGTGGGAGGAATAAGGGATCACTGAGTTGCTGCAAAGAAGGATAATTTTATTCTTTTCCTTTTGTATATTGCAAGTTGGTTATATATAACAAATTAACCTATCTAGCAGTTTATTATCAACAGAAAAAAAGGAGATAAGCAGTCCTGACTCAATGTCCTCCAAACAAAAACACTATTTATTGACTTCATATATGCAAAACACAACATATTGGCACAGCTAACAAAATGAATCCTGTTAGAGGTATAACAGCTTCTCATTATAGGACCTTTAATGGTTATGATACATAAAGTCATGCTGATCCACTAAACCCAGAATCCTGTCTCTGACAGAGGCCTAACCAGGTCACAAGTACCTGTCTGATTCCTGAGATATTCTTTTAGAGTACCAAAGTGCTATTGAGGGCTAGGAACATAGTTGCTCACTTCTGGCAAAAGACTATGTAACCTCAGAAACTGAAAACAGAAGACAGAAAAACAAACAACATGGAGAACCTTCCCAAACACACCAGGAACAATTAATGCAAAAATCTAACAACGGAAAAATCTCTCTTTCACTTACGATGCATAGATATTCTAGTCAAACTTTAATCTTTTACAGGAATAAAACTGCTTTTCACAAAGCCATTCAATGAGCATACTTCTTTCCAAGTGTCCACTTTATATATAGGGAGATTGAACGTGAAATTTCCATATGCTCACTAGGAAACTTTGTCCTATTTGAGATTGGGTTAAGGTTAGCAGGAAGGTAATGGGCTTATGGAGTGAATGTTTAATTCTTTTAGCACTTAATGCTTTTTCTTAAAAAGAGACATAAAAAATACACAGACATTCAATGTAAGTAACATACATTTAAAGAGTTAAGGGGAAAAAATCAGCTGGAGTAGATCAGCACAGAATAGTGGTATTTACATTTCAACCAATAAAAGTAAAAGCATATCTTTACAAACTTTGTTTGTGTGCTGGTGCCAAACTGTAGCAGGCATTACTTAAGCGCATCTGGTTTTTATCACCATTTCAGCTAATGGTGCTTATCAGGAAGAGGGGCTTGGATGTAATACTTCATATACAGTCCCCATCTGTCCAGAAAAAAAATATTCAGGTCAGGTATTTCTCTTTTATTATACTCCCTTTTCACTGCAGAATACAGAAGGAACAAGGTTGGGGAAAGCACTAGCTAGAACAAAATTATATTTGAACCCAGTTTGTACACTCTCACCTCCCCAAAGCCATTCTATAGAGTGTATGTATTAATTATATCATGTATTTATTATGAAAAAAATTGTTGAGCAAAAATAAAGCTAATACCTTTTTTTTCTTACAGAAACTATAATGGATCTTCTTTGGGTGCTGCTCACCATCCCTAATTGCCATGCTCACAGGTCTGCAAGTCAGATGTAAGGAAAGTAGTAGTTTTAGAAGTATGTGTTTTTGACTTCTGAAAATGGGCACGCTGATGTTCAAATCACGGAGGCATTCTCAGAGCCATTTCACAAAATGGTTATAGAGATGTCCCCAGTGCAGAGACATCCATTTAGAACAGGGATGTATCCAGGGCATCCAAAGACCTTAGACACGAATGCACACTTTCAGAAATGGCTGGCATGTCTCCACCCTCGTCCAAGTCTATATCTGCTCCAGGGCACAAATAGGCATCTGAAAAGTGCTTGTTTTGCCAGAAAAACACCCGAAGCATCTAGAGGAGATGATATTCTAATATTCCCAGTACTATCCACAAACCTTTTTTGTAGTTGTCGTGCTGCCAAACGTCTCCGCTAGCAGAAAGACAGGCTGGTATGCATCCCCCATCTGGAATACTGCTTAAGTTTAATTAAAAACTTGATATACCGCCAAGTCATAGTCATCGGGGTGGTTTACAATAACAAGAAATGAGAAAGGAACTCCAAATAAAAGAAAAGAAAGTCACATGTGCACGAGGAAGAGAAGGAAGCAGGGGGAAAGGAGAGGGGAAAGACAGGACGTCTCTGTAGCTGTCCTCAATAATGTCCATATCCGGTACATTCACGTTTCTAAAATCGTGACCAAACCTGGATGTGCCCGGCCTTTTTCAAAATGTTTTCACCTGGACATCTCAGATTGCATCTGGATGTCATTTCTAAAATGTGCCTCGAAATGTTCTACAAAACCTTATAAGACGACAATCTGGCTAATTGCCTAAGTCTTCAATTAGATGGTTTTGTGCAATTTTCCTTAGAAAAATGGTAGCTTTCAATTAGAACATTTGCTTACATATTAGTTGTGATATTTTCATCAATAGATTTATAGACTGTAATATCTTAGAAAACATGCTATATAGTATACATTTCAGCCTATTCGGGGCCCTCTTTACTAAAAGTAATGAAATTAACGCACATTGTCATTTTGCCCATAAAAATAAAACACATTAATGCACATTAAAACCTTTAGTAAAAAGGGCCCAATCATAATATTCAAGACTAATACTAGACAAAAAGTAAATTATTTTAAGGATGTCAATAGCGATTAAGCTGTGGATATCATTTAGTATAATTTTATTATGTTTGTATTTATCATTTTGCTGTAAACTACTGTGATCTTCAACTGAAACTGCAATTAAATATAATCAAGTAATTCAACATGCCTATCCCAAAGAACTAAAACTGTCCAGCTATATACTGCTGTTAAATAAATACATACACACATAAAATTACATGCATACATACATACACCACCAGCGCGGCACAATAGCACCACCAAACTCCTAGCAGGAGTATGTATATAGTAAACCAAGACTGTAAGCTACCTTAGCTTAGAGCATGTATATAGTTACCCTGTAAGCTGTCGTAGCTGAGAGCTTGTATACAGTGGTATAGTTGTATATAGTTTACCCTGTTAACCCAAGTTGTTCAACCCTGTTCTCTGTAAGTCCAGTATGGGTTGCCACCCGTATTTGAACAAAAGCTGTTGTTATTTGTAAACTGAGCTGATATTGAAGAGCTCGGTATAGAAAAGACTTTAAATAAATAAAATAAATAAATAAATAAATACAGCATCAGTAAAACAAAACAAAACAAAAAAATACATCCAGTACGAAACAATTATCTGCTTTACAAAAATAAATTTGAAATCTTTGTTGACCTAGTCATTTCCCATTTTCCCTTTATGTTTCCAGCTCAGTCGTGCTAAGACTGAGACCTGGTGCCATGAGTTTTCATTTACAGCTATCCTGACTTATTTATTTTTCAAACTTGATTTACCATCTAAACATTATACATTTCTTTTCCATTTTAAATTTTTTTATTAACAACTGCAATGAAAAATACAAACCACTTTGTTCTCAACATTATACATTCTTCGCAATACTGACACAAATTATCCTATATTTCCCCCCCTTGCTAATACATCTTTCCTATTCCTCCCTCCATGTGTGTTCCCCCCTCCTACCCCCCCCTTCCCCGCTATCTCACATCATTCTCTCACATCCGCCCACTTATATGAGTCTCAGCTCATTACACTCTTTCACCATTAGTGCTGTCCTTGTGCCAGATAGTCTATGCCTTCTTAGCTATAATGCAGCCAGCCTTCCCTCCTCCTTCCGCTCCTTCTCTCCCTCCCTCCAGTTTTCCAACCACTGCCACACTCCCTGCCATTGTTATGCGCTCCTCTCCCCTTTCCCCCCGTCTCAGCTCTGTCAATTTGTACATCAGACTCACATCAGCCACTCTTCTGACAAATCCTGCAGGTTGTGGAATACCCGGCCCCACCCAGTGCTCTCTCGCATCTTGCTGCTACTATACAATGATGCAGCACTCCACCTTCCCTTTAGGAATATCTTCTTCTAGTTGATGCAATAAACATACCTCTGGTTTCCTTTGCAATGTATACCCTGTCATGTCATGGATCAGATCTATAATCTTTACCCAATATGCTTGTATCCCTTCACATTTCCACCACATGTGCAACCAATCCCCTCTCTCTTGGCATCCCCTCCAACATTGGTCACAATCTCCCTTCCCAGCTCTTTTTTTGCGTACTGGGGTCCAGTACCATCGATACAGCACTTTATAAGCATTCTTTTTTATTTGAGTGGCAATGGATATACTGGCCACTGTCAGTATAATCTTATCCCACACTTCTTCGTTCCAGCTCACCCCCAATTCCTCCTCCCATTTTGCCATGTATCCCAATTTACCCTTCCCTCCCTCCATTAATCCTTTGTAAATTTTGGATAAAACCCCCTTTTGACCCAAATGGCCTGAGCATAGCGCCTCAAACCATCCCCTATTGTCCCATAAATCTTTCCACACTTTCTGTCGTCTTAAAAAGTGACTGATTTGTATATATGCATAGTAGTCACTGTCCGGTAACCCATATAAATCCCTAATACCCTCAAACTCCAATACTCCCTTCACACTTATTATTTGGGATATTTGCGTCAGCCCCGCCTTTGCCCATCTACACAGGATATTTACCCCAGGTCCCTGCCCCCTATCAAAGCATGCCTCCAGTGTCATTCCCTACATATGTCCTTTATCTTGAACTAGTAGTTTTCTATTTCATTTTCACACATCCAGACTGTGTACTACTATGGGATTTAGGGATTTTTTTCCATGGCCTTTACTACCCTTCCATACAATTTTCCCAGTCCCCCTCCCCCCCTAGTGATCCTTCTTCCATTTGGACCCACTGTTTCTGTTTTCCTCGATGCCACTCATAGATCGTTTTCAATTGTGCTGCCTCATAGTATTTTCTAAAATTTGGCACCCATAGCCTCCCCTCTCCTTTGGCTCTGTGCAGTACTGCCATAGCAATTCTTGGCCGTCTGTTTAACCATATAAATCGATTGACAATTCATTGTACCTGCTTGAACGTCCTATGCGGGACCCTGATCGGTAGCGTCTGAAACAGAAACAAAAGTCGTGGCAATAGCATCATCTTTACTGTTGCTATGCGCCCAAACCAAGAAAGATATCCCCGCCCCCACCCATCTAGCCAGCTCTCTATCTGCCCAAATAGCATCAAATAATTTAGCTTATACAAGGCTTCTAGAGCCTATTACTTATTTGGATGCCTAGATATCTAATTTTCTCTTTCGCTCATTTAAATGGGTATTTTTTTTGCAGTACATCCTGTACTTCTCTCATCACCAACAGGTTTAAAATTTCTGATTTTGTCCAATTTATTGTAAATCCCACCAGCCTACCGTACTCTTCTAATTCCCACATTAAAATTGGGATAGAGAAAATCAAAATTACACTTACCTGGTAATTGTAGTTCCTTGAGGAACTCCAGTTTAGTCCTCCACCTCTGGGTTGTGCACCTCCTCCCGCAGCCTGGAGACTGGGCATGTCAATCTCAAAATCATGACATCACTGGATGTAACCTGCTGGTAACTCCCATCATCCCCAGTGAACTACTGACAAAGCATACTCAAAGGAGCAACAAATAAGAAGCTATAATTTAAATTCAACTGTATCAACAAACTTGTCTGAAAACTAACTCTCAAATTCTCAACAAGAAGGACAATGTCCTCTCTTATATTTATGTATTTATTATTTTGGCTACGTTCTTGTTTTCCCTTAGTATTTCACTTTCACTGTTCCAACCCCTAAACAGAGTAAGAGAGCAGGAAAGTAACACAGTACAGACAGCCATACTCACTTCGATCCATAGACCGAAAGGATTTTTCCACTCTTTGAAACCGATTCTCCTCCGCATCTGAAATGAAACTCTGAACTGATCACACACCCCGGGCGGGAATGAGGACTGAACTGGAGTTCCTCAAGGAACTACAATTACCAGGTAAGTGTAATTTTGATTTCCTTACCGTTCCTCCAGTTTAGTCCTCCACCTCTGGGATGTAAAAGAGCAGTAATTATTGGGAGGGACTTCACCACCTGGATCGCAACACCGCCGACCCAGAACAGACATCAGTTGCTGCCAGAACGTCGAGCCGGTAGTGTTTACTGATGGAGTGCAGCAACGACCAATTGTCCGCCCTGCAGATCTCCACCGGCGGAATCAACCAATGTTCTGGCCAGGGCGATGCTTGCGCTCTAGTAGAGTTAACTCGTAACCCCGCTGGGACTTGACGGCCTTGCAAATATATTATATATATATACACACACACACACACACACACACAACACACACACACATACACCCCGACGCAATAGCTTCCCGGCCCCCTTTGAAGATGGACGCTTTTGCTGCCGCTTCCCCTTTACGGGGACATTCGAACAGGACGAAAAGGTGCTCAGACTTGCGAAAAAACCCCTGAAACCTTTAAATATTGCCGCAACACTTTCTTTATGTCTAAGCGTCTCCAACTACGTTCTGAGACGCTCTCCTCTGTCAATCCTAATACCGGTAAAGAAACCTATTGTTGAGTCAAATCATTCACCAAAGCCTGGTGTAAGGGTTCAAAGGGTTTCTTAGCCCCTGCCCCTAACATCAAATTGAGATCGCCAAGTGGCACCAAGCTTCTGCGAGCGGGCCGAAGCCTAGACACCACTTTAATAACACGGAGAACATGGGAACCACTGTGGCTGTTCCAAGGTAGAGCCAGCTCCCAGATGCCCCGGAACCATCCACCCTAGAAGGAATCTCCTGACCGGAGTGGACCGGGAAGATGCTTGCTCAGCGAACCGCTCTGGTGAGACCAATGGCATAGCCGCGCTCTTTACAATGGCCGCAAGTGAAATCTGGCCCAAAGAACCCCCTCCAGGATCGGCGTTATTGTCCACGAAGGTAACTCCAGGCCAACCGTACCGGGGTGGAAAATGACTTGCGTAACCGCTCCGGCAAAAACAGCCCCCTTCCAGGCATCGAAGCGTACCCCCAGGTATTCGAGCATCCGGGGTGAGACCGACTGACTCTTGGCCGGATTGACCACCCACCAAGACCCTGCAGGAATGGCACCACTTTGCCCATACCTGCCCACTCTCAACCTCGGACTTCGGCCGAATCAACCAGTCGTCGAAATATGGGTGCCCTAAAACGCCGTCCATTCTCGTACACTCTTGACCCTGGTCCTTGGTCTAATCACCCAATCATCGAGACAAGAGAAACTAAGGCTCCTCTTTTCTGCAGAGCCGACGCAACCACCCCCATAACCTTGGTGAAGGTGCGCGGGACCGTCGCCAACCCGGAGGGCTAGCCTAACCTTGAAAGGTACGCCTGGGATGGCAACTCTAGCAACTTCTGATGAGCTGCCCTAATGAAACATGCAAATGTCTCTGTAAGTTTGAGGGATAGGACAAACTCCAACGCAATGGTTCCATACTAAAGGAAACATCCGAAGACCGCAATTTACCTCCTCCAGATCAAGCAAGAACTAAGAAGTCCTTCTTTCCTTTGGAACCTGGAGACCAGTAGGGCGGTGCCCGACCCGAAAGAAAAGGAAAAGTGTTACGGGCCTGGCCCAACCGCCCCTAAGTGCAAGCCACAATCCTATCAGGTACTCACTGACCATATACAGATGGGGGAACCCATCTGCCTCCTATACCGTATCTATCAAATTACATACATTTCATGTATGCGGAAACTGCCCGTTTTCCTCAAAACTGTAGCTCCTACCCTCTATGTGCAACATTTTATTTAATTATTTATTTTCAAACACACTCTGAAATTTACCAATCAATCATAAAAGCCTAATAGCTTAGGCCTTTCTCATGTCTGCCTCAAGCCATTGCGCACTGAATAATTATGCATTTTAAAGAGATGAACGGCCCTTGCCCTGATCCAAGCAAACTGACTCATTCCCAAGTAGTTTAACGGTTTATACTAAAACTACTAGCCAATTATCAACCTTTTAGATCACCTGACTAGGTCCACAGCACCCTGAGTTTTGCGCTGCCACCACCATGGCGTATATGATGTAGTCTTTCCCACATGCCTGCCTCAAGTCAATGCGCGCTGAACTAGTCTTGAACTGCAGAACACCAGGAATGCCGAAGAATTACATGAAAGTCACACCCCTTGATACCCTCCTATATCAGGGACAGGAATGGGATGGGCTGGGAACATTCCCTCAAACTGGACCCGGTTACGTAACCGGATCACCAGCCTTGTGCCCCTCCACCGACTTAGGCACAAGCTGTCGAAGTAGTAAAATAAAATCAATTTCATTATTTAAACTGCAACTGACCCCCAGGGGGCGTCCTGCTTTATTCCCCGGTGTCTGCCTCCCCCCAGCATGCAAAACACCACTGGGGAGTAATCATCTACGCACCTGCCAAGCAAACCACACACCTAAATGCTGCTGGTTGCCATGAGTCAGAGGATTCTGGGCCTTCAATTGGGAGGTATTGAGGAGACCAGCATTGCAAGAGACTTTGTCTAGCCACTTTGACCCAGCTTATGCGCTTTGCACCCCGCCGTGCCTGCCCGTCTTTAGAATAGGGGGAAAAAAAAAGTGAACTCCTGGCATCAAACTGGGCTGTGGGCTTGGGGCACAGAGGCTACAGACCAAGACAGCAGCAAGCAGTATGAGTCGTAAATGGACAAGGTTAGATCTTCTATCTGCGTTTGCAGTGAAAGATGCCCCTCTTAGGAAAGAGCCTCTTTTTTTTTAAGTCTCCGCCAAGCAAAGGTCTTGGAACCAACGCCTTCAAATTTAGCAATTTAAACAGTACCCCTTCTAAGCTGAAAGAAGGAACCCAATCAATCAATCTAATGCAAATAATGAAATTAACCAAATTCTTCCATACGTGACTAAAAGAAATAAAAACACTGCCTTAATATGCGGCCTATCCGCACCATGGCAAACGCGCGGGAATAAGAACCGGTCACCTCAACTGCCGTGCCGGCAGGTCGCCACCAAAGGCCAATCACGACACCCGGGCATTTATATCTGTCAGTGCTCTGTCAAAATATAAAAACAGATTGAAGGAAGGCTTTTGCACTTTTTATTTTATTTTATTTTATGTACTGTAAATCTAAAGAATCAAAAGGATCTTCCCGCTAAACTGAGGGGACCCGAAAACAAGATAAGGACAAAATTAAAATAAAACAATTAAAATAAAGAATGCTTTCTCTCTATACATGGCACTTCCCAGAACGCGGGCTGCTGCAAACTACTGCTACGTGGCATCCGCAAGGGTAGAAAATGGGGCCGATCCCTGCCAGGCTCGCATTGGCGCCAAAACACACGTTGTTAAAATGGCGCAAAACTCCCCTTCCGTGCCCGAAGGCCTTACCTGCGATGCTAAAACTTACAGGAAATGCCGCGGTCAAAGTGAAAGGGGACAGTCTCTCAAGCCACGTTGCCACCCGACTCAGCCGTCGTAGCGAGAGCTGCTCTGCCGGCTCAATAATTGAAGGACTCATCCCGCCGCTGCGGAAAGCCACCGACGCTCACACCCACACAGAGTGCTGGCATGGTCTGCGGAGCTCTCCCCCGTACAGTCCAGGGGGAGAGATCCAAATCGGCAAGTTCTCAGAACAATGCGAAAAAAAGGGAAAGCCAGCTATAAAGGGGTTCTTTTAAAGGGACAGCTCCTCAAATTTAATTAAATTAATTAATTCAGTCAGTCAAAATATTGAACTAAATTGAATGACAATAAAGTAAAATAAGTAAAACAATATAAAATAACAAAAGCTGAGTAAATAAATCAATTAACCCTTGCCAAATTAAAGTAAAAACTATATGATTTAAGGCTTACAAACTCTAAACCCTGCCTAAATTGCTCCTTCTCTGTTCAAGTGAGCCTAGCAGCTAGGCTCACTACGTCCTCCAGCTGCATGGAGACTGGACACTGGGGATAATGGGAGTTACCAGCAGGCTACATCCAGTGATGTCACGATTTTGACATGCCCAGTCTCCAGGCTGCGAGAGGAGGTGCACAACCCAGAGGTGGAGGACTAAACTGGAGGAACGATAAGGAACGGGGTTTAGCTACGCTCAATATTATATCATCTGCAAACAAAGATATTTTATACTCACTCCGCCCTACATTAATTCCCTTTACATCTGCCCGTTCTCTCACCCTCTCCGCAAATGGTTCCAAAGAGATAGCAAACAATAGCGGGGATAGGGGGCATCCCTGTCTCGTTCCTCTCCCCTGCCCATAAAATTCTGAGTAGTCCCCATTCACCCTAACACAAGCCTTCAGATTGTGGTACAGTGCTTTTACCCAATTTGTGAATTCTTCCCCCAGCCCCATTCTTTCCATTACCTGGAAGAGAAAAGGCCATGATACCTAGTCAAAAGCCTTTTCCGCATCCAAAGACAGAAGTAAGGCCTCCTCCCCACTTTGTTCAATGGACCATATCATGTTTAAAATCTTTCTAATATTGTCTGCTACTTGTCCACCTGGTATAAATCCCACTTGATCATGATATATCAGCTTCCCTATTATCTTATTTAAGTGCGTGGCGCGGATTTTAGCTAACAACTTAGCGTCCAAGTTGAGCAACGATATAGGTCTATAAGATGAACATTTGTGCGGGTCTTTCCCCTCTTTGTGTATTACGGTTATTCCCGCCCACCCCACTGTATCCGCTAACACCCCTCCCTCCCTCGGAAGATTAAATAGCCTCACTAATGGTGCCGTTAATATCTCTTCAAAGCTTCTATAGAATCTCGCTGTAAGCCCATTCAACCCCGGTGCCTTATCCAATTTCAACTGCTGTATTGCCCTCTGCACCTCGTCAACTCTTATGGCCTTGTTTAACTCTTCTTGCTCCCCCTCTTCTAGCTTAGGCAGCCTTAGGGAGTCAAGATAACTTTGTATTCCCTCCCTCTATGGAGGGACCCTTGCTTTATATAACCCCTGGTAAAACCTCCTAAAGGCTTCCCTAATCTCCCCATCCTTAGTTAGCAACTCCCCTCCCTGGTTTCAAATTTTCACTATATGTGAGCGCAATTTCCTCTGCTTTAATTTCTGTGCCATATCTCTCCCCACTTTATTACCCCCCTCAAAAAATTCCTGCCTCAAAAGCTGCATCTGATGCCTTATCTTTTTTGCCTGCATTGCATTTATCTGTGCTCGTATTGCCAGCACCTGCCTTCTATATGCTCCATGTTTTCCTTGCACATCTAGCTCTTCCAATTCCACAAATCTTTCTCTCAGTTCCCTCTCTCTTCCCTCCCTTTCCTTCTTTTTCCGCGCCCCCCATTTAACTAAGATTCCTCTCAGGCCTGCCTTGTATACATCCCACACTCCTCCCCACGCTACCTCCCCGTTATTGTTCCACTTGAAATATTCCCTCGTTTCTCTCTCAATGTCCTCTCTTATGCTCCCATCCTCTAATATGATTCATTAAGCCTCCAAAAATGTATACCTTCCCCCTCTCCCTCCAGTTGCAAACTGACCTCAACCGGTGCATGGTCTGACCTTGTATTCAAATCCATCTCAGCCCTCTTAATCCTATCCCCCACCTCCTTCGAGACCAAGATAGCATCTATTCTAGAGTATGAGCCATGTACTAGCGAAAAATATGAAAACTGTCTCTTGCTTGGGTTTTGGAATCTTCAAGCGTCGATCAAGCAATGCTGTGTCACAAAGCTGCGATATCTGCTCCTAGCCACCCTCTTACCCTCTCTTTTCCCCGTGGCATATCTAGCCGGATTCCACATCAAGTTGAAATCGCCTCCACAAATGAGAATACCCTCCCCCAGTTCCCCACCTCCTCATTCAGTTTTGTCCAAAATTCACTTTGCGCCCCTGTTGGCTCATATACATTCATTATGCAATACCATTCATGACCCACTTTTAAACGCAATAACACATCTCCCCGCTTTGTCCCGCACCACAGTTTGCAATTGCATCTTCAACTTTGTATCTATCAGTATGGCGACTCCTCCTTTTTTCTTTTCCACTGTGTTAGATGCATGTAAACATACTCCATATCCCCTGGGTTTAACTAGGTACTCTGTCACCCTTGTCAAATGCGTTTCCTGAATCAGTACTACTGCTGCCTTCTGACGTGCAATTTCTGTATACAATTTGTGTCATTTAAATGATGAGTTAAGCCCTTCTACATTTAACAAAACTATTTTTAACTCACCTTTGCTTTTTATTCCCCCCTTCTCTCTTGGCCTTACCCCCTCCTCTTCCTCCCC
Source organism: Ichthyophis bannanicus (assembly GCA_033557465.1). Taxonomy (NCBI): domain Eukaryota; kingdom Metazoa; phylum Chordata; class Amphibia; order Gymnophiona; family Ichthyophiidae; genus Ichthyophis; species Ichthyophis bannanicus. Next base: position 306,555,485 of record CM066032.1, on the reverse strand, counting down.
CTTCCTCATCCCCCCTCTATCTCCCATTCCCTTCCCCCCAACCACCCTCGCTCCCTTCCCTCCCCCCATCCCCTCATTGCTGACTTGTCTTTCGTACTTAGTGACAATCAATCGAGCCATCGCCTACTCTTACCCTGCTTTGCCACCTTAATCCCCTATCCCTCTCCTTCCACCCTTAACTATTCCCAGCCCTCCTCTGTTTCACCCCCCCCTTATCTTGTTCCTCACCCCCCTTCCCCGCCCCATCTCTCTTATACTCAAACCACCCTCTCCTCCAACCCCCCTCTGCCCTACCCCCACTTCTTTTACTCTATAAAACTTCCTTACTTATCCCCATCACCCTCCTCTCCTCTCCCCTCCCCTCTTGCCCCATCTCCTCCTACCTTACCCCCTTCCTCCCCCCTTGTTCTTTCTCCCATCCCCAAGCCTCCATCAATACATTTATCAGCATCCATCAATAGTTCCCCTTCATGATCTCTGCAATGTCCCTTCTAGTTCTCTTCCACTGCTTCAGCTGTTTCCCCATCTCCGCCGCCTTCTCTCCAGGACTTCCTTTATTTAGGTGTGCCAACCTCCTGCCATCTGCTGGTGCCCGGCGCCACTTCAAACTATCCGCCCTTGACGTCGGTGCTTTATTCATTGTTCTGCCTTGACCTCCGACTCCATCTGGAAGATTGGTCAATCCCCAATCTTTAAGCACTCGCCACGCCTCTTCGCTGGTCTGGACTCTTCTCGATTTCCCCTTTACTGTGATCAATAAGCCAAAAGGATACAGCCACTTATATCTCAGATCTTCTCTCCTCAAATAGGCTGTCACCTCTTTCAGCTCTCTCCTCCGTTGAAGCGTGCCCACTGACAAGTCCTGGAACAGTTCCACGTCATGCTCCTCCCATTTGAAGTGCCTCACTTTTTGTGCAGCTCTCAGGACCCGCTCTTTCGTTTTAAAAGAAGACAGGCACACCACAATATCTCTTGGTCTATTGTCTCTTATAGGCCCCAGCCGTCTATGGGCTTGCTCAATTTGTAAGGGCTCTCCATCTCCACCCTCCTCTAGAGCTGCAGTTTGTAACAGAGCTCTAAATACTTTTGTTGTCACCTCATCACAGTTCTTGTATTTGGTCTCTTCTGGGACACCCCTCACTCTGATGTTACATCTTCTCGATCGATCTTCCAGGTCCTCAGCTTTCAACTTCAGTTCCTCGTGACCCTGCTTTAGTTCTTCCCAAGCTTTTTGTATTTCTTCCAGTACTTCCCCATGCTGTTCCATCTAATTTTCAGTTGCTGCTACTCGAGCTCCCAGATCAGCTAAGTCTTGCCACAATGATTGTATTGTCTCTTATTTCATTTTTTACACCACCGATTTCTAATTTGAAATCCTCTTTCAATTCTGTTAACCACTGCTTAATCATCTCTGCTATTCACGGGTTCCACGTTCCCTCCATCTCCTCCTCTTGCTCTGCTCCTCTTTCCACTGCCAATTTACCATCCTTCTCTCCCTCTTTCACGCCTTTTGCGGCCGCATATGGTGATCTGAATTTGGCCAGTTTTTTCTTTTCAGACATCCCTCCTTTTGGTTTCTCCATTTACCCTCTTAGCCCTTTAATTTTAGTACAGGATCTGTTTCAGTGCACAACCGTTTCCTCTTTATTTTATTTTTGCAGGGTAATATAATCAACCTCCTTTCCGCTCCCTCACTTGCCAGGTCTTCTTACCCTGCGTTGCTCCTTCAGCCATTTTGTTTCAGTTCCACTTAAGATGACCCAATCCTGCAGGGCTTTAGTTTGTTTCTCTATTTAGTGTTGGGCTTTGCTCTGCTGGGACTTCCTTCCCCCTCCGTTGCCGCTTAGAAATTTATAATGTTTAGATTTCCAGTGATGAAACCAGAGCCAATGATGGCATAGCGCTGTAGCTCCGCTACTGATGCCTGACATAGCGGCAAAAGTAGCAGCAATATTCAGCTGCTGGCTGGATAATTCCCATCCTTATGCGGTTGAATATTCCCACTATCTGGTTAATCACCAGCACTGACTATAATGGTTTGCATAGATCAGGCTGGATACATTAAATGAGCGGATGATATCACAAATAGGTTGCATATATATGTTGAAAAGTAAAGCAGACAGGGAGGAGCCTTGGGGTACTCCCTGCTGTTGATGCAATGGTTCGGATGTTAAGGATCCTATCCGAACATGTTGCCAACGGTCAGCTAGATAGGATTTATACCATTCCCAGGCCAAGCCCTGAATTCCCTTTTCTTGGAGGCGGGAGAGGAGTTGCTCATGGTTCACAGAATCAAATGCGGCAGCAATGTCGCGGAAGATGAGAACAAACCCATTTTCAATTTTGTCGATACCTCTGTATAAGGTGTTGGTAAGTGAGGTGAGTAGAGTCTCTACACCATGGGATTCTCTGAAACCATGCTGGCATGGATCAAGAGGGGCTGATATACCAATGTGCTGCTGCAGCTGCATTTGAACCACCTTCTCAATAAGTTTGGCTAGAAGGGGTATGCTTGAGATCGGGCGATATGAGTCTGTCCTTGTCGGGTGAAGTTTGTTGTTTTTCAGGAGAGGGGGTATAGAGGTTTAAGAGTTGCTGGGAATGTTCCTGCTATGAAAGAGAGCTTCATGATGTAGGATAGAGTTGGGTTGAGTTCTGCACGCATCGTTCTGATCCAGTAAGCAGGACATGGGTCATCTGGGGCTGTGGTGGTGTTAATAGTAGCAATAAGGTTGGCAATGTATTTCTCTGCTAGAGGGATGAAGTTTGTTAGCAGTGACTGTACTTGGGGAATGTGACTGGGTGTAGGACTTGGTGCCGCGTTTGTTTTAAGGATTTGAGATTGAAATATAGAAATATGACGACGGAAAAAGACCACATGGCCTATCTAGTCTGTCCTTCCATATCAACAACTACAACAGTCCCCTTTTTTCCCTTTAGAGATCCTCTGTGTTTGTCCCATGCTTTTTTGAATTCAGTTTCTGTCCTCATCTACCACCTCCACTGGGAGACTATTCCATGGATCCACTACTCTTTCCGTAAAGAAATATTTCCTCATATCACTCCTGAATCTATCTCCCTTCACCCTCATCCCATGTCCCCTCATAGCAGAACTTGCTTTCAATTGAAAGAGGCTCTGTCCCTGAACATTTATGCCACAGAGGTATTTAAACATCTCAATCATATCACCTCTAGCCCACCTTTCCTCTAAGGTGTACATATTAAGATCCTTAAGTCTGTCCTCATATCCTTTATAATGAAGACCACTAATCATTTTAGTAGCCACCCTCTGCACTGACTCCATCCTGTTCACATCCTTTTGAAGGTGCGGTCTCCAGAATTGCACACTATACTCCAAATGAGGTCGCACCAAAGACTTATAGAGAGGCATTATCACCTCCTTTTTTCTGCTAGCCATTTCTCTCCGTATGCACCCAAGCATCCTTTTAGCTTTTGCCGTCGCCTTTTCTACCTGTTTAGCTACTTTAAGATCATCAGACACAACCACGCCTAGGTCCCGCTCTTCTACAACAGTGGACTGTTGTAGTTGTTGATATGGAAGGACAGGCTAGATAGGTCATGTGGTCTTTTTCTGTCATCATGTTTCTATGTTTCTTTAGTGGACAAAAGTACTTCACCCCCTATACTATATTGCTCCCTTGGATTGCAGCAGCCCAAATGCATGACCTTACATTTTTTAACATTAAATCCCAGCTGCCAAATTCTAGACCATTCTTCAAGCTTAGCTAGATGCCTCCTCATGGAGGTACTCGGCATAGGGCTGAGGCTGAATTGATACTGTCTGATTGGCGGAAGGTGCTTTGGTTAAGGATTTAACAATGCTAAAGAGGTCGCGTGGTTTATTTATCGAGTGGAGGAGGAGCTCCGTATGGTGTTCTCTCATTTTTTCAGATATTTTCTCACAGTGTTGCTTTAAGGTGTTTTCGTAAATCATTTGGTCCACTATGGAACGAGATCGACGCCCTTTTCTTTCATGCTTTCTTAGAAGCTGAAGAGATGATCGTAATTCAGCAGAGATCCAAGGGGCTGGTTTTCTGTTTCTTGGTGATTTGGAGGAGGCTGGTGATTTATTTGAAGAAGGTAACTGCGAACAAGAATTCAGAGTGGTATTCCATCTGTTGATCATATCGTCGAGGCTTTGAGCAGGTTGACGGAGTGCTGGAAGGGCGTTGTTGATGAACTCATCCCTGTCTAGGGATTTGAAGGGGTTTGTCATTCCTGATAAGGCTGTATTTGTTTGGCTGGTAGGGATTTGATTTTGTTGGTAAGGGATTTGGAAGAAGATTAAGTTAGGGTCTGACCATGGGACAGGAGTAAATGAAAGGTTGATATTGAGGCTTGATTCTGACTGGGGGGCAAAAATGAGGCCAAGAGCGTTTCCCTTGAGGTGTGTAGGAGAGTTCACCATCTGTGTATAACTGAGATCAGTCATAGCAGCGAGGAAGGTGTTAGCGTAGGTGGGTTGTAGGGAAGCAAGGTTAAAGTCTCCGATCAACCAGTTAGGTTTACGTGGGCTTTCAGGGTTGCAAGCCAAGTCTATTATGTTAGAGAGATCTTCTGGGTGGGAAGTAGGGGCTCTGTAGATGAGATTTATAATGATGTGCTTATTGGCTACAGACACTATGTCCATGTGCATGAGACTCGTAGAGGATAGCAGCTGGAACTGGAGATTAGTTCTTGCTAGAATGAAGACTCCACCTCCTTTCCGGTTGGTTCTGTGACATGTGTGTATTGAATAGTCTGCAGGGATGAGTTGATTTATGATGACTGTGTCTGTGTCTGACAGCCAGGATTCTGTGACCATAAGGATATCCAAGTTCAGATTAGTAATAAGATCGGTGATGGCTGGTCATTTTTTGCAAACTGAATGTGAGTTAATGAGGGCACACTTCAGGTTACTATGTAAGAGAGTGGATTCAGGCTTGGGGCTATAAGTGTTATTAAGGGATACATAGAGTATGTGTGATTGTCTGATATGGTGTGCATGTGGTGATGTGTGATGGGAGCTGGTGTGATTTCTTCTTCCCAGGCTGTGCAGGATAAGGATATAGTTCTGGGCGGGTGATAAGGCTGATGAATTCTGAATGGCGTTAGCTAGGAGGTAAAAACTAGAGATGGCAAATAAGGAGATGGCCATGTTGAGGTTGTCAGCAGTGTTATCATTAAAGCTAGCAACAGTAGTAACAGATAGAGGGCACAGTAATAGTAGTTACTGGCAACAGAAATAGCGGGTTATTGGTAACAGTAAAGACAGGCTACTGGCAACAGTAATAGCGGTCAAAATAGCAACAGTGATAGTAGACTACTGGCCACAGAATGGCAGGTTACTGGTAGCAGTAAAAGTGGTCAAAATAGCAACAGTGAAAGCAGGCTACTGGCACAGTAATGGCAGGCTACTGGCTACAGTAAACTGATAGCAGACTATTGACTAAAGTAAATTTGGGCTACTGGCTACAGTAATAACAGTTAAAATAGCAACAGTGATAGCAGACTACTGGCACAGTAATGGCAGGCGACTGACTACAATAAAAGTCAGGCTACTGGCAACAGTAATAGCAGTCAAAATAGCAACAGTGATAGCAGACTACTGGCAACAGTAAAGGCATGCTACTGGTAATGGCAACTTTTTGTTCTTTCAGTTAAGGTGGTGTTTACTTGGAGTACTTGTAGAGTCCGTAGGGAAGCTGGCTTTGTTGGTGAGAGCGAGCTCAACCATGTTTTTTTAATATATGTTGAATTCTCCCACTCAGTGGGGAATATCTAGTAATTAAATTAATGTTATCTAGATTTTCATTTACCAATCTTGTTTTAGGTTCTAACAGTAGACTTTGGTTATTATACAAAGCCCTTACATAGGCTCGCTTAAATGAGGGATAACCTCTCTCTCTGAAACTACAGGCATTACGGTAGTGCACATCCCCCCAGATTAAAAGAAGGTCTCCCTTTTTCTCAATTTCTGAGGTACTGTTGGAACTCTACCAATGAACGAGAGTTTAAGATGTTATCAAGGCAGTTAGCCTGTAATTTCAGAGAGAGGTTATTATTTAATTACTATATATTCCCCACTGAGTGGGAGAATTCAACTTATATTAAAAAAACATGGGAATGTTCTGAAGGCAGTCCCGGGTCTTGAGAATAAGAAGATATGTTGTGTGTGGCAACACAATAGTAATTTAAAAGAAAAACTAAGCCCAGCGGCATTGCGTTCCCCCATATCATTGAGAACCCCACTAAGTTTGGAGAAAGGACATAAAAAATGTGGGTTATGTGCGATTTGTAAAAGTGGATTTTGGAAGTGGATTTTTTTGAACAGCATGGAATTATATATTCTCTAAGAGAACGTACAAAGTTTGATTCCATTTTTGTGGTATATATCATCAAATGTCCTTGTGATTTAATTTATATGGGGAAAACAATTCGTTCGTTCAAGATAAGGATGGGAGAACATAAAAGTCGGCTCAAATGTAAGTTAAAGAGGCACCACTGGTACAGCATTGTTTAACTATGGGCTATTCATTTGAACAGTTGAGGTGTTTCTGCATAGATCAAATAAGGTATAGCGGGAAAGTCACAGGAACAATCGCTGCTCATAAGAGAACAAAAATGGATTTTTAAGTTGAAATCAGTGATGCTAGATGGCCTGAATGCGGGCATAGACTGGGCAGCATGTTTATAAAAGTCAACGAATTGGTTAGATAATATTCATTAGTGAGATGGGGTAACTATTCCGTTAGCAGTGGAGAGATGTGGAGAGGGTAGAGTATCTTCAGTGCTGCCTATTGGGAAACCGTTAATGATAGTTTAGGAGAGTGAGAGGGTATAATACGAAAGTGCTGGCACAATGTGGTTTTTATTTGCTTCATTCACGGAGTATCGTACTGACGTCATTAAAAGACTGACGCATAGAGGGATTTAAATCACGGGTTGTTGCTATTAGTCCACATGCGCGGTGTTCGTGAGGATCAAGTTGGTTGAGAGGATCCATGTTCAGTAATTAGTGAGACGCATGCAGCATCTATTGCCGTTTGGTAGGTGTTTGTGTAATTTTGTTTGATATTGATATGAAAGATATGTCAAAGGGACATATAATTATGAAGAGTTTTAAATCACTAATGGTCATTTTATGTTTTTTTCGTATATTTTATAGAACTATGAGTCTGGGTAATCCCCTGAAGAAACGTGACAAGTGAAACGCGACGGTGGCGCCTGGGAAAGGCGTTGGGATTCACCTATTGGGATTCACTTATTATGCCATTGGAACCAAGCCAAATTAAGCACGTAGCAAAAATAAGGTTACAGTGAGAAACAGAAGTTAAGTTATTATATTATTACTTTTTTGCTTGCAGTGCTTTTGGCAGTATTGGTTCACCAGTTGTGTATCATGTTTTGTGATTATAGCAGGAAGTTGAGAATAGGTCATTGATGCAAGTGGGCACATGAGTTGGACACAATTCAAAGTCTGAAAACAGTTCCATTAAGTCTGAGACCTTCTCATATACATGCTATAAAAGATAATTTGTTTGGTATAGTTTGAAAAGAGTTTTTTGACCATAAGAGTGAGTTGACAAAGAAGATATCTGGTTGGACGATATCTAAATCTAAATTTTGATGGTTTGCAGTGAGTGACTTCATAATATTTCAGTCAGATGACACAGCTTAGGCAAAAGATGAAAAGGTAAAGGAGGCAACTCCAAGGAGAGGAGGGAGGGTTGTGAGGACCGACTCCTGTTGTCCCTGGAGAACACCTGTCACAGGTGAGTAGCTACGCTTTCTCCAGGAACATGCAGGAAGTCAGTCCTCACATATGGGACTCCCAGGCTGCTGGGGCCCGAACCAAGGGAGTTTGTGAGTTGCAGAAGGCGAGTCCCTACCAAGAGACTCTGCAGACCCAGTGTCCAGCATCACCATAACTCCGGTAGCTGAACACTGAAGGGTAGGAGAGCAGGAATTGCATATACACGGAGAATGCTTCTGATCACTGTGGGACTCACTCTCAAGGCAGTAGTGGGATGTGAACATATGGACTGAAGATCACACGGCAGCCTTACAGATTTCTTGAACCGGCAGTGTGCGTAGGTTGGCCACTGATGTGGCCATAGCACTCACGCGATGAGACGTGATCCGGAACTCCAGAGAGAGGCCAGCTCACTCGTAAGCAAGGGCAATGCAGTCGGCCACCCAAGTGGACAGCGTTCGCTTGGTCACAGGTAGCCCCAGTCTGCTGTGGTCATAGGAGATAAAAAGCTGAGGAGTTCTGCAATGGGCCTTGGTCCTCTGCAAATAAAAGGACAGGGCCCTCTTGCAATCCAGAGTATGCAAGACAACCTCCTCCCTGCCAGTGTGTGGCCGTGGGAAGAGGGTGGGGAGAACTACATCCTGATTGAGGTGAAAAGCAGACACCACCTTTGGGAGGAATTTGAGGTACATTCGTATTGAACCTGGCATAGGGCAGGTCCGCCACCAGGGCCTGCATCTCGCTTAATCTGTGTGCAGATGTCAACACCACCAAGAAGTCCACCTTCCAGGAGAGGTGTCTCAGGTGGCCAAATGCTCGAACAGCGGCCTAGTGAGCTAGGAGAGCACCACAATGAAGTCACATTCCTCTGCCGGAGGGCGGAGAGGGCAGATTGGATAGCAGGAGGCCCCTGGGGAATCTGGGGACCAAAGGCTGGCCCGAGAAGGGTTTCCCCTCTATAGGGTGATGGTTAGCAGCTATGATGCTGAGATGCAACCTCACCAAGTTAGATTTCAAGCCCAGGTGTGAGAGGTGCAGCAAGTACTGCAGCACGAGCTTTACCTGACAGGAGAATGGGTTCTCATTCCTTTCTGCACACCAGACAGAGAACCTCCTCTACTTGAAGGTGTAAGCCCTACTGGTGGATGGCTTCCGGGAGGCCAGGAGGATCTCCTCAATCTCACCTGAGAGGTTGAAAGGGGCCAGTGCTACAATTTCAGCAGCCACGCTATCAGCATTAGGGACCCCAGGTTGGGGTGTAGCAGGAAGCCCCCCTCCTGGGACAGGAGGTCCAGGTCCCGGCCAAATTATAAGAACATAAGACATGCCATACTGGGTCAGACCGAGGTCCATCAAGCCCAGTATCCTGTTTCCAACAGTGGCCAATCTAGGTCCTACGTACCTAGCAATATCCCCAAAAGACACAGGTTCCACAATGCTTGTACTGGGTCAAGCATTGATATCCTGGGTCCCTTTTTAATAGTGGTTTATGACCTTTCCTCCAGGAACTTGTCCAAACCTTTTTTAAACCCAGCTATACTAACAGCCCTTACTACATCCTCCGGTAACAGATTCCAGAGTTTGATTACACGTTGAGTGAAAAAATATTTTCTCTTATTTGTCTTAAATAGTTTACCCTGTAGCTTCATTACATGTCCCCTAGTCTTTCTATATTCTGATAGCGTAAACAATTGATCCACGTTTATCCGTTCCACTCCATTCATTAATTTATAGACCTCTATCATATCTCCCCTCAGCCGTCTCTTTTCCAGGTTAAAGAGCCCTAACCTTTTTAGCCTCTCTTCATAGGAGTAGCCTTCCATCCCCTTCACCAATTTGGTGGCTCTTCTCTGTACTTTTTCTAATAACGCTATGTCCTTTTTAAGATACGGTGACCAGAATTGCACACAATATTCAAGGTGCGGTCGTACCATGGAGCGATACAGAGGCATTATAATATCCTTTGTTTTATTCTCCATCCCTTTCTTTATGATACCTAGCATTCTATTTGCTTTCTTGGCCGCCGCTGCACACTGGGTGGAGGGTTTTAACATGTTATCCACGATGACTCCTAAGTCCTTTTCCTGGGTGGTGGTTTCTAATGTGGAGCCTTGCATCGTGTAACTATAGTGTGGGTTGTTCTTTCCTAGGTGCATAACTTTGCATTTGTCCACATTAAATTTCATCTGCCATTTGGATGCCCAGTCTTCCAATTTATCCAGATCCTCCTGCAGTTTTCCACAATCCTCTTGGGTTTTAACAACTTTAAACAGTTTTGTGTCATCTGCAAATTTGATAACCTGACTAGCTATTCCCTTTTCCAGGTCATTTATGAATATGTCAAAAAGTAGCGGACCCAGTACAGATCCCTGGGGTACTCCACTATTCACTTTTTTCCATTGGGAATATTGGCCATTTAGCCCTACCCTCTGCTTTCTATCTTTTAACCAGTTCCCGACCCACAATAGTACACTGCCTCCTATCCCATGACTTTTTAGCTTTGCCAAAAGTCTCTGATGGGGGACCTTGTCAAAAGCTTTCTGGAAGTCCAGATACACTATATCAACCGACTCACCTTTGTCTACCTGTTTATGCACACCTTCAAAGAAACATATCAGATTAGTAAGACAAGATCTTCCTTGTCTAAAGCCATGTTGGCTGTCTCCCATTAGGCCATGACTATCTACATGTTGTGTAATTTTGTTCTTTATGATGGTTTCTACCATTTTCCCTGGTACTGACGTCAGGCTCACCGGTCTGTAATTTCCCGGGTCACCCCTGGAACCTTTTTTAAAAATTGGTGTTACGTTGGCGACCCTCCAATCTTCAGGTATTACAGATGATTTTAATGAAAGTTCACAGATTACCAATAGCAGGTCTGCAATCTCATATTTCAGTTCTTTCAACACTCTGGGATGTATACCATCCGGTCCAGGTGATTTGCTACTATTCAGTTTATCAAATAGTTGTAATATATCTTCCTGGTGTAGTGATATTTCTCTCAATTCCTCTGCAGTATCACCTTTAAATACCACTTCAGTCATGGGTAACATCCCTACATCTTCCTCAGTAAAGACCGAAGCAAAGAATTCATTCAGTCTCTCTGCTATAGCCATGTCTCCTCTTACTGCCCCTTTTACCCCTCTATCATCTAACGGTCCAATTGACTCTCTCACAGGCCTTTATATCAGGGTTGCCACTGATAGGAAGATCAGAAGGGCGAACCAGGGCTGCCTAGGCCACAATCAGGATTACTGAGGCATGCTCGCTCTGGATCTTGAAAAGGCACTTGGCTATCAGAGGTGTCGGTGGGGATGCATAAAGCAGACCCTGTGACCAGGAGATCAGGAAGGCGTCCACTGCCACTCTCCTGTGGTGTGGCTGAGAAGAGCAGAATTTGGACAGCTGTGAGTTGTCCGGGGAGGCAAATGGGTCCAACCAGAGTCTTCCCCAGAGGCGGAAAAGCTTCCGGGTCACTTTTGGGTCCAGGCACCACTAGTGAGGCTGAAGAACCTAGCTGAGGTTGTCCGCCAGGCAGTTGTCCAGGCCCCGTAAGTACATTGCCCTCAGAAGGATATGGTTGCGCACTGCCAAGGAGTGGAGTAGGAGCCCTTACCCCCTGCTTGTTCACATAGAACATGGTAACCTGATTGTCTGTCTGTATGAGGACCGGAAGGTCGCTCAGGAGGTGATGGAAGGCCTGAAGGGCCAGGGAGATGGCCCTGAGCTCGAGGAGATTGATTTGCAGGAGGGATTCCTCTAGGAACCAGGTGCCCTAGTGCAATGGCCCATGCAATGTGCGCCCCAGCCCACAAAGGAAGCATCTGTCGCCAGCATTGGTGCCTGGAAGGGCATCCCTGCCCTGAGGAGATGGAGGGACTGCCACCAGGTGAGGGAGGCCACCAGCTGGTGGGTGACCTTCACTCTGTCCCTCAGCCTGCCCGAAGCCTACGTCCACTGGGAACAGAGGCACCACTGAACTGCCCGCATATGCAGGAGGGTCAGAGGCATAATGTGAACCGTCAAGGCCATGTGGCCTAACAGGCAGAGGAGTAGGCGAGCTGGCACTGAAATGGAGCTGTGCACATCCCTTGCCAGCTGCATCAGGCGGTGTGCTCTCTCCACAGGGAGAAAGGCCCTGACCTACAGAGTGTCCAGCTGGGCCTCTATGAATTCCAGGTCTTGGGGTAGTTTATGATGAACCCCAATTGCTGCAAGGTGTGGATAGTGAGCCTTGTAGCCCGCCTGGCCTCGAGAGGTGTGCTGCCTCTGATGAGCCAGTCATCCAGGTAGGGGAAGATGTGGGCCCCTAGGAGGCGCACATGGGTGGCTACAACTGCCAGGTATTTTTAAAGACCCTTGGAGAGGAGGCGAGGATGAATGGCAGCACCCTGTACTGATATTGCTGCCCTCCTCAACCACAAATCTCAGGTAATGTCTGTGGGAGGGGTGGATCAGGATGTGGGTGTAAGCATCCTTGAGATCCAAGGAGCAGGGCCAGTCTCTCTGGTGGAGGTAGGGCAGCAGTGTCCCAAGGGAGAGCATCTTGAACTTCTCAAAGTTGCACAGGTCCAGGATGGGCCAGAGACCCCTGTTCTTTTTGGGACAAGGAAATACCTTGAATAGAACCCCTTTCTCCAGGAGGTCAAGGGGTACAGGTTCCCCCGCTTTGTCCCTGAGCAAGCCTTCGAGTTCTGTGGTGAGCATGGCCTGGTGGAGGAGAGGTGGCTCTCCCAGGAAGAAGTCTGGAGGGATCTGCTGCAGATGGAGTAAGTACCCCTCCGGCACCATCTTGTATTCGGCACATAATGGCACCCTGGTAGCACTTGTGCCCCATGGTGTCGAGGGCCCGGGCTTTCCTGCCGGGGAGGGGACTGAAGAGTTGTCTTTTGACTCTTCAGTTTTTGCATGGAGGACTCAACCGCCATCGAAGTGTGGGGTGAGTTGTGGCTTATGGAACCTGGGCCCCTTCCAGATGCGATAGATGGTGTCCAAGAACCGACTGACCACCGGCACCGAGGCCGGAGGCTCCAACAACTGGAGGAGCAATTTCTCGAGGATAGGTGGAACCAGCACCATGAGAGTCTCCTTGGGAGGGGACTCATATTGTAGGATCTTGAGATCTTTGGTGCGCGAATCATCCTCCGACTCCGTCTGGATCGAGAGAGCCCGGGCCATATCATGAACAAAGTCATGAAAGACCACATCCTCAGACAGGGAGTGGCGCCGAGGATCCGGGGGAGATGGCTCAGGAGAGACATCCCGGTGTCGGGAGGTCTCCGGGGAGGCCTTGTCCTCAGTCTCCTAGTTGGAGCCAGAGGGCATCGAGGAGTCAGCCCCAAGGGCAGCTCCGAGAAACCGGACCACCCCCAGAGGATATGGGGTTGGACTCCTGGACACTCGCCAGAGAGGACTGGAACCCCAAGTGGCATGATCGAGACCTTGATCAACGCCAAGAACTTACCCGAGAGGCTGATTGCACTCGGTGCCAAGTTCGATGCCTGGAGGCTCTCTTGAGGCTGGGGGGGAGGGGCCGGTGTTGGGGCTGATAATGCCAGGGGGTCCCAACATCAACGCCCGCTGCAAGGCCAAGATGGAGGAGAGGCTCTGCTCCATGGCCGCCATACGGAACTTGAGGCCCGATGGCTGTACAGCACTTGGCGTGGTCACTGAAGCCTTCGGGTCCAATGCCGGCACTCCAGAGAGTGTGTCCTCAAGGAGGACTATAGGTTCACGGGTCCTGGCGTGGTCTCCACCAGCCGAGGACTCTTGTCTCGAGACTTTGAGGGCACTGCTTGGAGTTGCCAGAGTCCCATCGAGGGACCTTGTCAGATTTGATTGAAGGCACCTACTTCGGGACCTTCTTCTTTTTGAGAGGATCCGGGGCTGCACCGGAGGAGCCCACCGCCGCGGGACTTTGGGGCTCGGTGATAGGGAAGCCGGGGCAGAGTCAGACCTTGGGAATAGCTTCACCTGCAACTCAGATCACCTCCTATTGGTTTTAGGGGTCATGGCCTGGCACCGGTCACAGGTGGAACTGTCGTGGTCCGGGCCCAGGCAGCGGATGCAGCAGTCGTGAGTATCGGTGACTGAGATAGTCTGATTGCAGCAATTGCATTTCTTGAACCCACTGAGAGTCATGGTGGGAGCACATCTGGCCGGGGTCGAGGACCCTGGGCGAAAAATGGCACGAAGGCCAATCAAAGTAGAACCTCGAGGAAGCATGAGAAAAAAAAGGGAGCAGAGACTGGCACCGGTGGTGCCGCCTCGGCAGGAAGGGAACCGGTAAGCAAACTGGACAAAGGAAGGAGAGTAGAGGACCACGTCCATTGGGCTCCACCGAAAAAAGGAGAATGAGCAAGATGGCACCCTTAGGTGAGAAAGGGACCATGCATGCATGGTAGCATTCCCAAAGGCTTTCTTTGAAAGCTAGGGAAATGTTCCACACTGACTCCGTCGGTACCGACATCATTCATATGTGAGGACTGACTTCCCACTTGTTCCTGGAGACGATCCCTTATCCAAGTAAGTTTAACAGTAACTTTAGCAGAACCAGCTGTTGAGCATCTCAAGCAAACTCTGGTGAGATGAGTACGAATTGTGCCCTGGAATATAAGGCTAAATCATGTTAGGCAAACTGGCTGGTCCTCAGTTGGTGAAGACACTAAGGAGTCTGTCTGGTAAACTGTGTAAGCTGCTATACCCCAGACCAAATCAGAAATATCACAGGCATCAGGTTTGCTTGTACAAGTGAGAGGACACTAGGTGGTAACATCATTAGATCGTCACCATTTTGACTAGCAAACATAGCGAGGTTACCGCCCCTGCCCCTATGTCACTAGACTACCAGGGATTGAAGGGAAAGGGTTTGGGGGTTGTCAGAGTGGCATCCATTAGATTGAATGGCTATCCAGGACTTTTGTTTTTGAAAGGGGGGGCCCGATTGGCTAACCAGGATTTGGTCTTCAGATTGAGGGGATAGGAGGCAAGTGTTTTGTTGGGGGTGTCCTGATTTCCCCCGGACAGTTCCAAATCGGAAAGGGGCAGAGGGAGTGCTGAAGGGAGGATGGGGTCCGGCTATTTTGGATTGTCGGTGATGCAGCAACAGCAATGGAGTAAGATGGGGGGGGGGGAGATCGTGGCCTAGGTGGAGGTGAAAAATAAAATCGGTGGTGGTGGGGGGAAAGCTATTACTAGCTCCATCTTCCCCTTGCATTTGCAGGGATCGCAGAATCCATGGCATCAGCAGACACCATGGGACTTCCCTTGCTACCTTGTGAGTCTCCACTGTAAGTGCAATTGCTCCGCGATATCTGCAGGGATAGCTGCAAAAGGATACTGAGGTTTAATAGACAAACTCCCAAGTTAAAACCTTAAAATGAACTCACCACTGTACTGGCAACTAATATAACTTAAATAATATAGAAATTATATGATCAGTTGGCTTTTCCCCCACTATTAGTCTCTCCACTGAATTGTGAAAGAGTTGCAGCATATGTAACAAAAGTTTTGAAAGATCCAATGACTGTGTTCGTGAGAAACTAGATCAAATTAAAGTAGACAAAGCGATGGGACCAGATGGGATACACCCTAGAATACTGAGGGAACTTGGGGACATTCTAGCAGCTCCACTAACTGACCTTTTCAATGCTTCGTTGGAGTCGGGAGTGGTGCCAAAGGACTGGAGAGAGGCTCATGTGGTGCCTTTACACAAAAGCGGAAGTAAGGATGTGGTTGAAAACTACAGGCTGGTTAGTTTAACTTCGGCGGTGAGTAAATTATTGGAAACACTGCTGAAAGAGAAAATAGTGAGGTTTCTGGAGTCCAGTGGATTACAGGATCCGAGGCAGCATGGATTCACCAGAGGCAGGTCTTGTGAGACAAAAATCTGATTGATTTCTTTGATTGGGTGACCATGGAGTTGAACCAAGGGAGAGCCCTAGATGTGGTGTATTTAGATTTCAGTAAAGCCTTTGACACTGTTCCTCACAGGTGACTTATAAACAAACTGAACACCCTAGGGATGGACCCTACAGTTACTGCTTGGGTTAGAAATTGGTTGGGTGGGAGGCAACAAAGAGTACAGGTAAATGGAGCTCACTCTGAGGAGAAGGATGTTACCAGTGGTGTGCCCTAGGGATCTGTCCTTGGTCCGATTCTTTTTAAAATCTTTGTTAGTGATATAGAGGAAGGGCTGTCGGGGAAGGTTTGCCTCTTTGTGGATGATACCAAAATCTGCAATAGACACCCAGGAAGGTGTAGATAACATGAGGAGGGATCTAGCTAAGCTTGAAGAATGGTCTAGAATTTGGAAGATGGGATTTAATGTTAAAAAATGTAAGGTCATGCATTTGGGCTGCAGCAATCCAAGAGAGCAATATAGTATAGGGGGTGAAGTACTTTTGTCCACTAACGAAGAGCGGGACCTAGGCGTAGTTGTGTCTGATGATCTTAAAGTGGCTAAACAGGTAGAAAAGGCGACGGCAAAAGCTAGAAGGATGCTTGGGTGCATACGGAGAGAAATGGCTAGCAGAAAAAAAGGAGGTGATAGTGCCTCTGTATAAGTCTTTGGTGCGACCTCATTTGGAGTATTGTGTGCAATTCTGGAGACAACACCTTCAAAAGGATATAAACAGGATGGAGTCAGTACAGAGGGTGGCTACTAAAATGGTTAGTGGTCTTCATTATAAAAGCATATGAGGACAGCCTTAAGGATCTTAATATGTACACCTTAGAGGAAAGGCGAAATAGAGGTGATATGATTGAGATGTTTAAATAACTCCATGGCATAAATGTACAGGGGGAGAGCCTCTTTCAATTGAAGGCAAGTTCTGCTACGAGGGGACACGGGATGAGGGTGAAGGGAGATAGATTCAGGAGTGATATGTGGAAATATTTCTTTACGGAAAGAGGTGGATCTGTGGAACAGTCTCCCAGTGGAGGTGGTAGAGATGAGGACAGTATCTGAATTCAAAAAAGCATGGGACAAACACAGAGGATCTCTAAAGGAAAAAAGGGGACTGTTGTAGTTGTTGATATGGAAGGACAGACTAGATAGGCCATGTGGTCTTTTTCTGTCGTCATATTTCTATGTTTCTATAGTGTAACACAATAACCGAGTCTACTAAGCACAAAAGACTGCAAAACCACCAATAAGTCCACTGGGTCTAAATGTAACCAAACCTATCTAATTTTATCCAAATAAATGATGCGTCATACTTAAAGCATAATCCAAAGAGACTCCCAAGTCATGAGCTACAGCGAAGAGTGCAAAGAGTCACCTAACTGTAAAACATTGGAGAGGAGAAGCCAAATGACTCAACAACAAAACTTATCTTTTGGCAGATCAAGTTTAATCCAATTTTACAATAACCAAATAAATATTTTTTGAGCAAAAAAGATAATTGTTGCATTGCCTGCCCTTGTCTATTCTCCAGAGGTATCAGTAATTTAATATCATCAGCAAAAAGAGGAGAGCTAATATTAGTAGCTGAAATTACTTCTGCTAATGACCTAATATAAAAATTGAAAAGGATAGGGGACAAAAGCCATTCTTGTAGGATGCTGTTTGTTGTAGAATATTCTGAGGAGAAAGGTAAATTCCATTTCACTACATAATTCCTATTCTGCTAAGACAGACAAGGACCATGCAGTAACCCTTACTCCCAAGACCTGGTGTTCTGGGTCAAAAATCAAGGTTAAATCCAGAAAAAAAAAACAATACAGAATCTTACTATTTACCTCAATTCTGACTGAACTTTGCTAGTTATTGCCACCAAAATTGATTCAGAGCTACAATGCTCCCCAAATCATCCAAAAATACTTTAAGCTGACCAAACACTATTTTTCCAATTTCTCTAGCATAGTTAAATTGGTAATATCAATGGATTCCAGTATTATTTTTTCAAGACTGGAGACATGATAGTTTCCTTGTTAGCTTGAGCAAATCTATCTTGAGAAGAGGACCTACAAAATCCTTAACATGAAGGGCAAGAGTCAGAACAAATTTTAATAAAGTAGCTGGAATAGGATCTAATAAGCAAGCAATATGTCTACAAGAAAATATTTTCTGAAATCCAACCAAACCAAATGACCTAAAATCATTAAATAGAGAAATGCTAGAATCCTACATTCCCTACTCTGGACAGAAACCAGCTCCTATGTGACCCTAGCTTATCCTCCTGTGAAAAGAATAGCAATAGATTGAATTTTTAAACAAAAAGGTTATCTAAGAGATCAAGTGTTAGTTTTCCTATGGTAGAGGCATCCAATTTATCTTGTTTCCATCCCTCCCAAAATCAGTTATAATTTGTTTATTTACATTCTCTTATGTACCGCACTATTCTGCATCAGTGCGGTTTACGTTGAACAAACTGAAATTACATTGAACAGGGCATTATAACTTGGAGATAACTATTTTACAGGGAACATGGGCTATGGAGGGTTAAGTGGCTTACCCAAGACCACAAGGAGCACCTGTGGGACTAGAAACCCCAGTCCTTCCGGCCCAAGGTTGCTGTCCTCTAGTGGGATTTGAACCCCCGACCTTCCGGCCTGAAGTACCTTGCCCCAACCACTAGGCCACTCCTCCACTCCTTGGAATAATTGGAATAATCTATGCGAATGAGTAGAATCACTAAGGGGTCCTTTTACTAAAGGTCACTGTGGTGTTGCGCCAAATGTCCAAACACATCCAACCACAGGATGCAAGATAAGAATGATAACAACCTACTAAGACGTTCAATGTG
The DNA here is from genome assembly GCA_033557465.1 of Ichthyophis bannanicus. Classification (NCBI taxonomy): domain Eukaryota; kingdom Metazoa; phylum Chordata; class Amphibia; order Gymnophiona; family Ichthyophiidae; genus Ichthyophis; species Ichthyophis bannanicus. Next base: position 306,536,981 of record CM066032.1, on the reverse strand, counting down.
GATGAGCTTTTTGCATCTGATTTACTCTACATGGCCATGTTTGGACTAGGGCCTTCGTCAGAGTATAAATATAAGAGAAGTTCACATATTGCTGTATATGGAAATTGCTCCAAAGTTTTTCTGTTAAGTTGCTCAAAAAATAAATGCAGCATTCCAAATGTGCCCATAATGCGTAAATTCATGGTGTTAGGGCAACACCAGCTCTAATTGCTGGGAGCATGGAAAAGCAGGTTCCTGACAGTTACCACAGTGTAAGAACATAAGAACATAAGACATGCCATACTGGGTCAGACCGAGGTCCATCAAGCCCAGTATCCTGTTTCCAACAGTGGCCAATCTAGGTCATACGTACCTAGCAATATCCCCAAAAGACACAGGTTCCACAATGCTTGTACTGGGTCAAGCATTGATATCCTGGGTCCCTTTTTAATAGTGGTTTATGACCTTTCCTCCAGGAACTTGTCCAAACCTTTTTTAAACCCAGCTATACTAACAGCCCTTACTACATCCTCCGGTAACAGATTCCAGAGTTCGATTACACGTTGAGTGAAAAAATATTTTCTCTTATTTGTCTTAAATAGCTTACCCTGTAGCTTCATTACATGTCCCCTAGTCTTTCTATATTCTGATAGCGTAAACAATTGATCCACGTTTATCCGTTCCACTCCATTCATTAATTTATAGACCTCTATCATATCTCCCCTCAGCCGTCACTTTTCCAGGCTAAAGAGCCCTAACCTTTTTAGCCTCTCTTCATAGGAGTAGCCTTCCATCCCCTTCACCAATTTGGTGGCTCTTCTCTGTACTTTTTCTAATAACGCTATGTCCTTTTTAAGATACGGTGACCAGAATTGCACACAATATTCAAGGTGCGGTCGTACCATGGAGCGATACAGAGGCATTATAATATCCTTTGTTTTATTCTCCATCCCTTTCCTTATGATACCTAGCATTCTATTTGCTTTCTTGGCCGCCGCTGCACACTGGGCGGAGGGTTTTAACATGTTATCCACGATGACTCCTAAATCCTTTTCCTGGGTGGTGGTTTCTAATGTGGAGCCTTGCATCGTGTAACAATAGTGTGGGTTGTTCTTTCCTAGGTGCATAACTTTGCATTTGTCCACATTAAATTTCATCTGCCATTTGGATGCCCAGTCTTCCAATTTATCCAGATCCTCCTGCAGTTTTCCACAATCCTCTTGGGTTTTAACAACTTTAAACAGTTTTGTGTCATCTGCAAATTTGATAACCTCACTAGTTATTCCCTTTTCCAGGTCATTTATGAATATGTCAAAAAGTAGCGGACCCAGTACAGATCCCTGGGGTACTCCACTATTCACTTTTTTCCATTGGGAATATTGGCCATTTAGCCCTACCCTCTGCTTTCTATCTTTTAATCAGTTCCCGATCCACAATAGTACACTGCCTCCTATCCCATGACTTTTTAGCTTCGCCAAAAGTCTCTGATGGGGGACCTTGTCAAAAGCTTTCTGGAAGTCCAGATACACTATATCAACCGACTCACCTTTGTCTACCTGTTTATGCACACCTTCAAAGAAACATATCAGATTAGTAAGACAAGATCTTCCTTGTCTAAAGCCATGTTGGCTGTCTCCCATTAGGCCATGACTATCTACATGCTGTGTAATTTTGTTCTTTATGATGGTTTCTACCATTTTCCCTGGTACTGACGTCAGGTCACCGGTCTGTAATTTCCCGGGTCACCCCTGGAACCCTTTTTAAAAATTGGTGTTACGTTGGCGACCCTCCAATCTTCAGGTATTACAGATGATTTTAATGAAAGTTCACAGATTACCAATAGCAGGTCTGCAATCTCATATTTCAGTTCTTTCAACACTGTGGGATGTATACCATCCGGTCCAGGTGATTTGCTACTATTCAGTTTATCAAATAGTTGTAATATATCTTCCCGGTGTAGCGATATTTCTCTCAATTCCTCTGCAGTATCACCTTTAAATACCACTTCAGTCTTCGGTAACATCCCTACATCTTCCTCAGTAAAGACCGAAGCAAAAATTCATTAAGTCTCTCCGCTATAGCCTTGTCTCCTCTTACTGCCCCTTTTACCCCTCTATCATCTAATGGTCCAATTGACTCTCTCACAGGCCTTTTGCTACGAATGTACTTGAAAAAGTGTATGCGACCCTGCCACAACACTAGAAGAGCGCAGGTGCTCTCAACACCACCTATGGTGGCAGCAGCAAGTCCACTGAACTACTAACCTGCCGTGCAAGTAGCACAGCATTTACCCCACCCACCCTCTAACCGTCTCACTTCCAACACTATCACGCCATGGACAGTTAGAACCAAAATCCAGCAGCACTGTCATTGCGGGTCCACTGCGTGCCTTTAGCACCCGTCAGATCTGTGCTGACAGCTACAGCCCTTTAGCAAGAGACTTCCTAAGCAACAACTTACCCTAAAGTCATCTTTGTTCTTTGCTTATTCATACATACAAGCTGAGGCCTCTGTCTTATATATCCACCATCTCCTCTCAAGTTGTCATAACTGGCGCTTAAGACCTTTCAGATCACAAGAAAACCAAGGGGGCCTTTCTATCCTGCTGAACAGTACAAACCTCAGTCAGGGCCAATTTATCCAAGGTCCTAACCAAACATATATTCCATCATCATCCATGGCCGCGGCACTCAATCTGCAACATTTCTGAACAAACTAGTTATTAAAGTACACACTTTAACAGGCCCTTGCCCAAGCTGACAGCCCAAATGATAAACTAAAAATACAAACATTTTCAGAGGATGATGAAAAAATTAGGTCCAAACTTTTTCTAAAATTATGAGTGGGAAAATCTAACTTACTAAGTCCTAGGTCCTATACACAAGACAAAAAAATCCTTAGAAATCCATAGATCAGCATGATCAATATACATATTGAAATTACCCAAAATTATAAATCCTAGGGGACTAACAGAATTCAAAAAGAAACCAACTAGCTCATCCAACCTAGAAGAAAGTACTCATGGGGGACTTTATACCAAAATGATGATTACAGGGCTAGATTAAAACACTGAACTGAAAGAGTCTGAATTCAGATGAACTTAAAGAAAAGGACTTTAATATCATTGCTAAAAATGGCCACCACCCTTTCTCCCAAGCTTGCTTTCGACAAGTGAAAAGAAGGTACAAAATCCCTCAGGGCAAGCATGACACAGTAAAAGAAAGTCGCCCTCAACCATGTTGCTGTAAGAAATAACTTACTTGACTTGACTCACTGCAACAATCCTCTGCACCAGGTCCCCACTTATGGGACCCCAAAACTACAGATCCGAAATCTGGCAACTAGGTGTTTCCATTACATGTTGACTATCATTTCCTCCAATCAACTGGCCCTCTGAACACTGTCTCTGCAGCATCCCCAACTGAAGACAGAGGTAGCAGAAGATGCAAGCCAAAAACTGAACTTAGATTCCTCTGTGTGTCCGTGCAGAACACTGCCATTGATCCAAGGGGAAGGCTCTAATAAAATAAATTATTATATCATCATAAATGTCTTCTCTTCTAGGATTATTATTTGGTTTATAAAAGTTTTACTTAGTAGTATGTATCCCCCCCCCCCCAAAAAAAATAATCTGGGGCTCATTTACTAACAATTAGCAAGTGCTAATGCTATTACTACATGTTATCTGCCAAAAGGCCCATTGGCCGTGTGGCAGGTAATACACAATAACTTAATATGGGACAACTATTTAGTTAATCGCTGTTAATGATCTCTTCCTTTTGTGTTTTCAACATTAATCCAGATTATTCCCAAGTCATTTCTGTAATATAATGCTGCGGGTAACTGTCTTTTGTTCACCAATGTCTTCACCTGAATGCTCGACTTTGGCAAGAGTCTGATTTAGTAACATAATGAGATCCTGTCAGCTGTGGGCCCTACAGACTGTCCAGAAACTATTTTGTATAGATTTAACTTTTTCCCACATATATGAATCCACGTCTCTTCACCACGCTGTGTGTTGATTTGCGTACAATTTCACAAGCCAGTAAACCAGCTGAAAATGTTCACTTCACACTATGCGGGGCTGCTACTTTTAAATAAAGCAATGCATAGCAAAACACTGATGCAGCAGATGTTCTGCATATATGGTATATCTGCTCAATGTTTGGATCATCTGAAAATGGAAAATTTGTAAGTTAAAACATGATACGGTACCTAGCAGGTGCTGTGGGATAAACAACTTTAATGTGCTGGAAAACCAAATCTTTTTTCAAAGTCTGTTTGATCCACTCCCTTATTCCTTGCCCAGTATCACCTGAAAAACACAGAAGCATTTTAAGTTTATACCATGAAGACCACCATGCAGTATCTACAATTCAGTTTATTTTTCTCTGTAACCAAGAAACCTTATTCTTTACATAGCATTTGCCAGGGACACACCCTATGTGGAAGAGTTTTTAGTGTAAACTTGGCACTCTAATACTATGTTGCAGAATAACATATTAAGCATTATAGAAGCAGCACTATCAGAAGACAAAAATATAAATATGCAGGACAACTGACAAGGGGTAACAGAATCTTTCCTTTCTATGACACTATTGGACACATGGATCAAGCTGGACTCAAGGTCAATAGGCCCTAACCAGTCTCTCTTAGGTTTTCTATACACAAGCGACTACATCACCATAAAGATAAAGCACACACATGCATCCATCTCTATAGGGATGCCAATTATAGCCAAACTGTCATTTTCCAGAGAGCCCTTCAAAAGTGCACAGCATGTATGCTGAGCTACATTCACTCCCCTTGGCCTCTTCAGAACAGTCGAAGAACGTTTCAGGGAAGCTTGCGTAGCTGCCATGGCCTATGCATAAATTGAGGAGTTTGGGGTTTCAAATGCTTTGGGGATCTGCCACTTTCAACTTTGAAGTAGAGAAAAAAATATAGATTTGTTTGGGTTACATTTACCATTTCTAGTTTAAATATTGAAGAAAACAGAATGATAATAACAGGGAGTTAAATCTTATATGTAAAATTAGTTTTGGAAAATCATCGGGCATGGTGTCATTCAGACAACTAACATTCAGCAATTGACATCTGCAGGACCCCCCCTCCCCCCCAAGATGTGGGACACGAAAGAGCACCGATGGCTCTGAGCATGCAGCAGGAACTGAAAAGCACATCATCAGCAAAGGCAGGAGGAGAAGGAACAGAGGAGGCCAAGGGTCAGAATGGCCAGCAACATCCGAAGGGGTAGGGAAGAGCATGAAGCGCCAAGCTGAGTCCAAGAGGAGCTGCAGCAGCCCTCAAATCGGAAGGTGCCTAAACTGTGAAAAGTAAAATAGGCACACACACACCCTTTCTGATGCTTAAAAAGACTATCTAGGTTTTCTAAAACATTTTCCGTCTCCCACTCATCCCCGCTTCAAACAGAACAATACAAGAAGCTTAACTATAACATGGTGAATGAGAGCAGATAGATACCAAAATGACCCATGTTGCTTGCCCAGTTGGTAGATGCGCAGAAGTTGCTATAGGCAAACTAACACCAACTTAGTCTCCCCACATCTTATGCCTAATATCTCAACCCATTTCCTACCACAAACCATTTCGATCTCCAGCACTGTAAAATAGGCCAAAATGCAAAAACACAAAACTTTCTCCATGAGGATTTATTAACATTTATTTATAAGAACTTATATTCCATTTTATCTACTTAAGGTGAAAAGTAAATTGCAAAAACAAGAAGAAAAAGAAAAGAAAAGAAGCAATTACCTTATTTTAAACAGATAACTAGATTTAAGTCTTGAGCAAAGGCTGGTTAAAACAGAAGGGCCTATTTACGTAGAGGGTAATTTTATAATTCCATAGATGCACATAATTAGTAGGTGCATAATGTTCCCTGTTCAGGCACGCAGAAATTTAAAAAACAAAAGTGTATATTTCCACTTTGAAAATTAGAGCTCCGGAACAGTTATGGAATGACATCAAGAAGACTGTGTTGGAAGAAAGCGAGAAGTCTCTACAAAAGGTGAAAAAGCAAAAACGGCCAAAATGGATGACGGAAGAAACTCTGGAAATTGCCCAGAAAAGCAGAGAAGCTAAAGCCAGAGGAGAAAGATAATCGCAGAAGTCAACAGGGATTTACAACGTGCAGCAAGACAGGACAAGGAAACGTAAAATGACGACACAAGCAAAGAAATAGAAGTAGAAACTATTAAAGGAAGAACAAGATCATTTTTCCTAAAGCTACGAGAGCTAAAGAAAAAATCCCAGCCTCGAATTGGAATGTTACAAGATGCTCAAGGTTCTATGTTGAATGATGCTGAGAAGATCAAGAAAAGGTGGAAATATACAGGCTTTTATATGATAAAGATCAAGTGGACCAACATCCATTTCAACCTGCACCTTATGATCCAGAACCATTGCTGATGAAAGAAGTCAAAGCAGCATTGAAAGCCTTATCAAAGGACAAAGCACCAGGCACTGATGGCATTCCCATAGATGTATTACAGCAATATGATGCAGCCGTTACCATACTTACAAGGCTCTGCCAAGAAATTTGGAAGACAGCATCATGATGGCCAACTGACTGGAAAAGATATGTGTTTATACCAATACTACAAAAAAGTGATTCCACATGCCAGCAAGATTCTACTGAAGATTATTCAACAGAGACTACAACCATACTGGAACAAGAACTACCTGAAGTGCAAGCAGGGTTCAGGAAAGGGCGAGGAACGAGAGACATCATTGCGGATGTGAGATGGATCCTTGAAAAAAAACTAAAGAATACCAAAAGGATATCAGTTTGTGCTTTATTGACCACAGCAAGGCTTTTGACTATGTAAACCATGAGAAACTCTGGGCCACATTAGGAAACCAGAACACCTGATCGTTCTCTTGCACAATCTGTACATTGATCAAGAAGCAACAGTTCGAACGGAACAACAGAATGGTTTAAAATAAGCAAAGTTGTACGACAAGGCTGCATACTTTCCCTCTACCTGTTTAATTTATATGCAGAACAAATCATCAGAAGCAGGACTGTAAGAAGACAAAAGAGGTGTGAAGATTGGTGGAAGACTCATCAACAACCTTCACTATGCTGATGAAAGTGAAGATGATCTGAAACATTTGCTTCTCACGATCAAGGAAAATAGTCTTAAAATGGGCCTGCACCTTAATGTAAATAAGAAAAAGATCATGACAACTGGCAAAATCAATAAGTTCACCATTGATGGAGAAGAAATTGAACTAGTTGACAACTTTAACCTACTTGGATCAACAAGCGATAAAGGCGACTTATAAACAAACTGAGCACCCTAGGGATGGACCCTAAAGTTACTGCTTGGGTTAGAAATTGGTTGAGTGAGAGGCGACAAAGAGTACAGGTAAATGGAGCTCACTCTGAGAAGGAAGTTACCAGTGGTATGCCCCAGGGATCTGTCCTTGGTCCGATTCTTTTTAATATCTTTGTTAGTGATATAGCGGAAGGGCTATCGGGTAAGGTTTGCCTCTTTGCGGATGATACCAAAATCTGCAATAGAGTAGACACCCAGGAAGGGGTAGATAACATGAGGAGGGATCTAGCTAAGCTTGAAGAATGGTCTAGAATTTGGAAGATGGGATTTAATGTTAAAAAATGTAAGATCATGCATTTGGGCTGCAGCAATCCAAGGGAGCAATACAGTATAGGAGGTGAAGTACTTTTGTCCACTAAAGAAGAGCGGGACCTAGATGTGGTTGTGTCTGATGATCTTAAAAGTAGCTAAACAGGTAGAAAAGGTGACAGCAAAAGCTAGAAGGATGCTTGGGTACATACGGAGAGGAATGGTTAGCAGAAAAAAGGAGGTGATAGTGCCTCTGTATAAGTCTTTGGTACAACCTATTTGGAGTATTGTGTGCAATTCTGGAGACCACACCTTCAAAAGGATACAAACAGGACGGAGTCAGTACAGAGTGGCTACTAAAATGGTTAGTGGTCTTCATTATAAAGCATGAGGACAGACTTAAGGATCTTAATATGTACACCTTAGAGCAGGGGTCTCAAACACGCGGCCCGCATGCGATGCATGGCTGGCTGGCTGCTGCCGCCGTGGCAGCAGCAGAATCGAGTGTCCCGCGGCCTCCCCTCTGCCCAGCAGAGCCCTCCCTCCCTGCATCAGTCCCTTCGGCATGGCTTTCAGAGCCGCGAAGGGAGGCTTTCCTTTTCATGACTCTGTTAAGCCCACCGTGGCTGATGGGAAACAGGAAGTGCCTGTTTCCCATTGGCCCCGGCGGGCTTAATAGAACCGCGAGGGAGAAACTCTCTCTCTCTTTGCGGCTTTGAAAGCCACGCTGAAGGGACTGATGAAGGAAGGGAGGGAGAGCTCTGCCGACTGCCGGGCAGAGGGGGGCCGCAGGACATTTGATTCTGCTGCTACCGCAGCGGCAGCAGCCAGCCAGCTTTTTTTTTTATTTTAAACTTTCCTTGGGCTGATGGGGGGGAGGGGGATTAGGACTGGTAATGGGCTATGGGGGGGGGGAGCTAAGACTGAAAATGGGGTGATGGGGGGGTTAGGACTGGAAGTGGGCCAATGGGGGGGTTAGGACTATTAATGGGCTATGGGGGGTTAGGACTCAAAATAGGCTGAAGGGAGGGTTAGGACTTGAGGTGGGCTGATGGGGTTAGGACTGGTAATGGGCTGTGGGCTGATGGGGGGTTAGGACTGGTAATGGGCTATGGGGGGAGATAAGACTGAAAATGGTGTGATGGGGGGGTTAGGACTGGTAAGGGGATGGGGAGGCTGATAGGACTAGAAATAGGCTAAGTGGAAGGGGAGGCTTGAACTGCAAATAGCTGATGTGGACAGGGGCTTGGAATAGAAATGGGCCGAGTGGAAGGGGGTCTTGAACTGCAAATAGCTGATGGGGAGGGGGGCTTGGAATGGAAATGGGCTGAGTGGAAGGGGGGCTTGAACTACAAAATAGCTGATGGGGAGAGGGGCTTGGAATAGAAATGGGCTGTGAGGGGAGGGGGCTAGGACTGGAAATGCGCTGAATGGGGGGAGCGAGGACAGGAAATGGGCTGATGGAGGGGCTAGGATAGGACTGGAAATGGGCTGTTGGGGGAGCTAAGATTGGAAATGGGCTGCAGTGGGGGTTTGGATTGAAATGGACTCATGGAGAAGCTAGAACTGGAAGGCTATGGGGGGCTTGGATTGGAAATGGGCTGAGTGGAGGGGAGCTAGGATTTGAAATGGCTGATGGTGGGGCTAGGAAAGGACTAGAAATGGGCTGATGGGGGGCTGGGACTGTAAATGAGCTGATGGAGGGATCGGAGAGCCCGGTTTAATGGCGAAACTCACCCGTATTAAAAAAAAGTGCTAACAAGTGCAGATCGATTGCAGGAGAGGCTGGCATGTTGAGAGGTGAATGAGGAGCTCTTGCTGTTGTTCTGGCCCTGAGATTTGGCTGCCCGAGGGTGATTTTCGGTCCCTGGATGGCTGCGGCCATTACCACGAGGAGGTGGAACGCATGAGGGGTCCTGCGTTCCATATGGCCTGAGCGGGAAGCTGATCCATCCGGCGTAGACGTGAGACATCCGGTGGGTGACTCTGAAGAGAACACAAGGTAAACTCCCCCTCAGGGCACTAAGAGTCAGCACTGTTCTTAATATGTTGACTTTTTTATTGACTTTTCTCCATTGTAAAAAAAACATGTTCTGATGATGTGGCCCGCGGGTTACTTTACAAATCCTCATTTGGCCCTCAAAGCAATTTGAGTTTGAGACCACTGTTCCCTCTAAGCTGTGCGCGTGTGCGCGCGCACACATCTCGCCGAGCGAGCGCACATACTTTACAACAGAGCACACAAATATTACGGTTCTGATAGAAAACAACACAGACGTCTTAAAATTTAAAAGTTGTTGTGTATTTACGGTTTTCACAAGTTCTACAATATTTTCTAGTGCAATCAATATGGTGTACATACTGTATTCTGATGTGTAGTCAAATTTTAAAGTATTTAACTCCGAGTGTCGTTATGTGGCGCACAAAAATTTAACCTTCCTTCAAAAGCTGCACAGCTGATATTTTATGCGCACACAGCCTACAGAAAATTAGAGGGAACATTGTTTGAGACCCCTGCCTTAGAGGAAAGGTGGGATAGAGGTGATATGGCAGTTGTCTATAACCATTCCACAATGCTTAGCCTCTACACATTTCTGTTCCAAAGCTATACCAATGCTGTACCAATACTGGTGAAACAACAAGTTCCTGAATTCCCTAACAAAGAAAACTTGTTCACCAATATTACTCTATCTTTAACAGAGCTTTCTTTTAAACATTCACTGTCCCAAACAAAGCAGTTTTTAAATACATTCCAAGTTTCTACCTTTAACGCTCTCTGTCACAGCAGGAAATTTCTTAGTGTGCTGATTGGCTTTATGACTTCAAACACTTCAAAATACATATTACTAAAAACTCAGCTCTGCTTAAGAAACCTCTAACACTTACACTCTGTCTGTTTCTAACACAGAACTCCCAAGAAAGTCTTTGGTAAAAACCTCTGGTTTCACAACCAACAGAGTCTCCACCTACACTGTTCAAAACCTCTCCTCATCAGGACCATCTCCAGTTAGCCTGAAGTCTCTAAACCCAAACTCCAGTTTCACACTTCCAATACAATGTATCTCCAATAGATACTTTTACAAATGCATAACAGCACATCTTCAAACACAATTCAAACTGCTGTTTTCCTCACTCAGGATCACAAAAAAAACCCCCTTCAATCTGTCCAACTTCAAGCACAAGACTTCTTTCTGTTCAAAGAAATAAATATACTTCTGTACACAAACAGACTTCTCCCTATTTCAGAAAGCAAACCTTTTTCTTTCTTACAGTTCCTTTTCAGTTTCCCTGCCTTCCTTCTTCAGTTTCAAAAACAAGAGTAAACAAAAACTCTTACTGTTGTCAAGGAAACCAAGACGCTGCTGACATCATACATCCGTTTCCTTAGATTCTCTAACCAATCAAAAACATGTTTACGAAATATGCAAATGAAGCAATAGAACCTAAACCAAATGCTGCAGGAGAAAATCCGTTTTACTTTTCAACTGCACATCTCATTAAAAAGAATGGCACAAACTCAACCAGGATGTTTCAGATAAAAAAAACCTCTCCAGACAATCCAAAATCCACAACTCTTTAGAACTCAGCTAACTCACACATTCTAATACATCCAAATGTAAATGTGCACACTCCTCGGGCACCGCACAGTCCCAACAAAAACTTAACCTCACAAGGTACTTAACCCCCTCTCAAACAAACTTAACCCCACAGGGGGGGTTACAATATGGTCCAAAATCATTACTAAAAGAGACCCAGGATATCACTGCTTGACCCAATACAAGCATTGTGGAAACTGTCTTTTGGGGAAACTGCTAGGTACTTATGACCTAGATTGGCCACTGTTGGAAAAAGGATACTGGGCTTTATGGACCTTGGTCTGACCCAGTATGGCATATCTTAGGAGAAGTTTGAGCTGGATGAAGAAACTGATAGTGAGCCAATGAAGTGACTTGAGGAGTAATATGAGCATAAGGCTGGCTGAAGATTAGCTGCACGCAGAGTGTTGAACAGATTGTGCTAGCCCCATTGTTTCATGTCCTGGATTTCACCCACTGCAGGCAGAGACCTGCAGTCTCTTTGATTCAAAGCACTGCTGTGCAGGATGGTGTGGAGGTGTAGCCTAATGGTTGGAACACTGGCTCAGTAAGTGATGGATGAGAGTTTGAGTCCCACTTTATTCTCTTTGTGGCTGTGGGATACTCAGTTCTTTTTGATGCCAGGAACAGCCCAGGGTCTGCTTTGGCTGGCAGACACATATTTGTATCCTTTTTTGTGTGTCCCAATAGCATATTGGGTCTGCACACATGCTATTCGCGATCAAGCCCTTCTGAAAGCAGGATTTTATTGGCTCTGCTGCAGGCTATTGTAGAGGGTCAGCCATGTTCACCCTGTAGATGTATGGCACTTGAGTGGAGTAACCACCTAATGGTTAGAGCACTGGCTGGAAACCCAGTTGACCAGAGTTTGATTCTCACTAGCACTCCTTGTGCGACTGGTGGGAACATTTTATAGAGGCTTTTTATGTATGAAACATCCTTCATAGCACGACCTCTACTCCTCGTGGCCTTGGGCAAGTCATTTAACCCTTTACTGCCTCAGAATAATCCAAATTATCAATGCCCTTGTTTTTAATGTACATTACCAGGTTTAGACTACAATGTGAACCACTTTGAAATGATAAAGTGGTATTAAAAAAAACATTTAAATACATATATACACACATATACATAACAAAGATAAAGATGATTTGACTATTTCATCATCACTGTGACTGTGCAGCTTTGACTCCATCACATCTATGCATTACATACAGACACATCCTGCCCCTGGGATGGCCGCCTGCAGGGATCCTCAGACTTCCTTACTTGCTCCACCATCTGGCCAGTACGAGCGACTTGTCCAGTTGTTGTATGCACATTTGTCTAGTGGTTGGGAGGCTGGGACAGCTGTGAGACCCACATAGCTAGTATTGGGGCTTCCTCGTGGCACAGACACACTTTTTACCCACACACTACAAATGCATTGGCGATGTCACATCAGGTACATCGGTGCTGCAAGCCCATACCACACTCATCTACCGCCATCCTTCCTTCAGCCCATCCATCAGCCTCTGCCAGCTATGTGCAGTCATGTATTCTCCTGCCAACTGCGCCACCATGACCCACAAAGGAACTTTTTCCTCTTTTTGATGTATCACTCACACCTCTTATGACTGATCTGCATGTCACCACTCCTGCTCAGTCATCCTTTTGATGCACATATTGTGTCCCCCTGCGGAGTCAGAATCGCCATGTCTTCCCCATCCTATGCCACAAACTAACATTACAACATTTTACGTGGGCACCCCTCACTGAATCAGTACAGTTGCCTCCCACATGCTCATTCCACATACTGACTACCATGTAGGATGCCAAAGGATCTGCCAGATCCATTAGCTCCTACCTGTCCTTCCATCACCTTTACATTGACTTTCACTGGGGCTCCCTTATCCTGCATTAAGGTGAGAGCTGTTTTCGGGCAGTATGGTGCACACTTGGCACCTTAATGTCCGATGTCCTGTTTGCTCTCGATATGCAGAGCACAGTGCCTTTACCGCTGGAATGCCTACTACCCGCCCCATCCTTTATCATATGCTAACACCCTTAAAGCTGCTGTTATCACTTGATATCCAGTGCTCCCTTAACGCTCTTTAGTAAATATACCCCTTAGTGTGGGACAATCATGTGTATACTGCTCTGCTGATCATACTTCCCAATGCAGGAGCAAGATTATCATGGGAAAATCAACATAAAACCACTGTGATAAAGGATAGAACAGAGGGAATGCAAAATTAAAGTAAAATCAGATAAATAAAAAAATTACTCCCTATGTGAAAAACTGCACTGAAATTCTAATATGCCTGCATAAACCTGGAGAGGATCATTACAACATAACTATGCTAATACAGGCAAATTTACACAGATAAATGATGCTTCGCATACAAAGTCAACCATCAAGTTGCTGTTACTAAAAAAAGTGTTAATCCCACTTACGGGTATGTTCACTAAAATGTACTAAGTTAGCATGTGGTAAGCCCCCAAAATTAGCACAGGTGGTGGTAGATTTCTGCTGTAGGGGATGCGCACAGCATGTTCCCTTGCAATTACCATGGGTAGATGCATTTCACAGCACTCACCAGCCAGCACATATAAGGCAGATGCATTTATTGCATGCCACAGAGGTGGTGATAAGTGCAGTTGTGCTAACAGCAGCAATCACGGTTAGCGCATGCAAATGATCACCATGCTAACTTACAAAGTGCCTTAACCTGCTCAGCCATGCTAACCACACTCCACCCCAAGCCAGCTAATCATTACCTCGTCCCATGCCAACATTTAGCATAGGACTGTTACCACACTGCCAGCATGGCACACTTACTATAAGGGCATGTTTATTAAAGCAAGTTAGCTGTAAAAGCCACGTTTTATCTAGTGGGGGCATATGCAGCATTCCACCAGCAGATAACACATGGATAATGCAAACAATGTAGCCCAGCAGCATTGTGGATGCAGCTACCCACAGGTAGGAGATAGCATAGGAGCCAGCATTGTGGAGGCGGCAGTAGTTGCACCCACAGTCTGCAAAGCATGGGCTTACTACGCATTGCTGATGCCCACAGTAACCATGCATTGTCCTGGCTACCATTAGGCAGGTTACTTAGAGCACTAGCCCTCCACTGTTGCCAAATGGCTCAAAAAAGAACTACCTCGCTTACCTCAACTTGCCTGTGCTGCCCTGAGGTTTCTGCCCTCCACTATGTCTCTTCCGCCCCACTCCGATGCAACTTCAAAACCATAAGTTGCATCAGAAGTGGGTGGAAGAGACATAGTGACGAGCAGAAACCACAGGGCAGCACCAGCGAGTTGAGGTAAGCACTGCCCCACATTTTCTGAGTGGTTGTCGCAGGCCCTGGAGAGGGGAGGCTATGGCAGCAATGGCAGGATGGAGGGGTTCACCAAGGGCGCTTTCGGTCTTTGCACCAGCCCTGTGCATTGCAGACACACAGCTCATGAGATAGCTCAGAAAATCGCTGTGCTATCTGCATTTGCTTCGCATTAGCCACTAACACAGTATGTTTGGCAAGCACTGTATGCTGCCTTAACAGCTAATGCTGTTTAGTAAACATGCCCCTCACTGTACAGTAAAGCCTGTACTAACCGTTAGCTCATGCCTCTTAATGTACAGCAGTCTACAGCCAGATAAGATTTTCTTTACTAATATTACATTGTGACAAAAATGTATGCATTAAAATTTTGTACTGCGACAACACTTTAAAATCTGTATCACCGCACCGCATTCAGAAGTTAGCGCTTGCATGACATAAGAGAGGTACCACTACATAGTGTTTAGAGGTTAAGCAAAGACGTCTTTTCTATGGAAACTTCTGCAATGTATGTCCACTGCTACCCAACATTGAAGCTTTCCTCGATTTCCCCCCAGCTGGCACACAAGCTAAAGCTTCCCAACCACTAGGCAGCAGCGCCTGCAACCCCAGGGTGAACCGAGGAAAGCGACCAGGACAGAAGACATAATCAACCGCGAGAGAACAGTAAATACTTTAAAAACGCAAGCAACAAGGCACCTGAGCCGTGCAAGAAGATAACAGAAGCAGTGTGCCTGCCTGCGGGACCCGACATACACGTCTGCAACCGCGCCATGTCACGCCAGTGCCACTTGCCGCCCTCTGCTTCCGGATTCGAGCGCAGTGCAGGCGGCGCGCGTCAGCTGTGACGTAAAAGGGTGGGAGGGCGGCGCGTGCTGCTGATCTCCTCAGTCCTTCTTGAGTTTCCTCCTAGACTTCGCTGGTCGACGTTCTCGTGTGAGAGTCGCTGTTGAAGGACAAATAACTGCTGCAGGTACCTCGCTATGTATTTATTGATTGTCTTGTGTGGATACCTGAAGTCGCTGTTTTCCAAAAGATGCCTCGCCACTCTCAAACTGCCCCCATCCCATGTAATTCTTTCCAAATTCACAGCACTCTGCGCTGGTGCGAGTACACATCCTCCATCTATGTCTCCATTGCTTGTGTGGGTTTGGACAGGGCCAGCCTTACCATTATGCAAACTAGGCAGTCACCTAGAATGCCAGGCTTCTGAGGGCGCCCATTGCTACTGCTGCCACCGTCCTTCTTCAGGGCCAGCAATGGCAATGGCATGGAAACCTAAACATAGCATTTACCCAGGACTGGCCCAAGGGTTTCTGCCACCCTAGGCAGATGTCCTGGTGTGACACCCCCCCCCCCCCCCCCCTTCCCTGTGCTGAGCCACGCTGCCACTGACACGATGGTGAGGTTGGGAGGCAGCAGCAGGCGATGTGCTTCGGCATACCTGGGGGTCAGAAGCAGTAGGCCATGTGTGCCGAAACACATGGCCTGCCTCTGCTGCTGAGCCGATCCCACCACCGGAATCGGTGGCAGTGGAGGGGTGGTGGCGCAACTCGGCTCAGCACAAGGGGAAGGCAGGCTATGTGTGCTGTACTGCTCACAGAGGTCTGATGCCCTAGGCGACCACCTAGGTTCACCTAGTGGATGTCCCAGCCCTGTGTCGCGGTTCCTGTCTTTTATTATCTGCTACTTCTGCCCCCTCCAATGCAGACTTCCAATTTGCATAAATCATTTTACATAAATCAGACATCTGTGTCGGAGGCGGGTGAAAGCGGCGGATAAGAAAAGGTAAGAACTACGACACTGCGTCAGAGAGTTTAGGTTAGCACTGCATCGTGGTTTCCATGCCATTGCTACTGCTGCAGGCCCTGGTGAGGGTTGGCATCAGCGGAAAAGGCAGTGGGGATGTCAGGATGGAAGGCCCGCCTAGGACGCATCTGATCCTTGCACCGGTCCTGGGTGCATGCTTTACTCATGCCTGTGTCCTCTCTCTTTCTCTCTCTCTCTCTCTCTCTCTCTATTTTGTATGTGTATCTTTGTGGGCTGGTATGTCTGTATGAGTATGTTTTTGTGCAGCAGTGAACATGTGTTTGTATGTGGATCTGCTTGCTTGCATGTGTGTGTTGAGGGCATTTTAGTAAGTGTGTATTTATATTTGTGTTGGTTCTCTGTGTGCCTGTGATCAGGTGCACCCCAGGGAGTTATGTGCCAAAATTTCAAAAGTAGATGCTGAAAAAAATCAGAATTATGCAGAAGTAATTACTTTGGGGGGTTTTAGACAAATTAAATAGCAGTATAGAACTTGAGTACAAATCAATGCAGGTACTTTGGAAAAAGTTATAAGTATATTCCTCGCAGGGCCGGCCCCAAAGTAGGTTCAAGGTGTTGGTGCCCTAGGCATATCTTAAACCATATGCCCCTCCTGGCTATCAGAATCTATTTGAATGCCATGCTCTTTGCCACCCCCGCAGAAGCTGCTGCCCTAGGTGACTGCCTAGTTTGACTGATTTGGCTGTCCCTGATTCCTGGAGCCAGAAACCTCAGGCCACTTACTGACTCACTGACTGATGCAGTAAAATGTACTAAGCTTTGCACACAGATTACATCGGTTTTAGCACACAATTTTGTGCACTACAATGCAAGAATGAGTTTTGTACTCAAGCTAATTACACTTATTTATTTATTTATTTCACATTCTTATATACCGCCTTCCAGTTCATACTGCTAGACCAGTCCAGACAAACGGGTTATGCACCCCTGCCAGCAGATCTTGGAGACAGAGAATTCTACCAGAGCTCTGATAGGTTGGAGCCTGGTGATATAATCCTACCCCTAGGGGTCTCCCTCAGTTTTTCTCTGTCTCCAGCAGATCTGGATGCCTTTTTTTTTGCTCCTTCAAAAACTTTCAGATGCTTTATTTCTTTGTGATTTCTCTGGGAGAGATTATACCCTGTAGTTGCCAGTGTACTTATCTGGGCACCAGGATGAATTCCAGCTGAGCTCCTGTGTCCTGCGGGTCACAGTAGAGCTCGCTGATGTGCAGACTTCCCAGCACTAGTCAAGAAGACTATTTAGCTGGATGGTAAGCCTCCTAAAATCCAGTCCCTGGGGCTGATTTTAGTGGTGAGGCAGCTGGCAGTGCTCTCAGCAGCGGTCCGTGGATTCTCTGCACTTTCGGTACTGTGAGCACAAAACCTGTCTTTCTCCCACTGCTGTCTGCAACTCTGTGGTGACTGGATTTATTTTTCTTGATTTTTCGCGATTTTAGGCATTTCTCTCATGCCTGCAAACCCCCCCCCCCCCCCCCACCTTGTCATTTGACTTTTTAAGTTAATTCCTTAGCTTTTGGGGGTTTTAATTCACTGTTTTTCAGGTTTATTTTTGCCGGCGGCCATTTTGAATAGCTAATGAGCCCTGGTTTTTGGCGGGAAGCCAGATTCCTTCTCTCTTTGCTGGCTTCTAGCACCAAAAAAATAAAATTGCTGTTTAAATTTTTCCACAACACTGGCTAGCTGTGAGTTGTGTGGGGGTTCCTTTTTCTCTGCCTATGTATTAACATAATGAATAAAAAGTACGGAAGGCATGATTAGAGAACCGGATGCAATTCAGAGCCACAGTACAATGCTAAGACACTGACCACTGGTGCAGGGCTCAAGGGTTCCATCCCCCACTGTGCCCAACAAAGAAGGCTGGCTGAGGCATTGCATAGTATGGGGAATATTGTTAAATGCCTGTTCCTCCGGGGCAGAGTTATTTTTTTTTTTAGTTCTCCCTATGCCTTATTCAGGTCTACGCTGCATAAGCTGTCAGAAGACACACAGGGACCTCAGAAATCAACTGTGCTCTTCCCCCAGCGTCTTGATTCCCCAGATAAACTTGGAATCTCCTGAGCCTGGCTTCAGTGGAGCTCTCCATTGGCTTTATGCTGCGCTGAGTCTTTGCCACGGACATCCCCGGGAAGTTCAGGTATCAATTCCTGAAAGGAAACTGTGAGTAGCCTGTTTTTTTCTCACTTGCCTCAGCTACTGCTCCCGGACCAGCTGCCTCTGAGTTTTGAAGTTCCTACTTTAAAATTTTTAATCCACATACTGCAGCCGGGTTACTTTGTACGTCTTACTGGAATATTGTACCTGTCTTTTTCAATATACCATTTGATTGGAATTTTAAGTCAGTGTTTTGGATCCTGACTGTTTGGGCTCTACCTAATTAAACATACTCACTGTCATCTTCCGTACGACTGGGTTTGAGCTTCTACATCCCTCCCCAGAAACACCTTTCAGCCCCTACCATGGAGGTCTGAGTGGCTGCGGAGGAATCAAACTCTAATTTCCCTACTTTCAGTCACTGTATTGGCCTTACCCTGACTTTGAGAGTTTCTCTGTACCAGCACAGTGAATGACTGACAGTTCCCTTCTCAGCTCAGTGAATACCTGACAGTTTTTCTGTGCCAGCGGCCATTTTGTTTTTCTCTTCAGTGTTTCTTTTTGGAGGGAACAGCTCTAGACAGCAGTTTCCACACATTTAAACATGCTGTGGAGGCACGGAGAGTTTCAAAATCCTTTTCTTTGAAGAGTCTTCGGTTTCCCTGAGCCTACCTTGATTTTTGTTTTAAATGCAAAAAAAGGGAAAAAAAGAGGAAAGGTGGTTTAAGTCTCTACAATGCTTGTTTCTCCGGCTGTATTATATGTAATAAGTAATCAGCCGAATGGGGAATTAAGAGATGGCTTGTGTTCCACCTGCACGCTGCATCCCGGAGACTCTTTCCCCATTCCCACTGCGCTGCTAGATGGGTTCATCAGCACCTTATCTCCTCCCTCCTCAGAGCCCCTGCTGCAGGATCTTCCTGCAGGAAACGATTCAGTCAGCTCCCATGTCGCTTCCACAGCCGCTGGAGGCCACAGCAGCCTTGACTGACAGTGCCTTCCTCACACTCTCCATCTGGCATGACGCCTGTGACTTTTGGAGTCTTTTGGAATATCTCCTACACCTGCCCAGTAGCAGGCATGCTTATGGCGTGGTCTCGCAAGTGGTCCCATAAGTCCTCAGACCTTAGAGCAGTACGTCCTCCTTGGAGCATTGCATGTGCCTTGCGGGGTACTATGGATATTCAAGAAGACTTTAAATCTTCGGAGGTCAGCCCTGACTCGTTGGAGTACGGAGATGGGGAATATTCTCCGTCTGTTTTCTTCGCTGACGGTTCTCAGCCTTTTTCGGAAAGAGGAGTTGCCGGCTCTAATCACACAGGTGATGGAGTCGCTCCCCCTGGCTGACACGCCTGATCCTCCGGATTCTCAAATCCGGTTGCAGCCGGATCCCATTTTCCAGGGCATTCGTACGGCACGCGGTATTGGTCAGTTATACCCTTGGTCTCCCTTTCACTTGGATCGTTGGCTGACATACCCGACAGTTGATGCATTCTGACCAGGGTCATCAGGCATACCACACTTCCGGTTGAGGGCGGAGTGGCGCTCCGCGACCAGCAAGACCTAAAGAGTTGAGAGGCTGCTGAAGACGGGTTTTCCTTCGCCCGCTATTTCCTTCTTGCAGGGGTGTGCAGAGGTCTAGCAGCTCGGGCCTCCCTTTGCTGGATTCAGCAGCTTCCAGGTGTTCCCGAGTTGGTTCATTTTGAATCCATCGCTGCATTCCGGGCAGAGGCATTCTGTGATCTCTTGCGGCTCAGCTCGCTTCCTAGCACCGGTGTCGGTAGCTCGGAGATGGCTCAGCCTGCGGCAATGGGCAGCGGATGTTGCTTCATTTCCAGGCTCCAGCGTTTAGATGCCATTCGTCCCGGTCCACCGTTGGAAGGAGGACTGGGCCGTTACTCTGTCTATTTTGGGATGCTTCAGGTCCTGGATTTTCTAGGGGCTGGGTGCGACACTCATCGGGGGCGGGTGTTTTCTACCTCAGGAACGTTTTCAGAAGATCTCTCTTCAGCTCCGCCGCTGCTTGGATCAAGCGGCACCTCGGCGTTGGGGGCTACCTTCAACTCTTGGGGTCCTTGGCAGCAATGATAGCCCTCGTTCCGTGGGCGGAAGCGCACATGCGCTGCTTGCCGACGGCGCTTCTATCTCGTTGGTCGCCTCTGTCGGACAGTTATCTAATCCGGTTACCTTTGCTTCTGCCGGTGCACCGCAGCCTCCGCTGGTGGCTTCAGGCACACAATCTTCTACGGGGGGTCCCTCTGGAGTCTCTGCGCTGGATCTTGGTGACGCCAGTCGCCGACCTCTCCGGTTGGGGAGCGCCTTGCGGCTTGGCCTCGGCGCAGGGGATTTGGTCACCTCGCGCAGCCCAAGGGTCTATCAATCGTCTCGAGACGCGGAAAGTGCGCTTCGCCCTTCTTCAGTTTCAGCCTCTTCTGCGGCGGCGTGCGGTTCGGTTCCTATCCGACGCCACGACGGTTGCTTACCTAAGCCGCCTAGGCGGCACGCAATGTCCGGATGTCTCACAGGAGAGGCGTTTGCTCCTCCCGTGGGCGGAGGAACATCTTCAGGCTATCGGCGCAACACATCGCAGGCGTGAACAATGTGTAAGCCAATTTTCTCAGCCGGCACTCTCTGGAGCCCGGGGGCTGGGCTCTGCAGCCGGATGCGTTCCGGTCCATTGTTCACCTGTGGGCACTGCCGACCATGGATCTAATGGCTACGGCGCAGACTGCCAAGGCTTCGCTGTACTTCGGCCATTGGAGGGACGAGGGTGCGCACGGCATAGATGCTCTCTCTCAACCGTGGCTGGCTCATCTTCTCCTGTGTGTTTTCCCTCCCTGATCCATGATATGCATAGTTCTCCGGCGGCTCCGAGACCGTCGCGGCCCTGTACTCCTGCTGGCTCCGAATTGGGCTCGCGGACCATGGTATGCGGATCTCTTCCGTCTGTCTGGGGCGTGGCTGCTCCGCCTCGAGGTGTTTCTCGGCCTTCTGATTCACGGACCGGTGGAGATGGAAGACCCGGCTCCTTACTCGCTTTCGGTCTGGCTATTAACCGCCGCCGGTTTGCTCGCTACGGCTCTTCGCCTAGCGTGGTCGTGGCGCTTCTCACGGCGCGGCAGTCTTCCACGACGCTGACTTATGCTCGGGTTTGCCGTCTCTTGATGGTTAGTGTTCGCGAAATAACCTCACACCCTGGCGTTGCGGTATTCCGGACATCCTGTCCTTTTTACAGGCCGGAGTGGATAAGGGATTAGCATTCAATTCCTTGCGAGTACAAATGGTCGCTTTAACTTGTTTTCGGGGTCCTATACCGGGGCGATCGATAGCTTCATATTCGGACGTGTCTCGGTTTCTCCGTGTAGTTGGGCCTTCCGGCCTCCTCTGCGTTCGCCTGTGCCAGCGTGGGCTCTCGTGCTTGTCCTCTGTGCCCTCGTTGCTCTTCCCTTTGAGCCTCTGAGGGCCTGTTCTCTTCTAGATTGGACTCTGAAGGCAGTCTTCTTGGTGGCCATAACTTCGGCACGCCGTGTTTATGAGCTCCAGGCTCTCTGTGTCAAGTGCTGACGCCATTCGCTGTTGACCAGCCTCTTTCCTTTCCGTCTTTTCCAAAGACGCAGTGTGACAGTGGTCGGTCTCCGTTGCGGGCGGTGGACCTTAAGAAGGTTCTTTTTCGGTATCTGGGGGTCGCCAGACCCTTCCATATGACTGTTCCTCTTTTGTCTTGTTCGCGGGTTCTCGTCGGGGATCCGCAGCCTCCGAATCTACCATTTCTAGATGGGTTACGGAGGCCATTGAGGCGGCGTACCTTCTTCAGGGAGAACAAGCTCCACCGGGACTCCGTGCTCACTCCTCTCGGGTGCACACAACTTTGTAGGCCGGGAGGTCTCATGTAGTTCCTCTCGATATTCGCCGGGCGGCGACTTGGTCGTCGCTGTCCACCTTTGTCGGTCATTATAGGTTGGACGTTCATGCCCGTCAGGAAGTCCGTTTTGGAATTGCTGAGCTGTCGGCGGCCTTGCCCCCCCTTGAAAGCAGGTAGCTTGGGTACTGCCCGTTTGTCTGGACTGGTCCAGCAGTATGAACTGGAAGAAGAAATTTCACTTACCGTTAATTTCCTTTCCTGGAATACTGCTAGACCAGTCCAGGACCCGCCCTGCTGTTGGTTGGAGTGCCGCTGGTGCGGTGCAGCCGCCGACCGCGGTTCTTCTCTTTGCCGGTATGCCTCGCCCTGGGCAGTCCATGGGTTCGTAGGTGGATACTGTTTTCAGCTCTAGGGAGTTCTTCGGCTCCCTTGTATATAGTTCACTTGGGACCCTCTGGGGTGATGTTACAGTTCATGTTGCATTAGCTTGTGGACGTAACTGAGGGAGACCCCTAGGGGTACGATTATATCATCAGGCTCCAGCCTATCAGAGCTCTGGTAGAATTCTCTGTCTCCAAGATCTGCTGGCAGGGGTGCATAACCCGTTTGTCTGGACTGGTCTAGCAGTATTCCAGGAAAGGAATTTAACGGTGAGTGAAATTTCCCTTATCTAACAATCAAGGTGGTTTACAACCAACAGAACAAATTACAAAATACTTCACCTGAAGCAAACAGAAATATGGTGCATTTAAATCCATTTAAATTTATGGCAATGAAGCAATTCCTTATCATCCTGCTAAATCAGTCTAGATCAGTAGGTTATGCTCACCAGCCAGCAGGTGGAGGTAGACTTGAGCAACTTTCAGTGATGTCATCACTTATTATATCTGCTGGTGCAGCACTGAGAGAAACCAGTATTGTCTGCCTCCAACAGGTGGTAAGGTATGTGTGGACTGGTGCACAGTACAGATAGGCCTGTCTCCTCTGCTCCATAGTCCTGTGGCCCATGTGTATGAGACCACAGGCCCAGCATTTGCTCTTAACTTGTGTGCGCTCCCATTTCCTTGAGCCAACAGCTTGCTCTGTGTCCAGTGTTGCTACCCACAGGTTCCTAGTGCTTGGTGGGCCACAGAACAAAGAGGAGGACACCAGGGTGCCCCTGTGGGGGGTTAGTAAGTTGGGCCTAGGCCTCTCTTTGCTATTGCTGTCCTTTGTCTGCTTGATTGGATTAATCTCATTTTTTTTTCTAATTTTTTTCCCTATTAATTTCAATTGGACTGCATTTGGCTCTTGTTGCTTGCAAAAAAGCAGCTCTGATTTTTTTTTTAAGTCTGATTTGGTAGATAGTCTCTCAGTTAGGCCTACTCTGCTTTCCCTTTACACTGTGGCATTGCTGGAGGGTTTTGGTGATGCTTTTATCCACTTTTTGTTTTTTGACAGCGTGCATTCTTGCTGGCACCTTGCTTTTGTTTTCGGACAGTTCCTTTTTTTTCACATCTTGGAATGTAAAGTTATCTTGCAGTGTTACTTTAATAGAAAACATCATTATGTCAAATTCCATTAGGCAACTTCAGCGAATTCCACTATAAGGCCATTCATCCCCTTCAGAGTAAAGCTGTAAATATTTCTAAGGGTTTTATTGATTGATTTTGTAAATTAAAGTTAATTCAATATGATGTTCCTTTTATGAACTTATTATTTAACATATGATCTAAGTGAGGGCCTATACTAATTCAATTATAAATAGAAGTACTGTTTATTAAAAGATTAGTTTATGATGACATTGGATTATTTAGTTATCCTATTTCTCTACCAAATGAGCTGCAGTTGAATTTCATTAAAATATACGGTATGTACTAAGTATGTGTGCTTTCATTTCATTTTTGTTTTGTTTTGCTTTAACCCATACTGTTTTATTCAGCACACGTGAAATGGTGTGCACCAAAATGAAACGGCATACTTTAACATTAAATAGTGCACAATAATATAATTGGGGTTAAAATGCTTTAATATTAAAATCAAGAAAAATGTTTGTACTCTGACATGAGAGAAGTGTCTGTGTACTGTCCTTTTAAAGGGAGATTGAAAACAGAAGCATATCCTTATGGTTGTATTTCAGCAACACACATTTTTTACAAGGCTGCAGGGGACATCAGCGGGAACCAGTTATTTCACAATGAAACTAATCCCCTAGAGAGGAACTGGAATGGAAACAGGAACTATGTTTCACTTTGCAGCAATTATAGAACTCAGAGTAAACATAGCAGCATGGTGCTTCTCATGGATACCGTAGTATGTTTGGTTAATACATGTTAACCTTTAGTAAACAATGTTAATAATGCACGTAAAGTGTCGCCATGGTCCTTTATTTCTGTGTCATCCTTATAACACAGTTTCCCAGGAACCCGTATAATACACTCAAATCATAGAACAGGATCTACTCTGTGAATAAACAAACAAACTTGCAGATGTACTGTCAAAAATAATGAACATCTTTGGGGGAAAAAAGACCTCAGTATCTCAATGCAGCCAATGCAATGACCAACAATGCCTACACACAGGCTCTTTCTCTGCTTGAACCATACCGGTTTCCTGCAGTCGAGTATCCTTACATCTCCGGTCTTAGAAAAAAAAAAAACAGATTTCAGACTGCTGGAAAAGTTTTCAAACAGCAAACTGTGACTGGTAGCTATAACTTCACAGCTGATGAACAGGTAAATGCAGGCAAACTAGCAAAATCAACACGAAAGGTAGCAACTGCAGTGTAAAGACTTAGCTGCTAGTGGGTACACCCCAACAAGTCGGATTCCAATGCCCGGAGTTTCGCCAGTGCTTCTTCAGGGAATAAGACCACCCATGCCTAATGAAACTGCCTTACAAAGATTGCTCAAATGCAGATCACCAACTGCATTCCTGGCACACTCCTATAGCAATGTCTGTGCCTCAGGCAGGATCTGCTCATTTGGGCAATCCTGAGGGTACCTCCAAAGGCACCTCCAATAGTGCTTCAGCTGTACAGCTATCTATTGTCATACTTATTTTGGAAATGGCATTACAACCTCCAAACATAATTACTCAAATCCCGTCATACTTGGACAACGTCCTTTTCACTATCAGCGACTCCTAGCACTGCACTCTTTCAAAGTAAGATGCTTGAAACAATTGTCTTGTATTTCTTTCTTGGCAACTAGCCTTTCCAAATCATCCTGCTAGACCAGTTTAGACAAGTGGGTTAAGTCCCCATGCCAGCAGATGTTGGAGACAGAGAAAGTGCCAGAAGCTTCAGAATGTGGGCTCTGGCATGTAGAGAGGCTCCCCTAGGTATCCCCTTCAGTATTTCTTTGTCTCCAGCAGATGATGGATGTCTGTTTTTCTACTCCTGGCAGCCAGCTGTCCTAAGGGGTTGAGTGTCTCTGCCAGTGGAACTTGGAGTGTGCTTTTGTTTGTGGAAGTCTTCAGGGCACACATGAGATGTTCCTTTTGATGTTTCCCACTGAATACACCCTCTTCTTAAGTGGTTTCTGGTCAAGAGGACCAGTGCAGCTCTCCCAGGAGGGAAACTCGACTCCCAGTCAGCATTTGCAGGAAGGGCCTCACCTCCAGTGACAGTAGGAGCGGCAGAATACCCTTCTTATTGCTTATTTTAAATGGAGGAGCCTGACACCAATGTTGTTCTCTCCTGCATTTCTTCTGGCTGTGATTTCAGCTCCCCCCTCTGTACTCAGGCAGTGCTCCTGGTGAAGCCTACTTACTCTAGACCAGCAGTTCTCAACCTGTGGGTCGCGACCCCCACGGGGGTCGCCACGGGATTTAGCGGGGGTCGCCTCGCCTCACCTCACCTCACTTCGCCGTAAAAAAAACAAAAAAAAAGCACCCAAGTTGCTGCTGCTGCCGAGTCCGCTTCTCGGCAGCGGCAAATTCACCGCCTCCCAGTCCCTTCTAATGCAGCTGCGGCTCCCTGCCTCTTAGGGCACCACATCTGTGCCAGTAAAACCATTGCGGAGCCTTCCTGTCTCTTGACGGGCTCCGTGCAGCATTGTCCCGCCTCTAAAGGAAGTTGTTTACCACTTCCTTTGGAGGCGGGACAATGCTGCACAGAGCCCATCGAGAGACGGGAAGACTCCGCAACGGTTTTACAGGTATAGCCGCGGTTCCCTAAGAGACAGGGAGCCGTGGCTGTAGAAGAACAGCAGGGCAGCAGCAGGCAGACAGGGAGAGGGGGCAAGGAACTTGCAACGGGGCTGACATGGAGGGATGGAGGGAGGGAGGGGTCTGACATGGAGAGAGGGGGGCTGACATGGAGAGAGGGGGGATGACATGGACAGGAGGGCTGACATGGATGGAGGGAAGGAGGGGAGGCGAGGGCTGACATGGAGAGAGGGAGGGAGGGAGGGGTGGCTGACATTGATGGAGGGATGAAGGGAGGGGGGCTGACATGGACAGGGGGCTGACATGGAGGGAGGGGGGAGGGAGGGGGCTGGCTTGGACAAAGGGAAGAGACAGGGGGACATACTGTACAGACGGGCAATAAATGCTGGACAGAGGGGAGAGACAGTGCGGGTTAGGATTATAATTGGCAAATGGGGGGGGCTAGGACTGGTAATGGGTTGATTAGGGAAGGCTAGGACTGGGAATGGACTGATCAAGGGGGGTTGGGACTGGTAATGTGCTGATAGGGGGGTAGGATTGGTAATGGGCTGATTAGGGGAGCCTAGCACTGGTAATGGGGTTGAGGAGGGACTAGCACTGGAAATGAGCTGATTAGGGGAGGCTAGCACTGGTAATGGGGTTGAGGAGGGACTAGCACTGGACTAGCCTGGCCTCCTCCCATCTACACCGTCTTCAAAGAATCCAAAACACCGCAGCTCGCCTTCTTTCTCACTCATCTCATTCTCACCATATAACCCCTCTTCTCATTCACTTACACTGGTTACCCGTTCCCTTTCGCTCCCAATATAAACTACTTACTCTGGTTCACAAGGCCCTCCACACCAGTACCCCACAATATTTAGCCGATCTTATTTACTTTCACACCCCCAGACATACCCCCCGCTCATTCCATTTAAACCGTCTCACCCTTCCCCCCCCCCCCCTTCTGCCGCCCATTTGCAATCCACCCGCTCCTCAGCTTTTTTCTTTATAGGCCCTGCACTTTGGAACTCTCTGCCCACCTCTCTCCGCTTAGAACCCTCTCATTCAGCATTCAAACAGCAGCTAAAAACCCACCTTTTTTCCCTAGCCTTTAACCTCCCCACCTCCCCGCCCCCATTATAGCTCTACTCTCTTCCCTCTATTATTCCTCAGCCCACTCTGCTTTTATAAAGTGTAATTTCTTTTCCTTTTCTGGCCTTGTGCCTTACTTTTATCATTTTTTATGTATTGTAAACCGCTCTGATTTTATTGTGAAGAGCGGTCAATCAAATTTTAATAAACATAAACATAACACAAAACTAGCTCAACTTAAAGTAGACAAAGCGATGGGACCGGATGGGATACACCCTAGAATACTGAGGGAACTTGGGGACGTTCTAGCAGCTCCACTGACTGACCTTTTCAATGCCTCGTTGGAGTCAGGAGTGGTGCCAAAGGACTGGAGAGAGGCTCATGTGGTGCCTTTACACAAAAGCGGAAGTAAGGATGTGGTTGAAAACTACAGGCCGGTTAGTTTAACTTCGGTGGTGAGTAAATTATTGGAAACGCTGCTGAAAGAGAAAATAGTGAGGTTTCTGGAGTCCAGCGGATTACAGGATCCGAGGCAGCATGGATTCACCAGAGGCAGGTCTTGTCAGACAAATCTGATTGATTTTTTTGACTGGGTGACCAGGGAGTTGGACCGAGGGAGAGCTCTAGATGTGGTGTATTTAGATTTCCGTAAAGCCTTTGACACTGTTCCTCACAGGCGACTTATAAACAAACTGAGCACCCTAGGGATGGACCCTAAAGTTACTGCTTGGGTTAGAAATTGGTTGGGTGGGAGGCGACAAAGAGTACAAGTAAATGGAGCTCACTCTGAGGAGAAGGATGTTACCAGTGGTGTGCCCCAGGGATCTGTCCTTGGTCCGATTCTTTTTAACATCTTTGTTAGTGATATAGCGGAAGGGCTGTCGGGTAAGGTTTGCCTCTTTGCGGATGATACCAAAATCTGCAATAGAGTAGACACCCAGGAAGGGGTAGATAACATGAGGAGGGATCTAGCTAAGCTTGAAGAATGGTCTAGAATTTGGCAGCTGGGATTTAATGTTAAAAAATGTAAGGTCATGCATTTGGGCTGCAGCAATCCAAGGGAGCAATACAGTATAGGAGGTGAAGTACTTTTGTCCACTAAAGAAGAGCGGGACCTAGGCGTGGTTGTGTCTGATGATCTTAAAGTAGCTAAACAGGTGGAAAAGGCGACAGCAAAAGCTAGAAGGATGCTTGGGTGCATACGGAGAGGAATGGCTAGCAGAAAAAAGGAGGTGATAATGCCTCTGTATAAGTCTTTGGTGCGACCTCATTTGGAGTATGGTGTGCAATTCTGGAGACCGCACCTTCAAAAGGATGTGAACAGGATGGAGTCGGTGCAGAGGGTTGCTACCAAAATGATTAATGGGCTTCATTATAAAGCATATGAGGACAGACTTAAGGATCTTAATATGTACACCTTGGAGGAAAGGCGGGATAGAGGTGATATGATTGAGATGTTTAAATACCTCCGTGGCATAAATGTTCAGGGAGAGAGCCTCTTTCAATTGAAAGCAAGTTCTGCTACGAGGGGACATGGGATGAGGGTGAAGGGAGATAGATTCAGGAGTGATATGCGGAAATATTTCTTTACGGAAAGAGTAGTGGATCCGTGGAATAGTCTCCCAGTGGAGGTGGTAGAGATGAGGACAGTAACTGAATTCAAGAAAGCATGGGACCAACACAGAGGATCTCTAAAGGCAAAAAGTGGACTGTTGTAGTTATGGAAGGACAGACTAGATAGGCCATGTGGTCTTTTTCTGTCGTCATATTTCTATGTTTCTATGTTTCTATAAATGAGCTGATGGGGGGTTAGGACTGGTATTGGGCTGATTAGGGGAGGCTAGCACTGGTAATGGGGTTGAAGGGGGACTAGCACTGGAAGCGAGCTGATTGGGGGGGCTTTGACTGGGAATGGGCAGATTGTGGGGAGGGGAGGATAGAGCTGCTGACCCTGGAAGAAAACTGGGGGCTAAGGCTACAAATGGGCTGATACGAGGGATGGGAGAATGGAACTGGAAGGGAGTGGATCTGAGAGGGGCTGCCATGGTATTTGTACTAGAAGGGACTGGTCAGTGGGGAAGGAGGGGGACTGGAAGGGAATGGACACCAGTGGCAGTCATGGGAATGCAAGTTGACATTGGAAGGTACTGAGAGTGAGGACTGGAAAGGGGCTGATACTGGGGATGGTTACTGGGACTGGAAATAGGCTGATGGAAAGAAGTGAAGAAAACGAAAGAAGAGATAAGAAATGGCAGATGGACCATAGACCATAGAAAGAGCTAAGAGAAGACAGGAAAGCAGAAACCTCAGATCAGGACCAGCATGATCAGAGAATAAATTGGTCAGACAACAAAGGTAGAAAAAATAATTTTATTTCATATTAGTGATTTGACTACAAAATCATCATAATTTTGCAATCAAATATTGTTACTTGTGATTAATTGTGGTTTAAATAAGTAAATTCTATAAATAAAAACATATTGCAAAGGCCTATAATATATTCATAATTCAACAAATGATTATAGCGACAATGTGTTAACGGTAAAGGAAGAGAGACACATTTGATTTTATCATTGGGGGTCACCACAAGTTGACCAATGGTAAAAGGGGTCACGGTACAAAAAAGGTTGAGAACCACTGCTCTAGACGATTGTAGGTACTGGGCTAAGGAAAGAGAGTTCAGAGACCGGTCGGTTTTACCTTCCTGCCATTTGGCCTGCTTTCTGGGCTGCTGCGCAGCTTTCAGTTGTTGTGGCGGTCATTTTGGTTTCTGCCCGACTCTTCCTACTGCTCGAGTCACTGGCTCACAGCCAAGTAAAACCAACTCCATACAGCAGGAAAAGCTGCAACTTAAGCCACAAGTCCTTACCATGCCTTTTGCCTTGACCCAGTGTATTGCCTGCGGCAGGAAGCGCCGAATTCTCACAGACCAGCTCTGCGCCATGTGTTTGGATCATCCAAGAGAGTCCTCCAGGGCAGTGGGGGATGCCTCTCACTCCACATTAGATGAGGAGATGCAGGCAGTGCCGTACCAGATGTCTCCCGGTTCTCACTCGGGGGGGGGGGGGGGACGGACCCCCTTTGCTACCACAGCAGCACAGTGCC
Source organism: Ichthyophis bannanicus (assembly GCA_033557465.1). Lineage (NCBI taxonomy): Eukaryota > Metazoa > Chordata > Amphibia > Gymnophiona > Ichthyophiidae > Ichthyophis > Ichthyophis bannanicus. The sequence goes on along the minus strand of CM066032.1, from coordinate 306,506,354 downwards.
AGGGGAGCACAGCAGGATTCTTCTCAGTTTATCTCCCTTTTCAAGCAGGCTTGGAGTCTTTAGGCATCCACGTCTTCTCAAACAGCAGGAGGTCCCTCTGCCTCCCCTAAGCCCATAGTGGAGGCTCCACACCTGGGAAAGAAGCACACAAAGAATGTCTTTAACCCATCTGAACAGACATGGGCCCTGAAGGACATTTCTTGAGCATCTCCAAACTGGGCAATACAGCAGGACCGGCTCTCCCTTGAGGATAGCCCAACCTCTCCTGACTGTGAAGACGGGGAATGGTCTCCCTCAGATAATCCGGGGAAGGATCAGGAAGAGACTCAGGACATCCAATTATTCCGCAAAGAGGCACTTTTGATCTTAATTACTCAAGTTGTGGATGCCTTATGCCTCTCGGACATCCAGAGGTCAGAGGCAGCTCAGACTGCATCCCAAGTGGATCCTATCCTGTGGGGTATTAGGAAACTGTCTAAGGCTTTCCTGTTCCCTCAGGAGCTACAGCAGTGGGGCTCACTGGAAATGTCCCTTTGTACCACTAGATGTTTGGGCTGCCTCTATCTTTGGTCACCTGAGGACCTCGATACCTGGCTCACTTACCTGAAGGTTAATGCAGTTGTGACAGCTGTCACCAAACACAGCACAATTCCTGTGGAGGGCGGGGCGGGGAAGCATTGCCGGATCAGCCATACCGCAAGGTGGAGGGCCCTCTCAAGATTACTTTTTCCTCCTCCTCCCTCACCTTTCAGATATCTGTCTGTGGCGGTCTTGCAGCGCAGGCTCTTCTTTGATGGATCCAGTTGCTGCCGGACGACCCTGTAGCTGCACGATTAGAGTCAGTGATAGCATCCGCCAAGAAGGCCATCTATGATCTGCTCCACCTCGTGCTGTCACAGTGACTCACCATTGGCTCTGGCTTCGTCACTGTTTGCGGATTCGGTTTCAAAGGCCCAACTAGCTAAGCTCTCGTTCAAGGGCAAGCTTCTCTTTGGCAAGGACCTGGAAAAGCTAGTTAAGGACCTCGGGGAGGTCAAGTCCCAGCGCTTACCCGAAGATAAGCCAAAGTCTGGTAATCATCGCTCTGGGTCACGTTCCTCGCCCTTCTTCTCCTCCAGGTCGTGTTTCTGAGATACTTGGCGCTACCAGCTGGGTCGCTCATCAGGGCTGTCACCTAATAGATCTGCCTCCAAGTCGCAGCCCTTTATGGGGTCCGTCGGATGAAGGATTCTTTCTCCGTCCCCTCGAAGTTCTCAGACCCTGGCCACTCTTCCCACTAACAGTCTCCAGGCCCACTCTGGGACATCACTGGTGGGGGGTTGACTGGCCCTGCTCACCCGCAAGTGGGAGGAAATCACCGCTGATCAATGGGTCCTCAGTATTGTCCGCTATGGCTAAGTGCTAAAATGTGCCACGCTCATCAAGGACACCTTTTGTAGTCTCCCCTTGTGGTTCAGGCCCACCTTCCTCAGTGAGCGGCTGTAGTGTCATCCTCACACTTCTGTATATAGTTGCACAAGTGGCGTGTTGGCCAAGGCTGTTGCTGAAGAATGCAGTGAGGGGTGGTCCTGGACTAGTCTAGCAGAATTCCAGGAAAGGAAATTTAATGGCAAATGAAATTTCTTCTTCCGAATCATCCTGCTAGACTAGTCCAGACAAGTGGGAAGTACTCAAGCTTTACCCTTGCTGGTGGGAAGACACAGCCGCCATTACCACACTGGCTCCAAAATGTGCATCAGCTTGAGCTTAAAGGTTAAGGCGATATTAGCATGTGAAGGTGGACAGAGAGGACCAGGTGGCCACCTTACAAAATGTCAGTGGGCAAAACGTGGGACCATTCCACCCACGAAGCTGCCTGTGCCTGAGTGGAATGAGCATGAAGCTCCAGGGGTATGGGCTTTTCTTCAGGATGTAATCAGATACGATGGCGCGCTTGATCCCACACGCAATCATTGCCTTAGAAGATGCTAGTCCTTTGCAAGTACAAACAGGCAATCAGACTTCTGAAAGGAACTCGTGACCCTAAGATAGCAACAAAGTACTCTCTTGACATCGACCGCTCAAAGATCAGCTAGTGTCTTTGAACTCTCTTCCTTGCCTTCTCTCCCAATAGAAATGGTCTGATTCACATGAAAGAGCGAGAGTACCTTGGGCAGGAAGGCGGTGACAACACGAAGAGACACTCCCTCTGACGTGAATGTGAGAAACAGCTCCCGACAGGAGAATGCTTGTAACTCAGACACTCATCTAGCTGAAGTGATGGTCAGAGGAAACGACTGACATCTGCGTGAGATGCAAGTGAATGCCCCCCTATCGGCCCCCGGAAGCAGGTGAGGGCTGCCACCTGTATCCACAGTGAGCCAAGGACAAGGCCCCCTATCGAATCCATCTTGAAGAAAGGCGAGGATCTCCAGAATCTGAACTCGCCAAGGCAAACGGCGCTGCCGAGCATACCATGACTCAGACACCATACCTGTGCGTATGCCAGAGAGATGGAGGGGCGGCACGCCTTGAAGAGAGTCTGAACCACTTACAATGAATAGCCTTTGTGGACTAGACACAAGGTTGGTGCTCTACATTTCAGGGTATCCTGGTGATGTTCAATTTGGTTCATTTGCCAAGGAACTTCCTCTGCTTGTACAAGAGTATACTGAGGGGGACACCTAGGGGAGCCTCTCTATATGCCAGAGCCCACATTCTGAAGCTTCTAGCACTTTCTCTGTCTCCAACATCTGCTGGAAGGGGGACTTAACCTACTTGTCTGGACTGGTCTAGCAGTATTCCAGGAAAGGAAATTAACAGTAAGTGAAATTTCTCCTTTAACTCTGCACAGAGCTTTAATGCCCGCTTTGTGTGGAAAAAGTCAGCATATTAAATAACTTATTGGGGATCTTCACCTTGAATTGACTTCCTGTGTTTTAGTGAAACCTGGATATAACCTAATGATTCTCGACTTCTACATGATGCCTGCGCCTGGTACGTATGGTCCCTGCACGCCTTTGCTGTATGCCATTTGCATGCTGAACGCTGTCTCTTCAATGTGCAGTAGCTCTTTATCCTTGGTACACACACTATTAGTGCGGTCTACTCCAGTGCACCTTGGTGGAACAGAAGAACTTCCTTCAGAAAGCTGCTCTGATTGACATAGGCACTGGTCTTGTGGGAGGAGTCACTGCCTTTCTGCCCTCCCTCTGTCTTCTTGGGTAGGTTATACTGCTTGTAAGCTGTGGGTATGTGAAAGCCGTGAATACCCATGAATGGGTAAAATATCACTCCATTATTTATTATTTATTTATTTGGTTACATTTTTATACCGCTACTTCCAGTGATCAGAAGCAGTTTACATTATAACAGTAAACTCAACCAGAACAGTTACATATAACAGGTTTTTAGCTATGTACATTTATTTATTTATTTTTGTGCTTTTCTATACCGCCCCTTCCAGAGATCAGGGGCGGTTTACAAGGAACTTACAATATTTCACTGTATGTTATATTGTTTTATTATATAGAACATTAAGGGAACATAAGAACTATGTTACAAAGAAACAGTGTGTAAATTATTTACATGGTTGAACAAACTTATTTACAATAGTTATTTGTGATCTTTCACTGTACATTTGTAATCATGTACAGTGTTGGGGGGGATTGTTTAGAATAGTTATTAAAGGAATTAGTTAGGATTCATAAAAAGGTAAGTGGGGGGGGAACCTCAAACTATTTACAATCCGATATAAATCAGTTTCATTTAACTAGATGCTGTTTCCTGATTCACTATGCATGTTCATATTAAAATATTGATTGTCCAGGACCACTCCTTGCCAAAGCTTCAAGCGAAAAGCATAGACACTGGGATTAGCATTGGGGTGTCAGGGATTATATACATCGGACCCCCTTTGCTTGAAGCTTTATTGATACATTGGCAAGATATGTGTACGGAAGTCCTATTTGCATATTTAAATGACTTGCACATTTAAACGGAAAAATTTCAGGTAATATACTGGAGGTTTTTGGATCCATAATGTAATGAGCCCTACCTGATAGTTACTTTATTCAGGTCAGGCATTTAAGGTGCTCTAAGATACCTGAGATCCTGTTTTCTTCTAATAATATATTTCTCTCCATGCCATACTGAGTGTATGCTGTGTACTTATTTTTTTCTGGATTCCCATTTCCAGGTCATTCATGAAGATGTTAAAGCAGTGGGCCCAGCACAGAACCCTGGGGTAATCCACTATTAATCTTCTTCATTGAGAAAATTGGTGATTTAGTCCTATTCTCTGCTTTCTATCTTTTATGATCCACAATAGTACACTGCCTCCTATCCCATGACTTTTTAATTTCACCAAGGGGCTTGTTTACAAAGCCACGGTAGCGGTTTCCGATCGGAAAACGCTACCGTGGCTTTGTAAACAAGCCCCCAAGAGTCTCTCCATGAGGGACCTTATCAAAGGCTTTTTGAAGATCTAGATACACTATATCAACCAGCTCACCTTTGTCCACCTGTTTATTCACACCTTCAAAAAATATAACAGGTTCGTAAGACAAGATTTTCCTTGGCTAATCCCTGTTGGCTTTTTCCCATTAAATCATGATTATCTCAGTTGCCATTCCGTTGTCCCAGATAGTGAGAATTGAGCCGATTAGCATTCAAGAGGATCCTGAACAGATGGAGTCACTCTGAGATGGGTATTGTGGCAGCGCGGGCCAGTGATAAGATGCAAAGGTTCTTCAGCTGCCCCAAGGAGGCAGACTCCCAGGGCATGGACGCCTTGGTTCAGCCTTGGTCATTGCAGGCTCTGCTATGCATGTTTCCTCCATGGACTCTTGTAGGATGAGTGCTTCATTGTGTTGAGTGCCATCAGAGTCCAGTGGTGTTTGTGGCACCAGATTGACTAAGGAGACAGTGGTATAAGGATCTGATGTGCCTCTGGCAGGAGCCCTCCTATGCAGCTCCCATCAGCATAGATGACCTGACATGGACGCCCATGCTGGCAGTACATAGACACCCTCCTTAGGAAAATGTGGGGCAGGGACTTCCATCTCATGCAAGTTAGGATAATGGGATGTCCAGCAGCGTAGCAAAACAAAGACATGAGCCCCATTTCAGTGTTCATTGCCAGACTGTAAAATAAAGGAATATTAGTATAGTTCCTTCTCCCAACCCTTCAGACATTTCCCTGATAAAACAATCACTTTTGTGCTTGGATCAGATATAACCATAGATGCAACTCTAGATGTCCAGGATGTTTCTGAGATCATGTGGGGATGTCCAAGTTCTTGTAAATGTCCCAGCCACACTTCCACTATACGCCCGTTCAGGCTTGGATGTCCCTGCACTGGGGACATCCATAGACCTGGCTTCTAAGATGTTTCTGGAGAAGTCTGCATGCTTTGGAAATCTCTATATCCATTTTCAGACGTCCAAAGCATGAATAGGGCTTTTAAAATAACCCCCATAATGTTTTTACTTGATGTGCAGTGCTGCTTGCAAAAGGTTAAGGATAAGACCAAGTTAGCAATTCAGTGACAAACCTTTTTGTTCTTTTTCAAATAAGAACATAAAGATATGCCATACTGGGTCAGACCAAGGTCCATCAAGCACAGTATCCCGTTTACAACAGTGGCCAATCTAGGTCATAAGTACCTAGCAGTCTTCCCAAAAGACACAGATTCCTCAGTGCCTGTATTGGGTCAAGCAGTGATATCCTGGGTCCCTTTTAATAACACTGAAAAACATTGAAATCATTACTGATTTTAAAAGGCCCTAATCTGTAGTATCTTGGTGAGCTGAACACGAATATAACATTTAAAAAAATGTATTGGCTCTCGTTTTGAAGATATTGCATGTAATTCATTTTTGACGTTTCACCGTGTAAATTTATCCAGTAGGACATCAACAACATCCCAAATAAGCCTTGAATGATGTAGTATTGCATCCCATTGCATAATACCAGCATGCACACATCATCCAGAGTTGATTGCATCATTTTCTGATGCAATGCAATACTACTGCCAGACGGCTGCTGAAGCCATCTGACGTCAGCAGTGTACTATACGCAGTCGGAAAGGTTGAGCATTTAAAATATTTCAGACTGTGTGCGAGACAGTTTAAGCTACTGTTACATGTAACTTTTATTAATCATATAATTTTAGCCATTTAGATACAATACAGAACAGTAATGCCGCAAAAGTGTGTTAATACCGTTGACAATTTCTGCTACATTTGTGGTTAAGTGACATTTGCCAACCAAAAAAAAAGTTTCACTTCTCAACTGAAGAAGGCATATCATCTTTACTTCGGATGCAAGATTGGTGACCAAGACAAGCCTTGGGCCCCGCATATATGCTGCGCTACATGTACAACACAGCTTTCACAGTGGTTGAATTGCAAAAGACCATCAATACCATTTGCAGTCCCCATGGTGTGGAGAGAGCCAAGCAACCACATAAATGACTGTTACTTCTGCTTGGTTCCTCCTCTTTCCAGCGGAATAACGAAGCAAAAGAAGTGGAGCATAGTCTAACCAAACATTCCGTCTGCATTGAGACCAGTTTTACATGGTGAGGGACTTCCTATTCCAGAACCTCCATCAGAATATTCTCTTGATTCATCTGATGAGGACAAGGGTGAGCCATCCTGTTCTTCTCCTGGTCCGTCAGTATGCAGTGACCCAGATTTTCACTGGGATGCATATCAACTCCACACAGAATAACACAGGAAGAACTAAATGACCTGGTTCGTGATTTGGACTTATCCAAGAACAAGGCAGAATTGCTAGGATCAAGACTCCAACAATGGAATCTTCTAGAAGAAGATGTCAACATTACTTCATATCGAAAGCGCCACCAGCAGTTGGAGCCTTTCTTCAGAAAGGAAAGTAATCTGGTATTCTGTTCCGATATTGAAAGCCTCATGAATGCCTTAAAAATCACTCATGACCCACAAGACTGGAGACTATTTATAGACTCTTTGAAACCTGAGTCTGAAGGCTGTGCTTTTGAACAATGGAAACCGTCTTCCATGTATTCCAGTAGCGCATGCCGTCCACATGAAAGAGACATACGATAACTTAAAGCATCTACTGACTTCCATTAAGTATAACAAGTACAGCTGGCACCTCTGTGGTGACTTGAAGGTAGTTGCCCTTTTAATGGGACTGCAGCAGGGATATATAAAATACATGTGTTTCTTATGTGAATGGGATAGCCAAGCAAGGGATTGGCACTACTTGTGGAAGGAATGGAATCGCAGACAAAATGTAACAGTTGGAAAGAAGAATATCCAGCACCCAGCTCTGGTTGAGGCTCACAAAATCCTGCTACCACCCTTTCACATCAAACTAGGTTTGATGCAAAACTTCATGAAAGCCATGGACCGCACTTTACCAGCTTTCCGATACCTGCATGAAAAATTCCCTCGACTCAGCGAAGCAAAGATTAAAGAGGGAGTTTTTGTGGGTCCTCAGATTCAAGAGTTCTTCAAAGATGACCGGTTCAACAACTTGCTGCAGGGTAATGCGAAATAAGCATGGAATGCTTTTCGCCTAGTGTCAACAAACTTTCTCGGGAATGTTAGGGCAGAAAACTACAAAGAACTAGTAGAAGACATGCTGATGCAGTATCAGAAACCTGGCTGCAATATGTCTCTAAAGATCCATTTCCTTGATTCCCATCTCGATTTCTTTCCTGACAACTGTGGTATGGTTAGTGATGAACAGTGCGAACGTTTTCACCAGGATATTGCAACAATGGAGCAAAGATACCAGGGAAAATGGTCCACTACAATGCTGGCTGACTACTGCTGGACACTCCCCAGAGAAGCTCCCGAACAGCTGTACAAGAGACAGGTAAAAAAATCTAAGAAGTAGTCTATGACTTGTTTTTTTTTACAGGTATTAACCGAAGGCCTATTATATTTACTATTGACATGCATTTCATGATGTAAACATTAATTCTTGTAGATTACAAAAAACCTAGAGCTAACTTTGCAATTTCACTGTCATATTCGTGTTCAGCATATAAAAATTGATAAGAAATGACTATTTTTATTTCAGTAACATGACTTTTGTAAACATTTGTTGACCAGTGTAATGGTTTATGGACCTTTCCTCCAGGAACTTGTCCAAACCTTTTTTAAACCCAGCTACACTAACAGCTTTTATTACATCCTCCGGTAACAAATTCCAGAGTTTGGTTACACGTTGAGTGAAAAAATATTTTCTCTTATTAGTCTTAAATAGGTTACCCTGTAGCTTCATTGCATGTCCTCTAGTCTTTTTATATTCTGATGATGTAAACAATCGACCTACGTATACCCGTTCCATTCCATTCATTAATTTATAGACCTCTATCATATCTCTTTTCCAGACTGAAAAGCTCTAACCCTTTTAGCCTCTCTTCATATGAGTATCCTTCCATCCCCTTTACCATTTTGGTGGCTCTTCTCTGTACCTTTTCTAATAATGCTATACCCTTTTTAAGATACGGCGAGCAGAATTGCACACAATATTCAAGGTGCGGTCGCACCATGGAATGATACAGAGGCATTATAATATCCTTTGTTTTATTTTCCATTCCTTTCCTTATGATACCTAGCATTCTATTTGCTCTCTTTGCCGCCGTTGCACACTGGACGGAGGGTTTTAACATGTTATCCACGATCTTTCCTAAATCTTTTTCCTGGGTGGTGGTTCCCAATGTGGAACCTTGCATCGTGTAACCATAGTTTGGGTTGTTCTTTCCTAGATGCATACCTTTGCACTTGTCCACATTAAATTTCATCTGCCATTTGGATGCCCAGTCTTCCGATTTATCGAGATCCTCTTGCAATTTTCCACAATCCTCTTGGGTATTAACAACTTTAAATAGTTTTGTGTCATCTGTAAATTTGATAACCTTACTCATTATTCCACTTTCCAGGTCATTTATGAATATGTCAAAAAGCAGCAGACCCAGCACAGATCCCTGCGGTACTCCACTATTCACCTTTCTCCATTGGGAAAATTGTCCATTTAGCCCTATCCTCTGCTTTCTATCTTTTAACCAGTTCCTGATCCACAATAGTACACCGCCTCCAATCCCATGACTTTTTAGTTTTGCCAAAGGTCTCTGATGAGGGACCTTGTCAAAGGCTTTTTGAAAGTCCAGATACACTATATCAGCCGACTCTCCTTTGTCTATCTGTTTATTCACACCTTCAAAAAAACATATTAGAAAGACAAGATCTTCCTTGTCTAAAGCCATATTGGCTGGCTCCCATTAAGCCATGACTATCTACATGATGAGTAATATTGTTCTTTATGATGGTTTCTACCATTTTTCCTAGTACTGACGTCAGGCTCACCGGTCTATAGTTTCCCGGATCACCCCTGGAACCCTTTATAAAAATTGGCGTTACAGTGGCCATCCTCCAATCTTCAGGTATTACAGATGATTTTAATGATAGTTCACAGATTATTAACAGCAGATCTACAATCTCATATTTCAGTTCTTTCAACACCCTTGGATGTATACCGTCCGGTCCAGGTGATTTGCTACTCTTCAGTTTCTCAAATAGTTATAATACATCTTCCCGCTGTATCGATATTTCTTTCAATTCTTCCGCAGTATCACCTTTAAATACCACTTCAGTCATGGGTAACATCCCTACATATTCCTCAGTAAAGACCAAAACAAAAAATTCATTCTGTCTCTCCGCTATATCCTTGTCCCTTCTTACTGCCCCTTTTACCCCTCTATCATCTAATGGTCCAGCTTACTCTCTCACAGTTTTTTTTTTTTTTCCTACAAATGTACTTGAAAAAGTCTGTATTACGCGTTTTTGTTTCCACAGCAAGTTTCTTCTCAAATTCTTTCTTTGCCTGCCTTATCAATGCCTTGCATTTAAATTGCTTATGGTTGTGCTGTTTCCAGTTCTTGTCATTTGGCTCTTTTTTTCCATTTCCTGAAAGATGCTTTTTTGGTAACAGCCTCTCTGACCTCACCTTTAAACCATGCTGGCAGTTTTTTGGACTTCCTTCCACTTTTCTTAAAGCATGGAATACAGCTGGTCTGGACTTCCAAGATAGTATTTTTAAACAACTCCCAAGTTTGATGTAAGTCTTTGACCTTTGCAACTGCTCCTTTTAGTTTTTTCTTAACTATTATCCTCATTTTATCATAGTCTCCCTTTTGAAAGTTAAAAGGTAGTACTGTGGATTTCCTTACCATCCCTACTCCATTAATTAAATCAAATGTGATAATGCTATGATCACTATTGCCAAGTGGCCCCGACACGCTTAGCTCTTGCACCAGATCTTGTGTTCCACTAAGGACTAGGTCCAAAATGGCTTCCTCTCTTGTCTGTTCATGAACCAGCTGCTCCAAGAAGCAGTCATTTATTTCATCTAGAAACTTTATCTCCCTAGCATGTCCTATCGTAACACTGACCCAGTCAATACTGGGGTAATTGAAATCACTGATTATTATTGCTGTGTTGTAACTTTCGTTAGCTTCTCTGATTTCTTTGAACATTTCATCATCCATTTGTTCATTCTGGCCAGGCCATCACTAGTATTATATTTTATTTTTATTTATTAAAATGTTTTTTATATACTGCCCCTTCCGTCGATCAGGGGCAGTTTACATTGAACAATAACTCCAAAAATATGGTTACAGAGAACATATCAACTATGATACGCTGAACTATTTACATGTTGGCTAAGCATCTATAAAGAGGTATCGTGGCAGCTGAGTCTGAACTATCTACAGGATAGACAGAAAAACAGGTTAAAAGAGTTTGTTAAATGGTCAGTTTTCTCAAAAGAGAAGTGAATAGTGGAATACCCCAAAGCGTTGGCAAACATTTCAAAAATAAAATGCTTACTGCTAGGTGACTCCCTTATCAGTCATATTTACTTAGTTATAGTATAGTGAAATGTATTCCAGGATACTCATGGAGCAGGAACATAAATCAAATACTAAGCATTATAATGAAGATTGTAAGGACTCCAGATATGTGTTATAAACCACCTGGGGGCAAATGATGGGGCAAAAATAGCACCCTTATAGCACAGAGAGCTTTCAAAAGTTGGGGGATGGGATAAAGTCCATTGTAAACACTAGCTTTTTCAGAAGTAGTACCTTCCTATGAAAAGGGAGCGGAAAGGCATCATCATACAGGCAACTTCAGTATGGCTCAAAACCTGGTGTCAAGTCAAATTTTATAGACACATTGGAGAGAGGTGCATTATATAGAAAACCAAATGCCTTTGTTGTAATGATGGCCTACATCTTTCTGGGCAGGAAAAAGGATTCTAAGTCAGAAATTCAGGTAATATATTACTAGGCATTTAAACTAGAGCAGCGGTTCTCAATTGGTGTGTCGCAACACACTGGTGTATTGCAGGCACCGGGGAGGTGTGTTGCAGAATTGGCACAAAGGACAGCGCTGCAAAAGAGTTGTGATGGCAGCAGCAGGAAATGTAGCAGCAGAAGACGCAACCACACCAGCCCCAGCATTGCTACTTAGTTTTGTATTGAGCTGCACTCCTTCTCCGTGTCGCAGCAGTATGGTGACATTTTACTTACCGAATTATGTCCTTTCCTTGAGTCCTGCTAGGCCAGTCCAGACAAGCGAGTTGTGTCCCCTTTCCAGCAGATGTAGAGACAGAGAAAAATCCAGAGGCTTCCGATGACCTCATCTTCTACTTTATTTAGAGCAGTTACAAGGCATACAACCTCAATATTCGTACTCAAGCCATGGATAAAAACCTTTAACCACACAAGCCCCAATGAGGGCAGCAAGAACTAACAGTCTAAAGAACAGAACTATATACTGTGGGACGAAGGTCAAGCAAGAGGAATATAGTCCATAGGGCTAAACCACAGGAAATAGCCGATTTATCACAGATTGTAGCAGATCATATTAACTCGGACTAGATTAAGCAGGTCATTCCAGAACACAGCAGATGGCAGCAGTTCAGATCAGATTCTAACAGTTCCCAGGGGTAGGTCCTGATTGGCCTAGCAGGACTGAATGAAAGGACTTTATCCGGTAAGTAAAATTCACCTTCCATATTGTCCTGCTAGGCTAGTCCAGACAAGTGGGACGTATTAAAGCTATGCCTCCACTGGGTGGGAAGAATGCATGGCAGTCTCCAGGATCTCTGCACCAAAGACGTGTCTGCCTGAGCATGAATATCCAAGTGGCAGTGCTTTGACAAAAGTGGAAAGCAGTGACCATGCTGCCACCCAACAGATGTCTATGAGAGCACCCAAACTGCGCTCCACCCAGGAGGAAGCCTGAGCCTGCGTAATATGCACATGCAAACCATCCAGGAACAGCTAGTTTCCCAGCAGATATGTGGCCCAAATTATCATCTCCTTTATCCAAAGAGTCAAGGTAGACTTTGTGGCCACTTCACACTTTTTGTGGGCCTGCAAAAAGGTCAAAAAGCCTGTCTTTCTTTTGGAAGGGAGTTAGTACCCTTCAGCTACCGAAGAAGAACCCTCCTAACGTCCACCAAGTGAAGATCCTTATCCTTCGCCTGGCCTTGTCCCTTAGAGCACACAGACAAACAGACCACAAACAGATGTGGATGGCCAACTCCATCTTAGGCAAGAAAGAAGGAGTGGGCCATATATACATGGCTTCTGCCAGAAAGGACAGACAGGAATCTCAATATGATAAAGCCTGCAACTCCGAAATGTTTCATGCCAAGCAGATCGCGATCATAAAGGCAGCCTTAAGGGACAAATACTCGAGCATGGCTCTCTTCAAGGGCTTAAACAGCACGGCCACCAAGGCCTGAAGAACCAAATGGAGATTCCAAGAAGGAATCATCGAGCTTAATTCCCCTCAGAAACAAGCTTGCATCCGGGTGTGAGACTAGGAAGTGCCCTACCATTGGCCCTCTATAACAAGCCAAAGCTGCCACCTGAACCCTCAGCGAACCAAGGGACAGACCCTTGTCATACCCATCCTAGAGGAAGGAGAAGAAAGCCGGCAAGCCTGCAGCGTTAGGACTGACTTGGTGCTCCTGGCACCAGTGCTTAAATAGATGCCAAGCGCACACAGGTGAGAGATGTAGAACCTTCTTTGCTTGATTACATAATTTGATTCTTGCTTTCAGAAATGTGGAAACCACAGAAGAAGAATAGCCCTTGCGCGTTAAGCGTTGCTTCTCAAGAGCCAGGCCATAAGTAAGAAGAGAGCTGGATCATCCAGCAGAATCAGCCCCTGCCTCAAGGATCACTCTGCCATATAAGGCACCAAGCAGGACCAAGTGCCCCCCGTTTCCAAGATGGCAGCATGGGGTGGGAGTATGTGGGCAATGCTCCCACTCCAGAGTAAAGATACTGGGAGAAGAGTGGTGGGGTTTGGGAGCCAGTTGGCCACCAGGGATTTTTTTTTTTTCTTTGGGGGTATTCTCTGAGGACTTTATATTGGGTGAGGGGGATTGGGGTCACATGTTGACCAGGAATTTTGTTTCTGTCTGAGGGGGTCTGTGTCCAGGGGGGCACTGGCTCCCCAACAGTGTGTCGATGGCATCGGTGGCTTTCCCCAGTCTTAGATCATCTGAGGTGTAGTGTGAAATCACACCTCAGATTACCCTGTTTCTCCAGAACAGCATGCCAAACTTGTGCCGACCTCTGTGTGTATGTGTTTAGCCTGCTCTCTGTTTTAATACTGACCTTTTGCGCACTGGGTAATTTGCATAGTTCATTCCAGCATTCTAGCATTAAAATTGTGCTATGAAACCCTGTGCTAGTGCTTTAAGCACTGGGCTCTAGCACAGGGTTTCTGCATTGGCCTGTAGGAATCCAGCCCACATTCTTCATACTAGTTTAGTACTGGTAAGGGTAAATCCTGCTCCAGTCTTTCTGCTCTCTGTCTCCCTGCTATTTAAGCACAGCAATGAGGACAGTTGCCACTCTGGCAAGAAAGCTCCCACTTATTGAGTTTTCCTATACTTGCTCCTCCCACAAACTATCTTAAAACAGAGCAGCTTTATCCACTTAATAAGAACATAAGAAATGCCATAGTGGGTCAGGCAAAGGTCCATCAAGCTCAGTATCCTGTTTCCAACAGTGGCCACTCCAGGTCTCAAGTACCTGGCAGGTTCCCAAAAAGGCACGCAGGTTCCACAGTGCTTATCCTGGGGTAAGCAGTGGATTTTCCTGGTCCTCTTTAATAATGGTTTATGCACCTTTCCTCTTGGAACTTGTGCAAACCTTTTTTAAACCCAGCTACCCTAACAGCTTTTACTACATCCTCCAGTAATGAATTCCAGAGATTAATTATGCATTGAGTAAAAAAATATTTTCTATTATTAGTCTTTAATGGGTTACATTATAGCTTCATTGTGTGTCCTTTAGTCTTTCTACTTTTTGATGGCATTAACAACCGATCTACGTTTACCTGTTCCACTCCATTCACTAATTTTATAGACCTTTATCATATCTCCCTCAGCCGTCTCTTTTCCAAGTTGAAGAGCCCCAACCTTTTAAGCCTCTCCTCATAGGGTTGTCCTTCCACCCTCTTTACCACTTTAGTGGTTCTTCTCTCTACCTTTTCTACTTCTGCTATATCCTTTTTAAGATACAGTGACCAGAATTGCACACGATATTCAAAGATGCGATATTTCTTTCAGTTCTTCTGATACATCAACCTTAAATACCATTTCAGGTATTGGCGAGCTCCCTGCATCTTTAGTAAAGACTGAAGCAAAGAATTCATTCAGTTTCTCCGCTTGTCCTCCCTTAGCGCCCTCTTGCAAAAATGAAAAAGTCTCTATATAGCAGGCAGTGTATTATTGTGAATTAGGAACTGGTTAAAAGTTAGCTCTACCTTTTGCTTTCTAAATGGACAATTTTTTCAGTAGAGAAAGGTGAATAGTAGAGAACTCCTGGATTCTATGCTGGGCCCGCTGCTTTTTAACATATTTATCTTAACAACTTCATAAATGACTTTGAAATGGGAATAACGAATCGGGTAATCAAATTTGCAGATGAAACAAAACTATTCAAAGTTGTTAAAACACAAGAAGATTGTGGAAAATTGCAAGAGGACCTTGAAAAATTAGGAGACTGGGTGTCCAAATGGCAGATGAAATTTAATGTGCACAAATGCAAAGTTCGTACTTAAGGAAGAACAACCCAAACTGCAGTTACACGATGCAAGGTACCACATTAGAAATCACCACTCAGGAAAAGGATCTGGGTGTCATTGTGGATAGTACGTTGAAACCCTAAGCCCAGTCTGCAGCTGCAGCCAAGAAAGCAAATAGAATGCTCAGAATCATAAGGAAAGGAATAGAAAATAAAACCAAGGATATTATAATGCCTCTATATTGTTCCATGATGTGAACGCACCTTAAATATTCTATGCAATTCTGGTCACCATATCTTACAAAGGATATAGCAGAATTGGAAAAGGTACAGAGAAGAGGCACCAAAATGGTCAAGGGGATGGAAGGATATCCCTATGAGCTAAGGCTTAAAAGGTTAGAGCTCTTTGACATGGAAAAGAGACGGCAGTGCGAAGCAGCATTGAATGTGTATACCTTTGGGAACCAGAAAGGTACTTGAGACCTGGAATGACCACTGTTGGAAACAGGATACTGGGTTTGATGGATCCTTGGTCTGACCCAGTATGGCATATCTTATGTGTAGTTCTATTCCTTTTGCCTTCTTTACTTCAGCATACAATCACGTTCTACTAAATATGGCTTTACTGTATGACATCCATAACACCTGATTTGAATCAACAATTTGTATCTTCTATTTCTTAACACGTGTGGCAAACCAACTATTTATTAACATCATCCTAGTAGTCGGGCACTGGCACAGTAATTGGCAGCTTTCCTCAACTGCACATTCACAACAGTGACATTAAGTAAAAATTTTTTCTATAGCTGCACTCAACATGACTTCGTAACAAGTAGAAATCAAGGGGCTTGGGATGGATTAGTTCAGTGCGCAGCACTGCAGGACCTTTTGCCTCTAGGCCAGCGGTTCAAAACCATCTTCATTACAATCTGAAAACTCATCAGTAATATATGTTACAATGATAAAATTAATTAGTATGTTACTATATTAAACAGTGGCCTTAGTTCATGTCCTAGTAGGCAATTATCCATATTGCTTAAAAAGCCCACCATCATCTTTATCTTTATCTTTATTGGTGACTTAATATACCGCTCAGGCAAAAAGCGTCAGAGCGGTGTACAATATGCAAAAACAGCTGCAGGGAAGAAAGAAAAGAACGCCAAATATATGACAGGAAAGATTAGGAGAAAAGGAGAAAGCAAAAGGGAGAGGAAAGGTAATGGGAAGAATAACTACGGAAAAGTCAGTGGCGGGGGGGGGGGAGGGGTAGCAGGTGGGGAAAGATCAAAAGCAAGACAAAAGAGGTAGGTTTTTAAGCGGGTTTTAAAAGTTTTTAGGGAAGGTTCTAGACGGAGGTCCGGGGGAAGTGAATTCCAGAGACGGGGCCCAAGGAAGTAAAAGGCAGAAGAGCGGGTGGATTCAAGGTGAGCCTGTGAGGGGGATGGTAGAAGCAAACGGTTAGCGTGAATGGAGCGGAGTGAGCGGTGGGGAGTGTGGAGATGGATCTGATCTGCGAGATAAAGAGGGGTACCTGAGTGGATAGATTTGTGAACGAAAGTGAGGACCTTATATTGAATGCGGAAAGGGACAGGGAGCCAGTGTAATTGTATGAGAAGAGGAGTGATATGGTCGAAGCGGGAAGAGCGGGTGAGAATGCGAGCTGCAGTGTGATGAACCCTCTGAAGGCGTTGTAATTGGGACTGGGGAAGACCGGCCAGGGAAGCTTCAAGGTAAGGCTGTGTATTTATTAATGCACCTTTCTTTAAACCCAGCTACAACCTTAGAGACATGTTTACTAAACCCCACGATAGTAACCCAGGGTTGGGATGCATTACTGGGCAGGGCACTGTGTTAGATGTGTGTGTGGGGGGGGGGGGCACAGGGAAAGCCATCCCCCCTGCATTTAGTAACTTGCCATGTTAATACCACCATGAGGAGCAACTACTGCTACCCATTGTGTTGGTGGTAGTTGCTCCCTGCCAAGTGCTGGTAGTGTGCGCTTTCAAGGCCCATGCTAGCGGCATAGTGGCAGAAATGCCCATGCCCTGCCCAGGCACCACCCAAATGGATGCTGCCAACATAAGGCCTTGTGCTACTTTGTAGTGTAGTGCCAAAAACACATTACCCCTGTGCTACCCAGGTAGCGTGCTTTAGTAAACATGCCCCTTAATTCATTGGTTAGTGTACATTAAATCTATTTGGCCTGTACTAAAAATGTTCTATTCAACATGGGCAGCTAACCATAAAAATAATAAAAAAATTGGTAACAATTCTTGATAAAAATAAAAAATAACTAAATTTGTATTACCTGTACACATCTCTATTTCATAGGGGTAATTTTTATAAAGGATTTTATGAGCATAAAAGGGCTTCCATAAAACTACCCCAGGTGATATGCATATGCAAGTTCAGAGTGGTATGTTTGCTAAAGGTTAACGCGCATTAACTGCTGCAGTGGCCCACAGAAATGAATGGGCAGTGGCAGCACGGAACACGTAACTTTTAGCAAGCATATCCCAGAGTGTCAGAAAGGCACATAGATAGAAACATAGAAAAACGACGACAGAAAAAGACCACATAGCTATTTAGTCTGTCCTTCCATATCAACAACTACAACAGTCCCCTTTTGTCCTTTACAGATATTAAATGATGGCAGATCGGGACCAGCATGGTCCATCTAATCTGCCCAGTAAACTGACTTTTACACAAACCACATGTAGGCATGTTCTAGGGTGGAGTTTGGATGGAGCACAGGCTGAGTCTTGATTTATATGTGTATTTTATTAAATACCCATACATGTGCATACTTCATTCACTAACATTTATACCCGCTCCCGAGTCATCGTAAATGTCCACAATTTCTGATGCTTTGCTCCTAGTATTTTATATAGATGTGTAGATGCCTAGGTGTCTTTACAAAATAGGCTCTGAAAAGGTGCCTACTTGCTCTTCACATATAGGCAGCCTGTTATACAATTACCCTGCAGCTGAGTTGTGGTGGAAGCCCACTGCTGCACATGGAAAATAAGCATCTCTTTCCTCATCCTTCAGCTTTCCTGTGCCAATTACTCTGCATAGTGTAGTTTTGAGCTGATAGAGCATTTCAATATTTGCTTTATTCTACCTAGGAGAGGTAAAATGAAGAAAAATCTGAGTAGCATGTTTTTTGTAAATGTGAACTTTCCTTTTCATAACAGCTATATCTTCCCTTTCTGGTAAAGCAGTGCTTTTCAAACATTTATTCTGTATGACCCCATTTTAACAACTGAAAATTTGCGTGACCCCAGATGATGGTGAAAAAAATAGCAGGTCTCCAGCCTCCTTCCCCTCCCTCCACTCATCTAAAGCAGGAAGGCAGTAGTGGCAACATCAGCAGTAGTCAGCACAGGCTCCTTTGCGTCAGTGTGCAGTGTGTATTTACAGACCCCAATACTCAGCATGGGTTTCCAGGCTAACAGGGAACCTCCCGAAGATGTCAAGGAACAAGAGCCTGTGAATGTTTATTGGCTTAGAGGTCACATGCTGACTGATGACGGCCATTACTTTGCATAAGTTACAGTGAAGGTCCAGAGAGAAGGAGAAATGGCCATATTTCTGTGACCCCATTCATTGATTATGTGACCCCATTTGGGGTCTCGACCCCAAGTTTGGGAACCACTGAGATAAAGGGAAGGGCACAGCAAGAAGGGAAAAGGAGGGCTAGAGGTAAACCTTGAGGCAAAGAGCAGGGTTTCTTTAAGCCCTGGCTTTATTGGCAGCTTTCGCTCCCCTTCCCAGCCTCTGAGTGAAAGATATAAGTCAAGGAAGATTGGAAGGAGGCGAAGAGTTCTCAGGCTCAGCACTGGGTGAGGACACTTCCTCTGCAACTCCTGAGACAGAAGAGTATATGTCCGAGGAAGAGCTTGGTGGATTGGAACCAATGGGACCACTCTCTGGGCAGAGGAGAAACTGTGTGTCTGGTTGAGTGCAAA
The DNA here is from genome assembly GCA_033557465.1 of Ichthyophis bannanicus. Classification (NCBI taxonomy): domain Eukaryota; kingdom Metazoa; phylum Chordata; class Amphibia; order Gymnophiona; family Ichthyophiidae; genus Ichthyophis; species Ichthyophis bannanicus. The sequence goes on along the minus strand of CM066032.1, from coordinate 306,487,291 downwards.
GAATATTAAGTGGTGATGTATTGGAAGAACTGAAAGACATATAGATAAACCCAGAAGATGTATTACAACTATTTGATAAACTGAAGAGTAGCAAATCACCTGGACCAGATGGTATGCATCCAAGAGTGTTGAAAGAACTGACATATGAGATTGCAGATCTACTATTAGTAATCTGTGAACTATCAATAAAATCATCTGTTGTACCGGAAGATTGGAGAATGGCCATTGTAACGCCAATTTTTAAAATGGGTTCCAAGGGTGATCCGGGAAACTACAGACTGGTGTTAGTACCAAACAAAATGGTAGAAACTATTATAAAAAATAAAATTACTGAACATGTAGATAGTCATGGTCTAATGGGAGAAAGCCAACATGGATTTAGCCAAGGAAAGTCTTATCTTAATATTCTGTTATATTATTTTTGAAGGTGTGAATAAACAGGTAGACAAAGGTTAGCCAGTTGATATAGGGCCCGATTCAGTGCCTTCTCTGCCCGTGTCTGCACTCCCCGCCGGTTGTGCAAGGAAGTTAGTCGGGGCGGGGAAGGGGCAGCTCAGGGGCGGAGTCTGGGCGGTCACTGGCCCTGGACGTAGAAGGCCGATTCTAATTTTGGCCCTGTACGTCCAGGGCCGGTGACATCTGTGGGGAAGTTATTCCACCTCCGAGGTGGAATAACTTCCCTGGATGTGTGGGGGTTTTTTTGTTCTGCCGGGGCGCACATGGGACAGGGGGGCTGGAGGACATTCCCTGCAGCCCGACCCTGGCCTTAGGAGGCCAGATCAGAGGGTGGGCTGCAGGGAATAAACACTTTTATGTGGTGGCTGGCATCACAGCTTTAAATGGAGCTGCTGTGCCATGGCAACCAGATGCTATGGTGCCATGGCTCCATTTAAAAGTCCTGACTGAGCTAGTTGGGCAGGTCATGTAAGTGCAGGCCGGACAGAATTGCAGTCCCAGCCTGCACGTACATGACTGTTTGCGTTTCTGATCCCGCGGGGCTAGACATGCCCCGCGGGATCAGAATCACGATCCAGTCTGTACATCTGGCTCAGACTGAATGTACAGAGGGGATCTATGTCCGGAACAGAATAAGCCTGATAGTGTATTTGGATTTTCAGAAAGCCTTTGACAAGGTCCCTCATGAGAGACTCTTGGTGAAATTAAAAGTCATGCAATTTGAGGCAGTGTAGTATTGTGGATCAGGAACTGGTAGAATGCAGAAGGTAGGGCTAAATGGCCAATTTTCTCAATGGAGAAAGGTAAATAGTGGAGTACCTCATGGATCTGGAAACAGGAATAATGAGTGAGGTAATCAAATTTGCAGATGACACAAAATTAAAACGCAGGAGGATTGTGAAAAATTGCAAGAGGGCCTTGATAAATTGGAAGACTGGATGTCCTAATGGCAGATAAAATTTAATGTAGACAAGTGCAAAGTTATGCACCTAAGAACAACTCAAACTATGGTTATAGGATGCAAGGCACCACCTTAGAGACCTGCACCCAGGAAAAAGATTTAGACATCATGAATAATACATTGAAACCCTCTGTGCAGTGGCAGCCAAGAAAGCAATTAGAATGTGAGGAATCATAAGGAAAGGAATGGAGAATAAAACCAAGGATAATATAATGCCTCTGTATCGTTCCATGGTGTGACCACACCTTGAATATTGTGTGCAATTCTGGTTGCCATATCTTAAATAGGATATAGCAGAATTAGATTAGGAACAGAGAAGAGCCAACAAAATGGTAAAGGGGATGGAAGGATACTGCTACTTGTGACCTGGATTGGCCACTGTTGAAAACAGGATACTAGGCTTGATGGACCTTGATCTGACCCAGTATTTCTTATATTATGTTCCCCTTCAGTCGGTTCCTAAACCAACTGCTCCATGAAGCTGTCATTTATTTCACTTAGAAACTTTATCTCCCTAGCATGGCTTGATGTAACATTGACCAAGTCAATACTGGAATAATTGAAATCTCACATTATTACTGTGTTGTAAACTTTGTAAGCTTCCCTAATTTCTTTTAGCATTTCATCATCCGTCTGTTCATTCTGGCCAGGTGGGCAGTAGTACACCCCCACTGCCATTACTTCCCTTTTTACATGGATTTTTTTATCCATAAAGATTGTACAGTCTAATTTTCATACAGACAGAGCTGGCTCTTGTTTTATCGTGTAGTTTGTTTGCCAGATGGTCCTATGGAATCCTGGAAAAGGAGGGTAGCAGCTTTTCTCTAGACAGACGTAGCAAAAAATCTGTGAGAGAGTCAGTTGGTCCATTAGATGATAGAGGGGTTAAAGGAGCACTAAGTGGCGACAAAGCAATAGCGGAGAGACTGAATGAATGCTTCAGTCTTTACTGAGGAAGATGTAGGGATGTTACCCATGACTGAAGTGGTATTTAAAGGTGCGGAAGAATTGAAGGAAATATCAATACATCAGGAAGATATATTACAACTATTTGATAAACTGAAGAGTAGCAAATCACCTGGACCGGATGATATACATCCAAGGGTGTTGAAAGAACTGAAATATGAGATTGCAGACCTGCTATTAGTAATCTGTGAACTATCATTAAAAACATCTGTAATACCTGAAGATTGGAGGATGGCCAACGTAACGCCAATTTCTAAAAAGGGTTCCAGGGATGATAGGGAAATTACAGACTCGTGAGCCTGACGTCAGTACCAGGAAAAATGGTAGAAACCATCATAAAGAAGCAAATTGCTGAACATGTAGATAGTCATGGCTTAATGGGAAACAGCCAACATGGCTTTAGACAAGGAAGATCTTGTCTTACCAATCTATTATGTTTTTTTGAAGGTGTGAATAAACAGGTAGACAAAGGTGAGTCAGTAGATATAGTGTATCTGGACTTTCAGAAAGCCTTTGACAAGGTCCCTCATCAGAGACCTTTGGCAAAACTAAAGAGTCATGGGATAGGAGGCAGTGTACTATTGTGGATCAGAAACTGGTTAAAAGATAGAAAGCAGAGGGTAGGGCTAAATGGCCAATTTTCCCAATGGAGAAAGGTGAATAGTGGAGTACCCCAGGGATCTGTGCTGGGTCCGCTTCTTAACGAGTGAGGTTATCAAATCTGCATATGACACAAAACTATTTAAAGTTGTTAAAACACATGAGGATTATGGAAAATTGCAAGAGGATCTTGATAAATTGGAAGACTGAGCATCAAAATGGCAGATGAAATTTAATGTGGACAAGTGCAAAGTTATGCACCTAGGGAAGAACAACCCAAACTATGGTTACACGATGCAAGGTTCCACATTAGGAACCACCACCCAGGAAAAAGGTTTAGGCGTCATTGTGAATAACATGTTAAAACCCTCTGCCCAGTGTGCAGCGGTGGCCAAGAGAGCAAATAGAATGCTAGGTACCATAAGGAAAGGAATGGAAAATAAAACAAAGGATATTATAGTGCCTCTGTATCGTTCCATGGTTGCGACCGCACCTTGAATATTGTGTGCAATTCTGATTGCCGTATCTTTAAAAGGATATAGCGTTATTAGAAAAGGTTCAGAGAAGAGCCACCAAAATGGTAAAGGGGATGGAAGGATACCCCTATGAAGAAAGGCTAAAAAGGTTAGGGCTCTTTAACTTGGAAAAGAGACGACTGAGGGGAGATATGATAAAAGTCTATAAATTAATGAATGGGGTGGAACGGGTAAACGTAGATTGACTGTTTACGTTATCAGAATATAGAAAGACTAGGGGACTTGCAATGAAGATACAGGGTAAACTATTTAAGACGAATAAAAGAAAATATTTTTTCACTCAACGTGTAATCAATCTCTGGAATTTGTTACCGGAGGATGTAGTAAAGGCTGTTAGTGTAGCTGGGTTTAAAAAAGGTTTGGACAAGTTCCTGTAGGAAAGGTCCATAAACAATTATTAAAAAGGGACTCAGGATATCAATGCTTGACCCAATACAAGCATTGTGGAACCTGTGTCTTTTGGAGAAACTGCTAAGTACGTATGACCTAGATTGGCCACTGTTGGAAATAGGATACTGGGCTTGATGGACCTTGGTCTGACCCAGTATGGCATATCTTATGTTCTTATTTATACATGTGTATTTATCTGCTACTGATAATATTTCCTACATAATTGGAGGCTCGTCCGGGATAGTCAATTCTGAACAAGCCATGTCTTACAAATTTAAGACTGATTTATCAGGTGGCATTGCCGAGTGTGAAAGTCTGGTAATCGAAAAATTTGCATCCCTATATTGAGAGCAGGAAGAGATTTCAGACAATATTGCAAAGCTGAGTAAATGCCTCAGATTAGACCCACAGGAGCATGCAAGGACAGATAACTTTATTTGTGGAGTCCTTGATAGACTGCTGGATCATAAGGGCAAAGTGATATTTAGTCTGCTTGCCAAACACGCTTGTGTGTTACATATCTTTAAGACTATCTCTGTAGAAGCTTTAAAGTATGCTTGAGACAGACTTGATTTATGTATGGATGATTTAAAAGAAGCCAAATTACAATTAACTGCTCTCATGCGGGGAAATGTTGATTTAAAACAGCAGCTAGCTGCTAGAGATGCCCTGTCACATGAGCGTGATGAGGAGGAACCCCCCCCCCCCCTCCTCTAGTCACACATAGCTCACAATGTGAGAAATGTCCAGAGTTAAAACAGCAGCTTGCTGTCCTGGTTCAGCAAGTGAAAGAATTTAAGACAGAGCATCATGCAGCTTGAAGTTATAGATCTGAATTGATAGAGGAAAATTTCTAAATTACAGGAGGAGAAAGCCCAGTATAAATTGAAAGAGCGGGCTTTGCTGGGACATTTGAAAACCTCTGAAGCTGTGCAACGCAAGGTGAAAAGGAGTTAGAAAGGCATAAAATGGCACTATCCAAGTGCAAAAAGGACATGACCCAGGTTAAAAATGAGCTTAATCTGCTTAAAGGTCAGCTCATGCCTCGCAGTCCTCGATCTGTTTCCCCAAGTTCATCTGTTCTCTGGGAATATGACCCAGAAGAAGATGATGACAGATTGTCACTGATGAGCCTGCCTGAAGTAAAAGAACAGTCTTGCAAGCAGAGCCATCTAGCAGTGAGAGAGGCACCCCACTCTTGACCTCTCCCCAGAGAGGGGGAGGAGAAGGAGGGCATGAAAAGGCACCTGAATGAAAGGAAACTGTGCCTGCCTTGGCCATAAGAGGGAGTTGAAGGCAACCAAAACTTTTCACTTCCCCGAGGCCAAAAGGAACAAAAGAGCCAAGGTTCCCCCACCTCTGCAGCCCAAAGTCAGGTGATTAGAGCCCTTGTGTGACATGGTACCGCCCTTTAAGAAGGGTGGGCCAGTGTCCATTACTGAACATTTGGCTGAAGTAAGAGGCCTTCCAGGCTCTGGAAGTAACAAGTGAGAGAGACATGCTCCGATATCTGCCCTGGGCATTTGATGGAGCTTTCCACCATGCAATCCGTGCAGTGTCACAGAATATTAGGAATGACTTTGCCACTGTAGAGGAGGAATTGAAAAAACATTATGGGTTGTACCCCAGTCCTGCAAGTGCCAAGTAAGCAGCTTATGGTATGACTTGCGGGAGGGATGAATCATCTAGGGATTATGCTTACAGGCTCAGGCAGACCTTCTTTGAAAGTGATCCCTCCTGGGAGGTGATAACCGGGAATTTTGTGATCTCTTTTACCAGACGCTTCCATCATCTACCAAAGCATACCTGTATGATGAGGCGTCATGAGCCCCTTTCTTACTTGAAAGAGAACGCTGAGGGGATTTATACAGCTTATGCTAAGACCCTTGCTGATAGCAGCAGCAAGGTAAAGGCTTTTAGCCAGCCTAAGGAGCTGTCAAATCTAACCTTACCTTAGAAAGTAATTTTTCTTGTTTCACAGGCTCCTTCCAGGCCCCCATAGAGAGATCAGACATCTGGGCCTAAGCAGGGCTCTGGTGGCCAGCCTTCCCCTTGGTAGAACCGGAAGTGGAGGAGGAAGCCTGGTTGTGACATAGATCAGCTTTTCCTAAAGAAACTAGAGGAAGTCACGGCAGCTGTTGACAGGTTCCAAAGGAAATTTTTTCTTGAAGAGGACCCACAAATGGCACTGGCCAAGTCTGCTGGGCCTTGTAGCAGCCCTAGGCTTAGCCAGTCAAAAGTGCCAAAGGCTAAAACCCCTACCCCTTCTGATGACAGTGAATGACTAACTGGTTTTGGTTCTGTTCAACAGGTCACTGTCTCACAGGTACAGCCAGCTCAGATCTCCAGGACAGCCGGAAAGGCCACACCCTCAAGAAAGAGTGACATTTCTCCAGTGGATGGCAGGGTGCCAACCTTTGATTCCATCAGGAAGCACAAATACTTTCTGGGTAAACTCAAGCCAAAAGGACAGAGGTATACTATTCCTGTTACAATACAACAGGTGTTTCCCTGTGTGGACCTAATAGATTCAGCCTCTGAAGTTACCCTGATTACTGTAGTCTTTTTAACAGGCTCACTGCTTCCTCGGAGGGGCAGGATACCCTACGTATAACACCCACTGAGGGATCACTCGAAGCTTATGGTGAACAAGCCATAGAGATGATAGGCCAAGTCTGGCTTACCCTTCAAATTGGAAAGTTACAGGTGAAACATCATGTGATAATTACCAAGTGTCCTGGGGAGGATTGTCTGATTGGCAATGAGCTCCTAAAACGGCTACGCCCCATACTGGACTATGTCCAAGAGGTGATCTGGCACAGGTCACCCATCCTATACCTTATGCCGGAATGAAATGGGATGAAAGGATCAGTGGTCCTTATTCCATGGAATGAAAGGACACTGCTATCAGGATTAACTTCCAGAGATCAGCAGAACCCCAAATCCTAGAGCTCAAGTATGAAGGGGCTAGGAATGAGGGTCAGAGAAATTGTGAGATAATCACCATGAAAAAGACTCAATAGCTAACATCATCCTTGATACTGACTGTCTGCATATATTCCTGAAGGGTTCCGTGGTCCAGATGGACCAGGCCCTGGAGACCCTGGATGCTGCTGAGGTAAGCACACCTCTGGCCTCTGACTCCTATCAAGGCCACCTTAGGAAACTAGCAGCAATATCCTCATATAAGAGAGGCCCGTTCATTCATGCGTGGGTGGGCACACCTCAGAAGGAAAGAGGCTATCTGTTACCACATTCTGATCACTCACTCATCAGTGAAACCCTTTTCCATCACCTTAATCATCAGGCCATCCTAAATTTGGTCTGACCCAGTATGGCATATCTTATGTTCTAACCTATGTCCATCAAGCCCAGTATCCTGTTTCCAACAGTGGCCAATCTAGGTCAAAAGTGTCTAGCAGTTTCCCCAAAAGACACAGGTTCCACAATGCTTGTACTGGGTCAAGCAGTGGATATTCTGGGTCCACTTTAATAATGGTTTATGGACCTTTCCTCCAGGAACTTGTCCAAAACATTTTTAAACCCGGCTACACTAACAGCTTTTACTACATCCTCCGGTAGCAAATTCCAGAGTTTTATTACATGTTGAGTGAAGAAAATATTTTCTCTTGTTAGTCTTAAATAGGTTATCCTGTATCTTCATTGCATGCCCCCTAGGCTTTCTATATTTTGATGGCGTAAACAATTGATCTATGTTTACCCGTTCACTCCATTCATTAATTTATAGACCTCTATCATATCTCCCCTCAGCTGTCTCTTTTCCAGCTTGAAGAGCCCTAACCTTTTTAGCCTCTCTTCATTGGGGCATCCTTCCATCCCCTTTACCATTTCGGTGGCTCTTCTCTGTACCTTTTCTAATAACGCTATATGTTTCTTAAGATATGGCGACCAGAATTGCACACAATATTGAAGGTGCGGTCGCACCATGGAATGATAGAGAGGCATTATAATATCCTTTGATTTATTCAAGTACCTGGTGAGGGTCCCAAGAGATGGGTAGGAGTCTGCGATCTTCCCTTGCAAGTTGGGGGTAAATCCATCAAACGCACCTTTTCTATCATGAGAGGCCTTGAAGTGCCCCTCTGCATAGGCTCAGATTGCCTTCTTAGACTCGGAGCTTATGTAGATTTGGTGAATAGCCTCCTCTAGAGTAGGATGGAGGATGAGCCAGTGGAGTGGCTTGGCACCCATCCATCATTGAGGGCTGGACAGACCATCCCTCAGATTTTCAAAGTGGTGAATGTGGAGGATCTCCAAATACCTTGGAAGGTACAGGTTTGTCCCCGTAAGGTCCATGTAACCAGGCGGCAAACAGTTTCAGACCTCCTGGCCTTCTTCAACCCTAACTCCCATTTTGAGGAGCTGGGCCTAATTACTGGCCCCATCCCCTGCATGGAGGCCACAGCACCAACGTTGCATCTATTGGTCACTAACGCTGGCCCAGAACCTCTTAGCATTGCTAAAGGGGAACCCTTGGGATACTTGGTAGGCGAATCATTCCTTAGTGTAGAGCTGACTCTCCAGATTATTGGAAGCCCCAGATTCTTGGAATCTCTGTGAAGGAGGGGAGACCCCCAAGTGTGTAAGAACCTCATTTTGGGGCCATCTGACCCTACAGTTTATCTGGCCTCATAGTGCTGCATTCACCCAGGTACACCTCAAACAGGACCATTTGATCTTGTCAAGAAACGTGACGAGTCCCACAGTTCCTATACCAACCAGGGGTAGGAGCCCCAGGTGGTCCAAGTTATCAAAACCCTCTCTCTCCAAGAGGAGATAGAGGAAAAGGTCAAAATGCCCCCGAATTAACTCTTTCCAGGGTTTGAGGGGATGGTTAAGGAAAAGCTTACTGAGGCAGATGCCTGTTCTGATGAGTCAGAAAAGACTCAGCTTAGGGAACTGCTATATCAGTACAATGACCTTTTGCCACTGACACCTATGACTACGGTTTTACGGACCTACATGTCACTGCATACCTACTGATCCAAACAGTAAGCTTGTTTTTGTGTGGCAGTATACAATTCCCCTGGCCTCATATGAATTGGTCCAGGAAATCATCAACTCCTTGGAAAGGAAAGGAATTATATGCCAGTGCAACAGCACGTACAATGCACCGTTGTGGCCTGTCCTCAAGAAAGATTTAAGTTGGCGCTTAGCCCTGGACTACCACCAGCTTAATAAGAAAGTACCCCTGTCCAGATGGCTCATGGCTCACCTGGAACAGAACCTCGCCACCATCAAAGGTGTGAAATACTTCACCAGCCTGGACCTCGCCTCAGGATTTTGGGCTGTTCCTTTCCATCCTGAGGACCAACATAAGCTGGCCTTCACCTTTGGTAGGCGGCAGTACACCTGGAATCAGATACCCTTTGGGTATCTGAACGCACCAGCAGACTTCAATATTTTTCTGCATAAGGCCCTGCCTGATTTCGAGGCTAGGGGTATCCTTGTGTATGTAGATGATATCTTAGTGAAGAGCACCACGTTTTCTGACCATTTAAAGGAGATCAAACATGTTCTTCAACAATTAAAGATTGCAGGAGCAAGATTATCCTTGACAAAAGGTCAGTAGTGCAGAAAATCCCTCAATTATCTGGGATATGAAGTTTCTGCTGATGGATTGCGGCCGCAAAGGAAAAGAATTGTGGCCTTGTAACAACTTAAAAGCCCAACCACTGTAAGGGAGCTTCTTGGGCATCTGTAATTATTCCTGCCAGTTTGTGGTCCAGTATACAGAGATTTCTAGGCCCCCGGTCAGACTCCTCAAAAAGAATGAACCTTGGGCATGGGGGCCTGAACAAGAGAGTGCCCTAGGGGAGCTGAAAGCTGCCCTGAGTCAAGCACCCTGCCTTGCTTACCCAGAAAGTGGCAAGGAATTCTTGGTGGAACTAGGTTTCACCAACCACTCTATAAGTGCTGTCTTGTATCAAACACATGACACTGACATGAAAGTTGTTGTATATGCCAGCAAGGCTTTGATGGAAGTGGAGAGGAAATACTCGGACTGTGAAAAGTCCTTGTTGTCCACTGTCTGGACCCTCCAGCACTTCCGTAGTTACATTCAAGGTAAGAGGTTAGTGGTGGAAACCCATCACCTGCCCATCAGTTTTCTAGGCAGTGATCGGATAAAGTCTGGACAAGTTTCCAACAACTTCATGTTCTCCTGGACTTTAGCCCTGCAGGGATGGCCCCTGGAGGTGAGATATGCTCAGAACTGCAGAAATGATACTGCGCAAGGCCTGGCGGAGCTGCATGACTGCATTGCCAGTGTGCCATTGGTGGACAGTTCAGATCCCGGGAAGGAGTCAAGTGCACATGAGCCAACTTGTCGTCATTTTTATGATGAGAACATTTGCAGGAACTTCCCCAAGGTGTATGTGGATGGTTGTGCTTACCGTTGAGAGACTGACCATGTCCTGGTTGCAGGTATAAGAGTGGTCTGGGAGAAGAACCACCCCGCGGACCCTTAAAGTATCGCTTGGGGTCCAAAACAAATCAATATGCTGAGTTAGCTGCAGCCCTGGCTGCTCTCCAAGCAGCTGCCCAAAGTGGGGTCTGCACTCCGATTATGTCTGACACAATTTTGTTTCACACCTCCCTATTTGGAAAACCAACAAAATGCTGAATTCCAAAGGGAAACCCATCCAATACAAGGAACTTATCCTGGCCTTAGACAGAGTGGCGCAGGAAGATGACATGACTGCCTACTTGTAGAAGATGAAAGGCCATGCCCGTGTTAACAAGTCTGACAAGATTGGGAATGATCTAACCAGCTTGCCAAGGAAGGTTCCATTTCTGGAGACCTTTGGTAATTGAAGGCTCCTTTGGACAACCTGACTGCGTCTGTCAAAGGAGTCACCCGATGACAAGCTCAACAGCTAGCCATCCCACCGGTGGTACAGTGGTGTGGTGATATCACCAATATCAACCTAGTGCAGGCCCAAAAACAAGATCCTACCCTTGGACAGAACCTCCAGGAGTGTCCATTAATCCTGGGAGACTTACAGGTAATGAGGAACTGAGAATCCTCTATATCTCCAAGGATATGTTCCATCTCCAGAAGGACCTGTTAACTCACACGAGTAAATATGGCATTGTGCAATGGGATGGTACCTCAGGCCTTTCGAGGAGTTATGTTGCAACACGCCCATGACGAGCCTTGTGCTGGTCACCGGGGTGACAGAGTCACCTATGAAATGTTGAAACAAGTGGTGTACTGGCCCCACATGTACCAGGATGTCCAATTGTTTACCAAAGGTTATCTAACTTGTTGCAGATTTCAACCTGCTGCTTCATACCATAGGGCACCTTTGAGAAACAAAGGTCTGACCTTGCCTTAGTCTTACCTCCAAATTGATTGGATTGACCCAGTGATCTGAACCTCTCGCAACAAATACATGCTGACTGTTACTTGCTAATTCACCAAGTGGATTGAGTGCATTCCAGCACCCGACAGCCACCCTGTTGTTTAATCATGTTTTCAGCAGGTAGGTTCTACCCATCCGAGCAGAATCTGATCAAAGTTCCCATTTTACAGGACATGTTATCAAGCATTTGTGGAAGCTGTTAGGAGTAAAGGCCAAGGTCCACATTGCTTATCGGCCACAGTCTTCCGGTCAGGTGGAAAGAGCAAACAAAACCATTGTCAGCATCCTGAAGAAATATGTCTCCTTCTCTGGGAAGGATTGGGACATTAAGTTACCTTTGGTCCTGATGGCTATCAGAGCCATCTGTTATCGATCCACTGGCGTAACTCCTTTTGAAATGATGACAGGTAGGGACATGGTACTGCCCCTCTATCTTCTGTACCAGACCAATAATGTAAACCTAGCATGTGCTACAACTGCCCATGAATATGTTACCCACTTAAGACAACACTTGCAAAGCACCTTTGCCTTTGACTAAAAGAATTTGGAAAGTGCTGCCAGAGGTAGGAAAGCCTACTATGATCTGAGAACTACCTCCAAAGAATACCTTGTTGCCAATCTGGTATTCTATTACAATTTTGGGAAAAATAGGGTTAAAGAAAATACACAATTTAAACTCCTCACTATTATCCATAAGGTCTTACATTCCGGCTCCCCAGCTTATCTGCCTTCCTGTCTCATCCCTTATGCCGCCTCTAGTGTCCTCCGCTCAGTTCATGATAATTGTTTTGTGTCTTCCCCCCTGCATCACAAGTCCGTCTTGAGTCCACTCGTCACACTCTGTTTTACTTCTTGGGTCCTAGTCTTTGGAACTCTCTCTCTCTGCTGATCTCTGTCTTGAACACTCCTATCCTAAATTCAAGTCTGCTTTAAAAACTCATCTTTTTTTAGCTTGCACATGATCTTCCTCCTTAGTCTGCATTCGATTCTGCTTCCCCCCCCCCCTTCTACCCTGCTCTCCCTCTTCTCACCCTATTGCTCTGTTTTTCCTATTATTTTAAATGGTGTTCCTCTTTCCTTCTATTTATGTTTTTAATGGAATTTTATTTTGTACATCACTGTGATATTTTATGAAGGGCTGTATATCAAATGCCAGCAAACCATAAACCATAATATCCTATTGTGGACTGGAAACTAGTTAAAACAGAAAACAGAGAGTAGGATTAAATAATCAATTTTCTCAGTAGAGAAGGGTGAATAGTGGAGTACCCCAAGAATCTCTATTGGAACTGGTGCTTTTAAACATTTTTTATAAAAGATCTAGTAATGAAAACAATGAGAGAGATGATGAAATTTACAGATGATACAATTTCTCAAAGTTGTTGATTTGCATGCGTATCATGTGAAATCTTAAGAGGGTCTTATGGGACTGGGAGACTCCAAATGGCAGGTGACATTTAATGTGGAGAAGTTGCAAGTGATGCACCTAGGAAAGAATAGCACAAATTATTGCTACACAATAGTAAGCTTCACAATAGGTGTCGCCACTCAGGAAAAGGATCTAGGAGTCATTGTGGACAGTATGTTGAAATCTGCTCGGTGTTTAATTGGGACTAAAAGGAAACAATGTTAGTCTTTGTTTTATTCTCTATTCTTTTTCTAATAATTCCTGTCATAATGCCTCTGTATTGCTCCACTTTGCAAATGCACCTTGAGCATTGCATACAGTTGTGATCGTTGCATCTCAAAAGAGATATAGCAGAATTAGAAAAGATACAGAGAAGGTCAAACAAAATGATAAAGGGATGGAATGAGTCTCCTACGAGGAAATGCTAAATATTTTAGAACTCTTTTGCATGGAGAAGAGATTGCTGAGGAGAGATGGGATAGAAGTCTATGAAATCTTGAGTGGAATGCAACAGGTAAATGCAGATCCATTATTTACTCTTTCAGAAAGTTTAAAGACTAGGGGACAAGCCATTACTAAGTAATACATTTAATTTGTTTCTGGAGGATGTGGTAAAAGCGGTTAGCACAGCCAGGTTTAAAAAATGTTTGGATGGGAGAGATGTCAAGATGGCAGTTGCTAGTAAGCTCTGGTTGAAGCCTCTTTAATAACCAGCATGGGCAGGGTCGGGCCATTCATTAGGCAAACTAGTTGGTTGTCTAGAGCAATAGCCCCTGGTGGCGACATCAGCGTCCTGCACCCCCCCCCCCCCCCCCGGGGCTGTAGTTCAGTGATGCCTGGCCCATCATGCCACCCTTTGAGTATCCATCTCACCTGGGGGAAGGGGGAGCACAGTGAGCCCTCTGCTGCATTGAGCCTTAAAGTACCCATGCTAGCATGCTCATTTAAAAGCCCGATGCCCCAGAGGGATTGCCATGAAGCCCCCTTCCCCAGGCAAAAAAATGGATACATGGAGGGATGGCATGGTGGGCTGGGCAGCACTGGAGTCTTTGGGGGTTGACATGGAGGATCTGCCTAGAGGAGCAGAAACCCTTAGACTGTCCCTAAGCATAAGGGGAAACTCTGTTTACCCTTCTGATCCCTGTGAGAATACATCTGCTTCTTCTATATCGTATCTCATGGATACCTTTGTAGTTCAAGGGGTTGCCATGTCTGCATTAGTTAAGGCTTTGATGATGGATGAGTGAAGTATGTAGAGTTTCCACTCATCTCTTGAGGCTGTGTCTTTGTCTTCTGGTGAGCAGGTGCCACCTGAGCCACTGGCAAAAGTAAGAAGACTCTGCTGGTTAAGATGATGCTTTCTGATGATGCAGCATTTGGGGCTGTGTTGCCCAGCTGGAGGGATCCAGCATCATTTTGGCAATGCCTCTAAAGAGTGCAGAAGTCGACAGCTTGAGTAATGTGGAAAGATCTGTGGGAGCAAATGAGGCTCATTGTAATGGGAGATGGACAAGGCAACTATGAGTCCTTTTTTCTTTTCCTCCCCCAGGTTCCACTGATATATGTTAACCGAAGTGTTGTTCTGTTTTTTTAATATGGAGACCAATTGGGAAGTGATTCAATTATATCACTGTTCCTTTCTGTTCAAATTCAATCTTTGTCCTCTCAGAAAACTAAGATTTCTGGTAACTCTAGCCAAATCGAGTTGGATTTTGGAAAGCTTGAGAAAAAAACAGTTGGAAAATGAAGAAAGATTTACTAAATTAGACATTAGAAATTCTTTACTATGAAGGACAGTATGAATATACACAGAAAGATAGAAAATTTGAAGAATATAATATGACTGAGAAATCTGCGTATTGTTAATTTTCCAAAATCACTTGTGTTCTCATGGTATGATACATTTTAAAAAATATCTTCTGGAGGTGGTCAAGGTGCTGAAGTCTTTTTTCCCTCCTATTTCAAAAATGTATTACCTCCCTCAGGGTTAAAAGCTTAGGAGGAGCTATCATTTAGCAACACATTTGAAAAGAATAAGAGATCCCTCCTTTTTTTTTTTTTCAGAACTCGAGCAGCTTTACCCTGAACAATTGAGCTTGAATTTTTGGCTGAGCCATCTTGATCCAAGAAACTCCACCCCCACCCCCACCCTCCCCATCTCCACCGGGAAATTACTCATGTTAGATGGAGGATGTATGATCACCATCACTGGCAACAATAGTTCTGTGCATATCTTGTGCTGAGGGTTTCATTTTATCATAAGGCTTACTAGAGCAAATTGCTGTTCAAAAGGATTATGATTATTTGTGAAAGCATTATAGGATAGTGATTATTTTCCTCCATTCCTGACCTAATACATTTGACAATTTTTAAAGTTCCAAGATTTTTTTTTTAATCATTAATTATTCCTTCATTAGCTGTTCATTTATGGAAACTGGCTCTTGGAACCGCATGTTTCTGCGATGTGCTAACTGCCATCTGCTGTGGAAATATTCCGGTACACTTCTGTTGATGCAACTGTTACACTGTTTTCAAGTGTTGATGCTAAGAAAATGTAATATGATTGGACTTGGAATGGTGCCCTAAACAGACCACCCATTCTATTTATTTTGCTGCCAATCAGGTCACACAAACTCTTTGGTGAGATGTTGAAAGTGTTTTGAACTTTCTCGATATGGGAGAATTTACTCATTTAGAAAACATTCCTAGATTTTATTAATATTAGTGTAGGTCTTGTTAAGGGAGAACACTTGCTTTTTTCCCTCTCCACATACATTTTTGTGCTTACTCGCCCCCCCCCCCCCCTTTAAATTATAGTACTAGTCAAACAGCACTATTAAAAAAAAATGAGCAAAATGTTTCATACAGATGTAGTCTATGCTAGCTTTAATGCATGAGAATGACACAGAAGAGCAATTTGATGTCATCAGTGGCGTTTTGTCCCATTATGTGAAATTTTGGAAAGGTCATGCTAATACTCTTTCTAAAATTTCAGAACTTCCCTGGAGATGGCTTATTGGACAATGTTAAAATGTGAACATGGTGGTTAACCATTCTGGTTGTAAGGTTCATTTTAAAAAAATCACCTCATTGTCTGTTGTAGGGGGTTAAATCTGAAAACTACTGATAAGGTGAAAAACATGAAAAAAAGGTGGCAACTATCTTTTAATCCCAAGAAAGAACAAAATCATACATTTTGGGATTCAGAAATGCAAGGGCCAAATACCTAATCTAAGGTGAAGAAGTAGCAGTGATTAGGAAAGAGAAAGATCTGTGTAAAACCACATAATTGGGCACCATTGTTGGCTCTCTTCTTACTCCTCACCTTCCTCCTCCCCCCCATCCAGCTATGCTTTCTTACCCCCACCCCACCAGTTCCCTTGCATTTTTATTACTCCCCCCCCCCCCCCATCCATCCCTGAATTTCCCTGTTTTCTTGCAGCTCTCTTACTTTCCCCACAATTCTCTCACATTGAATAGCTGCACTGGAAATTGCACTACCTAGTAGATGCTTCATTAGACTTGGTATTTTGTGACATGCTACTAGATAGTACCATTTAGTTTTGCAGGAATGAGAGCACGGATTGCAGTATCTAGCCTAGGCCATACAGTATTGTTTTTGGGAGAAGGGGAGGTAGGGAACAATGGTAGAGAGTTTTATTGCGTACACAGAAAAGTGAGTGGGATAGCCCAGAGAGAGAAATTAGCAGGGGGAGCGGATAGGTCCTGAACATGGTCTACTTATCTATCACATCGGAGGTATGTAGTAGGGGTGTGCACAGGTGAGCACAAGTTTGGTTCATTTGTATGCTTAAAGATTTAATGGATTTGCAGCCATAAGAAAATTTTAGCACTCATGCAGTGAGCTCCTTAAAAACAAATAGACGAAACAAACATGAAAAATGACCAAAGATAATTAATAAAATCATTGTAAACCTTAAAACAAACCAAATGTTATTTTACCCATGCAAATCTCTAGTATATAGTGGAGATACTAGCTGACCCTTTCACTTCAGTCCCGTGAGCACAAGACATTTTCCTGCAGATAGCATGGACGCTGCACTTGTTCTTCTTGTTGTTCTTCTTGTTGTTGTTGTTGTTTTACTGATGCCATACTAATAAAGATAAGTCTTAGCATGCATTTGTGAAATTTATTGTGTAGCATATTATTCCATTTCTATATGTTTGGTAACATTTATCCAAGTTTAACTTAACTTGAAAAATTTTGTCTATACCTTTTCATGCCTCTGAATATACAAAGCTTTTTATATATACCATAAAACAATCAATAAACACAAATACTTTACAACAATCTCACTAAAAGTTTTACTGCAATTTTTATTGTAAAATACTCCCATCTGGTCTTTTTTCAAGGGCACCAAGTATGGGGCAGTAGTAAATAGAAATGGTACATAAGAACATAAGATATGCCATACTGGGTCAGACCAACGTCCATCAAGCCCAGTATCCTGTTTCCAACAGTGGCCAATATAGGTCATACGTACCTAGCAGTTTCCCCAAAAGACACAGGTTCCACAATGCTTGTATTGGGTCAAGCATTGATATCCTGCGTCCCTTTTTTATAATGGCTTATGGACCTTTCCTCCAGAAACTTGTCCAAACCTTTTTTAAACCCAGCTACACTAACAGACTTTACTACATCCTCCGGTAACAAACTGGTCTGCAAGGCTGATATGGGAGAAGATTAGAGAACTGCCAACAGAGGTTTTACATTCTGAAAAATGTCCTGACATATTAGCCTTCTTTTTAGCTTCCAGACATTTAATGTAAAAATCAGTAGAATCATGAGAAAGCCAAGCAGTTGTTAATCCGAACCTCCTGAGTGCTGAGCACATTTGAAAGCAGCCCCTATAAACTTTGTATCCTAGGTATGTTCCTAAGTTCTCGGTTCATTAATCTTTCCCTGCCCCTGGCAACAGATACTAGCTGACAATACAGATTGTAAGGAATGGCTCAAGAGATATGACCAAATGCAACTTTCCCTTCTCTCTTCCTCAACTTTTACAAGATAGAAACCAATAAGAAAGCAATACAATTCAGTCACTAGCTTTACTTTTAGAAATAACAGCAAAGAAAGTATAATATATATGTGAATAATTTAAAATACAATACATCACAGCTAAGGATCTTTTTGTAATCCCTTTGTATGTGTGTTTGTGGTGGTCATTTGTTTGTTTATATGTGTGTGTATGTTTATCTCTTTTATATGTTCTTTGTGTGCTAGGTCTGTGGTGGGGTACTTACGGAGGATGTAGTTTTGGAGATTGATCACAGTTGTGTGGAGGTAGATTGGGGGATGGGGATAGTTTGCAGGATAGTAGGGCAGTTATAGTAGGGAAATTTTGGGGGTGGAGCATTTGCATGGGGGAGTTTTTGAGAGTGGGGAAAGTATAGGGTTGCCAGCCTTTTGAAAGAGAAAAACTCACCACCTGTTACTGCCTGTGCTCCCCTCACTGCTCCACCCCATCCTGCCCCCAACAATTACTGCTATGATGGCGACCATATAGGCTTTAGCTTCTACAGACCACATAGGGTATGCTGGGATACAAGAGATTGCATTTCCTTTGAGCTGCAGTCTGTTTCTCATTCCCCCGACACACAAATGCTCCTCCATATGGTGTTAACATATATTATGCATCCACAGAACCCCTTGCCACTCCTCCAACAATGGGTGCAGAGCAAAGCCAGGACTTTTCCCCATAGAACTTACCATACAAAAAATATCCTGATTCTTTTGTCATCTCACTAACAATGTATAGTTATTCTGGCTTGTCAGTTTTCTTAATAGATGCACAGATGTTCTAGGGCTCACTGAAATATTTACAGCATAGGTATCGAAAAGGGGTGGGCCACATGGGTCCTGGCACCACCAAAAATCACGGCATGGCATGGCAGGCTGCCCGCAGGGATCCCATCCCCATGGGCAGAAGAAGAAAAGCTGTGATTGCAGCAAAAGCCCTTCCTGTCTGCCTGTGGGAGGTTGGATCCCTGTTGTTAGAACAGGAGTGTCCTTGCATGATCTCTATTCTTCTGCCCGTAGGGATGGGATCCCCACGGGCAGCCTGCTGGTGCGGCTCCCTGCGAGCAGAAGGGTCTCTGCCTGTGGGCGGAGATTGGGGCAGTGCTTGTGGGCTCACCCAAACAAAAAAGCCTTTTGGCACCCAATTTAAGTACTGCCTTTTCCTTGCTATGTGAGTTTTGGAAATTAGTACTAGCATGGCAGATTTTCAGTAGATCCTGGCTGACATTTTTGTAGAGTTTTGTATTACTTCATAGGATGCTGGGTATTGAAAGGTATATGTTGTTCTTACATATAAACTCCATGCTAACAGATTACGTAGCCCCTGGCAGATATACAATACATTTCAAAAATTGACATATCCCAAACACTAAATTGAAAATAAAATTATTTTTCTATCTTTATTGCTTGACCGTTTTTCATTTTCTTCTTATGCTGATCCCAATCTCTGGTTTCTGCTTTCTTCTGTCTTCTCTTAACTCTTTTCTGTAACTCCTGTTCACTTGTCATTTCTCTCTCTTCCTGTCTTCACTTCCTCCCCTTTATTCATCTCTGATATTGATCTCTTCCGTTCAGCTTTCTTACATTCATTTTTCTGCTTTACTATCCAGCTTTCACTCCTCCTTCTTACAAACCAGCTCTCAATCTTCCTCATTTTTACTGCATCTACCTACAACTTTCCCTGATCCCAGCCCTCGCATTCCTATCGCTCACTCTTTCTTTCTCTAACCTCTCACTAGCTCCTATTTCTCCCTCTCCACATGCCCAGAATCTCCTCTCTCTTCTCTCCAGGTCCAGCATCTCTCCTTTATAATCCTCACTTGATCCAGCTTCTTCTTTTACTCCCCCACCTCCCTAAATCCAGTGTTATACATCCAACATCCATTCCCTGTCCCCTAGTATCCTCTCCTATATCCAGCATCCTCTCTCTCTCTCCCTAGTCACCCCTGCCCAGGTTATCTAACATATCCCATTGTTGACCCTATCCTCCTTCACCTCCATCTATGTCTCTCTTCTTCATCCTGTTGTCAAATGCTGTTGAGTCGATGGCAACTCTCTAGACAGTTCATCCTATGGTCCAATCATGTCTAACACAACACATCACTTCAACTTCTATACCCCTCTCCCCTAAGTTGAGCCTCTCCCTATCTGTGCCCTTATTCTCTCTCCCACATACCCATCATGTCTAGCACATTCCCCCTCCTTCCCAAGTCCACCATTTGGCCATCTGTGTCCCTATTCTCCTCACAGCCCTTGAACACCATTATATTCAGCAGACCAGTATAATCCCCTCCATCAGCCCTCTCCTTCCCCAAGTCCAGTATTACCCTCATCGGTGCCCTTATCCCCCTCTCCCACAGCCCCAGCACATCATCCCTCCTCTTTCCCAATCCAATCTGCTGTGCCAACCTGGTGCCAACCTACAGTGGCCACCATCGAGTTCAACAAACACCCCAAATAGTGATTCAGGTCCTGCCCATTTAAGAAAAGTGGAAGGAAGTCCAAAAAACTGCCAACATGGTTTAAAGGTGAGGTCAGAGAGGCTGTTGTTGCCAAAAAAACATCTTTCAAGAAATGGAAAAAGGAGCCAAATGATGAAAACTGGAAACAACATAACTGGCAAGTTAGATGCAAGACATTGATAAGGCAGGCAGAGAGAGAATTTGAGAAAAAAGCTTGCTGTGGAAGCAAAAATGCATAATAAAAACATTTTCAAGTACATTCATAGCAAAAAACCTGTGAGAGAATCAGTTGGACCATTAGATTGTAGAGGGGTAAAAGGGGCACTAAGAGGGGACAAGGCCATAGCGGAGAGACTGAATGAATTCTTTGCTTTGGTCTTTATTGAAGAAGATATAGGGAAGTTACCCATGCAGAAATGGTATTTAAAGGTGATGCATCAGAAGAATTAAAAGAAATATTGACAAACCGGAAAGATAATATTACAACTGTTTGATAAACTGAAGAGCAGCAAATCACCTGGACTGGATGGTATACATCCGAGGGTGTTGAAAGAACTGAAATATGAAATTGCAAACCTACTATTAGTAATCTGTGAATTATCATTAAAATCATCTGTAATACCTGAAGATTGTGAATAGTCAATGTAGGGAGGAGTGGCCTAGTGGTTGGGGCAAGGTACCAGAGGCCAGAAGGTCAGTGGTTCAAATCCCACTAGAGGACAGCAACCTTGGGCCAGAAGGACTGGGGTTTCTAGTCCCACAGGTGCTCATTGTGGTCTTGGGCAAGCCAAGACCACATGTTCCATTGCCCATGTTTCCTGTAAGTATTAGTGTATGTGGTTCATATCCCCTCATGTTAAATTTATCCCCCAACCACTTTGACCAGATGAAAAGCAGGATATAAATGCAGCAATATAAATAAACATGTTTTTAAAAAGGGTTACAGAAGTGATCCGGGAAACTACAGACTGGTGAGCCTGATGTCAATACTGGGCATAATGGTACCAGGCTTTAGCCAAGGAAGGTCTTGTCTTACTAATCTGTTATATTTTTTTGAAGGTATGAATAAACAGGTAGACAAAGGTGAGCTGGTTGATATAGTATACCTGGATTTTCAGGAAGCCTTTGACAAGGTCCCTCATGAGAGACTCTTGGTGAAATTAAAAAGTCATGGGATAGGAGGCAGTGTACTATTGTGGATCAGGAACTGGTTAAAAGATAGAAAGCAGAGGGTAGGGCTAAATGGCCACTTTTCCCAATGGAGAAAGGTAAATAGCAGAGTACTCCAGGGATCTGTGCTGGGTCTGCTGCCTTATTACATATTTGTAAATGACCTGGAAATGAGAATAATGAGTGAAGTAATCAGATTTGCAGATGACACAAAATTATTCAGTCATTAAAACCCAACAGGATTGTGGAAAATTGCAAGAGGACCTTGATAAATTTGAAGACTGGATGTTCAAAGAGCAGATGAAATTTAATGTGGACAAGTGCAAAGTTATGCATCTAGGAAAGAACAACCCAAACTATGGTTTTATGATGCAAGGTTCCACATTAGAAACCACCACCCAGGAAAAAGATTTAGGTGTCATCGTGGATAAGATGTTGAAACTCTCTGCCCAGTGTGTAGAGGCAGCCAAGAAGGCAAATAGAATGCTAAGAATTATAAGGAGAGGAATGGAAAGTAAAACATAAAGGGTATTATAATGCCTCTGTATTGTTCTATGGTGCAACTGCAGCTGAATATTGTGTGCAATTCTGGCCGCCGTATCTTAAAAAGGATATAGCGGAATTAGAAAAGCTACAGAGAAGAGCTACCAAAATGGTAAAGGTGTTGGAAAGATATGCCTATGAGGAGAGGTTTAAAAGGTTAGGGCTCTTCAACTTGGAAAAGAGACTGCTGAGGGGAGATATGATAGAGGTCTATAAATTAATGAATGGAGTGGAACTGGTAAATGTAGATCGATTGTTTACGCCATCAAAAATTAGAAAGACAAGGGGACATGCAATGAAGCTACAGTATAACCCGATTAAGACTAATAAGAGAAAATATTTTTTTACTCAATGCGTAATCAAATCCTGGAATTTGTTACCGGAGGATGTAGTAAAGCTTTAAGTGTAGCTGGGTTTAAAAAATATTTGGACAAGTTCCTTGAGAAAAGGTCCATAAACCATTATTAAAGAGGACCCAGGAAATCCACTGCTTGCCCTACTAAAAGCATTGTGGAACCTGTGTGTCTTTTTGGGAAACTGCCAGGTACTAGGTTAAGTTATTATCTCCAATGTATACATATGCCTAAAATTTGTTTTCTTCATTTTAGTCCTGTTACCTCCCTTCGAGGGTTACATGTCCATTATATCTACAACTAAGGTATTCTTGGTAAATTAATATTGCTTGCTACACCCCTTAATGGTTTTATTTAATTTCAGTCATGTTTTATTGTTTGCTCTTAATTATTTAATTGTACTTGCGTATCCACACTTTTTAGTACTTTTATTCTGTTTTATACATTTTATGTATAGTTGATATATTTATTTATTTATATGATTGATTTTGATGTATATAGGTGTGTTTTATATGTTTTTAATCAGTATTTTGTTCTTTCCCAACTGTTCCATTTTTAATTTAATTTATTTTGTATGTTTCTATGTTTCCAGTACCTACTCCAACAACCCCTGATGAAGGTTTTCGAAACACGGCCTGTGTCGGGTTGTTAAATAGGTCTTTGGTATTATTATTAAATAAAGTGTTTTTCCACCCACATCACGTTTTGGACTGAGAGTTGATGCAGGGGGCAGTTGAAGTGGTGGACAGTTGCGGGAGGGTATTTTTTGGGGGGTATGACTTTATGAGGTGGTAGGGAAGTTGTGGAGGGTACTTTTTAGGGGGGAGGATAGTTTGAGAGGTAGTAGAGGAGCAGAGAGAAATTGTTTTTTGAGTGATTTTAAGAATCGGGCAGTGTCTAGCTTGGTCGTTTTTGGAGGTGTGGCAGTTTTCTTTTTTTGGAGGTGTGGCAGTTTTCTTTTTTTTTGAGGGGGAGGGGGAAGGATAAGCAATTTTTGTTTTTTCAACTCAAGCAGCTCAAGGATTTTCTTCTAGCAACAGAATAAACAAAATAAATGTTGAGTAAACTGCTTGACTAAGCTGTAAAAAGGTATGAAGCAGAGATCAGTATTAAGATGTTGAGAGTAGCTATAGAAGACCTTATATATCACCTCTTCATATGCTTTTCCTCATGAGCTGTTTCTGAACACAGCAAGAAAGACCTATTGTATTATACCTTCATCTTATGTGTACCCACTCATGTCCTTTCCTAAAATGAAGTATGGACTGGATAGGAAGTGTTAAAGTTTTATAAGAGGGACAATTTTGAAACCCAGATACTTTGCACTCTTAAGCATGCAAGCACATTTTCAGAAGTAAAGTTCCCACTAAGTTCCCTTTAGAAGTGAAGGTATTGGCCTTGCCATGGTCCCCGTCTGCGAACTCTGCACCTGCATTGCAGCTGGGACAAAATCCACAGCCGTAACCAGCTGTGGGGATTTCAAAATGTTATCCCCATGTGTGGTCAGCCAGCTCAGCTCTTTTCCCATCCCAAGACCCATCCCTTTTGCTTGCAGAAGAGGAAGGCCGTTTTCTGTAGGGCTTTTAACATGGGTAAACACTTGTTTAAAGAAGTTACATTTTCTGAAAATTGCTCTTTTTATGAACCAAGTGTCTTAAGGATTTCGTGTTGCAAATTGTCTCTTTTTATTTATATACTGCCTATTCTTTAAAGGGTTCAAGGCAGGATTACAGAAAACAAAGCAAATAGTTACATGAAACACTCAGTTACAAAAAATGAGTTATGAAAAACAGTCGTATGAAAGGCAAGTGGAAAAGGGAGGAGGTTTAAGTAACTGTTGGCTGAGAAAAACATAAAATTAGTTACATATCAAAACAAAGATGATTCTTAGATTAGGAATTAGCAAGAGCTGAATATATCAAGTTAATTTGAAAGTATCTCTAAAGAGTTAAGTTATTATTGCTTTAAAAAAATCCTTTAGGTTGGTGAGTGCTCTTAGAGCCAGGGCTGGTGCAAGGATAAGAGGTGCCCTAGGCACGTTTTAATTTTATTGCTGCCCCCTCTCCCCCCACCACCTCTATTGCTTCTGCAACTCTCTGGGACCTATTGCGGGAGCTGTGGCATTGAAACTGTGACACAGCACTTACTCATATTTTCCAGTGCTGCGTCACAGTTCCAGCCCTCTATGACCTTTGGCTCTGTCTCAGGGAAGACAGCATATCAAGTGTCTCTCCTTAGAAATGCTTCTAGAAACTGAGCTATGCAGTGAAAGTGGCTGGCTGGCTGGCTGGCTGGCTAATGCTGCTGGTGCCTCAAGAATGATCCATTAGCAAGAAATGTCAGGGCAGTGGTGATGTCCTGGTGTGCTGGCAGAGCTCTTCCCCTCCCCGCAGAGGGCTTAGGTCTGCCTCCAGCTGGTTGCATAAGTAAAGTGTTATCTCCTTGTCAGATTTTAACCTGCACATGCATTCTTCCTCTGTCAAGTCCAGGAACAGTGTCCTCAGCCAGTGTACCCTCTACAGAGGGTATCTCCCTCTCCCCTCTCTCTCCTGTGAGCTAGAACATACAGGGGCAGCCTGTGGCTTGCTCTCATGGTAGACATCACCACCCACCACCAGCAAAGGCACAGGGGCATACCTACAAGCCAACACATGCAAACAATGCTACAGAGACATACCTACAAACCAACACACACACACACACACACAGGGATTCTAACACATGGAAACACCTAGAAATATACATAGAAATACTGGCACAGGAATACTATCACAAAAAGAAACAAACACTAGTACAGGGACACACCCACAAACACTAGCACAGAGGCATGTTCACAACATTGGCGCTCACATCCAGGGACACACACACATATTCTCAGAGAGAGACACAGACAGCTCAATGCAGCAAAGTGTGTTGTTAGGACAGAATGTAGGTCACAGAATGCAGGAAGGAATCTAACATGAACATAATCAATGCACAAATGTTACTATGTTAACGAGGCATTACTTGCATTGGCGTGATATACAGACCTCCTTCACAGGGAGAAGAGGTGGATGGAAATTTAATAGAAGACCTACGCAGCATTGCCAGGAAAGGGGAAGTGCTACTGATAGGGGATTTCAATATGCTGGATGTTGATTGGCACATTCCTGCTGCAGTATCATCTAGAAATAAGGAGATCCTGGATGCTCTACAGGGAGAACTATTCAGGCAACTGATAACAGGACCCACACATGAAGGGGCCATATTGGACTTGGTACTTACCAATGCTGAAAGTGTTTTTGATGTTAAAGTGGGAGATGATTTCGCATCCAGTGATCACCAGATGGTGTTGTTCAGTATTAGGACTACGGCTGATAAAATCCACTCAAAAGTGAAGGCCTTAGACTTTAGCAAAAATAACTTTGCCAAGATGGACCAATACCTAAAGGAATCATTAGCGGGATGAGAACAGCTGGAATATGTGGAAAAACAGTGGGCAAAACTGAAAGGGGATATTTTAAGGGCAACCAACCTTTTTATTAAAATGGTAAGTAAAGGTAAAAGGAAAAGGAGACCTCTATGGCTTTCGAAAGAAGTAGTTGAAAAGGTGAAGAAAAAGAGGTAGGCCATCATGAAATATAAGAGATCACAGAGAGAGGAAGACGGGCATCTATATTTAGAAAAACTTACATAAACTAGCAAAGTAGTCAGGAAAGCAAAGATTCAAAAAGAGGAGGAAATAGCCAATGCAATAAAATGGGGGGGGTCAGACATTTTTCAGATATGTTAGTGAGAAGAGGAAGGGAAAAAGTGGTATTGTCCGACTCAAGGGTGAAGGGGAGGAATATGTAGAAGCTGATGAGGATAAAGCAGAATTGCTTAACCCGTTTTGGACAGCTCGCATATTCTTTCTCTGTTCTGGATGATTTATTAGATTTGTTACACTGAAACAACTATGAAATACCATCAATAATAAAAAAAATATTAAAACTCTGCAGAAAATAGAAGTTTCACATAGTGTATGTTTTTCATGCACTGGTCCAATATAGTATATGGTCCGTCTTTAGAAAAGATAGGATTCAGTTCCAATATTCATTGACAAACATGCTGTATGATACTATTGAAACTGCAGTTTTCATTTAAAACACTTTGGGGTATGTTTACTAAACCGCGGTAATCGTGAATAACGCGCGTAATGTACGGTTAACGATCGTTCGCACGTCAGAACGCGCGTTCGGACGTGCGAACGATCGTTAACCATACATTACGCGCGTAAACCGCAGTTAACGATTGTAAACCCCCGTGGCGTGTTGAAACAGCGCGGAAGGTGGAGAGTGGGCGGAGAGAAGGGGTCAATGGGTGGAGAGTGGGCGGGGAGAGGCTCCCCCCACACCAACGCGCTGATTATCTGAGCTGAATCCCAATGCGAATGAAAACCTGCCGTTAAAGGCATATGAAAGGGAAGAGAAACCATTTCTGTCAGCAATGTACAGCAAAACCGGGGAAACTGACAAAACGTGAGCAGTGTGATACATGTGCACAGAACAAAATAGCAAATAGAAATGTAAAAAGACCATAACAAAAGCCAAAAGAAATTATAAACCAGCTGGGCAACAGTGATATTAATGGGCAACCAGAAAAAACACTCCTTGGAAAGCCCAAAAAACCAAAAATGATGTTTGGAAGGGTCTGCGGAGCGAAGACCCGTCCAAAAATCATTCCCTAGTTCGGTTTTCCCTGAGCTCTCCTGGGAGTGTCTGCTATGGTTGCTCATTAATATCACCATTGGGCAGTTTGGTTAGGGTCTATCCCCTTTTTCCGAGGTCAATTTCGGGGTTTATGTGCACCTTTGTCTACATACAAGGTGAATGAGCCGACAGTAAAAATGTGCAGAGCAGGGTTTCTGACTCACTCTGCCAGGTTTTCTATCTCCAGGGACTGCGCTGTCTCTGTGTCTACAGTGTGGTGAAGCGGACACAGTCAGTACCTGTAGGACCAGAGGGTCACAGGCTCAAATCTCAGCTGGGTCACCTACCAACCCAGTCCCCATATTTTACCCACCACTAAACAGAGATAGTAAAGACACCCCTTTATTGCAGAGAACATGGGTCAAACACCTATATTTTACCCTACACCCCCCCCCCCCATAACAATGGGCATTACCCACAGCCGAGTCCCACAAATGCAGTCCTGGAGTGCCACACCTCAATCAGCTCATAGGCATTTTCCAAGATAAGGACATGTCAGCATGTTGGCGGAAGGGTACAGGTGGTGGAGGGGGCAGTGGCTTTTAGCCACAGCAGACAGTGGCCCAGCCATGTGCAGGCTGGCACGTCTACCGCAACAGACAGGCCCTGTCGGATGTACAGTCATGGACTCCCTAGGGAATGCAGCCTATCTGTGGCAACACAGTGGTGCAGTGCACACAGACAGTGTGTGCAAGAACAGAAGGTCACTGGTTTAAAGCCCAGCTGGGGCTACTGGCAATACAGTCCACATATTTTTCCCACAACTAAACCGTGATTTTACTGTAAAACCTTCATTGCTGAGAACATATGCTTGGTTAAGACGCCTATATCTTACCCCACCGAGCACAGACACCATAAACAGGCGCATAACCTAGAGCAGAGTCCCCAAAATGCAGTCCTGGAGGGCCACACACCAGTCAGGTTCAATGCTGCCTCAAATAAAGATGCCTGTGCTGCATATCTATGCTCACCCCCATGGCATGCAGATGTAGCTCATGCATATTAATGATCGACAGCATGAAAATCCGAACCTCTGCCGTAAAGCAGCAGCCAACAGAGTGCAGACACACCCACACCCACACACCCAGGCCCCATTGGCAAATGCCTCCTGGTGAGGCAGGACATTGGGTCCTGTGTGCATCTCCCAATACTAGCATTTGCATGCCTTAGCAATGCCACCCCACACCTGGGTATGCGTTACACACCTATCAAACGTGTCCTATGATTACTGGCAGATAGCAAGTCCTACGTTAAGCACAGTTTGCTCATTGAGCCCCATCGTAACAATATTTCTGATGTCTGCATTGTGTGCTTCAGGTCTGGTCTCTGACAGTGTTTACCACCCTGGGGAGTGACCCCCAACAGTATCGCGTACCATATCCATGCCTTTACTGTGCCCAGGACTGGTGTGGTGGGCAGGGCTGCTGAACCCCTCTACAGTTGCACAATGCTTGCATAGGTGTCGGAGTGTGTGTCTGTCTATACAGTGTGTGGAGGCTGCAAACACCTTCCACAGCCCACACTGCCAGCACTGTTGCCAGTATTGGCCTGCCAATGTGCATAATGAGGAGCGAGGTACCATGGGTATAGCCCAGACAGGGCGGCCTGGCCAGGCTGCATCTGCACAGCGCATAGGGCACTGACTGTGACATATTAGTGCCTGGCCACCACCTACACAGACAGGGTGTCTGCTGTATTTCCTGCAGGGAGATCAATCTCACCCTGACTGTTCAGTGGCCATGGCATGGCTAGGCATCCCCATAGTGCCATATAGTATTTATGTTATGTGATATTTATGTGTCTTCTTTTGGGGGCCAGTCACTGACTGAGCTGCTTGTTGTGTTTGCTGCCATCCCAGGTCTGGGTGCACGCATGTCCAACAGGAACATGCATCATGGACCAACTAGCAGACTGTTTGCAGCTGTTATGTGTCTCGATGGAGTGCATTGCAGGGTGCAGCGGCTGAAGGCCTGCTGCAGGAAAATATCAGATAGTGTCTGGGTGCAGCCTAGCATATACAGGCCTACTGTTTGTCTGCTCTTGTGCTATGGATATGTAGAGCGCTGCAGTGACTGCCCTGAAGGGTGTTATTTCCACAGCTGAACTGAGGTTGATGGTCCCCCCATTGCAGGGAGGTAGAATGTGGATCTGTTGATGGGAGACCCGGTTTACCACCATAATCCTCCTAGGGGTCCGTAGGGACTACACCTGACTGAGACAGACAAATATATCCAAGGTGTTTGTGCAGAAACTACCTATCTCACACATTAACACTGCTTTGGACCTCCACCATGGCCTATGTCTGCCATGGATGGTTCTGTGGACCTGGTGCTGGGCACCTCACTGCACCCTCAGGGTGAGCACAGTAACCGCACAATGTGACGGTGTGTAGCTACTGTGTGCCAGTAAAACACACGGTCAGTACCCCCTACCAGGCTAAGGTGCTGTGGGGGTGCACATGGTCAGTTCCCCCTAACAGGCCGAGGTGCTGTAGGGTTGAATTCCCCATCTTGTGTTAATCAGTGGACAGCTGATTTGCATGTGTAGTGCATCATGGTTGTGACTGCTCCAATCAAACCCTGTGAACCACAGCAGATGGACTGTGTGGTGAACTGAAGTCGCTCTGTAGCCAGCTAGGCATGTAGAAGGAGCTACAGAGGTTTACTCCACTGGCAAATGCACTGACTGTGCAGCCAGAACCTATGGGTATGAGCCCACTGTAGTGATACATGGCAGGGCTGCCAGGTGCATCTGCATCTGGAGTAGTGGTGTCTGTAACCCAATAATAGCAGAGGTAAAGTACAGACTGCAAGCCCATGTTTGTCATCAAAAACCCAGAGAGGAACGACAGAAAGGGTGTAAGAGCACACCTGAGAAGGATACAACTAATGCCATACATCTCAAAATAGACAGATACACAGAAGCTCTACATTGGTCCGGATGCCACCTCCACAGTTTGCCAATCAGGGATACTCTCTGTGCCCTGGTCTCCATCCACCCCCCTCAATCCATGTAAACAAAAGGGACATTACAAATGTGAGAGACATCTCTACATCAAGGACAGTCCTCGACAAAGCAATGTGAAATATCCCTTATGTGAGATGTCTGAAGCAGAAGGTGTTAGAACACATGCTGCAGACCCTGCAATATATAGCAGTAGGGCAAAAATGTGGGGTATTCAAAATCAAGCTCATGCCCACAGGCTAGGATAAGCCATAGGCCATCACATGTATAGATGGTAGCGTTAATGTGAGTTGCAGTACAACATGAGGATCTGTAATCAAACATGCCAACGCACATGCCAACGCATGAGCCTACGCACTGCCGCACCTACGTAAGCAGGACCTTCCGCCAACAGCAATGCACATAAGCACGCGCCGTGTCATGGCCCCAACAAGATGTATTTGTGTGCGTGGCCACGCCCTCGCCAACGCACGTAGCTACGCCCTCATGAACGCACGTGGCTACGCAGCTGAGATACACTCAGAGCATATGGCAGCCATGTCAAGAAAGCCTGCCTTCACGCACAGCGACCTGTACCTGCTGACAGAGCTCTTCTGCCTCCGCCAGCAACGCCTCTTCCCTGGCTCGTCCAGGAGGCAGAACCTGACAAGGGTGAGGAGGGCCTGGGACCGCCTCACCCACAGATATAACAGGAGCTCTGATTACTCATGTGAGGTAAGTGTTTGGGGACAGGCACCCCAAATGAGGATGTGGTGAAGAACAGCCTGTAACCAAAGCACTAATAAA
The DNA here is from genome assembly GCA_033557465.1 of Ichthyophis bannanicus. NCBI lineage: Eukaryota > Metazoa > Chordata > Amphibia > Gymnophiona > Ichthyophiidae > Ichthyophis > Ichthyophis bannanicus. The sequence goes on along the minus strand of CM066032.1, from coordinate 306,456,537 downwards.
ATCTGCACTGCTGAAGAATGTCTGGTGTTGTCGCATCCACTCACCCAATATCAGAACCCCCAAACCCACAGGGGGTAGCTGTAACCATGGCAGAGGTGAACTAATGACCACATTGGTATGCTACGGGGCGCAGTTGCATCCTCAGTGATGTGCACAATCTACAGAAAACCACAGGCCCACTACCAAGGCCAAGAGACACACAGGGGTCTGTCACATGCCCCTGTCAGCTAGCACAAAGCACAAAGACATCCCAGGATGCTGCAGGCCCCTAAAGGGGGTCCCCCCCTGTCCTGGTGCTATGGATACAGGCCTTGTATGTGCTCACAACAAACAGACCATAGCCCCAGGATGCTGAAGATCCCAAATGAGGAGCCCATCCCCTGTCCTGGTGCTATGGTAGCTGGGCCTGTTTGTGACTACAGTAAAAACACACATCCCCAGGATGCAGTAGGCCTCACCGCAGGTCTCCATAACCCATGCTGGTGCTGTAGGGAATGCCCCAGTCAGTGAACACAGGGGCAAACCAGATCCCCAGGATGCAGTAGACCTCAGCTCAGAGCCCTACCCCTCATCCTGGTGGTGTGGGGAATGCCCCAGTCAGTGAACACAGGGGCAAACCAGGTCCCCAGGATGCAGTAGGCCTCAGCTCAGAGCCCTACCCCTCATCCTGGTGGTGTGGGGAATGCCCCAGTCAGTGAACACAGGGGCAAACCAGGTCCCCAGGATGCAGTAGGCCTCACCACAGGTCTCCATAACCCATCCTGGTGGTGTGGGAAATGCCCCAGTCTGTGATCCATTGGGACAAACCATATTGCACACTGATAAATATATGTGTCGCGGCAGAGTCCCCGAAGGGGTGTCTGTCCCCTAATGTCAATATGTGTTGTCACTCCAATAGGTGGAGGATCTCCGCAAGAAGGCGCGGGAGCTGAGGGCAAGGTACCCCCATTTTGTGCGCCGAGTGCAGATGGAGCGGCTGGCCCAACAGGACGGTGAGTGATGTGACATGGCCCTGTGGGACACTGGCTGTCATGACCACAGGATGTATGTGACTGCTGTGGCTGATGTGTGAACATGGAGATGACATGTGTTCCCCTCTCCCACAGCGGATGCACGTACTGCGGAGGAGCCAGTGGTGCAGGATGCGGGGCTCAGGGAGCCGCAAAGAGATGACAGCCAGGAGTTGTTGCCCGACCCAGTGGACATGGTGGAGGAGCGCGGCACACCACCTCATGGGGGCGAAGCAGCATCTGACGCAGAGGGGGAGGAGGAGGATGTGGGGGAGGGGGGCCGGGTGTGGAGGACATGCAGCTGCCTCGTGTGGCTACGGCGGGGGAGGAGGTGGGGGAGGGGGAGAGGGCAGAGGTGCTGGGAGGGCAGGGGGAGGAGGGGCAGGTGCAGGTGGCTCGGGAGGGTAGGGGCCCTGCTGTGGTGGGACAGGGGCCGGAGGGAGGTGACTGTCCAACGCGGAGCTGGAGAGGGATGGGGTGGGTGGGGGTGGGGGGTTGGCACGTGTGCCAGGTGCCCATCTGCATGGGCTGTCACAGGGCTACGGGGGCGCCAGCGACCTGCACCATGGTGATGGCGATGCGCCCCTCCTGGATGTGGGCATGGCACACATAGCCGAGGACAGGCGCACCGTGGATGCAGCCACACAGACACGGGGAGACCTGTGTCTGTGTGGCTGCATGTGCGGGCTGCTCGTGGCCGTGGCTGTGCCTGCGCATGCACATGCCCAGAGGCAGCACGCCCTCATCATGGGGCAGGTCCTTGCAACCCTGACCATGGTGGCTGACCGGCTGCGCTTGCTGGAGGAGCGTGTTGCTGGGGGCGCGCCGGATCATCCACCATGTGACAGGGGTCCCCGGGGTGTGTAGCGTGCGGATACGCATTACACACCCGCCCTGTGACAGCCCATGCAATGGCCTGCCCCACTCATGGTGGGCAGCAGGGCTGGATGACAGCGATGATGGCCAATGCCAAATCCCCCAAAATATGTTTTTTGTAAATAAAGTTGTACATTGTTACCAGTTAACTGTGCTGTCCAGATATCCCTCTTTGCTATGGGTCAGTGTTGTGTGAGTGACACATGTGGACACACACATGTGTGTCAGTGTGAGATGCAAAGGGTGGATGCAGGGTACTGTACACGTGTCATGCGTCTAGCGATATTACGGCCATTACATGGGCTAGTGCCATGCATGTCCATAAGAACACACATCTAACAGTGCCCAGGGGTCAGCAGTGGTGGAACATGCAAGGCTATGTGCAGCATCTGTGATGGGCGCAGACCAGGGTGGATGATGGCATGGACACAGCAAGTGGGCTAATGGACACTGAGCCTGGAAGTGCACAGGGCTAGGGGTGGACAGAGTGGACATGACCGCAAGGGGACATGGGCTGGGCCACTCATTTGTTCCATTCGTTGTGTATGTCATGGTGTTGTGAGGCTTTTTACAAATGATGCACAGGGGGTTTCACTGCATCAAGGGTGACTGTTGTCAGTCGTCTATTTTACATACATAGGATGGAACAGAACACAGGACAGCAGTTCGGTCACAGACCCCTGCAACCACATGGACTGTCCCTCCAAACATGTGCTTGTGGGGCATCTCCGGAGGGTCTGGATAGTACGCAAAGTGCCAGATGTTAGTGGCAAGGGAGGAGACGGACATGTAGTTGGCATGTGGGGAAACCTAACCATGTGCTGTCATGTGTGCTACACTGAGGGTTGACCAGAAGCCACAGGGACAGTTATCGGACACAGTACGATATGTAACAGAGGAGACTGGCAGATAGACTGTCATTCCAAATGTGCCTGTGTTACAGTCTATGGACATCGGAGGACAACTTATAGACTCAGTAGTGCCTGTCTATGACTGAGGGTATGCAGTACATCCCCAAAGCTGTGCTCGCAGTCTGGGTAAGTGTATCTGCTGTGCTCTGATCCCGTTGGTGTTTCCTGAGACCTGGATATGTGGAGTCCTATCCTGTTCAGATAGAAGATGGCAAAGCATGATGAGTGGGACATAGACACCCCATCTATGTTCTGGTGCCCTCAGCAACTCATGTCCTCCTCCGAGGACCCTTTGATGTCAGAACTAGTCATTTTGTGGAAGCAACCTGGCCACATGCCATATCCTAGCTCCCCCCACCCACTAAGATATCAGTCTAACCCCCCCCCCCCCCATGAGCTCATGTAACGGCCCTGCACCATCATGGGTGCACTGTATGTCAAACACCACCACCACGCATCTCTAATCAGAGCCAATGCAAACTGCCCAGATCCGGTACTAACCCCATCAGGGCATTTCCAGGAAGCCCCGAATAGCCCATTGGCAGACCTCCCCCCCCCAATCATCCCACTGCACATTACCAGTCCAACCCCCCCCCCCATCACCCACAGCCCACCTAATGTCATGCCCTTTCCCCCTCCATAGGCCATGACCGGTTGTACCCCCCCCCCCCGGCTCACGGGGAACGGATGCGGAGAACAGATGTTGGCTGCAGCTGCTGGGTAGTGTGTGCCTGCTGGTGTGCGCCCAAGAACAGGTGGGGCATCCCATGCTGGCCACAGCAGTGTCGGTGGCTACACCGTCTGGCAGAATAGTTTGCATCAGGCAGGCCCCAGGGTCAGGCATGGGTGAACTGTGCGTAATACTGCTCCCCACAAGCAACACAGGAGACATGACATGTGCTACAGCCGCATGGTCTGCGTTTTATTTCCCCCTCCCCCTGCCCCTGCCATGCCTTGCGTGGCCCCTCCCACCCTGTGATGACGGTGGCTCTGCTGCCGCCATTGCTGCCGCTGCTGCTGCTTCCACTGGTGCTGGTGGAGGTGGTGGTGGTGGTAGCGCCGACCCCATGTGTGCCGCTATGCTTTTCAGGCTCGCAGCCATGCTTTCTGCAGCTGTGACAAGCCTCGGGACCCCCCAACAGGACCCTGGACATCATGCGCTGGTGTCGGCGTAGTGCACGCCTTTGCCGGCGCTGCTCCCTCAGACCTGCACGCAGTAAATGCCGTATACCTGTGGAGACAGCAGGTAGTGCATTGTCGGAATGAAAATAAACGACTACCTTTGCAGACGCATTGACAACAGAACACAGTTTGACACTCACCCTCTGCATCCCTGTGTGCCGCTGCGGTGTGCGCCTGCATCTGCTGAATTACATCTGCCACTGCGGACAGCGCCGCATCCCTGGTTCGCAGTCCTGCCTCAGCAAACACGTTCCCGGTGGCACCATTGGTGTTTGTTTCCCCTCCACAGGCAGGCTGAGTGATGGTCCCAATGTCCTCCCCTGGGGGGGTTGGGGGAGCTCCAGCTTCTACCTGGGACACCTCCGGCACAGGGTCCATGGGGGTTGCCGACCAGGGCTGACTGTCCCCTTGCGCCTCCTCGGCAGCATCTATAGTGCCTGTGTCACCTGTGGGACACAATATCATATAGGTCAGATGCGGCATGACTGCCTGTCTGCACCCGTCCCACTCCCCTAAGAGCACATGTGTGTGGGTGAGCCACGTGGGTCCTGGTGGGGGCTCCTCCCTCCCACCCCCCCTTACCTAGCTACCAATGCCGAGGGCGCCGTTGCCCTGCGAGTTCCACTGCCCCCCTCCCCCTTGCATGTTACCACACACCCCATGCATCCCCGTTTATTTATTTTATTTATTTGGTAAACATTTATAAGCCGCCACTTCCAGCGATCAGCAGCGGACCATGGTGTAAATACAGGGAGTAACTTATTCAATCAAAGACACAATATGATTTGAGGGAAGGGTACACCAGAATCACAAAGAATTTCAAATATACATTACATTTTGATCATCCAGGTGTGAGTAACAAAAATGAGCTACAATCACATAGAATTACAAATATACATTACATTTTGATCATGCAGGTTTGGGCAACAAAGTGAGCTAATAAATAAACATTTGTTTGATCAGATTTTAAATATACATTACAGGTTTTTCAAGTACATAGAATACATTTGTATATGCAATCCTACTAACATTGACATCGGGTCTATTTTGTCTCCTAAGCTTCAGGGGTTAGGCAACTTGGGTAGTGAGAGGGTGATGAAAAAACTGTCTAGGTGATACCGTAATGTTCTTGGAAAAGGTGGGTTTTAAGCTTCTTTCTGAAGTCCTGAATATTGTTGATCAGTCGTAACTCATACGGAAGCTTGTTCCAGAGTATGGGTGCAATGTACGAGTATGCCCGGTTGCTCGTTCCCTCTTTAACATCTCTTATACTACTGGGAACGCAGAGAGTATTCAGGTTAGTAGTCCTTCGGCATCTGTTAGGGGGCTGTGTGGTTATGAGGTTGTCGAGGAATGATGGGGCTATCCTGTGAATGATTTTGAAAGTAGTTACCAGTATTTTGTATACTGCTCGTGCTGAGATTGGGAGCCAGTGAAGCTCAATCAGTACTGGTGTAATGTGATCCCTTAGTTTCTTATTCAAGATGATCCTGGCTGATACATTTTGTGCCAATGGTAAGATGTTTATGGTTTTTTTTTGGAAGGCCTTGCAAGATGGCATTACAGTAGTCAAAGTGAGGAATGATGAGCGCTTGAGCTACTGTTCTGAAGTCAGTTTGTTCGATTATGTTGCGTAGGGGTTGAAGGACTCTCAGTTTATGAAATATTGCTCTGTTGGTCAACCGGAGATGTTTGTCCATTTTTAGGTTAGCATCAATGAGAACTCCTAGATATTTGATCTCATTTTTGGATTGATAGGTGGTGGTGTTAAGGGTGATTGAAGCAGGTGGTTTGAAGTCTTGTTTACTTGATACGAACATCACATCAGTTTTTTTGTGGTTTATCGACATGTTGTTATCTTGGAGCCATTTTTGCATTTCGCCCAGGCATTCTTCTATTTGATTGAGATTAGGATTATCTATATCAAGTTGAGTGTACAACATGATATCATCTGCGTATAAGTGGTATCTGATGTTATGTTTTTGGAAAATCGTACAGACTGGCTGGATGTAAACATTGAATAGTAGGGAGGAAATAGCTGAGCCCTGAGGTATTCCTTGGGTTTGCGGGAAAGGCTTTGCCTGCTTGTTATTGAAGCGTACCTGTTGCATTCTATTTGTGAGGTATGACTCGAACCATTTTAACGGTGTTCCTGCTATACCTATGGACACAAGTCTTTGCAAGAGTGTTTGATGATGGACTGTGTCGAATGCAGCTGATATATCAATGAATATAAGAAGGAACATCTTATTTTTGTTTTCCAGACCCTTGATGAGGTTGTCAATGAGCGCAATGATTAGGGTCTCAACTCCATGGTATGGTCTGAAGCCATATTGATGGTGGTCAAGGATTTTGTTTTCATCTAGGTGGTCCTGCAATTGTAGTTGGGTTACCTTCTCAATAATCTTAGCAAGGAAGGATATGCTTGATATAGGCCTGTATGAGGTTGGATCTTCTATGTTGAGCGCTTTATTCTTTAAAATAGGCCTTATTAGGGATCTTTTAAGTTGGGCGGGCATAATACCCTGCTGAAAAGATTGGTTTACTATGTGCGTTATCAGCTGGGCAATTTCCTGTTTAGTAGATTTGATCCATTCTGCTGGGCAGGGATCTAGCAGTGAAGTTGTTGAATTTAGGTTAGTGATGGTGTTTATGATCATCCTTTCGTCGATTATCTGGAAGGTAGACCATCTTTCTTTCTGTTTACAGCTTGAGTTCATGCTGTCCAGCTGCTTGGGGCATGTAGTGATTACATTCTGTGATTGGATAGACAGGTTTTGAGGATTTAGTTTGTTAGCATAGTGATTCGCCAGATCTTGGGCCTTTATATTTCCATTACAGTTGACTTCCGGCAGGGGCTTCGTGAGAGATTTGACTAGCTCAAACAGCTCTCTGGGTCTGTTAATAGCCTTGTTGAGTACTTTGGTGTGGTGAGCTTTCTTGGCAAGGTTGATCTCATGTTTATATTTGGCTAGGAGCTCCAGGTATTCAGACATGTGCAGATCAGACTTAGTTCGTCTCCATTTTCTTTCCAGTTTTCGTAAGTCCTGTTTCATTTTGTGCAATGGTGAGGTATACCAGGGCTCTGTTCTAGCTTTTGTCTTCCTGGTTGATGACTTCCATGTTGGCTCTGAGCTGGCCTCTATTGTAGAGTTCCATTGTTTGATTAGATCTTCGACATCATAGTTGTCAAGGGTTATGTGTACGTTGAGCGATGTTATCAGGGTTTCCTTGTTGAATTGTTGGAACTTTCTTCGTTGTTGATTAGTTGGACCAGATAGTAGCTCGTTCGTTGAAGGGCCTGGGTAAAGAGTGATCTGGATTTGATAGTGATCGGACCAGGGAACTTGGGTTATGTGGATCTTGGGTTGCATCAAGTCAGGTTGTAATGGCATCTTAGGGAGAAATACCAAGTCAAGGGTGTTTCCTTTATAGTGGGTTTCTTCTTGTATTAATTGATTATATCCGAGCTGGTCCATGGCTTCGAGGAAAGAGGTTGCCTGGACATAGGGAGTTGAGTTCAGATTGAAGTCGCCTAGGATTATCTGGTATTTCTTGACTGGAGTGGTAGAAATGGCTTCGAGAATGTCTGCGAGGGTGTCATCGTGTGGTGTTGGAGGTCTATATAGCAGGCATATCGACAGGTTGTTATTCCCTATTCGGAGGATGTCAATTCCCTGTATAGTCGTATTTGAAGCTCTTGTAAGCCCTAGCGAGGTATTCGCAAGGATGAGTACTCCTCCTCCCTTTTTGTGTGTGCGTGGGCAGCTGAATATTTCATATCCTGGCTATCAGCCCTGCAAACACAGTCCTTGTTCGACACAGGTGCATTGTGCTGTCCCGTCGGCCACGTTAACACTTGTGTGGCCGTGCTGCCTCAACCAGCCCTGCACCTTCACCCCTGCAACACATTGGCAGCCTATGCTGGTACTGTGGGACCTTTCGGTTTGCCCCCGCACCCATCCGCTTTGCTATGCCACAGCCTGCCCACCATGGACATGTCTCCCCCAATGGGTCATGGTCCTGAGGCTGGTTGTATGCCTGTGCTGCCCCCTGTGTCCCCATTTTGCAAAATCATGCCACCTACACCACCCTCCACCCTTGGCCACCCCCACACATGTGCGCTTGCAGGCTCCCACTGCTGCAGATCACTCTCACACTTACCAGCACTTGGTGTGCTGTGTCCAACTCAGGGGGAAGGCCATGGATGTACATTGCTCCGAGTCTCTGTGCCAGGCGCCGCTCCAGTGCTGTCAGGTTGGCGACCTGTGCTGGGCCTCCTCCTGTGCTCTGGGCCCCTCTCCTCTCTCTTGCCAGCTCGTTTCGTATATTACGTTTGATATCGCAATATCGTTTTCATAGGCTCTCCACATCCCTGTGTGGCCCATCTGCAGCTGCCACCTCCGCCTGTACCTTCGCCCATGCCATGGCATGTGTGGCACCGGTTGTTGTGGAGCTCTGTGGACCAAAGAGTATGTCATAGCGTTCCAGGATGCCTGCTAGGAGGAGATCATTCTCCTCCTGGCTGAACCACACTGCCCTCTTGCGAAGCTCCTCAGGGAGGGTGGCCCGGCGCCGCTTTTGCCCCATTGTGACAGTACCCTGTGGATAAGGGGTTTGCTGTAGGCCAGATGGTCCTGGCCTCTCCCCATCATCATCACGTGTGTCCATAGCTGGTACTTGTTGTGGTCCAGCATTATCAGACGTCTGGTCAGTGGTGTCCATCCCGACTGTGTGCTGAGGTGCATGCCATTTTGTCCTCCCTAGCTATATAAAGCTATCGTTTGGGTGTGGCTCTGGGCGCTTTGCGTGGGTGCGTTGCGTGGGCGCGTTGCGTACACGCGTAAAAATGCGCTGATCTGCGCACGCATGAACGTGATGTGATTATGTGCCCTAGGTGACCTAGTGTGCATGGTTTTCAGCTTTTCAGTATTCCCGCAATTCAGCCCTGGGTGTACCCACTACACGTGCCTTCCTCCTACAATCAATGTTGTGATGGTAGGTAGGACATATGTTTTCTGTCGTAGCAAGCGTGTATTTTTATTCAGCACGTTACCACACACGTTAGGTGGTGGTTCCGTTTGTGTAATGCACATTACGTGGGACGTGCGTTGCGTGTACGCGCGTGTGAACGCGGTTTACGTCTCTGTAACATCTTGGTGTTTTCCATATATGGGAAGGTGTATACCTCGCAGTAGCTTTACATCATGCTGCGTCACAGGGGGACACGTCGTTAGCTATTATGGAAATGGCTGTTGTCGGGTGCAATGCGGGGGTACGCGCGCTCCTTCACGCACTACGTTGCTGACTACCAAACATTGCTGACTAAAGGGTGTTGCCTGTGATGGATGTTCCTGGTTGAACAGGTGTGTGTTGTTTGTGTGATTTGTGTGCCCGCCCTGTACCCTATTTCCCAGCCACCTGTCCCCCATCCTGTGTCTATCATGGCTCAGACTGTGAATGCAGGTGGTGCAGTCATTGCATTGCTGGAGCTAGCTGGGCTGCGCGTTCTGGCAGAGGGAGATAATGGTCCTGGGGCTGAGGCACTGGGCATGGGTCCTAACCCGATGCAACACAGGCCTGCAGCTGTGGAGGGTCCACAGGCGGGTGTGGTGGAACAACGGTGTCATAGGTGTCCTGAGGGGCGGCCACACCTGCAACACCTCTACAGGCCCAGGGCCATGCTCCAAAACATCAGGGAGGACCAGGTGATCTCCCTCTACCGGCTGGACACAGGGGCTATTAGGGAGCTCTATGAGGATCTACGACCTGACCTCGAGCCCCTGACTGCCCCGTCACATGCTATACCGGGATTGGCCAAGCTCCTTGCTGCCATACATTTCTTTGCCTCTGGCTGTTTCCAATCCTCAGTGGCCACAGTGGGTGGGATGAGTCGGCCAACGTTCTCTCGCTGCCTCCACCGGGTACTGCGAGCCATGGTCAGCCGGGTTGGGAATTACATTGCCATTCCCAACAGTAGGCAACATTGGGTGGCCCTGGGACATGCATTCCAGCAGATTGCAGGGATACCACACGTGATGGGCGCAATAGATTGCACACATGTTGCCCTCGTCCCGCCACGCGACAGGGAGGTTGTGTACCGCGACCGCAAACACTTCCATTCCCTCAATGTGCAGGTTGTCTGTGATGCAGGTATGCGTATCCTGAATGTGGTCCCGTGGTTCCCGGGGTCAGCCCGTGACTCCTATATCCTGCAGAACTCAGCACTGTTCGGCCTGTTTGAGGCTGGCCAATATGAGGACTATGTCCTGCTGGGTAGGTATTCCACACATCCTGTGTGTACCTACCATATGTGTTTCACGGGAGCACCATTGTCACCTGTGTCCTCTGCATGCATGGCATTGTGCTGTTGTGTCCTGGTGCAGCCTATTCTGGACCTGTGACTACAGCATACCCTGTCACCTGGAATGTGGTCACATACCTCTGTGCGGCACCACACATCCCCCTGCCTACCATGTGCCTGTTCTTGCTCATCTGGGTCACCACGCACCCATGTGGTGTCGGCTGTACCCTGCCTTTGCTGTTCACTTCGCAAACATCCGTGTACAGGGCATTCTGGACACGCATGGTGTGTCCCCACCATGGATGTGGCTCATACACCTTTGGAGGTGTGACATATGTCTGCCTGTGTGTTGTGTCCATCTCCCGCCCCATGTGCCACGGGATTGTGCATGTGCCATCCGGGGGGGGGGGCCTTGGAGAATTAGGGGCACAGGACCAGAGACCTGCTGTACAGTGTGTATGGGGCCTCATTCGCCATGTAGGGGGTGGAATGTGTCATGGGCTATGTGCGAACCTGCTGTCACACATGTCTGCTGCATGACTGCTTTGGCCTGTCTGCACTGACACTCCCACTTGGCCCCCCTGGGTTGTGGTCCACTGACATATCCCCTGTGTGCCATATATCATGATTTTCCTGCGACTTGCACAACTGAGCATCTTTGTCCCGGCCAGTGTGTTTTTGAGCTCCCGGATGCACACTCTGGTGCACCCCCATCGTGTGCAATGCTGTGCCGTCAGATGTGTGTGACCATGTTTCTCTGCTGTCCATTTGTGCATTGCTACATCATGGGTTCCATAGGTTCATCCTCTCACGTGTACCTTACTGCCATTTCTGTTTGCAGGTGATGCAGGATATGGGTGTCGAGCCTGGCTGCTGACCCCTGTGCGTCTCCTTCGGACAGGTGCAGAGATGCGGTACAATGAGGCCCATGCCTCCAGCCGCTCAGTCATTGAGCGCACCTTTGGCGTTCTCAAAAGTCGCTTCAGGTGTCTGGATAGGACTGGCGGGGCCTTACAGTACGGGCCCTTGACTGTGGCAAAGATCATACTAGCCTGTTGCATCCTCCACAACATTGCTCTCAGGCACAATGTTCCAGTCGATATTAATGAGGATCTCGGGGTGGATCCTGTGTGCCCTCCTGCACCTGGCCATGTTGACACCCGTGCTGGGATGGCGGCCAGGCAACATCTGATTGAGGAGCTCTTCTCCTGTAAGTTCTGCTTGTGCTGGGGACTTTTATCTGGGTTGACCATGTGTGAGCAGGTGTGTGGATTGTGCAGCACTACCGTGACATGTCTCGATATGTCTGATGTGTTTTTGCCTCCCCAGGATGAGCTTCTGCTTTCCAGGCCCCCAGGGATTGGCTGACCATACTGCCCGATGCTGTGCTGCGTGTGGGGAGTGTGTGTACATCACTGCAACAGGCAGGTGACTCGGGTGAGTTGGCATACAGTGCGGTTTGCATTGCTGTCGTCATGTTCTGACACATGTATGTTGATTTCTCTCCACTGCTCCTATGGTGCTGCACATATCTATGGGCCACTACCCCTTCACCCTTAGCTTCCATTTGTCACACATGTGGCCATTACCTGTGCACATCTTGTGAGTGTTAATGTAGTTTCTGATGCACATAATGACAGGCTGTGTGCGTCAACCGAGACAGGGCATTGTATTGTTTGAGAGCATGTGGATCACTCACTGCCATTGTGGCATTGGCAGGATGCTTTGCACTCATGAATGTACTGTGATGGGGGTCTCCACTTGTCGGTGATTGTCGGGGGTCCTGCCATCTGCACCTTCTGGCATGCATACCTTGCATCACAGTGTATGTCTCTGTGTCTGCTTGACCTGTCTACATGACCGATCATTCTGCGCCTCCTTGCCTATGTGTGTTTCAGGGATGTGTCTGGCCACCGTTCCTGTGATGTTCCCTCATCCCTCTTTTCCCTTCTGCCTGTGGGCTACTATACATTGTGGGCATTTGTTATATATTATTTTCTGACGTGTCTCAGGTTTGCTGGTGCACAGATGTACATCAACATTTTGGTTCCACACAACACAACACACCTTGGACATGCTGCACTCACAGCTACCCATGCACACATGGTAATGCACGCACTCCATTGATGTCTGCAGCCTCTATTGGGGCTCTTTGTGCTTTTGCGTGACACGGACATTCCCAGTCAGGTCACAGCTCTAACTTTCACGTAGGCCTCAGCTTCCAGACTCTGGGGCATACACCACGTGCTGGCGCTGCATTTGGCCTGTTGCTATCATCATGTCTTTGGTTGTTGTCTGTGTGCGACACCACTGCTGGACATGCTCTGGATCCCAGTGGTGCCTGTGTGCCATGTGCATTTACATGAACATATTGGGATGGGGTTCTGGTCTTCTGAGACATCTCCTGCAGTGGTCCATGTGCACTGTGCCCAGTGTTGTGGCCATGTCATGTGGTGGTATGTATGCATTTTTGGGTGACCTCTTTCTATCTGACTGTCTCCTTTCAGACCTACAGGGTCCGTGGTTTGGTGTGGCATTCCATTTCCTGATATCTACATATCTTCACACAGGACACAGACAACATACATGACACATCTGCTACACTGCATCTGGAGATCCCGTCATCCATATGTGCGTGGACAGAGCACCCCTGTGAGACTGTCCCTGGTTGTTGTTGCCACAAGGATAGGGGCCTCTGCAATTTGGACACAGGCCTTCTCCTAAAACTCATTGCTGGCATATTTTGAATGTCACTGGGGGGACTGGGCCCCCGTTGCTGCCATGGACTGTCTGTGTATTTTGTTTCTTGCAGTAAAGGGGGGGGAGGTGAGCTGTACATGACTATGTGGCCATGATACATAACTGTCGACATGGCATGTTGCCTTGTCACTCTGCATGCTTTCTCCATGTTCTTTTGGTGGCTGAGGATGGTGACTGCTGTGCATACGGTGGGTGTGGACACTGTGGGGACATGTCATTTTGGAGCCCTTCACATCACATATAACTGTATGTTAGCGACTGCGGATGAGATGCGGCATAGGATTTGGGTTTGCACCAGTGGGGGGTGCTCAGGGTGTATAGGCTCAACAGGCAGCAACAGTTGGGTGCACTCACAAAATGGATTGGGTGTGTGCTGGCAACGGGGGCAGCGACACAGGACCCATGTCTTTCTACAGGTCATATGGTGCACCGGGATGCAGGATGCATTGGCTGCTTGGGTCTGGTGACTGCCTTTTGTGCACGACTGTTTGCACTTTTGATGTTTTGGATAAGTGGGGTGTTGGTCACCCAGTTTCATTGCCACTCGGGGGTTGCTAGTTTGGGGAACACCTGGCATTGATCGTTTCATTCCTTGATAGATGCTTATTTGCCCATATGCTGTGTGCAGCCCCATCACATCTACGCCCACCCTTCCATGGTTGAGCTGTGCATGTCAGTGTGGCCTTTTTGCGGCCTGTGTGCCACATTGTCTTGACTCTTCCTAGTTTCCCTCCTGTGGTGGGGCATGTGACTGGGCTGCCTGTTTACTGGGACCGCTGCTGCCGGTTGGTCCGGGCGACATCACTGAACTGGGTCATGCACATGCTCCTCTTACGGTCGATTGTCCATGGACACAGCCCATCCACATGGCTTTCCATTGGCCTGGACCCTTCCAGCCCTCATGTGTCGCTCCCCTGATATATTGCATTTGGTTTACACTGCATTATATTTCCTGGGGCGTGTGTGGACCTGTTCATATGTGCCTCCCATCCCACCTGTGGACTGTGATGTTGGCTGTGGACCCCTGCTCAAAATGTGTACTGCATCTTGGTTAGTCTTTGGGGTGCCCTCACCTGGCACACAGCTGTGGTTTTGTATGGTGACATGCTGTGGTCCTGTCTGCATCCATTTCTGTATGCCTACTGGTGTTACTGTAGTTATTCTTTTTCTGCAGCGCTTTCCATCCTAGTGTTCATGGCTTTTCACTCTCTCTGTTCCCCTGTTTTGCTGCCTTTCCTGCACTGGTACCTGTGGTCGCTGTAACAGTCATCTCTTGGCTTTTAGGTCCTGGCCGCTCTTATCATCCTCATCACAGTTGGGGACCATCCTTTGGTCCATCTATCTGCATCAGTGTGATGTGACATGTCCTGTATGTTGCTGTGCACTGTCACCCCATATCCTACACTGCTACCCTTGTCTGCATTGCATCTCTGTGTTCTTGGCGGGCCTGTGCCTGTTCTGCATGGCCACCTCCGCCTCCACTGGGTGACACATTTTCTCCTCAGCTGCCACACACTTTTTTTCTAGTATTCTAGGGTGCCAACAACCTTTGGTGGGTTGCTGTTGCCAGGACCATGTTTGTCTGCGCTGCTTCCAGACACATGGGATGTCCACAGGGGTGAGGGTCCAGTGACTCCCTACTCTACCTCCGTCAATCACCTGTTCATTGTCTTTACTGTGGGTTCTGTGTGGTGTTAGTACTACATCTGTCTCTGTTCCACGCAGGTCCTGCAGACACCACTTGCAGTCCCTAGGGCACACTGTCCTTGGCCCACATACCCTTTTTGGGACACCGTGCCATATGGTTCTATGGGCCAGGGTTCCATCTGCGCTCTCTTATCCCTGTGTACCTCATATTGCACTTAGCATGGGGCACCCTTCTCGGGACCATACTGGTCGCCTTTTTCAAACTTCTTCTTGGGCACACTGTTGGGCTACTGTCTGTTGCTGTTCTATGGCAGTGACGCACAAATTCATTTCTCCCTTCAAGGGCAGGCGCTGTGGTGGTGCCTACCCCCTCCTATGTTCATCTTGGGACTGCTGATGTACATGTGCAGTGCACCATGAGTGTTGTTGCTTTCACCCATATCCTTACCCCCCAGCAGTCACTTTGGGTGGTGACATGGTGCCCTTTCTTTGCCCAGTTAGGGGGTTATTGGTTCTGGTGGTACAGCCATCTGCATATTCTTTCTCCACATATTCATAGTATGTTCGTGTTTGCTTTTGCTTTTGACAGTGGCTTTCGCTTTATGAACCAGGTCTGTGATGTTATTGGGCCTTTTATATTTGGTAATGATCTTGGCCTTGGTCTTGATTGTGTTTGCCATATGCCCTTGTTTGCTGAGACCTTGGTTTGTTTCATTGACAGGCATTCTTTGTATGTGCATAGTGCAATTGCTGTGGATATGGTGTGGGGGTTTTGTAGCATTTCACAGTTCAGCTCCATGGGCTGGCCACCTCATTCTTGGGACTGTGTAATTTGCACTGACAATATGGGCGACTAGCTACTTCATTACCTGTGGGGGCCCCTATGTCATGGGTTTCAGCCCACAGATGGATTGTTTGGCGGCCCTTTGGGGGGCATCTTGTAGTTTTACTTTACATTGGTGCTGACAGCAGCACCACCCTCACAGTGCAGAATCCTCATGGTGCCTCATCGGGAACCCTATGGCATGACCTATGGGGCTCTCTGTAACACGCCCTATAGGGTGCCCTGGCAGACAGTGCACATTTACCTTTACCCTCTGGTATGACTTGTAGGGTGCCCTATGCAGCACCCTCAGGGTATAGCCCTGTGAGTGTGTGTTTGACAGCAGAACCTGTTCGACGTACATAACAAGCTGCTTCTGACATCACTAAATTGGTGTGCGGGTAATGTCGCAGACTCATCCACAGATACACCCGCCTGACAGGTACACATTCACATGATACAGGGCCCAGAGTTGGGCTGACCAATGCATGGCGTGGTGGGGTTTCCTGCAGGGGTACGATGGCAAGACAATTCGGGTCTTACCTGCCTTGTTTCCAGCACGGTTTGAGGTTTTATTTCCTTAATTACATGATTTGTGGATATATTTGACGTTGTACATATCTCAGACACGGTTCTGGATGCGAATTCACACTATTTTCTTCTTTTGTGGGCTGCGGCTCTCTTGATTAAACGGGCCCTCCCAATGAGGGGAGGTGGGCATTTTCTCCCACCTCTCAGGTTGGTTATGGCTGACAAAAAATGGGGAGTAACTATAGGTTCAACTGAGTGCTGACTGGTTATCCAAATCACTGACTATGGTTTGTGGAGGATAATGTTGCAGGCAGCTTTTATCTTTGGGGCCACAGGGGGATTTGAACTCACAGACCTTGCACCATCTGCCAGTGTCTTCACCATTGTGCTACGGATCACGCTGCCTTAGGGGACACCTTTTCTAACTTCTTATGGGGCACCCTGTTGGGCTACTGTCTGTTGCTACTATGTGACAGTGACACACACAGTCATTTCGCCCTACCGTGCCAGGGGGTTGTGTGGGTACATAACCCTTGTTGTGTTCATCTCTGGACTGCTGATCTGCATGTGCATTGCACCATGGGTATGTTTGCATTGGGACAGATCCTGACCAACACAGCGGCCCATTTGGGTGGTGTCCTGATGCCCTTCAGTTGCCAGCCAGGGGGTGGTTGGCAGCTATGGGGCTGCAGCCCGGTGGTTCCTTCACGGCCTGTGGGGCCAGTGGTCATGGGCTCAGACCCACAGTGGGCTTCTTTTATTGGGCTGTCTGCAGCATTGTATATTTTTAATGCACATTAGTGCTGCCAGCGAAACCCCTGCAGCATAATATAACCTTACAGTGCCTCATAAGGCGCACCATGCGGCACCTTATCTGGCGCCCTTTAGGTTGCCTAATATGGTGTTCTATAGGGGACATTTTGGTGTGCCTCTGTGGACAGTGCACTTTATAATGTGGCCTGTGTGGTGCATTATGGGGTGCCATCTGCAGCACCTTTGGTTGCACCACTGTGAGGGTGTGTTTGCTGGCAACACTACTGGATGTAAAAACAAAACATTTGGCTCCTCATTCCCTATGTAATGTACAGGATGGTGCCTGGCCCAGCCTTCTGCATTGGGCACACTGGGGAACCCAGAGGATTCGAACCCATGCTGCCTGTGACAGCGGTCCGTGAGGTAACCATTGTGCTACAGCTCTGCTTCTGTGATTTGTAGGCCTTCTTGGGATTAACGCTCGGTTACACGCGGTGACGCGCCATGGCGCCCTGTCATGCTCGTTAGTTTTTGGAACGCGCATTGTGGGAAACGATGTACCACCCATGTCCTTATTTCGGGTTTCAGTCTCTACCGCGGCTCCTACCGCGAATCGCACTAACGCACTTTAGTAAACATACCCCTTTATTATGATTGTGATGCAGTGGGTAATATAGAGCCTATGGAAATTCAGGAAAGTGAAGAGCTTACCTCAGATTCAGCTGTAGGAAAAGACACAAGGCACAGAGAAACAGCTGAGCAGAAAAGGCTGTCAGTGCAAGCAAAGCCAAAAGCTCATCAGGAGCACCTGTGTTCTAACTCTCACGTAACGTGCAGGGCAAGGAACCATATAAGGGAGAGTTTTAGTCAGAGAGGGAGGAGAGACGGAGACAGGAGCAGGAACAGCAGAGGAGTGCTGGGAAAGGAAGCTGCAATCCAGGAACCAGGAAGTGAAAGCAGAAACAGTGCTCGTGAGAGAGGGGTTGGAAGGAGCAGTGCTGGGAAAAGCTATGCTACAGGAAGCAGACCTGGAGAGAAGCCAGGAGGGGCCAGCAGCTCAGGAGGATGGTATGTGCAGCCAGTAAGCACAGGTCAGCCCAGAGGGAGTTTACCGGGTGAAGGGAACTTCAAACGTGGCTGTAAACTAAGAAACAGCTGGGAAGCTGATACAGAGTTTGTTAACTCACAGCTTGACCGGAAAGCTGGGGAGAGAGTCCACTACAACCCAAGAACTAATGTTAGCACCCAGGTAAAAAGGTGGGAGCCTTATACTTTTGAAGAAAGGTTTAAAAGCTATGACTGTTGCAAAGGGCGTGGCCCTGAATATAATGCTATAAGTGAAAGGTATCCAAAACTCTCACTCCGTGGGGAAAACCAGCAGAAAGTTTTCCTCAGGCCAGGCAGATATAATCCTGGGGTTAAAGGAACTTTTGCAGGAAGCGATAGTGAACTATCACAGGAGGCTGTGCCAGATTTTAGCACATCTGAAGAGGCTGATTCAGACGGTTTTGGGAGTGAAACTGAAGGGATGTTATGGGAGGATAACAGCCACCCTTCAGACCCCATGCCAATGGATTGTACTATATGTTGTAAAAAGTTAACTACACTTCTTTATGCTGACCTTTTGAAAAGAAGAGCTTTGTGAAGATAACAAAGGAAAGAAGTTTTCTGTTACCATTTTTTCATTGCTGTGTTTGTATTTTTGTTCCTTGAAGAATGTCTGTTCGGGAAGGGGAATAAAACCCATACTTAATTTTTCCTTACCACTTGACCACAAGACTCTGTTTTGTTTTCTTTTTTTTTCTTTTTTTTTTCAAAGTTTTATTTAGAACCATCAACAATTAACAACAGGCACAAGACACACAGAATATCACCACTCTCTGGGGTTAGCTCTTATCCCCAGGAGCAATACCCATTGACGGTTACATGAATTTTTCAAAGAATAATGACCCTCGCCCCAGTCCCCTACCCCCTCCCCCTCCCCCACCTCCCCCCCACAGATGTCAGGGCCATGCAGGACATCTGGAGGTTCCACATTTCCCCCAAATAACAAAACAATAGATGAGGGTATTAACAGCCCAACTGCAACACCGTGTTACGGGTCCGGGCACTCAGATTTTGAATGTATGGATCCCAAATTAGCAAGAAGGCGGACCATCGCTGGACATGGCCCCGGGCAGCCCTACACTCCAGGAGCATAAGCTGATGGAAAGAGTTCCGCCACTCCCAAAAAGAGGGCGGGCGGGTCTCCCTCCACCGCCTCAATAGAGGTCCCTTACCCACCAGACAGGCCTTACGCACCAGCCAGCGACCCCACTTCCCCCTCGGAGAGGCAAGGGCCAAAACATCCAAGACCACCAAGGCTGCATCCCACTGAATAGGTTGTCCCAGCAGATTGGCCACGTACAGGGCAATCCTCTGCCAATAAGGGCGAATCCAGCGGCATCCCCACCACATGTGTAACAAGGTCGCCATGGGCGTCGCACACCGCGGACAACTGCCATCCGCAGTCAGGTGGCAACGAAGGGCCCTCCGCGGGGAAAAGT
Organism: Ichthyophis bannanicus; assembly: GCA_033557465.1. Lineage (NCBI taxonomy): Eukaryota > Metazoa > Chordata > Amphibia > Gymnophiona > Ichthyophiidae > Ichthyophis > Ichthyophis bannanicus. Next base: position 306,437,194 of record CM066032.1, on the reverse strand, counting down.
GGATCCTGGTGAGACATTTGAATTGTATTTCCCGCCAACGAGCCCCCTCCACCAGGCTCACCCCGCGCCGTAGGGCCATCAGAATAGTGCCCCGGGGGATCTCCCGCCCCATTTCGGCCCCCCAAGCCCGTTCTACTCTGCAATAGTCTGGGCGCTGGCGAAGCTGCTCCAACCGGAGGTGAAAACCCCGGATCGACGGTCGTGTCGCACCGTCCAGGCCAAAAAAACCCATAATCTGGACCGAGCGGCGTCGCCATGTGACTCCTCTCCTGGAAGGGAGGCCACATAGTGGGCCACCTGCATATATGCAAAGAAATGATGAGGCCGCAAGTCAAACTCGCGGGAAAGCGCAGGAAAGGGTTTGGGCCGCCCCGTCAAGTCCACCACGTTCCCCACACTATGGACCCCTCTCTCCCCCCAAAGATGAAAGGCCACGGTCTCCGTCCCCGGGGTAAAGTTGGCATTTCCCCGAAGGGGTAGCCAGCTTGACGCCTTCCAATTACGGCCCCAATAGGTGTTCAACTGCCGCCAGGTCTTACAAACCGAGAGTAGCAACACACTCTCGGCCAAGTGGGTGGCCCACTGGCTAACCTCCAGGTGCAAGAGGGCCCGCAAAGAGTGGGGCACCACATATTCCTCCTCCAAGGCTGTGGGCGTATAAAGGTCAGTGTCACCTAGCCAGTCCCCCAAATGGCGCGCTTGGCAGGCCAATGCATAGGCACCGAGATCCGGGAGCCCCCACCCCCCATTGCGCATCCTCCCCACCAGCCAACTGTAGGGGACACGAGCTCTCGCCCCCCCCCCAGAGGAGGCCGCGGAATTCCACCTCAAAAAGCTGGGCATCCCTCCGGAGAAGCCAAACAGGGAGGGTCTGCAACCAATACAAGATCCGAGGCAAGAGCACCAGTTTAATCGCCGCAATCCTTCCCAATAGGGACAGGGGGAGAGGCCGCCAGGCCTGCACTTGGGTTCGCACCTTGGTCAGCATTCGCTGCAGGTTGCACCTATACAATCGTCCTGGATGGCACGGCAGTACAATCCCCAAATATGCAAATTGATTCTCGGCCCATCGAAGAGGGAAGCCCCCCGGCCAACTACCCCGAAGGCTCCCCAACACGTCCATGGCCTCAGATTTGTCCCTGTTAATACGTAGCCCCGCAAATTGTCCAAAGGTTCGGAGCTCGTCTAGGAGAAGCGGCAAGGAGTCTGTTGGCGAAGGTAAATGTACCAACAGGTCATCAGCAAAGGCAGATATCTTAAATTCTTGAGCACCCATTCTCACCCCCCTTATGGACCGCATGCCCGCCACTCTCCGCAGGAGAGGGTCCAAGGACAGGACAAAAAGGAGAGGAGAGAGGGGACAGCCCTGACGAGTCCCCCTTTGCAACGTAAACCTCTCTGATACCACCCCATTGCAAAGTATCGCCGCCGTCGGATCGGCATACAGGCTCGCAACCATGCTACAAAATAAAGGCCCAAGACCATAGCACGGAAGGATGTACTGCAGGTATTGCCAGTCCACCCGGTCGAAGGCCTTTTCCGTGTCAAAACTAACAAGCAAAGAGGGCAACTTTCTATGCTGGACCTACTCCAAGGATGCCACAATTTTGCGCAGATTACGAACTGCGTATCGCCCCTTCACAAACCCAACTTGACAATCATGCACCAACAACCCCAGAAACTCCACCAGGCGGTCTGCCAATACTTTGGCCATCAATTTAAGGTCAAAATTAAGTAATGAGATAGGACGATACGAAGTCGCGGAGAGGGGATCCTTCGCCGGTTTAGGAATAAGGACAATATGGGCGTGATTAGCCCCCCACCGAAAGTAGCCCTGCTGCGCCCTCCGATTATGCACGGCAGCCAGCGTTGGGGAAATCAAATCGTTAAGAATTTTATAAAATTCCGCACCAAGCCCGTCAGATCCCGGGGATTTATAACAGCTGGCCTTGGAAATAGCCTCCTGCAACTCGGCCGCCGTTATCGGCCGCTCCAACTGCGCTCTTTGCTCCGCGGTCAAGCGCGGTAACTCCAAGGCCCCCACATACTCCTCCATCTGCGTGCGGGGAGGCGACTCCGCAGTATAGAGGGTCTGGAAAAAGGAACGAAAAACCCGCACAATCTCCGAGTTCTCCCGATGTAACACCCCCGAGTCATCCCGCAAACTCGGCACCAGTTTGGAGCCCCTAGGTCCCCGAAGGCATCTGGCCAATAGTTTCCCGGGCTTATCCCCATATCGATAGAGTTGGTACCGATAGTATAACACAGATTTCTTTGCCCGCTGGTGCAGGAGTTCATTTAATTCCATTTGAGAGTCCCACAGCTGCTTTTTAAGCCCTGCTGTCGGGGTTTGAGCCCCTTGCCGCCGTAGCCGCGTCACCAACTTCTCTAAACCAATAATACGTTCGGCCCTCAGTCTTCTCTTCCGGGCAAGGAACCCTATTATGTCCCCCCGCAGAACCACCTTTGCAGTTTCCCAAAGCAGTTCGGGGTCATCCTGGTGGTCCCTATGATCAGCTTCGAATTCCTGCCAGCATTGTTGAAGAAAGGAACGAAATTGCGCGTCCCTATATAGTTCGAGCGGGAATCGCCACGTTGGGGGCCGGGGAGAGTTCCCAGTCCAATGGACATCGAGCCAAACGAAAGCATGGTCAGATATCTCCATAGGCCCTATCTGAGCATCCGCTACTTTAACAAACAGACCAGTAGAAATCAACAGGTAATCTATACGGGCACTAGTGCCATGAGCCCGAGATATATGCGTGTAATCCCGTTCAGTCGGGTGAAGCAGCCGCCAAGGGTCCACCAGCCCCAGTCGGGAGCATAAACGTCGCAAGGCCCGAACCGTCGCAATTCTGTCTCTCTGCTCCCCCCCCTTAGAAGTATCAAAGTCGACATCCATGACCCCATTAAAATCTCCCCCCAAAATCAGGGGGGACTCCGGCAATGTCTCGATCTTGGAGGCAAAGCGGGCAAAAAGGGGCAAATCGAGTACATTTGGACAATACAGGTTGCCCAGGATGACAGGCCTCCCCTCGAGGACTCCCTGCACCAAGACAAATCTGCCAGTCGGGTCTACAAAATCCCGGACAACCTCCAACCTCACCCGTTTATGAATCAGGAATACTACTCCCCCCTTCTTCCCCTGAGCTGGAGCCCCCCAGACCTGTCCCACCCACTCCCGGCATAATTTTCGGTGTTCTTCGGCAGTCTGGTGGGTTTCCTGGAGCATTGTGATGTCCGCCTTCTGCCGTGCTAGAGCCTGCAGGATCTTGGCCCTTTTAATGGGGCTACCCAGACCACATACATTCCAAGAAATTATCTTAAGCGGCATGTAATACAAAAATAGGCTTCTTATAATACAGCATAAACCATACCTGTTCTAAGGAAGGGACCCCCCCAGCCTGAGGTCCTCCCCTCTTCTTCACCAGGAAAATCCCTCTAGTCGTCCACCCCTCCATTAGTCCCTGAAAATACTGCTCACCTCCTACACCCCCTCCCCCTCCCTCCCTCTCCTGCCCTCCCTTCCCTACCCCCCTCCCTCCCATCCCTTCCCCCCCTCCCACCCGCCCACCCCCTCCCCCTCTCTTCCCCACTCCAAACCCTCATCCCATCTACCATCCTCCTCCCCTCCTCTGAGTATTCCTAAATGCGTAAGGGACCCCCTCACCCCTCCATTGTGCCAACCCTGCTACAATCCATCTGGGGGAAGCCCCCTGGAGCTCCCCCCCCCACATCCACTCCCCCTCCCCACTCGCCCCCCGACAGACCACCCCCATCTACTCGGGCCATCCCCCACCCGCCCACCACACCTCTGGAACACAGCCAACCCCCACTTAGCAATAATTTGAGCAGGCCCCATCCTCCACCCTCCCCCACCCCAGTTACCATCACCATCACTTTAAAGTCCAAAATGGAAACTCCGGGCTTGTTCTGCACAGCGGTAGTCCTCCCCTCCGGACCTCAGGTCTCGACGGCCACTGCAGCCCTCCGCCGTATCTCCTCCACGTAGGGCGTTGCTGCTGTCGCGGAGTCAAAGGACCGACGAGTCCCCCCATGAGTGAAGATCAGCCGGGCAGGGTATTGCACAATAAATTTGATATTATTGTCTATCAGAACCTGGCACAAAGGTCCATACTCTCGTCGCCGCTGGCCCAGGGCCGCTGAGTAATCCTGAACGATACGTAGCCGGGCATTGTCTTTTTGAATAGTCCCTTTCTTTCGTGCGGCCCGCAGGACTGCTTCTTTTTGTTGGAAGCGCAGGAACCGTGCTAGAACCACTCTAGGTCGGCCATCGCTGTTTCTCCTAGGCCCGACCCGGTGTGCCCTCTCAATTTGTACTAAGGTGCCCTCGGGATCGTTCGCCAGAGTTTGTTTCACCAGGTCCTCTACGTAGGATTGTAGGTCCCGGTCCTCTATAACCTCCGGAACTCCAAGAAATCTCAGATTATTCCGGCGGGACCTATTTTCAAGGTCGTCTAGTTTGGCCTCCTGCCCCTGGAGTAATTTTTTCATCTGGGCCATCTCCTGTTGCAGCTCCAACACGTGCTCTTCTGACCGCTCTATCCGGTGTTCCGCCTCCTGCAATCGGCCGCCCAAGGCCTCCACTGAAGTTTGGATGAGGTCCATGCGGCCCCGCAGGTCGTCGAACTGCGCCGACAACGCCCCCGCCACGGCCAGGGAGATTTCATCCACCATCCCCGCTGTGGCCTTGGCCTCTCCCCTCAGCGGCGAGGACTGCTCCACCCCCCTTGGCGGTAGGGGGGTCTTCTCCTTCTCCACCCGACGGCCTCCCTTCGCCGCCATCTCCGCGGCCTCTGTTGTGCCCAAGTCTCCCCGTGCGCTGGAGAAAGGGTGTAGGTTTCGAGCCGCTATGCGCTAGAAAAGAAAAAAGGGGGGGGGGCCCATGTCACGGGCGTCGAGGTGCCGGGGGCAAGGGAGGGGTCCCCAACTCTCGGGTGCCAGATGCAGTGGTCGGTCGCAAGCCTCCAAGAGCCAAGGGCAGGGCACAGGTCTCAGGCTCCGGGGTGCCGAAAAAAGGGCGCAGGTCTCAGGCTCCGATGTGTCAGACCGGAGGCACAGGTCTCATAATCCGGTGCGCCGGGGGGAGGGCCCAGAGTGCGGGGTATAGGCCGCCATGAGCTGATGGCGCAGTAACAACAGGGCATCGGACAAAGGCCAGAGGCGGGGGGGGCACAGCTCGGACTCCACGTGTCGAAGGCCAGGCTCAGGACCCAGACGTCTGCATGTTGAAGAAAGGACACAGTCTCCCGTGTAGCGTTTGCAAAAGTAGGGCGTAATGGCTTAGCACCGCAGGATGGAGGACTTTAAAGGGCACACGGGCCCTCTGGTGGGCACACCGATCTTCTGGCGGGCTGCTCGGCCCTCGAGGAGCCCTCGGGGGGGCGGGAAAGACAGGCGGCGACCCCGATCTAGGCCCAGCAACAGCCCCCGACCCCCTCAGTAGCTGCCGTGTTAGCCCCCCTCGCAGGGCCCGCTTAAGAAATACACGCAGGGGGGGGGGGGGCAGGATGTTTCAATCCGAGGGCTGTCGCCGCCGCCGCAGGGCCCCGCTCTGACCGCCGCTGGAATCAGTAACGCCCCGCCTCACCTCACACTGCAGCTGCACTCCCCGCGCGGCGTCTGCCACCGAAATCCAGGCCTCTTCCAAGAGTCATCGCGTCGGGGGGAACGAAGGGCACCGGGGCACCGGCCCCACTAGCGGTACTTGTGGGAGAGCCCGGGGGGGACGAAAGACCCCGAAAGCAGCCTCAATCACGGCATGGATCTTTGTCGGAGGGGTGAAGGGGCCCAGAGCCCGAGCAGCATGCGTCTGCTCCGGCTCACCGCATCACCGGAAGTCCAAGACTCTGTTTTTATATCAAGAGCAGAGTAAACTTCAACAACCCTAGGTAACCGCCTAAAATAGGGTTTAAAAGGGCTCTACTATACGGGCTCCATCACATGATATAATATAGTTTGTCAACAGTCCATTCTGACGGCGGAATATGATACACGTGAAAACACTTCTGATGCAGTGCATTGATATTGCCCCATTGAAACACTTAGAACAGAATGCTTGAAGCAATTAGTTTTGACAGCATATTAGCCCAGCGTATGAAAAACATACAAGGCCGATATACACACCAATAACTCTGACACTAAGTAACTTACAGTTATCTAAACCTATTTTCTAAAGTCTACAAATACTTTTATTTGCAAAACAGTAGCTATTACAGCATTATAAGCTACTTACTATTTTTTGTGATCTTTTTATTTTGAGCTGCCGGTATCATCAAAATCAGCAAACTTCGAATACCTATTAAACTAACTAGATCTCAGATAAAAAATCTGTATGTAACACTTTGACATAATGATAATAGCTAAACATAGTTCCATTGAATTTATAACCATTAATTAGTAAACAGTTGAGTAGTAAGTATGGAAACCTTATGTATGTAAAACATAAGCTGTCCAAAACGGGTTAACAAATATTTCTGTTCTGTGTTCACAGATGAATAACCAGGAGCAGGACCTCAGAAAACACCCAGAAACAGAAGTGAGGAGCATCTTGAATGATTTTCAGAAGATTGTGTTTGTGAGGAACTAGCTAAACTTAAAGTAGACAAAGCGATGGGACCAGATGGTCGGGAGTGGTGCAATAGGACTTGAGAGAGGCACACGTGGTCCCTTTACACAAAAGCGGAAGTAAGGATGTGGTTGAAAACTACAGGCCAGTTAGTCTAAACTCTGTGGTGAGTAAATTATTGGAAGCACTGCTGAAAGTGAAAATAGTGAGGTTTCTAGAGTCCAACGGATTACTGGATCTGAGGCAGCATGGATTCACCAGAGGTAGGTCTTGTCAGAAATCTGATTCTTTGACTGGGTGACCAGGGAGTTGGACTGAGGGAAAGCCCTAGATGTGGTGTAGTTAGATTTCAGTAAAGCCTTTGACGCCATTCTGCACAAGCAACTTATAAACAAACTGAGCACCCTAGGGATGGATCATAAAGTTACTGCTTGAGTTAGAAATTGGTTGAGTGCGATTCAGCAAAGGGTACTGGTAAATGGAGCTCACTCTGAGGAGAAGGAGGTTACCAGTGGAGTGCTGCAGGTATCTGTTCTTGGTCTGATTCTTTTTAACATTTTTGTTAGTAATATTGCGGAAGGGCTGTCAGGTAAGGTTTGCCTCTTTGCAGATGATACCAAAATCTGCACTAGAGTAGACACCCAGGAAGGTATAGATAACATGAGGAGGGATCTAGCTAAGCTTGAAGAATGGTCTAGAATTTGGCAGCTGAGATTTAATGTTAAAAAATGCAATGTCATGCATTTGGGCTGCAAAAATCCAAGGGAGCAATATAGTATAGGGGTGAAGTACTTCTGTCCACAAAAGGAGAGTGGGATCTAGGTGTGATTAAGATCATCAGACACAAAGTAGCTAAGCAGGTAGAAAAGGCAACCGCAAAAGCTAGAAGGATGCTTGGGTGAATAGGAAGAGGAATGGCCAGCAGAAGAAATGAGGTGATAGTGCCTCTGTATAAGTCTTTGGTGCGACCTCATTTGGAGTATTGTGTGCAATTCTGGAGACCGCACCTTCAAAAGGATATAAACAGGATGGAGTCGGTACAGAGGGTGACTACTAAAATGGTTAGTGGTCTTCATTATAAAGCATATGAGGACAGACTTAAGGATCTTAATATGTACACCTTAGAGGAAAGGCGGAATAGAGATGATATGATTGAGATGTTTAAATACCTCCATGGTATAAATGCACAGGAGGAGAGCCTCTTTCAATTGAAAGCAAGCTCTGTTATGAGGGGACATAGGATGAGGGTGAAAGGGGATAAACTCAGGAGTAATATGCGGAAATATTTCTTTATGGAAAGAGTGGTAGATGCGTGAAATAGTCTCCCAGTGGAGGTGGTAGAGATGAGGAAAGTATCTGAATTCAAAAAAGCTTGGGACAAACACAGATGATCTCTTAAGGAAAAAGGGGGACTGTTGTAATGGGGGGGGTTTATACCTCTTTATCATTTTAATCAAAGTTGTTTACACTGTAACTTAAACTTGGTAATGTACATTAAACAGGGACATTGATAACTTGGCTTTTTCTGAGCAATGGAGGGTTAAGTGACTTGCCCAAGGCCACAAGGAGTGCTAGTGGGAATTGAACCCTGGTCTCTTGTTTCCCAAGCCAGTGCTCTAACCATTAGGCTACTCCTCTACTCCCAAAGTAAATAACAAACTTGTAGAAATAAAAAAAAAAGAGAATTTAAAAAACAGTAGACTGTCTATGTCAACAAGACCTGGCATTGTTTACCCCAAATGCTTGGGAGAAAAAATATATTTCTAAACCCACTTTGAATTTAACTTGAGATTTTTCCAAGTACAGATACCATGGGAGTGAATTCCACAACAGAACACATCTTTTCTTGTGCATTCCCAATGAGAATATGCAGTAGTAGGCGCTACAAGTAAGCTATCACTTTATAGTAACAAAGCAAGAGTTGGAGCATAAGTTATCAGAATATCAAATAAGTAGTTTTATGGTTTATTTATTTTGATATACCATATGAAGACAATCAAAGTGGTTTACAATTAAAATTAAAAAAGTACATAGAAATTAGGAAAGGACCACCATTTTCCTTCAAAGAGGGAAATTAAGTAGAGCATATGAGGACTCAGATGGTAGTGACAGGACTAGGATTGGGAAAGGATAGAGTAAGGATGGGAAGACAAGGATGGGCTTGGCTAGTACCAGTCTTTCACTGAGCAGCAGTTTTGAATGCTTGTTCAAAGCAATGGTTTTTTTAAAGCAGACTTCAATGTCTGGAGAATGGGCTCCAGATGCACATGTGAGGGCAGGCTATTCCAAAGGCTGGGGGCTGTAAAGAAAAGCATAGATTGGCATGTTGATTAATATTTAGCCTTTGAAGGGGAAAGTATATAAAGATTGTTACTGTGACATGAACAAAGATAACGGGCTGGGGCATGTAGACAAATCAAAGAAGAATGATATTCCGGGGCTACTTTATGTAGGGGCTTATAAGTTAGAAGAAGGATCTTGCACCAAATGCAAAATGACACTGGGAGCCAATGATGGTGATTCAGGAGAGGGGTGACCCTGGTGAAATCTCAGAACATTTAGAAAAATGCACACTGCTATATTTTTAACTGATTATAATTGCTTGAGTTCATACTGTGGTCACCAGAGCAGAGTTGGTACAAGGATTGGAAGTGCCCTAGGCGGTTCCCTCCATCCTGCCACCACCATCACTGCTGCTGCTGCCCCTCTCAGTAAACATGGAGCAGCACTTATCTCAGGTTGCTGGCACCGCCCCTGCGGTTCCTGTGCTTTAAAATGAATGCCTCTTCTGCTCCCTCTGATGCTACTTCCAGTTTTGAAATCTGCATTGGAGGGGGACGGAAGAGACATTGTAAAGCACAGGAACTGTGGGGGCAGCGCCAGCAACCCAAGGTCACCACTACCACGTGTTTACTGAGCCATTGTCATCACTGCAGGACACAGAGAGGGGTGGCAGCAGTGGCACCCCCAGAGGACCAGCATTCTATGTGGCCATCTAGTTCGCATAATGGTAGCACCATCCCTGGCCCAGGGTAGATAATGTTACAGTAATGTAATCGTGCAATAGCTGTGCAGAGCAAGACAGTAGTTTGGGCAGTTTGATCAAGAGAAAAGCAAATAGCACAAAAGCGGTAGAGAACAAGAAAAGAGGCCTTCACCACTTGATTTATCTATAGAGAATAAAAGAGAGCTCTGAATCAAGTGTAACACCTAAGTATTTTATGGAAATTTTGAGTGGCAGAGGTGATCCTTCTATAATGGTATAGTACTGATCAACACCTGGAATACTGCAATCTCCTCCGCATCATGCACAACAACAAACAGCACCACAACCAGAGCTACTGCAACAAGAGCCTGATAGTACACCCTCGACCTACGGAGACTAAGATACAACTCGGGAGAACCGAGCGAAAATGGAGAAAGACCAAAAAAGAAGCCAACAACGCAAAATACATGATTGAACTAGCCGCCTACCATACAGAAACAGACAAAGCAAAAAGGACCTACCACTCAAAAATCATAAATACCTCAATAAACAAACCACAGGAGGTCTTTGAGATTGTCAAAAAGCTAACAAAGACACCAAACCACTCCAACCAGCTCCCAAACATCCCACCGGAATTTCTAGCATGCCAATACAAACAACTCCAACAACCACCCAACCCACAATTGAACTCAACAACCTACCCTGTTACAAAAGACACAGACTGGAGTATATTCCATACAGTCACCAAAGAAAACATAGAATCCACTATCTAAACACCACTACCTCCCCACTAGACCCCTGCCCGGTTGAGTGGATAAAAAAATCTAAACAAGACATAAGCGCAGCACTAACCCACATTGTCAAATTTCTCAAACAAGGGCACATGCCAGAAATCCTCAAAACCTCCATCATTCGCCCAACCCTAAAAAATCCCAACCTGGACCCCATCGAACCTGCCTCCTTCAGACCTATAGCAAGCCTCCCATTCACCGCCAAAGTAATCGAGAAGATAATCCAACAACAGCTCCAAGACCACCTGGATACCAACAACATACTGGACCCACAACAACACGAATTCTGCCCACTACATGGAGTCGAGACCCTCATGGCATCACTAATGAACACCCTCATCAAAGGTACACAGACCAAACACTCTGGATATACCATGCTCTTCCTAGACATATCCGCAGCCTTCGACACCATCTCCCACAACACTCTCCTACGCAGACTCCAAGAAATTGGCATCAAAGATGTTGTACTTCAATGGTTCCGCTCCTTCCTGACCAAAAGGCAACAACTGATCCACACAAGCATGGAAACCTCCTCCCCCTTCCGCCAGCACCAAGGAGTACCCCAAGGCTCCACACTATCCGCCATGCTCTTCAGTATCTACCTACAGCCACTCTGCTCAATAATACGTGCTCATAACATCAACTACCACATCTACACAGACGACAAAATGCTGTATGCTTCCATCACAACCACCAACCCAACAAATAATCACCTGTCAGACTGCTTCATTGAAATCTCCAGCTGGCTACAAGAGAACAGCCTATCCATCAACATTAAAAAAACAGAAGCCCTCATAGTGACCAAAGACCCTAACTTCACCCCACCACCACACCTCATACTAGGAACCACCCAAATACAAATTCAAACCCAAATAAAATATCTAGGAATCATCATTGATCAAGCGCTTACATTCAACCAACAGATAAAAAAAAAGACTACCAGAACAATATTCCACAAAACAAAGATGGTACAACGACTCAGACCACTCCTCGACCCAAAGGACTTCGAACAGTCATGCAAGCCATGACGCTTCTCCACCTGGACTACTGTAATACGATTTATCATGGACTACCCACCACCCACATCAACCCCATACAAACAACACTAAACACCACAGCAAGAATCATCCAGAAAGCAAAAAAACATGACCACATCACTCCAATCCTAAGAGAACTCCACATCCTCCCTCTTGAAGCAAGAATAAAATACAAATCTATCCTGCTCATCCACAAAGCCCTCCATCAGACACAATCTTCTATACTCCAGACTCTACTACCCCAAACCACCCTCAACAAACCAACCCATCAGAACACCAACAGCACACTCATCATCCCCCATGAGCAAACTAAATTCAATCATCAGACCTGCAACAGAGCATTTGAACTGTACGCATCCTCCCTCTGGATCTCCCTTCCAAACCTGATCCGAAGAAACAGTGACCTCCCCACATTCCGAAAACAACTAAAAACCATCCTATTTCACGAATATCTTGGACCAGAAAAAGACTCCTCTCACTGATTGCACCTCCAGCCCCTAAACAACCCCCTCTATCATCAACTATGAAACTTACGTCTTTTTGTCTACGTCTTTTGTCTAATCTGTTCCTTTCTGTTCGAATCATTAATATTGACCCTCTTGAAGACAGCCCACCCCATTTTTTCTGTCGACTTGATTACTGTCCACCCCCCCCCCCTTTTTGTTAGGCCGCTTTGACCCGCTCAAAAGCGGGATATAAATGTAGCTAAATAAATAAAAATAAATAGATGGGTGCAGCAGTGGGGTAGAAGAGTTCCTGGTTAGCCAGAGAGCAGTTGATTTCTTTGGATTCAATTTCAAGGAATTTTCATGCCATCAGGCAGCTAGCTTTTCCAGACAAGCATTTATTGGTGATAGATCAGGGAGAACCGCTGGCCGCTTGGCCAGAATGAACAAATGGATGATGAAATGCTCAAAGAAATCAAGGAAGCTAACAAAAGTTACAGCGCAGTAATAATAATAGGTGATTTCAATTACCCCGGTATCGACTGGGTCAGTGTCATGGCAGGACATGCTAGGGAGATAAAGTTCCTAGATGAAATAAATGACTGCTTCTTGGAGCAGCTGGTTCATGAACCAACCAGAGGGGAAGCCATATTGGACCTAGTCCTTAGTGGAACACCAGATCTGGTGCAAGAGATAAGGGTGTTGGGGCCACTTGGCAATAGTGATCATAGCATGATCGCGTTTGATTTAATTAATGGAGGACGGATGGTAAGGAGATCCACAGTACTACCTTTTAACTTTCAAAAGGGAGACTATGATAAAATGAGGAAAATAGTTATGAAAAAACTAAAAGGAGCTATTGCAAAGGTCAAAGACTTACACCAAGCTTGGGTGTTGTTGAAAAATACTATCTTGGAAGCCCAGAACAGCTTTATTCCACGCTTTAAGAAAAGTGGAAGGAAGTCTAAAAAACTGCCAGAATGGTTTAAAGGTGAGGTCAGAGAGGCTGTTGTTGCCAAAAAAGCAGCTTTCAGGAAATGGAAAAAAGAGCCAAATGTTGAAAACTGGAAACAGCACAAGCATTGGCAAGTTAAATGCAAGGCATTGATAAGGCAGGCAAAGGGAGAATTTGAGAAGAAGCTTGCTGCGGAAGCAAAAACGTGTAATAAAGGCATTTTCAAGTACATTCATAGCAAAAAACCTGTGAGAGAGTCAGTTGGTCCATTAGATGATAGAGGGGTTAAAGGGGCTCTAAGAGGTGACAAGGCGATAGCGGAGAGACTGAATGAATTCTTTGCTTCGGTCTTTACTGAAGAAGATGTAGGGATGTTACCCATGACTGAAGTGGTATTTAAAGGTGCGGAAGAATTGAAAAATCGATACATCGGGAAGATGTATTACAACTATTTGATAAACTGAAGAGTAACAAATCACCTGGACCAGATGATATACATCCAAGGGTGTTGAAAGAACTGAAATATGAGATTGAAGACCTGTTATTAGTAATCTGTAAACTATCATTAAAATCATCTGTAATACCTGAAGATTGGAGGATGGCCAATGTAAGGCCAATTTTTTAAAAGGGTTCCAGGGGTGATCTGGGAAACTACAGACCGGTGAGCCTGACGTCAGTACCGGGAGAAATGGTAGAAACCATCACAAAGAACCAAATTGCTGAATATGTAGATAGTCATGGCTTAATGGGAGACAGCCAAAATGGCTTTAGATAAGGAAGATATTGTCTTACTAATCTGTTATGTTTTTTTTTATTAGTTTAAATTTCTTTTATTGAGAAATACGAAGAAATTACAGGTATCCAACAAATATTATCAAGGAAAATACACAAAAAGACAAAACAGGATATCCATAATACAGTCCACATCAAGAGGAGCATGCAAATAAAGGAGAAGATTCTTACTCAATAATCAAACTCTTTTTCAAACTATCTGCTGTCAAGAAATTAACACAAAGAAAATATTTTAAGAAGCCAGGACACCATTAGATAGAAGAAAAGATTCCAGTGCCGATGTCTCCAGAAAAACAAACTTAGTGCCTTTAAAAGTAACAATACATTTGCAGGGAAATTTAAGGAAAAACGTGGCACCAAGAGCCAAGACACGTGGCTTCAACATCAAAAAAGCCCTACAACGTAGCTGAGTTTTCCTGGAGACATCGGGGAAAATACTAACCTCTCCAGAGAAAATAGATGCTTTATTTGAAAAATATAAACACATTACAGCATTTTTATCAACTTCCGAGGTAAAGGACACCAGAAGGGTAGCTCTAGTTGAAATATTGTCTTGAGAGGACTCAATATAATCAGAAATATTCAAAGACTCCTGAGATATTACTGGGGCTAAACCAGCAGAAGCATCTGCCGGAGGGGCCTCTTTGGGAGGAATATAAAACAACTTAGTCACAGACGGCTTATTATCTTCTCGATATCCCAAAATATCTACCAAAATATCTAAACAAACGACTAACACAAGAAACTTTACATGCTTCACACAACATGCAAAAGATTTACCCAAACTGTCGGCTATATCACTATTGTAAATAACTACTGGTAATTAGTTATGTTATGTTCCATGTTTTATAACCTGTATATAGTTAAAAAGCACTGTTCCAGCTAACGTTCAAAAGTATGTTCCCTGTAATTACACTTGTATATAGTTAAAACATTGTTCCTTGTAAAGTATACAGAAGTATACAGATTTTCTGTTCACTGTTCAATGTAAACCGCCCCTGATCTCTGGAAGGGGCGGTATAGAAGAAACTGTTAAATAAATAAATACTTATCAAATAGAATTTGAGGAGATATAAACCGAGTGTGAGGAAAATTTAAACACCTCAAATTCAAAGCACGCAGACTATTTTCCAATAACTCTTGTTGAGTATGGAGAATAAGGCTGTCTTTCATAAAGGACAACGAAGAATTTTGTAACACAGTACAGTGAGCTTCCAACTTCTGGCATCTTTCCCCCAAGGTATCAATCTGAGAATCATGTTGAGAAAATTTTGCTACAGAGTCTCTTGTAAAGTCCGACATTTGCGAGACGACGGAATTTAATGAAGACTCAATCCTAGTAAGAACCTTCCATAAATCTGAAAGGGAAACATCCTGTGAAGCCAATGGCAAAATAGAAATACCGTCCCGTTGCGCCAAAGCAGAACTCTCCGGGCCCGACAGGATCCGAGGTAGTGGAACTCTCCCGGAAACCAACGAAGGCCCAGAAACAGATATAAGAGGTGCAGAGTCCACGTGTAAAGGCACATCATTCCTCAAAGGAGAGGAAGTCACAGGAACGGAATTTAAAATGGCAGCAGAGGGGGAAGAGATACTAACCCCCAGAGATAAAGAGGAGCCATTACTAGGGAGCTGAGTCGGAGTTGCAGCAACAACCTCCCCCTCATTACTGTTCAATGCAACAAGATGTCAATCCATCGGGCCAGAGATCTTTACAGCTTTAGTAGGGTTTTCAGTACTCACATTTAGAGGTCGTTTCTTCCGTCTACTCATTCTGCAATACCACAAGCCAGCTCCCGAGCTCCTCGCGCGTCAAAGGAGCACATAAGGAACAAGCACCTTAATAACACGCCCCTTTAGAACACGACCGCTATGGTGTACCGCTTAGCGGTCAAGCTTTAAACCCCCTCAGATGACGTCAGGGGTAGGCGCCGCCGAGGTGGAACATGGACTCCAACGCTGTCAGGAGAAACACCAGTGGAGCACAGTGGTAAGCAGCAACCTCCTCTCCTCACACGCTCCCACTGAGGAAACAAGCCGCTGGGCTTTAAACCCCCTTAGATGACGTCAGGGGTAGGTGCCGCCGAGGTGGAACATGCACTCCAACGCCGTCAAGAGAAACACCAGCGGAGCACAGTGGTGAGCAGCAACCTCCTCTCCTCACACGCTCCCCTGTTATGTTTTTTTGAAGGTGTGAATAAACAGGTAGACAAAGGTGAGTTGGTTGATATAGTGCAGTGATGGCTAACCTTTTTGAGCCCGAGTGCCCAAACTGCCGCACAAAACCAAAGAATTTCCTCAAAGTGCCAGCACGTCAATTAAACCTTAACAACAAGATTTTAGTATCTAAAAACTCTTTATAAAGTTGCCTGAACTATGTAACATCATTTGTAAAGTTTGGAATCTTTGTATTGTCAGAGAATCAATTTGATTCACAATCCTTTGGTTTTCATTTCAATTTATTGGCAATTTATAATGTTTTAATGATTTCATTCAATTTAGAAACAGGAAGGCAATAATTAAACTGGGAACCCCAAAAGCCAAACTTGGAATGTACAACAACACTGTAGAAATAAAACTATAAATTAATTTCCTCTTGTACTAAACAAAGCACAGACACTAATGATGCACATTTCCCAGAGCTGACATATTCCAGTTAATAAATTCAAAATAAAGAGATATCTTTGTACCTTTTGTGCATTTTTTTCAGTTGCAATTGTTCCAGCCACTTTCTTCTGGTTTATTTGTGTCTTCTGCTATCTCTCCATCATCTGCTGTCCATTTCTCCTTTCTTCTCTTCTAGTTTTTTTCCATTCTCTCTCTTCATCTGCTTTAACATAATAATCTTTCTCCTTTTTTAGTCTCCCAATACCCGGCCAATTGTACATTTTTCTTCCCTCCCACACAAAATATTTTTCCCCTCTCCATTTCACTCTCCCAGCCCCATCCCCTTCTAATCTCCCCCAACATCAGCTCCCTTTTAATTCCAGCCCCACCCAGTATCCGCTCCCTTCTAGTCCCCACATCAGCCCATTTCCAGTCCTGGCCCCCCATCAGTCCATTTCCAATCCTATCCGAGTCCCTTCATCAGCTCATTTCCAATACCAGCCTCCCATCAGCCCATTTCTAGTCCTTTCCTAGCCCCACCATCACTCAGCCCATTTCTAATCCAAGCCCCCCATGAGCCTACTTCCAGTTCTAGCCCCTCCATGAGTCCATTTCAATCCAAGCCCCCACCACAGCCCATTTCCAAACTTAGCTCCCCCAACACCCAATTCCCAGTCCTATCCTAGCCCCTCCATCAGCCCATTTCCTGTCCTAGCTCCCTCCCCTAAGAGCCCATTCCAAGCCCCCCTTCCCATCAGCTATTTGCAGTTCAAGCCCCCCACTTCCCCTCAGCCCATTTCCATTCCAAGCCCCGTCCCCCATCAGCTATTTGCAATTCAAGCCCCCTTCCACTCAGCCCATTTCCAGTCCTAGCAACCCCCCAACCCATTACCAGTCCTAGCCCCCCATAGCCCACTCCCAGTCCTAATCCCACCAGCCCATTTCCAGTCCTAATCCCCATCACCCCATTTTCAGTTTAAGCCCCCTCATAGCCCATTACCAGTCCTAACCTCCCCATCAGCCCACTCCCAGTCCTAATCCCACCAGCCCATTTCCAGTCCTAATCCCCCATCACCCAACTTTTAGTTTAAGCTCCCCATAGCCCATTATCAGTCCTAACCCCCATCAACCCACTTCCAGTCCTAATCCCACCAGCCCATTTCCAGTCATAATCCATCACCCAATTTTTAGTTTAAGCCCCCCCCCCATAGCCCATCACCACTCCTAAACCCCCCCAGCACCCAGCACCACTCCTACCCCCCCAGTGCCCATCACCACTCCTTTCCCCCACCCAGTTCCCATCACCACTCCAAAATCCCCCGCGCACATCACATCTCCTTATCCCCCCGCAGCGCCCATCACCACTCCTAAACCCCCCCAGTGCCCATCACCACTCCAAACCCCCCAGTGCCCATCACCACTCCTAATCCCCCCGCAGCGCCCATCACCACTCCTAATCACCACGCGGCGCCCATCACCACACCTAAACCCCCCCACCCAACACAGCCCAAAATTAAAATAAAAAAAAGCTGTCTTCTGCCGCTTCCGGGGCCGCCGCAGCAGAATCGAGTGTGCCGCGGGGCCCCCCCTGTGCCTGGCAGAGCCTGCCCTCCAGATCCTGCCTTCCCCGGTATGAGCTCCCTGTTTCCAGCTTGTCACACGCGCCGGCTTTCAGAGCACAAAGGGAACTAGTTTCCCTTTCGCGGCTCTGTTAAGCCCGCGGGGGCTGATGGGAACTTAAACAGGGAGCTGATACCGGGGAAGGCAGGATCTGGAGAGCAGGCTCTGCCAGGCACAGGGGGGGCCCCGCGGCACACTCGATTCTGCCGCGGCGGCCCCGGAAGCGGCAGAAGACAGCTTTTTTTTATTTTTTTAAATGCGGACCTTCCCGCGTGCCAGCTGCAAGGCCTTCGCGTGCCACAGCTGGCACGCGTGCCATAGGTTCGCCATCGCTGATATAGTGTATTTGGACTTTCAGAAAGCCTTTGACAAGGTCCCTCATCAGAGACATTTGGCAAAACTAAAGAGTCATGGGATAGGAGGCAGTGTACTATTGTGGATCAGGAACTGGTTAAAAGATAGAAAGAAGAGGGTAGGGCTAAATGGCCAATTTTCCCAATGAAGAAAGGTGAATAGTAGAGTACCCCAGGGATCTGTGCTGGGTCCGCTGCTTTTTGACATATTCATAAATGACCTGGAAAAGGGAATAACGAGTGAGGTTTCAAATTTGCAGATGACACAAAACTATTTAAAACTGTTAAAACACATGAGGATTGTGGAAAATTGCAAGAGGATCTTGATAACTTGGAAGACTGGGCATCCAAATGGCAGATGAAATTTAATTTAATTTCGCTGCCAAATTTCTTTCCTAGGCCTCACAGCTCCAGGGCTGAGGTGCAGCTCCATATTCTTGATTGCAAGACAGTACTAACTTACTACCTCGACCATACAAAAGATCATTGTAAATCCTCTCAGCTTTTTCTCTCCTTTGACCAAAATCATTTAGACTTACCATTACCAAGAGAACATTCTCTAACTGGATTGCAAACTGCATTTCATTTGCTTATCCGCAGGCTGGCCTGTCTTTACAAGAACATGTCACAGCCCACAGTATCCGAGCCATGGCTGCTCCTGTGGCCAGCCTCTGTTCTGTCTCTTGCGGAAATCTGCCAAACAGCCACATGGTCTTCGCTGCATACCTTTGCAACTCACTATTGCCTGGACAAGGACTCCAGAAGTGATGATCAATTCGGACAATCTATTCTCCATAACCTTTTTCAAATCTAGGCAATTTGTCCACCGCCCATCTGACTACCTCGCAAGGAGTGATCCGAATGGGCTGCTTCTTTCGGATCCCTGCTGCATCCTTCGGCTGCGCCGGGACCCTTTTTCCTCTCGCTCAGTTGTCATGGGCCAGGGAGTCCCATATGTGAAGACTGACTTTCTGCTTGTTCTTGGAGATAGCATATTTACTCACCTGTAACAGGTGATCTATGGGAATAGCAGGAATCAGTCTTCACAACCCGCCCACCTCCCATGCAAGTTGCCTCTTTTTACTTTTTTCAATTTTCTGCACTATTCACCTGACTGAGGAGACCAGGAGGAAAGGCAGAAAGGCAGGCACGCATGCGTGGAACAACACTCCCTAAAACATTCCTATTGGATGCTGGAGAGTGTTCCCGTACCAGGCTCCATCGATGCCAAAACCACCCATATGTGAGAACTGATTCGTACACAGGTTGAGCAGTTTGCTTTATCAATGGAGCAATTTATTGTGATTGCTGTCTGTGAATGTAAGACAAATAAATAAAAGGAAAATAAATATCAGTAGACTACTAATACCTAGAAATATCTAAGGTTTTATATCCTTCTAGATTTTACAGCAATACTAATCCATAATAAAAATATGATATGAACAGTGTTTGCCATGGTTGACATGAAGGTCATAGAATCCATGCCATTTGACATTTTCCATACTGCACTACAATTTTCATCATTTTCCCACAATATTAACCATGATTTTGCCACACATTTGAAATCTTTATAATCAATGATTCATTACCAATGCAGCCATCCTAACTCCTGAACATAAAAATGTTATTCCCTCTATATCCAAATAACAAATGCTCTTCTATTTTCTTTTTTCCATGGGAAAAAAGATTCTGAACAAGTTTTTTCTGTGGCTAGCAATCAACAGAAAATGATTTATGATAATTACCCGTCATCTCGCTCTTGAACTGAAGCTTTGACTTTAATCACAATAATCATTTTTGCCTATTTGAACAAATGCATTCTTGTACAGCTTGAAACATTTTTAGCCTTTCATGTTGGAGTCTGGCACCCTTAATAGTATGTACTGAGCTTCTGACAGTTAATCATGTGAGCTGTTTTTTCCCCTACATTTGAAAGTAGTTTATTTGTTCCTTTTTTATGCCATTTATTTAAAATATAGTAGTTACAAGTATATAAGTTGGAAAAAACAGCCTACATTTTCCACATCTATGAAAAATCAAAAAAAGACAATAAAATAAGGGGTATGTTTATTAATCCAGGCTAAAGGTTAAGACATGCTATTTGTAACTAGGTTCCATATTAGTCAATGGGACCTACTTACAAATAGCACGTCTTAATCGTAAGCCTGTCTTGGTAAACATATCCCTTAGTGTGTCTGTGACCGTCCCCCCACCCCAGTTTCTTGCAAGAGATCAAGGGTAGATTCTACTCAATAGTTAGAAATTTCTGCTGCAAAGGTTCTGAAATTCTGCAGCAATTATGCCATACATTTGCATAAATTTGAACTGTTTTACATATTAAAATGATTTGAACCACGTGTCTGTATTGTGCACCATAGTTCAAATCAGTAATTCAGCCTAGGTTACCGGATTTTCTTTTGCTGGCAAAGTTGGGGCAGTTATCTGAAGGGTTGGGGGAGAGAGGTGGAGTAAGGGACACCTTAGTTCCAGATTTGAGCAACAGTGCGTGGAGGAGGGAAGAGGTGTCCTTATCCTGCACCCCCATCCCAGCAACAATATCACTTCAAAGCAGATAAATTGACAGAGAAATAGAAATAGTGATGCATTTCCCCTGTTCTGTCCAAATATAAAGATAATGGCTGTAAATTCTAAAAAACGGACATATTCCATTCATTAAATTGAAAATATTTTTTTCTCCCCTCGCTGTTTCCATTGCTGGAATTGGGGACAGGAGGCTGCCAAGCTGGTGGAAATCAGGGACACAGTTCTAAAATTGGGGACAATTCCTGAAAATCAGGAGACATCTGGTAACCTTAGCCTGGGTGCTGCTGCTGCTCTTTCTCCACTTGTTGCTGCAAAATTATCAACATGGAGTTTGAGGACAGCTTTCACTTTCCCAACCTGATTTGGCCTGGTCCCCTGGTTTGCTCTGGTGATTTAAAATTCCACAGGTAGGGCTAGATGTTGGAGCTCTTCCTGTAACCACAGAACCACAGGAGATACACGGTTCTGGCCATGGCACTTATTCATTATAAAATTGATATGATGTGCATTGTTTGTTTTAATAAGAAGCATGATTAGAAAATTGAGTAAAATTATTGTTGGTTTCATTCACACAATTTATTTTGGCCTCTAGAAGGTAAATAATGGAGAAAAAAAGAACTTGGATAGCATAAAACAGATATTTATGAGGTAGGAAAAAGAGAGAAAATATTTGTCACAACCTGAAAATATGTATTCACCCAAATTTGTATGCACATTTAATTTACCTCTGCCAACCCAAAGACCTGATATATTTATTCCCGATTGAGGCTGGCATATGTTGACACTGGAGCCTTGAGTCAATAGTACAGCATCTAAGTGGTGGGTAAAATGGATTTGGAAAGGAAAAGGCTTCCCAAAAATTTCCCAAAAGGAAAGCAATGAGCTTCCTAAAATGAATCACTGTTTTATAAATTATATAGAAAGACATGGGAGAGTCTTTTACTAAGCTACAGTAGGTTGTTATGGCGGTTTTAATTAAATATCTGTAGTAACCACTAACAGGGGGCCGATTGCAGATGCTGTCTGCATTTTCCAAAGATGGGCAGGATCAAGGTGGGATCAGGGCCCAAATGGGGTGTGTTGGCCGATGACAGCTAGAGCGCTCCACAATGGCACACGCTAGCTGTCACGACTGTCGATAGTATGGCTGCAATTAGAGCAACCCAAAAGAGAGGCAGTAATTTCAGTCATGGCACCGGTTCTCAGATGGCGATCAGCTCCCCTCAATAATCAGCTCCCCCCAAGATGCACCCTTCCCCGCTACACCCGCCTCGTTTTCCCTCCTCTTCCCCCTCCCCCGATCGGGGTCCCTTTTCAGGATCACCTGACCGGAAAGCATTCTATCCATGGAGGTCCTGCAAAGAGGCTCAACAACTGACTGGAAGCAAGCCCTCATCCCCCCTCCCCCCCGCCCCCAGCACTTACAATATATGTTCAGTAATTTTGTTCTTTACAGTGGTTTCTGGAACTGACGTCTGGATCACCAGTCTGTAGTTTCCTAGGTTACCCCTGGAACCCTTTTTAAAAGCTGGTGTTATGTTGTCCACTCTTCAGTGTAGGCTCTTGGTATAAAGACTGATTTTGACTGAGCTGAAATTAGAGGAGGGAGAAGAGGTTGTCGTGTTAAAGAAATGTGAAAGATATACAATGCATTCGCCGACCTTCCTAACCACAATGATACTGTAAGCAGCAAATGTATGCAGATACAGTATGTAACAGACCATAGTTAGAGAAAATGGTCTCATAGCAATTGGCAATAATGGAGAAGGGATACAGTCGTGAGGGGTTGTTTATAATGATTATGAAGGGAACAATCATGAAGTCAATTTTGAAGGGTTATCTTACCCTGAGGGAAATAATGCAGATTTAATTTGTTGTGCAATGCAAGATTAATTAGAACATAAGAAATACCTTACTGGGTCATACCAAGGTCCATTAAGCCCAGTATCCTGTTTCCAACAGTGGCAAATCCAGGTCACAAGTATCTGGCAGGTTCCCAAAAAGGTATACAGGTTCCAGAATGCTTGTCTCAGGATAAGCAGTGGATTTCCTGGGTCCTCTTTAATAATGGTTTATGGATCTTTCCTCCAGTAACTTCTCCAAACCTTTTTTCAACCCATCTTCACTAACCGTTTTTACTACATCCTCCAGTAACAAATTCCAGAGTTTGATTATGCATTGAGTGAAAAAATAGTTTCTGTTATTACTCTTAAATGTAACTTCATTGTGTGTCCCCTAGTCTTTCTACTTTTTCATGCAGTAAACAACCTATCTATGTTTACCCATTCTACTCCATTCATTAATTTATTATATAGAAACATAGAAATATGATGACAGAAAAAGACCACATGGCCTATCTAGTCTGTCCTTCCATATGAACAACTACAACAGTCCCCTTTTTACCTTTAGAGATCCTCTGTGTTTGTCCCAAGCTTTTTTGAATTCAGTTACTGTCCTCATCTCTACCACCTCTGCTGGGAGACTATTCCATGGATCCACTACTCTTTCCATAAAGAAATATTTCCGCATATCACTCCTGAATCTATCCCCCTTCACCCTCATCCCATGTCCCCTCGTAGCAGAACTTGCTTTCAATTGAAAGAGGCTCTCTCCCTGAACATTTATGCCACGGAGGTATTTAAACATCTCAATCATATCACCTCTATCCGGCCTTTCCTCTAAGGTGTACATATTAAGATCCTTCAGTCTGTCCTCATATGCTTCATAATAAAGACCACTAATCATTTTAGTAGCCACCCCCTGCACCGACTCCATCCTGTTCACATCCTTTTGAAGGTGCGGTCTCCAGAATTGCACACTATACTCCAAATGAGGTCACACCAAAGACTTACACAGAAGCATTATCACCTCATTTTTTCGGCTAGCCATTCCTCTCCATATGCAACCAAGCATCCTTCTAACTTTTGCCGTCGCCTTTTCTACCTGTTTAGCTACTTTAAGATCATCAGACACAACCATGCCTAGGTCCCGCTCTTCTTTAGTGGACAAAAGTACTTCACCCACTATACTATATTGTTCCCTTGGATTGTTGCAGCCCAAATGCATGACCTTACATTTTTTAACATTAAATCCCAGCTGCCAAATTCTAGACCATTCTTCAAGCTTAGCTAGATCCCTCCTCATGTTATCTACACCTTCCTGGGTGTCTACTCTATTGCAGATTTTGGTATTATCCACAAAGAGGCAAATCTTACCCGACAGCCCTTCCGCTATATCACTAACAAAGATGTTAAAAAGAATCGGACCAAGGACAGATCCCTTCTCCTCAGAGTGAGCTCCATTCACTTGTACTCTTTGTCGCCTCCCACCCAAACAATTTCTAACCCAAGCAGTAACTTTAGGGTCCATCCCTAGGGTGCTCAGTTTGTTTATAAGTCGCCTGTGAGGAACAGTGTCAAAAGCTTTACTGAAATCTAAATACACCACATCTAGGGCTCTTCCTTGGTCCAACTCCCTGGTCACCCAGTCAAAGAAATTAATCAGATTTGTCTGACAACACCTGTTTCTGGTGAATCCATGCTGCCTCGGATCCTGTAATCCGCTGGACTCCAGAAACCTCACTATTTTCTCTTTCAGCAGCGTTTCCAATAATTTACTCACCACCGAAGTTAAACTAACTGGCCTGTAGTTTTCAACCACATCCTTACTTCCGCTTTTGTGTAAAGGCACCACATGAGCCTCTCTCCAGTCCTTTGGCACCACTCTCGACTCCAACGAGGCATTGAAAAGGTCAGTCAGTGGAGCTGCTAGAACGTCCCCAAGTTCCCTCAGTATTCTAGGGTGTATCCCATCCGGTCCCATCGCTTTGTCTACTTTAAGTTGAGCTAGTTTCTCACGAACAGTCTTCTGAAAATTGTTCAAGATGTCCCTCGCTTCTGTTTCTGTTTGTGGGTGTTTTCTGAGGACCTGCTCCTGGTTCTTCATCTGTGAACACAGAACAGAAATATTTGTTAAGCAATTCCGCTTATCCTTATCAGCTTGTACATATTCCTCCTCTGCACCCTTGAGTCTGACAATACAACTTTTGCCCTTCGTCTTCTCACTAATATATCTGAAAAATGTCTTATCCCCCCATTTTATTGCATTGGCTATTTCCTCCTTCTTTTGAATCTTTGCCTTCTTGACTACTTTGCTAGCGTCTCTAAGTTTTTCCAAATATAGATGCCTGTCTTCCTCTTTCTGTGATTTCTTGTATTTCATGAAGGCCTCCCTCTTTTTCTTCACTTTTTCAGTTACTTCTTTCGAAAGCCATAGCAGTCTCCTTTTCCTTTTACCTTTATTTACCATTTTAACAAAAAGGTTGGTTGCCCTTAAAATATCCCCTTTCAGGTTTGCCCACTATTTTTCTACATCCCCCAGCTGTTCCCATCCCGCTAACGACTCCCTAAGGTATTGGCCCATGTTGGCAAAGTTTGTCTTCCTAAAGTCTAAGATACTCACCTTTTGAATGGATTCTAACAGCCCTAGTCCTAATACTGAACCACACTATCTGGTGATCACTGGATGCAAATGATCTCCCACTACAACATCAGAAACACTTTCACCATTGGTAAGCACCAAGTCCAGTATGGCCCCTTCACGTGTGGGGTCTGTTACCAAGTGCCTGAATGTTCTCCCTGTAGAGAATCCAGGATCTCCTTACTTCTAGATGATACTGCAGCAGAAATGTGCCAAACAACATCTGGCACTTCCCCTTTCCTAGCAATTCTGCGCATGTCTTCAATTAACTCTCTGTCCACCTCTTCCTCTTGTGAGGGAGGTCTGTATATCACACCAGTGCAAATAGAGTTCTCTTTTCCTCTTCCTAGTTTAACCCACAAGGCCTTCTTTCTCACTTTTAAGCTCTGTAATTCCAAAGCTTTAATAGTAGTTTTTACATATAGTGCCACTCCTCCTCCCCTTCTTCCTACCCTGTCCTTTCTGAATAAAGTATAGCCAGGTATAGTTACATCCCAATCATGGTTTTCTGTGAACCATGTTTCTGTAACTGCCACTAAATCCAAGTCAGCCGCTCCCACCAAAGCTTCAACATCAGGTATCTTATTTCCCATGCTACGGGCATTTATACACACTGCTTTCCATATGTTACCCCTGTCACCCATTTCCATAAAGGTATTTAATGTATCACCTACCTGGGGGCTTTCTTCACCCATCCCCAACGAATCTAGTTTAAAGCCATCTTCAGTAGATTAGCCAGTCTACTACTGAAGACTCGTTGACCTTTCTTGGACAGATGAATGCCATCTCTGCTCTGCAACCCTTGGAGCAGCATCCCATGATCTAGGAAACCAAAACGCTCTCAATGACACCATCCACGCAGCCATGCATTCATCTTCAGGTTGTGAGCGTCTCTGCCTTGGCCTTTACCCTCCACAGGGAGGATTGTAGAGAACACCACCTGTGCACCTAACTGCTTCACCCTCTGTCCCAGAGCCATTAAGTCACTTTTGATACATTCCGAGGTATACCTGGCAGTATCATTTGTTCCAACATGGATTAGCAACATTGGGTAATAGTCAGTGGACTTGATGAGTCTCGGCAAATTCTCCGTAACATCTTGGATTTTGGCATCAGGCAGACAGCATACCTCTCTGGACATCAAGTCTGGTTGGCAGATGGACACCACAGTACCCCTCAGAAGAGAGTCTCCAACCATCACTACCCTTCGTTTCCTTGTGGTCACTGATTCTGCAACTTTGGGGTACTTGAGCTCTGGTTCTTCCCTTTCCAGGGATGCTTTCACCTCCTCCACTTCCAGGGCTGCATAATGGTTCTTCAGTTCAAGGGCTGGAGAAGTTGGATTGGTGATTTTGCAGGCCCAGGTGACTTGTGTCCAACCATCGACATTCTGTTGGCACCCATCTTCTCCTCTGCTGGAGAGCTTGGTTGCTGCAAGAAGCATCTCATCAATGTACTTCTCACTGTCTTGAATGCTCCTCAGCCTCGCCACCTCCTCTCTGAGTTCCTCCACTTGTTTCCTCAGAGCTTCAGCATGCAGGAACCCTGCACATGGAGCCGGTCCTTCAACTGGCATTAGGACCTCTGTCTGGATCGAGGCAGAAGCTGTAACGGGGACAACAGCTTTAGCGATACGATATTTCCCAGCCATTGTTCTATTCGTGGAGCTTAGGTATCTGTTAAAGCAAAAGAGAGAGATCTACCAAGTACCAGCCAGTTTCCCAGCTGTCCTTTCAGAGAAAAAAGCAGTTAAATCTCTTTAATTATATTCAAAATGTGCTGGTCCAAGTCTCTGTGCTTTGTTAAATGGGGAGGTGCCCTATAAAGCAAGATTGCTCACTAGGGATGGGTGGGAGTCGGGGGTGGGTAGGGAGGGAACTAACACTTGATTAGGTGTCAGCACTTCCCAAAGCTGAGGAGGTTACTAGAGTTCAACAACTTACTCTGCTCAAGGAAATTTCCCCTAAAGCACCAAAAAGAAAGTAACCTTGCTTTAAAAATATACAAAAACCCTTTTAAGAGCTCCCAGTCAGAGAGCTAGCAATTTAATAAAAATAAATCCTCAGATCCTTACTGTTGGTTGACCTGTAGAGTCCCTGTTAGGAAAGCCTCAACAGGACAGGGCACTGGAGCCTTTTATGCAGGCCTCAGCTGCTGTCTGGTAATCAGGCCCACTAACTCCTGATTAGCTGTCAGCACTTCCCAAAGCTGAGGAGGTTACTAGAGTTCAACAACCTACTCTGCTCAAGGAAATTTCCACTAAAGCACCAAAAAGAAAGTAACCTTGCTTTAAAAATATGCAAAAACCCTTTTAAGAGCTCCCAGTCAGAGAGCTAGCAATTTAATAAAAATAAACCCTCAAATCCTTACTGTTGGTTGACCTTACTCCTCTCAGCTGTCTCTTTTCCATGTTGAAAAGCCCTAACCTCTTAAGCCTTTCCTTATATGGCTATTTTTCCATCCCCTTTACCATTTTGGTGGCTCTTCTCTCTACCCCTTCTAATTCCATTATATCCTGTTTAAGATATAGCAACCAGAATTGCAGAGTATTCAAGGTGCGGTCTCACCATGAAACGATACAAAGGATTTATAATATCCTTGGTTTTATTCTCAAATCCTTTCATAGCATTCTATTTGCTTTCTTGGCCGTGGCTGCACACGAGGCAGAGGATTTCAGTGTATTATCCATGATGACTTCTAAATCTTTTTCGTGGGCGGTGGTTCCTAATGTGGAACCTTGCATCATGTAACCATAGTTTGGGTTGTTCTTTCCTAAGTGCATAACTTTGCACTTGTCCACATTAAATTTCATCTGCCATTTTGACGTCCAGTCTTCTCATTTTATAAAGGTCCTCTTGCATTTTTTCATAATCCTCTTGTGTTTTCATAATGTTGAGTAATTTTGTGTCAGCTGAAAATTTGTTCACCTCACTCATTGTTACCATTTCCAGGTCATTTATAAATATGTTCCTCATCATAGGAACCCAAGAGAAACACTCCGGATACATCCTGATTTTCCTGGATATATCGGCGGCCTTTGACACCATCTCCCATGACACCCTCATCCACAGACTACAAACAATTGGGATCAAAGATACCGTACTCCGATGGTTCAGGTCCTATCTAACCAACTGACAGCAATTGATCCGCACCAAAACCTCAACCTCACCCCCCTTCCAGCAACATCAAGGAGTACCTCAAGGATCCACATTATCAGCCATGCTTTTCAGCATCTACCTCCGTCCACTCTGTTCAGTCATACGCACCCACAACGTCAACTTCCACATATACGCCGACGACATAATGCTCTACGCCCCAATTATAACCACAGACCCAACAAACGACCAGCTATCAGCCTGCTTCACTGACGTATCCAACTGGCTACAAGAGAACAACTTATCCATTAACATAAAGAAGACCGAAGCTCTTATAGTGACAAAAGACCCAGACTTCAAACCACCCACTCACCTCACCATGGGAACCACGCAAATTCAAATACAACCACACATAAGATATCTCGGCATTATCATTGACCAAGCCCTAACCCTTAAGCAGCAAATCAACAAGAACACTGGAACTGTATTCCACAAGGCAAAAACGGTACAACGTCTCCGACCTCTCCTCGAACCGCAGGACTTCAGGACAGTAATGCAGGCTCTGACACTCCCTCATCTGGACTACTGCAACATCATCTACCATGGCCTACCTGCCACACAAACCAATCCCCTCCGAACTGCCCTAAACACCACGGCAAGAATAATTCACAATGCAAAGAAACGGGACCACATCACCCCAATTCTGAGAGACCTTCATATTCTCCCCATCGAAGCAAGAATCAAGTACAAAGCTCTTCTACTCACCCACAAAACCATCCACCAAACACAAGGCACCCCACTCCACACCCTACTGCCTCGCCCAACCCACAGCAGAACAACCAGACAATCCTCCAACAGCTCCATTGCCGTCCCCCACAAAAGAACCAAGGCAACACAACGGACCTACAACAGAGCCTTTGAACTCTATGCCCCATCCCTCTGGAACTCTCTGCCAAACCACATCAGGAACAACGGTGATCTCCCATCATTCAAAAAGCAGCTAAAAACCGTCCTGTTCCAGGAACATCTCTGAATGGGAACCCCCTCCCCCTATTTCTCTTCAAGAACTTCAGACCAGTAACTGTGCTGTCCTGTCCGTCTCTATGTTCATCCCAAAATCATCAGTGTTGTGCCCCCGGGGTTGGCCCCCCCTAATATTGTTCCCCCCCCCCCCCCCCCCGTGATGTGTCCCACCGCTTTGACCCGGTGAAAAGCGGAATATAAATACAGTTAAATAAATAAATAAATGTTAAAAGCAGCGGGCCCAGCACAGATCCCTGGGGTACTCCACTATTCACCTTTCTCCACTGAGGAAATCAGCCATTTAGTCCCACTCTCTCTGCTTTCTATTTTTTAACCAGTTCCTGATCCACAAACATGCACTGCCTTCTATCCCATGACTTTTTAATTTTGCCAAGAGTCTCTCATGAGGAACCTTGTCAAATCGACTGGCTCACCTTTTGTCTACATGTTTATTCATACTTTTTAAAAATATAACAGATTAATAAGACAAGACTTTCCTTGGCTAAATCCATGTTGACTTTCTCCCATCTATATGTTTAGTAATTGTTTTTCTTTATAATGGTTTCTGCAATTTTGCCTGGTACTGACATCAGGTTCACCGGTCTGTAGTTTCCCAGAGCATAATGACAGATATGTCAGGTAAAGAATATTTGTTTTTTTCAAAGTTATAAACTAAACAATAAATTGGTTGTTCTGTATTATATAGGTCAGTTCCCCATCACCTCTAGCCATAGTCAGTAGTGAAAATATTGTAGTATTGCACATTTTTTTATTTCCAAATTAAGCACTGAAATAATCATCTACTAGCAACAGCATACACATTATCAGTCTTTGTTTTACTAGGCATGCTGCATGAAAGAAGAAATCCTATACTTTTTAGCGCCTTTATATTATATAACCTGGCAATAGATCTTTTGAAAAGCTGATGGTTTGGTTTCAATTAAGTTGACTCTGAAGTATTGATCTGGCAAAGGTAACAGGTGGAATTACTGTGCTCCGTGATAGCTTAATGACTGAAACCAGGTGTTCCTTATAGTTCCTCCAGTTCAGTCCTCTACCTCTGGGTTTCTGGATATAGTCTGCTGACCTCTCCCATCAGCCCCAGTGTTTCCAGTCTCCATACAGCAGGAGGACGTGTGAGCCTAGGTTGGGGCTCACTCGAGGGCTGATAAGGAACTGTTAGAGTAGCTAGTTTTGTTTAGATTTGATTTCTTGTGTTTGTTTTGAGATGATTTTGAATTCTTAATCCCGGAGCCTGTCTCTTTAAAAAAAAAAAAAAAAAGAAAACAGATGAAAAAGCATTTCTGCTTGCACCGGCCCCTCTCTGTCGTCTGTGTTGGCTGTGTTTTATTTTGCTGATGTGCATCGGGCCAGATCTCTCCTCCCTGCCTGTCTGGGGGAGAGCTCGCCGGTAAGCAGTCCTCCCCGGCGGTCTCCCTCAGAGGCAGCAGACCCGCTGGAGCGGAGGACAGACAGAGCTGAAATTGCTAGCAGCGGCTCGCTCGCTGTACCGGGGAGCGGAGTCGCGCAGGCGGGAGGCTCTCTATCTTGACAGCAGGCAGGTATCCACGCTTAGCGGTGGGCGCTGGGGGAGAGGGCTGGCATCAGCTGAAATCCTCGCAGCTATGATCGTAGCGGGGTTGGCACCATTTCATGAGTGCACTGAGCGGTGGCCATTTTAAAACCGCGTGTGCACGGTGTGGCTGGCGCTCGCGTCTACAGACTCAGGGCATCGAGTTGGGGGCCCGAGGTCAGAAATAAGTCTGGGGGGCTTAGGGGGAATGGCTTTCCAGCGGTAGTATTTATTTTGGGTGTTTTATAGCGGCTGTGTCTCGCGGTTCAGGCCTGGGGAGATTGCCTTTAGGTGAGCAGTGTCAGGTCATAGTTTGTTTAAAAAGGGGAAGTTAGTTTTTTCTTTGGCCATTTTTCTTTATTTTGTCGTGTTATTTAAAAATAAATATATATATATATATATATATATATATAGCCAGTGCTCGGCTCTATGGCTGCACGCCTGCAGTGTGTCATCTGCGGTACTCGCAGGGGTACGGCCACAGAGTCTGGAATCTGCTGGGGTTGCACACTAGTTTTTACAAGTGTAGAGCAACAGGTGGAGGTCAAAATTGCACAGGAGTCCCAGGAGCCCGTCCCCAGGGCCGAGCTTGAGATCTTGAGGGCCACGGCGCCGGGAGCTGACCAGGAGACGGTCGCTGGCACATCCAGTTCACCTTCGGCCTTAGGGGCGGAGTCCCAGTTAGGAGACTTTTGCCCAGACTTTGTGTTACTTATGCATCAGGCTTTTTGCCTGCGGCAGCAGGGAAAGCTGCCAGAGGCCAGGGCGATTGTTAGCCAGGGGCAGCTTTCCGCGGTAGGCGACACAGGCAGTTGGACCCAGAGAGCTCCTAAGAGGCCCAGGCCGAGCGAGCTCTCGGTTACGGAGGGTGAGTGGCCAGAGGCAGAGGACGCCGAGGGGGAGCACGAAGACAGCGTGGAGGAGTTGGAAGAAGGCGAGACAAGAACCGGAGGATCAGGCAAAGATTATTCGAGTATTCTGGAGAGAGAAACTGTCGGCGCTGATCACGGAATCCCTTCAAATGCTCAATCTGGCTACACCACAGCCAGACAATGAAGATGAAGGGGTAGAAGATCCTATCATTCAGGCGGTGAGGCAGGCACAGGTGGTCCCTGTTCACTGGGTGGTGGACCGAAAGATCCAGGAGGAGTGGGAACAGCCGGAGGCTGGTCTCAGAGGAATTAGAACTATGAACAGACTGTATCCTTTGATAAATACGGTCAGGGAGAAGTTCAAATCTTCTCGTGTCAACGCAGCTGTAGCAGTGGTCACTAAAAAGACCACTATCCCGATGGAAGGTAGCGCAGCTCTAAAGGATGCGCAGGATAGGAAGGTAGAGGCCTTATTGAAACAAGCATTTGAAGCGCACGCTCTGTCTCTACAGGCTTTCATTTGTGGGGCCTGGGTGGCGAGGGCATGTTTTAGGTGGGCCCAGCGCTTACGACAGTCCATGCGCCTGGGGCAGGAAGAGGTGTGTGAGCTGGATCGACTTGAGTCAGGGACAGCATATTTGGTAGATGTGCATTATGACTTAATTCGGGCTCTGGCCAATAGTACGGCTTCCGTGGTGGCTGCGCGATGGTCTATCTGGTTGAGGAATTGGTCCGCCAATGGTTCTTCCAAGTCACGGCTCAGTAAGCTTCCGTTTAAAGGAAAGTTGCTGTTTGGTGAAGATTTGGACAAGCTGGTCAAGGACCTCGGAGAGTCCGAGGGAGGGAGACTTCCGGAGGATAAGCCCAAGCAAAGGAAAGTCTTCCAGGGTTCTACAGGTCCATTTCGGGACTTCCGAAGATTCCGTGCTTCCCGGCTGGGCGGTTTCCAAAGAGGAAGATTTGCCTTCATGGCCCAGGGGTTTCATGGCTTCCACGGGGCAAATAGGGGCTTCGCAGCTGCTTCCTCAGCAGCAGGACCAAAGCCACAATGAAAGGAGGCGGGTCCCGGCGGGGAGTCAACCGATAGGTGGGCGACTACGGGAATTCCTCCCTGCTTGGACCCAAATAACCACCGACCAATGGGTGCTGGAGATCATCCGCAAAGGTTACGCTATGGAATTGGCAAGGCCCATACGGGATTCCTTTGTGATGTCGCCCTGCAGAGGTCAACAGCGAACCCTGGCGGTGCGTGAGACTTTGGATCGTTTTTTGCAGATGGGCGCGGTCGTTCCAGTGCAATTAGAAGATTACGGCACGGGTCGATACTCCATTTACTCGTATTTTGTGGTGCCAAAGAAGGGTGGAGCCCTGCGACTTATCTTGGACCTGAAAGGGGTGAATCGATGTCTTCGGGTACCCCACTTCAGGATGGAGACGTTGCATTCCGTCATTGTAGCAGGTAGGAAGGGGGAGTACTTGACTTCCCTCGATCTTATGGAGGCGTACCTGCACATTCTGATCAGGGTGGCCCATCAAAGGTTCCTGCGGTTCACACTGCCCTGGGGTCAATATCAATTCCAGGCCTTGCCGTTTGGTCTGGCGAAAGCACTGCAGATGTTCAACAAAGTTATGGTGGTTGTAGCGGCGGCGCTACGAAGAGAGGGTGTTCTGGTTCATCCATATCTCGATGATTGGTTAATTTGAGCCAAGTCCAAGGCCGAGAGCTTCCGGGTAACAGACAAGGTGGTAAAGTTGTTGCGAAACCTCGGATGGGTGGTCAATCCGACCAAGAGCCACTTAGTACCTTCCCAGAATCTCAAGTATCTGGGAGTCCGTTTAAATATGCAGGAAGGAGCGGTGTTTCTTCCAGACCGTCGAGTTCGGGGCCTTCGCAGCTGGTGCGTCAGTTCTGAGCCGCTCCGGCTCCCACAGCGTGGAATTATCTCCGGGTACTGGGAACCATGGCGGCGACTCTGGAGGCAGTGCCTTGGGCCAGATTTCATTTGTGACCACTCCAGAGAGCGCTGCTTCGCCGGTGGTCGCACCAGATGGATTCGTTACACAAGCGACTTCCCTGCCCATTCAAGGTCAGGCAGGCTCTACGATGGTGGCTGCTTCCAGGATCCTTGTCAGCCGGAATGCCTCTGGAGCAGCCGGAGTGGCTCCTGCTACTGACAGACGCGAGTCTCGCGGGATGGGGAGCGCATTGCGAAGCTCAGTTTGCTCAAGGCACGTGGTTGGTTCAAGAGAGCGTGAGGTCGATAAACCGGCTAGAGCTGAGCCGTATCTCTAGCGTTGCAACGGTTCAAGGATACGGTGATGGGCCAAGCGGTCCGCGTGCTATCGGACAACTCGGCAACAGTTGCATACATCAATCAGCAGGGCAGCACAGGAAGTGCAGCCATGGAAGAAGAAGCAGACGCACTGTTTGCTTGGGTGGAGCATCGTCTGACGTCTATCTCGGCAGCGCACATTGCAGGGAAGGACAATGTGACGGCAAACTTTCTCAGCAGGGTCCAGGTGGATGCCGGGGAATGGGAGCTACATCCGGACGTGCTCACGCAGATAGTCCGCAAATGAGGGCCGCCAGTAATGGACTTAATGGCGACCTTCCGGTCAGCGAAGGCAAGTCGTTTCTTCAGCAGAAGGCGTGAAAGGATGTCGGAAGGGATTGACGCCCTGATGCAGCCCTGGCCGTCGACGGGCCTTCTCTATGCCTTTCTTCCATGGGCACTCATAGGCCGAGTGATTCAGCGCATCAAAGCTCACCGGGGCAGAGTATTGCTGGTGGCCCCAGACTGGCCAAGGCGACTATGGTACGCCGATCTCATCCGGTTGCTCAACGGAGATCCCTGGAGGTTACCGATGTCAGTGGATCTGTTGATTCAAGGGCCGTTGCAAATGCCTCAGGTGGATCTGGTTCTCACTTACGGTTTGGCCATTGAAAGGGCGAGGCTAGCGAAGAAAGGTTATTCGGCGGTGGTTGTGGCAACCTTGCTTAGAGCGCGGAAGTGGTCCACGTCTCTGGCATATGTACAGATTTGGCGTAAGTTTGTGGACTGGTGTTCGCAGCGGCAAGTGAAGGCGGCTATGGTCTCCGTTCCCTGCGTCTTGAGTTTTCTGCAAGATGGGTTTGAAAAGGGGCTGGCAGCCAGCTCCTTTAGGGTGCAGTTGGTGGCACTGTCCTGTTACAGGGGCAAAGTACAGGGTGTTGCACTCGGCACTCATCCGGACGTATTGTGTTTCCTGAAGGCTGTAGCCAGGCTGCGGCCATCGTGGAGAATTTCGGTTCTTCCCTGGGACCTCAATTTGGTCTTAGGGGCGTTAACCAAAGCACCCTTTGAGCCATTGCACCAGGCGTCGGTTAAGGATCTGACATTGAAGACAGTTTTTATGGTGGCCATTTGTTCAGCGCATTTCAGAGCTATAAGCGTTGTCCTGTAGAGAGCTGTTTTTGTCCTTTTCAAGAGAGAAAGTGGTGTTACGACCAGTGCCGTCCTTTCTACCAAAGGTAGCGTCTCCTTTTCACCTAAATCAAGCCGTGTCTCTTCCAGTGCTAGGGTCACCGGAGGGCAGCGAGTCAGATCGTACGTTACGTCATCTGGACGTTAAACGGGTTCTGCGGCAATATTTGAAGGTTTCCGAGAACTTTCGTAAGTCGGACCATCTATTTGTGGTGTTTGGAGGTATCCGCAAAGGTGAGGCAGCGGCGAAGGCTTCTATTGCCAGATGGATTAGAGAGGTGATTTCATCAGCTTATCTGCTACAAGGGCGTTTGGTTCCAATGGGGATTAGAGCGCATTCTTTTTTTTGGGGGGGGGGGGCGGGGATTTTAAACTTTACTTTCTAAAAGGGCACAAGCCACTTCCTGGGTGGAACATGGTCTGGTTCCGCCTGGGGAGATCTGTAGGGTGGCTACGTGGTGGTCCCTTCATACTTTCAGTAAGCACTACCGCCTGGACGTTTTGGCGGCGCAGGACACTTGTTTCGGTTTGGCCGTTTTGAAGGCCGGCGGGAAAGGTCCCTCCCAATGAATACTGCTCTGGTACATCCCAGAGGTAGAGGACTGAACTGGAGGAACGATAAGGAAATGCACTTACCTGGTAATTGTAGTTCCTTGAGTGACAACAGTTCAGTCCTCATTCTCGCCCAGGGTGGTATTGAAGTAGCGAAGCGCACACAACGAATACACCAGGAGTCTATTTACTAGAATTCAAACCAGTTTATTTGTGCACAGTCTCAGACACTTGTCACATTCAAAATGGTCTGAGCATGGTGTTCAGTAAAACAGCATTTATAGCTTTCTTCATCAGTTCTATACAGACAAACTCCTCATTGGTCCCGGTGGCCCCCTCACCCCCCCCCATCCAATGGAGATCTGTGACCGGGCCCACACTGCTCTCCCCCTGCTCTCAGGCCTTCCTAGCCATGGCTCAGTATCTAGACATAACATATTCTGCCTTGCTTTCTGCTTACAAGGTCACTCTGCAGTACAGAGACTGTGAATACATCTGTGAATAACATAACAAGCTCAATAGAAAAGTCTTGCATTCTTATCAGCAAAGCAGTTTAAAGCTGTTTTCTATTTTCTCTGGCTTTTCAGCTCTGCTCAGCTATAATATTCTAAAGTGGGGGTTGGGGACTCAGGCCTGACCTACAGGCTTTTCTTACTTCTACAGGCTATGCAGGCTATTCTAGGCCATAGCCTATCACATTCCCCCCCCCCCCCTTTGATTATTCTAACCCACAAGTGAGAAAGGGTGAGAATTAAATCACATATGGTACTCTACACTAGGGTGGAGGGATCACTTTGTGGTATAGGGTTAGGGTAGTAATGCCACATTGCTAGTATCTGTGAATCTGCCTTGCGTTCAACAATCTTATCAATGGTTGAGTTCAGCATATGCAAGCATAAGGGAAGGAAACATGGGATACATAAGCAAACAGCCACAACCAAGAATACTATCAATA
The DNA here is from genome assembly GCA_033557465.1 of Ichthyophis bannanicus. Lineage (NCBI taxonomy): Eukaryota > Metazoa > Chordata > Amphibia > Gymnophiona > Ichthyophiidae > Ichthyophis > Ichthyophis bannanicus. The sequence continues at coordinate 306,400,461 of CM066032.1, read as the reverse complement.
CAAGTGTCTTCTTGCCGCCCATACCTGAAAACCACGAACCAAACCAGCCATCAAGTTGCAAGCCATGCCAGGTTTGTACTGGGACATAAGTTTGTTTTCTCATGTGATTGGCTATGTCTTCTGCAACTTGCCCTTCATTATCAATTTGCAAACAACAGTTAGTTAAATTAAGCTTGCCACATACGCCTCCTTCAGCTGCAAGCAGATAATCTAATGCTAAGCGGTTCTGGTAAATGGCTGTACGCATCTGTGTGGCTTGTTTGGCTAACAAGGTTAGTGCTCTACTAGTTTCATTGGTTATAATTTCTTTTCTTTTTTTTTTACTTTTATTTTCATTTTCCAAACAATACAACAAAACAAGTGGCACACAGTAGTAACTAGACAAAACCAAACTACCTCCTGAGCTACAACTAAAAGAAAACCTAAGAACACCCCACCACCCACCCTCCCTAGCCCTCCCCTCCAGGGTTTTAGGTCCGAGACCGCTGGGGTTAGGAACCAGGTGAAACCTTAGTTCCTTAGGCGTTAGCCCAGTTTGGCGGGATTAACAAAATCATTTAACAATTGCCATTTAAGGCATAATTTCCCAGACGGTGGCTGAGCTTTACAAGAGATCTGCTCGAATTGGCTATATAAGCAAACTCGATTCCACCACTCATGGGCATTGAGAAGTGCAGTGAATTTCCAATTACTGATAATTAAACATATTGCTATCCCTAACATAAAATCAAGCAAAAAGGCACCTTCTTTAGGTAGAGAAGGTATATCCGCTGCGGAGCGGAAGCCTATAATCTGCCAAGACAGAGGCTCCCTGATCTTCAGAATGAGTTGCACTTGCTTCCACACTGAATTCCAATAGGTCCGCACCCCCGAGCACTCATATACTATGTGTACCAGGGTGCCGATCTCCACACCACACGTCCAACAAAGAGGACTTAGACTGTTGTCCCACCGTGCAAATTTAACAGGTGTGTAGAAGCAATTGTGTGTAAAATAAAAGAGAGTTTGAGTGACGGAGGCTGACCTAGAGACTCTAACTTGCTTGCACCAAAATTTTCTCCACTGAGGTTCAGAGAGCCTCTTCCCTGTCTCTCGTTCCCACCTCTTCTGCACTTTCTGAATCAATAAAGACGGGGTCAGGGTTAATCTTTTGTAGATCCGCGACGCTATTCCCGTCGCTTGTGTGATTTCGTGAAGTATCTCAGTAATCCCAGCTATTCCCAGGTTCTGTTTAGGATCAATTCTCGCTCCTGCTAAGCAATGCCGAAGCTGGAGCCATTGAAAGTGAAATTTGGGCGGGAGGCCGAATTCTTGTTGGAGCTCCCTGAAATCTTTCCATTTATTGGCGGCCTGCAACTGGCTCACCTGCCAAATCCCACGCATATACCATGACTTCCAGGCAAAGGACTTCTTCTGGATTTTAAAAAGGGGATTGTTCCATATGGGCAACCGGGCATGAGAACAGCAAGTGGGTCCACTAACCCTTATGAAAGTCTGGAAGGCTTTGAGTGTATCAAGTATAACAAGAGGAAGCGAAGAGGTATGTGCAAACTGCATCCCTGGGACAAATTCTAACGGTATGGGCACCAACAACCGCTCCTCTAAATCAACCCAGACAGGTCTCCCAGCAGTCGGAGTCTCTAGCCACCGAGACCCTTGCTTAAGAAGGAAAGCATGATGGTAAGATTGAAAATCAGGAAAATTCACACCGCCCTGCTCACGGCTAAGTTTTAATTTCTTTTTTCTCAATTCGCGGCGTTCTATTCTTCCACAGGAACTGAGAGAGCACCCGTTCGAGTTGCTGATAAACATGGGCAGGTAGGAAGCAGGGAAGCATCTCCAAAATGTAATTAACCTTGGGAACTATCATCATTTTCACAGTCTCCAACCTACCCCACCAAGACAACATTAAGGGTGACCACTTTGTGGTCAACTCTCGAGCTAACGTAAGGATCGCTTCGGCGTTCCACTTAATCGTTTCTTCAAGCGGGTAGCGATAATGAACTCCTAAGTATTTTATGATGCCTGACTCCCATATGAAAGGATATTGATTGAGATTTTCTTTATGTACCCATTTATTCAGTGGAAATACCACGGACTTCGACCAATTAATTTTATACCCGGAGTACCACGAATAGCACTCTATCTGCTCCAATATCCTAGGGATGGACTCAGGTGAGGTAAAGAGAAGGAGGTCATCCGCATATGCCGAAAGTTTGATTTCCTGCCCCGCGATCCTTGCTCCATTTATATCTGGGCACTGTCGAATAAGGAGAGCTAAAAATTCCATCGCTAAATTGAATAGCATAGGAGACAACGGACAACCCTGCCGGGTGCCGCGTTTCAGATCAAAAGGCGCAGATGTTACTCCATTGACACAAACTCGCGCAGTGGGATGAGTGTACATAACTTCCAAAGCTCTAAGAAAGGTCTTCCCAAAACCAAAGCAACGAAGGACCGCAAAAAGAAACGGCCACTCCAGGCCGATCGAAGGCCTTTTCAGCATCTAAAGAGAGACCCACTAAAGGCTTCGCCATCTCTTCTGCCCCCGCCAGAATGTGACATAAAATACGCGCATTATCAACAGTCGACCTGCCTTCCGTGAAACCACATTGATCGGGATGGATTAACCCAGGAAGTATCCCGGTGAGTCGGGTTGACAAAGCGGCTGCAAAGATCTTGTAGTCAGCATTGAGAAGCGAGATGGGACGGTAGTTGGTGACCGACAGAGGATCCCTGCCCGGTTTCTCAAAGACCACCAGATTGGCCGAAGTGAAAGCACCAGTTTGCTGCCCTGCTATAGACAACATCCGGTAGTACAGCACAAGATGAGGGGTGAGGTCTTTGGCAAAGCATTTGAAAAATTCAGCAGGTAGCCCATCAGGCCCCGCAGCCTTGCCCGAGGCCATTGAGGCTATTGCCCGCCCGATCTCCTCCTCAGAAAGGGGCTTATCCAGCTCCTCCCTATGCGCCCCTGACAGAGCTGGCCACTGTATGCCAGCTACTAATTGATCAAATCCATCTTGCGAGAACTCCCGCTCAGAACTATACAATTGGGTATAATAATCTCGGAAAGCAGCGGCAATCTCTGAATCTTTGACTATCATACTGGTCTCCTGTGGTTTCTTTAGAGCACTGACCCTTTTGGCCTCCTGCTTACCCTTTAGTGCAGTTGCCAGCATCTTGCTGGCTTTGTTACCCTCCCGGTAATAGTTCCCTTGCTGCCTCCTGATGCTCTGAGAGGCCTCAGTAGCTAATATGGCATTGTACTGAAATCTTAAACGCTGAAGTCTTAGTAAAATACAGGGGTCAGTCCGCCGCGTTAAGACCCGCTCCCCAATTTTGATCTGTTGCTCGAGATCAATCAGCTGTTGTTTTCGTTGCTTTTTCAAGCGTATGTTAAAGCTGGTGATAGCCGCCCTAATTGTGGCCTTGAAGCCCTCCCACCACGCCCACCCTGAGGTGGCTTGGGGAGAATTAAATTGAAAGTAGTCAGAAATAGCCATTTTTATCTCTGTGTGAAATTCAGGGACCTCTAAGAGGGATCTATCAAAAACCCAGTCAGCGGACTTACTGTGGAAGGAGTCATCATTTAGCACCAGCAAAATAGCTGCATGATCCGAGACATGAATGGAGTGGATACAAGCAGGACCCATATTCGGGATTAATGCCTTGGAAACTAAAAAGAAATCAATGCGGGACTGTGACGCATGTGGCGCGGAGAAAAAGGTAAATTCCAGCTCCTGTGGATGCTGCAATCTCCATATATCCACTAAAGCCAACTCTTGGGTCATAGAGGCAAGAAAACGTTGCCCCTTAGACAGCTTAGTCGACCGGGGCGGCTGTTGGTCAATCAGCGGGTCTAATGTTTGATTGAAATCCCCCCCTAAGATGACCGGCTTCCCATTATCCAAATGCAATTCTTTCGCAACAGCAACAAAGAAGTCCAGGTCATCTGTAGTGGGGGCATATAGACACATGATAACCACTTCGAGCCCCCCCAGTTTCAATAAAGCCTTAGCCCATCGTCCTTCTGTATCAGAGCAATGGTACACCAAGCTGGTTTTAAGAGATTTTCTGACGAGTATGGCCACCCCATTACGTTTCTTAAAGCCGGAGAGTACGCTATAACCTCAAAGGGCTTTACACCAAGCTTCAAGGACTCCTTTTGATTTAAATGTGTTTCCTGCAATAACAATATATCAGCGCATTCTCGACGCGCATAATCCATAATCTTTCTTCTCTTAACTGGGTTGTTTATCCCTTGGACATTTAGAGATACCACTTTACAAGGAGTCATTGAAGTCGATGATTTATCTGACCCCCTGAGGTCCAAGCAAGGTTCACAATGCACATCTGGGAAAAAACAGATACAAGAGATAGCATATCCATACCCATCTTTAAACAATAGAGGCCCTTGTCTAATACTCTGAATTTACCAAACTGAGATATAATTAAAAACCCTGGAGGAGAAGCTAAACCCATATACATTATCAGTGAGCACAGGTCGGCAGGGCTGGCTCGGGAGACCCGGGATAGGTGGGCCCCCGCAGCGGCCAGATCCAATCATCCATGAGGTCAAAATGGAGCAGAGCCCATCCCCCTTAATTGCTGCAGCCATCCACCCCAGATTTAGAGAACTCTACAATATAACAATCAAAAAGGACTTAAGAAAGGGTCCTCTGTAACACATACCGTATATACTCGAGTATAAGCCGACCCGAATATAAGCCGAGGTACCTAATTTTACCACAAAAAACTGGGCAAAACTATTGACTCGAGTATAAGCCGAGGGTGGGAAATGAGGCACCTACTAGTCAATGTAAAAAATAAAGATATAGCCCTCTGCTGTTTCCCCAGCTCCTTGGATGACATCTCTAATTCTTCTCTGTGATCATAGAATAGCATTTTATACCATACTTCCACTCTTAGGGATGGATGCTAGATCACTTAAAACATATCATAAACTGGGAACCCTCCCTTTGCAAGAAAGTTCCCCATTTTAACAAACAGACACTGGAAAGATAACTTTTGTATAGATCAATAGGTGGGGCATTGGTAATCTAAGTCCACCTATTTACCGTTAGGCTAACGTTTTATGTGAAGGCACATTTAGATACCGGTAGTATGTGGAGATCGGAATTGAGACGTCAGAGTTGGAGCCTACTTAATTCCGAAGGTACCGGTATTTCAGAAACAGCTCTGCCAAATGTGGAGCGGTTTCTAAAATACAGATCCACGTGCGGTGGGAGGAGCCATTGTACAAAGTTACACATGGGAAAAACTGATGGAGAAAACCTGCCGGCTTACATTTACAAGTGTCGGCATTTCACAGCGTGCACATGTCAATACTGGTGCATGTGCAGCTGAGCCGTTTTGCAAATATAAAGGTGTAGCTGCTGCAGCTTAACTACAGAGGGTCTATTTTTATCTACCGGTAAATACAATTTAGAAAGGACGTGCTCCGGCGGCCAGCTGGTATTATGGACGCTGTCTTTAAATAAATATTACCGGTACCTTTGTGCTGATTTACTTGCTCCATGATGGGGAAAAGGAAGGGGAAGGTCACATACCCCGAAGCTGATCTTCCGCCCAAGCAGCAGCCCATAACCAAGTTTGTTACCATCAGAGCTATGCAGAGTTCTGCCGGGGTTAGCGTCGGAGCTGACTTGAAGGTGGTCCTTTCGACCTCGGTTGTGAGTCTGAGCCCCGAGCAGCATGTCCCACCTGATGAGCCTTTTCTGCTGTCCGTTGGACCGGATTCCTGGCTGCAGTCACACCTAGATGAGGTAGTTGCTGTTTTGCCATCTTTGGGGGCAATGCCGAGCAAGGGGTTGCTGCTGAATGCTCCTTAGCACCCGCCGCTCGCACAGCACCCCCTGCAGACGTTGACTCGAGTATAAGCCGAGGGGGCCGTTTTTCAGCACAAAAAATGTGCTGAAAAACTCGGCTTATACTCGAGTATATACGGTATATTGAAAGTTCAGAGTCTCTGATGAGAACTACACAACACCAGGCCATTTTCCATCGGACTTAACCATGCCATCAACGCTCAGTTTCTCAACGCATCTGGGCGGCTTCCATTTCATCCAAGTAGAATGCAAGCGCGTCAGGCTCATCAAACGTCCGGGTCTGGTTGTGGAGGGTGACGCGCATTCTTGCGGGATATAGCAGACCGAAACGTGCTTGTAGCTGTTGCAACCGGGGTCTGTACTCCAAAAACCTCTTGCGCCTGTTCACGGTGTGTTGGCCAAATCTGGAAAGAAAGAGAGTTTATGTCCCTCAAATTCCACAGGCGCGCGCGCGCTAAATCCAGGATCTGTGCAGCTTGTTGATACCGCAAAGCGCGAAAGATAATGGGCCGCGATCTAGAGCTCTGCGGCATACTGTGTGAAGGGACCCGGTGAGCACGGTCAATTTCGAAGTCCTTCTCAAAGGCGCAGTTTAGGACCTCGGGAATCATCTTGATTAGGAAGGCCCTCATATCTTTGCCTTCCGCACCTTCAGGTAGGCCTACTACTCGAACGTTGTTGCGCCGCGCCCGATTGTTGCCGTCTTCCACCTCTCGTTGAAGCGCTCGGAGGTGCTTCTCGATTCTGTCTACTTTCTCCAATCGGGCCCCGTGGGTGGAAATAACTGCCTCCACCTTATCCTGCCGCAGCGAGAGGCCTTCGATCTTGTTGTGAAGCGCTGCAATTTCTTCGTGCACGGTGTTCAGCGACGTACCATTGGCTTGAACTAACTCCTTAACGCCCCAAATTTCCGTGAGGAGTTCCTGGAGGGTATCAGGCCCATCGCGTGCGGCTGCCATTTTTTGCGGGGAGATGGGCTCCGTTTTAGACCGTTTCGCGTTGCTGTTCAATGCACTCGTGTAGTCTAGCCGCTGCGGCTTAGGGCCCGCCATCGGGAAAAGTACCGTACTCGGTAGCAGGAATTCTAAGAGGCTTAGAAGGTACTTTTATCAGGATTCTAGCCGAATCTCCTCATAGCCACCGCACTAAGCGTCCACTCTGCTCGGTATCAGGCTCCGCCCCCCCCATTGGTTATAATTTCAACAACAGCTTGCAAACGTATAATACGGTCCAACATATACACAGGAGTGCGGTAGCCCCAAGAACCATCTTGTGCCCAGGTAGCAGGTCCATAGTAAGAAACAATTCTCTCTGGCAGCCATTCTTCAGAGGTTGCATCCCATTTGTCCCACTGGCCGATTTTGAGAGCCTCTATCTTCTGTCGGCTGTAGGGTGGTTACGTGGTCGTCCCTTCATACTTTCAGTAAGCACTACCGCCTGGACGTTTTGGCGGCGCAGGACACTTGTTTCGGTTCGGCCGTTTTGAAGGCCGGCTGGAAAGGTCCCTCCCAATGAATACTGCTCTGGTACATCCCAGAGGTAGAGGACTGAACTGGAGGAATGATAAGGAAATGCACTTACCTTGTAATTGTAGTTCCTTGAGTGACAACAGTTCAGTCCTCATTCCCGCCCGGGGTGGTATCGTTGGCAGGGGATACTCCGATGGAGGAATGGTAGCACTACCGATAGGTATGAGTATTCAAGGTCTATAAATGCTTCTCATGCTTTACTGTACTGTTCCTTTCTCTGGCATTCTTTCTATTGGTTGTATAAGGCGAAAGGGTGAGGTGCAAGAAAAAGAAGAGCTTTGCTAATTTCAATCTCCAATTTAAAAAAAAAAAAAGAAAAAATGTTATTTGTATCGATTGCATTATACGTTCAGGTTTCGGTGTAAAGTTAGAGTTTATAGGATAGCTGCTTATTTGTTGTTTCTTTGAGTGTGCTTTGTCAATAGTTCACTGGGGCTGATGGGAGAGGTCAGCAGACTATATCCAGTGATGTCACGATTTTGACATGCCCAGTCTCCAAGCTACAGGAGGAGATTGACAACCCAGAGGTAAAGGACTGAACTGTCATCACTCAAGGAACTACAATTACCAGGTAAGTGTAATTATCATTTTCAGAGGTTAGTGGAAATATTCTGACCTTTTTTTTCAGAACAGAACAACTTGAGCTGTTCATGTTTATAATCTGTATTTTACTCAGTGGCGTTCCAAGCCTATTTGACACCCGGAATGGGCACATATAACCCCTCCCCCGCCAAACACACAGCAAACTTGTTGTTACTTCTTTGCTGGCTTGTTGTGCTGCCTCCACCGTAGGCCCGGTGACTGCTCCCTCCCAGGACAAAGTCTCACCGTGCCAGCTAAAAATTAAAGCATGTTTGTTGTGTGCGCCATTGCCTTGTGGACTGGGAAGTTTGGACATCCCTTTGTGGCCGACACCTAGGACGGCAACATCCATTGCCCCGTCCTTCATATGCTACTGTTTTTTTCCAGTTGTATTTTATCTTGTTTAATTTTCATCTTGTTAAACTCTTTGTGCCCCCCCCCCTACTAAAATTATATAGTATTGCTTCCTTTTTCTAGATGAAAGAAGATTCTTTAATATACAGTGGATACCACAGCTTTCATACACAATGGAACAATTTCACCAAAGATTGAAAACTGTTATCATGCACAGCCAATCAGGAATCGCTCCTGTCTGCCTCCTCGTTGCATATCCCAAGGACAGGGTAAGATGTGAAAGGGGTAGGGTTTGGGGGGGATTCTGGGAGAGTTGGTAAGGCTTGTGAGACCTTGGATTTTAAAAATTTGAGTGGCTCGGGTATTTCAGTGATGGTGGCTGAGGAGGGGAGTGAAAGGACTGGCTGCTTCCTGTTGAAATCAAAATTGAAATTTCATTTGTTTCTCTTTTGTTTCATGTTCAAAACAAAATGATACAGAAAATTTACATGAAATGTCCTATTTCATTTCAAAAGAAAGCACAACCGTTGTTTTCACTAAAGACGTAAAGAGAGTACCTAGTTAAAGCACTTTTTAAAATGCCTATTTTAAGCCTATTTTATAAAAACAAGTAGGCAACCACTTGTTGTTACAACTACTGTACTAGTCTGAGTGGCAGAAATCATTCCTTCCTTATCATTCTACTAGATCAGTCCAGATGAGTAGGTTATGCTCTCCTGCCAACAGGTAGAGAAAGACCCAAGCAACATTCAGTGATGTCTTCACTTGTATATATGCTGGTGCACTTTATTTATTTATTTCGTTTTATATACCGCGCTATTTTAATTCAGTGTGGTTTACTACTTGAGAAGCCAGTATTGCCTGCCTTCAGCAGGTGGCAAGGAATTGATGCAGCAGTGCAGATAGACCTGTTTTGTGGCCTGTGTGTATGAGAACCTGGCCCAAAGTTTGTTCAGAGCATGGGTACATTTATTCTCTCCTTATGCTGGCAGTTGCTCTGTGTCTTGTGTCGTTATCCATGGGTTTCAGTACTGGTAGGTTGGTGAGAAGACAGGAGGACCACAACAAGACCTCTGGTAAGTCTAGACCAAGGCCTCCTTCGCTACAACAGTTTTATTTCTCCATTTTTCCCTATTTTTTTATTTGTGTCCTTTTTCTTTATTTGGCTCTCTGCTTTGCTGCCTGAATAAAGCTGCTTGAAAAAAAATACTTTCATGCAGCTGGGTTTTTCCAGGCCTGTGAGGGCGACTGGGTAGGTTCTTCTCAAGTTTCTCCAGCCAGGCTGAGAAGTGCAGTGGTTCCTCTCCAATCAGGGGTTCCATTTTCGCCATAGTTTTATTTTTCCATCAGGGTTTTTCCTTTGCCTTTTTTTTTTTTTGACGGCTCCAAGTCAGTTCAGGGCTGGACCTTGTTGTCCTGAGTGCAGTGGTAAAGCCTTGGTGCACATTTTTTCTGCAGTGCTGGGTATTGAATGCTGATTTTGCTGCCTCTTCCACGTCTCCAACAATTTTCCCGCTGCTGGGATGCATGCATGCTCTTGAGGGTAGTGTGGTCACAGGCTCAGGCCAACAGATTCCTGATGATCCTCTGGGGCCCCATGTCATGTTCTCCAGTGGGCAGCTCCTGAAACAGCTTTCAGGCTTTTTCAATCTCTAATAACTGTGTGGCAGCCCCACTTGCAGAGGTCCAAGGGTAGCATAGCAGTATCGGCTTTATTAATGAGCATAGTAAGATGGAAATGAAGACAAAATGAATACCCACAAATAATGATTCTTTTCACTAATGCATTCAAAAACACCTGCATGCCAGACCGAAAATGTTTCACCCAATGCTGACCACTTTTTAGGTATGGATTATACATGCTATAAAAGCCACTTGCTGGTTAGAGGTAGATCATTAGGGAAAATAGAGGCATTTTGGCCTTGTCTACTGTGGCTTTTGTGTTAGGTTTATTAATAAGTGTAACTGAGGGGTGTGAGTGCCAGAATAAGCTTCTACAGTGTAGCTACAGATAGTGTTTGTGAAAGAGGTTGCACAGCTGAAATATGAATGAAAGGGAGGAGGAGCATATGTGTTCAGTAAGAGTAATAACCTAGATCTGGCAAAATACTTTTTAAAAGAGTGCTACATTCCGTAACAGAAAAACAGTAACACAAACAGTTGTCTCAAAAGGTTGAGGTCTCTTGTTCTTTTAGTTTCCATGCGACTGAAATATGAAAGAGTAAGAGAAAGAACGCAGTATGGCCCAATTACAATGATTTTCCGTAAGAGTCAAAAGAAAATACTTTTCACTAATGGAGCTACACAGCAAGAGAGATTGAGCCAGATTTACTCCTATCCTAAGGAGGAGTGGAGGAGTAACCTAATGCTTAGAGCACTGGCTGGGGAACCAAGAGATCAGGGTTCAGTTCCTACTAGCACTCCTTGTGGCCTTGGGCAAGTCACTTAACCCTCCATTGCCTCAGAAAAAAAGAATCCTAGTTATCATTGTCCCTGTTTAATGTACATTACCAAGTTTAAGTTACAATGTAAACCGCTCTGGATGAAAAGATAAAGCGGTATAAAAAAACTGTTAAAAAATAAAATAAATATATTGTGGGTGAGGTCTGAAAAAGGATGTGCATGGGGCAAATATTTTCAGTTAGGTTTTGGCTCATTTGGCCTTTCCCATTTTTGGATTTTTTGGGTTAATTTAAAAATGAATGTGTATAACATGTGTTATAACTTTTTAATATGTGGAAATTGCTGTAACCTGTTGAATCAATTTTACATGCACTAAAGGACCCTTTTACTAAAGTGCACTAAGCAGTTAACATGCAGTAGTGCATGCTGTTAATACGGTGTCGTGGTAACGGTTACCCTGCTGGTATGGCAGTTACTCTATGCCGATTCATGCGTTAATTGCTTACCATGTGACAGGGTGGGGCGTGGGAAGATTATATGTGGAGAGTGACGTGGATTTCAGCTGTCAATGTTACAATCAGCACAGGTGCACGTAACATCTCCTCAGTGGGTGGCACTGTGTGCGCCTGTGGTAACTGTGAATGACCTTAATGCATGGTAAGAGACCTTTCAGTGTGGTAACTGTAGGGAACATGCCGGGCATGTCCTCGACAATTATTGCATGACTTTTGCATTTACTGTGTGTTAATTGTTACTCAAAATGCAATACTTACCATTTTAATAAAAGGACCCTTAAATTATTTTAAGTCATGCTGACAAACCACATGTGCATATCCTTAAGCCTCAATGAGATGAATAAAACATTCATAATAATATGGTAATCTATTTTGGGCCAGTTCAGGAGTGGTAGTGTTGAAGTAGCTATAGTTGGCCAATCCCTCTGCTGACCCTAAACAATTTCATGCCAGTCATGGTGAATATATTTTTTTGTGATCCATGAATATCTTATGGCAGTTCTTCTTCAGAAAAAAACATTCTAATGTCCCCAAGAGACTGTACATTTTGAGGTGGGGGAGAGAGATGCATAGACTCACTATGTAGAGTTCACTTGCGGCATGGAAACTGAATATTCTGAAGAATTTTAGTTCCATTACAGATTCTGACCTCATCCCTATTCATAAGGATGTTCACTTATAACATTATTCTGTTTGTAGAATTAACATATTTTATGAAATCCTTAACATTAAAAATTATAGATAGCCTGATATTCAAAGCTAGTTATAATTTCATCAGTGGCTGGTGAATGTATTCATAGACTTTCAGAACTTCTATGGATGGTGTTAAGCCAAAGATGAAACTGAATGGTCTCATATTATCCATGTAAGAAGGGGCAGAGGGAGAGTGGAGCAAGGGCGGGCTGGGAAATTATCTGGATGATGGTGATATTCAGCTGCTATCTGGATAACCTAGCCATTTTGTTTAGGCTCTTCGCACACATACATACTTACTTAAACTTTATTTTATACATACGAGTATGACCCAGATGTACAAAGGAGATCACGATTCTGATCCCGTGGGGCACATCCAGCCCCACAGGATCAGAATCGCGAACAGCACTGTACGTGCAGGCCGGGACTGTTATTCAGTCCCGGCCTGCACATATAGCGCTAGCCTGGCTAACTCAGCCAGGGCTTTTAAATGGAGCCATGCGCCATAGCGTCCCGTTGCCATGGCACCGCAGCTCCATTTAAAAGCCACGATGCCAGTTGCTGCACCAAAAAATTAATTCCCCATAGCCCGACCCCCAATCCAGCCTCCTAAGGCCAGGGTTGGGCTGCGAGGAATTAAGTTTGTCCCCTCCAGTCCCTTCCGTGCCCCGAATCAGAAAAAAAAACGTCCAGGGAGGTTATTACACCACGGGGGTGGAATAACCTCCCTAGCCAATTCACCAGCCCTGGAGTACATGGCCGGCATTAGATTCGGCCCTGTATGTCCAGGGCCGGCGACTGCTCACTACCCACACACCCTCCACCCTCGGGCCGCCTCTTCCCTGCCCCCGACTAACTTCCCCGCACAACCGGCGGGGAAGTTATTCAGAGGCTTGTAGCTGCACGAATAGCGGGGATGGACGTCCCATTGGGATCTCCATTCCCGCTATTCGTGGTTCGGAATAACCCCCATAGCGAATAACACATCTTTTCAACTAAAAACTGTGGTTTGCAATATGAAAGAAATACAACTTGAAACTTAGCAGAGAGTCATTTTCACAAAACATTGAGAAATCGCAGAGTAACTTTATCACTTGATTCAATTAAACATACCACAATGTGAAGTCATTTGCAGTGAACCAAATCAGTCAGTATGCAGATGTTATAAACTCAGGTATGCCATTGAGGGGTTTCCATTTCATTGATTCCTATGCAAATTTTATCGAAAGTACCAAACCCTTAACATTTGCGACTGCTGCTACTTTTGACTTTGGACTGTGTATGAAACTAAAGCAATGACAACATGGACTGATCATGAAGAAGTCAAAGAACTGAAGGAGTTACGCTACCTGGCATGCACAGAGTATAGACTGGATCTCTTCCAACAGAATTGTTAACATTTGAGGAAAACATTAAGACTGTAATATCTAGTATATGGAGACCATCTGTAGAAGAATGGGGCTCAAGGGAATGTGCCGAAGAAGAGGTCAAAGAAAAGGCAGGAAAAGTGCTCTAGAAGACTATGAACATGTGTGTGTGAGCATCTTTGTCATATAAAGAATGTTTACCATTGCTGCATTACTACACTGCAGAAATGGATAAAGCGTTCAGTTGCTGTATTTATCTACTTGAATGAACAAAAATAGACATTGATAAAAACAAAAAACTAAGGGCAAATTTTCGGCCAGCACAGTCATTATATTAAGGTAATTTCTGGCATTTTATACAAATATTCAGCACTGCTAGCTTTATAGATAGATAGAAGCACTGAATGTATGCGTAGTGCAGTGACTGCACCAGCTCTATCCTCTGAGTGGTAGAAAGTCACTGCTAGTTGTCGCAGAGCAGACCCAGCAGAGCCCATGGAGATAGATGGAGAAGCAGTGGATCAGGCTGACACTGACGTTTTTAGAAAGCACATGTCAGGAAGTTGCTATGAGCAACAAAAACAAATGTGGTCACGAGACAGAGAGACACACCCAGCCAGCAGGAAAGCTAGGAGGTTATCACCTGATGCAAGTCAGCTGGGGGGAGGTGCTGCTCGGAGGTACGTAGATAAGCACAGCTCACAAACAGTTAGACAGAGTCGTGGAGAAAGCTGGAGAAGGGGCCAGAGAGAGAGCTGTGGAGAAAGCCTGCATGATAATCACTACGGAAGCCTGAATGGAAGTTTGAATGATTACCATGAGTGCTTGAGAGAGAAGCCAAGATAGCTGGACTCAGAGTGTGAAAGTGAGGATAACGGCAAATGTGAAAAGAACTACAGAGGAGGTAGCAAAGCCAGGAGAGGAAGCCTCAGATATCAGAGGAGCCCAGAGAGTGTTGGAAACAGCCCGGGTTGGAACGTAGCTGGGAGGAGAAAGGTAAAAGCTGAAGAGTTTTCATCCTGAAAGGGGAAGCACAGGGCTTGGCTATAAGAGGCAGTTCCCAGAAACGCTAAAGCCTTATGAAGCCAGCTTAAGAGAAACAGATACGTTTTATTACCCTTATACCAGGCATGAGAAGGTTAAATGCTTTTTACCTGAAGAGGCTAGTATCTCTGGAAATGATTTAAGGAGCAGAGTCTCTGCAAAGCTGCCGTTTCAAACTCCAGCCATACACAGGATCCTGAGCCAGTCAGAGCAGAGAGCTAAGCCTATTTACCTTAATAGAGGTGCAAGGGAATATTGCAATTCACCTAACAACCACCAGCAGGGGAGAGGCTCTTACCGAAGGCAGTTCAGTGAATGTGGTAATAGCATTCAGCACACTCTCACAGAGAGAGAAAGAGAGTCATGTCAGAACAGAGAGAGACGGTTTGAAGAGGTCCCAAACGCTGAAAGGAAAGAGATATTAAATGTTTGTGATGAAGCAATGCAATGTGAGCCATCAGAAGCTGAGACAAGCACTGAATATATGGATTGCACGATTTCAATAGCAGACAGCATTTCCTCATTGAGATAAAGGGAAGTAAGAGCTGTTGAAGCCTAACGTTGTAAAGAAGGGCTTGTATGTGCTTATGAAAGACTGTTTTGATGTACATTTGCTTTATTGGTCAAGAAGCTGAAGAGAAGCTATTTTTGTTCCATTTTTCCTTTATTATATGCCCAGGAAGGGTTGTGTTTTCCTTTTGTTTATACCACGATAAAAAGTCCTTTTGGAAGGGGAAATAAATCCTTTGTTAACCTTACCATCGTTCCACAACTGATTTTTAACTGGCAACTCACAACTACAACTCCCAGAGGGCCAAGCCAGTTACACTGAAGCCCCAGCGCAGTGCCCTGCCCAACCAACAGGTACACAGCACGGAGGGGTGACATAATGGCGTAGTTGGCAGGATTTTTTTGTGCTACGTGGATTTCCTGAGAGAAAAAAGGAGGAAACATAAAGGAAGAAGGACGTCTCTGGAGGAACGGCTACCACAAGGAGTGCTGTCTAAGGAGGATTTCGCTGGCAGGTCGGCCAGAAAAGCAAAGACCTTTCTCACATGCTGAAGTCTGCCAGGAACCTAAGGTAACGGTAACCTGGGCGGACGGGTAAAAAGGATACCAGTGAGAAAGGGGGCGCTATACTTAGGGATTTTACAAAAGAAATACCGCACTTGGTGGGCCTTTCTTTTCTTTTCACAGTTGGTGCAACTCCAGGAGGAAGATGGATCCACGTGACGTCCAGATATGGATATTGGCGCAGGGGTTATTGACCCCGATTATCGGGGCCCCATAAAAGTCCTGTTATTCAACTTCGGAAATAAGGCCTTTAAGATACGCGCAGGTGACCGAATCGCACAATTAATCTGCGAGCGCGTAGGGTTCCCCTCGGTGGAAGAAGTACCCTCATTACCACCGACGAAACGGGGGACGCGGGGATTTGGCTCTACAGGGGAAAGAGAAGTTAAAAACTTAACAGCCTTAGGTGAGGAAAGAAGTGAAGAAGATCTGGGCCCTCAGATCGAAGATTGGGAAAAACAGCCTACCCCTAGGATAGGTACCGAACTGTTGCCCCAACAACAAAAAGAGTTAATACAAATGTTTAGGGAAATTCTCTGATGTACTGACAACTCGACCGGGCGAAACCCACCTCGTGGCTCACGAAATTATTACAGTACCCAGACGCGTAATTCGGCAACGGCCGTATAGGATGCCGGAGACCCGAAAACAGGAGGTAATCAAACAGGTAAAAGAAATGCTGGCCACTGGCATAATAGAAGAATCGCGAAGCCCGTGGTCCAGTCCTATTGTACTCGTGCCAAAACCCAATGGAACCCTACGGTTCTGCATTGACTTCCGTCAAGTCAATGAGATTTCACAATTTGATGCTTATCCCATGCCCCGTATAGATGATCTTCTAGATCGCTTAGGGCAAGCAAAATACTTGACCACCCTAGACCTCAGTAAAGGATATTGGCAAATTCCCTTAACAAGGGATTCAAAGCCCAAGACGGCATTCAGTACGCCAATTGGGTTATTCCAATTCCGACGGATGCCATTTGGCTTACACGGGGCAGCCGCCACGTGCCAGCGTTTGGTGGACCACGTTTTAAGGCCTCACCATGAATACACCCTAGCTTATATGGATGACGTGGTAATATATAGTACAACTTGGGCGCAACATCTTGCTAGGGTGGAAGCGGTGCTGAGAGCACTACGGAGGGCTGGCCTCACCCTCAATCCAGAGAAATGTTTATTCGCCACGGAAGAGGCCAAATATTTAGGCCATATGATAGGGAAGGGTCTGGTAAAGCCGTTAGCGAGTAAAATAGAAAGTATCAGGGATTTCCCCAGACCCACAACAAAAAAACAGGTCCGAAGCTTTCTAGGGTTACTCGGCTATTATCATCGATTCATACCCCGCTTCGCAGAAGAAAGTATTCTCTTTACCGCAATGTTGAAAAAGAATGCGCCTAACCGGGTACAGTGGACCCCTGAGGCGGAGACAGCATTTGTGGCCTTAAAAGAGAAACTCTGTAGTTCCCCAGTGCTACGAGGCATAGATTTCAACTTGCCATTCATAGTTCAAACGGATGCATCGGACACGGGGTTAGGGGCGGTGATGTCCCAAGTCTTTGAAGGAGCCGAGCATCCGGTAGCCTATCTTAGTAGGCAGCTCTCCAAGGCAGAAAGAAATTATGCCATGATTGAGCGAGAATGCCTAGCTATAAAATGGGCCATTGAAGCTCTCCGTTTTTATCTCACCGGACGGAAGTTTTTGCTGATAACCGATCATGCCCCATTAAAATGGCTCAATCAAATGAGAAATATTAATGCGCGGTTGACAAGGTGGCACCTAGCGCTACAATCTTTTAATTTTACTGTTCAACATAGAGCAGGGAAAACGCACGGGAATGCGGATGCACTATCTCGAATTACGTGCTGTCCGCCTGAGATTGCGGCAGCCCGTAATATTTTAAGGGGGGAATCTGTCACAGAGCAGACCCAGCAGAGCCCATGGAGATAGATGGAGAAGCAGTGGATCAGGCTGACACTGACGTTTTTAGAAAGCACATGTCAGGAAGTTGCTATGAGCAACAAAAACAAATGTGGTCACGAGACACACCCAGCCAGCAGGAAAGCTAGGAGGTTATCACCTGATGCAAGTCAGCTGGGGGGAGGTGCTGCTCGGAGGTACATAGATAAGCACAGCTCACAAGCAGTTAGACAGAGTCGTGGAGAGAGTCGTGGAGAAAGCTGGAGAAGGGGCCAGAGAGAGAGCTGTGGAGAAAGCCTGCATGATAATCACTACGGAAGCCTGAATGGAAGTTTGAATGATTACCATGAGTGCTTGAGAGAGAAGCCAAGACAGCTGGACTCAGAGTTTGAAAGTGAGGATAACGGCAAATGTGAAAAGAACTACAGAGGAGGTAGCAAAGCCAGGAGAGGAAGCCTCAGATATCAGAGGAGCCCAGAGAGTGTTGGAAACAGCCCGGGTTGGAACGTAGCTGGGAGGAGAAAGGTAAAAGCTGAAGAGTTTTATTTTCATCCTGAAAGGGGAAGCACAGGGCTTGGCTATAAGAGGCAGTTCCCAGAAACGCTAAAGCCTTATGAAGCCAGCTTAAGAGAAACAGATAAGTTTTATTACCCTTATACCAGGCATGAGAAGGTTAAATGCTTTTTACCTGAAGAGGCTAGTATCTCTGGAAATGATTTAAGGAGCAGAGTCTCTGCAAAACTGCCGTTTCAAACTCCAGCCATACACAGGATCCTGAGCCAGTCAGAGCAGAGAGGTAAGCCTATTTACCTTAATAGAGGAGCAAGGGAATATTGCAATTCACCTAACAACCACCAGCAGGGGAGAGGCTCTTACCGAAGGCAGTTCAGTGAATGTGGTAATAGCATTCAGCACACTCTCACAGAGAGAGAAAGAGAGTCACGTCAGAACAGAGAGAGACGGTTTGAAGAGGTCCCAAACGCTGAAAGGAAAGAGATATTAAATGCTTGTGATGAAGCAATGCAATGTGAGCCATCAGAAGCTGAGACAAGCACTGAATATATGGATTGCACGATTTCAATAGCAGACAGCATTTCCTCATTGAGATAAAGGGAAGTAAGAGCTGTTGAAGCCTAACGTTGTAAAGAAGGGCTTGTATGTGCTTATGAAAGACTGTTTTGATGTACATTTGCTTTATTGGTCAAGAAGCTGAAGAGAAGCTATTTTTGTTCCATTTTTCCTTTTATTATATGCCCAGAAAGGGTTGTGTTTTCCTTTTGTTTATACCACGATAAAAAGTCCTTTTGGAAGGGGAAATAAATCCTTTGTTAACCTTACCATCGTTCCACAACTGATTTTTAACTGGCAACTCACAACTACATCTCCCAGAGGGCCAAGCAAGGCCTACGCAGCTAATTGAGCCAGTTACACTGAAGCCCCAGCGCAGTGCCCTGCCCAACCAACAGGTACACAGCACGGAGGGGTGACATAGTGGATGATTTTTAGGACCATCTCTGCCCCTCCCCTAATCTGGCCCACCATTAAACTTACTGTATAGAGGCACATTTTAGATACGATGTGGAGAGGGGAATTCATACATCCACGTCAGGCTGTGGAGAATTCTGATAGTATTTTATAAAATACTCTGCCAAATCTAGAGCTTCTTGTAAAATAGTTGCAGGACTGCATAGGTATGAGAGCAATTTTAAGAAGCTGCACAGGGGAAAAAAACATAAATCCCCCTCCCCCCCCATATGCATCAAGAGCATCTTAAAATCACTACTCCCACTTTACATGTGCAGCCTGTTTCAGTATCATGGTCCCCCCCCCCCCTTCATCCCTCCTGACCTTGATCCCATGCCTTTGACTCTCTCTGGCCACGTCAAAGAGTCAGTGTCCCTGCCCCACACTGAAGAGAGCAACCACCTCTATAAATAGACCCCCCCACCCTCCCAAATCCACATTACAAAGCTTCCCACCCCAACATCCCCCACTTCATGTGACCCACAATCATAGCCCTTCCTTCCTTTCCCAACCCAGACCTACTGCAAACATCTAGGGAGTTCTGGGCAGCATCAGTCTCCATTTGTTCCTGCCCGGGCCATCAACGAGTCAGAATGGTACCCGTAACCCTTGTGGGCCACTCCCCTTAAGAATGCGCCTGGGAGCATCAGGCAGTGTGGTAACAGTCCAGTGTTCCAGGGGAGCAAAATAATGCAGATTGCGAGGTTAATTGCAAGCTGCGTTATTTATTTACCGCAAGAGTTACTAACCTGTAATACTAAGTTACCAGAGGTTAATAACTCCCATGGTAAATAAAGCTGCAGTAAAATGTGATATTTTACCATTGCTTTGTAACTAACTGTCTATGAGGCATGTTTACTAAGTCACGCTACCAGGTAGCATGGGGTTTGGGTGTGGTGCTAAAATGCAGCATGGGCTCTGGCAGCAAAAACCTTTGGGGTAGGATGGGGTGGATTGTAGGCATTGATGGCACATCATGGCCAGCACACCATTAGTGGCCTTTGCTAACTATGCTCAGTGCCTATAGCATGGGTGCACTTAACACCACCTCAATAATCAACAATATTAACACCACTACATCCCCACTTGATCCTTGCCCTATGAGCTGGATCAAGATGGCTCACATGGAATTGATCCCCACTATACTCAAGATCACTTATCTGTCTCTCAATCAGGGCTATATGCCTGTGGAATTCAAAAATGTTTCCATC
Organism: Ichthyophis bannanicus; assembly: GCA_033557465.1. Taxonomy (NCBI): domain Eukaryota; kingdom Metazoa; phylum Chordata; class Amphibia; order Gymnophiona; family Ichthyophiidae; genus Ichthyophis; species Ichthyophis bannanicus. The sequence continues at coordinate 306,380,395 of CM066032.1, read as the reverse complement.
CGCCCAATAAAAATAGGGATAGGGTCAAACCCAAAGCAACCGAGCTCACACAGACCCATCTCAAGTTTACCTTTCTTCTCAAAGATAATCAAAAAGGTTGTAGTACTTCAGCTCCAGGACCACATTAATATTCATGCCCCACTGGACTCCTCCCTGCTCCCCCCTGCCGCACCAATCGAGCTGCTGCTGCCACCTGATTTAAAAGCAAGGCACGCTCAGGTGCACCTGCATCTGGCTGGTCTGCACCTGAGGGCCTCACTAGAAGGCCCTTAGGCGTGGGCCGAAACTCGGACCAGAACAACTCAATTCTAACAAAGACCCCTTGTTCACTGCCAAAGACCTCTGAAGCAACCACGGCATCCCAAAATCTGCCACTGAAGATGCTCCAACCTAGGACACCCGTCTTTTTTAACTGAAGAATTAAAACTAATAGCAGACACAGCATCACCAACTCTGGTAAGCTGATAAAGCACCACAACCAACACTTCACCAGCTAGCAACATCATCAGACATCTATCAGCCTCAAACAGCATGGACAGGGAACTTTTCAAAGAAGCAAGCCTCTGCAAACACACTCTACAACCCTCACCAGTCACAACCAACTACACGAAATCAGTCTGAAATGACCCAATATACACACCACATGATATACAACAACAGCCTTCTCTCACCCTATCATAATAGGCCTATGCTCCCAGTACTTCTTGGCATCCTTATCCTTACTCTGCACACTCTGACACACTCTTTTGCATTTACCTCTCCCTCCTTCATTCCCATCATACACCAACCATACCATAACCTTACCCAATAGGAGAGGCAGAAACACCTATAACCTATTCAGTATCCAGCCAGTTTCCTGCCAAGCCATCCCACCAGACCCCACCCACACACTTCCTACCCAAACTCTCAAATCTACCCTTATCAACTCGCGTTCTATCCACAACAAGATCCCCATCTTGGTTGACTACATCAAGGACAACTGCCCTGACATATTCTGCATCACAGAATCATGGTGAGACTAATGCAATACAGTCCTTCTAAACCAACTGGCCATCCCATCCTACAAACTCTTTAACCACCCTAGGGCTTCCAGATGAGGTGAAGGTGCACTCATAATTGCCAAACAGGACCTCCAATTAAAAACCATCAACTCCAGCACCACCAGTGAACTGGACCTCATCACCATCTGGACCTCATCACCATCTTCAGCAACCATCTGTCAATGTGCCACACATACAGATCCCCAACATACTTGCGACCTCTCTCCCATCACCAAGAAGCTTGCTCAGACATGCACAAAAACACCTACCATCACTCATACAGTCCTCGCAATCACACAGAGCCAGAAGAATCTTGACAAGGAACATCCTCAGCATCCCTCACTCCAAAACCAAGTCGAATCAACAGATATGCAAAAGAACCTTCCAATTCTACACACCCTCCATTTGGAACAGTCTCCCGGACCAGCTCAGGAAGATCACGGACATCAAAATCTTCCACAAAAACTTAGACACTTCTCTTTACTGATCACTTCCATTGCAATGAATGACCCCCTCCAGAAGAACAATGTACACCCATAAGTCACTAATTGTTTTATATAGAAAGAAGCCCGTATTTAGTTAAGAGCCAACACTCTTTGTTTGCATTTTCTAAATAGTTAATACAAAATTGTTTCAAAGTAAGTTACATCTTCAGTTCTATGTAAACCGCCTTGACCCAGAGAAAGGTGGTATATAAATACAGTTAAATAAAAAAAATAAACTCATACTTATAAGGGACATCAGCTTCCCCTCCTTACCCAGTAAACTCTCATCACCATTCCTACAAGCAATGGAAGCTCTCCAACTCAAGCAAATAATCTCACAATCAACCCAGCCACATGGCTGCACCAGCATCTAGCGTCTATGACACAGAATACTCCTGTACCCTGGTCTGAGCACAATCTGCTTGGGTTTTTCCTGCCAAACCTCCCCAATTTGGAAACCCAACGCACATTCTCATCACACCCATGCAGGTTCTGAACCTACAACAAAGAGACATTCACCGCTTCCATCCTACTTATTCAACATAACGACCCAGACAACATTGACTACATAATAGCTGAATGGAACTACAGCATCTCCTTGTATGCCACCTGAACCAAAAGTACAACCAGGACTCTTAAAAACCAACCACATTCCATGGCTTGCACTCAAACTCAAGGCTCTCAAGTATAAGCTGAGGCGACTGGAATGTAAGTAGAGGCGTCACAAGGATGCACTTACCCACCATGCATATGCCTCTGCACAGACAGAATACTTCTCTCACCCCCCTAAAGAAGAAGGAATATCACACCAACCTGATCAGATCCTCCCTTAACAAACCTAGAGAGCTCTTCGACATAGCATTATAGTTCCTGAAAGACCCCAACAACACCAAATCTGATGCCTCCCTTTCCCCAGCAGTCATTGTACAATTCCTCCAGTCCAAACAATCCCCCACTGCCAGAACCTCCTGGGTCACCACAGATTCAACCAATGACAGAAGCAACCATACCTGGTCCTCTTTCAGTCCGCTCTCGCTATCCTAAGTTGGACATCATTGCAAACCTCAGCTGTACCATTTCCCCTCTTGACCCCTGCTCCTTCTCCAACATCAAAATGTCCAAGAAAGAGCTCTCACCAATCATTCTGCGCATTACTACTGACTACTACTACTACTACTGAACACTGAACATTTGTATAGTGCTACAAGACATACGCAGTACTGCACAGGCACATGTAAAAGATGGTCCCTGTTCATGAGAGCTAACAGTCTAGTCAAGACAGACAACACAGTATCTGTAGACATAGGATACATCTAGGGGGAATGGTAAGGAAACACAAAGGACATCAGATGAATCAAGATCCGAAAGCGGCAGTGAAGAAGTGAGTTTTCAGCCTGGATTTGAAAAGAGTCCGAGAAGGCGCCTGATACACAGACTTAGGTAGTTTGTTCCAGGCATAAGAAGCAGCAAGGTGAAAGGAGCGAAGTTTGGAGTTAGCAATAGAAGAGAAGGGCATGGAAGAAGCGATTTGCCAGAAAAGTGGAGTTCCCGAGAAGGGGTGTAGGGAGAGATAAGAGAGGAAAGATAATGAGGAGCTGCAGAGTGAATACACTTAAAGGTGAGCAGGAGAAGTTTGAACTGGATGTGGAAACGGATAGGGAGCCATTGAAGTGACTTGAGAAGAGGGATAATATGAGCATGACGAGGCTGGCAAAAGATTAGCCACGCAGCAGAGTGTTGAAGATTGAAGGAGAGACTCTCAAATTCACTATCCTTGGTTTATATGCTGTCCAGGCCGCTTGCTTCACTGGCTCTCAAATCACATACTCCCTTCCGGGTTTCTAATCCGGTCCAGGGTTTTGGTAATAGTCTCCATCAAGCAACCTTCTTTGCCCAGCAACTATCAGGAGCATATTCCAGTTGTGGGAGTTCCCATTTAAATCCAACACTCAAAACACTGTGCTTACCTTTGCAACAGTGCCTTGTTAAGCCTTTACTTCAAAAGTTGCAAAAACAAAAGTAAGCATCCACATGCAGTTCCATAGGAAGGCAAGAAGAATCCTCTATATAACTCTCTTAGGAGTCCTCAGGTAGGAAGCACTTGTCTCCCTCCGACCGATAAAAGAACAGTCTGCTTACCTTAGCAGTGGTGTCTCTGAACTCCACAGCTCTAACAGCTGTGTTAGCATCCCTCCCTTCCTTCTTTCATGTTTATTTTACTTGCATGAACCGCCCCACAGGCTGATCCATTAACTGCTTCAAGAGCAAAGTACATCCATAGGTTCAGAAGAATCTTGTTCCTCAAATTCTACAGCTTCCATCTGCTCTTCCTGGTCTGCTCCTCCTTCCCACCCCCTCCCCCAATCTGAAGCCCAGGGACATTTTCAAAAACTTGCCGTGTCCTGGCAGACTGGCACTGTCCCTTCCAGGCTACTATCATAGTTTGAGCCTTCCTCCTTTCTAGAGGCCATGCTGGGTTTTTGTCAGAGCTGCAGGCTCTAGGCTTTTCCTGTGGCTGCACTATCCCAAAAGGATTCTCTTCTCTGGTTTTACCCATCCCCTGTCTGAAGACATTGCGACGCATCGGATGATTTTCTACGTCTTCTGGTGGGTCTGCAGTTCTGAAGAGAGTGTCTGTATTTCCTAAGAACTTCCCTAGCCTATGCTCCACATGATAGCTATATCCTTGTAGGGCCAGGTTCCACCTAGTGAGCCTGGAATTATTGTTCCTTATCTAATTTAACCATTTCAGGGGGGCGTGATCGGTTATTAGAGTGAAGGTTCAGCCCATTAAATAATACTTAAGGGCCTCTATAGCCCATTTAATGGCCAAACACTCCTTCTCTATAGTGGCATAATTTCTCAGGTGGCACTAGCTTTCTACTTAGATACAGGACGGGATGTTCTTCCCCCTTGTGCTCTTGGGACAGAACAGCCCCCAGACCCTTTTCGGAGGCATCCATCCATAATATAAATGGTTTGGTGAAATCTACCCCTCGTAGTATGGGTTCATTACACAGACTGTTTCACAGGTTTGCTAAGGCAGCCTCCTCTAATTCAGATTATTGTGGTTGGTTGGGCCTATTCTTCTTCAACATGTTAGTGAGGAGGCCTGATTCCTCTGCGAACCTAGGAATAAATTGCCTGTAATATCTCACTAATCCCAGGAAACTCCTCAAATACGTTTTGGTCATTGGTTGGGGAAATTCATGGATGCTCTGTACCTTATCAAGTAAAGGATTTCCAAACTGCTTAAAAATCATCTGAGATCTAACTAGCTATTGAAATATTACCTATTAAATGCACAAACTTCGCACACGCAAAGCATCACGTGATCTTCCCAATCACTGGTTCACCTGTGTGGGTTTTTTGTTTTGTTTTTTTAATTTACAGTTTTAAGCACTGGTGATTGCCCTTCCTTATATGCTGTCCTGGATTAGGTTTAGAATTTCCCGTAAAGCAAGCATCCCTAAGTGGAGGTCTTAAATAAGTGGCTATCTCCGGGAACGAGCAGGAATACTGTCTTCACATATGGGTGATGTTGGTACACTCCCCAGCGTCCAGTTGGAAAACCTTTGGGAGCCATCCACTGCCTGCGCATCTGTCTTCCCATCTCCTCTCCTCAGTTCATTTTCCGCAGAGCCAGTAGGTTGTTTCTTTCCTGTCACCACTGAAAAACGTTATTTTTTTGTGTTATTCTATGCTCTGCCTTTCCGTCAATACCAGTGCCTTCACAGACACCGGCCCCAATATTTTTCTTTGTTTTCAAAGATTAATTCTTTTTTATTTCAATTTTGGTGGTTTCCACCACCAGCTAGGCCTTAGGCTACTTTTTTTCACCACGATGGAAAAACACATCAGGGTTTTAAAAAATGTAACAAATGTTCGGGTACATATATCGGTCACGGATAAACATGACTGGTGCTTAAAATATTTGGGGCTCCAACCATGCTCAAAATGATTGTCCTTTGTCAGCAAATGACAAAAAGAGGCCTTAAAGAGCAGGGCCAGACAGTATGGTTCTCTGTTCACCCCAGACTCTTTTTCAGTGGCTTCCACATCATCGAGGACATCAGCCTACTCTTGTGGTATTCAGATCTTCTGAAAGTCCAAACACAAAACTAAGTCTAAGTCATCAACATCAAAGACTGATACCAACTCCAAAGTTAAGTCCTGAGGTACCAGGACATGGTACCTCAGGCTGGAGGGCCAGGGGTTCAAATCCCACCTGGGGATAGCAATCTCAGGCCGGAGGGACTGGGGTTTCTAGTCCTATAGGCACTCCTTGTGGCCTTGGGCAAGCCACTTTACCCTCCGTTGCCTCAGGTACACATAGATTGTGAGCCCTTTGGGGACAAGGGAATGTATCCAGTACCTGTTTGTAGTGATTACATAATGTAAACTGCTTTGATAGAAGGATAAGGCAGTATAGAAAACTGGCTAAATAAATAAATAAATAAATAAATTCTTCCCTTTCCCACCAAATATCCCAAATACTTAACCTCCCGCCGGGCGAATACGCACGTGTGAGGATTTAAGGTGAGCCCTGCCCTCTTTAATGATTCCAAGACTGCCCTTACTCTAGGGATGTGGGTTTCCCAGTCTGGGCTGAATATGATGATGACATCCATATATGCCGCCACATACTCTTGATGGCATCAGAGGATATGATCAAGGAGTCTCTGACAGGTAGCTGAGGCCACATTAAGGCCAAAGGACATTTGGTGAAACTGGTATAACCCTATTGGGGTGCTAAAGACTGTTTTGGAATGGGAGTCCTCAGCTACGGGAACTTTTTTATGGAAACCTAGACCTTGAATAAATGCATCATACAAGGGGTAGGAAGTGGACGTCCCGTGTACACATCTAATTCTCACGACTCCTTGATACCTGTTTTCTCCCTTCGAGAGGCAGGCTCATACAACCTCCCTTAACTTCCGGGATATCATACTCTGATCAGCCCCAGAGTCTTATAAAGCCTTGGTGGGAACCCCCTTCCACTGAGAATTCTTGGAAAAATTCTCCCTCTGGCTTTTCCCCTCTAATTCCCTCCAAACTAACTCTGTCCTTACACTCCTTTTTCATGTGTCCTCTCTTCCCACACTGGAAACATTTTAATTCTTCCCTTCACCTCTCCTGAATAGGGGCCTTTCCCTTTTCCACCCTCCCTTCCCAAGGCTTACTCCCAGAGTGGACTGGTGGCCCTGCCAGCAGAGTGGTCCTCAGAGGGACCCCAGAATGAGACTGGGCCAACTGCACCTCAAAGTATAACTCAATTGCTCTAGTGGCTTCCTCCTTTGACTGACAGCCTTGCTTTATGAGCCACCCCCTTAATTTCCCAGGGACGGCAAAAAGAAATTGCTCTAAAACCACTTCCTCTAGTATTTGAGCTGCTGTTTTACCCTCAGGGTCTAGGCACTTGTTTGCTAAATCCTTTAATCTCTGGACGATGGCCCTAGGCCTTTCATCCTGGGCTAGAATTGTTTCCCTAAAGAATCTCCTATACGAGTCCTTTGTCAGGCCTAATCTATCCTTAATAGCTGCTTTAACGGTGGGGTAGTCCTTAGCCTGAGTGGGGGGGACAAAGTTCTATAAGCAGCCAAGGCTTCACCTATTAATGACACTGCTAGCCTGATGGTCCATTGCTCCAGTAGCCAAGCCACTGTAGTGGCTACTCATTCAAATATTCTCAAAAAGTCAATAATGTCATCATTTCCCCCCAGTTTTCCAAATGAAAAAGGTTTGTAATTTTGTGGTTCTACCACGATACCAGGAGAAGCCACAGAGTCTGTTCTCATGGGTGATCCCATTCCTTTTCCCCTCTGCTGCAGCTTTTAGGTAGCCTTATAACAATTCCAAGAGGAGGCGCTGTTGCTCCTGAATGGCGACTAAGGCGGCCTGCTGTGACCTTTGCAATTCCTTCTATTGTTTTTGGAACTGCGCAGCCATCCATTGGAGCACTTTCTTTGGATCCATTTAAACAGGTCCTGCAAAAAGAAAAAGAAAAAAATCCAAGTGTGGCTCTCTTAGTCCCTTGAACCAGCTGGCTCCTCTACTCCCTTTTCCTGGCAGCTTTCCCTCCTCAACTCATCTCAGCAGTCCGCAGTGCCCACCCAAGGAACTCTTACCTGGTGTGGCCGCTGATAATCACTTTGGCTGAGGAAATTGTGGTTCTTCCTGCTTCTGAGTTTCACGCACCACAGCTCCAATGCAGAAATCCTGCCAATTACGCCACTTGTAACATTGTATGCGGGGCGTCTAGATCGCTTGCTTCACTGGCTCTCCAATCGCACACTTCCCTTTGGGTTTCTAATCCGGTCCGGGGTTTTGGTAAGAGTCCCCATCAAACAATCTTCTTCACCCAGCAGCTATCAGGAACGTATTTCAGTTGTCGAGGTTCTCACTGAAGTCCAGCATCAGAACATTGTGCTTACCTTTGCAACAGTACCATGTTAAGTCTTTATTTCAAAAGTTACAAAAACAAAAGTAAGCATCCACAAGCAGTTCCATAGAAATGCAAGAAAAATCCTCTCTATAACTCTTAGTTAGGACGCACTTGTCCCACCTCCCTCCGACCAGCAAAAGAACAGTCTCTCTTACGTTTGCAGCGATGTCTCTGAACCTCACAGCTCTAGCAGCTGTTAGCAGCCCTCTACCATCTCTACACTGATGATATTCTAAGCTACACACCACTCGCCATCCTAAACCCTGACTACTCCTCAATTGATCTTTGCCTCACCACAGTTCTCCATTGGCTCATCCACCACAATATGTACATCAATCCCAACAAGACAGAAGTCGTCTTTATTTTTTAAAAAACCCTCATTTTTCCCACCACCCACAATCAACCTAGCCAACTAACCCTGCAAGTAAAGGAGACAGTCACATATCTTGGTGTGGTCCTAGATCAACTTCCCAGGACACATCAAGCAAATCACCAAAGCAGCTTACTTCCGAATGAGGACAATCCAAAAGCTTTGACCCCTTGTAGAACAAAATTACTTCAGAAATGTCCTTCAGGCCATCATTACCCGAGTTCTGGACTATGCTAACATCATATACCAGGAGCTCCCTAATCCCCCTCTAGCTTGCACAGAATACAGTCGCCAAAATCTTCACAGGTACTAGACAACAAGAACACATCACCCATTCCTGAAGCAACTACACTGGCTCTCCATCTTCATCAGAATCAAATATAAAGTTGCCCTCACCATCTTCAAGACTCTTAATTACCTCTCTGCGAAAATTCTACAACACCTCACTCTTGAACCACCCAACATTAGATCCAGGGAAAAGCCTAACCACAACCTCCTACTCTCCCAACTGCATTCTCTCACTCCAACCGATCTACCACCAGCAGAACCTTTACTTTCTACACCCCCATTATTTTTAACTCACACCAGAAATATGCTCTTTAAGTGACATTAAAGAGTTTCAATGCAAACTAAAAACTCACCTGTTCCTGGAGCACTATGGACCTGTCACGTAGACTCATACCCTAACTGCCATATGCCCTGCTCACCCCATGTACAATTATCCCACCCCTATTGCTCCTAGCAACACTGGACATTACACGTTTGCTGTTTTCGTATTTGTTCCTTTCCATTAAAATACTGTAGCCTGTTTTCAAACCTGTTCAGTATTTATGTTCACCTGTTATCAACTATGTTACATGTCAAGTCATTAACATTCTTGTTCCCTGTACACCGCTGTGGCTTGTAGATACAGCAGTATAGAAATGTTGCTAAATAAATAAATTAGCCCACAGCCTCTCATCTGTTTACTTCCAGTTGCTATTATAAAAGATGCCCTGTGACAGATTTAGAAGGGCGAATTCCAAAAAATACATACATCATGCCTGCTATTAATCTGAAGAGCAACCAAACTACATGTAACAGAGCCTTTCTGCTTTATGCTCCAATCCTATGGAATGTGATTTATTTATTTTATTTATTTATTTATTTATTTACAGTTCTTATATACCGCACTTTTGGTACCAGCGCGGTTTACAGTTAACAAAATTTTGCATTGGAACAATCCTTTGCTTACATTATAACAGGGTCAAAACTTGGAGAACAGGGGGAACTATATACAAATTATATACAAACAGAGTTTTATCTGTGGCTAATTTACAGTACAGGTTACATTGGGATCATGATTTTGGGTGTGCAGAGAGTTTAGATCATGATCTGACAGTACTAAGTTGTTGGGATGTCTGAGGCTGTGTAAGTGATTTGAGAGATGGATGGAGGGGGTGTAGTGCTGGGGCCTAAAAGGTGAAGACAGAATAGGTAGTGTTTAAGGGTCTTCCTAAATTGAGAGAGGTCTTTTATTGATCGGATATGTGGAGGGAGATTGTTCCAGCAGGTTGGTGCGAATAAGGTGAAGGCCCTGTCTCTGGTTGCTTGATTAGTGTACTCTTTTGGTACAACGAGAGTATTAGCGGCTGCGGATCTTCTTAACCTGTTTGTGGGGGTGTTGATAAGAAGTGAGGAGAGGGAGGGTGGGGCTATTTGATTGATTGCTTTAAAGGACAGTAATAGCGCTTTGTAAGTTATCCTGGCTTGTAGGGGTAGCCAGTGAAGATCTGTTAGTATGGGGGTGATGTGGTCTCTTCTGGATGTACAGCAGAGGATGCGGGCTGCTGAGTTTATTGCCAATTGAAGTGGGTTGAGGGTGCTCTTGGGTAGACCATGCAGGATGACGTTGGCGTAGTCAAAATGTGGTGTTACAAGGGATTGGAAGATTGTTCTGAAGTCATTCGGGGAGAGTAAAGGTCTTAATGGTTTCAGAGTTCTTATTTTGTTGTATACGGATTTGACAGTCTGCTTTATGTGATCTTTGAAGGTCAGTTCTTGATCTATGATGACTCCCAGTTAGCGAATCGAAGATTTACACGGAAGTTCCGCATCTCTCACCTTTAATGTTGTGGGGGGTGAGAATTTCTTATTTCTGGTTACGAATAAGACTTCAGTTTTCTTGAAGTTTATTCGTAGGTTCTGGGATAGGAGCCAGTCTGTAATCGCGTTGAAGCAAGAGATTATTGGAGAGAAGTCAGGGGCATCAATTTTTATTGGAGTGAATATGAGAACATCATCTGCATAGATCAGACTGGAAGCGTTGAATGCTCTGATGATTTCACAGATTGGTTGCATATATATGTTAAATAGTAAAGCTGATAAGGAAGATCCTTGGGGAACACCTTGTTGTTGGTGGAAGGGATCGGATGTTGAGGATCCTATCCGGACCTGTTGCCAGCGGTTAGTTAGGTATGATCTACACCATTCCCAAGCTGATCCTTGAACTCCCTTTTCTTGAAGGCGGTGTAGCAGTTGAACATGGTTAACCGAGTCAAAAGCTGCCGAGATATCCAGGAAGATAAGTATGAACCCATTTTCAATTTTGTCGATCCCTCTTGATAAGGTGTTGATGAGTAATGTGAGTAGGGTCTCTATGCCGTGGGACTCACGGAACCCATGTTGGAAGGGGTCAAGAGGGGCTGAAATATCAATATGCTGCTGCAATTGAATTTGTACCACCTTCTCTATGATTTTGGCTAGAAGGGGTATACTTGAAATTGGACGATATGATTCCGTTTTTGCTGGGTCGAGTTTATTGTTTTTCAGGAGAGGTCGTATTGAAGTTTGCTTGAGAGATGTTGGGAATGATCCGGTTGTGAAGGAAAGTTGCTTGATAAGGGCAAGTGTGGGGCTCAGTTCAGCACGCAGCGCTCTGATCCAGTAAGCAGGGCATGGATCATTTGGGGCAGTGGTGGTATTCAAGGTAGCAATAAGGTCAGTGATAGATCTCACTGTAGGGCCGACAAAATTTTTTAGAGGCTGTGTAATTGAAACAGGGTTGGGTATACAACTTGGTGTTGATTTTGTGAAAATGGATTTTGATTGAAGATAGTCTGCAAAAGACTGAGGCTGAATTGGAATTGTTTGATTGGAAGATGGTGCCTTTGTTAGGGATTTAGCAATGTTAAAGAGGTCTCGTGGTTTGTTTAATGATCGGAGAAGGGTTTCTGTATGATGTTCTCTCATCTTTCCAGCTATTTTCTCCCGGTGTATCTTTAGGGCATTTTCGTAATCCTTTTGGTCGGATGGAGATCTTGATCTGCGCCATTTTCGCTCTTGTTTTCTTAGTTTCTGGAGGGACAGTCGTAATTCAGCCGAGAACCATGGTTTTGAGCTTCTACTTTTTGGTGATGTGCTGGATGCTGGTGGTTTCCTCGAGGAAGGTAGCTGTGAAGAGGAGTTCAGCGTGGTGTACCAATTGTTGATCAGCTCATCCAGGTTGTTGGATGGTAGACGAAGAGTTAGAAGTGTACGGCTGATGAAGTCATCCTTATCGAGCGTTTTGAAGTGGATTGTTGATCCTGATGGGACTGTATTTGTCTGTGTTGTTGGTCTACTGTTTTGTAGATATGGGACTTGAAAGGATATCAAGTTATGATCAGACCACGGGGCAGGGGTAAGTAATAGGTTAAAGTTGGTGATTGCTGTATAATAGGGCGCAAAAATGAGGTCAAGGGTGTTACCCTTGAGGTGCGTAGGGGAGCTGACTAGTTGTGAGTAGTTAAGCTCGGTCATGGCATCTAGGAATGTGGTAGAGTGACTATGGTGAAGAGAGGTGAGGTTAAAGTCACCCATTAGCCAGTTGGATTTGTGTGGGCTTTCTGGGTTGCATGCAAGCTCTATTATACTAGATAGGTCTTCTGGTGGTGAGGAAGGAGCTCTATATATGAGATTTAGGATGATATGTTTGTTAGCTATGGTAACTAAGTCCATGTGTGCGGTACTCCTAGAGGAAAGTAGATTAAATTGAAGGTTAGTTCTAGAAAGAATGAGTACTCCCCCTCCCCTTCGGCCTGTTCTGTGGCAGGTATGTATCAAGTATGCTGGAGGAATGAATTGGTTTATGAGGACATTGTCTGTGTCTGCTAGCCATGATTCTGTGACCAGGAGGATGTCTAAATTCAATTTTGTGATAAGATCTGTAATGGCTGGCCACTTTTTATGTACTGAGCGAGCGTTGATGAGTGCGCAATTTAGGTTAGTGTGTGAGGGAGTAGGGTTGGGTTTGGAGCTACTAGTAGTTTTAAGGGAGATATATAGCAGGTGAGAGTGCCTAATATGGTGTGGCTGTTGTGCTGAGTGATGGTAGGAGGAATGATACCTTCTTCCTAGCCCGTGCAATATGGGGATATTGTTTGTGGTGGGAGATAGAGCTGCTGTATTTCGAGTGGTGTTAGTTAGTAGATAGATGCTAACTAATGCAAGTAGAGAGGTAGCCATGGTTATAGCAATGGAAGGATACAATGTAGGGTAATATAGGTTGGAGGAAACAGTAAACGCCGCTTGACTGGTTAGGATACTACACCAGTGGCAATAGGCAAACAATTGTATAATAACAAGGCCTAGCTAAGAGGAACAATGTACTCTGTTAACAAGATACAGTTGTAAAACTCAATTCAAGAGGATCTGTTTATAACAAACTGTGAGATGCTAACGGGTATATTTATAACTATTGTTACCTTACAGATGGAGTAGCAGTAGATAAGCTAGGATAGATGTTGGGTAAGTCTGAGTCTCAGGCTATCTGTTTGGTACTTTTCCTGAGGAGGGAGAGTTGTTTTCTTTCGGGTGAGAGTTCTGGTTTCGCTGGTGTAGTTGCTGAAGTGCCACTGCCAGTTAAGTTCTCAACACAGACTGACTGGAGTTGGTTGATGCGGAGGAGCAACTCTTCAGCCTTGCTCTTACGGTCCACGCCTAAGGGCCACGCCAAAGGGCCCTCTGGCGAGGCCCTCAGGTGTGGGCCCGCCAGGCGCGGGTGCGCCTGCCGGCGCTTCTTTAAAACGTTGGCTGCTCAGCCCCGATTGGGCAGAGCAGGCTAGAGGAGACATTCACGCCTCATCTTACCTAATGGATTTTTGAAGAAGGTTGAAAATCTCTTTTCATGAAGCACTTCAGTAAAGAGACCTAACCACTCTACTCACCATCACCAACCTAAAGCCACTACATGTTTTTGCTATCTCCCAACATAGCTCCTGCCTTTTGTTCCTTTATGTCTCTTCACGCCATGTTAATACATAACTTTAACTCTTTGCACTCTGTTAAAGTTAAGAAGCTAAAGTTATGTGTTCACTATTTGCACTTGTGTTTCAATGTAAAGCTATATTAAATTTTTGCTTTGTTCAACCTGTAAACCGCTTTGACTTTCAGATATGGCGATATATAAAAATAGCTAAATAAAGAACTGATTCCACTTATTATGCCCCTTTGCCCCTCTCATGGTGGCTTGGAGTCTTCATTTCACTATTAGTGCTTTTTGCTCTTCTTTTGGTGTTCTAGAGTCTTCAGGCTATTCTGGATGCCTTTGATGCCTTTGTGGCAGATGCTTACATGTTTTAAACCATTTTGATTGCAAACTGATGGAAAATCTCATTGTTAGAATGCCAAATTGCTTGCCCCATTGACTTAACAGACTTCATTGAATGATTTGAATAAGTTGGAATCCATCAGAAAATGAACTGAATGGGTGATTGAATTGAACACAGATAGAACCTAAATTTTTACCATGCACATTCCTAATAGTTCCCAGACTACGTTTTTTCTCAGCCTTTAAGGGAAATTGCAGCAATTCTCTCCATCTTACTATTGTTCATTCTGCAGCAGGAAAGTTCCCAGCCGTGGCTGGCAATTATTTGCTTTGGCTATGCTGCTTGTGGGAAGAGGAGGCATGTAAAATAATTTGGCATTAGCCATTATGCTCCCAGTCATTTAATCGTATGTGTGGGGGATCTTGTAATGATAGTATCAAGGGTGAGATTTTTTCAACAAAAGAAAATAAAAAGGCAGCAAGCTCAGAGGACATAAACAGCAGTAACATTTTTGACATGTATCAGATCAATCAGTGTGAACAAGGGCTCCATATTCAAAAGCACTTATCCAGATAACAACACCTGCTCTTCAGCTAAGTTTAGTTTATTGCAGTCTTGATATGCCACGCTTCACAAATGTAGCATGCGATTAACTGGCTTATCTGGTGGTTTTCAGTAGCATTATCCAGATAGTACCTCCAAAATTCATTGCTAAGTGCCCTGACATTATTCATATAAAAGAACATTTTAGAAAGACCATTTAGATGCCCCCTTGGACATCCAAGTCAAAACGAATGTAAATTCCTTGGGAGGGGCAGCAGAGAATGTGGCTATGTGTAAATACTTTTTAAAATCTGCCTGTCACCCTCCCCAAAAGATAAAACATTTCCGCAAGCATATAATGAATATAGGGACAGGCAGATTAAGGGCCGAGACGTGTGCAGGAAACAGCTGATTTTAGAAATGTGCACATGTGAAATATGAATGTCGCTGGGATTGGCAACATAGATGTTTCCACAATGGCATTTCAGGACATGCATGTGTATATATTACCACACACGTCCTGGCCTGCCATTTTAGAAATGGAGGCGTGCAATGCTGTAGCAGTATACAAAGAAGCATTGATTTTCACTTGCTCCCTTATGAGGGGAAAAACCTATTTTGGCAAAAAGAGGGAATGCTTCTGTTATCATTATTGTTGACAGCTGGCTACAACAAGCATTTTTCAAATTTCTCTTTGTGCCAAGGGGCAGGTATAGATATGGATGTATCCACTCATGCTTTTAAATATGTGGCATCATTTTGAAATTATGAGATGCATGTGGATCTTTTAATGCCACACTCTACATGCCTCCAAAATGCCCTGATGCAACATAGGCATTATCTTGCTAGACATGTAAAACTAGTACTTTATAAAATGATTCTTAGGGCGTGAATGTTATTGGCATGTCTGAAAAGGCATTTTCAGATGTGCAAATTTACGAATAGAGCTTCTAAAATGACCTCCATAATGATGAGACAAAAATTAGGTGGATAGCAACGATACTCAGTCCATATAACTATCCATATAACTATCTGGCTAACTTTAGCACTGGAAAAAAACTGTGCTATCACCACTATTCCGATAATTCCAGTGCTGACTTTATTATGGAGGTAATTCAATAAGACGTGTCTATGTTTCTGTGCACTCGTAAATGGCTACTTATGTGCGTAACATAGCCAGTACTATTCTGAAAGGATGGATGTCAAACTGAACATGCATGTGTTCACTATAGGATTTAACTGGGGTGGAGCATCAATTTATGCATGTAAGTTATAAAATACTGTATGATACATGTGTTCTTTAAAAATCTAGGCATGGGCATTTGCTCTAGTCATAGGTCTGGCATAAGAGCGTACATCTAGTTTAATGTGTGTTTTTGACCACATGCTATTTTATAAAGACTGTTTACCTTCCTTTATAAGATAGGCATGAAATATGTGCATTAAAACACGTGTAAGTCTAGTCATCCATCATAAAATTACCTTCCATGTGTATATTCAGTGCCACTTGTTTTATATAGATGCCATGGCTGGAGTTCAACAATAACACCAGTCACAGAGTTTAATATCAGGCCAAAACTGTTTGAGGTAATACTATCCCAGATAGTGAGAACAACCTGCTCCACTGTAGGCTATAAAGACTTTTCTTTTTTGAAGACCACCTCTTTGTTAATGAAAACAGTGGAAACTATTCAGTTTCTGCAAGGACAGGTATTTGATTTCAGTGCTCAAAATGGGGAATCCCAATACTCAAAGGATTTGAATTCCTAAGTGAAGTGTTGTACAGTATATTCTTTAGCTGGCCAAATTTCTGCACATTCCACTGTGAAACTGCTTTTTTTTTTGGAAAACTGTTGCCCTTGCTTATTTTCAGCTATTGCTGCATTTTCAAATATGCAACATTGTGGTCACTCAGCCTGTATTACTCCTGATCTCTGCATCAGTACATTTTTCTCATTCTTCTTTTTTAAATTGCATTTCAAAAAAGCACAGTTCCCATAAAAAGAATTAGAAAAGAAAGTCTAATACTGAAATCATTCAAATAGCAATTAAGCAAATTAAAGGCAATGCAAATCTCAGAGTTCCTGAAGCCCACCACTAGAGGAGGAGAGGAGAGAAAAAACAAATTGAGGTATCAAAACAAAAAGAAACATCTCATTTTAGAGTATCATCTCACTGCATACAGTCATAATACCCCCATATCAATACAAGCTACCAAAATATAGAACAGTAATAATATTCAAGCGGATTCCTTACTCAGAAGAAATGACTCAAGTTGTAGTGGATCAAAGAAAGTGTTAACTATGTCCCTGATATCTGACCAGGCACTTACAGGAAAATGTTAAATAAAAGGAGGTCCCTATGGCACCTATTCTAATCCTAAACTGGAGGAAAGCCTTCTTCCTCACTTGCCTGACCTTGGCCACATCAGAGAACCTACACAATCTTTGCCCATAAAGAAAAAAATGTCTCTAATTTTGAAATAATTTTTAAACAAAATAGTTTTATCAAACTCCAAAACCCAACCTAACTACTAAAGTGGCCCTAGTAGGCATATTGTCCACCGAGGATTCCAACAAAGCTGAGAGGTCTAAGCTGTCTACCGATATAAGGGGAATCCATAGCCCCTTCATCTCCACTCTCCTGCTTCTTCCTTTTCAGGAGATAAAACATCTGCAAGACCTTTGGGCTTGTACAACTTCAATACATCCCTTAAGTACAAACATCATAGTTCCTTCAGTGATAACAGCCATATCTTTGGAAAACTCAATAGCCTAGTATTTTTTGAATGCTAGTCATTCTCTACCATCTCCAGCTTTAGAAGTAATGCCAGCCTATCCTAATAAAGGCATCAGATGATTTTTGAATTGTGGCAGTTTGAGACTCCATGTTCTGCCATGCTGTCCCAAATCAACCATTTCGCCTTTATGCTTTCCCAGCTTGGCCGCTGTTTGAATTGTAAATTCAGACAATAAAGTCTGGGTAATAGTTACTCATGCCAGTTTCAGTCCTCACCAATGTCTCCCAAATATCCTCAAGGGCAACCTTTTTACAAACTGATAGGCCTGCCTACTGCGACCCACACCTGGCAAGGGCCAGGCAATCAGCTATTCTAATCTGTTAAAAGGAGCTAAATGCCGAAAATGGGAATCAATATAAGCACTGGCAAGTTAGATTCAAGATAGGCAAAGAGAATTTGAAAAAAAGCTTGCTGTGGGAGCAAAATGAAAACTTTTTCAAGTACACTCATACCAAAAAACCTGTGAGAGAGTCAGTTGGACTATAGTCTGCAAAAAATATACATATATATACATATTTATATATATACAGGTATATATTGTCATGTCCTAGCCGTCCGCCTCAGGCTAAGAGGGTTAGGGTTGCCATTATGTTCTCCTTATAGAAGGTGGGATAAACTATTTTTGCTCCAGCTAAGCCTGCTGGGAGTGGTAGTTCTTTTGCCTTCTAAGAAGAAATTGTCGTGAAACCAGTGGTAAAGGCAAAGATGACAAAATTTATTCCCCAAACAAAAGGTTCTATGCAGATGGCATCAGGATAATTCTTCAGTTCGCTCAAGATTATTTGCACAAGTATGCTGACCGAGCTTCACATTCTTTACTCAAAAGTGTAATTGCTTAACAGATAAAGAAAAACATAGCAGCTTCCTTCAACAAAGAAAAATATTCTCTTTTCCTTTGTCTTCCCTCAGCTCTCCAATATACACTAGCAAAGGGATTCAATGTCATCAGCTAAACACAACATACAGTCCATAGGTACTTCAGATGATAATGAATCATTCTCATTACAGTCCACTTGCATTTCCTCCAACTCTTGAACTGCAGTGTTTTGCTTCAAGCTACTATCATAAGTCTTAGGGTAACTCCTCCCTAAGGGGTTCTGTGTCTTCTTTGAGCACAGCTCTATGTGATAGGGATTACAGGTACCTGAGGTTGTGGAGACTCCTCTCTGGCTCTGTTCAGCAATCTCTCTCCAGCTATGGGGAAGCAGTCTCTGGTTCCCTTGTTGGAGTTCCTCCCTGGAGCTCTGCCCCGGTTCCCTGTTCCAGGCTAGGCTTTGTAGACTCTTGGACTGAGTCCTGGGCTCCCACCTCTGAACTCTCTGAACCTTTCTATCCGGCACTGGGGTTTGAAGGTTTCTCTTCTCTCCTTCTGCTCCGTTAGCTTCACCTCCACGTCTCCAGCTGTGTCTCCTCCTGTGTTCCCTCTCGTGTGCTGTCATCGTTGTTCTCCTGTCTCCTTGTCTCCCTCCTCGTTCCTCTCGACTCTCTCTCTAGCCAGGGTTTATATTCCTGCTCTCTGAGCCGTGTTTCTGCCTCTCTGGACAGGTGTCTGTAATTAGGTTCCAAGCTTGCTACTACGTCAGCAGAGCTTGGGTGTGGCAGCCTAGCTTCAGTTTCTCTGTGCTTGCTTTCTTTTGGCAAACGCTGAAACGTGTGTACTGCAGGGATGTCACTTTTCTTAAAGGTAAAATCATTCTTTTCTTCTACTTCCATATTCTCACTAGAGGCTTCCTCATCACAATATATATATATATGTACAGGTCTGCAAAAAAATTTTTTTTCGAGAGCTGTTTTGGTTTTTCCGCATAATCT
The DNA here is from genome assembly GCA_033557465.1 of Ichthyophis bannanicus. Lineage (NCBI taxonomy): Eukaryota > Metazoa > Chordata > Amphibia > Gymnophiona > Ichthyophiidae > Ichthyophis > Ichthyophis bannanicus. The sequence continues at coordinate 306,361,330 of CM066032.1, read as the reverse complement.
TTATGTTTTTTGGTGTGCTGAGTCCGAAAATGACCTCCATTTTGTCATAGGACATCATGTTTCCTGACAATTTAGGTAACTATGTTAAATAAGGCAATACCTCAAAATAAATGGAAATAGACTTATAAAATTAAAGTTTTATTACAATATTTTCATGAAAATCCTTTTTTGAACTGAAATGAGCTCACCTACACACACTAAACTCGATTCTTCTTCCTTGTGAGGCTCCTCTTGGTGCATTTACGCTTGTGAGTAGCATCTGGAATGTCTCTCTGAAGCATCCAACAGTAGTCTGCCATCATTGTAATGCTCCATTTTCCCTGGTATTTCCTTTACATCTCTTTAATGTCTTGGTGGAATCGTTCACCTTGTTCCTCACTCACAGCTCCCAAATTTTCAGGAAAGTAGTCAAGGTGGGACTGGAAGAAATGCACTTTCAAACTCATCAGGCAACCTAAAGCTTGAAATGCTTTCAGCATTCGTCCGACGATCTTTTTGTAGTGAGGATCTTTGTTATTGCCTAAAAATTTCTGTACGACTTCTTTAAATGCAATCCACCCTTCTTTTTGATGATCCATCATGGTATTGACAAACTCTTGATCAACTATAAGCCTTCTAATGTCTGGTCCGACGAACACACCTTCCTTCAATTTTGCCTCCGACAGACCTGGAAACTTGGTGACCAAGTATTTGAAGCATTCTCCATCTCTTGGAAGTGATTTTACGAATTGCTTCATCAATCCCAATTTTATGTGGAGAGGTGGTAGAAGAACTTTATGGGAAGGTACCAAAGTTTCTCAGAAGACGTTTTTTTCACCGACTGTTAGCATCCTCGGCTGCCAACTCTTCTTGGTCCAGTGATTTTGTCAGTCTCGACTGTCCCATAGACACAGAAGACAAGGATATTTGGTATACCCAGCTTGTTGCCCGAGCAGCATGCACAAGACCTTCAAGTCCCCACACACTTGCCAACCATGGTCTTCATACTTAAGTTTACGAAGAACCAATTCCAAGTTCTCGTAGGTTTCCTTCAAATGTACGGAATGACCTACAGGTATGGAAGCGTAAAAACCATTGTGGAGTAAAACTGCTTTGAGACTTCTTTTTGAAGAATCTATAAAAAGACGCCATTGCTCTGAATCATATTGGATTTTAAATTGACCCATCAGACCTTCGACATCGATGCAATAAACCAACTTGTCTTCCTGGGCGAAGTAAGGAACGAACTCCTTTTCACGATGTCTGAACCATGAAGATGACACTCCTGGCAACAATAAATTCCTGCTTTTCAGCCTTGATCCGAGTAACTCAGCGGCATCTTTGGGAAGATTCAAGTCTCTTACCAAATCATTCATCTCCTCCTGAGAAAACAATTTTGGTCTTGTATCATCTTCAAAGTCAGAACTTGATTCGTCATCTGGTTCAGGTATGACTACACCTTCATTGGAGCTAGGTATCTCTTCCAAGGTAGCAGGGCTCTTGGGTACTGGTATATCTGTGCCATGGGGGATGGGACGAATTGCCGAGTGAAGATTGGGGTATGAAATGGAATGCTTCCATTTGGAATTAAACCCTTTCACATCGCATGAACAAAAGTAACAGTTGTCACTATGGTTCTTTTGCTCTCGCCATACCATAGGAATTCCATAACGGAAAGGTTTTTTCTTACCCTTGAACCAGTTTCGGAGGTCCTCAACACACCGTTTGCACACTTTATGAGACGCCCAGACTTTATCTTGATCTCCAATTTTTAGTCCAAAGTATGCAAAGTATACTTTTTTCACAAAGTCTGTAATATTCTGCTATTGCTTCAACACTGTATATTCACCACAGATGAAACAGAAACTGTCTGGCGAATTAATACACTTTCGCGGAGCCATAACATAATGGTTGAAGAATGACGAGCTAACACGAATTGCAGTGAAAAAGTGTGAACAGCCTAGAACCAAGAACCTGATGATGATTCGTGCACAAGTGTGGCATGCAAGAGAGAGCAACTCTGTGTCTGTACACGAGACGTCACAGTGCTGGCCATGCCCCCCTCCACTGACCGGAGCTGCTGCTATCTGCCCTGTGTCTCCCTCCCACTGGATTCTTCAGGAAAGATTAACCCCTTCTCCCATTAGAAGCACGGACTTAAAACTTGCTTAGCTTATGTATATATTTCTGACCATCAGATTTACAGTGCTATATTTTTTTTTACATAACTCGGACAACCCCTTTAAGGTTTTTTTGGCACTTTATATCTTAAATGTACTTATGTGAATTAATTAATAGTAATTTGAATTAATTAATAGTAATTTGAAAAAATTTGATAAATTTGAAGACAATTTTGCATGTTGTGGCAAATCATGACGTCTAGGAGTTTTTTCAATATTTTATTTGTTTTCAGCACACCAAAATACATGGAAATTAGATGAAAATAATCAAACAGCTTTTTAGTCGCAGACCTGTGAGATGATAGAGGGGTAAAAAGAGTGTTAAAGGAGAACAGTCATAGCGGAGAGACTGAATGAATTCTTTGCTGTGGTCTTTACTGAAAAATATATAGGGACGTTATCCATGCCTGAAATGGTATTTAAAGGTGATATATCAGAATTGAAAGAAATTTCAATAAATCAGGACGATGTATAACCCCTATTTGATAAACTGAAGAGTAGCAAATCACATAGATCGGATGGTATACATCTGAGTGTGTTGAAAGAGCTGAAATAAGAGATTTCAGACCTCTATTACTAATCTGTGAACTATCATTAAAATCTTCTGTAATACCTGAAGATTGAAGAATGGTCAATGTAGCGCCAATTTTTAAAAAAGTGTTCCAAGGGTGATCCGGGAAACTACAGACCGATGAGCCTGACTTCAGTACTGGGCAAAATGGTAGAAACCATTTTAAAGAATAAAATTACTGAACATGTAGATAAGTTATGGTTTAATGGGTGAAAGCCAACATGGATTTAGCCAAGGAAAGTTGTGTCTTACTAATCTGTTATATTTTTTTGAAGGTGCGAATAAACAGGTAGACAAGGTGAGCTGGTTGATATAGTGTATCTGGATTTTCAAAGAGCCTTTGACAAGGTCCCTCATGAGAGACAGTTGGCAAAATTAAAAAGTCATGGAATAGGAGGCAGTGTACTGTTGTGGATTAGGAATTGGTTAAAAGATAGAAAGCAGAGAGTAGGACTAAATGGCTAATTTTCTCAATGGAGAAAGATGAATATTGGAGTACCGCAGGGATCTGTGCTGAGTCTGCTGCTTTTTAACATATTCGTAAATGACCTAGAAATGGGAATAACTGGTGAGGTAACCAAATTTTCAGATGACACAAAATTATTCAAAGTTGTTAAAAACCCAAGAGGATTGTGAAAAATTGCAAGAGGACCTTGATATATTGGAAGATTGGATCTTGGATGTCCAAATGGCAGACGGAATTTAATATGGATAAATGCAAAGTTATGCACCTAGGAAAGAACAACTCAGACTATGGTTACACAATGCAAGGTTCCACCTTAGGAACCACTACCCAAGAAAAAAGATTTAGGAAGCCCAGAAAGCAAATAAAATGATACGAATCATAAGGAAAGGAATGAAGACTAAAACCAAGGACATTATAATGCCTCTATTTCATTACATGGTGCAACCACACCTTGAATATTGTGTGCAGTTCTGGTTACCATATCTTAAAAACGATATCGCAGTATTAGAAAAGGTACAGAGAAGAGCCACTAAAATGGTAAAGGGGATGGAAGACTACCCCTGCGAGGAAAGGCTTAAAATGTTAGGGCTCTTCAACTTGAAAAAGATATGGCTGAGGGGAGATATGATAGAGGTCTATAAATTAATGAATGGAATGGAACAGGTAAGCGTAGATCTGTTTACGCTATCAAAAAGTTGAAAGACTAGGGGACATGCAATAAAGCTGTAATGCAACCCATTTAAGACTAATAAGAGAAAATATTTTTTCACTCAACACATAATCAAACTCTGGAATTCGTTATCAGAGGATGTAGTAAAAGTTAAGTGTGGCTGAGTTTAAAAAAAAGTTTGGACAAGTTCCTGGAGGAAAGGTGCATAAACCATTATTCACTGACCCCAGGACAAGCATTGTGGAACCTGTATACCTTTTTGGGAACCTGTCAGGTACTTGTGACCTGGATTGCCTACTGTTGGAAACAGGATACTGGGCTTGATGGACCTTGGTCTGACACAGTATGGCATTTCTTATGTTCTTATGTTTTTTAAGAGAGCCATATCATTTTTGATACATTGCCTGAGGTGAAGAAGTTGGGCTGCAGGAGCTTAGCAAAACACCTTGCTCCTCCAGAGAGAGCTCTTCCTCCCTCTTACTGGTAGCACTGGCTGATATGCTGGGAGTAACATGTTGGTCCATTGGCCCTTGGACCAGAATTTTCTCTTGTGGCTGGGTGAACTTGCTCTTCCTCTGAAAACCCATCACTGAGGGGAAAATAAGAGCAAGAGAACTCAAACAAGGACACAAACAGGTAAGAGCAGCCTCATGCAAATCTTTACGTGGTACTATCTTGCCCCCTCCCCATTTTTTCTCATTCATTAGGTTTCCTTGCATGTTAGAGAATTATTTAAAATGTTCATACTTCATATTAATTAGAATAGTAAATAAAAATATGAAACATATTGCATGATGGTAACTGATAAGACTTAGGAGGTCATTTTAGAAGGGTTAAGCACCATTTTCATGTATAAAATGCTGGTTTAGATGTGTAAATGGGCATACGCATGTAAGCAGCAAGTTTAGAAAGAGGCCACTACTTACACATCTATACCCACAGCATACACAAGTTTGAAGGGGGTGTGATGCTGGTGTGGTTTAGGCAAACGTTTAACAGTATACATGTATTCCTTACTTTGCAATGACAATACATACAGGTACACTGCAAAAAATGTCCCTGACTTCATTTAACCTGCTCTGAGGAAGCTAAATGGCCATTTACTTCCTAGCTTTAGAGGAGTGATTGAGGGGGCAATTGTGTTTATCTCTATGGCATTTAAAACCACCTAAAAAAAGAGTTTTGGAGTTTGGCTCCTTATTTTATTTATTTATTTAGACAGTTTTGTACAGTATACCACCTTATCCTTCAATCAAAGTGGTCACAACACAATTGTGGGATACATTTAACATGAGGGGATATGAGACACATACACACTAATACTTACAAGGAACATGGGCAATGGAGGGTTAAGTGGCTTGCCCAAGACCACAAGGAACACCTGTGGGACTAGAAACCCCGGTCCTTCCAGCCCAAGGTTGCTGTCCTCTAGTGGGAAGCATTGTGGAACCTGTGTGTCTTTTTTGGGAACCTGCTAGGTACTTGTGACCTGGACCAGTCACTGGTGGAAACAGGATACTGGGCTTGATGGACCTTGGTCTTCTTATGTTGTTAATAAACAGGTAGAAGGAACAACATTCAATGTAACCTCAGTTCAAGTTTTTATGGCAGTGCTTTTCAAACTTTTATCCAGTATGACCCCATTTTAACAACTGAAAATTCGCATCACCCCACATGATGAAATCAAAATAGCAGTTCTTCAGCCTTCTTACCCTCCCTCCACTCATCTAAAACAGGAAGGTGGCAGCAATTAGCACAGAGTCTCTTGTGATAGTGTCTAATGTGTACTTACAGGCCCCAGTAGTCAGTATGGATTTCAAGTCTAACAGGACCTGGGGACAAGGGCCTATGAATGTTCACTGGCTCACAGACTACATGCTGATTGGTGACTGCCGCTACTTGGAACAGGTCACAGTGGAAGTCCAGAGAGAAGGGGAAATGGCTAAGTTCTGTGACCCCATTCACTGATGATGTGACCCCATTTGGGGTCCTAACCCCAAGTTTGGAATCACTGCTCTATAGCAAACAGTGCAACCTTTGTCCATCCCATTATGCCCATCACAAGCCCCAATTTAGTATAACCCCCCAGTGACCTAGCTCCACACCAACTTTGGTTGAGTTAAGTATATCTGTTCAAAAGGAGTGAGGGGAACACACAGAGACATTAGTGCAATCTAAAAAGCCTCTCTTTTTTATCAAACTGGGACTAAAAATAGTACCAATTACCTTTTGTAAGCATAACTAGATATTTGTTCAAACTATGAGTGTAGCTAATGTTGACAAAGGAGAGTTTTGCTGTAAGCCTGATAGGAGAAACAAAATGAACTTTACAAGCTTGCTTTTTAAAAAACAGATAGTAGTGCCAGGAACTTGACCTCCAGAGAAAAAATGCACCGTATTCTGACCTGTGTGCTTTAGTACTTAAAGCTTCTGATCCTGTCATAATCTTTTAAATTCTGGGTTATTTTCTCTGACAGTTATGTTTTACATCACTGGAAAGTTATGAAATCTCAGTCTCCGATTCATAGATTAGTTTCTTATATTTTTGCCAGCCAAAATATTCCAGAATATTGTCACTTCAACAGCATAGTGCTATTTGAAAATGTCCCATAGCTGAAGTTTACATACATTAGAGAGGACTCAAATACTTTCTTCAGGCCTTCCAAAGGCTGAAAAACAATGAAAATGCCTTACACTTATGAAAAGAGTTTAGATATTTTTTCTTAGCCTGTTTGCTTTGCTAAGATGGGCTAAAGTGAAAGTCGAACATTTTTTAATGAAACTTTATTTCAATTCATAGCTTGGCAAACAATGGGGTTTTTTTCAGCATAGTAGCTATGAAGGACAGTGCTTAAGGATCCAAATATCATCTTTTAAGGATCCAAATAGCATCTTTGAAGGACAGCAATGATTAAATATCAAATCTGGAAATACTCCTCATCGAACAGAAAGCTTAACTATTACAGTCTCATTAAGAACTGAAAGACCATCAGCCGAATATTCAGACAAGTAGTTCTGATTGTATTTTTTTTTTTTAACTTTGGATAATTTTAAATGTTTAAATCATTTTGTATAACAGGAGTGTCGCTTATGTCCCCTATATGGCCCTTGGGAAACATGTCTGGATCTATGTGGCAAAAGAATAACTTGCAGGGGGCTCCTGTGCCTATAATAGTGCAGTTTCTTCTTCAGGAGGCTGCCTCTGGACTTGTCCCTAAGCAGCAATGTTTGCTCCCTCAGGGTGGTGAGATTTCTTTAAAGGATGTATGGGACATTGTTTTTTTGGACAGAAGCCTCTTTGACTGGTGCCCTTCAGCAGTTTTCTGAATTCACAAAAGAATCAGTGGCTAAATTTACTCAAGTAGATTTACAATTGGACTCTGTTTGCTCTCGTCTTACTAAGGCTGAATCTCTGATGTCTACTGTACAAACTGTTATGACTTCATCTGTGAAAGATAGTTTAGCGGTGCATTGACAGTTGGAAATGTTAGAGAATGTTTCTAGGGCAAAAAATTTATGTTGCTTTAATTTTCTTATAACTCTGTATCTTTCCCCTCTAATCTTGTTCCAAAAATATCTTAAAGAGGTTCTAGGTTATCAGAACTTCGAGGTTTTGTCGTTAAATAATATTTATTACTTGCCTAGAGGTGTAAAATCTAATTTGGAAGGGGTAGAGGGTTGGATCAAGTTTCATCTGTGGACAGCTTAGATTTATCATCTTTTTTTGGAGTCATCTAAAGACAAGATTTCAACATGAGCCACTTTGTTAGTCTCCTTTAATTCTGAAATGGATAAAAATTAGATTTTGAAATTGTATTTTCAGAAGAGTGAATTATTCTGTGGTCAGAAGGTCAGTATATTCCCAGATATTTCCAGACATACCCAGATGAGGCGTAAAGCTTTTTTAGCTTTGAAAACTCGTGTTTCTGCTTTAGGGTCAATTTCTTTCCTAAAATTTCCTTGTTAAGTGTCTGATTTCTTTTCAGGAGAAAAGCATTGGAGGATTTTCTGAAAGGGAAGAATGTCTGTCTGATTTAGTCCTCTAGGCTATTTTGAAGATCATTGGGGGTTTGGGTTTTGTATTGGCTAGGATTGTCCATTGTATTGGTTTATGTTAATTTGTTATTATTATTATTAATTATTATTATTATTATTACATATTTTTTAGGCCATGTCCTTTCCATGATGTGGCTATAATTGGTTTATTTTCTTCTTTTTGTGATTTTCAATTTTATTGGGGTTTTTTGTATCATTTTGTTGTATTATATGGAAATGTTAATAAAACAATTAAAAAATAATTTTGAGCAAAACTGTCCAAAAAGGCAGCATTCTAAGGCTCGTAGCATATAAATGTATAAATTATATATCTAAATGGCAATAATAAGCTGCTGATGAGGTCATATAGGCGCTTATTTTTAACCCATTTGCAAAATTAGAAAGGGTAAACTGGCAGAAATGTGGCTAGATTAAAGCCACAGACATTTATGCCTGTCCAAAAGCAGGCATAAAGTACACATGTATGCACGTAGTTTATAAAATATTTATGTAAATCATAACTTCAACTAGGATCCACTCAAACCTCTCCGTAAATATGCCTACTTTGAATTCACATAAAAGTACATACATAATTGCGCCATGCTTAATTTTATATTTGAGGTTCCAGTCCCTGGCAGCGGGCATCCGGGACTGTTCCAAATTCCTCTCTAGGGCCGCCTATGACGGGTTTGAGTCTGCAGCCAGGGTGGCAGCCACCGGCATCCGCACCCGGCGCTGTGCAAACCTCAGAACTTGAGCAGTGAGTGCAGAAAAAACTGATGGATGTCCTCTGCAATGACGAGAACTTGTTTGGGAAGCCGATGTCTGACAAGCGGCTGAAATCGAGGCTGAGATAGTTACCCGGCAAAGACTATCTAGGAAGACCTCCCCAAGAAAAAATCCTCCATCACCATGCTGGGCCCTACCAGCCTTACTCAGGGCAGCAGCAGCACCAGGCTTCACAGTCTAAAGGCCATGGGCATGGGCACTAGAAGCCCAAGGCCACCAAGCCTAAAACACCAGCTCCCATCCAGCCGGTGGGAAGCTTTTGACTCCCTGGGCAGGGCCTTCCCTCCCCCAGGAGTCCTGTCTCAGCTCACAGGGGGTTGGCTGGCCTCATTTGCCCACAACTGGTCCAGCATCACCACAGACAAGTGGGTCCTGCATGTGGTGAGGGAGGGTTACCACCTCCATCTACAGCAGAACCCTCCAGAACTCACAGGCTTATTCAGGGACAGGGCAGTGGAGCCTGTACCCCAACACCTCTGGGGAAAGAGGTTCTACTCAAGGTATATCCTTGTCCCAAAAAGAACAGGGGGCCTCTGGCCCATCCTGAACCTGTGCAACCTGAACCCGTGAGGGAGAAGTTCAAGATGCTCTCCCTTGGGACATTGCTGCCCTACCTCCGCCAGGGAGACTGACTCGGCTCCTTGGACCTCAAGAACACGTACACTCACATCCTGGTCCATCCCTTCCACAGACAGTACCTGAGATTCGTGGTAGGGGGGCAGCACTACCAGTACATGTTACTGCCATTCAGCTTTGCCTCCTCTCCAAGGGTCTCTTCATGAAGTGCCTGACGGTCATGGCCACCCATGTGTGCCCCAGGGGGCCCACATCTTTCCCTACCTGGATGACTGGCTCATCAGAGGCAGCCCGGCTCTCAAGGCCAGCCAGGCTACAAGGCTTACAATTCACACCCTGCAGAAGTTGGGATTCATCATCAACTACCCCAGCCTCTCCCCAGTTCAAGAACTAGAGTTCTTAGGAGCCAAGCTGGACACTCTGCAGGTCAAGGCCTTCTTCCCGATAGAGAGGACCCATCACCTGATGTAGTTAGCAGAGGACGTTCAAAGCTGCAGGTCAGTGCTAGCCCGCCTACTCCTCCGCCTTTTAGGCCAAATGGCCTCAGCAGTTCATGTCACGCCCTTGGCTCGCCTGCATATGCGAGCAGCCCAGTGGTGCCTCAGATCCCAATAGACACAGGCCACAGGCAAGCTGAGAGGCAGGGTAAGGTCACCCACCGACTAGCGGCCTCTCTCAACTGGTGGCAGTGCCTGCAACATCTCAAGGTGGGAATGCCTTTCTAAGTACCAGCACCACAAAATGTCCTGACAATAGACGCCTCCCTGGCAGGCTGGGGCGCACACTGCAAGTGCCATTGCACTCAGGGCAACTGGTCCCCAGATGAGTCTCAGTTACAAATCAACCTCCTGGAGCTCAGGGCCATCTTCCTGGCCCTACAGGCCTTCCACTACCTCCTATGCAACCTCTTGGTCCTCATACAGACGGACAGTCAGGTTTCCATGTTCTATGTGAACAAGCAGGGAGGCACAGGCTCCTACTCCCTCTGTCAGGAGGCGGTAGCCCTCCACTCCTTTGCAGTGTGCAACAGCATGCTCCTGAGAACAGTGTACATGCCGGGCCAGGACAACTCCTGGCGGACAGGCTCAGCTTTGCCCACACAAGTGGCATCTGGATCCCAAGTGTCATGAGGTGCAGAGATCAGAGCTCGCGGAGTCAGGAGATTTTGATCAGAATAAAGCTAACTTTGACAGCTCAGAAATAAACATGGAGGAGGGTTGGCATAGAAACTGTACACAAACCAATTCACGTAGTGCTAGGGAACGCCCAAACCAAAAGCTACCTCGTGGCTCATCAAGAGATAGGGGACAGCTGATAGGGGGCGGAGCCCAAACAAATACCAAATGCAACACATTTAAAAATCCCTTACCGGAGAGAAGAGGGAGAGCAGCAAACACAGAGAGAGCAGCAAACACAGAGACAGCAGCCAACACAGAGAGGGCAGCAAACACAGGGAGAATGGCAAGCACAGGAAGTCCCAGTCGTAGGAGAAGCATTGAGAGAGAAAGCTTCAATGAGGAAGGAAGCTTTGAGAGACATGCTGACCAGAGGAGACTGGTAGGACGGTGCTGCGCTGTGAAGCCCAAGGGAGACTGCCTGGAAGAGCAGTACACGGCTGACCATTGCACCGGAGAGCTCTGCTGTCGTGGAAGCAGAGAGAATTGCTCTGAAGCCCAGTTAAGGCAATTCCAGCCTTACAGCTCAAAGTACCCAGCAAGAGAGGATTATTTTCCTGAGGCTAATTTGTTGCCCAAAAGAAAAGCTAAGCAAACACGAAGGGAAGAGTTTTTCCCCGTGCAAAGTTGTGCTCAAGGGAGGAAGCTTGGAAGAAACTTGTTAGAAGGTAGGAGTATTCTCCCTAATAGCAGGAAAGAAGAGTATAGCCAAATTCCCTGCACTTACCAGGAACTCTGTGACTCAGTTGAGAGAAACAGCAGCAATTACGGTAAATACCCATATTCATCTAAGCTGTTGGGGGAAGGAAATACCTTAGGCTATAGAGAGGAACCCGGCAGGCAAGATAAAGGTTTCAGCCCATGGGAAACTGGTCAACAGATTGAACACATGCAGTGTGATTTTTATGAGGACCCGGATACTGAGGTATTTATGGATTGTACATATACTTTTTCTGACAGCATACAATCTTTGTGTTAAAGTGCTACAAGGGCTGTTTCACAGGAGAAAACAGACAAAAGGAGTTTTGGGAAAGAAACTGTTTTCTCTGCATTTTCATTTCTTTTTGGCTGAAGATAAGCATTGCCTGAGTTCAAGTTAATTCTTTGTTTGTAGTTCCAGACGCATGGTCTTTGTGTTACTTTGTTTTCATGGTTTAAGAATCCAACCCTGGGAAGGGAAATAAATCCTATTTGACCTTGTCACTCTGACTGCAACTACTTATTTCTACTGACTGTGGAACTACAGTACCCGGAAGGCTCTGCTAAGCCTCATTATAATATTCCACAGTTGTCAAGGAACTTTACCCCTCTCACTCTATTCACGCCCGTGGCCTCTGGGAGGGTGAGCGGGCGACATTTGGCGTAGTATTGAGGATTTTGACCTTGAAATAAAGGACACAGTGAAGAAACTACAGCACCAGAGGACCCCTGTTGAAGCAAGTTGGCTGACAGACGGCTGGTGAAAGAAACAGTGACCTTTCCTGAATGCTGACCTCTACACGAAGCCTCAGGTAATGTCACCTAGGGCATAAGTGTGGGAGGGTTTTGTGCAGGAAAGGGGGAGCTGCAGAAAAAAAAAAAAAAAAAAAGGGGGCCGCACTTGGTGTTTTTCCTTTCTCTTTTTTCACAGGTACCGACAAGAGGAATGGAGCCCAGAGACGTCATGCAGTGGATGCAACTGCAATGGGATAATTACTGTCGCCAGTAATTTCATCTATAGCCACCATCTGCTCTTTTACTAATACAAGTAAACTCAGATATAATCGCATTATTAAATACTGTCTGACTTACTGTTGCCAGTAACTTCACTCATTGACACTGTCTTTTACTGTTGCAAGTAATCTCAGTTATAATCTCATCAACTTTTGTCTGATTTACTGTTGTCAGTAATTCATCCATAGCCACTGTCTACTACTATTCCAAGTAATCATAGCCATAATCTCATTATTAGCCTTTGCCTGATTCTTATTGTCGCCAATAATCTCATCCTTAACCTCTGATTTTTTCTGCTGCCAGTAATTTCATTCATAGCCACTGTATGATCTTTTACTGTTATCACATAACACAACACATTCCAGAAGAAACATGGATCTCACAAAGTATCAATCCTACCTTCTTATCACCATACTAACCATTCACCTAGCTCACAACATCTATGCATATGAACCAAATCCAACAGCATATAACACCATTCCCATCATTCACAACACATACAAAAACACACCACAACCATACTCATATACACTCAACCAAACCCACCGTCCCAACACCCCCAGACATTCAAGACTAATACAAATAAATCTCCAACAAGACAAACCTAAAAACAGATCTCCCGACACAAACACCATCAGAAAATTCAACCTCATAAATGCAAGATCCATACGAAATAAAATACCAATAATTAATGACATAATCACTGATAAAAAACCCGATATCCTTCTCATCACAGAGACTTGGCTCTCACCCACAGACACAATCCTCCTAAACCAACTTAGCACGAATCAATATGACCTTTTCAACTGCCACCGAGAAGCAAAGAGGGGAGGCGGAGCCCTTATCATCACTAAAAAAGAGCTCCAATACTCACTAACAAATGTAAATAACATAGACAGTATGGACATCATAAATATAGAAAATAAAACCCTTGCACTGTCCCTTATCTACAGACCCCCCTCAGCTGACCACAAAAATCTCACCCCCATCCTAGAACTTGCATGTACAGCCACACAGTGAAAACCACTTATCATATTAGGTGATCTGAACCTTCCATCACTTAACCCACAACACACAACCAACTTTATGGATTCCATGAAAGAAATGGGTTACAACCAAATCATACAGACACCTACACACACAAAAGGAAACGCCCTAGACCTCGTATTCATTCCCACCCCATTTAATAAACACCAACTACAATCCTCACCTCTTATTACGGAAGTACCATGGTCAGATCACCACTTAATAACCTTCAATTTAATTTCACTATCCCACACAAACACTGAAACAACTCCAACACCTTATAAATCCCGCTTTACCCACTTTAACAAAGATACTTTCCTAGATACTGTATTACCCAATCTTACAAATAACTCGACTGAAGTCAACACCTTAATAGACCAATGGAACTCAATAATAAAAGAAGCAGCAACTCCCACCCAAGTTTCTCAAAAACAATTCATAAAAAAAAAGTCAGAAAAATGGTTTAATAAAGACCTTTCTAACCTAAAAAAGCAACTAAGAAAACAAGAAAAACGGTGGAGGAAATCTAAAACAAGCGATAATAAAGCTCAATACCTGAGTCTTCTCAACAAATACAAAGACACAATTAATAGATCGAAAAGGAGAATATCACACAAAAGTAATAAATATGGCAGTCAACCGCCCGAGAGAATTATTCGCAATTATAAAAACACTAACAAGAACCCAAACTCCAGAACCTGAACAATCAACGATAAGCGCACAAACTCTTGCAACTCATTTTGCTAACAAACTAAGAAATAAATCATCTAGCACAACCATAACAACACCCACGGACTTAAAACCAACCAATAAATGGACAACCTTTCAAGACATTGATCAAAAACACCTCCTCAATGTCATATCAATGATCAACACCACTACCTCCCCCCTGGATCCATGCCCCGTATCATGGATAAAAAACACCAAAACTGAACTGGCTATCCATATACAAAATATAGTAAATCAATCACTATCCCAGGGCATCATGCCAGATGCCCTAAAACTTACATCCTTACGCCCTATAATAAGAAATAATAAACTCAATCCTATAGACCCGAACTCATACAGACCCATAGCCAGCATACCGTTTATTGCCAAAGTAATAGAAAAAATCATACAACTCCAATTACAAGATTTTATCGACACACATGCACCACTTGACTCACACCAATTCGGCTTCCGCCCATCTCACGGAGTCGAAACCTTACTAATAACACTCATGGATGACCTCATCAAAGGCACTGACACATGTAACCAAGGTTACATCCTCATATTCATTGATATAGCTGGTGCCTTTGACAGTGTCCACCACAACACACTCATTAACAGACTCCTAAACCTAGGAATAGGAGGAACAATTCTACAATGGTTTATATCATACATTACAAACCGACTGATATGCGTTAAATTAGGCCAAAGCACCTCAGAACCCTTCACACAAGGACAAGGTATTCCACAAGGCTCAGCCCTATTAGCCCTCCTTTTCAACCTGTATCTTCAACCCATCACAAATATATTTAAAAAATATAAAGTCAACCACTACATATACGCAGACGATATCATGCTCACACTACCGATAAACACAAATAATCCCACCTACCAGAACTTACTAAACTGTATCAGTGAAGCAAATACTTGGCTAGAAAATAATAACCTCAGCATCAACCTAAAAAAAACTGAAGCAATGTTCGTATCAAGAAAACCAGACACTACTCTCCCTGAAACTATAACAATTAACAACACAATAATCCCAGTTAAAAAAGAAGTAAAATACCTAGGCATCATAATAGATCACACACTTAGTATGCTCCCTCACATAAAACAAACAGTGAAAACCATATTCTATAAACTTAGGACCATTCAACACTTACGACCACTACTAGACACACATGACTTCAGATCTGTTATCAGCACACTCATCACTCCACACTTCGACTATTGTAATAGTCTACTTATCGGCCTCCCTCTCACAAATACCAATATACTCCAACGAGCTCAAAACATCTGTGCTCAAGTAACAGCAAAAGCTCGCCTCACTGACCACATAACTCCCATCCTCGCCGAACTACACTGGCTTCCCATAAATAGTAGAATATTGTACAAAATACTCTTAACCACATTTAAACTTATCAACGGCATCTCACCCTCACATCTAGCCACTCTGATACATGCTCCAAAAGAACTTAGAACCCGCAGGCAAAACGCAACCCACTCTCTAGACATAAAAAAATCCATCCGAAAAACAAAAAAAACCACAAGCTCAAGAGCCTTCTCATATGCAGCCCCCACCCTGTGGAATAAACTTCCGCTAAGCCTCCGCAAAATAAAAGATCTCCATATATTCCGGAAAGAACTAAAAACATATCTGTTTATAGAACACTTTATAAATCTTAATGAATCCCCTCCATCCCGCACACTACACCTCCATAACAATCCTCCTTAACCACAGATCAAAAAGCCTCAAACCTCAATACACTTAAGAAAAAAAGCAACTCTTACAAACTACGATTAATAATGAATGATTAATGTAAATAGTTACAGCATTACTAGCCAATGTTAATTGTATATAGTTATGAAAAAACACTGTTCCATGTTATTGTTCATGAAAAGTTAATTGTACATAGTTATGAAAAACGCTGTTCCATGTAAAACCATGTTCATTATATGTTAAGTGTAAACCGCCTTTGATCTCTGGAAAAAGCGGTATAAAAGAAAAGCATAAATAAATAAATAAATAAGATAAGCAGTTTGAACTAGCGAAGCATATCCAGGAGCAGAGTGTCGGCATGATGAGGGAGCAACAGAAACCTCTCTTAGACGCTATGGAGGCGCTGTTAAGAAAACCACAGGAGTTGGTGACTGAGAACCCCACGGTCATACCAGGGCTAGGACTACATGCTAGTCATGCTTTTTCTTTAGGTCAATTGAGCCCGCATGACATTGTCGATGACTTTATCGATGCTTTTGAACGCATTGGGGAAGCACTAAAATGGCCTAGTGAGCAATGGGCAACCCGCTTTGCGGTTTCACTTACCGGTGAAGCCCTTTCAGCTTACAAGGCGATGCCTGCAACCCTTGCGGCCGACTATAATGAGATAAAGAAGGCAGTTAAGGATAGGTTAGGGCTTACTACCTCACACTATAGGAGGATGTTTAGGGACGCCCGCCTGAAGGCACAGGAGACCCCAAAAGCATTACGTCAAAGATTAAGAAATTTGGCCTGGAAGTGGTTGACTCCAGAGGGGAGAACCCTGGAGAGTATACTGGACACAGTGGTCTTGGAGCAGTTTATCCAAGCTGTGCCCACTGAAATGAGAACATACCTCACTTTACAAAACTGCCAATCTACAGATGAAGCAGCTAGTCTGGCAGACAGGTTCTTGGAGGCCCAGATAGCTGACCCCTCTGGGTATGGGATAGTGCAGGCTGCAGGCATGGCAAATTGTAAGGGGGGCAGGTATCCCAAAGGGAAAAGGTATAATGTGCAAAGTATGAATGCTAATGATAATGTCTTTGTATATAAAGGAAAATGTTATCTGTGCGGGAGAGCGGGACATTTCCAGAAAGACTGTATCAAGCGGACGGTCCTCATGTCTGGAGTAGACGAGCCAACGCCAGATGGATTTCTACTACACGTCCAGGTAGAGGGGTTAGAAGCGCTGGCACTGCTTGACTCTGGGGCTGACCAGAGCATGATTTCCCGCAGGCTCTGGGAAGCCATTGAGAAGCACCGTTCATCACCCCCGAGTCAAGCAGAGGGTCAAGTACGCGTGCGATGCGTGCATGGCGCCTCGTCGCCTTATCCTTTACACATGGTCGCTATAAAAGGGTTGGGAACCACACACTCCTTACTAATTGCCATAGTACCAAGGTTACCCCACGAGATTGTTCTGGGGTGTGACTGGCCTCCTTTTTGTAAAGAAGTAGGAAAGGGCCTTGATAGATTAGGCTATAAGTGTATATCACCCCCAACAGAAGTGACAGGAACAGGGTTGGAGGCTTTAACAGCGAAGATCCCTGCACCCCTGTTTGGAAAGACAAAAAAGGCTATTGGTCAAACCCCGGCCCAAGTTAGGGAAGCACCTCAAGGGAAAGCCAAATTTGTGTTGCAATTTTGTAAGGCCACTCCGAAAGCAAAGAGCCCACAGAGAGCCTCCGCTGGGGCGGCCGGATACAACCTTTTCAGCGCTGAGGAGGCCGTAGTGTTAAAAGGTGGGAAGGCCTTGATTGACACAGGGATACAAATAAAGTTACCTGAGAGATGTTATGGGCGAATAGCTCCAAGGTCAGGCCTAGCCGTTAAAAACTTTGTGGACATCGGGGCAGGGGTGATAGACCCCGATTATCGTGGCCTTATAAAGGTCCTCATTTTTAACTTTGAGGAAAAGGACTTCAGAGTCCAGGAGGGTGACCGCATTGCACAATTGGTGTGCGAACGGGTAGGTTTCCCCACAGTAGAAGAGGTTCCCGAATTAGCACCCACTCCGAGGGGAACGGGTGGGTTTGGCTCCACGGACCAGAAAGAGATAAAAGGGATGACAGCCCTAGCGGAGGAAAGGCGAGAGGAAGATCTCGGGCCTCAGACCTCCGATTGGAGGGAAAGACCAGAACCTAGGGTAGGCGAAGGCCTATCCTTACGGCAGCAACAAGAGCTGTCCCAGCTATTAGGAAGGTTTCGTGATGTCCTTACAACAAAGCCGGGCGAAACCCATCTAGTCGCCCATGAGGTGATCACGACACCAGGGCGAACTATTAGGCAACGGCCTTATCGTATGCCCGAAGCTAAAAAAGCGGAAGTGATCAAACAGGTGAAAGAGATGGTAGAAATGGGCATAATTGAGGAGTCCCGCAGCCCCTGGTCAAGCCCCATAGTTCTAGTCCCGAAGCCGGATGGAACACTTAGGTTTTGCATCGACTTTCGGCAAGTAAACGACATTTCACAATTTGATGCATATCCGATGCCGTGCATCGACGATCTGTTAGATCGATTGGGTCAGGCCAGATACCTGACCATGCTTGATCTAACCAAGGGGTACTGGCAGTTCCTTATCGGTCCTACAGTTCAGTCCTCCACCACTGGGTAGTGCACCTCCTCCTGCAACATGGAGACTGGACAAGTCAAACTTGTGACATCACCGGGTATATCCTGCTGGTCTTCTCCCATGATCCCCCAGTGTGTCCAGTCTCCATGCAGCATGAGGACGTAGTGAGCCTAGGTGCTGGGCTCACTTGAGAAGCAGTTTAGGAGCAGTTAGTCAGGATTTGATTTACCTTGCATTTCTTTTGCCCTTCTTTAGGTGTAATCCTGTAAATTGAATTCATTTTCATTTAATTTCATTTACTTTTACCTTATTTATTTTCACCTAGTCTGCCTTAGTGTAAAGGGGGGTTCTGTCCCTTTTCAAAGTTCACGCTGCCAGCTAGCCTCTCTGCTTGGGATTCTTCGGTCTCTGTGCCCGGTGATGATCTCTCCCCCAGGACTGTACGGGGGAGAGCTCTGTGGAACACCTGCATTTTGGCAGTGTCCATGCGGCAGATTCCCATCGCGGCGGGAGCCTCAGGCCGTTTGAGGTTCTTTAGCCAGTGGGCCGGGGCTCGCAGCGTCTGCTACTTCTGGTGGCGCGAGGCAGCAGCGTGTCTGGACAGCTCTTCACCCCGCAGCTACAGCGGGGTAACTGCTGCATCCTGACGCCACAAGGGAGTCTCTCGAGTCCGCATGGAGGGGCTCTGAGCTCTTGCCGCCTCTGTGGTGTTTGGCGCCAAGCGGGCCTGCTTCGGATTGGCGCCATTTTCTCGGCAGGGCTGAGGCCTCATGGCGGAGAGCGGAGCAGCCCTGCGTTTGAGCAGACGACGCTGTTCCACGCGGCTACACCCAGATAAGGACTTCTTTTGCTGTTACTTTTAATTTTAATTCTAATTTTAATTTCCTTTTAATTTCATGATAGTTTATAGTTCTTTGAATGCAATGTGATTGGTTTGGGTTTTACTTCTTGGGGGGTGCCTTTACCTTTGTCTGCATTCTGGCAGTTAGCGACGTCTGTCAGCAGCAGGTTTCCGTACTAGGATTTGGCCATTCAGGGTCATCGGCGGCACAACCACCTACAAATTGAGCCCTTTCTGAAATTGTCATTTACATAAGGATGCTATTTCCATGTTTATACGCTTGGAAATTGTGCAGACAGCCTCTAAATGTCGTTATGCCATCTGCAAATTTGATCGCCATGTTTGCTGATCTCTTTTCCAGATCATTTCAGTGCAGTAGATGTTACCAGATGCCAGTTCCAGTGCAGATCCCGAGACATTCCACTATTTACGGGTCTCCTGTGAGAAAACTGGCCATTTAGTCCTATTGTGTTCCTGTTTTTGATCCACTTCCCATTCTATAATAGCACATCATCTCCTTCCTCAGGAGAAGTTCATAAGGGGCTTTGTCAAGTACCTTCTAAAACATCCAGATACATATCATTTGGCTTACTCACATGTTTATTAACCCTTTGAAAAGACAGCTTGGTGCTGCTTTTCAGAACAAGTTCTATCATTTAACTGGCACTGAACTCAGATTCATTGGTCTGTAGTTTCCAAGATCGCCTTTGAAGCTCTTTAAAAAAAAAAAAAAAAAAACAACAATTAGTGTTATATTAGTAACTCTTCAATCTTTAGAGATCATTAATACTAATGTTATGATTGAGCCTGGCTGATATTATGAATGATCACTATTAGACAAAAATTAGCTAGGTTAAGACACTTTGATTTGGTTTTCTGCACTATGTTATCAGAGCGCAGCTTGCCCATTTGGTGGGAACACTGCCCATCTGGGCCATCTGGGGAAAGGCCCCTGCTGGGGATCATGAGAAGTGTTGCTGGATGGCACAGTCCGGGGCTTAGTGTTCCAGGGTCCTGGAAGGGTTGATAGCGGCAGTCAGGCCTCCCTGTCTTTGCTATGACGGTCACCTAGGTTCAAGCGTCCTGTGTTTTGGGTGACAGGAGGTGGGACACCTGGACATGTGGTGCTGGATGTTGGATAGGCTCATACTTCTTAGGTGCACTCTCCTTGAGTGCGTCTGCATGTCCGTGTTCCGTCTGTGATCTCATGCTCAGGTGATTGTTGCAGCAATGACAGAGATCGCTTGGGATATCGTGAGCGGGGTTGTCATGGTGTTGCATGGGGTTGCCAATGCAAGACGGGGCCATCCTGAGGAGTTTGGGCCTCAGTCATCAGCTTTCCCTTCGGTGGCCCGGCTGTCCAGGAGGCACCCCTCCAGATCCACCGGTGCAGTTCTTCTCTGCCTCTTCTCAATGTGGGCAGGGGGGCTGGCAGATCTGGAAATTCACGTCCACTGCACGTTCTACTGTTTTACCTCTGTCTTGGGGTTCTGAGGTCATATATTCCCAATCATTTGTTTGGTGGGGTGCTGCTGTCTGTTGTGCAAGACAAGGTGGTCAACAGTCGGAGGCTGTCGTCTATTCCCCTTACCCCTGAAGGTGCTCACAATTTAAGTTTTTTTGTACCTGCGGAGGTGTATGTTGTTAAAGGCTAGCAGGTGCACCTGTGGGACCAGAATCCTCGGTTCTTCCGACCTTCCATTGAGGTGCACGTGTGGGGTTTACTCCCTTGGTCGGCTAGCAACTTGCTTCACCCATTGGGCCTTCCCTTTCCTCAAGGCATCGTTGCGTCCCACTTCTTCGTGGGGGCTCGCCGCAGGGCCTGGAGTTATGCTCAGCCGGTTCCAGCCAGGGCTGAGTCCTTGGGGGGAGGCTCCGATCCTAACGATACAGGGAGTGCTGGGATCCGTTCAACCAGGTTCCTTCGGGCCCAGCATACGTCATCTTTTGCTGGCCAGTTTAGGTCTTCGGGTCGTGGCGGTGCTCCGAGAAGACCAGTAGGCTGCACAGTGCTTGTTTTGGAGCAAGCGCGGGATATCTGTAGGTTCATATTCAAAGCCGTCCGGTTACATATCACTCCATTGTGGAATGCTGTACTAGTAGGCATACTTCATATGCTGGGCTTACAAGTTGGCTTCCGCGCTGCTCGGCATCAGCCAAGGTGACTGCCAGTTTAGGCTGTGGAGTCAGCCTGGAGGAGGGGCCTTGCGTTCTCTGGACAATGCCCTGTTCGTTTTTGTGCCTTGTGGCCCTTATGGTGTTTTAAAAAGGAAAAAAAAAAAAAAAAAAGAATAATCAAACAGGAAAGCCTTCCTAATTGTCCCCACTTCTTTTTTATAAGGTTCTGTCCCTTTCTTCCGGGAGCTTGGCCGGAGCGTGGTTAGACTCAGCTACATTTTGGGGATCCTTTATGTACAAGGCGTTTTAGTGTACGCAGCACGCCCAGTGTTCCATCGTCTGACTGGAACGGTACGTGGTACGTCAGCCGTGGCAGGCGTTCACGGACACGGTAGCGGATCGAGTGCTGTAGGTGCTGTATGAGATCTCCGGGATGGTGGCCTATTTCGATCGGCAGGGTGGAGTCGGTCGGGTGGTCAGGGTGGCCCGAGCAAAGGGACAGCGTGCGTGGTTGAAGCCTTGGCGGCCTGCGTTTCGGTGGGGACACTGTGGTGGCGAAAGTCCTTAGCGGGGACTGAGTGTTTGCCGGAGGAGTGAGATTGCATCAGGCGGTGTGCGCGCCGCGTGTGCTCAGATGCGGTCAGCCCATATTGGACCTCATGGCGACCTGTCAGTCTGCGGCGACGGGTCGATGTTTAGCAGAGGACATATGAGGCTACTGGATAGCGTCGACGCATTGGTACGGGGCCGTGGCCCGGTCCATTCTATGCCTTTCAGAGGTCATTGTGAAAATGGCCGACTGGGGCTGGTTGCTAAGATATGTGCTCTTCATTAGTCAGTGGGGACCATTACCAGTGTATTCTGCAACATTTGCGTGAGCTTGCATAATCTTTACTTGCAACCAATCGAAATAACTGTCCAAAACCAGTTGATGCAGTCACTACTTAAATTTGCCTCGCTTGACAGTAAAAAAAAAAACAAAAAAAAACATATTTATTTTATACCGATAGGTCACTCACAGCATATTTGGCGATTCCTCGTCCTGGTGTTAATCATGCAGATAATTTCTGCTCTAGTTGTGGTGATGTGACTTTTACATCACAAAAATGGCATATGACTGTGGCGGTTCAGAAAGCCTACAATTTATATTTTGGCTGCAGAATAAAAGATCAGGATAAAAGCTAGGCGCCACACATATGCTGCAATACATGTGTAGCAGATCTCAGGCTGTGGATGGATGGGAAAAGACCATCAAAGTCTTTTGCGGTTCCAATGATCTGGAGAGGGCCCATGGATCACGTCGGCGATTGCTACTTCTGCATGGTTCCTCCAATTCCGGAGGGCATATCCAGGTGATGTAAGCGGTTGGCCTACTGGCATTGCGTCGTGGGCATGGCTACCAGAGTCTCCTTTCTTTTTTGTCACACCATGTAAGACTCCACATCTTCTGAAACAACACTGGACTCTGGGGCACTTGACACCCTCTTATATGCCCTTGGTGGATCACGCTTTGTTTATTGCAACTCATTGCTTAGCTGCATTCCACATTCTCAATTAAAAAGACTCCAACTGGTCCAGGACATAGCTGTAGAGCTACTTTTGTGTTGCAAAGAATAAAGCCCTTAAGAGGTGTGACAAATAGGGTGTTTGACGCTGGTGGTTTTTTCCATTTCCCTCTTTTTGCTTCCCACCTCTATCTGGATGGACCTCGGTTCCGTTCTCCCTCGTGGAATCCGGCTGTGCCTGTTTAGTTGTCGGTTTGGGACTTACGCAAGAACACTTTGCTTGTAACCTGTGTTCCTTGGACCTTAGGTGAGGTTCCGTCGCTTTCTGGGAGGTCTCTTCGCTGCCTGTCCCTCCGTGGAGGCGGGTTCTGCGGGAGAGCAGCAGTTGCTAACACTTGACACCCTGGTGGGGTCGAGAGCCAAGGGGGAGCTCAAGTGGATTTTTCAGGCGGAGCTCCGGTAGCCTTCTCAGTAGGTCTGCTTCTAGGGCGTTCAGTGTGTTTGCGATGGCGAGTTTGTCTTTCTGAATCACTAGCGCTGCTTGGGGCAGAGTTCTGTGCTGTTTTCACCAGTGAAGAGGATCCAAGTGGGCTCTCGGTCGTGTCTTCCTGGTTGGCTTACCGCCTGTTGACGTGAGGAGCGGGCTGGGGTCGGTGCCTGCTCTGTTCGTTTAGGGGCCGAGCCGACTGGATAGGTCCCTCCCAATGATTACTGCTCTGGTACATCCCAGTGGTGGAGGACTGAACTGTAGGACCGATAAGGAAATGGAAATTACACTTACCTGGTAATTGATGTTCCTTGAGGGAGTACAGTTCAGTCCTCATTCCCGCCCGGGGATGGATGTTTCAGACGCGAGGTGTCAGTTCCGAGTATGCTTTCGGATCCTAGAGTCGGCAACGGGCTCTGATTGGCAGGTAATCGCGAGAGCAACCTTTTCTGCCTATACTCTTCCTTAGTTCTCCTTCCTTTTAGCTCTCTGTCTTCCGCTGTTTGGTGCGCAGGGGGACAGGGGCACGGAGGAGGGTGTTTTCGGCCTTTCTTTTTGGGGCCCTGTGATTTTAAAGTTGAAGTTTGAGCATAGCTTTGTATTTAGTACTTTAACTGGTTGTTTGTTTGCTCCTTTGAGTCTGCTTTGACAGTAGGTCACTGGGGGATCATGGGAGAAGACCAGCAGGATATACCCGGTGATGTCACAAGTTTGACTTGTCCAGTCTCCATGTTGCAGGAGGAGGTGCACTACCCAGTGGTGGAGGACTGAACTGTACTCCCTCAAGGAACATCAATTACCAGGTAAGTGTAATTTCCATATACCCCTTACACGCGAGTCAAAACCAAAGACGGCGTTCAGTACACCCATTGGGTTGTACCAATTTAGACGAATGCCGTTTGGGTTGCACGGGGCGGCAGCCACCTGCCAGCGTTTGGTAGACCAGGTGTTGAGGCCTCACCACGACTATGCCCTCGCATATATGGATGACATAGTCATCTACAGTACAACGTGGACCCAACACCTTGCTAGGGTAGAGGCAGTGCTCCAGGCACTACGCAGAGCGGGTCTAACCCTTAACCCGGCAAAGTGCGTATTTGCCACTGAGGAGGCAAAATACTTGGGCCACATGGTGGGGAAGGGGGTAGTGAAACCCTTAGCTAATAAAGTGGAGAGCGTCAGGGATTTTCCCCGTCCCCTCACAAAGAAGCAGGTGCGCAGTTTCCTGGGGCTTATCGGATATTACAGGAGGTTTATACCTCGGTTCGCGGAGGAAAGCATTCTGTTTACAGAGATGCTAAAAAAGAACGCTCCCAACAACGTAAAGTGGACCCCGGAAGCTGAAGTAGCATTCACCGCCCTTAAGGGAAAACTCTGCACAGCCCC
Source organism: Ichthyophis bannanicus (assembly GCA_033557465.1). Lineage (NCBI taxonomy): Eukaryota > Metazoa > Chordata > Amphibia > Gymnophiona > Ichthyophiidae > Ichthyophis > Ichthyophis bannanicus. The sequence goes on along the minus strand of CM066032.1, from coordinate 306,336,771 downwards.
GGTACTAAGGGGGATAGACTTCAGTCTACTGTTTGTGGTGCAGACAGACGCGTCAGAGAGTGGGTTAGGCGCAGTATTATCCCAAGAAATTGAAGGGGTGGAACATCCGGTCTCCTATCTCAGTCGAAAGCTCTCAAAGGCCGAAAAGAACTATTCGACCGTGGAAAAAGAATGTCTGGCCATAAAGTGGGCCATTGAGGCGTTTCGGTTCTACCTAACCGGTAGAAAGTTCCTCCTGATAACGGACCACGCCCCTTTGAAGTGGTTAAATCAGATGAGGAATACCAACGCACGATTGACTAGGTGGCATCTTGCCCTACAGTCGTTCAATTTTACAATACAGCAGAGGGCAGGCAAGCTGCATGGGAACGCGGATGCGCTTTCCCGGATTACGCACTGTCCGATGGAAAGTTCGGCAGCACGTAATATTTTAAGGCAGGGGATCTGTCATGAGGTGCAGAGATCAGAGCCCGCGGAGTCAGGAGATTTTGATCAGAATAAAGCTAACTTTGACAGCTCAGAAATAAACATGGAGGAGGGTTGGCATAGAGACAGTACACAAACCAATTCACATAGTGCTAGGGAACGCCCAAACCAAGCTACCTCGTGGCTCATCAAGAGATAGGGGACAGCTGATAGGGGGCGGAGCCCAAACAAATACCAAATGCAACACATTTAAAAATCCCTTACCGGAGAGAAGAGGGAGAGCAGCAAACACAGAGAGAGCAGCAAACACAGAGACAGCAGCCAACACAGAGAGGGCAGCAAACACAGGGAGAACGGCAAGCACAGGAAGTCCCAGTCATAGGAGAAGCATTGAGAGAGAAAGCTTCAATGAGGAAGGAAGCTTTGAGAGACATGCTGACCAGAGGAGACTGGTAGGACGGTGCTGCGCTGTGAAGCCCAAGGGAGACTGCCTGGAAGAGCAGTACACGGCTGACCATTGCACCGGAGAGCTCTGCTGTCGTGGAAGCAGAGAGAATTGCTCTGAAGCCCAGTTAAGGCAATTCCAGCCTTACAGCTCAAGGTACCCAGCAAGAGAGGATTATTTTCCTGAGGCTAATTTGTTGCCCAAAAGAAAAGCTAAGCAAACACGAAGGGAAGAGTTTTTCCCCATGCAAAGTTGTGCTCAAGGGAGGAAGCTTGGAAGAAACTTGTTAGAAGGTAGGAGTATTCTCCCTAATAGCAGGAAAGAAGAGTATAGCCAAATTCCCTGCACTTACCAGGAACTCTGTGATTCAGTTGAGAGAAACAGCAGCAATTACGGTAAATACCCATATTCATCTAAGCTGTTGGGGGAAGGAAATACCTTAGGCTATAGAGAGGAACCCGGCAGGCAAGATAAAGGTTTCAGCCCACGGGAAACTGGTCAAGACATTGAACACATGCAGTGTGATTTTTATGAGGACCCGGATACTGAGGTATTTATGGATTGTACATATACTTTTTCTGACAGCATACAATCTTTGTGTTAAAGTGCTACAAGGGCTGTTTCACAGGAGAAAACAGACAAAAGGAGTTTTGGGAAAGAAACTGTTTTCTCTGAATTTTCATTTCATTATGACTGAAGATAAGCATTGCCTGAGTTCAAGTTAATTCTTTGTTTGTAGTTCCAGACGCATGGTCTTTGTGTTACTTTGTTTTCATGGTTTAAGAATCCAACCCTGGGAAGGGAAATAAATCCTATTTGACCTTGTCACTCTGACTGCAACTACTTATTTCTACTGGCTGTGGAACTACAGTACCCAGAAGGCTCTGCTAAGCCTCATTATAATATTCCACAGTTGTCAAGGAACTTTACCCCGCTCACTCTATTCACGCCCGTGGCCTCTGGGAGGGTGAGCGGGCGACACAAAGTGGCACAGAGGCTCTTCTGCCTCTGGAGCAGACCCTGGCTGCACCTGTTTGCTTCCCCTGACAATGCACAGCTGCCCAGATTCTGCTCACCTCAGCCACACCACAGCAGGGTGGCAGCAGATGCCTTCCTCGTCTCATGGTCAAGGTGCCTGCTTTATACATTCACACCACCCCTCTAATAGCCAGGTGCGTTTAAAGATCCAGAGTGACCATGCCACAGTAATCATGGTTGCTTCCAGGTGGCCCAGACAGCCCTAGTTCCCCCTGCTACTCTCCCTGTCAGTGGCACCCCTGGTGGCACTGGGCCATCAGCCGGATCTTCTTTTGCAGGAGGGGGGCTCCCTTCTCCACCCCAACCTGGCATCCCTGACGTTAACTGCATGGGTGATGAAAGGGTAGCACTGACCCCCTTCAGTCTCACAGACGAAGTGTAAGAGATCCTCCTGGCCTCCCGGAAACCCTCCACCAGAAGGGCATATGCCTTCAAGTGGAGGAGATTCTCTCTATGGTGTGCAGAATGAAAATCTCTTCTCCTGACATCTGCAGCTTATTTTGCAGTACCTACTGCATCTCTGTCGCTCAGGGTTGAAATCTAATTCAGTCAGGATACATCTCAGCGCCATAGCAGCTAACCATCACCCTGTGGAGGGGAGGCCCCTCTCCAGCCAGCCCCTGGTCTCCAGGTTCCTCAGAGGCCTTCTGCTGTCGAAGCCCCCCCCCCTTCCGTCCACCTTCACCAGAATGGGATCACAATGTGGTGCTCTCACAGCTCACAAGACCGCCATTTGAGCCCTTGGCGACTTGCCACCTGAGGTATCTCTCCTGGAAGATGCCTTACAGGAGAGATACCTTGACATCCGCCCAGAAGGTGAGCAAATTACAGGCCCTGGTGATGGATCCACTGTATACCAGATTCTATATGAACAGGGTTGTGCTTCGCATGCACCCCAAGTTCCTTCCGAAGGTGGTGTCGGCTTTCCACCTCAAGAGACACAAAAAAAGAGCACTGACTCGCAAAGAGTCCAAACAAACAAAAGAGCGAGCAGGATAAGGGTCACTTGCACTTTATTAAATGAACAAACCCCGACGCGTTTCGGCGGATGCCTTCATCAGGGGGCTAAAGGAACGTTGTACTATATCAATGCATTAAATGGAGTGCATAGAAGTGTGTGACCAATAATGCAATAGATAGTGCTTCAGCAATGGCATAGAGAGCTGAAACACTTATCATTCAGGAAACAACTAAAAACCAACCTATTCCAAGAATACCTCGGATCAGAAACAAACACCCACCACTAACTACCCCCGACCCCCCCCCCCATTTCATCCCCGTAAACATATGTTCTAAAGAGACTGTATCACACTGCCTATGTCTGTATCCCAAATATCTGTTATAATCATTAATGTTAGACACCTGGTGATGGCCCCAACCCCAGAAGTTGATTATTGTCCACCCTCCCCTTTATGTTACACCGCTTTGACCCGGTGAAAAGCGGGATATAAATACAGCTAAATAAATAAATAAATAAAATAGACCAGATGCAGGCTACCTCCCTGGATCAGCAGATGCCGTCCTTGGAGAGGACTATAGTGGCTCTCTTAGCGGCTTCAGTTCCTCTAACACTGACAGCCCTAGGAATGCAGCTGGGAGCATCAACAATGATGACTCCATCCACTCCAGTGCAGGCTTCTACATCAGTCTTGCCCTCTGTGCTGATGCACCCTGCACTGAGAACCGAGGTATCGGTACTGATCCCGGTATCAGCATTGGCCACAGATAATCCCTGGTCTATACAGGGCTTAGCTCCAGAGGACATCAAAGAGCATCAACACCGCTCATGCCGTCATTGGCATCATCGATACTCACCAGTTTCAGATTCTGATTCTTTTGATTCCGATGACCTCCAGGTTATCGCCTCAGAACCCTCGCCACAGTCTGTTAGAATTAGGGGTAAATCCCCTCCTGAAGACACGTCTTTTCAGGAGTTTATCTGAAACATGGCAGCTGGCCTATCCAATCTGGCTGCATCGGAAATGAAACCAAGAGCGGAGGAACTGGAGATACTCCAGTATCCCACAGCCTCGAAAGAGGCCACAATCCTCCCGGTACACCGGATCCTGCATAACTTAATGCTTCAGATGTGGGAAACTCCTCTAACCGTTTCCCCCATCAGTCATCATTTGGACACAGTGCACAGGGTTCCCGAGTGTCCTGGCTTCCAGAAGCCACAACTTGCACACCATTCTATGGTGGTGGAATCGGCGATGCGCCACATAAAAAGTGACAAAATCCATGCCTTGATTCCTCTAGGAAGGGAATCGAAAAATCTTGATTCTTTCACCCAGCATTTCTTTCAGGCATCCATGCTATCCAGCAGGATAAATTCGTACATTCTCTATATGGGGATATTCCTGAATGAACTTAACAAAGACATGGAAGGATTCCTTCCATTCCTACCGGAAGAGAAGTGTCCTGCCTTCCAAGCTGTTTTAGCACACAGCCAAAATGTCTCAAAGTTTGACAGTAGGGCAGCATTTGATGCCTTTGAATTATCCATTAGGGTCTCTTCTATTGCCATAGGTGCAAGATGGCTAGCTTGGCTGCAAGCTTTGGACTTAGAACAATGGGTCCAAAATAAATTGGGTGATATCCCCTGCACTGAGGAGAATCTTTTTGGGAAAACTGGAGGAAGAAGGCTGGAGATCTTGAAACTGATGACACAAACCCTTAAGAGACTCTCTAGAAAAAACGTTGACCCTTCCAAAAAGAAGACAGCACTAAAATACCCTTCTACTCTAAGAAAAGGAGGTTCTACCCCTCATAGCCCCAACCGGCCTATCAGACCCAACAGAAACAACAGGGTCCTAAGCAGGCAAAAAATCCTAGATTAGCCAAGCCACAGATGCCCACCCAATCACCAACTACACCTAACTTTTGACTCCCACATAGGGAGCATAGCCAGTCTTCTCCTACACATAGAGGAGCCCTCCACCATCCCAGGGAGACTCTGTCACTTTGCACAACAGTGACATTCTATCACCACAGAGCAATGGAATCTTTCTATAATTCAGAAAGGTTACCAGCTAAATTTTCAAGAACTTCCTCCTCATCACTTCAGAGGAGATTTTCTCACAAAACCTCCCGTGGATGCCCTACTCAAGCAGGAGGTAAACATTCTCCTTTACCAAGGAGCCATAGAAGCAGTTCTCCCAAGCCAACTGCTCAAAGGCTTCTACTCCCTCTTTTTCCTCATTCCAAAGAAGTCAGGAGGCCACAGGCCCATTCTCAACCTCAGGGAGTTAAACAAATTTCTTGTAAAAGAGAAATTCAAGATGATCTCTCTGGGAACCCTCCTCAAACTATAAGCAGATAAGGGCTCTATGATACTCATAGCCCCTCACTGGCTCTGTCAACCCTGGTTTCCCCTCCTACTTCAGCTGACACAAACATCTCCCATCCCATTGGGATCCAGGCTGGGTCTTCTGTCTCGGGACAATAGAACACTCCTCTATCCCAATCTGCAGTCATTTTGCCTGACAGCATGGATGCTGAGAGCATAATCTATCACTTTCTACTGCTGTAAAGGATATTCTCCTTTCCTCCAGAAAGCCTTCCACCAGGAAGACATACTCTTTCAAATGGCATAGATATGCGTTTTGGTGCATTCAAAATAATCAACATCCTTTTGAAGCATCAGTACCCAAGCTTCTTCAATATCTTTTGCATTTGTCCTCTTTAAGACTCAAAACGAATTCAGTATAGGTGCACCTCAGTGCTATTTCAGTTTTTCAGAAACCTGTGGGTGGTAGGCCTATCTCCACAGTTCCTCTTGTGACATGTTTCATGAGGGGCCTACCGCTCACCAAGCCACTCCTTTGACCACCTCTGGTAGCGTGAGATCTTAACATGGATTTGGCTCAATTCCTCAGACCTCCATTTGAGCCCCTAGCAACCACACACCTATGATACTTATCTTGGAAAGTTCTATTTCTCATCGCCCTGACCTCAGCCAGACACATCAGTGAGTTGCAGGCCTTAGTGGCTCATACTCCATATACTCGCTTTCATCATGACAGAGTCATCCTTCAGACACATCCCCACTTTCTCCTGAAAGTGGTTTCTCCTTTCCAACTCAATCAGTCAGTGATTTTACTGATCTTTTTCCCAAGACCTCACACTTCTCGTGGAGAAGCAACCCTACATACACCTGATTGTAAAAGAGCTCTAGCCTTCTATCTTCAAAGGACAGAAGACATTAGGACATTCTCCCAGCTCTTTGTCTCCTTTGATCCTACTCACTTGGGCCTTCCAGTAACCAAACGTGCACTATCCAGATGGATAGCAGACTGTATTTCATTTGCATATGACAAAGCAGGACTTTCTCTCATGGGACATGTCACTGCTCATAATGTCCAAGCAATGGCAACCTCTTTAGCTAATCTTCATTCAGAAGCCATTGATGAGATTTGCCGAGCTACTACATAGTCCTCTAGCTATACCTTTGCAGTCCATTACATCTTGGACAAAGACTCCCGCCGGGATGCAGCTTTTGGTCAGGCGGTCCTTCAGCATCTCTTTGGGACATAGAAACAACTCCTACCACCCGCCCATATCTGCCAGATCTTCTAGGCGGGGAAGTCTAGATTCAGATGCCCTTGTCTGACTTTCTGACCTGGTCCAACTCTTCAGAGATCTGGGAGCTAGGGAGTCCCATATGTGAAGACTACATTCCTGCTTGTTGCTGGAGGTAGCATAGTTACTCACCTGTACCGGTGATCTCCGGGAACAGCAGGAATTTAGTCTTAACAACCTGCCCTCCTACCCTTGAAGTTGTAGGGTTGTTTTTTTGTTTTTCTATTTTTTTTCATTCCTTTAGCTCAACTGAGGAAAGGTAGTTGGGAGAGCGGGAAGGCAGTGATGCAGGCTTTCCTATTAGTAGCTGGGGAGCCTCCCATGTGGGCCCTGTCAATACCTGATGTCACTCATATGTGAAGACTAAATTCCTGCTATTCTCAGAAATCACCTATTAGAGGTAGTAACTACGCTTTTCTGCTCAAGGAACTGTCAAGAACCTCCCAAGACATGGTGGGAAGAGGAAAATTAATCCAAGAAGTCTTCGAAGGTTAGTGCAAACTGTTGGAAAAACACCATGTACAACATCCAAAGAGTTTAGGCTGACCTGAATCAATCTGGAGTGGTGGTTTCCACCCGTACCATGTTCCATGCACTAAACAAAGAAGAGCTTCATGGGCAAAGGCCAAGGAGGACCCCACTGCTCAAAGACAGACATAAAAAGGCACGCCTGATCTTTGCCCAAACCCACCTTCAGAAACCACAATTCTTATGGGACAATGTTCTGTGGACAGATGAAACCAAACAAGCTCTTTGGCAATGCAGACCAGCAATACATTTACAGGTGAAAAAATGAAACTTATAAGGAAACCCCCCCCCCCTTCCTACAGTTAAATATTGTGGAAGTTCCATAATGTTGTGGGGCTATTTTGCAGCCACAGGGACTGGAGGCCTGGAACATATTAAAGGAATCATGAAGTCAGAGGACTACCAAGGTATTTTGGAGTGAAATGTTGCCATCTAGTGTTTGAAAGCTAGGTGTGGGTCGAAGGTTATGTATCCTCGCAGAACAATGACCCAAAACATACATCAAAGTACAAAAAATGGTTAAAATCCTGGAAACATTCATGAGCTGAAACAAAACACATTTGAAGAGTGGGAGAAACTACCAGCAATCAGATGTACGAAACTTATAGATGGCTGCAAGAAATCTTTGAAGACTATCATTACTGCCAAGGGTTGTCCAGGTCATATTTTGTTTTTTCTCAGAAATTACTACTTCTAAGTTGCACAGACATTGTTTTGATGTTGTTGTGTACCTTTGAATATACTTTTAAAATATTATGATGACATACAGTTGGAATATTTCCAAGTACTTCTCAAGATCTTGTACACAACTTACCTAAAATGCAAGGGTGCCAATAATGTTGACCACAACTGCATATAAGGAGAGCTGTCCTTTGTATGAATGTTTGTGCTGTGAAAAGGGTGGAGAGTATGGTTTATGGTTTATTAAAAAAAAGCTTTGCTATACTGCCCTTCAAGGGCATCAGAGCAGTTTACATAAAAAGTTAATGAGAAATAGAAAAGAACTCCATAATAACAATGCTTAAAAAGATGGTAGAATCATGCATACAACACAGAGAAAGGACAAGGAAGCTAATCCAGATACTCATGTATTACTATATTTATTTATTTATTTATTTATTTGAACTTATTTTTATACCGCTCCTTCCAATGATCAGCAGCGGTTTACATTTTAACATTTAAATTCTGCATGTATAGCAGTTACATATAACAATAAGATAATCAAAAATCACAAACTTTGAACTATTTAAATAGAGAAAAAAAGAATATGATTGGCTAACTATATACAGAATATTCACAATGACGTACAAGGGGAAATGTCACATGTCTAATGGGTTACCTTTTAATATTCTCTGTTGGGCATTAGTATATCATATGCCGATGAGGTTGTTGGGAACCATCATGGTAATATTTATATTTAATATATCTAATTTATGTTATTTCCGAAAGATTGTAATATTCTTGGAATAGGTGAGTTTTTAGGTTTTTTCGAAATGATTGATATATAGATGGGGCCCGATATTTGAAAGACATTTACACAGTTTAAAGACCTGTAAACCGTGTAAATGCTGCTGAACAGGGTATTCAATGTCCCTGATTATCTCCCCTACATGCCCCGATGCTAAGGGGCCTGTCGTGGGCATTCCAGGGTGCAGCAAAAGCAGCAGCAGTTGATAACCGGGTAACGACAGTATTGCACCGCTACCCGCTTAGCGACCTACGATTAAAACTATGTGAAGCAAAAGCTGGCCTAGTTTTATCTGTGGGAACTAACCAGGCAGCGGTGCAATATCGCTGCTACTCGTTTAGTTTCTGTGGATCTGGGGTATGTGTGGCAATCTTGAATATTCAACATCGGGGCCGCATATGATCCCAGCATTGAATATCCAGGGTTAGAGGCTGGCAGGGTGTCTATGCACCGTAACAGTGCATAGCCAGCTCGATTTAATATCTGGCCCATACAGTTTATGATTTATTAAAATTTTGCCATACCACCCTATGAGGGCATCAGAGTGATTTACATATAAACAATAAGTACTGCTTAATTGGAAGGAGTAACAAATACACATCAACAATTTTGCTTCTGGGGAGAGCTGTGAACTTTGGAGACCCTCCAGAGTGGCATGCTGAGAAGGGACCCGCAGCTGAGTGCAGCATTACTTGCTGCTGATTGGACCATCTTCCCGCTTCCCCCTACATCATCCAAGGGTTTAAAGTATGCTCCGGTGCAGGCACAGTTGGGAGAGCTGTGAACTTTGGAGACCTTCCAAAGCGGTGCACTGAGAAGAGACCAGCAGCTGAATGCAGTGTTGCCTGCTGCTGATTGGACCATCTTCCCACTTCTCCCTATGTCAGCTGGGGGTTTAAAGCGCGTACCTGTACTGTGGGACGTGGATGTGGGCGTGTCCAAAGGGGTATGTCCAAACGGGCAGGTTAGGCCCCTTCGGAGTACAGAGGAGACTGAGGAGCCTGCATATGCAGAATGGGTAAACAAAAAAAGAAGTCCTGTACCGTGAGTATGTCTAATCCATCTAAGACTATGAAAGCAACCGGCCTTATGGACCGGCATGTGGTGATCCCAGTCAGAATCTCGGAAAATCTATCATTGCCTTCATCTGTAAGTTTGGGTTCCTCCCATAGTTCTCCTCTCAGGGCTAACCCAACCCTGTTTTCCAGCGATGTAGGTTTGGGCTTGGTGATTCCCCAACCGGAGACGGTGGGGCAAACGAGGCCCATAGTTTCTGACAAGGATGAGAATTCCCTGGGCCTGAGAGAATAATTCAGGCCCCTTAGTCTTCCAAGTCTTCATTGGCTTCCATTGGTTCAGCATCAGGAGAAGCTTTGCAAGCTATTTCTTTGACTCTTCTTAACCAAATGGAATCCTCTTTGAAATGTTCTGTATCTCAGTTTTCTGAGTTCACAAAGGAGACTATGGCAAAGATTGCTTAGTGTGATTTATTTTTTACTCTTTGTGACTCTTGTTTGCATAAATTAGAATCACAGTTTGCCACATTGCAGGGTGCTACCTCCTCTTGAATCAAAGATAGTCTCTTATTGCATAGGCAGCTTGAGATACTGGAGAATTATGTCCCTGGCTACGAATCTTCGATGTCTCAACTTTCCTTCTACAAATTATATTTCACCTTTGATTCTTTCCCAAAAATTTCTGAAGGAGGTGTTGAGGTATTAGGATCCTACTACTGTTTCTATTAATAATTTATATTATTTGCCTAGGTGAATGAAAGTACAGAATGGAGGGGGGGGGGGGGCGTGATACCCTCTTATCTGGACAGCCTAAATATTTCTGAGTTTATTGAGTCCTCATTAAATGAGATACCTAAAAGGGCAACCTTGCTGGTCTTGTTTAACTCAGAAATTGATAGAAATTCAATTTTGAAACTTTACTTTCAAAAGGAAACTGTGCTTTTCTGTGGACAACATGTAAATCTGTTTCCAGATGTTTCCAGGCAGACTCAAATGAGACGCAAGGCTTTTTTAGCTTTGTGTCCTAGGGTAATAGAAGTCGGTGCTTCTTTTTTCCTGAAATTTCCATGAAAACAACTGGTTACATCGGAGTCAGACAAGTATGCTTTTTTTTGAAGTTGCACAGTTGGAGGATTTCTTGTCAGCTCGTAGGGAGGTTTTAGTTCCTTCTGTTCCCTGAATTGAATTGCTTAGTGTACCTGGGTATGAATTTAGTTTATATCGGAAAAGTTTCAATTTTTTTGAAATGTTTTTTTTTTATAGTGTATTATGCTTTTCCCTAGATGTGGGCTTGTGAGTGCTTTTGCTTTGTGGTTTGTTTATTTGCTCAATCTGGATGTTTCTTTGTAAACAATTGATATAACTAATAAAAAAACACCTGATTTTGCTTCTGGATGTGAGTGCACCATGAGTAGGAGCATGAGTTCAGAGTGTGCTGTGGCATTGCGTTAATTTCTTATATTTGTTTTGATTATTTGCTTTTCAGTGTGCAAAAAGTATACTGAGTGTGAAAGGGGCACAAATGTAAAATGGGAGGCATATGAATAGATCACCCGAAGCCAGGGCTGGGAAGGGTGGGTCCAGGAGGAGCTCAATCTAGGAGGTGCCCCAGAGAAACAAAGGAGAGACAGAGAGAGGGAAGAGGTCAGGTGTGGCAGAAAGCTAGGCAACAGACAGGAGCAGACAGGGAGGGCCCCTTACATGCCAGTCTGCCAGCAAAGCATCCTGCACTGAGCTGTCTGAGCACCAGTATGCGCTTCTGCAGTTAAGACAATGATTTGTTGCTGGAGATAGAGACTTTCAACTGCTCCCAGCTGTTTGGCAAACAGAGCCTCATGATGTCAGCATCCTTCAAGAAAGCCATCTGGAAGACAGCCTGACCATTGCCAAACACTCGGTGAATCATTTCATACATTGGTACTGTTACATGAGAACAGTAGAGCTGCAACATTTCAACATTGTGAGAGCCACTATCCTGTGGGTCAGGGATAATGTACAGGTGTGCTAGAACCAGTGCAACATGGATTTCCTGAACTTGGTTGTTCACAAATAATTCCAGGGATTACGAAAACCTACGTGCCACTGGTAGATCAGATGTTCAAAAGCAGGTCACTTCCGGAGTGAACTACAAATCACCACATAAGAAAAAATCACTCCATTAAATTATCAAAAAATCTATGGTATTTTAGTATCGGAGCCAAAAAAGAAAGAGAAAACGGAGAAAAGGTCTCAGATCAACATAGGACCTTCAACAGGCAACGGGGAAACCCCTCACGCCATTGTCCCAGCACATCAACGGTGTTTTTAGCTGGTCTGGTTCTGGTGAAGTATGGCCGTGACTGAATGTTTGGCATGAATTAACAGTTCTGTGTGATAATTTATTAACCTCTGAAGAAGCATTTAGTGAAACGCTTAATGGGCGCCATGGAGAGGCGTTGGGGTGAAGCAGATTGGCGCATTGGATGAGATCTTTGGTTTCTAATCTCTTGGAAGCTGTTTGAGATAAGCTTTTGCTTTGAAGCTCTTGATCTGCTGGGCTGTGATTGAAAAATGTCTAGTTAATATGAGAGAGGGGAATTTTCTAGGTCGTTGATGTGTTGAGCAGAAATTAATGTGCAAACAGCTGTGGATGCATTCTTGGGTGCCTTTCCACAAAAGCTGATTGGAAATTTTACTATTTTAGACTCAACTGAAGGGTAATGATGTAGAAACTATCAGAAGGTGCATCAGTGGGAGACATTGGGTGTTAAAGGCTACTAGGGACCTCCTCTGCCTGCAGCTCTGAGCAGGTTTTATATCCCTCATGCAAAACCTTTGTGAGTCTCACAGACCATCTGCACATTTTTATTTCATTTCATTTATTTATATTCTGTACTATTCAATCAAGATGGATTACAATAAACACATAACCACTTAATACATTAAAACAGGAGAGAATATATTTCACACTCTGTGAAATGAACTGTACCTCAGCCTTGGCTGACCTCCAAAATCTGCTACCTGTGATTCTGCGTCTACTCTGCTGAGCACGTTTGGCTAAAATCCATACCCATGCTGACTTCCTACATTTCAGATTCATGGCAATCTCTTTCCAGTATGCCATAGTACTCACCAAGCAAAAGTACTATGTCTATCTGACAGACTCTCTTGCCTCTGCCTCTCATGTCTTTTTGCAACACTCAACTTTCTCCTCAAAGGGCCTCTGCCCCAACTCCTCTTCCACTTTCTGTTTGAAATTTGGCTGACTACTTCCATGATTCATGATAAGGTTCACAAGATTAGACTTGAGTTCTCCACAGGGCCACCTCCATCTCCCCTTCCCCCTCTTCACTGTCAAATCTTTCCTTTAAACACTGTCGCCCTTTCTCACTTTTCTAAAATTATTGAGGAAACCTGCACATCTTTTGTCCTCCAAACTCATTACCTACTCCTCTGATCTCATTCCCACCTGTCTACCAAGCTTAATCCTGCTGTTGTCCCTTCTGAAATATTCTCAACCTATTGCTTTTTACTGTAACTGTTCCTGTGGCCTTCAAACATGCAGCAGGATGTCTCCCCCAGCTTTGATCATTTCTGCAGTGACTTTGCCTACTCTGGGCGTCTTTCCATTCTTCAATGATGTTATTGTAGACTTCACTTCATCAACTGTTGGCTCACCGTCGAGGAATGAATTCTCTGGCAGATCGATGGGTGGTGGTCCCTGGGGCAGATCATGAATGTATAGCTGTTGGAAGAATTCTTTCCACCGTTGCAGGTGTTCACCAGAGGAACTCACGAAGGTGCTGTCCGCTTTCGTGATGTTGTCATTGGTCAACTTGGTTTTGCCACTCAGTCTCCTAAGGGCCTGATACAGAGTCCAGTACTCGTGCCTGGATGCTGCTTCTTCCAGTTTTGCTGCGACATCATTCCAGTAGGCCTCTCATTCCACCTTCATCTTCTGTTTGACCTCTTTGTTCAGTCGCCGATACTGCTCAAAGTCAATGTGTTTGATTCATTTCCGTTTATCCACCAGATCCAGGCACTCGTCTGAAATCCATGACTGTGTCCAATGACAGATGGGTGGGCACAGAGGGGTGGTGCATTCCAGGATGGACTCCGATATCTGCTTTTCTTCTGCATTGACATCATCCGATGGTTCGAGTGCTACAAATTTTTTGGATAGGACGATTTGGAATTCTTGTCTGAGTGCCAGTTCCCTCAGACAAGCCCAGTTCAGTTTGGCTTGTGGAGGTGCCTTGCGCTTTGCCCATTGTAATTACAGCTATACTTTGGCATGGACGAGGTAGTGGTTGGATCCACAGTCAGGCCCCTCATTGCACATACATCTTTGAGCGATGATCAGAATCGAGAGGTGATCAGGATGTAGTTCAGGATGGCTGAGTTTTCGCCAGATGGGTTGCGCCATGTAAGCTGGTGGCTATACTATCTGCTTTTATCACATCTGCCAGCAACAGGTTCCAACAACTAATCATACGTTGAGAGAAAAAAGATTTTCTCCTATCTGTTTTAAATATATTATTTTGTAGCTTCCTGGCATGCCCTCTAGCCCTTGTATTTTTTGAGAGGGTAAACAGTCTCATTATGTCTAGCCATTCCACTACATTAAGTATTTTACGCATCTCCATCATATCTCCCCTCAGTCGCCTCTTCTCCATGCTGAAGAGCCCTAATCTTTTTATTCTTTCTTCAGGGGAGAGTCATTCTATCCCCTTTATCATTCTGGTTGCCCTTCTCTGTACCTTTTCTAATGCCACTATATCTTTCTTAAGATTCCGAGACCAGAATTGCATGCCATATGTAAGGTGCGATTGCACTATGGAGAAATACAGAGGCATTATGATATCCTTTCTTTTATTTTGTATTCCTTTCCTAATGATTCCTAACATTCAGGCCAATGCAGAAAACTAGTATGACCTTTAAGCACAGATAATGCCACTTTTAAGCACACAATGCTTTTGACAATGCAGGAAAGAGATGAGCTCAAGCGTAAACAACAACGGAAAAACTAGTGCACCATTAACACCAAGAATATTTAAATGTATTTAAATTATAGGCAAATGAGTAGCACATAATAAAATCGTTTGCAAATATTATCTGTGCCTGATGCAGATAAATGCATAGAGGATTTTGCAACCAGCCTTAGTGCCAATATCTCTATGCCTGGGTCTGAGGTGGCCCCAACAGTATTTTGATAGTATCAGGTGTTCCCTGATGCCTGGATCATCTTCTCCTTAGAAGGAAATATGCCTTATTTAACACTCTGCCCGGTGCTTGCCAGGATGCACCATGTGGGGTCAGGCGTTGCCATTTTTCAAGATGGTGGGGCAACAGCGGGAGCATGTGGGCAGCGCTCCCACTCATTTCTGAAGGTACTGGGAAGGGGGTGGTGGGTTTGGGGCCACTGGGATACCAGGAAGTTGTTTTCTGTTGGGGGTACTGGCCCCACAGTATTTTGATGGCACTGGGGGCTTTTGATGGCATCTGAGGGGAGGCACTGGAGAAAGCCCCTGATGCCATCAAAATACTGTTGGGGCTCTTATGCAAATTAGCCATGTGGTGCCCATTTCTCTAGAAAAGCATGCCAAAGTTGCACTGACTTCTTGTGTGCATATGTTTAACGCTGCCATTTTGTGCACAGTTTAACATGTGACTTATTTGCATGTGCACAGTTTAACGTGTGGTTTATTTGCATGCTCATCCCTTTCTGCATGCCTGCGGTGAAGTCGCATGCTATCAGTGCACTGCAAATAGGCATAAACGTTGATAGAGCGTGACTTCAGCACTGGATTTCTGCATTGGCCTGATTGTTTGCTTTTTTGTCTGCCACCGTACACAGAACAGAAGATTTCAAAATATTGTCTACAATCGTGCCCAATACATAACACCCTAGCTTGGAACTCCTTACAAGCTTTCTGGCATAGATCTCTCAAGTGCAACTCAAAATGCTCCCTCTATAGTGCTATACAGAACATCTGGCCTCTATTCCCTTCCAGCCAGCAGTTTTTGTCCTGCTTTTCCATAAGCACATCTACTCTGCTTCAGCAAGTAAATGCATACTTTAGCCGTAGTATTATTTGAAATATTTGGCCTGGATTCCCTTCCAGCCAGCAGCTTTTATCCTGTTTTTCACAGGGACACACATGTGTCCTAGCAAGTAAGCATTCACTTTAAAACAGTGCTATTCAGAACACCTGGCCTGGATTTTCTTTTAGCCAGCAACGTTTGCTTCACTTTCACAAGCACATGCATCCATGCTCCAGCAAATAATCACATCCTTTTACTATAAGGCTATTCAGAACATGAGGCCTAGACCCCCTTCACGCTGGTAGTTTTTACACTTCTCTTTTCAAGAATACCTCCCCCTCTCCCCCGGGCTGCAGCCAACAACCAACAATGGCTTAATTCCAACCCCAGCCTGAATCACTTCACCAACTGGCAACCTTCACCCATCTCTTAGCAATTTCTAAACAACCCTCCAGCTTAAAACAACCAGCCAGAATTCCCTTACAGACTGTCAACCATATTTCAGCAATCCTTAGACTCTCCTGTAGATTGGCATTTCTTACAATGCTGAGCACCGTGCTCCCATAGACTGGCAGTTCCTGTAATTCTGAACCCCCTTGCTCCTGCAGACTGGAAGTTCCTGAGCATCTGGCCATTTCTGCATCTCTCCTCTAGCAGACTGGCAGCTTCTCCAACAACTGCTAATGGGGTAAAATACCAAAGGCCTATCCTTAAAGGTCATCCTATTCCAATGGGTCTCTCAGTATTTCCTGGTAATGCCTCCCATGCCACTCCAGATTCCTCCTCTTCCAGCAAAAGGTCAGCTTCCTGCAGCCTATGCTTGCAGTGATCCTTGAGACTTCCCTCTTCCCCTCCTGGGACCTCTTCACTCTCTCTCTCTCTCTCTCACAACCCTATGTTTTTATCTTCCCTACCTGGCCACACGCTCCTGACTAGACCTCTCTGCTCTAGTTCTTTTAAGGTGGCCCAGGATAAGTACATCCTTAAGGAGTACTAGCATTCTCCTAGCTACTCTCCTGAATTCTCTCAGGAACAGAGCTCTTGGCAGCTTCCTAGAGCTTGCTCAACTTCTGGGAGATCTAAAATGTCCTGACATGCCTCTGTGCATGTCACAGTCCACAACACATAAGGCAGAACATTCCATATACTAGGACCAGCTATTGATAGAACAGATTTACAAATAATGAACAATTGCACATATGACATTGGAGGAATAACTAGCTGTAAAGCACCAGCACATACAGGGCATGAAAATGCTAATGTTTATGAAAGGTAACTTCCCTATTACTGGGTCCAATAAGCCCTACATATATACATTCAATAGCTTCCTTTCAATTAGGTTCGCCACCATAAAGTTTAAACTCTCTGGGCCCCCCATTGTTGTCTGTCATTAGGGAAAGAATTGCAAATCCTAGCCTGGTTCCTCATTTCCTGTTGTACCTAGAGGAGACATCAAGAAACAGTGGCTTGGCTCATTCAACCAATGATGCCCACAGTTATGTCACCTTCAGGGCTGACCCGTCCACTAGGCGAGCTAGGTGGCCGACCCGGGTGGGTGGCTTTCTGCCACTGCTTTGTCACCTGCAGCAGGCCATGCATTCCAGCACACATGACTTGACGCTTCTGATCCCCCTCCAATGCAACTTACTGTCAGAGGAGGGTCTGAAGCAGCAGGCCATGTGTGCTGAAGTGCATGGACTGCTGTGGTAACAAAGCCGCCACTTTTAAAATACTACCTCCGCCATCCCCAGCTCCCCCCAAGATGAAAATGGTTGCAGCGCAGCTTGGCGGGGGCAGCTTGGCAAGGGAGGGGGCTGCACAGCCGGGGTTTCTATCTGGGGTGGCAGAAACCCTTGGGCCAGCCCTGCTCACCTTCCACCATGTACCATCCTGGGAAGTCTAGCATATTAGAAAAATCCATAGAAAAAGGCTCGCTTCAGTTTCCTTGGCTAACTTGTAAATGGGATGGCCCAAGGAAAAAGGTTTCTGACTCTTTAACATGGGTTAAGTGGCATACAGCTACCACAGATGCACTTAATGCCTCTGCTCAAGGTGGCAAAAAATGTCCTGCACTATATGCCATGTTAAGTTAGCGCGTTAAGGAAAAATCCCTTTACTAACATGTGCCTGCTTTTTGCCATCACGTAACTGTAGTCTCTACTCCACTTCTAGGACAGAATTTATTTATTTATTTAGAATAGCTTTATAGTTCAGAATAGAACAAGTTAACACATTAAGGGTTGAGGATGCAAAGGATATGCTAATCTGATTCATAAAACAGAGTGATTATCGATTTTCAACATTCAATAACTTGAAACGTAAAGCAAAACAGCAAAACACATTACAAAACGTACAACTACAGCCCAAAGAAAAGCTGGCATCCAAAAGGTCAAATGTTTTTAATTTCTTCTTATAAATAAACTTTTTGATGTTAATGTATTTCTTCTGTGTGTGGTTACTGTTTGTATACCATTGTCCCACTATTCTGCGGCTGACAGGGTTGTCAAAAAGTTCCCATGGCATCACATATGTGAAGCAATGGAGTTACAAGTTGTATTTCAAGAGACGGGCAAGCTAGAATATTTGATATACAGTATAGTAGAGATGTACATGACCAAAAAAAATGTTTGGTTCATTTGTGGACTTACTGAATTTTTCCTGATTTATGTGTGGTTTTGTGTGTATGTGTGTGTGTGTGGGGGGGGGGGGGGGTGGAGGTCACATGTTTTAAATGTGCATCTTGTATGAGCTCTAGGATTCTGCATGCACAAATCAATTGTATATGCATTAATTTTTAGGTATACTTACATGAAAGCAATTTGTACACACTTAAAGAGCCCAAATGAGTAAAACGAATGCTCATGAATGTACCCCTTGGATCAAAATTCAGCTGAGTTGAGATTTGATCTGATGCATTAGTTTTGAAGCTGCTTTTGTTAAGAAATGATTCAGGTGGCTTCTTTTAAGCACTGAGGTACCAGTTTGTTAAGTCACTAATTTATTTGAGTGAGATCAAAATCCATATCTAATATGGCAGACTGAAACCCATCCATTGTGAGAATGGAATATTACCCTTTTACTGTTCTAATTTGTTAGGTTTTGATACCATCCAAACTCTGACATGTCAACAGTAAAGTCTGTGAAGCTGGACTTTAGCAATTTATCGGTCCAAGGAGTTAAGCACAATGAACAGCAGCCTCCTTTTCCACTCAAAATAGTTGCAGGCAAGGATACTGAAGTGTTGTTACAAGCTTTAATGCTGGAGATCTTGCAGGTTAAAGATCTCCTTAAGGATAATGTGGCACTCACAGAGCTGAGGGAAGACATTGCAGGAATGAAATTGCATCTTGAGCAAGTTACAAAGAAAATGAAGCAATTAGAAACCTGCACAAGTCAACTTACCGAGCAACTGGTGCTGGTTCGGCACGCCCTAAAGAGATCCTCGAATGGGATTTTGAAGATCTAAACAATAGGAGTTGGCGCAGCAAAGAACTGAAGGGACAGATGCAATTTCATGTTTAGAGAACTGGATACCTCCGATTCTGAATCATACCTTTGATCGTCCTCTGGAACTAAAGAAGACCCATAGAACTCCATCTTCCTGATTATTAGCTAGTTGCTATCCGAGATCCATTATCGCAAAAGCCTTGCAGTATCAACATGGTTAGGCCATTTTGAAGATGATGAAATTCAAGGTCTCCTTAAGATATGACGGAAGCAATATCTTGATTGTGCTATATTTGGACAAAATACTCTTCAGAGGTGTAAGCGGCTCCTTGTTTTCACCCATAAGAACATAAGATATGCCATACTGGGTCAGACCAAGGTCCATCAAGCCCAGTATTCTGTTTCCAACAGTGGCCAATCTAGGCCATACGTACCTAGCAGTTTCCCCAAAAAACACAGGTTTCGCAATGGTTGTACTGGGTCAAGCATTGATATCCTGGGTCCCTTCTTAATAATGGTTTATGGACCTTTTCTCCAGGAACTTGTCCAAACCTTTTTTAAACCCAGCTACACTAACAGCCTTTACTACATCCTCCGGTAACAAATTCCAGAGTTTGATTACACGTTGAGTGAAAAAATATTTTCTTTTATTAGTCTTAAATAGTTTACCCTGTAGCTTCATTGCATGTCCCCTAGTCTTTCTATATTCTGATAACGTAAACAATCGATCTACGTTTACCCGTTCCACTCCGTTCAATAATTTATAGACTTCTATCATATCTCCCCTCAGCCGTCTCTTTTCCAGGTTAAAGAGCCCTAACCTTTTTAGCCTTTCTTCATAGGAGTATCCTTCCATCCCCTTTACCGTTTTGGTGGCTCTTCTCTGAACCTTTTCTAATAACGCTATATCCTTTTTAAGATACGGCGACCAGAATTGCACACAATATTCAAGGAGCGGTCTCACCATGGAATGATATAGAGGCATTATAATATCTTTTGTTTTATTCTCCATTCCTTTCCTTATGATACCTAGCATTCTATTTGCTCTCTTGGCTTCTGCTGCACACTGGGCCGAGGGTTTTAACATGTTATCCACAATGACGCCTAAAGCTTTTTCCTGGGTGGTGGTTCCTAATGTGGAACCTTGCATTGTGTAACCATAGTTTGGGTTGTTCTTCCCTAGGTGCATAACTTTGCACTTGTCCACATTAAATTTCTTCTGCCATTTTGATGCCCAGTCTTCCAATTTATCAAGATCCTCTTGCAATTTTCCACAATCCTCTTGGGTTTTAACAACTTTAAATAGTTTTGTGTCATCTGCAAATTTGATAACCTCACTCATTATTCCACTTTCCAGGTCATTTATGAATATGTCATAAAGCAGCGGACCCAGCACAGATCCCTAGGGTACACCACTATTCACCTTTCTCCATTGGGAAAATTGGCCATTTAGCCCAACCCTCTGCTTTCTATCTTTTAACCAGACCCACTGATAAGGAAAGCCATTGCGCATTATGGCTTACGGTTTCTCTTGTGGATGCATGTTATTATTAATAATATGGCTTTCTATCTTTTAACCAGACCCACTGATAAGGAAAGCCATTGCGCATTATGGCTTATGGTTTCTCGTGCGGATGCATGTTATTATTAATAATATGACTTGGGCATTCGAGGAGCTGGAGGTACTGTGAGCCTTCCTTGAAGAACAAGGTGTCATCATCATCGTGGAGATCATACTTGACTGCGGATGGTATGCTAGTCCGTTAGAGCTGTGTTGCTTATGAGACTCTGTTGTGATTTATTTATCTATTTATTCAATAGTTTTTCTATACCACTCTATCATAGGATTCCGAGTAGTTTACATATAACAAGAACCAACAATAACATAAAAGTTACATTGAACACTGATTTTACTGAACTGAAAGCTGCATTATGCCTCCTACACCGAGAAACCTTAGGATTTGATGGACTAATGAACAGTATTATGCAGACCCATCAGCTTTGATGGCCCCAAGTGGAATCCAAATAGCGCAGGCAGCCCTCACTATATACCCCATGTGATCCAGCAGCCCAGGAGAATTTGCGTATGGTAAATGCAGTTTTTGTCAGTCAGTCCCAGAGAGATATAAACCAGACATTGCAGAAACTGGATGGATACTGACTCCGGGTATTATTTATTGCATGCTATCAGTGCTGCCACATGTCTTGGTGCGTTGTCCGGGAAATGTGAGTAGTGTGATGGTACTCATGTAGATATACCATGACTTCTCGCCTCAATAGGTTTTGTCCGGCCTGGAGCTGCCCCTGGCTGATTGCAGAGGGCCTTCGGCGCCACCCGTCCTCTTGTATCGGGCAGGGTTCCTCCTTGCCTCTGCTGGTGGCCGGTTCCGGCCGGACTACACCTCAAACCTGAGGGGGGTCCGGGATCCAACCCATGATCCGGTGAGTAGAACTGTTCTGCTAATCAGTCAGTCTGTCAGTCAGGTGGGATTCTGGAATAGCGCTTGAGAGTCTGATCCCTCTCGGGGCGATCCTAGTAAGTCTCAGAAGTCTTAAAGGTATAAGCGGAGACTGAACCCACCCAACCCCCCAGTCAGTTAGGTTGTTTGGGAATGTCCGGATTTTATTCTGTCTTGAATGTCTGCGTGTGTGAATGAGGTCTTGAATACAGACCAAGCGAAGTGCTGCCTCCTGACTAGTGCAGCAAGAAAGGCAAAAGTGTTTGGTGGTGTTTGTCTTAGTGTCTGTTTACCGATTAAGGAAAGATATTTCAGTAGAATCTCATCTCAGGAGTCTTTACAAAGACAGCTGTCTCACTGGGGGTGAGTCTCTCTCTCTTGCAGGCAGGGAGAGCAGGGGGTGTGTCTTTCACACAGCCTGGAGACAAAGACAGGAATGTATCCTTTACTTAACGCTTTGATGGTTTCAATTATTCTACGCTCTGCAGCTGGGTTAATTTGTGCTTATTTCAGGAATATTGTACCTGTTTTATTCAATATGTTTTAATAGTGATGTTCCTTCTGCTCTGGTCATGTATTATACGTATATCATTCTTATTAACCCCGTTCGAGTGTTCGAGTTCCTCAGTGCATTTATGGGCTTAACCTTGTCTTGTGTATTTTATGTTCCAGTCGTTAGCAAACACTGTTAAAAAAGAAATGATAGAGAAATTAATGAGACTGTTTTTGTTTTCCCTTTGACCTACGAAGTAGAGGTTAAGACCCCTGATAGGACTATGAGACATCCCGAGCCAGTAACTACAAGAAATGCTTGAAATTTTGTCTCTGATATATCTGGGTTTGACTGCATAAGTATTTGTTCATA
Source organism: Ichthyophis bannanicus (assembly GCA_033557465.1). NCBI lineage: Eukaryota > Metazoa > Chordata > Amphibia > Gymnophiona > Ichthyophiidae > Ichthyophis > Ichthyophis bannanicus. The sequence goes on along the minus strand of CM066032.1, from coordinate 306,314,474 downwards.
ACTTACGGGAACAACAAAACGAGCTGTAATTGTATTCGTCTAGGATTTAGTGTATACAGCTGCTTTGTCTAGTAATTTACGGCTGCTTTGAGAGCCGGGAGAGAGATCTACTTGTTAAGATAATGCCTGTCTTTCCCGAACTGTAAGATGTGTACTGTGTTTGTAAGGTCTTTTAAAATCTCAGTTTCAGAAGTACAGTCTTAGTTTAAAGCTTTGAAATAGGTTTAAACAGTTGTTAATTAGAATGAGCACATGCATCCATTATGCTTAGTCCACAGGGGAATGCAGCCCGCCCCCTCTGTACGTCATGTGGGGGAAGGGGTGGGAGTCCGCGCAGATTCTGTTGAAATGTATGTATAGCAAGGGCTTGCTGGAGTCTACTGACTTAAGATGTCTCTGTCCCGATTAGAAATGCTCTGTGAAAGGCTAATGTTATTGTAGTTTCCCGTGTTCATCTGATTGTAGGAAAAATGTTCCCCGATCAATTCCTGGTTAATTGTTTATGAAGTGTGTATTTATCCTCCTGGATACAGCACTGCCATGAGGAACTCACCTTTCATACCACTGATTTTACTGAACTGAAAGCTGCATTATCCCTCCTACACCGAGAAACCTTAGGATTTGATGGACTAATGAACAGTATTATGCAGACCCATCAGCTTTGATGGCCCCAAGTGGAATCCAAATAGTGCAGGCAGCCTTCACTATATACCCCATGTGATCCAGCAGCCCAGGAGAATTTGCATATGGTAAATGCAGTTTTTGTCAGTCAGTCCCAGAGAGATATAAACCAGACATTGCAGAAACTGGATGGATTTGCGGGCGTGAATACAGCACAGTTAATGGAAGTTGTTCAGAAAGTATGTGAATCGTAAGAATGGATGTGAATGCAAAATAGAAAAGAAAGCAGATCTTCTTGCAGCCGCTTTGGTTGAACGATGTGGAGGTGGTTTTCCTAATTGAAAGAGCAGAGGAAAGTGGAAGGGGTCGTGAAAATGATTAGTCCCCTCTGGGTGCGAATCAGTGCGCCCATTGCAGAAAAGAAGAACATTAGAGAAGTGAATGCCCACATTTTGACTGACTCAACCCCCAGGAGTTGAGGGGGGAGCATTTGGAGAACAGGAGGTTGATTTTGTTGATTTTTGAGTCATGAAAGAAAAAACCGAGCACAGTGTTCCAGCAGGAGAGGGAAGCAGCTATAGAGTGAGTGGCAGCCGATGAGGGCTACAGCATGGATGAAGACTAGGCCAGACCGGACTCCAAGTTCACCCTGAGTCCCCAGGAGCCTATGGTCTGTTTGCAAATAGGGGACCAATATATGGTAAATCCAGGAACAGAACACTCAGTAGCCCCTTTGTAGTCTCGATGCATCACCATTGTCAGAGCCACTGGGAACAGGGCCACCAAGCCATTCCTGCAGAACCGCATGTGTGAACCAGGAGGACAGAAAATATCGCACCAGTTCCTGTATATGCCTGAATGCCCTATTCCACTTTTGGGCCGAGATATGCTTGCTAAGCTTCAGGCACAGATATCCTTTGCTGAAAGGGGAGAAATGCAAATGACTATGAACCCAAAGCCTGCTGGATTGATGGTGCTAACTGTTCCCCGAGAAGAAGAGTAGCGGTTCTGTAGTGCATCTCCAGTCAAGCCAGCTAGTTCCTGTATACCCACCAACCTTATAGCCCCACCTGGAGTATGGGCAGAAGATGATCCACCTGGCCTAGCGAAAAACATAGCCCCTGTCATTGTCACCCTCAAGCCAGGAGCAGAACCAGTGCATGTGAAGCAGAATCCTCTTCCTCGACCAGCTATTGAAGGTATCCATTGCCATCTGATGCAACTACAGTATGGACTTCTCAAGGAGTGCCCCCCCCCCCTTCTAGCCAGTTAAGTAAACCTGGGACAGGGGATTACTGCCCAGTACAAGATCTAAGGCGGGTAAAGGATGCAGTTGAGACTATACACCCAGTGGTACCAAATCCTTATACTCTCTTGGGACTGATCCCCGCTGAGGCTACTCATTTTACCGTCCTGGACCTGAAAGATGCCTTTTTCTGTGTACGCCTAGCCCCCACCAGTCAACGTTTGTTTGCTTTTGAATGGCAAGACCCCACAACAGGAAGGCGGGGCCAACTCACCTGGACTAGATTACTTTAAGGATTCAAGAATTCACCTACTTTCTTCAGTGCTATTTTAAATCAAGATCTTTCAAGCTACTATGTGAATCCAGGAGAAAGGGTTCTTCTCCAGTATGTGGACAACTTGCTCATAGCCACCAACTCAGAAAGTGAATATCTATAAGCCACCAGTGAACTCATGCACCTTTTAGTGAAGCTGGATACACAGTCTCAAGAACCAAAGCGCAACTATGTCAAACAAGTTAAATATCTGGGATTCCAGTTGTCCAGCGGAATTAGACGCCTGGGACCAGAACGCAAAGAAGCTGTATGCAGTATTCCTACTCCAACCACCAGGAGGCAAGTGTGAGCCTTCTTGGGTGCCGCAGGGTACTGTCGTATATGGATCCCCAATTTTGCGCTGCTAGCAAAACCCTTGTATCAAGCTATCAAAGGAATGGAAAAGTCTCCATTGGGGACTTGCATAGGATGCAGCCTTTCGATCTTTGAAAAACCGCTCTGATGTGATGTTAGCACCAACTCTGGGTCTACCAGATGTCCAGAAAACCTTTCAGTCTCTATGTTCATGAGTCACAAGGAAATGTTCTAGGAGTGTTGACTCAATCTCTTGGATCTTGGCAACGGCCAGTAGCCTATCTGTCAAAACAATTGAATGTAGTTGCAAAAGGCTGGCCCCCTTGTTTGAGAGCTGTTGCAGCTACAGCCCTCCTAGTGAGCAAAGCTGACAAGCTCACCCCAGGACAAAATCTTCAAGTTACTGTACTGCACTTTGTTCTGACCCTCATGGAACACAAAGGAAGTTTTTGGCTCACGCATTCACAGATGTTGTAGAATCCAAGTATGTTGTACAATTGATGGTCAGTCAAGCTTTGAAACCTGCTGCGTTGTTACCAGTTGGTCTTGACCCCCCTGATCATGACTGTTTAGAAACTATGAACACTATATTCTCAAGTCACCCTGATTCGACTGATGTTCCTTTGGAGAACCCTGAACGGACTTTCTTTGTAGATGGAAGCAGTCCTATCATCATTAATGGACATTGTTTATGTTTATGTTTATTTCAAATTTGATATACCGCTCAGGCCAGAGGCATTAGAGCGGTTTACAATACAAATCATTTAAGGAAATAGAAAAGAACGCCATTTATGTGATAGGACAGAATAGAGAACAGAGACAGTCAGACAGAAAGGAAGAGGAGAGGAATACGGGACAGCACGTTACCACAAAGTAGAAACAAGTCGACCCAGTCCATGTTGTGCCGGATATGTGGTGGTGACCCTTGATCTGGTAGATGAATCCACAGCTCTGGCCTCAGAAGCTGCAGCACAGAAAGCTGAACTGATAGCCCTCACTAGAGCACTAACAATAGGGAAAGTGTACACAGATTCCATGTATGCCCTTACAACCTTGCATGCACATGAGGCCCTGTACAAAGAATGCGGGTTGATAACCTCAGGAAAAAAGTCCATTAAGTATGATCCTGAGATATTAAGATTATCAGATGCATACTGCCTGCAGACCTCAGAACTTAGGAAAAAGTAGACTGTATGAATGGAATCCTGGAATCTCAGTAATCTAAACTTTGCCATGAAGTTTACCTGAAGTAGCCCCAGTTCTGAGTTCTTCCTATAGCCCTTCTCAGGATAGGTTTAGCCCCTACTAAGTCTTTAGGAGTTTCCCCTTTTGAGATTCTGTATAGGCGACCCCCGCCTATGGTACAAGGAACAAAAGGCGATATGTAACAGATTGGATCTGAAATTACTAGGCAAGAACTATTGGTTTTAAGTTCTGTTTTGCAGATTCATCAGCTGCCCATCAACCTCTACATCCTCTCAAGCCTGAAGTCTCGGTGTGGATCAAAGTGTGGAGAAGGACACCGTTGATACCGCATTGGAAGGGACCTTATGTTGTCATCTTGATAACCCCAACAGCAGTTAAAGTTGCAGAGTTTGAACCTTGGATCCATCACAGTCGAGTAAAGCCAGCAGCCGCACCTGAACTTGGTCATTGAACTTCCGTAAATGACCCTGAAACTCCATTGTGGCTCACTTTGGGACGACAACCACTACTGTAAGAGACTAAGAATCTACACCCCTACTCCTGTCACACGTCGTGGGAGCCAGGGTGCAGTGGAAGCTGTGGGAGAAAGACTTTGGGCAGCCCTGGGGTCCCTTGGAATGACTTTTGCCGTACTCTCCCCCCTGTTCAGCCTGCATCACTACTACTCAGACTGGAATACAGATTACTCGTCTAAGTCTTATGATGCCACCACTAGAAAGACATCCTGGTGGCCAGGTGTAAATGCTCCTGAACAATGTTTAGCACTGGATTATTTGTTAGCAGCTGAAGGTGGAGTGTATGGAATATTGAATTTAACTAACCGTTGTTTGCAGATTGATAATGAAGGCCAAGTTGTCAAAGACATAGCCGAACAGATGTGGAAGCAAGCCTATGTGCCAGTCCGGAAATGGCATAGACTGGAGCTTGATGGATGGTTTGGTTCCATGTTTTCAGGACTGGGTGGCCTGAGAATTGTTGTGTTAGTTGTATTCTTAATATTGGCTGTGTGCTTGTTTCTCCCATGTCTCCTACCCCATTGCTTGCGCACTATAACCTCAGTTATTGATAGCACTGTGAAGCGGCAGGCAGCAACTAAAGTGTTGGCTATGTGGCAATATTACCCTATATACCCCAAGATGATGCTGTTACACAAGTATAATATGTGATTTAATTCCCACCCTTTCTAAGTTGCGGGTGAGAATAATCAAAGGGGGGAATGTGGTAGGCTATGGCCTATATAATAGCCTGTACATGTATGAGCCTGCAAGCTAGGCCGGAGTCCCCACCCCCACTGCTAGAAATAGTAGTGCTGAGAAAGACCAAAGTCAGTGAAGGCTGAGGATCTGCCTTAAACCGCTCTAAACTGTTTTTGATAAGTTTGTATTAATCCTTTATTCCATGCTTTTATGCTGATGCAGTGACCTTGTAGCAGGAATGTATTATGTCTAGAAACTGAGCCTGTGTTAGCATAGCCTGAGAAGGGGGAAGAGGGCCTAGTGAGGTCCCCGATTGGATAGGTGCAGGGGGCGTTGGGACCAATAGAAAGTCTGCCTGTATCTAACTGTGAAGCTTGTATTTAAGGAAGTTGTTCCTGTTCGCCATTGCTCAGTCCTTTGATGCTTGGGCCTTGTGCACAATAAATTGTTTTGGATCCTTGTACTGACTCCGGGTATTATTTATTGCATGCTATCAGTGCTGCCACACCTAGAGATAGCGTAGTTACTCACCTGTAGCAGGTGATTTCCGGGAACAGCAGTAATTTAGTCCTCACAAATCTCCCACCTCCCCGAGGAGTTGTAGGGTTCTCTCCTTCTTTCTACACTCCTTTCTCTTCAGCTATACGCTCAACTGAGGAGAGCCACTTAAAAGAATGGGTAGGCAGCAGTGCAGGCATAGTGGACTGCTCCCAAAGGCTTTTCTACTGGTAGCTGGGGAGCTTCCCGTGCAGGCTCCATTGGTACCCGATGTCACCGATACGTGAGGATTAAATTCCTGCTGTTCCTGGAGATTACCTGCTACAGGTGAGTAACTACGCTTTCTGCTCATGGAACTGTCCAGGACGTGGTGGGAAGAGGAAAGTTAATCCAAGAGTTCTCTGAAGGTTAGTGCGAACTGTTGGAGAAACTCCACGTACAACATCCAAAGAGCTTAAGGGTGACCAGGAGCAATCTGGAGTGGTGGTTTCTACCCACACCATATATCGCACACTAAAGAGAGAAGGACTTCATGAGTGAAAGCCAAGGAGGACCCCACTGCTCAAAGACAGATATAAAAAGGCATGCCTGATCTTTGCCCAATCCCACCTTTAGAAAACACAATCCTTCTGGCAAAATGTTCTGTGGATAAATGAAACCAAACGTGAGCTCTTTGGCAATGCAGACCAGTGATACATTTACAAGTGAAGAAATAAATCTTATAAGGAAAACAAAATACCCTTCTTACAGTTAAATTTGGTGGATGTTCCATGATGTTATGCGGCTGTTTTGCTGCCTTTGGAACTGGAGGCCTGGAACGTATTAAAGGAATCATGAAGTCAGAGGACTGCCCAGGTATTTTGGAGCAACATGTGCTACATAGTGTCAGAAAGCTAGGTCTGGGTCGATGGTCATGGATCTTCCAGCAGGACAATGACCCAAACATACATTCAAAAGTACAAAAGAATGGTTAAAAAGGACCAAATGGATTGTTGTAACCAACCTACAATGAGGCTTGATCTTAATCCAATCGAGAACCTTTGGAAAGAGCTGAAATCTGCCATTGGTAAATGGAATCCTGGAAACATTCATGAGCTGGAACAAATCACATTTGAAGAGTGGGAGAAACTACCAGCAGACAGATGTACAAAACTTATAGATGGCTACAAAAAATGCTTGCCAAGGGTTGTGCAATGAAATGATAGTGAAGGGTGCTATTAATCCTATCCAGGTCACTTTTTTTCTCAGAAATTACTATGTCCAAGCTGCACAGACATCTTTTTTTGTTGCATACCCCTGAACATACTATTAAAATATGATGAAGACATACAGTTGGAATATTTCCAATTATTTCTAAAGATTTTGTACACAACATACTGTATCTAAAATGCAAGGGTGCCAATAATGTTGACCACAACTTTATTAGTGAAATTCTTCTGGAAATCATATCTCCGAGGATAGCACTATAAATTTTAAAACAAAAACAGAATGCTGGACATGTTGGTTTTTCAGACTTTCAAAAATATCATGTTGCATTCCTTTGAAGGCAAGAGGGCAAGTGATGCAGGGCAGATTAAGGGGAGGGGTAGCCCCTTGTAGTTATGATTAGAAGAATCCATTTTGGCTTTGATTCCCTTGAACTTGTTCCCTGGCATGTGTCATTGTGAGGGTATTAGGAACATGGTAATGGAGACCACCCAAAAGACTTAGAGATTTGTTGAATCTCAGATTCTTAATTCTGTCGCCCTGAAAGTAATAATTAACTGCTGGAAAGATAGCGTGGTGTTAGATGTTAATATATGGAGGAATATGGTATGTTTGTTTAGGAAATAGGAATATGTTGTGACAGAGAAATCAGGTCAAGTTTCTAGCATTATGTTGTGATAGCATCTCTTGACAAATATATATCTGACCCTCGGCAACTAATTATTTAATTGCAGTGTATGTGGTGTTTTGTTTTGTTTTTAAACTCAGTAAAGATACGAGAACAAAAGAAAAGAAATACTGAATACAGAAGTAACAGAACTGCTTAAACAGGAGACCAAGGCATGCTGGGATTAGGCACACTAAAGGTACTGATGATAGGGATGTGAGTACTCTGAAGCCAGGACAGCAAGATCTGGTCCCAAAGAAGAGAAGAGAAGGCAGTCTTCTAGTTACTGGGAACACTTTCTTGATCTCAAGTCTAGCTTTTTCATTGGTCTGAGATCCAATCAACCCCTCCTGGGCATAGTTCGGGTACTGAAGTTTATTTATTCCTCCCAGACCTTGAACCATCTTGGTGCTGTGTATTTGTCCTGCTTTCCAAAACAATGGTTTTCTCCCTAAACAGCTCAGTTCAAACCCAGCAAGCAACTGATTCCAACATAATTAGAAAGTGTCATTACATATGAAAACCAACATTTCACTCATCTAGCATTGTTCTTATCGACTTATTTTGTTAGACTGGGGAGCTAAGTTTTTCAGAATTATTTTGAAAGAGCTTTTGGAACCTTGATCCATTTTCAAATGTTATCTTTTTGTATGTCATTTGTTCAGAATGTATTCATTTATTTATATTTAGCTCACACATTTCCAGTAGTAGTTCTAAGTAAATTATATTCAGCTTTAGAAAATATTTCCCTCTCCTCAGACAGCTTACAATCTAAGTTTTGTGCTTGAGGCTGATGGAGGATTAAATGACTTGCCCAAGACTACAGGGAGCATCAGTGGGTGCATATGGTAGAAAAAAGGGGTCAAGGGGAAGTGCAGCATAAACTTCACTAGTTGTGGTTGACGAACTGCTGCGCTTTTCTTAGGGGGTGAAATTATAGTTCCTTCCCCACGTCTGGCTGGGTACCTTCACGTGGTGACCCCGTTGTACAAAATCTATACTGAATCCCAGCAAGGCGACACTACAATTGAAGTATGGTAAGAACGAAAAAGGAAAAGACATACTGGCCGCATGCCACCCAGGATAAAAAGGTGCCCAACCATAGCTTATGCACTAGGGCTAACGATGGTAGTTGCAATAGTGCAAGCACTGCAGATAAGATAACATCCTTGCCACAGATAAAGGCCATAGTGAGCATGTTCGCAGACCCACTGTGGCAGGAGATAGACCACAGAAGTTAATGAAAAAGTTAAGAGAATTAACTATGGTTAAGTGGATTTCTGCAGATAGGGAGGAGATAATGTACTGCTACTTTTATGCTACAAATGCTATATATAACTCAAGAGGGGGTATACAAGGAGAATCAGCCAAAAACTGGAAGAAAGAAGAAAATTGCCACAAGAAAACTGCAAAAAGCAACAGATGCAAATTTAAGAGCTTTCATTTTGCAGATCAGAGCAAAGAGAAGTATGTGAATGATAACACCTTGAAGCAACTAAGGGCTTCTGTGGAAAAAGAAATACAGAGACGAGGAGGCGACCGGATGAGAGTACCAGAAGAAAGGAATACACAGAAAGCCCTCGTCAGTTATAGTCAGTCTGTGAAATTTTATTACAGCTACTAATTATATGATCCACAGTTTTATCCTTGGATTTATACAAATGGCATTGACTGTCAACCGAAAAATGTTGAATTTTATTTTTGATGGTATTAGTTTATATAACCTGTTCTTGGACTGCCATTATCAAGCCTTCTGTTTCTTCTTTCATTGCTGCAGATGTTAATCATTCCCACATTAGCATCTCATTCACCTTTCCTTTAATATTTCTATACACTAAACCTGCTTCAATTAGCTATGAATGCAGCGGCCCGTGTCTTGTGTGGAGCATCAAGGAGAGACCACATAACCCCCATCCTAAGGGATCTACACTGGCTTCCGATAAGTTGCAGGATCTCATATAGAGCCCTCCTCATTACCTTCAAGTCCATCAATAAAATATCCCCCTCCTCAATTTCAGCCCTTATCACCCACACTCCAAACAATAGATCCAGGAGATCATTAGCTGCAAATACACTAGTTATTCCAAGTGAATCCACAAAATATACTCAATCAACTAATAATAGCGCATTTGCGTCCTATGCCCCCAGATGCTGGAACAAACTCCCTCCCAGCATCAGATCAATCAAGGACCTTATGCAATTCAGAAAAGCCCTCAAGCACCATCTCTTCCTTATGCACTTCTCACAACTTAACAACTCCTCCCCTCCTCCCCCTCACAATTCAACCCCCTATGATTAACCAAATATACCATTTACGAAACATGTAACACAGACCAGGTAGAATTTGAATTCAATTGTAGAGCCGCAAGAAGTACTTTACTGTAAATAGACTACCATCATGGTATCTGCCTAAGATGTAAATAGTTTCCCCAGTTCAAATCCATGTTATGTTCCCTGTTATATGTAAACTTAGGTCAGTTCTTGACTGTCTGAGTGTTATATTGTTGAATGTAAACCGCACTGATAACAAAGAGCGTGGTATATAAGAGCTGTTAAATAAATAAATACATTTCTAATATATTGACCATGCAGTAGCTTCTCTTTCCAAGTGTCCATTCTATTCTGGATTATTTTTTTCATGTATTCTATTTGTGTTTTCGTTGTTGTAAGGAGCTGTTCATTGCAAATTTCCACAAGCAGCGCTTCTTTACTTTTTGTAACATAATCATTTAAACCATATGTTTCTTCCTCACCAGTTTGCTTAATTTGGAAAAGGCTTCTTCCACCTTTTTTGTGTTGCAAATATAATCTATCATCGTCACTCCTAGGATGAGTTCATGGTGCATTGCCATCAATTTTCTTGTTTTCTAGGTTATCCAATTCAGCTTAACTCTAGTCAATTTCTCCTGCAGTATATCTAACTATATGTCATTATTATTATTATTATATTGAATTCTCCATTGGAAGACACAGTCTAAGACTGGTTTTAATCCTATTTCTTATTACACTGCTTTCAGCAGACCATTTCTGGGATGACAAAATGTTTTCAACAAATATAAATAATACCATAAGTAGTCAGTTTGAACAACTCATTCTTGTTAACAAATATTGCTGGATACTAGTAGTGCTTTTGTCTTCTGATCTCCTTTCAGTACTGGAAATCTGTTCTGCTATGGACATGTATATTATGATAGAGAATAGAGGTGTGCGCATCCAAGAAAAGTTCTGATATTTTCATTTTTTTCACAAACCTTTCCTGATTTTGGTGTTTTTTTGGGCTACTTTCATAGATTTGTCTTTATAGGGAATTTTTTAGTGCTCACTAAGGGGCCCTTTTACTAAGGCGCATTCGATTTTTGCATTTTCATGTTAAACGTGCATTAAGTGCAAAGCCTCCACGATAACTTTAGTGGGCATGACCAGTCTGTTCCCGAGAGTTACTGAGGTGGAGCATAGGCAGCAGAATGGGATGGGCATAGGTGCCATGGCCTCACCAATATTTTGCCCAACACAGCATCAACAACTAAAGAGCTTGAGGGTGGGTCTCAAAATTGGTTTGTTTGGCCCCTTCAACCAAAAAGATGTTCCACTGCCCGAGGTGGAGGTAAATGCATCTATGCTAATTGCAACTTTGACAGCATGCAATATGTACCCCCACGCTAACTGCAATGTGCTCATCATGTCCAATCTCTGCCCCTTACCTACCCATTTAGCTTGAAAATTGGTATTTATTTATTTAACAGTGTGTTTTTTAATACCGCCCTATCATTAATTCAGAGCGATTTACAGAAAACATATTACCAAAAACAAACTTTTACATAGAACAGGGTGTTGAACTTGGATGATTATATGGAGTTCAAAGGGGTGTATTAAAGAACAGCTATTAACATTCAAGCAGCAAAGCTGAATCATGGTTTATACATGATTTAGTTATTTATGGGTTGAGGGTTCAAGTCCATGGGATAGATTAACTGAGATTGTATCTATAGCCTGTAATAAATATTTTTGTGCTATGTGCTCATAGGGTGGGTCCATACAGTACCGTAAAGAGATAGATCTTTATTATTTTCCTGTAGTCTGATAGGTCCTTGATGTCTCATATTGAGGTGGATAGCTCATTCCATAGCGGGGGAACGTATATGGAGAAAGCTCTTTTGCAGGTTGATTGTTTGGCTTTTATCTTGCTTGTAGGGATGTCCAAGGTGTTGTTATTGGATGTTCTTCTTGTTCTGTTCTGTGGTATATTCTTGATCATTATTTGAAGGACAGGAGGTGATAGGTTGTGGATTATCCTGAAGATTGTTATTAAGGTCTTGTATTTGGATCGTATGGTGACCAGGAGCCAGTGTAGCTGTTATAGTATGGGGGTTATGTGGTTGTATCTTGCTGTTCCAGTAATTATTTGGGCTGCAGTGTTTTGCACCAGTTGGAGAGGAAGTATTGTTTTCTTGCAAAGGCCCTGGTAGATTATGTTGCAGTAGTTTAATACAGGTGTTACTATGGCTTGACATACTGTTCTGAAGTCACTATCACTGAGGAGAGGCTTGAATTGTGCACTGTTCTTAGTTTGTGGTAGGATGTCTTGGCTGTTCTCTTTATGCATGGTTGGAAGCTGAGTTGTTGATTGAATGTAATTCTGAGATATTTGACTTCTTGCTTGGTTGTTAGGGCATAGATTAAGATATTTATTGAATTTGGTGGAGAGAATATAGCGTTCCTGGTGATGTGTAGAACTTCTGATTTTTTGAAGTTTATAGAGAGGTTTTGTTCCTCAAGCCATCCTGTCATTGCTTTGAGGCATGTGGTGATCTGTGAATAATCTGGGTGTTTGATAATTATAAGGGTAAATACCATTATGTTATCTACATATATCCTGTATTGTATATTGTGTTGTTTTATGATGTTGCAGAGTGGTTTTACGTATATATTGAACAGCAGCACTGAGAGAGCCGAGCCCTGTGGAACATCTTGTTGTTGAGTGAAAGGTCTTGATTGTTGGTTTCCAGATCTAACTTGTTGCTTCCTGTCGGATAGGTATGATGCAAACCATTTCATTGCTATACCCTGGATCACTATTTTTTGAAGCCTTTGTAGTAGGTTATTATGGTTGATGGACTCAAAGACTGCAGTGAGGTTGATAAAGAATAGGAGAAAGCCTTTATGTATGTTGTTTATCCCCATTATAAGGGTGTCCATCAATGATGTAATTAGTGTCACCACACTGTGATTCTGTTTAAATCCGTACTGGTGTAGATCAAGTGGGGCATGGTTGTCTATGTGTTCCTGTAACTGCTGCTGGACTATTTTTTCAATTACCGTGGTTATAAAACATAGGCTGGAAATTGGTCGATAGGAGCTAGGGTCCTTGGTATCAAGATTCTTGCCTTTCAGAATAGGTCTTATGGATGCTTGTTTGAATTGTGAGGGCAGGTATCCTTGTGTGAGTGAAGACTGAGTGATATTTAGTAGGTATGGCATTACGTATTCTCTTGTATGTTTAATCCAGCTGACTGGACATGGGTCGATGGATGATGTAGTTGTAGTAATATTGTTTATTATAGAGTCAAGTTGCTTTTCCGAGGGGATGTGGATTGAGTCCCATGTTTTTTTCACTGTTATGATGAGCATGGGGTATGTCTGATTGGGTCAGTTTAGAGGATGGTTTCTTTGTGTATTTTTTCTGTAGGAAGTCTGCCAGGTCTTGTGGAGTTATAGAGTTTGTGCGATCTGCTTTTCTTGGTTCTTTAGTTAGCCTTTTTACTATGTCAAATAGTTCTCTTGGTTTGTTAAGGGATTTCATTATCAGGTCTGTATGGTATTTCTTCTTACAATTGTTTATCGTGTTGTGCTATATGGCTTGCATTTCATTGTATGTTGTTAGATGGCCTTAGTCTTTGGTTGGACACCATTGCCTCTCCAGTTTCCTTAGTTGTTTCTTCTGTTCATTGATTTCACTCGAGAACCATGGAGCATTGTGTTTTCTTCTGCTGTCTTGAATTGCTTTGTTTAGGGCTATTGCTGAATTGTGGAGTGTGTTGTTCCAATTAGTAATGATGGAGCCGAGATCTTTTGTATTTTGCTCAAGCTCTGGTAGTAGTTGCTCTAAGAATGTTTCCTTGTTGTAGGACTGGAATCTCCTTCTTTCCTTCAGGGTTGTTTCTGGTATTCTTTCCGTTACTGGTGCATTAATGGAGCAAGTGTCTAAGTGGTGGTCCAACCATGGGATTGGTGTGACTATTAGGTGTGTTAATAGGTTTTGGGTAATATATTGGTTGGGTACAAAAATGAGGTCAAGAGTCCCCCATTTCTTGTTGGTTGGAGTGTTTCTGATCTGGGTATAGTGTAGATCCTTCATGGCTTCCAAGAATGTAATTGCATCATGCTGTGACAGTGATCGGAGGTTAGGGTCTCCTAGGATGAGGAGAGGTTTGTTCTGTGTGATGTGGGAGCACACTAGCTCTAGGATGGTTGAGAGATCTTCTTTGTGAGAACTTGGCGCTCTGTATGTGTAGCATAATGCTAGGTACCTATTGAAGATTGTTATTATATTGCTTCCCTTTGAGTGAAAGGAGGAGGTTGTGGTGAAGCTTAGGTGTGGACACCTCTACCGCTTTGTGAAAGCCTTGTGGAGTTATGTATTTTATATGGTTATAAGGCAATTTGGTTTATAATAACGTTGTCTGAGTCAGAGAGCCAGGTCTTGGTGATGTACTTTATATCTATATTCTGATTTTGTATGTAATCCAGTATTGTGTGGAATTTGCTTCGGATTGATCAAGCATTGATTAGTGCACATTTGAGTGGGGTATGCTGTCTAGTCTTGGTTGGAGCTGCCTCTGAATAGGTAGTGGAGGTTATCTGGATTATCCTTCATGGTCTGTTGTGTGGATTTTGGTTGGTATGTATCTTATGAGTTGCGTATCTGCTTGTTTGTATAATTGGGATCAGCTGGGCTGATGTGAGGATAGTCGTTTCTCCAGCATTCAGGAATGTGAGTTTGAGGAGTAACAGGGTGAGGAGGATAATGGCGAGTAGATTCTTGCTCATTGTGTATGTTTTCTTCTTGCTTTTTTTAAAATAAGGAATGGGGCCACTGAGGTGAAGTTACATGAGAGATTGGAGGTTGATGGTGGTTTGCGTTTGTGTGTATGTTTGTATTCGTCTGGCAGAGGAATTTTACTGGTTACTTCTGTGTGGGGTAAGCATTATGTATCAGAGATTATTCATCATCCTGTAGAGTTCAGTCTACCTTTAGTCGGCTTTGTTGAGTGCTGTTCTCTCTTGCTTTAGCATGTAGCTTGTTTGTTGTGGTACTTTTGTTCAGTTGTTGCAGGTGTATAAGGTGACCTTCTTGCTTCCTGCAGTCATTCAGTGGTTTGCTGGGGTTCCATGGGTTTTTAGATGATTCTATTGTGGTCCACACCAAAGGGCCCTCTGGTGAGGCCCTCAGGTGCAGGCCTGCTTTCCGGCACTGCTTTTAAGTTGTTGCTCGTGTGCGGTGGGCCGGATCAGCCGTGTGGTAGTGATCATGGAGGGGCTTCTCTTCCCGCTCGCCTCCCCAATGCTGATCTGGCCAGGTGTGGGGCTGGCTGTGTCTTTGTGCCTGCCATTACTGCTTTTAAGTTGTTGCTCGGGTGCGGTGGACCGGATCAACCATGTGGTGGCGATCGATTGTGCGGGGAAGTTATACGGGGGGCAGGGAAAAGGCGGAGAGTGGGCGGTCGCCAGCCATGGATGTACAAGGCCGATTCTAATGTTGGCCCTGTATGTCCAGGGCCAGCGAAGTTATTTCACCTTCAGGGTGGAATACCTTCCCTGGATGTTTCAATTTTGCTGCTCCGGGGGGGTGGAAGGGGCTGGGGGGGGGGGGGTGGCAGTGTTAATTCCCAGCAGCCCATCCCTAGCCTTAGGAGACCAGAACAGAGGTCGGGCTGTGGGAAATTAACATTTTGGGCAGGCGGCCGGCATCTCGGCTTTTAAATGGAACCGCGGTACAGCGGCAACATGATGCCATGACACTGCAGCTCCATTTAAAAGCCCTGGCTGAGTTAGTTGGGCAGTGCCTGTACATGTAGGCTGGGACTGAATCGCAGTCCCAGCCTGCACGTACAGGCTTGTTCGTGATTCTGATCCCGTGGGGCTAGACCTGCCCCACGGGATCAGAATCGTGATCTCCTTTGTATGTCCGGGTCAGCCCGGATGTACAAAGGAGATGTACGTCGGGATCGGAATTGGGCCCTCGGTGTTTAATTAAGAGGTAATTCTACCTCTTTGGTCTCAATGTTTTTATTGCCATGACATGTATGTAAGCAATGCAATTCAAAGTACTATCACATAAAAACTTATCTTAGGAGATCTTCATAATAGTCTACTGATAGTCAAAGAATCCACACAGCAATCATGATATGAATTCATACTTTGAGTGGTTCTCATAGCATCCACACACACTGTTGCTTCGGGGGAATATAATTCTGCAAAGACTTGCTTGTGAACATTATTACGTAGGCAGTCAGGATGTCTCTGATTTCCCTTCATGAAGGTTCCTTTATATATATACATATTTAATGTTAGTTTTAAGAAAGGCTTAGTGGTAGTTCTGGTTCATAATGCAGTTTAGATTTAATAATTGAATGAAATTGAACTGAGTTATACATGAAATACGAGTTCAGAAAGTGTGCGGCGTGTAGGAATAGGCAAATTGTGATTGCTGCCATTCTGGTTGGAAATGCTAACCTTATTATAAAAACAATCCTTTTGCATGGGAATTTGTGCGCATGTCTGTGGTTGGAGTTGAGGGTGTTAACGGAGTGTCTGTGGTGGTTCCTCATTTTTCACACTCCCAATATCTATAGTCAAGCTGTGACAATGTTTTCTTTTCATTTTTTTTTACCAAATACATTGTGAATATTTCCTTTCATAGGAGCTGCTCATCAAAAAAAAAAAAATCTGAATACTTCCTACTGTTTGCCTCCAGAGACCAAAAATAGCTTGGGTTAATTGAGCTCAACTATTTTACTATTGCTACAGGGAGCTCTCTTGGCTTAATTTTACATTCAAGCCTTTTCTGTTGAAATTATTAAGTTAATGATTTATGTTCATATCAGTCTCTTGTGCTTAAATTGGTTGCTATGTTTTGTTTATTGTTTTGTAACTACCAGAAGTTTTATTCCAAATACCACTAAAGCTATTTACCAACTTTTCTGATCCAGTCATTTGTCCCTGTGGATTTTTACAAACCACTGTTCAATGCAGGAAAAAAGTCATATAATTTATATTTATAGAGAAATCCCAGGAGATATAAATGAACCAGTGTTTTCTGCTATATTAAGAATATCATGGACATTGAACAATGGATGTGAAAACCACCTTTGGTTAATGTTTACTTCAGATTTTGTAATTTGGAAAGTATGACTACTTTTAGAACACACTATAGGGCCTGTCTACTATATAGAGTAACAAGGAAGTCAGTTTTAAAAGTCATTGACATGGTAAATTTACCAGATGTCCCCGATTTCAGGGATTGTTCCTGATTTTAGAGCTGTGTCCTCAACTCCCATTGTTTGGCAGCCTCATGTCTCCAATTCCAGCAATGGGGATAGAGGGGGTAGAAAAAAAATTATTTTCAATTTAGTGAATTGCCTATGTCGGCTTTCAGAATTTACATCCATCATCAGTACTGGAGAAATGTATCACTATTTCCATTTCTCTTTCAGTTTGTCTGCTTGGAAGTGATATTGTTGTTGTCATGGGATAGATGGAGTGACAGGTAATGACTCCTCTTTCTTTCTCTATGTCTTGTTGCTCAAACCTGAAACTAAGGTGTTCCTTCCTTTCCCCCATTCCCACCCCCCTCTCTTCGGATGCAAAAAATCTGTTAACTTTATTTACATGGGTAAGTAGTGATCTATCTGGATAAATTAGCTGTTTGAAAATGGTCCATGTTTAAACCAGCTTACAGTATGTTCGGTGTTCCATGTCGCACATACTTATAGCCACAGCTGGGGGAACAGTGAAGTAAATTCCACCCAAGCTATTCCTGCATTGCAGGGGGGCCCAGATAAAGAAGGGGCCCATTAATAGCCCTCATTCATCTTCTGAGATGAATTCCCCTCTCTTCTGGGGTCCCTTTCTAATGTTCTGCTTGGGGGCTCTCAATTTTAATTTCTGCCATTGTGGGGGAGGCTTTACCTGGAAGGTGCTTGGGTGGGATCAAATGCAAATTGTGTGCTCTCAAATTTATGCACACTATTTTCCATAAAAATTCTGCCTGCACAGAAAATCAGGAATAAGAGTCCATAAAAGTTATCAAAGGGAAAGTATACGTGAACTTTGCAACTAAACAAAATATTTGAAAATCACCCTGGTAAGTTTTGGAGCAAGAGCATACAGGAAGTTTTTCCTCTGAGATTCTCGAGGTGCTAAATTGAGAATTGGAGCCATTTATGTAACTGTCTAAAATTTGCAAATACAAAATGGAGAGGTTCATGGCTTCTCAAAATATTTAATAATTTATCTCCTGATTACACTAAAAACATTTAGTGCTGGATTTTTAAAGATTTTTCTTCCATTCTGTACCTATGGGAAGCACCCTTGAATTAGGCCCTTAGATCATTCCCTTGCCTAGAAATAAAATGTATCAGTTTATTAGAAAACCTCAGCTTCATCATTGAGTAAAGAGAGAATATAGCGTTGTTCTATATAATTAACATGGGGACTTAAATATACACTGAATTACAAAAGTGTGTCCACCAATCTCTTTTATATAATGCTTTATACTATATAATGTTTTTATTTAATGCATAGCTTTATTAGAGGTAGGTCTTGCTAGACAAATTTGATTTCCTTGGGTGACCACAGAATTGGATCAGGGGAGGGCTCTAGATGTGTGGTATACTTAGATTTCAGCAAGGCCTTTAACACCATTTCACACAGGCAACTTATAAATAAACTGAGTACCCTTAGGATGTACCCTAAAATGACTGAATGGGTAAGAAACTGGTTGAGTGGGAGGCACCAGAGAATAGTAGTAAATACAGTTCATGCTAGATAGGGGTGTTGCCAGTGGTGTGATGCAGGGATCGGCTCTTGTTTCTGATCTTTTTAACAGTTTTGTAAGTGATAATAGAAAAAGGTCTGATGGGAAAGATTTGTCTCTTTCTGGATGATACCAAAATCTGCAGCAGAGAAGGCATTCTGGAAAGTGTGGATAACATGAGGAGAGATCTGGTGAAGCCTGAAGAATGGTTGAGACTTTGGCCACTAAAATTTAATGCTAAAAATGTTAAGGTCACACTTTGGACTACAAAAACCCAAGGGAGTGTTACAGTATAGGGATGAGATACTTCAATGCACAAAAGTAGAGCTGGATATAGGAATGATCATATCAGATAATCAGTGATCATACTGGATAATCTTAAAGTTGCTAAACATATAGAAAAGGTGATAGCAAAAGCCAGAAGAATGCATGGGTCCATAGGAAGGGGAATGGCAAGAGAAAAAAAGGAGGCGACAGTGCCTTTGTATAAGTCTGTAGTTTGATCTTATTTTGACCACTGTGCACAATTCCTTCAAAGGGATATAAACAGGATGTAGTTGATGCAGACGATGGCTACTAAAATGGTCTGTGGTCTTCATCATAAAGCCTTTAGGGATAGACTTTGGAGAAAAGAAAGGAAAGAGGAAATGTGATGAGGCATTTAAAAACCTTTGTGTTATAAATGCACAGGAGTTGGCCCTCTTTCCATTGAAAGAAAGCTCAGGAATGAGGGGGTCATAGGATGAAGATGAAAGGGGATAGACTGAGTAGTAATCTAAGGAAATTTCTTTACAGAAAGGTGGTGGATGAGTGGAACAACCTCCCAGTGGAGGTGGTAGAGATTGGAACTGTATATAAATTCAATAAAGCATGGAGCAAGTATAGAGGATCTCTGAGCAGGGCCGGATTTACCTTGAGTGAGGCCCTACGCCAACAAAAATTGTGGGCCCCCAGCAGGGGCGGCCCAAGGGGGGTGCGGGGCCTCATTTGCATAAGGGGCCTCATTTGCATAAATATTTGCATAATGTTACCATGTACTAACTTTTAGTAAACGTGCCTCTTAATGAGTGTATGGATAAAGAAAGACTAAAAGATTTCTACATTACTATAATCCAGTGCCAACTGCCAGACACATTAGGAACTACTACAAACACTGCCCATTTAGAACCCATAGCAAACCCGCCGTATCCTAACAGCACTACCAGGACTCACAAAGCACCATACTCTACCAATCAAAAGGCAACACTGCAAATATTAAACCAATACATTTCAGAGAACAACAATACATGACCTACTGGGGAAAGAGAACAAGTGGCAATGTCAAATAGGAATTAGACCATCACCAAACAAGTAATCACAATTTAGAAACAGGAAGACAATAATTAAACTGGGAATCCCAAAAGCCAAACTTGGAATGTACAACACTGTAGAAATAAAACTATACATTAATTTGCTCTTGTACTAAACAAAGCGCAGACGTTAATGATGCACATTTACCAGAGCTGACATATTCCAATTAATAAATTCAAAATAAAGAGATATTTTTCTACCTTTTGTGCATTTTTTTCAGCTGCAATTGCTCCAGCCACTTTCTTCTGGTTTCTTCGTGTCTTCTGCTAACTCTCCATCGTCTGCTGTCCATTTGTCCTTTCTTCTCTCTTCTAGTTTTTTTCCATTCTCTCTCTACATCTGCTTTAACATACTAATCTTTCTCCTTCTGCTCTTTCCTCATTCCTATTTCATCCACTCAAATTTTACCCCTCCATCCTCAATCCCCACTTACTCTCCCAATACCCGGCCAATTGTAGATTTTTCATCCCTCCCACACAAAATATTTTTCCCTTCTCCATTTTACTCTTCCAGCCCCATCCCATTCTAATCCTCCCCCAACATCAGCTCCCTTCTAGTTCCAGCCTCACCCAGCATCCATTCCCTTCTAATCCCTGCATCAGCCCATTTCCAGTCCTAGCCACCCATCAGCCCATTTCCAGTCCTAGCAACTCCCCAACCCAATACCAGTCCTAGCCCCCCATCAACCCACTTACAGTCCTAACCCCCCATCACCCCATTTTCAGTTTAAGCCCCCCCTATAACCCATTACCAGTCCTAACCCCCCATCAGCCCACTTCCAGTCCTAACCCCATCAACCCATTTCCAGTCAGCCCCCCATAGCCCATTGCCAGTCCTAACCCCCCCATCAGCCCACAGCCCATTACCAGTCCTAACCCCATCAGCCCACCTCCAGTCTTAACCCCCCCAGCCCATTTCCAGTCCTAGCCCTCCCATAGCCCATTACCAGACAGCCCCCATCAGCCCACAGCCCATTACCAGTCTTAACCCACCCAAAGCCCATTACCAGTTCTAACCCCCCCAACAGCCCATTACCAGTCCTAACTCCATCAGCCCACCTCCAGTCTTAACCCCCCAGCCCCTTTCCAGTCCTAGCCCCCCATAGCCCATTACCAGACAGCCCCCATCAGCCCACAGCCCATTACCAGTCTTAACCCCCCCAAAGCCCATTACCAGTTCTAACCCCCCCCCAACAGCACACTGCCCATTATCAGTACTAACCCCATCAACCCACCTCCAGTCTTAAACCCCCCAGCCCATTTCCAGTCCTAGCCCCCCATAGCCCATTACCAGACAGCCCCATCAGCCCACAGCCCATTACCAGTCTTAACCCCCCCCAGAGCCCATTACCAGTTCTAAACCCCCCCAACAGCCCACATCCCATTAACAGTACTAACCCCATCATCACAACTCCAGCCTTAAACCCCCCAACCCATTTCCAGGCCCAGCCCCAGCCCCCCCAATAGCCCATTACCAGTCCTACCCCCCCCCCCCATCGGCCTAAAGTAAAATTTAATTACAAAAAAAAAAACTGCTGGCCGCCGCCGCGGGGCCCCCCCCGCTCCCGCGGCAGCATGGACCGTCCCGCGGGGGCCCCCTCTGCAAGCAGGGTCCGTCGGTCCCTCCCTCCCTCCGTGCAGGCTGAGAGGCGCGAAGGGAGAGTGTCTCCCTCGCGTCTCTGTTAAGCCCGCAGGGGCTGATGGGAAATTTCCCATCAGCCCCTGCGGTCTTAACAGAGACGCGAGGGAGACACTCTCCCTTCGCGCCTCTCACAGCCTGCATGGAGGGAGGGAGGGACCAACGGACCGATGGATTCAGCTTGCAGAGGGGGCCCCCGTGGTTCAGTCCATGCTGCCGCGGCAGCAGAGGGGGCCCCGCGGCAGCAGCCAGCAGTTTTTTTTTAAAATTTTATTTTAAAAAAAAAAGCTAATTTGTTCTATTTTTGTGGGCCCTTGCCAGCTGTGGGCCCTACGCCATGGCGTACATGGCGTATAGGTAAATCCGGCCCTGTCTCTGAGGGAGAGGAGGGATTGTAGAATTTAATAGTTCTTATGCATGGGCAAACTGGATAGACCATATGGTCTTTATCTGCCCTCATTTTTTATATTTCTATATTTACAAATGAAATAGCTGTATTACTAATTAAGGATTTATTTGGATCAGCAAGGAATATTGAACTTTGCAAGGAAATTGAACGTCTGAGCCATGAGCCAGCTTGCTAGACCAGAGACCAAAGCTGTATTTGCAGTCTGGTGGGAAACTGCTTACACATCTAGCCTGAGGGATACCTGAAAGACCAGGGAGGGGTCCCTACAATGTTACCAGTATCTTATAGGTACAATCAATAGTCAAAGGACCGAATGTGGTACAGATGAATTTTGACTATTGATTATGCCACTATTGAATATGCCTCAGGAGTGAATATGCCTCAACAGTAGGTAAGGGGTAAAAGAAACCATTGAAATAGGGGTACTTGAAACTGTTGAAACAATTTACATAACTACAGAAAGATACTGGGAGATCAGGGAGGAGTTCTTCTTCTAGCAAATGAATGGAGATCCATTAGAGAGGACAAAAGAACAATTCACCTAGGAGTCCTTCTCCTAGCAAACAAATGGAGACCCATTAAAGAGGACAAAAAGGACAATTCACCTAGCCTTGGAAACAATTCTCCTAGCCAATGTAGACAGGATAAGAATTCATCAATTATAATGTAGAAGTTTTGAGCTTCTAAAACCATGAGGGGGGAGGGGGTGTCCCTTGAGCATTGTCAAACACCTGGCCAGTGTCTTGAATGTGCTTAATGGATAACTGACCCTATACTACGTGTATGTCACATGATAGGAAATAACTGGATTGTCCTTGCAGCTGAATAAAATGGGTACCTGTTTTCAGCTAGACAGAGAAACAGATGGATTTCTTCTAGGAATGGACGCATTGCCTAGAGAAACTCCCGATTGAGAAGTCTCTCTTGTCTGGTTGAATCAGGGATCCATTAAATCGAAGTGTGACAGGAGATGAAGTAGAACTCTTTCGGTGAAGTATTATTCTTCTGTAATTAGCTTTCATCTTTTTCTTCTGTAATTAAGTGCTTTTCGTTATCGTTATTCTAATTGCTTTCTAGTTATCTTTTCTAACTACTCATGTGTAACTAAGAGAATTACTTGCCTTTCTGAATAAGTATCCTTGCTTTGTTTGTAAATAAACTGCACGTCTTCATTAACAAATGTAGTAAGACATTTTGGTACCAGGAGTGGGGTACGAAAAAAGGCTTGGACAATGTTGAAAAGAAGAGGAAATAGTGATGTGAATATTGTAAATATTCCCGGCTGGGATCAGGCATCTTATGAAATGCTAGCTAGAGAATGGTCCTGCGGGTCAAGACTAAGGGGGATGTTTACTAAAGTGCGGTAAACGTGACTAACGCGCGTTATACGATGTTAACGATTGTAAGTGCCGTATAACGTGCGTAACGACGCGCTAACGACCGTTAACATCATACTATGCGCGTTAACCGTAGTTAACGATCGTAAAGCTCCGCGGCGCGTTAAAAACGCGCAGAAGGTGGAGAGTGGGCGGAGAGAAGGGGGTCAATGGGCGGAGAGTGGGCGGGGAGAGGCTCCCCTCATACTAACGCGCTGAATTTCAGAGCTCAATTCCAACGCGAATGAAAACCTGTCGTTAAAGGCATTTAAAGGGAAGAGAAACCATTTCCGTCAGCAATGTACAGAAAAACCGGGGAAACCCACAAAACGTGAGCAGTGTGATACATGTGCACAGAACAAAATTTCACATAAAACGTTAAAAATGACCACAAGAAACATGTTAAAAAGCATAATTCAGCTGGGCAACAGTGATAGCAATGGGCAACAAGGAACAACACTCCCTGGAAAGCACCAAAATAAAAAGAAATGATGTGTGGAAGGGTCTACGCTCCGCAGACCCTTTTAAAGATCATTTCATTGTAATGGAGCTGTCCTGGGAGTGTTGTGTAATGTTTCCCAATGATATCATTGTTGCCCAGCTTGGTTATGGGTGTGTGCCCCTTTTGTGAGGTCTTTTCTGAGGTTTATGTGCACCTTTGTCTGCATACAAGGTAAATGAGGCAACAGTAAACCTGTTGCAGAGCAGGGTTTCTGACTTGTCAGGCCGGTTTAACTAACTCCAGGGACTGTACTGTCTCTGTGGCCACAATGTGGTGCAACAGACACAGCCAGTGCCTGTAAGACCAGAGGGTCACAGGTTCAAATCCCAGCTGGGGCTCCTGCCAACCCAGTCCCCATAGTTTTACCCACCACTAAACAGTGATAGTAAAGACACTCCTTTATTGCAGAGAACATACGCATGGCCTATATTTTACCACACCAACCACAGACACCAGAAACAGGCACATTACCTAAAGCAGAGTCCCGCAAATGCAGTCCTGGAGGGCCCCACACCATTCCCGTTTCATGCTGCCTCTAATAAAGATGCCTGTGCTGCATAGCTATGCACCACCCCCATGGTATGCAGATGTAGCTCATGCATATTTATGAGGGACAGCATGAAAACCCGAACAGTGTTTGGAACACCAGGACTGGAGTTGGGGAACTCTGCCATAAAGCAGCAGCCAACAGGGACACACACCCACCCACAGGCCCCATTGGCCAATGCCACCTGGAGAGGCAAGACATTGGGCCCTGCCTGTATCTCCCAACACTAGCAGTTGCATACCTTAGCAATGCCACCCTACACCTGGGTATATGGTACACAGCTATCAAACGTTTCCTATGATAACTGTCAGATATCAATTCCTATGTTAAGCACATTTTGCTCATTGAGCTCCACCATAACAGTCATTCTGATGTCTGCGGTGTGTGCTGCAGGTCTGGTCTCTGACAGTGTTCACCACCCTGGGGAGTGACCCCCCAACAGTCTTGTGTACCATATCCATGCCTGTACTATGCCCAGGACTGGTGTGGTGGGTATGGCTGCTGACCACCTCTATAGTAGCACAATGCTGGCATAGGTGTGGGGGTGGCTGTCTGTCTATCCAGTGTGTGGAGGCTGCAAACACCTTCCACAGCCCACACTGCCAGCAATGTTGCCAGTATTGGGCTGCCAATGTGCATAATGAGGAGCAAGGTACCATGGGTATAGGCCGGACAGGGTGGCCTGGCCAGGGTGCATCTGCACAGGGCATAGGGCAGTGACAGGCACATTGCAGTGCCCGGCCACCACCTACACAGACAAGGTGACCTCAGTATATCCTGCTGAGAGATCACTCTCACCCTGACTGTGCAGTGACCACAGCATGGCTAGGCACTCCCATAGTGCTATCTAGTATTTCTCTCATGTGATAAATATGGGTTTCCTTTTGGGGCCCAGTCACTGATGTATCTGCTTGCTGTGTATGCTGACATCCCAGTTCTGGGTGCAGGCATCTCCACTGGGCACTAGCAGACTGTTTGCAGCTGGTAGGTGTTGTGATGGAGTGGCTGATGGCTTGCACCAGGGGAATATCAGATAGTGGTGGGGTGTAGCCTAATGTCTGTCTGCTATTGTGTTATGGCTGTGTACAGAGCTGCATTGACTGCCCTGTGGGGTGTCTGTTCCTCAGCAGGACTAGGGTTAATGTTCCCCTCTACTGCCACCTTTGCAGGGATGTAGACTGTGAATCTTTTGATGGGAGACCCTGCTTGCCACCCTCAGCCCTGGGGGAGGGGGGTGGTGGTGCATGGGGGCTACACCTGACTGAAACAGACAGAGATGTCCAAGGTGGTCCTGCAGAACCTACCTATCTCACACATTAACACTGCTTTGGACCTGCGCCATGGACAGTGCTGTGGACCTGGTGCTGGGCGCCTCACTGCACCCTCAGGGTGAGCACAGTACCCGCACAATGTGACAGTGTGTAGCTACTCTGTGCCAGTACAACACACAGTCAGTACCCCCTACCAGGCCGAGGTGCTGTGGGGGTGCACATGGTCAGTCCCCCCTACCAGGCCGAGGTGCTGTGGGGGTGCATTCCCCATGGTGTGTATCTGTGGACAGCTGATTTGCATGTGCAGTGCATCATGGGTGTGACTGGCACAATCCAACCCTGTGAAACCCCAGCACCTGCTCACAGGCTCTGATAAACCATAGGCCATCACACGTACATCTGCTAGCATAATGCATAGGTGCAAGACACCCTATAGAGTCTGTAAAATAAGATGACCACACTGGTAAAAGCACACGTACCCACGCACGTAAAAACGCACGTACCCACGCACGATTGTACGCGTGCAGCTACGCACGGGGCTACGCACGTACCAATGCACGCAACCTCGCACGCACCAACATACGTGGCTAGGCACACTCCGAGGGTGTTTTTCTGACACCAATACTCAGCGTAACGAAAAACATGCCTCCTCTTTCCCTCTGTAATGTACAGGGTGATGCCTGGGACAGCCTTCTGCGTTAGGCACACTGGGGACTCGAACCCATGCTGCCTGTAACAGCGGTCAGTACCGTAACCATTGTGCTACAGCTCTGTTTCAGTGCTTTGTGTCTGTACGTCTTCTTACGATTAACGCGCAGTACCGCGGCACGGCGCCCGGTAACGCTCGTTAATTTTTCTAACGCGCGATAGTGGTGACGATGTACCGCCCATGTCCTTATTTGGGGTTTCTTTCACTACCACGACTCCTAACGAGAATTGCACTAACGCAGTTTAGTAAACATACCCCTAAGTGAGAATTGGGATTATGCTGAACCTGTGAATGTTTTTACATGCTTGCAAAAAATACCTGTTGGAAAAGGGACAGAATTGAGTACGTTAGGAAGAAGGAGATTGCTTTTGTTGTCTGCATATTGTAAGATGCATCAGACAAAATCCAGCAAATTAGTTTTGATTGCTATAACAATGTTACAATGCCAACCCTGTTTGTGGACAGATAAAATAGACATCAGCAAGTTGCTGAGAGGGTGGCTCAGTATAAATACCGTAAGAGACGGGGAAAAAGAAAGAAAAAGAAAATGCACATGTCTATTGCTAACCAATTTATAGGAGGAAAGTGCAGAGTACTCCCCAAATTCCTGGAGGAGTTAATCTAGAAGATACTGTGGAGGATTTTAATCAAACAAGAGATTAATGATAGATCATGGTGATGCTAAGAAATTCTGTTTGATTAGTTCTGACTCACTGATACAAGATCAGTTTTGTCATGTTATTATAACTTTACAAATTTAATTTCAAATTGATAAGGGAAATGACTGCAGCTGGATCTGCAGCCGAGGAAAAGAGATCTAAAAATAATAAAAAAAAAACTGTTTGGGAAAATATGTAACCTTGTGATGCAAAGATGTTTAGTTCAGTGCTTTAAACAAAATGACTATCTTGAAGAGCTAGCATTGATTGTTATGGAGAAAATCCGTATGAGATTGTGAAGAAGTGAAGACTTTTTACTTGTTTTTTTTAAGGTCCCTGGTTTTCCCAAGCTGTTGTTAAAGCATGTTGCTTTTCAGAACTACCCAGGTGGGAGGATTTAGTGAAATTTCTTATATTCTGATCAGATAGGCTGTTAGGTATAAAGCACTTGTAAGCTTTGATTTGTCCTGTGTTTAAAAGTGAATACTGTTTTTTTTCTTTAATTGCTGGTTGCTCAAGTGCCCCTCGATGCTGAAGTGACTAGACCAAACAAACAAGGCATGAAACTAAGGAAACTGTTTTTGTTTTTCTTTGACCTTCAAAGTAGAGGTTAAGAGTCCTGACAGGATAATGGGGCATCCTGAGCCAGTAATTACCAGATTGCAACTTGAAAATGATTTAAACCCTGAGTGAATAAGAAGGTAATCCTGGTTAATCTTTATCATTGATATGTTATGCATCTATTCTTTGTCTTTGACTGTGTATACTATCAAGCAAACTTAAAAGTTAAAAGGGGATTTTATATATTGTGGCAAGCACCTCATAGAGGGCATAGTTATTGTTTATATTTTACAGAAACATAAAGAGCTATAACTATAGGTTAATTGTTCAGCTACATAGTAATCTGCATTTGCCTGAAGGAATCTGGAAACAAGAGAGATCCATTGTTTGTTCTGCTGTCTGTGTTGAAGATAACATTTCAGATCAGTTTGATACCAGTTTCAGGTATAATTAGGTTTTAATTTAAATGTGAAAAGTACATTTTGGTTAAAAATAGAAAATGCTTGTTTCCTGAACTATAAGATTCAAGGTAAATTATTTTGCATTGTTAAGCTCTGTACTGATGACGATGAACAGGACAGTAACTACACTGATCTTTCCAGTTTTATTTGTCACAATATTGGATTTTAGGATAATTTTACCTGTTTTTCTGTATTTGAATTTTACGTGTTGGTGTCCAGAGAAAAAGTGTACTTTGTTTTGAAAGTTTTTATTTCAGTTTCAGGAGTACAGTTCCTGAGAAAACAGATATATGTTGCAGCACTGT
Organism: Ichthyophis bannanicus; assembly: GCA_033557465.1. Lineage (NCBI taxonomy): Eukaryota > Metazoa > Chordata > Amphibia > Gymnophiona > Ichthyophiidae > Ichthyophis > Ichthyophis bannanicus. Next base: position 306,286,383 of record CM066032.1, on the reverse strand, counting down.
GAGATATTAATTTTCTTTAGTTTATACACTTGCACTTATGTTACCAAATACACTTGTTGTAGTAGTACATTATGCAGAGGTCCAGTACACACAGCAATTACCAGATGAGTAAATATTAATAAGTTTGTTGAAATTTTGGACAGAGGCTGATATGAAATTGCTTTGTTCCCAAGCATATAGAGCAAATATAGAGTAAAGATGGAACTGAGTTCCCAAAAAATAATGAGAATATTTGTAAAATTATTTACAAATAAAATGATAACATTAACTTGAGTTGATTGGACAAAACCAAATCTTGCTTGTCAGCAATGATCCAGGAGAGGTTTGAAAAAAAGAATGAGGGAGAGAGAGAGGCAGAAAGGTGAGGCCACAGCCTAGGATAGGAAAAGACAATACATGTGCTGCTTCCAGTGTGATGATCTGGGCTACCAGAATTCTGACAGCTCTAAGACTCCTCGAGGACCCACAAGGCCTGAAGAACATGAACCTTGTATATTTATGCCTCTGAAGAGACATGAATAGGCAGGAGAGAGTAGGCCAAGAAGAACCCAAGGAAGTATCGCCATGAGGCCCAGCCACAAATGCCTTGCAGGCCAAGAAGAACCTGAAGAAGTATCGCCATGAGGCCCAACCACCAATGCCTTGTACCCTCTTAGGTCTCTAACCTCAAAAGGATCTCTTTTTGACACCATAATTAATGAGTAGCTTACACAAAACCTTGTGGACACTGCAATTTCAAGATCAGTCCAAGTATTTTTAAAGTTTTCTACAGCACTCTCACTGAGAACAGTGTATAACGATAGACTCAAGTCATACGTGAGAGATATGTGGCTGTCATGTTAAGAGCCATATTTCTTTCTATTGGGATTGATGTTATAAAATGTTGCAAAATAATAGTTTTATATTGTAAGGACTTTACCCAAATTGTTCCTATTTAGAATGAGCACATGTCCACTTAGTATTGGACCAATTAAGTTAATGGGAAAGGGACACTGTTTACTCATACTGTTATGCTTATTGAGAAGAATCTAAATTTATATTTTCTGCCTACCATTTGTTTACACCAATACTAAGTTTTTAACAATTGTTTGATATTCTTAGCAGCCTTGCCAAATAAGGATACATTAGTATGGTATAAAAAACATGAAAAGGATCTATGTATTTAGTTGGTGGAATGATGCAAGTGATGAAAAAGTGTTGTGAAAAAGTGTTGTGAGGGATGAAGTGGAATATTAAAGCAAAGCTCTAATGAACGGTAAACGATGAAGGTAATTTAATAATGTGAAGCACCATGGAGTATTTCCTACCAGCAGATGAATCTCCAGTGATAGAGAGACAAAGTTTATCAAACTGAGAGACATAGTTGACACCATATGAGATAATTATGATCTTAAGTAAATATGGATGAAATTAAGTTTGTCGCATTGCATTGTCTCAGTGAGAAATCTAATCTAGAATATTTAGTCTTTTCATTTAGGGGCATGTTTACTAAACATTCCTAACGTGCGGGGCCGCGGTAGTGTGCCTGTGCCATATAAGGAGTGGGCAGTTCAGGCCGAAAAAGGAAAAAAAAAGACCGTATGTGTGCGCGTCGCGTTAATGTGCGGGGCCCACATTAGCGCGTGGGAAGGCTAAGCGGGGCGCAGCTGGGCACATATAGGAACAGAGCCGTAGCACAATGGTGAAGACAATAACCAATGGTGCAGGGGCCACGAGTTCAATCTCCCAGTGTGTGCAGCCCAAAAAGGCTGGCTGAGGCACCACCTTGAATGTGGAAATGTGTGTCAGGAGGCAAAATAATTTTGGGGCGGCATAAGGCGGCGCACTGTTCATTGTGGGGCGGCATAAGGCGGCGCACTGTTCATTGTGGGGCAGCATAAGGTGGCGCACTGTTCATTGTGGGGCGGCATAAGGCGGTGCACTGTTCATTGTGGGGCGGCATAAGGCAGCGCACTGTTCATTGTGGGGCGGCATAAGGCGGCGCACTGTTCATTGTGGGCAGCAGGATGCGGCGCACTGTTAATTGTGGGCAGCAGGATGCGGCGCGCTGATGGCCACAAGGCGGCGCGCTGATGCTAAAGCAAAGGAACACAGCCACAGCACAATGGTTAAGACACTGACCAATGGTGCAGGGACCAGGGTTTCAATCCCTCACAATGCCCATTGAAAAAGGCTAGCTGAGGCAGTATATTTTATGTTGTGGAGTGCTTTAGGAGGCTTTTTAATTCTATTATGTGATAACTACTAGCAAACGCACTCTCACAGCATGTTAACATAAGGCGGACCATAAGGCACATGTTACAGTGCACCGTCCGCCAAGGCACCCTAGAATGTCCCCTATAGGGCAGCATGTATGTTGCGACACAGGATAATGTATAGTGCACCCTATATGGATGCCAACCATAAAGTGCCCTATAGGGCGCCCAATAAAGCACCCTCAGAGGCACCTTATGGGTACAGTACGCTGAGGGTGTTATTGCAGGCATCAACATATTACAGTAAATGTAAAAAATGCTTTAGAAAACCCCTATCACAGAACCCCACTGTGGGTATGAACCCATGACCTCTGGCTGCATAGGCAGTGGCGTAACCATTGGGCTACACCTCTATAGCTGTAAGCAAGCTCCTGCCTGGCTGCAGATAGCCTGCACGTCACATCACAGACAGTCTGCTGGTGTAAACAGGATAGGGTTAGGCCACCCATACCCATGATGCACTGCACATGCAAATCAGCTGTCCACAGATGCACACAAGATGGGAACTGCACCCATAAAGCTACCCGGCCTGGTAGGGGGAGGTGTCCTTGTGCACCCACACAGCACCTCGGCCTGGTAGGGTGCCCTGAGTGGGTGGACAAACGGCAAAGAGTAGCTAAACACCATCACATTGTGCGGTTACTATGCCCACCCTGAGTGTGTGATGATGTGCCCAGGACCAGGTGCACAACACCTTGCATGGCTGAATGCGGCCATGCCAGAGCTCCAAAGCAGCAATAACCTGTGAAATAGGTAGGTGCTGCATAAACATCTTGGAGATCACTGTCTGCCACAGTTAGTGGAACACCCCCCCCCCCCCCCTTTTCCTGGTGGATAAAACAGGGTCTCCCACCAACAGATTTCCCCATACTATCTTCCCTTTCTTCCCCCCCCCCCTCCCCCTGCACTGATGGCAGTAGAGTCGACCATCAACCCCAGTCCTGCTGGGGAAGAAGACACCACCACCACCACCCCCCCACCCCACAGGGCAGTCCAAGCAGCTCCACACACATCCATAACACAATATCAGACAGACATTAGGCTTGGATATTCATAGATGCACCCCACCACTATCTGACATTCACCTGCAGCAAGCCATCAGCCACTGCACCCTGCAAGGCACTCCATCAAGACACATACCATCTGTGCTCAGTCTGCTGGTTGGTCCTGATGGAAATGCATGCACCCACAACTGGGGTGGCAGCACACACAAGCAGATAAGTCAGTGAAAAGGCCCCAACAGGAAACCCATATATATCACATGAGAGAAACACAATACAGCACTATGGGTGTGCCTAGCCATGCTGCCATCACTGCACACTCAGGGTGAGAGTGATCCCCCAGCAGCACATACAGAGCTCCCCCTGTCTGTGTAGGTGGTGGCCGGGCACTACCATGTCCCTGCCAGTGCCCTATGCCCTGTGCAGCTGCATCCTGGTCAGCCCACCCTGTCTGAGATATACCCATGGTCCCTTGCTACTCATTATGCACATTAGCAGGCCAATACTGGCAACAGTGCTGGCAGTGTGGGCTGTGGAAGGGGCTTGCAGCCAGCACCCACTGTATAGACAGACACACACTTCCACACCTATGCCAGCATGGTGCTACTATTGAGGAGGTAATTAGCCTTGGCCACCAAACCTGTCCTAGGCACGGCAAGGCATGGATATGGTACGCAGTACTGCTGGGGGTCACTCCCCAGGGTGGTAAACACCGTCAGAGGCCAGTCCTGGAGCACGCCCCGCAAACACCTAACAGATTGTTCTGATGGGGTCAACTAGCAGTATGTGCGTAACGTATGGATATCTATCTGCCAGTACTCCTAGCAAACGTCTCAGAGCTGTGTACCGTATACCTCAGGTGTAGGGTGACATTGCTAAGGTATGCAGGTGCTAGAATTGGGAGATGCACGCAGGGTCCACTGTTCTGCCTCTCCAGGAGACATTGGCCAATGGGGCCTGTGGGTGTGGGTGTGTCTGCCCCTGTTGGCTGCTGCTTTACGGCAGAGATTCCCAACCCCAGTCCAGGTCTGCATCACACTGTTCGTGTTTTCCTGCTGTCCCTAATGAATATGCATGAGCTACATCTACATGCCATGGGGGTGGTGCATAGATATACAGCACAGGCATTTGTATGAGTGGCAGCATGGAACCTGACTGGTGTGTGGCACACCAGGAATGCATTTGGGAGAGTCTGCTCTAGGTACTGCCCCTGTTCATGGTGTCTGTGCTCAGTGGGGTAAAAGATAGACGTATTACCATTGCATATGTCCTCGACATGAAAGGTGTGTCCTTACTATCACTGTGTAGGTGTGGGAAAAATATGTGGCTAGGATTGGCGGAAGCCCCAGCTGGGCTTTGAACCTGTGACTTTCTGTTTTTGCATGCACTGTCTGTGTGCACTGCACCACCATGTAGCCACAGATTGGCTGGTTTCCCTGGAATGTCCATGACTGTGGATCCAGCAGGGCCTGTCTGTTGCAGTGGACTGTGCCAGCCTGCACATGGCTAGGCCTCTGTCTTCTGTGGCTAGCAGCCACTGCCCCCTGCACCACATGTACTCGTCCGCCAACATGCTGGCATGAGCTGCTCTCAGAAACAGCAGATGACCAGATTGCAATGTGGCAGTACGGGACTGCATTTGGGGGATTTGGCTGTAGGTAATGCCCATTGTTGTTGTGTTTTTGCAGTGTTGTGTAAAATATGGGTGTTTTCCCCATGCTTATGTTCCCTGCAGTACAGGGGTGTCTGCGCTATCTTTGTTTAGTGGTGGGTAAAATATAGGGGCTGGGCTGGCATGTGCCCCAGCTGGGATTTGAACCTCTGACTCTCTGGTCCTAGAGGTACTGGCTCTGTCCGCTGCACCACACTATTGCCACAGAGACAATGCAGCCCCTGGAGGTAGTATACCTGGCAGGATGGAGTCACAAACCCTGCTCTACGCATTTTTACTGTGGGCACATGCACTCTGTCTGGTGACAAACGTGCACATAAACCCCGGAAATGACCACAGACACTGGGGGACAATATATCACCACGCTGGGCAAAAGTGATATTAATGGGCAACCATAGCAAACACTCACAGGAAAGCTCCAAAAAGGACATTTGTTTTGGATGAGTCTCCGCTCCGTAGACCCTTCCAATATTCATTTCTTCTTTCTGGAGCTTTCCTGGGTGTGTTTTCTATATTTGCCCATTACTATAACTGTTCCCCAGCTGCATTACTATTTGTGATATTTTTGTTGTGGTCACTTTCTATTTTTATTTTCACTTTTGTGCTGTGCACATGTATCACACTGCTCACGTTTTGCAGGTTTCCCCGATTTTGCTGTACATTGTTGACGGAAATGGTTTCTCTTCCCTTTAAATGCCCTCTACTGCGAGTGTTTCACTCGCGGTAGTTTTGCTTTGGGATTCGGCCCCGATAATGTGCGGGGAGCCTCTCCCCTCCCCTTCCCCGCCCATTAAACCCGTCTCTCCGCCCCTCAGGAACCTTCCTCCGCCCTCCGTTAGCCGTTCCACGCCTCTATCGGACATTTGCGGGCCCGTACTTGTGCGGGGCCCGTTATTGTGCCGCGCACCTGTGCGGGGGTGACACGCACGATTGCGGGGCGTTTAAGCGCTCTTAAGTACCGCTTTTAGTGCGCTATTTTGCGGCGTGCAAATTAGCAGTTTTTAGTAAACATGCCCCTTAATATTGGTGCTGCTCTTCTGAATGAGGCCTGGAGCCATGTCACCAATTGCAATCCAGAGATTCCAGCAGAGGTAATTGGCCATAATCCAAATGGAACAGACCATCCCAAGAACTCTGAACTACACACCGCAGAAATGTGTGAAGGCGTCCCTACCTGGATCAGTGTGTCACATTGAAAAAAGGGGCCAAAATATCCGCCCATGAGAATGAGAGGTTCAACTTTTGAGAGAAACTAAACTTAAACTTCAGAGAAAGGTGAAGCATACTACGAAGTCCTGAAGAACTGCTGAGAAGCAGAACCAAATTATCTGAAAATAGGAAGCGGGCTATTGGACTGATTGGGGGCTTTTGTGAATGATTTTTTGTTTTATGTATTGTTATCCTTTTATTATTGTTTCCTTGGAAAGTAACTGTAATTTTAGTATCTCAGATTTTTTCTGCCGAACATCATGCGCCCAATTGCTTATTTCACCTATTCCCCAGATCTTAATTATTGCTGTGGTTTCTCTTTCTCCTGCTCATACTACTTTTTGAATCCACGGGTGGTCAATAGTGTAAACGTTTGGGTAAAATATCCAAGACCAGATTCATAGCTGGTGGAGGGAGAAGTAGTTGCAATATGATTGAGGTTCTTAGTCCCTCACCACTTGCTCCACTACTCTCAATATATAACTAGTAGATTGAAATCCATGGGGCAGATATACAGTAGAAAAAGTCCTGAATATGCAGGTGAAATGAGTCCTCCACTGCATGGGGAACTGATAAAAGTAACTGAGATCTACAAGCCATTTGGCTTTAGCAATTGTAATGCCGGTGGGAATGGTATATTAGATATCTTGGAAAAATATCACCTAATTTATACCGTGACTTCTTGTTCCCTCAAGCATTTACCTTAATGTTATCCACTGTGTTTTATCCCATGTTATTATTATTGTATTTCTAAATGAATTACAAAAGGCAATTCAGCCACTGCCTACGTACATTATCCTTACTGATCCACGGGTGGAATGTATTACTAATAAAGATTTATTTGGATCAGCAAGGAATATTGAACTTTGCAAGGAAATTGAATGTCTGAGCCATGAGCCAGCTTGCTAGACCAGAGACCAAAGCTGTATTTGCAGTCTGATGAGAAACTGCTTACACATCTAGCCTGAGGGATACCTGAAAGACCAGGGAGGGGTCCCTACAATGTTACCAGTATCTTATAGGTACAATCAATAGTCAAAGGACCGAATGTGGTACAGATGAATTTTGACTATTGATTATGCCACTATTGAATATGCCTCAGGAGTGAATATGCCTCAACAGTAGGTAAGGGGTAAAAGAAACCATTGAAATAGGGGTACTTGAAACTGTTGAAACAATTTACATAACTACAGAAAGATACTGGGAGATCAGGGAGGAGTTCTTCTTCTAGCAAATGAATGGAGATCCATTAGAGAGGACAAAAGAACAATTCACCTAGGAGTCCTTCTCCTAGCAAACAAATGGAGACCCATTAAAGAGGACAAAAAGGACAATTCACCTAGCCTTGGAAACAATTCTCCTAGCCAATGTAGACAGGATAAGAATTCATCAATTATAATGTAGAAGTTTTGAGCTTCTAAAACCATGGGGGGGGGGGGGTCCCCTTGAGCATTATCAAACACCTGGCCAGTGTCTTGAATGTGCTTAATGGATAACTAACCCTATACTACGTGTATGTCACATGATAGGAAATAACTGGATTGTCCTTGCAGCTGAATAAAATGGGTACCTGTTTTCAGCTAGACAGAGAAACAGATGGATTTCTTCTAGGAATGGACGCATTGCCTAGAGAAACTCCCGATTGAGAAGTCTCTCTTGTCTGGTTGAATCAGGGATCCATTCAATCGAAGTGTGACAGGAGATGAAGTAGAACTCTTTCGGTGAAGTATTATTCTTCTGTAATTAGCTTTCATCTTTTTCTTCTGTAATTAAGTGCTTTTCGTTATCGTTATTCTAATTGCTTTCTAGTTATCTTTTCTAACTACTCATGTGTAACTAAGAGAATTACTTGCCTTTCTGAATAAGTATCCTTGCTTTGTTTGTAAATAAACTGCACGTCTTCATTAACAAGGTGTGTTAGCCTTTGATGTAGTAAGACAATAGCAGAAACAGAATCTTCAAAACTCAAAGGGACCTGTTTATTAAATTGCAGGAAAGTTTTGCACTAAATGTAAGGCCGCAGTGCCCGGTCGCGGCGGCCGCCTGTAACTGCGTGTTCAGCATGGTGCGGGGACCTCATGCGAGGCCGTCGGCGGAGGCGAGCTGGGGTTGATGCTGGAGGCGTCTTTTGATTTCATTGACTCCACCCGCATGCACGAGCACGGTGGAGCCAATGAGGGTTGAGGATCTGTGGAGGGAAGGTGAGAGGAGGCAGGCTTACACGCCAGTTCGCCTGCTCCTCTGCACCGGCAGGGCTCACAGTGATGTTGGCTGGAGGCAGCAATTGCCGGATTGGGGCAGCAGGAGCACCTCAGCTGCTCCCAATCTGGCAGGGAGATAGAGGAGGCATGGCTGCCGGCAGCGGGAGGCCCACAATCCTCATGATCCGTGCAGGAGGAGTGCCACTGTGTTGATGGGGGGATAAGACATTTTTCAGATATATTAGTGAGAAGAGGAAGGGCAAAAGTGGTATTGTAGACTCAAGGGTGCAGGGGAGGAATATGTAGAAGCTGATAAGGATAAAGCGGAATTGCTTAACAAATATTTCTGTTCTGTATTCACAGATGAAGAACCAGGAGCAGGACCTCAGAAAACACCCACAAACAAGAACAGAAGCAAGGGACATCTTGAACAATTTTCAGAAGACTGTGTTCGTGAGAAACTAGCTCAACTTAAAGTAGACAAAGCAATGGGACCGGATGGGATACACCCTAGAATACTGAGGGAACTTGGGGACATTCTACCAGCTCTACTGACTGACCTTTTCAATGCCTCATTGGAGTCGGGAGTAGTGCCAAAGGACTGGAGAGAGGCTCATGTGATGCCTTTACACAAAAGCGGAAGTAAGGATGTGGTTGAAAACTACAGGCCGGTTAGTTTAACTTTAGTGGTGAGTAAATGATTGGAAACGCTGCTGAAAGAGAAAATAGTGAGGTTTCTGGAGTCCAGCGGATTACAGGATCCGAGGCAGCATGAATTTACCAGAGGCAGGTCTTGTCAGACAAATCTGATTGATTTCTTTGACTGGGTGACCAGAGAGTTGGACCGAGGGAGAGCCCTAGATGTGGTGTATTTAGATTTCAGTAAAGTCTTTGACACTGTTCCTCACAGGCAACTTATAAACAAACTGAGCACCCTAGGGAAGGACCCTAAAGTTACTGCTTGGGTTAGAAATTGGTTGGGTTGGAGGCGACAAAGAGTACAAGTACATGGAGCTCACTCTGAGGAGAAGGATGTTACCAGTGGTGTGCCCCAGGGATATGTCCTTGGTCCGATTCTTTTTAATATCTTTATAGCGGAAGGGCTGTCGGGTAAGGTTTGCCTCTTTGCGGATGATACCAAAATCTGCAATAGAGTAGACACTCAGGAAGGTGTAGATAACATGAGGAGGGATCTAGCTAAGCTTGAAGAATGGTGTTGAATTTGGCAGCAGGGATTTAATGTTAAAAAATGTAAGGTCATGCATTTGGGCTGCAGTAATCCAAGGGAGCAATATAGTATAGGGGGTGAAGTACTTTTGTCCACTAAAGAAGAGTGGGACCTAGGCGTGGTTGTGTTTCATGCTCTTAAAGTAGCTAAACAGGTAGAAAAGGCAACGGCAAAAGCTAGAAGGATGCTTGGGTGCATCCCTAGAGGAATGGCTAGCAGAAAAAGGAGGTGATAATTCCTCTGTATAAGTCTTTGGTGCGACCTCATTTGGAGTATAGTGTGCAATTCTGGAGACCCTACCTTCAAAAGGATGTGAACAGGATGGAGTCGGTGCAGAGGGTGGCTACTAAAATGATTAGTGGTCTTCATTATAAAGCATATGAGGACAGACTGAAGGATTTTAATATGTACACCTTTATTAATTTATTTATTTAGACAGTTTTGTATACTGCCTTATCCTTCAATCAAAGTGGTCACAACACAATTGGGGGATACATTTAACACACGGGGATATGAGACACATACACTAATACTTACAGGGAACATGGGCAATGGAGGGTTAAGTGGCTTGCCCAAGGCCACAAGGAGCATCTGTGGGACTAGAAACCCCAGTCCTTCTGGCCCAAGGTTGCTGTCCTCTAGTGGGATTTGAACCCCTGACCTTCTGGCCTGAAGTACCTTGCCCCAACCACTAGGCTACTCCTCCCTCCTCCCTTAGAGGAAAGGCGGGATAGAGGTGATATGATTGAGATGTTTAAATACCTCCATGGCATAAATGTTCAGGGAGAGAGCCTCTTTCAATTGAAAGCAAGTTCTGCTACGAGGGGGCATGGGATGAGGGTGAAGGGAGATAGATTCAGGAGTGATATGTGGCAATATTTCTTTACGGAAAGAGTAGTGGATCCGTGGAATAGTCTCCCAGTGGAGGTGGTAGAGATGAGGACAGTAACTGAATTCAAAAAAGCATGGGACAAACACAGAGGATCTCTAAAGGTAAAAAGGGGACTGTTGTAGTTGTTGATATGGAAGGACAGACTAGATAGGCCATGTGGTCTTTTTTTGTCGTCATATGTCTATGTTTCTATGTTTCTACTGGGGGATCGTGGTCCTCATTTTGGTCCTGAGGGGTGGTTGAAGCAGCACCGGGTGCTAGGGCTGGGGTGAGCTTGGGTTTGGCCATGGTTCATGGCCAAAGCAATGTCGAGGGCAGGAAGAGAGGCGCTGTCTGTCAGCATTAGGTCTGCTCCTGCTCCTGGGCTGGTAGACAGCATCGGGAGGCCTGGAGTTGGAGAAAGTAGGCAGGCACTGTTGGACCTTAGCTTGGTCCTATAGTTCTTGGAGGCAGAGTCAGCCTTAAGGGGCCAGGGGCTCTTTTTGAATGCTGCAGCTGCGGGAAGAGAGGTTGGGGTGTACGAAAGGGGGGCATTGAGGTGGGGCTTCCTGGATAGAGGTGAGTGTGGCCAGTGCTGGGGAGCCTATAAATTGATTTTTAAATTTAATTAAGGGGTCATTTTGCCGCAAAATTGTGGTAAAGTGCAGATTCAAGGAGGGGTGATTCCCGAGGCTCTCAGCTCCAGAGCCTCAGTTTAAAAAAAAAAATGCAGAATAGAAGTTAGGAAGCTCGGGGAGCTTTAATTGTAAAATGAAAAGTTTGAATTTTAAAAGTACTTGGATATAGAAGCACAAGGTAGTGAATGATCAGGCGGTGCAGGGACCTCTCAGGGGAGCTGTGTGAAAGGTGCTCAGGTTCGGGGATGAGAGGGACTACGCAGAAGTGAGACGGGGTCACAAGCTAGAGGTCCTGAAGGAGAAATTTTGTGCAGCAGAAGATGGTAATACTATGCACATTGGGGGCCCGGGTGGTGGCAGTTTGGAGGGAGTAGTTGACTATCCCAGTGGTATGGGAACTGAGCGTGCACAGGGTGAAGCTGCGCCTTCCAGTTTGGGGGGGGGGATATGGGTGCATGGGTTAGGGTCATTCCAGTTCAAGGGACCCCCAGTCATGAAGGGCAAGGTATTCCCTGCCCGACTGTTCAAAGGGGTATGTGCCAGTAAGAGGGCCGGCATCATGGAGAGCATTGCTTGAAGGGGGCAAGGTCCATCTAGGGCAGAGTGGTTGGGTGCCTGGAAACCTTCTTGGCCCCAACCACAATGTTGGGGCCAAGAAGGTTGGGTGTCTAGAAACCATCTTGGCCCCAACCACGATGTTTGCGGCTGGGCCTCTACACCAGTACGGGTAGAGGTCTTACAGATTTGGCTTCGACACTACCCGAAGCGAGCAGATAGGGAGGTATTTGAGGGGGGTTCCGGTGGGGGCTTTGTTATACCGGTGCATGGAAATGTTTTAGTATCAAAGGCGAGCAATTCCCCCTCAGTGCGGCGCCTGGCATGTATAGTTAATGGTAAAGCTGAACTTAGGACGAATGGCGGGCCTTTTTAGAGAGCAGCCTATCCCAAATTTGGTGGTATCACTGTTGGGAATCATACCAGGGAAGTTTCGCCTGATTCATAATTTGTCTTTCCCAGTAGGAGCCTCGGTAAAGGATCACATCCTGCGGGAGTAGTGTACGGTTCAATATGCTTCGTTTGAATGGGCGGTCGAGTGAGTTAGGAAATCTGGGCGCAAGGCTTGGAGGGCGAAGGTCGACATTGAATCAGCTTTCTGTTGGTTACCAGTGCACCTGTCGGCGTTTAAGTTGCTAGGTTTCCGTTTTGAGGATGGAATTTATTAGCTCATTCCGCGGCGTGTCTTCTGCTTTAGAAGGTTTTGTAGAATTGGCAGGTGAATTGGGTGTCATTGGCGGCTGGTAAGAAGGCCCATCGACAGGGGCAACCTTTTTGGGGGGTAGAATTGGATTCGGTGGAGATAGTGGTTGGTTGTGGATGTATTGGCTTCCACTAAGTTGACTTGGAGAGAGATGCAGGCTTTGATAGGCTCCCTGAATTTCGTGTGCAGGGTCATTCTGCTGGGTTGGGGGTTCCTGAGGCAGCTGGCGGCGTCCACAGACGGTGTGCGTAAACCGCGTCACGGAATTAGGGTCTCTAAAGTGAGTAATGACGATTTGCGAATCTGGGATGTTTTCTGGAAAGACTTTAATGAGACGTTGGTGATTATGGAGCCAGAAAGGTCCAGTGTAGACTTACAGCTCTACAGGGATGCAGCAGCGAGTACGAGTTTGGGAATTTATTTTTGGGGAACTTGGTGGGCAGATCGCTGGCCGCGGTCATGGTATGAATCTAGTCTAACCAGTAACATACTGTAACCTTCCTGGAATTATTTCCCATTTTAGTAGCATTTGAGTTGTGGCCCGATAAGCTTCGCAACCACCGGGTGGTGGTGGTACGACAATGCAGCAGTAGTAAGGGTGGTTAATCATTACACACCACGGGGCAGCGAGCGGCAAGGCGTCCAGTGGGGCCTAACCTGGGAGTGGACGTCCAGGAGGTGACCTACTATGGCTGGGCGAGAGGGGGCTTCGGTGGCCTCAGCTGCTGCCTTTGCTTCGGCACCTCAGGCGGGAGAAGGGAGCACCGACACTGCTATTGCTGGACTTGGGCAGCAATAACCTAAGTGCATGGGCCTGCCAGCAACTCATTCGTGCAGCCAAAAGGGACTTGGCTGTAGTTGGTGAAATGTTTAAGAATACTGTGATCATGTGGTCAGACATTATTCCAAGGCCTGCCTGCTGGGTGCAGAGGAGGTTGTCCAGGGGGTTAACAAAGATAAATAGGCAGATCGGCTGATGGGTGTGTGACCAAGGGGGGTATCAAATCATGCACCCATGGGCCGAGGGGAATTGTGCGGGCTTGTTTAGGCAGGACGGGGTGCATTCAGGTGGCAGCGTTAATGAGGGATGTGGCATTAGTATGTTTGCACAAAGTGGTGGAATTTTTGGTGGCCCAAGGGTGACAACCGGGGGTGGCATCCAATCAGCTGGTTGGGTGGTATATAGTTGATGCAAGAGGAAGAGGGGTCTCCAGATAATCGGTGCGTACCCACTTAGCGGGCTTTGCCTTTTTTTTTTTTTTTTGGTAGAGCGGTGGGTTGGGGCTCCTCAACGGGGGGATTCTTAGCTCGCAGACTTCTACAAGGGTGGGAGCATTCGAGGCCAATTCCTCGGGATTACCGGCATCCGATTACACATGACATGCTGGTGAGACTCTGCGCTGCCTTACCCATGGAGGCAGCATCTTTGGATGAGGCCACTCTGTTTCTGGGCATTTTTTTTGTCTGGCATTTTTCGGCACCTTCCGTATTGCGACTTAGGAGTGAACTCCAGTACGTACGGGCTCGGCGGTAGACTGCAGTGACAGCATGTGTTGAATGAGGATGGGCGAGTACAGGTCTTACTGGCCAAATCCAAGACAGACCAACGTGGAAAGGATTGTGAGTAGTCCTGCAGGAGATTGTTGGATTGTCCTGTGTGAGAGGGAGGGCTTCTTATGCATGAGGAGGCTCAGCCTTTCAAGTTGCACCATCTACTCCCCTAGTTTATAAAGGTAAGTAATGCCCACATAAACTAGGCTCAGGATAGGCATATTCTTATGCCTAAAACTAGGTGCATGGCTATAAAATTATCTTTTAAGTGCTTAGTATACTTTAGTAAATATGACCCAAAGTAACATACCAAGAACTCCTACTGAAGAGGTGTGAACTAAATCCCATAATTCATAAGAATATATATGATAGTAACAAATACAGTATGAGACAATTTTCAAAAGAATTTGCATGGGTAATTAGGCATTTACTTGGGAAAATTTCTCAAGCTGAAAAGTGTTCTTCCTCCCCATTGGCTAAAGGAATATATTCTGTTTCACAGTGGTGTACTTTTCATCTTTTTAAAAATGAGAAGGGCTGAAGCTGGGGGTGGGAAAGGCATGCCCCCCATCCTGTGCTTTATTGCCATTTTGAATTCTGTCATTGTATTTGCCCCCAACACTTCCATCGGGTGGGCATTCCAAGCATCCACCACCCTTTCAGTGAAAAAGTATTTCCTGACATTGCCTTTCAATTTACCCCCTTGCAGCTTCATGTTATGCCCTCTAGTTTTACAGCTTCCACATCTTTGGAAGAGGTTTGTTTGTTCATTATTTCTCTTTAAGTATTTAAAGGTCTGAATCATATCTCCCCTGTCTCTCCTCTCTTCCAGAGTGTACATATTTAGGTCTTCAAGTCTCTTCTCATAAGGCTTCTGATGCAGGCTTCAAATCATTTTGGTCGCCTTACTCTGAACAGTTTCCATTCTTTTTATATCCTTTGCAAGATATGGTCTCCAAAACTGAACACAGTATTCCAAGTGAGGCCTCATCAGTGACTTCTACAGTGGCATTAGTACCTCTTCTTTTCTGCTGGTAATTTCTCTTTGTATGCAACCCAACATCCACCTGGCTTTTGCCACCGCCTTGTCGCACTGTTTTGCCACCTTGAGATCCGCAGAAATAATCACACCAAGGTCCTTCTCCTGGTCCGTGCACACCAACCTCTCGCCCCCATCGCATACATTTCCCCTGGATTTCTGCTTCCCAAGTGTATGACACTGCACTTCTTCACATTAAATCTTAACTGCCAAGCATTAGACCATTCTTCCAGCTTTTGTAGATCTTTCCTTATGTTATCCATTCCCTCAGGGGAATCCACTCTGTTGCAAATTTTTGTGTTATCTGCAACAAGACAGATTTTTCCATGCAATCCTTCAGCAATATCACTCACAAATACATTGAACAGTGCCGGGCCCAGGACCGAACCATGAGGCACCCTACTAATCACCCTCCTTTCATTCGAGTGAGCTCCATTTACCATCACCTTCTGTTGTCTGTCAGTCAACCAATTTCTGATCCAATTCACTGCCTTGGGACCCATCCCCAAACTACTGAGTTTATTGATAAGCCTCCTATGAGGAACGGTATCAAAGGCTTTGCAAAAATCCAGGTAGATGACATCCATTGCATGCCCCTGATCTAGTTCTTTGGTCACCCAGTCAAAGAACTCAATCATATTTCTTTGGCAAGATCATCCTTTGGTAAAACCATGTTGCCTCAGATCATGCAACCTGTTGGTTTTGAGAAAGTCCATTATTCGCTCTTTCAGGAGCGCCTCCATTACTTTTCCCGCCACCGAGGTCAGACTCACCAGCCTGTAGTTTGTCACTTCTTCCCTGTCACCACTTTTGTGAAGAGGTACCACATCAGTCCTTCTCCAGTCCTGAAGAACTTCTCCTATTTCCAAGGATCTGTTGAAAACTTCCTTTAACAGCCCTGCAAGAACCTCTCTGAGCTCTTTCAGTATCCTGGGATGTATCCCGTCCGGTCCCATGGCCTTGTTCACTTTCAGTTTTGCAAGTTGTTCTAACACATCATCTTCAGTGAATGGTGTGGTATCTACTTCATTCCCATTTTTATATTTGGGAGTCACCGATGGTCCTTCTCCAGGATTTTCTTTAGTAAAAACAGAGCAGAAGTATTTGTTTAGCAATTTTGCTTTTTCAATGTCACTTTCCACAAATCCATTCCCAGCACTTCTGAGTCCTGCAATTCCATCTCTGATTTTCCTCCTCTCCCAAATATACCTGAAGAAAGTTGTGTCGCCACACTTCAAATCTTTAGCCATCTTTTCCTTTTCCTCTGCCTTTGATTTTGCTTTCCTTATTTCTCTTTTTGTCTCTTAGTTTGCTCCTGTATTCCTTACTGTGTTCCTCTGTTTGCAAGCTTTTGAATAGGTTTCCTTCTCCTCTTGTCTTTATTTACTTTCCTTACATATTTATCTGTTGCCCCTTTTATTGCCACCTTTAGTTTAGCCCATTGCAATTCCACTTCCCTTATCCCCTCCCACCCTGCCAACTCCTCCTTCAGGTACTTGGCCATTTTACTGAAGTCAGTGTTTTTGAAGTTTAGGAATTTGAGCTTGCTATGATTGGACTGCACCTTGGCTTTTATCTCAAACCACACCGTGTGATGATCGCTGCTGCTCACAGGGGCACCCACCCAGACATTCGACACACTCTCACTGTTGGTGAGCACTAAATCCAGCATTGAGCTTTCCCTGGTTGGTTCCATCACAATTTGTTTAAGTGACACATCTTGGAAAGCATCCACAATTGTTTTGCTTCTTGCCAGATTCGAAGATGGAGTACTCCAATCCACATTGGGTAGATTAAAGTCACCCAATATGATCACTTCCCCCTTTGTGACTATCTTGGCAATATCTATAATCAATTCATTATCTATTTCTTTGATTTGAGTTGGAGGTCTGTAGACTACAGCAGTATGGATGACAGTGCCATCTCCTCTTTCCAACACAATCCAGAGCGCTTCTTCTTTTCCCCATGCCCCCTGCATTGCTTTAATATTGCTTTTTACATACAAGGCTACTCCTTCTCCTTTTCCACTTTCTCTGTCTCTTCTGAATAGGTTATAGCCAGCTATGGCTATACCCCATTCATGCGATTCATTAAACCATGTTTCTGTAATGGCCACAATGTCCAAGTCCATTTCCACCATTAGGGTTCCAGGTCTGGAACTTTGTTGGCTAAGTTTCGAGCATTTGTGCTCATTGCTTTCCAGCATTTAACTGGCTTGCATGTATTTTGCATTGATTTTGTTCTGCTCACTTCTTCCCACTTGTCGTTGATGTGTGGTTTAGAAGTGTGTCTGTCTCTGATATCGTTCTGCTTTTGCTGGGAGTGATGTCCTGAACTTGTCCTTCCCCATCCGTCACCCCCTTTTTCTAGTTGAAATGCATATCTACATACTGCCTTCAATTCAATACACTGAATACTAACCTTCTTGCAGGTGAGGCACATCAATACACTACTCCTCCGTAATGTTATTATAGATCAGAAGTTTTCAACCCAGGCACAACCATCCAGTCATTTTTTCAGGGTATCCACAATGAATACACATGAGATAGATTTGACTGCACTGTCTCCTTGGTATGCAAATATGTCTCATGCCTATTCATTGTGGATAGCCTGAAACACGACTGGATAGGTATGTCCCAAGGGTTGAGAACTATTGTAATAGATGATCACATAAGGTTTCCCCAGAGTTAGGGGCGGGGGATTGGCACCAAGATAATTAATATAATAAATGTTTTTTCCCAGGGGAGAGGGAAACAGGAACACCAGACAAAATTAGTACTTGACCAGATTTTATGCTCTTTCTTAGGGTCAGGTAAGGAATTAATACAGCAGAAGTGAGAGAAACAAGTTGGTCAAAGTAATATACTAAACAAGAAAACATTTCACAGTAGTCAACAAAATACTAAATCATTGTATTATTTCAGTAGGAAAGCAGACCCCAAATATTCGTTCTCTTTTTTTCGTTCTCTGATGGCCAATGCATAGCTTTTATGCTTTATGAGACAGGCCTCCCTTCTGCCAAATAAATGGTTCCTTTCCTCTGCTATACAGCATCTCCCAACAACATGCAACAAATCAACAATATCCGATAAATATTTTGATTTGACTGCCAGTCTCCCTTTTATCAAACATGAAGAATCCATATTATTTCTGATAAATCCATGTATCCTTCTTTCAGGTAACTCTGTGCCCTTTGGACATCCTTCCCCAGAATCCAAGCAGTAAGCATCAAAATATGAATTGGTTACTGGAACATATCCACCCAGGTAGGTAGTTTTTCTCCTTTATGTGTATATCTAAAGTCCTGAGATACCAAAAAGTTTTCACCATATCAAAGTATCAGTTGAGCTCAGTTAAGTGTCTAATGGCCTGATAAGCTGTGTGCATATATTTGTGGAGATCTTACTGTGGGTGCCTTGAAGAAGGTTTGCATCTGAAAGCAGATGTTCCAGAATGAAGGATGAATCGGAATCCCACAATGCTAGGCTCTCTCCCATAGTGACAGGCTCAGTTCCCAGGTGTATGGGTTAAAATGATCTCTTGTCCTCTGAAGTGCTTATCATTAAAGGACTCTCTTAATAGAGAATGTTAAGCACTTACTGCAGGTTTCAATGCGCAGTAACCATTAGCGCAGCTCAGTGCTAATAGCTACTACATGGTAAATATCCCACGATAAATGTTTAATGTAGATTGGGGCAGTTTTTGGGCAAAGATTGGCAGGGCCAGCAATGACAGCTATTGTATGGTATCTTACTGCATGGTAGCTGTCACGACTGCCGATAGTGTGGCTGTACTTATATGGCAGATGTGGTATTACTGCTGGGGGCCAAAGACTACTGCTAGGGGACATAGCCACCATTTTGAACCCTAGTGGCTCTGAGTGAAGGGGAGTCTACTCCTGCCCCCGTCTACTAGATGACCAGGGACTTCTCCAGATTGCAGGAGGGGTCGGGGTAGGGAAGGATCATGATATAGTGTTTGGGGGCTTCTGTGCCAGGGAGTTTCTATTAGGGGGAAAGCCTCTGTTGGGTGGCTTGTAGAGACATAAAGTCAGTCAAATACTTCTGGCCTTCCTAATTATTGACCTAACAGGTAGGCAAAGAATCTTAAAATTTACACAAGTTTTAAGAGTTTCACAAGTTTGTGACCATTTTTGCCAACTATGTTTTAATGTAGCAGTCAACATTGTGATTATCTCCATTGTGGTCTGCATAAGATACTGTTTAATGTAAACCACTCTGATTGAAGGATAGAGTGGTATAAAAAAACTGTTAAATAAATATTAGCCCGATATTCAGTAGCAATTATCTGGTTAGCAAAATCTATTTACCAGATAAGTGCTGCCGACTTTGATGTTCAGCAACACTGTCCACATAGTGCCGCTGAATATCATGACAAACCTGCTTAGTGCCAAGGTGGTCCAGGGACAGAGCAGCAAATTATCTGGACAGCGGTACTTTTCAGCCTACTATCAGGATAACCATCTGCATAGCTTAGAACAGCAAAATAGTGTCCTAAGCTAACCAGATAGGCGTGGAGGCGGATTTTATTTCCCACACGTCCGGCCGCTTTGGCTGTGCAAAAACCTGATATGCGGGAAATGGACCCAATTCTGCTGCCATGGGGCCCTGACATACCCGCGACTGCACAATCGGAGACTTGGACATTCTGCCAGGCAACCCATTCTGGTGCGGGGGACGTCTACTGGCCTGCCCTCCCAGCCACAACACACTCCTGCTGGTGTGCCAGTGCAATGGCGTCCTATCACCCTGCTGTCTGACCCTCGCGGGGCCCCCCAGGCATGGATCTGGTGGCTGATGCTGTGCTATGGTTGCACAGTGGTGGTGGGGGGCCTGCAACTCACCATCAGCGTGGCGCCCAGCACTTATTACATCTTCAGGGTGGAATAAGGCGGATGTCCATCTGAGTGCTGGGGGACATGTGCCTGGCCACACCCTTACTCCACCCCAGCCCCATTCCTGTCCAGTGCTCCCTGTACAGCGGCCTTGTACATGCGGGGAGCCAGGAAGCCAGAATTAGGTCTGGGAGCTGTGCGCAGGTTGGACATCCAACCCCACTATTTGTGGGTCAGAATGACTCCCGAAGTGGATAGTGGGCTGAAAATCACCTCTCTCTGGCTAGTACTAGTGGCCAGTGCAGAATCTGACTATTCAGTGCCTGTCACTATGTGGATACTGGTGCAGAGTATACAGATTTTATTTAAAGAATCAGGCTGCTTGTTGATAAAATGCCAACTGTACTGTATGCTTGTAATTCCCTGTATGCTTATGTTCTGTTTGTTTATAATTCCCTGCATGCCTTGTATGCTCTTAATTCCCTGTATGCCCTGTGTGCTTATAATTCTTTGTTCACTGCTTTGGGCAAACTTTATGTTTCAAGAAAGAAGTTTATAAGAAGGTTTAAAAGAATAAATTTGACCCAATATTTAAGCATTATAGATAAGGGTTTTTAAATATTTTATGTCTATTCAGCACTGTTGTCTGAATAGTGTGTGGCACTGACTGTACGCATATAGCAACAAGCACTGCCACTATACAGATAGCTATACGACTATAGCAGACAGAATATTGCCACTATCAGGGTAGATTTAGGACAGCCTTCTTGCCACTATCTGTACAGTTGAACCATATTTCCATGCTTCACTCTCACTTCACCCAGACACTATTTATATAGTACCACTAAAAATCCATGCATAGAACTGATGCGTGAGCGAGAGCGGTATATCAAGAAACTGAATAAAGATAAAGATAGGGAATTTACCGGATAACAGCTGCCTTATTTATTTAGTAAGCTATGTTTATATACCGTTAACCTGGGAGTCTAAGCAGTTTACATGATAACAACAATGCCTGGAGTGGGTTTACATGGAATCATGAGCATTAGAGTATAAATTAATTGTGAACATTAGTTGCCTTTTTCCGGATAAGCATCTTTGAATATTTTCTGATTGATCCTTACCTCTACAGGTAGCCAGTGAAATTCCACTAATAAGGAGGTGTCCTGATTGCTTTTTTCATAACCACGCACATGCTGCTATGTGCTGCAGTGGTTGCAAACAACAGATTCTTCTCTTAGCACCCCTTGGTATTCAGTTCTATTGGTTCATAAGACATGCACCATAATTAAAAACCCTTATTTTCTAGGAAAGCACGAATCCATTGAAGATGTAAATTAATGAAGAAAGTTTTCATTATAGAGGAAATGTAGTGCTCCATTGATAATAGAGGGTCCAGTAAGACACACAAGCTTCTGACAGAGGCAGTGGGCTTCAGATTGGTATCCTTAAAGAGGAAGTGACCACACTTCCATCTCAATGACCACAACAATTCAAATTTTTTTTCAGGTTCAGTTTGAGCTTGTTGGCTTCAAACTAGTCTGCCAAACATACATTTGAAAAGAAAATCATGGTGGCTTGATCTTCTCGGTGGCTACACACAACTGGATCAGCAGAAATGTGGCTTACCCCAAATTCTTTGATATCCTGAAGGGCAAGACTGAGATAGATATTAAATAAGAGTGGCGAGAGCCTTGTGGAACCCTTCCAACCAACTTTATGGAGCCCAAATGAGTGCATTTCCAGAAAGCAATCTATCAATTATTAAAGTTTGAAGCCTATTCCAAACTGCACTGATAACTCTCATGCTATAGCAACAAATCATGATTTATAGTATCATCGAAGGCCCAAGATCTAAAACTGAATCATGGTTCTTGTCTACAGTCAATCCAATCTTATTCCCATTGTTGGAAAAGGAATAGGAAAATGAGGCAGCTAATGGATTCTGTAACCCAGAGCAGCAGGCCTGAAAGGTTTCATTCTATACTCAGCTGAGACCTATTTGGCCTCCTGCATAGCCTATGTTCCAGCTCTGAATATCAAAGTATTTTATTGACTCATTAGATGGAGAAATTATTCACCTCACCTTCCCTTTGAGTCCTGAAATGTGCGCATCAAACCTAGAGTGTTAAATTTTGTGTCTGGAGCCACAGTATGCCATTCCAATTACTTTACTGCAGTAATTTACCTCCAGGGAACTTTGGAATGTGGTGATATTTAGGGGGAAATCGTAGCAAATTTTATGGCCATGCCAGATTTCTAAGCTCCAGAAAATGTAAAAAGATCTTATAATTTTGCATTTATTTTTTAGCTTATGCATTCTATACAGTGCATGTACCTTATATTTCATTATATACCCTGTTAAGAAAATGGCATGCAATTAGTGTTTACCATCATGATTACATTAGTTATTTAGCATTTTTGCTGTTTTCTGCCTCATGATACAAGGATTTATTACCCTAGAAAAGTGTGATTGCTCTGGGCTTAAACACAGATGTTTTCTAAAAAAAAAAAAAAAAAAGAAAATCATCCATAAGTCATTTTAGTTTAATATGCATCTCAAATTTTGACAAACCACTCCTGGAAGAGTAAACAGTTCTTAAATATTGGCTTGGGGAACAACTCCTGCTGTTTAATTTGAGTTTCTTCCTCCTTTACAGAGCAAATGCTTTTTCCTATAGTTTTCCAGGAAAATGCAGGTAAATACCATTGAAAATAAGCGTATCCTTCTGTATTTCTAAAACAATTTTTCAGCAGAGCCAAGAAAGTGTTAAACTCTGTCAAAAAGAATATACGTATAGTAATAGGCGCTAAAAAGTACTGCATACAATCCTAAATAGTACAACTGTCACTTACACAAGGCACTGTACCTCTTATACTCAATCAATGGTAAGGCCAATTATAAAGAACAACACCCTGGACTCAGACAACCCCAGCTCATACCGACCCATCTCAAGCCTCCCACTTACAGCAAAGATAATTGAAAAAGTGGTCCAACTCCAGTTGCAAGAACACCTTGATGCACATGCTCCTCTTGACCCTCACCAACATAGTTTCAATCCCAAACACAGCGTGGAAACTCTTATCACCTCACTCTTGAACAGCCTAATCACCAGACAACACCAGACAATGCTGCATATTGATATTCCTTGTATAAAAGCTGCATTTGATTCTATAAACCACAAAATACTAATCACGCGCCTAAATAAAATCCAACTACAAGAAACAACACTAAAATGGTCTACATCGTATCTTACCCACAGAAAGATACAGGTCAAATCTGGATAAGATCAATCAAATCCAATAGATCATCAGCAAGGAGTACCGCAGGGCTCAACACTCTCTTCGGTGCTGTTTAATATCTATCTGCAGCCCCTCTGCAGCATAATAGCCAAACATAAAATAGACTACAATATCTATGTGGATGACATCATGGTCCACACCTCATTCAACATTGACCGACCTGACAACTTGAACGTGTCTGGAAGAAATGTCAAACTGGCTCCTGGAATGAAATTTAATGATAAACTACAAGAAAACAGAAGCAATCTTCATAACAAAGAATTCCGCATTTGCTCCACCAAAATCAGAAGGGACAACTGCCTTCAAAACAGCAAAAGAAGGCTAAGACTCCCAAGTCACAGCCACCTCAGCAGACCCAGCCTGCTCAGGGCTTTTGACTCCTTTCTAGAGAATATAGCTGTCCTGCCTCTGGAGAGTCCCGATCCTGTCCACATTCCTGGCAGACTCTATCACTTTGCCCACAGGTGGCATCTCTTCACCTCGGAGCAGTGGACATTGTCAATAGTATGAGAGGGATACAAACTTCATCTACGAAGTCTACCCCCCCCCCCGACTTTTCCAAGAGAGTTCCGCTCTCAATCCCCTCTCACTGCTCTGTTGCTACAAGAGGTCGCCTCCCTTTGCTTGCAGGGTGCAATAGAAGAGGTTCCACCATCCCAACAGGGAGTGGGATTTTATTCTCCATACTTCCTCATCTCAAAGAAAACAGGAGGATACAGCTCCATTCTGGACCTCAGAGAACTAAACAAACACCTCCAGTGGGAGAAAGTCAGAATGATCTCCCTAGGTACCCTTCTCCCCTATCTCCAGAGTCAGGATTGGCTCTATTCTCTAGATCTAAAGGAAGCATACACTCACATTCTTATTCATCCAGAGCACAGAAAGTTCCTGAGCTTCATGTTTCAAGGAAGACATTATCAATACAGAGTCCTGCCTTTCGGCCTTGCCTCTGCTCCAAGAGTCTTCATAAAATGCATGGCAGTAGTAGCCGCATTTCTAAGGACTCTAGGGATATTTGTCTTCCCTTACTTAGACGACTGGTTCATATGAGCAAATACCTCTCCAGAAGCCAGCCTATCCCTCTCACGCACGATGCAGGTGGTATTTGTCATAAATCTTCCAAAGTCCTAACTCATCCCCCCTCAGACTCTAGAGTTAATAGGGGCCATCTTAAACACTCAACAGTCAAGAGCATGTCTGCCCCAGCTTTGCTGTGCTCAACTCAATCAGTTAGCATCTCAAGCATACTTCAAGAATTTTCTTACTGCTTGAGAAATGCTACAGCTTCTGGGTCATATGGCATTAACGGTACATGTTGTTCCATATGCCCGCTTACACATGTGCAAAGCTCAATGGACACTGGCATCCCAGTGGTCTCAGGCATCAGGTCACCTGGGGGACAAGATAACTGTCTCTACCCTCCTGATCTCGTCTCGCCAGTGGTGGTGACCTCCAGAAAACCTCCTTTTAGGGTCACCTTTTCAGATGCCAGCACATTAATGTACCCCTACGATGGGTGCATCCAGATTGGGCTAGGGAGCTCATTTGGAATCTCTCTCCAATCAGGGACTCTGGTCTTGCAGGAGTCACAACTCCACATAAATCTGCTGGAATTCAGAGCCTTTCTCAATGCTCTCAGAGTCTTCCAGGACCATCTCCGTTGCCGCAGAGTCCTAGTCCAAACAGACAATCAAGTAGCCATGTTCTATATGAACAAGCAGGGTGGAACAGGCTCTTGGACCCTCTGCAGCGAGGCTCCACATCTCTGGTCCTTTGCCATACATCATCACATTCACCTCCATGCAGTGTATCTCCGGGCAAACACAATGTCTTAGTGGACAGGCTAAGTCAAATCCTTCTTCCTCACAAGCGGTCTCTTCATGTAGACAAAGTCTCTCACATTTTTCAAATCTAGGGGACTCCAGAGATAGACCTCTTCACAAGTCCTCAGAATGCCAAGCTTCCCCGCTTCTGCACCAGGACTCCTACACCAAACAGCCAGCAAGTGGATGCTTTTCACCTCCACTGGGGTCAAGTCTTTCTATATGCCTTCCCTCCCATTCCTCTAATTCCTAAGATTCTTTTCAAATGCCAGAGAGACAAGGTTCCCATGATACTCATAGCCCCATGCTGGCCATGTCAACCTGGTACCCTCTCCTTCTGCGTCTGTCTCAAACTTAAGCCATAGATCTGGGGTCTGCTCCATATCTCCTCTCTCAGGAGGAGGGGACACTGCTCCATCCAAATCCGCAGTCTCTCCATCTCACAGCATGGCTGCTGAAGGCTTCGCCTCTCAGGACATTAACCTTCCACGGGAGGTCAAGGACATCCTTTTAGATTCTAGAAAGCCATCCACCAGACGGTCCTATGCTTTCAAGTGGCATAGGGGTTTTTTTCTGGTGTTCTCTGAAGAATCTTAATCCCTTCTCCGATCTGGTGGAGGCATTTCTTGAGTACCTCCTCCACCCATCTTCTTCTGGATTCAACACCAATTTGGTAAGAGTACACCTAAGTGCAATTGCGGCCTCTCACATGCCTTTAGATGGCCAATCCATCTCTTCTCAGCCGCTTGTAGCACGCTTCATGAGGGGTCTTCTATTAACCAAATCTCCCATTAAACTGTCTCCAGTGGCATGGGATCTTAATGTTGTTCTAGGACAGCTTCTCAAGCTGCCCTTTGAACCTCTAGCCACTACTTCACTTAAATTTCTCACATGGAAGGTCATCTTCCTTATTGCGCATTAGTGAGCTCCAGGCCTTGGTGGCTGACCCTCCTTACACATAGTTCCACCATGATAAGGTTGTCCTTAGGACTCATCCTCACTTCATGCCATAGGTGGTCTTTCCCTTCCATTTGAACCAGTCAGTTTACCTTCCTGTCTTTCTCCCTAGCCCTCATTCATCTAGGGCAGAAGCAACCCTCCACACTCTGGACTGTAAATGTGCCTTAGTTTTTTTATCTCCAGAGAACTTGAGAGCACTGAAAATCCTCCCAGCTTTTCATTTTCTTTGACTCCAGTCACCTTGGCTTGCCAGTATCCAAGCGACTCTTTCCAAGTGGATAGCTGACTGCATCACCTTTGCTTATAAGAAGGTAGGATTCTCTCTCGAGGGTCACGTCACTGCCCATAATGTTTGAGCCATGGCTACCTCTATGGCAAATCTACGCTCTGTAGCTATTGATGAGATCTGCAAAGCAGCAACTTGGTATTCGGTCCATATTTTTGCTACTCACTATTACCTGGACAAAGACTCCCACCGGGATGCCTTGTTTGGCCAAACTGTTCTCCAGCATCTCTTTCAGACTTAGAGCAACTCCTACCCTCCATCCTGGGTTTTGATGCCAGACATCCATGGAGGATACATGACCTCTTTAGGCATACCTGTGAAACCCACAGCAGACTCTGAGGTCATCTCTTTGGCATCTTCTAGCTAGGGAGTCCCATTTATTTATTTATTTTATTTATTTAGACAGTTTTTTGTATACCACCTTATCCTTCATTCAAAGTGGTCACAACACAATTTGGGGATACATTTAACATGAGGGGATATGAGACACATACACTAATACTTACAGGGAACATGAGCAATGGAGGGTTAAGTGGCTTGCCCAAGACCACAAGGAGCACCTGTGGAACTAGAAACCCCAGTCCTTCCGGTCCAAGGTTGCTGTCCCATATATGAAGACTACATTTCTGCATGTTCCTGGAGATAGCGAAGTTACTCACCTGTAATAGGTGATCTCCGGGAACAGCAGGAATTTAGTCTTCACAACCCACCCTCCTCCCCTAGGAGTTGTAGGTCTTCTTTTCTTTCTCTCCTTTTATCTCAGCTACAAACTCAACTGAGGAGGGAGAGCTGGAAAGGCGGGAAGGCAGCTGTGTAGGCGCAGTGGGATGCTCCCAAAAGCTTTCCTGTTGGACGCTGGGTAGTGTTCCCGTGCAGGCTTCGTCAGTACCGACGTCACCCATATGTGAAGACTCAATTCCTGCTGTTCCCGGAGATCACCTGCTTCAGGTGAGTAACTATGCTTTACTGCGATACACTTAAATTGATAATGAGATGCAAAGCAGATCCTTATTATGCAAAATGAATAATGCAGCTTGTGTGAAACCTCACAAGCTGTATTATGTAAAAATAACAGGCAGCTTGAAACTCTTGGGGAGCAACTCAAGGGAGCCGGTGTTTTAAAAAATTACCCCCACCCTAATTTCCCTTTCTCAAGTATCCCCCTCACCCCTGATCCCACTGGCTCAGTCCTCTAGTGGTAATCTCATGATACTTCATTATGTGGAAACTTGACCCCCTCCCACCCCCCAGCAGTAATACTGTGAGGATGCTGCTGAATGCTCAGGCTACCATTTTGATGCTGGGAGCTGCCAAACATCAACATATATATCAGAATTCAACAAATAATAACATAAGATACACCAGAACATACGGAATTCATATAACACATGGAATTCACATGACCAAATTAGTACAAAGCTTTTTTGTCATCCTGCATATCTTGTCAGTTTTGTCCATATCTGGCAAAGCCAGATCTGCTAATGGTGGGAAGAGTGCTGATATTGCCTAAATTAATGTGATGTTAGCAGGTCTACCTCAGAGAACAATTCAGCACTTACAGTTGATTCAGAACACCACTGTGCGGATAGTGGAGAAGTTGTCTATATTTCATCACATCACAGCAGTACTGGTGAAATGGCATTGGTGGTGGTACAATTCTGCATACAGTATAAGATGGGGATAATGTTATCTCTAACATAGAGCACAACCCCTCCACCAATTTGATCTTCTCTATCATTACAATATAGTTTGTACCCAGGTATCACAGTGTCCCACTGTTTGTCCTCCACCATGTCACTGAGATACCAATCATATCTAACCTCTCATTTAGTGCTATATATTCTAACTCTCCCATCTTGTTTTTTAGACTTCTATCATTTGCATACAAGCATTTTAGAGGCTGTATTTTATTCATATTAATCTGGCTATCAGTAGACAGGTGTAATTTTGAATTTTTAACCCTTTCGCATCCACCTAATTGTCTTGTAACTGAATTTTTTTTCTGTTTTTTTTATTAAGATTTGAGCTAAATGATGCAGAATATAAAGTGTTTTTGGAAAAAAATTTATTTCTAAGAAACAATATTTACTGTTGCCATATGGCAGCTACGGTCCTGAATGGCTGAAAATTAAAAACAGTCTTGGCATCAGTTTCATGTACTGCTGGGTGTGATAGTTTAAATAACAGGTTTTTTTCAGATGTCAAGCACAGATACACATCACATTTCTCACACAGTGTGCAGATTTTTTGGAAATATAGAATCCGGTGAAATGTTTGGGGAAAATTTAAAGATTGCCATATGGCAACAGCCATGAAAGGAATAAGCTCTGTCTGCTCTGTACTCAAGGGTATTTGGGCTACTTTTGTCTTTATTGGAACCTCTCTACTGATATGCCCTAACTTCAGTCTTTTGCTACTATCCTTCAAGGATTCATTGTTCTAACCAATGCGCTCTTGGGCGACTGTCAGCTTTCCCTATTACCTTGTTTAAAAGCTGCTCTATCTCCTTTTTAAAGGTTAATGCCAGCAGCCTGGTTCCTTTCCGGTTAAGGTGAAGCCTATCCCTTTAGAAGAGCCCCTCCTTTCTCCAGAATGTTCCACAGTTCCTAACAAATCCAAAACCCTCATTCTTGCACCATCGTCTCATCCACGCATTGAGACTCCGGAGTTCTGCCTGCCTTTTGCGTCCTGTGCGTGGAACGGGAAGCATTTCAGAGAATGATACCCTGGAAGTTTTGGATTTCAACTTCTTACCTAAAAGCCTAAATTTAGCCTCCAGAACCTCCCTATCACACTTTCCTATGTCATTGGTACCGACATGTACCAAGATAGCAGACTCCTCCCCAGCACTAAGACCTTATCTAGGTGGCGCGTGAGATCTACTTCCTTCGCACCAGGCTGGCATGTTACCAGGCAATCCTCACATCCACCAACCACCCAGCTACCTACATGCCTAATGATCGAATCAATTGTTCCAGGCATAAGGAGCAGCAAGATGAAAGGATCAAAGTCTGGAGTTATGTTCAACAGAAAAAAGATAAGAAAAGGGACTGATTGGCCTGGGAAGCAGGCAATGATATTGTGGTGGTCGTGGTGAGCCTCACAGAGTTTGGCTGTAGCAGGCACCTTTTGAACTCTTAAAATGATGATAAGTCCATTAGTAAATTAGTGTCACCACTTCTTGTTTTCTTCTCATTTTTGTAAGGATCTGCAGTGACTGATGTCCTGCTTTCTTTGGAGGGGTAAAACCTTCAGGATTGTCTGGAAGAAATGCTAGGCTCCCAAAGATTTGACGGGTGTGCTGCTCCCTCATTTTTATCTGTATTATAGAACATCTTTACTAAGGGCTAGGTGTCAATGGATAGTTCCACATAATGATTTGGCTGTTTGCCCACAATGGCTGAGAACTGAATCTTATTTAGTGCAGCCATTATTTTTGCAATCTATATTAGGGAGTAACTCACTCAGCAACTTCAAAGAAAATAGGATATTAGCACCGCTTGCAAGGTGTTGAAGAAGCTGGACAGCAAACTCTTTCCTCCATGGAGACAAGCAACTTCCAGAGTTTTCTGGTTCAACAAGGACTTTCAAATTGGGTGAGCAACAGCAACTGGGAATCATAACTTTGCAGCATGTATATCAACAAGGTCGATTTAGGCCTTCAGTGAATTCCAATCTGAGTTTTGTTTGCTAACCACTCAGTACTATAGTGGCTTCAGCTGAGACATTGCCTCCAATAGGCAAGTTCCATGATGGAGCTCCTCCCCACCTCTCTGGTTCTTCTGCTGCTGCACATCATTAGACAATTATGGGAAAATTGCTTCCTAGTGTTATAAATTATTGATAGCCTTCACAATTTCGGAGTGCATGGGTCTTAAAAAAAAGGATGAGCAGATGATTATTATAAAGAGCTGTAGGATGAATACTGACAATACTTTGTGTCAAAGTGACCAGGATGTGTGCAGCAGTCAGTCCAACCAAGTGCATTGGACGACTGAAAAACTATATAAAGTGGTAACGTATAAATTATGCTAGTTGTGTAGTGTGACGCCTTCCACCGCTCTCACCGCACTGCCCCTAGGGGTGGCACGGCAGATTGTCTCTGTTTGATCACTTATAGTGCTATTTAGTATAGACACTTGCCTAATGAGAGACGGTGGATCACCTCCTTAATTGTAGTTGTGGTTTGCTTTTGTTAGCAGTCCGAATAGAAGGAGCACAGGACAATTTATAACATAAATTGCTTTTATTTTTATTTTCTGTAAGGAAATCATTCGTGGCCAAATTCCAGAAAGGGAAAACACATTCAACCAAAGTATAGGATTCTTCTCCAAAATGTGCAAGGTGAATTTCTTCCATAAACTTCTTAACCTTGATAGCAGTATTTTCTAGTATTTACAAACGCAGTAGAAATATCTTTGTGCATTACTCACAAACTTAGGCAGTATGAAAAGCTTCACTTTCCTTGCTGACTTCAAGTTTAAAACATCACTCAGAGTGCTACCTCTTAGCTTTTACCACTAGCTTTCTCAGCTGACGTTACAGCAGCAATAAAACTAGCTAGGCTTTCACATGAGGTTTCTCTTATCCACTTGTCTGCTTTCCAAGCATACAATGATATCTGAACTCCTGACGTCTTCTTACTTGTTTCATACAGCATACAGGAAAAGCTTTATACATTAGACACACACAAACTGCAATCCATCGATTCAGCAGAGGACATTGATTTATCAGAGAGACAGTCCACGTCCATTTCTGTTGGGGAATTGTATGGCTCTGAACTTGGGGTAATCTCTGGTTTAACCTGTTGTATGTTCTTCAGAAGCTTACAAAGGTTTCTCCACTTTAGCTCACGGTTCCCCTCTGTAACTGGGTTTGAACCTTTTGCTTTTCTCCCCCTTAATAGTTTCTCATCAGGAAATGCAAAAGCTTCTTGACTAGCAGTAACTCTCCTCCTAACAGGCTTCCTATAATCTCTGTGTGGAGGTTCAAGACTAGAACTGCTATATTCTGATTCAGAGGTAAAATCCAGGCTTCTCTGCCGGTTCTTTCTATGCCCA
This sequence comes from Ichthyophis bannanicus, assembly GCA_033557465.1. Classification (NCBI taxonomy): domain Eukaryota; kingdom Metazoa; phylum Chordata; class Amphibia; order Gymnophiona; family Ichthyophiidae; genus Ichthyophis; species Ichthyophis bannanicus. The sequence continues at coordinate 306,255,173 of CM066032.1, read as the reverse complement.
CACCCTTTGCACTTGCCTTGTAAGTAGTGGTCAGTCCTTCTGGGCTTAGCAGAATTAACAGCCTTGAAATCCTGCTTCCTTCCCTGGTTTACTGGCCTTTTCCTCTGGCTCCTAGCCTGCAACCGGTCCTGCCTTTGAACAGACCTTCCTTGCAGTCTTTCTGGTGTAAAAGCACATACCGTTTGATCAGTACCTGATTCCTCCTCCCACTCAGCTGATTCTTCAAAGAAACTTTGTCCTCGGGGTTTTGCTAGTTTCCCTTTAGCATTGCAATTTCCTTTGCACCGTCCTGTGCCTAGTCCTCGTGTGTGTGAAGCTCTGGAATCAACTCTCAACTGATTCTCCAGCTCCTGTTCATCTCTCCCCTCACTTCCTGTGTGACGCAGCTTATATGTTCTGTGAACTGTTTGCTTCTCTGACCCCACCCTCTCTCTGCTTGCAGCTGTCCTAGAGGTTGGGTGTGGCTTCAAGCTAACCCTGCTTCTATGTGCCTTAGTTTCATTCTCTCTGTGGGAAATGTGCTTCTGTGATCCCATCCCCCGCTTGTGGGAACAAATCTCAGAGTTTTTTCTACTTTTAAAGGGCTCTGCAGCCTTCACATCATCACAGTAGAATGGGTCTGGTTCTCTATCACATATGCTTTTTTAAGAGTTCTGGAAAGCTGTCTAGCACAGAATCTCTACATTTTTATCCTTTCAACATGAGCTTTCTTATGATGTCATCATATATGTCTGCTCTTTATATGGACACCTTGCCAGCAAAGGCACAACACCTGTTGGATTTGTTGTTAGGGGTGTCCCTTTTTGTAGTTGTCTCCAACTGGAAAAACATTTCCTTAGTTAACTTTCATTTTTGGCAGAACACCATGAGGGGAATTTTAGAAGATCTGTCCAAGAACAATATGGGACATCTAAGCCAGAACGTCTGAAAAAAATGCAGGCATATCCAGGTACAGACGTGATTTCACAAACCTGGACATGCCTGATAGGGACGTCTGCAGGGGCATTTACTTAGACATCCCCAGAACCATATTTCAGAACCCAGACATCTAAGATAGCATAATGGCTAAAATAGTGGGTTAAAAACAGGGCAGCCGGGGTTCAAATATCACTGGAGTAGCCTAGCAGTTGGGGCAAGGTACTTCAGGCCGGAAGGTCAGGGGTTCAAATCCCACTAGAGGACAGCAACCTTGGGCTGGAAGGACTGGGGTTTCTAGTCCCACAGGTGCTCCTTGTGGTCTTGGGCAAGCCACTTAACCCTACATAGCCCACGTCCCCTGTAAAATAGTTATCTCCAAGTTATAATACCCTGTTCAATGTAATTTCAGTTTGTTCAATGTAAACCGCACTGATGCAGAATAGCACAGTATATAAGAGAATGTAAATAAACTGCTTCTATAGTTGAAATTGTGCTGAGTAGTGGGGATGATAGAGTACCTGCTTTTTTACACCCTCTGGATGTTTCCCAGTCAAAAAAAGATGTCCATGGCATTTCTGTGATCAGGTGAGGAATGCCTTGGTTCCTGAGAATGCCCTAACCATGCCTCCATGTCCCAGCCACACCTCTGGAGACAACCCCATAGCTGACTTCTAAAAAGGTTCTGGAGACAGTGTCTATGCTTTGGATGTCTCTGTGCCTGTATTCAGATGTCCAAAGCATGAAAAGGGCTTCTAAAGCGACCCCCCCCCCCCCATATGTATAACATGGAAACTTGAAACAATCCAAGCAAGTACGACTGCAGAATCTTTCTGTATAAAGGCTGTGGCAATCAGTGCATGACTGTGTTGCATGCTCATTTGTATGACTGACCATTTCTTGTTTTCACTGTTTCTTGTATGTTTATGTAAACCTAATTGTTTTGTTTATATAATTGAAATAAAGAAATTTGAGCTTACAAAAAAAAGTTGCTTCTATGCACATGTGGGGAAAAGCTACATGTTTTTATCCCCATGTGCAGCTTTTTAAAATCACTTCTCTCACTAGACATGGAGAGACATCAACGTGCTATCCTTGACATCTTTACACATATTTTACATTTGGCTCCGCCTCAGCATGGGCTGAGGGTTCTAGAGTATTGTTTTTATTTTTGTGTGTCATTTCAGTGCAGTCCTTGGAGTATTGTGCCTCCTTGCCCACCAGAACCCATTGATTTACTATTTTTGTGCTTTCCCTATTTTTTGTGATTTTGTATGCCACACTGGGGCTACCCTCATCCCCATGGAAGGTGAACCATTACAAAACTGGTAACCAGATTAAAATGAATAAAATATAACCTCTGCCTGTATGCAAATACTAGAATAAGATGGGAGAGTTAGACTATATAGCACTAAATGAAAGGTTCGATATGATTGGCATCTCACAGAACTGGTGGAAGGAGGACAACCAATGGGACAATGTAATACCTGGGTACAAACTATATTGCAATGATAAGATAGATCAAATTTGTGGAGGGGTTGCGCTCTTTGTTAAAGAGGGCATTGAGTCACACAAGCTTAAAGTTTTGCAGGAAACAAAAAACACTGTAGAATCTTTTTAGATAGAAATTCCATATAAAAAGGGGAAGGCGATGGCAAAGGGGGTGTAATACCAACCACCTGGACAGAATGAACAGATGGATGATGAAACGCTAAAAGAAATCAGCGAAGTTAACAAAAGTTATAACATAACAATGATAGGTGATTTCAATTACCTTGTTATCGACTGGGTCATTGTCACAGCAGGACATGCTAGGGAGAGAAAGTTTCTAGATGAAATAAATGACTGCTTCTAGGAGCAGCTGGTTCATGAACCGACAAGAGGGAAAGCCATTTTGGATTAGTCCTTAGTGGAATGCAGGATCGTGTCCAAAAGATAAGAGTGTTGGGGCCACTTGGCAATAGTGATCATAGCAAAATGGATGAAAGGACAGCAAAGACATCCACAGTATTATCTTTTAAATTTGAAAAGGGAGACTATGATAAAATAAGGAAAACAGTTAAGAAAAAAGTAAAAGGAGCAGCTGTAAAGATTTACATCAAGCATGGGTGTTTAAAAATACTTGCATCATAGGTCCTTAGCCTAAATAATCTATTCTTTATTCAAATAAATACAAAGCTCATCCATTTTAAAAAAGCTCTACATTCCACCAATAAACTCTACAGGATTCACATAATACTACACTTAATACCACATCAATAAACAATCATACATCCAACATGCTCTCTTTTAACCTACACACATACTACACATACTACCACAGGGAGTGTCTGCTGTACTCTGTACAGTTAGTAATAGCGCCCAGTGTTCCTCAAAGCCGGCAACGATGTTCACAACATCTTCATCCAGTGGACTATACACCCAAACGGGTGTAGTCACAGCTACTCACGATATACAGTAATAATATGCTGAAAAGACAAAAATATACTTCTTTAAACAAGCAGCATCACCCGACTTCAAAGAAGAAGCAATCTGGTACTTATCTATTAAAAGCCCAGCTTCAACGCAGCCCTGCAGTCACTAGCAAGTAACACCAATAGTCGCCGTCCGACAAAAGCTTTTGTTTCGCCACCAGGCTTCATCAGGAACCAAAACTATCGGATCGCCCTTATACAACAACTTTATATTTAGACACATGAAATGCCTCCTCAAAAACGCTATACTTCGGCGTCTGATGTCATCAAATTTAAAGCACTAAACCACCAATCGGCTCACCTAGGAGACCACAGATAGCCGAGAGCTGATAAAAGCAGCCAACTGTCATAAAAAATATAGGATACCAATCAAAATGCCAAAAACCCAGTAAAACGGTATTCAAATAAGGAGAAATTCAAAATAAGTGCAATACCGTAGATCCCCTCCTCAACCCGCTAAATATTTTTGTCGGGCATAAACCAAAAGAGGAAGAGAAACACTCTTTTCCTCCCATATAGTACATGCCCCTTTTATTCATCCAAATGTTCTCATGATACGTTCTTCAAGAAACAAAAGTAAAGATAAGACCACACTTAGCTGATCAACCGCACGATGTGCACGTTTCGAGGCAAAAGCCCCTGTATCAAGTGCTCCCGATGAAACTCAGTGTGTGCCCTCTATTCACATAACTGACAAAAAACGCCGAAGACCTGGCCGATGAAATCAGGGATACCTGTTCAGGATAGGCAAGCTGCCAAAACCACCCAGTATCAGAGAACCAATCACTAGAAGGGAATCCCCACACTACACGGGGATCCCTACAGCGAGAATTGGTAAAATGTCAGAGTCCCAACCAATCAATGTCACAGTTCAAACCCCCAGGAGAAACAGTCCGTAGAGTAAATATCCAATGCTGTTCCAATCTGCGTAACCTCACCGTTCGATCCCCACCTCTAGGATCCATGGCATGATCGATCACAGTCCATTTCAACTGCTCAAAATTATGATGTTGATCCAAACAGTGTTGCACCATTGGAGCTGTCAGTACTGCCTGACGGAGACGTGAAGCATGCTCCCCCAGCCGGACTTTGATCGCTCGAGTAGTACTCCCCACATACCGCATCGGACAAGGGCATTCCAAAAAATAAATCACAAACATAGAAGTGCACAAAGTCTGCCATCGTCGCTAAAAAATTTGATCAGACAATAAATCAGACCACGAAGGCCCAGAAATAGTAGTGGCACAATAACTGCACTCATTACATGATGAGTGGGATCCCGACCTAACACCCGGACTCACCGGTCGATCCCCCATTACTGCCGATTTTACCAACCTATCACGCAGATTTCGTCCCCGAGAATATGTAATCTGTAAGGGCTTGTTAAAACAAGGGTATAAAGACAGCATAGACCAATGTTTCTTCAAAATGCGAGTCACCGCACTCGAATGACTCATATAGGGCAAAATGCCGGTCAACACATCAGCCGATCCCTTGTAAAATTGTGACGGAGCAGGGTCAAAATCGAAAAACTATTCCCTATGAGAATACAAAGCCCTGCGATACGCATGAGAGATCACCACTTCAGGATAACCTTTACTCAAAAGTCTATTCCTCAAATCAACTGCATGATGTTTAAATTGGGCAACAGTTGTACACAGCCGCCGAATCCTTAAAAACTGTCCATAGGGGAGTCCATTACGAAGGGGTTCAGGATGGAAACTACCATAGTTCAACAAACAATTTCGCTGGACCGGTTTTCTATACAAGGTAGTTGATAAGGAGATACCATCACGATAGACCATCATATCCAAAAATTCCAGACGATCCAAAGCAATATGAGCTGTAAACTTGATACGGAGTTTTATAGTATCAAGCCAAGCGATAAAATCATTCAACGAAGCCAGATCAGATGTCCAAACAAAAAAGATATCATCAAGAAATCGTTTCCATATAGACACGTTAGCAAAACACAGGGAAGTATAAATAAAGCGCTCTTCTATATCCGTCATATATAATTCAACTCATAAACGACATAACCCCCTCACTCTTATACACATTACTGCAATCTCCAACTTCGACAAGGACCCTCAGACAAAACGCAGCCCACTCTCTCATCATACCAAAAACCATCCGCAAAACTAAGAACACCACTAGCTCCAGAGCATTCTCATTCGCTGCTCCTACACTCTGGAACGACCTCCCTATTGAACTTCGTACCATAAGAGACCTCTTCCAATTCAGAAAAGAATTAAAGACCTACCTGTTCACTGAACACTTCGAAGTCCCCTACTACCCCAAAGCTAGCTCCACAACAAACGTGGTCACACATGCACAAACTCCCTTAATCCAAACAATGTAAACACAAGCCTGCCCCCCCTCCACACACACGCCCCAAGACGACATAAAAAGGAACTAAATTCCAACACCTACACCAATATCTGACCCACACAACACACACACCACACACTGTAAATATACATTTGTAAAAAGTTAGATGTGTTTGTTTTAATACCTACAAAGTTCTTGCTTTAATACCTAAAAGATGTTTCTGCTTTTTGTTTTTCCTTTAATACCTACAAAGTTTATATTACTGTTCAATGTAAATAGTTGATTTCTATTGTTCTATGTAAAATGTATACAAACTGTGTACAAGACTGTTAACCTGTTATATGTAAACTGCCCTTGATCTCTGGAAGGGGCGGTATAAAAGAAATAGTTAAATAAATAAATAAAATAAATAAATAAATAATGTAGCAATGGAAGGAGCCACTGTGGCTCCCATTGCAATTCCAAATATTTGCTGAAAAAACTCCCCCTCAAACAAAAAATAATTGCGAGTGAGCACCAAGGATATCAACTCCATCAAAAAAGCTTTAGGTAAACGTGCCGGAACTTGCTCAAACTTGGTCTGAAGGAGACACAGTGCCTCGTCCTGATCCACATTCATATACAGGGCAACCACTTCCAAAGTTACAATGTAAAACCCAGCAGATGGTAAAACCAATTGTTGAAGAAAACCCAAAAAATGTGTAGAGTCTCGAATAAATGATCGAACCCGGGCTGCCTCCTCCCGAAGAAACACGTCACAGAATTTGGATAGTGGTTCCAAGATCGACAAAGGGCCATAAATTGCGGCGTCCCTACAGGGCGCGCCCGCGCCTGGCGGGCCCGCGCCTGAGGGCCTTGCCAGAGGGCCCTTTGGCGTGGCCCTTAGGCGCTGGCCATTAGCGTGGCCCACCCCACGGAAAATCTTTGCAACAGCTGAGGCTCGAGCTCCCCTGATCGGGTCTGAGCTCGCCGGCACTAGCACCATCGACGACTCAAGTCCTGCTGAAACGGGAGCTCACTGGAACACAGGTGAGCACGCCGGCTCCTGTTACCAGCCGCAACACCATTTCTGACATAAAAAGAGAACCATCGTGGCAAGCAGCTCAACAGGACAACCACCGGAAATTCCAAAAGCTCCAGCAAATCTACAAGAAGAGACCACACCGCTTCAAAAGCCCAGGTACTCTGTCTCAACATGCCGCCCTTCCTAACCCCCATCTACTTTCTCACTCCCATCCTAACACTATACCCCCACCCAAGCACACTCAGCAACCCTCCCTACGCAGACACACTACCCTGCACAACCTCCTCTGCACAGACATCATACCCACACACAACCGCACCCGTTGACCTCTCATACACCAGAACCGCAGAACCTCAACCCACAAACATCAACAACACCACGAACAACCCAACACACACACACCGCACGCCACCCCAAAGCACCAATCACACCAGCCACCTGCACCTCTCCATCTCACTCATAAACGCACGTTCCACAAGGAACAAATACCACATGCTCCAAGACCTGATCATATCTGAGAAGACTGACATCCTATGTATAACAGAAACCTGGCTAACAGAAACTGACACAGTGATAATGAACCAACTGACACCAACCAGATACAGCTTTCATCACTGCTCCCGAACACACACAAAAGGCGGAGGGGTAGCCATCATCGCAAAGGACAACCTCCACCTACGGACCCACACCTCTGAAACCTCCAATGAAGCAGACATCCTCACCCTCACTAACAAAAACCTCACAATATGCCTGGTCTACAGAACACCCGCTGCAAACTCTGACTTACCAAGGATACTACACCTCATCTCCGAGAGCATCGACCCAGCAAAAGAACCAATTATATTGGGAGACTTCAATCTCCCATCCCTCCAAGACGCGCAAACAGAAACATTCCTCAACGCCATGACAGCAATGAACCTGACACAAATCATAAATGAACCAACACACGAAAAAGGCAACACACTGGACCTCATATTTCTGAACTCCCAAACATCCTCCGCATGCAGCAGTCCAACAATCTCACCAGTCCCATGGTCAGACCACTACATCATCCACCTCTCCCACGCATATCAACCAAATACAAACAGAGAAAACACTCAACACACGCGGAGATTCAAAGCATTCAACAGAGAAGACTTCCTGACACTAACTCTACCTAACCTACTTACGAATTCCAACAACCTCGATGACCTCATAGACAACTGGAACATCACAATCTCCTCAGCATCCAATGCAACTCCGAACAAAACCAGCAACAAACCCATCTCCTCAAAGGCCCGCTGGTTCACCCCTGACCTCCGGAAACTAAAAATGAAACTTAGAAGAGCAGAAAGAAAATGGAGGAAAACCAAAAATGACATAGACAAAAAGCAATACCTCTCTGAACTCACTACCTACCACTCAGAGGCCGACAATGCGAAGAAAAACTACCACACCAAAATCATCACGACAGCTGTAAACAAGCCTCGAGAACTCTTCCAAATTGCCAAAAAACTGACAAAAGCACCGACCACCTCCGATCAACTCCCAGATATCCCCTCGGATCTCTTGGCCGACAATACAAACAATTTCAGCAACCTCAACAACCTTACCGCAGTGCTACAGTCACAAAGACATACCCCAGTACCACCATAAACGCTGACTGGAATACATTCAATGAAACCTCAAAGGAAGAGATATCCTCCACTATCTCCTGTCTGAACACCACTACCTCCCCGCTGGACCCCTGCCCTACGGAATGGATAAAGAAAACCAAGGAAGACCTGAGTGCCCCACTAACTCACATCCTAAACGAATCCTTTAAACAAGGATACATACCGGATGCCCTCAAAACATCAATCATTCGACCAACCATAAAAAAGAACAACCTGGACCCCCTGGACCCCACCTCCTACAGACCAGTTGCAAGCCTCCCCCTCGCCACTAAGATAATAGAAAAGATAATCCAACGCCAGCTTCAAGACCACCTGGACACCAATGACATACTTGACCCGCAGCAACACGGTTTCCGACCACTACATGGAGTCGAGACCCTCATGACCATTCTAATGAACACCCTCATCATTGGAACCCAAGAGAAGAAATCAGGATATCCTGATCTTCCTAGATATATCAGCGGCATTTGACACAATCTCCCACGAAATCCTCATACGCAGACTACAAACAATTGGAATCAAAGACACTGTACTCCAATGGTTCAGATCCTATTTAACCAACAGACAGCAACGGATCCGCACCCTCTCCACAACATCGCCCCCCTACCAACAACTACAAGGAATACCCCAAGGATCCACCCTATCAGCTATGTTGTTTAACATATATCTCCGTCCACTATGCTCAATCATACGCAACCACAACATCAACTTCCACATCTACGCAGACGACATAATGCTCTACGCACCAATTACGACCACCAACCCAAACAACGACCAGCTATCAGCCTGCTTCAACGACGTAGCCAACTGGCTACAGGAAAACAACCTGTCCATCAACATAAAGAAAACCGAAGCCCTAATAGTAACAAAAGATCCCGACTTCAAACCACCTTCCCACCTCAACATGGGAACCACGCAAATCCAAATCCAGCCTCAAATAAGATATCTAGGCGTCATCATTGACCAAGCGCTCACCTTCAAACAACAAATCAACAAAACCGCTGGGACGATATTCCACAAAGCCAAAACTGTTCAACGCCTCCGACCCCTCCTAGAACCTCACTACTTCAGGACAGTAATGCAAGCTGTGACACTCCCTCATCTAGATTTCTGCAACATAATCTATCATGGACTTCCTGCCTCACACACCAACCCCCTCCGTACTGCCTTAAATACTACAGCGAGGATTATTCAGAATGCAAAAAAACACGAGCACATCACCCCAATCCTAAGAGACCTTCACCTCCTTCCACTACAAGCAAGAATCAAGTACAAAGCTATCCTGCTCATCCACAAAACTATCCACCAAACACGGAACACCTCACTCCACTCCTTACTGCCTCGCCCATCCCACAACAGATCAACCAGACATTCCTCCAATAACTCTATCGTTGTCCCCCACAAAAGAACCAAATCCACACAACGGACCTGCAACAGAGCATTCGAACTCTATGCTCCATCCCTCTGGAACTCTCTACCAAACCACATCAGGAACAACGCTGACATCACATCATTTAAGAAACAGCTGAAGACAATCCTATTCCGTGAACATCTCTGAACAGAAGCACCACCATGACCTAAGACATAGATTCAGCAGAAATATACATGTCCATGTCTACCCAAATTGTTAATTGTTGCCCCCTGGTGATGGCCCCCACCCTAAAGAAAAATTACCCCTCTCCCCTATGTTATATGTTACACCGCTTTGACCCGGTGAAAAGCGGGATATAAATGCAGTTAAATAAATAAATAAAAATCGATCCCCGACACGACACTATGGGGCGATCCAGTGGGTCGTCCAAAGATTTATGTATCTTTGGCACAAAATAAATTATTGGTATTTTGGGACTAGGGTTAAGAAGGAAACGGAATTTGCTCGAGGTGATCCAACCTTTGGAAAATGCAAACATAAAAAATATAGGGCCCGATATTCAACTGGGCAGGGCTAAGCGCCGTAGCTGCTTAGCCCTGTCTGCCCACCCCCAACCCCTGGATATTCACTCCCGTGGCAACAGAAGGGAATATCCAGGTCTGGCCACACTGCCCAGAAGCCACCAAGGCTAACCATGCACCATCGATATTGGATGATGCACTGTTAGCCTTGGCGCCTATAAGATAAGCGAGGGTTTTCCTCATCTATCTTATAGGTGCCGAGCACTAACCATACAGTTTCCAATATTGGTGCTGCACTGTTTGTGCCAATCCCCGCCTCTGTTCCACCCCAGAATGCCTCTGGTATGCCTCGATGCTAGCCGGTTAGCATTGGGGCACGTAGGGGCTTAGTCGGGGATATTTGATGGCACTACCTGTTTATGTGCCGTCGAATATCCGGTTAGCAGGCATTTACACAGTTAACTGTTAACCGTGTAAATTCCTTTTGAATATCGGGCCCTTAAGACTTAGACTGCAATTTCACCAAGCACTTGCCAGGGAATTTAAGGAAAAAAAGAGAACCCCCCCCCCCCAACCGAACCACCCCCGGCTTCAGGAGTAGAAATTCCTTACATCTGTTTGCATATCTAGGGCAAGGTCCGGGAAGATACCTAATAACAACCCCTTTAAGGGTTCAGAACATTTTTTAAAGTACATCCTTAATAACTAATCATGATCTGCAGACAATGACAAGATAATTAACAGCGTTGCAGGAACTACTGTACACATCTGAAGATTCCAAAATCTGAGAGATATTTAAGATGCCTTTCTCCACAGTTCATATGGATCTGTCCCCGCTAACCAAGTGTTTTGATGCTGTGTCTGAATGGCTTCAATCCCAGAACCTCCGTATTCAACACAAGAAAACTGAGGTTCTCTTCATCACTAGGGACCCACTCTTTACCCCCCCCCCCCACCCCAGATAAAGGTGAAAGAAGCTGAGCTCCAAACAAAACCTTCAATTCGATACCTTGGGGTTACTTTGGACCAACGCCTTGATATGAAATTACACATAACCAACGTAGTCAGAGCGATCTACTTCAAGATCCAAACACTCCATCACCTTCGCTCCCTACTTGATCCAGACGACTTCCGGACTATATTCCAAGCTTTAACCTTACCGCACCTAGACTACGCAAACTCCATTCTTCAAGGCCTCCCTCAGTCCACCTTAAACCCTTTACAACTTGCCATGAACACCGCTGCCAGAGTTCTCTACGGAGCATCGAGAAGGGACCACGTAACACCGATTCTAAAACAGCTTCACTGGCTCCCCATCCATGGAAGACTGTTATTCAAGACCTTAGTACTCACTTTCAAGGCCATCAAGGGCATCACCTCCTCATCACTAATAGACATCATTCAGACCGTCCCACCTAACAGATCTAGGAGAACGACATCTACAAATGCGCTAATAATCCCTAAGACAGCAACAAAGTGCACTCTAGCGACGTCTAACAGGGCTTTCAGCTTCTATGCCCCTAAGTGCTGGAACTCCTTACCACCTGAGATTCAGGCTGTCACCGATCTGACTCTATTCAGAAAAGCACTCAAATCTCACCTGTTCCCACAATATTACCATACTAGCCAACCACCGACCTGACTGACCATCCCCTTTTTGACCTCCTGTTCCACAAGACTCATATCAAACTTAGAATAATTCCGCTGTGCACACATGTACATTCAGCATGTATATAGTTTCAGTTAACAATGTCCCCCATGTTTATCCAAGTTCTCGTACCTGTTCTATGTAAAGCCTGTTCTATGTAAAACCAAACAGCTTGTTGCTCTGGTCTTTTGTTCTATTGTAAACCGCGCTGATGCTAAATAGAATGGTATATAAGAGCCTGTAATAAATAAATAAGATATCCACATGTTGTAATCCTTGAAGGGACTGCTGTGAAGAGTCGCCTAGAGTTTTGTTGTTGTTGTTTTTTATTTTTTACCAGTGAGAAGATAATATATCTTAGTCAAAGGTGGTTGAGTCTCTGGTGGTTTCTGCCATATATTTCTTGAATATGTCTCTAGCCAAGACAAGCGAAGATCAGGGGAAGATAAGCAGTTGCAAATTGGCAGACTGAACCTGGTTTTCCAGAGACTCAATTTTAAATTTAATAGACGCCAATGGGGTTATTCTATGCCATGTTTAGTGGGGATATAATCCAGTTCAGACATATTTATTTATTTATTTAACAGTTCTTCTATACCGCGCTATTTTAGATCAGTGCGGTTTACATTTAACATCAACTATACAACACAGGCACTCTGAGTTGTATTTACAATAAAACAAGGAGATCAACTTGGAAGTAACTGGGGAAACTATCTACATTGTATTTACACTGGTACCTATTTTCAGGCAGGGTATATCTACATCTTAATTACACTGGGGAGTCTGAATTTTATTTCAGGGAGTACTTTTGAGGGATCAAGTTGATTATCCTTTTTCATACTGAGTCTGATTGTTTAGGTGTAGTGAATGATTGTCTGAGGGGCAACATGTATGATTACTAAGGCTGGATTCGGGGTAGTATGTAGTGAACAGGTGATGCTTTAATGCCTTCCTGAAGTGGGTTAGGTAGGTCATGTTTCGAATATAGGTGGGGAGGGCATTCCATGCTCTGGGTGCATAAATCGTAAAGGCCCTATTTGTTGTTGCTTTTGTGCATTTCGTTATTGCTTTTGGGACCTCTAGGGTGTTTTGCATCGTGGGTCTTCTGTTTTTGTTATGTGGTACTTTGTGTATCATCTTGCTGATAGCTGTGGGGGTCAGAGTGTTTAAGGCTTTGAAGGTCAAGGTTAGAACTTTGTGGAGGGTTCTTGCTTGAACCGGTAGCCAATGGAGGTTCATCAGTACTGGCGTTATGTGCTCTCTCCGTGAAGCCCCTGTTAGTACTCTCGCAGCAGTGTTCATTGCGAGCTGGAGTGGTGCTAGTGTTGCTTGAGGGAGACCGTGTAAAATTACGTTGGCGTAGTCAAAATATGGTAATATTAAAGCTTGATAGATCGATCAGTAGTCGCTGAAGTCAAGTAGTGGTCGAAGATGTTTTAAGGTCCTTATTTTCATGTATACTGTTTTTTGGGTGTTTTTTATGTGGGTTTTCAGGTCCAGTTGTTGGTCCAGTGTAACGCCAAGGTAGCGGATTGTGGGTTTGGTTTTCAGTTCTGTGTTGCCGATTTTTAAAGAGGGTGGAGGGGTGAAGTTCTGGTTCCTTGAGATGAAAAGGACATCTGTTTTGCTGTAGTTGATTCTTAAGTTTTGTGTGTTGAGCCATTCTGCTACTGCCTCAAAACATCTTGTTAGAGGGGAGAGGTCTGGTTGGTTGGTCCTGAATGGGATGTATAGCAGGATATCATCTGCGTAGGCTAGACAGTTGACCTTGAATGAACGTGCTAGGGCGCATATGCGCTGCATGTAGATGTTAAACATCAATGCAGATAGTGACGAACCCTGTGGCACACCCTGGTTTTGCAAAAACGGTTCAGAGGTTGTGGAGCCAGACCTTACATGTTGCCATCTATTAGTCAAGTATGACTTGCACCACTCTAGAGCCGTTCCTTGAATTCCTTTCTCGCTGAGGCGTTGTATGAGGATCTCGTGGCTCACCGAGTCGAAGGCCGCTGCAATGTCGAGGAAGATGAGGGCGAATCCCTGGTGAATTTTGTCGGTTCCAGAGACTAGGTTGTCAAATAGGGTGGTGAGGAGGGTTTCCACCCCGTGTGCTTCTCTGAACCCATGCTGGGAAGGATCCAGTGGGGCTTCAGTATCAATATGCTGTTGAATTTGGCGCTGTACTAACTTTTTGATTACTTTATTTATTTATTTTATTTAACAGGTTTTCTATACCGCCTTTTCCTTAAATCAAAGCGGTTACCAAGACACAAGAAGGGAGAACAGAGACAGGGGGGCATACACTGACTAAACTAAAGAGTGAAGGTAAAATTGGGATACACAACATCAAGGAACTGTTACAGTAAAACAAGTTACATGCAGGCTATAATAATAGAGACTGTTAGATGTCTGTGCCATAGTACTCAGTGAAGAGTACAAATTTCAGTTGTTTTCTGAACTCCTTTAAATCATCCATGGATCGCACATCGGGAGGGAGAGAGTTCCATATAAGTGGGGCCTATAAGGAAATTGCCCTTTGTGTGGTACATTTACACGCTTTTCTGAAACTACTTGGGGTGCTGAGGGTGTTTGATGTAGTTATTCGTCTTGGCCTGTTGTTATTCTGGAGTAAGAGATTATGAAGGCTAAAAGCAGAGCATTTATGTCTGATCTTGAATATATTAATTACCATCTTGTATTTGACGCGCTGGCTTATTGGAAGCCAGTGGAGCTCTTTGAGAGTAGGGGTAATGTGATCTTGAGATGCTAAGCCAGCAATAATTCTGGCTGCCGTGTTCTGAGCCTTCTGAAGAGGTTTAAGTGAGTGTTTTGAAAGACCGTAGTAGATAGGATTACAAAAGTCCAGAATAGGAGTTATTAAGGCTTGGCAGACAGACCGGAAGTGGTCATATGAGAGTAAGGGCTTGAGGCGTCTAATCACTTTCATTCTGTAGTATGCAGACCTCACAGTTTTTCTGATGTGTGACTGGAGGGTTAGACCTTTATCGAGGGTAATTCCAAGATATCTAACTTCATCCTTAACTGGTATTGTAATGTTGTTGTGTTTAATGAAAGGTGGGGGGTCTGTATGATTCCACTTTCGTTGGGTCCAGCTTGTTATTCTTCAGCAGTGGTCTGATTGATGTTTGTTTCAGACTCTGTGGGAATGATCCGGTTGTAAGGGATTGGTTTATTAATTCGCTCAGATATTGGCTTAAGTCGCAGCGTAACTCCTTTATCCATAGAGCTGGGCATGGGTCATTGGGCGCGGTAGTAGGGTTGATTGCAGCTATAGTGTCTTCAATCTCTCTGGGTGATATTTTGTCAAATTTGGATAGTGGTGATGGTTGGGGCAAGTTATGCTGAAGGGTGTTGTCTGCGGAGCTCGAGGTTGCACCAGCCTGGATCACTTTTGGTTGTAGGTAGTTGGTTGAGGTTGCACCAGTCTGGATCATTTTGATTGTAGGTAGTTGGAGTATGCCTGGGGCTGTGGCATATGTGATTGGTCTGCGGGAGGTTCTCTTATAAGAGATTTCACTATATTGAAGAGGTCGTGGGGCTTGTTTAACGACCACTTCAAGATGTCAGAATGATATTGTTTCCGCTTCTTTGTTAATTCATCACGGTGTGCTCTTAGGTGAGCGATGTAAGTACTTTGTGCTTCGGTAGAGCAAGCCTGACGCCATCTTCTCTCGAGCTTGCACAGGCACTGGAGTGAAGCTCGGAGGTCTTTGGTATACCATGGTGCATGCTCTCGTTTCTTTGTTTTTTTATGTGTGGCTGGTATGCATGCGATGGTCTTGAGGCTCTCGTCCCAGGTGGACACCAAAGCATCTAGGTCATGTGGTACTTTGTTGAGGAGTGGGAGGATCTTCCCTCGAATCTCTTCTTTATCAAAGGGGCGGAAGCGCTTCAGCGAGGTTTCGTGGACAGCGTTGGTTTTGTTGGAGTTTTGGTTGTAGGTGTTAATAGGTATCTGGAATTTGAGTAGGCTATGGTCAGACCATGGCACAGGAGTTATGGTTGGTAGCATTGGTTGGGTGGTATCCTTATCTGTCTGTGGGGCAAAGATCAGGTCAAGTTTGTTTCCCTTGACGTGAGTGGGACTATCGACTAGCTGATCGTAACCTAGCTCTTGTAGCGCTTCTAGGAAAGCAGTGGCTTGAGATTCCTGTAGGGTAGGCAGGTTGAAGTCGCCTAGAATCCAGTTTTGGGATCGTGGTCTGTTTGAGTTGCAGGCGAGGCCAATTATCATTGGGAGATCCTCTGACGATGGTGTTGGTGCTCGGTACAGTAGGTTGATCGTGCAGGTGTCATTTGTTATAGTAAGGGAGTCCAGGTGGGCTGTGCTGGTTGCATTGCACATCTGGAAGCCTAGGCAAGTTTTGACAAGGATGAGTGTTCCGCCTCCTCTCTGGTTGGTTCTATGGCATGCGTGGACTGAAAATCCTGTGGGTAACATCTGGTTGATGATTGCATTGTCGCATTCCGATAGTCAAGTCTCTGTGATCATGAGGATGTCAAGATCATGGATCATGACCAGATCGGTAATTATTGGCCATTTAGTGCGTATTGACCTGGTGTTGATGAGTGCACACTTCAGGGCGTGTTGGTGTTGCTGACAGTCCAATTGTGACTTCTTGATGTGTTGAAGTGGGATGTGTAATAAATGTGAGTAAGGCGTGTCTTTGGGTTCTCTTGGGGAGTGTCGGTGATTCTCCGTCCATCTCTTCCTTTCGCTGCGGAGTATTGGGATGTGGTTGGTGCTTGTGTGAAAGGCGTGGGATGTATGGGGGAGCTAGGTGTAGACATGCCAGGGCTAGTAGTGGATGCATCTTGTGGTCGACTTCGTGGAGTGATGGATAGTATGTGAGCTGTTCATTGTTGGGTAGTTAGTGGGGTCCGGTTCTGACTACTGTGGTAGCTACCAGCGGGGTATAAACTCACTGCCTGACAATGAGTAGGTATTTGGAACAATGTGGCAGCAGGCAAGACATGAAACAGTACAGCAGCGAGCAAACAATGAGGCAATGTGGCAGTCAGCAGATAATGAGACAATGTAACACTCAGTAAAGAACGAGACAGTAACCATGAGACAATGTAGCAGTCAGTAAGCCATGAGACAATGTTGCAATATCCTGCCTGCAATAGCTACAATGAATGTAATGGACTGCCGTTATATGCCCAGCTAAACGCCTGGGGCCCATTCCAGCACATGAGCTCCCTGCACATACAGCAGAGATGTGCGGGGAGCTCTGGATAGGGGCGGGAGGGGGAACAGGGCAGAGCAGAGGTGGAATGACGCCAGACATACAGGGCGTATTGTGATGACGGCTCTGTACATCCGGACTTTTGGATTTAGAGGGAGGACTTATTCCACCTCAGAGTGGATAAGTCCCCCCCTTTGTCAGTGGCTGACACCGCAGGACCCCCCTGAAGAGGTGCGCTGGGCATGGGGTTCCTCACAGCTCAATCCCAGCCTTGGCAGGCTCAATTAGGGGGTGGGAGGTGGGGAATCATAACATTAATTTCGTGCAGGATGCCATGGGAATGACACGCCACAGCACCGCGGCTCCATGCAGGAGCCCAGGCTGGGCTAGCCAGGGAAGCTGATGCACATATATCGGCATGGAATAAGGTCACATCCAGGACATCTAGTCCCTATGCCCCAATTCTGCTCCCACTGGAGCTGTATCAGGTGCATATCCAGGGCATCCAGATTTTGAATGACCAGCTAGCCTGGACATGCCCTGTGCGGAATTGGCTTCCACATATTTAGCAAAGACAGAGAAACAATTTTTCTGCCTTTGATGAGTACTTTTTAAATCCTCAACAGCATCCTTCACAGCTGAAATGTCACTAGAGCTCTTTTGAATAGCAGTAGTATTCTGATGAACTGACTCAAGAATCTTATTTAGAGTGAAATGCCAGTATCTTACCCAGCTTGGAAATTGTAATCCAAATTGACTCAAGGAAATACTTTCTGGCCATTCCAACTCAAACAAGGAGAAATTTAGCTGCCCATTCCTCGTCTTCACACCCGGCAAAGAACTGCTGTCCACCGCAGGCAGCTTAGCTAACAGCTTAAGCCCCCCCCCCCTTCTGTATCTCATCGGTCGGCTCCTCCACCATGGCTGATAAAGATGTTCCAGCATTCAGCTGCATTGTCTGGGACAGCTTGGGCTCACCTCCTCCCACTAGGGCAACCATCAGCTCAGGCACAGAGCTGGCTGACCCAGAGGAACTCAAGCTGATAAAACCGGCAGGCAACACAGGAGGCACTCGAAACACCAGTGAAAGCTCACATCCCAAAGAAGACTCCATGCTCTCCAGCCCTGGCGTCATTACAGACAAGGAAATGCCAGATTCCACTTGCTGATGCTTGGCCCGCTCAATGAAGAAATCCATCACACCGGTGGAAACACAGCTCGAAGGGGCCCCCGACGGATTGAAAGGATATGTTCATGGTTTCCCCTTCCTCTTAGGCATAGCAAACACATCCTCAGCTGCTACAGGCTATGTGGTTATCTTGGATCCCATAAAACATTATTTAAGAGGATCAGGGAAATCCACTGCTTAGCCCGCAACAAGCATTGTGGAACTTGTGTACCTTTTTGGGAACCTGACAGGTACTTGTGACCTGGATTGGTCACTGTTGGAAACAGAATACTGGGTTTGATGGAACTTGGTCTGACCCAGTATGGCATTTCCTATGTTTTTATTCAAATTATCCCCCTGAGGCTCATGATATAGGCTTAAAGACAGTGAATAACATTCTTACTGATACCCACTTTGACTCTATTTCTCCCTATATCCACATTCATGCTGTGGCATATTTCCAAGATATTTAGGAGCCTTGGGTCAATATGGTTTGGTCCCAGGTATTCTACACTCTGCAATAATTTCCACTGTGGAAACCTTGGGATACTTTCTGAGGCTTTACTGCAGCACTAACTGCCCAGTCCAGGGTTGCCTTCTCCAGGCCATGATTCTTTACAGCCTGTTCCTCAGCTCCTGGTCTTACTCCAAGCCCTTGCTCTCTGGTCACCTCACCTACCTTACTCCTTTGAGGCTCATCTATTTGCATTTGGCTCATTGACAAAGTTCTGGGAGTCCCCAGGCAAGGCCATACCAAGGTCTGTGTGAGCAGTGCAGCTGCACAAGGCACTAACACAGAAGGGGGCACAGATATCATCACTGGGCTTCCAAGAAGCTAAAAAAGAGTGAACTACTGAACGTGGCTGGGTGGAGTGTGGACACCAGATTTGTTAGTCACACAAGGTGCATTTCTAGCTTGGTATGGTCCTGTCCCTAGGTTGCACATGACCAGTCCTTGATCCACTGACTCTTTCAAGGTTGTTGTCAAAACCACGGCTTCCTGGTTTTCTGCTCTGTACTCATTCACTTCACTGTTACGCTGTTGAACCCATTGTGGTCATTCCCAAGGCACATCAGCACCTTACAATCATTTTTGGTACTGGGAAAACTGAACGGGTCAAAGGTTCACTAGCAATAGAGGTGTGATGCTAGCAGAGAAAGGTGAGGATTGAGGGGTATTTCCCCTCTATCCTCTGCTTACTTCCTAGGCCAAGCCTGCTCCCCATTGTGACATCCCTCTTTACCTTATGATCCATGACAGGAGATGTCCACTGAGGCTCAACTCAGACACAGGTCAAGATAGACACAGGTGCAGAGGTCACCAGCTACTTCATGTCATTTTATAGGGTGACCTATGCCTCTCAGCTTTGCACCTTTCATGATTAGTGTTCCCACATTTTAGCTTTATTATAGACACTTTCAGATTGCTTTTCATTACTATAAGTAAAATATATTTGGCCTTTCTTTGCATAGCTTATGGTAAAGGAATCAAAAAAGTAGAAAGGAAATGAGACTGTAATGTTTTTTGAAGCTTTTTGAATCTTCTTTTCAAACACTAGCTATTTGTGTAAATGCGTCAAATATACACTATGCTGGTTTTAAAGTTAAAATTTATTCTAAGTATGGCCAAACCTGCTGGATTTCCTCCAGTTTTATTTTTTGATGTGTTGCTATTAGCTTACATTTTAAATCTCTGCAGGCCAGGAAATTTGCATTGTTCTTCCAAATGTAATCATTTCTTTCTTTTATCTGATCTCCTGCAGTCTCTCTGTTTTCATCAGTGTTTGACAGCAATTCCCAGTGATCCAGTATCATCCACTTTAATATCCTTATGCACTCTCTCTTCTTTCTTTGAAATATAATACATCTGGAGTGAAATAATTTATTATGTTTTATATAGACTTATTTTTTTGCTTGTGCTTTGATACCATCCCTTTGAAACAAAAAAGGTTATTCTGAAATTTAAACCAACTGTTCTCAAAAAAAGTATTGCTAAAAATTCATTTCTTCAAATGATATTTTTAAAAAATGTGGAACATGTCCATAAGTAAAATAGACAGACCACAAATAATAGTCTCAATACTATTCTGTTATGAGCTGGAGCTAGAATTCTGCAGTATATTTCCCCCCAGATATTAACTCAATCATTATTTACAGCAAAAGCAAAAATGTCAACAAGTTAGAAAGTGCACACATGGAGGGTAATTTTATAACTGAATACCTAGTTTTAGGCATCCAGATCGCACCTTTCCTGAGCCTATTTTACAAAAGAAAAGTAAGTGCCTACCTTTCTTTATAAAATAGTGGTGTAAATGATGCAAAATCTAGGCGTGGGAGCCTATGCCTGCTCTAGGGCAGGTATAAGTGCCCACATCTAGATTTTTCAGGTATGTGTATAAGTTAAAATATTTTATAACTTAAGCATGTGATTTTAGGCTCTGCCAAAGCTCCATCCCTGTGCACACCCACAATGGAACTATATGTAATTGCAGTTTCACGTGCTTTCTGAATAGGGACTGCCTAAAGCATGTGACTACACTGTCAAGAAAGCCCAGGTGCTGCTGGGGCACCAAGAATCAGCATTGACTCAAAGGCCAACATTGCATTAGAATGCTTATTTATTCATATAAGTCCTTTAAAATAGGGACTTACACACGTAAATGACTCATAGCCTTATAAAATCAGCTTCTTAAAGTGTGACATAATGGCGCATTTCCCCTTTCCTCCATTCACAAACTCAGGCATGTCTGTGTGGGGTATTTGGCTGAAACAGCCATAGTATAGTATGTCTCAGTAGCATAATAAGATGTGTGGGCATAGTGTGCATATGTATGTATGTTTGTGTATTGAGAGTGTGGGTGTTGGAGGGAAGTATGAATGCTCCAAGTGTGTTGCAAGGGAGGGGGGGGGGGGGTTCTCCAAATGGGTTAGTTTTGTGCATACCATGACAAGCAGTCAAGAAATCCAACCACTCATTGCTCTTGGCAGAACAGCTATGAAGGACCTAGACAAAGATTCGACTTGTCTAAGCCATGCTAATTTCAATAAAGTCATATGAATGCAGATGTTGGACAGCGAAGGAAAAAAGACAGGAAGAAAATTAATGTCTTTGAATTATAGTGCTGAGAAAGAATACTGCCTGAGAACAAATCAGTTGTTACTATAAGAGATCATTCCCAACCTTTCCGTGGAAGCTCAAATGACAAAGACTTTGACTTTCATTAGAGAAAGGCCTAATGCTTTGCAAAACTGAAGGTCAATGCAAAAGAGTTAAAATGGCAATGTAATGGATTGATACAATAACAGCAGCTATGGATGCTACGCTCAACAATTAGCCACCTAATTGAAGGCAAAACACTGTTTAGGACAACTATCCATACAGCTGCCATGAGCCAACATTGATTCAATGGCATTTTTAATAACAACAAATATACACCAAACTGATATTGTAGTTTCCCTTTCTATTGTTATACATTAAACAGATTCAATTATAAAGGAATTGTCACATACGCAATAAATGTAGTTTTATTTATGTTCATAAACCAAATACAATTGTTTACACATTTTTCTGGAATACCTATATCCAGGAACAAGCAGGAATGCAGTCTTCATATATGGGTATCATTAGTACCTACAGAGCCCACACAGGAACGCTCTACAGTGTCCAAATGGAAAGCTTTTGGAAGCAATCCACTGCGCCTGCACGTCTGCCTTCCCAAGTCCTCTCCTCCGTTCTTCATTTTCCATGGAGCCAGCAGGTTGTTTTCTTCCTCTCACTGCCAAAAAACGTCATTTTTGGGTTTAAATTTGTGCTCTGCCTTGTCTATCGATGCAGGTACTTTCACTGATACTGGCCCCATTATTTCTTTTCTTTTTAAAATTATTTTCTTTTTTTCTTTTTCATTTTTTTCAATTTTGGTTTTCTCCTGCAAATTAGGCCTTGGCCTACTCTTCTTTAGCCACGATGGAAAAACACATCGGTGGCTTCAAAAAATGTACCAAATGTTCTCGTACAATCTCAAAATGTTTGGGTCCAGACCATTTACCGACTGAGTGTCTTTTGTGCCAACAAATGACAAAAAGAGGCCTAAAGAACAGAGCCAGACAGTATGGTTCTCTGTTTGCCCCAGACTCAATTTCAGTGGCTTCCAAATCATCGAGGATGTCAGCCTCCTCTCTTGGTCTTCAGGTCTCTTCAAAGTCCAAACATAAGACTAAGTCTAAGTTATTGGTATTGATACTCTATACCAATCCAAGGTAAGTCCTTTCAATGTCATCGAGATTCACCGAAGGGTGCATCCAATGCAAACAGCCCCAGCGGTGCAGGCATTGGCATCCAGTCCATGGCCGATACCTCCGGGGTGGATGCCGGACTTCGAACCTGTCTCAGGGGACCCTCTCCCTCGATGCCTTCTTTGGAGCTGACAGGCATTGTTGGTATCCAACAAGTTCCCGATGCCACACTGATCGATCATTGGTATCGGTATTGGATATCGACACAAGACCGTCAATACTTTGATTTTCTGACAGAATCAGAATCTACCTCTTCTGATTCTGATGATGCATCTGAGGATTCCAGGGTAACCCAGGATCTCCCTTCTGATCCGTTCTGTCTTCATCCTTTCTCACCAGAGGACATGTATTTTCAAGACTTCTTTCGGGACATGGCAGCAGACATGCAGATTACTGTGGCATTGGAGACAGAACCGAGGGTGGAGGAATTGGAAATCCTCCAATATGCCTCGATGCCCAAAGAAGCACCCACGTTATCGGTGCATCGTATCCTGCAGTATCTAATGCTACATATGTGGTAGGCCCTGCTAATGGTTCCGCCTATCAGCAAATGAGTCGATACCATATACCAAGTTCTGCCATGCCCTTGCTTCCAAAAGCCTCAACTTCCACACCATCCATGGTGGTGGAATTGGCATCAAGAGTTCTAAGAATCATTCTTCCATGCCACTGGGCAAGGACTCTAGAACTCTCGATGCCTTTGGCAGTCGGTATTTTCAGGCATGCATGCTCACTTCTAGGATTGCACTATATGGGCATGTATCTCAAGGATATCTCCAGGCATCTAAAGAACCTTGTCCCTATCCTTTCTGTTAACAAGTGTGATGCACTCCAGGCCCTAATCAGGCAAAATCAGAATGCATCCACATTTCTTACAAGAGTATCTTTCGATGCCTTTGAGTCATCCAGCAGAGCTTCAGCAGTCTGAATCAGTGCTCGCAGAATGGCCTGGCTACAGGCATCTGACCTTAAGCAGTGTGTTCAGGATTAATTGGCCAATATCCCCTGCTTTGGAGAGAACCATTTTGGAAAGTGTTGGAGAGAGAAGGCAGAAGAGATTGAGACAAATGATCTCACTCTCAAATGCCTCTCCAGAAAGACAGATCCCAGCAGGAGACAGACTAATCCAAAGAAGTCTTTCTATCCTAAGAAGAAAATATATTATCCTTCTTATCCATCTGCAGCTGCTTACCAACCTTAGCAGCAGTGACAGCAGGGCCCTCGCCAGCCCAAAAATCCTAAGCCATCTAAGCCACAACCAGCTGCACTGCCACAGCCAGCACCAGGTGTTTGATTCTTTCCTAGTGAGCATAGCTGCTCTGCCTCTGCAGGGTCCCCCATCCCTACATATAGTAGGTAAACTCTCTTCCTATGCCCACAGGTGGCCCCTCATCACATCAGAGCAGTGGACTCTCAACATCGTCCAAAGGGGCTATCTACTTCATTTCGAAAACTTGCACCTCTCCCCCCCCCCCCCCCCCGCCCCACCATCTCCACAAGGGATTATCCTGCAAACATCTTGCAGACAAATCCATCAGTTGAGGTGTCACCCTGTTAGCTCAGGGGCCATAGAAGAAGTTCCACCCACCCAGGAGGGCAGGGGCTTCTACTGTCCTTACTTTCTTATCCCCAGGAACACAGGAGTGTTTAGGCCCATTCTAGATCTAAGGAACCTAAACAAATTCCTTGTTTGAGAAAAATTCAAAATGATTTCCCTCAGTACACTTTTGCCATACGAGGAATGACTGGCTATATTCTCTAGACCTCAAGGAGGCATACACATATTTGTTGATCTACCTTCAACACAGACAGTATCTGCATTTTTGGTTCCAGCAAATCCACTACCAATACCAGGTGCTCCCCCTTCGAGTTAGTCTCCACACTCTGAGTATTCATAAAGTATTTATTTATTCATGTATTTATTTATTATGTATTTATTCATCGTGTCTCCTTGTTAAGGGTCTGGTTATTTATACCCTATTTTACCTGTTATACCTGCTTAATGCATACCCAAGTTTAATTTTCCTGTTTAATGTATACCCAAGTTATTATACCTGTTTCACTGTAAGCACAAATCATGAAATTGAGATGTGCAACTCTTATGTTCATTGTAAACCGCACTGATGTCGAATAGCGCGGTATAAAAGAGACTGCAAATAAATAAATAAATAATAAAGTGCATGGCTGTGGTTGCCACCTACCTTTGTACTTTGGAGATCTTCATCTTCCCCTACTTAGAAGGGCTGGCTAATCAGGGGAGAATCCCTACAAGAGGTAAAACTATCTCTTCATCGCACCATCACTGTGCTCCAAGATCTGGGATTCATCCTGAACTTCCAAAAATTGCACCTGGTCCAATCCCAGCAGCTCGAATTCATCAGCACACTTCTTGTCAGGCCCGAGCTTTCCTTACACAGGATCGCTCTGCCTACCTCATTGAGCTAACCAACAGCATAAAGGGTCACAGTGTTGTGACAGCTCAAGATATGCTGTGCCTTCTGGGGCACATGGCCTCCACAGTTCATGTCATCCCCTATGCCCACCTACACATGTGGCAAGCCCAATGGACTCTATCGTCTCAGTGGACCCAAGCAGCCGGGCATTTCGCAGACAACATCCGCATCACCCCTTGACTTGTTAACTTCCTTCAGTGGTGGCACTTCCCTCAAAACTTACTCGGAGGGTCACCTTTTCATATGCCTCCTCCTCAATGCACTCTGACAGCAGATGCTTCCAAACTCGGGTGGGGAGCACATCTAGACAGTCTCATCATGCAGGGGCAATGGACAGACAGGAATCTTGATTGCAGATCAACCTCCTGGAGCTACGTGCTCTCACGAATGCCCTTCGAGTTTTTCAACCCCATCTTTCGGGCAGACGGGTCTTGGCCCAAATGGACAACCAGGTGGCCATGTTCTGTGTGAACAAGCAGGGGGGAATAGGTTCCTATCCCCTCTGCCAGGTAGCCCTTTGTCTCTGGTTCTTCTCTATTGTACACCGCATCCATCTCTAGGTGGTGTATCTCCTGGGCGAACTCAATCTCCTTGCGGACAGACTCAGCCATACTCTACATCCACATGAGTGGACTTTTTTTTTTTGTAATTTCAATTTTTATTTCAAACTGTTTCAACAGAACAGCAACAACACTTTCGATTACCATACACATTTAACTGCTACACCTTACAACCACATCCCAACCGGCAACTAATCCCCTTCTCATCGTCCCCTCCCCCTCCTCCTCCCCCATATTCTCCCCCAGCGCAACACTATAACCCCACCCTCTCCCCTCCCTCCCCCCCTCCTACACCCTTCCCCTCCCTCCATGCCTCATACCTCCCCCACACTTCCCTAAATGCTTTCATAGTATGATGCTGGTACGCTGCTATTGCACTCATGGTCCATAATTGCTCCAGCCTCTGCATAATCATGGGCAGCTTAGGCACCTCCACACACTTCCACCTTGCCATAATCTCTCCCCTCGCTGCCCCAATGCAATACCCTACCAGCATTAAAATTCCTCGCTCCCCTCCTCGGGCAGCTCATTTAGTAATACCATCAAAGCTGTTAGGACAATCTCCTCCTTTACTATATCTATTATTCTATCCCCCATTAGTTTCCACATCTTCTGTACTTCTGGACATCCCCATACAATATGTTCCAAATCCCCCCGATTCCCACACCCCCTCCAACATTCCCCCTTCTCCTGAGGCTGGAAGACCTTTAACTTCCAGGGCGTCCAGTACATTTGATAACGCACTTTTAAACTATTTTCTAAATATTTCATTCCTGGAGCCAATTGCCTTGTCCACTTATAGATGTTGTGCCACCACGCTTCTCCCCACTCCCCCCCAAAATGTTGCTCCCAACCCTTGTCCCCTGTACTCTTCCCCTGTCTACACTCTGGAACTTGCATTCTCAACTCACCATATATTTTAGCTATCATCCCCCTCCACGAGCTCCCCTGCCGCATTACCACCTCAAATGGAGTAGCCACCTTCCTTAAGTCCTCCCCTACCCTCATCTTCCTTAGATAAGATACCAAATGTAGGTACGCATAATAGTCTCTGCCCTCCACCCCATACTCCTCCCGCAACCCCTCAAATGAGCGGAGCTCTCCTCTTTTATTTATCAGTTGCCCCAACATTCGCACTCCTTTGTCCCACCACTCTCTATACACCCCCCCCCCTTCCTTACCCGGACCAAAATCTCTCATACCCATTATATAAGTTTCCCTGGTATACTGTTTCGCATGCAACATCCGCCTCATTACCCCCAACCACAGCCCATCTCTCCCCCCCCCCCCTTTTTTGCTCCCGGATCCCAAATCCAATCTCTCAAGTCCTACCCCCTCCCCCCTCTTGCTCTAATTCTACCCATATGGGTGTCTCCCCCACCCCCTGCCAACTAGCCAGTGCCCTCAATTGCGCTGCCACAAAATATTTTTCCATCCATGGAACCCCCATTCCCCCTTCTCGTTGGTCTCTATAAAGTGTATATTGCGACACTCGCAGATTTTTCCCCGCCCAGATAAAATCTAGAATCATTGTCTGTATCTGCCGCAAATATGCTCTAGGGATCCTACTTGGAATTGAGCTAAAAAGAAACAAGAATCGTGGCAAAACATTCATCTTAATAACTGCTATTCTCCCCAACCATGTTAGGTATAAACTCTTCCACTTATTCAGGTCTTTTCACCTCCTGCAGTAACGGGACAAAATTCCATCTCCATAGCTGCTGCCAGTCTTTCCCCATACGAATCCCCAAGTATCTATACATTCCCTGCACCCATTTAAATGGAAAACTACTTCTTAAACTCTCTGCCAACCTTTCCTCCAGATTAAACCCTAGCAACTCCGTTTTACTACCATTTATTTTATACCCTGCTACCCCGCTATAAAGTTCTATTTCCTTCATCAACACTGGCAAGGATATCAATGGCTCCCGAAGAGTAAAAATAACATCGTCTGCAAAAAGAGCTATTTTTGATTCCCAGTTATTCATAATCACCCCCTTAACATCCCCCACTCTTCTCACCCTTTCCGCCATAGGCTCTATAACCAACGCAAACAGCAAGGGTGAGAGCGGGCATCCCTGTCTAGTTCCCCTTTCCAGCTGGATGACTTCAGAATAGCTCCCATTTACTCTAACCCGGGCTTTGGGCGTGTTATAGAAAGCTTGGATCCATTTTACAAAATTCTCCCCCAACCCCATCTTCTCTAGGACTTGTATCATAAAGGCCCACTCTACCCTATCAAATGCCTTTTCGGCATCAACTGAGATGAACACTGCCTTCTGCCCTGTCCGCTGCACTTCCCAAGTTAAGTTGCAGATTCTGCGTATATTATCCCCTCCCTGTCTCCCCGCCACAAAACCTGTCTGATCCGCATGTACCAGCTTGGGCATGACTTTTTGTAATCTAGTAGCCAGAACTTTAGCTAGAAGTTTGGCATCCACATTCAGCAGGGAGATCGGCCGGTATGAGCCACACACCATGGGATCCTTACCCGGCTTAAGCAATATTGTAATTCCCGCCTCCGTCATAGACCCTGGAACAGCTCCTGCCCTGAGCACCCCATTAAACACTTCCACCATTAATGGCCAGAGACCCGACTGAAACACTTTATAAAATTTCCCCGTTAGGCCATCTAGCCCTGGTGCTTTTCCCAATTTCAAAGTTTTAATGGCCTCCTCCACCTCCTCCTCTTCAATTGGTCTATCTATCCACCCCACCTCTTCCGATGTCAACTTAGGTAATTCACACTCCTCCAGGTATTTCTTACTTTTATCCATCCCCCCCCCCCCCCCCCCCGGACCTCACTACTATACAATTTCCGATAGTACTCCTTAAACGTCTGTCTTATCTCATTGTTCCCGGTCACTAGCTTCCCCTCCCCATTCTCTCTACTCCCAATAGTACTCTGTACCGCTCGTGCTCTAAGTCTATGCGCTAGGATACGGCCCTCCTTATTCCCTCCCTCAAACATAGCTTACTTCATAACATTCAATTCATAGGCTATTTTACTTGCGCGAAGCTGTCCTAACTTCCCCCTCAACCTCTGCAATTCCTCTAAAACTCTCTCATTCCTCTCGATGTTTTTTTTATTATTTTTGCTACTCGCTATTCCTATCACATTGATGGCTATCTTCCAATTTCCTAATTTCCCCTAAAATTCGTCCCTCTGTCGCTCCCTGCATTCTGCACCTTCGCGATGCCTCCCCTATCAGGTGCCCCCGCACCACCGCCTTCAGGCCATCCCACACCATTCCTAGACCAACCTCCCCATTCCCCCCCCCGCCCCCCCCCCATTATCCAACCTTGGGTTTACTGTCAAATTGAAATCCCCACCCATAATAATTGGTTCCTCTCCCAGCTCCTCCAGTTCCTTCCGCATACGATCAAAAAATTCCCCTTGGTGCTCATTCGGTCCATACATACTCATGATCCACACTTTCTCCTCCCCTAGCTGTACCTTAACTCCCACACATCTCCCCTTCTTGCCCC
Organism: Ichthyophis bannanicus; assembly: GCA_033557465.1. Lineage (NCBI taxonomy): Eukaryota > Metazoa > Chordata > Amphibia > Gymnophiona > Ichthyophiidae > Ichthyophis > Ichthyophis bannanicus. Next base: position 306,226,060 of record CM066032.1, on the reverse strand, counting down.
TATAATCCCCCACCACTCTCTCCATCATCCCAGCCCCCACCATTATTCCCACCCCCCCCCCTCTTCCGCGATTCAGCTCTCTGCCCAGCCAGTATAACCTTTGGATATTTCCTGGTTTCTAGCAATTTCTCCTGGCCCACTTTCAAATGCGTTTCTTGGATACACACGAAATCTGCTTGAGTCCTACAGCCTTCCTTTTCCACCAACCTCCTTTTTCTCCAAGTTCGTAATCCTTTGCCATTAATAGTTACCAGCCTCATTTTTTGTTCCCCCACTATACCCTTCCCCTTCTCACCCCCGCCTCCCCTAGTCCCCCCCACTCCCCCCCTCCCCTCCCCTCTTCCCTCCTCTCCCCTCTCCCTTCTGCCCTCCCTCTCCCCCCTCCCTTGCCCTACCCCCGTCCCACCCCTCAGCCCTGCTGAGGTCCCAGCCGAGGGTGCTAACAGTCGGTGAAAACAATGTCCTCCGAGAAACTTTGGTACCTTCCCATAAAGTTCTTCTACCACCTCTCCACATAAAATTGGGATTGATGAAGCAATTCGTAAAATCACTTCCAAGAGATAGAGAATGCTTCAAATACTTGGTCACCATGTTTCCAGGCCTGTCGGAGGCAAAATTGAAGGAAGGTGTGTTCGTCGGACCAGACATTAGAAGGCTTATAGTTGATCAAGAGTTTGTCAATACCATGACAGATCCTCAAAAAGAAGGGTGGATTGCATTTAAAGAAGTCGTACAGAAATTTTTAGGCAATAACAAAGATCTTCACTACAAAAAGATCGTCGGACGAATGCTGAAAGCATTTCAAGCTTTAGGTTGCCTGATGAGTTTGAAAGTGCATTTCCTCCAGTCCCACCTTGACTACTTTCCTGAAAATTTGGGAGCTGTGAGTGAGGAACAAGGTGAATGATTCCACCAAGATATTAAAGAGATGGAAAGGAGATACCAAGGAAAATGGAGCATTACAATGATGGCAGACTACTGTTGGATACTTCAGAGAGACATTCCAGATGCTACTCACAAGCGTAAATGTACCAAGAGGAGCCTCACAAGGAAGAAGAATCGAGTTTAGTGTGTGTAGGTGAGCTCATTTCAGTTCAAAAAAGGATTTTCATGAAAATATTGTAATAAAACTTTAATTTTATAAGTCTATTTCCATTTATTTTGAGGTATTGCCTTATTTAACATAGTTACCTAAATTGTCAGGAAACGTGATGTCCTATGACAAAATGGAGGTCATTTTCAGATTCAGCGCACCAAAAAACATAAAGATTATGTGAAATAACCAAAACAGCTCGCGAAAAAATGTTTTTGCAGACCTGTGTTATCGTCCTTATATTCTTTAATGATCCCCGCCGTCCTACCTATGATTTCTGGCTCCTCCAATAATGAATCATTCATTCTCCAGAATTTCAGCCCCATATCCTTATAACCCAAATTGAACTCCACACTCACTGGAGCATGGTCCGTCCATGTAATGGACCCCTGTTCTACCCCCTCCACCTTACTCATCCATCTCCCTCCCACCCAAATCATATCTATGCGACTGTATGTCCCATGTGGCGCAGAGTAATAAGTATATTGCTTTCTCCCTAGATTCCTGCATCTCCATCCATCCACCAACCCCAAACCTTCTTTCATTTTCAACATTTTCATTCTCTCCCCTCTTCTCTCCCCCCCCCCTCCATTATCCAACCTTGGGTTTACTGTCAAATTGAAATCCCCACCCATAATAATTGGTTCCTCTCCCAGCTCCTCCAGTTCCTCCCGCATACGATCAAAAAATTCCCCTTGGTGCTCATTCGGTCTATACATACTCATGATTCACACTTTCTCCTCCCCTAGCTGTACCTTAACTCCCACACATCTCCCCTTCTTATCCCTATATTCCCCCACCACTCTCTCCACAATCCCAGCCCCCACCATTATTCCCACTCCCCCCTTCCGCAATTCAGCTCTCTGCCCAGCCAGTATAACCTTTGGATATTTCCTGGTTTCTAGCAATTTCTCCTGGCCCACTTTCAAATGCGTTTCTTGGATACACACGAAATCTGCTTGAGTCCTACAGCCTTCCTTTTCCACCAACCTCCTTTTTCTCCAAGTTCGTAATCCTTTGGCATTAATAGTTACCAGCTTCATTTTTTGTTCCCCCACTATACCGTTCCCCTTCTCCCCCCGCCTCCCCTCGTCCCCCCCACTCCCCCCTCCCCTCCCCTCCTCTCCCCTCTCCGATCCCCCCTCCCTCTCCCCTCTCCCCCTCCCTTGCCCTACCCCTGTCCCACCCCTCAGCCCTCCTGAGGTCTCCTGTAGAGTAGTGCCCATCGGTTTGGAGCAACCCTTCCCTTCCTTCATCCCCTCCTCTCATGCCTCTCCCTCCTCAACATCCGCTGCCTAATCCCCAACTACCCCTCCCTCTCCTCCCCCCCCCACCCTTTGCCTTAACCATCTTAAGTCCCTTTTACCTCTTATACCCTTTGTCCCCTACAAACCCGCATAGTTCCCTCCTTCCCCCCTCCTCCCAGTTCCCACCTCCCCTCCATTCATCCCCTTACATTTACGACACTACCAAATACATCATTTTATTGCTAACCATTCAAATACTAAACACAGAACACACAATAAACAGATTCCTTCCGGGTTTGCACTGTCCACATCCCCCTTCCTTACCCACCCCTCTTCTTCCTCCCACTCCCTTATACCCCTCCGTCCACCCCCACTTTCCCAGCTATAATCATAAGCATACATCCTCATCATCTATGCTATCCCCCCATATCCACATTACTCAGTAATATAATCAAGTCCACAAGAGCTGGTCCATATTTAGGTCCGCTTTCATGTCTATAGCTCCACTTCAGGTTGACTCCATCCGGGATGCCTGCTCACTCTTCCGCCGCTCTCCACTCTGTTCCCGCTCATCAGCAGTCCCTGGAAGCACCTGCTGCTCCGCCTGTTCCTCCGCTAGCTGCACTAATCGCCGCTGAGTGCCTTTCAATCTGGCCTCCACCAATGCCTTCTCCGCATCCTTGCAGTTCTGCACCCTCCAGCCGCTCTCCACTCTGTTCCCGCTCATCAGCAGTCCCTGGAAGCACCTGCTTCTCCGCCTGTTCCTCCGCTAGCTGCACTAATCGCCGCTGAGTGCCTTTCAATCCGGCCTCCACCAATGCCTTCTCTGCGTCCTTGCAGTTCTGCACCCTCCAGCTGCGTGTTCCCACTGTAAAACACAGTCCAAACGGATACAACAACCGATACCGAACATTTTCCTTTCTTAGCAGATTGGTGATATGCTGCATCTCCCTCCTTCTTTGCAGGGTCCCCGCTGCTAAATCTGCAAAGATCTCAAGTTTGTAGCCCTGCCAAACAAACTCCTGGGCTTTCCTCATTTTTGCCACTATCCGCTCTTTAAGGGTGCAGTCATGCACGCATATCACGATATCTCGTGGTCTATTAGGCCTGCTAGGTCCCAGCGCCCTATGTGCTCTGTCCAAGACCACCGTGCTGGTCTCCTTCTCCCCTCTCCCTCCAGCAAAATCTCCTTGCATACTGCTTCCGCCACTCTTCTACTGTCATTAAACTCCGGTTCTTCAGGAACCCCCCTTATTCTCAAATTGTTTCTTCGGGTGCGATTCTCCAAATCCTCCATCTTGTACAACACTTGCTCCTTCCATCTTTCCCACTCTTTCAGAGAGTTCTCCATCGCCACCTGCTTTGTTTGCACTCTTTCCATGTGCTGCTCTTGTTCCATCGTCCGCCGGCTCAGTTCACTCACCTCCTCTCTCAGTTCACTGCACACTTCCCCCACCTCTGATTTAACTGCAGCCAGCTCTGTTTTAAGTTCATCAAACCAGGCCTTCAGCTCTTCCCTGGACACATTTTTGACCACCATCGCACTCCGCTCCATCTCGGCTGTTCTTAGCATCTGCCGCTCAGAAGGTTCTCTGGTCAGCGCGTCTTCCACCACCATCTTAACCTCTCTGCCACCAGCTTGTCTTCCTCCATACGCAAATTCTTTTAAATCCACCACCTTCTTTCGGGTGGTCATCACTCCTCCCTTGCTGTCCACCAGTTCCACCACGTCTCCCTTCGTTCCTAACTGCTTCTGCGGGGGGGGGGGGGGGGAGCAACAATTTTCTCCACTTTCTGGTTTTAACTCCGGAGCTCCCTTCTTAAGTTGCCATCCCCACCGATGACGTCACTTCCTCCACATGAGTGGACTTTAAATCAGGAAATGGCATCTTGGATCGTCCACCTGTGGGAAACCTCCAGAATAGAACTGTTTGCCACCCAGGAGAATGCACAACTTCCACTGTTTTGCTCGAGGCTTCCCTCCTGGAACAGCCAGGCAATGGATGCCTTCCTTTTCCATTGGGGAAACTGCCTATGTTTATGTTTATGTTTATTGTATTTGATAAAAACCGCCTTTCACAAAATCAAGGCGGTGTACAATTAAAATTCAATAAAAGAAGGCCAAGGCCAACGAAAAAGAAAAGAAATGTACAATGTTCGATAGGACAGCAGAACAAACAAAGAAACAGAACAAACAGAACATAGGGTGGGCCTAGGTAAGAAACAAAAGGTGGGAAGAGGGACGATCATACGAAGGGGGAGGGAACATTAAAGGCTAGGGAGAACAAGTGAGTTTTTAACTGTTGTTTGAAGGTGGCATACTGAGGTTCTAGGCGGAGGGAGGGGGGGAGGGCATTCCAGAGGGCAGGAGCAGCAAAAAAGAAGGCAGAAGAGCGGGTAGATTGTAGGTGAGCGCGGGAAGGGGAAGGGAGGGTAAGGCGGTTAAGGTGGAAAGAGCAGGGAGTGTGTCTGGGGGAATGGAAGAAGAGGAGATCAGTCAAGTATTGGGGAGTGCTGGTGTGAAAAGCTTTATGAGTCAGGATAAGTAATTTGAAAGTGACCCTAAAGGGGACAGGCAGCCAGTGAAGGTGAAAGAGCAGAGGGGTTAGATGATCCCGAGGTGAGGAGTGTGTGACCAGGCGTGCGGCAGTGTTCTGAATTCTACTGAGGCGAGCAAGTTGGTATTTTGGGAAACCGAGAAATAAAGAATTCGCAAAGTCCACCCGTGACATAACTAAGGAGAGAACCAAAGTGACAAGAGCCGAGGGAGAGAGGAAAGGACGGATAGAACGGATCTGACGAAGAAAGAAGAAGGATGTTTTGGTGATGTGAGAAATGTGAGAGTGAAAAGACAGATCAGAATCAAAGTGTATACCGAGGTATCGGAAAGTGGAAACCAGAGGTACAGGAGACCCAGAGAAAGAGGGAGCCAGGGAAGGAGGAGAAGAACCGTGAGAGAGAACCAGATAGCGACAGTTTTAGTGAGGTTCAAGTGGAGACAGTTGAGTGTCAGCCAGTCAGCTACTGCTGCAAGGCAGGAATCCAGTATAGCAAGGTCGGGGGAGGAGGGAGAGGTGTGATGGAGCAAAAGGATATCATCTGCATAGAAAAAAGTAGAAACACCAAACTGCTGTATCAGAGATGCTAGGGGAGCCAAGAAGAGATTGAAGAGGAGGGGGGCGAGCACAGAACCCTGGGGGACCCCACAAGGAAGAGCGTGAGGATTGGAAGAGGGAGAGGACGGGGAAGATGAAAGAACTGAGTAGGTCCGAGAGGAAAGAAAAGAGTGAAACCAGTGAAGTACAGTGCTGCAAAGACCTGCATCCCGTAGACCTTGAAGAAGGAGGGAGTGGTCAACCAGGTCAAAAGCAGCTGAGAGATCTAGAGCAACCGCCACCGAAATATCACCACGATCATGTGCAACATGCAATGCATTTGTGAAAGCCAAGAGAACTGTTTCAACGCTATGACCCTGACAGAACCCGGATTGACGGGGGTGAAGGAAGTTAGTAGAGTCAAGGTGATGGGAAAGCTGTGCAAAGACAAATTTCTCCAGGAGTTTAGATAAGAAAGGGAGGTTGGAAACAGGACGATAGTGGGCAGGGACCAAAGGATCTAGTGAGATGTTTTTAAGGATGGGGCGCACCAAAGCGTGTTTCCAAGGTTTCGGAAAAGTTCCAGTAGAGAGACTTGAGTTAAACATAGAGAGAATAAAGGGAAGAAAACCTAAGGATGGGGTCAAGAGCCAGGAAGAAGGAATGGGGTCGAGAGGACAGGATGTCTTCTTAGAAGAGGATATAAGGTGAAAAAGTTCAGGAGCGGTAATTGGGTCAAAAGAGGCCCAGAAATGGGAAAGACAGGAGACGGGGGGAGGGGAGGGAACAGGTGGCGGAGAGGAGATTGGGGCAGGACAGGAGGGTAGGGATGCCCTTAAGGAGGAGACCTTGCCACTGAAGAAAGAAGCGAGTTGCGATGGAGGAGGAAGAGAGGAAGCGGGGGAGGAGGGAAAAGGTGCCTGTAAAGAGGTGAGAGAACGGAGAACCGAGTAAAGATGTCTGGTTTGGTTTGGAGCATTGGAGATTGCAGCCGAGAAATAAGAGTGCTTAGCAGAATGTACTTGAGAGCGGTAGAAGGAGTGGTGGGAGTGAAAATTTGAGAGAGTGGTAGGAGAGGGGGACTTGCGCCACAGCCGTTCTGCCCTACGGAGTTGGGTCCGAAGGAGCCGGAGACCACTATGGTACCATGGGTGGGAAGGACGGTGACGGGCAGGGCGAGGACGGAGAGGAGCAACTTGATCAAAGGCGGCAGAAAGGGAGGAGGACCAAAGAGTGGCCTGAGCAGAAGGGGATAGCAAAGGAAAGTCTGAGGGGAGGAGGTCTGCTGCAGCAGGGAACTGCTGAAGTGAGAGAGGGGTAATAACATGACGCAACTTCTCTGACGGGGGTGGGGAGAGAGATAAAGGGGAAGAAGGAACATCTGGACCTAAGCAGGAAACGGAGAGGCAGACATGATCAGACCAGGGAAGAGGAGTGGGGCTAAAATCGGAAAGGGAAAGGGCAGAGGAGGAAGGAGTCAAGAATAGGTCAAGTGTGTGACCTGCCTGGTGAGTGGGGAAGGCAACATGTTGTGTGAGGGAAAGATCGTGAAGAAAAGTGAGGAAAGCGTGCTCCCGAGAGGAAGAGGGAGCATCAACATGGAGGTTGAAATCACCTGCAATGATGATATGAGGAAACTCAAGAGATACATCGGTGATTGTCCGTAAAAGAGCGTCCCAGAGCTCTGAGCGAATAGCAGGGGGGGAATAGATGAGAAGAACGTGGAAAGGAAAAGGGGTGTGAAGGTGAAGCAGAAGGGATTCCGGATAGTGCAATAAGGCAGAAGAGACCTGGGTGAATCTAAGGGACGGATGGAGTAGGGCAGCAATCCCACCACCAGAGCGCCCAATACGAGGAACAGAGACCGCAGAGAAACCAGGAGGCAGACAGCGGGCAAGCAAAGCATCCTCGCCATCCTTGAGCCAGGTCTCAGTGACAAGGGTAAGATCAAAGGAGGATTGAAGAATAAGATCTTGGAGAAGAAGAGTTTTGTTGCAGAGAGAGCGACAGTTAACAAGGCCTATGGAAAGACAACAATGAGAGGATCTGGGGGGGAGGGAATGAGAGGGCGGAGAACGGACAGAGACAGAGGGGCAACATAAACGTAGATTTGTAAGACAGCGGGAGCGGTCGCGAGAAGGTCTCACTGAACGTCTACCCCATAAGACAGGAATGGAGGCCGTGGTGGCACAAAAGCAGGGAAAAGAAGGAGCAGTATGCAAAGATGAGGTGAGTGCCGGATACAAACCTAGAATTGACACCCATCCCCTTAATACCTAAGATCTTGTTCAAGCTGCAGGACGACTGGGGCTCTATGATCCTAATATCCCCTTACTGGCCCCATCAGCCATGGTTTCCTCTGCTAACTCATCTGGCACAGACTCCACCTCTCAGCCTGTGACATGTGCCCAACCTCCTCTCTCAGGATCATGGGATGCTTCTCCATTCCAATCCACAAGCACTCCATCTCATGGCGTGGCTGATGAAAGCATAATCTTTGCAGACCTTGACCTTCCACAACAGGTCAAGGACATCCTACTTGCATCTCATAAGCTGTCTACCTTTCTTATGCCTTCAAATGGTGAAGGTTCACTCTCTTGTGTACCTTGAAGCATACTGACTCCTCTGCCTGCCTGGTGGAATTCCTTTTACAGTATCTCCTCCACTTGTCCTTGGCAGGTCTCAAGACTAAGTCAGTCAGAGTTCATCCAAGTACTATCTCAGCCTATCATAGGCCAGTGGACATGCATCTTATTTCTTTGCACCCCTTGGTTCAATGATTTATGCGGGGTCTCCTGCTGTCCAAGCCACCGATCAAACCACCACCAGTGGCCTGGGACCTCAACGTGGTCCTAGTGCAACTTCTATAGCCTCCTTTTGAGCCTTTAGCCACCAGTGCTTTAAAATTCTTGTCTTGAAAGATAATCTTCCTCACGTCAGCTCGCTGCATCAACTCGCTGCAAGCTTTAGTGTCAGATTTTATTTATTTATTTAACAGGTTTTATATACTGCCTTGTCCTATAATCAAAGCGGTTTACAGAGAACTTAAGAGATTTACATAGAACAAGGGTAAGGGTGGCATGCGGGAGATTGTTTCAGACCAACTTATATACAAGTCAAACTATATACAATGAGAATGTAGTGATATGTATGACCTTCAATGAGCTAGGGTAGAAGGTGAATTGAGACAGAGGGGCCAGCATGAAGTGGGAAAGGGAGAAGGTAATCCATATTAGGTAGTGCATCCAAAGTGTTTCAGTGTAAAGAGTGGTTTTCAGTTTCTTGCGGAAGTCTTTGTAATTTGAGGTGGCTTTTAGATCATCTGGGAGGGTGTTCCAGAGGGCAGGAGCGGCCAGGGAAATAGCACTTCCATATGTAGATTGCTTGGATTTTGTGAAGGTGCTGGGGGTGGTGATGGTGTCTGAGCTGATGCGCCTTCAGGTCTGTTGCTCATGTCTATGTTAATAAGACTTTTCAGTATGTTGGCAGATATGTTTTGCTTGATTTTGAATATGTTCAGGACAGTTTTGTACTTGATGTGGGAGACAATAGGGAGCCAGTGAAGTTGGTTCGGGGGGGGGGGAGGGGGGAGATATGTTTGTGTTTTGCTGATCCAGTGATGATTCAAGCTGTGGTGTTCTGTGCCATCTATAGAAGGCGGAGTGCAAGTTTAGGTAGACCAAGGTATATGGGGTTGCAGTAGTCCAGTGTAATTATCACTTGGCAAACTGCAGAAGTGTTCTTGGCAGAGTAGAGGCTTGAGCCATCTGATTACGCGCATTTTGTGATAGGCATTCTTGGATGTCTTGTTGATGTGGGATTGTAGATTCAAATTGCAGTCCAAAGTGATTCCAAGGTATTTTACTTCAGATTTAATAGGTATGGTCATGCTGTTGAGGTTAATTGCCGGGGGGGGGGGGGGAGGGGGGTTGAAGTCTGACTTACGAGTGACATGGAGGGCTTCTGTCTTGCTATAGTTGATATTTAAGTTATTCTGTCTGCCATTTCTTCCAGGTATTCAGTTATCGTTGAGTAATCCAGATTGTCCAGGTTGACTGGCGAGTAAATCAGAATGTCATCTACGTATAATGTGTAGTATTTTTTGGTGATGTTGCAGATGGCCTGTATGTACAAGTTAAAAAGAAGTGAAGACAAGGAGGACCCTTGTGGGACGCCCTGAGTTGCTTGGAATGACTTGGAGGTATTAGTACCATATTTTACCTGTTGCCGTCTGTTACTGAAGTAGGAGTGAAACCAAGCTCTCCCCTGAATCAATAATGGCCCTCATCCATACCATATCTCCTAATAGAGCAAGGAGATCCACAGCTACAAACACCCTAAAAGTCCCGAAAGCATTAACAGTTTGCACTTCATCTACAGCCAACAGGGCGTTTAGTATCAGCGCACCAAGATGCTGGAACGCATTACCTCCAGATATCCGGGCTATTAAGGGCCTTACGCAGTTTAGGAAAGCCCTCAAGTACCATCTTTTCAATAAGTACCTCATAGAACCCAACCTCACCCACCGAGACAGAGATGCAACCCACTAAGCAAATATATGGTTTCCCAACAACATGCCAAGAAAGATTCTCTAACCCTTAGTGGTGCATCTGTTTCTATAGAATTCATGATCATACAACCTTATGTAGCAATATTTGTAAATAGTTTACAAGCTTATGTAGCAAGTTTTTGTAAATAGTTTACCCCTGTTATCTAAGTTACTTGCCCTGTTATCTGTAAACTCATACATGTTAACTGTACTGAGCGTTTCTGTTCCATGTAAACCGCGCTGATGCTGAATAGTGCGGTATATAAGAGAATGTAAATAAATAAATAAATAAATAAATTTGAGAGTGGTATTATGAAGGCTGATGTCTCTTAGCCTGTTCAGGAGGATGCTTTGTGACACCATGTCGAAGGCCAAGGAGATATCAATGAATATCGGGAGAAAGCCCATCCTGATATTATCTATTCCTTTAATCAGGTTGTTGAAAAGCAATATAAGAAGGGTTTTGATGCTACGATTAGGTCAAAATTCATGTTGGTGAGGGTCCAGTGGTACATGAGAGTGTATGTGGTCCTGTAGTTGAAGTTGTACTATTTTCTCGACCTTGGTGAGGAAGGGCAGGCTGGATATGAGACGGTATGCTGCTGATCACTCTTGTCTAAAGCTGTATTCTTGGGTATAGGGCGGATGGTAGCTAGCTTGAGGGGGCTTGGCATGTATCCTTAGGAAAGGGATAAGTGTACAATATTGTGGATGAATTTGCCGAATTCTTCTTTTTGCTGCTTTTATCCAAGGTACTGGACATGGATCTGTCGGTGTGGTCCTGGTGTTCAGAGCAGAGATAGTTCGAGATATTTGATCAATGGAAGGAGTGCTGAATTCTCCCCAGGTGCAGCTGATTTGTGTGGCTTCAGGAATATTGGTCCTGTTGTGGACTGCATTTCTTTGTATATGCTTAAGCGGGACTCTCGCTTGAGGGTCACGTCATGGCTCACAATGTGCAAGCCATGGCAATTTCAGTTGCCAACCTTCATTCCATCTCTTTTGACGAAATCTGTTGAGCAGCTACCTGGTCCTCTATTCATCCCTTCACTGCACACTACTACCTAGACAGGGACTCCCATCAGGATGCTGTCTTTGGCCAGGCTATCCTCCAGCACCTTTTTGGAACTTAACTGCAACTCCTATTTATTTATTTATTTATTTACATTCTCTTATATACCGCGCTATTCTGCATCAGTGCGGTTTACATTGAACTAACTGAAATTACATTGAACAGGACATTATAACTTGGAGATAACTATTTTACAGGGAACATCCCGGACGTCTCCTGGCACCAGACTTCCCTGGTAATGGTCTTTCCAAATGCAATTAAGTCCAACAGGGCCACTTTGTATCCAAATCTTCTCGGCTCTATTCTTTATTTATTTATTTATTTATTACAATTTCTTATATACCGCACTATTCGGCACCAGCGCGGTTTACATTATAACACAATGACCATAACAACAAGCTGTTTGGTTTTACATCGAACAGGGGTCCAAACTTGGATAACAGGGGTCACTATATACATGAGATATCTTTAGCCTTGGGAATACCACTGCTACCACTTCCAGTCTGGTACCTCGGAGCTAGTGAGTCCCATATGTCAATACTGCATACCTGCTTGTTCCTGGAGATAGCAGTGATCTCTGGGAATAGCAGGAATCAGTCTTCACATCCTACCTTCCACCCCTAGGAGTTGTAGGGTATTCTCTTTTTCTTCTATCTCTCAGCTACAGACTCAACTGAGGAGAGGACTTAGGAAGGCAGATGTGCAGGTGCAGTGGATTGCTCCCATAAGCTTTCCAATTGGATGCTGGGGAGCGTTCCTGCACAGGTTTTGTTGGTACCGACGATACCCACATGTGAAGACTGATTCCTGCTGTTCCCGGAGATCCTCCATTATAGGTGAGTAACAACGCTGTATTGGAGTTGTGTCCTTTAATTAATACTTACCGAAGTCCAAGAAGAGTAACATACATTGGTCCAAAGGCTCCTATCCATTTTGATTAGTTTTATTTATTCCACCTGTTCTTTCCTCTCTCTCTTCAAATTGAAGCCAAGGGAGGAAACTATTCCAGGGGAATCTAGGTTTTTCTTTGTCCTGGGTATCACTCTCTGCAGATAGTTGGATAGTTAACATCATCTCCTGGTTACCGTGATTTATTTCCATATTCTAGGGGAACCCTATTATCTGACTTGCAGAGAGGGGGGTGTCAAGTGATGTTGATTTTTTTAAAAAAATTTAAATATTTATAGATATATTTTCACAATACATATCCCTTTTAGATACTAATAGGAAATACTTGAAATAAAAAGAGGATAATGAAAAATACATAACAAGAAAATCACAAAAGCATGAAAGACCACAATAATATTTTTTTTGGGGGGTGGGGGGCGGCACTTAGGAAATTACAAAACCATAAGGAAATATATATTAATTAATAAAGATGGGATTAGATGAAACAGAAGCAGTTGGAATGCATATTTCCATGGTGCCACCCTGAAGTTCCTCTAGCCACAAGAAATTCCATTAATTGACTAGGATCAAAAAAGATAAATATTTTACCCACTAAAGATACAATATATTTACAAGGAAATTTCAGGACCAAAACTGGCACCAAAGTCCTTGGCCGCAGACCCCAAAAGGCCTGTCAATGGGATTGCATAGAACGTGAAAAATCAGGAAAAGTTCTTACATTTGAACACAGAAAAATAGAATTGATATTACGAAAATAGACACACAAGATAGAGTCCCAGTCAGAATCAAATGCAAAGGTGGCCACTAGAGTAGTCTTCTCCATCATCATCATCATCTCTAAAAATGACTCCATGAAGCTGGTTGGATTCATGCGATTTCTTCCTGCCCTTCCAAAGAAGGAGTCTTATGTTTTCTAGGAAATGAGTTGTAATAAGCCCTGACTATGGATAGGAACTTAACCGTGGAGAAAGTTCAAAATCTCCCTTAGATACTTCCTAACATGTCAGTGGTGCAATCAAAGCACATTTAGGAAAATGTAACAAGTGTAGATTGTTCTTCCTAGATTGATTCCTAGACATTAAAGGTAGACTAACGGTTAGAGTAGTGGGCTAGGAACAGCACAGCCAAGGTTCAAATCCCACTGCTGCTATTGTTGACATTATGTGGAGTACTGGGGTTGATAGAATGCTTTCTGACGTCTAGAAATAGCCTAATATAATATAATATAATATAATATAATACAATGTATATAAGTTCTAATAGTTTAATGTTCAAACTTTTATATTGTTCTAATAGTTTAATGTTCAAACTTTATATTGTACCTGTATCTAATTCCACCTGTTCTATGTAAAATGACTTGGTATGATATTACCCATACCATATTACATACTGTTCATTGTAAACCGCACTTGATACTTGGGAAAGAGCGGTATAGAAATAATTGTTAAATAAAATAAATAAATAATAAATAATAGAGTAGTGGGCTAGGGCCAAGATTTGAATCCCACTGCTGCTATCAATGTGATCGTGCAGAGTACTGGGGATGGTGGAGTGCCATCTTCCTGTATTTTGCTGAATTCAAGAAAGCATGTGACAAACACAGAACATCTCTGTAGTATTTGATATGGAAGGGCAGACTAGATAGGCCATATGATCTTTTCCTGCCATCATTTTCTAGTTCTTTTATGATTTCAGAAAATCAATTCTTTGATTCAAAATCTCCCTTTCTTTTATCTCAGCCCTGGATACGTCCTTGGTTTCACCATTAGATTTCTCAATAGCTTCCAACTCTGCCTCCACTTGGGTTAAGTATTGATTCTGTACAAGAAACTCGGCAGAAAACAACTCAAAATCAGTTTTCAAATTAATTATCAAACCTGCCAGAGAGGATTCCAAGGCTTTCAGGGCTTCCTATATGACTCAACCCAGCAAACTATCTTGAGATACTATCCAGATCTTGCCAACTCTCCAACTCGGCTGCTCCTGAGTCCAGTGCTCAGATCCAACAGTGATGACATCATTGGGGACTGCTCCTCAAACCCATACCCTTCTCTCTGGCAGCCTGCAGCAAAGTAGTAAGACACCCAATGAAGGAACTTCCAGGTCATGGGGAACTGCTGTCTCATCAGGGCTTAACAAAACCTCTTCGGTGCTCTGGCACATGCCTGCAGACGCTGCCTCAGCCAAAGCCTCTGCCACATTCAGTCAGATGAACCCTGAGCAGCTTTGCAGCATCATCTACCTCATCAAAGTGGGATCTTTAGCTTCAGGGCATCACTTAGACTTCTCCTTTCTTTTTCCAGACATCTCTCCAGGTAAGAGAGTGCAAGAGACAGAGACACAAGCCCAAAATACAGAGAGCTCATTCACACACCACCTACACAGGTGCCATCTTGCCCCCTATCCTAATATTCAGATTTGAAAAAGAAATAAAAAAAAATGGGGCAGAATAAGTCTCTTAATCCCTCATTTAAAACCCTGGGCAAAATGAGCACTTTTGCAAAATCCTTTTGTGCTCCAAGTGGGTATCAATCCCCACATGCAGATTTTTGGTCATATGAGTGGATTCCCTTTGTAAAATCAAGAACACACATGTAGCATTTTGGACCACTCAAATCATACCTCCGCCACCACTACTTGGTTGGGATGGCCATATGTAAATAGTGTCTTTCTTAAATCGTATTTACGCATGCATTTCACTCTCAACTTATAGATGGCAGTATTTAAACATAAGATGTGCCATACTGAGTCAGACCAAGAGTCCATCAAGCCCAGTATCCTGTTTCCAGCTGTGGCCAATCAATTGTCAGATTCACAAAAGATAGAAAAGGTAGACAGATTCCATGCTGCTTATTCCAAGGATAATCAGTGGATTTTCCCAGTCCACTTTAATAATAGTTTATGGACTTTGTCCAAATCTCTCTTAAAACCTGCTACACTAACACATTTTGCTACATCCTCCGGCAATGAATTCCAGAGTTTGATTAAACATTGAGTGAAAAAATATTTTCTCCAATTAGTCTTAAATGTGTTACATTGTAGCTTCATTGCATGTCCCCTTGTCTTTCTACTTTTTCAAGGAGTAAACAACCGATCTACATTTACCCGTTCCACTCCACTCATTATTTTATAGGCCTCTATCATATCTCCCTTCAGCCTTCTTTTATTTTGTTTAAGGTGTGAATAAATAGGTAGACAAAAGTGAGCCGGTCGATATAGTGCATCTGGATTTTCAGAAAGCCTTTGACAGGGTCCCTCATAAGAGACTCTTGGCAAAGTTAAAAAGTTCTGGGATGGAGGTAGTGTATTATTGTGGATCAGGAACTGGTTAAAAGCTAGAAAGCAGAGAGTAGCGCTGAATGGCCTATTTTCCCACTGGAGAAAGGTGAATAGTGGAGTACCCCAGGGATCTGTGCTGGGTCAGCTGCTTTTTAACATATTCGTAAATGACCTGGAAATGGGAAAATGAGTGAGATAATCAAATTTGCAGATGACACAAAATTATTCAAAGTTGTTGAAACCCCAAAGATTCTGAAATATTGCAAGAGGACCTTGATAAATTGGAAGATTGGACATTCAAATGGCAGATGAAATTTAATGTGGACAAATGCAAAGTTATGCACCAAGGAAAGAACAACCCAAACTATGGTTACACGATGCAAGATTCCAAATTAGGTACCACAACCCAGGAAAGATTTAGGTGTCATCTTAGATAACATGATGAAACCCACCCCCTGCCCAGTGTGCAGTGGCAGTCAAGAAGGCAAATAAAATGCTAGGAATCATAAGGAAAGGAATGAAGAATAAAACAAAGTATATTATAATGCCTCTGTATTGTTCCATGGCGCAACCGCACTTTGAATATTGTGTGCAATTCTGGTCACCGTATCTTAAAAAAGATATAGCGGAATTAAAAAAGATACAGAGAAGAGTCACCAAAATGGTAAAGTGGATGGAAGGATACCCCTATGAGGAGAGGCTTAAAAGATTAGGGCTTTTCAACCTGGAAAAGAGACGGCTGAAGGGAGATATGATAGAGTTTTATAAATTAATGAATGGAGTGGAATGGAATGGAAGAAATGTAGATAGATTCTTTACACCATCAAAAAGTAGAAAGACTAGGGGACATGCAATGAAGTTACAGTGTAACCCATTTAAGACTAATAAGAGAAACTGTTATTTTAGCTGGGTTTAAAAAAGGTTTGGACAAATTCCTGGAGGAAAGATCCATAAACCATTAAAGAGGTAATCCACTGCTTGCCCCAATATAAGCATTTTTGAACCTGTATGTCTTTTTGGGAAACTGCTAGGAGCTTGTGACCTGGATTGGCCACTGTTGGAAACAAGATACTGAACGTGATGGACCTTGGTCTGACCCAGTATGGCATTTCTTATGTTCTTATCTCTTTTCCAAGCTGAAGAGCCCAATCCTTTTAAGCTTTCCCTCGTAGGGGTTTCCTTCCATCTGCTTTATCATTTTGGTCTCTACCTTTTCTAATTCTGCTTTAACCTTTTTTAGATATGGTGACCAGAACTGCACACAATATTCAAGGTGCGGTCACACCATGGAGGGTTATAAAGACATTATAATATGTTCTGTCTTATACATGCACTTCACACACAGACTTAACAATCAAAGGAGAGTTATTTATTTCTAGTAGTAATGAAAGGCAGATTACAATAAGATATTTCCATGTCCCTGGAGGATTTACAATTTAAGTTTGTATGTGAGGCAATGGAGGGTTAAGCAACTTGCCCAAGCCCACAAGCAGTGCTAGTGGGCTTTGAACACTGGTTTCCTTGGTCATAGGTGACTGCTCTAATCA
Organism: Ichthyophis bannanicus; assembly: GCA_033557465.1. NCBI lineage: Eukaryota > Metazoa > Chordata > Amphibia > Gymnophiona > Ichthyophiidae > Ichthyophis > Ichthyophis bannanicus. The sequence continues at coordinate 306,209,269 of CM066032.1, read as the reverse complement.
CTAAGCTACCCTGAAGCTAAATTATGCATCTTTTACAGGATTGTTATGGGAGGGCTAGTATTGGGATGATCACGCTGGTGGAGTTTAGCGCATTTTTCCTAGCAAAAATGGTGCTAGTACTCATTTGCAGGGCTTTTTCATTAATACATAAGGACCAGGGGCCAATTTTTACAGGCAATGAAAAAGGTGTGAGTACTCCATATCACTACATACCCTGTAAAAAAAAGCCCTGGTTCAGATCTGTAACTGTGAAGCAACAAAGGAAGAGGGTTTTGGATTTGTTAAGAACTGGGCAACATTCTGGGGAAGGTGGGAGAGCTTTTCCGAAAGGACAGGCTCCAACTTAGCCAGGATGGAATCAGGCTGCTGGCATTAACGGAGTAGCTCTTAAAGTAGAAAATGGGGGAAAGCCCACAGTCACCCAAGAGCACATGGTTTGGAATGAAGTATCTTTGAAGGATAGTAGCAAAACAGGGAAGTTAGGGCATCTTGATAGAGAGGTTCCAATAATGGTTAAAGTAACCCGGGTGCCTTTAAGGAAAAACTACACCGTGTTGAAAGATTCCAAATTACCCCTGTAATCCAATAGCCAGACTTTTAATATGAACAAAAAACAAACTTTTAAATGCCTGTATGCAAATTCTAGAAGTCTAAAAAATAAGATCACCGAGTTAGAATATACAGCACTGGCATCTCAGAGACCTGGTGGAAGGAGGATAACCAGTGGGACACTGTGATAACAGGCTACAAACTATATTGCAGTGATAGGTAAGATCACATAGGTGGAAGGATGGCCCTATATGTTAAAGAGGGCATTGAGTCAAACAGTATAAAGGTTTTGCAGGAAATAAAATACACTGTAGAATCTTTATGGATAGAAATTCCATGTAAAAAGGGGAAGGGAATGGCAGTGGATGTGTACTACCGTCTGCCTGGCCAAAATGAACAGACAGATGACAAAATGCTAAAAGAAATTAGGGAAGCCTGCAAAGTTTACAACACAGTAATAATGAGAGATATCAATTATTCCAGTATTGACTGGTTCAATATTACATCAGGCCATGCTAGGGAAATAAAGTTTCTAGGTGAAATAAATCTCAGCTTCATGGAGCAGCTGGTTCAGGAACCAACTCGAGGGGACGCTATTTTAGATCTAGTTCTTAGTGGAACACAGGATCTAGTGCAAGAGGTAATGATGTTGGGGCCGCTTGGCAATAGTGATCATATTTGATTTAATAAATGGCAGGAGAATAACAAGAAAACCGACTGCACTAGCATTTAACTTTCAAAAAGGAGACTAGGATAAAATGAGGAAAATGGTTAAAAAAAAGTAAAAGGAGCAACTGCAAAGGTTAAGAATCTACATCAGGCCTGGGCGTTATTTAAATATACTGTCTTGGAAACCAAAACTAGGTGTATTCTAGGCTTTAAGAAAGGTGGAAGGAAGGCCAAATGACAGCCAGCATGGCTTAAAGGTGAGACCAAAGAAGCTGTTATAGTTAAGAGAAAATCCTTTAGAAAATGGAAAAAAGAGCCAAAAGATGAAAACAGGAAAGAACATAATTATTAGCAAGCTAAATGCAAGGCATTGATAAGGCAGACAAAGAGAAATTTGAAAAGAAGCTTGCCATGGAAGCAAAAGCACATAATAAAAACTTTTCAAATACATTCTTATAAAAACGCCTATTGGTTGACGTTGCTTTTAGGCCTCCATGCTATCAGCCAGAATCAGTTCCTACATACTCTATATGGGTATATTCCTCAAAGAGGTCATTAAGGATTTGAAGTTAATGGCTCCTCTTCTCCCTGATGACAAGAGGGCAGATTATCACACCCTTATAAAGCATGCTCAGAATGTCTCAAATTTGTCAATAGAGCAACTTTTGATTGCTTTGAGTGCATCAGCTGAACTACATCCATCTGCTTTGGTGCACGCAGGATTGCTTGGCTGCAAGTATCAGATCTTGAACAATGGACTTTTTGATAAGCCGGATAATATCCCTTGCACTGGCGAAAACCTTTTTGGCAAGGATTGGCAAGACAAGGCCTCTCAGTTGGAGTCTGAGAACACTACCCTGAATAGGCTCTGCCAACCTAGCTATGAAGAAGGCAGCAGCAAAGAAAGCCTTCTTCAATAAAAAGAAGAAGTATTATCCTTCTTATACCCCTGCTGTTCAGTGTCAGCATCGTGCTCCTCAGAAGGGACAGCAACCTCCAAAACATCAAAAAAAGGCTCAGACTCCTAAGTCTCAGCCACCTCAGCAGGCTCAGGCTGCTCTGGGTTTTTGACTCCTTTCTAGAGAACATAGCTGTCCTGCCTGTGGAGAATCCCGACCCTATCCACATTCCCGGCAGATTCTGCCATTATGCCCACAGATACTGTCCACTGCTTTGAGGTGATGAGATGCTAACAATAGTATGGGAAGGACACAGCTTCATCTACGAAGCCTACCACCCCCCACTCAGCCCCCTCTCACTGCTCTATTAGTACAAGAGGTCACCTCCCTTGCAGGGCGCAATAGTGGAGGTTCCAACATTCCAGCAGGGAATGAGCTTCTATTCTCCCTACTTTCTTATTCCAATGAAAACAGGGGGATACGGGCCCATTCTGGACCTCAAGGACCTAAAAAGCATCTTCTATGGGAGAAGTTCAAGATGGTCTCCAAGGGGATCCTTCTTCCCTATCTTCAGAGTCAGGACTGGCTCTGTTCTCTAGATCTAAAGGAAGTGTATACTCATGATCTTATCCATTCAGAACACAGAAAATTCCTGCACTTCATGTTTCAGGGAAGAAACTATCAATACAGTATCCTGCCTTTCAGCCTTGCCTCTGCCCCAAGAGTCTTCACAAAATGCATGGCAGTAGTAGCTGCATTTCTAAGGACTCTAAGGATATTTGTCTTCCCTTCTTAGACGACTGACTCATAAGAGCAAGCACCTCTCAAGAGGCCAGTCTGTTCCTCTCACGCACCATACAGGTGTTACAACGCTTGGGATTTGTCATAAATCTTCCAAAGTCCCAACTCGTCCCCTCTCAAACTCTAGAGTTCATAGGGGCCCTCTCAAATACTCAGCAGTCAAGGGCATTCTGCCCAAACTCTGCTGCACTCGTCTCAATCAGCATCTCAGGCATCTCTCAAGAACTATCTTACTGCTCGAGAAATGCTACAGTTTCTGGGTCATATGCCATCAACGGTATATGTAGTTCCATATGCCTGTTTACACATGTACATAGCCCAATGGACACTGGCATCCCAGTGGTCTCAAGCATCAGGTCGCCTAGGGGACAAGATAAAAGTCTCTATCCTTCTGGTCTCATCTCTCCAGTGGTGGCATTCCCCAGAAAATCTCCTTCTAGGATAACCTTTTCAGATGCCTGCACATCAATGTACCCTGACGACGGATGCATCCAAACTGGGCTGGGGAGCCCATCTGGGATCTTTTTCTCCACTCAAGGCCTCTGGTCTCAGCAGGAGTCACAATTCCACATAAATGTGCTGGAGCTCAGAGCCGTTCTCAACACTCTCAAAGTGTTCCAGGACCATCTTCGTTGCCGCAGAGTCCTAGTCTAAACCGACAATCAAGTAGCAATGTTCTACATGAACAAGCAAGGTGGAACAGGTTCTTGGACCCTTTACAACGAGGCTCTACATCTCTGGTCCTTTGCCATACATCATCGCATTCACCTCCAAGTGGTGTATCTCCCGGGCAAACACAATGTTTTAGCGGACAGACTAAGTCGAATCCTTCTCCCCCATGAGTGGTCTCTTCATGTAGACACAGTCTCCTACATTTTTCAAATCTGGGGGACTCCAGAGATAGACCTTTTCACAAGTCCTCAGAATGCCATGCTCCCTCGCTTCTGTACCAGGACTCTTGCACCGGACAGCCAACAAGTGGATGCTTTTCACTTCCACTGGGGACATGGCTTCCTATATGCCTTCCCTCCTATTCCCCTAATTCCCAAGACTCTTTTCAAACTCCAGACGGACAGGGGCTTCATGATACTCATAGCCCCATGCTGACGGTGTCAACTGTGGTACCCTTTTCTTCTACGTCAGTCTCAGGCTCAACCCATAGATCTGTGTTCTGCTCCAGATCTCTTCTCTCAGGAGCCGGGGACATTGCTCCATCCCAATCCACAGTCTCTCCATCTCACAGCATGGCTGCTGAAGGCATAGCCTTCCAAGGTATTAACCTTCCCCAGGAAGTTAAGGACATCCTCTTAGCTTCTAGCAAGCCATCCACCAGACAGTCCTACACTTTCAAGTGGTGCAGGTTTTCTTTCTGATGTTCTCAGAAGAATCTTAATCCCTTCTCAGCTCCGGTGAAGGCGCTGCTTGAGTATCTCTTCCACCTATCTTTTTCTGAACTCAAAACCAATTCAGTAAGAGTAAACCTAAGTGCAAATTGTGGCCTCTCACATGTCCTTAGATAGCCAACCCATCTCCTCTCAGCTGCTCATAGCACGCTTCATGAAGAGTCTTCTATTAACCAAGCTTCCCATTAAGACACCACTAGTGGCATGGGACCACAATGTTGTTCTAGGACTGCTTCTCAAGCCGCCTTTTGAACCTCTAGCCACTACGTCACTTTTCTCACATGGAAAGTCATCTTCCTCATTGCCCTCACATCAGCAAGGCGCATTAGTGAGCTCCAGGCCTTAGTGGCTGACCCACCTTACACACTGTTCCACCATGATAAGGCAGTCCTTAGGACTCATCCTCACTTCATGCCAAAGGTGGTCTCACCCTTCCATTTGAACCAGTTGGTCTACCTCCCTGTGTTTTTCCCTAGACCACACTCATCTAGAGAAAAAACAACCCTCCACACTCTGAATTGTAAATGTGCCTTAGCTTTTTATCTTCAGAGGACTTGAGAGCACTGGAAAGCTTCTTCAGCTGTTCATCTCCTTTGACTTCCACCTTTTGCCAGTCTCCAAACGTACTCTCTCCAAGTGGATAGCAGACTGCATCACTTTTGCTTATGAGAAGGCAGGACTCTCCCTTTAAGGCAGGGGTGGGCAATTCCGGTCCTGGAGGGCCGCAGACCAGTCAGGTTTTCATGATGTCCCTAATGAATATTCATGGACCTATTTCCATACAATGGAAGGCAGTGGATGCAAATGGATCTCATGAATATTCATTAGGGACATCATGAAAACCTGATTGGTCTGTGGCCCTCCAGGACCGGAATTGCCCACCCCTGCTTTAGGGTCATGTCACTGCCCTTAATGTTCGAGCCATGGCTACCTGGATGGCAAATCTACGATCTGTATCTATTGACCAGATCTTCAAAGCAGCAGCTTGGTCTTTGGTCCATACCTTTGCTGCTCACTGCTGCCTGAACAAAAACTCCCACCAGGATGTCATGTTTGGCCAGGCTGTTCTCCAGCATCTCTTTCAGACTTTAAACAACTCTTACCCTCCATCCTGGATTTTGATACCAGACATCCATGGAGGATACATGACCTCTTTAGGCATACCTGGGGCAAACCACAGCCAATTCTGAAGTCATCTCTCTGGCATCTTCTAGCTAGGGGGTCCCATATGTGAAGACTACATTCCTGCTTGTTTCTGGAGATAGTGTAGTTGCTCACCTATAACTGGTGATCTCTGGGAACAGAAGGAATTTAATCTTCACAACCCACCCTCCTCCTCTAGGAGTTGTAGGTCTTCTTTTCTTTCTCTCCTTTTATCTCAGCTACAAACTCAATTGAGGAGGGAGAGCTACAAAGGTGGGAAGGCAGCTATGCAGGCACAATGGGATGCTCCCAAAAGCTTTCCTATTGGATGTTGGGGAGCATTCCCATGTGTGCTGCATTGGTACTGACATTACCCATATGTGAAGGCTAAATTCCTGCTGTGCCCAGGGATCACCTGTTACAGGTGAGTAACTTGCTTTCTTTGCTTCAGTCTTTACTGAAGAAAATGTAGGAAACCTACCCATGTCAGAAATGATATTAAAGGTGATTTATCAAAGGAATTGAAACAAATCTTGATGAATCAGGAAGATGTATTATAGCTATTTGATAAACTAAAGAGCAGCAAATCACCTGGTCGGATGGCATGCATCTCAGGGTGATGAAAGAGCTGAAATATGAGATTGCAGACCTACTGTTAGTAATCTGTGAACTATCCTTAATATCATCTGTAGTACCTGATGATGGAAGAGTGACCAATGTAACGCCAATGTTTTAAAAGGATTACAGGGGTGATCCTGGAAACTACAGACCAGTGAGCTTGACATCTGTAACAGGCAAAATAGTAGAAACCATTATAAAGAACAAAATTACTGAACATGTGGATAGTCGTGGCTTAATGGCAGGAAGCCAACATGGATATAGCCAAGGAAAGTCTTGTTTCACTAATCTGATATATTTTTTCAAAGGTGTGAATAAACAGGTAGATAAAGGTGAGCCGTTTGATATAGTATATCTGGATTTTCAGAAAGCCTTTGACAAGGTTCCACAGTGGAGAAAGGTGAATAGTGAAATACTCCAGGAATGTGTGCTGGGCTTGCTGCTTTTTATCATTTTCATAAGTGACCTGTAAAAGGGAATAATTTGCGGATGACACAAAATTATTTAAGTTGTTAAAATGCAAGAGGATTGTGAAAAATTGCAAGAGGATATGATAAATTGGGAGACTGGGCATCCAAATGGCAGAAGAAATTTAATGTGGACAAATGCAAAGTTATGCACTTAGAGAAGAACAATCCAAACTACAGTTACACGATGCAAGGTTCCACATTAGGATTCACCATCAGGAAAAGGATCTGGGCATCATCGTGAATAGTACATTGAAACCCTCTGCTCAGTGTGCAGCCACAGCCAAAAAAGTAAATAGAATGCTAGGAATCATAAGAAAAGGAATAAAAAATAAAAGCAAAGATATTAAAATGGCTCTGTATTGCTCCATAGTGCGACTTCATCTCGAATATTGTGTGCAGTTCTGGCCACCAGATCTTTAAAAGGATATAGCAGAATTGGAAAAGATACAGAGAAGAGTGACCAAAACAATAAAGGGGATGGTAGGATATCTCTTTGAGGAAAGGCTTAAAAGGTCAGGTCTCTTCAACCTGGAAAAGAGACGGGTTGAGGGGAGATATGATAGAGATCTATAAATTAATGAATGGAGTAGAATAGGTGAATATAGAGCAGTTATTTACTCTTTCAAAAAATAGAAAGACTAGGGGACATGCAATGAAGCTACAATGTGGCACATTTAAGACTAATCAGAAAAGTTATATTTTCTCTCAAAGCACAATCACATTCTGCAATTCATTACCAGAACATGTAGTAAAATCTGTTAGTATAACTGGGTTCAAAACAGGTTTGGATGAGTTCTTGGAGGAAAAGTCCATAAACAATTAACTGAGGAAATTTACTGCATACCCTGGGATGAGCAGCATGGAATGTGTATAACTTTGAGAACCAGACGGTATTTGAGACCTGGAATGGCCACTGTTGGAAATGGATACTAGGCTTGATGGACCCTTGGTCTATCCCAGTATGGCATTTCTTATGTTCTTATGTCCTTATTTTCTTGCTCATTTTCTGGAATCACTGAAAGAGAAGCCTTACATATCTGGGACCAGTATTTTAAAGGTTTTAGCCTGTTATTAGGATCAGCTAAACCCCAATATTTAGCGGCACTAACTGGCCAGTGCCGCTGAAGTCTTCCTAGACTATCTTGGTCCTATCTGGATAGTGCCAGGGAGTGATCTGTGGATGGGGCAGCGATGGTCCCAGCACATATCCAATTAACAGCAATTTTCAGCTTGCTAACTGGATAAGTAATTGCACTAAGTTAGGGAATGTCAAAAGCTGTCTTCTTTATGTATGTTGCTATCCGGATAGCGGCTGAATATCATCACTACCATGATAGCAACAGAGGTCGGTGCTGAAACCAGAAATTCCTTGCTGGAGGATATCTGTCATACAGTGCTGAAATCCAGTTTAGCCAACCAAAGACAAGACAGGACAGGCTTGGTATTTATAACATATAATTTTCCCTCCAATATGAGGTCTTCTCTTTCCATTACCATCTTGATAAGGAGAACCCTCCCAATTCTGGAAATACTGGGTAGAATAAAAGTTCATCAAGAACAGGCATAAATATTAGCGTATACTTTTTAAAATACACATATAAAAGTGTGCACCGGCTTGCACCTCACATACTTTTAGGCATGGTCAAAATTTTATAAGAGGTATTTTACATGTGAAATAGATTTATAATTATCCTTCACAAGCTCTATATGGCCTTCAAACGGTTCAGATCATGGTTGCTACTGCCAGGATGATCTATGACTAAAGTTTCAGAGAGTATGTAACCCCCAATTCTGACTACACTGTCTTCCAATTTTTGTCAGATCACAGTTTAAGTGCCTGTTTAATGTTTTAAATGTTGTATGGGAATGGCCTGATAATTTTGTCTGAGAAAATTAAAAATTGTACCCCTGATCATAGCCTAAGATCTAGAGATATCTTTCAGCTTTGTGTTTTCTCGATCAAAGACTGTAGGCTTGTGAGTACTCGCTCTCAGGCTTTCAGTTGCATAGCTCCAGTCCTTTGAAATTCGCTTCCAAAACAACTGCGTCCAGAGAAATATCTAAGTTTCAGTACCTTTTGAAGACATTGCAATTTAAGAAAGTCTTCATTGTTTAAACAGCGATGTTATCCTTCTGTTTTAGCATTATCGTATTTTATCTATGCTGTTTTTTATTGTGTAGAATTCCAGAGGTGTTGGAAGAGGCTATTTACTCTGAAACTCTCCTTAGTACTTGTGTTTGTTTGTTCTGCTGATATCAATCAATATATAATTGCGTTAAAAAAATGTTTTATCCTTTGTTCATGATCTTTTTGTAAAGATGTATCATGACTGATTACATTATGGATTATCCATAGCCTGCAGCTAATGAGAAGAGATTAAATAAAAATATTTAAGTATGCCTTTAGATTGCATGTGTAGGCTTTGCAACCCAATTTGATGATATGTTGATAGTGTTTGATAAAACTACTTTCTTAAATATTGTTTGCACTTGGGGAAGTCTGCTTGGCAAAGTATGATAGAACATATGCTCTCTCAAATCCTGCAGAAGGCTAAAACCATAAGGTTTACAGGTAAAACATTATAAATCTTTATGGTTAGGAAAATCTGCTTGTCAATAAAAATAGGGAGAGAGATAAAGCAAGAGAAGCATATGGCAATAATAATGAATGGAATTTCAAGTCTATGGCTCAGTTCAGTTGAGAGTTGCCTTCCTTTTACAATAGATTCTTACTTAATGTATTAAAAACAAGTAAAATCTACACCTGTGGGTAGGGGCGGCCCAAGGGGGGGTGCAGGGCCATGTGCGGAGATTAATTGCGGGGCCTCATTTGCATAAGGCCCCTCATTTGCATAAATATTTGCATGATGTTAACATGCGCTTTTAGTAAACATGCCTCTTAATGAGTATCTGGATAAAGAAAGACTAACAGATTTCTACATTACTATATTGCAGTGACAACCGCCAGGCCCATTAGGAAGTACTATAAACACTGACCATTAAGAACCCATAGCAAATCCACCATATCATAACAGCACTGCCAGGACTCACAAAGCACCAAACCCTACTTATCAAAAGGCAACACTGCAGATATTAAACCAATACATCTTAGAGAATACCAATACATCTCACTGGGGGAAAGAGAACAAGTGGGACTGTCAAACAGAAACTACATGAACAGAATACCTCAGCTCGGTTACACAGAAAATAGACCATCACCACACAAAGAACAAGGGATCACAATTTAGATATAGGAAGATAATAATTAAACTGGGAACCCAAAAAGCCAAACATGAAATGTACAACACTGGAGAAATAAAACTATAAAGTAATTTCCTCTTGCACTAAACAAAAATGTAAAGATGTTAGCAATACACACTTCCCAGACCAGATATATTCCAGTTAATAGTGGAGGAGTGGCCTAGTGGTTGGGGCAAGGTACCGAAGGTCAGGGGTTCAAATCCCACTAGAGGACAGCAACCTTGGGCTGGAAGGACTGGGGTTTCTAGTCCCACAGGTGCTCCTTGTGGTCTTGGGCAAGCCACTTAACCCTCCATTGCCCATGTTCCCTGTAAAATAGTTATCTCCATGTTATAATGCCCTGTTCAATGTAATTTCAGTTTGTTTAATGTGAACCACCTTGATATCATGAAAGGCAGTATATAAGAAATGTTAAATAACTTAATAAATTCAAAATAAAAAGTATTTTTCTACCTTCTGTTTTGGATTTTATTTTTCAGCTGCAATTGCTCCGGTCACTTTCTTATGGTTTCTTCGTGTCTTCTGTGAGCTATCCATTTGTCCTTTCTTCTCTTTTAGATTTTTTCCATTCTTTCTCTATATCTGCTTTAACAAACTGATATTTCCCCTTTTACTCTTGCCCCCATTTCTTCCCTTATTCCTTTATCATCCACTCAAATTTCACCCTTCCATTCTCAATCCCCACTTACTCTCCCAATACCCAGCCCATCGTAGACTTTTCTTCCCTCCCACACAAAATATCTTTTCCCCTCTCCATTCTCATTCTCATTCCCCATCCCCAATCCTTTCTAGTCCCCCCCCCCAAATCAGCTCCCTTATAGTTCTTGACCCACCCAACACCCACTTCCTTCTAGTCAAATTCTCCCAAGCCCCCACATCAGCCCATTTCCAGTCCTAGCTCCCCCATCAGCCAATTTCCAATCCTAGCCCCCCCATCAGCCCATTTCCATTCCAAGCTCCCCCATCAGCCAATTTCCAATCCTAATCCCCTTGACATCCCATTTCCAGCCTTATTCCAACTCCCCTCAGCCCGCTTCCAGTCCTATTCCAGCCCCCATCAGCACATTTCCAGTCCTATTCCCCCATTAGCCATTTCCAGTCCTATTCCAGCCCTTCACCCATTTGCAGTCCAAGCTTCCCCCATCAGTCCATTTCCAGTCCTAGCCCCCCATATGCTCTTTTCCAGTTCCAATCCTAGCCCCCTCGCCAGCCCATTTCCAGTCCTGTTCCAGCCCCATTAGCCCATTTCCAGTCCTAGCCCCCCATATGTTTTTTTCCAGTTCCATTCCAGCCCCCCATCGGCCCATTTCCAATCCTAGCCCCCTTGTCAGCCCATTTCCAGCCATATTCCAGCCCCCATCAGCCCATTTCCAGTCCTATTCCAGCCCCCATAATTCCATTCCCAGTCCTAGCCCCCCATATGCTCTTTGCCAGTTCCATTCCAGCCCCCCCATCAGCCCATTTCCACTCCAAGCTCTCCCATCAGCCCATTTCCAGCCCCCTCGTCAGCCCATTTCCAGTTCTAGCCCCCCCCCCAATCACAGCCCATTTCCAGTCCACGTTTCCCCCCATCACAACCTATTTCCAGTCCTAGCCCCCCTCCCAGCATCACAGCCCATTTACAGTCCTAGCCCCCCCCAATCACAGCCCATTTCCAGTCCAAGTTCCCCCGATCACAGCCCATCCAGTCCTAGCCCCCCATCACAGCCCATTTGCAGTCCTAGTCCCCCCCATCACAACCCATCCAGTCCTAGCCCCCCTCCTCTGAACAGCCCTGCGACTGTCTAAGGGGCTTCAGAGGGAGCCAGGGAAGCCTGCGCGAGGCCCCAGGCTCCCTTTGCACAGCCGCCAGCATGAAGAGCTTTTTCTCTCATGCTGGCAGCTGTTTCTGTGAAGCCGCGAATGCTGGGAAAGGTTAAAGGAACAAGCGAAAATCCACATATGGATGAATGTCACCGACAGAGCCCGCACAGGAACGCTTTCCAGCGTCCAATTGGAAAGCTTTTGGGAGCATTCCACTGTGCCTGCGTGAATTCCTTCCTGCCTTCCCAACTCCCTCTCCTCAGTTCTTCATTTTCCCCTGAGCCAGCAGGAAGCAAATCCTGTTGTTGCAGAAAAACAGTCTTTTTTTAGGATATCGTCTGCCTTCCCGTCGACACCAGCACCATCAAAGACATCGCTGATTCCCCTATCCTTTCTTTCTTCTTTTTACTTAATTTCCAAAAACAACAACAAAAAAATTTTCAGGCACCTCGATGCCATCTTAGGCGTTAAGCCTACCATATCTTCTATTGACGGTATGGAGAAGCCAACTAGTGGTTTCAAAAAATGTGCTAAATGTTCCAGCACTATATCAGTGACTGACACCCATGACTGGTGCTTAAAATGCCTCAGGCCAGATCACCAGCCAAAAGATTGTCCCCTTTGTCAAAAGATGACACAGAGAGGCCTACAGAACCGGATCTCTAAACTTGGGACACTTTTCCCCTTGGATGCAGTATCCTTGGCTTCCACATTATCGAGGGCCTTGTCCTCCTCCCATGGATCGCAGGTATTGGCAGTCTAAGCACAAGTCTTAATCGAAGAAGGAGAAACCCTCCAGAGGTAGATCTCTTTCCAACCACCGAGATCCCTCAGGCCTTGCCCTGAAGGAGTATCTGCCTGCCAAACAGCCCCAGCGGGAGGCTCTGTCCTCCAAATCCATCGAGGGGTCCCAGGATGCTCCCGAGGCCTCGACCTCTGGAGAGCTACTGGTGTCATGCCCCAGGATGGTGGTGCAAGTACCCACCACGATACCCAAGCATCGGCAACATCAGTGGATCAGCACATACTGTCCATCGAACGGAGCTTGGCAGCTCTCATGGCAGCCTAGTACCTATAAAACCATTGGCGCCAGGCACCGCCCCATCAGTACCAGTACCAACATAGACACCGGTGGCGGGTACAGCCATGCAGATGGCATCGGCATCCCCATCGGCACCTCCCATGCCCTCACTTGAGTCTGTCACTGATACTGGTACCTAGCCCGGGCAGTTTACTGAGGCCAATACCTCGAAGCATCAGTATCAGCATCAAGCTTTGGTTGAGCACCATGCCCGTCAATACTTTGAGTCCTCCGATTCTGATTCCAATGTTTCGGATACAGAGTCCCTCAATTCCTGGGGGCCCTAAGACCTTCCGTCAGAGTCTTCCCTGCCGCAACAGCGATGCATGTCGCCTCCGGAAGACATGCCCTTCTAGGAATTCATTTTGAGACCTAGCTAAGGGTCTCTCCATCACTGTAACATCAGAAAAGGAGCCCCTCCAATACCCAACAGCACCCAAGGAGGCAGCCACTCTGCCAGTGCACCGCATTCTGCATGTTCTTATGCTCTGTATGTGAGAGACACAACTTACAGTCTCACCTTACAGTCGTCAACTCGATACCATGTACTGGATACTAGAGTGTCTGACCTTCCAGAAGCCGCAGCTTCCACACCACTCCATGGTGGTTGAATCGGTGATGTGCCAATTCAAAAGCTCAAAGACTTACTCCTCAAATTCTCCAGGTAGGGAATCAAGGACTATCTGTGCCTTTGGGCAACAATGCTTCCAGGCAACCATGCTCTTGACCAGGATTAACTCCTATATTCTCTACATGGAAATGTTCCTTAAGGAGGTATCCAGGGGTTTCAAAGCATTTGCTCCTCTCCTCCCAGATGACAAGAGGGCAGACTATCTTGCCCTAGTCAAGCAAAGCCTAAATGTATCCAAATTTGTCAATAGGGCCACCTTCGATGCCTTTGAATGTACAAGCAGGGCCACAGCCATATGCATGGGGGCCCATAGAACTGCATGGCTTCAGGCCTCAGATCTTGAACAATGGGTTCAAGACAAGCTGGGCAACAATCCTGCAGAGGGGAGAACCTCTTTGGCAAAGACTGGCAAGATAAGGCCTCAATTAGAGTCAGAGAACACTACTCTAAAGTGACTATCCAGAGTCACAGCTGACCCTGCTAGGAAGAAGACATCTGCAAAGAAGTCTTTCTACAATAATAATAAGTTATTATCTTCTTATCCACCAGCTTCTCAGTACCAGGGTCAGGCCCCACAGAAGAGGCAGTAGCCTCCTAAGTAACAGAAGAAGTCACAGGTGGCTAAATCTCAATCAGCTCCCCAGCCACAGTCTGTGCCTGGTTTTTGACTCTTTCCAATTGCCACCCTGCCTCTGGAGGAACCCCGCCCCTTCCACATAGCAGGCAGACTATGTCACTACACCCACAGATGGCACCTTATCACCTCAGAGCAGTGGACACTAACCATAGTCCAGGAAGGGTGCAGACTATATCTACAGACTCTGCCTCCCTCCATTTTCACGGGGAAAAATCAAACGCAACCCCCACTCACTGCTCTCCTACAGGACGAGGTGTCCTCTCTGCTGTCTCAGGGCACCATAGAAGAAGTCCCTGCATCCCTCATCTCTGTACTTTCTCATCCCAAAGAAAACAGGAGGATACAGGCCCATTCTGGAACTCAGAAACCTCAACAAGTTTCTAGTCCACGAGAAGTTCAAGATGATCTCCCTCGGAACTCTTCTTCCCTACCTCCTGAGTCAAGACTGGCTCTGTTCTCTAGATCTAAAAGAAGCATACGCTGATATCCTCAAACATCCAGGATACAGGAAGTTTCTACGTTTCATTTTTCAAGGAAGACATTACCAATACAGAGTCCTCCCATTCAGACTCACCTCTGTCCCAAGAGTCTTCACAAAGTGCATGGTGGTTGTAGCCGCATACCTAAGATCTTTGAATATATTTGTCTTCCCCTACTTAGACGACTGGTTAATAAAAGCAGACACCTCCCAAGGGTTACTGCTCTCCTTGCATTGTACCATCATAGTACTACAACACTTGAGCTTTGTGATAAACTTCCCAAAGTCCCAGCTTGCTCCAACTCAAAACTTAGAGTTCATCGGAGCCTTACTAGGCACCCAACAGTCCAGGACTTTCCTGCCCCCAGCTCCACTGTGCCCGTCTAATTGAACTAGTGTCCCAGGCACTTCTAGGAGTACACCTGACCACCCTTGAGATGCTACAGCTCCTCAGACACATGGCCTCTACAGCACAAGTCGTTCCATATGCCTGACTACATATGCAGACCTGCCAGTGGACTCGTGCCGTCTCTGGGATAGAATCCAAGTCACTGCCCGACTGACCGCATCCCTTCACTGGTAGTGTTCTCCAGAAAATCTGCTTGTAGGGTCACCTTTTAAGATGCCTCCACTTCAATGCACCCTGATGACAGTTGCCTCCAAACTGAGTTGGGGAGCTCATCTGGGCAACCTGACTAAACAGGGGCTCTGGACAATGCAAGAGTCGCAACTTCAGATCAATCTTCTGGTACTTTGAGTTATCTTGAATGCCCTCAGGGTTCTTCAACACTACCTCAGGACACAACAGGTCCAAGTCAGGACAGACAATAAAGTTGCCATGTTCTGTGTGAGAAAGCAGGGAGGAACAGGCTCCTGGGCCTTCTGCGCTGAGGCTCTACAGTTGTGGTCCTTTGCCATTGCTCATCAAATACACCTCCAAGCAGTGTACCTCCCGGGAGAGTCAAATGTCTTGGCAGACAGACTGAGTGGCATCCTTCTTCCCCACGAATGGTCTCTCCATCCAGACACAACGTCCTACATCTTCCAGACCTGGGGAACCCCAGACATAGATCTTTTCATGACTCCCCAAAAGGCCAAGCTTCCTTGCTTCTGCACAAGTACTCCGACATCCACCAACCAGTGGATGCCTTCCGCCTACACTGGGGTCAGAGTCTGCTTTATGCTTTCCCTCCTATACCCCTCATTTCCAAGATGCTTTTCAAGCTTCATTCGGACAGGGGCTCCATGATACTCATAGCCACCCACTGGCCAAGGCAGCCATGGTTTCTCTGCCACTATGTCTGACTCAGACTCCATCTCTGCGATTGGGATCTGCACGCAATCTCCTCTCCCAGGACGACGGCTAACTACTCCATCCCAATCCACTGTCTCTCCATCTCACAGCTTGGTTGCTGAAAGCATAACATTCTAAGGCCTTTTCCTTTCCCAAGAGGTTAAGGAGATCCTTTTGGCTTCTAGGAAGCCCCCCACCAGATGTTCATATGCTTTCAAGTGGCGTAGATTTTGTGTCTGGTGTTCCCAGAAAGATCTTAATCCTTTTTTCTGCTCCAGTGGAGTCACTTCTCCAGAATCTCCTACATCTGTCATTGACAGGTATGAAGACCAACTCGGTGAGAGTCCACCTCAGTGCAATTGCAGCCTCTCACCACCTGTAGGAGAGCAATGAGTGGGGGTTGCATTTGATTTTACCCCATAAAAGTGGAGGGGGACAAAGTCTGTAGATATAGTCTGTACCCTTCCTGGACTATGGTTAGTATCCACTGCTCTGAGGTGATGGAAGGACAGCCCATCTCTTCTCAACTGCTAGTAGCCTGTTTCATGAGAGGTCTTCTCCTGTTCAAACCACTCATTAAGCCACCTCCAGTAGCTTGTGACCTCAACTTTGTTCTAGTGCAGCTTCTCAAGCTTTTGAACCATTAGCCATGAATTCACTAAAGTTTTTGTCTTGGAAGGTAGTCTTCCTAATTGCCCTCACTTCAGCTAGATTCACTAGTGAGCTTCAGGCTTTAGTGGCAGACCCACCCTATACCCGGTTCCACCATGAGAAAGTCATCCTTAGGACGCACCCACACTTAATGCCAAAGGTGGTGTCTTCTTTTCATTTAAACCAGTCAATTTTCCTTCAAGTCTTCTTTCCCAGACTGCATGCCTCTCGTGCGGTACATAAGAATATAAGATATGCCATACTGTGTCAGACCAAGGTCCATCAAGCCAAGTATCTTGTTTCCAACAATGTCCAATGTAGGTCACAAGTACCTAGCAGTTTCCCCAAAAGAAACAGGTTCCACGATGCTTGTATTGGGCCAAGCAGTGGATTTCCTGGGTCCCCTTTAATAATGGTTTATGGACCTTTCCTCCAGGAACTTGTCCAAACCTTTTTTAAACCCAGCTACACTAACAGCTTTTACTACATCCTCCAGTAACAAATTCCAGAGTTTGATTACACGTTGAGTGAAAAAATATTTTCTTTTATTAGTCTTAAACAAGTTACACTGTAGCTTCATTGAATGCCCCCTAGTCTTTCTATATTTAGATGGTGTAAACAATCAATCTACATTTACCTGTTCCACTCCATTCATTAATTTAGAGACTTCTATCATATCTCCCCTCAGCTGTCTCTTTTCCAAGTTGAAGAGCCCTAACCTTTTTAGCCTCTCTTCATAGGGGTATCCTTCCATCCTCTTTATCATTTTAGTGGCTCTTCTCTGTACCTTTTCTAGTAACGTTATATTCTTTTTAAGATACGGTGACCAGAAATACACACAATATTCAAGGTGTAGTCACACCATGGAACAATACAGAGGCATTATAATATCCTTTGTTTTATTCTCCATTCTTTTCCTTATAATACCTAGCATTCTATTTGCTCTCTTGGCTGCCACTGTGCACTTGGCAAAGGGTTTCAACATGTTATCCACGATGATGCCTAAATCTTTTTCCTGGGTGGTGGTTCCTAATGTGGAACCTTGCATCATGTAACCATAGTTTGGGTTGTTCTTTCCTAGGTGCATAACTCTGCACATGTCCACATTAGATTTCATCTTCCATTTGGATGCCCAGTCTTCCAAATTATCAAGGTCCTTTTTCAATTTTCCACAATCCTCATGGGTTTTAACAACTTTGAATAAGAACATAAGAACATAAGATATGCAATACTGGGTCACACCAAGGTCCATCAAGCCAAGTATCTTGTTTCCAACAATGTCCAATGTAGGTCACAAGTACCTAGCAGTTTCCCCAAAAGACACAGGTTCCTCAATGCTTGTTTTGGGACAAGCAGTAATATCACGGGTCCCTTTTAATAATGGTTTATGGACCTTTCCTCCAGAAACTTGTCCAAACCTTTTTTAAACACAGCTACACTAACAGCTCTTACTACATTCTCCAGTAACAAATTCCAGATTTTGATTGCACGTTGAGTGAAAAAATATTTTCTCTTATTAGTTTTAAATAGGTTACTCTGTAGTTTCATTGCTTGTCCCCTAGTCTTTTTATATTCTGATGACTTAAACAATCGATCTATGTTTACCCGTTTCACTTTATTCATTAATTTATAGACCTCTATCATATCTCCCCTCTGCCGTTTCTTTTCCAGGTTGAAGAGCCCTAACCTTTTTAGCCTCTCTTCAAAGGAGTATCCTTCCATCCCCTTTACCATTTTGGTGGCTCTTCTCTGTACCTTTTCTAATAACGCTATATCCTTTTTAAGATATGATGACAAGAATTACACACAATATTCAAGGTGTGGTCACACCATGGAACGATACAGAGGCATTATAATATCCTTTGTTTTATTTTCCATTCCTTTCCTTATGATACCTAGCATTCTATTTGCTCTCTTGGCCACCGCTGCACACTGGGTGGAGGGGTTTAAAATGTTATCCACGGTGACGCCTAAATCTTTTTCCTGGGTAGTGGTTCCCAATGTGGAATCTTATATCGTGTAAGCATAGTTTGGGTTGTTCTTTCCTAGGTGCATAACTTTGGACTTTTGTCCACATTAAATTTCATCTGCCATTTGGATGCCCAGTCTTCCAATTTATCAAGATCCTCTTGCAATTTTCCACAATCCTCTTGTCATCTTGTGTCATCTGCAAATTTGATTACCTCACTCATTATTCCCAGTTCCAGGCCATTTTCGAATATGTTAAAAAGCAGCGGACACAACATAGATCCCGGGGGTACTCCACCATTCACCTTTCTCCATTGTGTAAATTGGCCATTTAGCCCTACCCTCTGCTTTCTATCTTTTGACCAGTTCCTGATCCACAATAGTACACTGCCTCCTATCCCATGACTTTTTAATTTCGCCAAAAGTCACTCAAAAGGGACCTTGTCAAAAGCTTTCTGAAAATCCAGGTACAGTGTATCAACCGACTCCCCTTTGTCAATCTATTTATTCACACCTTCAAAAAAACATAACAGATTAGTAAGACAAGACCTTCCTTGGTTAAAGCCATGTTGAGTGTCTCCCATTAAGCCATGACTGACTATCTACATGTTCAGTAATTTTGTTCTTTATAATGGTTTCTACCATTTTTCCCAGTACTTATGTCAGGCTCACCAGTCTGTAGTTTCCCGGATCACCCCTGGAACCTCTTTAAAAAATTGGCATTACATTGGCCATCCTCCAATCTTCAGGTAATACACATGATTTTAATGATAATTCACAGATAGCTAATAGTAGGTCTGCAATCCCATATTTTTCAGTTCCTTCAACACCCTCGGATATATACCATCCAGTCCAGGTGATTTGCTATTCTTCATTTTATCAAATAGTTGTAATACATCTTCCCATTGTATCGCTATTTCTTTCAATTCTTCTGTGGCATCACCTTTAAATACCATTTCAGTCATGGGTAATATCTCTTCATTTTCCTCAGTAAAGACCAAAGCAAAGAATTCATTTAGTCTCTCCGTTATGGCCTTGTCCCCTCTTTGTGCTCCTTTTACCCCTGTATCATCTAATAATCCAACTGACTCTGTCACAGGGTTTTTGCTACAATGTACTTGAAGAAAATCTTTATTACACTTCTTTGCTTCCACAGCAAGCTTCTTCTCCAATTTTCTCTTTGCCTGCCTTATCAATGCCTTGCATCTAACTTGCCAGTGCTTGTGGTGTTTCCAGTTTTTGTCATTTGTCTCCTTTTTCCATTTCCTGAAAGATGCTTTTGTGGCAACAGGCTCTTTGACCTCACCTTTAAACCATGCTGGCAGGTTTTTGGACTTCTACTTTTCTTAAAGCGTGGAATACAGCTGGTCTGAGCTTCCAAGATAGTATTTTTAAATACCCATGCTTGATGCAAATCTTTAATCTTTGCAACTGCTCTCCTTCGTTTTTTCTTAACTATTTTCCTCATTTTATCATAGTCTCACTTTCGAAAGTTAAAAGGTAGTACTCTGAATTTCCTTACCACACATCCTCCATTTATTAAATCAAATGCGATCATGCTATGATCACTATTGGCAAGTGGCCCCAACACCCTTATCTCTTGCACCAGATCTTGTGTTCCACTAAGGACTAGGTCCAAAATGGCTTCCCCTCTGATTGGTTCATGAACCAGCTGCTCCAAGTAGCAGTCATTTATTTCATCTAGAAACTTTATCTCCCTAGCATGTCTTGCCATGACACTGACCCAGTCGATACCAGGGTAATTGAAATCACCCATTATTATTACTGTGCTGTAATTTTTGTTAGCTTCCCTGATTTCTTTAAGCATTTCATCATCCGTTTGTTCATTCTGGCCAGGCGGTCGATAGCACACTTTCACTGCCATTGCCATCCCCTTCCCCTTCTTACATGGAATTTCAATCCATAGAGATTCTACAGTGAATTTTGTTTCCTGCAAAACCTTTATCCTTTGTGACTCAATGCCCTCTCTAACATAGAGTGCAACCTCTCCACCAATTTGATCAGCTCTATCATTATGATATAGTTTGTACCCAGGTATTTAACAGCTTTTTTATACCACTTTATCATTTCAATCAAAGTGCTTTATATTGTAACTTAAATGTGGTAATGTACATTAAATAGGGACATTAACAACTTAGATTTTTCTCAGCAATGGAGGGTTTAGTGACTTGCCCAAGACCACAAGGAGTGCTGGTGTGAATTGAACCCTGGTTTCTGGGTTTTCAAGCCAGTGCTCTAACCATTAGGCTACTCCTCCACTCCTGTCCCACTGGTTGTCCTCCTTCCACCATGTCTCTGAGATACCACTCATATCTAACCTCTCATTTAATGCTATATATTCTGCCATCTTATTTTTTAGACGTCTAGCATTTGCATACAAGCATTTTAGATGCCGTATTTTATTCATATTAATCTGGCTATCGGTAGACAGAGATAGTTTGAAATCTTTAAGCTCTGTCTGCTATATACATAAGGGCATTTGGGCTACTTTTGGCTTTATTGGAACCTCTTTGCTGATATGCCCTAACTTCAATCTTTCCTAGTATCCTTCAAGGATACGTTGTTCGAAACCATGTGCTCTTAGGTGACTGTCGGCTCTCCCCTATTATCAAGTTTAAAGGCTGCTCTATCTCCTTTTTAAAGGTTGATGCCAGCAGCCTGGTTCCATACCAGTTAAGATGGAGCCTATCCCTTCAGAAGAGCCCCTCCTTTCCCCAGAATGTTCCCCAGTTTCTAACAAATCCAAAACCCTCATCCTTGCACCATCATCTCATCCACACATTGAGGCTCTGGAGTTCTGCCTGCCTTCTGCATCCTGTGTGTGGAATGGGAAGCATTTCAGAAAATGAGACCCTGGAAGTTCTGGATTTCAACTTCCTACCTAAAAGTCTAAATTTAGCCTCCAGAACCTCCCTACCACACTTTCCTATGTCATTGGTACCCACATGTACCAAGACAACAGACTCCTTCACTATCTAATACTTTGTCTAGGTGGCGCGTGAGGTCTGCTACCATTGCACTAGGCAGGCATGTTACCAGGCGATCCTCACGTCCACCAGTCACCCAGTTATCTACATGCCTATTGATCGATACCAGATACAAGAGATACCAGAGGAGCAGCCATCCAAAGATGCCATGGAAGAACGGGAATCTGGAGGCAACAATGTGCATAACCTGGAGGAGAGGGAAGGAGAGGATCACATGGGTGAGGATACCATGGAAACACTACTACCACCATCGTCCTCTTTTGCCAATTGGGACCTACCTGCTGACATTGCGCTTTTGATGCATGGGGAGGGTAGCTGTGCTGCAGAGAAAGGCTATGTCAGCAGAAGGCAGAGTATCTTCAGCTATGTTGTGAGCAGCTGGACACCATGAAGCAGTCCTAGATGGTGCAGAGGGAACAGAGGGATCTCACACAGGCCCCCTGGAAGAAATGAGAGGACTTCATCATGACTTGTGGGAAACTTTCAGCCAGCATTGTTCTCTCTTCACCCCTGTGCAGTCTACCCAGTGCACAGGGCAGTACCTCAGCAGCTCACCATTTGCCAGTAGCACCTTCATGCATCAACAGAGGAGACAGACAGCAAAAAGCCACCCATACCACACAGCAGAAACCTCCACTGTGTGTTCCACCCTGCAGCTCAGAACCAAGTACACACTTTCCCCTTCTACAATAGCAACTAAGGTGGAGCAGAGGAGGAGGAGGGGGCTGATACTTCAAATCCCAGTGAGAGCAATGCACCACCCTCCACTGCCCCTGCCCTATCACTGTCAAGGGCAGGATGCAAGGGGTAGGATCACATGGGGAAGGGTGGGGGGGGGGGTAGGATAAAATATGTATCCTAGCTCCTTGGGAGCCATGGCAGATGTTAAGGTATGTAACTCATCCTAACACCACGGCAATTCTTGTGGCACCTATATGGCCGGCCTTTGCCTTCCCATATTTTATCATTGTTCCATTGGAGAGGTAGAACTTCCTGTGACAGGGGGAGAGGAATGGCCATGGGACTGTTTGATATTGGGTGGTGGGCATAGAGGGGTTGGGGGGGTTAGAGGTGGGTGTGTCAGGAAATTTGTGGGTGAGAATTGGCTGTAGGTGATACTCTTTGATATGCTTTGTGGGTGTGGTCTGGAGTTGATGATGGAGGAAGATGGATAGGAGGTACAAGTGCCCATGTGATGTGGTGCCATATATTGTAATAAATCACTTACCTTCACATGAAGTGTCTCTCAATTAGTTCATTTTGGGGTATCTAGCCTTGCCTGTATGGCTGCTCCATCTCCTCCTGGCTTGGGGCTGGCCCCTCCTTGGTATCTTTCTCTACAGTTAGGTCTTCAGGTGGCATTAGTTGTAGCCTCCTCGGCGCTAGGTTGTGCAACATGCAGCAGGTTACGAAGATCATGCACATTCAACTTGTGTTGTACATTAGCTCTAGATCTGTCCAGGCAACGAAAATGGGTCTTCAACTGGCCAAATATTCTTTCCATTATTACTCTGGTAGTTCCTTTGGATTAATTATATTTCTCCTCTACCTCAGTTCAGTGTGCCACAATCGGAGTCATAAGCGAGCTTCTCTATATCCTCTGTCACCTGCAAGGGATGGGGATATAGCAGACAGTGGGAAGAAGTGTTCATGATTCTAGACATAGCAGCCTCTTGGTCCCTGATTTATGTGCAACAGTGTTTACTAGCCCTTATCCAAAGACCTGAACCTGTGCATGATGTCAAAGGCTGCTGGCAGCCATGGCCCTGCAACATAACCTCTCCCTCATTCCTATGGGTGACACTGCAGACCAACAATCTTCCCACACCTCAGCAATCACTGCATCATTCCCTCTCTACAGCAGCCAGTGGCTATAGCTTGGTATATTGGAACATGCTGGTTTATCTTGGAGTGGAGCAGCTCAGGGACGGCCTGTCCACTAGGCATGCCAGGCGGCTGCCTAGGATCACAGACCATGAGGGTGGCACGGCAGCTTTGTGCTGCCACTTTGGTTCTCCTGGCAGGCCATGTACATCGGTACACATGGCCTGCCACTTCTGACCCTTCTCTGATGCAACTTCCTGTCAAAGGGGGGGGGGGGGGTAGAAGCGGCAGGCCATGCATACCAAAGCACATGACCTGCCACCGGCACCAAAGCAGCAGCACAGAGCTGCCACTTTTAAACTGACGCTGCCATCGCTGGCCCCCCAGAAGACAGAATTGGTGGGAGGGCGGCAGTTCAGTGTGATGTGGCTCAGCATGCGGGGCAGGATGGTACAGCATGGGGGAGGGGGCGGCACAACTGGAGCTCCTGCCTGTGATGGCAGAAATCTTTGGGCCAGCCCTGGAGTGGCTGTGGCTGAGAGGAGGAAGGAGAAATATGATACAAGGTGCACACCCCAAATAAGTCCTTTCTCCATGTGCCATGCTGTACCTGTTGCCAGCACATGCCTCAGACCTCATAATATGGTGAATAGGTGACCCCTTACCGAACACAATTTAGGATAGCTATCCAGAGAGTCGCCATGAGTCGACTCTGACTCGATGGCACTTAACAACAACAACGACATGCTCACCTTGTATTGGCTCAGTACCTGTCCTTGGATGCCCTCTCCCCCGCACTGCAGACATATAGCACTCTCCTTTCATTTGGTGCAGGGGTTATTGTTTTTGTGGAGCCTCAGGTTCTAGGATGTGTGTAATAAAAGTGGAATTTGCCCCTGGCTCCCCAGGTGCACTGACCATCATTCTCTCCAATGAGTTACACCTGACCTCCTTTCTCACAGCTCTGCTGCTTGCTCTATACTGTATGCAGATTGTTAGGATAACACAAGGGTCACAAAGTTAAGTCACTCCACGAGGGGGCTGAGCCAGTGTTAATGCAACAGAGTTACCGTAATAAGAGAGTTTGCGATCAGGAAGTTCCTTCTCCCTGATGCAGTTTTTGGATAAGAAATGCGGATGGCATCACAGCGTTGGAGTTGATGACATCTGCTGGCATTCATTCAAAGAGAGGGCAATCCATTTTTGGGCGATTTAATTACAGTGATTAATAGTGACTGAGGGAAAGTGAAAGAATCTGTTTGGATTGGTTGCTGTTATGAAAGCTTTTTATTTTTGAAAGTAATTAAAGGAAAAACGTGAAGTTTTTTTATGACCAGTGATGGAAGATGGATTGAAGGCTTTTTTAGCCTGAAATATCAGTTTCTGAGGTCTTTTTCCTTCCCTCAATCATAGGGTTAATATTGTATTTGTATTTGAGGATAGATTTGTTAAATATCTTTTTGGGGGATACACGATTTCCTGTTTTATTGGGATTATAATTGATAGTATGGTGCTTGCTCTGTATGGACATGTGCTGCAGGTACATTGTTCTGGGACTGCTGCAGGTCTCACCTTATATCCCTACCCACATGATACACCTGTGGCCTAGGTTCTCTGTGTGTTTACCTAGGAACCAGCTTCCAGTGATTTCTTCATTGCCGAAGTACTCATATATGCCTGACTGTGAGAAGATATAGGAATCATGGCATGAGTCTGGGAAGTGTGGAAAACATCAGTTATTTTGACCTGGGCATTGCAGACCATCTGCATATTCATCGAGTGGAAGGCCTTCCTATTTGTGTAGGTGGTTTCTGTCCCTCTTGGGGGCCTGAGAGACACATGTGTGCAGTCTATGACACCCAGCACTTCAGGGAATTGTGCCACCTCATGGACCTGCAGCATGGTCTCTCCTGCACAGTGGTGGAAAAAGCTATGTAGTCCATAGTTCTGGTGAAAAAAGCTGCCAAGAATTGGAAGATGCATTGGGATACTGCTGACTGACTGCGCCCTGCCTTCACTTCTTGGAAGTTGCCGTTGGCCAGGAATGTTAGGGCTTTGGTTCCCTTCAGGTTGTCAGGAATGGACTGATTTCTCTGTATGGAAGAGCAGAGGAGGGGCTCCAGCTCCAGACATAGCTGCCTTATCAACCTGGACTGGGTCAGACACTGCACCTAGTGCTTAGGACAGCTTAGAGCTGGAAAGACCAGGGTTCAAATCCCACTGACACTCCTTGTGGCCTTAGGCAAGACACTTAACCCTCCATTGCCTTAGGTACAAACTTTGATTGTAAGCTCTCTGGGGACAAAGAAATAATTACTGTGTCTGAATGTAACTTGCCTTGAACATCTACTGGAAAAGGTGAGAGTTAAATATTACTACTAGTAATAATAATAATAATCTGTAAGGCCAAGATATCGGAGCCTTGCCTGGTACACCTTCTGGTAGGGGTGACCTCTTTTCTTCCTCCTGTGCTCCCTGTGGGCATCCTCCTGCAGGACCAGTGCAAACCAGCCAGACACAGCGTCCATGTTTTCTACCCACCACCAACACCTTTGTGCCACCAACAAACATGCAGTGCTCTGTGCAACACTCAACCACTGACAAATGCAGTTTCCAAGTTACCAGTTCCAGGAGTGAGATTTCTTTTTGCCAGTTCTGGATTTAAAATTGCACTGCAATTTAGTATGGCACTTGTAGTCCCTGATGTTACCCATTGAAATTTGTCCTGCAGGTTCCATAATGTATCAGAATGAGATTGTCAGAAATCCAGGACTGGCTTAAAATCTCACTCCTGGAGCCGGGTAACTTGGCAGCTCTGTAGACGGTGACAAAAATTCTCTGCTACTCTCACTCATGCCAGACTCCACTCACACACCTCCTCTCCAGTCTGCGAACACACACAGGCATACATACACTCAAGATGTCATGGCATAGGCACACACAGGCACAGACAACACCACATGGGTTACGGGGAGGCACAGGGGAATGAACAACTGAACAGCCGGGGGGGGGGGGGGAGGTTTGCTCAGGGACTGGGAGGGGAACAAGGATGGATGGGGCTAGGGTTCAGCAAGCGGGAAACAACAGGATATGGTGAGCACTGCATAATAGAGACACAGAGGATATGCTACAAAGCACTGCTCGACAATCTCTCTCCAGTCCAAGCTCCTCCAGTCAGAATTACAAATTGCAGTCAGCATGGACAACGTTTCTTATGTATTTTTGATTTATAGCATGTGTGGAGCAGGAAATATCTACTAGGCCTGGCGCATTCAACCGCTTTGCGAAATATGTTTTGGGCATGCGGCTGCTTACTCCACCTTAGCCATGTCCAGAAACACCTCCAAACACGCCCACCCTCTGTCATCCTGACTTGGACATGGCTACCGCTAGGACTTGTGCCTTCAGCACATCTCAGCATTGGACATCTCAAAACACCGACATGGACATCACCATCTCATGCTTATATCTTTTAAAATAACCTCCCTTGTTAGGTTAGCCCCTACTGTACTTTCTATCAGTTTTCTTGATTATAATCATGCCAGGATTTCCAACTTCTATGCATCCTAATATATTGTATTTGCAACGTTTCCCTTAGATTATGTGTCAGATTCAGTAGAGTTGAAGGAACTATTTTTTAGGGCCTGATTAACTTCAAAATAAAAGAAAATTAAGACTCACATCCCTGATACAGTACCTTGATATACCCTGGTATGCCCCTTAAATATGTCTAGTAAATGCACATTTTGTGGACAATATTAAAAACATTTTATGCAGGTGAACATATTTACCCACTTAAAGAAAATTCCTCCCCTCATTACAAGCAAAGGTACATGTGCTGTTTTACATTGATTCATGTTTATAAGACCCATGCCAGTAATGTGCGTGTGGGCCATGTTACCAGCATTGGGGGCCCATGCTAAATTCAAGGGACATATATGTCCAGCCCCCTGCAGTTAGCATGGCCAAAGATGCTGCCCCTTGCAAACTGACACATGGATACACTAAGAGCAGCAAACATGGGTATTGCGAGCTAACACTCACACTAGCTGCATCTTGCTATCAATGCTTCCGTTCCACCCATGGCCCACCCAGTCCCTGCCCCAGTGCAAGATTTTTGGCTCTGGGGCCTGTGCTGCTTTTTAGCATAGTGCCCAAACTGCATGCTGAATCCCGCAGCACTAGGTAGCACGCTTTAGTAAACATACCCCATTGTGAGAAATGTTGCTCCTATCGGGCAGACTTAGGGGCATGTTTACTAAACACCGTTGCTGTGCGGGTTCCCGTTAGTGTGCTGGTGCCATATATGGAGTGGGTGGGTCAGGCAGAAAAAAGAAAAAAAACGCACCGTACTTGTGCGCATCGCGCAAATGTGCGGGGCCCAGATTAGCGCGTGGGAAGGCTAAGCGGGGCGCTGCTGGGTACACAGAAGGACACAGCCGTAGCACAACAGTGAAGAAAAAAACCAATGGTGCAGGGGTCATGGGTTCAATCCCCCAGTGTGCGTAACCAAAAAAGGTAGGGTGAGGCATGAATAGTAATGGTTAAAACATCTTTTTAGGAGGCATACCACATATGGCCGGCTGTAGGTGTTGCGCTGTTACGTTTGTGCGGCATCAATTAATATTTTGTGGCATGAGGCCTAGCACTGTAAAATCTGTGCTGCATTATGCGGCGCGCTGTATGTCGCCTGCGGTTCGTGCAGTATTGGGCTGTGCGCTGTACATCTCTTTCGTGTTGGGCGTCATTAGGTGGTGCCCTGTTAGTTGTGAACGGCATAAGGCGGTGTGCAAATGTCAATACACAGGAACTGAGCCGTAGCACAATGGTGAAAACATTAACTAATGGTGCAGGGGCTACGGGTTCAATCCCCCAGTGTGTGCAATCCAAAAAGGCTGGCTGAGTCATGAATAGTAATGGTCTAGAAATATATTTAGGAGGCAATACCACATTCGGGCAACTATAGGTGTTGCGCTGTTACGTGTGTGCAGCAGAAATTAATATTTTGCGTTATTATGCAGTGCGTAGTAAAATCTGTGGTGCATTAGGCGGCGCGCTGTACGTCGCCTGCGTATTGCACGGCATTAGGCTGTGCGCGGTACATCTTTTGCGTTTTGGCCGGCATTAGGTGGTGCTGTGTTAGTTGTGGATGGCATAAGGCGTTTCGCAAATGTCCATACACAGGAACCGAGACGTAGCACAATGGTGAAGACACTAACCAATGGTGCAAGGGCCACGGTGTCAATCCCCCAGTTTGCGCAAGGATAAAGGCTGGATCAGGCATGAACCGTAATGGAGAAATGTGCAATAGGAGCTACATTAATTTACTGCGGCGCACTGTTCTTTTGGGCGGCACACAGTTATTTTGCGCTGCATAAGGCGGCACACTGATGTCCACGCACAGGAACAGAGCCACAGCACAATGGTGAAGACACTGACCAATGGTGCATCGACCAGGGGCTGAATACACGGCTGTGCAGAGATAGAAAAGGCTGGGCGATGCATCATCTGTCTTAGGTAATATTGGCAGAGGAGGCACATGAAGTTATTGGCCACATAATATTTTAGAGGCAAAAGGCGCCGCGCTGATATCTAAGGAAACGAACAGAGCCACAGCAGAAGGGTTAACACACTCCCCAATGGTGCTGGCATCATGGGTTCAATCCCCCGCTGTGTCCAATGAATAAGGCTGGTTGAGCCATCACCTGTCATGATGAATAGTGAGCTAGGAGCCATGTTATATGTTATTGTTTATAGTACTGGTAGCAAATGAACTATAGAAGCACTGTAATAGCAGTTAATGCATAAGGCGCCCATCAAGGTACCTCAGAGGTCAAATAGTAACGTGCACTGTCCACCAACGAAACCCACAATGTTGTGTATAGGGTGCGTATTGTTTGCCGTATGAGGCAGGGCATGGGACAAACACAGTCAGTGCTGGCACCATTCTGTATTGTAACGCATGGAAATCCAAAGTAGGTGAGCAGACATGCAAGATGGAACAGCAGTGTAGCAGAATGGTCATGGCACTGACTGACCGTGAAGGGGTCATGTTTCGAAATGAGCAGTGACTAAGCTTGGCTTACCTACATCTGTGTACAGCATGCAATCAGACAGAAATCTGTGATGCCAGCTAAACACAAGTCCAACCCAGTGCTCAGGAGTATGTCACCTTTCAGGGTGTCACAGAATGCACATCATAAAAACCATGTCAGTGAAGGCGAGTGCACATGTAAACCAAACACTGCACAGAGCTGAAAGGAAACGTAAAGCAGAACGAAAAGAACCACACCCATCACATGTGCTGTATCACAAAAATGACATCCAGGCCATGTGGCATCTACAGAAATGCACACACAAATTGGGGCTAGCTGTAGCTATGTACAGAGTGATGGTAATGTACCATGCTATCATAATAGTGTGCGACAGAGGATGCGAAGATGTGTCCAGCAGATGAGACTGAAATAGCAGGACAGGTGAAAGCTCATGATGATAGTGGACTAGCGGTGCTATGCAGAGCACACACACAAGAGGCAACCATGGAGAGATGACATGCAGGAAGGTGTCGGAGTGCAGGATGGGTTGTAGCAGCATGCACATCAGGGTAGGATCACACAAGAGCTGGCAGGCAGAAGATGGACAGAACCATGGGTCACAACTCAGATGAGGGTACAATGTGCTTACAGCACAAACCTGCCAACATATGACCGTCAAAGACATGGAAACGACATCTGCAGGACAAGCATACACATCCAAGAAAACAGAGACGAATCACACCAATGACCACTCCCACAAATCAAAAAGTAACCAACGCTAGCACAGAACAACTACGTCCACGTCATAGCAAAGGCTGCATTCACAAATAGTCCAGGCCCCACACAACACGCATGCTGGATGTAAGGACAGGGAAACCCACAGGAGAAAGCATGAACAAATGCACCTGGTGATCTGCTGTGTACACATCACATCACAGTCTGTATCTGGTACCAGGGACACATGCACACACACACAATGATATGTTATGTAGTGGATACAGCATGCAAAAGGAACAGACCACATCACCCCAATTGTGAAAGACCCACACATACTCCAACTCGAACCACGGACTAAATGCCAGGCCATCCTATCCACCCACACAGCCATACATCAAGCACAGAACCAACAAATCCAAACCCTACAGTTATGAAAAGCACACGGAAGAACTACCAGACCAGACGCCTCCAACCCCCTCACTGTACCTCTGAAATTAAACTAATGCCTGCAATGGACGTGACATTGAGCGTCTGAACTGTATGCCTCCTCTTTACGGAACACCCTACCAAACTGCCCTTGAAACAAGACAGACCAAATATCCTCTAGAAAACAGCTGAAAACCATCCAGTACCAGGAATTCCGCAAACCGTACACATAACCAACCCTATACGAATCAGACACTGTCCACAATTTGCCAATGTCCATGGTATGTAGTATGTGCCTTGTGGAAATCCTCAATGTAGCCTCCCTGGGGATGGCCCTGCTCTACATGTAAAACAACCCCCCTCCCCCCTTGTAATGTAATGCTGCTATGACCTGTGGAAATGTTGCATCAACATACACCTACATAAATGAATACATAAAAAAAATACATAACAAGAGGAAAACAACCAACCAACAAGGGAAGTGCTTGATGTGTGCTGGAGCTGCACAGCAATCTTGGCCAGGACAGGAGCAAATGCAACATGAAACACGGCGCAGCACACACCTGCTCAACCTCAAGACTACCACACACCCAGGTGCATTGCTGTGCAAACACCATTAAGACAGAGACCTATGGAACAGCTAATATGTGCTGGCTAGGCAGCACAGAGTGAACACCTTGCTGTACACTGACGACAGACAAGGGTGTGTGTAGAGGTGATGAAGCAGCTGTTAAATAATGTTCCACGTAGCATATATAGTAACCCAAAAAAAAATACATGTTGTGAGACAAACTGCTAAGCATTGTGTTAACAAACATGCCCCCAAACATACACACAAACAACACACAGAGGCAAAGCAAGACATTTTATTCCAAAGGGAGGGTCTGTATGGGGATGTGTACTACTCCGTGATGTGCCAAATTACAGACACATACATAGCTGTCATAGTACACCAATGTGAGCACAGGGGGCCATGGACATTACCAGCAAATCCGTAGACACATGTGTAAATGTGGTCCACGAGTGGAGGAGCAGTGTAGTGTTCTAAAAAATGTCTTGCACACAAGGCAACCACGCATCATATCACAACAGCACAACATGCGCCCCTGGGCAAGTCACTGGAGGGACATGTGCAAGGAAACCCTGGATTCTCATGGTCACAAGGAGTCATGTGGAACTGAAAGTTTAACATTGTACTGCATGTATGTCACAAAGATAAAGCAGACAATGAGACAAATGTCTGTAAAAATCACATAATTATTTTTGACACGGCTCATACATACGATACACAGTGAAACCTGAATTGCAAGGTGGGTTCCACCCTGGCAAATGATGGGAACGCACTCAACAAGGTCAAAATGCACATGCCATGTAAAGGTCACTTCCAGAGCAAAACAGAATAGCACAACAGAAAATGTGCATCAGCTGCATGATATGCACTGGGTAGCAGGGCCACACACCACAGTAGCTGATGCATGCCCCCAATGTGTGACCCACATATGAGTGCATGTAGACTACAGGTGTTTCAGGATGAGAAACCCAAACACATCACATGTCACCCCAGACATAGCCCTCATGCAACAGAGAAGGTTACCAAATGGAAAAACCATCTACTGGCAAGATGTTGTAATGTGACAAACACATCTGTAAATTAATGTCCCAACTCCCACATAATGGCTGATCACCACATCAGCAATGTGTCAATGTACACCCCAAATATCATCTCAAGCTTACTGACTATATGCTAACAGGTAGCAGGGACACATGAACAAAGAGTGAATACAAACCACACAACCGGCTGAAATGTGCAGACAGAACACCATGCAGGAGGTCCCCTTGCATTGTTTGATGGTTAGACAGTCTCTGGCCACATATAGCATGGTGCATAGAATGCAGATGAGTAGTACGAACATGGAGACCCACACCAACACACCTCAAATATAATGTCCTAATGCGACTGTTGTAAATGCAGGGGGTAACACAGGACTGTGCAGACGTGCAATGCAAGGTGGGACCATACATGCAGAGTGTCATGTCTGTTGTGACAACGCACCGCCTAGCCTGTGGCGTAAGCAGGCCAAGGGGATGTGAGCCACACAGTGGGGTGAGTTTAAAAGAGTCCTTGTTAGTGCTGAAGCCTTCCTACTGTAGTTGTGGAGTGAGTGACGACAGCCAAGGTTGGGTTTCCAAAGTAAGTAATGCTTTATTCATGCATAAGGTATTTGCACAAAGTATAGCAAAGGACACCGTACAGGACTTACTCCCCCGCCACAGAAGTATAATGGTAACCTTCTGTACCAAATAAAAGTTCAAGTGTTTATATAGCTTCTCCTGATACTTCTCAGGGACACATAAAATATTTACAAGCTTTCATCATTCTTCCAGCTTCATTACTACAACAGGGCTTCAATCTTCTAGTACTGCTTTCTCAGTATCTGCTGGTAATAAAGAATCTTTTTCCTGTTGTACTTCTTTCTAGTGTCAAACAGCTTCCCATAGAAATGGCAATCTCCACAACTCTGGCTTATTAATGACTGCCTTCTTGTGTAGGAGCAGTTTCTCTATATTGCCTTCTATTCACAGCTGTACCACATGAAGCTTTGATTCATTCCATTCACTAGAACGCTGCTGTCTCTCATGCAAGTTCTAGAACATTGGCTTAAGGCTTCTCAGCACTCAATCATCAATTAGGAATACTTATAGTTCTTCACTCTATCATGCAAATTCCACACTCCATTTCTGACTCACTGGAACTAGATAATGGAGCCCCCAATTCCATTGCTTCCTCTTGGTCCTCAAAGGGTTCCCTTAGCTCTCTGCACGATTGCTGCCAATTAGCCTCTTGCTGGCAAGCAGGTGTGTGCTCCTCTGAACTAGAGCTTAGGTCACGCTGTCTATACCATGGAAATGTTTGTAGCTTTCTAACAGGGACTTTTTTATAGCCCCTCTTCCCTCTATTAACTTCAGGTTTATATTCAGGGTCTGGTTTACCCCTGCCTCTTTTAGCAAGCAGTCTATTGTCAGTTCCTATAGACTGACTTCTCTCAAAGCTATTTACTTTACAAGGCTTAGAAGAGTTTGCTCTGACCTGGTTTTTGCAGCGTCTGCCTCTGGGGAACTCCCCTGACTCCAAGTCAGTATTCCAGGCTTCTGAATCCAGCTCTGGGTCACCTCCAGGGTTTTCTCTCTCATGGAGCTGAGGTCTGCCTGTCCCTCTTCCAGGACCACCTGCAGGAACTCTCCCTTCCCTGGTTCTCTCCTTAGTTCCTTTGGGCTCAGCCTTTCTGCTTGCACTGCTCTGTAACCAGTTCCTCTCCTCCTTGATTCCTCTCTCGAGTCTGGACCTCTCTCTGCCTCCGAATCCGAATCTACTGCTAACTGCTG
The DNA here is from genome assembly GCA_033557465.1 of Ichthyophis bannanicus. Classification (NCBI taxonomy): domain Eukaryota; kingdom Metazoa; phylum Chordata; class Amphibia; order Gymnophiona; family Ichthyophiidae; genus Ichthyophis; species Ichthyophis bannanicus. The sequence goes on along the minus strand of CM066032.1, from coordinate 306,175,519 downwards.
CTTCCTGGTTATGAGTGCCGAGTGGCCCAATCCGGTCTGACTCCGCCCACCTCCCTGATTGGCTATGTCTCTGGGTTAGCCTAGAGCTAGGGTGTGGTTCTTTCCCTGCTCTTCTCTGCAGAGAATGTTTGTGAGCAAGAAATTTAACCCCTTCCTGTCCTGCCTCTCTAAGCATCTGAGGTGACAGAAAGTGATTTAAACCCATTTTCTCCTGTTTCTGGGGCTCTGCCTTGTCACACTGTACAGCAAACAAACACAATAAGCAGCATGTTAACATGCAAAGGATGGAAAATGAACTCACAGTGACCCACACCTAGGCCATTGTTCCACATGTTGTGGCTCACAAACATAGTCAGTTAAAAGCATAAGCACCAGCCAGACACTAACATGGTACAGTGATGCCACACATGAATGTACACCCCATTGGCCCCTCAACACATCAATCAAGGATGGTGGTGGGCATGAATATGTGTTATTGGTAAAACATGTATCATGTCCAGGTGTGTGGCAAGTGGACATTGACAATTGGAACGCTGTAACTGTTCCCCCCTGCCACAATCACGGCTGTATGATACAGTTCAAACAAACAGAATAGCGTATCCTGGGTGCAATGTCACACACATGGCCCAAAGCTGTACACTAAAGAAATGGTGAGAAATGTCCAAAATACACAGATAATGTCAGTCCCTGATGCGTACAATGTCCCAAAAACCAAGGGTCCCTGACATCCAAAAGATCACTTACAAACACCCCATGCAAACATGGGCATGCATAGTAAAGTGTACGATTCCAATATGACACAGTCCCTGGAGGTTCATCTGTGTCCCTGCAATCAGCAGGACTCTCAGCCACAGCATGGCCCAAAATGTGTGTTCTACAGGTCTGTCATGCGAAAACCAGCAGTCCAAGACCAATCATGTCCTGCACAGGCCTGTGTTCCACTCCCATACGTGAAACATCAAATGGCAAATATCTCCTGAAACAATAACATGGTGGACTGTCACACAACAGGTGTTGGATGGGGAGCCGAGATGCACTGTAGCAAATGGGTTCATCATGTCCATTGCCCTGTGTAAGAAAAGAATACATATGGCTAATGTTAGAAACCTTGCAACAACAGCACAAATTGCCATATTTCACAAAGAAAAAAATACAGACTAAAGGGATGCAAATGCAAACATCAGAGGATATGCACATTAAATAAAAACAGCTTTTGAAACAACATGACATGTTGCTGCAGACACGGGTGTCACATGGATATGGTTATGTTACATACCATGTCACATGGGCATCTCACAGCTACACACTATATGCATCTGTTTGTGTCTACAGAGATGCAACATTACATGTCCATTACATGAACTGATACTACACAACAGGTTCAGCCAGATCTAATCACAAAATAACAAAGGTGGAAGCTAACCTATGTGTGCATCATGTGTCCCTCATCAATTTCCTCAGCTGCTGCATAGCCACACCAGGTCACAGCGAACAGAGACAATGTCAGGCCAACCAGTCAAATCACCATGTAAATTCACACATGAGGGATCTCCACATCATGCCTATGTAAGCGAGAAAGAAATGTTGCTCAACAATAGTCCCACAAAACACAAGATGCAGCTCTGCTCACCACAAATGTGGGCCATGATGAAAAGGTAAACAGCACAACCGTAGAGGTATCAAACCCCACAATGACCCCCAGGTGGCCACACCCATCAAAGCACATGATAATGTATCATGATTGTACAATGCAGCACCACATAGTCCACCCATAAACACCCACCCACACAATATGCGTAGTACAGTGGGACAGCTTTAGTACATGGCCTGTCTGTGACCAAGTGCTAATTTGTGCACATAATGGCCGAGTCACATGCAGTGATACCCTGTTGATGGCATATCAAAATAAGATGGTGGAGGCAGCAAGTGTAGGTTCCTCCAAAGAAGCCAATCCACACTCACATGTGGATCTGGTGTAAATATCCCAGAAAAAACCTTTCCAACAAACATACTGCACACAAACACATGGGGAGATGTATGACAACAGCAAAATATGGGTGAGGGAGGGTTACAGAAGATACGTTAACAACACCAGCTGCCTAATATGAAACATAACAGGCAATATGTTGTTGCCAATACATCACACACATACAATGCATCTGTAGATCTACCTACCCTGGACTCCAGCATCTCAGATGATGTTCTGTCATGTGCCAATGACATACACACACAGCAATGTCATCATGTATGTCCTGTGTAGTGGAGAAAACAAAAAGAGAAAGCCCTGTCAGGTTCCAGCGGGGAGGGCCACACTGCAACGTACTGTCCCCAGCTGTCATACAGCACAACATGACCCAGCAATGGGGTGTTCACCCTCACACTGCACAGATCTCGCACATGGGTGAGGAACCATGTAGATGTGTGATGTTAATACCAAGGCCCCCCACATCAATCATATGCCTCCCCCCCTTGTTGTCCCACACACGTGTCGAAAGAGGTGGATGGACATACTATGTTGGTGACGCATCCCAAGGTCACACCATCACTCTGTGTCTCCCATGTTGACACCAACACCCCCTCTCTGTGTGTACTACTCTCCTAATTTTGTCCTGTATCGCAGTGTAAATACCCGTGACACCTGAAAATATGTCGAAATACCACCTGTATCCACTGTGTAGATGCATATTATGCAGTGTACATCTCCTACAGCACAGAATACTGACAGGTGTGTGCTGCTCATGTGACAAAATACATGGCAATGTCAGCACCATGTCTGTCCAAAATATCCCCCATGTCTGTATGTCACCTTAACATGATGGTTGCATGTCAACCCATTGTGTAACTGTGAGAATGTCCACCCATGGATAGCATAGATGTTTCACTGCCCCAAATAACCTCCATATAGGTCTGTGTGTGTATGTGGATATAACATCCCTTGCTAGTGTACCCAAGCTATTTGTGGCTCTGTACTGTGCTATCCTGCCATACACACAGCATGTCCCTGAGCCATGAGGCAGATGTAGAGACACTCTTAACTACCTATGCCACTCTTAAAATGGAAAACGCCTAAACCCCACATGGTCCAACACATCCTGCGTCACAGATGGCTAATTAAATCCACCCGTTAATGATCTGACCCACTGCACATCTGTATGTGTGTACATGTTAAATAATGCCATGAATGAATACACCTCAAATGAACTGTATCAATCATCTGGCCCCCTGGCTGCACATTGCATATGTCCACATGAGTCACCACATCCATGTCTGTGACACCGAATGAGGCATATCTTAACACACACTGTGCTGTTGCAGCAACACATGTCACACGTCATCAATAACACCATGGAAACGTTGTCAGGCGCATGTGTACTGTGTTATGTCTGCCATGTTGCAGTGAAAATAACAAACATACAGACATAGCCAGCTCAGAGGAGCAGAACACACACACACACAAACACCCACAGATTTTAGTACACAAACAAAGAGACTGCATGAGAGCTCACCACCTACATGGGCCCCCCTAACACACTAAACCCCTTACCATATGCCTGACACCGGGCTCCTCACACACAGGAACACCAAATAACTGTGTCTGTCCAGCATTTGCTATCACAAACAACCACTAACTGGAACTGTGCCCCCCAAAAGCTCTGAAAGGTGTAGCAACACCCACCCACACAAAACACCAACAGCTGCTGCTGTGCCCTGTCCACATTGTCCATAACACACCCATGACTACATGTTATGATGTATGTTTCAAAAAAGGACAATACAGTGCTGGATCTGAATGCTAAATGGTCAAATACATCAGCCTTTATAAACATCACACGCACACAACAGCACATATATGTGGGTAGATGTGCAATACATACCAGTGAATCTGTCTGCAATCAACCTCCGCCTGACCGCTGTGCCCGCCTGTGTGTCACCACAGGCACATACAGGGGGGCACGGTGGATCCTCCTCCACATCCTCATTAATATCTGCAGGAATATGATGCCTGAGAGCAATGTTGTGCAGGATGCAACAGGCTACGATAATCTCTGCAACAGTCATTGGCGTATATTGTAAGGCCCCACCTGATCTATCCAGACACCTGAAGCGACTTTTCAAAACGCCAAAGGTGCGTTATATGACAGAGCGGCTGGAGGCGTGGGCCTCATTGTACCTCCGCTCTGCACGTGTCCGTGGTTGATGCACAGGTGTCAGGAGCCAGGGCTGACACCCATACCCTGCATCACCTGCAGAAGAAAATGTGCCATGTGAATGAATGAGCGTATGACACCATCAATTGACACACGTATAGACGTGAGAAGCAACCCACAACACATCAGGACAGACATATGTGACATCAGAAATATCCACCCGAACAAACAGCTCCTATGGTGATAGAAATACAACAAATGCCCTGTCTAGTCTGTAGAGACATGTCAAAGAATAACACAATCCCACCCTGTCTTCCAAAAATCCCCTATGTGTAGCTATGGGGCTCATGATCTCATCTCCGACACCATCACCACCAATGGTAGACTATGCGACCAACACACATGAAACATACAAACAATATATGTTTGCTAATTAAACAGCACAATAATGTGTGCTGAGCCAATGTAAGCGCACACACAGAACATGTTTGACCGTGATGTCAGCCTGGATGAACACAATATCACCCTGACACCCCGTGTCCTCAAAGGTCTACATATCTACATATAGCAGTCTGACGCCAGATGCTGTTGACTGCTGTCCACTAACCATCTCATTAGACACCATGGCCACTGTACCATCATCATTCCATCCTTGTTAAGCTGCGCTCCACTGAATTTAACATTGTAGACCACAGGAGTTGTAAAACCTCACAACTACTGAGTATGACAACGTTCCTGTGTATGTCCCACCAATACCTCCATGTCTGGGCACAACATGGGCCCATGCCCTTGCTGTCACCTCTCCCAAATGATGGGTCACATCAGGAGAATCACGGACAATGACGCCTAGGCACTGCACATGTGCAGTGGACAAAGGAAATGCTAACCCCAGACTTGTTCCCACCCCTGTAATGGCAGAGGCCGAAAGCATTACCACAGCTATGCAAATATTTACACCCAATTGCAAAGGCAAGGAACATGCTTCATATGTTGTCAACCCCCCCCCCTCCTGTCGAGCAAGCAAAGCCTGACAAACACCGGACTGAGTGAGTGTGTGGCCCCACACGCACATGACAAGCAGTAGGAGCATGGATTGTAAATCACACACATCTGACATGACCTATCACAGGTACAATCTAAACCCATGCATGCACAGGTGGGTGAGAATGCCCCCCCCCCAATCCCTGAGACCAGATGGGATACAGACACAAGTACCAATACACAGCCAGGACACACATCAGAACAAGTGCATACGTCCTCTAACACCACCAGCATCTGTACGTCACATATGGCCCTGAAACGGATTTGACATGGCTAATCATGTCCCCTGTTAAACAACATCTACATGACTGTAATAATGTAAACTCACAACATGTGTCGGTCTGCTGAATGTGAGTTCATGTTGCTAATGCGCATTGGGAAAACGCTGCACCACATGGGAGATGTTATGGAAACACATACATATATGACTAATCATACAATTCATTTGGAGATACTCACCCAGCAATATACAGTCACCGTACTGTCCATCCTCAAATTCCCTAAATAGTGCTGAGCGATGCAGGATATAGGAGTCATGGGTGGACCCTGGAAACCTTGGGACCACATTCAGAATATGCAGATTAGCATCACATACAACCTGAACATTCAGGGAATGGTAGTGTTTGCGGTTGCGGAACACCACCTCCCTGTCTCTGGGCGGGACCAGGGCAACATGTGTGCAATCAATAGCTCCCATCACGTGTGGTATCCCGGCTAAAGCCTCAAAGGCCTGGTTCAGGGTCCCCCATTGTTACCTACTGTGGGGAAGGGCGATGTAATTCCCCACCCGGCTGACCATAGCACGCAGTACTTGGTGGAGACAACGTGAGAAGGAGGGGCGGCTCATGCCACCCACTGCGGCCACAGATGACTGGAAACAGCCAGAGGCAAAGAAATGTAAGGCAGCAAGGAGCTTGACTAAACCTGGTATGGCATGGGACCGGTCAGTCAGGGGCTCAAGGTCAGGGCTCAGATCCTCATACAGCCCCCTAATAGCCCTTGTGCTCAGTCGGTACAGGGAGACTACCTGGTCCTCACGCATGCCCTGGAGCTGGGCCCTGGGCCTGAAGAGCCGCAGCTGCCGAGCCTGCACCTCAGCACGCCGTCTGCGCCGTCCCCGCACAGCACCTCTCTGCGCAGCCTCCACAGCAGCAGGTCTGAGTTGCTGCGGCTCGACACCCATGCCCTGTGCCGCAGCCCCATGGACATCATCTCCCCTGTCCAGCAACCGCTGCATCTGCCCACGTCTTCGGGCACATGCAACAAATATTATCTCCTCCATGTAAACTCCTCTGTGGCTACACACAGACACACACACAGAGACACACACAGACACACACACAGACACACACACACACAGACACACACACACACAGAGACACACACACAGAGACACACACAGACACACACACACAGACACACACACTTCCCTAAACACTGGACAACTTGCAAACCACAACAAACCACAAAGACAACACAACACTCGCACAATATGGGTCACAACAGCTGCTCTCACGTCCTCCAAACAAACTCACGCCGCGCCTACAAAAACACCCGCAATGTTGACCAATCAGCAGCCTCTTTTTATACAGGTTAATGGTATTTCCGTTCTGCGTTAAAGCGCCGCTTGTGCGCCGTGCACATGCGCAGGACGTGACGCATTGGCGTCTGTGTGTGCGTGCCGCGCATGTGCAACTGTTGGCACGTGTGCGTGTGTATGAGTGCGACGCGCATGTGCCAATTGAGGCGCATGTGCGTTTGTGTGTGCGCGGAGCCCGTGTGCACCCCGTTACGCATGGGCGTATGCGTTGCCGCGACGTCATGATGCACAGACAAACGCGCATGCGCTAAGAGTTGCGCATGCGCATTGCGCAAACAACCTTACAGCAAAACGCATGCCCAGGCGCAAATCGCCACAGGCGCGGCGCACAAGCAGCGCCGTCGCACAGTGGCGCATGCGCAACGTATGCTCCGGGAAAAAACTACAAATGCACCCAAACCCCAGCAAAACGTTGAGGGTTGGTTGAGGAGTAGGAGAGAGTTTAGAGAGAGGTGGTGTTTCTGAGAGGTGGTGTATTTAGAGGTGTGTCTGTGTTATTTGTGTAGCCATATTTCCCTTGTTGTCCTATAGGTACTCATATCTGCAGTCCGTCGTTTCGTGTGGTAATTGATATGTGTATTGTGTTGTTTACTGTTACGTGCCTGTGTTGTGTGCCCTGTGCTGGGGTCGTGGTTGCTGTGTCTGTCCTGTGCTTGTTGTGGGAGGGGCAGAGGGGGTGAGTGTGGTGGTGAGGCGAGTGGGGAGCAGAGAGGTGGGAGGAGGGCGATGGAGAGACAGAGACGGAGCCAGAGGGAGAGGGGGAGAGAGAGGGACACACAGAGGGATAGAGAGAGGGATAGGGAGAGGGAGGGAGGGACAGAGACAGAGAGGGATAGGGAGAGGGAGGGAGGGACAGAGACAGAGAGGGACAGTGATAGGGAGGGAGGGACACAGACAGAGAGGGATAGAGAGAGGGAGAGAGGGAGGCTGAGGGTGGGGGAATGTGAGTCTGGGTTGCGCGAGGGTGAGGTGGTGCCTACAGTGCCACTGGTGGCAGGGCCTGTGTGGACTGAGGGACGTGTGGAGGTGGGGGCAGTGCCAGGGCCATCAGCACCTGCCCAGCCTGCTCCCAGCAGCCACACTGGGAAGAGGAAGCGTGTCCCTGTGCCTGAGGCCCTGAGGAGGAGGGCAACCAGATTCACCGACGCAGAGAACCACAACCTCCTCTCCATGGTTCTTGAGAACTATGAGGTTTTGTTTGGCCGGGAAAGCACACGGACAGGCACAGCAGGACGTCAGGCAGTGTGGGAGGAGGTCCAGCGAGGGGTTGCTGAGGCAGGGGGCCCCCTACGGGACATAGATAGTCTGAAGAAAAGATATTCAGATATCAAAAGAGGTGTACGGCAGCACCTGTGTGCACAGGAACACCATGCCAGGGGTACAGGGGGCGGGGGCCCCCTACCAGCCATGCTGACGCCCCTGGAGCAGCAGCTGGCCGAACGCCTGGGACCGGTGTACACCTATGGGCTGCCTGTGCTGCTGGATACTGCACATCCACATGCAGGTATGTATGTCACGCATATCCATCACATCCCATTACCTCCCTGATAGGACCAATGTGTATACAGCTTACATGTGCAAATGCACACACATAACTATCTCCCCAGTCCCAGAATGTCCCTAGGCTGGTGTCTGAGGGTGTGTGCACAACCCCATCATACCCTATGGTGTCCAACACATACACACAGTGCCACCACTATCTCCGTAATGGTGAGGGTCTGAGATGTGTTGTGCACTGTGTGTGCGGTTGTATCCCTGAAGGTTGAATGATAAGGCAGTCCAGGTAATAATATGTACATGCTGAGTCATGTCTCCCACCGCATGGTGGCATGGAACAGGTGTAAAGGAATATATATTTGTCAGAGTAGGGACAAAGGGAAACGGTCACCCCAAATGCAGTATACGGAAATGTCCCTCCACAGTGTATTTCACATTACGTCATGTGTTTGTTTTGTATACAGCATTGTAAACATGGGGAAAAGACTATAATGTACCTGTACTGTAACCCAGTTACCCAGCAGCTTTATGTGTCCTATGTTATAGGCCCTGCAGGCAGGTAACTACACAGCATACGTATCAGGATATAGGATGAACAGTCAGGCCGTGCCTTACCAATCTCTGTCAGTCAGACAGGTTCCGCAAACCTTTGGTCCTGCAACACAATCATTGGCCAATGGGAAGCCAAGGGTATATCAACCCCGGGAGTCTCCCATGATTGCACCAAACTCTGGTCATGTATTGCTCCCGCATCTATGGGATCTGTGAGCTCATTAAGGGGTAAATATGTCTTCAGTACAGCTGGACTGTTTGCAGGTCCCATTTCCTGTTGGGAAGGTTATTGCTTGCAGATGTCAGATCAGAAAGATACATGATGTCATCTCTGTGTGAACATCTATGACATGCACTGTTGGTACCCCTCCCCCACCTGTGTGGGTATGCAAGTGGTGTATGACACAGGTCATTTGTATGAGGGGTGTCCTGAAACCGTGGCTCACACGTACGACACTCAGATTCCTCCTGGATGATATCGCCCCCATATAGATATGTTGTGTCAGCCACACTAGACTGCATGGTACATCTCCCAGCTGTCCTTTCAGAATAGCTGGGGATGTTCCAACCCACGTCAGCCTGCAGCCACGTGCCCTCATAATGCCTGATCGTGTGTGTTTTGAGAGGCAGTGGCCAGCCAACCTGGCTGCTACTAAATACTGTCACTGAGATTAGGGACACCATGTACCTTGCCGTGTGGATTCTACGCATATTTGTGGCCACCCTGCCCACCTTCCCACGGGTCAGCTGTTCCCCCCAGAGGCCTAGGCGTCATTCCTGTGTCTCTCAGTACACACACCTCACGTTGTCCCAGATGGTCATGTCAGTCAATGAATAACCCTAGAAAATGCAGGTGTCATTGGGAATACCCTGCCCTACGAATGCTGCTGGGCAGTGTTTCCCCCACAAAGTCAAATGTCTCGGGAAAAAAGGCAAGCCCCTGGCCTTCACGTGGTTTCCCTCCCCCGTCCTCTGCTCCCCTGCCTCCCTGCCACTCTCCGTCTGTCTCTCTGTCTCTCTCTGTTTAGCAAGCTGCCTCTGCATTGGCCAGTCTGCCCCCTGATGTGCCGTGGTCCATCAGTGTCCCAGCCGTCCCCTTCTCCCGAGGTGAGGTGTGTTAGCTGATTGGCCATGTGTTAGGTGTTGTAACTAGATACATGGTTGCATCCACCTGCATTAACAACACCTTACACCTGGACGCCATTTGTCCACATGGTATTTGTGTGTGCAAGCACGTTACAACCCCCCCCCCCAAGGCCCCAGCACAAAAACCCCACGAGATGCAATACACAGAGGGACAAATATGTAGCTGTGTGATACAAAGATGTCACAAAGCCTACATAGGCTAGGATTTGCTGTCAGCCGCATGGCCAATGAACGGACCCTGACGTTGCTCCCCACCCCCAACGATTCAGAGACAAGACACCTTTCACACACATGCCGATCAGCGTGTGAGAGGGTAGTCTCCCCAGGACTCTGCATCATTTGGGCAATGTATCTTTGCCATGTGCAGAGGTCATACACATACCCAAACACGTGCAATCTGTGCCTGTGCTATCAACCTCCCCAACCTCACAGTCACACATGGACACGGTCAGTCACATGTGGAAATATATGACTGTTGTGGGGGACGGGGACAGTACAGTGTATGGGTGGTGGTGCGTCATGGGTAGCCTTGTATCTACACCTGCCAGCTCAGCAGGCAGCCACAACAGCAGTGCGTGAATAGATATTCCCTGACACATGTTTTAGAAAATGTTTTGGCCAGGTGTGTCAATACACGTATTCACACGGCCAAACGGCAGATGTGTCACCATTCCCCTGACCCTGTGGCTGCAGTAAAACATGACCTGTGCTGTGACGATGACATATGTCATCACTGAGGTATGTTGTGGACACTCACAGCTGCAGATATCCCTGTAGTGGAGTGTTTCCCCATGGCCCCCTGTTAGGATACAGGGCCACCTACAACATGTGTCACACATCCGAGCAGTGCCTGAACCAGTTCCAGACATGTCATGGTGTAGCAGCCCCTGACCAACACCACCATCACTGGCCCATGTCACCTCATCTGTAATTGCGCATTTGTCTGTGAGGGTATCCTTTGTATCTGACGTACTCTACGCACACTGCTGCATGTGCCTGTCAATTGTCACCTGATCATCTCCAGTAGTAGCTCCCTACATTGTAGGTATGTGGCAAACACATGTAGCACTGTGATGACAGTATGTCCCATGGGAATATGCCCTGTGCAATGGCATGCACACTCAAACAGAGACTCTCAAGGAAGGTGTACCTGTTGTTGCTGTGTAGCCCTGTCTGCACACACGTTAGCCAGATGGGGTGTGGAATGGACTGCTGGATAAATGCACATATGAGCATATAGTGAATCATGGAGGACACACAGGGCGTGCAGGGCTGAATCACAGAACAGTTTCCCTGACATAGGTACATGGTGTTGAGCGATAGGAATGTATGTAGGGGTCTCTGTATGCAGCACACATACAGAGTCCCCACAATTTCACATATGTGTGGTCTGCATCACACACGTAGATGTTGATGTACAGCTTACACATATGTTCCTCATTTGTGTTTGCACACAATACAGGTGACTATAGCACATTGCCGCCACATGCGGAGGAGGAGGAGGAAGAGGAGGAGGAGGAGCAGGAGCAGGAGGAGGAGGGGGAAGAGGAGGTGTGCCAGGCAGCTGATACTGTGGCTGATGTGGAGTTGCTGCCCCAGGGGGAGAGCCCTGGTCCCCGGGAGGGCCACATGGGGCCTCCACATCGACCCACCCCACCAATGTTGTCTGCAGGAGGAGCTGCAGCACCAGCACAAGGGCGGAATGAAGCAGGGGATGATGTGCTATTAGCAGAGCTGCGGGCCCATGGTGCCGCATCCCAACGCGACACTGAAGGTGGGTGATAAACAATCTTTCCATGACACATCACTATGCTGTGTGTACATAGGCTATCAGGTGTGCACAAAATGCCACACACAGACACTCGTGGTTACACAAGCTAGCAGTGTCAGACACGTCAGCGTGCAGTATGTGCAACACATTGCTGGCAGTGAAAACAAAGTGTGAGCCACACATGCACGACAGCCTATATATCATGACACACAATTGTTGTGTTTGAACTGAATCACCAAGCTATTCCTCTGTCCCCGGTTATACATCCCCTATGTTTGCTGTGCACTGTGTTTGCCCACACATATGTGCACAGCTGAGAGGAATATGTGGAGGGACGTGACCGTCACAGCCACAACACACACACCACTAGTCCATCTCAGGGGTGTGTCTGTGGTGTATGTGACAACATACCCGCTACAGCTGTGATATGTGTGTCTACATTACACAGTACACATTGCCTTTACATAATGTTTGTCCCTTTTTACCCTAATGACACTGGTACACACACCCTGACAGGCCAGAGGGTGTTCACACCTACAGATGCAGACGTAACAGTACAGATGTGTGAGGTGCCTCATTTTGTAATGGGAAAACAAATGATTAACATATCACAGGACAACGAAAGCCTAATGGCTGTAGCACAGCCATGTGCCATTTATTCATTGTGTCACCTGTCCCCTGGGGCAGGGGGAATCAGGGTGACATACACAGGCCTAACCTACGTTTGATATGCAACGTCCTAATGGCCACATCTCACACAGCCTTTATCACCAGGTGTCCACACAGCATCATATATGACATTACCGTTCACAGTGCCTATTACACACAGAGATCACTATTTGCAGACAGGACAGGTTCAGATGTGCGGTTCCCCTGGTTGGGGGGGATACAGGACCCTGTGGTCACGTGTCTGCCCACACCAAGGGTTGGTTGTGTGACATACAGAGTGGTCACGCTGTTCTGCACATGTATATTCCTGCGGCACAGCCGTCTGAGGCGGGTGGCCATTAGGGGCGGAATGCCCTAGTACGTGCTCATGAATCAGCGTGGTGGCTGAGGCCATCAGGTGATGTGGTTGTGGGGGACACAAGATGCAGTCAAAACGGTCAGCCATCACACAGGCAACATGTGCTGAACAAAAGGTGTGTTTTGGCGTTGGCAGGTCCACAGGCAGGCCTGCTATCGGTTACCCTAACCCCGAACAGACAAAGGACCTCTCATCCCAGAAAGACATTTCCCAATGCAAACGGGAAACTGCTACAGCAAAAGCCTATTCCTGACCCTCTTGTCCTTGCAGTTCCAGTCCGTTCACTGGAACAAAGCAATTACCACTCACTGTAACATGCTCAATCAAGCACGTATATACAGTTGCTCTCAGCCGCTCGGTAACAGCTTGTGATGCCATGCGGCATGATAGTCAGGAGGGTGACCAGCAGTCTCATACACGTCCAGCATGTGACTAATGGCTGCATGGACAGATGAGGTTGTGCTCCCTTTCCCCTGGCTTTCACTATGGAATATACAAGGCAGCGACACCTCTTATATTTTGACTCACAGCACCCACTACAGATTATATACATTGCTCATAGTCAAGGCATGTTCCATCATATCACCAGGGGGTACTGATGTATGTGTGCCAAATGCAACTGCTAGCTCCCCCTGTGTGCTGTGGGACACAGGGGGTGGGACACATCCAGGGATATTGTGCCTGACGGTTGATAGGACCAAACTGCTAATACGCCCACTGGGGATTCCCACCGCCCTTTGGAACTGTGTCACGGACACCTGCCCTTCCTCCCCCTGAGGGATCATACAGAGGTGACGTGGTTTGTAACATGCTTGCTGACGGCATTCCATTCCTAGGCCGTGTGAAATGCTTTGCCCCTGCTTGTGTTTTGGACTGTTGGTCTCCAAGTGACAGCTGTAGTTGTTGAGATCCTCACAGGTTCCCTTCACCCCTCTGACCCTGCTACTGGCCTTGTAGGTTCCAGTTATCCCCCTTGGGATTCCAACATGTCTGAGCCCTGCAGTGCTGTCTCCACTACTGGACTACATGGAGTCCCTGTCTCACCGGGCTCACCTGGCTCTTGCCTCCACAATACCTTGTCTCCTAGTTGGTCTAACCCCTGGGCTACCCTCACCTGTAGATTGACGCTGTGTAAATGCCTGCCATGTCGCCGCCCTCACTGGGCACACCTTCTCTCTCCCTACAGTTGTCGTGGGGAATGGGGGTGACTGCAGGCTAGCCTTGGAAGTGTGTGTTTGTGATCCATGTTCCCTTTGGGATCTATGCTTAGGTGAGGCCATCCCCCATGTATGGGTACACCCTTTCTCCCCTTCCCTTCCCAGGGCTGTGTGCCACCCGCAGCACCACATTAAGCAACACTGAGGTGTACATTTGCATGTCTGCTACTATTGCACCGTTTAATAACACTTATCAATAGGGCCCGTGATGTGTTGTGACACAATGCACACCTCACTGCTGGCACGCCTGCTGCCAGGCACAATCAGGGATGCCCCACACCCCTATATCTGGGGCGCACCACTCATCTCTGAGGCCTGCCACTAGCATTTGCATGCTTAGCATACCCCTGTGTATGTACGTCTGTAGTCTGGGTCCCTGTGCTGCAGCATTCCATCATCACCATGGCCCTTGTGAGCACGCAACATGGGCCCGAAGGTGTACATGCACAGTTATCTGCCCACTAGGGTCACCGTGGGGGGTGGGGGGGAGAACACCTTAGCTGTCAGACACATGTGAGAGTTGTGGTCCAGGCCAGGCGATGGTTTGGGATCTTCCGCTCACACCCCAACCCCCATTGCCATGAGCACTGCACTGGTCACATGGCCATGGTGTGTGTATCCCTCACCTCTACCCCAACATGGTCTGCCTGTATGCATCCCAACTCTCTTACTCATTGTGTATCCCCTGGTGTTGTTGCAGTCAGTCGCAGAACCTCCAGCCACCCACACAATGTACATTTCGTTGCTATCTGTCGTCTCCGTGCCGTTGGATGACATCACCTATTGTGGCTGACTCATCCTGCTTGTCCTAGGAGAAGTACACTTATTTGCTATCTGTCTCTGGGAGTACTGGTACATCTGCTGGACGTTGTTGTTTTTGCGCAGACGGGGTATCCCTGTGTCTGTGCCTCACATCATGTACATGGCGCATGTCCTGTGTGTGGCCCCAACGTAAACCCTTTTGCCCAGCTTCCTTACATCACAATATGTATTTGACCAATGCAGTTTGGAACATGCAAAGGGGATTAAGGTGTTAGATGTGTTGCCTTGTTTTGCTTGACAATTGTACCCAGCACAGGTATCTCACAGACCACCATCTCCTCCCCACACAGGCATTCGTCAGCAACTGGCAGCTCTACAGCAGACTGGTGAGCGCCTCATTCAGGAGGTGATCCATCTGCGGCACAACATACAGGAGATGCCGTTTGGGAGGATGTGTGTGGCCATGGAGGTCATCCAAGCTGCGCTGGAGAGAATGGCACCACCACTCCCGCACACACCACCACCACCGACACCACCACCTCCGTCACAGGCACCAGATGGCTGGGTGGGCCCAGCTGAAGGGGGACATATCTTGCGGCGTGGCAGACGTGGGAGGCCACACCGTCGTCAGTAGAGCATTACATATCATGTTGACATTGGAGACATCATACGTCTCAGTCCAATGTGGTTCCCATTTATACCTTAGGTTTGTGTGCACATGCATGCTTTGACCATGCCCAGATGAGCTGAGACCAGGCCCGTTGTTGCCGGCGTGTTCAGACTGTCAGGTATTACTGCACACATGCCATTACCTGGCGTTCTGCACATGCATACGATCTGTTCATTGCCCCTTGGCTTCAAAACAGCGATGTACACATAGGCCCAATAGCACATGTCGCCCATCTCCTAGGTACCGGCAACAGTATCGTGACCAGTCCCCGTTCCCATCCCCTTCTACTGTGCACATTGGGGGACTATGTGTGGCCATTGACCCTGTCTTTGGCAGGGGTGACATGCGTGTCCCGCACCCCCCATGGCACACATGTGTCAGAGGCACACATGGGTGTCATGCGTATGTACTATGCTGGTGTGCACCAGCGATTTGTGTTGCCACACACCCATCCCTGTGACATGCCTGATTAGGTGGGAAATATTACGACCAACATAATCTGTGGCTACCCATGTCCCATTCCCATGCACACATGTTTATCACACAGCTACGCATGTGGCGCTGGTACCATTATGATGGCCATGGCTAGGTTACATGTCCAACCAGGTGTATAGCCGTATTCCATGCCTGCGTACATGTTGTGTGTGTGAGGTAAACACGTCACCATTGAGGCAAGGTCATAACCAAAACATTTATTTAACATTTAAACATACACTGGGCAATATGCCCAACATACACCACCGTATGTGGTGGGGGCGGGGGGAACACAGCGCAACAGGGGGCACATAGGGGCGTCACAGGTGCCAGCCGTGGTACCTGTCACGCTCCTCGGCAGGTGGCCATCGGGATGCCAGATACACCACATCAGTGGCCACCTGCCGAACAGCCCCAGTCAGGCACTGCAGTGCATGGTACACAACATGGATGTTGCGTCGTACGTCATCCAGGGCCACAAACACATTGTGCATACACCTGCCAGCACACAGACACACAGGGGCTGTGGTCTGTGTGCTGGCATCTGCATGATGTGTGCCAGTGGCCCTGGATGCCGCACGATCGTGCTCACGGCCGTGCCGTGACCACGCCTGCAGTGTCGGACTGGTGCCCCGGTGGCCCTCTGCTGGGCTGTGTTCCCCTCCACCCACCTCCCACCCCTCCCCCCTCCTTCCACACCCACCCTCCGCCCTCCGTGCCCAAACAATCACCCCAACTCCCCCCTCCCTGCCCACACCCCTGCCCCCGTTGCCCCTCTCCCCTGCACCCCCCATTGTCCCATCGTCATGATGCCCCTGGTTAGGGGTATGGGTGGTGATGACATCATCCTCCTCCTCCCCCGCATCACTGGAGGACCCCACCACCACCACCTCCGGCCTCTCTTGACCCCCATCATGCTGCTCCGGCTGGCACATCTCTGTGGAGTCCTCCTCCTCCTCCTCATCCGTTGTGCGCCGGGTGGTGGGCCTGCGTAGGCAGTATGATGAGGTGTGTGGCGAGTCGTCACTGGCATCACTGTCTGTGAAGGATGACATACATCAGGGCACATCCATGTGTGACACATCCAGAATGTGAAGATACAGGCAATACACATGCTGGTGGTCCTATGGCCCACCTGAACCTGTGGCTTGGCCCTTTCACAACTCACCATCGTGGTGGTGCTCCCGCTCCCTGCAGGCACGTGCCAGGAACTGGGGGTGGTACTTGCGGAGTTCACGCCCCTTCTTCCTCAGATCCTCCACCTGTGGATATGCAAATGTTGTCTGGTGTCACCACATACCACCTGTCACTGGGGCTATGGGAAAACAGACTATGCCCTGTGTGGCCGCATCTTGTTTCTCCCCCACCCCTGCTGTTTGTGGCATATAGAGCATAGTAACACACCTCCAGCAGTCAGTCCCTTCCATATGTGCGAATAGGTTAGCAGATAGGTGTCACAGCGGTGTCACCTGAGCGTAGCTTACATCCACCTGCACTGTCATGTAGGGCAGCACTCAACAGCATCACAAGGAGTGTGCATGCTGCCCCCCACCCATATCCCCACAACACCACACCACAACGGTGGAATGGTGGGAGTGACAGTGACATACAGAGGTGAGCACGAATGCGGACAGGTGGGGCATCACAGAGACAGAGGGGATGGGGGGGTACAGATCACCTAGGGGACATGTTGTGCATTGCAGGACAGATCCCTGCTGTGCAATGACAGCAGCTGTCCACGGTGTGTGTGTCTGATGTTTCCTGGAACAGGTGGGACAGGTTAACCAATGGAGGTGACCCACTCGGACACATTGCCACTGTGTGATCCCCATGGTGGGTGTCCCCTGTGGGGCAGCTCACCTACAAGGTAGGCCTCGGGTTCACCCCCTATGGGTGTTGCCTCAGGGATGGCCATGTGTGTACCTGTTTTTTCACAGCATCATCATGACACATAGCATCCCTATGTGGGCCTCCAGCAGAGCGTTACTGGCTCTTGAGGTTACCGCAGGCCACCATATAGCTGCTCGTCAGATGCCATTCACACAGACAAAATATCATGGGGCACGGGAGGCATCCATGGTCCTCACCTGCTGGTGCATGTATTGGTCAGACAGGTGCGTTACTTGCATTGCCCATGTTCACATTTGCACAATGCAAGGATGGCAAGGCTGCACCTGATGTGTTGTCGCCAGTCTGCGACGTTGTCTTGCTCGTGTGACCAGGAGGTCGGGGGGGGGGATCTCCCAGATTATCTCTGTGACAACATACATCGTGTCATGCAACTGGTTTGTGTGAGGGGGAGAAGACAGGACCTCTGTGGATGGCCCTGTACAGATGGCCTCCATGTCCAGGAGTGGACATACTGACGTCCCCCTGCCACCCAGATAGGCAGCTCCCACAGCCATGCACCCTTTGCATACTGTGTGTGTTGTGTCTGGACCCAGGGTGTGAGATGTGGGTTGCGATGGCCTCCCCCTGATAGCAGATACACTGTGCACATACGGGCTGATTGGTGGTTGTGCAGATGGTTGTAGGCATCCATCTGGTCTGTGGAGGGGGGTTGGTGAGGCCTGTGGGGGTATTGCGATGACATTGCCATGTGGTGACATATGTACATCTCTCAGGGGGATAGCCCTGCCCAGTCATGGACAGTCCCAGATGTGTCTGTGCCCTCATGTAGTCTCAGTTAGGCGCATATAGGGGCTGTGTGATACACAACCCACCTGATGAGGTGGCCCCACCTGTACCCCTCGTGAGCTAGTTTGCAGATGTCCCTGAAGGCCTGCTGGGGTCATATTCTGGGAATTGTCCCCACGTTGTGTTGTGAAGGGTGGGGATGTTTGGGTGGTTTGCATGGGCCACATCCCATGGTTGACAGTGTCCAGGCCCCCTATGGTTTGTCACAACACACATGCATGCGGGGACATGCTGTTAATGAGCTGTTCCATATATGTTTCCGTGGTTTGCAGGGGGTGGGGATGTACCTCACCAGGTGTTTTGATGTCCTCTGGGTGCTTTTGCTACTGTACAAGCTACGGCTGTGTGTTTCCCAGATGTGTTATTGTGTGGGACATGTACAGTTCTATCAGGTTGAGCTGGGTGTGGTCCATGATGGGCATATGACTGATGGCCTACGTTTGTGCTGCACAGTGTGTAGTCATTTGTGGCCGTCCAGTTGCTGGGTAGTACATATTGGACCCCCTGGCCAGGACAGACCTGTCAGCATCCACCTTATGGATCCTTGCTGGCACCTTGTCCGTGACATTTCGACACACATACAGTGGGTGTAACAATCAGGATCGTGTGACAAACATGTCCATGTAGGTGGCATGTGCCGCACACGTGTCCATGACACAATGGCAAGGGCAGGGGCTCAGCCTATGTGCCCACACCAGTCCAAGGATACCCTGTTGCCATCATTTCCTCTCGCAACAAGCATGCCTGACAGGCGGTACCTATACCTTTCCCATGTCATATGGGAGGGCCGCATCTAGGTGCTCTACATGTTCCTCTGACTCCATCCACTACATCCCGTGCGACATTGTTTGGAACAGTATCCTGGGTGACAGCAGGGATGCATGGCACACACGGCAGCCGAGGCAGCAAGGTTCATACGCCCCTAACAGAGTGTCTGACGACATGTCATATGTGACATTGTGTCCTGAGCATAACTGACTACACCACAATGGGGTGCTCAGGGGGCTTTCCATTTGGCAACGCAGGCAACGTCTAACCCTGCATAGTTATTATCTCGGTATGTGCCATGTGGGGAGGGTTTGGGAGGTATATTCCCCTCCTGTTCAGGGGGTTATCCTGTATGTTTTGATGTCCTGGCAGGGTGGCACCCTCCCTTGGCATCTGTGGATATTGATGATTGTCTGCCTCATGTCTCCTGTGTTGTACCTCAGTTGTGACTGCAACTGACTGGAGCATGGACACATGTCATGGCAGCCCCTAGTGGGTCTGATCCTCGGATGAGAAGATTTACCTTTTGGCACATACAGGCACCCCTTTGCAATTTACATTGCTATACTCGGAGCTGTCCCATTCACTGGGCCCCTAGGTGGATTGGACGTATACTGTTCCTGTGGTTTTTTGGAGAGTGCGGTTCTGGAACACAGGTGCATTGTACCAGAGGTGACATGGAACCAATGTGTCCCACACAATATACATCTGCAGTGATGGTCCATATGCCCATGCTGTGCCCCAAACCTTTGTGTGTGCCAATGACACGATAAGTGTGGCCTGGGGTGGTGTCAGGTACCCTGGTGTATCAGGGATGGCTGCAGGCCCGCATCTTTGGCACACCAATCTGTGTGCTAGTGACACCTGCTATGCCTTTGCAGTTGTAATGGACACATCCCATGCCACACTGCGCGGCACGTGGTGTTATGACGCATGTCCCGACTCCCCACTGGTTTTGTGGTTACTGACTCGCTTTTTTGGGCCTGGTGGTAACACCAGAGCTGCTTGGAATGAGTGCATTTGTCAGTGCCACTTCCGGGACATCCCGATGTTGTGGCGTTTGTGGCCCTTTGGGATCATGCCACATTATGTCGGTCTAGATGTGATCCACAGGACACATGGCGCTCCACGGGGGAAATGCCTACCACCACAGCCACATTGTGAGGTTGGGGGGACACAGGGCTGGGGTGCTCGGTCAGCCACCACCCCTGGCTGCCATCCCACTGGCCAATCATGGTGACAGGTCACATGTGGGCCCTTGCCATTCAGCACACTAGGCATGGCTGACAGTGACCAGAGAGTGATTGGCACTCTTGGCTCATGTCCTCCCGCACATGGTGTGTTTTCCGTGCTGATGGAGTGGTTTGGGCCTATGCATACATAATGGAGTGACGTGATATGGTCATTCTCAATGTTCCCCTGGTATTGTGTTTGGATCATGTCCACACAGCTACTAGTGATGGGGGTTCATATCCGCCAGTGTCGCCGTTAGTGGGGATCTCGGCAGAGACACACACAGGGGTGTCTCTAACATGCAGGTGTATTGCACTTACACGGACACAGAGATGACAGTTTTGTGGGAAATGTTGAACTAGGGAGCAGCAGTTGGGGTTTGCATCAGGGCATAACACATGAGCTGTGGGGTACTCCCATATGCTTTTCTAGTGGATAGTGGGGGGCAGTCACATCCTGTCTTAAACACTGCATCTCAGACAGACATGGGTCACGTCATTTCATGCTTGTTCCAGGTGATTATCTGTCCCCAGTGCCACATACATGCCTCAATGTGGGTGTGGACATGTGTGCAGTGACACCTATGTGCATTGTCCGTGTCTCCCTGAGCACATGGGAACGTTTCCCTTTGCCACCCTTGTCAGACATGGCATTGCCATGCCACATTTGTTTGGGCAATGTGGATGTCCATGCTGAGCCCGTTAACCCAGTGGGTATTACTTTAGATAAATGTGTGGTCACATTATCTAAACATGTCATGGAATCCAAACGCAATGGCACCCGGATATACCAGCGAACATGTTAGTTTTACCATACATGTGACATTGAGTGGTTTGCCCCATGCACCTTGGCAGCGGACAGGTCCATGACACGTGGATATCTACATGGCCATGGATGTGATGACTTTCACCACTACATGATTTGTGTGTCCTGTATGTCGTAGGGCTACTGATAGCTACGTCAGACCTACCTTGGCGACTGCTAGACACAGCATACTGGTGATGGTGGACATGCATCTGTCACCTTCCAGCCTATCGTGTGTTGTTACCTTCCTCTGACCTGTGTCCTTGATGGTTATATGAGATGTGACTGCACACAGTACGGGCAATGACACATCACACGGATATGTGCTTTTCCTGCCCCTGTACATGTGTGAATTTTAGGCTGCTGTGTGCAACCTGAATGGGTGTATGCAACCCCTCAAGGGCATGTGTGAGGTACATGTACAGAAAGGGACATTGTGCCTGGGGGCTGTGGGGATGTGCGACATGATTCTGCATAAATAGCTTTGGACATGTCCCTCTCGCAAGGGTTTGCACCTCCATCTCGCGGCTACTGTGTCATAGTTTTTGCTGACGCACATCCATATCTGCATCTACCATAACATCTCCATACATCTACAGTGTGTGTGCTGGACTATGTGCCACATAGAGCGAGTGTGCATTGCAAACAGACCACTATACCCTATGTGTCAGATCTAACTAACATACCCTCCGTTACAATCAGCTCTCAGCCACCAGGGTCTTGGGTGTCCTAGGGCACGTCATCGGCAAGATACAGCATTGCAACATGGTGACACACTGGACGCCATATCCATGTATCAGGACTGCATGAGGTTCAGATGATTGTCTGAACGCCATCCTCACAGTGCACTATATCACCAGGGTGACTGTGGCACACTCTGATGGGCTTGGCAGACAAATGGGGATTGGTGGATGTATTAGCCTACACTGGCACAACCGCACATATCTCCAGGGTGCCAGATGACCACTTGGATGGGCTCTCTGACCTCCTGGAGGTAAGGGGAAGGCTTGAAACTGCAATAGGACACACAACCTTATCTCCAGGGTGATAGAGAACCCACTTGGATGTGCTCTCTGCACTCCTGGAGGTGAGGAGGATGTTTCAAACTACATTAGGGCACACAACCATATCTCCAGGGTGACAGAGAATGCACTTGGATTGGCTCTCTGCACTCCTGGAGGTAAGGAGGATGTTTCAAACTACATTAGGGCACACAACCATATCTCCAGGGTGACAGAGAAAGCACTTGGATTGGCTCTCTGCACTCCTGGAGGTAAGGAGGATGTTTCAAACTACATTAGGGCACACAACCATATCTCCAGGGTGACAGAGAAAGCACTTGGATTGGCTCTCTGACCTCCTGGAGGTAAGGAGGATGTTTCAAACTACATTAGGGCACACAACCATATCTCCAGGGTGACAGAGAATGCACTTGGATTGGCTCTCTGCACTCCTGGAGGTAAGGAGGATGTTTCAAACTACATTAGGGCACACAACCATATCTCCAGGGTGACAGAGAAAGCACTTGGATTGGCTCTCTGCACTCCTGGAGGTAAGGAGGATGTTTCAAACTACATTAGGGCACACAACCATATCTCCAGGGTGACAGAGAAAGCACTTGGATTGGCTCTCTGCACTCCTGGAGGTAAGGAGGATGTTTCAAACTACATTAGGGCACACAACCATATCTCCAGGGTGACAGAGACAGCACTTGGATTGGCTCTCTGCACTCCTGGAGGTAAGGAGGATGTTTCAAACTACATTAGGGCACACAACCATATCTCCAGGGTGACACCTAGCCCACTTGGATTGGCTCTCTGCACTCCTGGAGGTAAGGAGGATGTTTCAAACTACATTAGGGCACACAACCATATCTCCAGGGTGACAGAGAAAGCACTTGGATTGGCTCTCTGCACTCCTGGAGGTAAGGAGGATGTTTCAAACTACATTAGGGCACACAACCATATCTCCAGGGTGACACCTAGCCCACTTGGATTGGCTCTCTGCACTCCTGGAGGTAAGGAGGATGTTTCAAACTACATTAGGGCACACAACCATATCTCCAGGGTGACAGAGAAAGCACTTGGATTGGCTCTCTGCACTCCTGGAGGTAAGGAGGATGTTTCAAACTACATTAGGGCACACAACCATATCTCCAGGGTGACAGAGAAAGCCACTTGGATTGGCTCTCTGCACTCCTGGAGGTAAGGAGGATGTTTCAAACTACATTAGGGCACACAACCATATCTCCAGGGTGACAGAGAAAGCACTTGGATTGGCTCTCTGCACTCCTGGAGGTAAGGAGGATGTTTCAAACTACATTAGGGCACACAACCATATCTCCAGGGTGACAGAGAAAGCACTTGGATTGGCTCTCTGCACTCCTGGAGGTAAGGAGGATGTTTCAAACTACATTAGGGCACACAACCATATCTCCAGGGTGACAGAGAAAGCACTTGGATTGGCTCTCTGCACTCCTGGAGGTAGGGAGGAGGTTTCAAACTACATTAGGGCACACAACCATATCTCCAGGGTGACAGAGAAAGCACTTGGATTGGCTCTCTGCACTCCTGGAGGTAAGGAGGATGTTTCAAACTACATTAGGGCACACAACCATATCTCCAGGGTGACAGAGATCCCACTTGGATTGGCTCTCTGCACTCCTGGAGGTAAGGAGGATGTTTCAAACTACATTAGGGCACACAACCATATCTCCAGGGTGACAGAGAAAGCACTTGGATTGGCTCTCTGCACTCCTGGAGGTAAGGAGGATGTTTCAAACTACATTAGGGCACACAACCATATCTCCAGGGTGACACATAGCCCACTTGGATTGGCTCTCTGCACTCCTGGAGGTAAGGAGGATGTTTCAAACTACATTAGGGCACACAACCATATCTCCAGGGTGACAGAGAAAGCACTTGGATTGGCTCTCTGCACTCCTGGAGGTATGGAGGATGTTTCAAACTACATTAGGGCACACAACCATATCTCCAGGGTGACAGAGAAAGCACTTGGATTGGCTCTCTGCACTCCTGGAGGTAAGGAGGATGTTTCAAACTACATTAGGGCACACAACCATATCTCCAGGGTGACAGAGAAAGCACTTGGATTGGCTCTCTGCACTCCTGGAGGTAAGGAGGATGTTTCAAACTACATTAGGGCACACAACCATATCTCCAGGGTGACAGAGAAAGCACTTGGATTGGCTCTCTGCACTCCTGGAGGTATGGAGGATGTTTCAAACTACATTAGGGCACACAACCATATCTCCAGGGTGACACCTAGCCCACTTGGATTGGCTCTCTGCACTCCTGGAGGTAAGGAGGATGTTTCAAACTACATTAGGGCACACAACCATATCTCCAGGGTGACAGAGAAAGCACTTGGATTGGCTCTCTGCACTCCTGGAGGTAAGGAGGATGTTTCAAACTACATTAGGGCACACAACCATATCTCCAGGGTGACAGAGAAAGCACTTGGATTGGCTCTCTGCACTCCTGGAGGTAAGGAGGATGTTTCAAACTACATTAGGGCACACAACCATATCTCCAGGGTGACACCTAGCCCACTTGGATTGGCTCTCTGCACTCCTGGAGGTAAGGAGGATGTTTCAAACTACATTAGGGCACACAACCATATCTCCAGGGTGACAGAGAAAGCACTTGGATTGGCTCTCTGCACTCCTGGAGGTAAGGAGGATGTTTCAAACTACATTAGGGCACACAACCATATCTCCAGGGTGACACCTAGCCCACTTGGATTGGCTCTCTGCACTCCTGGAGGTAAGGAGGATGTTTCAAACTACATTAGGGCACACAACCATATCTCCAGGGTGACAGAGAAAGCACTTGGATTGGCTCTCTGCACTCCTGGAGGTAGGGAGGAGGTTTCAAACTACATTAGGGCACACAACCATATCTCCAGGGTGACAGAGAAAGCACTTGTATTGGCTCTCTGACCTCCTGGAGGTAGGGAGGAGGTTTCAAACTACATTAGGACACAGATCCATATCTCCAGGGTGATAGAGAGCCCACTTGGATGGGCTCTCTGGACCCCTGAGGGGAGGGGGATGTATTATACAACATTTGGAAACTACCCCTGAGCACCTGTGCCTGAGTGCCCTTGTGCTGAAGGTTCCAGGACCCCTGATGGTTTGCCCCTATGCGTTACCCTTCAGATGCAGATACCGCCATCAGCACATGATGGTTCTAGACACTCCTTGAGCAGATGCTTGGCCTAGCTGTGTTACAGTGGTCTGTAGTACATCAATACCAGCAGCTGTCATGACGCCAGGGGGTCATCATGCCCTCTGTAGCCACATCCATCACCACCTGGCTACATGGGCAACCACTCAGATGTGATACACAATGCAGATGGCATGTGTTTA